>OX465282.1:124144309-127100243 GCA_949987705.1 Thereva unica
AATGACTTAGAAAATAATTTAACAGACATCCTTAGGAGATATATTAAACCAGGCAAAATAGCCGTATACACAGAATTAAGCGATAATCAATATAATAAGTTCCAACAGAAAGTTATTGAACTCTTTGATGATATTCCAAATATAAAATTTGTTAGATGCTCTTTTCACGCAAAAAATATGAAAACGGAGGAAGAAACATATAAAGCAATACACAATTATCACAAGACCGAGACAGGACATTCCGGCATAAATGAAAACTATCAGGGACTAAAAAGAAAGATATATTTTCCAAAACTTAAAGAATTAATCCAAAAATACATCAACAATTGCGACACTTGCAACAAAGTTAAGTATGACAGAAACCCAATCAAGGAAAAATTTAAACTTACAGAGACTCCAAAAGATATAAAACAAATAATTCATATGGATGTCTACACAAACTCGAAAGCAAATTTCCTAACATTCATTGACAGATTCTCCAAATTCGCAACAGCATTTTACCTCGAAGACAGGAATAATCGAACAATCATAGAAAAATTAAGAGAATTTAAATCTCAAAGAGGCCACTTCAAAAAACTAATAACCGACAATGAATTCAGAAGTGTAAACATCAAAGATTACCTTAGAAATGAGAACATAGAACTTCATTTAGTCAAACCTAACAACCATACGGGAAACTCCGATGTAGAGCGACTACATAACACCATAGCTGAAAAAATTAGAACACTCGCTATCGAAAGTAATAATCTTAGTATAAAAGAAAAAATGTGTAAGGCCATTGAATGGTACAATAACATCTACCATTCTGTGACAAAAGAGAAACCAATAAATATTCAAGAGGGACTTTGCGACAAAGACGTAATTTACAATAACTTACGTAAAGCGAAAATCAAAAATATTAATAAGCGTAATGCGAAAAGGGAAGAGTACAACGAAAACAGAACAGAGGGATATATTAAGAATTATAAAAGTGTCAGGCACAAAGAACAGCCCAAATATATTAAATCCAAATTAGATAATATTCATAGCTCAAACATTAAAAGAAAAAAATATTTTTCAGGTGAAATGGATCCTCAGGCTATTTCTAATCTCATGGATGCTAATACTAACCCAGGCACATCTTATGATTGAGAAAATCACAACAAAATCGGGGTACACAGAAATTAAATTGGAAGACGTTGATATCGTAAAAGATTATAATACCATACTACATATAATTGATCCTAAAGAAATAATTGATATACTTACCGATTTAGAAAATAACATTAAAATATCAGACTTACAGGATAGGGCCATATTTTTAGAACACCAATTAGAAAGCATTCGCAATAGAATCCAAACACTAATACCTCATAAACAAAAACGAGGACTTTTTAATTTTGTAGGCACATTACATAAGTGGTTATATGGGACGATGGATGACGCTGACAGACAAGAACTAGAACAACACCTTGACGTAATCGACTCAAACAATCATAATATAATACAGAACTTAAATTCTCAAGTAAAGATCAATAAAAATTTTAATGAAACATTCCAAAAATTAAAGGAAACAATAGGAAAAGATAGAAAGCTTTTATCGGAGAAATTAAATGCAATAGAAAATTATAACAAAGTAACTTATAGACAAATATTGTATACTGACTTTGCCTTGAAACTAAAAATATTGCAGGATATCGTAGAACAAATACAAGATAATGTAGCTTCCGCAAGAATAGGTATAATACACAGTAACATTCTGACAAATGAGGAAATCCTAGAATATAAGGTAGATTTTCAGAAATTACAAAATATAAAGTTAGATGTTGTATTAAGAAATAATGATAATTTAATATTTGTAATAAGAATTCCAAAAGAAATTATAACATTAGAGAAAATGCTTCTCATACCTATAAGTGATGACGGTAATAAAGAATTTAACTTCAGCCCTTTAGAAATTGTAAAATATGAAAACCAAACCTTTAGCTACATTAAAGATAAAGATCTAAAAAACCTAGAATTATGTAACAATTACTTAATAAAAAGAAATTGCGAAAAAACTTTTAATAATATGTCAGAAATAATTGAATTAGGAGAGGGAACCATATTAGCAAAAAATCAAAGATCAGTGAAATTTAATAGTACTTTCAATAATGAAGAAATTATATTAAATGGAAATTATTTAATTAAGTTTAGCAATTGCTCGATTAAAATCAATAATTATATTATACAAGATAATAGAAAGAGTTTCAAACAAAAATTTTCAATCCCTTACTACTTAGAGAATATAAAAAACCTAAATAAGAAACTTATGTTTGATGATATAATCCTTCAACAAGTAGAGAATATCAAAGAGATAAAAGAAATAAAATATGAAGGAAAAGCTCACTACATATATTCAATAACGTCTACTATTATATTTGTAATTGTTTTTGTGATTATTGCAATTTACATATATATTTCAAAATCGAAAAGTTCATTAACTATTACTAATAAATTTGTAGAACATCAGGAGAGTTCTAAATTTAAGGAGGGAGGAGTTATGTCAGCAAAAATCCTTAGCGACAACAATTCAAAAACTCCTTCTAATATTCCCATGGTCGCGACATTTCCGTTAGTACAACGTGACCAAGGTTCATATTTCAATACTTACCATATCTAATGAGAAAACTTAAAGTACTCTGTTCCCATAAAAACTTACCTGCAAAGATAAGAAAATGTATCGGTCAGCAAAAATTGCAATGGTCAGAAAAACATAATCTAACATGATGAAAAATTAATTAAGTCAGTCTTAAGACCGTCGCAGAGCTTTAAAGCCGTTTTTAATAAATATATTTTATTTTTAAAATTAAGTTTTATATTATTCTATTATTTTTCTTTTATTTAAATGAAAAGAAATAAAACTCGCGTATTATAATATTTAAATACACTACATGTTGCTCCTCTTATTTCACTGGAAACTCACCACCGAGTGAAAACTTACTTAGACAGAAATTTTAAGTAACTTCCTGAACGAGGGGAAGTCAAATTTCTCCACTCTTTCAACTCAATTTGTGTAACTCTTGATTTAATTTTTTTTCAAAATCTTAAATTGCGCCCCCGTCCAATAGCGCCCGGTGCAAGTGCACCATATGCACCTATGAAAGCGCCGTCCCTGCTGCCTAGCTAGATATCCCAAACAACTTATATTACCGTAACTTCGAAGAGACGTACGAGAGACACTTGTTCACTTCCTGTTCCTGTGTAAGGCGGTACACACTAGGTGTTCTTAAAGTGATCTCCTTCCTAAATTCAAAGGATGGGTTAAGACATGCGCCACAGTCGTCCCAACAACGACTAAACTTCAGATACAGAGATTCTGGCATCAAAACAGCCCGCCAAAGCAATAACTGGGCCTTCGGTAATAGAGATGTGATATCACCTGATCTAGACAGCCGATTATTCTCCGGTTTGAAGTGTGAAAGAATGACGCGACAATGGGCCGGCTTAATTTTGGAAGAAATATGGATCGGTGATTCCATCCATGATCCTCTTTGGGTTGTTCTTCAGCCCAAATACGGCAATTTTTAAGAGTCCGATAACGATTCTTTCTCTAGTTGAATTTTACAGCAGGAGTCTCCTTTTTTATGCCAATCTCTTTGGCTTTTGTTCAACCGACACATGCAACATGCTCTACCCTTTAAGTTGTATGAGCGAGCTTTCGTCAATGCTAAGGGCAAGAGTTTGACCGTTCTGGTTAACCTTGCTACCCATCACATGACAAGAGGTCACCATCACCAGTAGGTTCGGGTTCACCATCCTGCGTAACACCTGCTCCCTTTCTCGAACATAGTCAGGAACCAGAGAAGGGGATCCTCTTAAATTTGAGAAAGTTCTTCCTTTCAATTACTATAAGGTTGCACCTCTCCCAAACCCTGTAGCCTGGTGGCACAGCCATTGACTGGTGGATTTGTTGGCGCAGGTGATCGCAATTAGACCTCCTGTCACCTTTACACCCCAACAACTGAGGTGAGCAACCGTCTTTAAGACTTGTCCACCTCAGTCAGAATTGAATCGCAAATCGCAGAGGATTGCTCCTTCATCAATTTGTCCTCGGAAAAATTGTCAAGGACCACTGCCATGGTGATCACAGCCAACTTGTCCCCGTATGAAGGTCTTTACGGCTCCCCCTTCTTTCTTCTGGGCCTCTGCTCGGCGGGAGAATCCTTTGACAGAAAAGCGACTGTCTAGGTCTGCTTCTTGGAGTTGCTGACCACCATCGATTTGTTGGGAAGCAAGTTGCGAAAGTCGGACTCGGGTGTGCTCTGTGGACTTCCCCAATTTCAATGTGGCTCTCCTGGTGTTGGCTCTCCTCTTGGTAGTTTTTGAACAGCAATACCACCAGTAGGTTGGGGCAATGTTATTGATAGAGGAGCCGAAGCTTCTATGCTGGACGAGGTTCCTCTGAAGAGCTCCCTCTCTAGCTCTGAGCTGATGCTTATGGCATCAGACCCACAACCTCCTTCTTCGACTGATTTATTTTGTGTCTTTTGGTCCCTAACAGTCCCACTAATATGACAGGAAAGGTAAGGTCTATCTTGACATCCCCTCCATTTCAGGATAAGGCTTATCCTGCTGGGTGCGCCTGGTGTCCAGAAAAAGTCGTTCGGGACAATGCCAAAACTAGGCACTGCCATGCAGCCCTCAGCACGATAACATTCACATTTTGGCTTGGTAGGCTTTTAAGGATGAGCTCCTTACCTTCCGTCGTTAGTTGGTTATCCAGGGAATACGACGAGGAGGTGACAATTAGATTTTGACTCTACTCGTTTTGAAAACCCCTTACACATCTGAGATAACATCAATGAGTAAACTTGTAATGGTGTTTTGTCCGGTTGTTCTCTAACCTCCTTTTTTAAGGGAGCGTTGCCGGGAGCTTTTGAGTTGTTAAAGGTAGTGTGAGAACCAACGCCTTCTTACAATAACATTTCTTTATTCATTCAAAACAATCATTATGCACTAACAATTCGGGTCTCCTAAACCTAAGAAAATACATATAATCTCTAGATATCTGTATTTGGTAGTCGGTAGGTATGTGTTGTCTGTCTGGGTCTAACCATGCCGTATCATACACCACGACATGGTCTACGAATCGCTACTTCGGCATATTGCCGGATCATACACCACGACAAGGGCTAGGCAGCATTCCTCAGGTAATCCCAGCGGGAAAACTAGCGAGGGGTTACTCAGGTAACCCACGAATTCTTCAATGATTTGTGTAAGCGCCTACCTGGTAATCGAAAAATTTTACTGGAAATTTAGGAAAATGGAGGTCTTTACGTTGTAATGAGTAGGTAAGCGACTTGGTAATGCCTTGTGAAATACTTTCGTTGGAAATGTGCTTTTGTTATTTAGCTTTGGCTTGTCGAAGCCTCTCTTCTTGAGTTTATTCCGTCCTCATCAATTTTATAAGATTAATTTATACCACTAACAATGAGCAACAAAATCAAAAAGATGTCTTGTTAGAAAAATCCTTACCAAATGTAGCAAAAATGGAATGGTACTTTCGGAAAGCATTGTTTTTATTGCTAAAAAGGGTAGCCAGAAATTTATTCTGCATGCCTTACATGGTAATCTATGTATTCACCTAATACATTTCGCCTCTGAAATAAGTCCTCGTCTGTAATGCCTACTGTAAGTGCTTACCGCCCTAGGACATCCCTATGTAAAAGTAACCTATGATTTCATTACAAAGGTAATGGGTCCATCTCATTACCACCTCGCTTACCTAGCCATTACATTTCCCGCTGGGATGTGTATAGTGTAACCGTGCCGGATCATACACCACGACTCGGTGTAGAACTGGAGAAGGTGACCTTTCCGGAATGAGCCTGGTTAAAGACTAAATTTTGGCCTGGTGAAGCGGTTTATTTTATAGCTAAAAAGCTCGGCTTAGGACACTTTAAAGCTTCAAAGTTAAGCTTTCAAAAGAAAAGCACCCAGCCTGCTGGGTAAATATTTATTTTTCTAAAGCTTTCTTCGGAGAGGGATTATTAGTAACGAATTTTTATTCATTACACACTTCAAGGTGGATCTCGTGTGAGCTGCGCACTACTTGTTTTCGCTTGGTTATGATAAAACATTGCTCACAAAAGAGGGATAATGTTTGAACCAACAGATAATCTTTTGAAGGAACGGACGGCTGTTACAATGAACAATATTCAATTGTCTCAACATTTCTATCTCCACCATCTATCGTGAATTTCTACTTTCTATCTATTTATGTCCACGTTTTTGAAACTTTGATTCAGTATGCGCCTGCGCCATCGTATTACACTATCATATATTTGATCTAATATTTGGTCTGAAATTTTGTAGATCTTTGCTATTATAGTAAGAACACGTATTATATTGAGTAAAGTACAGAATTATAGAGTGAACACTCATATATAATGCTAACAGCCAAGATCTTTGGTAAATTTTGAAGTTGTCCATAGGTAATACCTAAAAAAGCAAGAAATATAATAATCAATAAAACCACGATGAACCTAGATATACTTAAGAATAGCATAATCACGAAGCATCCATTATCTATGACATTTCTTAACCTCATTTTCATAAAGAAACATCACACTTGCCAATTGTCGCTTCTATGTCAGTACACTTGACTTGCAATTCCGCCCACCTTCATTCACATGAAGCCTCAACATACTTGCCACTTGAAATCCTTATTGTCCCCGTTTAAGCCAGTATCTGTGGTAGTAGAATTTAAATTTCAAATTCCCTTTTAGTGCAAAAAAAAACCACTTTAAAGAAATCACTTGAATTTCTAATTTCTCCATTACTTATCTCCTCATTTCAGGTATTCCATCCACCCAATCCGCAAGCAGAGAATCCTTTTGAATTTCGGATACGATACAAATTTATCAGTCAATCTGACGCCGTTGTGAGGTAAGTCTGACGGAATTCTCGCAAGAGGGCAGAGTTCTTTCGATTTATTTTAAGAATCACCCTGCCACAGAAAATCTAAACTACTTTATTTAAAATCTCTCTTTTTACCTCGTTTTTTTTTTTCTTCTCTCCAATCACTCTGACCTGTTTTTTTTATTTTACCAGGTACGGTATACCGGATGAACTGCTGGAGCTGGGACGTGTGACCCCGGGCACATACTGCACACGACAATTTGAAGAATGTTATCGGAAGAAGTGCCGTCTACAGAGTCCAAATTATCCTGGAATGTATCCAAGAAATGTCACTTGCTATTGGACAATTCGTCAGAAAACAGTTCCTACCTGCAAGCATGCAATGGTATCAGTCAGTCAAGAGAACCAACATAAAGCTTTGGTCAAGAGGTGAGTAGTCCTGCTGCTTAGTCCTTTTTTCTATTCTTTTATGTTCATTTTTTTTAAGCTTTTGAAAATTTCCAGAAGTTAGCAAATACAGCTCCGCCCCAAAACCACCCCCGCCATAGCCATTGAGCGGACGAAAGAGTCAAGGCTTAACTTTGTTTATTTTTAACAGAAAAAAGGTACAAAGAAAGCCTCGACAACGGCGCCAAGTGACCTAAAAATTTTCTATTTTTAATTGCTTCACATTTTAACTAAAAAACAGGACGAAAAGGAGCACGGCAGACGCTTTGAGTGGACCATGAAATGTTGACGATTTCATGCAGCTATGAGCACTTTAATTAAATTTAAACTAAAGATATTAAAGCCAACTTCAATCCCGGCTGCAATTGAAGGAAATATGCACGAATTTTAAATTAATCTGCGGATTATGCGCCACATTTAAATCCCGTAGGTGCTTACTTACTTAGTATCCGGCTGTACAACAGGGATCCGATTCCTTTCGTAAGTGCTCATTCCACGGGTCCAGATTTCGATGTGATGTCGTCCTGGTCCTCGCGATGGTTAGGTGCACCTCACTCTCAGAACTTTAGGAGCAGGTTCCTTTTCACTCATACGAGCTTGATGACCTATCCAATGGGTCTACCAAGCTTGATGGACTGTACGACATCTATGTCGGGGTAGCGTTCCTTTTGAAATGTGCCTTTGTGAATAGTGCAGTAGTAATAGATGGGATTTCATAAACTTTTAATTGAATCCCTGGAAGATTTGTGTGTCGTTTTAATTACGTGCAACGGAGTTATTAAATCTTATGTAATAATCATTCAATGCTTTTCCACTCGTTTGCCCTGGTACTACTTCTTTCAGGAAGCATAACACGAAAACGACACTTCTTTCTATTTCTCCGAATTTTATGTCACCGGTTAAAGTCATCAACTTTACGCAAGTTAAGCCTCGATACCTGTGTTTCACCTCATATTGACTTAACTTGATATCAGGAGTCTGGATATACCTTAGTACACAACTTCTGGGCTCACAATAAAATAGCGGCTTAATGAACTGGTTTTCCTTCTTCCATCTCAGGGTATGGTGTGAAACTTGCGGCTGGTCAATATCTTAACATGAGACGCATAACTTTCCCTGTCGATCTGCGATAGAATGACAAAATATTCGTAATTGCTAAACAAGCATCAAAATATTTGGGATTTCTTTAACGCTTAACCAATGTTTTATATCTCATCCAACACGGTTCTGCGACGATGTTAACCCACCTCTGGGAAACCCAGACTTATGCCAAGTAAACATCAATTTGCCATATCCTCCTTCTGCCATAACCAATACAGTTTCTATAAAAGAACTATCTGACATTATGGAAAAACCAACTGTCTGGTGCTTGTCTCTTTCCTCCAAATCACTGACTGGGATTTGTGTTTGAAGACTATCAGAGCGAACTGAAACCTATAATGGGTTTGTCCATTCTTCATTCTACCGAGCCCATAACGCATAGTCCGAACAGATGGTTTAATCCGGAATGTTTGGACCTAACTAAACCTTAGGAAGGAGACTAGGGAGCATGTATTCGTCCTCTGAATATATGGCTTTGGTCTGAGTTTATTAAATTGACTCAATGTTAAGAAATATCTGATTATGAGCGGTTTTTGGGGGGCACTATAGTAAAGTGAGGTCTGTAAGAGTAATGTCTGATCTCATTCGTGGATGAACTGAAACTCCGCGGTGCCCAAGACCCCATAGATAATGTTGGTATCGTCTGAACGAGTTCAATGGTGAAAACTGTGCGCGTGTGGTTGGGAGCACGACACTAAAACACAACCTATTTGGTTACTGGTCTTTATTGAACTGACTAATGGTATAATGGTAATATATTTACAGCGGCTATCAGCTGTTAAGCCTACAGCTGACATCTCCCCTCTACAAATTCAACTTTTTGGGCGTTCTTCTAATTCTTCCATAACGCGATCTCTGGATGTTGTTTGTTATTTCGTGTTCTTTGTTGTGACATTTGGTTTCTTTCTTCTTGTTTATTGTTTGTTCAAAGTTGTTGCCCCTTTTATAATTATTGTATCCTCGCAAGTGTAGTATATTTCTTCTGTATCTTCTCCCTTCTATATCTTCTATAATTGCAGCTTTCGGATGAATCATTTTTATAATTTTACCTCTCCTCCAGAACTTATCAATTGGTGTTCTATGTAATATTAATTGTCCTGCTACGAATTTTGATTGTTCTTTTCTATTTTTATCTGCGTATAACTTTTGTTTTTGTCTTAAGTGTTTTAGTTTTTTCTTTATTATGCAGTTATTTTTGTATTGATGTTTTAATATTTTCTGCGTTGACGGGATTAAATCTCTCAATTTTCTGTTGTATATTCTCTCTGCAGGTGATCTTAATGAGTTTCTGCTTGCATTTCTATAATTAAGAAGTCCTAGATGTATATCTGTACCACTTTCTTTTGCTTTTTTAATAATCGATTTCACGATGCCAACTCCTTTTTCTGCTAGTCCATTTCCACTGTGATGATGCGGGCTACTCGTATGGTGCTCGAATTTCCATTCCTTTTTAAAACTATCAAATTCTCTTGACGTGTATTGGGTTCCACAATCAGTTTCTAGCATCCTTGGGATACCGTGAGTAGCAAAATTTTTCTTCAGGAAGTTTATGACTTCTGTTGAGGTACCTTCGTTTAATTCAGCAGTATCTACAAAACCAGAAAAACTATCTATTAGCATTACATAAGTTTTACCTTCTACGTAGAATAAGTCACTGGCTACTATTTCAAATGGTAGTGATGGTATTTCCTTTGTTGTGATTTTATCCTTTATGTTTTTATTTTGATATTTCTGACACACACTGCATGTTTTGACATATTCTGTTATGTCATCTTTCATGTTCGGCCAATACAATTTTTCCCTTGCTATACTTAAAGTTTTTTCTGTTCCTAGATGACCATGATGGATACTTTTTAGATAATGTTGCCTTAGTTTTTTGGGCACAAATATTTTTTCACCATTAAATATGAGTCCATTGTATGTAGCAAACTGATCTCTGTGAGTCCAAAATTCTTTTATCATATGATGAACCTCATTTTGTTTTTCTGGCCATCCGTTCATGATTGTTTCTAACAAATGTTCACTTTGTTCATCCTTCTTTGTTGCTTCTTTTAATTCATGAGTTTGTTCTTTTGTGGTTGCTAATATGATATGTATTTCGAATTCGTTTTCCTCTTTTTCTTCGAGATGGGAACAGTCTCTAGATAAAGGGTCTGCAATTAACATACTTGTTCCTTTTTTATATATTACTGAAGGTGCGTACTGAGTGATGCTCCAATAGATTCTCTGTAATCTTGGCGGTGCTCTATGAATTGGCTTCTTAAATACTGTTTCCAATGGTTTGTGATCCGTTTCTACTGTTACATCTTTTCCCCAAATATATTCATGAAACTTTTCCAGTCCAAATTTTACTGCCAGAGCTTCCTTTTCTATTTGTGAATATAATTGTTGCGTTTTAGTTAACGATTTGGATGCGTAAGCTACTGGTCTTTCCTCTTGAATTAGTGCTGCTCCTAAGGCTGTAGAACTTGCATCTGTTTGAACTATCACTGGGGCGTTTACATCGTACGTTTTCAACACTGGCGTTTGACATACTGCTTCTTTCAATACTTTGAAAGCGATTTGCTGTTCATCATCCCAAACAAATTCGTTGTTCTTTTCTAGTAACTTTCTTAAAGGTGCGGTTTTTTCAGAGTAATTTTTTATATAGTTGCTAACATATGTAAAATATCCTAGTATCCTTTGTAAAGACCTTTTGTTATTTGGTGGCTGTAGTCTTTGAATTGCATCGATTCTATTTGGATCGACTTCGATTCCTTTGTTACTGATGACGCTGCCTAGGAACTTAATTCTTGTTTTTTCAAATTCACATTTGTCTTTATTTAATTTGAACCCTCTTTTTTCCAGTGCTGTTAATACTTGATCTGTTGTTTTGCGTAATTCTTCGATTGTGTCACTGTAAATAAGTACGTCATCCATCGATACTTCTACTTTTTTAATATTTGATAATGTTTCTGTCATGATTTTTTGGAAGATTTCCGGTGCTGAAGCTAGTCCAAATGGTAGTCTTTTACAGGCGTATCGTCCCCATGGTGTAGCAAAAGTTAAATACTTTTGTGTCCTTTCAGATAACTTTATGTGCCAAAAGCCTTTTTTTACATCCAATTTAGTAAAATATGTCGCCTCTGTCAATTCAGCACTTACTTCTGCTAGGGTTTTTAACGGGTAATGCCTTCTTAATATATTTTTATTGATGTCTGTTGGATCAATACAAATTCTTATTTTCCCTTTTTTATGGACGACTACCATGGGTGACACCGCAGGTGTCGGTTCAAATATTGGTTTGATTACATCTAATTCTATCATTTTTTCGATTTCTTCCTTTACTTTGTCTTTAATTTTATGTGGTATTTTCCTTGGTGGGTGTATTTTAAATTCAGCATTTTCCTTCAGTTCTATATCATATATGAATTCTTTGATTTCACCCAGTCCTTCGTAGATGTTATTACATCTTTCTGTGTCCAGCCTCATTATCCGCTTTACCATTTTTAATTGTTCACTCGCATGAGCACCTAAAATGATATCTGTATCATTATTTACTATTTTAAAAGTTAATTTCATTGATTCATTTTTATATTGACAGTTTAATACACTCTCTCCGATGACGTTTATTTTAAAATCTCCGAAAGCAATTAACCTTTTCGTACCTGTTTTATATATTTTTGCTTTTAATCTTCTTACCAGTTTTTCATGCATTACATTACAATCTGCCCCTGTGTCTATTTTTACTTGCACATCTTCTCCATTTATTTTTATTATTTCATACCATTTGCCCTTCCTTTTGTGTTGCTTTATGGTATTCACTATTAATTCATCGTTTTCTTCTAGTGCTCTTATTGTCCTAGAATTTGCTCCATCCGATGTTTTTGACAGGCACATTTTGCTGAAGTGATTATACTTTCCACATTTATAGCATTGTTGCCCAAATGCGGAACATTCGCGCTCAAGATGTTTCCTTCCACATTTCGAGCAGTTTTGTGGGCTGCGTTTATATCGTTCGCCTTTATTCTTGTACTTTTTGAATTCTTTCTGTTTGTTATTATTGTATTTTACTTTGCAAACTTGTAAATTTTCATTTGTTCGTAGCTCTTTAATTTGTCCGCTTGTTATTTCTGACATTTTGCATATTTCGATTGCCTTGTCTAAATTTATGTCTTCTGTCAGCAATTTTGCTCTTAGCTGATCATTATTGATTCCAATTACCAGTTGATCTCTTATTAAACTCTCTGTTAAGCTTTCAAATTTGCATCTTTGACTTTGTATTCTTAAGGCCCCCATACACGGTCCAATTGGTTGTACAGCGAAGTGCGGTTGTACAACCAAAACTATCGATTGTGGGCCGGTCGGCCGATCAAAATACATTGCGCTTATAGGTTTGATGAAAATCTGGTTGTACAGCCAATTTGACCGTGTATGGGGGCCTTTAGTCTCGTGACCATTTCATCTATGGGTTCATGATTTTCTTGTTTTATTTTAAAGAATTTATACCTTTCGAAGGTCACATTTGATTTTGGAGTAAAATGTGTTTCAAATGCCTGCTTTATTTCTTTGAGCTTTTTGCGTTCTGCTCCCGGGAAGGAGTTGTACAAAATAATTGCGTCATGGCCGATTGTCGCCATGAAAGTTGCTCTTTGTACTTCCTCCGGCTGTTTCGCAAGTCCTGTGGCTATTTCATAATAACCATATTCTTGAATCCATAGATTCCATTCCTTTGCCATGTCCCTTTCATTATTTATAATTAATGCACGAGGTGGGCGTATGAAATGCTGCATGCCTTCGCTTGTAGACGCCATTGCTGATGCTTCTGCCGTTTGTTCCTCTTCTTTGTCCTTGTTCTTTTTGTTGGCCATGAGGATTCCTTTTGCCTTTTTCCTTTTTATTTTCACTATTATTTTTTTTTTTTTTTATTATTTTTTCTCTGGAATTCTTAATTTTTCACTTCTGACACCATGTGGTTGGGAGCACGACACTAAAACACAACCTATTTGGTTACTGGTCTTTATTGAACTGACTAATGGTATAATGGTAATATATTTACAGCGGCTATCAGCTGTTAAGCCTACAGCTGACAGCGCGCTTATCGGAAATGAAATTTTGAAGAAATTCAGACAACACAATTCGTTGTTTGGTGAAGAATTCTTTGAGTGTGGGTTTGTAGCACTCGCCAGCATCCCTTCCGACCACGTCTGCGACGGTCCAATGAAGTTGTTGAAGCGGTAAGAAAGAGTGTTGCCGATAATCCAAATGTGTCCATCTTAGGAATTAAATTTGAGTGGAACGACTCTTAATACCCCGACTTCACCGGCCGAACTTCACAATTCGGGTAAATTGACGAACTGAACTTATACTAACCTCGAATACAATTTCCACGAGGACATAAGGAGCATTATGAAGCAAGATCTTCATCTCTTCCCATACAAAACTCAACTTACTCAAAGATTGTTGCCCACTGACAAGCCTCGTCGTTTGCAATGTGGCAATTTCGTAGCAAGAATGATCGTTACCGAGCCGAAATTTTGATGACGGGTGAAGGATTATTTTACACTCTCTAGCGGAGTCAATAAACAAAACTGTCAAATTTGGAGAACAGCTCTGCGTGAACTCTTTGCCCTTAAATATCATTTTTCAGAGCTTATCCACATTCTTGAAAACTAGCCCATTCCAGAAATAGATGAATCCAACAACTCCTGTAACTATAACCCAATAACAATTAATTCTATTCTCTCTAAAATCATGGCGACAATAGTAAACAAAGTTTTATTTATTTTGAGTCCAAAAGAGTTTTAGACGACAGCCAGTACCTACGGTTTTATACCAATAGGATGTACCGGTGACTTCTTCACGTGTCTCAACCAAAGAATTCATTGCTTCGGTAAAAGTGATCATGTCCTGGCCTGGTCTATGACACCCTGTACTACTGACTAACTATTACATTTCTGATGCTCCTCAACTTCAGTAACCCATTTGATAGTGCCAGTCACAAGCTTCTTGAAACTAAACTATCAGACTATCTGGGTTTCTCCCCCTCAGCCATCTCCTTAATTCAGAATTACTTAAGAAACCACTCCCAAAATGTATGGTTTCAAGATTCTATATCTGATCCATCACCAATTGCATGTGGAGTTCCGCAGGGCTCAATTCTAAGGCCATTACTGTTTAACATCTACATTAATGACATCTGTAATACTGTCAAGGATTTCAAACTTGACATGTATCCGGATGATTCAGATTTATTTAAATCCTAGTCCCCTAGGATTGTAGAAAACTGGGTCTATAACATCAACGCTGACCTTGAGCGAATACATCTATGGTCGTTATCCTATCAATTGCATATAAATGCGTCTAAGTCTAGTTGCATCGCAATGTACAGGAGTGAGTTAGACACCTCTTGCCACACCTTGCTGGCCATTAAATCGCACAGGGTCTCATCAAAGACTGTCCTGGATTGTCTTCAATCCCTGAAATTCCTCAGCAGGAACAATAGTGTCACGCTGATGTGGATTCCGGGCCACGAAGGTCACATTGGTAATGAGATTGCCGATAGCCTGGCTAGAGCAGGCGCAAACTCATTACCTATTGGTCCGGAACCTTTCTGTAGCTTAGCAAGCTGCCACGTAAAAATGGCCATAAAGAATTGGGTTGACCAGATGTTTCTTCAAAGCTGGTCTAGGACCCAGGGTGCTCGTCAAGCTAAAAGATTCATCCAAATCGATAAAGCTAAGGCGGGCAAACTTTTAAATCTCAAAAGGTGGGAGCTAAAAATAATAACAGAGCTCCTGACGGGCCACTGTTCGCTTAACTATCACCTAAACAAAATAGGTCTGGTGGCCGACTCTGGCTGTCGATTCTGCGGGGCAGCTCCCGAAACTTCGGAGCAGTTGATGTGCGACTGTGAGGCTACAGTGAGGAAAAGACTGAGTCTCCTCCATCGTGATTTCCCTACTCCCAGGGAGATTTGGGAAAGCAACCCTAAATCAGTTTTAGGCTACCTAAGAAGCCTTAACCTTGATGGTTTTTAAAGACGGGGATGGTACAATAGAACAAACAAAATTGGTCGCAGTGCCCGCTATAGCGCCCCTCAACAATAATAATAAATAGACACCTCTTATTTATCGACAATCACTCTCATACAAACAACCTTAGCCTACCAGCTGCGAGTCAAGAGCCTAGTGTTAACTTGCTCCGCCTCTGGTTGTTCGCGTCCATTTGGCTTTTAGGTGCTCGGTCAAAGCTTATCAAAATCTTAGTTGTGCTTCACTTCTCTTACGCTGGCTCAGTTTGGTCCCCTGATGCCTCATGCCGGGTCAAACTTAACGCTACCTTTAATGATTGTACCTGGTTTGTATATAACCTCCGCAGATTTGACTATATAAGCCCATACCGCTCTTCTATTCTGGGGTGCACGCTCGACGAACTCCTGTGCCTAAAGGCAGAATCAATCTGGCCTTAGCTGTGTATGGAGTAGACACAATACCAAGGATCTAAAGGACGTAAAACCCCTAATACGAAGGTTTAAACAGTCGTGCTGAAGCGATGAATAATACTTCGTGAATGTACCACCAATGATGGACTCTGGAAACCAGGCGAGGTCCGAGTTAACTTGGCTTTCCCATGGTAAGGCGGAGTTCTGGAATTAATATTGATCCATATTCTGAGGTACTGGAGACAGTTTAGAGTGGTCATTATCTCCAAAGAAGATCATTCAAAGAAGCAAACTCCTATCGACCCATCAGCCTCTATTCCCTGCTCCTAAAAACGATGGAAAAGGTTTAAGGCCAGCATATTAGGATGCGTCTTACAGCGAGCTCATTCCACTGCTTTGCCTACAAGTAAGCAGAATAGGGCTGGTAATTGATTGTAGTTGTCATTTCTGCGGAGTAGCTGCCAACAAAGAGGAGATTGTCTTTTAGATCGCGAATTCGCAGGAAGATTTGGGATATGAAATCTAAGTCAAGTATTAGACCGAGTAGGTCGCAGTACCAACAAAAACCCTCTCTCAAGGAATGAGGTAACTCAGTTCTCAGAAAATGTATTTATGGCTGCCATTATGTCTGTTCGACCATATAACTATCGGTGTCCCGCCGGGGTTAAGGTCCTCAAACCTTCTTTATAGGTTTGGTATTGATCGTACTCCAGGTTGCTCACAACACTTTCCGCTTTCTAGACCTCTTTTTTTATACCATTCTTAATTGAACTCCCTAAAATAGCGTCAAGTTTAGTACCTCCATCTCTTAACATCCTAGGCATAAATTTAACCAAGGATCTGTGATGGGATGGCCACATATTCCAAATCGCCAAACACAAGTACCACAATATATGAAATTTCGTAAGAGATGGTCTTATCCTATCCTTTTCTATCCTTTAATCTAAGCTTACTACAACACACTACCAAGAACAATATGTCTGGCTATTAGTACTAAGGGTGGTTTGAAAGCTTGGTCTTCTCTCTCTCTCTCTCGCAAAAGTTATTGATGTTTTAGGGTTAAAATCACTTTGGAAGCAAAATTCACGGAATTTATTATCTCCCAAAACTTTGCTAAATGCACAAAGAACTTTTGCTCTGTTAATTACACAAACCGCCAACAAATAATCAAATTAAAATTTAATCAAGCAAAGATTACAGGTGCACAGCCAGAGTTCGGAGCAGTTTGATGCTGCACCAGCAAAATTCGACACTAACTAATGCCATGTTTCCTTTCAGGTCGATAGCCAGCTTCAACAAAACATCCCGGTCAATACGTGCATGGTCCGATTGCACAGGGGAGCGAGACCACTTGATATTCTACGACGGCAGCTCCACTAATGACCCGGTGCTGGCAAAATACTGCGGAGGTGATTGGCTGCCCAAAGTTGTATCACGGTAAGTACTAGCTGAGTAGCGCTCATTTAATGCGGTAAGACTGGTGTGCATCACCGCCACCGTATAGCAACTACGTCAATGGCTGGGGAGAAGGCAAAATACCTGCCACGTAGCCAGTGGGACTCACATACACACAATCGCCACCAGGACTCGCAGGATTAAGGATAAGTTTGGCTTTTTCAGCTTTTCCCAGCTTTTCCGGTGTTAGGTTAAAACAGGAGAAAAACTTTTTACATCTTAATGAAATATAAAAGACGAGAGGGGGTAATTTATGGTGAAGTGGTCCGAATCGAGCAGGAATCAGGAGCCCCTGTCCCCTGCACCAGGCAGAGCAGTACCCAGTACCGCCATCTCCTGCGGCCTCACGTCTGGCGCCAAAACCTACTACCTGGATACTTAATCATTTATGAGGAACCGGGAAAAATTAGTTCCATTACGCTCGGGGCTACCGCAACTAGGGGGCGCTCTTAATCGCATGTAATAAAGTTTTTTCCGCCTTTTTTAAGCCGAAAGTAGAACAATTTCTCGTTAAGCTTTGTTGCTCGACATTCCTTGTAATGGCCGCTTTCTTTCGGCTGTAAAAGTCCTTGGCGGAAAATATCACTCGGGGGCGGAACTTTCATAAAATTCATGTCGATTGCAGCCCTCGCCTTTAATGTTTCAATTTTTTATCACTTCTTTATTAATAATCCTCGAGGACACCCAGGTTAAAAATTTTCATTTCAGCTCTTATCCTTCGGCGACCAGTCTGTAGTTAGCGTCAGCGTTAGGCGAAGGCGCTGCTTGCATACGACCAAGATTTTAATTAATTTTCCTTTTTTTTTTTGCCGGGGAAAATATTGAATTTTCACGAATTATTGCCGAGAAATTGAGAAAGTTTATGGAATAATGAACAGATTCATAAATTAATGACATTTTCTTGGAGGGGCGAAAAAATTAATTGAACGAAACTTAATTTTTAATTAATATTTCAAGGCCATACGCTTCGGATTTTTCATGTCCTGCGATACATTGACGGCTTTCAATATCCAGTCTAGATATTTTTTAGTTCACGTTTTGGCATGGCATAGACCCAGAGCGAATACCACCAATTGCAGCTGGAAATACGTCGTAACCGAACATGTTTTAATGATTTCTTGCATCGATCTATCCACGATACCTACATATTTTCACACTTTAATGGCAGACAAAATCCATGGACTTTTTCCATGTGAAAACCTCAAGCTTGGAACTTACTCTTGGGGCACTACCACTCCGTCACGTCGTTCAGGTCATGGAGCAATCTCTGGTAGCAATATAAGTTTAAAAGACAAAAGAGGATAAAGTAGGTTAGGGTCCAGGAAATTTAAATTTCGATGGGAAGATCCCTAAACTAGGGAGAGCTGCTCTATTCATAAATTAACTCTTTTACCATAGAGTGACCGCAGCCAAAAACAGGATTCCAGAATGTGAGACCGAGTTGATCGGGGTAATCTTAGTTTGATATGCTGGCAGAATGACGTTAATTTCATGGCCACACTCACTGGTAAAGCGATAAAATTTTGTTCATTTTGTGAGACAGTTAATAATACCCAGGGCCAGGACACACCAGCACTCTTAATCTTGATTAGGACGTCAAAATGACGTATACCCATACAAAAGATATGGAAATAAAATGCAGTCTACGTCATTCTGATGTTCTGATGTCACGATTCGTTTCCATTCTTGACGATTTCTTCGGTGCCGATCGCTGAATTTCCAGCCTGCCCGACGGTCTCGAAGTTATCATCCATTCGGCAAACATGTCCAAACCACCGTCGTCGACATTTTTGTATTTCTTCTTCGATCAGTTTCTGTTGATGGCATCTTTGTCTAATTATCTCATTTCGAAGACGAATTAGGAGTGAGACACCTAGAATCTGCCTTAAGGAACACATTTCGAAAACCTCGAGCTTCTTGACGTAGTGTCCACGTTTCCAATCCATACAGAAGAATTGGAAGGATAAACGTTCGGTAATGGATACTTTAGTTTTGATGGAAATATTTGTTGGTTTTGCCGATGCGGTTGTGAACGTCGTACGTCAACGCCACTTTAGTTTCTTCCCAATCCCAAATATTTGAACCCCGGAACCTGTTCGATTTGGGTACCATCGAGGTTTTTAACCCGTAAGGCTAGGCGATGCGGGATGTGTCGTATAAGATGTTGCTTCGGCGTCCGTGTCGGTGAAGACGGTGCTCTCTTCGGCGAACATAAAGTCGGTTACGAAGCTGTTGTCGTCGTATCGAACTCCGAGTCATCCATCGAATGCTTCACGTAAAGTCGCGTCAATCACAAAGTTGAAGAGAAGTGGCGAAGCGTCTCCTTGTCGAACACTTGTTTGAATCGGGAGTTCCTCGAATAGGTCGCTTCGCATACGAACGCTGCTGGTTGAGATATCGTACGACGCTTGGAGAAGTTGGATGATTCTCAATGGCACGTGTTCGATTTGCAAGACTCTCCACAAGCTGTTCCAATTGATGCAATCGAAATCGGATTTGAAATCGATGAAAACGACGACAGTTCGTATGCCGCAACGAATTCTTTCTTCCATTAGCTGACGGAGTGCAAATATTTGATCAATACATCCTCGATATGGTCTAAATCCAGCTTGTTCTTTCCGGCTTGTTTGCTCTCGATGTTTCTGTAACCTCGGTTGTATGATTTTCATAAATACTTTTCCGACGATCGAAAGCAGGCTAATACCGCGATAATTCTTGCATTCCCGATAGTCGCCTTTTCCAAATGCCATATTCAAATGTTATATGTGTGTCGTTGTGATAAGACATCACCTTGGGCTTGGATCATCTCGGCGGTTACTTGTTCTATTCCCGGCGATGTTATGCCGTCATCGCCTTGATAACACTATGAAACACGAATTTTCTCACATGGAAAAAATTTCATATTCATTGAGATCTGAACTTTTGGAACACGACTGTTTTAGTAGTTTGTAATTATCAACTCTTTTTCAAAAGTTATTAACTTTTTTTTACTCAATATGGGTTTTTTTAATATGGTCGGATCAGAAATTTTACGTAAAACTGTTTGAAAAATGTTCGAAACAAAAACTTTTTATATTTATAGTATATATAGTACTTTTGTATACATTTTCTGTTGTATTAAAATAAAATATTTGCCAAAAACAAAATTATTTGTTTTCATTTGCTTGCATTTAACATAACATTCAAAAGTTAATAACTTTTGAAAAAGAGTTGATAATTAAAAACTACCAAAACAGTCGTGTTCCAAAAATTCAGATCTCAATGAATATCAAATTTTTTTCCATGTGAGAAAAAATAGTTTGTCATTTGTTCTACAGTGTAATTGTCGGTTCGGTAGCGAGAAGCTAATTCGTCGGCTGTTTGATAATCGGAGTTCTGGTGCTGGACCTTGTGGAGGGCCGTGGTTGTACAGCTTGCGGAAGAATTCTCTCCACCGCTGCAGGCGCCCTTCGGGAGAAGTCACGAAAGTTCCATCCGATTTTTTGGATTTTGTAGTTTTGTTGATGTTGTTTTACCGCTTAACCCCCGGATTGTTTAGTACAGCGTCCGGTACTCGTGCCGCTTCTTCCATGTAGGCCGCAACGTTATTCTAGTAAGCTTCTCGTTCCGCTTTCATTTTCTTTTGAGCTTTTCTGTCCAATCGTCGGTATTGCTCAAATTCGAAGTGCTTCATGCGTCCATTTACGGATAGGTGGACACAACTCCATTGCACACTCCACAATAGACTCGCTCTTTGTAATCGCATCTGTAATTTCGCTCGAACAAGATAATTGTCCGATCCACAATCGGACCCACGCATTGCACGCACGTCTTTGATCGTCGATCGGAATCTTGCGTTCATCAAAATATAGTCTAACATCGTCGAGTCTTTGCCGGATGGATTTCGCGAGCTGAGTTGGTGTTTGAGTGGATGGCGGAAAATTCTTTGCCAACGATAAAGTTGTTTGATGCTGCGAATGGCCGGAGGCGTAAGCCGTTGTCGTTAATTATTCCCTGTCCGAATTTGCCCATCGTTCCTTCCCATCCGGTTCGATCTGCTCCTGAATGTGCAATGAAACAAGTCCCCCGGGAGTATTATTAATTCGGTTCGAGGTATCACGTCTTGTTCGCATCCGTGGTGGTCTCGGTTGGTGCATAAACGGCTATGATATGGGTCTTGATCGTTCCACCGATGGTTAAAACCGCGGAACGCTCGGATATCGGTTGGAATATGATAACGCTGGTGGAAGCCCGTCGATCGACCATAAACCCGACGCCGGTCTCACGTCTCTCAACACCGGAATAGTAAAACGTCATCGTTTCGTCGATTGCTGGCGTTTCGTCTTCCAGCAATCGATTCATCGATGTCCCGGATTCGGTAAGCCGTAGTTCCGATAGCGGAGCAACTGATATTTTGCATTTCAAAAATTCCATTGCTATGATTTCCTTTTGGCCGACGTGATTTCCTGTTCGTGCGGCGAACTGAATTTCCATTTTCGTTGTGTCTAATTTGGGTGTTTGGCCAGTAACTCACTTCTCAACAGCATCACTGGCCAACAGTGCTGGCGCACCGGCTGCCCCGGATGCAGTAGCATTATTTCGTAAATAGTTAGTTCGTGTATCTATGCGGTTCCTTGCCTAGTTTCTTCGGGTTTTCCTATTCTGGTCAATTCGGCAGGTCGACAACCCTCCTCCTTTCACACCCTGGACTTGGGACCAGACGAGGGTGGAATTAGATTATTGCTTAATAATTATTATTGAAATCGTTTTAATTTCGAAATTTCGAGTTTCTGGATTTAAGTGTTTCTTTAATATATTGAGCTTGCGTCCAATTATAATGACGTCATCTACGGAGACTAGTACTGGCTCTATTTACTTGGACCATACCTTTTTAATATTGCTTTAATGAGAAAAGTATAGCTTCCAAAGACTTTATAGTAACCTGTGTTCAACTCTGGTGATTGCTCTATATTTTTTGCAGTTCATCGTTTCACCCATTTTGTGGTATGAGATAATAATTGTGCCTAGAAGGCATTCTTCTTACATCTTTCTACTTCACCATAGTTTGCAAATAAGACTATATAAGGCTTAGCTTCTCCTCATCATTTTCTGTGGGTATACCATCTACTTGTACACCTGGAGCCTTATGACTTTGGAGTTTTTTATGACAATTTGGAACTTCTTCTATTTTAGGCTTTGGCACTTTTAAACTGCACCTGAACTTCGATCTATGTGTTCTTGTATTAGAGTCTTTATTTGCTTACAGAAATTTCGAAAGTGCTTTTCCCACACCAGGAGTATGTCACCGTTAATATAGGCTATAATACCATTCTCCAGTCTTACGAAGGTGTAGGTTGGTTTGTACCCTTTCTTTATCAGATCTACTTCTTTTAGAGACCCATAGTGTCTTTATTATTGCAAATTGTTTTAATTGAACCGATTCTACTTCTGTAGCGGTTTCCTTACTAACTTTTTCGTATACTTTCTTGATTTTCTCTTGTCCTTCTAGCTAAGTACACTTGACAGATTAAACTATGTTCATAAAATGTCCCAAAAACTTTGGATATAATTTTCCAACCTGCTAATGAAATTTAGTTATTTTTCGCATGAAAAAGCTCACTTTAAGCTCAGCTGGCAACGTATATGCAACTTATAGTTCAACTTCAAGTCCTCTAACAAATTTTGCAGAACCTGTGAAGCCATTACACATTCAGTATGCGCCGAGACAATTTTGCATGTACTTATTTATTAGTGCCACGTGTGTGACAAAAACACTTACACTAAATTGAGACTTTGTGAAAAATTTCCACTTAGCACACGAAATTACCATAAATCAATAATCGTAAATAATGTTGTTACGAAATTACCTTAAAATTTAAGCACAGGTGAGCCTGCATGTTGTACCTGCAGTAACCGCCATCACAAAGATTCCGCACCCGAAAATTTTATCAAGACCTCACAGACGCTCTGCAGTCTATCCCCAATGTCACAAGTTCAGCTCAGCAGATCCTTATCTAGGTCAACTATAAAATACCTGGGGCTCTTGACTTAATAACGACTTAGAGATTCGTGTATCCACCAGATCCTCTATCTTTGCTCCTGCTCTGCCGGTGCTTCTGGGTACAGTGTGTACACACATGAGCCGAGAACTCGTTATCGAGCATTGTCATAGGAACAGGATACCGGGAATGCCCCTGGAGCATGGAAGCAACTGCAGAAATTGTTAAGCACCTGAAAGTTATTCGTGCGACTAATTTAAGGCGAAACTACGAGGTGGAATGGCGGTCGGGGTTATTAATCCACGGCCTCGGAACGGCTGCCGCCATTTAGCTAATCGTAATAAAGTTAAACAGCTTAATTATTGTATAGAAGGGGATTTTCAGATCTCTGCAGGAACTGACGACTCCATGGCATCTAACAATTACACAAAAGGGGTGTGAAAACTTTCCGAATAGTGATGACGACGGCGGTGGAAAGTTTTGAGTGATTTCCTCCTGGAGCAAAAGGTTTCCCACCTCCGGAGGCAGATGACACAAAAGAGTTTTAATGGAAGGATTTCGGCTGTAATTAAGGCCTTTCACGTGGCAGGATATCACAGATACGTGGCTGTGTAGGTATGCATGTGTGTGTTTGTTAAACTCACTAAACTTTGATTCAAGTAATCAGCTTAATTCCAAATGGTAGAAATGGATTGTGCTGACTCGGGCGAATCTCTTGGACTGGAATACATCAGCAGTTGGATAAATCTGGTCAAAGATTCGATTAATTTAGTACATGAAGGAACCTACAGGAGCTACTCTTCTCCGACTTCGGATAAGTCGTTACGGAAATGAACGGGGAAAGCTTTTACTGAAATCAGTTATTTCAGGCTAGATGTATTAGTAATTAAGCCTTTTAGCCTAGCCAAACTACTTTATGTTAACTTTACAAAAAGGCCCGATAGTGATATGGATTCAATTTAATAGAGATCGAAATTGGATATTCAAATTCATTCATTCGAAATTCGTACATCAGTTATTATAACAGGTATATCTCCTTTTCCTGACATTTATTGTCAGACACAGATAAACCCGAGTAAAAATAAAAAATAGCTTTACAACTGGCGAACACCGGCCGCTTGAGGCATATGATGGCCGTAGACGACCAAAGTTGACCAAAAGTTTTAAATGGCCAAGTACTGAGCTGGGCGCCTAAAACCACCAATCCAATCCTCAAGGGGGAAACCTTCCCAGCATAGAAAGGTTCTCAAAAAGGGCAGGAGAAAAACTCCCTTCAGGAAATGAGTACTGCTTCCGATATGAAGCTTGTCCAGAAAAAGTTTCATCACGCCAAGGCTGCCTCTGCAATACTTTAAAAAGGTTTATCTCGGGCAATTTAGATGTGGCCCTAATCCAAGAGCCATGGGTGTACCGAGGAAGAATATGAGGCCTCGGTGCTAATGCTGGCAGACTGATCTACTCTATCGAGCATGACTGCCCTAGAGCAGCACTGCTCATGGAGAAGAGGCTAACCTGCCTTCCTCTTTCGCAGTTCGTATCTAGAGATCTGGTAGCGTAGGAATGCCCAGGCTTGTCATAGCCTCGGCTTACCTCCCTAGAGAAGAGCCTGCCCCACCGCCGTCAGATGTAAGGAGACTTGTGGAGTACTGCCCTAGGAGGAATATTCAGTCAGTGAGTGGTTGCGACGCCAAGAACAAGAGGCACGAACCTACCATTTGTAATGTGACTAGGCAACTCTTGCTACCACATTCGTCAGTTCGAGAACACTGAACTGGCACGTGTCAAGTGAGCCATCAATGTCTGATCATAGACATATATAAGGTTTAACTTGAGAGCTTCTGCAATATCCTCGGAAGCATTTAGGATTCCACGGCAGACTGACTGGGAGGCTTATCGCACAGCCCTTAGGCTAGCAGTCGGCCATGTTGATAATAATCCCATTACTGAGGCCGATCTCGAGCTTGTCTCTACCAATCTGCAGGAAACGATCATCACAGCCTTCGAAAGTAGCTACCCTGTGAAACCTCGAAGCACCAACCGAGAGGTTTCGTGATGGAGCAATGATCTCTGTAGGCAAAGGAGAAAAGTCAGGAAACTATTTAATAGGGCTAAGGTCTCGGGCACCTGGGACATCTAAAAGAAAGCAATTGAGGAGTGACTTTTCAAAAGGCCTTATTTCCATTTAGATTAAATTTTCAGAAACCGCAAATTTCTGTGGTACGTCCAAAAAATGCAAAATTATTATTTTTTTTTGCATCAATATAGTTTGTCCTAGTATAACTATATTTTTACAGTGGTAGATGTAAAATATTGTAAGTGCGACTTCATTAAAAACAAAAAATAGTTTGGAAATATGCCCTTTTGTTTGAAACGTTTGGAAATAAGACCTTTTGTATGGAACCCCATAGGAAATATCGAATATTATATTTATTTTTTAAAAAGTCTTTTGCTTGAAATCTTTTAAAATACTACAAATTTACGCAGGAAATGTGACGTTTTGTTCAATTAAATACACCGTTTATTTCATACATGGAAATATGCCTGTTTTAAAAAAAATCTATATTGGTATCCATTTTTTTATAGGAACGAAGGACTTTTCTTTCGTCCTATTAACATGAATAGGTGATAATTTAGCCTTGCTACTGGATTCCATCGAAATTTGCTCTAAAGTAAAAAATGGAAATAAGGCCTTTTGAAAAGTCACTCCTCAATTATAACTAATTATAACAACTATTTGAGAAGATCCAAACGAAGGTCATGGAAAGCCTTCTGCGAAGAAATAGACAAGCTTCCAGTCTCCACGAGGTTACACAAAGTTCTGTCTAAGGATCACTCCAATGGCATTGTCTCTCTTAAGACTCCTGGAGGGCCCTTTACGGAGAACACCAGCGATACCATGGAGCTATTAGTGAGCACTCGAGTTCTTAGGTAACTGACCCTGGATTGGCCTTGGAACCTAACAGCTAACCTAGATTAAACAATAAAATGTAACTTTTCCTAAACCTGCACTTCTGTGAGCTGACCAACGACTTCCGACGTTAAAACCTGTCAACAAACACACACTAAAACCATTAAGCAGGAGCCACATGGCACACGTCTTCTGCTCTCCGTGTTCTGTGTCCCACTTCCTGCCAAAGTCGATTATCGGAACCCCAAAACATGGAGAGACAGAAAACAGAGAATTGTGGCTAAACTACAAATAAATATTGGAACATAGAAAGACGGAGAGACGGAAACTGGATAGACGGAACTTGGAACACATGTGCTATGTGGCCCACGCTTTACAAACCCCAGCGAAAATGAGTAAGCAGGGGTTGATAGTGACCACACCCTTCAGAGCCTGCCAAGTCAAGATGGAAACTTCTCGTGGCAAGGACTGCATTGTTTTGACGATCTCTTGTGGACAGTTAACACACCCTGTTGTATAAAGTCATCCTGATAAGCATGCTTCGTTCGAATGGTCCTTCTCTTTCCTAACATACTCATGTGACTTTTATATACTTTTTTGTATTCGTCGTGGCGGAATCGACTCTTGGGGCACCCACCAGTTTAATGAAAAGAGGACTTGGTTGAAATACAAAGAACGGTTGAGGTCTGCTTCTGAATTGACCAACTCTAAGTGGTCCATTCCTGTGTCATCTCTTAATGCCACTAATACCCCGGCTTCACCGGCCTCAGGTCAATAATGTTCAGTTTAATCCACATAAGTGGCTTCACCGGCCAAATTACACTTCATGTTTAGTTCGTGCTTGAAATTGTTGTTGCTTTTTCGGCAGAACTCAGAAAGTAAAAGCATTCCACTATTCCAGTTGATTACATTCTTTTGTGCGAGCTCTTACGTTTCACTTCAGTTGGACGAACTGAGGTTTGTTTCATCCTCAGTTGGATATGTGGAAATTGTGTGCGAACTAAGATCATTTTAAAATTCAATTTACAAATTTGCTCGAACTTGCGCAGCTCGGCCGGTGCCCCAGCTCCACCATAAGGAATTTTTGAAGGATTGCTGTAAAAAGGATGTTAGGACACTTGCGGGCTTGATTACTGCTCCGGCTTGGCTTTTATGTGAAAATCTAAGTTTAGGGGTCGGCCTTTATATTGCCACTCCGTTATGTCGTTTACGTCTTGGTGCAGTGTTTTAACAGCTTAGCCCCAACCACGGAGGAAGACTCTGCCCGTCATGTTCTCTGTGACTGGCCCGCGATAGTGAGAACGTGGTCTTTTTGTTCAAACGAGCCCCACGTCAAACATTCAAATCTAACTGACAAGCCACCGTTGAGCCTATTCTAGGGGTCTTGCCTAGAAATATGAGGTATAGGGTGTAGTGCAATAGTTCAAGTAAAATGACCGCGGTATTTTGGATCCAATACCTCACCAAAGAACAAGAAGAATACAATTCGAACTTTCAGTTTTAAAACGAGCGGTTAGTAATGTGGCAGCTATCAGTGATTTGTGACTTAGGCCTTCTACACACGATTCGACTGATTTGCAATCCCAGTTGCAACTGGTTGCACAATAATCATGCTCATAATTAGTTTTTTAACCAAAATGAAAACTTTGTCCACTCACAAGCGCAACTGATTTTTGATCAATCTGTATTCTCTGTCCACCAATTTATAATCAGGAAGATTTTGTTTAATACACTTTGACAGGTACAAGTGCAACCACACAACTGAAATCGCGGCAAGAACAGTCGCACGCAACTAGTTGCAAACTATAAATTTTCAACTTCAAATTGGCACTAAACAAATTCAAATTGGGACTAAACAAATTCAAATTGGGACTAAACAATTTCAAATTGAGACTTATGGGTTTAGTTCATCATGAAATTAGGAAGAGTGCTTTTAAGAAGCCAGAGGTCAAGAACTGTGTTAGCAATTGCCTAAGAAATGCTCAAAATATGTAACAGATAAATGTTGTATTAGTTATTGATAAAGCGCCTTGTCATGCCTTTTCATGTCTATCGAAGAAGTGTTTCAGGAAATTGAATTTGTTGGTCATAGATTACTTAGACTTGGACCCTATAGTCCACTGTTTAATGCTATCGAGCACGCTTGGTCAAGCTAACGTTAAAAGAGAATTAGCAATACAAATGCCACAAACTCTAACCGGTTAAGACAGGGCTAATATGACTCAAGCCGAATATCGTTTACAATGGTTACAAACCATCTTAATCCTTACTAATATTATAAATGCGAAAGTAACTCTGTCTGTCTGTATGTTACGCTTTCACGCCTAAACCACTGGACCGATTTTGATGAAATTGGCTACAGACATACATAGTTTAGACCTTGGAGACGGACATAGGCTACTTTTTTGGAGAAAAAAGGGTTGAAGGGGGTGAAATGGGGTTCAATAAGTTGTAAGGGGATTTTTTTTCTTCACTTTTTTTTCTTTTGTATAAAAAGTAACCGACTGACAGACAAGGCACATCCTAAACCGCTAGAGCTAAAGGGCTGAAATTTTGACAGTGCATTCCTAGCGATTTTTCGAAATTCATCCCCTAAGGGGGTGAAATGGGGTCAACCCAAAACCGCTGGAACTATAGGGCTTTAATTTTGACCGTGCATACCTATAATGACGTGGACATCCACTTAGGAGCGATTTTTTGAAATTTATCCCCTAAGGGGGTTAAATGGGGTTAACCCAAACCGCTGGAGCTAAACGGCTGAAATTTTGACAGTGCATCTCTATAATGTCGTGGACATTCACTAAGAACCGATTTTTCGGAATTCATCCCCCAACGGGGTGAAATGGGGTTACCAAACTACTGGAGCTATAGGGCTGAAATTTCGACAGTGCATCCCTATAATGACGTGGACATCCACTAAGAGGCGATTACTCGAAATTCATCCCCTAAGGGGGTGAAATGGGGTTAACCCAAACCGCTGAAGCTGAAGGGCTGAAATGTTGACAGTGCATCCCTATAATCACGTAGAAATGAATGACTCGAAATTCACTTTATTTAATATTCATTTGTGATTGCTTCATAATTTCTTGCACCCACGTAAATAGGCGAACAAACTTAACGAACGTTCGTCAAACCCTAAAATATCACTTCTCTTGATGACATATACATGCCAATCTCTGCTTCAAAACTTGCAGATTTCGCACCCTTAGAATTATAGAGACTCAACAAGGAAACGCAAAATTTTGGCACATTACTGATTGCCTCACTCTAAACCCAAGAGGGCGCGGGGAAGGGCCGAACGATAAAGACCGAAATATGTGTTTGTCCTTTTCTACTCATAAATCGGTCTCTGTTTTAATTAAAGTCGATGCAGACGATCATTTTAGGTCGTTCTGTGGCGGAAAGTCAAGTATACGCAGCAATTTGTTTACCATATTTATTAAAAAAATGAACTATAATAAACCCTTTTTAGGGATAATAACAGCTGACTTTTTTGTTTGTTTTTTTTTTTTTGAAGGAAAACATTGCACATAATAAACAGTTTTTATTTAAAGGCGTTGCAAGGCACGCGGGTTTTATGCTAGTTAATGATATAAGAAAT
Organism: Thereva unica; assembly: GCA_949987705.1. NCBI lineage: Eukaryota > Metazoa > Arthropoda > Insecta > Diptera > Therevidae > Thereva > Thereva unica. The sequence goes on from OX465282.1 coordinate 124,174,105, forward strand.
CCAACAGATGTGAACTGCACAAAATATATCGCCCATCGTTCAAAGGTTCATAACCGATGCATTAAATATGATGGATGCTCGTTTTCAAATAATGTTTTTATATTGTTATCTGTGTTCATATTTATTCCAAACTTAATAAAAATAATTAATACTTTAATCTTTACTGATAGTAGTTCATTTATTACTTCAAATTGTTTGGTTCCAATTTGAAATTGTTTGTTCCCAATCTGAAATTGTTTAGTCTCAATTTGAAATTGTTTAGTCCCAATTTGAAATTGTTTAGTCCTAATTTGAAATTGTTTAATCCCAATTTGAAGTTGAAAAGGTATAGTTTCAAATCGGTCTCGTTTCTATCGACCCATGTGTAGATTCCAACTTGCGTACACAGGAAAGGTCACGACTCGTGTGCGGAGGGCCTTACTTGCAACTAGAGTTGAGCTGGACTTACACGAGGCAGTACATTTGTCCTTTGCACGACGGTAAGTTGTACTGAGGCCTTGGTTTTTTTTTAATGGCCCGGTTCAAAAATAATGTCATACTGGTATATGAGCCTCAACTGAAATGTATATGAAATGACGTTGTGGGGAGACATTTCTTGCTTCTTTTACGACATTGAAATGTCCAATTAGAACTGCGGCGAAGTGAAACTGTAAACACGAACTGGAGAATTTCTTACTTATTTTCCAGCAGTGAAATATCCAATTTAACTAAGCCATGATGAGATTGTAAGTACGAACTGGAGTGACATTTCTTACATTTGTCGAGAGAGTGAAGCTTTGTACTGGGGAAATATTTCTTACTTCTTTTGTGGGAACAAAATTTCCAACTTGGAAACAGTATTCTAAACTTGTAAAAAGGCACTTCATTGATTTTCTTTAATTTGTTTGCTTTTGTCATTTTGGCATTATAGCAGCACTTTGCCTTATTTGAAGTATGACATTGTACTGGCTCAAAAGAGAAAAGAGGCACCTCTTACAACACTACTTGAAACTGACGCTATTTATAGAAAAAACCAGGACTAACCAAACATAATAGAAATCGGAAAACAATTTCTTAAATCTGTTATAAGGAATACGATTTGGTTGAAATGCAACGGAAAATCAGTGACATTTCTCAGCAATAAATAAGTTTTTCGTGGAATACTAAGTTCGACAAACTGATGAAATATGTTGGTCCATAATGTTATCTTCTAGCCCTAACATTTGCAGACAAGTTTTCTCCTTTTCAACATTTCTACAATTTCCAGTGAACTTAAATATTATCTTGAGAATGTTCAATACCAGGAAACATAACCCTAAAAAGTCAAAGCTCCGAATGAATAAAAATCACAGTCACAGGAGACTTTAGTTCTAGTTTCATGTAGCATAAACGAAAACATATTCCTCTACAAACACATTCATATATACTAATTCTACTTACATCTCGAAAATTTCTACTATAAAGTTGTAGGGATGCCTTGGAGCGATATTTTGTTGAACCCACCTGAGACTAGTAAACATATGAAATGCACCCAGAAAAATCCCTTCCGTATACTTTACAGCGAAATTTTTTATGCTTCCTTGCTCCCCAGGGCTGTCCTTCTTCATGCGAATTTACAACCCCATCCCCAGTAAGGGACGTATTGAATGGTGTACAGCAAACATCATGAATTTATGCAAAACCCACATCAAGGCTCACTGAGCGCCGTCCCGTCCCGACTGCCCTGCTAACGATGAAATATGTAAGAAGTTGCATTCTCAATTCAGGAGGGAACTTTTTAAACAATTTAAGGACCAACAATATTCGCTTTAATAAGGACTCGGTCGGGCTCCTGCTAAGCAGTTTTTGCTTAAGCAGTTTATGGAAAGTAGTTTTCGCAGCCTGCATCCGTGTCCTTTGACTGAGCAGGAGAAAAATTAAAGAAATCCTGGAATCTTGAAACACCGTAAAACCAAAAATGTACGACCGAAAAAAACACAAAAGGGAAAACCTCGGAAAATGAATTCCACCCCCGCGATTGTGCCATCGCTGTGCCAGAGTGGAAGCGCCCCCCGGAAGTTTTCCCTTAATTTTATTCGTCGTTATTAGATTTTCCTGCGTGAATGTTTATTTTTAGGGAAATTTTAAAAAAAGGACCCTTCAATTAGGGATTTTCTCGATTTGCGTTAAAATTCCCGAAAAGTTATTCCGTTTAACTCGACTCTCAACTTCCCGAGCGACGGGTACAAAATTTTAATCAAGTTGGCGGCCCCCAAACCACCGCCAAAAAAATTAAACCTCGACCTAGTAATTTGGCAGTTTTGGAAATTTCCGTTGATGTTTTCTCAATTAGCGAAACTTGAAATCTTTCCCAAAGTAATTAATTACCATCCCAGCCTTCCTGGCAGCCATCTTGTCTAATTGATTGAGTTAAGCAATTAACCAAATTAGCATCAAATGAGCGGGGATTAGGCCAAGTTTTGTGTTGCGTGCAAAATAGTTGGGATTGACGCAGATTTCTTGCCTTTCCCTCAACTTGATGAGCTCCAAAAAAAGTTTCCTTTTTTCCTTTTTCGGATTTCAAGTTCGTCCCGGGGAAATTACAAAACTAACACGAGTTTAAGTAGGGTTCGGCTTCCGTTTCGCTGCGAAAATTATTTCAAACGTGATTATAAAAAGTTCGCATGGGGCTTTATGCAATTAAAAGCAAATTTGTGCGACCTGAAAAGTTGTTTTGCAAATGAAGAGAATTGGGGTGCGATAGCGTTTCATCGAGATTAAAGGGAAAACATAATTTACTCTGGCAGACATCAGGGATTTTCGTACGATGATATTATGCCATCCCATAAATAATGTGGGTTTTTTTAGATTTCATTTATTTTTTTCATTTAAAAACTAATCTGATTTTAAAATGCTCCATCATTTTCTATAATATTTTTCCATCCATCTGGTAGAGTTTGAACGCCCCTCTCCCAAAATTCACTTGGCCGCGCCGAAAAATACTTCTAATAGCATGCTGATATGTTCTATTGATTACATATGATTTCGATTCGTAGACTGCGGAACAAGTGATAATCCGATCGTGCGATGTCTGGCGAATATGGTCTGTACGCATCCCATTCAAACTCCTCCAGGGTTTGTAAAGTGGCTCTTGCTGTATGTGGCCGAGCATTGTCTTAATGAGAGAACACTTTTCGTCTTGAAACCAAAGATGGTCGATTTCTTTCCAGTGCTGACTTAAGTCGTTCAAGTAGTGCTCGTAGTAGATCTTTTTGGTTATCTCTGATTAGGGTGTAAAACCTCATAGTGGATTAAGTCTAGAGTTTCACGAAAGCGAGACAAGACAACAGTCGGCCGCGGTCTCGATCTCGCTGCGTGAGAGTGAGACGACTGTTGTCTTGTCTCGCACCCCAGTGCAACAGTGATATTATAGTGTTGTGTCGCGATAATATCACTTAGTTTTTATTCACACCACCCAGTGTCTCCGCGAGAGTAGTGTGACTAGATTAGGGACGCTTTTCTCGATGAGACAATGGGATGTTTAGAAGGGTGAACTCGCGCTCTCGCCGGCGTGTTGGGGATTTACTGGCATCTTTAAACTCTGGAACTCTGGGGTTGTCCAGCTCATAAATATATTACCGACGAAAATATAAAACTCCACTTTCTATAGAATCGGGAAATCCCGCAACAATCCGGGAAAAAAATTAACCGGCTGGGAAATTCCGCGAGATCGAACGAGAGCGCGACAGTCTCGCATTCGATAGTGTTGCCTCGGCGAGACTAGGAATTTTTTACTGTCGCGCTACTCTCGCAATGGGGCAGAAGCTGTTGTCTCGCGTGTTGTCTTGTCTCGCATGCGACATTGCGAGAGTTGCAACACTAGTGTTGCATCTCGTGAAACTCTAATTAAATCCTTCATATTCCACAAACCAGAATAACGTTGTCGACGATCATTTTTAGCCTGGTGTCCGCTCTTTTGTTTATTCACTGTTTTCTAAGCTTAAAGCCGGCTTCAGACTAACGCCGTGAACACCTGCGAACAAGCGTGAACGTAAGAGTGGATGACTTTTGCGCCAAGTTTACGCTTTGTTTTCCATTCCGAGTGGGTACGGCATGACTTCTCATTGTAAATTCACGGCGTAATTCTGGGAGCCGCTGTAATATTTTTGTACAGGCTCCACTTTTCATCGACAGTTACAATTCGGTCCAAAAAAAGTTCATTTCTGTAGCCTTACAGTAAGAAAGGGCACCCAATTAATCTTTTCGCGCGATTAGAGTCGGAAAGTTGATAGGAAATCCAATGATTCAGCTTGCAGACTTTCGCAATGCCATGGGGTTGGTGAACACTTCAATGGCCAAATCCAAGCCTCTATGTTGCTTCGTCAATGGTTGCGATGGGGCTTTGTTGCACTAGGGTCCGCCGGACATAGCTTCACATTTCTTCCAAGACGAGGCTCATCTTAAAGGCAGCTTCCGGCTCAGAATTTTTTGAACTACCGTTTTGTAATAGCTTATGCTTATTTTTCCTTCTCCATATACTGTACTAACATTTCTTGCACTTTTGGTTGCGTTCATAGCCAGAAGATAATTTGGGTACGGTGGGTACCGTACCCACCTATAATTTGGGAGTAATCAAGCCTGTGTCATGATCATTTTATTTGTTAAATTATATAGCGATTATCTAGTTGCTAATCTCCGCTCTTTCTTTAGGCTTCTTCCAGCCTCAACTTTCTGTGTACAACTTTTAGCATCGCCTCGACTATCCTCCACCCATCTTCGGTTCTCATCATGTGTCCTAGGATGTTTTTCGGTGTTATTAGTGCCTCGGTCATTGCCTAGTTCTGCCCAATATTGTCAGAATCCTACACAATTAAAGAAAACGTTATCCTGGATACTCCAGCATACCGACCACAGCGGTGAGTCATGGTGTTTTCTATATGGCAGCATTTTCTATATCTTCCATGTCCACTCAAGAACTGCGTGAAGTTGTAACTCACTTCCTGGTGCTCCCTCATAACCCATTTCTTCACTTTTGGGATAGGTCTACCCTTAAAAGACTCATTTCACAGGCGTCCATATGAATATTTTTTATTAAAGCTCTTTTATGAGGCTCCTAGAACGCTGTGTATGGTATGCTGTTAAAAAGTATATGGAACTGGTATGGGAACGAAGGCGCTGCGAGGTTTTTAAAGATTGCTCCAGCATGGCTATTGGAGTACTTCATTTTCGACAAACAGTACGGCTTCCGATAAAAAAGATCCACAAGCGATCTTTAAGTTTGCCTCAACCGAAGTTTACATCGATTTGATGACTCTAGTCTGGTGGCTCTACACATATCGAAAGCTTTAGATAGAGAATGGTACTGCCCTCTTCATTAAACTCAAAGCTATTGGTGCACATAAAGCTATTGCTATTGGTGCATTAAAGCACATTTTTATAGAACAAGATTGAGAAGTTTTCTTTCCGACCGTTCAATCAAGGTAGTAAAAGATGGCGTCAAATCCTAACCTCAACCGATCTCTGCGGGGTCCCCGGGGGTCAATTTTATCACCTGCTCTATTGCTTATCTTTATAAATGGCCTACTTTTAATCCCGTCTAACCCCCTTCTCAGCTTCGTTGACGACGGTACCCTATGTTACTCTTACGGCAAGACGTGTACGTGCCAGATCCTGTCTTGATGGTCACGAACTAATGTCTAACTCGATAAACAAAGACATTGAACTCATTCTAGAATGAGGCCGCAGGAATCGTGTCGAATACAACCTCACCAAAACCAAGAACTGTCTTATTTCCAATAAATAGTGCAACACCTCTCCATCTGTGATACTGGGTGAAGTTAAACTATTGACTATTGGCCAACCCATCCCACACATCTTGGGCGTTACATTAGCCAAAGACTTCCGATGGAATATTCGATATGACCATATATATTCCAAATCGCTTGGAACGGTCGCCCATTGCCGCGCGAATCAGAAAGTGTTTTCTCTCATCAACAGATTGGCGCGGAGGCTACTGTGACGGCGGCCGCCTACGAGAGAATTTTTACTTGAAATAGCCAATCCTCCGCGCCAATCCGTTTGTGCCTATAGTTCTCTATGCTGCGCAATTTGGGATGTGTCGTGTGGACGGACCATAATGGGTAGAGAAAGTTTCGAACTTAGCATACAATGTGATTCATTAGATGAACGCTTTTCGAACAGTGCGGAGATTCCTTTCTTGTTAATAATTATTGTATTCATTTGCTCCTACCAGCAGCAATTTGGCTTCGGTGTATTTATTGATAGTTGAAGTTCCACGCTCAAGTAGGTTTCCTTCTATGATTAATGCTTACGATTTTGTAAAATATCGACTTGTTGGGCAATTACACCTAAGTTTAGAAATAATAACATCAAAATGAGAGCTTTCTCAAAATTAAATAATTCTGGCAGCATTTATTGACTAATTTGAATTTTAAAACAACTTCTCCCTCACACATTAAATTAATTATTTGTCTATTCTCAATTTCAGTGGCTCCGAAATGTTGATTGCATTTCACTCAAGTCCATTCTCTGCACCGCTTCAATCTGGCATACCAAATCGTGGGTTCGAGTTGGACGTTGACATTTTATTTGCTGACTCGGATTCTTTCGACTTCGCCCAAGGATCCAGGAACGTTTGTGAATTTCACGTAAATGCTTCAAATCCAGGTAAGTTCAAAGTGCTGCAACAGCAACAAACACAAAAAATTGAAATAAAAATTAAAAATAAAAATTCGCAAAATCCTCAAGTCCTTAAACTTTAAAATCCACATTCCAACCAAGTAGAGCCCATCCAAAAAAATAAATGAAAGTCAAGTGGTAGATGGAAGGGAGAGTATTATGTGCTTTCACCACCCGAATGGGATTTTAATGAATTTTTGCGAAAGAAGAAAAAAATATAATTTAATTGTGGTGAAATTATCTCAAGTTTGCGCGCGGATGCTCTTAATTATCTGTGCAAGATGGGCTCATTTCTGGCTATCAGGAGTTTTTTTTATGCATGGAAAAAACTCAAGTACTTTTTCAACAAGAATAATAAATCGGCAAAGATTGTAATTTATCCTTCAATTATGACGTTAAAAAGTTTGTAATTTGATGAAAATTTATGCATGGAAATCTTTGGTAGTTAATAATGTAATTTTTTAGGAATAAGAAATGTTCTTTTTAAAGAATTGTAAATGAAATTCGAATTTTCTTATCCATCACCATGATTTGTATTTTTCAAAAATCGGATATAACCAACTGTTAGGACAATCTGATAGACGTTACAAAAAACAATTAAAATTGTCGATTAATCAGGGACCTATAATCTGACACGACAGTAGAAATGAAACACTCTTGTGTTGTGTTTGCTATTGTAATTTCTATAAAACGTCACCCACAATAATTTTATATCCCATATACTACCCTCCTCTTGGGGCACAGCTTATTCTAGTAAATCGTTTGTCAGTCGAAAAAGCCTGTTTTATAGAGTATTTTCAAATATACTGATATTTCCGAACGCGTAACACCCAAAAATCTATTCGCATTTCTCCCTCAGGGGTCTGTCATTTAACTAACCAGAAAACGCATGAAATGTTTTAAGCAGTCCCTTGAAGCAAGAAACAACACACTTTTACCACCTCCTAACCATAAATACACGTGGACGCATGCATCTGTAGCAAAAGCTCTTTTGTGGCCGCGTCAATGGAGGATCTTGTGCTCGAGTTCAGGGCCTGGATGAACGGAATCCCACACTGGTACAAATAGGAAAATAATAGCTGCCTTCCTTTTCTGCTAATTTTTACTATTTTTTACACTTGCGTACTAGCAACTACACTTGCTCTTATAAACGAGTAGATATCACTTGCAATTACGCAATTGAAATCCGCTAGGGGGAAAGCGGCCACTTCGAGTCTATTGTGAATTATTTTCACTTACGCCATTACCCGCTAGATGGCTTTTATTTGTGTCGAGCTGATTTACTCATATAAAAACGTCCATAAATAAAACTTCAGTCGTATAATTATCAAAAATTATTATCTTTCGTTTTACTTTAGAAATTATCGCATTAATTTCTCCATTGTGTCACAAATTCTTCTTTTAAGAATTTTTTATTTGTAAAGTTTAAAGTAACGTCAAAAATTTCAAGTGAGATTTTACTCAAATCAGAAAATTTTGCGTTCCTTTTCTGCTCTGCTCACAAGTACTAAATAGTAGAAAAGGAACGCAGCTAATATATCACAAACGTATATCTATCATCGCGCGTACATAAAATCTGCTTTGTTAGAATGCTTTCATGTATATTTTCACTAAACTTTTAAAAAAGGGTCGTACTTCAGATATAAAGCATTCTGCTGGCTGAAAAATGCTCCTTGTGCCAAGTGACATACTGTGAATTTCGCTCTTTCACCGTCGCCTCACTTGTTTCAAAAAGGCGTTTTACGTCAGCTTCATGCGTTCTTGTGTATTTTGACAGTATTGCATGGTAGGAAAAGTGTCTCATACATCACTGAACCAATTGATGTCAATTTCGTCAAAAATCGACTAGTGTCGAAAATAATGCTAGGCTTATTTTCAGTCTTTTTTTGCCAAATGTTACGCCACCTCGTTACAGTAGTCCAACAACGACGTGAAAAGTCAGGATTCATAAGCATATGCAGAAGAGTGCAGATGCTGCCGAAACCCCTACTATACGAACGCTTGTAAATCGGCTTTGACATTGTTTGCTGTCTGTAAGTTGAGTGACGTTCTCACGAATCGGGAAGATTTCACTTCATCAACTCGGATTTACCTTCGGCACAAATGAGGGCCATGCTGATGGGAACAAGGAAATCTTTCTTGACTATCTTGTGCTTTTAAAGCACATTTTTAGTGTACTAACCATTGTGGCCCCAGGCCAAAAAGACCACGCTCTTTTTTGGATGGATGTGTGTTGTATTTCACCGTAAAATACAAGCCAAGCAGGTTTCACTTATAGGAGCTAAAACGGATTCAATAGCACTAATGGCAGTACTTTAATGGCGGGTCCAATTCTCATTGACAGTGGTGGGAAGATCACATTGACATTGATCACGATGACCACGTGACATTGAAACCAGATTCGTGTAGTTTGGTCAACAACTAGGAATCAGAGTAACAGAGAATTTCACGTTCATGGCAGTTATTGATAGACTTGACACCAATGATGCACTCACCTAGAGTAGAAGAAATGTCTCTACCTGCAAGCATGGCATTTATCCGCTCAATTGTTTAGTGGTAATAGAATGACACCCAGTGTTATCGAAAACGCCCCCAAATTCCAAGGAACGTAAATAAGGCAGTTTCCTTACCCAGGAAGGCGTTCTCGATTTTGCTGAGTATTTGGTGTGAATCAACCTCTGTGGATTTACCTTTTGAATTGGCGAACTGAGAGTCATGTAGAGAAAGAGAGAGGGTTCCATCTTGCACGTGATATGATGGTCTAGCAACTTTTCCATCGTTTTCAAAAGAAACGATGTTAAGCTGATTGGTCTATACGAGTTAAGAACCAGTCGCCCCGTTTAGTGATGAAAACCCATCGCGACTTTCCTCCGATTGTTGGATTGTATCCCATATTAAGCTAGCTCTAAAGAGACAAACCAAGTTGCCGTCAGATCAAGGCACTTGTAGAGTTAGAAAGAGGCCACTAACCTTGTGCTGATTGCAGATGCTCCCAGAGAGACCGCGAGAACATCAGTCTGGAATGGACCTATGAGTGTATGAACTAGTGATGAGCAAGACTGGTCTTGCAGTGTTGCCTGATCTTGCACATTTAGCCAGATCAAAGCAAGACCAAGAAAAGACAGGATAAGACAAGACACTGCAAGATCAAGAAAGCAAGACTTTTTGTTCATCAGTAATGCCAAAACTCTTACAGTGATGAGCAAAAAGTCTTGCAGAAAGTCTTGCAAAAGGTCTTGCAGTCATGTCTTGGTCTTGCTAAATGTGCAAGACTTTTTGCTCATCTTTGTAAGAGTTTTGGTACTTAGTGAGAATGTCTTGCTATCTTAAACTTGCAGTCTGGTCTTGTCCTTGTCCTGTTTTGTCTTGGTCTTGCTTTGGTCTTGATGAATGTGCAGGACCAGTCTTTTAGCACTAGTATGAACCATCCAGGAATAAGCGATCTGGAGGATTTACCCTGGAAAGTGCTCATTGGTAGGCGCCTAAAGGATACTGCATGGTTAAAGGGTTATGAGCCATCTTCCTTTTTAAGAAAACCTACTACTTTGAAGTAGTTTTGGGTAGTAGCTTTTGTCTAGAGTCTAGTGCCTCTGGTATAGTCGGCAGGTTCTCCCAATGCTTCCTCCATACAATCCCTTTGTAACGCATCAACTCCATCAACAATGAACTGCTAAGCTGAAGCGTCGGGGAACAGGTCTGGTTTCGAGACCACAAGCCCCTGAAACTAAAGGCCCTATTCACATAAGGGCGTCGGCAAACCATGGCCTGGTGATGTTTCGCCTTGAGGCCAAGCATCATCACACACTTACTGGCCACCAACTTGATGGGGTCTGCAGTCCAAGAAAACTAACAAAAATCTTTATGTGTCTGGCCATTTATTTTCAGTCCGTGCCTGAAGATCTGAGCATTTATTCAGTCTTCAGTTTTCGTTGAGGCCATCAACATTTTTGCACTTGAATTAACAGCCTGCTACACTAAACTGTCGTCTTCGCCTGTCTGTATATGGGGAATCATGAGTTCAACTGCAGTCGATGGCCTATCGGGGCGAATTCCTCAAGTCCTTATCCCTCAGTCCGACTGAGTAATGTGTGGCCTTTATCGGGCCGTACCTGCTGACGTGGTCTGAAAGGCCATGGCCTGCCGGCGGCCTGTATGTGAATGGGGGGTTTTTTAGAAACTATGTAGAAAAGAGACGTGCGAGACCCACAATGTCGATCCTGGTAAGCATATGATCCGGCAGTGGGCCCTCGTCTTTATGGTTCAGACAGCTCTAGATGCGTATTGCCTTGTTCGGGAATAAAAGCCACCACAACTCCCCAGTAAATATATCATACACAGACTGACTTAAAAGCCCCAAAGTCTTTCGTATGGCGATCAATTATCGTAATAACATTCATTTAATCCTTCTGGTTAAGCACAAAAGAATAAATCCAATGCCAGCCGAGGTTTAATTGATGAATAGAAATGTTCCAAATTAAAGCTCATATCAGTTGGATTTGCACCCAAATTCAAATTAGTCCCAGCCCTTTGTTTGGATTTCCACGTTTCATACATAGCTGAGCATGAATTCCACAATTTTCGAAATTATCAAGGGAATTTCCCACATTGCATTTCGAATATGGCTCAAACTGTTCCACCCCCAATACTGGGAATGGAACTGTCACATGCTGCGAAGTGATTTGGGTTATGTGGCTTCTCATTTATAGGTCTCCATTTTGCGTTTTATATACATAAATATATTTTCGTTGAAATATTCACGACATACAAACACACACGTACACCCATTTTCCTATTGAGTACTATTGCATTTAAATGGGGTTCGTTTATGCCGTACATGCCCTGCCGACGAAATTTCAAGTCAATTACAAAATAATCGTACGACCTACTATTATTAGGGAAAATTTGAAATGACAATTTGATGATAATCACCGGTGTACATAGAGAGAGCTTTTAGGGATTACAATACCTTCCCGTACAGGGTACATATTGTTCTTAATGCCATGCTTCCTGGATACTCTTCCGTTCCTTTATGATTTTCATTTCCCTGCTGCCGTGTACCGCGCGCATACTGGCATGTTACCGTTTGTCTCACTATCGTGCTTATTGTACAGGTGTGCCCCAATCACCTAAATGTCCCGAACAACGTTGAATACTTTGATGGAAGGTAATTTAAGACTTCCGGGCTAAATTTTCCACTCAATAATTATTATTAAATAGGAATTTTATGCTGTAACACCCTGTGAAAAGGTGGCTGAATGTTGGATGAGCATTAAGAACAGCTACCTGCTCCCTTTTGTCGCACAGTCAATGGCCCTAAAAGTATATATTGATTGACACTAGACTAAGCCTTTCTGTTGTGACTTAATGAATAGAACTATAGAGGTGGAAAAGGCTTTTGATCCGTTATGGCACAAATGGAAATTGTTTCCAATAATAGAAACTTCAGCTTCAACAATGTTTGAGATATTATTGCTTGTAGATTGGAAAATTTATAAAATGTGCTCTTTAATGAAAACACTATGATTTAACGCCTTACGACTTCTTTTGCAGGAATATTCCAAAAACAAAAGGATAACATCCACAAACGGATTGTAAGACCCCCTCCCAAATCTTTGAGCAGCTAATTAGTTAATTGTTTTAGTTGAATGCACTCCATGACTCCTTACTTCTGCATACAGTATGTTAAGGTCCATTGAGACCTTTGGTAAACCCTAAATGTAGAGATAAAACAGAGGCAGGCAGCAACACCTTGACAATAGCAGCGCAAATAATTTCAAAGCAAAATATCGAACATCGATACTTGACGAGTTTCAAGCAGTTGAATTAGAAGTATGTGCAAACTTCACTCATGTTATACGAGTGACGACTCTCTAAAGTAGCTTCCAAAATTAAAAGGGGGCCTCGGTAGTCTAGAAGTAAGGCGCCTGACTGCTATCCCCAGAGGTTCCGGGTTCGAATCCCGGCGGCGCCCACGGTCCTTCGCCTTTCCCACCTAACTTTCCTTCTTTCTTCTTCCCTCTTTACATTCCAGACTCCCCTGTCATAGCCTTCCCTAGTCCTTTCCCGCTCCACCAAGCGCATACCATCGGTTGGTTGATGAGATTCAACTCGTTTCAGGAGGCATAACACTCCAACGAGTTGTTCTCGACGCCCCGATGTCAGAGTCGCGAAATGGTTGTGAGTAGATTGGAATAAAATATCGCGACTAGGTTGTGACAGTTACTTCCTTCTCTTCTCTCTATCTTCCGGCTAGAGCTGCTGTTCGACATTCACTCTATACGAAAAAAATAGATTGTCGACAGTACAAAGGGACTTTCCCTAAGCCTCTAGTCTGTCACATAAAAAAAAAAAAGCGCCGGAGCCTTGTTTTTCCAGGGTATCTGCCTTTTTATTTCCCTACAAGCTCTGATGGCCCAGGACCCATACAAAGATTGGTAATACTTAGCCTATCACGATACGGGGGCCTTTTCCATCACTACCTATTTATGATGCTATCGAGTCTATATGACAGAAATCTATTACTTGCTCATGCCTTTTATAGTTTCTATTAGGGATACGAAATCGGTGGAAAGTACTCGAACAATTATTCATAAGTATTATCGAAAGGAAATGGCTGAGTACTTTTACTCGTTCAAAAGCACTCAATTCTTTGAGAATCGATGAATACTTTTCTGATGTTTCGGTAGGGTCCGATTAATAATACTTATTTAGCTTACATGGGATATAATTTCAAATATATAAAAGCCCGTTTACATCTCAAACGCAAAGTGGAAACGGAAATTTGAGCTCTTTTATCGCACGGAAATTTTTATACTTTTAGGCCCATAAACATCCCGAACACAAAGTAGAGGCTCAAGTCGGAGCTCCTTTATTGCATAGAAGATATTATGGTTGTGTGGAAACTGCAAACTCAAAGTAGAGTTTTTAATTATTCACCTTGCTTTCGAAAGTTGATAATTGCGTTAATTTTTGTTGTTTCAAAAACGAAATGTGAAAATGTTTGAAACTAATAAAAACCTCTTTTTTTGCTTGTTCAAGACTCGCGAAGTGTAAGAATTTCTCAAAGAGCTTGACGTCAAAAAATTTACTGACCCTGACAATATTCCGCCTATGGTACTCTAGAAACTTGCCTCAAATTAGCTAAGCCTTTGCGAAAACTTTTTGCCCTATCATACTTCTCTGGAGTTTACCTAAACCCTTGGAGGCTAACTCATGTTCGGCCCATCAATGTTTTCTCCATAATCATGCAGACAATAATTTATAGAAAGTTGAGGAAATATCTAGCATCTAACGAAATTATACGCGACCGGCAATAAGGCCTTGGACCCAAACGGTATCCATCGCTTCGGTGAGTCTAGTCTGGTTGCTCTGGATATTTCCAAGATTTTCGAAGGAGCATGGCATCCCGCTTTCCTGCCTAAACACCAAGATATTGGTATCGGCTCTTTTCTAACGAACTGGATTGAGAGCTTTCTTTCTGACCGTTCAATCTAGGTAGTATTGGATGACATCGAATCTATCAATCACCCCATCTCTGCCAGGGCTCCCCAAAGGGTCGATTCTCTCACCGGTTCTCACATATCCCAAATCTCCAACGAAGCATACCAATGCCTGGGATTCTTGAAGAGATGGAAGCTCCTTTTCCAGCCCCTCGGCTGCCCTGGCTTTACTATAGTCCTACATTCGGCCCCACCTTGAATACAACTCGTATATCTGAGCAGGCGACTCAAAAACCACCTTGGCTTGGCTGGACAAGGTGCAAAACCGAAATATCAACTCAACCCAGGTATGAGGGTTGAGTTGAGTTGAATGGACCCAGTTTCTACTCGATCCTCGTTTATGGCTGGGTTGAATCTAGTCATAAACGGGGTTATAAGAGCGTTTTTCTTTATGTGGTGTTAATAATTATGCTGGATAACGAAATCCTCACCACTACTACTGTCACTAGACATTTTGCAAAGTGGACTGGATAAAAGCACATCGGTAGTCCAAAGAAAATCCTGGAGGTAGGTTGAATTTACTCTTGGGGAACACCGGCCTAGATGTTGTCGAGACTAGGTTCGACGGCATCTAACACCACATAAAGCAGACTCAATAGCTGATCGGAAACTTGCAGTTTTAGTCGTGGCCGTGTGAAGGCGGCGAGCAATTAGAGTCTTGGTTCTCCAAGTCTCTGTATCCCAGTCGCCGAGTATTGTGCCTAAAAGTACTTGGTCAAAAGTATCGACTACTGAGCAGAATGGAAAGCCAGATAGTGAGAATGAGTATGAATCGAGTACTGATCCCTAGCAAAGGATCTCTGAGCCTTCCCTAATATGTTGCAGGCTGCATTTGATCACCAACATCCATAGGACCCTCCTGATCACCAACATCCATAGGCTTCCCTTCGTAGGCAGTAGGCATTGCTTTCTTTTACAAATTCTGATTTGCCCAGGATTGTAAAGCAAGGTCATTTCTTGTTCTTGTTGTTACTTATTGGCACTCTGAAAAATTTAACTCGAAAAACGAACATCCAAAAAAGGACAGTCGGAGCTTGGGTTTACGGTCCCAGATTCAGGCAACGGTCCTAATATGGAACCTTGGGGAACACCGTGCGCGATTAGTAAATCCGAAAATGAATTTTATAGCCATACTTTTTGAGATCGACTATGTAAGTAATTCTGAATTAAAAAGGCAGCTTAGGATGAAAATTTTACCAGGTAGGTATATTTGCTTAGTTTCTAAAAGCTTGTGGCTAATACTGCCTTTCTAAAGTCAAGTAGCACAAAAAAAAAGAAATCAGAATCAAAAGTCATCCGCAGGACAATTCCATAAATACTCCTTTTGTCGAAACCAGATTGTACAAGCGACAACACGAAACAACTTTTCACAGTTGGTGCTTACCGACCGAGTTTCGGATCAACGATGGGATTCACTTTAAACGCTGACAATTCTATTTCGAGTGCCTTCAGAATAAAACTTCGTCAATTTTTAATTTTTGATATCTTATATCCTACTGAAAGGTTGTATACTTGTCAAATTCGTCACAGATTTCCTGTTCATGACTTTAAAATTTGCATTTCGCCCGTTCCTCATTCGCTCATTTACTCCCACTCGAGGACCACTCTACATTTAAAAAACAAAACATAGATTACTCTAGATTAAATTAAAAAAAAAGATTGTTTTGTTTATTTTCCCCCAAAATAAATGAATTTCCCCAGAATGATTAAAAGCGACGCAAGTCTGTATTTTCTGTAAGCTGCTCGACATGAAAAATTTAAATTAATCCTCTTAAATTGCATTTTTTGTTGTTGTTGTGTCTACTGTACATTTGCCACAGGCCTTCAAAAAACCTGGACCTACTTTCATTAGTGTAAATTGAAATCAAGTTTGCCATGGCTAATCCTTTCATATTGCAGCTATAGTGGGTGTATACAGGATTCAGGTATACAAAACATCTGCAGGATGCCAAGGATAACACTTGTTACAATATTCCTTAGTAAACGAGATCAACCCTTCTTCGCCTGTTGCATAGTGGCTCCATGTTACTTCTAGCTCGTCCTTGCTGCGGTGTGCCTCCTTCAGATAGAAAAATTTAAGGCCCGGTGGGTTTGAACAAAAACTTAATTAAAAAAAAATAATTTTTCACCTTAACTGTTATGATATTAAGGAAGTCTTGAAAAAAAAACCCCCGATGATTTTTTTCGTTTTTGTTTTTTGAAGCATTCTCTCATATCAAATTTTCTGCTGTTTGGATGGGGGTGGTAATGTGGTGGAAAGGGCAGAAATCTTGTTTCCCTGGTCTATTATGATAAGGACCTTAGCAAGGATTAAGAGTTGACATATGGATGGCGTAATTCTAGCGAAAATTGCTGCGTTAGTGTAGAGATATGGTTACCATTAACAAAAATAATATTTTTTTTCTCGTTTTTTTTTAGTTTGCTTGCCATGACAATATTTTTTTAATCCTTTAAGCAGATTGTTTGTGTTGGAGTGAAATAAGGTTTTTGAGGATTGAATGCCTTTTTAATTGAAAATAATATTCCTTCATATTTGAAATTCTTCTTTCTAGAAGTAAACCATCTCGTTATTCAAATAAAGTGGTTATAAATTTAATCAATTAGCTCATTATCACCTGTAATTGCTTCAAAAATTCAAGTAACATCATTGGTGGAGCTAGCGACATAACATGATAAAAAACTTGACACTATCCCATGTACTAGTGATAAATATCAAGCATTTTATTGGCAGTTTTTGACCCCAAGAGGTCCGCAGACTCGAGGTATAATAAGGGTGTTCGTTTTCAAATAGCTCAATGTCAACAAATCCACTGGACCTCATAATATACCCTCTGTCGCCCTATCCTATTTTTTCGAAGTTTATCCTCTTTATAAACTTCAGCTCATACGGAAAAAGGTGACAACCTTATCATAAATGCCAAGTAGTTTGGTTATAGACCAAAAATGTCCACCAGTAACCTTTTAGTGGATCTTACAAAACTCCTAAACCCAAGTATGCATCGATTTGAAGGTCCGATTTGGTTCCCAGTGCGAACAATTGAGAGCACTGCTCAGGGAAGCTTTCTTTGAGCGCTGTTAAATATGCTCCCGCGGGAGCATTATTGGAGTTTTCATAAATTTTATAGGACATAAAAAACGGGCGATTATCTTCGTGAACATAAAGTGGTGCTAATAGCCGCGTTCTTTTTACACCATGATCCAGTTCAGATCAGCCGAGCACAAAAGAACGGACTTGGATCATGGAAGAAATTTAGTTTTTTACAGTTGTAGTTCTGCTTTTTAAAGTGCTCTGTCGCAATTTATATCTGCCTCCAAAACTTATTAAAAATATTTCTGCTTTAAAAACGAAAAATGCTTACTCAACTTCCAAATTAACAAAAGGCAACTTTCAATAATTTTTCCAAATAAATTTATGAAATTTTGCAGAGCTACCAACCCACAAAATTAAAAAAAAAAACACAACAAAATTATAAAATCTCTGGATTTTCCAATGAGATGTGTCTTGGATATGGTTGTTACACAAGCTATTTTCGTATCACAGATTTTGATCCAAATCTTGTTTGGATGAAGTTGTTGTTGTTGGTTTGCTTGAAAGTTAATGATCTGAGTGGGATCACGGTGTAAAAAGAGCGCAGCTAATGTCACTCAATGGATCGACTCTCGTTCGATACGGAGGACAAGAAGCTTTGGAAGTGGTTAGAATTTAGTTGGGGGCTGTTTTGGTAAAACTATGCTCGCGCTTTAGGCCAGACAACTAAAAGGTATAAGGGAAATGTTGGGAACACAATTTTTGACTTCGTCATTTTATTTGGACTAGTTAGGAGGTGAACATATGCTTATGAGGCTTTGAAGGTTCCATTTTTCGTTTTTTCGCTTATACCTCGGAAACTATGTGCCCTAGAGGTTATGTCTCTATACAAAATGAAAGATGATTAAGTTTGCTACAAGTTTTACTCCATCATATTTTTCGGTATGTCGTATAGTTTTCGAGATATCTGCTCTTCAAAGTCTCTTAGTTCGGGGGAAAAAAAACATTTTTGCCTTACATTTTTTGCTCTTTTTGACCTTTGACTCTTCAACGATGTACCCAAAAAATAAATGCTGGCAAAAAGGGCTGTAGTGCATTAAATTCATTCCCTTCAATAATATATAATACTATTTTATTTATTTTCCTTCAAATGTTAAAGCAGTTTTGCGACAACTGCCAACTAATGAATCTTTTAATTTCTCACCATTCCCAGTCAACATATTGGACGGAATATGCACCATAGTGAGTACTGGACGTCTAAATAGAACAGATACTCATTTTAGAAAATATACTTGCAGGCCCGCTGACCAGGTTCTTCTAAAATTTCATATAACTCGCTGTTGTATTTCCTTCGCCATATTCCATCCTGTCTCGTTGGGCCTATTATGCATCTTAGAACTTTTCTCTTAAACCTGTAGCCATAGTACAGTATTACTGCTTTGTAGACTGAAAGTTTCGTTTTTCTGTGCACAAATCTTGAGTACAGTATAAAAGGCTGCTAGCTAAACCCGGGAATTTACACAGGAAGTAAATAGGTGTTTCTTTCTCGTTTGTCTATCCGCAGCTAAGGCAACAAACTTTGAACGGGATGCCTAACTTGGCAGCGTGGTCTCATATGAGCCGATGTCCCATGATGACTGTCGTGATTCTGGCAATATATCGTCGGGATCGGGATCTGTTTAAGAGGCCACTTGTTTTTTCTTTGTTATAAGTAGGCCAAGTCGCCTTAGAGATACTGCTCCGGGTCAAAAAATAAAAGATTTTTATTTTGTTCGCGACGTTTACAATTTACTGTTGAGGTTGAGAAAGAAGGAGAGCTACCGTACCTTGACGTGAAAGCTATTAGAGATAATGGCACAATAATTTTTGATTGGTACAAAATGCCAACATCCTCGGGACGGCTTATTAACTTTCATTCAAAACAGCCGAGGATGGTAATATTCAACACTGCGCAGAATTTTGTCAATAAAGTACTTGATAATAGTCACATTAATTTCCACCACAAAAATGTAAATATTATCAAACAAACCCTGTACTCCAATTCCTTCCTCACTAATGTCATAAATAATATGATTAAAAACTACCGAAGAAGCACCGACCGTCGCCATCAAGATGCTCCACCGCCCTCACCGGTAACTTACCGAAGTGCCCTATACATTCCTTGGCTCTCCAACCGTATGAAGGCAGCACCAATACGCAATCGAGAGACCACTAGGATTGCATTTAGATCGGTAAATACACTAAAGTCTTTGTTGTTTACCAATACCAAAGGGAAGCTGGATAAAATGGACAAGTCGGACACGGTCTACAAGATCGCTTGTTTAGGGGGAGGAGGGACAGCCTGCCCAGCTGTATACGTGGGAACCTCCAAACAAAAATTGCGTAAACGCCTGTCAGGTCATCGATCTGACATCAACAATGGGGGCTCCCAGAAAACTGCTCTAGCTCTCCATTGCATAGAGAACAACCACAAACCTGACCTCAACAACGTCACAATTTTGGAAGTTGAGAGACACTACAGTAAGAGAATGCTGCTAGAGATGCTCCACATAAACAAAATGAGAGATGCAGTTAACCGGCGTTCTGATTGTGACAACCTCAGCTATAACCAACAGCTGATTGGGGCAAGGACAGATTATTGACAACAAGCTTCGTGTTCGTGCATCTGCTAGTTCCGCCGCGTTATAAATGTGTTAGTGCTGTTTTTATGTTTTTACTTTATTTTATGTTTTACTTGTATTGTAAGTGTGTAGATACCTTTATATTTATTTTGTATATTGACGTTTTTTCTTTTTAATTAAAGGCCTGATGAAGGGTGTATTCATGCCCGAAACGTCGCGAACAAAATAAAAATCTTTTATTTTTTGACCCGGAGCCCACTAAAATCTCCACCATTAAGAAACCCAGGGGTCACACCAAAAATTCCTACTGTTAGAGATACTGCAGGTTTCCAATACTCTTCACTTTTGGCTGGCTACCATCAGGTGGTAGTCAAATATAGCTTTTCTGAAACCGCCTATTGGACTGCCGACCACCTCGGTCTCTGATCCCCGGAGAAAGACTAGCTGCTTGGCTAGGTAGTCGGCTTTCTCGTTCCCCCTATGTTCCTATGACCGGGAACCCAGATGAAACCACGTTGTGCGCTCAATCTAGCTAGCCTAACTAGCTCAACATCGAGGTACTAACTTCGAGCGCATCATTACCACATCTTTATGTAGGTTCTTAGTTCATTGTATGGCAAACCTTCGGGCTCGCTAGGACTTCGGTTTGAAAGATACTGGCGTACACCGGGAGGTGCCAGAGCAGAGAGCTGTTAGTGGTCTCAAGTTAACCCGCTAATCCGACCTCTCTGATATCTTGAAACCGTCAGTGAATATTCGTACATCGAACTTTCGTAGGACCCCTGCGTGTCTCCACTCTCTTCTTGGGGGTATTTCGACGGAGAAATCCTTTCTAAAGATCAATCTAGGGGGAAGGTAGTCTGCGATTGTAGAGACCATACGCTCAAGTAGCAGATTCAAGATATTGTTATGTCCGTAGGGTTTTGACGTTCAGCCCCCGGATTCCCTCAGTTTGAGGGTACTCCACGAGCCTAGAAGTTTGATCTGGGCCTGTTGCACGAAACTACAAGTCTACAAGTCTACAAGTGCCTGTAAAATAATACTTGTACTACAAGTCCACCAAATTTTGGTTGCACGAAACAATTTTCTACACTTGTAGAATTATTAAAATTTCCCAAAATATGTAAAATAAATTTTACAAGTGTAGAAGCTTCCTCCTTCTAGTTTTACAAAACTCTAAGCGATGGAAGCGATGACAATTTAGAAGAGGCTGTTGAGGGTATAAATGTTTTACCGTTCAGCGAATATTAATAAAGGCTAGTTTTTTTGGTTCTTAATAATTGAAAAATAACAAAATTTTATTTTATTTATAAATACATATTAATATAATTTAGAAATGGTAAAAATGATATACGAGTACATGTAAATAATTAAAATTTAAATCAATTAAGAAAAAATTTAATTTCGAAAAGTGTTTATGATTTCTTCCTGTCTTGCTCGCGTTGGAGGTTCAAAAAGACTGGAGTTGCCATCGCTTATTTGAAATGAAGTATTGACATTTGCTTCATTCAAAAAGTCTGTAGGGTTAATGTAACTTCTTGTCATGTTACATAGAGTTACGCAGCATTTGAAAATATTAGCGGCAAAGACTGGATTTACTCGCAAATGATTTAAACATGGAAACTTTTCTTTGAGTACGCCAAAAGCGCATTCAATTAATCGTCGCGTGAGTTTAATACTTAATTGTATAAGTATTTTAAAAAACAATTTTATCTTGAAAAAAAAAAAACAAATATAACCACAGAAACACTTTGTTCCTTAATTACAGTTTATTAAATAAATTTTCAAAAGATTACAAGACAACTCTCTCGGAGTGCTTTTACAAATTTATGTTATACGATTTATTTAAAACGATCTCTTCGGAGTCGTTAACGAATCACGGCGGTCTTAAGACTAATTATTGAAATTGATTTGATCGATTCCGATACTTCATGAATTTTTCACCCTTGTACTCTACTTTAACTTTTCAAACGGAAATGCTTATTCTTGCATTTCCGATTTTTATTCAAAATTTCGAAATCAATTTTTGTGGTTACTGGAAAATAATATTACCAATCAATTTTTGGTGGAGTGTGCCGGAAACGATCGTCGTTCATGAAGTATAAGAATTGCGAAATATGGACTGATTATTGGTTTTGCTTACCAATAATTAGTCCATTCATGATATCTTTGGGGAGTTGTTTGGGAGCAACATAAGTCACGTTGCTTTCATGCAATTTTATATTATTTTCATCGTGACTTATGTTTGATACCATAACTCGTGCGCTTATGTGCCCTATTAAATTGAGCTACAGCATCATCTTCGAGGTTTGCTGTTGCGGGTGGAATTAACCATGTTTTCAATGGATATGCAGAGTCTCCGAAGATTACAGAATTAAGGTATGGTCTCCACCCATCTTCCATCTTAAAGTGCAAATTACTGTTTCTTAAACCTCTTGCATCGTGTACGCTCCCTGGCCAGTTAGCGCTGGCGTAGTAGAATTGTAAATCAGGACCGCAAACAGCCATACAATTTAGTGAATGATTTCATAACGGTCAACAAAAGCTACTTCATCTTGTGGTGGTGCGTCTATATTTATTAAAATTCCATCTATTGCGCCACATATTTCTGGTAAACCGCCTTTTTCGTAAAATTCTTGAACCACAGCATCTACATTAGTTGGCCAACGAACTTGTTCTTGAAATTCCACTTCATTTATAGCTGCTGTTACTTCGTGCACGCACCTGCAGACGGTTGCTTTATGAATACCATACATATCTGCTACGCTATGGTATTGTGCACCCGTTCCGAACCAGTGTAGTGCTATTAGCAATTTCTGTCTTACAGAAAGTGATTGGCTTCTATTAGTCACTGAGTTCAATTTATTATATAAACTATGTTCAAGTTTTTCGACCACTGCATCTGGCACTCGGAATTTTTCTTTAAAGTTATTATCACTTACTTCAAAATTTATTCTCTTTTATATACACGAATGTTTTCCCACTCGTCTTCACTTTCATTACTATCATCCCAAATAAACATTTTTCCCAATTAACTTCAGCTGCAAACGTGTTTTAAGTTAAACCGATGATCACTAACTGACTTGTACAACTTTTACACATCTCAGTTTGTCTATAGAATTTTGCTAAGAATTCTACAAGTCTAGCTATAACTGAATCTACACTTGTAGTTTCGTGCAACAGAAACTAGGGAAATTGAAATTTCCCACTTGTAGAATTCGCTTTCTACACTTGTAAATTGAGGGACGGACTTGTAGTTTTGTGCAACAGAATTTTTCTACACTTGTAAAAATCGCTTGTAGTACAAGTACTTGTAGTTTCGTGCAACAGGCCCCTGAAGTTCGAGGGGTAGCTGTAAGAGAACGTGGCGGGTGTTCATATAGCATGTTCTCATGGCCGCTAATGTTGCGATCTCTGCGAAAATTGGGCATACCCAAGCTGTCATGTTACTGTTACTCAGCTCAAAGACCAACATCTCTAAAATGAGTCAATGAATCGATTCGCGATTCTGAGCTGTGTTGGTTCTTAAAGAGTCACGGGTCTTTCATGGGCGACCGGATCTTATACTTCTCGGATCCAACGGATCTTTGTACTCTTTAAGCTCTCTCACCTAAACTTGGTGTTGTGCTGTTGTGCTTTTGAAATTCAGGAAACTCGTAAAAGATTCGCTTTGCCTATCTCTACTGGGGATTCTGATAGGCATCTCTTCTTTCTTCAAGTTTTAACTTATCTATATCGTATTTCAGCCGTGTTCGCCCTGTGTGTGTTTTTTGGTCGTTATCCGGGTTGTAAATGGCAGCTTGACTAGATAGTGGCCCGAGCCATAGAAAGCTCCTCTCCTTGTTCTCGCATCTCTTGGCCCCTCTTCTCTCAATTCGAACGTGGGCAATTTGATTATTTATAACCCACCTGGTCACTGCCACCTCATCTTAACAATATTTTTGTGCAGGGAGCATTATGGATAGGGACTACCATTGCGTTCGAGCCAGCGAGATCGGCTACTCTGCTACCGTTGTCATTGGTAGCGTTATGTAGCTTTCCTACGAACTCCTCTTCTTTTCCCATTTTGGCGTTCTCTTAATAATAATATCGTTAGACAGTATTAACCTGATGATGTTTGTTAGTTCTTGGTAAAATTCTTCCTCATCTGTCTTGTCTTCTGTGGGCGCATGGTGTTGATGATACTAATGTTATGTAGTCTTGTTTTAGTGCATCTTCTAATACTTACTGGCTTGAAATCTAGAATCAGTGATACAACTTTCTTTTCCACGATAAAGGCTACTCCAAATTCTCTTCTTCCATTCGATGAACTACTGGAGAATATCGTGTGGGTTTTGAGATCCATTATGCCACTGTGAGTCTATTTGGTATCCTGTAGATCTGTGATCACTGTGCCTTATTTTTTAATAGTGGTAAATGGGAGCACAGAGTGCCCGTCCGGTTGTGCGTTCTGACTTTCTAAGCTCCTAAATCGAGTTCCATGTTTCGTTGCGTGGGTCGTTGCCGATAAGACCGTCCGGTTCGAGGCTTACCTTGAGGATTCATGTCGGGTGAGTTTTTACAATGAAAGCTTATCAGCCTCTGTCGCCCAACCCCCAACCCGGATGACAAGCCCGGCGATTGCTTCGTTTTGAGACGCGAAATACTCGATGTTCACCTCCCTCCGGCTGCTATTCTTGTATAAACAAAAGTATCCAGGGGCCTCCCGATGTCTCGTGGAGGTGGAGGTAGGATTCGGTAGAATAGCGGTAGATCTTAGATCTTATAGATCTTAGGTCGCAGATGGCGCTTTTCAGGGCTTATCTCTTTCGTGTATCGGCACCGTTACTACCATTGGACCCCCCGGAGCTCTGGTACTTCAATAATAACCAGTTAAGCCGTCGAGATGCCTTATTAAAGCTACTCCACAATACGGATTATATGTTTTAATATCAGAAAAAGGTGATATAAAAAGTGCGAGAAGCTTGGAATCAAATTAACAGAAACATTACTATTGGAATTTTATAGAAAACCACACAAGCGTAATATAAAAACCGCCAATTATGAATAAAAAAATATTGCTTAATTATTTTATTTAATCAATTAAAAATTATCCTTTTAAATAATTTTTTTTTATAATTTCTCATTCATTTAAAATTGTAGCAATGCAATTAACGAAACACGATAACAAATATAAAAGTTTCATAATTAATTTTTCATATAATACTCCCAGAAAATTCCTGCTTTTTACAAAACAAATAAAATCAGAAATTCCTCATTTAAAATATAGCCTTATGTGTATGTATGTGTATGAGCCAAAAATTCTCTATTTGTGACCTTCACAATCACAAAATAACGAACAGAAACAGGAGAATTGAACTAAACAACAAATGATCGTGACCAAGCACAAATTCGTCAAAATTGTACATAGAGAGTATATTATTGATGGTCAGGGAATCGGATATGTGTCATCCTTCATCAATATTATCCCTTAACTTAATTTTTTTTTTATGCTGTTGTTGTGGTTGTGGTAGTATTGTCTCCCCACAAGGAAAAGGAAACATACAATCATGAATGCTGGAAACCTTCCGAGGAAGCATTCTCGAGTTTGGAAGCATTCTCTTCCGTGCTCTAGTTCATATTCTTTTTATCCATCCATGTCATTGGATGGAAGACTAAGAATGAAGCTTTTGCGGAAATAAAATTCAAAAAATTCTCTATACCTTCTCTGGGCAACGAACAGGAAGGCTTCCTTATTCCTACCAATAGGAAGCATTCTCAATTTTCCTTGTGGGTCCCTTCAGGGAATACTTTTATGTTTTTGACAAGCCAAAAAGTTCTCCATCCACAAAAAAAAAAAAATATATGATATGAAAGTTTTTACTTTGATTACGTATCAAACTAATTTCATTGACATGCCCTCAAGTAAATTTATTACAATGTCGCCAGATATGTCATGTCAGAATGAACGGACTCTGTATGTAGAGGCTTCCGGTTTTATGAAAGGATATATGACATTGTTTCAATATTCCAACATCATTATGGGATTTTTAACTTTTTTTTTTAATTTTTTTTAAGAGAACTCTATTAATAACAAAAATTTCAAAGATTTCTTTCGATGTCACCCAGTTGCAAGCTCATTATCCTTTGACGAAAATTTTTTAATAAATCCTTTCCACTTGACTGTATTTCCCCTCCATAGTAGTAAGTTACCATGCATGCAATATAATGATCTCTACAAAAACCAAAAGCGGGGGGAGGCACCATGAAAGTCTATTAAAAAGTTTTACTTCATTTCCAAACCAGATGATGTCTTGTTCTCCCGACGAGGTAGAATGGGTCGCATCGTAAGCCCCCGGCATACACTTCCGCCCAACACAACGTGCACCTACTACTTTCATGGGTATCCGGGTGACCTGATTTGGTTATCATTCACTAGCTACAATCTGCAAGTACTCACGCCGCCCATACACGATAACAACACACTTGGAAGGGTAAGTTAACTCCTGTCAGAGCATACATAGTTCTATTGAAAAACTTTTAAATAAAATTCCATTTACTATTATTTATCTACCCCCGTGCGTTTTCATATATATATAGGCCGATTTACCACCATGGATAACACGGCTGAGAATGTGGGACAGCTATGGCACCTATATTCCTATCAAGTCAACAACGACAACAACAACGACATCACCACCTTCCACGAATGTACGATTCCAGGGTGTCAGTGCCAGCAGCAACAGCAACAATAACAACAATAATAATAATAATAACAACAACAACAACCAAGTCAACAACACCAACTTTGGCAACTACTACTACAGCGCACAGAATCCCAACTATGGGAAGAGCATAAGGGTGAACATCGATAACGCATGGAACCCCGTCGACACCTACATCTACGGCCCAACCCAGCCCAGCATCTTTAATCAGGAGAATAAATACGGGGGCTATCTGCAACAGAAGTTCGGCAACGGGTTGACAAGTGTCAAGGAAAGTTTCAACTACATCGCGAACACCCGCTTCGACAAGCCCTCCAAGGACTCCACAACCTCCCAGCCGAACGAGCTCTCTGCCATGCCCGGAGGCCCCAAGCTAGCTGGCAACGGGGGCAAAAATAAACGGAGACTCATGCTCGAGACGTACGATTATGAAACACCAAAATTATGCGATCACACTGCCATTACAAGTGTTAGTGGCCATAAACTGAGGCCATGCAGTCCGTTCGAGAGCTATGTCAGCTCTGGTAGGGATTTGGTAAGTCCTGCTCTTAACTTATATATGTTTTGACTGTTTCCAGGACCCTCCGCGCCTCAGTGCGCCATCATCGGGCCAAACCAGCCCCTAAATATACACACATAGTACCGTCGAATATCTGTATGAGTTAACACACACTTTATACGGCATGCAATTTGCGGGCTGTTTTAACATCCAGTGATGAATTATATTGGTTTTTGGGACTCCGGCGAAAGGATAAACTCATCGAGTCCCTTCCTCGATTTATTGCCAAATGAAAGAGTCATAAAAGGGATTATCCCTTTCGTCAGTTTCGGCGTGGCACACAGCTAAATGGGGGCTGCGCCTGAACTTTTTACCCCCGAAAACGAGGGCTTTTTAGGAATTTCCCTACTCAATTTGGGATCATCCTATTTGCTGGCATAATGCAAATTAAATTGCAGGGCCGGGAAAAACATTTCTCAAAATTACGACCAGTGAGATTGCATGTTGTTAACGTTTGATTGCTTATCGTATTTTTTGGACACAAACTTTTAATTCCGTAATCTGTTTAGTTGACAAGATTTATCACTTTAAGCAATTATTCTTCCGCCTTCCGCCTTTCTGTAAGGTTTTTTTTTTGTTGGATATGTCAAAGAACGAATCCTGAATAGTAGTGACACAACAAGGGATTATGCGGCTTCAACGGGGGGATGCAAGAAGAACGGAGTGAGTTTCCTTTCAAGGAAAAGGGAAAAGGCTCATTTTTCTTATGCTGTCTCCGTTGAACCATTGGAGGTTTAATTAATATTTGTAGTTTTATAGAACACTTATTCACTGCAACAAGCCCATGGCCTTTGATAAGTTTATTTGCCGAATGAAGGGATTTCCTGTGCTGGTTGATTTTTCATATTAGTGAATCTTTTTTTAGGGGCTTATCAATTTTGCCTTGTTCTGTGCAGTGCCGGATTTACCTATAACGGGGCCCCAAGCAACCTAACGTTTTCGGGGCCCTCATTCTAAAATTACCCCCCCCCCCCCCCCCCCCCCAAAATATTTTAAAATAATAAATAACCAGTTAATTTTGCAAAATCAATATATTATTCAGTTTGCTTATAATTTACTAACTAAATTAAAAATAAATAATTTTTGACGCGTGTCAATGCGCTGAACGATCTCTCCCTTGTACTATTAGTTATCGGTAGTATAAAGAATTGCTTGAATGCCTCAATATTTGGAAACGCTGAAAACAATTCATTCTTGAAAATGATTTGGTACAATTCAACGAATGTTTTACGATGCTCGTTTCCGTATACCTGTTTCACATAGACGTGAAAATTTTGAATTTCAGTCACAATGTTCATGTTAACATCATTTGGATAGTCTTCTATCAGTCTTTCTAAACTCTCTGAATTTCCTCCTTCGACGCATTTAAATTGGCAAGAAAAGAGAGCAGTTGTCGCAAGTTGGTTGTCAAAGAATCGATCATCGGAAGAAACGATTTTATCCGAAAACTATCACGCGGAGACAGATTTTCAAGCGCATCTGGAGCAGGCCCGTTGTTACATTGTGTCTTTCTGCGTCTTGTTCTTTGCGTGCTCGCTTTATAATCAGAACCAGGAACAAGCTCCTTCGCTTTGGCTACGATATCCGAAAAGTCATCACGATAAATTTCGACGACATGTTTCAAGACAAATCGACGGATTTTGTAAAGTAGCTAAGACTTTTTCAAATTCGTGAAGGACTGATCCCCAAAAAATCATCATGAAAACGAATTGAAGATTCTCCATACTGTACTAAACTTGTGCTTGGTTTCGAGTATCACTGTCGAGATCACGATGATCTGCGATCTTTTGTAAAGTATCAGCTATTTTATCATAGTTCGTCGAAACAGCTGACACAGCCTTTGCGTGTGCATTCCAGCGAGGTGTTGACAATTGCTTTACGGTTGGAGCGTTTGGACCTAAACATGCATCAAGACGAGTCCATCGTTTCGTTGAACCTGCGAAGAATACATAAATAGCTTGAATTATACCAAAAAAATTCGCTGCTTCTACGCACGACGCTACAGAAGATTGTCCAACTAAATTCAATGAGTGAGCAGGATTTTCCTCTAAAAGTGCCTGCTACATTCCGTTATATATACCGGACATATTGGACGCATTATCGTACGACTGTCCTCTACACAAATCGAAATCAAGCCCGCCGTTAACTAAATACTCTAAAGTAGTTTTTGCTAAGTACCTTGCAGCATGACTTTCTATCTCAAGAAAGGCCAAAAACCTTTCTACAGGTAAACCAGTTGTAGAACATACATAACGAACGATGACAGTTAATTGATCAATATGAGATACATCTGGCGTGAACTCGATTGAAACACTAAAGTACCTACCCTGCAGCAATTACATCTTCAAAAATAGATTTCCGAACTTTGTTTGCCAATAGGTGGACCAATTCATCGCAAGTTGTTTTAGATAAATATGACGTATTACCACTACCTCAATTGCCCTTCATATCAATATGGTTTTTCAAAAACGGATCGAATTGAGCCACCAGTTCTAATAAACTAATAAAATTGCCACAATGTGATTCTCTAAACTTCTCATTCGACCCTCTGAAGGCTATGCCTTGTTGCGCTATCGTTCGAATGCCTGCAATAACACGCCAGTATTCCCGATCCTTGTTCGGTAAGATCACATGAAACATTAAGCTGTCGTTGTCTAACTAAAACCGTCAACTGGGCATCCCGATGTTTTTGATTACCCTCATGATTTTGCACGTCGTTACAATTTCGCTAGTCTGAAAATCCGTCACCACTAAAGCGAGTGAGGCCTAGACAAAACAACAGACAAACAAAACAATAAACATTCGAGAGAGAGTGTGTGGAGAGTAAAGCAAGCATTCTCTCGTGTACACGCGAAATACAGTTTTGAACTAATTTAAAATCGTTTGGGGACAATGAATAATTGATATTGTTTACATGGATTTTTTCATTTTGCATTTTTTATTTTTCATATTTCCGAATATGTTTTCAAAATTTTTCAATTTTTGGGGCCCCTTTCCAAGCGGGGCCCCAAGCAATTGCTTCCTTTGCTTCCTGGTAAATCCGCCACTGGTTCTGTGACTCTGGTTATTAATTGAGGGCCCGGATTCAATAAGGGGACTTGCGCTCGGGCTTCGAGCCGACTAGGCAGGTATATGGAGGAGCGTAGCTGCATCCCCACTCCCACGCGCTCGCTACAAAACAATGTACTAACAAAAAACAATGTACTATGTGCTCAGGCGCTTGACGGAGCCAGCGCGTAGCAGTGGGGACGCAGCTACGCTCCTCCGTCTACCTGCCTAGTCGGCTCGAAGCCCGAGCGCAAGTCCCCTTATTGAATCCGGGCCCTCAATTATTGCACCTTTTGGCTAAGGGGATAACTTGAATAGATCTAGTGATAGGTGATTGCTGCATAGACTCTAAAAGCCATAAACATCAACGAAGTTAACCCTTAATTTCAATTTAATCAGCAATATCATTCTCAGACAAAATCTAGGGTTGGGGCTAAGATAAATAGGTTCGTACCATTGGGCGATCCGGAGTAGTCTGGAGTTCATGGCCAATCGAACACAGATTTTGATATCAGAAGTACATATATACGAACAGGGCCGTGCCTGGCCAGCGTTCACTGCGTTCGAGCATTCGGCGTTTGGTTTTTTTTTTGTCCCCGGTGCAGTATTCCATATTGCGCCCCACCAGCTGTTCATTTTTTTGATCACAATGAACGACAATGGACAAAGACACATACACTTAAATACAGACACATGCACTTACAGCGGGCGAACACCGGCCGCTTGGCTTTTTAAAGGGGATATGATATGGCTGCAGAATTTTTAACCATTTTTAATGACAGTTTTAGATAGATGGGAGTATTCTGCGTAGATTGCTGCATTACTAATAAAAATATCTCATAGGGTTACAGAAATACAGGTGCATATGTAAAGCTCTACCAAAAAAATGAGTTCGAAGACAGATCTACCGAATATTTCATCGAGGAAAAAGAACACTTCCAATTTTAATAATATTCACTTGCATAAAATTGATAATCATTGATCAGGCCACAAGTGGGGTCGTCTATTCTCTTTTTTTTTCTCCATATATAGTGGAAGGTTAGGTTAGGGTGAAATGCCGCTCCTCCACAAGGAAACCTCCTTTTTGTTCGGCCGAACAAGTCGTCGCGAGTCTGACCTCAATTTTTCTCCATTTATCAGGCAGGATGGTGCCGTCCGGATTGCTTTCGTCCAGGGGCGGCGCTTTCATAGGTGCGAATGGTGCACTTGCACGGGCGCCATTTGTCGAGGGCGCAGTTTCAGAAATTAAGATTTTAAAAAAATTTTAAACTTTGAAATATAAAAATTGAAAAAAATTCTCACGGGTGCAAGAAATTGCACAAATTTTATCCAATTTCTGTCCCTGTACTTTCTTATGTAAGATAATACGGGAAAATTTCACTTTCAGTTTCCAGAGATTTTAGCTTGGAGATTCGAGAATTTTGGGAAAAAATCTCTCAAGTTAGAAAAAAAACCTCAAACTCCCTTTTTTGAAAATTCTGTAAAAAGAACCATATCCACTCACACAAAGGAAAAATTGTTCCAATGGCTCTGTACTATGTATTGCTGGTTACCGTGATTGATATAAGCTTGAAGGTACTTTTAAATTCTGTTTTAATTAATGAGGTAAACGAACCAAACGAGGAGAACAAAACTCCTTGTGGCGAGAACTCCTCTTTAATTGCTCTTTTTTATTTGTTCCTTTATATCCCGGTTTAACCGGCTCAGTTCAGTTCAATCCGCATAAGTGGCTTCACCGGCTGGCACGTTCCGTTCATGTTTGAAATTGTTGCTGTTTTTTTTCACCAGAAGTTAGAGATGCAAAGCTCACTGAAATGATATTCCCTTATTCCAGTTGATCATTCTATTTTGAGTGAGCTTTTATGTTTCAACTTAATTTCATGTTCTCAACCTTTATTTTTCCTGAGTTCATTATGTGAAAACTCAGGGAAAAATTGAGGTTCAAGTACACCAATTTGCTCAAACTTGCGATTTCGGCCGGCGAATCCGGGATATTACTGTCTAATAAATATTATGGCCAGTTTCACACGGACCAACCAACAAAAATTAGCTATAATCGTCAATTCCCTTTTGTAGTTCGATTAAGAATCGAATGGGTTTCCACAAAAGCCCAATTTCCCAACAAACTATCGTTAGAGGCTTTCAAAATTAACTCTCCCTTTCTCCATTTCTTTTCTTTTCCTAGTAAAAGGGAGACAAAAAACAGCGACAACCACACAACTATCAAAAAATTGATTCAACAATTCCGATGGTGGATGTTGACCCATGTGAAACTTACTATCTACATAATCTTTTTAATGTTATACGGGTTAGTATAGTGCAATCTAAAAATTTTCGCAAACTATGAAAATTATTTCTCCCATTCAGCTAATGTTTGGGTCTTTTTCCCTTGTCCTTCACTGCGTTCAAAAATGAACAGCTTATGGGGCGCAATATGTCATAGTGCACCGGGCGCAAAAAATCCAAGCCCCGACCCTGCTTTCGTCGTAACGTTTTAGCAATTGGCTATAGGTTTTAGTGCTAGGAGAAAATAATTTTTTACCTATGGTGTCGGTTGCCAGTTTGCGAAGCATGCTTGGGGCCTCGGTGGTCTAGAGGTAAGGCGCTTGACTACTATCCCAGAGGTCCCGGGTTCGATTCCCGGCGGTGCCACGGTCCCAGCCTTTCCCAATTTTCCCACCTACATAAATTTCCTTCTTTCTTCTCCCCTCTTTACATTCCTGATTCCACCTGTCATAGCCTTCGCTGGTCTTTCCCCGCTCCACCAAGCGCATGTCATCGGTTGGCTGATGAGATTCAACTCGTTTCAGGAGGCATAACACTCCAGCGAGTTGTTTCTCAAATGCCCCGATGCCAGAGTCGCGAAATGGTTGGAAGTAGGTGGAATAAAAAAAAAAAAAAATATCGCGGCTAGGTTGTGGCAGCTCCTTCCTACTTCTCTGTCTCTTTCTACTCTCTATCTTCCGGCTAGAGCTGCTGTTCGACATTCTATACGAAAAAAATAGGTTGTCGAACAGTACAAAGGGGCTTTCCCTAAGCCTCTAGTCTATCACATAAAAAAAAATGCTTGCTGACAGCCTGCGTTGCCCACTTTATTGAAGCTTGTTGCTTCTCGGGGATATCGCTCTTCCCAACTCCCTTGAATCGGGCAAGGATTCTTTGGGCGTTACTTTGCTTTACATGCCTTTAGAGATGGAGCGCCTTTAGAGCCGGAGGCCATAGTGGTTAGCCTCCTTAAAGACCGGGTGCAGTTGAGGGGCCTGCTTCGGTCGAAGGGCCTGCAACTCTCGTAGGCTTGTTGGGATTGAGAAGTTTCGAATTAGGGTCTAAAGCTCCCTTTTCCCTCTACCTACCTCACTGCCTTTAACAACAGCAGGCTTAGTTTTTTAAGAACGGTTTTTCGTTACCTACAAAACCTCGATGAGCCATAACCCAACCAAGATTTACATGATTCAAAATAGCCGACTCACCAAGGCACATTGCCAGTTATAGATTAGTTTAAACTCAATCATACCTTATCGTTTTGATTGATGCTCGACTTTCAAGGAAGATAAAAATCCGTTCGTTGGTATAGATTATTCTCTAGTTCTTGTTAGTACATGCACTCACCTCAGCTTGGCGCTTTCACCCAAGACTACAGCACTGGCATCTGCCCATATCTTGCAGTCTTCTGTGTAAAATGCAATATTACCTGGGGAAAATCCAGTATATTCTAAAAGCTGAAAATGGTTGATAACTTCGAAGTTGCTGAAAATTGAGCCCTTACGAATTGAGAATTATCATGAACTTTGAGCTTTTTTCGTCTATTTTTCGTCTATAGCGCTAGATAATGCTCGCCCCAACATCATGCTCCGATTTAATTGATTATGCGATTCTCAGCAACGGCCGATAAAGTTCCGGGAATTTTTTATTGAATATATAAGTGATCAACAACAATCTCTGCAAACTTATCTTAAAAGATGGCGCCACACGATTTTTTCCAAAAAAAAAAAAATTATATAGTCTGCAAAAGGTCAGAGAGCAAAAGTTTTTGTTTTGTGAACTTATATTGAAATTAAGACATTGAAACGAAACCGTTTTTTTCCAAAAACAATGGATTTTTTCAAAAATCTTGCAATATTTTGCGAACCTGTAAAAACACTCTTATTCAACTTATCTTGAACTACGCTTTCACGGAAATACAAGTAATTAAAAAATTGGCAATTTTTGGCGGTTTTTTGCAATAACTTATTGATTTTGCTTTTAGGACCAGGCCAGGTCTAAAGAGCTACACATCTTTGCCATTTAACTTTTTTTTACAACGACGAGTTTTTTTTTAACACAAAAAACGGGTTTCGTGCTCTTTGACCGCCATTTTGAAAAGGACGCAAGTGCGTCATTTGTTTTAGCCTCCCTGCAAACAATTTTTCGGCTGCTCGATTTCTCGAACTATTCGCGAAAGAAAACTTGTCGAGAATTATTCGAGAAACAATCGTTAAAATATAAAATGACCCCTAAAGCTTTTACGCTCTTTCCATGGTTTTGTTTCATTATCCTTTCCAATTGCTTTAAAATTTGAGATTATTGAGGGTTTTGCCATCGGATGATGAGTGCATGTACATTACATAGTCAGGCGCGATGAGAATATAAGCTGGTGAGCATTTTCAAAAGTAGAAGTGAATGGAAAAAAACGAGCACGTAAGCATATTCGAGAATCATTCGATATCGATTCGAAAAAGCGAAACACACATACATGCAAATCCTTCGAGACTCCATCGAACAAGCGATTCGTTATAGCGTTCCTTTTTTATCATTTTCGAATCGCTCTCGATTTTTGTTATCGAAGAAAGCTTTCGTTTTTTATGAATCGCTCTCGCTTCGATATCAAATCGGAATTGTTGCAGGACTGTTAGTAGTTTTTGTAGGTAAAAACCCTCACTTATAGGACTATAGGGATCTCGCTGCTACCTCCATTCGAAGGTAAAGCTAATTCTCAGTGAAAAAAGCTCACTCAAATATTGTTAAAGCTTGTTGGTATCATGGTATAGAAGTTTTCAAACGCCGTGACACAAATAATTTGAAGGGTTCTGCGCACCTCGTTGCCCAATTTCATAAATTTTGTTCTATCATTTCCCCTCTTTTAACTTAAAAACGCAACAAACGCAGAAAAAATTCAACAAAATAATTTGGGAAGGGATGTGCGCATGCCGGATGAATAAAGTTAAGTAATCTTTATATGTATTGAGGAGAGCTTTTAAATACATGTAAAACTCCTGCTCAACAAAGGCAGTTTATCCATCGTAATAAGCATAATTTTACTATAATTATGCTAAATATTTCTCATCCCTAAATTTAAAATAAATTAAAAGAATTGCTGGAAAAATTTCTTTTAAAGATATGAGCATTTTCATTCATAAATTGAGAGTTCTCCGCAGCCGCAAGCAGCACAACCTCCCCGGGCAGAAGCGCGCTTGCGACTGGCGGAAAATGTCAAAAATCTAGTAATCAAAGTGATAAAAACACAAATATCGTATTTTTTAGTAGAAATTACTACAAATTATTTCTGTGGCATATGTGTAAAATATAAAAACCTTAAAATAAAAAAATATATAAAAACGGGTGTTTTTCAGTCATAATTTGTAAATTTTTTAAATAATCATTGAAGTCCCAGAAAGATACACCTCCCGGCAGCAATACGCAGTCGCGACTGATTATATGGCAACAAGTGATTTGATAGGAGGAGTTAACTGGAGCTTTTGTCTGAACTTTTGAACATTTTTAAGAGCTTAGCTGGGGAACATGCGCGGGATGTCACGAGGTTTGAAAACAACTATACAATAATTACAAGGTAAGCTTATAAAGGCCCCGTGACGTCACTCAGATATTAGTTCACAAAGGAAAAGGCTTTCTCGTGAGGTCACTCAGGTCTTTTATAATGTAAAAGTACTAAAAGCTTTTCAAGATGGAAACAGAGCTTTTCCTTAAGAGCCTACCTTGTATTATCGTTGGTATGGAAAATAAAATCTTTCAGAGCCATGTACGCAACCATCTTCTCTAGTCTCAAACCACTGCATTGTTGTTGTTATTTAACAAAAAAAGCTCTCAGGTAACTTATTCGAAAATCTCAGGTTAGCGACATGGCCAACTGTTAGCACATATGGTGACACCTGAGTCTTGACTTTCACAAAAAAGTCGTTAAAATTGCGCTTTTTACCGGACGATCTTCTCTCTTTCAACTGTTCTAGTTTATATAAAAGATTGGGCTTTAAAGTTTATGTTAAGCAAAATGAATACTGGACAGATATAATTCACTTCTACGCGGGATCTGATTGTCCATCTGAATTCCTATAAACTAACATCGTACTAAAAAGAGTCTTAAGGCCCCCATACACGGTCAAATTGGATGTACATCCAGATTTCCATCAAACCCATAAGCGCAATGAGTTTTGATCGGCCGGCCGGCCCACAATCGTTAGTTTTGGTTGTACATCTGCCCTTCGATGTACATCCAATTTGACCGTGTATGGGGGCCTTTAGTTTTGTGTTTGGGTACAAAATTTTTTTAGGAGCTGAAATAACATTTGAAATGCATTTAAACAAACCTTTTTTTCCATACGGGTTAACTTCAGGTTACACCATACCTCTGCACCTAAAAAACTAGCTATGTAGCAGACTATTTGAATTATTTAAATTGGCAGACATGTATATCGCGAATGGATACGGTTTAGCAAAGATGTATCACCAACAGCTGAAATTGCATTGTTCCACATGCTGAAATATAGTTTTTTAACAGACCAATTCCACTATTTTTATAAAAGTTTAAAACAATTTTAAAAATTCACAAAATACCAACGATAAAAGTTATCATTTAATTTACATACATATTTGCATATGGCAAAAAGTTTAAGTCACTCAAGCGCTAAGGAAGGACATCACATATGTACTACGATAAAGTTTCGGACGGACATATGCGCCATGCCACAACAATATGAAATTCACTCTTGTCTCCTATTAATCCTTCCTGTTTTTATTTATTTATTGTTTTTATTTTGTTTTTGCAGTTGTATTTTAAAAGTTGTTTCATTCCCCATAAAATTTCATGCATGGCAACTCTCTACTATTTCAAAAGTTTGCACAATCAACACACAAACTTTCCCCATAAAACCAGAAGATGAGAGTTAAACAATAATATTTTAACGCAGGAGCAGGACTTCAGGAAATGAAATCCACAAAATGAACGTTTCATGTATGTGCGTGGGTGTGTAGGAGTATGGGTGTGTGTGTGTGCCTCTGCTCGCACGCTATAATAAAACAACAAGCAAATAATGAAACACATCGAAACAGAAAAAAAAATGTAATAAAAACAAGGAAGAAATCCTTCATTGCGAGCAAAGTTCTCGGCAGGATTGTTTGCATGACGAACAGATGAAAGTGGCATTAAGCAAGGATTCGGGTATTTTTTTTTGTTTTGGTTGTTGTTGTTATTGTTGCCGAAATTCGGTGGATGTGATAATTTACTAGAAGTGGGGAGAGCTCATATGTTATGTCCTTATATATACAAGGAAGTAAAACATTTCGTGAAACGGATGTCATTTCGCATTAGACCGTTACAAGGATTATTTATGTGGTGTTATCCGTATGAAGGGAAATCGTTTCGCACAGCTGGCAACACACATTACCAGGCGGCCGTATTGGCCCCATGAAGGTCCTGGCACACATATCCTGGATGCTCCTGGCGGCAATTACCTAAACAGTTTAAGGATTTATTTGTTTTTTATTAAATTTCGGCTTATGTTATCTTATTAATATATTTTATGAGGGCAACTAATTAATTTTCCGGAGCGGAGGTGGGGAGCGGGGGGGAGCTATCATAACCGCAATAAATTATCACTAAATTGATCCTCTTTTCCTGATAAAGCACAGAGAAGTTAACCGGAAAATTCCCGAATGTTGTGGATGAGAGTTTTTCTGGTATACACTTTTCCGGGGCTGCCCCAGCGCCAGGAATAGTTGAAAGGTAATTAATTACGGAATTATTTTTGTTATTATTATGTAAAGCCGTTTATGACTGTACAGTTATGGATTGCCGAAGTTGATGAAGTTGCTAATTATGTAAATTAAAAACTGTTTTTACCTGGCTAAGTCATAATACCTAACTGCCCAGGTACCTTTATTGTAGGGGGTGGGTGATCACAGGGCAATGAACTTTTATTTTTAGTAACGATATTAATTAATAAATCTGATGCTGGTCGCTGCATCATACCCGCAATAGGTTGTCAAGGTGTTTAGTCCATGCTGTTAGGCGAACAATAAGCTTTAATTTGTTGTGCACACGGGCATGTTATTAAATCGATACTAATTAATTGAAATCGTCGGGAAATTTTGTGGTCTATGGTGCATATTAATCGTGAGGGTGGTGTTTTTGTGTATTGTATTTGTATTTTTATGAACTAATTTAAAATTTAATAAAAGCCGGTTTTAAGCTGTGGGAGATATTCATAGATTAGTTTTCGCTGAAAAAGCAATTCTGGTAAATTTCAAATATTAAATGATGAATTATTAAATCATTTTTAAGCTTTCATAAATGTTCAGATTATGGTTTACCAAATAAGCGGTTTTTCGAACTAATAATTTAACTGTCTAGTTGAAAAAAAATAGTTCCTAACTTCTTAAATTACCCGCAAGTCAAGCTTAGCTGATGGCATATGAATTGTTTTTGATAGAGGTTCTAAGTTAATAATCAAAAACATTGTCTATACATCCATTAATAACAAAGTAGTAAGATACCATAACAATCGTGCCGAGTCAGGCGATGCCAATGAAAATCACTATTTCACCTTTTGGTTGTTGTAGGAGTTGTAAAATACTAACTGCGAAAGATTGCTCCTGTTCAAACTTCAAAGTTTGCTCGTTTTAGCTTTCTCGAATTAAATTAATGCTTTAGCTTCACTCTAAGTCTTTGTCCAGCGTTCAATTGTTGATGGACATTCTTGAGGTTCGTATCCACCAGGGCACGAACAGTGGCAGAATAGGACTTTAAAGGATTGAGCTGAAGTAAGTTAGAGGTCGACCAAGAAGAAACACGATGTAGGTCAGTAGCAAGCTTCTCCACATTATCTTTGAATTTGATCATTGGGCGCCGAAATATAGAGTTGCACATCATCAGTGTACATATGAATCTTAGTATGTGTTTCTACCGAAGGAAGATCGTTAATAAAGATGCTGAATAAGAGAGGACCCAAAACGGAACCTTAGCGTACGCCAACATGGAGCGGAGTTATCGAGGAACTACAACCACCAAATTAAACTTTCTGAGAAAGCTTTGTAAGAGCTCGTCCATTAAGTATGTTAGGAGTTTAGGGGGAGGGGTCTACCCGAATCTTACCCAATCTCACTTGTGGGAGAGGGGGATCTCGGCAATATCCCTATTTTTTTTCCGCGAAAAATAGTGCAAAAAAAATTTGATGTGAATAAACCAAGCTTAGGAGTCACTTTTTATACTATCAGTTTGCCTTGTCGTTAAGGTCATGGTGCAATGTCTAGTAGTAAGCTTGGTTTGAAGAATAGAGAAGAATAGGAAAAGTTAGAGTGGGTCTTTTTTTATGTGGAAGACTAGAGACTAAGAAAATGCCCTTTATACTGTCGACAATCTTTTTTCTTCGTATAAAGTGCAATGTCGAAAAGCAGCTCTAATCGGAAAGGAAGAAACTACCACAACCTAGCCGCAATATTTTTATTACACCTACTCCCAACTATTACTTTCGCAACTCCAACATCGGGGCATCAATAAACAACTCGCTGGAGTGTTATGCCTCCTGAAACGAGTTGAATCTAATCAACAAG
The DNA here is from genome assembly GCA_949987705.1 of Thereva unica. Lineage (NCBI taxonomy): Eukaryota > Metazoa > Arthropoda > Insecta > Diptera > Therevidae > Thereva > Thereva unica. Next base: position 124,214,043 of record OX465282.1, read on the forward strand.
CCGATGACATGCGCTTTTGACGGAGCGAGGAAGGGCTAAAGCTGGTGACAGAATTTCGCGCAAACGCGGTGCGGGCATTGACAGATAGAATAGAGTATGTGTATTGCAATGCGAACTAACGAAATGTGGCTTGAGGTCTACGCACACACCGCGTAAGTTGCTTTACTTTCTACTTCTTGCGCGTTGCCGCGCGGTCCAGTGTAAAAAAGTTGTTTGTGTGTTGTGTTTTGAGTCGTGTTTTTGTGTTGGTGGGCATTTTGTTTATGTTTTAAATCGTGTGCTGGTGTTGGGGATAAGAAATTTGTTGAATTTCATAATTATTTCGAAATTGTGATGATGAAATTAGTACCTACCTAGAACAAATACAAGTCCTGTAGGATAGAAAATTAATACGCAAATCATACAGCTTTTTCAATTTATTTCGTATCACGTCCACTTGTCACTTTGATTTTTAGGTTGTGTCAAAGTCGGAACGCGACACCAGCACCGCGACTTTGTGTCAGTGAAAAATCCGCACACACCGCGAAGCCAATGGCCGCACCGCCATTGCGCGTAATTCTGTCACTAGCTTAAGGAAGGCTCAGGAGGAATCTGGAATGTAAAGAGGGAAGAAGAAAGAAAAAAAGTCATGTAGGTGGGAAAGTGGAAAAGGCGAAGGACCGTGGGGCTGCCGGTATTCGAACCCGGGACCTCTGTGGAGGTAGCCGGACGCCTTACTCCTTAGGCTGCAGAGGGCCCCCTAAACTACCTAGGCTACCGAGGTCTGGGGGTGCTCAGGAAATGTCGATGAACCTTACGTTTGAGCTCTAAGATGTTGTACGTGTTCGAAAATACTGACTGGGGGAGATTATTCCATAGTAGATATGCCCGAACTTCTAGATCGTATTGTGCCCAAGAGAGTTGAGCTGTAGGGTATGGGGGCGGGGGGGTCGAACGGGTTATTCTTGCGTTGCGGGAAAAATATTTCCGTGCAGGCAGGAGGTTCTGAATTTCAATGAAATAGTCACTATGGTAATAGTGATAAAGTATGGAGAATGAATGCGAATGAAGGATTTGTAGATTGTAGCCAGCGCGGCTGGTAGGAGGAGGATCTTGCATCTTTTAAGAAATCCAACACATTGGGAGGCTTGTTTGGCGTTGCGCAAATTGATTCCTGGTGAATGGAGATGTTGGCGCATTCTAAAGATATTGAATAATTGCTCAATTATTGTGAAGCGGATGAAGGATTTTGGAGGGAATTCATCGAAATGTATCGCTTTACTTTCTGCAAAACTAGCAATTATAATTGCCAAACACGTAGTTTCAGACATGTTTTCTCCACGAAAACATAAACGTAAATGAAGTCAATCTCATATTTTTTGGCATACACAAATTTGCGCAAATTGCCCGCTTGTGTATGGGCCCCTTGGAGAGTTCATTAAACGATAGGTTTTGCTGTCAGTTTTGCAACAGTTACTGCTATGACTGTCGGAAAACCTACCGTGAAAGGTGATGATTGATGTAATTATTTGAATATTCGGATTTCCATTAATCGTGACTGATGGAATTAATTGATTTTCTCGCCTAGTTCGCTCCTTGTTTTCCGTTCAGAGTGGCTACGGCGTAAATTCTCGCCGTGAATTCCGGCGTTATTGTGGAGTCGTATTTACATTTTCTTCTCCCACAGAGTTAGGAAATATATAGGCGTTAGCGAGAAAACTGGGTTAAATTTAGTATTTAGTATTCATATTTATCGCGGTTATGCAAACCATAAAGTAAAAAAGAAGCTTCTCGATTATTTGACCGCCACGGCGTGACCCGCGGAAATGCCCGACTTGCTGTGTTCACGCCCGTAAATGCGTGTTTTTATTGTAAATACTATAGATTTTTTTAGAAATGACAGAAGAGGGTATACAATAGTTGAGCCAACTTTCACTGATGAAAAGAGCATGGATACCGGAATTTATGAAAACCTCATGTTATTCGCCAATTTTGGGACGAATACTTGCGAATTTGATAGGCAAGCGTTAAAGCCACTAAGCCGAACTAAAAATTTAGAGCAACGTTGAGCAATTTTGAACTAAGTGCAACACCGAACATAGTCAAGCAGCAAAAGCCTGAAAGAGCAAAGTTCTAAAAAATTTAGCAGGCTTTTAGAATGAAAGCAAAATGCAATTTGCTGTGAGATCGAATAATTTTTTTGGATTCACAAGTGAAGCCAACACTTACGCCCCCTTGTCTAAAAAAACGGTTTATTGGAAGTGTTTGGAAAGTGAGTCTGGGAAAGTGAAAGGCCGTACAATAAGGCCCAAACGCTAGTAGCAAATGACTCCAGTGCTATAGACATTGTAGTTGGAAGGCATCGCGAACGATGACAAAACGCCCATCCTTTTTATTCCAGATATTGGCGAGGGCATCCCTAGTGGAGACAGAGTGTAGTAATCCAAGATTGCAAATTTTAAAGCTTCCCGCAGTAGATTTCTGTTAGTCGCGCTAGGCTTTCATTTATGCTACCTTTAGTCAGAGACCTAGTCTCCACTGGAAGACTGGACGTAGACCAGGACATCCATAGTTGTGCTTAGTATGAAGAAAATAATAGACTGGTCAGATCGGATACCAGGGGGGCAATTCTGGTTCGGTGCAGTGAAAACGTGAAAACACTTTACACGTTTACACCTTTGATTGCGATTCTTATACCGTGCAAACCACTGTCAAAAACTTTGCACGTATAAAAATTTTTTACACCGTGAAATTTAGAGTGAAGTCGTGAAAAGTTTACACTTTAGATATGTACCTACTAGATTTGATAAACTGTCACTTGCTAGTTACCGAGGTTACATGACACACTCAACACGAGTACAATTTTCGGTTTGGTTTATGTCATCTAACCAGCGTCCGACCGAAAAAATGTGCCGAACGTGTTCTGAAAGGGTTCACAAGTTTTTGCTTGGTTGAGTACAATTTTCAGTCGAAGTATCATGTAACTAACGACTGTAAAATGAACCCAAAATGGAGATTGAAGTAAAGTGTTTTTTTTTGACATTATGAAAGAAAAGAACGTGTTAAAACTGTTAGATGGCAAAAAATATACAAATAAACACATTTATAAAATGTTTAAGAGTGAAATACGACGAACTGACATTTAACCAAACCGAAATGACAACTAAAAATCCATGTTCGTAATGTCATATAACACTCGACCGAAAATGCAAACTCAGATCGAGTTAAGTTCGGTTTGCGTTCGGTTTGTCATGTAACTCCGGTAAGTATAAAAATTCAATTCAGCCTTTATTCAGCATTAAGTTTACACGAATGCAACGAGAATCGCTTTCTCAGGTTGAGTGCAGTGATAAAGTGAAAAAAGGTGTGTAAAACGTCAAGTGTAAACTTTTTTTCACGTTTTCACTGCACCGAACCAGAATTGACTCCCAGTTCTATAGCCACATATTTCACTGTAATTCAAAAAGTTTGTCGTTAAGGTCCTTTTTTCTTAATTTATTTAACATCTTCAAAAGTTTCTTAAAAAATAGTTTAACCTAAACATATCAACAGCCGACCGCTTTGTAAACTTGGTGTATACACCCTGTATATGTTTGCTTGTACGCAAAGTAAGAGTTTTCAAAATCAAACATGAAACCATCTCCTCTCACCTCCGAAAGAATGAAAGTATAATTGTAAGTTTGACACACCAAACTCTCAGATTTCATATTTGATTTATCTTTGGTTTCGAAATTTCAAATGACAAATGGGGTTTGTAACCTATGGGATTATCTAGATTGATGTTTATGGTGAAATCCCGAATAAGGGTTATCCTCGTTGATGTTTTGCGGCGTCAAATGCACTTTCGTCATCATCTTAGATCAAGTTTTAAGGGGTATTAGACAGAGAAAATATTACTAAAGAGAAAAATTTGTTTTTTGTTTCCGATGAATGGCTAGGATTGCTTTTCATTCAACTTTTGGGAATTGTTTGATACCTTCTTGTTACCTTCGAGGGATAAAATATTGGTACCGCAATAGAGATGTCGTCGAAAGAAATGTAAAAGCAGTTAAAACCGCATACCATAAAAAGCCAACGAGTTAAAGCTATCAATATGTCTATCACCTTATGACATCTATAGAAAAAAATTGTTCAAAACTAAGTATTGCAAAGTTAAAGACGTTTTTTGATTGTTGGTTTTTGTTTTTCCTAACCACATTATGACCTGAAGCCATACCTTTAATCAATTACGTAAAAGAAACCGTAATCAACTTCCAAACTATTTTTTTTTTTTTTCAATTTACTACGTACTTTCTTTTGATAGCTACACTACGTCGTAAAATTGCAGCCCCTTTATAAAAAAAACCTTAACAAGGTCCAATCACTTTCTTCACCTTTTCATTATTCAGCCAGGAAGAAAAAAAAATTTAATTAAAAACGTTTCGATCCTTAAATTTTCAGTTAACCGAAAAATATTCATCATTCCTTCGGGAAATTAATGTTCTCTTTTTTTTTCTTTTCCACTTTTTTTTCGTCCTTTCAGAAAATCGAATTTCATACTCACACAGGCACTGCCCTCTATCCTGCCACATTTTCGCTCAACTATGAATTCGTCGATACAGAAATGGGTGGTGAATTATGGCCAGGACGACGTGGGGAAGATCCAGTTCCGCCTCTGTGTTCAAGGATATTCCGCAAACGTAAAGGCAATATCCAGGCACCACGAAATGTTTTCTTATATGGACGTGGTGGTGCTAAAAATTTAACATGCCTCTATCGTTTTGAGGCTGGCGTGTCCGAAAGAGTTAGATTGGTGCTGCACAATGTGTCGTTTGGTGAGGGTACAACATGTACAACCGATTCTGACCTGCATACCGGACGACCAAAATGCACCACAATAGATCCGGATGGTAGGAGCACAGAATTACGACTGTATGATGTTCCATTTCGGGATGTTAAGATACCCTTGGGCTGCTTCTGTGACAACACCAGCAGCCTATACAATGCACCGTTAACCTTCTTGTCCAACTCGAGAATTATGGAATTGACGTTCACTGTGACCCGATTAAACATTTCAGAGGACTTTGCCGATGTTTACTTTTATGCTTCATACGAATTTAAACGATTCCCCGAGTGTCGGAAGAAGATGAGACTGAAAGGATCCGGAGGTGAGGATGACATAAAATACCCGTTCAAGTCGCAGGACACCAGCTGTGAGGGGGCATCATGGTTTATTGAGGCACAGCAGCAGGAGCGGAGTCTGTTTGTTCAAACATGGGGCACATACCTACCAATTGACCCCACTTCAGAGGATGCAATGAGATGCAACACAAAAAACCGCCTCATGATATATTCTGGTCGTCCTTTGAAGCCAATGCGAGTCATATGCCCGGCACAGCCAGGACCCAGGCATTCGTCGCTGCACATCTTCTCTGAGGACTGGCTTAGCGGCCAGCCAATATTCTCGAACAAGTAAGTATAAACACACACGCACCTGCATATATTGCCACTCGTAGATAGCAACAACAATTCTCTCTCAAGGATTCTGAAATTCAATTCAAGTCCTCCTTATTGAATTTGTTTATAGTTCTTCAATGAAATATTGAGCTTGTCCTCGAGTGGGGATGTTCATTCTGCACGTTTGTGTCCTTATCGAGCTGTTCTTATGGTTATCTACTTGCAGGCTAGTCAGCTTCATCCTGGAACCAATCTTCAAGGAGCCCGGAGGAATCACATTCTCTTGGCTTGAAATACACCGTACCAAGACTTCACTGCTACAGCAGTTGGAACAGCAAACCAACTTCTCGGCCAATGATACGCTCGGTGAATTTGGACTGTATCCAAGGGAATCAGATTGTGAATACAAATGCCCCGAGCTGGATGCTTGCATAGCTGCAAACTTGTGGTGTAATGGTAAGTGCCATTTTATCCCTTTGTGACATAGGGGATTTTGAGCCTAATTTTCAATTTTGTTAAGGGAATCGTAGTTATTTTCATAGATAAGAATGGCAGTTGCAGAAAAAAAATCGATATTATGAATTTGAATAGGAATTCTGCTTTAGACGATGACGTTGCCGCATATTTTTTTATTCATATTTTAATTTAACCATGACTTTTTATGTAGAAAAAAATATTTTCTGATTTTACCATTCATTTTGTTGACTTGAATTATAGATGAGAAAGTTATGAAAAAGATGTTAATAAAAACTACTTATTGGTTTGAAGGCGCTAAGGATAGTCCCGTGAAATTTATTCTAACTCAACTATATTTTCACGATAAGAGTATACATGTGTGTTAAAGAGAAGTGGGGGTGTTTAATTAATTCACAATTTTTACATAATTTTTACACTCCCACTGCTTGACCCTAATAAGTTCCTTTACTGCTTCTGATACTACTATGTATTCAGATTCGGACGTTGATAGAGCTACATATCTTTGCAGTATTGAACACCAAGAAATTGGACTCCCGTATAACAAAAAGACGAAACCAGATGTCGACCTCCTTGTCTTCAAATTCGCGCCATAATCAACATGTAACCATTTAGGATAGGTTAGGTTAAATATGGCTGAGCTGTTGGTTTAAGCTCGTTTAGGCCAAAAAGATAGGCCCATTGTGATGCCACAGTGATCCCACTTTAGCATATGTAAAGGCATGTTGTGCGTCATAGAGTTTCGAGGTTAGTATGCATGGGCGTAGCAACTGGGTGGGCCAGGTGGGCCAGGCCCACCCCAGAATCCTTCTGGCCCACCCCACAGTAAAAGTGATTCACTTATTGAAAACAAGATAAATCCGCTCTAAAACCCGTGATGTTACATAATGCTTAAAACAATTTTACAAAAAATAGTTTTTAAATCATCCCTCGGTTGTGGTCCCCCGTTAAACTACGATTATAATTGGTTCGTGGCGCATGACACAGCGTAGTGGCCCCAATGGACATGGAGATAAAGCTGGAAAAACATAATTGCATTGCGTTGTATTGCTTGGGTGGGTATCAAGTGCATTTCATACAATGCAGTGCCGTTTTTATAAGACAGCAGTCTTCGAAATACTACTTTCTTCAGTACAGCGTTGCCTACTCTTGCCTATAGAGACCACTATATTCGGCTTTTAAAACCACCAGTAAACCACTGAAATGTTTTCCTCTCGTCAGTAACTAGATATTCCACTAACCCCCTATTCTAAAATTGAGACCAGTCATAAGTCACAAGCTTTAGCGACTCGCGCTTGCTTTTTATAAACTTCTTATTTTGGTTTCTATGTCGATGTTGACAGAAGTTACGTATAAACAACTTCAAAATAAATACCTTTAGAATACAGGGGTATATCTAAAGTTCCTCAAACTTAATGTTAGATAGACGATGTTCCCAACTAATTCAAAAAACAAAATGATAATCACTGCACTAATAAATTGCTATAAAATAATAGATTTTAATAATAGAATCAGCATTTTTGTTTTGACAAATTACCATTATAACCTGGCTTCATTGACCGAACTGCCTTAGTACGAGTAAATTAGTGAACTGAACTTGAAAATAGCCTCAATTCGCATATAATTTCCATTTATTCAACTGAGGATAATGGTGGATCCACACTACGCGAACTTAGCTCTTACGCGCTTTTGCCTATTTTTCATAAAGAGTTTTGTGATTGTTTTATTACCTTTTTAATGTCAAGGGTAGTGGGGCAAAACTGCGCGGACAATAGTCTGGAATAAAAACGGTGCATTGTACGTTCACACAATACGGGCTCTATAGAAGCGCGTATGGCCTTTCAAATGAAAATTGGTTTTTTGTGAATGTTGTAGATTAATTAATATTCATTTTTAAAAAGCTCATAAATTATTTGTTTTCAGATTAGTTCTTGCTTTAGGATCCAACATAAATCTAATAATTCTAGATATTACTCTCAACTCCCGATTCAGAAAATTATCCCCCATGTTCTAAAATTGTGACCAGTCATAAGTCAAAAGGTTTGGGGGCTCACGCTTACATCTTATGAAATTCTTATTTTGGTCTTTATGTCAATGCTAAGAGAAGTTACGTTTATTTCATTCCTACTTCGCTTCTAAGTTACTGTTGATTTAGTAAAGGTTTTCTATTATGATTGTGTTGTGACTTATAGCTGCTTTTAGAATACGGGGGTAAAAGTACACGCATGCTCTTTTCAAACGCCTTACGGCCAAAAGCACGTGGAATCTATGTTTATGTAGTGAGGACGGTCCTTAAAACAGAACTCAGTTCGCCCAACTGGACTCGAACTAAAGTTAAACATTAAAGCAAGTCACTCTTGATGTGTCTTTAAGCTGCAGAACTTCATACGAAAAATTGGTGGTATTTTTGGTTTCATTACACTTTGGCAAAAAACTTTTGTTTTTTATTTAAGTGAATCATTAGGTAAGGGGTAATTGATGTCTTATTATGGTTTAGTGAATGGCCAATACTAATTTTGTATACTTGTACACTTTCCTATTACCACCAAAAAAAAACCTACTAACCACTAGATTTTTTCCTCACTAACGGCAACTATAAACTACCAGTTCTAGTGGCAAAACCACTAAGTTGGCAATGCTGCTTCGGAAATAACTTGCACGCTCGTAACGTAATGCAAAACTTATTACCAGCTTTAGACAAAGAGTATAATCTCTTACGGAAGAAAAGGCAAAAATCAGGAGCTAAGTTCATTTGATATATACGTAACATATAACGCGGAATACAACCAGAAATAAATAGTTAAGTCGTTGAGTTTTAAATTCAAATCCAACTCAACTCGGCTCCAATAGAAACTCAGTATATATGATATGTACAACCTTAAATGCGCAGTACAAATGTACTTTTTGGCGCCCTTCTATCTCCATGGTAACCGCAGGTGTATTCATATATTAAACTAGGTAGCCAAAGAGCCGGCACACGTGGGTCTGGATTTATGATTTGTAGCTAATTTGTTGCTAATTGTGACGTCAAAAATAATTTTGTCGCTCATCTCATTGTTTAAATAATGATGAAAACCGCCATCAAGGTGGCTAGGTAACGTGCATACCTCCCATTTAAAAGTTCTAAATACCTAGGTAGTCTATACTTAAAAATTGAAAAAAAAAAATAGTTTTGTTATTTATCATCTGTCAGTCGGTAATTAATGGTGGTTTAAAATCTGGCCCACCCCAGCAAAAATTCATTGCTACGCCCATGTTAGTATGGTCTGCCTCAGATTCGATTAGCCTTTCTAGAGTCTTTAATAGAAAGGATGATAGGCTGATTGGCCTAAAGTCTTTGGGTATTGTGTGGGAGGAGAAACTACTTTAACCTCATGCTTTCATGTGCCCCCACCACTAGACCATCGTCGATATAAATCGCTAAAACCAATTTCCTTTCTGATGATTTATTAATGAACACACATGGATTACTCTGACTAGGTTCTAGGTTGAGTTTCTTCAATGTTTCCGTACACTGCGCGTTCCAGCTCTTTCCCTTGTTTCAGTCCATACAACGCTTTATTTAATCGACAAACTCTTCCGAACTCATCATTGTAACCTTCCGGTTGCAGCATGTAAATTTCTTCCTTAAGTATGCCATTTAATAAGGCAGTTTTTATGACGAATTGTTTCATTGATAAACCTTCTGCTGCATCAGTTGCTCCATTCATCCAACTTTGAGAGTTCTGGGTCGTCAAAATTTCATACAACTCGTTGTTGTATCTCCTTCGCCGTATTCCATCCTCTCTCGTTATGCCTATTATGCAGCTGAGAACTTTCCTCTTAAACCTGTTGACTTGTTCCTCTAGAGCGTGGGTGATAGTCCAAGTCTCGTTGCCATAGCACAGTCGTATCACTGTTTTGTAGAGTAAAAGTTTCGTTTTGCTGTGCACAAATCTTGCGTGCAGGATTTGTTTTTGGGCATAAAAGGCTCTACTACCCCATAGTATCCGTCTAGTTATTTCTTCCTTTTCATTGTTTCTTTTTTAATTGTAGACCCAAGGTAGACTGTTTTATCGACTACTTCTAGATTGTGTTCGTCGATAGCTACATTTCTTCCCATTCTAAATGTTCCAGTTTTGAATTGTTGCATCACCTCTGTTTTCTCTCTGTTGATGTTCAGCCCTATGTCCTTGGCCGCCTCTCTTAATTCGACAAATACTTCTTTTTTTGCCAAGAAAGACCTTGCCGCAATTCGAACTCTTCTGTTACTGCATTTTGGATCCTTACTTTCGTCAGGGAGCTATTCGTTGCGCATTTTATCAGTTGTATCAGCTTGGAGGAGAATCTTAATTCCAATAGGATCCTGTACAGCCTCTCTCTGTTTATCGAGTCATATGCCTGTTGAAAGTCGGCAAATATCTGGTATACATCTACATTCCCTTTCCCTGGTTTTCTCCAGACTTTGCTTTAAGGTCAGCAGTTGGTCCGATGTTGACCTGTTTGTCCTAAAACCAGCTTGATATTCTCCTATAAAGCCTTCCGCTATTGGTTCTAGTTTTTGTTTCACAAGGATTGTGAAGGGTTTCTAGCTGGTGCTGTGGAGTGAGATGCCTCTGTAGTTTTTACAGATTAATTTATCTCCTTTCTTGTATATTGGACATACAATCGCTTTCTTCCGGTCATCTGGTATAACTTCTTCCTCCCAGATGCTGCATATGAGCTCGTGTAAGTTCCTTAAGCGCTGCGGTCCTCCTTCCTTTAGTAGCTCAGCTGCGATTCCATCAATGCCTGGGGATTTATTGCTTTTTTGCCTTTTTACAGTTTCCCGTACGTCGCGACGTGTCGTGCAGTGTTGGTGGTTCTATTGGAATATTATCTCCAGGGATTACCATTGCCTTCGCCTGTGAGTCTTCGTTTATTCTTTGGGTTGGATTCAATAAGTTTTGAAAATATTGTCTCCATCTTTCCTTTATCCTATCCGGGTCTGCTAATAGGTTCCCATCTATGTCTCTGCAGATATCCGTTCTTGGCAGAAACTTATTACTGATCTGGCGTGTTCCTTTGTAGGCTTGCTTAATTCTCCCTTCAGTCTTCCTGTATCTGTAGGATTCTCTCAGGTTTTATACGATAGTATTCTGATAGACGAACGATGATGAAAACTCATGTGGTCACTGGCTACCGAATCTAGATACCACTTAACAGTTTCATTATTTGTATCACAGATTAAGGCATCTCATCTTGTTACCTTGTAAGTGCCCCGATTTACAATCGCAGTGGTTTTTGATAATTTTCATGGGCAATCACTTTTCCAATGATCTTTCTCATTGCATGCAAAACATTTTCCAGATTAGATAAAAGTATACATGTGTGTTGAAGAGAAGTGGGGGTGTTTCACAATTTCACAGTTTTTACATATTCTTGACAAAAGAGAAAGCAAACAAAAAAATCACAAAAATTCCCTTTCATTTCAGGCCACCCAAACTGCCCTTCTGGATTTGATGAATCTGAAGAAGAATGCGGCACTGCAAGAAGATTACTAGAACTGCCCGGCGGCATATTTGCAGCCTTAGGCTGTATAGCAGCAGCAATAACAGCTTGCTTAATATTTTGCTTATTTGGATTAGTAAGAAAGCGTAAAAAGTCAATAACACAAAAAACCGTTCTAAATGGAACATTAAAAAAGGATATTAAAAAGGATCCACTATTCATTGATCCCGGCTCCTGACACGGGCTTCAGCCGGTCGAATATATTCATGTCGATCGGGAAACAACTGTGTGATATGTTGTATAAAAATTATTATTATTATAAAAAAATAAAAAACAAAAAAAAATTATAATTATAAAAAAAAAATATATGTATTTATATTTATTACCAAAATATTTTTAGCTATAAGATTTTTTAATTTTAATTTTTTCACATTATTTTGAAAAAGAAGAAAGACACAAAAAAAAATACCAAAAAACTTTTGTAAGCTGTTGTTTTTTTAAGTTTACTTTCATATACATAAAAAAAATTAAAATGTAAGTAAAAGATAAAAAAACCAAAAAAAATTGAAAACGTAACTCAACGCTATTTTTAAGTAATTCAAGGAAAATTATTAGGACAAAAAAAACTTAAAATAAATTTAAATTAAAACTTCGTTATTAGTTAAAAAAAATCGGTTTAATTTTATTGTAGGCTGGAATCCCCTAATTTCAAAGGAATAAAAACAATCTTTAAAATGATTTTTATATGTTGTCGTCAAATAGGAATTTTATGTGGATGAAATCATTGAGATCAAAAAGTCGTTCGGTCTTAAGACTTTTATACATTTAAGGTACGTTCTCGTCGCTATTTTCCCAATTCTTTCAATATACCCTATTTTCAGCTATCAATTTCTCCAATTATTTGTTAAACACAGATTAAGCTGTTAGTCATCTTCTTCTTCTTCTTTCGTGAGACCTACACATTATATTTGTAGACCATACCTCTTCAACAGGCTCATCAGTCTGCCTAATGGCTTGTTGCTTTGTCTATTCGAATGGCTCATCCTCCTGAAAGCAAAGACCGTAGGTGGGACCCTTCCCTCTTCTTCTTCTTCGATCAGTCCAAGCGGAACGTCCCCGCAACGGATATGCTGCTGCCATTGAGTGTCGAACTCCATTTACGATTCATTTTCATTCTTGGCGACAGTATCCATTGAACGCATCTTTGTCTAACTGTCTCGTTTGGAACGCGATCGCGGAGTGAGACACCCAGAACCTGCCTCTAGAATCGCATTTGGAAGACCTCGAGCTTGTTGACGTCCGGATTGAGCAGTGACCGGTAAAGTTCGTTCGGTTAAGGCGTACTTTCATTTTTATGGTAATATTTGTTCGTTTCCATATACACCACTTGAGCGAGGCGAATGGTGCTGTTGCCTGAGCGATAAGAATTTCTAGGTTAGTAGTGAAGAGATAATCAAATATGTACTCACTCCTTTTGTCCGCTTCGCTTCTGACACAGGCGTCAAGGTGGGCGTTCGCATCCACACAGCCTACGATGATCTGCAGACCGCTCTTTTTAGAACGACCCACGATATCCTTTAGTTTCTTGTATCGTCGTAGGCCCCTGTAGTCGTAGGAGAGGTATTCTGATCTTTAAAAAATCAAGTTCTTCCTGCCACCTCTACTAATCTCTATCTTCACTGCTCCCAGGTCTCTCGACATTTTATCTCTAAGAGGAAAGCAGTTAGTGTTGTTATTGTAAACTATGCAGGTCCGAGGGTTGCCACCCACATCACTGCCTGGAATGCTGCAGCTGACTTCCTACAAGCCTTGAATGGTGTCGTTACTTGCCCATGTCTCCTGTATAAGACAGCATGGGTGTCCAATACCCAACAAAGAACTGTCGAGGAAGCATTGCTTTTGAGCTCGTATCTTACAAAAGCTACCCAAAGCGTTATCAGCGTCCTCGAGAACAAGTTTTCATCCAAAATCGCATGATTACTAGACATATTTCCTTCTTTCGTTTTTTTAAGGATGTGCACAGTCCACGAATACCGCGCACTCCTTATGTACCTTTTATAATCTTCACACTCTTACTTTTGTTTGAACAAGCTCAGTGGTCTGATTGTATATTAAAGCAAGGTTGCGCCAAACAACGAGACCCTTTTTACGAAAGAGTGGTGTGACTCTATCATCGGTCGAGCAGTAAGAAATGGCTAACGTTTGTAAGGCCCATTCCTAAGGCAAGAGAAACCCAGACTAAACTCACTCACCCTTTTGCATGACGTTTTAGTCCAGACCGGTATCAGACGTAAAAGCATTCCTTCCTTCGTCCGCCGAAAGTACTTAACAGAGCCGAAGCAGTCGAGTATAACGTTCAGTGACCTACTGCCTCTTATTTGTTTTCGGGGAAAGTGACTTCGATGAAGCTCGCTCCATAACTCACTACATAAATGCCCTAGGTGCGTCGGAAGGTGCACAAAATTCTGATGTCAAAGGAGAACCTTATTACCTACTTTTATCATTACGGGCTCCATTTTTCTCTGTTTGCTGATTAGCACCATTTCTTTTCTGTGCTAGCATTACACCATAGTTATCGTGTCACTTCTTTATCTCCCATGTCGCTCAAATATCTCGATTTCGTAGAGTCCGCTCATACCACCGATACCCTGATACCATTAGCCAGCCCGATAGCCTCCGTTAAGTTTGTAGAGTCAGTAATTTATCGTTCATGAACCACAGAAGGTGGCGTAAGACGAACTATTGAAGGACCTCGCAAGTTGTCCTGTAGGTACGTCCTCGTCCCAGTGTCGTGTTAAAAAGATTTTTTATATCAAGGGTTATTATGCGCAACTCTTATTCACATTCATTGCACCCGTTGTTAGCCTAGTCACCTTATTAACAGCATCTCTTCTCGATCTCTCGAAGCCGAATTGCCTTTCAGACAAGCCGACTTGCTTTCCACACTTAAGAGTAATCTATTATATCCCACGCTCGAAAAGCTTGCCCATTGTGTTTAAGAGGGTTGTTGGCTGACGGGTCCCTACGAGCTTACCTGGACTTGGGATGAGCACATACTTTTGCCGCCTTCATTGCTGAACACTTCTTCGCTCAGGTTAGCTGTGGATACTTGGGCCAAACCATGGTACAATAATTATTGTACCACGGGTGAACCCACATGGTGCTGCACTGACTGCCAATTCCACTGCTATCAAAAACTGCTGAGAAAATGAAGACTAGACTCATTCCTCCAACTGATAGGGTCCCTCGCTTATCCGATCCCTAATAGATGGTTATTTGGGGCATAGTATGTTGAGATAGTCCAGTCGAATTGGGCATGCCAGGCGCAGAGCTTGAGCACTTGGTAAATATCTTCAGAGTCAGATCGACCAGTGCTGTCTCAACCGAACTCAATAGCTTGTTTCCGCCGATGAATACAGCACCCAAGCCCTATTTGCCGAGTCCTGTCGGCAAAAATAAATATCTACTCCGCGTATGACCTACTCATGTGCTTGTAGGCAGTGCCGGCGGATCGTGTTAGGCCCGGGTGGGTAGCCAGACAACCAAACTCCTATCCAATCTCCAAAATACAATCTAACTACATACCATTAAGTCCGTTGAACTGAAGTTCGGCCAAGGTAGATTTTGATGTGCCTTTTAACTAGGATACAGGATCTTGGCTTACCTTAATCAGAACCCTTATAAAAGGTGTTTGCCTAACCGAGAGCCCCTTTATGTTCCGTCCTTTGTTTTTTGTGGTTATTTTGGAATGTTGGAAGTTGGTGTGCTTGATTTCAAGCCACTGCCGGTATCCCCACTCCCTCAAACTCAAACCCTCCATCAGTTCAGTTCAGATTACGAAACTCCTTCTCTGGAGAAAGCCTTTTAAAACTATTCCGTTTAGCTGCATTTTAGACGGCTCTCATTCTTCTCTAATATGTCGAGAGTCTTCTCGTTGGTTTAGGAGAAAGAATGTAATACTCTTCTTCAGCCCTTCCTTTGCTTTAATTAAATCCCTAGGAGCCGCAAGGTTTTGAGCATGGAGACACTGGAGAAGCTTTAGGCTCCAAATTTACATTAACCAGACCTAGAGCTCTCCTCAGGATAACCGCAGCCGGTATTACCTTGAGACTACATTTCGTCACATGGCCTTCTCATTCATGGCATTCTTTCTCTCTGGTACTGCGTCTGCATGCGCATACCGGTGAGTAGATTTTCCTCTGAGGAGGTCGACAACTCCCGAACCTCTTGGTATTTTTTTTTTGGCAAACTCAACTGGTCTGGATTCAGGGGAGCGAGCCCTTTTCAAGGGAAAAAGGCTAAGAAACATCAGCTCCTAGAATAAGCTGATCCATTAACGCTACGCTATTCTACAAAGCCAGTCACGTGCAGAGACTGGAATACCAAAAGGTGCTTTTAGTTACATGCAGAAGGTTCAATAGCTTCGCACCTGCCAACGTACGAAAATAAGAATTGATTGTAGGCGAGGTGTTTCAATGGAATAACAATGAAAAAAAACGAATGTGCGAAGCTAGCGCGGCCTATGTTTACGAATAAGAATCATGGGCGTGAGTATACTCTTGTTTCAATTATTAGCCTCTGAACAAATTACAAAAATATAACGCTGCTTTATCATCGATTCGCTAAGGCACAGTAGGAATATAGCAATTCTTGCAAAGAGGCTTGCCTACTACTGTAATAAAGTTTGTTCCACCGAAAATGAACGGAATTTAGGAAGTCGATAATGGCTCACCTCTTGAAAACTCGGACCAATGACTAATAAGCGCTTATTTTCAATATCCATCTTGCCCTAGTATAGTTTCGATCAGAACTGTTTGGCACTAGAGGAACACTAAGGCTGAAGCCACACCGAACCAGGCAGAACAAAACAAAAGCAAATTTCCATACTAATTCACACAACTCTGTTTAATTTTAATTATATTTTAATTTTAATCTCAATTTCAATTTTAATTTTAATTTTAACTTTAATTTTAAGTTTAATTTTAATTTTAATTTTGTTCCTTTTTAAATTTTGTACTCTAAAAGATGTATATCTTGTGTACTTTAAATCTATTAAACTATTAACTAACTATTAACTCAAAGCAAAACAAGCAAAACAGTTTTCCAAAATGTATGGAAATTTGCTTTTGCTTTGTTTGCCTGGTTGGGTGTGGCTTCAGCCTAACTGAGCAACTTATTCGCTTTTCCCAAGCTACTGAATGGGATTTGTGTTTCCGTAGTGAGAATGCCAATTCTCTCACATAATGACTTAAAAAATGTACCGGGGATGCACCGTAACACTACATTGAACCGTTCACCTAAATGTCACTTTTTCGCGTACGTTTCAAACAAGGAATTCGTTTAAATATAGAACAAATAGAGAAACTACCTAGAAACTTCAAGAAATCAAAAGCATTAAGCTTCAACTTCAACACAATCCTTATTCCTCGCAAGCTCAAACTTGGACTCTTTTTCAAGCTAGTCCTGCAAATAGATATTGCAACATGACTTGAACAAAGGACTACTAGTACATATGATTATAGCTCTGAAGTTCTAGCTAAAAAAAATTATTTAAATATTTAAAAACTTATCATCTCAGCTATAAAATATCTTTAAGGTCATTTTGCTTACATCGAGTACGTTTACGGATTCTTTTATACATACGAAAATTAGAATATGGAATTCACTCCCACCAAACGCACTCCTGTAAGTGAAATTAACTAAAAACTACATTTGACTATTTTTTATAATTATTTTTCGTGCATAACTGTTTTCTAACTAGGGGATCTTTAAGCCAATTACGATAAACCTTTTGACATAATGCAATATTTTTTTCTTTTTTTTTTAAATAAAAGCAAAAAAAAATATAAAAATAAAAAGAATAAAACTAATTACATTTATATGTACACAATCACTGCCTTAAATTTTAACAAGTATTTAATCCATGAACTTTAAAAGAAATTTCTCATTCCATAAAAGAAAATTGTTTTTATTTTAAAATTAATTTTTTTTTTTAGTTTTCATAATATTTTTTAACTCAAGCATTTAATCTTATACTTATGCTTTTGAAAATTTTGTTTTATATATAAAAATTTTCTTAAATTTTTATATTATTACCGAAAAAAAATAAAAACCCAAAATGCAAAAGAAAACGGGTTAAGAGTTAAAAAAAAAAAAATTTCAATAAATCGTTTTAATCTTGAAAAAAGTGTTGTGATGTAAATTCACATTAAAAAAAAAAACAAATAAAAATACCAAAAACTAAATTATAGAAAAATTTAACAAAACAAAAGTGAAAATATAAATTTAAAAAAAAAACAGACGTCTTTTAAAAAGAAAAAAAAACTAAATTTTAAGAACTTATAACCAAAACAAAAACAATTAAAAACCACAAAAAAAATTTAAAAAAAAACTTAAATTTAATTTTAAAAATTGAATTAAAAAAAATGTGGACGAATGAAAATTTTATACAAAAAAAAACTGAATTATAGAAAAAAACAACCGAAAAAAAACATCTATTAGTCTAAGCTCCCATGACGAAAAAGGTGCCCCATCGAACACCTCAAAACAATAAAGTGAGTTTGGGTGAAAAACATGTAAAAAACATGTACCGCCCGCCAGACTAGTAAAAATTTGTTAATTGCTATTTTTTATGAATTTTTGAATTTTGTTAAAAAACAATGATTTTATTTTCCAAAACTTCTTCTTCTTTAATGGCTCTACAACCGGGATCCCGTCCTGGCCTCGCGCAACTGTTCTCTCCACCGGTCCCGATTCTGAGCCGATGTCATCCAGTTTGGCATCCCTAAGCTCTGAGCGTCCTGGTCCACGCCATCCTTCCAGCGAAGGTTGGGCCTCCCTCGCTGTCACACCCCATAGGTCTTACCGCAGAGAACTTTCCGAGCAGGCTCATTTTCACTCATACGAGCTAGATGTCCTGCCCACCGGAGCCTACCGAGCTTTATGTTTTTCACAACATCTATGTATGTCGCGATAGCACTCGTAGATCTAGTCATTGTAGAGTCTCCGGAATCGTCCTTCCTTACATACGGGGCCAACAATCTTCCGGAGTATTTTCCTCTCGAACACGCCCAAAAGGTTTGAGTGCTTTTTGCTAAGCACCCACGTTTCGGATGCATACGAGTATGTGAGAACGGGTAAGACCATCGTCTTATATAGTAAAAGTTTAGACGTTATGGTTAGATATTTGGATTTGAAGAGCCTTGACAGACTATAGTAGGCTTTGTTGGCTTTTAGCAGCTTGTGGGACCAATGTTAGGTGTTCTTCCAGACGAGGCCACCGTGTACTTTGTTTTGCTTTCGTTAATGTGCAGTCCCAGATTTCCTGCCGCTTGCTCAATCTGAGTGGAAGCTTCTTGTACAGCTGTTGTTGTTCTTCCAATGATGTCAATGAAGTCTGCGTAAGCCAGTAATTGGGTGGACTTGTGGAGTCACGCCCGAATCTCGGATCACTTTCTCCAACGCCAGGTTGAAAATGAGGCAGGCCAGACCGTCCCCTTGTCGGAGTCCATTATAGATGTTGATTTTTACGTGGCTTGACACATTGATCATGATCAACCTACATAGTCTTGTCAGTTTGTTGGGGATGCCGAATTCTCTCATGGCTTTGTAAAGTTCTACTCTGGCTATGCTATCTTAGGCGGCTTTAAAGTCTATGAAGAGGTGTTGAATTGAGTTTTGAAACTCCAGACATTTTTCCATAGCCTGCCTCAAGGTGAAAATCTGATCAGTCGTTGATTTGCCTGGTCGATCTCTGTACTGTTCTAGCTCACAGACGAGATTTTTTTCCCAGGCTTCCTTTTTTCGTCTGTGAATTCTCTTTTTTTCTTTTCCGAGCTCTTTATAGTTCTCTTCGCATGCCCGTGTTCTCTGAGACTGCTGCATGGCTCGGTACGCAGTATTCTTACGTTCAGTTACTAGCTTGCATTCATTATCGAACCAGTCGATCCGATCATTACGACTTCTGCCCAAGATGGAATCAGCAGTGCTAATGACAGTATTTTTAAGGCGGGTCCAGTTTTCGTCGACGCCCGGCATCTCATCCCCAGGACTTAGGGCGAGTTCTAATGCATGATCGTAGCTGTTTCTGGCCATTTCATTGCGTAGTGCAGCTGTGTTGATTCGAGCCTGATCACCGGATACAAAGCTTTTCAGCGTTGTAATGCGCTCTCAGAGCACCATACCAACAAGATAGTGATCCGAGTCGAAGTTGGCACCTTGGTACGTTTGTACCGTCATCAGACCCGAAAGGTGGCGGCGGTCTATCAACACATGATCTATTTGGTTGCGAGTGGCTCCATCAGGAGATACCCAGGTGGCTTTATGGATATCTTTACGCGCAAATCTAGTACTTGCAACGACCAAGTTCTTACTTGCTGCCATCTCTACAACTCGCTGTCCATTGTCATTAGTGTTTTCATGCAAGCTGTGGTTGCCGACATATTGCCTGTATATGGGCTCCCGGCCTACTTTGGCGTTCAGATCTCCCAGTATGATTTTTACATCATACCTGGGGCAGGCATTAAGTTCCCGTTCAACTAATTCGAAGAATTCTTCTTTATCATCATCCGGGGACTCTTCTGTAGGTGCGTGAACGTTTATGAGACTGATGTTCTTAAATTTACCTCGCACACGAAGGGAGCATAGCCTTTCGTTTATTGCTTTAAAGCCGATAATGGTAGGCTTCATTCTTTTGCTAACCATAAAACCTACTCCTAGAACATGGTGTTTTGTATGACAGCTGTAATATACGTCATACTCAGGTTTTTGCAAAACACCATTCCCTGTCCACCTCATCTCCTGAATGGCGGTAATGTCAGCTTTATACTTTGACAGGGTATCGACCAGATGTTGTGTAGCTCGAGTTCTGTACAGAGTTCGAACATTCCATGAGAAAATTCGTAAATCGTTTTGCCTTTTTCGTTTCCGTGGTCGTGGTCGTTTATTCCAGTATTCGAAGCATGTTGCTCGTTCCGTAATAATTGTTTTTTACGGGTGAGGTTATTAGCCTCACGCCAACCTTACTTGGAAGGGACTAGCCCGATCATATTAGCCCATCCTCTCTCATAGAATATTTACCAGTGGCCACCGCTAGGAGGTTATGATCGCACTTCCATCAGTCCGAAATAGTTGCGGCACGTGCATGCTACATGTTATTCCCCCTATTCCGCTGATGACTGACCACCAGCCAGACAAGCTTTAATAGAACGAAAAGATCTTAAACTTCATTTAAAACAAAAATCAAGGAGGTGTTATGAAGTGTATTTTTATTAAAAAAAAAAAAAAAAAAAAAAAAAATTTATAACATTAGATCTGTCAGAAGCCAATATTAACAAGACTAGTCAGACAGACAAATTCAAAAATGGTTCATTATTTACAACAAATTGTATAAAATTCAGACAGGTGTTTTGGAAAATAAAATCATTGGTTTTTTACAAAATTCAAAAATTCATTAAAAATAGCAATTAACAAATTTTTACTAGTCTGGTCCGCGGTACATCTCACTTCATTGTTTTGAGGTGTTCGATGGGGCACCTTTTTTGTCATGGGAGCTTAGACTATATATATATATATAAAAAAATGCAGTTAGTTTTTATGAAAATGATATACGTTTATAGTGGACAAATCAAAGACTTATTAAAATTATTATTGAATAAGATTCATATGTGAAGAAGAAGAAGAGAGCATTAAAATGAAGCAAAAACAAAAAAATAAAACACTAAACATAAAACAAAAAAAAACATAAAAATAAAACCAAAAAAATAAAAATTTTGTAGAAATTATAAGTAAATTTAATGAAAATGAAAAGATTTAAGTAATAATGATGAAAAACAAAAAAATGATATGAAAATTCCTAATTAGGTAATTAATTATGTAAATTCGTTTAGAATGTGAGAGAAAAATTATGGGGATTCTGAATTTAATAAAAGAAGAAAAGAAAAAAAATATATATATAAATAAAACAGAAGAAGGAGAAAGAAGTGAGGAATGAGAGAAATGATGATGAGGAACAAAAACTCATTCAATTGTAAATTTAACCCAGTTTTAGAAACGCACTTTACAGTTTAAAGAAATTGTAATAAAGTAAGAGGTAAAAATAAATTAAATAAAAAAAAGAGAAAAAAAACAAAAAAAAACAATGAAAATCTGTATAAAGTTTTTAAAATAAAACTATAAAATTTTAATTTAAGTTTTTATTTTTTTTTTATTTTTTTGTAGGTAAGTAACGCAAGTGTTTAGGTACATTATTTGCAGAAAAGTGCATACTCTTAATTCTTTTGACAATTTTTTTAAAGTTTTTGTACTATATTAAAATTGGCTCCATATTTGCTGGTATTTCAATATCAAAATTTCCTTGGTAGGATATGGATAGAGTAGAGTAGAGGCCGGTAGGACCTAGGCGTTATCCTGCGAAAACTGCATCCTGAAATCGTACTATGGGAAAATCAACTGGTTGTGTTCAGAACCGGATAAAATATCTGGGGGCCCCTGGGCAGAACTTGCGGTGTGCCACTTAAAAAAATCAATCCATTAACTTTGACAACATAAAGCGAACAATTCCAATGCATTCGCTAGTACCATCTCCTGCAGTAAGACATTTGAATGACGAATGAAATTGGGAGGAATTGATAGAAATAAATTGTAGAAAAGAGTTTTGAGCTTACATACAATGCAGAGTTTAGGAATTCTGGCGCCCCGTGTGAGATATTTTTGTGCGCACTCAATTATATAAAAACATTTAATTGCAATGGTAAATATGAATAGCGTCGTCATCATCTACGAAATACTAGCCGCGTCACTTCTGGCGTGAATCAGAGATTGGTTTTTCATACAGAAATCGTTGAACGACAATCGCATCGCATCGCACCGCATTCGGTGAGCCCTGGGCTTAAATGCTCACCTCAATTCGATAAACTAAAAGCAGCTCTTTTTCGTGCATCCCGCATAACATTGGTCAGCACTTCGAACGTTACAGCAGCTATTTCGTATGTAGGTTTTGAATTCGTCAATGGTCTTCAGTTTGCTTTCATAAACTTTACTTTTTAAACAATCCCACAGAAAAGCCGTTAAATCCGGAGAACGAAGAGGCTACTCCAAATCATCATTTTTCGCCACTAAGTGTCTCGGGGACTTTCTCACATTTGAATGATTGTTTTCAATGTAAGGCGCTAAAATTTCAGCGCGATCTTTCAGTCTTTCGATCTAAAAAATGTCAAAGTTATTCAATATTGAAATACCGAAGGTCTAGATGGCGCACCTGAATCATAATTTGCCTATGGTGAACAAATGGTATCTGAATGTGTGCCTATAATTGATGAACATCAGAGCGAGTAAGCAAAAGCACATTGCGTATGCGTTAAGTTTTCACGACAAAATTTTCGGGAGATCGTTTTGCAGCACTCCTTTCTACACCTCTCTCTTCTAGAAAACCGGTTCTGGTTCTGCTGAGCAAACGATTGTAGATTGGGCCAAGAGATGCAAAAGTATAATAAAGCGCCCTTGTCGGCTGTCTTTTACGTTTTCTTAAACATAAGCTTAGTTTACCTCCTGTGCACCTCCCGTATTTCGTGTTATATTGAAGAGGTATTACCATTTAATGACTAAATAAATGAATACATTACTGGACCTTGTCGGTATTGACGGCGCCCTCTTGGACTTGGTGCCCTCGGGCAGTCGCCCGTGTTCGATCCCCCTAAAGCCGGTACTGCTTACATAAATATAGAAACTATCTGACCCGACACACTTACTAATATTCAAATTTCAATAAATTTGTTGGAGATCCTTTTGTGGATTTGTGAAAAGCTATTGGAAATGTAAAATAAAAAGTAAGTACAAATGACAAAAAAAGTATATCTGGAAGATCAGTGTTCTATATCCACGATTATGGCCATGGATATTCAATTTCGGGAGGAGCACATGCAAAAGTTTTGGGCGAGATTAATTCTAGTGCACTGCAAATCTGAATTTGATATTCTAGTAAGCACCTGATGCAAGAATCGTTATTCGGTGAATATATTCTTCGGAACGAAGTTTCTTCTGAGGCATTTATTTCGTTGTTCGAAAAAATATCACCGTCTTCACCTTGTGATGTTGAATCGCATCATTATGATCCCACACATACATATAAATGCATACATATGCATTATATGGATCTATGTATACATGAAACTAAAAAGTCTCCTCGACGACATCCTCCCCTCGGGACTGGCTCTAAGTATTATATTACGGGAGCCGTTCAGCTTTAGCTGCTATTGCTACTGGCACGTGTTTGCCCTTCTTTGTTTCTTCCAGCTTCTTCCAGCCATAAAGGCCCCCATACACGGTCCAATTGGTTGTACAGCGAAGTGCGGTTGTACAACCAAAACTATCGATTGTGGGCCGGTCGGCCGATCAAAATACATTGCGCTTATAGGTTTGATGAAAATCTGGTTGTACAGCCAATTTGACCGTGTATAGGGGCCTTAACGTTCTGCGGATGGCCTTTAGCGTTGCTTCCAGTTTTCTTCATATTTTGACCTTCATCATGTCTAGAATGTTTTCCGTCGTTATTGGCGCCTCGGCCATTTCGTCTAATTCCACCATTTCATCGGCGAATCTCGAGCAGCTAAAGAAGAGGTGCTCTGCGTCTTCTTGTATACCTTGGCATACTAGGCAGTGGTAAATCTTCGTACCAGAAACGGTGAAGGTATTTCCTATACCATCCATGTCCACTAAGGAAATGCGCGATGTCGTAACTCACTTCCGCACGCTCCCTCCTAACCCATATCTCCACGTTTAGGATAAGTCTGTGATTTCAACGACCCTTCACAGACTCGTCCCACTTCCCTTGCCGTTCCGTTACGGATTCGCAGCGCGTAGGGGCTCCAACATTGGACAGAATTCTTGCAAGTGCTGCACAAATCGCTGCACGTTTTGTCTGTCATGCCCTTCAAATGCGCTTTGAAATTTAGCCTCCGGTCGATCATCCCTCCCAGGTAGGTACCTTAAAGCGTGTAACAGCATAATGGCGCGATATAAATAGTGGGCGCCACTTATGCGAGGTGTTACCCCCTTAGCCACAAGCCCGGAAGAGCATGGCCAAGGAGCCAACACCATACATAAGAAATAAAAAGAAAATCCGGAACTCCTACGCCGGCCACACGGAGTTATCTAGCTCGCCGGAGGGGTCGTGGGGTGTGTGGCCGGGACTTACCGCGGTTGGTTCACCACTTACCTGTGACTATGCAAATCTTTAGTTTCAATCATCCCTCGGGCACAGCCTGAGCCGTGTCAAGGTAGTCCGTTCCATTGTCCGATGATAGGATGGGTAACCATCACCGGTCCAGGAACTACCTCACCTGAAAATCCTGAGAGGAACTAAGTTCCGCCCCAACCATTCAAAAAAAATTTAGCAAACGGAGTTCATCATTTATAACATTAAATTATCTAGTTGATTTCAGAAGCATTTATTACCACAAGATCACAAAGAGGTAAAATTAATATTCAACGGAAACGAACTCGTATCTATGTCAGATATAACAACATCCACATTTTCAAATACATCAACAATAATTTACAATTTCAAAGGTATGGATAATTCCGTACGATAAAGGATTTTAAAACGCGCCGCCTTGGTACCAATACGCCTCGTTTTATCACAATTGATATCACAATTCAATTTAAGTAAGAAGAAATTACTTGGAAACAACAAGAAAACTTATGACAACAAATGCCCTCTCAAAAATTTACACAAAAGTATAAATATAGTTCAAATTAATATCAACTGCATCAACTGCACTTAAAAATTATTGCATTATAATAATAGATGTGTTGTGTTCTGTTGTGTATGTGTGTTTTTGTTTTTATTTTTATTTTTATTTTATGTCCATGTATTTTTATTTAAAAACTGAATCAAAAAAATTATTTCTGGCAGTTGTTCGCGGGGGAACCAAAATAATTTACTGCTGGCTTCGTAATATCCGTCTCGCAATTTTCATATACAAAGCAATACAAAAATACCTTATATCCAATTTCTTTGAGGTTAATCATCCAGTAGAAAAGTTACCATGGACAGCACATCTATCTCACCAGTAAAGATGAAGACTTCTCCTCGAACAAGTTTCGATTTTTTCTTGGACAGTTAACAATTGCTCCAATACAACCTGAGCGGGATCGATGACACTCGAACAACACAGCGATATTTTAGAAGGTGGCACCACAGAACCAAGGCAATCCTGGAGAAGACCTTCTTCGCTCTGTTAGGGATACAGCGAACGCAGCAATCCAATGGATAAAAGTATCTCAAATACTTCAAAAAAACGGATTCTTTGGTGCTAAGGTTGTGAAAATCTTGCACCCTGCTTGACAATGGTACTACTACAGCACGTCCATCGAATGCACCATGATTCCAACGGTTAGATTCCTCAAATAAGCTGCAACCTGACGCTTCCTTGTTATACAATTGGTTGCTTCTTGTTCACATATCACCATAAAATATACAAGGCTTTTTCTTTCGTTGATTGTATAATTAATTCGACTCTTGTGCGAAGTTATACGCGGAGCCAAAAACTAACAAAATCCGGACAACTTTTCGTTTCTAAATCCCAAAACAGACTCCTCGAAAACAAAATTCTATTTTTCAACCTTCAAAAAAATTTTCCTTTTTCTCCGCCGCCTCCTTCTTTTTTATCGACCCACCACTAGATTTCTTTTCCTACAGTGATTTTGAGACAAGTAGATATTTAGGGATTTCCGTGCAAAACTGACCGTTACAAGCGGGCTGTGTGTGAATGATTTGTTTCCCTACCTTAATCCTTACGGAGACTATCTTTATATTCCAGATCGCTTCGTTCGCATAAAATTCAATATCGTCTGGGCTCTTTCCTACGACCACTACCCCGATGTTATCCGCGAATCCGATCACGACGCCAGACCTTGTCTTCACGATCGGCAGATATAGTATGATTGAATTAACAGGAATACCAAACTCATCCTTGATTGGGGGCCGCAAGAATCGGGTCGAATTCAAGCCTATTTTTTTTTGTTAACAAGTAGCCTGGGCTAGTCCTGAATTCAAGTCCGCCTTAATGCAGCTTGTTTACCTGAGCTGGATTAGAGGCCCCTATCACGAGTCAACATATGTAATTGGAAACATGCCGCAAAGGGACGTCGACCCAAGGCGCAATTTGAGCTTTAGCGCCATTGGGTGGATGGATCATCGTTGTTAGCTCCAGTTGCTGTCCCTTAAACACATTAAGACACAGCGAGAACGTTGCAGCTTTAGCAAAGGACTATTACCATAGCTACAGAAATTTATGCAACGTCAATCAAAGTCAACGTCATAAAGCAGGATTTCCACTTAGCTGACTATTAGCGCTAGTTGGGTTGCAGTCTGCTAGGGGGTTGCAGCCAGCAGCTGGTAGCCATACGGAATTCAGAATTATTCTCGAGATGGTTGAGCAAGCACCTAGTAGTGTTGGCAACTATGCAAGTAATGGTCTGGGATCCAGCGGAAGATACAACTAGCGCTGCCCAGCAGAAAATTTTGGGAGACATCCCTAGAGGATGAATAAAGGAGCCATCCTATATAGGGTTTCAGCCATTGATTAGAGTTTTTAAATGGCGTTTATGACTCATTTGCTGATGGGTTCTTTTTCTGATTTTTTTGACTAGTGAGTACACAGACTTCTTCTTTACTCCCAAGTACTTAAAAGTAGAAAAGGGACCCATCTTTTAAAAAAAAGAACAAAAAAAGGGTTTATATAAAAGAAAATCCGGTTGCGTCATTCTTTATCTAACCGCAGTTCCCAGAAATATTTAAAAGCTAAAAAAAAGGCCTCCATTTCATATCACCTTGGAACCCAAGACGAGATCTCCAATTTCAGTCTGGAGCAAGTTTTAAGGGAGTACTCCAAATAATGTTAAAATCATGACAAAGGCAGATATTTCGGAGGTATTAATACCTCTCGTATGAGGCATCCTACATCACTCGTGGACGCCTCTTTTTCCTGCTGGGGGTGGTAGCCAGCTAAGTGGAAACCCCGAGTAAATAAAACTACTCGATTGTGGGAAATTTTTTACCAATGTCACATTTTTGTTATCATTTTGTGCAGATTGATAGTTTCAGTAGAGTTATCTCAAAACATTAATTAAATTTCAGATTTGAAAACAAAAAAGCCAACATTATGTGAATTTTTCACATTTGAACAGCCAAGCAGAAAAAATGTTGAAGAATTAAGGATATGCACTCGTTCGAACATATTTGTTTTTTTTTTTTATAAAACTTTATCTTTTAAACATTTTTTCGAGATGTATTAAATAAAACATGAATGTAATTAATTCAAAACAAAATAACAACAAAATTAATTTTCCGATTCCTAATTAAATACTTATGTATGATTTAATTCACTTCAGAATGGTGCCAACTAAAAGCAATCTCCTTTATTACCTGGAAAATAGTAAAGAGCTATCAACTATTTTTAAAAAAAATTAACTTAAATTAATTACGTTTTATGTTCGTAGTAAAAAAATATTTAAGTTTTGTTTAAACAAAATAGAATATAAAAAAAACAATTCACATTTTATAAAAAAAGAAACCCAACCGCTCAAAAGAAAAATGTATTTCGTTTTAAGAAATTGTAAAAAGTTTATATAGGAAGAAAAACAACAAAAAAAACAATCTCTGTACTATTATTTAAAAAAAGAAATTATAAAAAAGATGCACTGAAATCAAATAGCAAAAATACAATTCATTAAAAAAATTTGTAAATTGTTTTTTTTATTTTTAATTAATTAACACAAAATGGCTATACTAAAAATTTTATTTCCGCCGGTGGGTATGCAATAATAGTATTATGAATCGGAAAGCGATAATGCAGTTTCAATGCGGGAAATATTTTAATGGTGGAAGAGAGAAATGCTTAAGCCACGAGGGAATGAATGGCTTTAATTCGCGGCGTTTTTTTATTGTTTTGTAAATGAATTAAATTTTTATGGATTTATTGATATCAAGCAGCGACTAATAAGCAGCTGTAGCGCGTGCATCAGCAGGACTTTCACCAATTTATTGAGAGGGTTATGGTAAAACAGAGTGGAAAAATTCAATTCATCAATGCAGAGGAAGAGGACATGCGAGGAGCGGAAGGAAAAACCTAATTTAATAATTAGCTTGAAAATTGTTACGGAGATTCTGATTTATTGAAAACCGAAAAGCAAAAAAATAGTAATTAGCAATTATGAACTTGTCTTATTGGTTATTAAAGTTTAATTTATGTTAACGAGCGTTGAGTTGAGTTGAGTTGAGAGAACTGATCAATAAAAGAGTTAAAACGTGGCGAAAGATTTTGTCGTGTATTGTGTCTCAGTATTTCTTAATTTCGATGCATAATGTCCAGCTGTGTTTGTTATACAGTACTTAAGCCATGTCCCGCGGATACTTTTCTTATTCTACACAAAGTCGTTAACAATAAGTGTTTTCATTAAAAATTTAATATTTGTGTTTATGTCATGTGAACTTTAATGTAGGAAGTAATAACACAAACTGAAGGAAGCATTCTAAAATAGCACATGTTCATTTGAGAAAATCTTTTATGTAACGATGAATTTGTTGGGTTTGAACAATGGCGTCTTTAATTCGGAAAGAAATTTTCGTCATTAGAAAAGGAAGAGAAAAGATTAACTTTCAGTTCATTGAGCAGGGATGTGCAACTTGATTACTGCTTCTAGATCACATATAAAACTTTATAGTTCACCCCCAATTTTGGAACTCTTAGAGGGGATGCTGATGACCTAGAATGGAGGTTACAAGTAAATACTCCAGCAGAAATTCTGTAGACCAAAGAGATCAATGGCCTTACCCCAATTGGTTCGATCGAATGTCTTCCACTCTGAACTGGTGGCGAACTTCAAATCCTGCGTAGCATTTCAGCCGAGGGAAAGTCAGGAGTCAGTGTAGACCTTTTATTGGATAGCCAGCAGCTATAACAGCAATAGGTGTGGTCTGTATAATGTCCAAACTGATTGAAACCATTAAAATGTAACCACCTGGGAGCACGGCTTTTTTTGGTTAAGAGAGGCATGCACACTCCGCGTGTTTCCCTTGCCAAAAAAGAAGCTCTTGCTCCCAGAACCATGGTCCCTCGTGTAGGAATGGCCATAGGATCCCTTTTCAGTTGGTTTCGAGTCACAGGAAAGCAAAGAAAAGATCGGTGGGTTAACTAGACTAGAAGAATGTGCAGAAGCCGGTGTGTGTGTGCGTGTGTGTGACCAAGCGAGATATCAGCATGTACATTCTTTTAAGATGTATACAATTTTGCATAGTAGTATGAGTTGTGTATGATGTGGCAACGTCCTTTTTTTATGTGGGAAAACCAAGCTTAGGAATCACACTTTTTACTACCAGTCTGTCATGTCGTTCAGGTCATGGTGTAATGTCTAGTAGCAAGTTTGGTTTGAAAGATAGAAAAGGAAAAGGTAGATTAGGGGTGGGGCCGAGGGGTTTTGGAGCAGGTGACGACGAACCTCACGTTTGAACTCTTGGGTGTTGTACGAGCTCGGGGAAACTGACTGTGGGAGATTCCACAGTCGAGTTGTTCTATTCATAAACGAACTTCTAGAATATGTGCGCGAAAGGGGGGGGCTGTAGGATATGGGGGTGAGCCGAGCGGGCAAGTCTTGTGTTGCGGGAAAAATATTGCCGTGCAGGCAGAAGGTCCTGAATTTCAGTGGAACAATCGCTGTGGTAATAGCGATAAAGCAGGGAGAGCGCTAATATATTCCAACGGTGGCTCAGAGAGTCGACGGCGATTCAAAGGCTATCATCTCCGATGATTCGGATGGCGCAGATTTTCACCTTGTCCAGCCACGCTAAGGCGGTTTTCGAGGCGCCAGCCCAGACAAATGAGCTATACTCGAGGCGGAGGCGAATCTAAGATTTGTAGATTGTAGCTCTGGCTGCTGGGGGGAGAAGAAAGTTGCATCTCTTAAGAAATCCTAGGCATTGGGATGCTTGTTTAGCGATTTGGAGTATGTGATCATTCCATCGCAAGTCCTCAAATAAAGTTATACCCAAGATGTTAAGAAAAGGATCAGCTGCAAGATTTGTTTTGTCCACTGAGACACAAGGAAGATGGGTAGGTTTTAAAAGTACTGAGACAGTACTTCGTTTTGGAGGGGTTTAACTCAACACGATTTTTGCGGCCCCAATCAAGAATGGGTTTGATGTCCCTGTTGGACATGAGTTCACGATGGTGAAGACAAGGTCTGGCACGTGCTTGTCTTTTATTGTAAGAATAACGCAGGGTACTGTTATCGATGGATGCTTTGATGAATGTGGTCTGTTAGACATACAAGGCGGGGACGTCCCGCTCGGACCGCCAGCTAACGGATCAAAGAAGAAAGAAAGAAGAAGACATACAAGGAGGTCGCCAATAAGTCTTTTGGGTCTAAAGCCGTACTGTTTGTCATGAATAATTTTGTTAGTTTCCTGATATTCCATTAGTTTTTTTTTTTATTAGAGTCTCCATGACTTTGGAGAGAACAGAAGTAATTGCTATTGGGCGGTAGTTTTAGGGATCACTAGAGTCATCTTTTCAGGAGTTTGCGCAGAGGTAGTTTATCAGGGCCAGTGTATTTATTGACGTCGAGCTTTTTGAGACATCGATCTCGAGTCCTGAAAAAACTTCGTCCATTGAATGAGGTATTCGCTCGAGCGAGGGAGGTTGCATGGCAGCATCGGGTAAAGAAGAATTTGAGGCGAACAGAGATGCTAATAAATCGGCCTTGGAATTGCTTTTTGTTATCACCTCATCATTGTGAATAAGAGAGGTGTTGTGGAGCAGGTAAAATTCTTCTTTATGGAAGCTACCAAGGACCAGAAGTTTTTACTGCCGGTATTGTGTTGAGTAACTTTCTTCTCAACCTGTCAACAAAAGATGATTTGACTTTGTTCATGATAGAGATACAGGAGTTTCTTAACCTAATATACTCGCGTCGAACTGGCTGGCTCGGGGAATGCCTGTAGGCGGCTTCTTTTGGTTTTATCACATTCATACACTCCCTATTGAAAGACTACTCCGACGTGGCTTTATAGACTCGTTGAAAAGGGAATGAATAAACGCCTTCCCCTGTATAACTATCGTGATACAGAGAGCGGCAGAGTTGACGTGGGCGAGACTGAAACACAACTTCCAGTCGGTGGCTTGAGAGAAACGAATGAATGCCAGCTAGTTGGCTTTCCCATAGTGCCAAACGGTTCGTTTAACAGACGATGGATATGGGAAATGAGCACTTACTAGGTTGTGATCCGAGTTGCCAGAGGAGTGTGAACATCGACAGAGAATGTAGTAGGGTGGGAGGTAAAAAATAGGTCAAGGAGATGGGATCCTTGGCCTGCAACTTCAGGGACCCTAGTTGGACGATGAACAGTCTGATGTTAATATCTGCGAAGAGCTCAATATCTTTTTTTTTTTTTTTTTTTTTATATGAAAAAACCAAGCTTAGGTGTAACCCTTTGTACTACCAGTCCGTCATGTCGTTCAGTTCATGGTGCAATGTCTAGTAGTAAGCCAGAAACACTGGTGCCATTTGAGTAAGTCAGCCAATTAGCACCAAGTCAGAGATAGCGTCGAATGCAAAAGGGAGGCTTCATTACTAATATTAGGACTTCTGCATAGAAAACAGAATATGACGTGGCTGTGAAGGAGAAATTTAATCCAGAGCTAATTGAAATCGGGAGATGTACTATTGTAAACCCTTTGGAATGCCACGTCATTCCTAATATAAATGGCTATTCCACTATGGACAGAAAAGTTGTGCACTAAGCTATATCCTGCCACTTAAAAACGATCTATATCGAGATCAGGTAAGACTTGAGATTCACTTAGTGCAAGAATAGGTGCAGCGTGTACGAAGAGGTGGCACACCACGTTTGAAATTATTGAATATTTGAAAAGTCAAAACAGAAATTCCCATATCGAGTTTTTCTTGACATAAGGTTAATAACCTCTGTTACAGCAGGCGATGCCGGTGACTCAGCAATCGAAGCTCACAGGAATCGCCCTGTTAGAGTGTCCTAAAAAAATAAAATATAGTATTGGACGTAGATAATAGGCAATTATTTTGGTGACCATAAATTGTGAAAATAGCATACTGAGTAGAACGGTTCTCGTTCGATTTCGTAGGTCAAGCAGCATTGGACGTGGTAAGTAGTTTACGGGGGGATTGCTTGGAAAGATAACACTGCCGTTTGAAATGGTCTATGCTGATGAGGATGCATTTAAAAATGTTCATGCCTGTGCGGGAATTTGCAGATTTTGAGTGCCTGGGGCGGAAGGGAACATGCCTGTGACGGGAGAGTTCATGCCTCTAGCAAACAAATTTTTAGATTTTGCGTGCCTGTGGCGGGAGCATGCATGTCTATGGCCGGTAGTGTACATGTCTGTGGCGGGAGCGTGCATGCTTTTGTGCCATGCCTTTTTTTGTTTTGCTGTGCGTGCTATGTACGGGCGCGTGCGTGCTTGTAAGAAAATTAACTAACTAAGTTATTTTTAATCCGAAAAGATTTTATACTCCGCTTGTCATATTTAAGTACTTTCCATCTTGGGCTTTGAAACCTCCGGATCAATAAAAACTTTACATTCAAAATTATTTTGTATTTTTTATTTTTAAACTAAATTTTTTTTTATTAAGTTACTTAAATCCGGGCCTTTGCAGTTTCATTATCGAGATCTCGTCAATGCTCCAGGCTATGTATTTCCAAACCCATTCTTAAATACTGCTCATTTCCTCCGCTTCAAATAATGTTTAACCCTAGAGATTGAACAGTGACTTTAACTCCCAGCTAGTGAAAAGTATAACTCCTTCTAATATACATATTACGCGGAAGTAGCTCCAAATTCTGTAGATGGCACAATGGCATCCATCGATGAAATGGCTTAAAAGATACTTGTCCATCAAATCGTTCTTAAAATCGAATCTGAAATCCATCTCCGGCTGCTCCGTCTCCCAGGCATAAAAATGAACAGTTTTAAGACGAAATCTCCGAATAAAAAATTTCATAAATCAATTCCCGCATCCCGAAAGTACTGTTATGCATGCACTCATATATGTATATTCACGGCTTTATGATAATTCGGAATGATTCACAAAATGCAAATCCCACATCAATTCTAGACAAATGTGGGTCTCAAACTCGGCATCTATCGGCGCTCCGCTCCAGCCGATGTGGACCCAAATCGCGGGTCAATAACTCTTTCCCGATTGTGATTTTTGCTGGATTTGAATGACCTATAAAAGACTTTCGGCGGGAACCCGAGTCGGGGGAGTAATGATATTCTGGGAACTCTGTATTTTATCAAACAATCGGGAGGAGGAAGTTACCTGCCTGTGGGTCCGCTCAAACTCACCTTAATTTTCCACTAAATGTAGTTTTGTAGTTTTGTTTGGATCTCTCTCTCTCCATAAAATCTCTGTCAGCGCGGCGGCGGCGGTGTTGTCCTGGGGTTTTCTTAATTAAATTTTCCGACGTTCATTGTTTGCCCACCGAAACTACCTGAAACTTTGTGACAATAATGAAACTTTTTGGGGGAAAAAATATATTTTTGCATTTTTATTAAATTTAACTTTAAACCAGCAACAAAAACTCGGGAATTTTTTTTGGCTGTGGTTAAAAAAAATTCTTGATGGAGCCGAACGTGTTATTTATTGATATGCAAATTGAATTAAGTTGAAAGAGTGTTATTCTTGCTAAATATTATTAATTGTGCTATAAATAAAAAAGAAATTGGAATTGTAAACATTTATAGACGAGAAAGTTACATTTGCAGGTAAAATTTACTGCCATCACTAATGTTGCTGGCTTTCCTTTGAAAATTAGTTTGTACTGAGCTAGAATTAAATTTTTTCAGTTATGGATAGAAATATATCCATAAAAAAGTACCGGAGATTATACCTTAAAGCCAAATCAATTTTATGAGCTTGTATAATACAATATTTTTATTATTATTGCAAGCCATTACTTTCTATGAATAATTGCATTTAATTTGCATCCATTTTAAAATACGATTTAATACGTTCATTCCTACTAAAGCAGTTTTATTTATTAGTTGCACACAGACGTCATTCTTCTTTAAAATTGAGTACCAACAATTACGTCAACAACTTAACTCTTATCTCAGGCGTTCAGTTTAGTACTACCAGGATATCCTGCCAGTCGCAAGCTCGAACAAAGGAACGAGGCTTAGGGCAACTAAAAATACACTTAGCGTCCATAAATTACATGAGGGGTTTAAGGGGGGGGGTCCAGCAGAATCTCACCCAATCTGATGTGGGGAGAGGGGGGTCTCGGCAAATATCACTTATTTTTTTCCCCTCAAGAAACAGTGTAAAATTGCTAGAAAACTGGGTTGAATTAAGTAAAAAATGTTTCTCCACTAAAGACCCCCATTCACTTACAGGCCCCGGCAGGCCAGGTCGGCAGGCACGGCCCAATGGAGGCCACACAATACTCAGTCTAACTGAGGGATGAAAACTTCAGATATCCGCCTGACATGACGTGACATGCAGGTGACGTCATGATTCCCTTCAGACACACAGGCGAAGACGACAGTTTAGCATATCAGGTTGTTAATTCAAGTGCAAAAATGTCCATGGCCTCAAAGAAAACTTTATAGGCACAAACAGATTGGTGACTGGAAAAGCTTTTAAAATACATGGACCACCATATTTGCTGACACAATGCGTAGTAATTAAAATATTGCCTGCGCCCCAATATGTGTGTGACCTAAGGCAGCTCCAAACTCCGTGAACGTTCGCGTGAATACGAATGTGGATGGTTTTCGCCTAGTTCGCGCCTTACTTTCAGGTCCGACTGGGTACGGGGCGTGAGCTCGTGCCGTAAATTCACGGCTTGAGACAGATTAAAAGTTCTGGGGTGGTAGTACGTAAGTTGTTTCAGTCGACCTCTCCATATTTGAGTGTTACAAACATGTTTGCATGAGGGGTCGATTGAAAGAACTTACGTGCTACAACCCGAGATCTTCAGGCACAAACTGACAATAAACGGTGACGTTTGCTCCGCCCGATACCGCCACGAGGCATCACTTCGGGCTAGGGTCACCAATATGACGCTTTACGCGTCCCTCCGGTATTGGCATGAAGATGCCAGAGCTTCGTGGAGACGAATCAGCGATCCTCCGTCTTCGTTTTCTTCGTTTTTAGGATGGCCTGGACAAACCGCGCCTCCCTTGACCATTCCTCGAGGCCTCGAAGCATTGTCCCAACATTATCGGGGTCATGCTTTCGAGCTCCTCCTCCATCGCGCTTCGTTCGACCTTCCACCTAATGCATTCGAAGAATGTGTCGTGGGCATCGTCCGAAGCGGAGTCCCCGTAGGGGCATGTGGCATATGCCACCTTACCCATATTCTTTAGGAACCATGCCGTGTCAAAAAATGGGTCGGGTAGTACCTAGTCAACCTCGCCGAACTCCCGTACCTCCATGGTATTTTCCATGGCAACCCTCGCCGCCTCACGTTTACCCAGTCTGGTACTTTCTCTGTGGACGAACTGTCTCTCCTGGGCTAGCAGGTCGATCGGGATGACCCCGGTGACCACCTGCACTGCGGGCTCGAAGACCGAGCGGTAGGAGCATGCAACATTAAGAGCCTCTCTTCATTGTACCGTGGCCATGAGCCGCGGTATTTTTCTTACCCTAGCGCGTCGGCCCACGGCCCAGAGCAGGATGGACTCGGTAATGCGCATGAACAGACGTCGTAAGCAGGGTTTGGGGCCGAGAACGTTGGCCATGATCCTGTTAAGCGACACTACCGCAGCTGCTGCCTTGTCCGCTACTCGCAGTATGTGTACCCTGAAGGATAACTTGTTATCAAGCATCACTCCGGGGTACTTCACGGCGTTCGTTGATGCACCTGTTGCGTGTCGCACCTTAAAGTTGCGCAGCATGTTAATGAGCTTTTTCGAGCTTTTTTTGGCACGATCTCCGTTTTGTGACCTGCAAGCTCAAACCCGCAGTCGTTCACCCAGGAAGAGTCTACGCATTGCCTGGTTGAGGCCCATCTGTGCGGTTTCAACGTCTCTTGGGGTGATGATCACCGCGGTATCGTCTGCATACCTAACCAGGAAGACACCCTCGGGCATATCCAAACGTAGGAGCCCGTCGTAGGAAATGTATCAAACATCTCTGCCTTCTTTCCCCAGTATCTCTATGGGTACAACTCCCGCTATCACTTAGGTACGCCGCATCGTTGGATATGGTCCTGTATGCGCAGCACGAGCGAAGGACGCTTATGGTTAAGACAGATACATGCGTACGTTGGTGTGTACGGTGATTGACATAATAGAAGTGCTTAAATTCAAATGCAAACGGACATATAGTTAGGTAAACGGAATGCACGCAACGCAAAAGGTGATCTACTTCTAACTTTTCCTCATTGCCGCTTTCACAATAGTCACATGCACTCGTCGCTTGAATCTTTTGGTTATTTATAAAAGACTAGAGGGAGTCCAAGCACGCAACTGTCTGTCAGCGAGAATTTGCCGCATACACCGTAGGCTCTGCACGCACGCACAAATCTGTTTCCAACTTTAGTCTGTATGCGACCCTACATTTTCTGCTATTAGCTCTCTTTCTTGCTGCTGCCCATACTGGCACTGCGTAAATCTTGACTGAGCTAACCACCACCGATGGATTGGTGTAGCCCCTACACCCCAGGTTGGGCAGTATTCTTGGATATGCCGCACAAGTAGCGGAAGCTTTATCCGCCAAACCCTCCAGTTGTGTTTTAAAATTAAGCCTGTGGTCGATCATCACTCCCAGGTACTTTATGACGAGCTTTGAGTGATTGACCTGTTCCCATACCTTGTTTCTTACGGATACTTGTTTTCCTAGATTGCTGATCAACGCAGATCAAGCAAACGGCAGACCAGCACTTTCAGGAAGCTTCGTTCGAGCATAACTTGATTTCATTGAGGCCTCAACACATCATGATGCATTTTAATCGACCGGAGAGCTCCTGGGATACCATATGTTGTTCTGTACACCGTCGGCCCATCTTCCAATTTACCAAATAACAGTTTCGGAGGAAGGGATGTGTTTGTCTAACTACCCACCCAGGACCAACACGATCCGCCGGCACTGATAACGTTCCTTTCATCCCTCATGGGACATAGGGCGAAAACAGTTGCCCTCTAGGGGACTCTGTTTTGCACGACAGGTCTTAGCTATGACCAGAATCTTCTAGTTGTGGCGACCTCTGTTAATAGGGTGGCCGTATAGTTTACCGAAACGTTAGACTTAATTCAAAACAGTACCCCGCTCTGGAGTCAAAACTATGCTAAAGACACCTTTTCCTAGCCTGCATACTCCAACCTAGTTTACAGGAATACGGCAATTCACCGGACTATCAACTGACTAAACGGTAGCATGCAACCAAATTACTTGATCTAGCAGCCGTCTCCCTTTTTTGAAATACCTTGAAACTTCTACCTTAATCAGTTTATTCGCACAAAAAAATCAGAAAAATTGTGAAAGTGTCAGCTGTGCCAAAAAATTATGTCAAATTATTCGTGTTTTCCGATTTTGCTTTAACAATTTTATTTAAATGACAATTCTTAGCATATACCGACAAGCCGTCCTCATTGTTCTGTTGATCGCCACCGTATTGATGATTTTCATTAGACTCTTCGCCTAGATGCAACGCTGCAAAATTTCAATTCTGAGAATGCTCCAAAGCCCAAGTGATTCCGTCTGGCAAAAGGTCACCAAGGTGCAAACCCAGTTGTATATATTTATTTACGTTATTTTTGCGTTCGATTTCAGACCGTCGTCGTCGTCGTCATGGCCGCCTAAAGGCTACGATTGCAGCGACGTTCTAAAAAAACCACCATCATCAGCAGTATGACGAATTGCTGCGGTAACCAACGCAGGGCCTACATATGTTTGCGCTTGTTGCGATGTTTTACAAGCAGTCAACATAATTTCGGATATCTACATGTCGACTTGGATACGATTTGGATATGATTGGGTAAGCATAATAATTTGTTTACGATAGCAGCGGCGGTAGTAAATTTTCCAATTTCCACAACAGCATTACGGGCGGCCCAGGTAATCTCTGATGCAATCGATGGACTGTGGTGCCCTGGCCCCGTTGCAGGCCTTGCAGCCCCCGAAGCCACCGGTGAGTTGATGGCTCCTTTAGCGCCCGTCAATCTAATTACGCCCAGTCGGAGAGCTATACGTGCTAGCCTTAGCCCAGCTAGCTGCGTTCTGTTGTCGCCATTGTCCGGTGATATCCATAAATCTCGGATTATCCGCGGTTGCCATGCCAGCGATTTAACGTCTCAACTAGAAATCAGTTGGAAATAATCAGTGGATTGTGAACTGTTGTGTTTGATTTACTGTTTAGCGCTGTGATTAGTTACCCGCCCGCTAATTTAACCCGACCCGATGCGAGGTGGAGCCTATTAAATTTGGATAAAAGTTTTCATTATCTTATGCTGACCAGGAAAGCGAATAGGAAGGCATTGCACAGAGGATGTTTTATGTAAGAAGTGAAATTTGTAAGAATCGTTTGTGTAAAAAAAAAGGCTTACAAAAGTGAAATGGTTTTTAAAACGAAAAATATAAATATTTATATAATTTTAAGGGGAACTTTTTGTAAAATGGTTTCTTTAAGCTCGCCTGGTAGATCCCAGTCGTTTTTACCTACTTTCTTATTTGCTGGGTTCTGTATTCATGATGCGATCCTGGTTTTGAGTCGGTCTCGGTTTTAATCCAATGTCATCCAGTTTGGTATAGCATAGTTCTGGGTACCCTGGTCTGCATTATGCACGACTTATATACATACGTAGATGTTCTAACCACCGAAGCCTACCAGATTTATTTTCTTCAAGAGATCTATGATGCCTAAATTACGGTGGAAGTGGGATCTCGGGAATCGTTCTTGAGACCAACCAACTCTCCAAAGGACTTTACAAGGTTAAGAAGTTGGGATGCTTTCTACCTAGCCCCTAGTCTCGGATCCATATATGTACAAGTAAGACCATCGTCTTATACAACAGCCATTTGGATGTATGTACTTAGTTTTGGAGAACCCTGAAAGACTATTATAGCTGTAGTGAATTGCTATATTACTGGCGTGGCGTGCTTTGCATTTGAAGGACAGCCAAGTGTCAAACAACCTCTAATGCCTAGTAGAATTTCAATCCTTTGGCCTGTGCCGAATTTAGAAAGAGTTGAAACAGATTTTAAACGCTCTTAGGCCGTTTTCGGTAATTCAGATTTTTTCTGGCTTTTCAGTCAGTTCTGATTATTTTCACGCTGACTTTAGAGTGAAATAAAAGTCAGATGTTATAAGTCAGATATTATGAGTCATATTTTTAGGCTGTCAGATCAGCAGTGGTCGCCATGGCGAATTTTATACTTAGGGCCTGTGTGAATTGGGACTAAATTGATGACTAAACTAAATTTTGCAGTTTTTGTAGTTAATGAAGGGAATTGCTGTGTGAATTCATTTGATGACTAAATTCAATTGACAATAGTTTTTACTTTTATAATTTATAAAATATGTTTTGTTATACAGTAAGCAACTAAATTTATGGATGCAGAAGATATCATTATTGACAGCAGCCTATTAGTTCTTCCCTTTATTTTCCATTGTATTGAACTATTTTGAAACAAATTCAACTTCAATTTAGTCAACTGTCAAAAAATTTAGTCTCCTCGCCAAAAGACTAAATACTGTATTATCGACACTAAATTTTAGTCATCGAATTCACACAGGCCCTTAAAAATGTTGTAGAAAGCGAATTACGGAATTTTTTTCTTGAAAATATCAGTATGTGCATTAAATATAATAAAAATTATGGAAAACGAAGTACTTACCGGAAGAAAAAAATTGTGCTAAACTGACCAAATATTTTAAACAACAAAGAAATAGAATCCCAAAAATAACAACTTATATGAAGACAATTGAAGAGTTCGACTCTTCAGTTTTTTATAGTCATTTTAGGATGAATAAAAACACCTTTAAGGCACTTATTTTGAATTATTATGAAATGTGAATTAGTTGATATAGAATTTTTGCTTTCAGATTCTGAATAATATGTTACAGTCACATTGGTGTTCTACAAAAGGTAGGCCAAAAATATTAGTAGAAAGACTGTACATAACGCTGTGGGCATTGGGGAATAAAAATAGCTTAAGAGAATTATCAGACAGGTTCCCAATATCTGTAATTATTTGCCAGACTTGTAAACTAATTAGTAAACTTACCTCCAAAGTTATACGTTTTCCAAAAACAAGAAACGAAATAAATCAAACAGTTTTAAAGTTCAATTCTTTACGAGGCCCATATAGTTTTCCCAATACACTAGTGGCCAGGAAGATCACACGACGCTGAAGTGTTTAAAAATAGCTCTCTTGGGAAAAATTTGGAGTCTGGTCTCTGGACTCTGCGTACCCATTGACGTCGTATCTTCTTGTTCCGTTTAGGGATAATGGGTATTTAAAGGCAGAGCAAAAGCACTTCAATAGTCAGCTAAGCTCTAGCCGAGCAATAATAGAACAGTTTTTTGGGATACTTAAATCGAAATTTCGTATATTGGAAAAAAATCCATTCAGAAAAATAGAAATGATAAAGTGTGTCGTGCTAGCATCTGTAATTCTTCACAATATTATCATTACATATGAAGGGCAAAACTCGATGGACTTAATTGATAATTTTGAAGAAGATACAACGGATTCCGCCATTCTTACACAATTCGATGTACCAGCATGCACCGAAAATGGTCGAAATAAAAGAGACAACCTTTGTTACCTAATGACAGCTTAAGCAATTAGAAAGTAAAAATATACTACAAGATTACACAAAATAAAAATAATATTTTCTACAGTTCATTGAAATCACTTTATTCTATTAGTTCAGCTTCAGTTATTGTTACATTATTTGAAAAAATATAATTTTTTAAAACCTTTAATATTTCTAATTTTTCTTTTTCAATTTTCACTTTCTCTGTTTCTAGAGCCATATACTCTTCGTGTCTTTTCTGCTCCTTTTCGTCCATTTCCTTTAAATATTCTACGACATCTACGCTTTTTTTCTTCTTTTGTGGAGTTTCGTTGCAACTATCTTCGGAGAACAAATTATCGTTGCTCGTATCTAACACGTCTACTAAACTTGTTGTAGGTGGATTTATACAATGTCTTTGAGCATAAATTTCATCAAATTTATCAAAATATTCCCAACGTGTGGATTCCCTACCAGACTGCCTATTTTTCTTCTTAATTGATTTGTATGTACCGTACATGTTTTGAATTTTTTTCATTATGTCATCAACAGAAAAGGGAAAGTTTCCATCCGTTTCTTTTATTTTCTTCCATATGTTGTTCCATAACACTTTTTTAGTTTTTTTACCCGAATTGAACTCCCCTTCCATATCCAGTCTTGAAACTAGTAAAAGGGACGTCCTTTCTCGTGTCCAAAATTTACTGCAAATTTCCCAATTTTAAACTTAAATTTATATAATTTATTTAGGTTTTGACATACCTGTTTTTATCTTCCATTTTACAAGGTGTTTTCATTAAATTTATATCTAAATTATACGACTTTTTCGTTTTCTTTATAGATCTAACTAATTTGCTT
The DNA here is from genome assembly GCA_949987705.1 of Thereva unica. Taxonomy (NCBI): domain Eukaryota; kingdom Metazoa; phylum Arthropoda; class Insecta; order Diptera; family Therevidae; genus Thereva; species Thereva unica. The sequence goes on from OX465282.1 coordinate 124,256,038, forward strand.
CAGTTGCTCAGATGTCAATTCATAATCTAACTAGTCTATCTCAGTGCTACCAGATATCTGATTTATCAAACTACCTTACCTTTCAGATCTGCTTTATCGAATGCACTGCCAACTTATATCTGACTTTCCGAACTATCTTATGTCTTAGATCTTTTTAACCGAACGCACTGAATTTTTAGATCTTAGTAAGATCTGAATTACCGAAAACGTGCTTGTCTTATATTGTCGAAGCAGTAAGAGGAATGCAAAGTACCGTCATCGGCGAAGAAGTGAAGTGGGTTGGAGGTGATTGGGAGCAGATCGAAAAAGTGCGGGTGAGAGAACTGAACCCTGGGGAACTCCGACCGAAATGGCATGGGGGTTTGATTCGACGCCATCCAATACTACCTTGATTGAACGGCCTGAAAGAAAGCTCTTAATCCAGCTCCTTAGAAATAGGTGTATACCAATAGCTTAGAGTGTAGTCAACAGAGCAGGGTGCCATACTCTGTCAAAAGCCTTTGAGATATCTAGAGCAACCAGACCAGACTCACCAAAGCTGTGAATGCTTTGGTTTATACCCTCGGTTAAAGACACAAGCAGGTCGCCAGTAGACGGTTTTAGTCTAAAGCCGTATTACCTATCGTGTATAATTTGGTTGGATTCTAGATATTTCATCTGCCTTTTATTGATTATTGTCTCCTTGATTTTGGAGAGAACAGAAGTGATTGTTATTGGGTGGTTGTTTAAGGGGTCGCTGGCTTTACCTTTTTTTGGGATGGGCTGCACATGAGCTAGTCAGGATACTCTCCGGAGAAGTAAGACAGGGCAAAAAGTTTGCGCAGAGATTTAGCCAAAGGTGAGGCACATTTTTTAAGTACCATATAGGGAATTTTGTCGGCGCCAGTGAATTTTTTGAAGTCGAGATCTTTGAGGCACCTGAATACCTCGCGAGTGCTAAAGTGAACCTCGTCCTCGTGGGTGGTATTCTCGAGAGTGGGGGGTGACATATTTGCATCGGGTAAAAAAGAATTTGCAGCGAATAGAGATGCTAATAAGTCGGCCTTGGGTTTGCTTTCTGTTACCACTTCCTAGTTATGAATAAAAGGAGGTGATAAGGAGGCAGTAAAATTCTTCTTGATTGAAGTTACCAAGGACCAGAAGTTTTTACTGCCCTTAGTGGAGTTAAGAGTCCTACTTCTTAATCTATCATCAAATAATGATTTGACTTTCCTGATGATTGAATTACAGGAGTTTCTCAATTTGATGTACTCACGACGAAGTGGCTCGCTAGGCGAACATCTGTATGCTGTATAGGCGGCTTGCTTGTAATCATTGTAATCATTCCAACGCAGATCTGATGTTATACCTATATTTACAGAAGGTTCGACTCTTAATTCTAGATCTCTCACGGAAACGACAGGAATGGTAGAGCACGTTTACATTTAGTTTGATATCGCTGTTGATGAAATTGAACATGAGTTCACGATCATGCCGACAAGGCCTGATGCTTGCTTGTCCAACATTATCGAAGCCATAGGGGTAACGCAGAGTACCGTCATCAGCAAAGCTGTAAAGTGAGTTGGGGGTCTCAATCCCTTTCACAGGTCATTTATAAAAACTAGGAAAAAAGATGGTGATACAATTGAGCTCTTGGGAACACCTACAGACAATTCGTAGACGCTCTATAAAATGTCACACAATACTGAACAAAAATACCATAACAGTTTCACATAAGTTACCGGTGATATATCCTACTGATCCTACTGAAAAAAGTACCTCCAAGTGAACCACCCGCTCCTAACAGAATGTCTAAAAACTGCTGACATCCTTGCCTAATTCCCCATCGTCTAATTCTTACTGGACTTTAGCCAAAATAACAACAATCCTCTATTTAAAATACTAAAAATCGCTAGACATCTTCTTAAATGGCGCTACGGAAGACGCGGTCCTATTGGAGCCTCTTCTTCTAGTCTAGTGTCTTCGCCTTATTTAACTCCAGTTTGCTATACCAAGTTTCCGTATATCTCCTACTCGTGCTACCAACTTTATTTAAACATAACACCTTGTGGACCCCTACCCTCGGGGTTTCTGCTTTTTTTATTTAAATAAAAATAAATTTAATGTTTTTTGGAAAGAAGTACCTAATTCAAGACGATATAGAATTCTTCTTTACATCTTTGGTGTTGCTCCTCCCGGCTTCACAGCAGGTCTTCAATTAACACTCGTAACGACATGCGTTTTGATAGAATGCTTTCTCGAATTTCGAGACTTGAAAGCTGTTTAGTTATTACATATTTTATCCATTTCTCTAAATTTCATTTAAAACACGAACGCCTTGCATCGTGCCCCCACTGTTCATCTTCCATTCAACTTGCTACAAAAACCCAAATCGAGCAAAAGATATTATTTACAAACAAAACATATTTTGAATTCATTTTTCTACCTTCCAGCACTTATTACCTTCTTCTAACCCAAAATAAATTAAAGTTTTATTTATTCACTTCACACAATCCACAGCCCACAATTCAACAGCATAAAATCGTCAATAAACGAAATCGCGATAAATTTTTAAAAGAAGCGAGACTCGAAAAAAGTTTGTGTTTTTCTTAAAAAGGCGAAATTTCGCGTGTGTACCGGAAGTTTCTTCTCCATAAACGGCGTCGGTGCATTTCACTTTTCAAAAGCTTCAATCCTATCCACAAAAATTCATAATTCGAAAAAATTGATTTCCAGTACAATCCCTAATTTATGGCTGCATGCATATATCGCGTCAAAGTGCCTCATGATAGAAAACCTAGCCGCAGCAGAATGGCATCCTCACTCACCGCTAGACGATTTTAATCCAGGTTAGCTAAAAGCCGCTTTTAAAAGAGTGTGAAACCTGAAGATTGTGGGTCAGGTATCAAGTGATGATCAAGAAAAGGTAAAAAGTGTTTTTCCACGCGATATTATCGAAAGAGGATGAAATTCGCGTCGCACGTTTATTTGCGAGAAATGCGCGCGCGTTATCGTAACGTAAGCACCACGAAAAAACCCAATTCTGAGCGAGCCAATGACCCTCTACCTGCCTAAATGAAGCCCAGAAAATTTATGATAAAATTTGGATATTCATATGAACCCAGAGACATATTTTAGTTTCGGCTGTTCCGCTGTATTTTTGGTGGTTTAAAAAACATATTCTGAACCCGTGGCACAACCGAAAACATTTTTCACCTGGCCCCGAAAATTTATTCTTCGAGCACTTCAAATAATGCCCAGCATCTGAATTGTGGTCCATCATGGAGATAAATCAGGTGGGTCCAATGGCGGCGTTTGATAGTCGATATTGCGGGGCAGAATGAAAGCAAGTTGATAAATAATGCGAAATTCATTTATATTTTTGCAGAGGCTTTAATTGGAGAAAAACTTTTACTTTTTTTCTTTCTCTCCCGAAAAGCGAAGACCGGATTGCTGCCGACTGAAAAATATGCTGCCACGGTTCGTAGCTATAAATTGGAGATTGCAATTTTTTTTTTTTTTTTTTTTTTTTAAAAAAAGAAATTGTTTAATAGTATCGAAGTGCAATTATATCATTTCGCATTTTTTTTAGATTAAATTAATAAAAAATGACTTTCGAGCATGTTTAACGTTTTTAAACTCTGTTCAACCTTTTAAAACCTAGCTACGATGAAACAGTTGAAACATACACGTATGACGAAAAGACAAAAAAAGTTTAAAGGAATATGCAGAGGCTATCCTGGCAGAACATTTCCGCTAATATCGCAAAATATAAGGTTCTTTGACTGCGAATAAGTGCTGCTCCCCCTTTATAAGAACTGGCGCGGACGGCATACCAGTCTTGCTTACGCAAATATCCGATTTAGTATTACCATGACTGATGGTCTTATACAAGAGCTGCGGGCGGCGCAGTTTCGTCCCAGCGGGTTCGTGCTGAAGACACAAAGGGTCTTGTACCCTCATATTAGTAGTGGTTACTTTACTCTCTAAGGCACAGCCTACCTATTTCAGAAGGAGGTTAACGTTTACTTTGAACGAAGTTAGATTATATATGACTAAGCTGTTGGCTTAAGCTCATACACTTAGGCCCAAAAGATAGACCCATTGTGATGCCATAGTGATCCCACTTTAAACCTGATGTTCAAGTGTCGTCTCTTCGTTAAACCATCTCTCGAGGAATTAATGAATCTTCTTAGTTTGTGATTGTGATCCCTAAATCTTCTAGATTTCCGCAAGCGTGGGTTCACCAAATGTGGTTGTCTCCTTCAGCTTAGGGGTGGGCCGTGACCGAGGAGATGTAGTACACTTTGCTCCTCGCCCGGAACTTCTGCAAAACTCGTAGTTTTGAAGACCTAGGCAAGTAGCATGCGTCCTTATCGGACAGTGTCCGGTCAGCACTCCCGCTATGACTGAGAAGTCTGGTCTGCCGAGGCTCCGTAGTGAATTTGTCCGCCTGAGGTCATAAGAGGGCCAGGTTAATTTAGCCGCGCTGCAGTTATTAAGATCCAATGCTTCTTCTTCTTCCTCCAATGCTTCTTTGTTATTTCTCGTAAAGAAATACATGGCACCCAGAAAACTTTGTGGCTACTTTCCTTTCTTTATGATGTGGATTCCGTAGTATTCCGTGCATCTGTAGGTATGGAGCGAAGTGCGCCTGTTATGCATAACTCCGCAAATCCATGGTACTCTCTCTTATTTTTTAGTACAGTGGATTTATTCAAAGTTGGCCACGATACTAAAACCCCGTATAGGAGTATTGGACGAACAATCGCTGTATAGATCCATCGTACTATATTTTTAAGGGAGAAAGAAGCAGAAGCCGCAACAACTGGGAGATCCTGGTCGGAGCTGAGAGCTGTCGCGCAAAACAGAGTCCGCTGGAGGGCAACTGTTTCCGCCCTATGTCCCATGAGGGATTAAAGGAGCGTAAAGAAGAAGATGTTAGGGGAGAAACCACACCGGTTTTATACCTCCTCGTGAAAAGGACTAATTCTGTTTTTACTGAGTCCGTGGTAGCCTAGTTTGAAAGAGTTAGTAACGCCGCCTCCAGCTCCGCCGTCGTCTGGTCCCGGAGTGTGAAAGGAAGAGAAAGTGGTCGACCTGCCGAATTGACCAGAATCGGGATACCGAAGAAACTAGGCAAGAAACCGCATTTTTAAAGCGGCACCGACTACAGTGTATCCGTTGCGGGGACGTCCCGCTCAGACCGCCAGCTAACGGATCAAAGAAGAAGAGGAAGAAACATGGTCTGCAACCAGAGTATGATACGACTAAAGGCCGGGACACGCATCCGCACCGTGTCCGGGCAAAAACAAAACTCAAGTAATTTGACCCGGTGCGGACACGGAAATCTGGGGACTTACTGGTAAAATTGTACTTGTTTACTTTCTCTCCGTGTGTTGTCCGACACACGGTGCGGATATGGTGCGGACACGGTGCGGATATGTGTGTCCCGGCCTTAAGGGTGCGTTGCAGTTTTGCCGGCACTATGCCGCCAGTGCCTGGTGATTTATAGGGCTGGAAAGTGTTACACCCCATTCAATTCTCGTTCTGTTTAGGATGGATTTAACCGGCTGGGGTGAGGCTGGAGGGTTTATCTTGATGATTGTCTCAGCCGTGGTACTATTCGGGAAGTGGGTGTCCATGAGTAGTGTCAACGATTCTTCGCTTGAGTATGTTTTCTTCGCTTAAGTAACTAAGCTTTATGGGCGCTTTACTTAGTATTTTACCTAGCCTTGGGGACGTAGTCGAGGGCTAGATAAAAAGAGGGCAACTTGAGTTTTTTCTGTTTGAAGTCAAGGTCGACTACCGGAAAGTGTCCGTAAATAAATTGAGAGAGAAGAAATGTGTTAATATCGTTTTTGACTAGAATATCTGTTCGTAGTTTTCACTTTGCCTTTGGTATAAAAGAGATTAAATTTGGGCGTCCTTAACCCACAGATATTGCCACCAGAGAGATCCATGGCTCATGGACTAGGGTAACATCGACATCGAAGCAAAAGAGCAGCAGACGCCGTTTTACAATGATGAAGGTTTATTTGTACTTTCATCATTTTGTTGGTTATTGACCTCGACGATAGTTACCTCCGCTTCTTCGTCGCTGGAGATGTCTTCGTCGATGTCGGAGCTAAGGTGCATGTTGCCCATGGCTCTGTCCAGCTCCGATGCGCCAGCTTGGCTCCGAGCTTTAGCTCCGCCATCGGTTACCAAGTCCTCGGTCTCCTCGCCTTGGGTTACAGTGATACCAATTCAAAACTGCTGAATTTTGGAGGAAAAAATTTTGGGGTGGTGAGTCAGCATTTACCTTGGACAAATTCAGGAAAAAATCGAATCATCCAAAATCGAGATTCAATGAACTCGTACCTCTATTGATACTTCCTGAGAAAGCAACATCCAATGTACACTTGGAGGTTTTAAAAAAGTGTGTTTTCATTACTGGTAATAATCTTATAGGTCCAGGTTTCGTCCTTCAGAAGGATAATGCACTCATACAAGTAGGCTAATTCAAAATTTCTTAAATATAGCTAGACAAGAAGCTATATACTGGCCTCGCAGAGTCCTGACTTGAATGCTATTGAAAATCTATGGCACATCACGAAATCTAGGATACTCCAAGATTTCACGAAGACCAAAGGACACCTGGAACGATGTTTTCCAAATCGACGTCGAAACATACAGAAAATTGACTGACTCATTTCGACCGACTGCAATTGGTCATTGTGGCGAGAGGGGGTCGTACATCCCATTAAAAGACCTCAGGGTGATAAAGAAATGAAACAATGCAAATAATAATTCTAATTTAACCTATAATGTTTTTTTCTTTAATATTTCTTATGCACAAATAATTTTGAAACACAAAAGCTCTCGCATAAGTAGTTTTGAAATCTAAATTTTATTGGTTTTTTTCAATGAAGATGTGAAATTGTTATTTTATTTTTTATGTTAATTTGCTGCAAATACGTCCCGAGATTACAAAGAACAAAGAACTTTTTTTTTAAGTTCATTCCGTTGTTAGAGTTTTACTGACGCTTTTCGCTGCACAAATAATATTTAAAAAGGGACCGTCTATAAATTACGACAAGCGATTTTTGCGATTTTAGGACTTTCCCTCCCGCCTTGGTGAGATGTAGTGGAATTTGGCTCTACCCCTCCACTACTAATCTCGAATAATACGAATTTACGAGCGTAACCACAGCATTTGATGCGCATTTCCTTAGAATATAGAACTGCAGGAAAGGCCCTCGCGTATAAAATCCGTGTACGTAACCGTAGTGAAATCTGGGTCAGTCGACTGTCAAATTGGGTTAGTTGAGTATCAAATTATATATGCTTCATTTATATCAATATGAAATGCCATGCCCTGGAATAGTGGGTAGTATTCCACTAGTAGTGGACACACAACCACCATAACGTGAGCACTCACTCAACAAGCATTTCATTACGCTAAAGTTCGACGTGTGCCTCCTTCTTGTAGTTCTAAATTCTAGGAGCCTTTTCGTGGGTCAGTGTAACTTTGCTCGTTCTCTGCAGCTTTCGCCGAGTCGCGCGTTTGGCTAGCCGGTCGAGCCTAACCAATCGAGAAACAATTTTCGAATAGGATTTATCCAGGCCGTGGCCTGAAACTTTTCGCCTTGAGGCAGGGGCGGATCCACAGGGGGGGCGATGGGGGCGATCGCCCCCCTAAGGCCTGAATTCCTCTGTCGCTGACATCGGTCGCGCGTACAAATATACATTGTGTTCTATAAAGCACCACACTGTGACGCTGACATCAGGAAGGAGATCGGTAAGTAATATAATTTATTTATTTCCAAAAAATAGATACAGATCGTAACTTTAAGTACTACATAATACACACAAACACTAATTGTACCTTAATAATGTCCATACACAAAAGTTTTATGTAGAAACGACAATTTAAAACAAGAGACCACACGAATTACAATAAAATCTGTGGTTGTCCGCTCCACGTTGTTGGCGGGAATGCGCAATTAGCGTGGGATGTGTAGATGCTATTTCTTAGTAAATATACTGGTTTTGCCACGGCAAAGAACCTTCCGGTGAAATAAAGTAGTTAGCGAATAAGTCTCTTAAAGTATCACCTGTCCGATTCATAATGTTATAGCTGTTGAGAGAAACATTTTCTAAACCAACAATTGACATAGTATCAATAACATCATATCCATCACGTACTCTTATAAAGTTATGTAATACACAACATGCTTTGACTATTTTGATGCTGTTAATTAATGAAGTCCTCATAGGCCTGTGAAATACTTCAAATTTATTAGACATAATACCAAAAGTAGATTCTATGTAGCGTCTTGCCCTACTAAGACGGTAGTTGAATATTTTTTTCTTGTGAGTCATATTACAACGAGCATATGGTCTTAAAATATGACGTGATATTCCAAACGCTGCATCCCCTACAATCATGTAAGGAAACGGTGCCCGGCTGTTATCTACTTGTCTCGGTTCTGGTAGGTTTATTTCGCCACTTTGTAATTTTGCATACAAGTTACTGTCCCTAAATATTATTGAGTCAGAATCTGTTCCACAAGCACCCACATTAATATACTTAAAACAGTAATTAGCGTCACACATAGCCAACAGAACGATTGAATAATATTTTTTATAATTACTGAATAAACTTCCACTGAATGCAGGGCAAATAATACGGACGTGCTTGCCATCTATCGCTCCAACACAATTCGGAAAATTTGCTCGTGATTCGAAACCCTCAGCGATTCTCAGCCAATCTTCATGTGACGAAGGCAGTCTTAAAGTTTCGTCGTGCAGAACATCCCAAATTTTTGTACACACTTCTGTAACGATTTTGCCAATAGTTGATTCTCCAAGCCGATAGTGGTAATGTAGATCTATGTAGGTATTGCCGGTCGCAAGGAATCTGTGAAGTGTAAATATGTATTAATTTTACTCATTTTTCTTATTTTTTATTGTTTCAGAAAAAATTGTGCAGCAACGATGGAAGACTGCAAGAGATGCATAACGCATATATGCAAAAATGTCTTAAAAAATACTCCCTCAGGATCAGGAGGAAGTAAAAAAAAGGTGTACATATATTTTGAAGATATGAAGTTCCTTGATAAAAAACATCGAGCTGAAGTTGAGGACTCCATCGAAAGTAATCAGGCTACACTGAGCGCAATTAATCTGGATATCCCAAGCATATCTAATCAAGACGTACCAAGTACGTCCAGTCAGGACATACCAAGGAGCACAGGACTTGAAGTAAATACAGAATTACAGAAAAGTGTTGCTCAAGAAAATTCTACAGACTCTAATTTTCGTAATAAACATTCTAATAAAAATCAGCGAAAAAGAAAGCAGACCGACACTGATGAATTCGATAAAGAGATGCTAATGATGTTCAAAGATAATGCCAAACTTTTTAAAAATGATGACATGAATTTTTTCATGTCTCTCCTGCCAATAACAGAAAAGTTTACAACGCATCAAAAATTGATTTTCCGTACAGAAATGCTCAAAAAAGCAATGGAAATTAGTAATATGCACAATCCATATGAAATAACCAGTAGACCGAATTCTTCAGATTCGTATTTTTCTCAACAGTCTGAATCGATTTTACACAGCCGAGATCCGATCAACGTACATGAATATGAAACTTTCCATGATATATCAAATACCGTTTCGATGTACGAAGTACGTCCCACTACTTCTTCTACATCAAACTCCGGATCCCAAATTATTTCTCAAGGATACCAAACCATCCATGGCATTACTAGGAAAGCCAACGAAGACAAGTAAAATGTGTCCTTCAACAAAATAAATAACTACATAATCTTTTTTACAAAAAATAATAAAAAGCTTATATAAAAATGTATTGTTTTCTTTCTTATTATTATGTTCCAATAATAGATTGATGTTATGTAACTCACCTCAATGTAACAGCAAGTCGTTCCACTGGAGGTATAGTTTCTCGATATACGGAGCAGTGTTTCAGGTGATTTTCTAACTTTGATAACAGTTCATCAAAAGTTTTTACTTTCATTCTAAAATAATTAAAGAACTTTTCCTCGTCCTGACGTAGCTTTTCAAATAATGTAGAAAATTCACCATTCGTCACCCTATCAGCAAGAATTGGGTGAATGTGATATCTTCTTCTACATCGACGCCGTCTCCGCTTGCGTAAGTATGCTGCAGCAACTAAACAATTTATAAACGGGTTCATAATTATCCCAATCTTCTTGGAGACGCCTGTACCGTGGAGCGGTCGGTATCGCACTACGGATGTTTTCATTGCTGCTGATGGCCAGCGCGCTACGCGACTGACGGTGCGCGACCGACGTCAGCGACAGAGTAATTCAGGCCTAAAATAAAAATTTTAGCATTTCAGCCTCAACCTCTTTTTCATTTCACTCAGATTTCATTTTATTTCTTAGACATATCCCGAAGTAGAAGCATTCAAACAGTATATTTTTAAATACATATTCACAAGTTCATTAACATATAAACACTACAAATAATAAATATCCTTAAAAATTTTTATTACTCAGATCGCCCCCCCTAAAAAACTTTTCTAGATCCGCCCTTGCCTTGAGGGCAAGTATCACCATACACTCACCGGCCGCCAACTGTATTAGGCTTGCAGTTCAAAAAAACTGACAAAAATGGCATTTATCGTCAGTTCGTGCCTGGAGATCTAAACTTCTATTCACTCTCGAGTCGTGAATTTACGGCAAGAATTCACGACATATCCCCTGGGAACGGAAAAAAGGCGCGAGCTAGGTGTGAAAGCCATCCACACTCGCGTTCGCGCTTGTTCGCGGATGATCACGGCGTGAGTCTGAAGCCCATTAAGGCACAAACATATTGGCGTGGAAGCGGTTACGGCAGCTACCTGCGAGAGAATTTCCTATACATTTAATTTCTCCGTGCCGTTCGTTTTTAAAGGGTTTTTCCAGTTAACGTCGCCGCATACGCCAGTCGCCGCCGCGCCAATCTGTTTGCGCCTTAAAATTTTCTTTGAGGCTTTGAACATTTTTGCACTTGAATTAACAACCAGATATGCTAAACTGTCGTCTTCGCTTATATGTCTGTAGGGAATTAGACGTCACTTGCAGGCCACGGCCTGTCAGGCGGATACCTGAAGTCCTAATCTCTCCGTCAGGCTGAGTAATGTGTGGCCTTAATCGGGCGATATCTGCGGCCTTGGCCTGAAAGGTCTTTAGTAGAGAAACATGTTTTATTTAATTGAACCCAGTTTTATAGCAATTTTACTCTTGAGGGAAAAAAATTACATGATATCTGCGGAAAGCCCCTCTAACCACTTGAGATCGAGTGAGATTCGGCTTGACTTGACACCCTCGCCCCCTAAATGGCTCAAGTAATCAATGGACGACCTCAAAGTGCTGTATGTATTTATTGACGAAACTCTACAATTGTTTCTTTATGGCATTTTTGAACAAAAATTTCACTTTACATCATTTTCCTCATTAGATTATTATATGACGTATTCATATTAACCAAAATCCAATCTTCATACTCCGAAATCCAGTTTTCAGCGAAAGGGATTCTTTACACCAAAAAAACACAATTTTTTGCAGACAATCCAAAATCCAAAACTGCAGACACTTTCGTCGATGCATACCCAACTTTCCCTAAAGAGCCCCACACATGCCCCAATATTAGGAACAGGCCGGTCCCGCGTGCCTTCTTATCTGGTTCCCTTTCAGCAAATCTTGCTCCGTTCAGTCTGTCAAGGTATCATGCAGCACCTCCCAGCGCCCATTTACCAGCATCTTAAGTAAATGTGGTCAATCACTTGGTGCCAATAAAGAAAGAAAGGCATTCACTTAAGAAACAAGACCTAAAGTCGCACTGGCATCTACGTACGAGACGAACAGATAAGACCAAAGGAACCCAATAACTCTGTAATAGCAGCGACGACGTTAGACCGAACTGCCCACAATTTTTAACCTTACTCCTTAGGTCTCGCCGTTAGCCCAGGAGACGTGGATGGTGGTGTCTTAGCGCGCTAACTAATTCAAACCTCATCGCTTCTTTTCCAGGTGCTCCCAGGTAATGACGTGCCTACAGAGACCAAAAGGCGGTCAAACGTAAACAAGAAAACTCAGTTGATCCGTGATAGTCAACGGCTTAAGACGGTGCCGTGAGTTTCTCTGCGTCTGCGTTACTTGCTTGCGAACTTCGCATATTTTTCAGTTGGTGAATTTCGTATTTTTGGATCTTGTAGGTATATAGTGACAAAAGTGAATTTTGAAGTGTGCTCTAAGTTAATGGATTAGTGATTTAGCAAAAGAGTGTTTGATTAAAGTTGATTCGTCTGCTTTGAACTCATCTGGGATCTGGGAAATGTCTACAAAAAATAAGTCATTCAACATGAATCTTAAGGACATGGAGAACCTCTTCAAGTACCGCCGGATGCCGTATCCTAAGAGGTGAGTCGTGGCCGTTTCTTTATGTTTTATTTCTTTATCCTAACTTTTATCCATGCATCGCTATGATTATACATATATGCCCGAGAGTATCTAGCTTGAGTCATTCCAGCGTGATCCAATTGAGAACCGGTACATGCTAAAGTGCAATTAAGAAGTTTTTGCTTGTTTCTTTCTGTTGGCCTAACCAGAACACCACAAGAAACAACCACCAGCAGCAGCAGCAGCTACAGTAGCTTCATATCTCATCGTACGTAAACTGTTGGTATTTGAAGGAATAGTTTTCTTCGCGCACTAAGCTATATATCCAGGCGCGCAGCTATTCAACGTGGTTGCATCACGATGACTACGACGACGACGGACGGTGCGATCGTAGATCTTGTTTTGATCTACTTTCGTGAGACTGACCAAATAGAACTTTTACCACGGTTCAATGTGGACTCGAAACGTAATGCCTACATTCGGTGTGCTTACAGTCGCGCTATTTTTGGATTCGACTTAAATAATACGAAATTAAAAATGGGTTTACGGCAGTGCATTTCGGGCGATGTTAACGCATCGAATTTCTTTCCACTTTTATATCCATTATATATGTATATGGATAATTGCTGACCAGGTTTGCTGCTTTATGGAGATTCTGTGGAATTTATATGTTGGGAAATTCTGAAAATTCGTTAAATGCAAGTTTATGCTACATTAACCTCAGATTTTGCCTTGAAGTATATTTTTTTTTCTATTTGTTTATAATTGTTATAGCCGCACTTAAAACCAACATTTCATTTCTAGCATGATGAAAATTATTTTATAGAGATTTAATAATAGTTAATGATTTATAACAGAAAGTATCTCAGGGTTGCACAATGACTTTTGGTAATAATAAAATGAATTTAGCATATTTTTGCACTTTCGACTGTCATTGTAAACGCAAATGACTCAACCAAGAGATTAGTGTCAAATTTGATTTAATTATGAGTACATGATATGATCTAGTGGTGATACATAGAACATATGTCATAGGTTACATCACGTTTTAATAACATCTATTTGTCATTCTTGATTGTTATAGTACCAAATAATATCTCCTTGAAAAATTTGAAATGCAAGATTAATTTTGTATGCAATTTTTTTTTTTTAATTTTAAGACATCCGGAATCCATTTAACCATTTTAAGTGTTTATTATCTACTAGTAACCATTGAAAGTGTTTATTACCTATTTAATAAAGAAGAGTGTTTAATAAAAAATTTAAAAATGCATTTTAATGAAAAAGCATTTCTTCATATGAAATTTCTAAATATTTTATATATTCCTTTTTACCTTACTTCCGATGGTGCTACATCCTATACCGTACCTTGACCTCCTTTAAGGATTTCCTCTCCAGTTTTTACACTTTCTAGCGGCTTGTTTCCGGTAACCATTTCGTCATGTACGTAACTCCTTCTGCTGTTACAACACCTTACCATATTTTGCTTGGACTACATACGGTTTATTACCTATACTTCCGCCTAAAAAATACTCCTAATTATTTAATAGAATACAAATAAAATAAATTTATTTCTTCATCTTCAAAGTAGGCCCCATTGAACGCAATACAACTATGTCAGTACGTGACCATGGGAAGATTGGGATATTTCGTAGACTGATTTTGGTATGGCCTTCAGATCAGTTAGTGAGTTATTTGTCATGGTTTCAATTGAAACGAAATTCCTTCTTTGACGTGGTATTTTAAGGTTGCGATACAGAAAGAAGTCGCATGGGACCATTTAAGGCTAGTATGATGATTGGTCGATGGCATTTCTACAATACTGTCGTCAAAACATCGTCAAAGATTTGTTAATTTGTGAAATCTTAAGAATCTTGCCGTCACCTGAAATGGTCTTAAGGTATGCATTAGTGAGGTTATACAGATTGGGTTGTTTTGGAATTGAAAGAAAATCTAGATTTTATGAAGAATATGATCAGCCGTTCAGTGGTTTCCAAACTTTATGATTCTGCGGCCACCCTGTTACATAAACAACCCAAATTAGATATGAAAACTTGCATACTATGTGGGGTGGACGTGCCATCTAGACCTTCGGTATTTCAATATTGGAATAGCTCCGACAATTTTTATCCGATTTTGACAAATGAGCAAGATTTATTTCATTTACTTCAAACCCGTTTTTAACCGACTTCAAAAAAGAGGAGGTTATCAATTCGAATGTATGTTTTTTTTTTTTTTTCTATGTATGTTACGCGATTACTCCGCCAATTATGAATCGATTTTGATGATTCTTTTTTTGTTTGGTACGTTATACCTCAGAGGTGGTCCCATATAAATTTTGTAAAAAAATGGCGGTCGGTTCCAAGATGGCGGCCGAATTTTGCAATTTTGTTTCCCGACCCCCTTCATGGATATCAAATGAAAGGGTATGACGAGTAGAATACAATTTTGTAAACAAACTTAAACTAAAAAGTAAAAAATAAAAAATTTAAAAAAAAAAAAACCGACTTCAAAACTACATATACCTATGCATGCATATGTACAAACTTAAACTAAAAAGTAAAAAATAATATTTTAATTACCTCAAAGCAAGAGCCTTAAAGGACAGTTAAAAAAATTATTGATATTTATATATGTATGTATCTATTTAATATTTTTAAAAAGTTCATTTTGGAGTCGGTGCCAGCCAAAGGTATGTATTAACGTAAGTTTTCTTTTGCACCCAAGCTTTCAGGGTATGTATAAACGTAATTGTTCTTTGGCTGGCACCGACTCCAAAATGAACTTTTTAAAAATATTAAATAGATACATACATATATAAATATCAATAATTTTTTTAACTGTCCTTTAAGGCTCTTGCTTTGAGGTAATTAAAATATTATTTTTTACTTTTTAGTTTAAGTTTGTACATATGCATGCATAGGTATATGTAGTTTTGAAGTCGGTTTTTTTTTTTTTTATTTCAATACAATGTCGATTAAATGACCTCCATTCGATACGCAAAAGGCATCTGTTTTCGGGCATTATATGTAGCATCTACCTCAGGTCGTATGTTAGCTTTGAGTTTGTCAATAGATTTCGGTTTACTGGCATCAATTTTACTCTTCCAAGAAGTTCATCGTATTGCCTGGAGTGTGGCAAAGTACGCCGTCTTGTTGAAAAAAGTCCATCAGACCCTTTTCACGCATTTTCGGACTTTCTCGTCGTGCAGTGGTATGCCATGAATGACGTGTAGGTTCTCTGTTCTCCAAATTCGACAATTTTGTTTATTGACTCCACCAGAGAGTGTAGAATGAGCTTGGCTCGTTGTCAAAATCTAGTCACAAAAATTTGGCTCGGCATCGATCATTGTTGCGACGGCATTTCAATTTTGCAAGCGACTCGGCTTATCCGTTGGCAACAATCATAGAGGAAGTTGCACTTTTTATGGGAAGATCTGAAGAGCTTGCTTCATAATCCTTCTTAGAGTCGTTCCACTTACGTTTAACTCCTGAGATTGGCGGCGATACGACACATTTGGTTTATCGGCAAAACTCTCAATTACCGCTTCCACAACTTCATTGGAGTGTCACGAACGTGGTCGTATGGGACGCTGGAGAGTGGGTACAGATCCGTACTTAAAGAAATTTTTCACCAAAACTACGAATTGTTTTGTCTGAAGACGTCATATGTTTGTCTGAATTTCTCCCATATAAATTGAACGATTGTTGAAAGTCGAAAAGATAAAACCATCCGCGCTCCTCCTTTGAGGGTCGCGCCTCCCAGTTTGGAAACCGCTGGGTCTAGAGTGCTTGGAAAATCTGGAATTTATTGCTGTGGAATTAAAATCTTCCTATGATAAATGAGCTGCTATTAGTTCGTACTGTCCTCTCCCTACAATTAACCCCGTGGTCGCTGCTGAGTTCCATACATTTTAAATCTCTCTCGCCAATATGAGAATCTAATTGTTGTAGGTGATTTCAATGTCAACTTGTTAAAACCAAATGGTCAGGCGAAATCTCTTTATTATATGTTCAATTTATTGGACCTTCGTGTTTTAAATAAACTCCCAACGTGTATGAACTGTCGAACTCCATGGTTGTTTGATTTGCTCGCTGTTGCGTCTGTCGACCCAGTAGTGAGGCACAATCAAATATTCCTTCCAAGTTTTCTTGACCATGACATTACTTTTCTTTTTATTTATTTATCAATCCTACCTTCTTCTTTGCCTTCTTCATTCTCCTACTTACGACTTCAGCAACATCGAACATGAGCCTCTTTGAAGAGCCGTTTCCTTTATACCCTGGTCGCTATCTTGTCCTCCTTCATTCAGTCATTGTATGACCAATGTGTACCGCTAGTTATGCGTAGACTCAAAACTTCTTCTCATTGTCTATGGCTCTCTCGCGAGATGCGGGATCTGATAATCCAGCGAGAATCTACGTATCGGCATTACCGAAGAACTATAATTCACAGTTACTTAATTGACTACAAAGTGCTTCGTCAAAGCTGCTAAATGTGAGTTCTTTGCTCGCAAGATTAATCCTGACCTGGATTGGAAACGACTTTGATCTAACCTTCGCAAACACTTGGTGTTCATTCTTCCTTATGTGAGCCTTTTCATGTTGATTTTGAGGTCCTCAACGTATCATTCATCCTCTCTACCCCGAGCTCTTTTCTCTAATTCTCCAACCTCTGACTTGCTCAGTCCCGATGGATTTTACTTCCGCTGTATTGATTCGTTAGAACTTCTTGAATTTCTACTCACTCTCCTCAAACAGTATCGTCTTTGATGGGATTTCTCCACTTTTGCGCAATTCTGTCTGCCCTAATTGCTGAACCAATCACTCATGTTTTTAACTATTGTCCCTTTGCTCTGGAAAAAAGCCTTTACCAAAAAAATTATCATCATCCTTTCCTTTCGTGCCGAAGCTTCTGAAAAAAAAATATTTTTATTTTATTTTAGTGATGAGCTAGCTTGAGCCTAATAATTTTCTATCTATCTATCGATCTGGCTTTCGGAAATCGCACAGTTTTGAAACTGCTATGCTAAGGACTAAAACTGATCTTAGGGCTTCAATTGATTACAGTAATCTTGCATTATTGGTTCTATTCGACTTCTCTATGGCTTTTGACTCGGTGGTCCATCCACTCCTGTTGACCAATCTTATTCAACTTTACCATTTCTCTTCCTCTGCTACACGTCTTTTCTCCTCTCCTCTTTCTGATAAATTTCAATGCGTTCGTCACAATGGTATCATATCCTTTCTTCTGGCTATGCGTTTTGGTGTTCCTAAAGGCTCGATACTAGGTCCTCTTCTTGTTTCCCTGTACGTCAATGATATTCCCTTTGTCATTGACGGCTTTTCTTTTCATATGTATGCTGATGATCTTTAGTTGTACAATTTCTTTCCTCCCAGTTATATTGTATCCGGTACTGCTGTTATGAATAATATTTTATCTCAAATCAGTGAATGGAGCTCTTATAATTTCCTCAAACTAAATCCTAGTAAATCCCAAGTATTGCTTATCAACCGGCATCCGCTATCCTCCTATACTTCAAATTTATTGGTAGGTAATGTTAATATTCCTGTCGGTGATTGTGCCAAGAGGCAAGGTTTTCAACAATCCAGATGTTGAAATTTGTGGAAATGTTTTTCCTAGTTTCGCTTTAAATTAAAAATCTACAAAGAAGAAAATCTGACGCTGAAATCTGATAATCAGCTGATCGGTGCATTTCCAGTGCTGATTAGCTGAAACGAGTGCCAAAATGAAATAAATTTTATATCTTTCGCTGCGTTAAGGTTTCGATCGCTTACGTTTCATAAATAGTCCTACAATTGAGCCGTTTATTTTGAAAGTGGCATAAGTCACTTTTTCAAAAAATTCGAGTTAATGGCAAAACTAAATACAATTGAACGGTATCTTTTCATTTTTAAACAAACAAATTTAAAAAAAAAGTGACTTATGCCACTTTCAAAATAAACGGCTCAATTTATTCCATTCGTTTGATTTTCGTTTCGCTTCGGTTTATATATTTTCGGCTTTTAATTTTCCAGTTGGTAATCTCCATTAACAATTATACAATTGCTTTGAGGTTATATGTTATTTCTAATTGTTAAAATTCTTGTTGGTTAACTCTTCACAATAACTCATGGTACCTTTACATTATGACTTGTCATATGACTTTACTGTCAATGAAGTCAAACCTAACATAAAATGTAAAATGACATTTGTTATTGACATGTCATACGACTATCTGTCAAAATTTTCTTTGAATATTTCTCTTTTGACTTGTGAAATTTATCTGAGTGTGAACACAATACGAAGTAAGATGGACTAAAAACTGGTAATTTTGACAGTAAAGTCCATATGACGAATCAAGTCAAAATAGAATTATGCAAAGCAAATTTTGACAGATAATCGTATGAGATGTCAAAAGCAAATGTTTTTACTATAACGACTAGTCCACTCAAATTAATACCTTCTTGCCTACATGAAAATACTTCTGCCGCAAATAATGGCATACTACCACAGTTTACGGTCCTCATTTTTGCCAAGACTACGAATTAGGGGTTCGCTTATACATAAGTAGATAATAGTAATTTTGCACAATCAGTATTTTCAAACTTGTACTCGTACGAAAGATTAATCTAGTCTGCTGAATACACTCTGCAGTCCTCCTTGCCTTATCCTAACTACTACTAAACATTACACCATGACCTGAATCACATGACGGACTTTTATTACTAAATGGGAGCTTAGTCTGCCACATAAGAAAATAGCTAACACTATTCTGGAGTCGGCAAAATCACTGTATATTAAAAATATTGAAGATAACAAGTTGAGGAAGCTGTAACCACAAAACAAACAACAAATAAACTAAACCATTTCCAGAAAAGGCACAAATTAAAACTGTCGTTATTTAGCACAAAACTAATGACTCCACAAACTAATTTTCTTAATCGGTTCCTGATGATATCCAAAAAGTTGTTAAGTATTCAAAAATGTTTATTCGCCGCATAAGCACTGCTGATGTTAATAGAGCGGCTAACCTAATCATTTCAACTCAAAACCAGGTAAACGTTGCTCTACTACAATTTCACATAACCTAGTGCTTTTAGTAATAAATGTCTGGACCCAAAACGATGAAAGTTGTGAAATAAAGATAAAATTCTACAACGTATTTAGTTTCCTGCTTTAACAGCTCTACACGCAGCCGCATTACACTTAAATTAACTCCTCGATAACAGCACGACTTTGTCATTTTTACCTGCAATTTTCAAATAGCACCGTCATATTACTTTGCTGAGCATAAGATATTTGTTTTTTTTTGGATTGGTACAAATTTTCTCTCAAGATAAAAGCTGTATATGGTTTAAATTAATTTTAAATCTTGCTGCATGCTGTAATCTTCTCATGATTGTTATGCTGTTATTTATGTTGCCGTTTTATGCACCATCTAGAATCTAAAAGCGTGTCTGTTACAAGAAAAAAAAACACAGCTCATATTTTCCGTAAAATCTCACCTCTCTAGTCAAAGCTTAACACAAATGTTAATTCATAACCTTGCGCAAAATATATAATATATCCCATGCCATTATGTACTGCATTCAAGCCAATTCAGAATAACGAGCATTAAATACCGCTCATTAGACCGGTTATAATGAACGCTTAAATAATTTATCTGCGCTGTGCTGTAATGCGATATACACCGGCAGCAGTCACCCCCATACCCGGCCGAGAGAGTATCGTTCTACATTTTATCAGTCGGGAGTCATAATTAACAAAACCGGTGCTGTTGGAGAGCTCCGCCGTATAACGATCCTACAAAATGTGGACCGTGTCTGGCCGCGTCTTAACAACGGACTACCGCATCACAATAATTACATGCTCACCATCGTGGGACTCCGGCTGTCGTCATTAATGCTATTCTCGCGGCTCGACTCTTGGATACAAGAGGCTCCATCACCGAGCTCCGCCAAACACCACCGAATCAGCTAGATGAGCTTAGAGCGATAATTTCTTCGTTAACTCAAACAATGCCTCGGCCTTGGTGTAAAGTGGCGGATTACCATTGTCAAACATTCTTTCGTGGCGCGATAGCTGGGACAGTAGTGCCTCCATTGGGGCCACCCACAACCCGCGTCGCCCCATCTAAGTCCTGCGGAAAGAACCCCATCGAGGACTTGTAACGGAGCGATAAAAACCCTGGGAAAGTTACAAAAGTCCAATAAATTTCTGTGCGAGCGAAGGCATGACCTCAACAACTCGTGCCCCGCACACACACGCCATCAGACCAGCGACAGTGAATTCGGTCCGTACAAATTTTAAAGTTCCAATGTCCAACTCCATTCCCGACTTGAGTGGCTAGCTGACCCACATCCCCACATCCACAAGGAGCTGCCGGTCCTCCTGCTAGAACCCCCATTTTACGAAATCGGAACACGTCCACAACTTTTCGGTAGAATGAAGCTAATTCCGAATCCGAGATCAAGTTGGACTGGATTCTGTCCCTGCTGGGTTCTAGTCGCAGCAGTCTCCTCGGTATGTACACACAGCGGAGGAGAGTGGAGGCTCTCCCACGCCCAGCTTCTTCCCGGTTATTGAAGACCTCGGGCTCCCCATGTTCCGTCTTTTTTGTGTTAGGAGAGCCAGCCAGACCATGGGGCCACGGATGAGTTGTTCCACTTCAACAGTTTTCTGCTCGATTTTATTGAAACATATTTGCGTTCAGAAAGCCTGTGGACACGCATAGCATTTCAAAACTTTTGAAAATCCTCAAACTAGAGGAATTCGCCTGGACGGAAAGTTTGTGGATTTCTATGAAAATCAGAAGTCACTTGAAGGAGTCTGAGAGGGAAATGGAATGTTGAGAGGAAATTAATTTTTCTTAATTTATTCGTTAAGTTTTTTTTTTTACTTTAGAGTTCAACTAGAATCCCAAGATCAAGAAGAAGGTTGAGGTAATATTCTTTTTTCAAAAAGCAAAAGTATACACTGTATTTATAAAAGGCGGAAACTTGAAACTTGAAATACTATAATGCTACCAAGAAATTCCTTTTAGAAAACACAAAAACCATTTTCTAAAAAACTGAAAATTCCCAATTAAATCACGTTAGATTCAATCACAATTTAAAAAGTAAAACCGCAATTACTGATATGAAAAAAGTACGTTCCTGATGGCTTTGATACATGTGCAGAGTCTGTAAAACAGGTTGCTAGTGATAGCAAATTCTGATAATCTTGACTCAAAATACTGAACATTTTATGAAGAATACGCTATCTTTACTTTCGGTAATAAACCAGTCGGTCGGTCTTGTTGTACTGTTGACAAGCCTTTTTTCTCAGATTTGTAAGCCAGACTACTTGGGAGACTTCAGCAGTCTGCGTAGATATTCGTCGTGCTGTGATGAGAACCCCAGCCTGGTTCCCGGCCTCTGCGGATTCCACACCCCTAAAGATAAAATTTTAACAGCACACGGACATCTCGACAAAGCCGTCAAAAACATCCCGCTGGGGATTACCCCGGGCCTCAAGATGGTGGTTGGCTCGCCGGAGGAGTCGAGGGGGCTGAGACTCCGATGGTACCACTTTACACTTAAAGAGAACAAAAAAAACCCACCCTGGTACCACGACGTTTTTTTTCTTACATATTCGACCTCCAATTATAACTACACGTTGACAATATGAATACGTGGGGTTTGAAACAACAACATTAGGGACACACCCAAAAGTTAATCAATACAATCAATGTTAGCCAGAAAAAAAAACAATCGAGAAATTAATAAATTAATGAAAAATACGTATACATTACTATAGTTTGGTGTAGGCGCAATGAATTGATACCTCATTCAATATACAATAAGCTGATTGGCTTTTCGATGGTTACTAGCACTTCCTTGAGCAATCCGGTCCACGTAGTCGGCACGATTTAATGGAGACACCGGTAGCTTATGTACTGTGGCCCCCTTTCACGAATGAGCCCTTCAGGCGCCTCTAGACCCAGTGCCTGTCTAGCATTTCGTGGGGTTTTTGCCTTCTCCAGTTCCGCAATTTTTACCGGCGCACTAATAATTTTATTACTATGTACATGTGATCCGGTGTTTCGTGATCCTTACTGATGGGTAAGACTCTGTTCTGGCCGCGTAAAGCAGACCCAATATACGTTTACACAAGCCACTGCAACGAAACCGATCACAAATCGGCTGGTTCCTATAGCTGGAAAATGTTCATCCCGGAAAAGTTGCGGTTTGTTCATATAGTTGAGAGGAGGTTTACAGCCCCGGCCTCTCCTTTCCCGAGGGGGTGGTCCTTCCTCACATCTACTCCTAAAATACAGACTTTCGTCTTGTTTTCTGCCACCTCCCAAAACTAGTGATATATTGCCGACAATCAGAACTTCTACTATTATTTGATTGCATATACGCGGCCGTAACTATTCCGCATAGCGAACAAATGCGCCTAGAGTCATGAAAAAATAAAAATGTGCTCGCAAGAGGTATGTACGCCTCTGTTACAACTATGAATGTAATCGTAATCGACCATTTCAAACACGAGTGTCATTTTACTAAACGGTCCCCCAACTAATCACTAACCACGTCCAATGCTGCTTGACTAGCGTAATCGAACGAGAACTGGTCAGCTGAGTATGCTTAATGGCATTTTTTATGGTCACCAAGATAATTGCCCGTTTTCTTCGTCGTATACAATTTGCAAGGCCCCAATTTTGTATTTTGTTCCTTTTAGTGTGAGAGTACTGTGTTTCGTTTGGCCTATTCCGTTCGTACTTTTAGCGAGCTGTATTTGGAAAAGTAGAATTTTCACTCAAGCGTACCGTGCCTGCATCTGGTGCCATTCAGGCGTTTTGAGGTTGTGCGCGCCTGTTTCGGGTTAAGAACGGGTAGACTGATTTTTAGTCGGGATGGGATATAAATTCAAACCTATAAAAGCCCATTTTCATCGCAAAACGTAATTTGCTGTGTCTTGAATCCACGTAAGTACAGCAGGAAGAAAAGCATACATGTTTATATGATACGATTGAGACAAACTTGAATTAGGCCTTCGATGTACTCACTCACTTCGATTATACTCAGTACTAGATTCCACCCTATAAGTAATGATATGAGTAAAAGTACTCGGTCAAAAGTACTGATATGAGTAGAATCATAAGCCAAATACTCATATGAGTAACGAATCGAGTACGGATTCCGTATCCCTAGTTGGGTTGTGGGTTTGATCCTTTTGGTTCACACAATCAACTTCCTAGTATACTGTTGAATATTGTGGATGGATATTTTAATAACAACGAAGACCAATTAATTTTTATTCTTTATTTTACTTTATTTTATGTTTATAGTCGTTACTTGACCTATCCCACAAATTACGATGGGTGTAAAACTCTTGAAATTTAATTATGGTGTTTTCATCCCAGTTTTCACTCATGACGCCTGCATAAAAGTGCATTGAGGTACTGAATTTCAACAAACATCGGATTTTTTCCATTTCGTTTGGATTAAATCCAAACATTTTTAAAAATCCAAGGGCTTCAACACTCGCGTCCACACATAAGAAACACTATTCAAGTGTTTGCCAAATGTTTATGAAATGTTTGTCATAAGTGGAAGTCGATTGTTATGAAATTTTTTCAGGGAAGGTTTTTGTTAATATGCTTCGATCGATACTTCAAAGAAGTCGAAGTCATTTTTGGTTTATGCGATATTGTGCAGGTACAATAATCACGTGCGTCGTTTAAACAAAAAAAACGGCTCGACCGGATATTATAAAAATCTTTTCAGATCATATTTCCCTTAATACTCTTCGAACGACACCCGCGATAACTTATAGCAAGCCATAACTTATAGCAAGCTGGCATCTAAGATCGGCCATTAAAAATCGAGTCGACCGGCTATGACAAAGATCCAGCTTGACAAACATTCAGGGTGGTCTGCAAGCTGGATGATTAACTCCAATCGACAAAACTAAAGACTCTGGTTTGGAGCCATTTCGATCATGTCATAGCTTATGTCAGGCTCTCCGCCGCCGTACTTCTCTAGTGGTGATCTGGGCATTGTAACCAGGATCTGGGTTCTTCTTCTTGTTATTATTTGGTGAGGTATTAGGTCTAAAAGTACAGCGGAAACTTTATTTGGCTTATTGTACTACATCCTTATACTATACAGCATTATTTTTTTATGTGAAAGACTAGAGGCTCAGGAAAGGCTGTTTATACTGTTGACGATATATTTCTTTCGTATAGAGTGCAAGATCGAACAGTAGCTCTAGTCAGAAGATAGTGAACAAGAACATGCCTTGATATTCTATATTCCACCTACTCGCAACCATTAATATCGCGACTCTGACATCGGGGCATCGAGAAGCAACTCGCTGGAGTGTTATGCCTCCTGAAACGTATTGAATCTCATCAACCAACCGATGACATGCGCTTTGGTGGAGCAAGGGCTAGGAAGACTATGATAGGAGAAATCAGGAATGTAAAGAGGGAAGAAGAAAGAAGAGAAGTTTTGTAGGTGGGAAAGTGGAAAAGGCGAAGGACCGTGGGGCTGGGATTCGAACCCGGGACCTCTGGGATGGTAGCCTTACTCCCTAAACTACCGAGGCCCCCGGTACCCCCGGTGTCTAAGGGGGATCATTAGACGACCGACATTAAAAACTACCCACTGACCTGCACTCATCGGGTTATTTGGCTTTGAAGGATATGCTTCCTACTGCATTCGTTCTTCTCTTTTCAGCTGGGAGTCATCTAGTGCCCATTTAACAGCGTCACCATGAATGTCGTAGGAGGAGATTTGGAGTGAGAGGTGCAAGGCGTCATAGCCGAGGATCCGACAAAAAGTTATCCATTACTCACTCCCCATCATACGCCTTGAATTTGGAAGGATCTGGATTGAAAATCAATTTTGATGTCATGTAGTCAGATGGCGAACGGCTAACAAAGGGGCGAACGGCTAACAAAGACCTTGGAAGGTGGTGACACCCGATTTGTCACTACTGTAAAAATCCGAGAAGATCCACTGCATACAAACACCTAGCAGACCTGTTAGCAAGTCCTAATCCCACCTCCCCGCGGTGCCCCCTGGGGTACTTCTTCGGAAGGAGCTAACGGGAGACGGGCGAATGGCGAGCTCTCTGCGCCACAAAACAGAGTTTTAAGTCGGTTGGGCTGAGGGTTAGCAACCCGCTCCCATAAAAAACACCATTGCTACGAATCGGCAAACAATGCCTCGGAACCGGATGGACAACACGACGACGACCTTTGCTTTTCGAACAAGGACACGAATCGGATCATGGAATGTGAGAACAATGCTTGCTGAGGGACGGCTGGATGAAGTCCTCAACGAGATGAATCGATATAAAATCAAGATCATGGGACTTAGCGAGACCAGATGGCCCGATGCGGGGGAACATATCTGCCCAAATGGTGAGTCCTTCTTATATTCTGGGAGAAATGAAACTGAAAGCCGTAGGAGTGGCGTTGGCGTAATACTCACCAAAGAAGCCAGGTCCAGCCTCATTAGCTGGTCACCAGTTTCTGAGAGGATTATTACCGTGCGCCTGCGTACCAGGCTAAGAAGTACTACGGTAGTCCAATGCTATGCTCCAACTGAAGACGCAGAAGATGACATCAAAGACGAGTTCTATATGCGACTGAATGAGGTTTTTCGCTCTATTCCAAGGGGAGACATCATTGTATTAATGGGTGACTTAAACGCACAAATCGGCCGCGACAACATCGGTCTTGAACAAACAATTGGAAAACAAGGTCTAAGCCAAGTTACCAATAACAATGGTGAGCTTTTCGTTGACTTTTGTAGTTCCCATCAACTAATGGTAGGTGGAACCTACTTTTGCCACAAGAAGATACACAAAGAGACCTGGGTATCACCCGATGGTAGAACGAGAAATCAGATAGATCACGTGGCCGTCAGCCGCAGATGGAGAACCATTCTGGAGGATGTCAGGAGCTTCAGGGGAGCGGACACTGGAAACGACCACCATTTGGTAGTAGCAACTATTCGCCTTAGAATCGCTGCAATCAGAAACGTTCAACGCGATGTTATAAACCGTAGACGGTTTAACGTTGACCTTCTGCAGGGGACCGCTAAAAAGCGAGAATTTGCTGGAAACCTGCAGCAAATATTAAACCAGCAAACCGTTTCTGACGACACAAATATTGAAGAGCTGTGGAGTAGAACAAAGGGCGCTATATTGACGGCTGCGGAAACGAGCGTCGGTTATGTCCAGAGTAACATGCAACATTGGATCTCGGACACTACCTGGCAAAAAATAGAACGCAGGAGGGCCCTCAAAAATAACGTAAACTCTACAAGCGACCCGGAAAGACGTCACCAACTTGAACGGGAATATTCCCAATTACACCGGGAAGTAAAGAGAAGTGTGCGGCGTGATAAAAGGCAGCAGATAAATGAGCTCGCAGAAAAAGCGGAAAACGCGGCAAACACAGGCAACAGTAAAGTGCTGTACCAAATTACTAAACAGCTCTCGGGAAAGCACTCTACTAAAAAGCATGCCGTAAAGAGTGCGGATGGGAGGCTGCTGTGCAGCGACGAGGAGCAACTCCAAAGATGGAGAGATTACTTCTTCGCCGCCCTGAATGGTTCACTTGCACAGGAACCTCAGGAAAACAGCAACAATGCACAGCCGATAAGAATCAACACCCGGGCCACATCCAAGACGGAAATAGTAACCGCAATTCATGCGATGGCCAATGGTAAAGCAGCTGGAAAAGATGGCATCCCGGCAGAATTGTTGAAAGCCGATTCAAGCCTCATAGCAGATGCGCTTCAGCCAATCCTGGAAATAGCATGGAACACCTGTACCTTTCCGGAGGATTGGACGGAAGGTATCATAGTCAAAATACCCAAAAAGGGGGACCTAACAATATGCGACAACTGGAGAGGCATCTGTCTATTATCTACTGTGGGTAAAATCTTGTCCCACGTTATATTATCAAGGATAAGAGAGGCAGTAGACCGAACGCTTAGAAGGCAGCAGGCCGGATTCAGGAAGGGCCGCTCATGTATAGACCATATTAACACCTTGAGAATCATAGTGGAGCAGTCTACTGAATTCCGATCCCCCCTTTACCTAGCTTTCGTAGATTATGAGAAAGCGTTCGACTCGGTTAATAGGAGCTTTATATGGCAGGCATTACGGCGACGTGGACTGCCTGATAAAATAATAGAATTGATAAAAGCCCTTTACAACAATTCCAAATGCAGAGTTCTCCATAATGGAAAATTATCCGACAGCTTCGAGGTGAATTCAGGAGTACGACAAGGATGTCTACTTTCGCCATTACTATTTCTTATAGTAATAAATGACATCCTTGTCGACGCTCTAGATAATAGAACAGGCGGCATACAATGGGGTTTGCTAGACCGCCTTAAGGACCTCGACTACGCGGATGATATCTGTTTGCTGGCCCACAGACATCAGGAGCTAAAAAACATGTTAAACAATTTGGCAACAGAAAGTAGTCTAGCAGGCTTAAGGCTGAATCCGAACAAAACCAAAGAAATGCGGATAAATGCAAACACACTTGAACGAACTGCGCTGAATAACCGTGACGTGGAACTGGTAGATAAATTCTGCTACCTCGGTAGCATTATTACCGAAAATGGCGGTACAGAAGAAGACGTCAGTTCCAGAATAAATAAAGCACGAGGCGCATATGCATGCCTGTTCCGCATATGGAGATCAACGGAGATCTCAACTAACACCAAATTGCGGCTGTTCAACTCCAACGTTAAGGCAGTTCTTTTGTACGGTTGCGAAACATGGAAAGTCACCCAATTCATCACAGGGCGCCTACAAGTCTTCATCAACAGATGCCTGCGTCGTATCCTAAAAATCCGCTGGCCAGATAGAATTTCAAATGAAGAGCTATGGCGCCGTACCGGCCAAGAAAGGATAGACGACCAAATCAGGCGAAGGAAATGGAATTGGGTTGGCCACACCTTGCGACGCGATAACGAAAACCTAGCCAAACAGGCCCTTGACTGGAACCCGCAAGGATCCCGTCGAGTTGGAAGACCTAGAACAACGTGGAGGAGGACCCTACTAGCAGAGGCCGCAACAACTGGGAGATCCTGGTCAGAGCTGAGAGCTGTCGCGCAAAACAGAGTCCGCTGGAGGGCAACTGTTTCCGCCCTATGTCCCATGAGGGATTAAAGGGGCACAAAGAAGTAGTCAGATGGCCTGTCTGCATATCACAGTTGGAGAGAGTCCAGTTTATTGCTGTGACCAAATGTCTTCTCCACCAACAGATCAAGGTCCCCAAGGCCGGCGAGAAAGCCAAATTATTTATTGATCAATAAATTCTATTATCTTTCATCAATCACAGAATCGAAAATTTTCCATTGAGCTTTCATAGAACAGAAAAAACCTTTCTTTTCTTGGGAGTTTAATTCACACAGACTTCGTCGGAATAAAAATCGAGGACATCACGGTCATCACATATGCAAATAGCGAAGAAAGCGCGCATCCACGCCGCGACAATCTCTCACAGTTTTTGTTGCGAGCGTCTGGGGCTACTGGTGCCGGTTACACGGTCACGTTTCCAATGGCCAAGAATGTCGCCGGTGTTTGTTTACCTGTAGTTAAAAATCTGTTTTATCGCCTCGAGAGAAGAAACAAGACACTGGCCGGAGAGTGTCCCCAGACAAGATCTATTTTAGGGATGCACGTTCCTGTTAATTGCTATTAACCTCGTTCTGTTCCACGGCAGCAGGCAATTTCGGAATACAAATTAAGACGGGCGCAGATGAATAGAAATAATTGAAATGTCAGAAACGGCTCACGTAAGAGCCGTACGTGCCTCCCTAAGGTCTACCGGGCCCCACCTAAATATATTCTTGCGTGTTCGGATAAAAAGTGATTGGGTGCCCCGTTGCCATTGGGATGCTACACGTTATCTTCCTCCCCCGCAGTCATCTGCAAGGAGAGAGGGAGCGCAAAGAACTGTGATTAATGAAGGTTTTGATTTCAAGGACCACGTTGCGTTGCCAGCGTTATCCCTGATGTGTGTGTGTGTGCGAGTGTGTGCTACACACAATAAGGCCAATTCCCAGTGTCACATCAAGGATCCCCCTTTTGACAAATGGTTATCTACCAGGGTGAGTGATGAACACCAATTAGACTCGGGGAACACTTTGTTGTGGAGTTTCTTTTTTTTTATTTATTTATTTAAGGTCACCCACGACCGTGCTGTGCTGCCTTTACGCCTTTTAGCGTACCTTGAACTTTGATCTTGGAACCTGTTGATGGACGGAAACATTCCTCATATCAACCTAATTACCCGCAATCACGACAACAGGCACATATGCCTAACATCGCTGGTACGCTGGGAACGCATCTATCACCTGGTCTAATTACCGCCTTCCGTGTTACGTAAAACCGTTTTTCCGTTACGAAATAATTCGATAAGAAGCAAATGAATTTGGAGTTTGTCAAAAGCTCTTTTCATAAATTGTGTAGAGCAGAGCTCATCTGGAATTTCTTCAGGTGTTGTAAGTCTCTTACTACACACTTTCGATACCTGAAGAAATTTTAATCTGTAT
This sequence comes from Thereva unica, assembly GCA_949987705.1. Taxonomy (NCBI): domain Eukaryota; kingdom Metazoa; phylum Arthropoda; class Insecta; order Diptera; family Therevidae; genus Thereva; species Thereva unica. Next base: position 124,286,018 of record OX465282.1, read on the forward strand.
TGCAGCTATTAATAATTGCAAGTGGGCACTAGATTTTACCCGGCATTACACGGTGGCGGTGATACGAAATCTTCTACCTATTGATGATAGCAGGCGAACGAAGATGACCAGCCAGTTTTAAGTGATGCAAATTATGATTTGTGTACACCACCTGTACCAAGAGGGTTTTGAAAGTAAACTCAATCATTAACCTATAAATGATAGATTTCAAGTTGGTTGTGCAATCGCAGGCAGTGCTTTAGGATTACCGCGACATACTAGAATAAATTTTCGTATCATGAGAACTGCAATTACAGACGTTCGTTAAGTTATGACTTAGAAATTTTAATGGCCCCAAAATAAAATAAAATCGTGTAAAGTTAAAAATTGCATAATTTATGTTAATTTGGAAATGCTCAACTTTGAACTGAGTGGCTTTTTAGGTAACGACCAAGATGTACACTTCAGACTTAATGGAGATTGGATATTCTGTGGCTAGGGCTGAATATTAGCATAAACGCTTCACTATTACTTTTTATTGAATTTAATTTATGGCAAGACATTTAATGTCTTCTCATTTTGAGCACCCTTTTAAGAAGTTTTGTGCACATTAAAACTCTTGGCACACTAACTTTATAGAGCGGCTAGTAGATAGTAAAACTATCACATTGTATTACAATCTCTTGAAGGAAAGATTATGGAAGCGTATATGTGTCTAGAAGGTGCTTTTGTAACAAATATAGTGCTACCTACTTAAAACGTAATTTTAAGTTATCAATAACAGTCTAAGAACCGGTATAAGAAATATATACCCTCATCTGTTATTTGATGATGACAACTATTATATGATAGATAATATACATACATTGATAAAACGCACATGGGTTGCCTAGCTAAAACGCGTACCGAAGGTGTTAAATAAAAGATATTGTAATTAACTTTTTTGGGCCAACTACCCTCATTTGTTAATCATAAAATTCGACCATTAACTGACAGAATATGACATAAAGAAGAGGAAAAATAGGGGTTGCCTGATTTCTACCGGGCCCAATTGTGGGGTTGCCAGGTATAAACAGGTAAGCAAGCGTAGATAATATGCCCTCATCTGTTATTTAATCATTTTTTTTTATGAAATTAAAGGTTATTTCATTCCCTATCCAACAGTATTAGGTTGCCTCAGCAAAAGTGTGGCACAACGAAGGTTGCCTAGATTTTAGAGTTCTTCTGAAAGAACTCTTTTTCCGATTGTGTGAAGGCAGCTGCATTGATCAAATGCTAGATTCAAATTAGATTAAATATTAATAATGATTTTTTTTTTATTCACACATTAATTTAACAGCAACAACAACAAAATTATGGAATGCAAACTATATAAAAACTTATTCCGACTCTGACTCGTCAGAAGTGCCTATCTCAAAATCTATTTCCATTTCTTCATCGCTCTCATTTTTTGACGTGACAACGTCTAACAAAACGGTTAGCCGGGATGCCCCAAAGTCTAGTAATAACAAGTCTTTCATCTTCATACAAAAATTTCCGACCGTTGATTGTGTGCGTGCATATATGAACATCACTGCTGAGCAAAACTCAACGCATACTTCGTGAACTCGGCCAGACAAAGCCAGATTCTTTCTTTACGATTAAATATGAAGAACAGAAAAGGAAAGAAAATTGAATCAGTTTTTTTTATTTCATAAATCAAAACAAACGAGCAAATATGCACCAATACATCCCTATATAAACTCATAAAATTTTCCGACTTATGGTTGTATTCCAGCGCGTATAAAAATGTTGTATTCTCTCTCTGATAGCCTGACATCGTCATTTGAAAAACTTGTGCATGCAGCTGTTCGCCTTTCACTCATTAACCATATGAAGATGAAAGACTTGTTAATTTCTAGACTTTGGGATGCCCAAGCGACAAAGTGTCGCATAACCTTGTGAGTGGGCGTGGCTTACGCTGCATGTAGTAGTTGCAACGAGTGCCGCGTCCCGGCTAACCGTTTTATTGTGTTTATTATATATTACTGTCATTGTTACATTTGAGAACGAATAAAAATTGTGTTTATTATATATTGCATGTAATGAATAACAGATAACGAGCAACATGGTAGTTGTCACGTGATAATCGCCACAGCGCGAAGCGCCGTGGCCCGGGGCGCCGGTTTTTTTTTTGATTTTTTGAGGATATCCTCAACTTGTAAGGGCGTTGGATCACCTACGAACCACGTTGACTTTAAATAGTTATCAAAAAAACCAACCGCATTCCTCAGGACGCATTTTGACGAAGTTCCGCTTTTGTGAAATCAATCAACTAAGGCTCGTGTTGCATTATCATTGTTTCCGTAAGAAATATGGGATCAAGCGATGCTATTAGTCGTCCATGTACAAGTTTTGCTAAAGCCAGTGTGCGTACAAAACGAAGAAGAGCGGAAAAAATGCGAAAACTCTACGGATCACAGAGGACAAAAGTTCAAGTTCCCGCTGCTGTCTGGTCCTTCGTCTTTCCACTTCTATATTTTTATAAGTTATCTTGCCTGTAAGAAGGAATACCTTGTCATTCCTTGTTCTTTCTGCTGACGTCACCTGTAAGCACAATAAGAGATTAAGCCATATGCAATTCAGTTACAAAAAGCAGCGTTCTGTCGTGATAGTATTGGATGAAAGTGTGTAAAGTAATCAACCGTATGTTGCCGTTGACAGTTCTTTCATTCTTCTCTGCACTACACTTTCGAATAGAACTTGCTGTTTGTTTGACATGGCTATAGATGGAATAGTCAAGAGTACATAGGTTGCTTATCTCTGAGCTCTGCGGTTCTCTATAAAAGAAATTGATACTGAATCGCATACTTCATTCCCTTACAAGTAAAATAATACACGAGATCTAGTTATAAATACGGAAATGTTTAACTTATCACGATTCTTGTGGGACTACATTAAAATTGCTCTAGAATCACCCTTTGTGTCACTAGTCCGTCATGTATCGCATGTTTCAAAAAAACATATGGAACGAACAAAAATATCTTCTTACAGAAGAACTCTAAAATCTAGGCAACCTTCGTTGTGCCACACTTTTGCTGAGGCAACCTAATACTGTTGGATAGGGAATGAAATAACCTTTCATTTCATAAAAAAATGATTAAATAACAGATGAGTGTATATTATCTACGCTTGCTTACCTGTTTATACCTGGCAACCCCACAATTGGGCCCGGTAGAAATCAAGCAACCCCTATTTTTCCTCTTCTCTATGTCATATTCTGTCAGGTAATGGTCGAATTTTATGATTAACAAATGAGGGTAGTTGGCCCAAAAAAGTTAATTACAATATCTTTTATTTAACACCTTCGGTACGCGTTTTAGCTAGGCAACCCATGTGCGTTTTATCAATGTATATATTACACAGGCCTGCAAAAAACGGTTTTTTTTTCTGTTCAATTTAATAGTCGTATTTTAAGTATTTTTTCGCGCTGAATCCGAATCCGTTGGCCAAATTGCCCTATCACGTCAGGATTTTGAGCAATGAAAAGAAAAAACGAGGTGCAACGATGATAACATGTCTTAATAAAAATCGTCGATTTCGCGCCAAGAAGTTTTTCTTTTCAGTATTACAAAAAAAGTGTTGTCAAATTTCACGCTTTCGACATGGTTTTCTATAGATTTTGGCATGCTGAAAACGATCCCGTTGTCAGATTTGCCCTATCATTCCATAGTTTTGAGATATTTAACGCGCAAAAGTGCAAAAAACACGCTTTTTGGCACTTTTAGGTTAGGATTGCTCAAAATCCTGACGTGATAGGGCAATTTGGCCAACGGATTCGGATTCAGCGCGAAAAAATACTTAAAATACGACTATTAAATTGAACAGAAAAAAACCTTGCAGGCCTGTGTTATCTATCATATAATAGTTGTCATCATCAAATAACAGATGAGGGTATATATTTCTTATACCGGATGTTGCACTATAATTGTTTATGGAAATTTGATTTAAGTATCAACTTCTTGGGTTAAGCAATATGTTATCTCAAAAAAAAACCAACGCGTATACCCAGTGCACGTGAAAGATGTAATACATCTTTGGTGATCTTTATCTTTCTTTAAACTGAATAATTAGTAAGAATAAAGACCATTTTACATCCCAAACGCAAAGTATCTTATCGTATTTGTACGCGGTTTTCGAAAACCTGCATCCTTGATAGTTTTATTCTGATTCAACATATTTAACATGTCTTCTTCTTTCGTCTTTACGCAGTCGTCAATTAGCGCCCTTTGTCGTACTCCACAGCTCTTCAATATTTATGTCGTCAGAAACGATTTGCTGGTTTAATATTTGCTGCAGGTTTCCAGCAAATTCTCGCTTTTTCATGGTCTCCCGCAGAAGGTCTACGTTAAACCATCTACGGTTTATAGCATCGTGTTGAACGTTTCTGATTGCAGCGATTTTAAGGCGAATAGTGGCTACTACCAAATGGTGGTCGCTTCCAGTGTCTGCTCCCTTGAAACTCCTAACATCCTCCAGAATAGTTCTCCATCTGCGGTTGACGGCGACGTGATCTATCTGATTTCTCGTTCTACCATCGGGGATACCCAGGTCTCTTTGTGTATCTTTTTGTGGCAAAAGTAAGTTCCACCTTAGTGGGAACTACAAAAATTGTTTGTTGAATGCCGTTGTTGTCACCGCTGATCTGTGCGTTTAAGTCACCCATTAATACAATGATGTCTCCCCTTGGAATAGAGCGAAAAACCTCATTCAGTCGCATATAGAACTCGTCTTTCATGTCATCTTCTGTGTCTTCAGTTGGAACATAGCATTGGACTACGAATTGGAATACCACCTCCCCACGGTGCCCCCTGGGGTACTTCTTCGGAAGGAGCTAACGGGAGACGGGCGAATGGCGAGCTCTCTGCGCCATAAAACAGAGTTTTAAGTCGGTTGGGCTGAGGGTTAGCAACCCGCTCCCATAAAAAACACCATTGCTACGAATCGGCAAACAATGCCTCGGAACCGGATGGACAACACGACGACGACCTTTGCTTTTCGAACAAGGACACGAATCGGAAAGTCGGAGCTAAGAGCTGTCGCGCAAAACAGAGTCCGCTGGAGGGCAACTGTTTCCGCCCTATGTCCCATGAGGGATTAAAGGAGTTTAAAGAAGAAGAAGATTGGACTACGGTAGTAAATACTTCATAGTATGGTACGCAGGCGCACGGTAATAATTCTCTCAAAAACTGGTGACCAGGTAATGTGGCTGGACCTGGCTTCTACGGCTTTCAGATTCGTTTCTCCCGGAATATAAGAAGGGCTCACCCTTTGGGCAGATATGTTCCCCCGCATCGGACCATCTGGTCTCTCTAAGTCCCATGATCTTGATTTGATATCGATTCATCGTGTATATCGATTCATCTCACAATGCTCAAGGATTTGAGTTGCTATCAGCTTTTCAAGAACCTCAGCCAGAAATGGAAGGATACTAGTAGGCCTTAAATTAGGACAAGCAGTAGATGGGCATTTGGGTATTGGTATAATTACAGCAAACTTCCAAGACGAGGGAAACTTAGATTCTGTGAGGCAGAAGTTAAAAATATGAGTTAACCCGGGCAAAAAACATGGAGTTTAGAAACCTACGCGAGATGTTATCACTACCAGTTGCATTAGATTTAACAGAATTAAGGGAGGTGCACGTAGTGAAGCGGGCATTGGTCGCGTTCGTTGAATGGTGAGATAAGGGATGTTAATTTAGCGTGGAGTATTGGTAGGGCGGTGATGTCTTTGTTCGAATGAATACCCATAGGCGCAAATTTATTCCATACCGTTTTCAATTTCCTGTCAAGGATATTCGAAGGATAATCGAGAAAAACTGATTTTTGTATACTTTGGCTTTTTAAAACTTTTGTAGTTGATTTTATAGACTTTTTACAAACTATTTTTGACGCCAAAGTAAAGAGAATCCCGCTTGAAAATCTTCGGTTGGCATTTTCTAGAGAAGGTTAAGGTTGTTTTTAGTCATATTAAATAGACAGACATCAGTACTTTAAATATTTCCATGTGAAAGTAACTTAAATAACGGCTTTATAAGAATTGCAAAAGGTGCAAATCACATTAATGTCAAAATCAAAACAGTTCGTTGGTTGCAGTTTAAAACTAATTCAATGTTAAATTTAAATAGATTTGTGCCAACATATAAATCCTACTATTTTAATAATGACTCCTATTAACAACATTATTTTTTGTATAATAAACACCTGTGGCTCTACAACGAAGACTCTGTGACATACAATTGTAAGTACTCAACCGGAAATCTCCGATTATTTGCGTTTCAGTATCTTTGCCTCAAGAGCACACACTAATTTTGAAACTACATAAAAAATTGTTCTTTTTCTTTCATTAAATTATAATAGTCCAAGCTGAAATCTGAAGTAGCAACTTAGCTGCGCAAAGACTTAATAGGCTTATGCTGACAGGAAGCACGCTAATACGTAATGATTTTTTAACTAAACCTCCATAAAGAAATAGCCACCAGCAAAGAAACAAATCCTACACTAAACCGACACCAACAATGGAAAAAAAGAGTATAGGCCTGGCCTGAAAGGTTAATCGACACGCAAACAAAATCCACCAAAATATTGCCGAAAGTGAAAGTTCATATGAGAGCAGCTTAAGAATTTTTTCCCCGATGTCACTTTTACTTTTTTCCGGCCGAGTTTCAACTGAACTTTGTTTCCCACATGCTTCACTTACCGCCGAAACCGCCCATGCACGGGGCCCAAAGTTTACCTGAAAAATGTAAATTTCTTTTATGTGCTTCCAAAAAAGGCGTTTAGCAGCTTGCACCGCGCATACGTGGACGTGCAAAATTTCGAGACTCGGTCGATGCTCAATTGTCGGGCCACGAAATTGCTTTGCACTTTCGCCTTCGTTAAGAAGATGATATCACAGCATCATCACCAAATTCGTTGCGCGTCTGCCGCGATCAGTGGGAAAAAAGGCGTCGTCCATGTACAGTGCCGAAAGAATGAAGTAATTCCAGAGCATAACAATGATTCCCACAAACATCACCTTACGGCGGCGACAAATACAGGCCTTGGGATTCCATATCGCCGGGTCATTATCTTAAGTGCCTTCTCGGATCTGTCGGGCCAAGTCTGGAGGACGAACGTGTGTGATTAAGGAACTTGAAGAATGCTTTGCGAAACGGCCGACGTGCTGTCAGCGGCTAGGCGGCTTATACTAGTTCAAAAGTCATCGTCGAAATAATTTTTAACAATTCCACCTTGACTAGAGACAATTAAAGTTAATAACGACCAGAAAGGTGATAGTTTCGCTACGGGTGGAAGCAGTTCGATCAAGGCCATAGAAGAGACGATCGGTGTCGATCACTGGGGCCTTGTGGCGGAGCCTTAATTCTGCTCGCATCCTACTCTCACTGCAGTTCTCGTTAATCAAAATGTAGAGACTTTCGCCGAAACCTTTCTCTAAAGCCAGAAAAAAAGTGCGATCTTGCAAATTTACAAAAAAAAAAAACCGAAGAAAGAAGGCTGACGATCAACCACCGAAGAAAGGCGATCTTTCTCCGCCGCACTTTCAGCTTCAGAGCCCCACGAGTCATGGTAAAAGTGTAATAGTGATTAAGAGATACTATCGAGGCGACAAACCCAGACTGGGCGGAGCCGCATGCGGGCGAACCACCACAAATCCATTCAAACAAAACGGTGATAAAATTAATTTCGTGGGTGATTATGGATTAGATAAACGAATTAAGATAAAAGCTGTCGAGGTCAGTGCTGGTTATCACCTCAGGCGGAAGAAAGCGTGTCTATTGTTACCTAAAGAGTTACGATGGGTATTTCTTAATGGGGATGCGTTCGGGAAATTGTTCTTGGCGCGAATTTCATTTCGTTTAAGGTTAATTTCGGCTTTTTGTAATGTTTTGTTGACTATATTATCACTTTGGGATTCTTTTCGAAATTTTGCTGTGGGAGATGACAAGCAGTTAGTAAGACACAATGGTTGTGTGGTATTGTGTTTGGCTGCTTATGCTGGTAAACGGTTCGCGTTTAATTACCCGAATGGTTGAGAAATACCCTTGATGAATCTGTGAAAAATTCTTGTTAAGAAATCGAGAAATTAGCATGGGAAAAGTTAGGATTTATAGCAGAAATCTAAAAAAACATACCAGAAGCTCGGATCTGCAACTTCAGTGGAGAAAAGTCTTTACCCATCACGCGTAAAGTGCCTGTTAAGAATAATACGTTGAAATGTGGTGTAGAATGACGGTACATCGAGAATTTTTGGTAGCCCGAGTAAAAATAAAATATGGCCTTACAACCGGCGAACACCAAAAATAATCCCCGGACATTTGAAGGGCATCAAAAGACCGGTTGCAGGACAGTACAGCCGTACAACTCACACTCAAGATGTTCAAGACCCCATAAAACAAATTCAACAATACATTTGGTGCAGATTTTTGTTGGCTTAAATTTTCCCGTTGAATGCCCGCTTGCACAGCTTAGTTCTAAATGGGCAAGAACTAAGCTGTGCAAGCGGGCATTCAACGGGCAAATTTAAGCTATTTTGTTCAAGTTTTGCCGTCATGAGGCCGTATGTGCTCCCATTAAAAATAGGTAAAAATTCTACGGCCATCATATTCCCATTAAAAAGCCAAGTGGCCGTGATTCGCCCGCCATAAGACCATTTTTTATTTTTACTCCAGAGGACGTGAACTTCTCTATTGCGAGTTACAGAAACGAGCTACTGAAGAAATGATTTGAGGAACTACAGCATAAAATTCCACCCTAAAAGGGCCTAAGGCCTGCTGTGGATAGCTTCTGAACAAACGAACAAAAAATCTATGAGTGGGGGAAATCGTAAGGGTTTAGGCGCTAGGGTTTTCTGAAATTTTTTTTTTTAGAGATTTGCATGTCACCCTGTATTTTTGTAACCCTAAGAGATATTTTAATAGAGGCAGAATACTCCCACCTATATAAAACTGTAAAAGCCGAGGTTTCAACTCACCAGCTGCCAGAGATATGAGTCGTCATAGTCAAAATTTCGTTGTTTTTTTTTTCACTAAAATTTCAACTTTAACCAAACAATCCGAACGTCTGGGTAGAAGACAACGTCATGGGGCTTGTCAGGTTGGAAATCATTCCATTCCTCTCTGGTGGGGGATCCGGATATTAAGGTTACTGCTGAAATTAAATTTTGCGACCATGTAGTCAGTAGGTCCTGATATCATTTCCTGTGATAGAGAATGCAGTATACTCCTGTGCCCATAGGTCTTCTCGACCCAGCAATCCGCTTGACACAGCTAAGGTTCCTCGGCCTTCAGCACCTTCCAGTTGTCCTTAGGAATGTCTCTGTTGTGGCGCTGAAGGTACTCGAGCAATTTGCCCCATCACGAACTCCATGACCATCTCTGACTTGGTTCTGAGAAGGTCTGGGAGTCGTTCGTACTAGTATTTGTATCGGTTAGTTATCGCTGACCTTGCGTTCTGGAGCGCTTTCCACTCCTAAACCACTTGAAATTTTGCCCTGTTGATTTTCTTCTTCTCCGAGATGGTATTGGCAGCGAGAACGAAGATGGCGCGATTGCACGTTCTCTTGCGGATGAACGTTCGGGATCTCTCTTCCTCAGATATGCCATTGTCACTGGTGACTCCTGGCTCCACTGTGGTTAGGTTGCCTGACTTTAAAGTTCTGTGGTTGATTCTTGCAAAGCCAAAAGCGATTGCCCCATGTGGAGCAAACGGAGACTTCTCCGAGGAGGAAAGCTTCGTAGTCTTTTTTTTTTTTTTTGTTTTCTTTTTTTATGTGAAAGAGTCTCAGGAAAAGCCCTTTATACTGTCGACAATCTATTTACTTCGTATAGAATTCAATGTCGAACAGCAGCTCTAGTCGGGGAAGGAAGGAACTGCCACAACCTACCCGTGATATTTTTTAGTCCACCTACTTTCAACCATCAAGGCTGTATCAGATCCAAAGCAGCGCAACAAAAATATCAGCAGCAAACTTTTTCTATTGGTCAAAGCGGGTCACATGACCACAGAAGCAGCACTGAATGCTGCCACTGCATTTTCATCCCTAATCCTAATTTTGCTGCCCATCAAGGCAGCTTTTTTTGACATTTCAATTTTTTATTTTAAGACTACAAAGCGTTTGCTGCCTGCTGCTGCTACAACGAATCTGATACAAGAAGCAGCATGCTGCCTCTCCCGCTGCTGCTGTCGCTACTCAAAAATTTGATCTGATACGGCCTTTACTATTGCGACTTTTGACATCGGGGCATCGAGAAACAACTCGTTGGAGTGTTATGCCTCTTGAAACGAGTTGAATCTCATCAATCTTTGGTCCTAGTCCTTGTACGTAGCGGTATGGGGTCGTCTGTGCATCTATTTTTGGTTTAGTTTCTTTTCATTATTATTTTCGTTATTTTTGTTCCCACGAATAAAGCTGACCGCGAAGGCCGTTTGCCACCATCCTTGGCCATTCAGCCTTCGGCACGGTACCTTTAAACCTTTGCTCAAAAGTCGCGACACAGACTACGGGTACTCGTTGCCAGCCGCACTGCTTTTGGTAATGTCTTCCAAAGTGAAGCGTTGTGTTGTGAACGAAGATGTAATTTCGTGAATTGAGAAAGGTATGTTGAGATTGTTTGGACATATACAGAAGGTGAACGAAAATTGATAGACAAAACGAGTGCGACTAGGACAGTTTAGATTGAGGACGTTTTTAGCAAAGGCCAGCTTAGGAGTACCTTAATTAAGTTAATAGCAATGTACCTTCCTATATAGTTAATATTTAAAAAATTTGGCTATCAAAATAAATTTCAATCATTGTGCTGTAAATATTTGGCTTTGTTGACTAATGAATTTGCCGACCACTTACCTATGACAATCGGCATTATTGGAAGAGTCACCGAACCACTAATTGAGTTTGGACATGGCCACTAACCCTATATCTGCAGGATGTCCGAAGCTCAATCGCTCCCATACTTTACAATGTATTTTTGTAAACATCAACCAGGATTTTCAACAATCTAAATCAAGGATTAACTTTATCAGTAGACTTTTGGATCTAGTATCCCAATACTACATTTTCTTTTAACGTGAATATGAACGAGTGTTTTTTGACTAAGTTTGTCAATATCTACGAATCAAACTCACAACCATACTGCAACTAACAAACCTTGGTTATTTTTTCAACTGCACTTACTTTTCTACGTGTTTGTAAATAACATTTTCGGTCTATTTGTCCTGAGACATTTCTAGCTGGACAAGAAAAACGTAAAAAGGGATTGGAACAAAACACTTCCCAAAGAGAAGTAACAAGAACGACTCATCTGCAATGCTTCAGAATAAGTTTACTCCTTGAGATTGCACCATAATCTGATAACGTTATGAAAAACTAGTTGATACTTATAGTACATAGGTCACTCCTAAGCTATGTAAACATATGCATTCAGATAAGGTGGAACCATTTTATTGATATCAAGCAAAAAACAGGTGAATGCCTACCAAAATTTTGCCTGCAAATTGCTTTAGGTTTCACTTTGCTTACTTAGCTACCGAACAAACACCCAAAAGCCACTAATGACTGCTTTTCGAATGTCCCAGAAGCCAGCATCGCCTCCCATAATTTACATAACCAAAACCATACAATAAAAACAAAAAAAAAACAAAACAATTTTGCATTTATGGAAAACCCATTATGAATTTTCTATAAAACAAATTAAAGTTTTCAATTACGAAATTTTCTTCTCATTAACCAAGTTAAAGACTACCACCAACTTCCATTCCCATCCACGTAAACAAAAGGAAACTGTTATCCGCTGCCGTGGTTGATTTGTGCAGCTCAGCACGCGAGGCTTGTTTAACAAATCCCCCGGCAAGCGTCGCCCAGCCGCACAGTTTCCACCTTCCGGAAGGCGAAGGCTCAGCACTAGTGCAGGTTTTGTACAACAACAACATTCCGGCATAATTGAGTTCTCCTTTTGTGATAAATTCAAAACTTGACACTTATCTCAGCATGCTATCTGCTAGATTGCCATATCGCACGTTTCCATCTGCCGAACGGACTCCAATCCCCCGCGGAAATTACTTGCTGCACATTGCTCCGTTCAGATCGAGCTGCACACAATGCAGGATTGTTGCCGTCGTGTGACAATGCATCGGGATGCAATAAAAAAGGATTGACTCAATTGAAATCGGGGTGTCCAAGTCCCTTCTGCCAATAAAAACCAAAGAGTGTGTAATTAAAAAAGTTGAGTTAAAACAATTTGAGTGTGGAGAGGAGTTCGGCATGTGATCAAGTGGACTTGCTGCCATGCCACAAGGGAACAGCCACTCTGAAATTGATTAAGCTGTCTAATGTTGAGGTGATTTCGTCAAGATACGACAGCGTTTCGAAATTAGCACCATAATAAATTTGAATTTTGATAATACTTAAAAATTCGCCTTCCTTTTGAATTGAACTTAAAAATTCACTATTAGTCTCACTACTGGGCACAGATACATGGGCGGCGGAGCGCGTCGGGATGGAAGGAAAAGTGCACACGTACTCTCGCTTTGGGTGGGAAAATCCACACCCTAATTTTTAGTGTACACCTGAAAACCCAAAAAGTTGCAGGGCTATCTCGGTCGCTGGCAAAAAAGGAATGTGGGCGAAAGGCCGTAAGGCTTTTCATGCGAAAACTAAATATATCACATTAGAGCTACTGAGGACCTCTTCCGGTATAGCCTTAGCTTTTAAAAACCCCACCAGATTAGCATTTCAAAAGGAGATTGCCTCAAGGTCATCCCAAAAGAAGGATTTCCCCGTAGGTTCCCTATGAGAAACACATGTAGCAAATGAGGGGTATGTCGAAAGAATTTCCTCAGGAACACCCCTCTAAAAAACCAGCGATACTGCGACACTGGTATTACGTATTCGGAAGACTTCACAGAAATACCCCGGCGTCATCGGCTGAACGTTTCAAGTTCGAGCAAATTGGCGAACTGAACTTCTAACCTCAGTTCAGCTTGCATACAATTTCCACATATTCAACTGAGGATAAACAAACCTTAGTTCGCACAACTGGTCTCTAACTGAAGTTGAATGTAAAAGCTCGCTCAAAAAAGAGTAATCAACTGGAGTAGTGGAATGCCATTCCAGTCGGGTTTTGCAGTTTTGAATTCTGGCGAAAAAGCAACAACAATTTTAAGCAGGAACTGAAAATGAACTGGACTTTAGCTGGTGCAGCCACTTATGTAAAGCCAGGGCATTAAGCTTCAGTTTAACTCATACAAAGCTTTAGTTTTTGTTGTTGTATTGCTTTATATTTCAGGCAACTATGTTGGTGACCGCGAAGGATATCATTTAGCTTACTCAATAGACTAGTCCTGGTTCGATTACAGAGGTTAAGCAGCATTGCACGTAATTAGTACTCAGTTTGGAAACCGTATTGGTAAAACGATACTCGCGTTTAAAAACATATAGTTTTCGACACCGGTACAGTTATTACTCACATATCCACGACGAAATTCTTAAACTTTTCTCCAGGGGGCAAAATGGGGCATTCCTTATGACGAGGCGTGATGAGTCAAGGGGTTAGATCCTTTGCGTGGGCCTGATAGGGCAATCTACACGGGGTCCACATGGGGCGGCCGTGCTAGGCTGATATGAGCCATATCTGCACCCCCTCCCAAATGGCTAGTCGGGCATAGCCCCATAACCAAAGAATTTAAAACCAGCTAGTAATTCAATTGACCGAATAACTTTTTACATTTTAACGGTTACCTGTTCGCGTGATCCCCACACCCACCATGATTATGCTTCGCCGCCCCTGCACAGATACGCTGCGAACCAATCCACATATGAAACTGAAGTTATTGGTGAAAATAGATATTAGATAGACAATCGAAAATAGGGGCACAACTTTCCTAGTAAGGCGAACTAAAGACACCTTTCCTTCCTTGGGGAATGAATATGTTGCAAAAATCAGGAAGTTAACAAGAGAGATTTTAAACAATAGCATCAAATAGGATTTTTGGTCGCCCTATAAAGATTGCCTAAAACTGCACGAGAAAGCTTTTGCCTCACCCATGCGGGGTACCTGGTAAGGGAATTACGAATCTACCTTAGGAAACTCTACCAGAATATGCGGGATCCTTTCCAAAAAGCACTTCGCTCTCTACTTAATAAAATGCAGGGAACGGCTTGGACTTAAACGCAGCAAGAATCCTTAGAGCTACAAATATACGCTAGCTGCATAAGTAGATGCCTTCGAAGGCGTATAGCATTCTACCGAAAAGCTTCTGCCATAGTGGATCTCTAACCACCACTGTTACGGGGCTGAATTATCTGTCTAGTTGCTATGTCGTCTGGAATTTCTTTACCATCCTCTGCCTCTTTGAGCCTCGCATTCCCTAAGGTTTTTGGCGAACGGCCTGCAGCAGTAGTTTCCAAACTTTATGATACTGCGGCCCCCTCGTTACAAAATAAAACCCTTGGGCCCCCCAATAAAGTAATGTAAATTTGCGACCTAGATGGGGTGTGCCACCTAGACCTTATTCAGGTATTTCAGCATTAGGATATGCTTTACCATTTATTCCAGATTAGTTTTTGAATACAATGTCGTTTAAATGACCACTTCCATTCGAGCATTGGCCAGCATTTCGAGCGTTATATGTAGCAGCTACTTCGGCTCGTGTGTTAGCTTTGAGTTCATCAATGGTCTTCGCTTGCTAGCATAGACTTTACTTTTGCAAGAATTTTATCGTAGGGGCTGCGGTGTGGTCAGTTGCGCCGTCTTGTTGAAAATAGGCTCGTTAGACCTTTTTCATGTGTTTTCGGACATACAAAATAAACCAACATCCAACCATAGCTTGCGTCGCGTCGGTTTCTCGAGCTTTGAAGAAAATGGTCCGATGATGGTTTTTGAGACCACTCCGGCCCAAACAGTGACTCTCCCGTCGTGCAATGATGTTTCGTGAATGACGTGTGGGGTCTCTGTTCCCCGATTCGACAGTTTTGTTTATTGACTCTGCCAGAGAGTGTAAAATGAGCTTCGTCTTGCGCCGGCATTTCTATAATGCAAGCGACGCAGCTTGTCCGCAGACAACAAACTTTGAGTAAGTTGCATAATTCTCCTTAGAGTCGTTTCATTTACGTTTAACTCCTGAGATCCGCAGCGATATGACACATTTGGATTATCGGCCACACTTTCTCTTACCGCTTCAACAACTTCATTGGAACGACGTGAACGTGGCCGATTGGAACTCTTATGAGTGTCTACAGACCAATACTTAAAGAAAAACTTCACCAAACGCAGTATGGCTAGAGTGACTTTAAATCCAGCCTGTCAACTTCAAGTACCAAATGTGACGAGCCTTGTAAGAATATGTATGTGGCGTTTGATTCTAGCCACAACTCGACAACTGTAATAAAAGGCAGTTTTATATCTGGTTTGTTCCTTCGAATAACTATGGCCGTGGGTGATGTATAGAATTATAAATCCGACCTCATACTGCTCAATCACCTAGGCTGAATCGAGGCAGAATAACAACTGGGGTTATCACTTGAATGAAAGCGAAATAAAGTCCATGATGTTGTCTACAACCAAGCAACATGGAGACCGTTACTACAATCCTTTTGTTTAACTCCTCACTTTCTAGGTTGAAGATTAAACTATTAGGGCCGCCTCAGTAGACCTCTCCACCTGGCTCGCGTGATGTTTGGAAGCAGTGTTTTCCTATTAAGAATCTCTTCCATTGCCTTCAAGGAAAATAAATCGTTCCTTTGGCTTTCTTGCAGAGTAAGATCGCAGATCATCTGCAACAGTATGGGATATGTGCCATCTGATCCAGGTTAAAGAACAGAATCTCTTTTCCTCATAACCTTATGTTTTTGTAGCGCCACAAAATGGGACTATGTAAAATGTATGTAAAACCCTCAATTTGGTATCATGCACTATTCCATACCTTTAAAAAGAATCTTCAAAACTTGAAATAAAACAATCAAAAATTTGCCTATATTCCCCGTACTATAAATTATTTCTAGTTATTAATAAACACTGTCTAAAACCCCCCTTCGACACGCAATTAATTTAAAACTATCGATAACAGGTCTTAAAACAAGTTTTTGCTTGATTTACACATGTTTTTACTACCTAGTTTCCATCCTCTTAACATTGAAGAAAGTCAGTTGAAGAAAGTAAACCTGCAAAAATTCATTACCAGCATCAATTAACTATATTTCGGCGGTGTACGCCTCCTCGACAATTTCCAGCCTTCAATGTGTCAATCAACCGATCCTCAAATAGAATGTCCCAATTTACATTTGCTAATTTTCTTGCCTCTTCCTAGCCCAACTTTAGTCTCCCATAAAAAGCACATGGGGAGATCGTCAATGAACGTGAAATTTTTAGCATGCCATAAACTAAACAACCGGGGAACAACTGGCATTAGTCGGACGATTTTGTAAGCCGGTGCTCAGGTATTTTGTTAAAAGTGTCTATAATTACTGTTTGTACCAACAAGTACAATTGTATGTTTGTTGCCGGTCGATTTGTAAGAAAATTTCAACAATTTTTACGCACAACCAATTCTCACATCAATCAACCCCGGACTTCCTCGGTATCATCATTATTGCAGATATCGGATGGCACGTGTATGCAGTATGAACGTTGCGGCAAGAGTGTTGGAGAATATGGCAGCTCTCACAAAATATATGTGAAAAGATAAAAAAAAAGTAAGGCATAAATATAAAAAGCATAACCAGAAAGTATTGCGCAATCCACGCAGGGAAACATGAAGCAAATCCGAGACTCAGTGAGTTCTCAATGCGGGTACATGGGGCACCTAGCGCCTACAACAAAAACACAACCAAAACCTCAAGTGGAGTAGAAACGCTTTATGCAACGACGAGCAACTTTTCTCGGTTTGGCGGAGCAATTTTCACTCAATTTATTTTCCCAAAAAATTGGAGTACAAAGGTTGGAGGTGTAAATTGTATTATTTGGGGGAAACTGGGCGATCCGCGATCCAAAATTATAACATCGCCGGCTTGGGTCTTACGCAACTGAGCAATTGGGTCTTCATGATGGGTTCGGACGGATTTTATGTTCCTTAGGATTGAAACATAATTAAAAGCCGCAGAGTGCAGATCGTTACTTTTTACGATGATCGCTCAATAAGTCCTTAGAAAGTTAAAGAGATGGCGCTGGTAATATGGAAAAAGATTTGCTTTTAATATCTCTGTGCTGTGAAAGTTTCATCTATATCCATAAGGTGGTTTCATTTTCATAGGCGATTGAAGCAAAAATCTATACTTATTTATAAAAATAAAAAAATATTATCTTATGTTAATGATCACCGTCCCTGCTTGTTATGTTTTATTATATGAATGCATAATTCTAGTTTTATGATATAAGCCTAAGCTATATACCACCACCATGTCTTATCCCATTTGTTATCGCCACGTTCCTACTACATAGTTCATCCGAAAAACTACATCCTTAACGAAGAACCCTTGGTCTTTTTCCAAGCCTTTGCCAATCTGGTTAGCCTTGCCTTAACGCACATCTAGTAACACCATCGAACGCATTTCAAAGTTGCCTTTTCTCTGACTGGCGACTTGCAATACCATTTTCTTGTCGAAGTTTGTACAGTACTGCGCACGGCGACGTTAACATCGTCCCTTCGTATGATGGAACAAATTTTCGCGTAGCAGGTATCAGTGCTGTCACTTTTCAGCGTTAACTGTGGAGTATTTTTACCGAAAAAGGGGAGTAGATTGAAATTTTAGGGAGTAGATTCCAATATCATTATATGTAAGAGCAAAAAACTCCACGTCCGGCAACAAAATGCCAATGACCCAATGTGCAGTTGTTCAGATTAAGATTCCTACATTTTTCAGTCTTTTCCTTAAATAAAACGCTTAAACATATTCGTATTTCATTGAATTTATTTAACATAATCAATAACAAAATATATTCTAGTAACAAAATAACATAATACATAATTCAACATAATTCAGTAATATAACAAGATATTTTCTAGTTTTACATATTAAAAGGAAATACATATGGCTACAAACGCTGTAGCTGCCTATTTTGACATAATAAGGGAACCACACAATTTTGAAAAAAAATTATTTTTCTTTTTAAATTTTCATACATGAGCACTCATGTATGAAAATTTAAAAATAATTTTTTTTCAAAATTGTGTGGTTCCCTTAAAATGCCAAAATAGGCAGCTACAGCGTTTGTAGCCATATGTATTTCCTTTTAATATGTAAAACTAGAAAATGGAACAATAATTCGAATATTGAACAGAGGGGAAATGTTTAAAAGTTAATTGGTTAAATTATATTATTTGTTTCAATTTATACTCTCCATTTATAAACACAAAATTATCTGCAAATTTTAGTAAACCTTCTGTATCAGATGGCTCCCAACATGTTTTATTTGGCTTAAGTAATTCTTTTGCGAAAAAGATATTTTCAATAGTCGTGGTATTAAGACTATTCCTATGATCCGTTTTAATCAATTTAAGCCTTGAAAATTTTCGTTCTGCTGATGCAGTGCTGTGTGGCAGAGAACATAATGTGAGCATATAAGTACTAATATCTCTAAAGATAAATTCATCCAAAGCATTTTTTAAGCCTTTTAATTGAACCCAAAAATCAACTACATCTCCCTTAAAATATTTTTTAATGATTTCCCTGTTTCCGATAAGTTGGCGGAATTGATTATTTAAAATTTCAGTATTGCCCTCATAAAAAGAAAAGCACTTCAAAAGTGGGGTAATGGACGAAAGATTACCTGTGGCGATTTCATTTGGATTTATGTATTTCAATAATTGTAATTTCTCATCACTAAAATCAAAACGTTTTTTTATTTGATCACAAAGCTCGATATAAAATAAAAGTAATGTATTTTTTAGTTTTTTTACCCTTTCCTCTTCAAGGTCTTGTAAAATTAAAAATTCTTCAAAGTTAACCCCAAAATGCATACAGGTCATCAATGGAAGATATAAATCTTTATTTCTGGTATTTGTTTCGGTATTTATATTCTCAGAACTTACGAAATTTTTTAGTACTTCCATAAAAAAGTGATTATATCTGGTCATAAAGAGTGTGTATTTGGGTGCTTTCTGATTGAAAAACTTTGTTCGCATTATTTATGAGATTCAAAATATATGATAAAAAAAGCAGGTATAATTTGTTAATAGGATCATGTAGGAAATCAAATATGTCACCAGCGTTCGAGCTATGCAGCTCTTCATAACTATATAAACCAAAGTAGTATTTTAGAGCATCCCATTGCTCCAGAATACGATTTACAACACTTTCATATGAAAGCCATCGGGTTGCGCAAAATCTTAATATTTTGTGCCTCTTAATATTAAAATAGTCTTGAAATTCCCTGTAAGCCCCGATTCGTTTGGGGCTGTGAGCAAAATGATTAAATATATTTTTTAAATTTTTTTCCAAGTAAGCAGGTAACGTCTTGCAAGCAGCTGATGCGCATAAATTCAATGAATGGCATGTGCACCTTAGAAGAAACAAATTTTTATTAATTTCAAATAATTTAGATGCCACCTCATTTAGATGTCCAGTCATAACAGATGCATTATCGACTCCTAATGATATTGCATTTTTAATCGGAATTTCCTTTTCTTGCAATGTCTTTGTTATGGCGTTAAAAATATCTTGGGCACTTGAAGTGCTTAACTCTTTTAAACCTAAGAAGCAATCTATGACTTTATTTTTTTCGTTATCGTAGAAGCGGCAGTTTATTATTAAACATTTAACGGTGGAAATGTCCGTTGTTTCATCAATTATTAATGAATAGTAACTGGTTTTTAATTTACCAGCGATGTTTTTTATCGCAAACGGCCCAATTATTTTGTTTAACATTTCTGTGGATTTTGTTTTTCCGCACTTAATAATTTGAGCAATAGAAGAGTCAGAACAAGCTGCTTGCAAGAAGGCTGGTACAGAATTCATTTGAGAAAATGGTAGGTCGTATTGAACACAATACATTACGCAAATAAGTTCGGAAGCTGTTTTTTTTTTCATCTTTCATCCTTGATGACGTATTAAAGCATTGTTCTATTGAAAGTGGAACCATTTTCTTTGCCTCCATATTTTTTTTGTGCATTTTACTATAATTTTCATGCCTCGTAAGATGACATCTATTATTTGCAAGCACTGTAAAACAAATTTTGCAAAATGCCCTGTCCCCCACCCGTCTTAGCCAATGGAAAGAATTTTCCCATTCCGGCTTGTACTTTTGGATGTATTTTCTTTTTTTATTTTCTTCAAATATATTTTCTTGTTCGCTAAACACATTATTAAAATTAATTAGGATTTTTATACTTGAAAATACTTAGTACAAACCATTCATGTTCCCGAGAAGGCGAAGATTGCTCCGTGGTTGTCTGGCTGGCGTCCCTATCCCTATAAAATTTAGCTTAATTTGTGTTAATAACATACAAATTATACTTTACTTGTTCTTTGCAATGCTTTGGAAGTACCTCTTCATTATTTATATGCACCTTAAATTAAAGTTTAACTGAACTCTGAAGCGCTCTAGCCCGTACCGAACAAAAACTTGAAGATAGTTCCAATTGCTAGTAACTTGACGTTTTCAACAAATGCATAATTTGAATTTAGGCGTAGTACTAGATGGGGCGCGTTCATATACCTTAAGTATATGTATAATGAATGATGTGGAAAAATATGATCAATCCAAACTTTTAATACAAAACTGTTTTAAATCAAAATTAAAATAAGATTTCAAAAAGTGGAGTAGAAATTGAAAAGTGGCCACTTAATTCGCAAAACAAAAAATGTGGAGTAGATCTACTATTATTGGAGTAAAGTGACAGCACTGGCAGGTATATCGAATGTGATCAGAACCATAAGCGCGCAACATGGATTTGACGTGTTGATTCATCCTTTCGGTCGGTTGGTTTGGCTTGAGGGTGGCCGGGATCCCTATTCGTTTCCCAATCGGTGGACTGTATTTGCTCTCTGGGACTGGAGTTTGCTGGTCTTCTACTTCTCGTATTACAGTGATCGCACGGTGAGCGGGTTGTCCCTCGAACACCGCAATTAGAGCACCATCATTTCTGGCAATTTCTGGTGAAGTATCCCGTGCTACTACATCCCAAGTATCTCCTCTCAAATACTGGTGTTTTTGATATACTAAAACGGCTAGAGTTATATACTTCGGACAACCCCTGAGGTTCAGTTCCGATATATGTCAAGTCTAGTTCTAGTAGTGGATGGTTACGTCTAGATGGGTCGCATGGGATGCAAGTACTCGTACCCAGGAGTAAGATCATGGATGTTCTAGGGGTCTGCAAAACCCTGCAAACATTTTTACAGGCTCCATATGAAGGACAACGTCTTGGAATGGTGTCACAAAAGAAAAACTGTGAGGAAAAACCATTGAAGAAGGCCCAAATAAATCCAGATGTCATTTCTAAAATATTGAATTTATACTTAGCGGTAGCGACCCCTAAACCTAAGTCTAAAAATCCCAAAAAATTGAAGTAACCTTTTTTATATATGTAGTAGAACAAAGTAACTGGGTGCCCCAAAGAAAATTAAGAAAAAAAATTGTAAGGACCGCCCTAATGTATATATGTATGTATTAGCTTTATATAGCTTTCCCTGTATGTATATATGTTTTTACGTTTGGATGTTTGTACTTATGTTCTTTGTAAACAAATCGTGCAGCTTGATTTTGACGCACTTCCATATAACCGATCAACTTCAAATTTTGCCCGTATGCACAGTTCGTGTGACAATGCAATCTGACCATTTTGTAAAAAAACAAAATGGCGGTTCCAAGAAGGCGGCTGAATTTTGCAATTGTGTTTCAATTCCATTTAAAATCGGTATTGGGGGGTTTTTATGAGCACAAATGACGAATCTGTGAAATGAAAGGATATCACAATTAGATTACTATTAGCTGTGTGGCGTCCTTTCAAATTCAAACTTCCGACCAACACAAAATGACAGTTTACCCTTTTCTTTACAACGCCCTCGGTATGGGTATCAACTGAAAGTATATGACGGGTATAGTACAGTAAGCTGTGTTTTTTTTGTGGCAAGATGAAGCTTAGAAATCACCCTTTGTACTACTAGTCCGTCATGTCGTACAAGTCATGGTGCAATGCGTAGTAGTAAGCTTGATCTGAAGGATAGATCCCGACTAGAATTTCTTGGTTCGGTCCGGATGAGGTTAGCCTAATTTGACTGTTAGGCCCTAATGTTGAAACCTAATAAGGCCCAGAAGAAAAGTGTAACGCTTTTCACCTATTACCGCCGAACTAGAAAATCCTTATGAGGGCCATATCAGGCAAAAATGGATAGGGCCATATAATGCGTACCTATCGTTTATTATGTAAGGCGTGCGGATAGATCATTGGCAGTTTTCCCCATTTCGAGGTATCGTGGCTTAATAGACGCTGGTAAGAATAACTCACCAGTAAAACTTGACAAAAACTCAGGAAAACTAAAGTATTTTTTTTTTCTCTTTTTCTTAATAATAAAAAATTGAAAAACCACGAATACAAAAGTCACGACTATATAGTAGCCCAGTCACTTTATACAAAAAAAGGGTCAAACCCTGTTCTATACGAGAGGTTCATGTTTAAAGTGACTGGGCTATAGGAGCCACCAATTTATTAAACCAGAGACATTAAAAAGTCTGATGGCGATTAAGCACATTTTGTTACTTAACCATAGTAGTTTGGTTTTACATGTGAATTATATCATGAAGGGAAAAATTTTAATCAAATTTCATCAATATGCATGCGCCTCATAAGGAATTACTCAATAATACCTAACGGGGTAAACACCTTCTTTCCCAAATAAGGCCCTTGTAAGATCCCTAATGAAAACCTAATCTTAGAGTGCATGCGGAGTGCCTCATGTATTTTGTATGAGGCCCTCGTAAGGTATTCATAAAACAAATTTAATTTTGGTATACCTTATACTGCCCTATGAGGGCCACATGAGGTGTTCATGAGGCAAGTCTAATCTGGTATACCGAACGTTTACCTCACGAGGCCCGTACATAACTTTAGGCATGCCTTACATTGAATTCTAGTCGGGATAGGTTAGGAGTCTGGAGGGTGCATGAGTAGATGTCGATGAACCTTGCGTTTGAGCTCTAAGATGTTTTATGAGCTTGGAAACACCGACTGCGGAAGAGAGTTCCACAATCGAGTTGTTCTATTTATAAACGAACTGCTAAACCGTAATGTGCGTGAAGGGGAGGGATGCAGGGTGAAGGAGTGAGCCGAGTTGGCTAGTCTTGTGTTGCGGGAAAAAAGTTGCCGTGTTGGCAGGAGGTTTTTGATTTCAGTGGAGCATTCCTACGGTGGCTTAAAGGATCGATGGAGGAGCAAAGGGTGCTATCGCCACTGAGTTTGATGGCGCGGTGTCTAGCCAAGCCATGGAGGTTTTAGGTGCTCTTGCCCAGATATACGAGCTGTATTCAAGGCGGGGCCGAATGTAGGACTTGTAGATTGTAGCCAAGGCAGCTGGCTTGTAACGTCATTTTAAGTCTAATATTATTACACGATAAACTGACTGGTCTGCATTTTTTTCGTGTAACGATTCTATTGTAAGATAAAAACACCCTACATTTCAGACTGATGTTAAACCATCAGATTTGCTTCACCATTAATACAGCAATCAATCTAAGATGGACTTGGACCACTTTCAAAATAAACAACAACTTGCAACACTGTTAAGACCCAAAACTTCCATCTCCTTTATTACTAGGATCCTGAATTCTTTTGACCATAACGTGAAAACAACAACAACAATCCAATGTCCGACCTTTCTTGTGATTCATATTAAGAGAAACGTCAATGAACTCTGATATTCTTGAGAGGTTTTGACGTACTTTTGAAAATTTTTATTTAGAAAATAAAAGAAAATTATGATTACTTCCTAGACTGCACAATGCTCAGATAAAGGGTCTTTGACAGTTCAACGCCATCTAAAGTGAAGTTTACTCTTCAGAGTCAAGATATTAATTTCAGAAAATTCTTGAATCCTAACCAAATCCTAAAGTAAACAGTCCACTTAACGTTAGTAATATTTATCTTCAAATTCTTAAGTGGTTTTGTGCGATCATTCAATAAGTCGTTGCCACTTGATGGAGATTTAAAAATCTACCGAAGCCCCAGCTTTGTTGTATCGTGAGTCTCTATCCCGCTGCATTTTCTGATTGAGTTCGTTTCGTTTTTGAGTGAGTTATTAAGATCTCATATTTTCCCCCACCGACTGCAACAGGGTAATTGAGTCCATTAAGTATGTGCAGATTGAATTATAATCACCTCATTTCCTCATCTATTCCCCCAACAGTCTGATCCACCTAAGACGTTTATAATAGTGCTTTCCTAGTGGAATGTGGAAGTTATTCAATTGCACATTCATCCCAAGCACTCGCACTAAAATTACCGACGTCCAGCGGCCGCAAATGGAAAGTAAAGAGATAAATTTTTAATTTCGTTTTCATGACAGTTCAATTTTTGAAATTTCTTCAAACGTTTAAGAGTCGGACCGCGTCTTTTTCTGCGATTCTTGCCCAAAAATGTAACTCTACTTTCTAAACATTTCGTGCCCCTTTACGGTCATTTCGTGCTCAGAAAATATTTATGGCTAAATATGCAGAAAAACTATCATCGATTATGGGCTTGGAGTGCACACAAAAAATATTGTAGAAAAACCCCAGAAATTAACAACAGCCGAAAAATGGCTGCGCAACCCGCCGCCGACTGAAGTGCGTACAACCGATTTCCATTCACCAAGTTCAGAGTTCGGTAAACAAGCGTTTTCATGGTATTTAGTAGCCGCAGCTGAGCTTGATCCGGCTCCGATTGCTTTCTTCGGCACCTTTGGTGGCCGCATCAGGCCTCTTCAAAATGTACGATTACACCTGATCACTTGAAGATGATGGATTTGCCGTGGCTTTCAGGTATCGCTTCCCCAGCTCTGATCATTGTGGGGGCCATGAAAAAAAACTTATTCAACCAAATGACACCGCAATAATGGCGCTCACGACTATTGAAGAAGCGATCTTCGAGCTCGATGCAAGTGTATCGATCGCTCGATTATGAAATTTCGAGATTTGGAATTAGATTGGGAAGCGTTTAGCTTGAGTGGATCGAGACCGGGGAAAGGTATGATGGGAATATTTCGGGCGCTTCTTGGACACTAATCGAATTAGAGTGTGCAACGATTTTAATTAATCAATTAATCCGAAGTTGGCTGCGGATTAATCATAAGCTCTGACATGGCTTGGCGATTTTTACTCCGATTTTTTTTCTGTGCAAAAGTGTAGCAGATTAATAATTTTTGCAACTTTCTTGCAAATTTTTTTTTTTACTTACAACCAAAGAAGTTAGAGAGTAGAAATTTCTTGGGTTATAAGTTAATTAATTTCTTCGGGATACAGTTATGGACCGGATGAATAATAAATGAAATTCCATAATTCTCAGGCGTAAGCAATTTGTTAATTTCATTTAGTGATGAGTGATGATTCTTCAGATTATTATTTGTGGAGTCTGTCTAGGATGATCTTTCATGAAGTAAATGGACAGACCCGTTGATTTTCTTGCACGGTTGGACCTTTGGCATTGATTAATATAAATTGAATTTTGGTTACCTATAAAAAAATTTTTAATTTGTTTAAGAATCGTCTTCTGAAAATCAAATTTATAATTAGTATTAGCTGGAACCCGGTGCGCCTCGCTGCACCGATAAGCCAATAGTATGGCGTACGCCAAAACAATTGGGAATTGCAAAATCGCTTCTTCCATGGGCAGTGAGAGTCTCAAATCCTGCCACAAAAGTACATATGAAAAAAGGTGTCACTCCATTAAGCGAAATCACCCGCTTATATCGCAATTCAACGATCTCACTATCACTAGGCGACCCTTTTCTACGGTATTCAAAGCTGTCAGTCTCTGTTACAGTACCCTGATTCTGTGTACTGAGGTGGCGACGTTCCATCATTTCATTCCCATTTCATTTTCAAAATCCTATCTTGTATATACAGTGACTGCCATTGTGCGCAGGAGCTCTACAGCGTTTTACTCTTTGGTGAGATCTCTTCCCAATGTGGATAGTGGTTTTCATGCTCTTCCATACCAAGAGCAGTGATATGTCGTGGTAGCTTCTCTGGGAATCGTGAAGCTCTTCTGGGTCCTATTGGAGGACAGGTGATATCGCCACGATCCTTTGAACATCATCATGCTCGGAACAGGCACTGGACCACCACAAACACAACGAAAAATTCTTCTTCCATGCCTGCAGTTGAGATTGCCTTGGCTTTTCACATCAAGACAAATACTTGGAAGAGTGCCGAGATGATGCAACTAGAACCGTCCCATGGATACTCTGATGAACAAGGTACGGAGATCCCTGCGGAGTTGCAAGCTTGTGGGTCTACAACTGTACAGGATGTACCCCACCAGTTGTAGCCATGTACAGGATGTACCCCACCATCATTACTTACGGGGCTTTAGTGCGGTGGTGCAGAACGGCGCTAAAAATTTCCATAATCAATTTAAGCAATACCCAATGTATAGGCCTGTCTTTCTATAAACGGAGCCATCCGCGCCACTTGTACCTGTTCACCTTGAGGGAGAAATATCCGCCATAACGGCGAATGGCTGCCCTGGTCTTGAACTTGGATATTCTAAAATAATCGACATTATGGAAGAAATTCCGGAAGAGAGGATGCTATTCGAGTGCATGTTCTTGATGATATCAAAATTTTATCCACTTTCCGTGCACATACAAGAGAGACTAACTTGGAATTTTCCTAGAGTACCGCAGGATGGGCTAGTAAGAACGCTGTTGGCTCCAAAACACAGTCAAGTTTCGTCGGCCGAATCTGAAGTGAAAGCCCCAAATTCAGTAGGGCGATAAGTCTAGGCACCCTAGAAACTGTCTCTCAAACAGATACCCTATACTGGCATGCACTCAGGAGAACTTAAGAAGGACCTACTTATCGGCCCGAATCCGGAACCGGCTAGTGGAGCAACCAAAACCTTGCTGAAAACGGTCCTCTTATCAATGGGACTTTGATGAAACGAAGATAGAAAACTAAAGCATACAATGCAATCAACGTTTCACTCGAGTGTTGACTTCCAACGATAGAGTCAATACTGGCATCAGCCCGAGCTCGTCCAAATACGAGCGTTGGACGCTTGACATTGGACATTGGTAGTTCGAGCATCGGCCAC
Source organism: Thereva unica (assembly GCA_949987705.1). Classification (NCBI taxonomy): domain Eukaryota; kingdom Metazoa; phylum Arthropoda; class Insecta; order Diptera; family Therevidae; genus Thereva; species Thereva unica. Next base: position 124,313,257 of record OX465282.1, read on the forward strand.
ACGTCCTACCATCAAGCGTCCATCGTTGAAGGGTGTCCATAGCATTGTGTAGAGCTGGCTTACGCGGCAAGCCATTAGGCAGACTGCTAAACCTGTTCAAGCGGTCTGGCCTACTAATATGAGGCATAAGAGTGTAGCATAATACTCCAGGCAAGTGGCCGTGGTACCATAGAACTCAGAGACAAGAAAATAAATTCATTATCGTGCTTGTGCAAAAGCTAAGAAGATTTTTGAACTTACTAAGCTCAGAGTCTTCACAGATTTTCTTAAAGGACATGTTCTGGTCATATATTACCCTCAGTTTGAAACAGAAACCATAAAACTTGTCCTCTGCAATTATGCTGCATTAAAGAGACACGCGGGTAGGCAAAGAGTCATCAACTCCTAAAGAACACATTATTAGCAACGTATGTCTAGATACCCAGCGGAAGCGCTTTTGAGCAGCTTCTGAAGCGCTGAAATGGAATGTCAACGCGATTCTTATTCATATCCCAATTCCATTTCTTTTAACAAAGGCATGTCATCAGAGCAAAGCGCTTATATTTTGTTGTTAAAGAAGCACAATTGAAGCTAGGCAATTGAAGCTCTTGGTAAGCTCTTGAAGCTTGCGTGATCCATAGTATCAATATTATCGCTATTTTACTGAAATCCACCCCACCCCCAACAGCATTAATTCAATAATAAAATTTCCCTTACTGCTTTCACCAGAAATATTATTTCATAACTGACACGGTATTAGGAAAACCACAAATTTGTCAAATAAGGGGATTAAGAGAAAATTTGAGAAAAACAAAGCTACAAATGGGAGTCTAGAGTGTGTGCTTCCAGAGAGCTTCCATTACATTTGAATAGGAAGCGCTTCTTTCTTGCTTCTTTTGGCAGCGCTTGATTAACTTCCCGCTGGGTATAGATTAAACACCAATTGTAGGAGATAGGTACACACTAGATCTTACAGCTCGAATCGTGGTTAAGGAAAGGCCAAACCTAAATGGGAAGTGAAGTGAAGTTAGGTACTATTGCATATGAATGTATGAGAGTGACCAATCTGGATGTAAGCGGAAATTACATCTAATTGAGTGGAAGTAACGTTTACTTCACTTCTGCGTTACTTATCATTTATGTTTAACCTGAAGGCTCCTCCGTATTATAGTCCAATACTCCGCTAACCTAGTCTTCTCTGATACAGCACTAATAAACAACTTCAAGCACGAAAAAACTTATGTTTTAAATTTATTCAAATTCGCAAATATGGGACAGAAGAAAGGCCTGCCACAAAAATTCTCTAATAATGAACTTTTATCTGTTAATTATGCTCCAAGTTCGTTGCCATAAGGGCATTGACCGTAGAGATTCTTCCATCTGTCCGTCATTTACTCTTTTAGCATTAAAACATTTTTAAAAGAACAAAAAAAAAACAACAACAACCACAACAAACCTTTTTAAAGTGTAAAAATTACACCAACAAAAAGCGGCAACTTTTGTCAATGGCCAAAGAGAGCCCCAAATCGACCCACGGACGGAACGGACCCTCCTTCGTGCTCCGTCTTTAGAAATCATAGCCATCAGCCGTAACCATAATCATAATTCCGCACCCTTGTGTTCTGGAGTTTTCAAACGGTCATTTTCCCCGCAACGGCGGCGGCGATGACGATGACGACGACGACGTCGTCCTACAAAAACAAACCCAAAGAATTACGCTAGCCTTTCAATGGCCGGGTTGAGTAACCTGCGAAAATTCTTACGAAACCGGTCCACATCGGTTCTTTTGAGTTGAGGCCCGGTAATTAACTCTTTACTGGCTTTATTTGGGTGCTTTGAACCGATCTTGACCACAACCAAAAAATGAGGCAAAAAATGTGTTCCCGATGCCTCCAGGTTTTGCCCAGATACAAATTGGGTCCCGTTGCCGAGATTATGTAAAGTGAGTTGATATCAAGCCGGGATTAGATTATTTCTGGGGCAAGATAAAAAAAAACAATTTTTGCATAGAACTGGGTGAATTATGTTACGACGTTACTGGGGTATGTTACGGGACTCTTCGCACTCTGGAATTTATCTTAGGTTGATAAACGAGTCATATGTTTTTGTGGGAAGTGGAGAATGGGCTGCAAAAAAATATAGGTGCAGTATTGGAGGAGAAAAAAAACATAAACCTTTCCCATTTCGCACCTGTGACCATTTTTTTAAGAACACCATAGATCAACTTACGCAATCGCTGCAGTTTATGCAATTTATGCCTATTTACTGGGTGCAAAAAAATATTGTGAAAAAAAGTGAAAGTATATTTCAATTTATGATCGTTAACAAAGAATTTTCAACGCACAAAATTTCATCATAATCGCTTGAACCTTACATATCACTCCAATTAAAACTGGACCGTCACTTACATGATTTCATTCCAAGCCCTACTATATACAATTCGTACAATTGAATTAAAGCTACACATTGGCACACACGTATGCCACAGCCTCAGGTGTTATAGGGTTGAAAAAAATAAGCATAACGTTAAATTCCCTACAGGTGATTGCTTGGTCCATAGGATGACAGTGTTTTGTCAATTAGTTCGGACTACAAGTCTTTGATTAATGACCTCATCATAAATCACAAGGCAGATTTTGAAACAGGTCCAAATGTTTTTTTTATTTTTTATTTCAAGTGAAAGTTTTTTATTTTATTTTTATTTTTTTTAATTGTTTATATTGCACATCGTCTTAGAAAAAATTAATTTGTGTAAACAGCACTCTTGTGGGTATAATAAATCCTGCAAGATGGATGGATGGATGGATGATGGTGGAATGTTGCTGGTTTTGGGTTAGGACATGTTGTGGGTCAGTGGGTATAAAATTAAAGACAAAGACCAGACAAAAAATGTGATCGTAATCAGTGGTTGTTTAGACAATGTTGATGTAAACTATCAACGAGTACATTTTTTGGATCTTTACATCACAGCCATGTAACTTGAACTATTGACATGTGAATGGTTGTAGCTGGCAATGCTGTATTTCCACTAGTACTAGTAGAAAAATCTTGCAGCGATAATCAGATAAAATTGGAGCCTACCTATATATGCAATATATTTAATGGATTAGAGTTACTTCAAATGATATTCGTAGTTTTGTTGTGCCAGCCATGTCTGACAGAGCTGATCCACCTCGACACAAAAGTTCGGATAACAGTTTAGAACACTAGGGAGCAAAATCGGGGCTTTAAAAAATTGTATAGGGCGAAAAAAACGGGCAATTATCTTGGTGATCATAAAGGGTCCCAATATCATACTCAGTAAACCGGTTCTCGTTTGATTGCGTAGGTCAAGCAGCATTGGACGTGGTTAGTGCTTAGTTGGGGACTGCTGAGTAAAAGAACACTCGGTCTATGCCGATGCAGATGCATTTATAATTATCCATGCCTGTATGTAACGGGAGTGTTCATATCTTTGGCAAGCGAATTTTTGGATTTGCGTGCCTGTGATGAGACGTGCATGGACAGACTTAATCAAATCCTCAAAAAGGGCGATGAGGCGTCACCTATGTTATTTAACTTAGCGTTGGAAGCTTATTATACTTACTTATTTAGCTTAGCGTTAGAAAAACATCTTCTTTATCTTTCTGTATTTATTTCGGTAAGGAACTGGGCCCAAAAATACCGCGGCCACTAGCTTACCTATGCTACTAAATCCCTATACTTCATATTGGTAGGCCAGACCGCTTGAAACAGTTCAGCAGTCTGCACAACGGCTTGAAGCTTAGACTTGACTGTTCCAGCAGGGTAATCAAGCCAACAGCCCGAGTAAAAATAAACTAACGCCTTACAACGGGCGAAACCCAAAAGTGATTGAAACATAGTCGTCGGCCATGTGAAGGGCATCAGAAGGCTTGTTGCCGGAAAGTACGGCCGTGCACCCTACAAACTCCCCGACGGGTATACGTTTGTATATAATGCGGTGAACAACATGCGCTCTACGTACTTTTCGTACAACAAACCGACGACTGGCGAGCTCGCTTCTCTTATCCATCGATAATCTTGTAGGATAAATCGAAAGGACCATTCATTGTACATAACGAAAATGTTCAAGCCCACATTAAATAAATACATACATTTGGTGCAGATTTTTTTTTCGCTCAAATTTGCAGTGGAATATCCGCGAGTACAGCTTAGTTCTTGACCATTTAAATCTTTTCGTCAAGTTTGGCCGTGGTTAGGCAGTTTGTGCTCCCATTTAAAATTGCTCAACATTCTACGGCCTTCATACCCTCTTAACAAGCTAAGCGGCCGGTGTTCGCCCGCCTTAAGCCCATTTTTATTTTCACTCGGGAAATGTTTCTGTGTAAGTGTATCCTTTCTATTGCGCGCCAACAATTCCTGGACCGAGTTTAAAGAAGGCAGAAGAACTAATAGCTTAGAGTTAGCCAGTCCGCTTACGGCCTTCAGCGTTCGCTATGTTTCATAGAAGTCCGATTGGCAAGGGCCTCGCAGTCAAATGAATACAATGTCAAAGTCTTGCCTAGTCTTACATCAGTCCAGCAGGAGGAAATGTGTGTACCGGCTTTCTAAGGCTCATGCCTAAGACAGGAAACATCACCTGGGGTCAGCACCCAGACGGTCGTGTCAGATTCCTTCATACAGATTTGCACGGCTTTTGAATCCAGACCGGTACAAGCCGTGAAGGCATTACTTTGGCCTGGCGTCTTCAACCCTCCGACCCTTACAAAGAGATCGCTCGAAGTTGTTTACCAGAGCCGGGGCAGTGTCGCTTACGGATCAGCGACCTACCGCCTATGCTTTCTTTACGAGAAAGGTGACTTCGACGAAGCTCGCTACCCATTTCACTGGCCACCTAGGCGACCCGCATGTGTACCGAAAAGTGGTCAGCATTCTACCGAGAAGCTTCTACCTCTCGGTTCTGTATGTCTTTATATCAGTCTAAGAAAATAACCACTTCATTCATAACTCTTATACTCTCGCCTGGCCGGCTTACGCCATTTCATGACGGGTCTGAATCAGCTATCTAGCTCCTATCTCTTCTGGCATGCTTGCCTTTTGCTGCTTTTATGGGATTTGTTTTGCTTAAGCCTCTAGTAGATGGCTTTAATCGCCTCTACCACCATTCTTCACACATCTTCCGACCTCATATCTGGTTCAGGATGTTCTTCAGTCAGCGGTTGTTTCTGGACGAACCTGTGCTAGCATTTCAAGTACTTAGTAGACTTGTCCCTGAGAACGATTAGCTCACCAGTAAGGCAACGCTGCGTTTATGGCGGGTTTTGCTACTTCAAGGAGAAATCTTACCAGTTTGAAGAGAGTCAGTCGCCAGCGCTGGCTCTGCTCTGTATCACCAAAGTAAAGCCCCACATGTTACAATATACTGGTGAGACCTATGGGGTGCGACAGCGAGAGAGACCCAACCTTTGCTGGAAGGATGGCGCAGGCCAGGACGCTCAGAGCTCAGGGATGCCAAACTGGATGACATCGGCTCAGAATCGGAACCGGTGGCAGTGGCGAGAGGCCAGGACCGGATCCCGGTTGTTGAGCCGTTAAAGAAGAAGAAGTTACCCTGGACCTAATGGTGGTGGTATATATTCTTTGCTTGGGTTTTGGTCGAAGACCCATATGGATTCACAAGATCTGCAGGAGGCTCCCCGAGATCTGCCTGTCCTGCTGATCAGAGTATCCATACGATGGTCCCAGTTGAGCTTAGCATCTAGCGTCACTCCTAAGTAATTGGCTTGAAGTGAAAACCCTGTAGTTTCTGCCAGCAAGTTGTCAGGATTGACATTTAGTCCTACGCTGACGTCATAGCTGTAAACCAAACCGAGTGTCGAGCAGTCCCCCAACCTAGTACTAACCACGTGCAATGCTGCTTGACTTACCGGCCTATCGAATATGCTAATAGAACCCTTAATGGTCACCAATGCAATTGCCTGACCATGGTTCGTTTTGACTATTCCGTGTGTCTTTTATTGATACTTACCTGGAATGGGCAGTCGAATTTTTAACTAAGCGTACCGTGCCTCTTTCAGGCCAACAACAGGCGAATCTTATTTTTACTCGGGTATTCAGACGGATGAACACGATCAAAAAGCGGACAAAAAACAGCGAGATAATCGACGATTCACGGCCTGGTTGATAAATTTCCAACTATTTACCTGATCGTTAATAAAAAGTCGATTCGAACCAAAGAGAAGGTTCTAGATTTTAGTAGCGAACTTTTTGATCATTCATTCTACAAACTAGTCATTGCACCTAGCAACTTATTCTGTGTCTTGCAGCAGTGCCTTGGTGGGCACCGAATGACAAAGAACTGAAAACTGTGGTTATCAACTGGTTCAATGATCAGACGACAAACTTCTATGCAAAGGGATTCAAGAAGCTGGTGCAGTGTTACGAAACTGAACAGAAGTTATGTCAATAGAAACTTGTTATGGCGAATACGAATGTGTCCAAACCTAACTTGTCGAATATGCCTCGTACTTCACAAAATTTATAAAGATTAACAATAGAGGAGTATGGCCATGTTGAAAACTGTTAAAAAATATAAAAGTACTATGGAGAAAGGGGTTCAATGTATCTTGTTTTATTATGCACACCGGAAACTGCAAAATTTCATGGTATAAGCTCAACTAGTTGTTTTGTATATCTGAAGTATGGGAACATAACAATACAAAAACAAAATGCTTGAAGATCCCCAATTACAGCTCATATGTACTTATCTTATCTATGCATCCATCTACAAACTGAAATTCCGACAATGCGCGGTTTCCGTTTCAATTATGCATATTCAAGCTGGTACCAGCTCAGATTTTTTCCTTATAATTTAATCGCCATAACACCAAATCAGATTCCGTTCAGCTTTCCGATAGATTCAGATCAAATCCACTGCTCTTCAGCATAGACCAATGTCCGCCTTAAAATTAAGGCAAATTACGATCTTCACATGTTCTCCGCCTCGACTCACAGTCTTCTTGGCCTCGACTTCAGCTCACGAGCATTTCAACTGGATCAGAAGTGGTAATTTGAATAGAGATTACATAGGCGAGTGCATAAGAGAGTTACCTGTAAACAAAACGGTACGAGCCACCTCTCAGCGCAGATCCAGCTCATAGCAAAACCTTCAACTGTTCACATTTCGAATAGTTTTCCGCTAACACCGATTATGAATCAATGCCAGGGATTAGTAGTCTTAAGCCAGCCCGGAAAATGTGCAGTGAAAAGTTCCCGCCGAGGAAAATTATTGCAAAAAAAGACTTGAAACCGGTTCGTCGCAATTTGAACCGAAGCACTGGTGTAATGGAGCACCAACAACAACACAAAACCCAGCGAATTATTAGCATTAATTCCGCACCACGCCTCAATATCCGCTGGAGCATGAGCTGGGAACGCTCTGGAAATGCAGTTATCTTATGTTCTATGTCAACGCCAACAGCTGGCAACAAATTGCCGTGAAGTGCCGTGAATTGCCGTGTCTTTGGGTTTGTTTTTTTTCTGTGCGCCTCTAATTCATCCCAGAGGATGAATTTTCTTTCCCCATCGGCGGCGACACCTTCGTACATATCAAAACTGAGCCCCCATGCGGTACTTGGTGTCGCGTGTTGGCGTCTTGTTTTCGCCTGTGTCTACTTTCCCCCATTTCACGCGTTTTCACGCTTTTATTATAATTAAAATTGCGACTCTCTTGTTGGTGCTGATGCTGATGCTTAGATTTTGCACCGCTTGTTCCATATCAGTCTGGCATGTCGGTGTCTCCAAACTGCAGCCAGAATGAGAATCAGGTTGAACCCGCCAACCGGGAAAACAGGTCACCCAGCTAATGTGTCATAATCGATGCTGCGAGAACGCACAACTTAATTCGTCTATGTCCCATTCTTCTTCTTTTTACTAATGGAAATTTTTTGTCATCTTTCAGGTCGGCTGAGTTCATAGCGCTGATAGCGGTGTCGTGCACGCTCTTCCTGTTTATGCACACAAAGACCCTCAATTCCCGCCTGCACGAGATGGAGGTTAAGCTGCAGCCATCGGAGATATCTGCTCTTGGACTTACCGGTGGTAATGCTATCAGCAATGTGGAATCCAGTAAGTATAGAAATTTTCCTTTGTTTTATCGAATTTTTATTAAGATTTGGGACACACTGATCTGCAGAAGGCGCTTGAAATATTCCCTCAAATTGGCAAATCATAATTTCGCACTATTTGAGGTGGAACAGTGAATACATACCTGCAGGGGTTTAAATTTAAGTGCAAAACAATGGAAACTGCAAATGAAATTTTTCCTAGATACAAGTAGTCCAGGCTTTGTTATAAAACAAATTTCTTCTTTGTAATTATAGAATCCGAAAAGTTTAATCGTAAAATTTTTTCTCAAACTTTTACCCTCATCCCAAAGGTGGGAAGAAGAGGTCTCGAATCTTGGAAGGACTTTCGGGAGATCAGCCTAGCATTTTTGTGTTCAAGACACTGGAAAGATACGTTGTCTCTAATTTCGACCAATCGGTAGAAGTTACTGTACTGTCCGCAGCTCAACATGCCTGTCTCAGAGGGAGATAGCAAAAGGTGGTAGGAACTATCGAAAGAACCCTACATTCCAATCAATACATCTAGACATAAAAGAGGCCTTTAGCAGAGTACGCTTCGAATCTTAAAAGAAAAAGCTAAACTTAATTTAACAGCTCACGGCTTCATGGAGCTCCAGAATAATCCAAGTGGGTTTGGGAGCCAAGCTGGTAACCAAATACCCATACACCACAAGAAGAAGAACTGGTCTCTCCTTACTGTGACTAATACCGAGAATGTCATATTTCCAGCTGTGATGAGTGAAATCATGGACAGGCCCTCCACACTAGGGAGGGGAAGAGAAGAACTGGAACGAATTGCCCCGGGCCCAGATCAAAGGGACCCCGGAAAAATTGAAAACCAAAAAGCTAAAATCCGTATATCCCTGCGTCATAAACGTCAATAAAATACTCGAGTAAATACTCATGAGTAGAATCGAAAGAAAATTACTCAATAAGTACTTTTTACTCGTTCAAAAGTACTCCACTCCTTAAGAATCGATGAGTACTTCTTCTGACAGTTGTGGCAGTTCCTTCCTTCTCCAACTAGAGCTGCACTCTATATGAAGAAAATAGATTGTCGACGCAATATAAAGGTCCTTTCCTAAGACTCTAGTCTTTCACATAAAAAAAACATATATAGTACGTATGCATGATCAGTTGAACTAGGGATTGAACCCGAGTTCAACTACATGTAGAGTTAACGAGTTGAGTTAGGGCCAACTGATCACGATTGAAATAATGCATATAAACGCGAGTTCAGTAGTAGAGTTGAACCACAACTCAACTACTCAACTCATCACGTGTACGTGGTAATCGACAATGTGTTTCGAGTACATGGAACAAAAATATTAGGCAAATCTGCTAATCTTCGTGAGGTGGGGGCTAAATTCTTCTTCTTCTTTCATCATTCTTGCCGTTTTTTGGCGACCAGCCTCGGTTACGGATATTCGTTGATATTTTATGTCTTCCTCGATATTCTTTAGCCATTTTTTCTTCGGTGCCGATCACTGAATTCTCCAATCTCCGGGCGGTCTCGCCGCGGTCTCGTTCACGTAGCAATCGGTTATCATCCATTCGGCAAACATGTCCAAACCACCGTAGTCGACGTTTTTGTATTTCTTCTTCCATCAGTGTCTGCTGATCGCATCTTTGTCTGACTATCTCGTTTCGAAGGCAATCGCGGAGTGAGAGACCGAGAATCTGCCTCAAGCATCGCATTTGGAAGACCTCGAGCTTGTTAACGTCCGGTTTGAGCAGTGTTCACGTTTCCGATCCATAAAGAAGAATCGGAAGGATCAACGTTCGGTAAAGGCGTACTTTTGTTTTGATGGAAATATTTGTTTGTTTCCATATGCACCACTTAAGCGAGGCGCTTGTTTGGCCGATGTGGCTGTGCATGTCGGCCGTCTATGCCACTTTCATTTCCTTAACGAATGCTCCTAAATATGCTCGATTAGGGCTCCATCGAGGTGAGCACTGGCCTCGATCAGTCCGTTGTAAGCACTTAGATCTTTTCCACATTGATTTTTAACCCGTCGTAAATAAAATTGTAGTATAAGATGTCCGCTGCTTCGACATCCGTGTTGTCAAAGAAGGCGCTATCGTCGGCAAACATTAAGTCGGTTACGAAGTTGTCGTCGTATCGAACTCCGAGTCGTCCATCGAATGCTTCACTCATAATCGCGTCGAAAACAACGTTGAAGACAAGTGGCGAAGCGACCTCTCTCTGTCGGACACCCGTTTGAATCGGGAACTTGTCGGATGAGCCACTTTGAATACAAACGCTGCTGGTTGAGCCATCGTACGACGCTTGGAGAAGTTGGATGATTTTCAATGGCACTTGTTCAGTTTCCAAGGGTCTCCCCAAGCTGTTCCAATCGATGCATTCAAAAAAGAATTGGAAATCAAGGAAAACGACGACAGTTCGTTTGCCGAAATGAATTCTGTCTTCCATTAGCTGACGGAGAGCAAATATTTGATCAATGCACATTCGATGTGGTCTGGAATCCCGCTTGTTCTTTCCGGCTCGTTTGCTCTCTATGTTTCTGGAGCCTCGATTGTAAGATTTTCGTTAATACTTTGCCGACGATCGAAAGGAGGCTAATATATACCGCGATAATTATTGCATTCCCGACTGTCTATTGCATGTCTCGATGACTCTTTTCAAAATTGGGACAACGATCGCTTCCATCCGAATTTTTAATGTCGTTTGTTGCTGTTGTTTTGCCGCCTAACCGCCGCAGTGTCTGGTACAGCTTCCGGTACTCGTGCCTCGACGCCGCTTCTTCCATGTCGGCCGTAACATTATTCCAGTACGTTTCTTATTTCGATTTCCTTTTCTGTCAAATTTCTTTGTTCAATCGTCGGTATTGCCGTCGTCGTGTTTCATTCGCTGCCACATACGAACGGCCATCAAAAATTGGGTCAACCAGCTGTTTCTTTATAGCTGGATAAGGACGAAGGGCGTTCGTCAAGCTAAAAGATTCATCCAAATCGACGAATCTAAAGCGGACAAACTTTAAAATTTCAGAAGTTGGGAGCTAATTATCATCTAAGCAGAATAGGTTTGGTAGTTGATTGTAGCTGTGGCGGGGCGGAGCACTTGCTGTGCGACTGTGAGCCTTCAGCCAGCAATAGATTGAGCCTACTCTATCACGACTTCCAGGTAGGTTTGGAATATGAAACCTAAATCAGTTTTAGACTGTATTATAAGCCTAAATAACTTTTAAAACGGGGTTGGCACAATAGACCAAATAATACGTCGCAGTGCCGGCCAAGGCACTTTATAACAAGAATAGAATGGTTTTGTTCGAATTTGTTACAGAAAACTTCTAATTTCTACTTTGGAATATAGCCAAAAAATTCGTGGTATTCCATTAAAAAGTTCGATTTCAACACCATAATCTACTTTAAACAAATTTAAATTAGTATTAATTACCAAATACTTAAGGAGTCATAAAAAAATTTAACTACACACTAAGTGGAAGTTGAGTAGGTACTTAAAATCTCCCATAGGTAAAATCTTCCATAGGTACCTGAAATCTTCCATTTCTTTCATCATGCTCATAAAAAACGTAAAAGATTTCTCTCGTCAATAGACTCCCTCGTAAAACCAACTAAATTGCGGGTGTATTACTGCTTTATTATAAGGTGTGCAAAAAAAAAGTTGTACCCAAATCACTGGGTGTTGATTTAGTGTTGATAAATCAATGCTACAATGAGAAAAGTTGGTCTATGCTCTATTTGCAATTGATTGGTTTAAAAGAAAAAATGACTAATCAATTTTGGGAATGTACACTTCTAGGTTAATCTTAATCTGGTCTGCCAACGTTGATTAAATCTTTCTATAAAAATACATATCACTCGACCGCGCAGCGCCCATGTTCTATACCCAAAAATAGCGGTTTCTCTGTTGTTACCTAATTTCGTTGAAAAAAAATATGTGCCACCTCTTGAACCGGTAAATTTCATTCAAGTTCAATGAAACCACGACGGCATCTGATATCAAGTTCAACATCACGAAACAGAATAAACACCTCACCAGGTCACGGAGCACCTGAATGCTGCAGCAGCAGACAGTAGCTGGTATCAGCCCGTCCCGCTCGGCTGCACGATTGACCATATTCGACCCACCAAGAAAAGGTAAGCGACAATCTTAAGCTGGGATCACACCTTAGAGTTATGCCAGTCGTCAGTCAACCACAAAGCACCTCGACCTCATCCTGGCAGTGGTCCAGCACTAAACGAAGATAACTTATGCAATCACAAAACTGCGGGTAGATCAATTCCAGCACTTATGATAAGGAGAAATAAATATTTAATCATCATAGATATCACCTGAAAATATTATGGCGGCTCCAAAAAAGGTGCAAAATCACAACATACAAATCCACAATCGTGATACTTTCGATTTACTGTAGACTTTTATTCGTTGGGTTTGCACCTTTTGCACCTGGCCCATATGAAATGTTGGTGATTGACCATCATGGCATCTAGTTAAAGGAATGTGTTTTTTTGCTTCTATTTATTGAGAGAGAAATGAAAGCATTTCCGATGGCGTGGCGCGATGCAATCGATATCTGCAACTAGCCCCAGCTCTTTTTTATTATATATCAGGAGATTAACTTTCTAGTGATGGATATCTCGAGCTAGAGAAATAATTTCGACTTTGATGGACGTTTGGAACGTGCATGGCCCCGAGTAATTGGACCGCCCAGCGGTGCTGGGATTAATACATTTTCTCTATGCTATGAGAGATGGGCGGACTGTTCCGCCATCAATTACGTATAGGTACAAAATACGGGTGTCTCTTTTTTAATAGCACCTGCGGTTTTTTAATAGGATACAGGCGATAACAACAACATCGCAACGTAGGCAAACAATTCCAGAAACCAGCAAGAATGGAAAGGTGGAGCTGGTTATTTGGTCTAATTCATAAAAACTGGTCTAATTGAAGATCAATTTATTATAGAGTCCGAAAAACCACCTTTGCTGGATATTTTACAGTATTTTACAAAGTTTTTGTTTTGTAAATTATAAGTTGTAGACGGTTTCCTATTTTTTGTTCATCTTGTAGGATAAAGTGAAGGGAACACCTTTTTAATTTATCTTCTCAAATAAAAGATACCTAAAAATTGGAGAATGTGAGATCAATTAAAAAATATAACAGTAAACCCCAAGGAAATTGTTAAAGTTGTTGTTGGTTTTCTACAATAAAACTTCACCTTTCTCTCCTCAGTCACTTTGTTACCACAAAAAAAACACAAAATTTTACACGTGAAAATCAGGCGTTACCAAACTTTACCGGTAATAGTGACCCACCTTTGATTTAGAAAATGAAAGTTTTTATGATTCTTATTCGTCTTAACTTGGTGTATTACATAAAAATAAATAGTTGAAAAAACTAAAAAATACGCTTTTATTTTGAAATGTACCAAAATGTAAAAAAGTAATTTTGAATGTAAAGTTTTTATTGCTGCAGTCACTTACTTATATTAGTGCAGGCGCTGGAGGTAGTTGAGTATGCATAATATAAGGACCGAATTCCGTCAACTGATTTCAGGGTATTTTATCAAAATTTATAGTTAAAACATCGACGGCACGTAAACCATAGCTCTGAAACAATTAAAAACTTTATGGTAATACCTCAAAACGTCAGCTTCAAGTGTCAATAACTCGAAAACTAAGCGTGATATCGAAAAATTTTATTTCACATTTCTTTTTCAACTTATTTTGTGGTGGTTCATCAAAATCCATCGTCAAAAAGCAGCCCACGGAAACAGTAGAGGTGGCAATTAAAAAAGGGGTTAAAAAAATTAGACCCAAAAATGATATTTTCTACTTTTTAGTCTTGTCTTCCGCCATTTTATGTTTTCGGCCATATTAGATTTAAAATGACCTCACACAGCTTGCTGTTCTGCATGTCGTACTGTTTTATTAGATACCCTTGTCGTTGGCTCGGTGGAATATAATTGCTAAAATCGGCCGCCATTTTGAAACCACCATCTTGATTTTTTACAAAATGGTCAGATTGCATTGTCATTCAAACTAAATTTCAGCTCAATCGGAAACCGGGAAGTGGATCAAATTTAACTTCCAAGATTTTATTACAGTGAAGCTAATAAAAGCGTATTAAAAACCGACTTCAGGAAAAAACCAATCCCATGATACTAAAAAAAAGAATCACGTTTTTGAAGAGGGTGCCAGGTAGTAGTTGACTTTTATTGCACTAACTCTACGAAAGTTGTTTTCATTTCATTGTTAGGCTTATGCTCTTAATACATCAACCACAGTTGTTAGCACCGTCTTCAAAAGTGATTCTTCATTCTAAATCCATTCTGAAGGGCTTAGTGTTGTTAAGAATTACAAACAATTATTTAATCTTTTTTTGTGTATCACGGGATTGGTGTTTTCCTGTCGGTTTTCAAACTTTAGGTCCACATGGAACGATTTACTTGCGCAAATTGGCTTGCACAAGTGAATTGGCACAAATAGATCGTTTCGTGTAAACTCAACGGGTTGACTTGCGCAAGCCAAAATGTTTGGCTTGTACAAAATATGTCTTGGCTACAACTCTCATCATGCGCATGAACGGTGATCAAAATAATCAAAAAAGAATCTGGTTTTTTCGGACGGAATCATGGGAGGACACACGAAGGTGCTGAACTCTGTTACCATCCCCACAAAAATTGACTTCGGTATACCTGAGATTAACTTCACGAGGAACTACGGACTCCACAACCCTTCACGTCATGAATGGAGAAACAGACCACACAGTTCCCAGGGTGCCACAAACTTCTTTACTGATGGCTCTAAACTCGAAGTAGAGTTTCTCGAGATGCAACACTAGTGTTGAAACTCTCGCACTGTCGCATGCGAGACAACAGCTTCTGCCCCATGGCGAGAGTAGCGCGGCAGTAAAAAGCTCCCAGTCTCGCCGAGACAACACTATCGAATGCGAGGCTTTCGCGCTCTCGCGGGATTTCCCAGTCGGTTAATTTTTTTCCCGGATCGTTGCGGGACTTCCCGATTCTATAGAAAGTAGAGTTTTATATTTTCGTCGGTAATATATTTATGACCTGGACAACCCCAGTCTTCCAGAGTTTAAAGTTGCCGGTAAATCCCCAACACGCTGGCGAGAGCCCGAGTGCACCCTTCTAAACATACCGTTGTCTCATCGAGAGAAGCGTCCCTAATCTAGTCACACTACTCTCGCGGAGACAATGGGTGGTGTGAATAAAAATTAAGTGAACACTCTGAGTGGATTCTCTTGAGAAGGGTATGTCGTCCAGAGTGAAGACTAATTAGGAGGGAATACAAATTCTCTTAAATGTTAATTTTATGTTAATTTTTTGGCATTTAATTTTTTTTGCATCTGCGAAAAGAAATTCTTTTTCAATGTATTTTTTATTCTGTTTAGATTTAGGGGTGGGATTAAAATAAATTTCCAACATTTTTTAATAATATTTCAACAATTTTAAAAACTTTTTTCATATTCAACTTTAATTTTACCCCTCTTAAAGGCACAAACAGATTGTCGCAGAAGTTGTGACGGCAGGTGGAGGAGGTCGAGAGTGCAGCACTGACTCTCGCGAGAGTAACGCGATACTATTGCGACACAACACTGTAATATCACTGTGACAAGACAACAGTGGTCTCACTCTCGCGCAACGAGATCGAGACAGCGGCCGACTGTTGTCTTGTCTCGCTCTCGTGAAACTCTAACTCGAAGGTGGAGTAGGAGAGGGAGTATTTTTCCCAGAGCTTGGGATTGTAGTTTCCTTTCGACTACCCGATCATTATAGTGTATACCAAGCGGAGGTTCTAGCTATGCATGAAGCTGTTCTACTAATCAACCGGAAAGAAGACAGGAATCGGACTGTCTACATCTTCTCAAATAGTCAAGCAGCTCTCAAAGCCCTGCGCTCTTGCACAAACAGTTCTAGAACTACCTCTGAATGTCGCAGATCTCTTAGCGAGATAGCTCAACAGTTCAGGACCCTGTTCGTATTGGTGCCTGGGCACCGAAATATAGAAGGAAATTGTAAAGCTGACGAACTGGCCGACCGCTACTCTCCTAACAGGAAAGGAAAGAGTTGGTACGCCTTGGGCCACTTTTAAACTCCGTTGAAAACAGCATACAATGCAAGAAGCAGAAAATCACAATAAATGCACTGTGGCCAAATTAACCTAACCCTCTTATGATCTCAGGCGGACTATCTCACTGCTGAGCCTCGGTAGACAAGACCTCTCAGCTATAGTGAGAGTGCTGACCAGACACTGTCTGATAGGGACGCATACGACCCACTTAGGTTTTGAGACCTACAATTTTTGCAGAAGCTGTAAGAATCCGGACGAGGAGGAAAGTGTACTACATCTCCTCTGTTACCGCCCAGCCCTAAGCAGAAGGAGACTAACCACATTTGGTGAGCCCGTTATAAGCACGCTTGCCGAGATCGCGAAGATTGGGATCCCTCAACTTAGAAGATTTATTACTTCCTAGAGATGGTTTAGCGAAGAAACGACACTTGAACATCAGGTTTAAAGTGGCATCACTATATGTATGAGCTCAAACCAACAGCTCAACCATATCTAACCTAATCTAACCTAACAAAAAGCAAAAACCAGAAAACGGTAAAATGTGCCTTTAAAATAGTACGTAGCAAGCTTAGCTCGGGTATTATAAGTACACATTTTTGGACGATAAAGCGGTAGGGACTAGCTGTACTAGTATGCATAGCAGGCGAGATATTAATTGTCTTTAATCTTTTATATCATTTACATATATCAAATTACATCTCGCTGCCCTATTGTGATTAAATATGGTTAAAAAGGAGGTCACGAAGCTGTCACGAAGTTGTAAAGAAAAAGGTGAACCACCATTTTGAATTTGGAATAACGCCGCACAGCCAATAGTATTCTACATGTACTTGCATTACCCTTTCATCTGATACCTATGACGGGGGTCGGGGAGCCCAATTGCGAAATTCGGGTGCCATCTTGGAACCGCCATCTTGATTTTTTTTACAAAATGGTCAGATTGCATTATCATGCGAACTATACGTATTTGAAGTTGATCGGTTATATGGAAGTGGGTCGGCCGAAGAATCGAACTCGCAACCCTGTAGCTCCCACAGACGAGAAGTAGGACATAAGACCACTGCACCATGGCAGAGGTGCTAAGAGCGGGTTGACTAAATACAAATCATTTCAGAAAGTCTGTTAGGGCTTAGAATGCCTAAAACTCAGTGGACTACAGGGCAGCTTAAGAAATAAACCTTGTTTGACGATTCGAACTTTTATTTAACAAACTTCAATTCTTTAACAATTTTAAAATTCAATATAATTTCACTAATTCAAATAAACATTAAGTTAACTATTAAAAATTTCAATAAAATTCACAAACCAAAATATTTTAATTCATAAAATTTCACAATTCTTTAATTCTGAAATGTAGTCCTTATTTCTTGATGAACTGAATTGACTCCAATTATTAACGTCCAAAATGGGTCCTTCCAATTCGATGCCAATTATCTGAAGATTTAAAATTTTATTTAGTACTTAGAAATGTACATCAACTCGAGACGTAAGATGTACTTGACTATTGGGAATTTTACATGAACTCGTTCCGTTGCATGTATTTAGGAGTTAGGAATATGTGCTTACATGAGCTCGGTTCGTTCCATGTAAGGTAAATGAGACTTTGGGATGAATTTACATCAACTCGTGACGTTCGATGTAAATATTATTTGAGATTACATGAACTCGACCCGTTCCATGTACCTTGGATTGAGATCACTGGTTATTTTGTGAGATTTTCTTCGAGCTCGAGTCGCTACGAAGATCAATTGTGATCTGAAAATTTTCAGCCAGCTGCGGCGATATTTATTTCTCTCTTAACAATGGCCGGTCAATTCGCCGGGGCGAGAGTTTTGGTGGGGTAATGCTTCATATGGTTATTTTAGTACTTCATTTATTTTAGTTCTAGTTGTTTATGTGTTTGTGCCGGCTGCAGCTGTCAATTGGTAAGATATTTATTTTGTTTGTTTTTATTATAATGTTAATAATAATAATTTTTTTTCTTTTTTTTTTTATTTATGGCGGATGGATTTATCTATGCTGGGATGGAGATTGAGTTCGGCTTTCAGTGTTGTCAGGTTCGTATGATTTCATAAGAATATTTTCTTGGTGATAAATTTGTTTATTTACAGGGATGATGGCTGTGCTGGAATTGTGAGAACTTAGACTGGTCTGCCCAAACATTTTGTGAAGTATAATGAATAATAATTGTTTATTTTATTAATGAATTTTATTTTCAGCATGTTGAGATTGAACATCCTCCCGGGCTTTGAAGCGCTAGCTTCAATTTTTTTGTGTTTATCTTGATATTGTTTTTTTTTTTGTTTGAAGGATCTTATTTGGGTTTCTCTTTTTTTTTCAATAAAAGAAATTCATTTATTATATTTACTGGTTTTATTTATTCAAGCTTAATTTGTCCCCCTTTTTTTTTGAATTCGCCTGTGTTGTCCATGCATTATCCTTTTTTTGTTGGAGTGTGATCCGGCATCGTCGGTCCTTAAGGAAGGTAAATCGCACTGTTCCTTCCTTACTTTTGTGTCGATAGGATCGTTTTGCAGCGTAAATTTTGTCCCAAGGGAAAGATAAACCTTTAATTTTTCGCCATAATGCTGGTTCCACTATGATGTTTGGTGGTGGCTGGCGTGCCCTATATTCATCCAGTGAGATCCGCCGTTTCTTAGGTGAGCTGGAACTTTGGGCAGTGCTGTGGGTGGATGTCGGCACTTTATGCGGTTGAGTACGCCTACGAATTTCCGGGCCGCACGGTATAGCCTCAAAGGGTCTTTTAAGACGTGGTGGCTGTGGTGATGTTGGCCTGGCTAATTTGGTCTTAATTGACGTTGACTCCGCTCTTGGTGGTGTGGACAATTGTGGTAGATCGTCGATCCACAAATAATCCATGATTTTTAAAAGAAAAAATAAAACACTTTAACTTTCAGCACGGTTGATATACGAATGATGGAGATGATCTTGCAGAAAAATTTTGTAGAAAATTTAACGGGTTTTCTTAGACGTTATTGTTGTAGTATTTCGGAATTTTGTTCGACATGGTTTTGATCCTTGCTATATGATATAGAATCTGAAGCTTGGGTTTCATTGACATGGTTGCGTATTATTTGGTTATCGCTGTCGTTAATAGGAAGTAGGGCTACCTTTGCGATTGGTCTTCGAATTATAGAGTTCTTTGTTTTAATATCAACTACCCGAATTAGGTTATCGGTGCCTGGATAAACTTTTGCAATGCGTCCTAACGCCCATTGTAGCGGAGGTAGACGATCTTCTTTAATTAAAACTAAGTCTCCTATTTTTAAATTAGGTTGTGGCTGAAGCCATTTAGGACGTTGTTGAAGTCTAGTAACATATTCGGTGGACCATCTCTGCCAGAAATGCTGTGTAAGTTGCTGACAAAGTTGCCATCGATTCAAATAATTGGGTTTACTCTCTAATAGATCTTGTTGTGGTGGTGCTAATAAGGCATCGCCGATAAGAAAATGGCCTGGAGTTAAAGCACTCAGATCTGTTGAATCTTCGGTCAGTGGGCATAACGGCCGTGAATTCAAGCATGCCTCAATTTGACTTAGCGTTGTGGCCATTTCTTCGAATGTTAATGTGGCGTTTCCGAGGATTCTTCTGAGGTGATACTTTGTCGATTTAACCCCTGCCTCCCAGAGGCCACCGAAATGGGGTGTATGTGGTGGATTAAAGTGCCAATTGATGCCTTCATGAGATACGTGGTCAGCGACTTGATTCTGTTGTTTGTGAACTGCTTTGAGGAATGAGTTTGCACCAATAAAGTTGGTGCCGCAGTCACTGTACATGTGTTGACATTTTCCTCTTCTTGAGATAAAGCGATAAAGTGCTGCTAGAAAGGCTTGCGTGGTAAGTTCACTAACGAGTTCGAGGTGTATGGCTTTTACTGACAAGCAGATAAATACCGCAATGTATCCTTTGGTTGCAGGAGCTCCTCGTCTCTTACTGGTTTTGATACTGATTGGTCCGCAAAAATCCACACCCGTATGCGTAAAAGGCCTTGACATCGTGACTCTTTGAGCTGGCAGATTTCCCATTAGTTGACTATTGACTTGCGCTTTGAATCGAAAACATGTCATACATTTGAGTAATAACCGTCGCACAGTATTACGCCCGTCTAGTATCCAATACCTTTTTCGTAGTAGTGATAAGGTTAGTTGAGTTCCGCCGTGCATGCATGAATGGTGATACTGGACAATTAGGAGAAAGCTTAAGTGACATGAATTGTTTAAAATTATGGGATGACGTTCGTTATGGCTTATGGGAGCGTTTTGTAGACGTCCGCCGACTCTTAAAATTTTATCGTTGTCTAAATATGGGTTTAAATTTTTTAGTTTGCTTTTTGGATGTACAGTTTTGTGTAATTCTAGATGACGGAGATCATTGGGAAAGTGTAGTCGTTGATGAAACTTCACCCAAAGGTTCGTGGCTCGTTCAAGTTCTTGTGTTGATAGCCAAAGTTGCCTTGGTCCGGGGCGTTTGATTGTACGGAGACAATATGCCGTGACGCGAATTAATTTTGAAAAAGAGGAGAACCTTTTTAGTAGCTCTAACATAAATGGATTTTCATCATACATGGTATGTAACCCGTGAATATGTTTCCTGGTTTCTAGTTCTGTTTCCTCGAAACTCGGTGAATGAGGCCAGTGGCTGGGATCTTGAATTAGCCAATGAGGTCCGCTCCACCACTGTGTTGTAGTGATCAGTTCGTTTGGTAGAACTCCTCTGGAAGCGAGGTCAGCTGGATTGTCTTTCGATGAGACATGATGCCATGGTGCATTTCCTATTGATGTGAAGATTTCGCTTGTACGATTTGCCACAAAAGTGGTCCACTTTCTTGGCTGTCCTTTTAGCCATGAGAGGACAATTGATGAGTCTGTCCACATGTGTGTTTCGATGTTGTCAAGCTGTAAGATATTGCGAGTATGCCGTACTAATTTTGCGGCTAATACTGCACCACAAAGTTCCAGTCTTGGTATAGAGATTTGTTTTATTGGAGCGACTTTAGTTTTGGAGGTGATGATCTGGATCTTCACGTTGTGGTCCGGGGTAGAGATTCGACAGTAGATCACGGCTGCATAGGCGTTTTGCGAGGCGTCACTAAAGGCGTGGAGTTGAATGTCCTGAGAGTTCTGAGTAGTTCCTAACCATCGTGGAATGCGAAGCTGTTCAAGTAGGGGGAGTTGAGCCTTTATCATGGACCATGAATGTTGTATTTTCGAAGGCACGGGCTCATCCCAGGTACTGCCAAGGATCCACAATGATTGCATCAGAATTTTTGCAGTAATTATCACTGGTGAAATCCAGCCTAATGGATCATAAAGTTTGGCAATCT
Organism: Thereva unica; assembly: GCA_949987705.1. NCBI lineage: Eukaryota > Metazoa > Arthropoda > Insecta > Diptera > Therevidae > Thereva > Thereva unica. The sequence continues at coordinate 124,334,746 of OX465282.1, forward strand.
CTGATAGAAGCTCTCGTTTGCTCAGCGTATGATGATCTTGAGTTATCTTTATTCTGTAGCTGAATGTGTCAGAGGAAGGGTACCACATAACACCTAAAGATTTAATGCCTTGATCTGGGTTGATGTCAATAGGCTCAGACACTGCTCTATCCTCTTCTGGGATGGTGGCTAGAATGGAATTGTCATTTGTAAGCCACTTTTTGAGCTTGAAACCGCCGCGGAGGAGAAGTTCGTTTAAGTCCTTGTGGATTGTTATTGCCTCATTGATCGAATCTGCACCCGTGAGTAGATCATCAACGTAGAAATCGTTAAGAATTATTTCGGAAGCACGTGGATAGGAGTTACGTTCGTCGGTGGCTAGCTGCTGTAGTGTACGAATTGCTAGAAATGGAGCGCAAGTGACTCCAAATGTTACCGTGGTTAAACAATATTCTTGCAAGGGATCTGATGGGGATTCTCGCCATATGATTCTTTGGTAAGTCACATCATCTGGATGCACCAATACTTGGCGATACATTTTAACAATGTCTGATACCAGCACGAATTTGAATTTCCTCCAACGAGTAAGGACCGCTATGAGTTCATTCTGTAGTGTAGGACCGGTCAGCAACACGTCGTTGAGAGAATGTCCGGAACTGGTTTGTCTCGATGCATCGAACACAATTCGTAACTTTGTGGAAGTACTCTCCTTGTAGACTGCATGATGCGGTAAGTAGAAACTTTTGTAAAAAATGGAATTGCCTTGTTGTACTTTGGTCTCGTCTTCTGAAGTTGCTGCTGGAATCATGTGTTTTAGTTGAATGTACTCATTGATGCACTGAGTGTACTCGCCCTTTAAATCTGGATTTGACGAAAACCGTCTTTCGAGGTTCAAGAAACTTCCAATGGCGGCTGCCCGCGACCGTCCTAGTGATTGTTGGTGTTGTTCGCTGATGAAAGGTAACCGCACACAATATCTACCATCCTTTAGGCGTTGATGTGATTCCTGATAGATTGTTTCGCATTTTCGATCATCTGGATTTAATGATGATGCAGTGGGAACCTCTTCAATCGTCCAAAATTGTTGTAGCTGTTGACTGAGAGTTGTTAGAGATGTAATGGACGTAAAGGTGTTGGGTGAAGAGAATTCACTGGTATTACTTGATGTTTTCCCGCATAATATCCAGCCTAATAGAGTCTCTTGTGCGATTGGTTGGTCTTGAAGTCCTTTTCGAATGTTGGGTAATATTAAGGATCCGTAAATATCAGCTCCTAATATTACATCAATTCGTCCTGGTTGATTAAAGGTGGGGTCAGCCAACTGTATCCCTTCAATATGTTTCCAGTTGATGGGTATAAAGGGTCTTGATGGTAAGAAGGACGTTAAAGTTTTTAAGACAAGGGCTTGTAGATTCAACTGATAACCCCCGGGTTGAATAACCAGGGCCGTTTCCACCATTGACCGGGAGATTCCAGCGTCGGATTGTTGTACACCCAAGATGTTCACAAGGACTGGCTTCTTTTGTAGTGAAAGTGATTGGGCGGCATATTCTGTCAGAAAGGATGTTTGCGAGCCTGGATCTATGAGTGCCCGAAAGGTTTTGCGTACTTTCCGGGGTCCTTCTAAGGTGATGATTGCAGTAGAGAGAAGAACTTCTTTATACATTGCTGAGTGTAGAGAATTAAGCGTGGTTGTGGTCTGCATAGATCGTGGCGGAGATGCTTCGTTCTCTGGTTTCGTTGCGGTATTTTGCGGGGGGCCTCTATCGGCGTTGTGCAATAGAGTATGATGACGTTTCTTGCAATGTCGACATGTAAACTTGCTCGGACAGTTTGCTCCCATATGTCCTCGTCCCAAACAATTGATGCACAGACCATTTTTGCGTGTTATGTGATTTCTCTCTTCTATTGTTGAATTCATAAACTTGGAACAATTTCTCAAGGGGTGATCTTCTCCACATGTTTCGCAAGCATGATGATGTCCTGTGACGAATGACTGAATCCTTGGTGGTGTTGAGAGATGTCGTTGGGTTTTACTTAATGATGGCCCCTTTTTTCCTATGGCTTCTAGCGTTCGGAAGCGTGCCTCCAAGAATTCGCGTAGCATCGTCCATGATGGTACCTCAGTGCTCTTACTATTGCCTTGTTCCCATAGCTGGAGCGTTTCGGTTGGTAGCTTTTGTCCTATTATGTAGACTATCATCGCGTCCCACTTGTCCACTGCCACTCCGAGATTGTTTAGCGCTTGTAGACATTCCGTTGTTACGTCCATTAAACTCCTGATTCCTTGTGCCGATTCAGAAGATACGGAAGATTGATTAAGTAGGAGTTTCAGTTGTGCGTTGACTAACACTCTCTTGTTGTTATACCTCTCTTTTAGGAGATCCCAGGCTGGAATGTAGTTATCGTTAGTTACTTGTACCTGTCGCAAGAGACCTTCAGCTTCTCCACTTAGATGTAACTTCAAGTATTGAAGTTTCTGTGCGTCAGACAGATTATGATTCTCATGGATCAGGCTTGTGTAGAGATCATGAAAAGTTGTCCATTTCCGATAATCTCCAGAGAATTTTTCCAATGAGATTCGTGGAAGCTTGATAAGATGCTCCTTACTTGACATAGCTATCTCCCTTTCCTGTACTCTGGGAGACTGACTGCCTGCTGCTATTGGTGGATACTCGGTATCATACCGAGATTCTATTGCTGCGTAGTGTGCGTAGAAGAATGACTCCATTGCTTCGTATAGTTCGTCCTGGAAATATTTGTGGTTTAATATTTCCGAATCGACAGGTTCGTTGTTTTTTGCCACGAGAATCTGGATATGTGCTCGCTTTATTTCGCTGAATTGCTCTTGGAAATCCTGCAGTCGTTTTTTGTAATATGGTTCCGTTCGCCTTGCGGAGCCATCCTTTTTGTAATTCTTGATGAAATTTTCCAAGAGATCCTTTCGTGCTATTTGCAATTTGATTTCAGCTTCCATCTTTTAATTTGATGTCACTGGTTAAATTTCTAAGCTACGCTGCGACCACTGAGTACTTTTATACCGTTCATCCGGCTCGAAGGACCAAAATGTTAGGGCTTAGAATGCCTAAAACTCAGTGGACTACAGGGCAGCTTAAGAAATAAACCTTGTTTGACGATTCGAACTTTTATTTAACAAACTTCAATTCTTTAACAATTTTAAAATTCAATATAATTTCACTAATTCAAATAAACATTAAGTTAACTATTAAAAATTTCAATAAAATTCACAAACCAAAATATTTTAATTCATAAAATTTCACAATTCTTTAATTCTGAAATGTAGTCCTTATTTCTTGATGAACTGAATTGACTCCAATTATTAACGTCCAAAATGGGTCCTTCCAATTCGATGCCAATTATCTGAAGATTTAAAATTTTATTTAGTACTTAGAAATGTACATCAACTCGAGACGTAAGATGTACTTGACTATTGGGAATTTTACATGAACTCGTTCCGTTGCATGTATTTAGGAGTTAGGAATATGTGCTTACATGAGCTCGGTTCGTTCCATGTAAGGTAAATGAGACTTTGGGATGAATTTACATCAACTCGTGACGTTCGATGTAAATATTATTTGAGATTACATGAACTCGACCCGTTCCATGTACCTTGGATTGAGATCACTGGTTATTTTGTGAGATTTTCTTCGAGCTCGAGTCGCTACGAAGATCAATTGTGATCTGAAAATTTTCAGCCAGCTGCGGCGATATTTATTTCTCTCTTAACAATGGCCGGTCAATTCGCCGGGGCGAGAGTTTTGGTGGGGTAATGCTTCATATGGTTATTTTAGTACTTCATTTATTTTAGTTCTAGTTGTTTATGTGTTTGTGCCGGCTGCAGCTGTCAATTGGTAAGATATTTATTTTGTTTGTTTTTATTATAATGTTAATAATAATAATTTTTTTTCTTTTTTTTTTTATTTATGGCGGATGGATTTATCTATGCTGGGATGGAGATTGAGTTCGGCTTTCAGTGTTGTCAGGTTCGTATGATTTCATAAGAATATTTTCTTGGTGATAAATTTGTTTATTTACAGGGATGATGGCTGTGCTGGAATTGTGAGAACTTAGACTGGTCTGCCCAAACATTTTGTGAAGTATAATGAATAATAATTGTTTATTTTATTAATGAATTTTATTTTCAGCATGTTGAGATTGAACAAAGTCGGTAAAGTAGTTTTCAATTCAAAATACTCGTAGACTCCGTAAGTATTCGAAATTTTTCACCGGAGAGTTTGTAGTTTCCCTTTAGAGCATTCATTCAATCAGAATGCATTTAGAAAGAGAAAAAAAAAAGAAAAAAATCGGGCCTCCCGATCCGACGCCCTACCCACTCCTCCTCCGGTCTTCCACCAGTTTTACGACAATAAAGTTATTTGTTCGGTGCCTATGAAAGGCTCAGGTTGAAATAATTTTAACAGTTTTTTAGGCCTAACTTCGAACTCCTTTATCAGAACTACGAAAAAATTGCACGGGACCACCGTGGGAAACTACCCTTTCAAACAACCCAAAAAAGCAAAAAAGTTATTGCATTACAAACATACCTACACGTCGAATTGATCACCTCCTATTTTTTGAAATCGGTTAAAAATAGCATATTACTTCATAAGGTGATTGCGACACTCTAAAAAGTGATCTGATGTCGTCTTTCTTATTCAATTAGATGCCGGAAGAAGGAATTGATATTGTCATTCTCTACAGTCTAACCTTGGCACAATACTACATAAGTGCAAACTTTTTATGGAACTCGCGTGTTTGTTCAGCAATAGAAGAAAACAATCACGTATTTTACTCCCAGTGATTTGTTTGTATAAAATGCACTTTCAAGAATGCAAGTGGGGGCCTCGGTAGCCTAGGGGTAAGGCGCCTGACTACTATCCCAGAGGTCCCGGGTTCGAATCCCGGCCAGCCCCACGGTCCTTCGCCTTTTCCACTTTTCCACCCACATAACTTTCCTTCTTTCTTCTCCCCTCTTTACATTCCTGATTCCTCCTGTCATAGCCTTTGCTAGTCCTTCCCTACTCCACCAAGCGCATGTCATCGGTTGGTTGAAGAGATTCAACTCGTTTCAGGAGGCATAACACTCCAGCGAGTTGTTTCTCAAATGCCCCGATGCCAGAGTCGCGAAATGGTTGGAAGTAGGTGGAATAAAAATATATCGCGGCTAGGTTGTGGCAGCTCCTTCCTATGTACTTCTCTCTCTCTCTACTTCTCATCTTCCGGCTAGAGCTGCTGTTCGACATTCTATAGGAAAAAATAGATTGTCGAACAGTAGTACAAAGGGGGCTTTCCCTAAGCCTCTAGTCTATCACATAAAAAAAAAAAAAAAAAATACATGGAGAATAATCATATAGAAATCGAGAAGATGACACTTTTCACACTTTGTATCTGATACTTGACACATTTTATATGTCATGTCATGAAGATGAAAATATTCGAGTTGAGAGAATTATCGATGAATGGTTGTCATTCAATAATTTCTCTTGGTAGATAGTTGAGGTCCGGTTAACCAATAAACCAGAAATTTGGAACCGGAATGAAGATTAATTTATGAAGATCATTAATAATTGTCTGTGGAAATTTGTGGGTTAATATACTTTATTGTTATGTTGTGAGTATGAGGGGTGCAGATGTCCCACTAATGTCCTGAGGAAAGTAAAACCATCTTTACTTGAAGAGCGGACTTAAGCAGAGCTCATACAGATTTTGATAGACGTTTTTCTTCTAAGCCAGATCAGAGCAGGACATTCAAAGAGATCACGTGTGGAAGTCTCATCGCCATCCACGCAGAGTCGGCATTCTATCTCCTGAGACAGTCCTAGGAGCCTAGACTGACCCCTGGTCAAGTGCGGGCGTGCGCTGCCGGCAGTCCTATTAAATCGATTACATAAATTATAAACAAAACAACAACAATAAACATACAAATTAATTAATCACCAACCAAAAAACAATTACATATATAACAAAAAATAACAAAAAAAACTACAAATTCAAGTGTAGGCCACCAACAAGACTATAACCGAAGGACTGACGGACAACAAAAAAGTCTCCTCCATCGACTTTCGCGCTTCCTGCAGGCTGTCCTGGCGCTGCGCCTTAAGCCCGGAAACAGATATCCGCACCGCATCCGCACCGTGCCCGCGTAAAAATAAACTAGTGATGGGTGGTTAAACTCAAATAGTTAAGGTAGGTTTATAAGGAAAAGCTCTGTTTCCATCTTAAAAAGCTTAAACGCAATTCGTTAAGGCCCCCATACACGGTCAAATTGGTTGTATAGTTGTTTTCAAACCTCGTGACATCCCGCGCATGTTCCCAGCCATGGTACAATAATTACAAGGCAAGCTCATAAGGGCCCCGTGACGTCACTCAGATCTTAGTTCACAAAGAAAAAAGCTTTCTCGTGACGTCACTCAGATCTTTTCTCATATAAAAATGGTAGAAGTTTTTCAAGATGAGAACAAAGCTTTTCCTTGCGAGCCTACCTTGTATTATTGTACCATGATTCCCAGCTAAGCTCTTAAAAATGTTTAAAAGCTCAGACAAAAGCTTCATTTAACTCCTCCTATCAAATCACTTGCTGCCATGTAATCAGTCGCGACTGCGTATTGCTAAAGGGAGGTGTATTTTTCTGGGACTTCAATGATTATTTAAAAAATTTACAAATTATGACTGAAAAACACCCGTTTTTATATATTTTTTTTATTTTAAGGTTTTTGTATTTTACACATACATATGCTGCAGAAATAATTTGTAGCAATTTCTACTAAAAAAATATGAAATTTGTATTTTTATCACTTTGATTACTAGATTGTTGACATTTTCCGCCAGTCGCATACGCGCTTCTGCTGGGGGAGGTTGTGTTGCTCGCAGCTGCGGAGAACTCTCAATTTATGAATGAAAATGCTCATATCTTTAAAAGAAAATTTTCCAGCAATTCTTTTAATTTATTATAAATTTAGGGATGAGAAATATTTAGCATAATTATAGTAAAATTATGCTTATTACCATGGATAAACTGACTTGGTTGAGCAGGAGTTTTACATGTATTTAAAAGCTCTGCTCAACACATATAAAGATTAATTAACTTTATTCATTCGGCCGGCATGCGCGCATCCCTTCCCAAATTATTTTGTTGAGTTTTTTCTGCGTTTGTTGTCGTTTTAACTAAAAAGCGGGGAAATGAAAGAACAATATTTATAAAATTTGGCAATGAGGTGCGCAGAACTGTTCAAATTTTTTGTGTCACGGAGTTTGAAAAAATCTATACATCCAGAATTTCATCAAAACCATAAGAGCAACGAATTTTGGTCGGCCGACCGGCCCACAATCGATAGTTTTGGTTGTACATCCGCCCTTCGATGTACATCCAATTTGACCGTGTATGGGGGCCTTTAGAGAAAATATCTGAGTGAAGTCAGGGGAAAGCTTTTCTCCCTTATGAACTGAGATCTGAGTGACGTTACGTAGCCGGAGCGTTTCCTTATGAGCCTACCTTGTATTATTGCACCATGATTGCGGCCGACATGGAAGAAGCGGCGTCGATCACGAGTACCGGACGCTGAACCAGACGATCCGTCGGTTAGGGGGCAAAACAACATCAACAAACGGCAACATCAAAAAATCGGATGAAACTTTCGTGATCTCTAGTGATGGGTGGTTGTACGATCCGCCACTAGGTCCAGCACCACGGCCTGGAAGAAAGCTGTATCCATTTTAAAAAAAGCAGCAGTCAGAATGCAAGAATTATCGCGGTATGAGCCTCCTTTCGACGTCGGCAAAGTGCGAAAATCATACAATCGAGATTACAGAAACATAGAGAGCAAACGAGCCGTAAGAACAAGTGGGATTTAGACCACATCGAGGATCCATTGATCAAATATTCGCTCTCCGTCCTTTAGCTGGAAGGAAAAATTCGTTGTGGCAAACGAACTGTCGTCGTTTTCATCGATTTCAAATCCGCTTTCGATTGCATCGATTAGAACAGCTTGTGGAGAATCTTGGAAACCGAACATGTACAATTATTGAAAATCCTTCAACTTCTCCAACGTCGTACGATGGCTCAACCAGCAGTGTTCGTATTCGAAGCGACTTATCTGAGAAGTTCCCGACCAAAACGGGTATCCGACAGGGAGACGTCGCTACTTTGCATTTTTCTTACGCCTTCGACAATATAAGACAAGCACGTGCCAGACTTTGTCTTCACAACCGTGAACTGATGTCTACTTCGATCAAACGGAATATCAAATCGATTTTTAATTGAGGCCGCATGAATCGTGCTGAATTTAACTCCACCGAGACGAAGCACTGTTTCATCTCCAATAAACATAGGACCGGCCTTCGTCCTATCTCAGTGGGTAAAAAGAATCTAACGGCTTACTAAAAAACCACCTAGGCTTGCTTCGACAAGGTGCAAAATCGTGCCATCAAACTCATTGGTGATGGCCCCTTTCGCGCCTCTATAGATCCTTTAAGTCACTATAGGAATGTAGCAGGCCGCTCTATACTTTCCCGCTATTATCACAGCGAGTATTACACTGAAAATCAGAACCTCCTGCCTGCACGGCAATATTTTTCCCGCAACTCAAGACTGGTCCACTCGGCCCACCCGCATACCCTACAGACCAACACCCGCGGGCACAATACGATCTAGAAATTCGTTTACGAATAAGACAACTCGACTATGGAATAATCTCCCACACTCAGTATTTCCGAATTTGTACAACATCATAGTTTCCTCGACATTTCCTTGAGTACCCCCAGACCCCCTCTAACCTTTCCTATTCTCCTCTATTCTTCAAATCAAGCTTACTACTAGACATTGTACTCGCTCACGTCCATCATGACGAACTGGTAGTAAAAGGGTGACTTCTAAGCTTGGTTTATTCATAAGAAAACTGTGGAGGTTGTAACCGCAGCCCTACATGCCCAGTCATATATCACAGCAACAGCCTAGTTCCCTATTAGTGTGATAACCCGCCTCAGTCCCTTAACAAAATCTTCTATCGAAGATTTGGCGGTTGACCATAAGATGTAGCATAAGGGTTCTGGGTGCTGGACCAGCGTGTCAGACCCTTGTCCGCAGAAGTCCTTGTACTTAGGTCCAATTTGTGACGTTTGGTAAAACGCACCAGGACGCTCATATTTGAATCGATTGATAGGCCCTCCGTGGTAAGCCATCTTTGATCTTCTCGAAGTGCTGTTCTCATCGAACTTCCCCGAGACAATGATGGCAAGATCATCTGTATGGCCGATTAAATTGAAACCATTTTGGTCAAAAATTCATCCACGGAAACGGGAACAGAACTGCAACTTAAGGTCACCCGTTAACCCTTAATTGTGGACACCTCCAGGATCGAAGGGTGTTAAAATACTTGCTTACTTACTTTTTCGGATGTACTCTCAGGATGCCTATTCTACAATTTCGGTTAGTCTATGTCGCACATACCTCGAGCGGCCTTTTTTCGACCTATTTATTGGAGTAAATCCCGAGCTGTACACTGACCCATGGAGGGCCTCGGCAGAGGTTGTTTGGGGTTTGGATTCGACGTCATTCAGTTGCCTTGATTAAGTTGAGATATAGGGCTAGTACGAGTACAATAGAGGCAGGTGCCAGTCGTGTCCGATCTGGACTGGACACCTCAGCAAATGAAGAAATAAAGTTTAATTTAAGCTTTTTTACCCAAATTTACTCCTGCATAACTCTACCTTTAAAAATAATTACCAAGATATTTACAATAGATCTGAACTTTTAACTAGATAATCTCTATTGGAGAATTTTAAATTAAGCCATTTTTAATCAATCTTTAAAGACTTCTAGGTAATTAGCCGTAACATTTATGACCCAGAAAAAAAGTCTACCTTTTCAAATCTGTACAGAAAAGTGAAGTGAACTTGTTTCAGATTTGTTTGTTCACTACAGATTTTGAAGTATGTAGTCTATAACCTTCGACTTCTCATTCAAGCAACGTTGGTTTTGTTAAGTGGTTTAAGAATTAGTGATCTTGGTATGTCTGGTAAGCATGCTTGAAGAGCTTCTTTATAATTTCAAGAAAAAACCAATTTGCCATGCGACAAACTTAATTTCGTTAATGACCTATTGAGAAAAAGGGTACTTAACTTTAAATACATACGTGCTATGTTACTTTTATTTCTAAGATATCACTTAACACTGAGGACCTAACATTGTATTGGAGTAAATTTTATTCATATGGTCAGAAGTACTTTATTCACCTTCGGAAAGTTTGACTTGGCGCTTGATGTCAATACTCGTTTCTAAGATAATTTCAAAAGTAATTTATTTTAAGTGGAAAATGGTCTGATTCCGAAGGCTAAAAATTTGCATTTAATATATTTGTATTTTATAAAACGAAAGGTGTGATCCAATATATTGATATAGTCCTCTCTGGTTCATAGATAGGTGATAAATAATGTTTAAAAGAGAAAATAGATTATAATTATATAATTATCAGACTTGGTGTTGCAGTTTAATTATAAGACTTGGTGTGGCCGTTTAAATTAAAGGTTTGCCAGAGTTTGGTTGATTAAAGAGCGCCACTTAAACGAAAAACCTCTTCGGAAAATGATAATGATCTGCTCTTATATAATTCTTTGCTTGAGTTGGAACATATTCAATTTTTTGCCATATTTTTGGGAAATGTTTGTCAAATTTTTGGTTAAGTTTGACCTGTATCTGCTTCTAGTCCCAGTCACGCTTTGAAAGGATATGCGATCTTCTGATTTTTATTGCTCCAAAATTGTACTACTTGTACTATGAACAAGTACGCTACGGTTGTTAAAATTAATAAATAACCAATTCAATCAACAGATGGAATCAAACTTGATTGGGGCCGCAATAACCTTAATGAATTTAATGCATTAAAAACGAAATGCTATCTCATCTCCAATAAAACTTGGACCGACCTTTCTTTCTATTTCAATGAGCAACGAGAACCCAACGGCCGAACCTTCTCTAAATATCCTAGGCATAATAACCTTTACCAAAGATCTGTGCTAATAAGAAATCAGATATTCCAAATTGCTGAACAAGCATAACAGTGTTTGGGATTTTTTGACAGCCCTCCTATTAAAAGCGATAGTTGCAAAGTTATCAAAACGGAGCAGATAAACAGGGCCACATTGCAAGCTATTATATTCAGCAAAATGAAGAAAGCCTGGACCAACTGGCAAAAGCAAACTACGTCGTGAACCACAGTTTCCAAAAGATCGAACTGAAGGTCTAGAAAACAGACACAGAAGCCCTAGTGAACCAGGTGCCTTGCATCACGGCCTCAGGCGAAGAAGATGTGGAAACCGATGGTAATAGTGCAGTTCAGAGCAAAGTTGACGCATCGACAGACTCCGATATGTGCAGAGCTACCGGTAAAGGCCCCCATAAACGGTCAAATTGGTTGTACATCCAGAATTCCATCAAACCCATAAGAGCAATGAGTTTTGGTCGGCCGACCTGCCCATAATCGATAGTTTTGGTTGTACATCCGCCCTTCGATGTACATCCAATTTGACCGTGTATGGGGGCCTTAACATGTGCACGGAGCACCAGCTCCTTAGCTCGTGCATCGACAAAGCCATCTCCAGCGACGAAGAAGCGGAGGTGACTGTCGTCGAAGCAAACCACCCGGAAAATGGTGCAGGTGATACAGTTAAACCTGCACCATTGTAAAGCAACATCCACTGCGCTTTTGCTTCACCTGGCATCAGGCGAAGTCGATGTTGCCCTAGTCCATGAATCGCTGGTGACAGAATCTGTGTCTTGAGGACGAGAAAACCACTGAGCTGAGACAACTACCACGATAAAACCTTCAGTCTCACCACAGAGCGAATTTATCATAAGTAGATTAGTAGAATTTATCATGTAAGCACCTTCCAGCCCTATAAATCACCAACCCTGATAGTATAGCGCCGGGGAAACTGCACCTGCACAGCGCACCCTGGAAAAGCCTCCCACGATCCAATACACATCCAACCACTTCAGGCCAATCAGCCTATCATCCTTTCTATTAAAGACTCTAAAAAAGGCTAATCGAAATATATCTGAGGTAGACCATACCAACCTCGCAACTCTCTGGGACGCAACACGCCTATACAAAGGGCAAATCTACTAATTGTGCTCTTCACTCATTGGTTTCAACAAATCACTCGCGGTTAAAGAGTGCACAATAGTAGCATTCTTTGACATAGAGGGAGCGTTTAACAACGTCCTCCAGGACTGAATAACCCTGGCCTGGCCTTCTCATCCAACAAATGCTTACAGGCAGGATGGTGATCTCGATTCTTGACGGCTGCTTATAGTCCCCGCTCCTATGGGTCGTAATTATGAACCAGCTGTTGCGACGTATGGACTCAGGGAGGGGGGGGGGGGTCCCAGCGAACGTGGATGACATTGCTATCATCAAAAAAAGAAAATTTCCTCAAATCCTTTGTGACTTCATAGAGCCGGCGTTACAAACTCAATCGCAGCCCTTAGCATATAAGAATCTTGATTTTGGACCGGAATCTGAAGAGGGCACACGAAAGTGCTGAACTATGTTATCATCCCCACAAAAACCTACTTCTGCATACCTGACGTTACCTTTACCTTTACGAAGAACTACGGAACTAACATCCCTTCACGCCGTGAATGGAGAAATAGACCACACAGTTTTCAGGGTGCCATAAACTTCTTTACTCGAGGGTCAAGTGAGTGGAGGAGTCTTTTCTCTAGAGCTTGAGATTGAAGCAAAGGTTCTAGCCATACATGAAGCTGTTCTACTAATCAAGGCCATAGGAATCGGACTGTCTATATCTTCTCAGATAGTCAGGCGATTTCTTGCACAAACAGCTCTAGAGCTATATCTGATTGTCACAGATCTTTTAACGAGAGGGCTCAGCAGTTCGGGGCTGGAAAGGATAGGATTGGTAGGCCTTGGACCACTTTTAAACTCCGATGCAAACAGAACACAATGCAAGAAGCAAAGAAGCATTGGAGGGATCTTAATAAATGCACCTTGGCCAAATTAGCCTGGCCCTTTCTTTTATGATCTCAGGCGAACCACTTTACTACTGAGCCTCGGGAGACAACACCTCTCAGTTATAGTACGAGTACTGACCGGGCACTGTCTGATAAGGACGCATGCGGCCCGCTTAGGTTTTGAGACCTGCGATTTTAGCAGAAGCTGTAAGAATCTTGACGAATAGGAAAGTGTACTACCTCTCCTCTGACATTTCTCAGCCCTAAGCAGAAGGCGACTTTCCGCTTTTGGTAAACCCTTCCTAAGCACGCTTGCGGATATCCCGAAGTTTGGGATCGCGCAACTAACAAGATCCATTACGTCCTCGAGGTGGTTTAGCGAAGAAACGACACTTTAACATCAGGTTAAAGTGGGATCACTATCACATCACAATGGGCCTATCCCTTTGTCCGAAGTGTATGGGCTTAACACAGATCATCCATACATAACCTAACCTAAATTCTTGCTCCAGCCGTCGGTCCCCGGTCCTACATTCGTCCCCTTCTTGCATACAACTCATATCTGGAAAACCTTAGCTTGGCTGGACAACATCCGCCACCGCCGCCAGGAAAACACCCTCGGGCTTGTGCAGACGCAGGAGCCCGTCGTAGGAAATGTTCCAAACGTCGGGTCCCAGAATGGAGCCCTGGCGGCTCCATATGTTACCTCCCTCCTTCGCAAGCCATCGTTGGTTTCGTATTCAGGTAGTCCCCCAGTATCCTTTACAGGCACTGAGGTAGTCCGATGTCGCGCCATGTCCTCCTGTCCCTAACGGATTTGAAGGCAATCTTTACGTCTAGAGTGGCCAGCAGGCACACGGTCGACCTGGCAGCCTCAGCCACTTGTTGGACCGCGTCAATAGTAGAGCGGCCCGTTCGGAATTCGATCTGTCTGGCGGCCAGGTCTCCATACCAATGACAAAGACAAAAATTTATACCCCCCACTGGTTGGTGCCCATTTAAACTTACAAACACACCTCAATTTAATTTTTTACAAGTCAAACAATAAAAATACTCTTCCCCATTTGTTAGCGACTTATAGTTGACATCACAGTATAATAACAATAAAATTCACTCTCATCACGTGCTCTATTTTTCGCAACAGACCGATGACATGGTCCGCTGGGTTTATAGTTATCTAGATAATATATCAAAAGAAATTATCTAAACATTTTATGTACTTCATAAAAATGCTGCAATCACACTTACGTATTCAATTTATTCTCAGCTTAAATTTAATCGTAAATCAAATTAATACAAAACTCATTCATTCGCATTTATATATCCAGATTAATTACAGCATAAATGAATTCTATTTTAATACGTTAACGAGATAAAATGTAATCATCAATCGCCATGAATTTACAATAATTAAATCTATTATACTCATTCTACTCAACTTGGTATCCGAATTGGGTTACACTGAACGGATTAATCACTAATGGTATCGCGTTATCTTCTGCCACTTTAGATAATTGGGTTAAATGCAAAATAAAATTTATCACATCAATGCAAACTTTTTTTTTGTTGTTGAGTATTTTGTTCTGAAAATGGTTTGTAAATTATTACCTACTAGCAAAAAACCAGCTTGCGTTGCAAAGCCTTTTCATATAAAGAATTGTGTGTGTGCATAGTCCGGGATAATATAGGGGGATAATGCCTTGTGCGCGTCGATTTTAACGTTCTCAGGTAATTGGCACCTTGTGCAGAACTTGCTCCTTGGCGACCTCAACATTTTTTTTCCCAAAAAAAACTCTAAATGCACAATTGCCGGACATTCTGCAGCCCAAAAATTCACAATTTGTCGCCCCGAAAAAATCGAGGAAACATATTTCGGCATAAGATGAACATTGGCAATATTACAAAACAACACCACTGATTTGATTCTGAAAAGGGCCGTTGCTGTTTCCGTTTTCGTGTTTCGTCGTTTCTTGTTTTGGCAGCTGTTCATACCGCCCGCACGGCACTGGCAATACAAAAATGAACATATTAATGTTAGGATATCAATTCACTGTAGCGCTTGTATATAAACGATGCTCGATGTTTCACTTGTAACTATTACAACATTTGCGACATAACTACCTCTCTTAAGACTGCTAAATTTTAAGGAATCCTGCTTTCTCAACTCCTTATTCTCACTCGTCATGAATCAAATGAGCGGCGTGTATTAGGTAGGCAGTTGGATCTGATATTCTTTACTGACTCAGTCAACATAACTGTTGAACCAGTCCAATAGTCATGACGTCTGTTCACAATTACCATCCTCCACTAATGGTCCGGAGATGGTAACTGATACCTTTAACTTAAAAAGGCAAAATTTTAATGAGCTGTCATCTAAACTTGCCTTGATAGATTTCAACAACTTACTTACCGCAAATGAGTTGGACGACAATGTGGCACGGTTTTATGACGTACTATACAAAGCCCTCCTACCTTATGAGCCACTAAAATTGCCCAGTTCATCTCTACCTTGGTTCAATAATGAGCTTAAGCATTTGAAAAATCAGAAGAATTGGCTCTGAAAAACCTATTTAAAGAGGAATGACTCTCCGGGTTGCAATTCATTTATCAATTGCTATAACCGAATTCATTCACTCTCTTTTGGTCTTAGAGAATATCTTAGCAGTATGAGTGATTAAGTGTTTACTGATCCTTGAAACTTCTTTAAATTCGTCAACTCTAAGAAAAAAATTGATAACTACCCTAATACTATCATCATCTGAGCACTACAGCCTATTATTGGCCTTGGCTTCCTCCAACATTTCTCTCCATGCCGTTCGGTTCCTGCCTAATGCCTTCCAGTTGCGTACGCCTAACTTTACTAAATCTTCCTCAACGGAGTCCATGTATCGCTTTTTTGGTCGACCTGAATTTCGCTTTCCATCAGGAATTAAATTCAACGCTATTTTTGCGGGGTCGCTATCGTCAAGCCTTTGTACGTGTGCCACCCATCGCAATCTACTTAATTTTATACTTTTGACAATGTCGGGTCCCCGGTACAGTTGGTATAATTCGTGATTATATCTCCTTCTCCATTCACAGTTTTCGCAGACACCGCCAAATATTGTACGTAGAATTTTTCTTTCAAAAGTGCCTAGAAGAGTTTCATCAGCCACTTTCAAAGTCCATGCCTCTGATCCAAACATCAGAACGGGCTTGATTAGCGTGGTATATAGTTTACACTTCATTCCTCTAGACAAAATGCGTGATGTAAGATGTTGTCGAAGTCCAAAATAGCATCTGTTAGCAACGTTTATTCTCCTTCTGATCTCTGTTGTCTCACCACTGTCAGCTTGCAATACGGTTCCAAGATACGTAAATTCTTTAACGGTTTCTATATTATATGCATCTATGGTGATGTTTTGTCTTGGAGTTGCGTATCTTTTTGAAGTACAAAGATACTTAGTTTTTGCTTCGTTGATGAGCAATCCCATCTATTTCGCAGCTGCTTCCAGTTTGATGAAGGTTTCTTTCACACTCGCAAACGACCTACCTATTAGAGCGACATCATCAGCATAAGCCATCGTTTGTGTTGACTTGTTAAAGATGGATCCCGTTGTTTCTACCCCAGCGTCTCTCACCACCTTCTCCAACACTATGTTAAATAGGAGGCATGACAGCGCGTCACCTTGTCTCAGGCCTCTCTGTGATGTGAAACTATCTGAGAGGTCTCGTTCAACTCGTACTCTGCATCGTACTACCTCAATTGTAGCTTTTGTTACTTCGATTAGGTGTTTTGGAAATCGGAAGCACTCTATAGCTTTAAATAACTCCTCACGCTTGACGCTGTCATATGCTTGCTTGAAGTCTATAAACAGTACGTGAATATTGATGTTGAACTCCCATGGTTTTTCCAAAATTCTTCTTAGAGTGGAAATATGGTTTGTAGTGGACCTACCTGGTCGAAAGCCACATTGATAACTACCTATTATGCCTTCTGCGATGGGTAGAAGTTTTTTGTATAAAATAGTGGACAGTACTTTATACGCTGATACTATGCAGCACACGAACTAATCTAGCTGTGAGTCGCCTGAGATTTGCAACATGTTTGCGTCATTCTTTCATCAATCTTTCTCACTTTCTGACTTAGCATAGTTACGATTTTTTTCGATTTTTTTCCTTTTCATTTTTTGTCTTTTTTCGATTTTTTGATGTTTTGAACTTTTTCTCGATTTTCTATCTTTTGATGTTTGTTCGATCTTTTCGATTTTTTTGCTGTTTTCCGATTTTCGACGTTTTTCGATTTTTTGAGGTTTTTTCGATTTTTCTCGATATTTTGTCTTTTGATTTTTTTTGTTTTTTCTTTTTTGTTTTTTTTTCGATATTTTTAGATCCTTTCGATATTTTACGAGAATTTTTCGATTTTGTTTTTTTTTTCGATTTTTGCGATATTTTTCGATATTTTTCAATATTTTTCGATTTTTTCGTTATTTTTCGATCTTTTTTTCGATTTTTTTGAATTTTTCGATTTTTTCGATTTTTCTAACGGTTTTCGATGATTTTCTTCACATAACCGTGAGGCTCATATTTTACCTGTCTCCATTACCGGTGCAGATATCGTAAAACATATCGACGAGCTCCCATTCGACTTCACTTCTGGCTCCGAAGGTATTCCTCCTGCTGTCCTTCAGTCCAGTGCGGAGGTTCTCCAGACTCCACTGAAACCCTTTTTCAAAATTTCCTGAATAAAGGGTGCTTCCCTACTCTTTGGAAGAATTCGTTCATAATTCCTATTCACAAGAGTGGTAGTAAGAACGAAATATCGAGCTATAGACCAATTGCGAAGTTGTCTGCTATACCGAAACTTTTGAATCAATTATCTATTCCGCAATCGTTCCTATCTGCAGAGGCTGGTCTCAACGAATCAACATGGTTTTCTTGCGGCTCGTTCCACTACCACCAATCTTCTTGAGTTCACATCTCACGCTGTCGAGGGTTTCGTTTGTGGTTGTCAAACTGATTGTGATTACACTGATTTTAGTAAGGCATTTATTTGACAAACTCTCCCATTTCATTATAAGTCTCAAATTAAGAATGCTAGGCTTTCTGCAAGTCCATCTGGTATGGTTCCAGCTTTACTTAGCTGACCGGACCTACAAAGTTCTTTTTCATGGATCCAAATCAGTAACCATTGAAGCGAAATCCGGTGTACCTCAAGGTAGTCATCTTGGCCCTCTTTTATTTATCCTACCATTGATGACAAACAGACAGCCAAACAGGCAGACATACAGAAACAGGGCCGGCAGAACATGTTGGGCCCGGATGGGCAGTGGTCAGACACACATATCTCTTCCTTCGAAACTGTTATTTGGTATTTAGTAACAACTTTTGCTAAAAAGGAAGGAAGACTGGTCACTTCATTGTGAATTGGTGTCGATGGTGTACAGAACAACGTGTGTTATTCTGGGACCTCTCCTGTGGATCACAATGTGTAATGATTAACGCGATTAGCGAGATCGAACTATGTGCGAACGAAGCGAGTAGAAATATTAAAGTGCGCCCTGTCGTTTACTGAATACAAAAGTGTAACCGTGCTGGTCAGCAACCTGGAAAAATATGTACCCGTAAGAATCAAGATATGAAACAGATCACTGACTCACAGCTCGCGTTAAGGCACCTGGGAGTGATGAACAACCAAAGGTTTAATTTTATAACACACTTGGAGGTCATGGCAGATAAATCTTCTGCTATTTTTGCAGCACATCCAAGAACGCTTTCCAAAATGGGGGCTACAACCGATCCGTCGCCCCTCGATGGCTCAGTCTACTTTACACAGTGCCAGTGTGGCCAGCAGCATTGAGCAAGGAGGCTAAGAGCAGGAAATGGAGGACCCCATACCTATTGAAAAAGAAAGATACGTGCGTGCGCTGTATGCGACGAATTTTCATTGTCAATCACTTGCGTGCTTGGATTCCGTCTAGTTGTTTACAAATAACCAAAAAATCTAAGCGATGAGTACATGTATCTGCTGTATATGCTGCCTGTTTGGATATTTGAGACTATAGCAATACGGCAATGAGGAAAAGCTGCGCTGGAAGTAAACCATCTTTTGCGTTGCGTCCGTTCTGTTTACGTAACTATATGTCAGTTTGCATTTGAATGCACGCACTTCTTCTGTATCTAGGTTAAGCGTCCTTCGCGCGTGCTGCGCATATAGGACCATATCCATCGATGCGGCGTGCGTGGAAATTATACCCATAGAGATATTGGTGATAGAATGCATTCGTCACTAAGATCCAGATGTTAGAGGGAAGACAAATTCAGTGCAGCAGTTGACGCGCTGCGAGTCTGTAAAGAAAATGCAAATGAAGCAAGTCTGTTTGGAGTCGGTTGACCTCAGACTTATCCCAAACGTAGATGGATTACGAGGAATTGTGAGGATTACGATTTCACGCTGTTCTTGAGTGGAAGTAGAGGATAATGGAAAATACCTCCCTTGTTTCGAGCACGATGGCTCAGCATTGTCACTGATGATTACGTATCCAGAATAACGGAGAGCAAGTATTTTTAGAGTGTGAGTTTCAGCTAATATGGCCTGAAACCAGAGATATTCTTCACATCACACACTCAGTTACTCTAAAATTCCGTGTGGGTATTTTACCCTACTACCCACCATACCCACATTTATATAGACGTTGACCTATAATATTTCTACACCAGAACAAAAAAAACACTAAAATCCCACAGAACCCACTTTAAAAAAAAACAAATAGGAAAAAAGATCGACCAACCTAGTTTTTCAATTTACACTATCAGATTGCATAAATATCGTCATTTACGAACTTTCATTGGCCGGATGAAACCATTGTAAATTCTTGACCAGATCCTAAGACAATACCCTATTAAGACGAAGGTGTATTTTTTCACTGCACATTTTCTAGCAAGGTTGGGGCTATTGTGTATAGCGCACGCGTGTATATCTTACTCAATTCTTAGCTAAACGAAGACATTTTTCACTCATTTTTTTACCTCACCATTGGCCGATCTTGTAACTTCTGTCCGGGATTGCTGTGTGGCATTATTCAAAGTATTCAGGTATAGCTGAAACGAACAATATGTTTCTACAATATATCACGCATAGCCCCAGCTCGGTAAGCTAACATGAGAGTCACGCGCATTTGATCTGCACTAAATAATCGATCTTTTGAAATGCAAATATCGGCGATCTTCAGCTGCATGAGCTGTTACACATTTCGCAGTAGTAAAATACCGCATAACGATCATTTGCAATGCGGCTTGTTACTTAACAATAGTACATAAAACATTCGAAATGCGATCACTGTTAACCACTTGTAAAAATTTCTGGTTTTCTTAGATAATTGAAAAAAAAGGAAAGAAATTTGTTTTTGTGCATCATGTATGAATAATGCACGTGATTATGCGAATGGTAGCTGGGTATGATCACTGACGATCATGTACAGATCACTTTTAAAAACCATACATTTTTCACAGTTAACTGATCCGATTTCATGGCTGGCTAGTATGGCCTAAAAAAACAGTGTAATCCATTCCACGACGATCATGTGGTCCTCGCTGTACTGATCTTTTATGTAATTGACGAGAAGACAGCGATTATGTTACAGCGATACGATCGTGCGATATCTCCGTCGTTGTAGTCGCATAGCGAAGAAGTGAAAGAAAGTGGAGGCCGCAAAGTAAAAATTGTCACTACTGCAACAAGATCAGCAACAAAACTTAAGGAAAGTTTCATCTAGTCATCATTTTGTTAATAAGCTGACCAACATTGATGACCGACCGAGTAACATTTCAGCAGTAATCTAAAACTTCTAATGATCCAAGCTAGAAACTAGGCTAAAATGTGGATTGGCGCAGCAAAATGCTCACATTACAAAACCAGTTTTACACGATGGTCAAGGTGTATTAGTTTCTAAATTACCGGATGGCAGGCAATTATCTGAGAGTCCAATTACTTTCGGAAAGAAAATAATTTTTATTTTGACAAAAATTGTGGAAATGTGATATTGGATGGTGGAAAAAGAAAGAAAGAAAAAACCAAGCGCTGATCATAATTTTTATTTTTTGACTTTGAAGTTCACGGTCGTTGACCATAAAGTGTTTGCTTAAGGTTTTTATAGAATGGAAACGTTACAATGGGAAGAAGGAAGGAAGCTAATGAAATTATAATCAAGTTGTTGGAAAGAGTATCGTGACAGTGCAGAAATTCTCACGATCTTTCGATGTTTTGTCGCTGCTCAAATTACCCATAAGCTTAAGTCAATTACATTTTACTTACATCATTCATGTTTATTTAATCTTGAATGAGAGTTGGGTACATACAGGACAATATCATTGGATATTCGCACCTGTATGCTATCAACTTAGAATGATGATGTTTATGGTGTTGTAAGTCATATTGTTCGTCGGGCCAGGGATCGAGAATCTTGGAGGCAAATGCTGCAGGATGTCAAGGCCAACAACAGGTTGTGGGGCTTCTGATGATGATGAAGTCATATTGCTCATTTACATAAAAAAAAACTAGTTGGGATGTGGGGTTGACTCCTTCGGTTCACACGATCATCTTCCCAGTGTGATGAACGAAGACGGAATAAACTGTCTTCTTTCAAAATAGTAATTCGTTTAGCACTAGTAGGAAATTGTCTAGTATCATAACTGGTGACAAAGTAATCCTGAAAGAAGCTAGTTCAAATAGCTTCCTTCGTTCCTTCAATCCTTCATTTCCTTCGTACTTCGTTCGCTACACTAAATCGGGTGTTCGAATTCGAATTGAGCGCGTGAAGCGCCGCTGATAAACTGGGAAGAGCATGACTTCATTTGGAAACTCCAAAGCTTTCCGGAGATAATACATGGCAGACTTGACCAAATAGAACAAATTTTTCGGTAACTACAGGAAATCCTGGGATGAACCGCAATTTCCTGAAACTGTATCACGCGTAGAAAACAATTCCCCAATTCCCAAAAGTTCGTGATGTTTAATGAATAACGAAATTTTTGCACGAATTTTAAACAGCGTCGAATTTTGACAAGTAATGTTTTTTTCGAAAGCTATCGCTGTGCAGAATCCAAAAAAGATCACTTCGTTTAGAACGGATCTTTCAGGGCATTTTTTCGTTAATATTCTTCTTTCGGCACCTCAAAGTATAGTCGATATAGTTTTTGGTTAGCGGGATCGTGCAGGTACAACAATCACGAACGTCGTTTAAACAAAAAAAACGGTTCGAACGAATTTTATGAAAATCTTTTCAGATCATATTTTGGTTAATATTCTTCGAACAGCACCCCAACTAAGTCGATGTCTTTTATGGTTCGCTCGATATCGTGCAGGTACAAAAATCACTTATGTCGTTTAAACCAAAAAACGGCTCGACCGAAAATTATAAAAATCTTTTCAGATCATATTTCCGTTAATACGCTTCGACCGACTACGTTGAAAATTTCAATTTTGATTTTCGGACCGATTAAAATAAGTTCCCTATACTGGGAAGTTAATAATTTTTTATGCCATCATAAAAATAGTAGTTCTTTCAAGTTAAGCCTATTTCAACTATCAACGTAAATTCGTTTTCTCGTTTTGGAAAATTATTTTGACCAACTGTCTTTCTCTCATGGCGGGTCACCAATTCTGCAAGCTGTGCTCTTCGGAAATTTTCTGAGGTGAGATTTCCTCTGAGGGGGTATGTGGGGGCGTTTTCACCTTACCTGCCTCAACGCTCGAAGCAGTAGCACAACTTCGGCCCCTAGAAAGTCAACTTGCAATGAATGCTCCGACATTGAACCCTGTCATTTCCTAAGACTGATGAAAGAAATCTCTGACGTCTTTTTCAATGGTCATGAAAAAGTCATAGGTCGTCTTAACTTGGAAATATATCGCATTTTCAGAGGTTAGTCGATAATGTCATGTCGGTCAACGTCCGGCGTTGCGACCAACTGGGGTTCTCTTATGAATATATTCCAAGAAATTCCTTCGCGGTCATGCAACGGTCTTCGACTCGATCGACGACATACATTCGGCAACGCTCGCTCCTGTCGCCACTTCCTCCACTTCCTCCTTCCTGTTAACTCCTTAGCTTCGCTCTATCCTATATTAGATGACATTAAGAGGAGTACGAAGCGTGTTCGGGCTGATATTGAATCACTGTCAATAGCAGTGGTACAAAATAACAATGCCCTGAGTTCTCTATTCCTAAAATATGAAAGCGTGAGATACCCCGAATTGGGTATGCTTCAGGCCATCGCGTGAATCTATCGACTATCGTTAAATATAAGAGATGGGTGTAGAGGTCCACTATATATCCATATGGATATGGTCAAATGTATTATTTGGAAGTTTGAAAGCTTCCAATGGAGATTTGGTATGCTGTGAAACTTTGAACTTTTGGCAACCTAGGCATGATCGAGAACACTCTATGCAGTCTTTATTGATCGATGACCAGAAATATTTCTTGGTAACGGTTCATCTCGTAGAGCGAATACCAGGGTGAGAGAGACTGTGTTCGGAATTGAACGCTAATCTACGTAAGGAACTGGGTAAATAAGGCCTAGAAATGCCTGTACTAGTTTCATACCACACTTGATGGGCGGTAAAAGGTACTGATGTGAGAACTAGTTTTACTCGTGAGCCGCTGCTTGTAAAGACTTTAACTCTGTGTCACCTTGTTGAACTAGTTGAAAATACCTAATTCTTCTTCTTTAACGGCTCCACAACCGGGATCCGGTCCTGGCCTCGCGCAACTGTTCTCTCCACCGGTCCCGATTCTGAGCCGATGTCATCCAGTTTGGCATCCCTAAACTCTGAGCGTCCTGGTCCACGCCATCCTTCCAGCGAAGGTTGGGCCTCCCTCGCTGTCGCACCCCATAGGTCTTACCGCAGAGAAAATACCTAATAGGGTTACAAAAATACATGGCAATATGTAAACCTCTACCAAAAAAAATTTCAAAACGCCCTGGCGGCTAAACAGTTACGATTCCCCCTCTCCCATACGATTTTTCGTTCGTCTATCCAAGATCTATCCGCAGTCAGACGTTTCGACATTTCCACTGATACACCCTGTATATGCCGGTAATTTGGCATGGTGTTGTTTCGGGGTTGTAGTCTACTGTGGCGCACACATTTATACGACACTTCGAACTTCGTTAAGAAGTCCAACTTTGTGCCGAAAGTTCGGATCAGTGATCTGTTGGCCGCATACAGACGGACGTTCGGGCCTCCGTTATGGGCCGGGAACACCTTGGAGGGACCGTCGGACAGTGATGATAAACGGAGATGCCGGAAATTGGCTATCTCGATAGGGACGAAACGGTAAGCGGCTAGATCGGTTCAGTGATCGATGAAGTGTTCCGATTGATCGTTATTGGTCGTGTTTATCGTTTTCTGAATATGTTGTGTGACGCGGAATATGGCCTGTACACGGTCACCACAGCATTTAACCTATATGCGGCCCTTCATTTCATCCTCTTTGCAGTCATGTATAACGTTTCTGCGCACCCTAGCGATGCGTATAACAGAACCGAGTTAACCACCCTCCCCAAAAATAGGTGGCGACTCGGTCGGTAGTTTCAGCCCAGCACGTTCTAGACACGCTTTTCGGTTGTAGGACGATGGGTCCCCTAAAGCATTCGGTTCGGTTTGATGATTCGATTCGGTTCGAGTTTCTGCTGTGTCCATCGCTTCACGAAGATCCCCTCTCTCTCTCTCTAGGACGCTTTAAAGATTTCAGCGAACCCGTCTGACGCTATCGTACCTTCTAGCTTCGCCGCTTTATTTTGTGTCCCATCCATGACGAGGCCTTATTGATGGGCTACCTTTTTTATGGCCTCCAGAATCTTCTCTGCGGCAGGTACCTTTTCTGGGTGTCCACCTGAAGGCTGGATAAATCGACGGTGCATACGTTCTGTGGTGCAATCTCACACGGTATACCCAAGGGAAAACGGGCAAAAGTCACTCCGCTACTTGAGATATATATTCCCGGATTATGAGGATCCCGTGCTCGTTTTCATCAATTCATCAATCCAATGACGTTACAGCCCAAATCGAGCCTTGGCCTCCTCTAGGGCATTTCTCCAAGTTTGACCTACCTTACAGAAGCTCTCCAGGTCCAAATGTTGAGCATTGTCTCTGCGTCAGCCGTCACAGAGCCCATCCATCTCCTCCTGGGTCTACCTACTGGTCTATTTCCTGAAATTTCTGCCACCATAAGCCGTTTTGGATTACGATTATCATCCATCCTGGTTACGGGGCCGGCTAGTCTTATTCTGTTGAATGTAATAAACGCTCTCCTCCACATTGTTTTAGGTCTTCCAACTCGACGGGTTCCTTACGGATTCCAGTCAAGAGCCTGTTTGGCTAGATTCTCGTTTGAACCTCGCAGTTCCAATTCCAATTCGTCATCTATCCTTTCTTGGCCGGCACTTTGTAATCCTATCTTGCGCACCGGGTCCCAGTTAGTAATATTTCTAAAAGCCAAGAAAACGGCAAGATAACAAAAATAATAATGGAATTAAGCAGCAGATGTAAATCAAATGTCATAACACATAAAACATAAAGCCACCTGTAAATTATTAACTGATCTATAAAAAAAATTAAATCACAACCGACATCAAAACTTTCACTTTAAGGTCTTAAAAACCTTAATGTACCCAGGCTACGAGTACAATTCACCCATAATATTTTAATTGCATATTTCCTGCACCAGACTCCCCAGGTGTAAGTAAGCCAGCGCCAAATTCCCCCCGGGCGTTGTCGGACTAGTCGAAAGCCACCACCGTCAGTCCATTGCAGACTATCCACACACCTTGATGTCTTAAAAAATTTTTAATTTCCCCATAAATCCGCAAAATAATGACTTACAGCCGCCAACCGGTAGAGTAGCTTTCCTTCAAGTTCACTCGCCACCATCCTGCAAGTTTTCTTGCTGCTATGCTTGCATACAAAGTCTGCCGTAAGATAATTGAATTCACGTAATTAATCCGAAAAAAAATTATATTTCACGTTCCCTACAGCAAAACCATTTTTTTTTTTTGTTTTATATCTAAAAATTTTCTTTTTACTTTTCCAGAACATGACATGAAAGGGGTACACGGAACATACCAGTACCTGAAGAGCACGGGACAGGTGAGTCTGATACTTTCGAGAAATTGTGTTTTGTTTTGATCCATTTAATCATGCATTCATTTGAATTGAACGCGATCGAGGAAATGTTGCACTGGTAGCCGATACCTTCCGGTGATTTGACAACGATCTGTCCAGCTTCTTCTCTCTAGCCCGGGCGGTTTGTCACCTCTTCTCTGCTACATACATATATAGCTGCGTACTTTGCTTCTCTTCCTGATTGACCAGCTTCTTGCACGACGTCTTATTATCAACTTCTACTACTATTTATCTTTTATCTTATTTTCAAAACAAAAGCATGAAACAAAAAACGATCATTATGCAATGACTGCTGCACAACTTCACATTTTTTTTTTAAACTTTTTCAGCTTATTTTTATCTCCTTTTCGCACTTTCGATATCCTAAGGAAATCAATTGCAATTTTTCTGCTGCTCTAATTTATTATCTAATCTTATCTCTTATCTCAAATCTATATCTTGAGGCATTCATTTGTCAAACTGTCATTTTTGATGTTTATATTACTGCAGGAAGTGTTTTTGTGGACCTTTCTTTAAAGTTCGTGTTATGGCAGTCGAACTTTAGCAGCCGAAAAAAACCATCAATATTTTGTTAAATGATTCGTTTATGAATTGGGCATGTTTAGGACGTCTTAAAAGTGAACATTTTTTCCAAATTTTTAATCTGATAAAATTGTATGCGTGCAATGATCCAGATGTGAAGAAGAAAAACTCATGGGTGAAAGTTTAAGGGAAAGTATTTAAAAAAAAATATTAATAATGAAATCTAAGAGTCCACAACTACTACTATATTAACCTAAGGATATTTTGGAAAGTTCGGCAAACAGTGATCAATAAGGTAAAGACGTATGCTGTCCTGTTTCAAAGGTGGGTTTAGACAAGTTTTACATAAAAGGAGCACCACGAAGCATTAGGAAAAGTAATGCTAACCCCGACGACTCTCGACTCTCTCAACACGAGGCTCACTGCCCCTCCTCATGCATCTTCTAGACCAGTGGTCTCCAAACTTTATGATACTGCGGCCCCCTGCTACATAAAAAACCTTGGGACCCAATAAAATATGAAAATTTGCATACTTGGTGGGTGCGCCATCTAGACCTTCGGTATTTCAACATTGAATAACTCCGACATTTTTCAGCCGATTTTGACAAATGAACAAGATTTATTTAGGATATTCTCTACCATTTATGTCGATTAAATGACCTCCATTCGACACGCAAACAGCAGCTCCTTTGGAGCGTTATAGTAGCTACTTCAGCTGGCATGTAAGCTTTGAGTTCGTCAATGGTCTGGCTGGCATAAACTTGACTTTCGCCAGAACTTCATCGTAGTGGCTACCGTCTTAATGAAAAATGGTTCGTCAGACCTTTTTCATCCGTTCATGGACCCACAAAGTGCACCAACATACAACGATAGCCTGCACGATCGACGGTTTCTCGAACTTTAAAGAAAAATTATCCGATGATTGCCTTTGAGCACAATTCGGCCCAAACAGTAACTTTCACATGGTGCAGTGGTGTTTCCTGTCATGAACGACGTGTGGGTTCTCTGTTCCACAAATTCTTCAGTTTTGTTTATTGACTTTAGTGATGAGCAAGACTAGTCTTGCAGTTTTACCTTTGCTTGCACATTTAGCAAAACTAAAGCTGGACCAAGACAAGACCGGACTACAGAAGAGTGCAAGATCAAGATAGCAAGGCTTTTGGCTCATCACTTAGTGCCAAAAGTCTTGAAGTGATGAGCAAAAGGTTCTACAAAAAGTCTCGCACAAAGTCTTGCAAAATTTCTTGCAGAAAGTCTTGCAGTCTTGTGCAAGACAAGACTTTTCGCTCATCACTGTAAGACTTTTGGTACTTAGTGACGAGCAAAAAGTCTTGCTATCTTGATTTTGCAGTCTTGTCTCGTCCTTGTTCTGTATTGTCTTGGTCTTGCTTTTCTTGCTAAATGTGCAAGACCAGTAATTGACTTCGCCAGAGAGTGTGAGCTTCGTCGTACACGATCGCTCTTCCGATGGCATTTCCATATTACAAGGGATGCGGCTTGTTCATTGGCAACAATCATTGAGTAAGTTGCACTTTGTATGGGAAGAGATGAAGATCTTGCTTCAAAATCCTCCTTAGAGTCGTTTCACTCACATTTAACTGTGTTACGACAAGCTTGGATTATCAACTTCACTGAAGAGTAGCGGGCGCGGTCCAATAGGACGCTGGCGAGTCACTACAGACCCGTACTCAAAAAAAAATTTCACCAAACAACGAACTGTATTGTCTGAAGGCGCTGAATTTCTCCCATATTTTTTACGATAAGCACGCACAGTCTTCACGATTGTTTTCAATGTAAAACGCTACGATTTTAACACGTTTTTTCTGTGTGAATAGACTCATAGTTAAAATGGTACTGAATGACGTTTCAGAATCGGGCACATTTGTCGAAATCGGTCTAGATGGCGATGAAATGTAAAATAAAAAAAACGCAATAAATTAAGTAGAAATCAATAACTGAATCAAAAAATGCAAAAATATAAAATCATCCGCGCCACCTTTTGAGCTATAAGTACTCCCCCAGTTTAGAAACCGCTGCTCTAGACCATTGTTTCTCAACCTGGGGGTCACACCCCCAAGGGGGTCGCCATTAGATATTAGAGGGTCGCAATCTGTCCAAGAAGAGAGATTAAACTTAGGCGTCCTTAAGCCACAGATCCTTTCACCAGCAATCCATGGCTCTTGAACTAGGGCAACATCGACTTCGGCTGATGCCACGCTGCTTTTCAGTGGTGCAGGTTAATCTGAATCTGGTTTTATTTCGACGACAGTCACCTCCGCTTCTTCGTCGCTGGAAATGACCTCGCCATTGACTGAGTTAAAGAGTTGGTGCTCCGTGTATAGGT
Source organism: Thereva unica (assembly GCA_949987705.1). NCBI lineage: Eukaryota > Metazoa > Arthropoda > Insecta > Diptera > Therevidae > Thereva > Thereva unica. Next base: position 124,363,744 of record OX465282.1, read on the forward strand.
TACCGACGGCTCTGCCCAACTCGGAGTCTGTCGATGCATCAACTTCGATCTGAGCTGCGCTTTCGCCATCGAATTCCATGTTTCCCGATTTGTCAGAGCCTTTGGTGCGGGCCACTTGGTTCCCTGCATGGCCATAGCTTCCATGTCTGCTTTGTAGACCTTAGATTCGATCTGTTTTAAGCCATAGTTCACGGCGTATTTGTCCTTAACCAGCTGGTTCAGGCATTCTACATTTAGGACATAACTTGCATTGTGGTTTTGATAACCTTCCAGTTATCTGTGTTAATTTGAGGGTTGAAGGCTTTAAGCATGGGAAGACTTCCTCGGGCTCTGATGGAGCCACCGGAAACCATGCTTTGGCCCTCGTATGTCACCGGTATTAACCGCTTTGAGTCGGGCGCCTGGGTAAACTTCCCCGACTCTAGCCACAGCCGCTTTGCGGATCTTGTGTTGTCGCAGGCCGTTAATTTTAGGCTACTTTGATACCATCCGGCATCAATTCATTATGAGGGAAGTCCCAGGTTATCCCTCAGGACCTCCATAGCCACTTTAATGAGGGCACTAAAGCACTACTAGAGCGAGGCGAATGTTGCTGCTGCCTGGCCGATGCGGCTGTGAACATCAGCCGTCGATGTCACTTTCTTTTTCTCGACCAATGATCCCAAATATTTGAACGTCGGAACCGATTCGATTTGGAATCCATCGAGGTGAACACTGGCCCTCGATCTGTCCGTTGTGGGCACTTTGGTCTTTCCGCATTGATTATTAACCCGTATGACTGGGCGATGCGGGAAATGTCGTATAAGTTGTCCGTTACTTCGGCCTCCGTGTCGGTGAACATCAAGTCGAAGAGAAGTGTCGCTTCACGTCACCTGTTCGGACACTCGTTTGAATCAAGAACTCCTCGGATAAGTCTCCTGAAGAAGTTGGATGATTTTCAATGGCACATACTAGGTTTCCAAGGCTGTCCACTTGTTGAATAGTTGCTACTACCAAATGGTGGTCGCTTCCAGATTGCGACTCTCTAATATCTAGTCGTGTCTGCTCCCTTAAAACTCCTGACATCCTCCAGAATAGTTTTGCATTTGCGGCTGACGGTCACGTGATCTATCTGGTTTCTCGTTCTACCATCGGGCGATACCCAGGTCTCCTTGTGTATCTTCTTGTGACAAAAGTAAGTTCCACCTACCATGAGTTGGTAGGAACTACAAAAGTCAACGAAAAGCTCACCGTTGTTATTGGTAACTTGGCATAGGCCTTGATTTCCAATTGTTTGTTCAAGGCCGGTGTTGTCACGGCCGATCTGTGCGTTTAAGTCACCCATCAATACCCCTTAGAATAGAGCGAAAAACCTCATTCACTCGCATGTAGAACTCGTCTTTGATGTCATCTTCTGCGTCTTCAGTTGGAGCGTAGAATTGGACTAGCGTTGTTCTTCTTAGTTTGGTACGCAGACGCAGGGTAATAATCCTTTCAGAAACCGGTGACCAGCTAATGAGGCTGGACCTGACTTCTTCGGTAAGTGTTATGCCAACACCACTCCTACAGCTTTCAGTTTCGTTTCTCCCAGAATAGTAAAAGGACTCACCCTTTGGGCAGATATGTTCCCCCGCGTTGAGCCATCTGGTCTCGCTAAACCCCATGATCTTGATTTTATATCGTTTCATCTCGTTGAGGACTTCATCCAGCCGTCCCTCAGCAACACATTCCATGATCCGATTCGTGTCCTTGTTCGAAAAGCAAAGGTCGTCAGCGAGTTGTCCATCCGGTTCTGAGGCATTGTGGTGTTTTTATGGGAGCGGGTAGCTAACCCTCAGCCCAACCGACTTAAAACTCTGTTTTGTGGCGCAGAGGGCTCGCCATTCGCCTGTCTCCTGTTAGCTCCTTCCGAAGAAGTACCCCAGGGGGCACCGCGGAGGTTGGACTAGGACTTCCTAACAGGTCTGCTAGGTATTTGTCTGCAGTGACACTCCTCGGGTTTTAATAGAAGTGACAAATCGGGTGTCATATGTCATACGTCTTTGTTAGCCGTTCGTCCCCCAAAAAATCAAAAGCAAAAATTACATCCTTTCAAATTATAATCCATAACCATAACATAACATAACAAACCTAACTTTCTAGACTAGAAAATCAAATAAACAAAAACTGAATATCTCAAAATGCATTTAGACCAATCAAACCTGAAATGGCTAGAAAGCTTAGAATCTTAAGCTCTCTTGTACAAACTACCACTGCACTTTTTTTATCTAAATTGTATGGCACTTCAATCTCGCGATACTAGATGAACCAAAAAAGTTACGTGAAGCTTCACGTAATGTGCTCCATCAAAATTTGCATTGAGAAGGAATAGAGTTTGAAAACCAGTCGTAGCATCAGAAAGAACTTACATGACTAGAGACAGAAGATGAATTTTTTTTTCATATTTCGTCAAAATATTGATGAGACTATACAGCTGCTACGTTTACATCGATGAATTATCCACAAAACCTGTTCCATTCACAATAAGTAGCTGGCGCTGCAAATCTATTTCACTAGAAATTAACTTACCAATGCATAATGTCGACAAGCTCGTTCGATGGTCGTAATAAGCCAATTAGGTGTAATTGACCAGTGAATAATGACGGCATGGTTCAGTCGTACTAAGCGTAATCAAACAGCTGTCACAAGTGATAGGTTTTTAAGAGGTGGACTTCAAATAATGTGTCACATGAAATTTTACGGGTTGTCTGTCTCAGTCTGAGAATGGTGAAATCTGCTATAGGATCAAAACCGCACCTAATGCGAACCCGATGTTTCATTTTTAGTGGTTGACTTGTGACAGTATTGCAGAAGATTCCTCAGCCTACGGCGAGTTAACATCATCCATTCGTACCTTTCTAAATGGCTCAGTACTTTCCCAAGAAGATTTTAGTTTAGTAACACTTTCAATTTGGAAATCTCCTAAGTGAAAGGACACAAAAGTTTGATCTTCGCAACAATTCATTTGAAGATTATCCATCAGCTTAAAATTTGTCCCAATGCGGATCATAAAACAAACTAAAGTCGGACCCATAAAAAAGTCCATCTATCTTCGCGTTAAATAGATGAAACTTTTTCGAAAAAGTGCAGTTTTAATTTCGTTAAGCACAGTGCTTTGCACTATGATTTATGATCTGATCCAAAGGAGGAGAGCACCCAACTAAAAGAGACCACCAAAGGGCAACCTGTAGAGGAAGTGAAAATGAAAGGAGAAAACCACCAGAGTGAATTGCCGGACTTTCATTGCTCGCCCAGTGATTTATGGCTTGAGATTATCCACGTGCCTTCACTTGCGTTGCGGCGCGATATAATAATTGATGCTGGCCGATTATGCCGGAGTTACTTTGTTCTTATTGCTAAATTGCATCGGGGCGACTTTGGATGCAATTTAATCACAAGCCTCGACTCAGGTGCGAGATGTATTGAGGTGCATACACACAGAGACCTACCTTTAAGAATAATAAACGCAGCGGTACAGAGCGCATCCAGCGGTATAAAAAAAATAAGAAGAGGTAAAATTTTCACCGGTCCGCCGGACCGTATCGCTTGCAGTCACCTGGGAACTGATGACTGCATTGTGCAGCTGTTTTCTGGAATCCAAACAGTTCAACAGTTTCTGCATGTTGATTTAATTCTATAAAGAAAATTGCTCCTTGGTAGCGATTTAAAAGTTAACGTTTTCCCCGTTCACCATCTTTATTTATTTTTTTTTGTATAGTATTATTTAGTTGTCACGAGAGTTGATTGATAGATTCAAGACGATGCAAGACTCGGTCCATTCTTTTGTGTTTTTTAATGAAAGGTGAAAGTGTATGCGACACAGATCCATATTTTCATACTTTTGCATACGGATGAAAGCATTTTTTGTTGTTTTTTTTTTGCAAATTATGTAATAATCTTCATATACCGTAAAAGATAAAGCTGCAATGGAAGTAAACGAAGAAATTATGAAGAACTTATTGATGGTGGTTAATAACCGGATCTTAAGATGCATGTAAGTTATTGTGTAACTGCATTTTAATGTATGTTCGTATAATTTTTAATGCCGGTAATTATTGGGTAGCGGTCGGAAAATCCGGAACAGTCCGTGTACAAAAATAAAAACGAAAAATGCAGATGAAAATATTTATGGATGTAATGCAGATCATCACGTATTAATTGTGGTAATGACTATCGCGCGTTGAATGCTAATATTATTCTCAAAAATTAATTTCACAGATTATTAAATGTGAAAATTTAAACTCGCTTAAAATGCGAGCTACAAATCATAATTTATAAATATTCTTAAGGCCCCCATACACGGTCAAATTGGATGTACATCCAGATTTTCATCAAACCCATAAGCCCAATGTATTTTGATCGGCCGACCGGCCCACAATCGATAGTTTTGGTTGTACATCCGCACTTCGATGTACATCCAATTTGACCGTGTTTGGGGGCGTTTAGGATTTCAGCCAACTTCGGTAGTTAAGGGGTTAATGCACTTGGCTGCCATACTCGAGGTACGCGGTTCGAATTCACTTCGAGGCATGGTCCTCTCTTTTTACAAATACAAAAAACTTGCCTACCCTTTTTCCACTTCGCCATCATATCAAAACAAAACCTGTTTTTATAGGCAAGGGGTCGCAGGCATTGGTGCAGGAACCAGAGCCGGCGGATCATGTTGGGCTCGAGTTGGTAGTCAGACAAACATATCCCCTCCTTCGAAACTTTTATTTGGTAGCAACTTTTGCTAAAACGAAAAGAAGGTTAGTCATCGTGTAAATCGGGGGTCGATGGTGTATAGAATAGCATGTGATATTCTGGGACCCCTCCTATGGATCACAATATTTAATTATGTACGCCTCGATGAGATCGAACTTATGTGCTAGCTGAGATATTAAAGCGGGCCCTGAAAGCGCTGGGCTGCCATTTGTTGTAGTCAGCTATAACTGTGCTGGTAAGCAACTTGGGAAAACAAGTATGCATCAGAATCAAGATGTGGAACAGATCATTGACTCACAGGGTTAAGGCACCTGGGAGTGATGGGCAACCAGAGGCCTAATTTTATAACACACTTGGAGGGCATGGAGGATAAAGCTTCTGCTATTTGTGCAGCATTTCCAACCGATCCGTTGCCTCTTGATGGCTGAGTCTAGCTTTACGCAGTGCAAGTGTGGCCAGCAGCATTGAGCAAGAGGGCTAACAGCAGAAAATGGAGGATGGCATACCGATTGAAAAAGATACGTGCATGCGGCGTATGCGACGAATTTTCGCTGACAATCACTTGCGTGCTTGGAATCCGTGTAGCCGTTTACAAATAACCAAAAAATCTAAGCTGGGTGTTTTGAGACTAAAGCGAATACAGCAATGCGAAAAAGTTGCGTTGGAAGTAGACCAACTTTTGCGTTGCTTGCGTTCCGTTTATGTAACTATATGTCAGTTTGCACGCACTTCTATTATATCAGCATGTATCTGTATCAAGGTTAAGCCTCCTTCGCGCGTGCTGCGCATAGTGGACCACATCCAACGATGCGGCGTTTGGGAATTATACCCATAGAGATATGGGGAGGGAAGGCATGCGACAATAAGATCCAGAATATGTTAGAGGGAAGACGAATCCAGTGCAGCAGTTGATGCGCTGCGAGTCTGTAAAGTAAAGGCAAATGAAATAAGTCTGTTAGGAGTCGGTGGACCTCAGACTTACTCCAAACGTAGATGGTTTACGAGGGAGTAAGTTACGATCTCACGTTGTTCTTGAGTGGAAATAGAGGATATGGAAAATACCTCCCTCGTTCGATCCGATTGCTAAGCGCTTTGACTGATGACTAGGTATCTAGAATAACGCAGAACAACTCTTCTTTTATTGCGTGAGTTTCATCTAATATGGACTCACCCATTCATTACACCAGCGGTTTCCTTCGGGGGTCTCTCAACACAACACCTTTTCATAGTACTTCAAGGAATGATCGAATGGTGAGGAGGCAGTACATTTGGCCCTTACACGATGATAAATTGTACTGAGGCCTCAATTTTTTTAAATGTCCCGGTTCCAAAATAATGCCCTTCTGATAAACAAAGCTAGGTCTCATTGTAAATTCTTACTCTTTTGCAGCAGTAAAATATCCAATTTGAACACCGGCGAGGTGAGACTGCAAAGAGGAGCTGGAGAGACAGTTCTTACTTCCTTTGCGGTAGTAAAATATCCAATTTATGAGGTGAAATTGTAAATACGAATGTCAGTGGTTGAAACAGGCGTTGAGAACCTGGGCCATTTTGACATTTGTAATTAATGAAAAAAAGCATTTTAAAAGGGGGAAAAATTAAAATTATGTTTGTTATTTTTTTTACAAAATATTTGTCTTGTTTCAATCTTCTAAATGCCAATTTAAAAAAATTTAATTTACAAAAGTCACTGACGTGTTTACATGCAGTTAAAAACGGTTTGCAACCTATGGAACGAATTGGTGCCACGAAAATCTGCTGACGAGCAGCCCATTCTATATGACAGTGGTTTCAACAAATCGGCACCCAAAAAACTTTAGTTTTTGTTGTTGCCTTGCTTCCGAAAATCTTCCGACTTGTAGGAATTCGGAAAGTTTGGTTTGCTGGGAATGGAACAATTAAGATAGCGCCAGCGAGCAATAATAACTGCTTCCAAGGAGGCAGACGAATTTTGCAATTGGGTTCCGATTCCATTGATAAATGACGATTCTGTGAACAAAATTTGAAAATTCAAAATGGCGGATGAATTTTGCAAATGTTTTCTGAATTCATTAAAATTCGGTATCGAAGAGTTTTTAAAGCGGAGGGTGGATAAAAATGATATGTCGTTTTCAGCCTCAAGGCTGGGCAAACCTTGTTGTATAATAGCTTTGCTCCTCTGCATGGACCTCTAGGGGGTCGACTGTTATTTGTCCGATACTTGTGGGAACAATATGAAAGAAATAATTAATAAAAAAAATTGAAACTAAAACACGACGAAGAAGGAGGCCAGAAAAAGGTAGGAAAGAGTATAAAACAAAGCACAGTGAAGACGACAGGCATGCTCCCATGCATTAATGGGAGTAGCAGCATGGCTTATCAGCGGCTGAACAATTCATAGCATGTTAAAGTTGTCTGTACAGCAGGATGGTCGTAAGACAATAATGTCTCTACTAAGAGGAAATTTCTTGCGGACTGTGAGACAACAATGGAAGCGGGTGGAGATTCTGATTATCGACGAATTTTCTATGGTGTCACACCAGATGATCTGTATGATTGACTTCCATCTTAGATAACTCAAAAACAGAGATGCCAAGTTCTTTGGAGAAGTCAATGTATTATTGTTTGGATATCTGTTGCAACTGCCTCCAATTAAACACGAGCGAGCGAAGTAGACAATACCTTCATTGATGTGATAAATGCACCGCGAATTGGCGAACGGACATCTGAGCATTTTAGCGTACTTATGGAAAGAGCTTATCGAGATGCAGTTGGTGAGCTCGTTATCGATAAGGCGTTAGGAGTATAAACAACCAACCAACACGTCCCATAATATTACTTAATCCGTTGACGCAGTGACACAAAGTGCCCTTGGCATACGACAAAAGGAAATAGCTACTATTGCCAATTATTTTCTAGTTTTTGCTATAGCTTGTGATTTAAAATAAAACCACTTAAATTAAAAGTTTTTTGACTTTTTTTTTTTTTGTCAATTTTTCATGTAATGGCCCTGGTGCTTTCATTGTTCAGGGAACACTTCTTTCCTCACACCTGCTGTGAATACTTGAGCGAACTGAGCTGTTGCCACACTGGCTGTCAGCTTCACCGCTCTGTTCAGTATACCGTCCAGCCCAAGGCAGGGTAGGCCTTTCCAGCGGCAATCCTCTTTGCGGTTTCCATAATTTCTTTCTCCGTTTCCTCTGGGATGTCTGCGTCATGTTTACTGCAGGCAGGCTGGTTAAGTTCCCATTCTGTGGAAACATATCCGTCCTATATCTTGCAGTATAACAGGGAAGGTAATCGTTGGGGAATTGGCGACATCACTACTCTGCAAGCGCCCCCATGGATTACTATACGCTTCCTTGCACAGACTCTTAAAGCGTTTCACTCCTTCAGATAGCATTTTTAAGCTCTCTCCTTCCTGGCCTCCCTGTATTCCATAAGCAGATGGTCGAATTCTGGCGGTTTCCACCTTCGCTAATAATATCTTCTTGCCTTTAACCTACGCTCCTCGACTTCATCATTCCAGCAGAAGTTCGGTGGACGTATTCTGTGGTTTAGGTCGTTGGAGACGTAACATGTCCGCTCCATCGAAGCGGTTATACCTTCGACCCTTTCTTTAGCGCATCCTATCTGTCCAGTATTCTCCTGCTATATTATCTCATCGAGCTTGAGCTGAACGCGTGGTTTTGCTGTCTCCTTTTTGTTCTCCCTGTGTATATACCACTCACTCACCCGCATCGGAGGTATGCCTTCAGCCGGCTCTACACGATGCACGGTGAACATTTGAATCAAATGTTGGCTTCCGACAATAGCCGGAGCCTGTCCAAACAATAACGTTGGACGCATCGCATTGGAGACTCGAAGTTCCAGCATCGGCCGTACGATGCGTCCTACCATCAAGCATCCAGCGTTGGAGGGCGTTCATAGCATCGTGTAGAGCCGGCTTTCTATGAGAGAATCGATTAACGCTGCGTTGCCTATAACTCCAATAATAGGTATTCTTGCTCTAGTCTTAAAACATTTTGCTTGAAAATTTGTTATACTATACTCTACATAAACCTCTCCCTCAAGTTCCGCTCTCCAAATACTTTGGTGTTGATCAAGTCCCAAATTCTGCGATAAGTTTTGTGTACAAATCATGTGTCAAAACAAGGAGATTGTGTAGTTTTTAAATGATACAAAATAAGTGTGATACAAGGTTTTACTGTAAAAAAAATACCACATTTTCCTAAAAACTAGTAGTTTAAAGCACCAAGTAGAAAATCTATTTAGATAAATAAGAATTATCTTGAGCACAAATTCGCTTGTAACAAATTTTGAGCGCTACTTTCAATTCTTCAAAGGCTTTAGCAAAAAAAATAAATATATCTAAATTTCCGTCTTCCACAACTAACAAACGGCACACCAACGACAACTGCGATCAAAACAATCAATCATAAAGGAATAATAATAAAAATAACCTAAAAAAAACAATTTGGACAATCTTCAGAACCATCTCACTGCAGATGCACTTAATAATACGAAAAAAGCCGAAATGGATATAATATTCTTCAATCGAGTGCCAAAAGTTGGAAGCCAAACCCTAATGGAACTAATGAAGCGACTAGGACGATTAAATGGTTATACAGTGGCACGTGATCATGCCCAAAGTCGAGAGACCGTACTAATCGGTCCGCTGCAACAAAGCGATCTAGCTGCAGAAATTGTCGAAATGGATGAACCGTCAGTATTCTCAAAACATATAGCCTTTATAAATTTTACACATTTGGAATATCCACGACCGATCTATATTAATATGATCCGTGATCCTGTTGAGAGGGTGATCAGTTGGTACTACTATGTTCGTGCACCATGGTACTTTGTGGAGCGTAAAAAACGTTTCAAGGACTTGCCGCTACCAGATTCGAAATGGCTAAAGAAAGATTTTGAGACATGTGTACGAGATGGTGATAGGGAGTGCCTCTTTATTCAAGACTCTCCTCGTGAGGGTGTTGGTGATCATAGACGTCAAACACTTTTCTTTTGTGGTCAATCAAAGTCGCAATGCGTGTAAGTAAATATATATATAGAACAAAAATCATATGTACAAGAAATAAATATAAAGATGAAATATAATTTGGCTTCTAGCCCATTTAACTCGTTTTCGGCAATGCAAAAGGCTAAAGAAACGGTCGAGAGAGAGTATGCCGTTGTTGGATCCTGGGAGGACACTAATATAACATTGGCCGTTCTAGAGCATTATATACCATTATTTTTTAAGGGCGCTTCAGCTGTTTATTATAGTAAGTTTTGTGAAGTATTCAAATTGAATTAAATTGCACAATATATTGTATTTTTCATACAGTCGGTAAGGACAACTTGAATAAAGTCAATAGAAATGCATTTAAGCCACCAGTACCGGAAAGAATTAAGGAAATCCTACGAAGAAATATGACAAGGGAAATTGAATTTTATCAATTTTGTAAACAGCGATTGTATAATCAATATAAAGCCTTGAATTTAAAATAAATATTACATGAATTAATTTTACATCACTAATATATTTAATAACACCGAAGATTATTGTGATAAAATCAAATTATAAATTACCACAGAAATTTATTAAATAAAATTATTATTTTATAACAATTTTAAAAGGAATTTTATTAGAAAATCAAACCCTTAAGGCCAGTTTACATTCCAGGCTCAAAGTGGAAGCGCAAATCTGCACTCCTTTATCGCATAGAAGATAGTATGGTTCTGTCTCTGTTTCACCAACAGGCAACAGAAGACGGCAGCCCCGAAGTAGAGCTTTATTCTACTTTACGAATGCGAAGTCAAAAAAAATGCCTACTATACCATTTCAACTTCAAATTGGGACTAAACAATTTCAAATTGGGACTAAACAATTTCAAATTGGGACTAAACAATTTCAAATTGGGACTAAACAATTTCAAATTGGGACTAAACAATTTCAAATTGGGACTAAACAATTTCAAATTGGGACCAAACAATTTGAAGTAATAAATGAACTACTATCAGTAAAGATTAAAGTATTAATTATTTTTATTAAGTTTGGAATAAATATGAACACAGATAACATTATAAAAACATTATTTGAAAACGAGCATCCATCATATTTAATGCATCAGGTATGAACCTTTGGACGATGGGCGATATATTTTGTGCAGTTCACATCTGTTTGATTTCTTATATCATTAATTAAGATGGTTTGTAACCATTGTAAACGATATTCGGCTTGAGTCATATTAGCCCTGTCTTAACCGGTTAGAGTTTGTGGCATTTGTATTGCTAATTCTCTTCTAACGTTAGCTTGACCAAGCGTGCTCGATAGCATTAAACATTGGAGTCTAAGTAATCTATGACCAACAAATTCATTTTCCTGAAACACTTCTTCGTATTATCGCGGCGTATTATCAATAGCTAATACAGCATTTGTCTTACATATTTTGAGCATTTCTTAGATAATGGCTAACAAAGCCCTTGACCTCTGACTTCTTAAGAGCACTCTTCCTAATTTCATGATGAACTAAATCCATAAGTCCCAATTTGAAATTGTTTAGTCCCAATTTGAATTTGTTTAGTGCCAATTTGAAATTGAAAAGGTATAGATGTCACTTTCGCGGCTTATTGCGGTTTTGTTAGAAGTTTTTGCATATTTACCTTGTTTCCGACAGTTTGAAAAATCAAAAACGAAATATGGAAATGTTTGAAAATAATAAAAAGTCTTTGCAGCAGGTCCACTTTGTGCTTCCACTTTGAGTCTGAGATGTAAACTGACCTTGACATTTACTATTTTTATGCAGTTTATATAATTGCTACTATTTGCCTTCATCAAATAAAATAGGGTCATGCTAGTCCAGTTCATATGTTGTATGTCAGACGATTTGTTGTATGTCAGATTGTGCAAAACATCGAGATGAGGTTGAATGGATTCGTTTTGTTTTTCACATCATTGCTCTCAAAAACTAGACCCCCGAGTCTGAGATCATTTTTGCTAGCGCCAGATTTTAGAATTAATGACATTACGGACTGGTAGTACAAAGGGTGACTCCTGAGCTTTGCACTGCCATATGAAAAAAACCGTCCGTCATTGGCTATCAGCTTAGTAACCATGTATGCCCTATAACCTCTATAACCTTTTGGTTCCCCAAGGTAGTCACTTAGGTCCTCTTTTATTTATCTGAGACAAGCCCTAGCTCTGCTTCTTTCTTCTTTGATCCGTTAGCTAGAGATCCGAGTGAGACCGATATCCGCAACGGATATGCTGCTGTCGGTGCCGCAGGGTCTCGAACTCCATTCAGGATTCGTTTCCATTCTCGACGAATTTTGGTGAAGTCTCGAGCCTCGGTAACTGATAACCGCTGATTCTTTGTCACTCTCGGGTTTTTCGGTGCCGATCGCTGAATTCTCAAGTTTGTCTGACGGTCTCGCCAAAAAAGTTCACTTGGCAAGCGGTTATCACCGACATTCGACAAACATGTCCAAACCACAGTCGACACTTTTGCATTTCTTCTTCGATCAGTGTCTGTTGATCGCATCTTTGTCTAACTGTCTCGTTTGAAGGCGATCGCACTGTAAGACACCGAGGATCTACCTCAAGCGTCGCGATTGGAAAACCTTGAGCTTTTGACATCCGGCCTGAGCAGTGTCCACGTTTCCAATCCATAAAGAAGAATCGGAAGGATCAACGTTCGTCAAAAGCGTACTTTCGTTTTGATGGTAATATTTGTTCGTTTCCATATGCACCACTTGAGCGAAGCGAAGGTTGCTGTTGCCTGGCCGATGCGGCTGTGAACGTCGGGCGTCGATGCTACTTTTGTTTAATCAACCAATGATTCCAAATATAACCTCGGAACCTCAGGGTTCCATCGAGGTGAACACTGGCCCTCGATCTATCCGTTGTGAGCACTTTGGTCTTTTCCGCATTGTTTTTTAACGCGTATGACTGGGCGATGCCGGAAATATCGTATAAGATCTCCGAAGTCGCTTCGAATAAGAACGCTGGTGGTTGCGCCATCGTACGTCGCTTGGAGAAGTTGCATGATTTCCAATGGCACGTGTTCGGTTTCGGCTCTTCACAAGCTGTTCCAATCGATTAAATAAAAAGAGGATTTGAAATCGATGAAAACGACGACAGTTCATTTGCGCAACTAATTCTTTCTTCCATTAGCTGAAGGAGAGCAAATATTTGATCAATGCATCCTCGATATGGTCTATATCTTGCTTGTTCCTTCCGGTTTGTTTGCTTCGGTGTTTCTATAACCTCGTTTGCATGATTTTCGTAAATACTTTGGAGGCTAATACCCGACTGCATTCCCGACTGTTGCCTTTCTTAAAAATTGGGACAACTATCGCTTTCTTCTACACCGATGGGACGCGATCCGAATGCCATATGTATGTTATGAGAACATGGAGTCATTGTGATAAGACATCACCTCCCGCTTTGATCATCTCCGCGGTTACTTCGTCTATTCCCAGCACCTCGATAATTGTCGGTTCGGAATCGGGAAACAGACTCGTCGGCTGCTCGATAACCAGCAGCAGAAAGAGGTCACGAAAGCAGCAGAAAGAGGTCACGGTCACGATTCGTCCATCCATGCTGTCGTTTGTCTCGACCCCGCTTCTTCTATGTCATCTAAACGTTATTCCAGTACGCTTCCCGTTTCAATTTCATTTTCTGTCCGAGACCGTGGCTGCGTCCGTTTACTGATAGGTGGACACAGCTCCAGTGCATACCCCACAATGGATTCCGACAATCGCCTTTCTCCTACAACGATATCGTCCGGTGTTGCGAGCTCCGCTAACATGTTGAATAATGCCATTAGAAACTATCGCCCGATGGGCCCTCTCGCCCAATTCTTCTTAGCTGGTGGTGGCGCTGTTTTCTTCGCTCTTTTTAATCGCATCTGTGATTTCGCTCTAATAAGATAATGGTCCGAACCGCAATCGCGTCCACGTATTGCACGTACGTCTTTGAGCGTCGATCGGTCAAAACCAAAAAGGAACTGTAAAACGCCTAAAATTGTAAAAATATTTTCGTTTTAATCCTTTTCAGATACTCCTAAATTGATAACTCTACTTTCCTTTCTTTTTTATGCTTTAAAAAATCCTTGCTTAATCATCGGTTTCATCGTACTCAATCTATAAAAAAAATTAGTTAAGTGAGGGTGCTGATAGTGATTAAATAAAATCCCACAGAAAACTAACGAAGCAGCCGCAGCTCTCAATAATACAAAAAAGGCCGAAATCGATCTTGTCATATTTAACCGCGTACCAAAAGTCGGAAGTCAGGCATTGATGGAGCTAATGAAACGTCTCGGACGCGTTAACCATTTCAAAACGTCCAGAGATCCACCAAAACGACGCGAGACAGTCCTGCTAGGACCAATGCAACAAATCGAATTGGCCGCCGATTTACTGACAATCGATGATCCTGTCGTATACTCTCAGCATTTAGCCTTTATGAACTTTAGCAAAATGGAGCTGCCACGGCCGATCTACATAAACATGGTAAGAGATCCTATAGAGCGGGTAATCAGTTGGCACTACTACATCCGCACACCATCGTACTATGAAAAAATGAAGACTGTACACGGAGGCAATATAAAAACGCCGCCCGATGAATTTATGAATTTAGAGTTTGAAACGTGCGTTCGTTCAGGCAATAAGGCTTGTCAATTTATTCAAGGAAGCTCCAAGGATGAAGTTAGCGACCACAGAAGACAGACTCTATTCTTCTGTGGACATTCAAAAGCGCTTTGTATGTAAGTACACACACCCACACAAAAACACTCAGTGAAATATTTTTTTTGCTTAACATATCTAAAAATTCTATGGGATTAGGCCGTTCAATTCGCAAACTGCATTAGAACGGGCTAAACGGACCGTTGAGGAAGAGTATGCTGTTGTTGGCATGTGGGAGGAAACGAATATCACTCTAACAGTGCTAGAACATTATATTCCTAGGTACTTCAAGCATGCCAAGTTGGCGTATTATTGTAAGTTGGGAGTTTTCATAATTTCAGAACAACGAAGATTAAGGATGTTCTATTTTCTAGTGGGGAAGGATCAATTGTCTAAAGTTAACAAGAACGAAGAAAAGGGATCTGTAAGCTCTGAAATCAGAGACATGTTAAGGAAGAATTTTACTAGAGAAATTGAATTTTATCAATTTTGTAAGCAGCGACTTTTCAAGCAGTATGAGGCTCTTAGACTAAATGGACGTCCTGATGATGGTGATTATGACTCTGGGGAGTTGTAGTTTAATTTTGCTAGTTTATTACAATAAATAAATAAACGTTATAATTTCTTTTTTTTATTTGTTTGATTTTTTACAATCGTATAAAACTGAGTAACAATCCTTAACAAAATACAGAAAATTCCAAAGAAAGCAGACGAAGCAAAAAAAATTTATTGGTTTAAGTTCCTTGCTTTTAATAAATGTCAGTTGCCCCCAATTTGTGCTTCTCGATCATTAACAATTTCACTAAAGCATCTAATAAATATCAACGTTATGCTCTTTATATACATAAAATTAATTACATAAGCTTTTGTCCATGGATATATATTAACAGTACGGAAAAAATTAATGGTCTTGGATGTGAAGTATCACGTCCGTATTTTAACGTGACAACGTCTATTAATTTGAACGTGACAACGTCTGTTATTACGTTTTGTATTTTTCCCGTGTAGAGGATAAATTAACGAAAATTTTGAGCCATTAATCACCCCCCTAACATGTATGGGGGCGAAGATATGATTTTTTTTTGTGTGCGGGACATTTTCACACGCACGTCCTATCTTAAACCGATTTAATAGACGTGGTCACGTCAATAAGGTGAATGAATGTATTTTTCCCGTGTAGAGGATAAATTAACGAAAATTTTGAGCCATTAATCACCCCCCTAACATGTATGGGGGCGAAGATATGATTTTTTTTTGTGTGCGGGACATTTTCACACGCAAGTCCTATCTTAAACCGATTTAATAGACATTGTCACGTCAAAAACTAGTTGGGATGTGGGTTTGACTCCTTCGGTCCCCACGATCAATTCCCAGTATGATGAATGTAGACGTCTTCTTACAAAATAGTATCACGTTTAGCCCAAGTGCGCAATTGAATAGTATCAGAACTTTTTTTATATGAAAGACTAGAGTCTCCGGAAAGGCCCTTTACACTGTTGACAATCTATTTTCTTCGTATAGAGAGCAATGTCGAACAGCAGCTCTAGTCGGGGAGGAAGGAGCTGCCACAACCTAGCCGCGATATTTTTAGTCCACCTACTTCCAACTATTACTATGGCGACTTTGACATCGGGGCATCGAGAAACAACTCCTGGAGTGTTATGCCTCCTGAAACGAGTGAATCTCATCAATCAACCTATGACATGCGCTTGACATGATGTTTTTTTGAAAAACTATCGCTGTGCAGAATCATTTCTTTTAGAACGAGTCTTATTTCATCGAGTTTATTAGATATTAGCAAAACTTATCAATTTAAGGTCTTTCTGATACTTATCCAAAGTTTTTCGTTTTAAACAAAAAAAAGGCCCGACCGAATGTTATGAAATTTTTGTCAGGGCATTTTTTCGTTAATATTCTTCTTTCGGCACCTCAAAGAAGTCGATATAGTTTTTGCTTCACGCGGTATCGTGCAGGTAGAAAACTCACGAACGTCGTTTAAACCAAAAAACGGCTCGACCAAATTTTATAAAAATCTTTTCAGACCTTATTTCTGTGCGTTTCGAACGACACTTCAACGAAGTCGTTATCTCTTTTGGTTCCGGCGATATCGTACAGGGAAAAATTACCACATACGTAAGCGCACACACACACATGCTTCCTCGCAAATTTTTGCTTAAAATCTTTTGGGACCTTGAAAAATGGAAATACGTTGAAAATTTCGATTTCGATTACGGACCGATTGCAATAGCTTCGCTATACTGGGAAGTTAATAATAATAGACTTTAAAAGTTGAAAGAGAAACATGTTCACTTCTTGACACAACCATACTTTTTCTCAGAATTTGCAAATTTTTATTTTTTATGAGCTTTTTTTTATGTGACAGACTAGAGGCTTAGGGAAAGTCACTTTGTACTGTCGACAATCTATTTTTTTTTTCGTATAGAGTGAATGTCGGACAGCAGCTCTAGCCGGAAGATAGAGAGAAGAGAAGGAAGTAACTGTCACAACAAAGCCGCGATATTTTATTCCACCTAATCACAACCATTTCGCGACTCTGACATCGGGGCGTCGAGAACAACTCGCTGGAGTGTTATGCCTCCTGAAACGAGTTGAATCTCATCAACCAACCGATGGCATGCGCTTGGTGGAGCGGGGAAGGACTAGGGAAGGCTATGACAGGGGAATCAGGAATGTAAAGAGGGGAGAAGAAAGAAGGAAAGTTAGGTGGGAAAGGCGAAGGCCCGTGGCGCCGCCGGGATTCGAACCCGGGACCTCTGGGGATAGCATTCAGGCGCCTTACCTCTAGACTACCGAGGCCCCTTAGGAGTAAAGGGTAGTCCATAAATTACGTAAGGCAATTTTTGACATTTTTTCGAAAAAAACAGCAAGCGAGGGCCGACTATGCTACTTTTTGGAGTTCGCATAACCGCGTAAAAATGTCTATGTAGGATTTACCTACCATACCTTATAGGCCCTCATTTACCCACAAGTCGCCGGCAAGCCGTGGCCTGAAAGTTTTCGCCTTGAGGTCAAGTATCACCACGCGCCCACCGGCCCTCAACTGTATGGGGCCTGCAGTCCAAGAAAACTGACAAAAATCTTTATGTGTTTGAGCATTCATCGTCAGTTCGTGCCTGAAGATCTGAACTTCTATTCACCCTCAAGCCGTGAAATTACGGCAAGAATTCACGCCGTACCCATTCGGAACAGAAAGCAAGGCGCGACAACCATCCACACTCGCCCTCGCGCTTGATCGCGAGTGTTCACGGGGTGGGCCTGGAGCCGCCTTGAAGTTTTCGTTGAGGCCATGCATATTTTTGCACTTGAATTAACACCCTGCTATGCTAAGCTGTTGTCTTCACCTGTGTGTCTGTATCATGACTTCACCTGCATGCCACGGCCTGTCAGGAGAATACCTGAAGTATCATCCCTCAGTCAGACTGAGTAATCTGTGACTTTCTTCGTGCCGTGCCGGCCGACCTGGTCTGAAAGGCCACTGTTTTACTTAACTTAACTGAGTTTTCTCGCAATTTTACTTTGTTTCTTTTAAAAAATTACCTATCATTTGCCGAGACCCCCCCTCTCCCCACGTGAGATTGTGTGAGGTCCGTCTCGACCCCCTCCCGCCCTAAACGCCTCACATTATTAATGGACGACCCCTACCCCTTTATACTACTAGTCCGTCATGTCGTTCAGATCATGGTGCAATAATACTAAGCTTGGTCTCAAGAATAGAGTAGAATAAGAAAGGTTAGAGAAGAAGAAAATGACGATGAACCTCACGTTTGAACTCTAAGGTGTTGTACGAGTTCGGAAATACTGACGAGAGCGAGAGATTGTTTCACAGTCGAATTGTTCTATTCATAATCGAACTTCTAGACCGTATTGTGCGCGAACGGGGGGGGCTATAAGGAATGGCGGAGCCGAGCCGACAAGTCTTGTGTTGCGAGAAAAAATATTGGCGTGCAGGCAGGAGGTCCTGAATTTCAGTGGAACAGTTGCTGTGGTAACAGCGATAAAGTATAGAGAGGGCTGCTCCATTCCTACGGTGGCTTAAGGTGTCTATGGAGGCGCGAAAGGAGACATCACCAATAAGTTTGATGGCACGAGTTTTTCTTGTCGAAGCAAACCAAGCTGCTTTTTGGGGCGCCTGCCCAGATATACGAGTTGTATTCAAGGTTGGGCCGTATGAAGGATTTGTAAATTGTAGCCAAGGCGGTACAATTTTTGTTGAGGATCAGACAGTACTTCGTTTTGTTGGCGTTAAATTCAACACGATTCATATCGCCCCAATGAAAAATCGATTCGATATCCCAGTTGATCGAAGTCGACATCAGTTTACGGTGGTAAAGGTAAGGTCTGGCACGTGCTTGTCTTGTCTTATATTATCGTAGGAGTAAGAGACATGCAAAGTACCGTCATCGGCGAAGCAATGAAGTGAGTTGGAGGGGATTGAGAGCAGTTCATTAATGAAGATAAGAAAAAGTGCGGGTGAGAGAATTGACCACTGGGGAACTCCAGCCGAAATGACGGGGGGTTGGATTCGACGCCATCCAATACTACCTTGATTGAACGACCTGAAAGAAAGCTCTTAATCCAGTTCCTTAGAACTAAGTGTATACCAATAGCTTGGAGTTTATTCAATAAGGCAGGGTGTCATACTCTGCCAAAAGCCTTTGGTATATCTAGAGCAACCAGACCAGACTCACCAAAGCATCAGCTTCTTATTGATTATTGTCTCCATGATTTTGGAGAGAACAGAAGTAATTGCTATTAGGCGGTAGTTTAAGGGGTCGCTGGCTTCGCGTTTTTTGGGATTGGCTGAAAATGAGCTAGTTTCCAAGAGTCGGGATACACTCCGGAGAAGTAAAACAGGGCAAAAAGTTTGCGGAGGGGTTTAGCCAAAGGTGAGGCATATTTTTTTAAGTCTGTCGACTTCTTTGAGGTTCCCAAAGAAGAATATTGACGAAAAAATGCTCTGAGACATTCGGTCGGTCCTTTTTTTTGTTTAAATGAAAAAACTTTAGCAAAGACCTTAAATTGATAAGTTTTGCTAATACCTAATAAACTCGATGGAATAAACCTGTTCTAAACCTGCTCTATCTTTTCTGGATTCTGCACAGCGATAATTTCCAACCAAACATCACTTGTCAAAATCCGACACTCTTTAAAAATCGTGTAAAAATTACGTTACCCTTTACGAATACATATTTAAAACCTTGGATAAGCACTTCTTTGGCGGAGAATTGTTTTCTACAACCTGCAGTTTCAGGAAATTTTCTAGTAACTACCGAAAAACTTGTTTTTTTTTTGGTTAAGTCTGACAATTACTTTACATTGATTAGTTTTGCTAATATCCAAATGAAGTCATTCGCTTTCCAGATTATCAGCGGCGCTTCAACACGGTCAACGAATTCGAACACCCGCTTTAGTGTAGCGAACGAAGTACGAAGGAAATGTTTGTTTGCTAACGTTCAGGAAAAACAAATTCTCTAGAGAAATCTTGCGGATTTACCACTATTATAGTTACTTGAACTAGCTTCTTCACTAGTATTATTTCGGTGCGAAGTATCGTATGCAGCGGCAGTTGAAGCTGATCGTAAAATTCGTCCTTGTTCGCGTCCGCGCTGGTCTCGGTTGGCGCATAAACGGACACGATATGGGTCTTGATTGTTCCACTGATGGTTATCAGCGTCAAACACTCTGATATGGGTTAGAATGCGATAACGCTGCTGGCAGCCCGTCGATCGACCATAAAGCCGACGCCGGCCTCTCATCCCTCACCACCGAAATAGTAAAGCGTCATCGTTTCGTCGATTGTTGACGGGACGTTCGTCAATGTCCCGGATCCGGTAAGCCGTAGTTCCGATAGCGCAGCAGCTGATATTTTGCATTTCAACAATTCCATTGCTATGATTTCCTTTCGACAGACGTGATGTCCTGTTCGTACATTCCACAGTGTGCGAGAAGTCGAAAAACCTTAAAGTTAATATAATATTAATAACAAATGAATTGTGTATATTATATAAATTTATGTAAATTCTACCTGTCTATTTTCTTGCTTGAGCAAAGCTCATCATTCTTATTAAATCTTCTATAAACGCTTACAAATTCATTAAA
Organism: Thereva unica; assembly: GCA_949987705.1. Lineage (NCBI taxonomy): Eukaryota > Metazoa > Arthropoda > Insecta > Diptera > Therevidae > Thereva > Thereva unica. Next base: position 124,384,255 of record OX465282.1, read on the forward strand.
TTAAGAGCTTCATAAAAAATATATGTACCATTAAAATTTGCTTAATTTCTTCGCTATTTTTACGCCTCACATGCCAATGAAGAATGTGCACTCATGTCACAATATTACAAAACATCAATCTTCAATTTTGCCAGCTCGAAAAACTAACAACAAAAAATCTCAACAACACGAAGAAAGCTGAAATGGAAATTGTTGTCTTCAATCGAGTTGCAAAGTCTGGCAGTGAATCAATGATGGATCTTCTTTATAGATTAGGTAAACTGCATAGCTTCTCAGTTAGTCGCAATGGACCAAAAAAGCGCCATAGTGCAACTTTAGGCAGCAAGATGCAATTATTGAAGGCCAGCAATATTGCTAATTTGGAGGAGCCAGCTGTTTACATCGAACACTTCAATTACATCGACTTCAGCGATTTCAAGCTTCCAAAGCCAATTTATATAAATTTAGTTCGTGATCCTGTAGAAAGGATGATTAGTTGGTTCTACTACGTCAGAAGTCCATGGTATAATGTTCTACGGCATAAACGATTCCCGGATTTACCAATGAAGAGCGAAGAATGGTACAAGAAGAACTTTAATGATTGCGTTAGAAATGGCGACCCTGAATGCCGTTACGAGCAATTCGCAATTGCTGGAACTTTTGGCGATTATCGTAGGCAATCGATATTCTTCTGTGGCCATAGGAAAGACTGTTTGTAAGTATAATATAGTGAAATGATATAGACTCCAGGAGATTTAACTAAAAATAAATAAAAACGATTTTCCAATTAGACCATTCAACTCACCTGTTGCTGTGGAAATAGCAAAGCAGATTGTTGATAGGGAATATGCTGTTGTTGGTACTTGGGATGACACTAATGTAACTTTGACAGTACTTGAACACTATGTACCAAGATTTTTTCAAGGAGCTCTATCACTGTTCCAATGTAATTAATACTATCTATATTTGTTTTCTTTAATGTTTTTTAGGAATGGTACTTCATTTAAACACAAAAATTAATTTGTTTTTAGTGAATGCAGCCGAAATACAAGCGAAGAATAAAAATTTAAATAAGCCAATTATCAGCGATGACGTTAAGAAGATGGTTAGGAAGAATTTCACCTACGAAATTGAATTTTATGAATTTTGCAAACAGCGACTTTATAAACAATATTTTGCAGTTAAATTAGAAAATAATAAAGGGAAATTATGAAAATTAATTAATTTTTTTTTTAATTCCATTCCGTTCCACATATCCCAGCCAATATTTATTTATTTCGGCTATATTTCTTCAATCTCTTCGCTCATTCTAATGCGCCAATCGTTTTGGTTAACCCTTAAAGGAAAAATAATTCTTGTTAAGTTTTTCCTTTCGAAGTTGCAACTCGAAGCGCTACTTCCTAGTCAACTTCCATAACAATTTCTACCCAAATCAAAATACGCTAAAGGAACTGGCATTGTTATGCCTTATCAATTTTTCATAATGACCCTAGTCGGCAAACCTTATTTCTGCCTTACGTTTTTGGAAAGATTTTTGAAGAGCTTTAAAGAAATACCCTAATATCCCGGCTTCACCGGCCGAACTGCTCAAGTTTGAGCAAATTTCTGAACTGAACTTTCAAAAAAATAACCTAAGTTCGAGTACAATTCTCACACAAACCTCAATTCACTCAACTGGTCTCGAATTGAAGTTGAACGTAAAATCTTACTAAAGTAATCAACTGAAATCATGGAATGCAATTCCAGTGGGCTTTTGCACTTCTGATTTCTGGCGAAAAAGCAACAACAAGTTCAAGCACGAACTGAACATGAACTGAACTTTAACCGGTAAAGCCGCTTATGTGGATTGAACTGAACATTATTGAACTGAGGCTGGTGAGCCGTGGCATTAGCCGTTCGTTTAACTCCTTCAAAGCTGTAGATTTCGTTCTTGCATCACTTCATATTTCAGGCAAATATGTGACCGTGAAAGGTCGAAAGATTACTAAATCGGCATCGGCGAAGTTATTACTCACATATCCATGCCGAAATTCTAAAATTTTTCGGCCTCCCTTTTCCACTCGGAATCGAGGAACACTGATTTTTTCTCAAGAAGGCCAAAATGAAGCCTTCCTTATGACGAGGCGCGAATGAGGCAATGAGTTAGTTTCTTTGAGTGGACCCCCTTCACATTCACACAGGGTCCACAAAAAGTGGTCGGGCTAGGCTCTCTTTGGGATGGTCGAGCCTAGGCTATAGATAGGCCTTATCTACATATGTTAGTCGGGCATAACCTATGCTAGTCGGGCATATCCAAGGAATTTAAAACAATATACATATAACTCAACAGTTAGCGGGTAATTTAATTGACCGATTAACGTTCTACCTTTTAACGGTTACCGGTTTGCATGCTCCCCACCCACAATGATTATAATCCACCACCCCTGCTTCTTAGTCTGGTACGCAGGCGCACAGTAATAATCCTCTCAGAAACTGGTGACGAGCTAATGAGACTGGACCTGCCTTCTTTGGTGAGTATAACGCCAACATATATATAACAACTCGTTGGAGTGTTATGGCTCCTAAAACGAGTTAAATCTCATAAATCAACCGATGGCAGGCACTTGGTGGAGCGGAAAAGGACTTAGGAAGACTATGACAGGAGAAATCAAGAATGTAAAGAGGGAAGAAGAAAGAAGGAAAGTTATGTAGGAGGGAAAGACGAAGGACCGTGGCGCTGCCGGAATTCGAACCCAGGACCTCTGGAATGGTAGTCAGGCGCCTTACCTCTAGACTACTAAGGCCCCCAAATCTTGATCTTGATTTTATATCGATCCATCTCGTTAAGGACTTCATCCAGCCGTCCATCAGCAAGCAGTGCTCTCACATTCCAGGATCCGATTCGTGTCTTTGTTCGAAAAGCCTTGTGTTGTCCATCCGGTTCCAAGGCATTGCTTGCCGATTCGTAGCAATGGTGTTTTTTATGGAAGCGTATTGCTAACCCTCAGCCCAACCGACTTAAAACTCTGTTTTGTGGGGCAGAGAGCTCGCCATTCGCTCGTCCCAGGGGGGCGCCGCGAAGATGTGAGATTAGGACTTCCAAACAGATCTGCTAAATGTTTGTCTGCAGTGACCCTCAGGGCCGACTTTAGGTTATTTGGCGCCCCGGGCGAGATATTTTTATGCGTCCTTAACTTTTAGACATTTTTACGGGAGACTACCTATATTACACAAATTATACGGTGACCCGAGTAAAAATTTTGCAAGTTGATAGTTCTCAACATGTAGATCAAAAGCCTCAACAGGCATAAAGCCTCAAAATCAACCGTCCTTCACCCCCAAAAACCACCCTTAAAGGGCGATGGGGATATAACTGATTTCTGAATGTAAAACAATTTATTCTTGTAGTCAACGACTATCCCAAGCTACCTCCTTTGACTCTTCAAGCACCGACCATGCAATCTCTTCGCTCAATGTCTCCCACCCTCTTCACGACCCTTCCTATGGATTTTTCTGATTACTGAATTCCGACGTAAGCAACCAATGACACTTCAACCTCTGACTATCTTACCCTCATGTAGATCAAAAGTCTCCCACTTTCTGCCCTTTCACCCATAACACCCCCACCACCCCTTACCATCAAATCCCATCCCCCAATACTGATCTGAAGAATATTGGAGATGAATTCAACTGATCGTGAGTGTTGGTGAACCATCTGATCATCTTTTTACTCTCGGACAACCCTCCGACCCTTCACCCCCTGACCAATGCAGAAAATGCTTCTATACTGAGTGCAACCTACTGCTACTTACCTGAAATATAGGATCCCAGATCGGGTATTTTAGTAGATTTTAACTTAAAATATGATGATCAGCACGATCAAAGGCTTTGCTGAACCCAGCATAAACTGTATCTATTTGATGACCGTTTTCCATACCCCATAGTAGATCGGATGTTAGAATCATAAGGTAAAACCATGGTTAGAAGAGCAATCTTATCGTAAACGAGTTTCTCGAGAAGTTTAGTAATTGTTGATAAGATAGCAATACCCTTATAGTTTTCCACCGAGTGCTTATTAGATGTTTTGTGAATTGGAGCGAGATAGGATTTTCCCATCTGATAGGGAACTTTCCTGTCGATAACGTTTGTTGAAGATAAGATGGAGGGAAACCAAAATTTGAGCTGCTATTGCCTAGAATTGGTTTAATGGTGAAAATTGTTCCAAAAGAACGTAAACGCCCTTACCTATCTTTTACGTTTTTTGAAACACAAGACGTTGTGTCCTGCATTGTGGAGGTGTTCTCATTCAACAACTAAATGAAAGAATACATTACTGGATCGCTGCAGCGTCCCCTGAGACATGGCGCCCTCGGGCTGTCGCCCCGGGTTCGCCCACCCCTAAAGCCGGTACTGGTGACACTTCTCGGGTTTTGATAGAAGCGACAAATAGGGTGACATCACACCAGCTTCCGAGGTCTTTGTTAGCCGTTCGCCCTCAAAATTGTCCTCTAAGGAAATCTTCGTTTCGTTTCAATATATTTATCATTTCAGATTACACCAACCTTCTATGACATGACTTCACAGAGACGCATTTTGAAATCAATAGTTTATTAAAATTTTCTTTATAAATACACGACAGATAGCTGACAGAATTTTGTCATCTTACAATCATTCCATCGGAACTCTTAATAGAATCACCTTCGTTGTGTCACCAGAAAATACATTTCCAAGGACTCTCCTGCAACATTCCATTCACTAAAACAATATTATTTTTTCTTTAAAAAAAAAACTTACAATTTCATTTTTCTACAACAGATGCAGTCACTAAATGCCAGAGAATTAAACAACACACGAAAGGCTGGCGTTGAAATAGTATTTTTCAATCGCGTGCCAAAAGTTGGTAGTCAAACATTCATGGAGCTACTGCGACGTCTAGCAGCACGAAATGAATTTGAATTTCATCGAGACGCTGTTCAGCGAGTCGAAACGATTCGTTTAGCCGAGGAGCAACAACAAGAGCTGGCAGAGGTCATAGTCGAACTACCTGAACCATCTGTGTTCATAAAACATGTCTGCTTTACTAACTTCACAAAATTCAATCTTCCAACACCAATTTACATGAATGTCGTTCGGGATCCAATTGAACGTGTTATCAGCTGGTTCTATTATGTTAGAGCACCATGGTATTTTGTAGAACGGAAGGCGGCATTTCCTGAGCTGCCTTTGCCTGATCCAGCTTGGTTGAAGAAGGATTTCGAGACGTGCGTTCGTATGGGTGATAAGGAATGCACATTCACACAAGGTGTAACACACGAGGGAATCGGCGATCATAGACGGCAATCATTGTTCTTCTGTGGACATGATTATGAGTGCACGTAATTTAATAAATTACAAATATCATATAAAAATAGAAACAATAATGCAATATTTTTACAAATTCTAGACCATTCAACACTGTTGGTGCTTTAGAACGAGCAAAATACGCTGTAGAAAGTCAATATGCCGTTGTTGGAGTCCTTGAGGATCTAAATACTACCCTATCAGTTCTGGAAAAGTATATACCAAGATTTTTTACAGGAGCTAGTGAAATATATTTCGGTAACATCATCATTTCTAATTTTCTACTCCTTAATAAATAAATACTTTTTATTTTACAGCAAGCTCAGATCGCCTGAATAAAATTAATAAAAACTCCTTTAAGCCGCCAGTTCCTGAAGAAATCAAGGACATTGTCCGTCGAAATTTTACAAGAGAAATCGAATTTTATCAATTTTGCAAACAGAGGCTGCACAAACAGTTCCTGGCCGTTAATTTACCACAAAAGATCTTGAGTAGTCCTTAAGCTAATTAAGTTAGTTTGTATGTATATTTGTTGTTATTTTTAGATGTCTTTTTTAATTTATATTTTTTTATTAAAAAAAAAAAAAAAAACAAAAAAGAACCATTCTTCAATAATTACTTGTAGATTGTAATTAATTAGAAATTATAAATTAGAAGTTACGCTGATAGCCCCCCCAGCAACTTGTGATCTATTTATTATTTTTTGGCAATTTTATGATTGTCAGTAGTTTCGTGTTTTTGTAAAAAGAAAATTAATTTTTTATACATAATAAATAAAATTGTTAATAACTGTGCAAATGTAAAATTTTATCGTTTTTATTTATATATTCTGAGCATTAATACTTGTTTTCACACTTTTTTTCATGTGGAAGACTAGAGGCTCAAGAAAAGCCCTTTATACTGTCGACAATCTATTTTCTTCGAGTGCAATGTCAAACAGAAGCTCTAGTCGGGAAGGAAGGAACTGCCACAACTTTACTCGCGATATTTTTAGTCCACCTACTTTCAACCATTACTATCGCGACTTTGACATCGGGGCATCGAGAAACAACTCGCTGGAGTGTTATGCCTCCTTAAACTAATGGAATCTTGTCAACCAACCGATGACATGCGCTTTGGTGGAACGGGGTAGGCCTACGGAAGGCTGACAGGAATAATCAGGAATGTAAAGAGGGAAGAAGGAAGAAGGAAAGTTATTTAGGCGATGGACCGTGGGGCTGGCCGGCATTCGAACCCAGGACCTCTCTTGTGGTCATGTGGATCTGTGCTCCCACTGTGCTGTGAGAGCACAGATCCACATGACCACAAGCAGAGGTCCTAGGTTCGAATGCCGGCCAGCCCCGCGGGTCGTATGAGCGGGTCTCCTAGTCGTATGCACAACGAGGGAATACTCCTCAATATCCTCTCCTCTTCCTCTTCTGGGCTGAATATTGTTGTCTTTTATGCTAGGAGTTTAAAAAATAAAATGGATGAGCTGAGAAACTTGCTCGATTGTCCTAAAAGTCATATTTTAGTTGGTAGTGAAACGTGGTTAAATCCGGAAATTCCCTCCTCTTATGTTTCCCTTTCTGACTTTACTATCCATCGAAATGACCGTGCTGGTCGATCTGGAGGTGGCGTTGCGGTAAATCAAGAGACTCTCCATTTGAATTTATTGTTGTGGAATTAAAATCTTCCTTTGATAAATGTGCTATCATAAGTGTATACTGTCCTCCCACTATATTTGGCCCTGTGATTGCTGCTGAATTCCATACTGCTGTTTTTAATCTTTCTTGTCCAGTATGAGAATCTAGTTGTTCCCGGTGATTTCAATGTTAACTTGTTAAAACCAATGGTCAGGCGAAATGTCTTAATTATATGTTTGAGTCATTGCACCTTCATGTTTTAAATAAACTCCCAACTTTTATGAATTGTCGTAAGCTCTGTAATGATACATAATCGAATTTCTCCTCCGAGTTTTCTTGACCATGACATCCTTTTTCTCTCTATATATTTCTCATTCCAACCTTCTTCTTCGCCTTCTTCTTTCTCTTACCGTGACTACAGCAACATCCTGAGCGGCTTGTTAGTGCTGTTTCTTCTCTACCTCGGTCGACGATAAGGTTGATATCTTGTCCTCCTTCATCCAATCATTGTACGACCAATGTGTACCGCTTGTTACCCGTAGACTCAAAACTTCTTCTCGTTGTCCATGGTTTTCACGTGAGATTCGGGATTTGATAATCCAACGCGATTCTATCTAAAAGGTAACGCGCGCCGTACCGTAGAACTAAAATTCGTAGTTACTTAATTGAGTACAAAGTACTTCGCAATCGCCTCAACCTCAAAGTCAAAGCTTCTAAACGTGAGTTCTATGCTCGCAAGCTTAATCCTAACCAAGATCCGAAACGACTTTGGTCTAACCTTCGCTCACTTGGTGTTCATTTTTCTGTATCTGACCCTTTTGATGTTAATGTTGAGCTCCTCAACTCATCATTCATCATCTCTCCCCCGAGATATGATCGTCTCTCTTTCTCTAACTCCTCCTCTTCTGACTCGCTCAGTCCTGGTAGCTTTTACTTCCGCTGTGTTGATTCTTTAGAAGTTCTTGAATCTCTACTGTCTATCTCCTCGAACAGTATCGGCTTTGATGGAATTTCTCCACGTTTTCCCAAAATCCTGTCTCCCCTAATTGCTGAACCTATCACTCATGTTTTTAACTATTGCCTCACTGCATCTGAATTCACCCAAAAGACGGTCGCCATCTGATATATCTGATTTTCATTCTATTAGCATCCTACCTTTTCTCGCTAAAGCTTTTGAAAAAATTATGTTTACTCAAGTTATGAGCCATCTAGAACGTAATAATTTTCTCTCTATCTATCAATCTGCTTTCGAAAATCGCACAGTTGTGAGACTGCTATGTTGCGGGTTACAACTGATCTTAGGGCTGCGATTGATCAGGGTAACATTGCATTTTTGGTTCTGCTTGACTTCTCTAAGCCTTTTGACTCGGTGGTACATCCGCTCCTGTGGTCCAAACTTAATCAACTCTATCATTTCTCTTCCTCTGCCACGCGTCTTTTCTCTTTTCTTCTTTCTGATAGATTTCATTGTGTTTGTCACAATGGCAGAACATTCTCTCTTCTGCCAGTGCGTCTGGGTGTGCCTCAAGGCTCGATACTGGGTCCTCTTCTTTTTTTCGTGTACATCAATGATCTTCCTTCTGTCATTGACGGCTGTTCTTTTCATATGTATGCTGATGACCTTCAGCTGTATACAATTAATTTCCTCCTAGTGATCTTGTTCCCTGTACTGCCGATATGAATAATATTTTATATCGAATTAGTGAATGGAGCTCTAATAATTTCCTTAAACTTAATCCAATTAAATCCCAAGTACTGCTTATAAGCCATCGTCCTATATCCTCTGAATATACTCCTAATCTATTAGTAGGTGACGTTCCTATTCCTGTCGTTGATTATGTCAAGAGCCTTGGGGCTTGGGATATTTATTAACTGTAAGCTTTCCTGTTGTAATCATGTTTCCTTCTAAGATATGTATATGGTACCTTGCGAAAACTGTGGCTGTTCGCGGATCTGCTTTCACCTTCTATCCGTGCCAAGCTTTTGAAATCACTTATTCTGCCGCATTTTCTCTATGGCGCCCTTATTTATATGTCTCTTAATTCGTCCTGTCATCATCGACTCAGGGTCGCATTCAATGATTGTCTGAGATTTGTTTTTTACCTCCGTAGATCTGATCATGTGTCGGACGTGCAAAATTCAGTACTGGGATGTGGGCTCTTTCATTTTCTCAATGTCATGGCACTAACTCTCCTACATAAAATATTTTATTCTAAGCGTCCTTGTTACCTCTCTGACTTCCTTATCCCCATGCAGTCCTTGAGGTTTCTCAAGCTGCTTATCCCTTTTCATCGTTCCTTGGTTGGTAGTCGTTCCTTTTTTGTGCATACGATTAGACTTTGGAATAGACTTGCTCTATCCATCCAAAAAATCAGCACAGCCACTATGTTCAAAAAGCAGGCATCTATTTTTTAGCTTTTTCAAAAAAAAAAAGCTTATACAGAGGCTCTGTCCGTCTGTCCGTCTGAAGCCTACTTTCATCTCTGAAAGTACTGCAGCTACAGACTTGCGAAATATCTCAAAATGTAGCTCTTGGTCAAAAGACCAAAAACTGAGAAAATGGTCTGGAAATTTCAACCAGAAGTATATTTAAACAACAAAAAAGAGCCTTTAAAGAAAATATTGTGACTAATTTTTGTGTACTAAGGCTTATAACTTCTTAATTATTCATTTTACCACAAAATTTCTAAGTAATAAATTGTAGATTCTAAACAAAAAGTGTCCTTGCAAATTTCCGGTAAGATGTGCCGTTTCGGAGATATTGTGGAAAAACCATTTGCATACGTTTTCCAAGATGGCGGCCAAATGGGGGGGGGTTAGAATCCCGAAAACTCAAACTTAAGCTCATCCTGACCCCCCTCCCCCCTACACATCCCAAAAATAAAACCTTGTCCTGCATTTTTGCAATGTTAAAGTACCATTTCCATGGACTATAAAGGGCTAGGGAAAGTCCCTCGTCTGTGGGGCTGCGAGTTCGATCCTTCGGCTCGCGGTGCTTTTTTTTCGTCATAATAATTTTTTTTAATTTCCTTCTGGGATTTTGTTTCATATGAAACAAGTTTTTGACATGAATACGTCTCTAAATTTGCTTGCAGAACAAAAACCGATGATAACGAAGTTATGGCATAATAGATTTTATTTGCTGCTCAAAAGCTATTGTTTATATTGAATAAAGAAATATACCATGACGTGGGTGAAGAATCAAAGAATTTTAGTGTTTACATTTGATTTCCTTTTTTTTAAGCTATGATGATTATATTGTAGTGTTTGTTAAATACTTTGTTAAGTTTTAGATTCAGTCTCACAACTTATAACCTACATAAGCCTTTAACAAAAACGTTTCAAGATTAATTATATATAGCGTTGAATCTCCATGGCCAAACTAGGGTGCGGTAAGCCGAATTTTTAACAATAGGACATGTATGTTTAAGTAAAATAATACACCTAATTCTGTTGTGCAAAGTGCATCACATTAGATTTTCCTCCAATCCAAAGAAAAATGTTTAGATTCGTTTTCTATAGTGTTTACATGTGTGATGTTCTCTTTTTTTTTTTTTCAATTTGACACATTCGAATTATTGGCCTCGATTCCCAGATCCGGCGGGTTGCAAGTGAGTGCGGATCAATCTCCACTTAATATATTGCCATCCAATCTGAAGTGTTATTCAACAGAAAGAATACCATGAAAAAGCGTAATTAGTGGCTAGTCTCTAGGCACAACATCCCACTAGTTTATTTAACTTCTCTTCCAGCTTCACAGTAGTACTACTACTCTACTGTCCTTACCTACTTCTTTCGTATTTTCTTTCTTCTGTCTTACTTCTTTCAAATTCTTCGCTCCTCTATCTTAAGCTAGTTGTAAGAATTTAGGATTATTTACCGCTTGTATTGTACACTAAAAGACTGTAATCTTGTGTACTCTGCCAAATAAATAACAATAACAATAATTGATGTAGGAATGACAATTAACTAAACAATTAATTAAAGTCATGTTTAAGGTAAAAATCTTCATGAGCGGAGATCTTTAATAATTCTTTTATAACTCTTAAATATTGGCCTTCCTTCTGTGATTGTTTAATTAGGTTTAATTAGATTAAAATTAAAATATAATTAAAATTAAACTTAATAATTGAAAGATAAAAATAATAAAAAAGTAATAAAAAAGTAAAAAATAATAAAAATTCAAAAATAAGAAAATAGTCAAAATTCCAGAGCAAAAAAAAAAATAGAAAGAAAGTAGAATTAAAATTAAGATTGAAGTGGGAGTGATAGAGATAGGAGGGACAAAGATAGTTAGTGAGAAGAAGAGGATAGAAAAAGAAACGCATGTCTTCTGAATGTTGTGGCTGAGCTCATTCTCTGAATGTAGTTTGGAAGATTATTCCAAATTCTGAGAGTATGCACAAAGAAGGAACGACTACCGATTAGGGAAGAATGAGCAGGAATCAGGAATTTAACGGATCTCAAGGATTGCAAAGGAGAGAGGAAGTCAGAAAGGTAGCAGGGACTTTTGGTATAAAAAACCTTATGCAAAAGAAGAAGAGCCATGAGATCGATGAATTGAAAGAGGTCACAGCCCAGTAAGGAATTTTGTACTCGCGACACATGATCAGATCTTCTCATATGAAAAATAAACCTAATGCAATCATTAAACGCTACTCTAAGACGCTGACGGCAAGTTGAGTCGAAAGAAATATATACCAGCGAGCCGTAAAGGAAATGAGGAACAACAAGAGATTTAATAAGTTTGGCTCGAATGGGCAAAGATAACAGACTGCCATGTAACCATAGTTTACGAAGTGTGCCATAGATCTTAGAGAGCAGCAATGAGACATGATTGCAGCAGGAGAGTTTGGAATTTACAACAATACCCAGGTTTTTGGCATAGTCAACGATTGGAAGGGGAACATTATTAAGTAGAAGAGGAGAGAAACCATGGGGGGACAGTAAGCGACGACTAAGGAAAATTACTTGTGATTTAACTGGATTTAATTTAAGAAAATTATTCGAACTCCATTCGTTTATTCGAGATAAGGTGCAATTAAGTTCAGACACACAATTTTCAATTTGATTAATAGGACAAGAGGTATATAGCTGGAGATCATCAGCATATAAATGATAAGAGCAGCGACGGATTACAGAGGGAAGATCATTAATATAAAGGGAGAACAGCAAAGGACCAAGAACCGAACCCTGAGGGACACCTGCAGGCACACTTAGGAAAGAAGAAGTAACATTATTATGCCGAACACACTGATATCTATTAGAGAGAAGTGAAGAGAGAAGGCGAACAGAAGAGGAAAAGTGATACCGTTGACTAAGTTTATAGAGCAGATGCGAGTGAACTACAGAGTCGAAGGCTTTGGAGAAGTCAAGAAGAACTAGTATAGCAATGTCACCTCTGTCAAGGGCAGAACGAAGATCAGTTGTAACCTTCAATATAGCAGTTTGACAACTATGGGATTTGCGGAAGCCGGATTGAAATTTAGAAAGGAAATTATTAGAATCAAGATATCGCAAGACTTGAGTAGATACAATTTTTTCAAAAACTTTAGCGAGAAAGGGTAGAATACTAATAGGGCGAAAGTCTGACAAATTAACGGGGGAGGACTTTTTAGGAATGGGAGTAACTATTGCTTTTTTCCAGACTAATGGTACTTGGGAGGTTGTCAGGCAATAGTTAACAATATGCGTGATGACATCAACGATTAAAGGGGAGAGAATCTTAAGAAAGCGAGGAGAAATACCATCATAACCAACGCTATTGGACGAAATGGAATGCAGTATGCCGAGTACTTCAAGCGAGTCAACACAATAGAAATTAAAGCCGTCAGATAATAGAGAGTAGGAAGAAGGGGAATCGGAAGTGGAAGACAGTGGGAAATTAGAAGGAGATTGAACAAAAGATGCATTGAGTGAGTTTACATCAACATCAAATGAGTTAAGCTCAGAGGTATGAATGCCTAGAGACCGAAGATTAGACCAAAGACATTTAGGGGACAGAGTAGGATCAAGCTTACGTGAGTAAAATTCACGCTTGGCCGATTTGACTTTGCTATTGATTAAGTTTCGAAGATTTTTGTACTCACTGAGGTAGCTCGGGATCCTAGTACTGCGATAGCGTCTGTACAAGAACTCACGCTCAACAATCAATTTGCGGATTTCATAAGAAAACCAGGGACAACTTGGAGATTTACAACGTCTTCTAGTGACTATAGGGACACATTGATTAAACAGGGATTGGATGAAAGAATTCAAGAGTTCAACCTTAGTATCAACACAGGTGGAATTGAAGATATCAGCCCAAGGTAAAGACGAAGTAAATTCAGAAAGGCGAGCAAAATTGTTGTTATTGAAATCCCGGTATGAAAAGAAGTTAGGTAAGGAGGGAGGGTGAAAGGTAAAATGAAGGGAGAGGAAGAGAATATCGTGATCAAGATAGCTAGGAGGAGAGATTTGGTTATGTTTTAATACTAAATTGGTGGATGTAGCAGTGATAACATCAAGGAGCGATGGATTATGGCAGTTCAAAAATGTGGGCAGTTGATTTAGAATACTAAGGTCCAATGACCCCAAAAAGTATTTGAGTGTGTTTGCTCGTTCATTGGCCTTTAGCAAATCAACATTAAAATCGCCAGCAGCAATTATGTTATCATAATGACGGGAGAGACTAGACACGAGATCGAAGAAGTGAGTAGCAACATCAGGTGTAAATACATTAGGTGGGCAGTAAACACTGACAATAACACATTTGTCATATGGTGATTTTATTTCCACTGCAATGAATTCAAAATGTGAGCCAATGGACTGGCCTACTATCTTTGAGGAGAGAGAGGAGGTGACATATATTGCAACACCACCTCCAGTACGACCCACACGATCATTCCGATGCATGCAAAAAGCAGGCAAGGAAACAAAGGAAGTAGGGATTTCCGGTTTCAGCCACGTCTCATTGACTACAATGGCATGCAGTTTTGTGTTTTCAAACATGAACCTCAGTTCATCCATTTTATTTCTCAGACTTCTTGCATTCATGGTACATATACTCAGCCCTGAGGAGGAAGAGCAGAGGATATTCAGTAGCCTTCCTTCACCGTGCACTCTATCAGAGAAATTCATCGTTATATAATGAGCAACAGAGCCACATAAACAGAATCACACACGCAGAAATAATATAAAGAGAAGTGTGAAGCACTGAAAGAAGAGAGAAAGATAGAAGAAGAAGATAAGACGAAATTCTTAAGGCTAACATAACATAAAAAATATAAAAACGAAAATATAAATATATAAAAAATTAAAAAAAAAAGAAAAAAAAACAGAATAAAAGAAAAAGTTAAAACAAAATCAAATTATAAATATATATATAAAAAAAAAGAAAGAAAGAAAGAAATGAATAACAAATTCGAAAAAAAAGCAGTAAAGAAAATAAACAATCAAAAAAAAGAATAGGGGCCCATACACTACAAGGTTTTATGCGTACAAACAAGGCGTTCAAACAAAGATTGACAGTGTATGGTGAATTTGGTTTTTGGTTTTATGTTTGTCACAAGTTTGTCCCAAATATCAAAATGGTTTGATTTTTTCGTGGTTTTATCTGACAGTTCTGTGCATAACATAAAATTTCAAAGGCTATTGATTACAACTTATTCCTAGTTAAAGAACTCATTTCGATTTGAAATCTTTAAAGGAAAATGAAAACCATAATAGTGTATGGGTAAGCTCGGCGTTCAAACAAGTTTGTCAGAAAGATTGTGGGACATGTTTGTACGCATAAAACCTTGTAGTGTATGGGGACCTAATCAATTCTACTCTACTGTGTACGCTCAGCTCCACGATGACAGCAGGCAGTATTCCATGGAGAATTTAAGGACATGGCGAAGCGCCGGCAATATCATTTAAATCCAGAGGGGATACCCCGCACGACTAAGTCTTGGAGTCTAGACAGGCGACGAAAATCCTCCAGTTCGTTCGAGACTGTGGCTAGGTCATGTTGCACAGTCTCGACCTCATCTCGCAGTTTAACAAGTTGATTATTAACAGTACTGCAAACCTCGTCCATTTGCGTAGACAGGCGAGACTCAAGCTGCTTGATTTTCTCTTCAAAAGCGGCAAACTGCTCATCAAGCCGGCGATTGAAGCTTGACATCAGCCTTTTTTCTAGTAGCTCAAAACTATGGTCGGGGGCAGCTACAGATGTGGGCCTGGGCGTTCTGCTGCTGCTGCTGAATTCATTCAGCCTGCAAGTAATACTCTCTGGAGTATTGGTCCTAACAGGATTGCTGTCAGCAATTCCTCTAGACGCGGATCGAGTCTGATGCGATTTCGACATTTTATATAAAAATATTTTAGAGAATACCGGAGCGCAGTAACACATATATTCACGGCGATTTAAAATCGAGAAAGCAATTACAAACAAATTTAAATTGGAAATAAACTTAAATTGGAAATAAATAAACGCTGGAAAATGGAGCTTCGCAAAACACGACTAAGTTTAATGCATGCTAGAATCAAACAAGTAATCAACAAATTTACTGAAACGCGTAGAAACATAGAACTGTAGGAACTATTGATCATGTATGACAATAGTTAATAAACTGAAAAGTTATGTCAATTTTGAAAGATAATGTTTAAAGTTCAGGACTCGACTTATAATTATTTAACCCCCCCCCCCCCCCCTCCCCCCCTCCTGAAAATATTTCTTGCTACGCCACTACCCAGGTCCATGGTCTCGTTGTAACGCGAGTAATTTTAATTTTATATCTGCTCACTTCGTCTAAGTTATAAACGTGATAAACAAAAAATAATTTTAAAATAGGTACATATGTCTAAAATTTATAAAATAATATAATTTTTCCGTTCAAATTATATAATATATTTCTGTCGCTATTTGTAGTACAAAAAGGGGAGAACGTACATCATATAATAATTGTATGTACGATATTAATTATATTTAAAGAACACATAAATTTAAAACAAAATCTTCTGAAATCTTTTCATTTTAAAAATAACTCAAGATTAAAAATTTGAACTGTTAACAAACAAAAAAAAATAAACTTTGAAAAAACAAATAAACTTTGAAAAAAAAATGATAAAATACTCATATCGAATAATAAATACTTTAAGTGTAACGCTCTAAATACTTTCAGTAGTATTAATCCATTTGAAATACATTTTCTTCTCGTAATATCCTTCCTCTTCTTCTATTTCTAGTTTATCACTTTAAAAACAAAATAATTATTCTAGAATTATTTAAACAACAAAACTGAATTTATTAATTACCTTGGATCACCATAGAATAAAATTCCTTTATATTTATCTTTAAGCTCTTCTCCAGCATATTTAACTTTAATATCAGCTATTAAATAGTCAGGTACATCTCTCTGTAGTAAAACTATATTAAGTAAGACAGGGAAATTTAAACTTATAAATAAATTCGTACCTTGTCTTTGACCTCCTCAAAACTACCTTTCTCGAAGCAATTAATAATATCGATATTATTATTATTATTAGGTACTTTCTTGAGTACATCAATTACTTTATTATCAGTTAATTTTAAGAATGCATCGGCATCTTTACTTGTGATTTCAAATATGTTCATTCTATAAAAAAAAAACAAATATATATATTGCATTTTAAAATTTGCTATTAAAAAACATAGAAATTACCCATCAATGTTTGCACTTGAAATATTATTTTGTTGAAGTAATTTTAAGGCTTTAAGGAGTACGTTTTCATAAATGCGCACTTTTGGGTGTTGATAGATATTTATGTGAAAGTGTTGTCTTGCTTCGTACAATGAGTATATTTTATCGTAATGTTTGTAATCGTATTCAATATGACGTCCATCATGGCTTATTTTGGCAGCTGAAAGAATTAAGGGATAATGTTATTAAATTTCTTTTAGGTAAAGAGGGGGGGCGAACGGCTAACAAAGACCTCGGAAGGTGGTGGCACCAGATTTGTCACTTCTGTCAAAACCCGAGAAAAGTCACTGCAGACTAACACCTATCAGACCTGTTCGAAAGACCTAATCCCACTTCCCCGTGGTGCCCCCTGGGGTACTTCTTCGGAAGGAGCTCTCTGCGCCACAAAACACATCTTCT
This sequence comes from Thereva unica, assembly GCA_949987705.1. NCBI lineage: Eukaryota > Metazoa > Arthropoda > Insecta > Diptera > Therevidae > Thereva > Thereva unica. Next base: position 124,401,281 of record OX465282.1, read on the forward strand.
CAAAAAGTCCTTGTGAGTCCTTCTTATATTCTGGCAAAAACGAAACTGAAAGCCGTAGAAGTGGCGTTGGCGTGATACTGACCAAAGAAGTCAGATCCAGCTTCATTAGCTGGTTACCAGTTTCTGAGAGGATTATTACCGTGCGCCTGCGGACCCGACTAAGAAGTACTACGGTAGTCCAATGCTATGCTCCAACTGAAGACGCAGAAGATGACATCAACGACGAGTTCTATATGCGACTGAATGAGGTTTTTCGCTATATTCCAAGGTGAGACATCATTGTATTAATGGGTGACTTAAACGCACAGGGCGGTCGTGACAGCACTGGCCTTGAACCTTTACAAAGAAGCATAGACTTACTAATTTTCCTTCTTTAAGACTCTGCAATGAAACACTGCATCTAAAGGAGGATGCGAAATGTCTAGGTCTCGTACTCGATAGGAAATTAACGTGGAGACCGAATCTTTTAGAAAGAGCCAATAAGACCAAAACAATTCTCTTCTTATGCCAGAGAACGATCGGAGTCAATTGGCATCGACCCCGCATCGTCCACTGGCTGTATACAGCCGTAATCAGACCTATACTTATGCATGGCATATCGGTATAGTGAATTGCATAACAGGAGATCAGGTATCATAAGATACCGGAAAGGGTCCAAAGAACAGCTGAGCTATGTATCAGTGGGGCAATGAGAGCTGCGCTGGATGTCTTATTGCATCATACTCCTTTGGACATACACACCGAGCAAATGGCAGCCTGGACGGCCGCCAGGACAAAGGCTTCTCTTGGATGGACTCCTGCTGCGAATAACCTGCCTATACTACACCTACGTGGACATTGGAGAAAGGTTGCAATACCATCATTCCGACCAGAGATGACTGAACAGATGATGTTATTCCAACGGCGCCTTTTCCAATTTCCCACCTACATAACTTCCCTTCTTTCTTCTTCCCTCTTTACATTCCTGATTCCTCTTGTCATAGCCTTCCTTAGCCCTTCCCCGGTCCGCCAAAGCGCATGTCATCGGTTGGTTGATGAGATTCAACTCGTTTCAGGAGGCATAACACTCCAGCGAGCTGTTTCTCGATGCCCCGATGCCAAAGTCGCAATAGTAATGGTTGGAAGTAGGTGGACTAAAAAATATCGCGGGTAGGTTGTGGCAGTTCCTTCCTTCCCCGACTAGAGCTGCTGTTCGACATTGCACTCTATATGAAGAAAATTGATTGTCGACAGTATAAAGGGTCTTCCCTGAGACTCTAGTCTTTCACATAAAAAAAAAAAAAAAAACTGGGTCATTATGTATATACACAGATGGCTCAAAAATTGGGAACAGCGTAGGCTCTGGTTTTTTCTCCGAGGCACTGAATATAGATACCTCTCTTCGTCTACCCGACAACTGCAGCGTCTTCCAAGCGAAAATCACTCCAAACTGGGAGGCTCTCGAATGGCTGACGATAAATAATATATCTCATAAAAATATATGTATTCTATCGGATAGCCAAGCGGCCCTCAAGGCTCTTAATTCTGTCGTCACAACATCCACGACTCTTCTGAACTGCCGCAGGTCTCGATGTGAGACTGCCACTCGGTTTGATATAACACTGAGTTGGGTTCCTGGACACAGTAGGATTAGGGGGAGGTGTAGGGCAGATGAGTTAGCTAGGCAGGGAACCGAAGTAGAAAGGACACTCCACTTAACCCGTATGGGAATGAGATGGGTTGAGATGGACCACAGCAATGGTGTGCCGCACTCTTAATGCAATGTGGCCAACTTTGGACGCAAAGGGTTCAAAATCTCTTGTTCAGTTGAAAAAAAGGAGATAAGCCATGTAGTAAAGATGCTGACCGGTCACTGTCCCTTTGGCCCGCACGCCAAAAAAGATTACTACTTCCCCACAACGACTTATGCAGAAGTTGTGGTAATGAAGAAGGGGAAGAAACTGTCTCCCATTTTTAAATTTTTTGTCTGGCTGTATGTCTGTATGTCTGTCTGTCTGTCCGGGCTAATCTCGGAAACGGCTAAACCGATTGGGGTGGGACTTTCACTGGAAGATTCAGTATTTTGGCGGGCATGTTTTAGGCTATTTATATACACTATATATTAGCTCTACCTGTATGTAGTTTCAAGATGGCGACCGAATTTCGCAATTGTGCTCCCCGACCGCCGACATGGGTATCAAATGAAAGGTAATGATAAGTATAATATAATTTTCTATTTGGTGTCATTGCAAATTCAAAATGGTGGCCGGAACAAAATGGCGTCCATCTCAAAATGACAGATTACTTTTTTATTTACATCGCGCTCGGTATGTGTATTAAATGAAAGGATATGACATGTAGAATACTATTAACTGGGTGGCGTTATTCCAAATTCAAAATAGCAGTCAACACAAAATGGCAGACTACCTTTTTTTACAACGCTCTCGGTATGGATACCAAATAAAAATGTATGATGAGTATAAGACAGTAAGCTGGGTGACCTCAATTTAAATATAGGTCACCACAAAATAGCGGAAGACAATAAACTAAAAGGTAGAAAACTAAAAATATAGTTTAAAAAACATAAAAATATGCTTTTATTTAAAAATTAACTAAAAAGTAAAAAATAATTTTGAACGTATCGATGTAAAAACATCGATGTTTGAAAGCATCGACGATTTGGTGCTAAAATCAAACATTTTTAAAATGGTAAATGTGTTGCCTCACTTTGTTGAGTCAAGAAATAATTCTTGTCATTCACAAGTTTATAATGATCCTTATATCTTCAGCGTTTTCTTGAGTAGTGCGTTCTGCATCAAGCGATTGTTTAAATCAGTATCCAGTATGTTGGTATTACTGAAAGTAAATCTTAAATGCTTGTAATCGCTTTTGAACTTGGGACATTCCTCGTCAAATCGGACAAAATTTTTCGACCCCTCTCCGTTTTGGCTGAAATTTTTCAGGGACTTTGGACTACAAAAATTTTTTTTAGAATTTTTTCATCAATCTATTGACAATAAAAATTAAATGCGTTTTTTAGGGATTTTTATGAATTTTGACTTTCTTTCTCGATTTTGGCTCTATATCTTTCGTTGGGGTCGACGTTTTTAATAGGTTTTACGGTCAGAGGGGTTGTTTACAAACCACCAGTAGCAAATTTGCCGAAAAACATAAACATATTTTCGAATTCAAGATCAAAAGGTCAAAAAATAGTAAAAAAAAACTTTAAAACTCAATTTCTCAAATACCCCATCACGAAAATGGACGTTTTTGGTGTCAAAATGTTCGGGAGAAGTCACTCTAACACCTCGATCAAAAATCTCGATGGGATCTTAAGGATTTCGAAAGTTATGAGTATTTGTTTATAATCATTAATTTTTTACGATATTTATTGAATCCTTTGACGTGAATATAATTGATCGATTTGATATATCAAAATTCAAAATGACAACCAACATGGCGGACCAAAATTCATTTCATGGAAAATGGTTCATTTTTACATGTGGAAACATCGATTTTCGCTGTTCTTGTTCACATCATCGATGGATCGATGTTTTAGAGGACCTAGTATCGATGTTAAAAATTCGATGTTTTCACGCTCAACATCGATGTTTCGATAACATCGATGAATATTGATCATGTCTAGTGCGAATCGACCTCTATTCTCCTCAACATGGGATATAGAAAATATTCTGAGATTAATAAGAATCATGTCAGTGAGCTGCTGGCTGTTCTTTGAAAGTTTATAATAGACGCGAAAATTTTGATGAGCGACATTTATGACGATTTGCAAAATAACAACTCAACTAAGTCAACTTAACTGCCACAAACGTTATAAACTTGCAAGTGAAACATCGTTTATAAACAAGCGTTACAGTGAATTGTTACCCAGTACCGTGCGGGCGGTATGACCAGAAACGATGAGATTTCACTTCTCCTCGTGCAGGAAGTTTCCAGAGATTTTTTTTAACTTCGAAATTCGAGAAGTTCGGGGAAATATCTCTCAAGTGAAAGAAAAATCTCTCATTTATCTGGAGCGCTTTTTGAAAATTCTGTATAAAGCACCATAATAAAGCACTCACACAAAGAAAAAATTGTTCCGATGACTCTGTATTGTGTATTGCTGTTTACCGTGATCAATATAAACACGAGGGCGCTGTTGCTATACTTTTAAATTCTGTTTCAAGAATAATTGTTAAAAGAGGTAAATGAACGAAATGAGTAGAAGAAAACTCCTCGTGGCAAAACCACGCCTTTAATTACTCTGTTTTGTTTGTTTCTTTATACCCCGGCTTCAGTTCACTAAAGTCCAATTCAATTCGCATAAGTGGCTTCACTTCATGTTCAGTTCGTGCTTGAAATTGTTGTTGCTTTTTCGCCAGAAGTTATAAATGCAAAAGTTCACTGGAATAATATTCCATTATTCCAGTTGATTACTTTCTTTTAAGTGAGCTTTTACGTTTAATCCCAGTTGGCTTTATTTTTCCTGGGTTTAATATGTACAAATGTATGGGAACTTAGGCAAAAATTGAAGTTCAATACACTAATTTGCTCGAACTTGCGCATTGCGGCCGGTGAAGCTGGGGTATTACTGTCTTAACAAATTAATATGGCCAGTTTCACACGGGCCAATCAGCAAAAATTGGCTGTAATCGTCAATTCTCTCTTGAAATTCGATGAAAAATCGTATGGGTTTTTACAAACTATACTTTAGAATGCTTTAGCTTGTTGTTGATGCTGCTATTAATTGTCTCTTCTGCCATTTCTTTTCTTTCCTTTTCCTAGCAAAAGGGAGACAAAAAAACAATAGCAACCAAACAGCTGTCTAAAAGTTGATTCATAAATTCCGTGAAAGAGTTCATAGGTTTAAAAAATCTGCCTGCCCCAACGCCCTCGCCTACTCTCTTCTCCGCAAAGGACGTTTTCAGCAGAATTTTGCTGGTTGTATGTTGACCCATGCGAAACTTCCTACCATTATTATGGTACAATCTTAAATTTTGCGCAAACTACGAAAATTATTTCTCCCATTCAGCGAGTGTTTGTGTCTTTTCCATTGCCCTTCACTGCGTTCTAAAATGAACAGCTTATGGGGCGCAATTTGGCATAGTGCACCGGGCGCAAAAAAAACCAAGCGCCGCCCCTGCAAGCAGTACAAATTCAGATACTAAACATTTTGTTGTCCCCACATTCATGTTTTGCAGATTTGTTCTTTGTTTCACTATACTCTATTCTTATCCCGGACTATGCCCCCTTTTTTTTATTAAACGGCATTGCAACGCACCCGGGTTTTCGCTAGTTTTATATAAAAATTGCATATCTTTCAATAATAAATAGAACTTACTATCAAATAAAACATCGAAATCTAATTGTTTGAAATCTCGTATAAGCTCCTTACAATAATGAGCATCTCGTTTTAAGTAATCCCATTTATCCACATCAATTCCACATTGTTTATTATGAACAATCTAAAAGGAGAAATCAATTATAAATACTTTTCTACAATTTACAAAAAAAAAACAAATTACTTCGAAAATAAATAATAATTTCTTATCAATCAATTCCTTCTCATCAATCAAACTTGGTTTCCCTTGGATAAGTGCCTTTATTAGTTGCGTCTGATTTTCGCTTGAAAGGTTTATATTTTCAAAAATAGTATCAATGCACCCCGAACTGTTTTCTTCATGCTGGAAAAAAATGCAAGTATTAGTTTAAAATTTAATATTGTATAACGACATAATCTTTACATCAAATGTACCAAGATGTTCCCAAAGATGAGAAAATGGTCCATGTCCAACATCATGTAAAAGCGCTGCAATCTTTAAGAAATAAAAAAAAAACTACTTAAAACAAAGGAATGATGATCGTAAGTGCTCATTTATTTCACAATTAGTGCCGGCGGATCGTGTTCCGACCGGGTGGGTAGTCCGACAAATTGACCCCCTTCGAAATTGTTATTTGGAAACAACCTTTCTTAGAAGGTAGATCACTTCATCTGGAGTAGAAAGATGGGCCAACTCAGAGATCCAGTCTGGGCCCCCTCCTGTCGCCTCCCAAAAGAAGCAGTTTGGATCCGGTTCTCGGATGACATCGGGGCAGTGCTCGTAGGACGACGGGAAACGATTTTCGTCGGTAAAGGCGAAAGTACCGACGAAATAAATTCGTTGTATGCATACACTAAGTGCGACGGCGACAAAAATAATAACCACGACAGCCGATTATGGTACACGCGCATTCAGGAACACGGTAATAGCAGCACAAGCCATAACACCCATGCAACTCTGATATTGCAACGGCTACGACATAGAAATTAGATTGATTCGATCGATATGTATTCTATTCGTTTTTGAGAGTCGTTCCATAAAGCGATTCGTCGGCCGCCCTTTGCATGTTTGATTTTATCAGTAAACTGAGAAAACAAGTGACAGTATACTGTACCCTATAGGGTTCAAGGTGTGGGAACAAATCAGGAAACAGGAAGAGATGATGGCGTGAAGGCTTAATTTTAAAGGACACTTGGAGGGCATTGCGGATAAGGCTTTAGCTATTTATGCATCATTTCCAAGAATGCTTTCCAACGCGGCAGCTCTAGAGCGAGTGTGTGTATTTAGCTTAGTCTTATTTTAAGTTATGCCAGTGTGGGACGGCGAACAGAAGAAAATCGATGATCACATACAGACTAAGCGCCCTCCGTGAGTGATTCGCGTACAGGACCATATATCTAACAATACGGCGTGAATGATATAGGGTGCGCCAAAACAACTGGGGAATTTACACGCAGGCGGGGGAATGACAATTCCACACCAATTAACAATTCGTGTATGGATAAAGTACAAGCGCTCATGCATTGCGCGATTTCTCCTTCGAAATTAGTTTACGAGCAACGACACTCCACCATTGCATCTGACAACGGCAAGAGTCGCAGTGAAACTAACTGAATTGTAAATGAGAATATAAATGAGCGAATGATTTGGGTGTTTAATGCTGTAAACATGCTAAGGGCGACGGCGAAACTATTTTTTCCGGCCACGGCGAATAGCTTGACGAAAATTGTTGTGAGCATACACTAAGAGCGACGGCGACACAAATTAAAAAAACACACACCGGAATTACCATCTTGCACAGCCGAGTATGCTGCACACGCATAGCAACGTAAGCCCACAGCGCACATGCATGCACCTTTGACAGGCGACGACTACGAAATGTAATTTGGATTGATTCGGTCGCCGAGCTCCGTGGTGTAGTTATCGCAGTGGTCTGCAGATTGTGCAGCTTCATACAAAAGAGCGGTGTGTTCTATTCGTTTTTGACAGTCGCTGAGCAAAGCGTTTCGTTGGTCGCTCTTAGCATGTTTACAGCATTATCCCTCCAGCGCGGCATCTGCGAAATTGAGGCTTGGTGTGTTGTAAATATCATTAAAAATAACAAAATGTGCAGTGATCTTATTTACGCGATCCCACAAGCAACTCCCAGTAATATATACATATATACTTGATGGCCAAATTGTCCCAACGACTAGAACCATTAAAGACCTTGGAGTAATATTTGATGACAAATTAACCTTTTCTGAACAATTCTGTAAATGCTTACTCTATTTTGAGGGTTCTGAGCATGTTAATACTATAAGTGACATTGCTTAACAATATAAGCTCAGTAGCCTGCTAAGTCACAGACAGGTGGCGGACTTGTCTGTCTTCTACAAAGTCATCAACGGAAAGATCGAGATTCGCCAGAAACTCTAGCTGATTTTGGACTTATCTGTTTAAGGGTTGAGGTAAGAACTAGGAGATTGCTGTCAGTAGTAAGCTCTAGTAGAAATTACGTATACCATGGACCCAAAAATCGAATAGCCAAGCTCAGGACCGGAGCTTGGTTTTTTTTACGCCTGATGCAGTATGCCGTATTGCACCCCATCAGCTGTTCATTTTTTATATAGCAGTAATGCAAAAAGACACACAAACACTCTTTAAAGTTCTTTTAATATATTATGAAAATGAATTACTATTATTTTTTTTGAAATTTTAAATTTTTTTACATCTTAATTTCTGAAATTGCGCCCGGTGCAAGTACACCATTTGCACCTATGAAAGCCTGTTTCCAATCAGGATTTGCTTCACGATTTTGCTTTTGTGCTTGGTTTGCTTGCCCTTTAACCTCACAAAACTCGCTCGCTAATGCTGTTCGTACTGCTGAAGATTTTGGTAGATGGCCTTCGGTGACATTAACACCATTCTTCACACAACTACACAAGCACAATCCTGGGCTCCACAAATCTATAGACCATAATAAAGGCCCCTATGTCGTTCTCCAAGCTTTCATATTTCAATGGATAATCGGTAGTCACTGAACTGCATATATTAGTTTCGACTTTAGAATCTTGCATAAATTAAAAACAGTTCGTCTTGGCTGCCTTTGTGGACAAAGAAGACACTTTCAACAACTTCAGAACAGAGGCGATCCAGGTGTCTCTCGCCGAATTATTGATCTATAATAGTAAGACTAGTACGAATTACAAATCAAGAACTATGACACTGTACGGCCAAGAAAGGATATTCGACGAAATCAGACGAACAAAATGGATTGGCCACACCTTGCAAAGGATAATGTAAAAAGGCACAAACACACTGTGTAGTTCCCTTTGTTTAATTTTTTTTTTTTTCAAATATTTTTTTTTTAATTTCCCCGTTCAATTGCGCCGGTGCAAATGCTCCATTTCCACCTATGAAAGCGCCACCCCTGGTCAGGCTTGCGAACCAATGCTACTAATGAACCAATGGATGTTGACTTCTTTGGAGGATCCTTGTCATCGTTTTCTGGGAGTATTAAAAATTTGCTTTGTAATGGTCAATAATTTTGAAGTTATACTTCTTTAGGCGCGATTTGAAAATATTATGAGAGTAAATTTTGAGGAATGCGCAACACAGGAATGCGCAACACAGGAATCCGAGAAGGCTCAGCACTGAAGTATGGGCGAAGGGGTAGAGGCAACGGAGGGCAAGCATTTCAATTCCCATTCTTCATGCGCACTGCAATTACCATTATTATGGACATATGAACATTCGTAGCCGACGCCGGTTCACGATGGGTGAGGGGGTTTTTATGCCGAGGCTATGGATGTTCAATTCATCAGCTAAGCGTAAGTTGGGATTCTAGTGGGCATAGGAAGATTCGTAGTGTTTTAAGCACAAACAGATTGGTTGCGCGAAACTGGCTGTGATTTTATTTTTGTATGGCTGACTTACATTTGTCAGAGCTATTTTACTAGTATACTTAATTTCTATTTCGCCCGTAGGATTATGTTTTTGGGTGTTTCGAGTTTACTATTTATTCATTTATATTTCGTTTGGCGTGAGTTTGCTTGGTAACTCTGCCGCTTTCATAATGCCTTCACTAGCTATTTTTCTTACCAATTCATTTGAGGGCATGATTGCGAAGTCTATTTTGAATTAGCTGGAGCATGTATAGCAGGATTGGAGTAATTTTCTCCCATTCATATATTGGGTTGTTGGCATGCCATTTATTTTCCGCTGCAATATAGAGGACGGTACAGTGCCTAAGTATTTTCCTTTCGAAAACCTGTAACTTATTTGCCACCATTTGGAACATTGGACACCATACGGGAAAGGCTTAGGTTAGTACTGGTCGTACTATTGTCTTATAGCGCAAGATTTTAGTTTCTGTTGGAAGCGTCTTAGATTTCATTAACGGCTTTAGGCTTTCTATGTCCTTTACCAGAAAGATTCCTGAAGTAGGTTATTAAACTTTTCCCTGATTAATTTCTACGTTCCATTTATCTAGGTTATCTATTATTTTGTTGACGTGTGTTTGGAGTTCTTCTATGGTTTTAATAGGTGAGAATTGTTTTCCAAACAAGTGTATCGTCAGCGTATTATATGCAAATTGTGCTAAGAAAGGGAATTTTGTGTGCTTGGGGCCTAAAATGGAGCCTCAGGGAACTCCAGATTCAATTTTGAACGGTTGAGTGGTTAGCTCTGTGAAACAGTCTGAATTTACAAGTTGTGATAGCAGTATACATTACTCCAAATCAAAAATCTAATTTTTGAAACAAGTATTATGGCCATACAAAAAAGACTGAGAAGAAGTTCTTGGCAGAGGCGAAGATTCGGGTCCACCTATTAACTTTCCCCAAAATCATGCAAATCTAGCCATGAATATTGATCGATTGGTTTCAAAAACACGGCACGGTACCATAAATGATGCTATATTTACCCGAAACTCTTCGTATGATATTTCAGTTACCCTAACGCGCTCAATTTAATTGAGTAACCACAAGTAGAAGACGCTAGAGAAGTGAACATAATTTGGAAGTGACGTTGATTTCAGTAGTGGCAAAGGAAGTAAAATTAGTGTACCGAAGGTCGATGAACTCACAGACTCATAACAAACGTGGAGGGATGGGTCTCGAGAGAGCATGAGAGGTCAGTTATGAGGGCACACCTCCATCGGCTTGGATAATATGAGTCCACGCAATGCCCGGCATTCTTAAATGTGAAAGAGGACACAGACTATGTCCTTTTGGGGCGTCAGAGATTAGCAGAGGAAACTGCTGCGCTGTAACCGACAGCTAAAGACTCGGCTAAGAACAAAGAAGGTCACAAACTATAATCGTACGATTGTGTGATCTATGGAATAAAGTGGAGGAGAAGTTAAATATCCTCTATTGGTAGCTAAGGCGGAAAGAAACCAAAAGGAAGAGAGTAAGGCTTAGAAATAGCAGCAGTATTATCAGGTGGATAAAAGCTGATCCAGCTGGCGACGCATATGCAGTTTAACATTCTTTACGTTTTGACAGAAAATCATTGTAGTTAGGCCTGAAAAGTCAACTAGTAGGTGATTTCAGTTAGGATTAAAGCATTATGATGCTTCCTAACTTCTACTGCACGTACATAAGTACACACACCCACTGTTTTTTCATATGTTCAATATTGTACAATTTTTTAATCAAATCTTATTTAATTAATTCTGCCTTGTCCTTCCTGTGTCTTTTTTTTGATATAACTTACTTGTAATCTATGTATGTATAATGCCGATTGGCGTAGATAAATAAATAAATAAATAAAATACAAAATGTATTTGGAAATTGTTTAAGGCCTTACCTCTACGGATTGCTTATAAAATTCCGGTATAGTAAATTTTGAGTTCTTTTCTAAGGCATTCAACATCCTGGCTGCAAGATGATAGGTTCTGCAAAATATTTATTTAATAAACAAAAGCAATAATGTTTAACATGGATAATACAATTTACTTACCCAATACAATGCGAATAGCGAGTTAGATCTTGTGCCGGCTTGCATATCTTGTATACGCATCCCAGCTGACGAATACGTTTCAGTCTTTCAAATGTAGGAGTGTCGATGATTTTTGCAATGATATCAGGAAACACAATTTTTCCATGGATAACATCAATCTATAAATGTAAAAGAATGACATTTTAATAGTTTATATTTTGAATTTATTTTCTTTTTAAATAAAATGAAGAATATGAATTATTGAAATAAGGGGCTGTTCATAAATTACATGAGGCGATTTTTGCGATTTTTCGACCCCCCTCCCCCTTGGTGAGATTTGACTCGACCCCCTCCCCCTCCCCCTTATTTTACGCGAGATTTTTCAGATTTTCAAAAATCTATTATTTAAATAAAAATACGTATTTACGGTCGTAACCGCTAGCTATTTCGAACTCCTGCTTGCCCCTCCTCTATTCCACTCGATTTCTCCGTTTAGTGGACACACAACTACCGTGAGCACTCATAATCAACAAGAATTTCATTACGCTAAAATTGGACGAGAGCCCTTCCTGTAGTTATATATTCTAATGGGCTTTTCGCGGGTCGGCATCTTCGAGTCGTGCGTTTAGCTGACCGGTAGCGGCTACACAATCGAGAGGCTACTAAGTTACTTTCTGGCGTTCGCATAAAATTCTTGGTGTAGGATTTAGCCATATTTTAAGGCAACCTTTCACACACAGGTCGACAGCAGGCCGTGGCCTGAAAGTTTTCGCCACACCTTCCCGGTCGCCTGCTGGATGGGGCCTGCAGTCCAAGAAAACTGAAAAAATCTTTATAAGAGTCCACAGTTGTCATCATATTGTGCCTGAAGATCTGGGACGTAAGTTGCTTCATACAAAATTTTTTGAAACACTTGTATAAAGAGGTCGACTGAAACAACTTACGTGCTACAATCCCAGAATTTCTATTCAGTCTCAAGTCACGAATTTATCCAGTTGGACTTGAAAGCAAAGCGCGAAAACCATTAACATTCGCGCTTGTACGCGGGTGTTCACGGTGTGAGTCTGGAGCTGCCTAAGGCACAAACATATTAGCGCAAAGGCGGTGACGGTGGCCGCCTGCGAGAGAGTTTCCCATACATTCCATTGGCCTGTCCATTATGTCAACAAATATGGTGGTCTGTGTATTTTAAAGATTTTTCCAGTCACCAATCTGTTTGTGCCTTAAAAGTTTTCGTTGAGGCCATGCACTTGTATTAACAGCCTGCTATGCTAAACTGTCGTCTTCGCCTGTGTCTGTAGGGAATCATGACGTTACCTGCACGCCACGGCCTGTCAGGCGGATACCTGAAGTCCTCATCTCCCATATTGCCTTCATCGGGCCGTGCCTGCGGACCTGTCCTGGCAGCGGCCTGTAAGTGAATGCGGGTCGTTAGCGGAGAAACGTGTTTTACTTAATTTAACCCAGTTTTCTAGCAATTCTACACTGTTTCTTGAGGAAAAAAAATTACATGATATTTGCCGCTACCCCACCCCCCCTCCCCCCCCGTGAGATTTGGTGAGATTCGGCTCGACCCCCTCCCCCCCTTAAACGCCTCACGTAATTAATGGACGACCCCTAATAAGTTGGCGATGTTGATTTTGCTAAATATATTTTTTTTTTCTATTTTTTCTCTTCTTCTTCGCACGTCAACCGAGGAATAGCATGTCTCATAACCTCCTAGCAGTGGCCACTGATAACTATTCTATGAGAGAGGATATGCTAATATGATCGGGCTAGTCCCTTTCAAGTAAAGTTGGCGTGAGGCTAATAACCTCACCCAGAAAAAATAATTGTTACGAATCGAGCAACATGCCTCGGATACGGGAATCAACGACGACGACCACGGAAACGAAAAAGACAAAACCATTTATGAATTTTCTCATGGAATGTTCGAACGCTGTACAGAATTCGACCTACACAATAGAGTTGAGCCGGACTAACAAGAGGCAGTTCATTTGTCCCGTACACGATAGTAAATAGTACTGAGGCCTCAACTTTTTTAAATGTCCCGGTTCAAAAATAATGTACTACTGGGATATGAGCGTGTAATGTGCGACTGTAAATTACGAAGGAGAGGAGAGGTATTTCTTACAATGGTACCTCGCCTCATTTGAAGTGAGACATTGTACTGGTTCAAAAGGAAAAGGAGGCTCCTCCTACAAACTCATTTTATAATCGTGTCCTACCCTACTCACCCCTCCTACAATGCTACACAACATCTGGCCGATACCCTGTCAAAATGTAAAGCTAACATTATCGCCATCTAGGAGGTGAGATGGATAGTGAAAATATTTTGCAAAAACTTGAATATAACGTATATTACAGCTGTCATACAAAACACCATGTGCTCGGAGTAACTTTTATGGTCAGCAAAAGAATGAAGCCTACCATTATCGGCTTTAAAGCAAGTATGCACCCTTCGTATGCGAGGTAAATTTAAGAACATCAGTCTTATAAACGTTCACGCACCTACAGAAGAGTCCCCGAATAATGATAAAGAATTCTTCGAATTAGTTGAATGGGAACTTAATGCCTGCCACAGGTATGATGTAAAAATCATACTAGGAGATCTGAACGCCAAAGCAGGCCGGCAGCCCATACACAGGCAATATGTCGGCGACCACAGTTTGCATGAAAACACTAATGACAATGGACAGCGAGTTATAGAGATGGCAACAAGTAAAGCTGCTGATAGACGATGAGAATATTCTCAAAGTAAATTTTGTTATTCTCATGAGAATATTTTGATGGCTGTTTACACGAGTGATAGTATTTGTTCTTGCGAGCGCAAATATCGTTCTCGTGAGAGCCGCTCTCATGAGAATATTTTCATGAGTTCTCATGTGTGTGTGTACACGATGAGAACAAAAGATTTGATTGAGATAATTTTTTAATTCTCGAGACCCTATATTGAAAGTCATTTCAGTTGTAATCGCCATGTCCATGTCACGCCAAGATTTTCTGCGACTTTTTGTTCAAAGTGTCTGTCGGGCCTGAAATAATTTGCATGGCTTTTATTCCAGAGGCATTCGTTCTCCTCATATGCGGCAAACATTTGTTCAATTTTTCTTCCGGCCATGCCTGTATACATTAGTTATTTTTAATTTAAATAAAACTTGCTTATCTCCAAATAATATATTGTTTTACTTACTATATTGCTTTCCGCCATGACAAATAATAGAACTCACAACAAAACACAACCGCCTGCAAATTAAGTTCACAAAACAATAATAAAAGAAAACGTGAGAACAATCGTTCTTTCCAACATGTTGGAAAGAATGAATTCTCACGAAATCTTATTGGAATATTCCTATGGCATCTATTTACACGTATGAGAGAGAGAGAGATTCTCAAGAGAGCGCTTGATAATACTTCCATGAGAGGGATAACGTATTCTCATGTCTATTTACACGGCAATGAGAGCGAATTTTTGTTCTCGCAAGAGCATTTACATGAGAATATTCTCATCGTCTACCACCACCTTAATAATTTGGTCGCTGCAAGTACTAGATTTGCGCGTAATGATATCTATAAAGCCACCTGGGTATCTCCTGATGGAGCCACTCGCAACCAAATAGACCATGTGTTGATACACCGCCACCTTTCGAGTCAGATGACGGTACGAACGTACCGAGGTGCCAACTTCGACTCGGATCACTATCTTGTTGGTATGGTGCTCAGAGAGCGCACTACAACGCTGAAAAGCTTTATATCCGCTGAGCAGGCTCGAATTAACACAGCTGCACTACGCAATGGCCAGAAACAGCTACGGTCATGCATTAGAACTCGCCCTGAGTCCTGGGGATGAGATGCCGGAGGTCGACGAGAGCTGGGCCCGCCTTAAAAATATGGTCATTGGTACTACTGATTCCATCCTAGGCAGGATCCCATCTATAATGAATGCAAGCTGGCAACTGAACGTAAGAATGCTGTGAGTAATGCCGCAGCCTCAGAGAACACGGGCACACGAAGAGATCCATAAAGAGATCAGAAAAGGAAGCCTGGGAGAAAAATCTCGTCTGTGAACTAGAACAGTGCAGATAGCGACGGCCGCACCAGGCGCGGGAGTTCTACCGAAGAGTCCGCAGTATGACGCAATTCACACCACGTCGCACATACTGCAAGGACAAAGAAGGGAATCTGATCACCGATCCTAAAGGCAACTTGGGTGGGACGAGCACTTTCATGAATTGCTAAATGGCGAGCTAACTGAGGATTCGGAGGCTCCACCAATATCTGATGATAATGCTATGCTGCCGACACCAAGCATAGAAGAAGTTAGCAGAGCCATCTGTCGGCTCAAAAACAACAAGGCCTCGGGTGCAGACGGCATCGCAGCAGAGCTGGTTAAATATGGAGGTCTTACATTACACCAAGCAATCCATAAACTAATTGTGCAATGGGAGCAGGAATTGATGCCAGAGGACTGGAGAAAAGGCATCCTCTGACAGGAACATAAAAATGGATATATCACAGCGTGCACTAATTATCGCGGTATAAAGTAGTTGAGTACCGTGTATAAGATATTCTCCGCTATCCTACGAAACAGGATGGCCTCATCATAGGCCATTACCAGTGTGGCTTCAGCCCAGGCAAATCAACGATCGACCTTGAGGCAGGCTATGGAAAAATGTCTAGAGTTTGAAAACTCAATTCAACACCTCTTCATAGACTTTAAAACTCTCTATGATAGCATAGCTAGAGTAGAACTCTACAAAGCCATGAGAGAATTTGGCATCGCCAACAAACTGAAAAGGCTATATAGGTTGACCATGTCCAATGTGACAAGTCAGGTAAAGGTATCCGGAACACTGTCCAGACCAATCAATATTTGATGTAAAATGCAAAAAAAACACACACACACCAGTGGCGGTTCCTCTTTGGAAGCAAAGGAAGCACTGCTTCCTTGACCAAATAGACAACTTCCTAAAAAAATAAATTTAAATATATCAAGATTAATCACAAGAAAAATCTTAATATATTTCCTCCTCTGGAAACACTAAAGCTGGAGATATTACAGCTTCCCCATGTTGTGTTAGGCCATGCCTAAAGTGCCTCTCTCCGCCAATTCGAGGCGTTAAATTTTTCTGGTGCCGCTCTTATCGTTGCTGAGGCCTTACACAACATGGGGAAGCTGTAATATCTCCAGCTTCTTTGCCACAGAAAATCAACATGAAAACTCCAACACATTAAAATTAATTCAACTCACACTCATGCAAAGGTTTGCGTTAATACAGTACCCTCAGAAGCTGAGCTAAACGCAGCTTCCTCGAAACCAAACAGGCGGAATTGAGAAGTCGAAGACAGAGAAATTATCGGTATCCACTATATTCTCTTTAGTTTTTGATTTCGATTTCTGGTAATCTATCCTGGCTTCAAGCAATATAAAATTTGCTCTTAAGATTTTGCTTCGAAATTTTGTTTTTGACTCTTAAAATATGAAATTTTGTTTTGAGTGAAGAAAAAAGAGATCGAGGATAGGTGAAGTTTCCCTTTTTCTATTGCTTATTCTAAGCCTGTTCGCTTACTTAAAATGGGATCCCTCGGGATCCCGAGATTTTTGACAATAAAATTGAAGAGTGGGGATAAAAATATGAAAGTAAGCGAACACCTTCTGGGCTGTTTTTGGCAAATCTAACCTAGAAATCACTTGGGTCTTCAAATTAATGACATAAAGCTATTGAAACTAATAATTTATGCATGAAATTATTTAAAATCTTGTTACTAGGCACCAAATAAAGAACTTATTTTCATCAAGTCGTAATCGTTTTGGTTTAACATGATAATTGACAGTTCCATTTGACAATTCAAATACACTACAAACAGCAATCCACAATCGCCGGGACTCAAAACCTCTGGCACAAATTGGCAAGAGGGGAAGCGAAAATTTCCCCTCTTTTTCGAGCCCGAAAAAGTAAGCGAACACGAAATGGGCGCAAATGGGATCCCGAGAGATCCCATTTTGAGTAAACGAACAGGCTTTCTAATGGGGTGGTGGGCGGTGTTTATTGAAATAAGCTGATGCTTTTGTAGCTTCCATTATATTTTTTATGATTCTCTTTAATTATGATTTAAAGGGATAGAGAATATTTTTATAAATTGTATTTTTGAGTACGGGTTGCCTGAAGTGTTTTTTTTGTAAAGAGAATGTAATGATTGTTGACGTGGGTGTAGGGGGTGTATGCGAGGTATGCAGGGTTTTATTATAACTATTTTTTTAGATTTTGAGCCACAATTATGCATTTATATGAAAAATTAAATGAGCTGAAAGCTTTTCTTTGGAAGCTTTAATTATTAACAGAATCTGAAAAAAAGGCGCAAAACGCCCACTACTATTTTGAAAATATTAAAGAAAAAATTCGACTTTTTTGAAGTTTAAAGCAATTATCATAAAATAATACTCCATTTTGAAAGAGAAAAAACCTCATACGATGCTTATGCACAAAAATTAAAGGTTAATTAAATTTTAAATTTGAAGTCAATTTTTGGGACTTGTATAAGATATTTTGACCCGAAATTCTAACCAGTTAGTGTTTATATAGTATAATTTCACTGAAAAAAAATCCGAAGTTATAAACAAAAAACTAAAATTTATGTGAACAGATAAAAATTTCATATTGTAACCGCTGATAGCCAATATCAAGTCGAGATATACGCATCTATATTTAAATAGACCAACCGACCAAAATGATAAAATTTTCACAAAATGGCCAATAACTTACGGTGTTGTTTGCTAGAGTTATAAAATGGCCATTTCGTATAGTATTTGATGTAACTAACATGTCCCAAACGAAATTTTTTGGACTGCAAACAATTCCTTATGTTTTGCTTATCTGACCCCACTATATGCTATTTTTCAGTTTTTTATTTAAAGCTCTCGATACTTTTACTTTTATCGTTCGCCTTGCGCATTGCTTCCCTTGTCCTGAATCTTACGAACCGCCACTGACACACACGGATAAAACGCTATTTTAACTTTAATTATAATCGATTTCAAATTAATTTGAACTATTATTAATATTCTTTAATTGCAATAGAGCAAGGTAACTATTCAATCGGTGGCTCAAAGAGAACTACTTCTTGTTGGGCCAAATGCTTCCCTTTATGTCGATTCACACACTCATACTGCAAATCTAAGTTTTGAAATGAAACACTCCAGTGTCGAGTGAATAGTTTAATAGTAGGAAGTGTTTTTTATTAAAAAAAATACGCCAATCTAATCAATAAATTTGTCTATTGTTTAACACTTAAAGTTTTTAACATAAATTGAACACTTAAGGTGCTTACAAAGTAATTTATATTTGTATTTGCTTAACGAGGCACACTTAAAGCTAACTGTAAATGTTATAATTCTGTTTTGATTAAAATGTAATATCCAAAGGAGGAGCTATGATTCATGTAGGTATAAATTCTATTTAATGTATGTTGGGGGCCATCCATAAATTACGTCACACGTTAAGGGGGAGGGAAGGGGTCGACGAAGTATGACATCGTGTGACAAGGAGTGGGAGGGGTCCTAAATTTCGTTACGTCACATTTAAAAATCTACCCCGCCTTACGCGAGGGATAGGTTCCGCGAAAACTAGCGTTAAGTGAACTTCGCGTATATAGGGCGTTGCATTTAAGCCAATAGCCAAATGACAGTACAACATTCAAATCAATACTTTATGCATTTACAATACGCATTTAAAACATATTTTTGGTGGGCTTGGTAATACATTTCTCTAGGCAAGCCGTTATTATTTATTATGCAGTGGTTATTCTGGTTTTTATACGGCCCATGTTTCTATTTTAGTCTGTTAAAAGTCCAAGAATATTACTTAATCCGTTGACGCAGCGGCACAAAGTGCTCATTGGTAAACGATATGAGAAAACACAGTAGCGTAGCGTGGGGGGTGCAGAGGGGGCCATGGCCCCGGGCGGCGTAGATGTTGGGAGCGGCGGCCAAACTGGACCGAACTAGAGATCCTGCCGGCAACATCAGGCCCTAACCATTGCCACATCCAGCACGATGTCCTGGCTGATGGTGTCTACAGGCCAAACATAAATGGGAAGGGAAGTGAAGTGAGGTGAAGTTACCATTCCGTATAAATGTATGAGAGCAAGGACGGCGCTTTCATAGGTGAATATGATGCACTTGCACCGGGCGCAATTTCAGAAATTAAGATTTAAAAAAAAATTGAAAAAATTGAAAAACTGATTCCATTGTCATATATTACACGAAATGCACCTTCTGTGTGTTTTACCATTGTCTTCTGCAAGGTGTGGCCAATGCAATTTCATTTAGTTCGCCTGATTTTGTCGTCTATCCTTTCTTGGCTGGCACGGTGCCATAGGACATGATTTGTAATTCAAATTAGTCGTACTATTATAGATCACTACTTCGGCGAGAAACATCTAGATCGCCTATGTTCTGAAGTTTTTGAAAGCAGCTTCTATGTCCAGTAAGGCTGTTAAGTGGACTGCTTTGTTATGCAAGACTCTACCGTAGAAACCAATATATGCAGTGCAGTTACCACCTATTATCCTTCGAAATATAAAGGATTGGAGAACGACATAGAGACCTCCGTTATGGAGATTCGAGTTTATAGTATTATTAGTGCTGGAAATAGTTAAGGAAGTGCAGCTTACAATGGAAATCATCAGAGAGCATTAATCAGCATTAGCAGGAGAGTTTTGTGAACTTAAAGCGTAAGTAAACTCAGCACAAAAGTAAGACCCCGAAGCAAATCCTGATTGGACAAAGGCAGGGGCGCGCTTTCATAGGTGCAACTGGTGTATTTGCACTTGGCGCAATTTCAAAAAAAGTGAAAGAAAAATTCCGTGCCTTCATTTTCAATGAGTTTTTGTGCCTTCTTTCATTTTCCATTACTGCCTTCAAAACATGAATAAAAGTGAAGGGGGCACAATATGTATATGGCATGCTGCACCGGGCGCAAAAAAGCCAAACGCCGGCCCTGTATGAGAGTGACCAATATTGCAGTAAGTGGATGTTACATCTACTTCAGTGGAAGTTACGTCTACTTTACTTCTGCGTTACTTTTCATTTAGGTTTGGCCTTATTTCTGGACTATAAAGTTGAGGCATCAAAATTATCCAACCAAACTCTCCTATTTGATGGATTATCAAAAAAGTGTACGCCTGTGATAGAAGACAAGAATAACTCATGCATGGACCTTCTTTTTGTATCCATGTTTGTGTAAATGGTTCAAAACACTTGTGAGCGCGCATATGAATCACGATAGGTGTCCATTGGCAGCTGACAGCGGATTGCCAAATTGTGAATAAATCAGAGTCGGTTAGATTGTAGTGAAAAATTGATTCAGTTGTTTATTTTCAGTTTAATTGTAGTTTTGTTGTAAGTTCGTTTGTTCGTTCGTTTTTATACAGAGTGACGTTGCTCTGTTGTATGAGACTCTCAATGTGCATGGAAACAGCGATTTTAAGATTCCCTTCTTTTATAACGCAGACTGTAAATGCTGAAGCTTGAGAAAGACTCCAACAGCTGCCGCATTTTTCGTTAAAATCCCCTGTAAGAGTATTGGGTTACGATGATGGGGAAATGAAACGTCCAGATATTGGACAGAGAAGAGTTTAAGCTTATGCTCCTGCGTCTACGAGGCTTTCTATCTAAAGACAGACTAAAATAAATTACAGAGAGAAATTACTGATTCCAGCTCTCTGGGTTTGTTAAAGTTTATAATTTAGGTTAACCTTGAAGCACGGATATAGCCTGCGCCAAAACAATTGGAAATCTCAAAATCAATTTTTTGATGAGCAGTGAAAGTCTCAAATCCTCACCACGAAAGTAGGTTCGAAAAGAAAAGTGCACCTCATCATTACGTTCGTTTAAAACCCCAAATCACCCGCTCATTTATATTTTCATTCACAATTCAATCCGTCTCATTACGACTTTTGTCCTGGTCAGATGCTATGGTGGAGTGTTGTTCCCGGTAAACGAGTTTCAAAAGGGAAATTAAAATGCATGCCCGCTTGAGTTTTATCCATACACGGAATGTTAATGTATGTGGAGTTGTCATTTCCTCGCCTGCGCGTAAAATTCCCATTTATTTTGGCGCACACTATACCGAACATTCATTAGTTACATATAATTCATTGCGTTTACATGATGCCTTGAATTCTTGGATTGAAAATTACTTGAAATTCAAGTTGGGTTTTCGATTCATTGATTAAAAATTATTGAGAATCTACATATTGAATTTTCAACATCGCAGACTTTTACCAATTCAATTCGAAAGTAGGAGGCAGCAAATTTATGGTTCGCCCCCGGGCGGCAGAAATCCACGCTACGCCACTGAGAAAACAGCACGCGGCAGCAAAACCCTGAAGACAACAGCAGCAAAACCCTGAAGATAGATTCATTTAAAGTTTTCCAAAACTTCCCTTGCCGTTTCTTTACCCGTGTTTTTTTAATGAACTACATAGTACTGTATATAGTTCTTCCCCATACAAATCTCAAAACCCAGGTTTTATCGGAGTTTCTACCGAGGTTTTGGGAAATTTCTTAATTTGCATATTGCATACTTTCGGGGGTTGGCATGTTGCATACTTTACTTTCGGGGGTTGGCATGTTGCATACTTTCGGGGGTCGAAAGATGTATTTTAAAAATAAAAACAACAGCAAAGTGATGAGAGCAAATTTATAACAAATAATTGATTTTTTAGAAACATATTTATTACTTTCTAGCGAGGATTTCGTGTAACAGTGCAAAAAATAACACTTAACTTCCGTTTAATTTTGAAATTTTTAAGCATCGAAGTAGGCGCTACATGAAATTTCCCTTGTCGTTTTTTCAATGAACTCGATGAAAGAACTATATAGTTCATTAAAATAACACGGCTTTTAATGAACTCAAAACCCAGTACATTAAAAAATACGGCCATAGTTCTTTTATCGAGTTCATTAAAAAAAAGACAAGGGAAATTTCATGAAGCGCCTACTTCGATGCTTCAAAATTTTGTGTTATTCTTTACGCTATAACACGAAATCCCTTTTAGAAAATATTAAATATATGTTTCTAATAAAAAATCAATTATTTGTTATGAATTTGCTCTCATCACTTTGCTGTTGTTTTTATTTTTAAAATACATCTTTCGGCCCCCGGAAGTATGCAAAATTCAGAAAAGAAAGGGAAAATCAGAAATTTCCCAATACCTTGATAGAGACCCCGATGAAACCTGGGTCTTGAGATTTGTATGGGGAAGAACACTGACATATAGTAATGGACTGCTAAATGAGCAAAATCCCGTACAAAAAAAGTGGCACCAAAAACTATTGCTGACTCGCTCCCACGTTAAATTCCTATGAACTGTAATCGTCAGCGCATATCAGCAATGTAAACATAATAAGAAAAAAATAGACAGGTATAGTTTTCGTTCTTCTGCCTCACTCTTGAGCTATTTTAAAAAGTCCGTTAAACAGGGAAAATAACTGTCACCGTTTTGGAATAAATACATTTATTTAATGAAAAAACTGCTAATAAATAGAAATGAGTGATGGAAATTAATTTCTATTAATTATAACAGACATCTTATCACTTATTTTCGCCTAAATTCGAAGAAAAATTTTTTGTTTACATGAAAAAGGTTTTCTATTTCTGGAGAAAAATAGTGCCATTCAGCATTCTCAATCAGCAGTCCATTACTATATGTCAGTGGGGAAGAACCACTGACATATAGTAATGGACTGCTAAATGAACAAAATCCCATACAAAAAAGTGGCACCAAAAAGTATTGCTGCCTCACTCCCACGTTAAATTCCAATGAACTGTAATCGTCAGCGCATGTCAGCGATGTAAACATAATTAGAGAAAAATAGACAGGTATACTTTTCGTTCTTCTGTCTCACTCTTGAGCTATTTGGAAAAGTTCGTTAAACAGGGGAAATAACCGTCACAGTTTTGAGATAAATACATTTATTTAATGGAAAAACTGCTGGCAAATAAAAATGAGTGATGGAAATATATTTCTAGTAATTATTACAGACATTTTATCACTTATTCCCTCTTAAATTCGAAGAAATTTTTTTTGTTTACGTAAAAAAGGTTTTCTATATCTGGAGAAAAATGGTGCCATTCAGCATTGTCAATCAGCAGTCCATTCCTATATGTCAGTGGGAAGAACTATATAGTTCATTAAAAAAACATGGCTATTATTATAAGATTTTTTTTTCTTTAAAATAAAATTAAAAAATTTATGTCTTAGCCGATATAGATTAATTTCTAGTGTTTGCTGAGGCCAGTAAGTTAGATAAATCAGAATAGGCTAGAATAATTAACTTTAAGTTAAGTTTATATTAAAATAGATGGTAAGGCAATAAATAAAATCCTTTTTAAAAATTAACGTTCATTTCAAGTCAACCGACAATCAATTTAGTACTGCATGTAAACACTTAGCTGAGAACATGGACCCTCTGTCACTCTATCACCTAGCAACGGTCCACCTGCACTCACACTAGCATACCACTGATCAGCTGTTGCGACTGAATCTCTCGAAATGCATTATTTCACAAAATATACAAATGACAATATATTTCTTGAATAAAAAATCTACTCACATTCATTTCTAATAAATAAAAAATAACTACTCGTATTAACGTGCAACCGACAGAAGATAAGGTGCACCACCAACTGATTACGCTGCAGCTGCAGCCTTCACGATGAACACGGTGCAGCTAAGTGCATTTCGGCCGAGCTCTTTTTGTTTTAGTCATGAAACTATTTACGAAATCAAACAATAATTATCGCCTCGCAACATAAACACTAAACAAGCGCCCGGAGACGTGTGACATACGCGCGCACGCTGCCCAAAAACAAATATCTGTCATTCACTGCACTTTCTCTATGTACCAGTGGACAACAAAAGTGACAGCTTCGCACTCGCAATCTTCAATTTTTTATTCGACATCGCAAAAATTCAAATATTCTCTCTTAACAAATCCTTAACATTTTATTTTCGTTAAATAGAAATGATTTTTATAAAAAAAAATTAAAGCTAAAACTAAAAATTACCAGAAGCTTCGCACAGCCGCGCTAGAAGCCCTGTCAGCTGCAGCAAAGAATTCAGCCCGTCCACGATTTTCATGTGAGTTATGCCAATTTCCCGTATGAAGATGAGTTTTAACTTTTCATCTATAGTCATTCGCTTGCACACCCTGAAAATATTCCCGATGACATCCTCAGCGGCATAGCCCAATCTCCATAGCTTTGCTAAAATCTTATAAGCCTTATGAATGTCATTTTGGGCACAGTGCTCCAGCATATCTTGAATCAGCATCGGATGTGGTTCATCACAGACTTTAAAGACATTTTCTCCGTTAATATGACCAAAACCGTTTGCAGTTGACTGAAGATTATTAAGGCCCTGCCTCATATCGCCCTGAGCTGTAAAAACGATGGCTTCAAGACCGTCCTCATCGTAGCTAAGATTCTCCTTTTGGCACACCTCAATAAGTTTTGCTAAAATTTGAGCATCTGATAGTTTTGAAAAGCGCAACATTGCACAGCGCGATTGAATTGGTTCAATTATTTTCTCGCTGGTGTTACAAGCCAATGCGAATCTTGTTGTGTTGCTGTATATTTCCATTGTTCGGCGCAGTGCCTGCTGAGCCCCTTCAGTCATGCTATCGGCTTCATCCAGGATGATTATCTTGTGCCGTCCTCGCGGCAGTGTAACTTTTTGCTGAGCAAACATTTTTATTTTATTCCTAACCACATCTATGCCCCGCTCGTTAGACGCATTCAATTCCAGGACAGCATCTCTATAGCTATCGCCTAATAGTATCCGGGCCAAACATTGTATAGTTGTCGTCTTGCCAACACCCGGCGGCCCCTTAAATTTTTACATCAAGCAGATCTCGTAAAGCAAGTTAATTAAATATCTTACAGCAATAATTATATTTGGAGCGTTTCCTTGTGTTGCAAAAACGGCTAATCTGCTAACGGTGTCTTCATTGCCAACAATTTCATCGAATTTTATCGGGCGATACTTCTCGATCCTGTGGAAGGAATTTGATGAAAAAATATTAAAATCATATTGATATTCTCAACCAACCATGGTAAATTTTTGCGCTTCGAGACTTCAGATTCTCCTGAACCACCTTCCCCAGTATTTTCTGGCATTTTATTTATAGAATTACGATAAATACCACAAAATTTAACTTTCAAGCAAATCAAAAAAACCAAATTGCCGCCAATTCTGTGGAGAAACGTCAAAGTTTTTACGCGTAAATGTTGGTGGCAATGATTTTCCAAGTGCGCCATTCCAATTAGTTGAACTGTGCCTTAAGTGGAAAGCACTCGGTTAGCATGGAAAATTCTATTTCCGGCTGTTTTAATGCGTTTAGCAAGTTTAATTTTAAGACCAGGAACCACAATAATAACCGATCTTCTTTTTCCTAACTACGCCAGTGTACTTCAAAATTGTGTTGTTGTGTTATTCACATTGATTATTATCTGTAAGGGGGATGATACACGGGTCAACATGTTGAGCAACACGAGCTTTTTCTGCGCAGTTCGTAGGCTAAGGGAAGGGTCAGGGTGAAGTGTGCGGTGTTGACTGAAACCAAGACCCTCTCAACTACAGGCCTCGTAGATGTATTTTTCGTGGTGGTGGTAATGGTCCCAAAAGTCACCACACACCGGAGTAACATGGCGCGGAAGCCGTACGCGCAGAATTTTTGTGTTTATTTTTGCAGTAAAAAGTGATAAAATATTGTATTTTAACACTTTTAACTGCAATTGGATTTATAAGTGAATAGTTTTTTAGTGATTTCATTAAAAAAAATAAAACAAATTTAGTGATTAAGTGTGTTTAAGTGTTCAAATTGTTAAGGCGATCAACTTTTTTTTCACATTCATGGTGTTTTTTCATGTTTATTTACGAAAAAAATGTTAAATATTTAATGTTTTGTGTAGTTATGGAATTAAAAGTGATTTTAAAGTGATTTTAAAGTGATTAATACATATATTATGATATTATTATTAAAAATATAGGTGCCGAAAAACACTTCTCTTATTCACTTTTCCATTCGCACTTTTCTGTACTTATATGTTTAGTAATAATTGCAAAATAAATTAATTAATGACTTTAAAATCACTTTTAATTAAATATTCAGCATATTTTCCCTTAATATACACGAAAAAAACACCGCGGATGTAAAATAAATTTATCACCTTAACAATTAAGACACCAAAAATACACTAAATCACTATTTTTTTTATATATTTTTTTTATTAAATCACTAAAGAAATAATCACTGATAATCCTTGTATGGTATAAAGCGATAAATTTCAATAATTTACCACTTTTTACCACAAAACTATAACGAAAACACTCGCGAACGTACTCTGCGCCATTAAATTCTCAGCAACTGTCAAATTCTGGGACCATTCTCAGCAATTGTTGTATTAGTGCCCGACACAACTGCATGGCCTGTAGTTGAGAGGGTCTTGCTGAAACTAGAAACGATTTCTATTTTTCCTCCAGTTGCTTGAAAAATGTTTATGTATGCGTAACTGTCAAGCGATTCTGGGTGAAAATAATTGGAATGCACACCCCCACATATGAAATCGCAATGTTATTACACAGAGTGTTCCGTGTAGTGTGTTGAGTCGTGTATCACCTCCGCTCGACAAACTGACAGTGTGTTGCAGAGACACGTTGACTCGTGTATCATCCCACTAAGTAGATGCGTAATCATTACTGTGTTTCCATCCAGAGTTTACCCTGAGTTACTCAGATTAGGCGCCCGCCCATTGAAACGGGGATTGAGTGAAGTGTCGTTAAATTCAAGAAAATTCGACGAAACCGGTCCGGATAAGCTGGGTTTTGCACGTGGGTGTACTTGAGTCTTTTTTACTTTACATACACAAATGGCGACGCAATGTAAAATTACTTATCTGCCACTTTAATCTAGAGCCGCCATGGACACAGCATCGAGTGAACTTGACCCGGTGTCTCCAAGAGACAGAAATCTTTCAGATATCTGTCCTGGCATTTCCAGATTGCCTGAAAATGTTTCGTGGAGACTACTATGGCAGGACAGAAACATATGGCAAGACGGCTACGTCTTGAAACATGTTTTGGCATTGCCGTCTTGACATCTTTCAAATTTTTCGAAAATTAAAATGGCGGGTGTTCAGGCACTGGCCTGAAGGAAGGAAAACTTACAAAAGCAGGCGACGATTTTATACTTTGCAAAACGTCAAAGTATTTAATACAAATTTACAAGTAGGCGTCAGCCCGGTTTCAGACTATAAAAGGGCGGCCGGAATCAGGAAAAGGCAGTCAACCTTGTACGTTCAAATCATCAAGAAGTTAACAAGTCGTGCTGAAGTTCCAGTTGAAGTTTTTATTTGCAGTTTTTTGTTCCAGTTGCGTTCCAGTTTGTATTCCATTTTGCGTTCCAGTGCCAGGTTGTTGGGTTGAGTAAATAAATACATGTTGAAGGTATAATTGGTTTTACTTATTTCTTACTTATTTTACACTGTGGCACAAACATGTCCCACTGGGACATCGTGTCCGTACACTAATAAGAGCGGGTTAGACGGGCATACATGTCAGTTCCTGACATCGCTACAACTATCCCGCCCTGATTCAGAACAACACAAACACAACAAATATACAATTTATAGAGTCGAATTGGTTTTGGTTACGTTAAAATAAAGAAATAACAATCAAATTGCGCTTTTTATTTGGATTTGTTGTTCTTCTTGGTGGACACATTTTGGAAGGGCTATTCACTGAGGCCGATACAATACAAATTGCCATTATTCTCACATCCGCTACAATAGGTCCCGCAGTAAACATTTGTTTACTCAACCCAACAACCTGGCACTGGAACGCAAAATGGAATACAAACTGGAACAAAAAACTGCAAATAAAAACTTCAACCGGAACTTTAGCAGGACTTGTTAACTTCTTGATGATTTGAACGTACAAGGTTGACTGCCTTTTCCTGATTCCGGCCGCCCTTTTATAGTCTGAAACCGGGCCGACGCCTACTTGTAAATTTGTATTAAATACTTTGACGTTTTGCAAAGTATAAAATCGTCGCCTGCTTTTGTAAGTTTTCCTTCCTTCAGGCCAGTGCCTGAACAGCGGGAATTGAAGTTTGATACACAAGCAATTGTTAGCAGTATTAAATATATTATAAAATTAGTGAAAATAATGAAATAAAATAATAATGGAATTTTTTTAATAAATTTGCTTTGTTTGTACTCATAAATACTTTCACCACTGACATATCAATGACTTTCACAGTATGACAGCTGTCAAATAATGAAATGTTAAAACTTCAGTCCTGCCAGAAGCGCCCAGTCAAAAATAAATGCTTGTTGGATTCCATCTGGAAAGACAGATATGTCTGGCTGACATCTGTCTCGTGGAGACACGGGGTGAAGGAAAAAGCTTTCTGTTTACTCGACGAAAACTCTACCTCAGCTCATGGGAACACAAACGATGGCAAGCTTTGGTGTTTGGCGGCGGTGGCGTCTGTTTTCTTGTTGCGGTTTGGTCTTTTGATAAAACTTGCAAGTTTTGGTTTGGAGTTTCGATAATATATAATAAAAAAGCTGAGGGGCCATCGATGTTGTAAATAAACTGTACATGAGAAGGTATTTTTTTGGAACATTAAAATCAAATTTAATTTATTTTTGCTGGGGCACGGTTACGTATACAAATTTGAGATATCAAATCCCATAATTTTTCATTTTTCGGATTTTTATTGATTGCATTAGTTTATTCGTCCATTCACACAACGCAAAGGATTAGGGGTGGGGATTATTTATTTACTCGTCAAACAAGTCACACCTAAACTAGTACATCATGACACTTAAATTAAAAAAAAAAACAAAGTAGTAAAACATTCTTTTAATAATTGAATTAAACCTACTATTGTCAAGAGAGGGGAAGTTATCCAAGGTGTGGATATTCCCTAAGTAATTTTGTGTGTCGGACATCATTGAATTTGACCTTGTCCGACAGAGTCTGCACTTTAAGTTTTCCACTTAAGACGTCAAAGGCAAAGCAAGGTATGAGCAGATAACGGTATGAGATCTAGCATTTTGAGCCTGTCCAAGTAGTGCGGTAGGGTATGGTAGCCATGGAGGTTGTGTCTCAGGGCCAAAAAGAGAACGGATTCGATCCTCCTGCTGCTTACTAGGAATATGGGATCCCAGATAGGACACGATGGGACTAGAGATAGGGCGGACTAGAGAACAGATGAATGTTTTTGTGACCCATACATTATCGAACTCTTTGGCGAAGCTCTGCATTTGAAATCTTGGAGGTGTAGGAGCTCGAAAATACCACCGCCAGAGATTCCAGAATCAAGTGGTTCTATTTAGAATTACTTTTTGTAGAGAGCCCGAAAAGAGGACTGCAGGTGAAGGGAGTGAGGCGAGTTGTCAAATTTGGTGCTGCGGGAATAATATTGCCGTAAAAGCAGAAGAGCTTTTATTTGGAATGGAACAGTCGCTATGGTAGTTGCAATAAAATTTCGTCATTGCTTCCACATTGCTGCGGTGGCTCAAAGGGTCGATGATGGAGCAAACGATGTTGTCATGGATTAATTTAAGGGCCCTTTTTGTACTTTATCTAACCACGCCAAGTTAGTTATCGAGGCAGACACGACTAAGCTTTACTGTTTACTGTCTAATTGATGGATGAAACTTCAGGTATCCGCCTATCAGGCCGTGGCATTCAGGTGGAGTTATGATTCCCTACAGACACATGGCCGAAAACGACAGCTTAGCATAGCAGGCTATTAATTCAACTGCAAAAATATTCGTGGCAAGGACAGCTTGAAGGCGGCTTCAGACTCACGCCGTGAGCACACGCGAACAAGCGCGAACGCGAGTGTGGATGATTTTGACGCCTAGCTCGCGCCTTGCTTTTCGTTCCCAGGCGATACGGCGTGAATTCTTGCCGTCAATTCACGGCTCGAGTGTGAATAGAAGTTCAGTTACGAGCTGACGATAAATGCGATTTTTATCAGCTTCCTTGAACTGCAAGCCACTTGGCGGCCGGTGAGTGTATGGTGATACATACTTAGCCTTAAGGCGAACAATTTCAGACCACGGCCTGCCGATGACCTGTGTGTAAATTGGGGCCTTAAGATATGGGTAAATCGTATACAAAATTGTTTTACTCGATTGTTTAGCCTCCATCGGCTAGACAAACGCACGACTCGGCCAATGCTGCAGAGTACCAGCCAACTAACACTGACCCGCAAAAAGGCTCCTAGAGAACTACAAAAAGGCACACTCCGAATTTTAGGGTAATGAAATGCTTGTTGAGTGAGTGCTCATGTTTTGGTAGTTGTATGTACACTATAAACGGAAAAGCGAGTGGAATAGAGGAGGGCAAGGAGTCCAAATTATCAGTTATATCAAATAAAATCTTGCTCCCAACACCTCCCCCCCTTCCTCCAAAAGGAACTTTTTACACGCCTTTTTACTTCGAATTCTAATCAGCTGATGGCATTTCATGTTAATGTAAATAAAGCATATACATAACTAATCAAAGCATATATCAACTAACCCAATTTGACAGTCGATTGACCAAGATTTCACTTCGGTTACGTACACGGATTTTATACGCGCGAGGGCCTTTCTTGCAGTTCTATATTCTAAGGAAAGGCCCACCTTACTGTGTGGTTACGACCGTAAATACGTATTTTTAGTGTACATTTGAAATTTGAACAATCTCACAAGTGTTTAGGGGGAGGGGGAGTTGGTCGAGCTAAATCTCACGACATCTCACCAAGGGGAAGGGGCGTCGAAAAATCGCAAAAATCACCTCACGTAATTTATGGACGCCCCTAAGCTGCAAAGAAAAAAATGTTGCACCTTTTTTTTAAATCAAGAACAGCTAATCACGTTCATTTACCTGATGTCCTCGTAAAGATGCTCTAAATCAATATACGGAGCTGCAATTAAGAGTTATAAATTCATCCATTAAAAAAAACAGAAAAACCTGGTAACGCCATCAATAAATGAAATCCCAAGGTAACACAAAAAGGATCCTTTCGGTGGACTTTATTCGTTTTGCGCATGAACGCACCTTTTTTCGTTTTTGACTTTTCTCCACCATAGAAGATAATGTAATTCATAATAAGGTGGCATCCATTTAAGTCGTTTTATTGCTTTGTTTTTTCACTTCGTTTCCACTAGTTTATGCCTTGTTTAAATTTTTTTAGAGATGTTTGACGCCGCAGAGATGTTTGACATACGCACCTACACGTGCTTACAAGAAACCGAAATTTTTTCCTCTACTCGAGAGCTAACTCTCATTTAACTCTCGATTTACCTGAAGATGAGATTTGTTACCTGTACGCATGTCGTGCCTAGGTCTGATTAAGAATAAAATGTTTTCCCTGAGCAGGTATAGGAGACTAAAGAAAATTTCATTCATACTTACACGAAATCTTGTGTTATCAGCAAGATGAGAGCTAGATAGTGAGAGAGAGAGAAAAAGAGAGAGAGAGTAATTTTAATGACAGTGACACCTACCAGTAGACATAGGAACAGCTGAGCTTTGATAGCGCTACTATACACAATTCAAGTCCTAAATTGACCAAGAACGAAAAAAATTTTTAAAGAAAATTTCCTTCGTGCACCGCTCGAGACCTCTGAGATTCTTGACGACGACGACGACGAATACGCAGCCCCACACAGTCGGTTGTCGTGTCGCATTTCTAGTCACACAGTTTTCAATTTGCCGGTATCAAGTGTAGTTTGGCGGTCTGTTAGGTCTCTCTCCGTCAATTGCTTCTCAGGCGTCGCAGCGTGCGAAAGGCTGATGAAAATCGTGCTCTTATCGTGCGGCTTAAAGTTTAATATCACAAAATATATATAATAATACCGAATATTAGCGCCGCACCGGTATCGTGCTGGGGTGGTAGCGCGCGGCCACATTCAATATATAGAAAATCTTAAGTTGTAAGTCTTTTTCGGGTCTGTGCTCTGTCCACCAAAAAACTTGCTATATAGCAGATGAATGTTTGTTTTATTGCCCACACATAGAGTGGGACACAGTAGTGCAGTGTATACTATACAGAAGCATCGTCTACGGCTACGACGACGTCTTCGATGTTCTAATACGACCTTGTCATGCCCTTGAGTTGACACTTGCAATCCGAAACAAAATTCAGTGCTAACCGAAATCTGAATGATAAAAGGACTTCTTCGGGTGAATTTTGTTAATAAAAACTGAAAATTAATTTAAAAAAGAAAATATTAAATTAAACTTATAAATGAAATTAATAAATAAAAAATACGAATAAAAAATGTGACTTTTCGATAAATTTATAATTAAAGCCTAAAATACCGGTATTTTGTTTGTAAACAATAGGGACTTATTGTTTTAGTGCAAATTGAAAATTGAAAGTCATTGCTTTAGTTTTTGTCAACAAAAATAGCCGAAGATTGTTCAAATATCTCGAACTTGGTGTATATTATTCGAAGATTATTTTTTTTCCAAATAAAAAACAAACAAATATATATATTCTAGTGTAAATTCATAATAAAGTGCAGCAACAGTTAGTTTTTTAATTTATTTTATTTATTTATTTATTTTGTTTAATTTTTTAACTTTATATTGTTTGCTGTTTACCGTGTGACAATATTGTTTCCGTTCTTATTTATTTAAACTTACCTGGGGATTCTCCGTCAACAGAAACGAAGTAAATACAATTAAGTATTTTGTAGTTGTTCGTTATTAACACAAAACAAAATAAACTAAAAAAAACTCGCAATAATACTATCGTATACATATATACATTTACAATCCACCCCCACTCACTATACATAATAAATATTACACTAACATACATTTTTTTATTATTAAAACAAATCCATTATTATCAAAAGTTGACGAAATATTCCTGAAAAGGTGTGAACAGTTAAGTCCGTTTTTACACATTTTTCTAATTGCATTACTAACACTAGTAGCGGGCCAATCACAGATCAGTCTAATAAAATTTAACCGAAATGATCGAAAAAAACTGAACGAAAAAAATTCTTTTTCGTTTTGTGTAAATTTAACTTTTCGTTCTTGTTTCAAAATTTTTTTATTTATTTTTTTTTTTTGAAAAGTTCACTGCAATAATTTCCTCTTAAATATATTTTTTTGTTTTTTTTTTAATGCTTAAAGGCTCAAACAGAATCAAACCGTTCCGTCCGCTCCGCAAGTTTTTTCTTTGTTTTTTTTTTGACGTTCCGTCCGCTTGATTGTGGCTACCGGCTCCGTTCATCTCATGGAAAGTTTATCTTCTTATTCCTCTTTAATCCCTCATGGGATATAGGGCGGAAAGAGTTGAATTCCAGCAGACTATTACCGAGTTTCCTTTCCATGGGAGTCGAGTTGAGTTGAGGTTGAGTTGAAATGACACTTCAACTCAACGACTCAACTCTATGCGTTTCCATGGCTGACCTTTCTGCCTGTGTACAGACAGCTGAATGTGTACTTGTATTAAGCAAGCAGCTGTTTTTAAATTTGACGTAATATTTTTGTTATTATAAAATAGTGATCATGGACCGTAAAATTAATTTATTGTTTTCGTTGTATAACAGAAATGTTATAAACAGGCGCGACATTTTGACTTTTTTAACATTTGACAATCCCGTTTGTAGTTGTGTGCGTGAACTCTGTTCAATCTACCTATTTTCGTTGAGTTGAGCAGAGTTGAAAATCTTTAACGAAAACTCTTGACTGCGACTGTTTCCATGGAGTTCAACTCGGGTTCAACTCTGGTTGAACTCTCATGGAAACTCAGTATATGTTTTGTGCGACAGTTCTCAGTTCCAACAGGGATGGATCTTCTAGTTGTTGCGGTATCTGTTAATAGGGTTCTCCTCCACGTTGTTCTAGTTCTTTAGGCTCGATGGGATCCTAGCGGATTCCAGTCAAGGGCCTGTTTGGCTAGATTCTCGGTTTCGTGCGTAAGGTCTGGCCAATCCAATTCCATTTCCTTCGCCTGATTTGGACGTCTATCCTTTCTTGGCCGGCACGGCGCCATAGCTCTTCATTAGGGATTCTATCTTGCCAGACGATTTTTAGGATACGACCCAGGCATCTGTTGATGAAGACTTTTGGGCGCCCTGTGATGAATTGGGTGACTTTCCATGTTTCGCAACCGTACAAAAGAACTGCCTTAACGTTGGAGTTAAACAGCCGCAATTTGGTGATAGTTGTGGTCTGTGTTGTCTTTGTTCTAGTTGGCGGTTTGAGCGGGATGCCCCCGCGGTTTCTTGCCTAGTTTCTTCGGTTTCCCGATTCTGGTCAATTCGGCAGGTCGAGGTCCTTTCACACCTTGGACTTGGGACCAGGCGACGGCGGAGTTACTTCCTGGTGTAATTGGGAATATTCCCGTTCAAGTTGATAGTGTTTGTCCGGGTCGCTTGTAGAGTTCATGTTATTTTTGAGAGCCCTCCTGCGTTATATTTTTTGCTAGGTTGTGTCCGAAATCCAGTATTGCTAGTTTCTTTTGACATAACCGATGCTCGTTTCCGCAGCCGTCAATATAGCGCCCTTTGTCGTATTCCACAGCTCTTCAAGATTTATGTCGTCCGAAACGGTTTGCTGGTTTAATATTCGTTGCAGGCTCCCAGAAAATTCTCGCCTTTTTATGCTCTCCCGCGGAAGGTCTACGTTAAACTGTCTACGGTTTATGGCATTCCGTTGGGCGTTTCCGATTGCGTCGATTTTAAAGCCATAGTTGCTACAATCAAATGGTGGTCGCTTCCAGCCAGTGTTACCGCTCCCCTGAAACTCCTGACATCTTCCAGTTCCAGTTAGTTCTCCATCTGCGGCTGACGGCCACGTGATCTATCTGAGTTGGTGGGAACTACAAAAGTCAACGAAAAGCTCACCATTGTTATTAGTAACTTGGCTTAGGCCTTGATTTCCAATTGTGTGTTCAAGGCCGGTGTTGTTGGGGTCGATCTATGCGTTTAAGTCACCCATTAATATAATGATGTCTCCCCTTGGAATAGAGCGAAAAACTTCATTCAGTCGAATATAGAACTCGTCTTCTGCGTCTTCAGTTGGAGCATAGCATTGGACTAGAGTAGTACATCTTAGTCTGGTACGCAGGTGCACGGTAATAATTCTCTCAGAAACTGGTGACCAGTTAATGAGGCTGGACCTGACTTCTTTGGTGAGTATTACGCCAACGCCACTCTTACGGCTTTCAGTTTCGTTTCTGCCAAGAAGAAGAAGGACTCACCCTTTGGGCAGATATGTTCCCCCACATCGGGCCATCTAGTCCCATGATCTCGATTTTATATCGATTCATCTCGTTGAGGACTTCATCCATCCGTCCATCAGCAAGCACTGTTCTCATATTCCACGATCCGATTCGTGTCCTTGTTCGAAAAGCAAAGGTCGTCGTCGTGTTGTCCATTCGGTTCCTAGGCATTGTTTGTGGATTCGTAGCAATGGCGTTTTTTATGGAAGCGAGTTGCAAACCCTCAGCACAACCGACTTAAAACAGTGTTTTGTGGCGCAGAGAAATCGACATTCCCCCGTCACCCGTTAGCTCCTTCCGAAGAAGTCCTCCGTGGGGCACCACGGGGAAGTGGGATTAGGACTTGCAAACACATCTACTAGGTGTTCGTCTGTAGTAACTCATCTCGGGTTTCAACAGAAGTGACAAACCGAGTGCTACTACTTTCCAAGGCCTTTGTTAGCCATTCGCTCCCTGGAAATGGAAAGTTTATGGAAATGTCAAATATCCAACTTTTAAAAACGGATGGAATGAATTGGTTCCGTTTGAGCCTTAACTTTGCTCCTTTTAATTATTATAATAATAATAATGTGATTTTTAAGTATAAATTTATATTTAATAAACTTTTAAATAATAATTAATAATCATTTTTTTTAGTGTTTTCAATTTTCATCAAGTTTAAAAGAAAATATTAACAAACCAAAAATGTGCTGCTTTACACACACACAAACAAAAAACTAAAAAAAATGTAATTGTTTTTTTTAATGTGTAATTTTTATTAATGTTATTAATATCATAAATAACATAAATATTACCCTTTTCTTCTGAGGTAGGTGGTTAAATATTTTCTTTAACATAAATAAATAAAAAATAAAATAATTTTCGTGCTTGTATTTAATTTTTTTTTTGATAATAATTTATAATAAGAAAAACCGCACACAAAAAGAAACACCGAAATATAAATTCACGTGAATTAGAGAATTCGAGAGTATTTGTTTTCTGAATTTCATGATATTGAAGCTTTTTATGTCAATGAACGTCCTTGAATGAAGTCCCCCCCTCCCCCCCCCCCCCTCGAGAGCATCTGCTACAGATATTCTACTTGTGTGCATAGAGAAAGTGCAGTAGAAATAGTATTTAGAAAAGAGAGAGGGAGAGTAAAGGTAGCGATATAAGGACTTCCAAGGTTTTTGGAATTTAGGTCAAAGATTTTATTTTACGTAAAATTTTGTAATAGATAAGGAAATGGAAGGGAAAGGGTTTTGGGGAATTACAAATGTGAAATAAGTGAAGGTATACATTTAAAGGAAGAAGAAAATAGTTAACGGGTGTTCCATTAATTACGTGAGGTGACTCAGTGGCGGCTCCTGCCTCTAAAAGTTGGTGGGGCTTGAGAAATGATTTTACAAAATGGAATTTAACTCTATTCGTTGCTATCAAATTTAGGCATATTTTAAGAATATAAGCTCAACTTCTTTGGAAAACGAATAAAATAACAGAATAAAATATTTAACAAAACAAAACAAAAACTCAACAAATCAATAAAAGAAAAAAGAGAAATTAAACTGTTTTATGTAAATAATCTGTCCGATGTTCTTTTTGCTGCGCGAACAGTTCAATAGCTTTTCATTACAATTTAGAATCTCGGGAATATACATATTTATTACATATTGATAATGTAATCTGTTAATCTGTTTCATCAGATTGAACATACACAAAACTTTTGCTTGAAATTCAGATTTCTGTTTATCTAGATAAACCTGTAAACAACATTCAAGTAACTAATTTTTGAAGAGTTTTTACGATTCAATTATTCTTCAAGTAGTCATCGAATGTGATATCTATTGATCTGTTTTATGTAACCAAATCAGGAAATATTCCTCGATTACTGCTTGATTCACATTCATCGTGGCCACTAAAGTAAAATTGTGACCACCGCAAAACTTTAAGATATCTAAAATTTGACTCAATACTTGACGATTATTTATATTTCGCTATAGAACTCGCATATCCTGCATCGATCCGTGCGATAATATTGACCAACCAGAAGGTTTGGTAATTTAAAGCATTTTTTAAATTCGTAGCGCTTGTTTCATGGATTTCAGTTTTTTCCGATACATGTTTTAAGGGGACGTCCCAGTGAAAATTCGTCAAAATCTATTCTCTATAATCTTATTCCATATTTTGATAGATTGTACTTTTTTCTTTTACATAGTGAAATCCGCTTAAAAAAACACATAGTTTTTTTAAGTTTCTTTGGCGCAGTGTCGGAGCGCTAAAGAGCTTCGGCGCCTTTCAACCGGAGCTGACCATTTCATTTATATTCACCTTTTTCAACTTTGACGGTAATGTTCTGCTACAATTTTTAACCGATTTACTTCCTATAAAGCTTAAAATGTTCAGAAAAAAGTAACGAACAATTTCATCAGACGGATTTTTGATATCTTTTTTGAAAACAATTAGTCTAAAAATGTCCCATTTTTCACGCGTTTTTCACGTTTTTCAGGTTTTTATTCAGAAAAATGTTGATAACTTTTTGAATTTAACAGATATCAAAATTCCGTCTGATGATTTTTTTCGCCTTTTTCTTCCGAACATTTTGATCTTAGGAAAGTTAAAATCGGTTAAAAACTCAATGAGATAACTAGCTTTGAAAGTACCCGTATTTTGGATTGTTAATAGCAAAAAACAAGAACTAGTTAATATTATTTTCTTATTTCATGCAATATTAACTATTTAAACAAAGAGGAATTCATTAAAAGAATTTTTTTTAAATCGGCCTATTATTGTTAAATTTAGCCTTTTCACTGGGACGTCCCTTTAAATCCCGGATACCACTTTCTGTCCAAGCCGATTCTCTTCTAAACAAACCGCAATAAAAACAAGACAATGAATTTTTTTCTATTCTAATCGTAAACCATTTCTTTTTTGGAACACCAATCCGACCAAAATTTTCTACTTTAGTATTTTGCAATGCAAATTTATTTAAAATCAAATGGTTGATGCGGCCCTAAACATTTAATTTCTAATTTTTCTTCAAATAACAAAAGAGAAATTTTTTCTTCAATAAATTATCTACGTGATTCATTTGAAGCAAAACCAAAAATTGAATAAATATAAATCTAATCTAAGAAAAATATATGTACAGGTATATATTAAAAAATAATATATTAATATTTAACAAATAGTTAAATAATTAATAATTTAATACATACTAATTATTGGCGAATAATTCAATATACATACATATATCTACCGTAATTTTGCAATCACACATTTTTCACTTAAATAAACTTGAAACTTTCAGTTAAAATTCAATCTCCAATTAGCAATTTTTCCAATAAGAATTTCTCTTTTTACTACTTATTACTAAATTTATATCCTACGGGCTAAATAAAATCAGCCCTTCACGTATATAAAACCCATAAGTGTTAAAAAAAATTCTCAATGTTCGGCCAATTAGTCTCAAATGCAGGCAAAATTCCTTTAGAAATATAATAAAGAGAACTAAACGAATGAATCGACAACACTGGCACTCTATGTGCGTGAGTAAACCCAGCAGATCGAGAGAATCCATACATGCCAGTGAGAGAATCCCAATGAATCGCTCGGGGCTAACAAATTTTAGCCCCGCTTGGTAGAACAAAAGTGCATGAATCAATCGCTTGCGTCAAAAAATTTAGCATACAAAATGGTTCATCTCCGGGGCTGACTCAACGATAGCCCCTGAGGGTAGAGAATTGCATGTAAATATATTTTTCCTGTAGGAATGGATGGCATTATGATTCGGCAAGATTATTTTGATAGAGAGAAGAGAGCTCAGAGTTTTTCTTTGTTTTTTTTTTTTTTATTTGGTTTGTTTTTGATACTTTTTTTTATGAAGTTCTACTTCGAAATTTTTTTGTGGGTTATTATTTTGAGGTTTTTTTTTAGAAATTGTAAAAACTTACAAAAAAATTGAGCTTCTTCTTTGCAAAAATTAAAAAAATAATTAAAAATGGAAGATTATTATTTATTCGATAATTTCTGGTGGGGCTAAGCCCCACTAGCCCCTAAGGACGAGCCGCCACTGAGGTGACTTGCGATTTTTCGACTTCCCCTCCACCCTTGGTGAGATGTCGTGAGATTTGGCTTAACTCCCACCCTCCCCTCATAAACTCACGTGAGATTTTTCAAATTTTAAAAATCTCTAATATTTACACCAGAAACACGCACGAAAGTATTGATAATCCTGGTTTATTCAAAACCTGAGTAAAAATAATTTAGTTGGTTCATTTTCTTCAAAAAAACAAACGTGCTGCACCTAGCGCGTGTTACGAGCAAATGCGCTTGCCACACGGGTATTCTCCGTCACCGCCGCAGGCACAAAAATTTAAAAACTAGCCTGCCAGAAGTATGCACCAGTGCTGCCAGACCTGGAATAAGGGATTGCGGATTCGAGTGTTTCATATTACGGAATGAAAAAAATGCGGACTTTCTGAAAAATATAATAGGTCTGTTTCAATAAAGAATGCGGGACAGAAATCGCCCAATTTTTGTGTTCCAATCGAATCTCACGCTCGAAAAAGCGGGGAAATTTTTGCTTCCCCTCGAACAAGAAACTGCAATTGATTTTTAGGTGGAGTGATATCTTACGACTTTCAACATGCCAAAAACAGGTGTTACTTGTCATGTCAACCCAAAATGATTACCATATGCTGAAAATAATTTCTTCATTTGGTGCCTTACTACAAGATTTTGAATAATTTCATTAATAATTTATTAATGGTATTAGTAAATTATGGTAAGTGAAGGTTATGGTCATCTTGAGTTGCACGAAACATCCCAAAAAGCGATCATTCACTTTTCGGGATTTTCACTAAACTTTCCCTCACCCATCAAGTAGCTATGATGCTGGCGGAATAATGGTATCTGGTATCTCCGCTTCTCCCTTTATCAATAAAGTTCTTAAGGAACTCTCCAGTAAGCGAACCGTCTAATCAGGCGAATGTGGTAGAAAATCACCAATTAAGATTAAGGGCTAACTACGTTGATGTATACGATGTCTGTTGATGTAAAGCATAGGACGGATGAGTCAAATGCATCTTCTGAAGTAGAATGAAACCAAAAATAGCAACAACTTTTCGCATGAAATTCTGCAGTTTAAAGACTCATCAGAAGTTACTCGATTTGAATAATTGTCCTGACACTTTTGCCATTTCATTACTAATTTTGCCACATTTGAGCATCGATGTTGAAAGGCTTTAGCAGGATGAACATTGTCAAGAATAAGCGAAAGTCTAACCTCAGGTGTTACCCCTTATATTAACATCGTTGTCATGGTGCAGTGCCTAGTAGAAATCTTAGTTCAAGAAGATAAATATGATAGGATAGGTTGAAGGTAGTCTAGGGATGCTGAGGAGGTGGCGCTTAAACTCAAGTTTATAGTCTTGACATTGTAAGAGTTCAGAGGCAACTGTAACAACGATAGAGTCTTACGCCTCATGAAAATGGCGGATACCATTTACAAGGGCTGTGGCGCCGGCAGTGCCAGACTACCAGGCAGAACAAGACGGTATGTCGTCTGCTAGTTAAAGACCCAACCTTAGTGGAACTTTGGTACCCCGGTTAATCAGTTAGGCCCGGTTCACAATATTCCAGTGTCAATCCAGTCCAGCGATCAAATCCACCGTTGGAACCGAAAGGTTACTGGAATGTACCCGAATGTACCCCAGTGACTGGATTGACAGTCTACTTTTTCATTCCAGTTTGTCAATTCCAGCGCCACTGGAATAGTGTAGACGACCAATCCAGTGCTGGATTAAAGAGGGAACACACATTGTTGGTTTCTGTAAATACGCATTGTTTTAGTTCTATAACTCCTAGCAATGATAAAGTTAACTGAAAACCAAATTTTTACCGTGCTACTGATCAATAAATTTTCAATGACTTCAACAATGTAGATGATATGATCCAGCTTAGCACTGGACTGGATTAACTTCGTGGATTACTGGACTGGAATAATGTGAACCAGGCATTAAGCCGACAAGATGTGCTATTAGAGCCGTGTATAGCCCCTTAAGGTTTAAACAGAACCAATCCGTTCCGTCCACTCCGCATAGTTTTCCTTTCTTTTTGGACGGAACGGATTGGTTCTGTTTGAGACTTTATAGTGCCGGCTAAAGACGCAGCTTTCCTACCTCAGTTCAATCATGTGCAGTTCGATCCACATAGCTTCCGACCACAGTCCAGTTCATGTTCAATTCGTACTTGAAATGGTTGTTGCTTTTTCGCCAGAAATTAAAAATGCAAAAGCTTACTGGAATGTCATTCCATTATTCCAGTCGATTACTCTCTTTGGAGAAAGCTTTTATAATTAACTTCAGTTCGAGTCCAGTTGGGCGAACTGAGGTCTGTTTTATCCTCAGTTTAATATGAGTAAATTGTATGTGAACTGAGGTTATTTTAAAGTTCAGTTCACCAATTTACTCGAACTTGCGCAGTTTGGCCGGCGAAGCCAGTGTACAAAGATTATTGGTTAAAGCTATAATAGTGACTCTATTATTAAAATATTGATATTTTATAGCATTTAGTGCAGTCATTACTTTTTTTTTGTATTAGTTTGATTATTTCCGCTTAAATAGCGCCTATCAAACATTAAGTTTGAAGAATTTTAGACTAAATGGAATGTCTAGTAACTTTTGGCGAAAAGGAAATATTTTAGTGGTTTTAAAAGTCGAATCTAGTGGTCTCTCGAGGAAGGAGTTGGCAACACTGGTTCTGTTCCTTCACTTTTTGAGTAAAATCTCGAGTAAGTATTACTGAATAAAATTTTATGAAAATCTCGAAAGATTTCTGGAAACTTGTTGCACGAGGAGAAGTAAAATGTCCCCGGTTTTTCTTGCATGAGAATGTAAAAGGACAGAAATTTGGTAAATTTGTGTAATTTCTTGCACCCTTGAGAATAATTTCAATTTTTTTTTAGTTTACTTCTAATTTTCTGAAATTGCGCCCCCGACAAATTGGGCCCGGAGCAAGTGCACCACTCGCACCTATGAAAGCGCTGCCTCTGGGTGCTTCTATGAAAGTGTTAATGAATAACACTTCTAATAAAAAAAATGGCAATACAAAAATCAACACTTCCTGCCGAACTTGTACTGCTCGTGTTTTATTCAAGAGGATTTCTCAAAATCGTGCGAAAATTCCAAACAATTGAATAAAGCAAATTTCTAGGTAAAATCTTCCTTTGTTACGTACAAAAATCCATTTGAGACTTTACAAACAACATTAAAAGGAATTACCGCAGTAAACTTATCAGCAAAAAGGTCGGCTTCCTTAGCTAGAAAGTTTTGTCCACAAAAATCCTTTAAGAAAACAAACCAGAAAAAGGAAAAAAAAATTGAATTTCAACCTCTCATCTTAAGAAATAGATATTTTCTAGGTGCGCCTCCAAGAGGGGAATGGTGCAATTCGATCCTTTTTTGTCACTTTAAATTCCCCGTCTTAATGCCACAGGATGGCTGCAAGGCAAACT
Source organism: Thereva unica (assembly GCA_949987705.1). Lineage (NCBI taxonomy): Eukaryota > Metazoa > Arthropoda > Insecta > Diptera > Therevidae > Thereva > Thereva unica. Next base: position 124,444,311 of record OX465282.1, read on the forward strand.
TTATAAAGACAATTTTTTTTCATAAGATCTCACAAGTAATGGAATTCTAGAGTTTTCTGGGCTCAGGTACCAGACACCAAATGGACAAAACAAATATACTCTCCAGGTAGTCACGATGGGTATAATACTGATAACAGAAAGGGACTCAGCCTTCTATAAAGCAATTATTAAGGCAGCCTCAATATCATAGATAAATCAAGAGTTTATTGGTATCTTAAATCATAATCGAAGGAAACGCCTTCGTTGGAGATCAATAACTAGCTGCACAGCATCATGGCTCCAAAATAAACCATCAATGAAGCTCTCAAGTTTTATCCAATATAATTATTGTAGACTTCTTGATATCCATATATAAATTACAAATAAGGTCGTCTCGGCCATCACACAGGGGCATTTAATTTACGGTGTCGGGTCGGCGGGTTCGTCGACTTCTTCTGCATGCAAACGTTATATGCATTCGCGGCTGCTGAAGTACTTTCCTCTGCATTTTATATCAAGAGTATCTAGAGCTCCTCTGGCCACACAAAAGATAAAATAAAAGAAAGTCTGATTTACGACAAATCTGCGTTGTTTTGTTTTTTATATCTGCAAACTCCCAGATATCGACCGGCTTTGAAAACCGCAGAACTCATTGTCGAGTGTGTTACTCTATTTCAGTTTCAAGTGATCCATTTATCCTCGGTCCACTCTGTAGGTGCATTCGCTGCAAATTGCATTCTGCAGTCGACTGGATGCTTGCAACATTTTATCTGTTAAGAAAGAATAAAGGGAAGGGGATCGAGCGTTTATAGGATAGTCGTACAGCAATCTTGATCCAACTATAGTAGTTGTATCTAGTACCTTCATACTTGCATCTACACAGTCCACTTATGGCTTAATGTAAATCGTTCAGTGATGAATGCCGAGGCTTCTTAATTAATTGCTCTTTAACCAGTGTGTTTGTTTGGATTAATTATTGTGCTTTGGCTTGAAATTGAATTGAGTATAACAAATTTTAAGTGGTAGAGATGAGACTCAATGAGGCTTGTTACACGGTATAACACTTTCTGCTGTAACAAACCGGTTTGTGCGTGTTATACGAATTTCACGATAAACTGACTGTTCTGCATTTTTTCGTGTAACAATTCTATTGTCTATGTAGCTGTGTACAAACTTTAAGTCCCCAGTAGGACCGGTAAGCTTACAGAAGTACTGAAATCAGCACTTACTGGTAAGGGGTAGGCCTTACCACTTCCTTTTACAGAAGTGCTTACTTTTACACACGATGTCATAGGAGGTAAGGCCTTACTTTGGTACTTACCTTAGAGTACTTATATAACTGCTCATCTGTAAGGGGTATAGTAAGGCAGCAAATGGAACATTGCGAAAAGAGATATTTATGGGCGCCTGTGGATATGTGATCCGGTGTCGAAATACTTTTATTTTTTTCATCTTTTACAAATGCCTTTTTTTTCCAAGCCCGAGAGTGGCTTTACCTAAGCAGTCCCCCAACTAAATTCTCCACTTCTCCAAAGCTGCTTGTCCTCCGTATCGAATGAGAGCCGCGCTATTGAGTATGCTAACGTCGCATTTTATGTCGACGAATATAATTGCCCGTTTTCTTTTTTTCTATAAAATTTATGAAAGCTCCAGGAAAGCTCCCTTGAGTCATCGGGCAGACTCTCACTTGTTTGGGTATAATTCTGGGCTACACCTTACCATCTGCCTTCTCTTGTAATGGGGTTTGTAAGGGCTCAACTAGCACCAAGAAAATAAGGGGTACCCCTTACTAGATGAGAACTTATTTCAGTGCTCCATCGGTAAGGCCTTCCTAGAATTCCTACTGGGTCATTTTCGTAGACCCCGAGCAACCCCGAGAATGAAATTATGATTGTGTTAGTGTGTTGCTCTGTGCAGTCGAGAATTTTTTGGGATGCACAAGTAACAAACTTCCCCGCGACCCCTTGCCTATAAAACCGGTTTATTGGAATTATTGGAAGTGTTGATGGAAGAAATGTTATGCCGTGTAACTTGCCTCAATTACTACTGTCACTTTGAGGATATTAGAAAACAAGTTGCTTTCATAGTTGCATCTTTATTATTGTGTAGTAGGTAGTTGAAAACGTTTCCAGTTGTGCATTGTCGTGGCGGTGCTATGACATTTCCTGTATAATAGGGAAGTATCAAAAGTTTCCGGGTTATATTGATGGCAAGATTAGTTAACCCTTCATTATGAAAGATATCATTTGTTGTTTGTGTCCACCCCTTTTTAAGGCGTTAGTATTTTTTTTTCTTTTTGGCAATACGCACTTGTATTTGGCTATTCGCCAGTTTTTATGTCTCTGTTGATAGCCTCACTCCGCTTTTAAGTCTCTCTCTAGCCACAATCCTTTGAACAATGTTTCTTCGAATCGTATTGAATAGTTGTTGCTGCCTTAAGATATTTTAAAGTATCTGGTGTTAAATTCTGCAGATACTTTTACCGCCCTAGTAAAGTAGGATGCTCGTTCTTACCCTGAAACAGACACTACAGTGTTAAATTGCCTGTATGGCACCCAAATGAGGCCTGAGCTAATATTTTAGTTTTCCAAATGCAACTACAGGCACGCATCAGTAAAATACGCATGGAATAGTCCAAACGAAGCGCGGTACGCTCACACAATTTGACACTTTTTAGACTAAACGGAGCAAAACTTAAACGAGGATGTACAACCAAAACTATCGATTGTGAGCCAATCGGCGGATCAAAACTCATTGCGCTCATGAGTTTGATAAAATTCTGCTTGTACATCCAATTTGACCGCGTTTGTGGGGGGGCTTTAGGAGCTTTAAGGCAAATAAAACGGGCAATTCCCTTGGTGACAATAAAGGCTATGATTAATATACTTAATGCACGGTTGGATTGCTTAGGTTAAGCAGCATTGGATGCGGTTAGTACTTAGTTGAGGGACCGCTCGATAGTAAATATGCAATATTACTAAAAGTAATTTACTGCAGCGTAATATTACGTATTTACTGTCGCAGAGTGGATTTTTCCTTCGTAATTAATGTATTTCATATAAACCATAATGTAGTTACCACTCTGGAAAAATATGTTTTTTATAGGTAATTAAATGAGGAATACGATATAGTCCGGAGAAATTAGAATTTTACGAATACAAAGCTCTAAAATGGCTGAAAATTGGTCCACAGCTTCCTTGAGACTTTTTAAGAAAACAATTTCGGAATCACAAAAAAAATCAACATGACTACCGGAGCGTTTCTCTCGTACTCGTACAACCTCGTGCGAAGACCCAAAATGTTGACAATGAAATTCTCTACAACTTTAGTTCTTACAAAAATGTTGACCCGATTGATCCTTTGAAAGCTAATCAAAGGTCAAAGTTATCAAAAGTCACTTTTTGACCAATTTATCACTTTCAGTTTGGAGAAGTTTCGCTCCGCGGTAACGACTCCAGCTGGAACTGCGCTCAAGACGCGTAAAGCGATCACAAGTTTGGGAAACAAATGGGGGTCACATTGGATGTACAACCAGATTTTCATCAAATCCATGATTGATTCCCGAATACGTTAGGTCAGGCTCAGAATTTAATCTTAAGGACTGAAACAGAATCAATGCAGTTTGCAGTATGCCGTGCTGTTTTCTGTCAAAAATTACGGTACTGCGTCTCAACGAAATCAACGCAGTGTAATGTTTGGCAAATCAAGTCAAAGCTTTAACGACAAAATTTTTTATATATGAACTCACTCTCTTTTACGGCTTCTATTAGCTGCTCGTGAAAAATTTGTTTTTTTTGCAAGAATTACAGCCACTAATACCACTGTTATAAAAGTTTGTGAGGTTAGAAAATTATACTTCAAATCACACACTGCAGAGTATATTTAGAAGTTAACTTTAACCCTGCAGTGCAGTGTACTGCTCCTTACTACCCTGCATGCGATTGTGTTTCGAATAGTAGAAAAGCACGAAACCAAACTTTGAAATGCAGTGCAGTACCCAACACTGCATTGATTCTGTTTCAGGCCTAAATCTCGCGAGGCCTACACTGCATATAATAATTCTGTTAGAGATAGTAACATCATAAGTAATCCCAAAATTTTTTTTTATTATGTTAATATTAAACGGAAGACCTCGGGCTACCCAACGACAATGACGTATGGTAGAAAACACTCCCCGTGCCTCCAAGTAAATTGTAGCATGTTCGTTGATAGGTTGGATGAAATTTATAGCCAGTGTGCAGACGATTTAATTGGACTGTTGGTGAGATTTTGACGGGTCTGAATAATCTTGACATCAAAAAAGGTAATGGTCCCATTTTCGCTCCTATTTTCTTGTAGGGCTGCCCAAATCATATCGCATTTCAATTATTAAAATTTGGAATATCAGGTTCTGCCCTTAAAATCATATCTGAACGGAAAAACACAGGTTATCAGATTCGCAGGATTTCTATCTAATAAGATCGAAGTAATCTCTGGTGTTTCTCAGGGTAGTCATCTTGGTCCTCTTCTCTTTAATATTTTTATCTCCGATCTATTAGAAAAATTAATAAATATTCCGCATCTCTTCTACGCGGATGATCTCAAAATTTATAGTGTAATTAAGATCCAAACTGATGTTTCCTTCATGCAGACGAAACTCAATGCCTTACAAGACTAGTGCACCACGAATGTTTGGAGGGGATTGAGAGCACATCATTAATGAATATAAGAAAGAGGGCAGGTGAGAGAAACGACCTTTAGGAAACGCCGGCCGAGATGGACTGGGGGCTGGATTCGACGTCATCCAATACTACCTTGCTTGAACGGCCAGAAAGAAAGCTCTTAAACCAATTCCTTAGAACTGAGTAGATACCAATAGCTTGGAGTTAAGACAACAGAGTGGGATGCCATACTCTGTCGAAAGCCCTGGAAATATTAGAGTAACCAGACCAGATTCACCGAAATGATGGATGTTTTGGTTGAGATCCTCCGTCATTCACACTTTGGGGAGAACAGAAGTAATTGCTAGTGGACGGTAGTTTAGAGAGTCACTGGCTTCATCTTTTTTGGGTGTAGCACTCTATTGCTGTGATCCATCTCAGCCCGGAAGAGGCTGCAATGATCGAGTATACGATACGTAATCTTCTGCGATGCAGTTCACCATACCGATATGCCATGCATAAGCATAGGTCTGATTACGGCAATTTATTAAAACCAGTCGACGATATAAGGTTTTGCGGCCCCAATTGACTCTTTCTGGCCTTATTGGCTCTCTCTAAAAAATTCGGCCTCCAAGAAACATACAAGCATACATGCATAAATGAGCCCTGAAAACATTTCACTTCTCTTTGGGAAAGTCGTGTAAAAAAGGTAATAAACAAATGTGTTGATTAAAAGAACATAAAGAGATATATGTATACATAATCTAAAAACCATATTCAAAAATTCGGAATGATTGAATTTTTGAAAACCTAAAAAATGCGGAGATTCTTTTTCCCTACTCTTTATGTTACTTTATTTAAGGCAGTATTTGTTAATAATCATAAAATTATGGAAATAATCACTAATTTCTTTCTAACCACAATTTAACTGTCCTCTCAAACAAACGCCATTAAAGCTTCGTCTATCTTTCCAAATAGCAATCTGTTTCTGCGAGCTCGTCATCTTTCAACCACACATCAACATCCTTCACCATACTAAATGGCGACCACTTCACTAACCTAAAAAATTGACGACGCTTGTGCTCTTTCCATCATTTAACTAGATCTGCTCTGTTCTAGAACAGCCGACGACGCATCTTCACCATCATCTCTACATTGGAAAACGGCGGAAATCTTTATAACTTTAAAATTCTCAAAATAAAAGATGCAAGCGAAAAACCACCATGTGATCTGTGCACATCGTCCATCCTCACTGTGTATTCGTAATTGTTTATTTTAAATGAAGAAAATGTTATTTTTAAACTCGCGCCATTCTAACGAGGACGTCCGTTGACCGAATGCAAAATAAATTCCCAACGAAAAATTCACTTTTTAATCTCCCACACGTTAATAATTTCGGCACTCGCTTCCAGATACGTAAAAGCATTGTTTTGGAAAATTTCGGCTTTTATGTGGCAGTTGAGATAAACATAGAAACGCTTTTTATATAGAGAAAAGCGATGTTCTAGAATTTAAACAATTTTAATTGTGTCTGAGAGGGCTCAAGGGTTTATTGGGGATTTTGAAATCGGATGAGTCAGTTATGTAGTACGTATGTACGTATATCGGGTTCGGTTGTACTAACTTGATAACACCTACAGATTAACTACTAGCTAACATATATGTAAATTAGTCCAGAATGTTTCGTACAAATTTAATAACAAATAATGAATAAATTTGGAACTACAATCACGTCATGTCATTGTAAATAAATTTTTGTTTGATAACCTACCTGTACCTTTGTTTGTACCTGTAATAGCGACTTGTATATCCCCAAGGCCTAACCTTCGATATAGCGTTTTCTTATTTCCCAATTCGCTATCATTCTACCACTGACTGAACTGTCATACTTCTATTAATATATTACCAAACGTTTGCTAGATGGTATCGTACAATTAGTTTTCATTAATGATCAGAAAAGTTCACAGTCCTCCAAAATTGTGCAAGGTTATCAAATTCCTAGCCGAGAGGTAGCGTTGAGAGTTTAGGAATATTGAAACAGCCGGTTTGGCATTTTTTATTAGAGATGCGCCGAATATGGGTTCGACCGAATACGAATATTTGATCAAAAATGTACCGAACCGAACATTCGCCCGAATTATTCGATTCATTTTTGCGCCGGAAACAGGTTCATATAGGTCGGCGAAGCGCTTTGCGAATAACGGCGTTCGCCTACCCTTCCAACCGCTCTTTTGTTATTGCAATTTCCCGCGTGATAGAGTTATCGCCAAAATATAATGGACTGAAGCAAGAATGTGGGAAAATGACAATTCCATAAACATTGAGGCCCTACGCACAAGAGTCGACTGATTTGCAATCCCAGTTTCAATTGGTATTACACTCCTTGTATAATCTCCACGTATTGTAATCTGTTGCAGAAACCCGTAGAAGCATGAGCATGTTCCTGTACTTTTTGTACTTCATCCCCACCAGAAAGTACGGGAAGAGACCAAATATCTAGAAAGCAAAGGAGAACAAAAAAAGAAGGGACGTCAAAGAAGAGGAAAACGTAGATTTGAGGGTAGAAGATATAAGATTCAGCAGAAACGCTTAATGCCCCAACGATATTTTTTCGAGGTAATTTAAATGATATGATGACTTGGCAACAGTTGAAGATTCCAGCTAAATTATAGGGTGTGGCAGAAAAGTTGGGTCAACTTGCTACTGGGAGGTTACCCAGCCTGTGATGAATTAGAGCGTGGTTGCTTTAGATCGATGAACCTTCCGTTTTCACTCGTGATTTTGTACTAACTCATAGGGGGGTCTCGTTAGCCTAGGGCTTAACACATCTGCCTACCATCCCAAAGGTCCCGGGTTCGAATTCCGATCAGCCCCACGGATCTTCGCCTTTTACACTTTGCCACCTACATAACTTTCCTTCTTTCTTCTTCCCTCTTTATATTTCTGATTCCTCCTGTCAGAGCCTTCTTTAACCCTTCCCCGATCCGCCAAAAGGCATGTCGTCGGTCGGTTGGTTTCAGTTCAATTCGTTTTAGGAGGCATAACACTCCAGCGAGTTGTTTCTCGATGCCCCGATGTAAAAGCCGCGATAGTAATGGTTGGGAGTCGGTGGACTAAAAATATATCGCGAGTAGGTTGTGGCAGTTCCTTCCTTCCCGACTAGAGCTGCTGTTCGACATTGCACTCTATACGAAGAAAATAGATTGTCAACAGTATAAAGGGCCTTTCCTGAGACTCTAGTCTTTCACATAAAAAAAATACCGATTGCCGAATTTGAAGGTGTGATTTTGCACCTTATGCAGGCACGAAAAAGTGGGTTTTGAGACTCAGCCCCAATAAACGGGTTGTATTCAAAGCGTTTTCGAATGTACGACTTGTAGATTACAGAACGGGCTGCAGTCTAGAGGAGACATATGCAGCTATTAACGAATCCCAGGCCCTAGGATATTTTTTTTGCGATTTGACGAAAGTTTGACATTTGCTTAAGTTGCATTTTCGAAGAGAGAAGGGCGACGCTGTGAAGTGAGCTGAAGGAAATTAAGAGACGGTCGCTTACAAAGATAAAAAAGGATCTTATAATAGAATTTAACACAGAGATGCACTGGCAGATATGATCAATACTACATTGATTGAACAGCAGAGAATGAAAGTCCATAAACATACTAAGCGACCTGTGCGTTCTTCGCATTCAGGACCACTTGCGACGTTGTAGCGTGCGTGACAACGGGGATAATCCCCATAGACATACTGACGAGAGCAGGCGATCCTCTCTATGATCTAGTTAGAATATTGCTGTAAATAAGGGAGACCGACGACTCAGTTTCGACAGCGACTATCAAAAACGAATATAATACACGGCTTTTGTATGAAGGTGCACAATCCCTAGATCATTGCGATGGCGACGCCGAATCAATCTTATTTCTATTTCGTAGTCATCCCAAATTGCATGTCCAAATTGCATCGGTGCTGTGGCATGGATTTATGTTGCTCTTCTCGTGTGTTCCTGTATGCGTGTTTATCATATTCGGCTGTCCAAGATGGTGTGTGTTTTTTTAATTTGTGTCGCCGTCGCTCTTAGTAAGGCAGGAAAGGAAAACCGGTTTTTTATGATCTGTGTATGCCAGCCCAATGCATGCGAGACGCCATTAATCTTCGAAAATTTTACTGGGACACCTGATGAGAAACAAATGGAGGAAAGTGGAAGTGGCTCTAAAGATCATACACTCAAAATTTCCCGCGTGGGTAACGCTATCCCCACACCCACATTATCCGCCGGCAGTTTGCTTCACTTGAGGGTCACCGTTAACTGTTTGCTATTGGGTCACTAAACTATAGCGACACAAGTGAGAACTAGTTTAACGATCGTTTTGTATATCCAGTATATAATTTGTGGTGTAAGATCCTATATATTACCCAAAAATCTTTTACAGGCCCATATAGCCCTATGATGATATGTAGTTATGCCTTCAAAACAACGTCACTTGCTGCAATGTATGATCATCGTATGATGTAAAGTTTCATCATGTACACCCAAGATCTTCACCGTCCAAATTTTTACCAGTTTTGATATTCACATTCATAACTCAATGTTTATCATTTTATCAACTTATGGCTGAGATCGAGTTTTACAAATTATATATTATTTGATATTCGATGATAGTCATGTATCACCAAAATGAACCAATTATCTGTGTCATAACTACTGAACCAATTGCTTGTATTGAAGGCGCTCTGGTAATTAACAAGTTGGGGAATTCCAACCGTCGTTGATTTGGTTTGTAAATATTTCTAAGAAGACTTTATATAGTTGCTGCGGTGTATTTTTAGAAACTGTCTAGTCCAGCCCATTGCGTGGTTACTTTATTTGTAGATGGTTTCAATGTTACAATTGGCGATTTGGTTTAATTATGTGATATTTTATTTTTATAGAATTTCGTTTAAAAGATATTTTTGATTCTCGACTGCGATTTTTCTTATTTTAAAAACTTGAACTTCAATGAAGGATGACCGCTGTTTTCTGTTTGTTTACATTGATAAAAAAAAACTTCTTATTTTCAAATACATTCAAATTTTATACTTTACATATTATGTACAACTGATAAAGATTATTTAATATAAGACAAGCGCCACCTCAAGTTATCTAACAATTATCATAAGCAAATTATACGTAGTTATCACGAAGAGTTTCGAAAACATATTTAAAAATTATTCAGACCTAGTTTGTTGCCGCCATAAATTCAAATTTACCCTCAGCAAATTGAAGCCAACCCAGACGCCTTGACTGGGTGTTGATCAGTCACAATAAACAAGCTGTTAGCTTCATGTTTATACAATTTCACATTCTAGAATTTTAATTTTAAAAGAAAAACGCATTTATTTACCGCTTCAGCATAAGTCAGCTTGATCGAGATTTCTACGAAAGAATCACAATGCATTCCAGCCGTAATCAGTGGGCAGGTCAATGACTCTTCCACATCGTTGTTGATAAAACCAATCAAACTCATTAGAGGAGAGAACTGACGATACACGCACACAGAGAACGGCCGAAAGTAGGAAATTTGAATTCGGCATTTTTATAGCCACCCAGAAGTTAATCGAATCGAAATAAAGTCAAGGCTAATAAATGTCCAGTTCGAATCTTAATCGAGTTGGGCGCCACTACATACTGGAATAATCCACCCGGCTACAACTGATCGAGGCTCCTCTATTGCCGCCTCGGTCAGTCAATAATAGCAAGCAAAAACTGATAAGGCGCCGCTTGTCTACGATAGCGAAAGTAACACTTCTCGACCGCATGATTCTCTCGCGCCGTCGTCGTTGGCGGCGGCGGCTACAACGACTACAATGATAGCCACCGCACGACGTATTTAGCCGCGGAGCTGCGGAGGCTCCATTAGAGCTTCGTAAACATTGGTGACACCTTAGAGGTCATACCGGCTAGTATCTTGGCAATTGAATGCCGCGCTTCAATAATTTCACTTTCGCGATTACTGTGGTGCCCCAGGATCATTGTACTCTGGCGTTTTTTGGGACGTGTCTCTCGTCGAATCTCTAATAACAATAAATAAAAGATCGCAGGTCTTGCATTGTGCTCCTGATAAGACGCAACTCCGCCAGCTCAGTTCTTCTTCGTTTTGCTGCTTCGATCGAGAATATCTGCTTCGAAGATCTTCACAGTTTCTAAACTGGATTCGTATGCATGGCAACAATGACAACTGCGTCTGACCTTGTTACTGAAATGCTTGCAGTTGAATGCTTCAAAGTTGATTTGATTAGTTTAAAATTGTTTTTCGGGTTAAGTTATAGGCGAAATATTTGTTAGGAAATAAACTTTCTTGTGTATATTTCTTAAGTCAGGTGGATTTTATTTCATTCGATTTTTTTTATGCAAAGGTGAGATTTTGTTTATAATAAACTCTACGAAAACTTGGACTAAAATTTCAATATTTTTTATAGACACTCTTCTAACAAAAAATGCATCTCTATCGAACTTTTATTTTTTCTGATACATTATCAAATATTTTTAATAGGTTTTACGATAAGGATAACTCTCATGTTTACTGCCATCTGTCGAATTTTTGGCATTGGCTTCATAGTTAAACCTACCTCACACTATCGATCGTACATATGCTTTGTTAAAGGATTATTACGAAAGTCTCCTAAAAAGTTTCCGACCTCAAAGTGAAGATGGCAGCACTCGTCAATAAAGGCTAGGGAATGTAGTTTTGCATCTTTTGACAGTTACTCACTAAAGTCTCAGTCATTTTGGACGCGCAGCTATTATTTGACAGTCGTGTGAGTGAGTCGATGTGAGTGTATTTGTGAAAATCAGTATGTATTTGCAATTTTTGAACGTCCCGATCGTTCATCGTCTCCCAAGCTCTCACGGCCACGTTTAAATTCAGCTCCTCAAAATTTCACTGTGGTAAATGATGGTGTTGAATTCTCGTACACAGAGTCCAACTCATCATTTCATCACAAAAACACTCACATTGACTCATTCAAACGACTTTCAAATAGAGGTCCCGCCAAAAGAGTTGATGCCGGAGCGCGCAGCTGGGGAAATTAAAGCTGCACACAAATAAAAATTGCGCACATATTGATAAGAAATGCGCTTATGTATTTTCAAATTTCCCCTTCGAAATTTGTTGCGACTAGGCTAAGGGACGGGAACGGCATGCGGGGATTCTACTGCGCATGGAAAACGCGACTTTCTCGGCATCAACTCTTTTGGCGGGACCTCTAACTGCGCGTCCAAAATGGCAGCCTATCGGTTCGCTCATGTAATACACGTTTATGCCGCCCCTGGCGATAAACATGGTATATTAAAGGTAGGGGAGACTGGGGCCAAATGTTAAATTGTAAAAACCTTCGATCTACAATATCTTCCAAACGGTAACAGTTTTATTGCTAAAATTTGAACACTAGAGGGCTCTCGATACAAGACACATTTGTCAATGGTTATGTAGCAATCATCAGAGCACCGACGTGTACATAACCTAAAGTGTGTTTTGGCAACGTCGTCGTAAACTTTTTCACTGCCGTAAGTTTCAACTGTTGATCACTGTTTTGGACATATTGACATCAAAGTAAGTATTTTATCTAATTTGACTACACTGAACACGAATTCGAAACTGTATTTTGTATAAGTATTTGTTTTAATTGTTTGTGAGGTGTCGAAGCCAAAAACATACCGTGGGGCTAAATGTTAAAAAATTTGTGGGGCTAAATGTTAAATTTATCTTTCGACTTTTCTGGTATGTTTCGATTGGATTGCGTGTTCAAATATCATTTCCGGCTTTAAAGCAACAGGAATTTGGCCGATAAATGAATTTGTTTTCAACGACACCGACTTCATGCCCTCCGAAGTGACCGATCAGCCTGCTCCGGCGTCTGGTGTCGATCCTGGCGAAGGAATTTCAGCTACAACTTCGAGGGACAAGCCGGGACGGCCTGAAGAAGAGGCATCGAACAACGAGGCAGAGGAAGCATCTGGTCTTCCGAGGGGCTCGACAATTTCAATTAATTCAAGCGATGTAGAAGACATCGATTTGGAAAAGACTCTTGAGTCGATTCGACCCTTTCCGAAGGCTGCACCACGCGCACCCACTCGTCGTGGAAGAAAACGACGTAAATCGGCTATTCTGACTGATCCGCAGATAATGGAAGAGTTGTCAAAAGAACAGAAGGCGGCTCAGCAAAGAAAACACCAGAAACAAACAAAAACGGCTCCGAAAAAACGAGCTCGGCATCAAAAAACTAAGACGAACTGATGATTTTTTACTTTTCTTTTTGTATTACTTATTTTTTTTCAATAAACACGGTCGCTTTTCTACACTAAATGTATCGTTCGTAAATCCTTAAACTTTCTTACTTCTCAAGACAGTTCAAAAAGCAGTTGTATTCAGCTAGAAAAAGGATTTAACATTTAGCCCCAGCCATTTAACATTTTACCCCACCATGGGGCTAAATGCTAAAAAAATTGAAGTTTGGAAAGAAGCAAGAAACATGCATTATTCGTGAAATACTCACGGGCTGGGTCATAGAAAGTTGTTGAGGACCGATTTCCCTACAACATAGGAGTGTTTATGTATATGTGTTTTGATTTTTAGTGCCTCAAAAAAAATTTTCTCCAAAAATTTAACATTTAGCCCCAGGCTCCCCTACTCCCTCCCTGTTTTGTATCAGACCTAATGAATCTAGCCACGGGAATGCTTCTGGTGGTACATGTCCTGTTCGTCTTGTCATGTTATAGTAGTCTGGTTTGGGGTAATAAGCCAAAAAATGAAAGGATTGCCGCTCTCTGCTGCTCTTCCAACGTGATTTCGGATCAAGCTGGTTATGAGATTGTCTATCCTCATGGTTGCTGCTTTTCCGTATAGAATATCATTGGCATGGAATTTTATGAAATTCGACTCAGGTGTTTTATATACGTTAAAGCATGCTCTTAACCATTGTCTTTCGAACAACCTCATTTTATATGATGGTGATATGGTAGGTAAGTACGGTCTGACTAAGGTCTTGTAATAATTCACCTTAATTCTGGGGTTAAGGTGTTTACTGAAAAAGAGCCTTTTCGTCCTTTGGAAAGCCTTATATGACTCTCATAATACACATCCTGATCCAGCCAAATTCCTAGATACTTAACCTCGGTTTTCTTTACCAGCGTCCGTCCCGCATGACTTCGTATATTAAACTTTTTCCAGTTCCTCCTAACATCGCGCGAAACCTTAATAAGAGGAATCCTGATCGTTCCATCAGCGTACGCTCGATTTCCTCGAAGTCGTGTTGTAGTAGTAGAGTCTGGATCAATCAATCCTCGGCCCTGCCCTGGTCCTGCGCTAGGAAGGGATCTAACTAGATCGCTTATATAAATCTTGAAGAGCAGCGGTGAGTTCACAGCTCCTTGTTGCAAACCGTTTATAATTTCAAAGACCTATGAGGTAAAATTCCCACTTTTAACCAAGAGCTTCTCCCCGTTATCATGTCACAGATCACGCGAAGCAGAGGATTGCTCATTCCATACCTTGTCAGCTTTAGACCTACACAGAGTCGAAATCCTTCTCTAAGTCGACAAGGCATTCTCCCGTACACTGTTTCTTACTGAAGTTCCAGTGTATGTGGGACACCAATTTTGCGCAAGCATGGATAGTGCCAGTTAGCCAGTTGGAGTCCGAACTAGTTGTACGGAATTATTTTATTTTCCTCAACCCAGCTTGCCAGCGAACCATTAATTACAACCTCAAATACTTTACTGATGTTAAGAAGTAAACTTATTGTTTGAAGATTAGCAGGGTTTGATCTATCTTTTTTTTTTGGGATCGGATATATCACAGCTATTTTCCATTGTTCAAGGCATTGTTGAACAGCGTTGTATAAATGTCGACCGCACAAGGGGGTAGGTACTTCAGAAACACATTATGGATGCCCATGCCGTCGATCCCCGCCGATTTTTTATTATTCAACGTTTGGAAGATTCGCAGGAGTTTGTCCTTCCTCACGAAGTGTTCGGAGATATCATCTGCTGCCTCTGAGATATCATCTGCTGGGCAATCTTTATTGAATTCAGTGTCTAAAGTCTCGAGAGCAGTATACTCTTCTCTCTTTGTAGGCTGTCAATTGTGAAGTTCCTGTAGTAGTCGGTGCAGTCTTGTTTTTTAGTCTTAGGTATGGTTCGATCCATCGTTTGTACAATGGTTCAATCCATATCCTTCAGTATGGAGTCAATTTCATCGATAGTCAAATTTCTGTCTGTCGGCGGTGGTAGCACCTCCGTCTGCAATCGTGCTGGAGAAGCGTGACCAGTGTGCCCTATGGAAAGCATAGGGTGCACTGCAACATATCGTTCCAGCTCGATCGACTCGCGTGGCATTTTCACCGTCATCGAGAGTCCGTGGTGGTCGCTGTCGTAAGAAACCGTTCGTAGGCAGTTTACATCCTCGTCATTTGTTCATGCTCTCAAAACATGAGTCGAGCAAGCACAGATCCAAGTACGAACCACCTCTGAAATACGACGGCATATATGTATCGAGAAGTGTGACCTTCTGTAGGATTCTGTAACCCTCCAGCCATCTTTGTATCTTTGGTTGCCTCTATAGTCCGGGGAAATTAGCAAAAACAAAAACGCACGAAAGGAGACAAAACTCCAAAATGGCTGAAAATTGGTACACAGCTGCCTTGTGACTTTTTAAGAAAACAATTTCGGAATCCAAAAAAACATGGCCGCCGGAGATATAGCGTTTTTCCCGAGTTTTCCATGTGTCTCGGTTTCTATAGGTCATACAACCCGGGTGAGGGCCCAAAATGTTGACAATGAGAGAATCTCTCTCTTTAGTTCTTACAAAAAAGTTGACCCGATTAACCCTTTAAAAGTTATTCAAGGTCAAAGTTTTCGAAAAACACTTTCTGGCCACAATTTCACCCAAAAACTGTGAGAGAGAGAGAGAGAAAGTCTTGAGATGAAGACATTTAAATATCTCGGTACCGTAACCAGAGTGGTGCAAGGATTAAGAGGATCTGTAACTTCGATGGCCGGTGGACCATCCACTATAAGAGGCACAGAGGTTGCTGCCAAGACCGGCATAGAGGTCGAATATGTTACTGAACACAGCTCGAGGAACTCAAGGTGAAACCATTGCCAATGATGGCGTGGCGATTTCGACCATTCTTACGACTTTTTCAACGCGCCTTACAACCTGGCGCAATTGGGATGTTGGCTTCTTGTTTGAGGATGACATTCTCCGAAGGAAAAGCAGCCGTAGGGCAGGGTGAAGAAAGAGGCTGCTCCCCTACCTGCTTCAGTTCTACTTTAAACTTTCAATGCCCCCGTTTGGAATTCAGTTGTATCCAGGGCCCAGCTTACAACATCTGTTTTATGAAGATCCTTAACCTAAAAACTTCAACTTTCTGATTTCAAAGTCCCTGGGAATCAATTGATCCTACATTTATCAAACACAGCCATAAATTAATAAAATTAAGCTACTCCATAGAATCCCTATATTATCGCTACATCAATAATTCTATTCCTATCCCTTGAGCATATTTAAATCCTTATCACCTTATCAGCGCGTGTTATAAAAGCTAAATAAGCGCTTCTAATTGCAAACAAATCTCCTAATAGTCACGCCAATCTTCGTTCCAGGCCAATTGAAGGGTTGCTACAGTTTATCTAAAACTAGTGCCATGCCAATATATAAACAATGAAGCGACAATCCTTATCATCCCGCAATTCACTTTTATATCTCTAGAGGAGCAGTAAAAGTATGAAGAGGAAAGTTTTGGTCTATCTGCATATATAATAAATCCTCTCTTTACTACTGTGCGGAGTCTTAATCTCTTGTTGGGAATGAGTCAGGGGATTTTTATTATTTAAATTAGAAGAGATAATTGTAATGGACAAAAATGTTATTAACCTTATTTAATGGCGATAAGTTGCCTTTTTTTGCTCTGACTCTTTTGACTTGAGCAATTTAATTGAATATGATAATGCTGGACTTATTAGCAGACATATGTGGTCGATGAATACCTTCTTCTTTTTTCAATTTGTGAGTAAATTCTATTTTTAACAAAAAATTAATTTTCGAATAAAAAAAAATTGTTTTGTTTGAGATTTTGCCTTATCAAAGTGACTTTTTTGCTGTCGCAGTTAATACTTTTGTGCAAACATTGATAATAATGAAAACATTTTCAAAACAAACCTAATGACATTGAAATTGATGATTAAAATGTTTACATAACGCTGAATGTTTAATAATAAATATCTGAGTTTGTTTTTCCAGTTAAGAATTTTATTTTGTACAGAAAATTGCAATATTAATAAATGCCCAATTAGAGCTGTTTTGATGACATGAACTCATATTTGTAATCTGTATCGCCCCACTCGATTGGAGTGCATTATCACTAAGTCTAGATCTGTTATTGAAGCTTGGATGTCTATAAAAATTCTAATACTACATCCTGGTGTACGTTCAGAGTGCATTGTCTGGCGGGACACGTTCGAGGTCTATTGTCTGGCGGGACTTCAGTTCCGCCAATACTTCCATTTACAAGAAACTAGCTTATGCCAGAAGATGCTACGATAATGAACTGTTGGTGGTCTCTATAAAGATCTCTGGCCCTATGCCTTCTGATGTTTCTTGTGGCAGCCGCACCCTCGGATAGCAAGTCCAAGATATTGCAATGACCGCATGGTTTTAAGGTGCATGACGCGGATTTCTTTAATCTAAAGATATCGAACGATGCCAGGTGTATGATTTGAAGGTCGGGCGAGATCACATCGAGTGCCTTCGTGGGCATGTCCTGTGTACCCTATATTGTATATGTGTAGGTCCTGCTCGACGCTATAGGCTATTCACCAGTATTAAGCAAAACGAAGCTCAAAGAAATTCCAGAAGACATAGCACTCGGCTCCATGACACAATGATGTTAGACAGTCACGCGGGGAGAAGGATAGTTAAGAAGAGCGGCACTCGCTTCTTGACAGAATTCCAGACGCACCTACGGATACTTAAGTAGCGTGTGAATTGGCAGCCAGCTTCGTCGAAGTCACCTTTCCCACAAAGAAAGTGGGGGCGGTAAGTCGCTGATAGGTATGCCTCAGTGTTCCGGCTCTGGTGGGCACCCACGAAGGACCCTTTACGGCCAGTACCGATTACATTCAACAGTAGGAATCTTACCATCTGGAAGGGCCCTCAGCCAATCTGCTGTCTTAGGCATGAGTCTGCTGTTCGAGCGATGATAGATTTTCAACACACCCTGGTAAAAAAGATCTTGTTAAGCGTTGGCCACCACAACTACGTAAGTGCTGAAAGTACCACGGTTGTGTAAATCCACAGGACCGACTATCTTTACCTTGACCCCAATCTCTTGACGAAATCTTTTTACTGGCATAGAAAGCTATACAGGTAAGGATACGGAATCAGTACTCGATTCTTTACTCATATGAGTATTTAGTTTTCGATTCTACTCATATCAGTACTCGATGCTTTTGACCGAGTACCTTTACTCATATCATTACTTATAAGATAGAATAAGTAAAAATCAGACTCGCCCGTTCTTATCCTAAAAACGGTCAACGTCAAAATGTCTGCATTGCACCCGAAAAGCCACGGTACGCCTGAGTAAAAATTCGACTTCTCTACAGGCATGAATGGAATAGTCCAAGTACGATACGTACACACTTTTTTATACTAAAACGAGCAAAATTGGAGCTTTGATAAATAAAGGGTACCGTTAAGCATATTCAATAGACCGGTTCTCGTGCGTAGGTCAAGCAGCACTGGACGTGGTTAGTACGTAGTTGGATGACTGGTTGGAAAAGTGGCGTTTAGAATGGTCGTTTACGAATACAATCTCATATCTGTAATAGACGCGTGAATACATCTGGCCGGCACATTTTTAAAGTTTTTTGCCTGTATGCAAAAGTGGGTGAGAGAGGACAATGGAATGGACACAATTTTCATCCCTCTCTCCCACCCTCTTCTCCATAAGCCACTTTTGCAGCCGACTCTTGTCGTGTGATGTGTGCGCTCGTGTGGAATCACCCATACCGAGCCCAGACAAAGTATACCCCTACACCGGCCATAACTATGGCATCTTTAGAGCATATTACATATTCGTAGTCCAAAATTAAATTGCCAGCAATGTTTAAATATTTTCGCTCTATGAGTGATATCAAAAGCATCATGCCGGCCAGTAGTTGCAATATGGGCAGTATCGGGCGGTGGGGGGGGTATACGGATGTATTGCCGGCAAGTTTGAACATATTGATGGAAATAATGCTGAATGGGGCTGGCCGCTTTTTTAAAGATATCCAGGAATCACCCGTGAAACTACAAGCTACATAGTCCTACACACGATTTTGTTGAAAGACGATTTTGTTGTATACAACACACGATTTTTTTACGTGTGAAAGTCTAAGCTTAGGTATAATTCTTTATATTACCCCTCCGTCAAGTCGTTCGAATCATGGTGCAATGTGTAGTAGCTTAGCTTGCTTGAAGATATCAAAGGGATACGTCTAGCGGTGAAATCTTGGATGTTACATATATGAGTTTATTGTTTTTAAGCTGAGCCGGCTGAGCCACAACAGTCGGAGTAAGCTCGAGAAGAGATATATATTTGCAAACTGATTTTTTTACCTTTTGAATAAATTTTTATGTTACAGTTCAAGGTGTATTTTGACTGGGTATAAAAAAAAACGGTGTACACCTATGTTTTAGCTCTGATTGTAACCCGTTGTGATCTATTTAACCCCATCGGTACCAATTTTTACGAAAATCGTTTCAATAATGCAATAATGAAAAAATGAATTCGTGGGTTTGGGCGGGTGATGGTGCAGGATAATACGCTCATACCAAGAACAGTAGGACATTTTAATTGAGAGCGCAGTACCATTAACTGTCGTGTAAGGGACAAATGTACTGCCTCGTATAAGTCCTGCACAACTCTAACCGTAGGGAATGTGTTAATAAAATAGCTTACAGAATTATTGTATCTAGAGGTAGCTTCTAAAATGAGTTTTCTATTAAGCTGCGTCTCCCACCCCCACCCTTGAAACCGCCACAGTATTAAGTCCCTTCAGAAATCTATATTCCAAATTTAAATACTGTCAAATCAACGTTATAGCCTCTGAGTATTCGTGATTAATCAGTGAATAAATGGCATTTCGCTTTTATATAACAAATATAGACAAATTTTTATTTTCGAACATAATTTCAATGAAATATTTGGCGCGTCTATTGTAATTAATTAGAGGCAACCCATTTTTAGTATCTATAACTAATGACAATATTTCAAACGGTGATTTAAGTACAAAAATAGAATTTTTAACTTTATATTCTACACCTCCACATCATATACACAAAAAAACATGACAGATAAATCGAGTCTTAAAATAAAATTGAAAAAAAAAAATACAAAAACAAATTGTAGACCTCTAAAATCCTTAGAGCCATCGAAAGAGGATGATAATTTTATTTTTAAACTAAAAACACACCCTCAGGTATTAACTTCCGCTACATCTTGAAATGTTGTTCCCAAAATAATCACTCCTACCGACATATTATGTACATGTAAATAAAAAAAATGTTTCAAGCTCCCCCGTCAATGGTTAAGTAGAACGATGCAGTACAGAGCAAGTACATAGGAAAACGAAAGTAAAGATGTTGATCGAGGAGGCAGACCAATTCGGTCCAATTGAATTCAATTAGGTCGGCCACCACTTTATCAGACAACGTCTTCTGCTCGAAATCACAAAAGAACATTATAATATATAAAAATCGCCAGAAAGGGTCAAGACAGAAAAACAATGACGACGAACGAGATGATCTTTTTTTAGCGAAATTTATAATATAAGAGATAAGAAATATGATAACATTACGACGACTTTGCTGAGGGCAAGTGCAACATGCATGAAGTCAATCTCTTTTATAAATGGCCACACGTGTATGATTTGGTTCGGCGATTCCGGATGCGCCGTAGGTGTCACCTTTTGTGCTGGATCTTTTATTTTTTTTTTTAAGCAATTAAGCAAGAGATTCCAATTACCATCATTATCATTCAATAAATTGATTAAATTATACAAAATAAAATGTTTAAATCATCCCAAGAAAAAAGAACCAGAAGGCATTTTATCTTTGTCCGCGATAACCTTATTAATAGATTGAATATTTTTGATCAGAGCCCGAATTCCTTCTGGTTTTGAAGAGCATCAGTTGGTTGCACTTATGTAAGATACATCGCAAATAGCTCAATATTTTGTATTGTAGCCAAAACAAACGCTCAAGCCAAGATAAGAGGAAGACTATAGCATATGATCGTGGAAACCACTACAGACTACACCAAGTTAACTAGCAATTATGCTCGAGAGTGTAGAGCTATTAATTTCTGTAGAAGAGTCGCGCTTTATAAACAACAGATGTAAGCCTTCAGCCAGTTCGTACTTTCAAGTCAAGATTTCAAGTTCAGCTGCGCAGCCAGATTTTCAGAGAGAAGCACGGCAGCTTGAATCTACATATATATTTACAAGTTATCTAGCTACATATATGAATCGACGTCATAGTTCTTATTTCTAAATTACCTTGACATTGACACTGTTATCATTCGCCATTGGGTATCATTAGACTTTGAGCTTTCTATAGTATCTAAAATCTACAGGTTGGCTAACATCTTGAAAATGTCTAAATTTGTTTTGATTGCCGCGATAACCGACCATCCGCAGTTGTTATTGGGTGTACGGGTATGTTCTAAAAACTGTCACAGCAATTCATTTCCTTTCGCTACGTTGTCTGACCCTGCCCTAATTTGCACTTGACGACTAAAAAAAAACACATGGAAAACATTATTTATTTTTTATTTTTTCAATTGAATATACTTATAGAAAAAAATCTGCGTAAGTTTCAATGAACTCATTCGTCAGCGCGATGTTAGATGTTAGAAATTCCGAAAATAATTTCGCCGGCATGAGGTGGCTGCGAACAGGACTAATTCACGTGATCGAAGAAAATCTCAAAGCCGTTCAGAATTTTCTTTTTATTTTTTTTTTTTTCATTTCGTGATTCTTCATGTTTTAATTTTATCCGCCAGCTCTCTAAGTTTTTCATATTATGTATTTTTTTTTTCATTTGTCCGATTCATTTTTCCTTGATTATGTAACCAGTTTTTTTTAGTTCCTGACCTTGTATTAATGTTTAAATATTTGCTGAGTAAAGTTGTAAAATATAAGTTAAGTGCACGAGACAAAAATAAACTTTAGTGCTGTTACCGGTGTAAGTCACTGTGTTAACTAAAATATAATTTAAATGGAGCTTAAGTAAGGCTTTAAAGCTTCGGCCCGGATGCAATCTCTCTTAATTACTGGGTGTGGTAACAGTTCCAATGTATTCACAATAGATCCACGTTTAATAAAAGAATTTTGAGAACGTCATATTAGCTATGTATGTTTTCAACATTCTTACAATGACTTATTGGTTGGCCTTATGCCAAAGCACAAAGACTAAACAGCACCAACTTGCACCAAAATTTGGATTTGGGTTCTCCTTACTCTCTATATTTCAAAGTTGTCAATGAGCCGAGAGTTGTTAATTTTTTAGGGGTGTAAACTACCCCTATTCGAAAGTCACTGCAGAATTGTAAATTCAAACGTTAAATCGATAGAAATTATCATTGTATCATGAATTACTGGTTGCAACCCTTTTGAAAACAACCCCTATAAAAACAACTCCTATAAAACCAACCCCTACTGATTAAAATTTGATTTAAAAAATAGGAAAAAATAATTTTTTTTTATTATGTGGATCTTAAGCTTTTAATTTAAAAATAAAAATATTTTTTGATTTAAAAAACACAAAAAAATAAAAAAATATAATTAAAAATTATTTACTTCTTCATCCTCACTCTTTTCCAAGTCTGCCATATCCTCTTCTTCCTCCTCGCTTTCCTCTTGATTTATAATTGGGCCACTAATAGGACAATAATTGTCTCCGCTGCATGTTGAACAAGTTGAATTGCAGAATAGTTCGACTCGTCGGTAACCGCAGGTTGAACCACAACCCTTTTCGCAGCTACAAAAAATCATTTTTGTGTGTGTGTATATGTGTGTGTCTCACAAGGTGTGAAAAGATGAAGGTCTTCTTCATCAGTGTTGTAATATAAGTGTTTTGATAGCTTTGTTATTGGGTGTTTTTACCATAACTCGCTTAGTTTTTGAGCCATCAAGTTCAACAAAAAACCATTTCGTACGTTTTTTCAAGAGCTATAAGCTGATATAAAGAAATTTTTTTTGAAGCTCTTATTAACTTCCCAGTATAGGAAGTTATTGTAATCGGTCCGAAAATCGAAATCGAAAATTTCAACGTATTTTCATCTTTCAAGGTCCCAGGAGCATTTTAAGCAAAAAATTGGGAGGAAGTATGTGTGTGTGTGTGTATGTGCGTACGGATGTGGTCATTTTTTCCTGCACGATATCGCGCGAACCAAAACTAATATCGACTTCGTTGAGGTGTTGTTCGAAGCGTATTAACCGAAATATGATCTGAAAAGAATTTCATGAAATTCGGTCCAGCCGTTTTTTTGTTTGAGCGACGTAAGTGATTTTTGTACCTGCACGATATCGCCCAAACCACGAAAGATATTGACTTACTTGAGGTGCCGTTCGAAGCGTATTAGCGACTATATTATCTGAAAAGATTTTTATAATATTCGGTCCAGCGGTTTTTTGGTTTAAATGACTTAAGTGATTTTTGTACCTGCACGATATCGCGCGAACTATAAAAGATATCGACTTAGTTGACGTGCCGTTCGAAGAGTATTAACCAAAATATGATCTGAAAAGATTTTCATAAAATTCGGTCGAGCCGTTTTTTTGTTTAAGCGGCGTAAGTGATTTTTGTACCTGTACGATATGGCCCGAACCACAAAAGATATTGACTTACTTGAGGTGCCGTTCGAAGCGTATTAGCGACAATATAATCTGAAAATATTTTTATAATATTCGGTCCAGCGGGTTTTTGGTTTAAATGACTTAAGTGATTTTTGTGCCTGCACGATACCGCGCGAACTAAAAACTATATCGACTTCATTGAGGTGCCGAAAAACATTAATACATCAATTTTATATACATTTTCGTCATCCTAATCTTGCAAGTGCGCAAATTTAGTTTGACATTTTAGCGAAAATATTGATAAACAATTGTGACAAATTCTCGGTATTATGCATATATTCTATATTGCCTATTGTTCATTTATTATTAAAATATCCAATCATAATATTCAACATCCATCATACTGGGAAGTTGATCGTGTGGACCGAAAGGGTCGAACCCACATCCCAACTAGTTTTTTAAAAGGTTTGAGCTAATATCGCTTCAAAATGTTACTATTTGTGAACATATGCACACTTGAAACGACCATATCTTACTCAATTTTTATCGTACAGAAAAAGTAAAAAACCCAAAAGTTTTAGAAAAGCCCCTACAATTTTGCGTATCTTTCATAGTTTTTGGGTTATTTTTAAAGAAAGACAATTTTTTGCCAACTAGCAAAAAAACCTGCTCAAATTTTTCAAAAACTAAGCACTGTAAACCGGCCAAACTTATAGAGCATATTACAAGTGCATAAATAAAGCAAATTGTAAAGTGGTAACGATCATTTTCAATTAGGGTGGTAATTAGAGAGTGATTTTCAATTTTTCGCCACCAAAAAAATAAGAACCAATTTTGTTTTTGTTATAACTCGCTTAGTTTCGATACTAGGAATTTCCATAAAAAAACAAAATAAAGGTTTTTTAAGCACTTCAAAAAAGTTCTATGAGTTTTCCACAAAAAATGCATTGTTTTTGGGATATTTCACGTTGAAACTTACGATTTTGGGGTTTGCCGAAGAAGAACCAACCTTTAACAAGCTATTACTCCGTTAGTATTGGGTCTGGTGATATTTTGAACCCAGTATTCATTTTTGTTTTTTATAAGCTACATTTTTATTCTGAATGATTTTTTCATAAAATACTTATTTTCAGAGTTATTCACGAAAAAACGTCTGAAAACGTGGTTTTCTTGTTAAAAAATTGACATTTCCACTCTCGAATAAGTCGAAAAGTATTGACTTTCAGTAAAAACTTTATATAACAAAAGTTGCTTAGAATTAGTGAAGCTATCCATTACCATACCTATTTTTAATAAAAAATATTTCATCCCCGAGAAGGGGTGGCATCCCCCTCCAGGGTAAAAGCAGCCCCGGCATATTGACAACTTTGAAGAAGAGAGTAAGTGTAAAACCTACAGCCAAATTTTGGTGCAAATCGGTGCTGTTTGGTAGAATTTCCAGCGAAATTGTGCATTGACTGGACTATAAACAAACATTTTATCCGAATTCGTAATAAGTTTCACAACTAACATAATGTAAAATTTTCAATTGTTGAATCGAGTTAAAATTTAAAATCACAAAAGAAAATGTTTCGAATTTCATAAATTCGCGATTTCATAAGTTGAAGTTTGGCATTCAGGGTTAGGTTAGGTTCGGTTAACTATGGCTAAACTGCTGGTGCACAGCCCAAACACTTAGGCCAAAGGGGTAGGCTCATTGTGATGCCATAATGATCTCACTCTAAACCGATGTTAAAGTGTCGTTACTTCGCTAAACCACATCGAGGAGGTAATGAATCTTCTCAGTTGCGGAATCCCAAAATTTCAGCATTTCCGCAAGTTGGGCTCACTAAAAGTGATAAGTATCCTTCTGCTTAGGGCTGGGCAGTGATAAAGAAGGTCCAGATTTTTACAGCTTCTGCAGGAATCGTAGGTCTCGAGACAGAATCAGACAGTGTTCAGGCAGTATTACCATTATAACTGTGAGGTCATTTTGGCCGAGGTGCATTTGTTAAGATCTTTCCAATGCTTCTCTGCTGCGGTGCATTGTGCGCCGGAGTTTAAAGGTGGCCCAAGGCATACCAACCGTTTTCTTTCCAGAAAGCAGAGTGGCGGTCGTGCATTTCCTACCAGTTCGTCAGCTTTAAGGCCCAATTACAATGAGCGGATCTACGCGGATTGAAATGTCAAAAGAACGCATCAGAACGGATAGGAAACTGCACTGATTACAATGAACGGATCAGTTCGCATTTAAACGTCAAATTTAATCATGGAATTTTTATATCCACTCTTTGCCTTGTTGTACAGTATTTCATAATCTTTCACTTCTGCGATTAACTGCTCGTCCGAAAACATTTTTAAAAACATAATAAATAAAAAAAAATAAAACCTTAAACATTCACAGCTTTTGTTTACCAAAATTTTGACAGCTCAATCCGGTGATTTCTAAACAAACTAAAACGAATCCGGCACAGATGCGGTCAAATGCGTTTGAATCCGTTCATTGGAATCGGTTAAATAGAAAACGCATGCTTGGAAAACCACTTTGACAGTTCAATCCGATTCTGTTCCGCTCTAATCCGGTCATTGTAATTGGGCCTTTACAGTTTCTCTTTATATGCGGCATTCACAGATAGTTCTGCAGTTGTTAGAGCGCAGGGCTTTCAGAGCCGCCTGAGAAGATGTAAACAGTTCGGTTCCGTCGCCTTGCTGGTTGATTTGCAGAACTGCTTCATGTATGACTAAAACCTCCGCTTGGTAAACACTGCAATGATCGGGTAGTCGGAAGGAGACTTCCTGTGAGAAGACTCCTCCTCCCACTTGACCCTCGAGCTTAAAGTTTATGAAGAAGAAGAAGTTTATGGCATCCTGAATACTATGTGGTCTATTACTCCATTAACGACGTGAAGGGATGTGGAGTTCCTCATAAAGGTGATCTCAGATATGCGAAAATTGGTTTCTGTGGGAATGTTGCCAAAGTCCAGAAGCTTAAAGTGCCCTCCCCTGATTCCGGTCCAAGATCCAGATAATTTTATTCTAAAGGCCATAAGCCATAATAGTCCAGTAAATAGGTACTTTTTCTTTGCAAAAAATACCGCACGCGATTTTTTTTTACCAAATGTTTTTACATATTTTTAGGAGCTTAAATTCAAAATGGCGTCATCCCCACCCTTATGCTTCACTTACAATGAAGGGAAACGCGTTTAATTCTATATCTCAGAAACTATGCGTTTTACGACAAAAATGTATATAATCTTTTTTGTAGATAAATAAGTGATTTAACTTTTTTGTTCAGAATTTTTTTATGTAAAGTTAATATCTTCGGAGTTATAGTGCTTCAAACTTTATATATCACTTTCTTTGCGCTATATTTCGTTAACGGTTAGCCCGCCATAAAAAAGTCCTTCCTAAGACTTATAGAACACACAATTATCTATAATTTTTGCTTGTGTCATTTTTACATAGGGCTAATATTTCACGAGTTATAGCGCTTTAAATGTCGCAAAACGTAAATTCATAAAAAAAAATTCCTAATATCTTTTTCTTTCCCCGTTTCATTTCAAAACTGATTATATCGTGTGTTGAGCTTATCATTGCCCACATTTGTTGCCTTTACTTTTTTCTATAAAGTTTATATTTATGGATTTATTACACCTCAAAAGTTAATTGTAACGACAGCAATACAATTATCTTCTAGGTTTGATTCAGTGGTCTTTGTCAGAGAAGACATAGTATAGATCTCCTTGTTTTATGAACGTCCTTGGCGGGGTCTTCTAACAATATTTTCCTTCTAAAACCGGGAAAGGTCGTATTCCGCAGTGCTTAAAATTTCCAAATATTGTTGCAAACAATATTCTCTTTCTTTACGCTTTGAGTGGTTGTGACACAACGTCTTCAATATTTTTCAAAAAAATCCA
This sequence comes from Thereva unica, assembly GCA_949987705.1. Lineage (NCBI taxonomy): Eukaryota > Metazoa > Arthropoda > Insecta > Diptera > Therevidae > Thereva > Thereva unica. The sequence continues at coordinate 124,471,706 of OX465282.1, forward strand.
CAACTCATAAATTCAGTAGAATTGTTTAAAGAAAAAAAAATAGATCCAGATATGGTTGCTGAAGCTGGAGAGCGTTTCTTTATTGAGCTAGTATGGAGTGGAGGTAGCTCGTCAGAAACCAATATTAATTCACTTAGGTTCAAATGTTTTGGAAAATCGGCTACAAAAACCAAAGTGAACTTATCAGCTCTGCTTATAACTAAAGATGCTGCTCGACTTCACTCATTTCGAGTATATCATCAAGTGCAAACTTGGCTTAATAGTTATCAAGACCCAGAGGAATGCGGCTGGAAGCGAACAAGATTTGGCTTACAACCAGTCCCAATGACAATTGCTCCGGCACCAGAAAATTTATTAAAATTGATATCCTGCAAATGTAGGAAAAATTGTGGCGGTTCCTGTGGATGCAGTGGATGAAGTGGAGGAAATTGCAAAAATGTGACGAAGGATGCAAACCTCCTTGAAGACAATAAAATAAGTAAATGAGAACATTTGCGAGTTTTCAAGTCTCCCAGATATATCATTCGACGAAGAAAACGTCAAGTCATTAGATGGCAGCTTCATTGGTCTATCCGATTGTCAACCGACATCTTCGATATGAGGCTAAATAACATGTTATAGCATCATTGTTTCGTTTTCTTGTGGATTAGGCCTACTGGGGCAACCACAATAAAAAAACGCGCCAAAAACTCAACCTCCACCCTGGTGTGGAAAAGGGTTTGTACCTACGCCAACGAAATTTCTTAATTATTTGTATGAACATTAATGTGTATCTATATGAAACATTTGGCGCTGAATTGCGGCTTAAGTATAAATGCTAGAAAAAAATGTTTAAAGTAAAATTTCTACGGAATTTTTTAACAAACAAATTTGTTGGTACAACTTGTCATCGTAAATAAATAGTTGACTAGATATTTGCAAAAAACCATTTTTAATAAACTTTTGAGGTGTAATAAATCCATAAATATCAACTTTATAGAAAAAAGTAAAGGCAGCAAATGTGGGCAATGATGAGCTCAACACACGATATAATCGGTTTTGAAATGAAACGGGGAAAGAAAAAGATATTAGGAATTTTTTTTTATGAATTTACGTTTTGCGACATTTAAAGCGCTATAACTCGTGAAATATTAGCCCTATGTAAAAATGACAAAAGCAAAAATTATAGATAATTGTGTGTTCTATAAGTCTTAGGAAGGACTTTTTTATGGCGGGCTAGCAGTTAACGAAATATAGCGCAAAGAAAGTGATATATAAAGTTTGAAGCACTATAACTCCGAAGATATTAACTTTACAAAAAAAAATTCTGAACAAAAAAGTTAAATCACTTATTTATCTACAAAAAAGATTATATACATTTTTGTCATAAAACGCATAGTTTCTGAGATATAGAATTAAACGCGTTTCCCTTCATTGTAAGTGAAGCATAAGGGTGGGGATGACGCCATTTTGAATTTAAGCTCCTAAAAATATGTAAAAACATTTGGTAAAAAAAAATCGCTTGCGGTATTTTTTGCATTACGAAGGCCTTTTTTTCGACCTATTTACTGGACTATAAGGTTAAAAGGGCATCTGCAGGTGTGAAGCAAAGTACCGCTGTTATGAATAACTCCGCGCATCTTTGCACTTTCTGTAGTTTGTTTAGCACAGTGGACTTATTCAAAGTTGGCCAGCATACTAAGACCCCGTATAGGAGTATTGGACGGACAATCGCTGTGTAGATTCACTGTACTATGTTAGGGGAGAAGCCCCATTTCTTCCCTATGGATTTTGTGCAAGTAAAAGCGCTATGTTCGCTTTCCTAATGCGCTGTTCTATGTTTTTATTCCAGAGGAGCTTCTTGTCCAGGATTACTCCCATATGTTTGGCATTGTTGCTAAATTTGAACTTAACAATGTTAAGCCGGGAGGAGTTAGGGGTGGGGTTGTATACCTCCTCGTGAAGAGAACTAATTCTGTTTTTCCTTGGTTAACGCTGGGTCCGCGGGTGGTTGCCCAGTTTGCCGCCTCCATGAGATCAAAGAGGACTTGGGGAAATTTTCCTTTTATGATGATAGCAATGTCATCCTCGTACGCCAGTCGCAGCAGCTGATTCTCAGTCGCGACCCATATAAGTGGGGAAAGCACTCCTCCTTGCGGGGTATCTCTGTTGAAGGCCCTTTGGACCGAGCCATCGCCAAGGCTTGAGCTCACCATTCTGTCGGTAAGCATTTGATAGACCAGCGACGCCTCGATACTCAGCTTCGCCAAAGGCCAGGGTAATGGCGTCTGGGAGCACGTTGCTTGTTTTATATTGTTGAAGGCGTAAGAGTATGTCAGAATATCATCATAAGCGAAGATGTTATGTGGGTTGGTGGAGATTGAGAGTATATCTTTTATGAACATTAGGGGTCGTCCATTAATGACGTGAGGTAATTTGTGAAGTGATGCAAGTTCCCCTCCTGCAGCCAGCCGCCCTGGCTACAATCTACAAATCTGTATGTAGTTCGTAAACCTAGGCAGGTGCCCCAAAAACGACCTTCGTTTGCCACGACAAGGTGCAAAATCGGGCAATCAAACTCATTGGTCACCTTTCGCGCTTCTATATACCCTTTGAGCCACCGTAAGAATGTAGCAGACCTCTCTATACTTTACCGCTATTACCATAGTGACTGTTCCACTGAAATTCAGAACCTCAATATTTTTCTACAACACGAGACTAGCCCGCTCGGCCACCCCTATACCCTACAGCCCAACAGACTCGGGCACAATACGATCTAGAATTTCGTTTATGAATAGAACAACTCGACTGTGGAATAATCTCTCACAGTCAGTCTTTCCGAACTCGTACAACATCTAAGATCAAACGTCAGGTTTATCGACATTTTCTTGAGCACCAACCCGATCCCCCGATATTGATTTTTAATGGATTCAGAACACATTTGAAAAATTCGTCCGCCATATTGGCACCGCCATTTTGAATTTTCAAATTTTGACATACAGAATCGTCATTTGTGCTTAAAAAAATCCCCCGATACTAGAGCACAATTGCAAAATATTTACACCATCTTAGAACCGCCATCTTTATTTTTTTACAAAATTGTGAAATTGCATTGTCACGGGAACTCAATGTGTGTGCAAGGTTCATAAGGAACGATTTAGTAGAAGTAGTTGAAAAAGATGTCGCAGGATTTGAACTAAAGAAATATAAAAATTCAACTTTAAATATAAATACAATTCTAAGATATACTGGATAACCAAATTAAGTTGTTTTGTACTCATTAATGCTTTCATAAGATCGTTATTAGGTACATAGAAAAATAATTAATCCTTTCAAAAACTGTTTATCAATTAAAAGCATCCACAAATATAATTTTGTCTGATTGATAAATGTTTATCACTGAAATCAAAACATCTCCGATCAAAGATCGCACACTCTTAGGCAATATTTGGTTACTTTACAGATTCAAAACCAACATTCAATTAAAGATCCACTCCTCGATCTTTATTCATGTGCCGACTTTCGGGCAGATGAAACGTAAATAAAAACATAATCAAAATGTAAACTTAGACAGACGGTCGACCTGCATTTGTCGCGTCATAGTCATGTCTCGTTACTATCGGAAATAATATTATTATTTATTTCGCCGTAATTCTTTAAGCCAAATGACACTTTTCCTTTCGGCAAGGTTCGAGCTGTTGTCAATGGCTATAATAAAGTGAAACTCTTATCAATTCATTGTCGTTTAGGGACGGACCGACTTTCTTGGAAAAATTCTTATAGTATTTAGTAGATTAGTAGATTTCATGTATGTTTGTATGAATGATTGCAGGAAATACTGGAAATTGTTGTTTGCAATAAAGATTTATCGCCGTTTTATCCATTTTTAGATAAACAAATTAAAGATAAGATAAATTTAGCTGTAATCACAATTGCATCAAAACATTGTCATATGTTGATTGCAGATGGGGTGAACGCTTAATGCAAACGAGTACTTAAGGGTGGGTCAGAAAGTTTCAAGATTATTCAATGGATTGGTTTAGCTTAAACTTTTGTATTTTATTAATATATAAAGTAGTAGTAGTATAACCTATAGTACGAACTTGAGTATTCATATGGCAGCGACCAAAATTGACATAGTAAACTTAACGAATGTTTGTTAAATTCTTGCATGTTACGTACGATGCCATAAGAAGTGCACAAAAGGCAAAAATCCGTAAGCGGAATCAGTCCCCAATTTTTCAAGGTCCCAATAGCATTTTAAGAGGTATGTTTGTAAGTGTGTATGTGTGCGTACATATGTAGTCATTTTTTCCTGCACTATATCGCACGAACCAAAAAAGTTATCGACTTGGTTAAAGTGTCGCTCGAAGCGTATTAACGGAAATATTATCTGAAAAGATTTTCATAAAATTCGGTCGGGCCGTTTTTTTTTTGTTTAAACGACATAAATGATTTTTATACCTACAATCCTACATGATATCTCGCGGACCAACAATGATACCGACTTCGTTGAGGTGCCGATCGTAGCCTATTACCAAAATTATAATCTGAAAAGATTTTCATGGAAATTGGTCGAACGGTTTTTTTTTTTTGTTTAAACGACGTATGTCATTTTTGTACATGCACGATATCGCACGAACCAAAAATGATATCAACATTGTTGAGATGCTGTTCGCAGTGTATTCACGAAAGTATGATCTGAAAAGATTTTTATGAAATTCGGTGGAGCCGTTTTTTTTTTTTGTTTCAACGACGGTCATGATTATAATACCTGGACGATATCGCTTAAACTAAAAATAATATCGACTCCTTTGAGGAGCCGATTGAAGCTTATTAATGAAAACATGCTCTGAAAAAAATTTCATAACATTCGGTCGAGAATTTGAATTCGACTAAGGGTTGAAAATTTTTCAGGTATTCAAAGTGATTTTTGAGTGCTCCAGTAATTTCAAGGCGGGGCAGACAAATTTTTCTTAATGCAACAATCGGCAAGGGCGATGGAGGCTTGCGAATTGGGACTCCAGGTCAAAATCGTTCCACAAAATGTTTAAGGGTATTTTGCATGATTTATCCTCCTCCGCTCGCCGCCGCCCAACCTCGGTCATACACTGAAATTGATAAACACCCAATTTGTTAGCACTCAAAAATCACTCTGAATACGTGAAAGAAAATTTGGAACGGTTTTGGTGTGGAGCCTAAATACTTAATATTAATATAAATGATGTTAGGTCGGAGGCGGCCGTATACTCTGGCATACTGTGCACTCGCTATCCAACTACGCCGTCGTTTGGTCCCAAGCAGGGTTGCCACTTTGGATACGTTTGTATCATTTTAGATACTATTTAGTCGAAAAAAATTAAATGGATACGATGATACGTTTTCCCAAAAATGGATACGTTTCTCTCTTATAGTAATTTTATTTTCATTTTTCACTATATCTAGATAGATTAAGTAATACACTTCTTCTCTAATCACTACATAGTCCACTTGAATTAGTCAAAAAATCTCTATTTTTTAGAAACTTTTCCCAGAGGCATGAGATCGGTAACAAGTGAAGGATTTGGGTTGTCTAAACATAATTTTCACACCCCGAGTTCTAAAAGTTTATTTCAAAAGTCGATGGTTTCGGTCTGCCGTAGGACACGTACCTCCATCCTGTTGAAACCACATCTCGTCCGGATCAATGTCTACTAACAAAAAATTATTGTTCATGGTGCGGTAACGGTTTCCATTGACCTAATGCTAGTTTCTACCTTACTTTTGAAGAAATAAGGCCTGGAGACTGTTGATGTTATTGCCCCATCTAGAGAGTATGTGGTATGAAATCTATCCACAATTCGACGGATGGCTTGCTCAGATGAAAATTACACCATAAAAATCACGAAGTCGTCTATAAGTTACACGAATCGACGACTGATTTTCAAAGTAAATTTGAATTATCTGGTAGCGTTGTTCAAGCGTCAATCTATCCATGATAACTTTTCAGAGTATACTGATCATAAATAACCAAAAATGACAGTATGACAGCTCGTTTGACAGTTAAGCCTTTGAAAAGTACTATTCAAGAAAAAAACCGAACGAACTATTCATGCAAAAAAGTACTATTCAAGCAAAAAACACAATATATGAATTTTAGCGATTATCCCATATTTTGAAGAGAAACTATGCATTAAGAGAGCAAAGTTGTAGAGCATAGAATGGTCTATTACCCCGGCTTCACCAGACTCTATGCGATAAAGTTCAATTCAATCCGCATAAGTGGCTTCACCGACTGGCATGTTCAGTTCGTCCTTGAAATTGTTGCTGCTTTTTCGCCAGAAGTTAGAAATTCAAAAAAAAGCTCACTGGAATGAGATTACATTATTGCAGTTGATTACTCTCTTAGCTTTTACGCTCAATCTCAATTTCATGTTCTGTTGGGTGAACTCGGGTTTTATTTTTCCTAAGTTCAATATGTGAAAATGTATGGGAACTCAGGCAAAAATTGAAGTTCAGTACGCCAATTTGCTTGAACTTGCGCAGTTCGGCCGGTGAAGCCGGGCAGGGCAATATGCGGAATTGGAAAAAAGTAAAAACAGAATTTTGTTTGTTATTATTGAATTAAAATTGTTAACACAAAAAAAATGACAAATGGCTGAAATTTGAATCAGCAAAAGTGAATCCTCTTTTTCCTAAAATATATATAAATGTAAGTTGAAGAAGAGTTTCTGATAGTTTTGAATTTTCGAGCTACCCTGTTTGGGCGCTAGGGTAGCACGAAAATTCAAAATTATCAGATATTATTTTTCTACTTACATTTATATTATATATTTTAGGAAAAAGAAGATTTACTTTTGCTGATTCAATTTTTTTACAAGTGTCCTCTCAATTTAGTCCCTGACTGTAGGTCTTTAATTTACTTTTTCGCAGCAGTTACTTCGTGCTAAGATATAATTTAGCGGAGCGGAAATTTGATGTATTAAAACTGAAGAATTTTAGGGAATTTTCGTTCTTAAATTTTGTGGACAATTTTTAAAACATAATTTACTCATGAAAGAAGGCTAAAATTCAAAAAATTTCCACCATGAATAGCTAGATAATCGTTTCAAGTTTATCGTACATTAAAAAAATTTTAAAATTTTCCCACCTAAATAGGAGTATTTTCCGGGCGCAGGTACGGAACTTTGAACCATTATAATTAATATACTAATAAAAAATATTAAAATTTTCCACCATGAATAGCTAGATTTATGTTTTCTTAAAAATACCTAATTTAAATTATTTAATTTGGTTGGATAGTTTTCTTAATATTCGCGGGCGCGCGATACCCCATAATTGCTCGATTGAGTGTATTAGGCCCTTAAGTAGAAACGCGCAAAAATTAGGGATTATGTTTAACAAGTGATATAAAACCAAAATCTAGAAATTCGTACATATTTTAGGGGAAATGCCTCATGAGGTTTTTAATCAATCGTTAAAAACAAAAACTTTATTTAAATGTCATTTCGGCAGATGATCGAATGCCGATGATTGATTTTGACTGCTTTCGATTTTATTAATAAATGCAAGACTAACAAAGATACTCTTAAAATAGTGCAGGGTGAGATTTATTTAAAAACTATACTGCAGGAGATTTATTTAAAACCCACCAATTTAATGTCATGGAGGTCGAAAACGTGCTTATTTGAACATATAAATATAGCCCTTATGACAAGCATTCTTTTATATGTATGTATAGATAAAAGATTTTCAATTGTTATCCAAAAGCAGTTCAATTGGCCACTTTTCCTCTCTTATACATTCTGAAATAAATTTATTTTGTTCAAATACTTTTCAATCATTCATCCACGTGTTTTTAGTCTTTAAAAGCTGCTACCACCTGCCAGTCGTTCATACCATAAATAATTCATCTCTATATAAAACCTATTTTCTCCTTTTCTGTGTCATTTCTGCCAAATGTTCATGTAATAATATCAGCACCTTTCTCTTTTATAATTTAATTTTTCCTGCCAAAAAAAACCAAGATCACCACCATCCGTTTTATATGTTTCAAAGTATGTATTTCACTATTTCCGGTTCTATTGGTTTATTTCCTCATTCTGCACTAATCTGCAATTAGTTAGCTTTAAGAATGAATTAGTAAAGGAATTTCATGGCAAGGTTTGTTTCGTGAAATAAAAATAGATAAGAAAAATTCATTATTTTCCTCTTTGATTGTATTGTTTTTGTCTTTGCCAAAGTGAACCACATTGTAGCTGGGCGATGATGGCCAAGGATATGGTAGACAGAGTCAATTTCGCTGTGCAGTCTCTTCTGTTACATCACGAGCTTTTTTCTTTTAAGTTGAAAAGAAAACAGACGAACTTGTGTTTGTGTGATTCATAGACCGAAAATCACGTTTTGGCAATGTGAATAAGATTTCGAAATTAGGAAAATTTTATTAATTTTTTTCAGTGTTACTTAAGTTGTTGTTCAATTTAATATGTCTAAAGTGAATGCCTTGCAATTAAAATGTAGTTGACTCTTTGCTACTTCGTGTTTAATTGATGAAAAACTTGAAAATTTTCCAATTTGAACTGTTTTAATTTAGGAGATAAATGTGATTTCTACTTTATTTACATTGAAAAATGATGTTTCTACACCTGTAAGCAGAATTTACGTAGTAAAAATAAAATTCAATGAGCAAGTCATTAATTTATTTAAGACAAAGTGCAATAACATTACCAAAAAGGTTATTCGTATTTGCGCTGTAATCATTAAATTCCTTAATTACTTACATAGTCGAAAGACTATATTCTATGGAAGCGTTCCGTTTGAAAACCAAAGTGGACTAAGGTATTCCACATTTATAAGGAATGAACGAATAACAAGAAAATTCATTATCCGAACTTGTCTATATTGGCGGGTACATTCTGTCATACTCAGAAATGTTTTAAATCACCCATTAACCATTTTATAATTCCGCCGTTACCATCAAAAGTGTTGAAAATTATTTGTATTCATTCTGAACCATAAACCACTCCATAATATTTACTTTGTATTTAGTTTGGTTCGCTTTTGATACCATTCTGATTCGCAGATAACCAGTTTGAAATGATGCTCAACGCAATCATATTAGCCAGTTATTAAAATACAACTCTTTCATAGTTATTTTTTATCTGAAAGTCTTAGCTTAGAAGTTACCCTTCGTACTACCAATCCCTCATGTCGTAATCGTCTATTACCCCGTTTATGACTGGGTTAAAAAGTTGCATCGAGATTGAGTTAAAATTTCGACCACCGTATCTGACGTCGAGTTGAGTTCACTTTGGGTTGAAATTGAGTTGAACTGAAATCAAAACAAAACCTCAAATTTTTGTGTGAAATTCTCATTTATAGATACATAAAGTTCAGAACGAAATAGTTTTTTATTCTTGTGCATGAGAAAAAGCACCGAATTCTAAAGTAACGCCGAAGTCGGACTTCACGGATAGTATACAAACAAAACAAATGTCACTTCAACCCAATTACAACTCAACTCGCGTACATGAGCGAAATATCAACTCGACCCAGGTAGGAGACTTGAGTCGAGATGAATGGATCTAGTTTATGACTGGGTTGAACCAAGTTGAACATACCCAACGGGGTATTTGTGCAATTTCTGGCAGTAATCTTGATTCGAAGGTCGCAAAGTCGATAACAGCAAGCTGAGCTAGAGCCGCAACCGGCGGGGTTAACGGGAGACAGCCTCGTGGTAGTATTTTTAAACATATTTGAAAGGAAAATAGCGAGAAAAATGTATGGATGCATAAGAAAATACGGGATAGGTACGACTATGAACACTGTGAGTCTACATAATCGTTCAAGTTGTGCGGAGTTTACGGAGTGAATTCTTGCCGTGAATTCACGGCGTGAGTCTGTAGCTGGAACGTTGTGCTTCATGAATTTAATAATATTTTTCCCCTGAACAAGTTCACCTCAACACTGGCAGATCCTTTTCAGAGCTGGGAGCTGTCGCGCAAAGCCGAATCCGCTGGAGGGCAACTGTTTCCGCCCAAAAACTATTAAAGGAGTATAGGTGAGTCAAAGTCTTAAAAGCGACTAGACTCACAGCGAACTGTCTAAACAAACTTTCGCTTTGGGCGCCTCAAAACGAACGACAAAGCGAACCGTATAAGCAAGCACTATGTGAAGATCAGTCCTCAGCGGAACTTTGATATCCTGTGAGCCAAAACAGAACTCTGTAGGATGCGTAGTTTTAAGAGGAATCGCAGTTAAAAATTTCCCTTTTTAATTAATTTAATTTAACAACTTCTAAATATTTTCGTCTTAAAAAAATTACTGCGTTTTTGCAACACTAGAAGGTATCTTTTGCCCAAGTTTCAGCTTTTTTTGCAAAGAAACACATTAAAAACCGAAAAACCAGTTTTCCGCCATTTTTAAGAAAAATGTTGAGGTTAGAGTAAAAATGGTAAATACTTTTTTCGATAGGATGATCAGTTTATCCAGAAATCGCAAAAAACTGCCTTCAACCCCTAAAAACCTCCCCAACCTTCCACACTGGATATGCAGCTATCGGTTCGATTTATTTTTCCCTCGTTTGCAAGAGCGTGTTCGACAATATCTCGCAGTCAGATTGCTGTAACGATTTTTTTGTTGTTCGATAGGGTTAGTCTGGTGGACTAATACACATTTTGTTTAACAATTATTTTAGGAGATATTGGGTCTGTTTAGACGGTTCGCTTCCAGGAGCGTTCCTCACGAACTTTATGGATGAGGGGAGCACCACTCATCATCCCCACTTCCTCCTTCATCTTCAAAGTTCGTGAGGAATGTTCCTGGAAGCGAACCGTCTAAACAGGCCCGGGATATTTCGATCATTTCTTAGGGGTAAAAAATTTTACGAGTTGGTAGCCCTGCGTCGCGATGGTATTGAATGAGACCTTTTGGAATAAAACCCGCATGTTATGGCCCTTCCACATGACACAAACTTGATGGGCGCTAACATATTTCTCACAGATTTTTAACTGTGAAATGAAGACAAACTCCTGCTAAACTGCATTAGAAAGTGCGCCCAAACATTACGTCGACATCTTCGGCCCGAAAATTCCGTCGGCCGTTTCATTCAAACTGACGCGCAAGCTCGACGGACAAAAGCCTGTGTCGAGTAAACCCACCATTAGCTTTGGCAGTTCTTTAACTATTTTTTATCTTTTAGGCTAAATCCTGCTCTCCGACATTGCACTCAATGATAGAACCGTCAACAGTAGAAAGGAACTTTATTTTGAGCTCTAGTCTTTCACATAAAAAATAATTGAATTGTAATACAGATAATCCTATTACAACAAGATTTCGGACCAACACGATCATATTAACAAGAAGTCCAGCAAAAGTTACTTTGTTGCTCCAGATATTTGATCGAAAAAGATCACGATTCTAGACATGATGAAAAAAATTATTGTCAATGTTAAGACCACACAGACCTCCCGACAGATAACTATAAGAACAAAAGTGGGTGTAGACCCATCAAAGTCGATAAATGCATCCGAGATGTTGTTAATGAAAATGTCATTAGAAAACTTTGTACAAGTTCATTGCTAGGAGAACATACATAAGATGAAGGTACTCACGTTGATGAAGTAACACTAAAAAAACACGAAAACGCCTAAACAGCTTAGAATTTAGAATCAGTTTTCTTGATGGAAGAATGTAAGTTGTGTATCAAAATGTTTTTTTGCTCTAGGTTTCATCTAACACGTCGGTTCTCTTTCTTTCTAAAAAGACAAGGCTTCTTTTAAAATAAATAACAAGCCGAAAAGTGAAAAAATAAAATTTTTAATCTGGATCAAGAAGCATAGCTGGTGATAATGTGGATGTGGTGGGTAGCAGTACCCATCCGGGAATTTGAGAGTAACAAAGTGTGTAACATGATCTTTTTATTTTTCAAATTGTACAGTTGTTGAATAACTTACTTGTGACCAGTCATAAGTTACAAGCTTGGGCGATTACTTCTTATGAATCTCTTATTTTTGTTTCTATGTCATTGTTGACAGAAGTTACATCTACTTCACTGCTAATTCGCTTCTACGTTACTTTTCATTCATTATAAACCTTCAATTTGAAACTCACCACACACTTGGGATTGCGTTGTGACTACTTTTAGAATACGGGGATAGTTTTCGCCGAGTTAATTTCGCAAATTGCTTCTAGTACCACGACGCCCTATATTCGCACAGTAAACGAAGACGTGCTTTGCGTTACGTGACCATGCTGGGCACAGCGGATACGTGAGCATGCTGGGCACAGCGGTGAGTCATCGTGCTCCAAAAGATAGAGGTTTTTTCAATATCCATTCAAGAGCTGCGTGAGGTCATAATTCACTTCTCGCTCCCTCGACCGACCGCCCCAACTCCCTTAACAACTCGTCCTACTTCCCTTATCATTTCTGTACAGACTCGCCGAACGTCATCTGCCGGTGCATTGAATTTGGCTCCCCTCTAACATATTCTGAGGGGTTATCCTGGAATGCGATTCGAAGACCATGAAATTCGGAAATAAGAAAATGGTATCCCCCAAAGCGAAGTCGAATCAAATTTGTCCGTTTGTCATCGGATTTCAGTCCGTGAGTAAAGCCATTGACGGATGCCTTGAAATTATTTGTTTGTTTTCAAAAAATTTAAAAACTTTTTAAACATTTTTTAAATAATTGTTCGCATCAAAATGCCAAATTAAGTTGATAAATGAAGATTGTTGGCTGAAAATAGTTTCTTTTCGCATATTTATTAGGCAATCATTTCAATACGATGCGAACGCATTCAGCGATACAAAACCTAAATCGCATCGCAACTGGCTTCCGTTTACTTCTAACTTTCGAATCGCATTCCAGGATAGGCCCCCTGGATCACAGGACCTGTTTAGACGTTTCGCTCCCAAGAGCGTTCCTCACGAACTTTGTGGATGAGGGGAGAAGTGAGGTGGTACCTCTTATTATCCCCACTTCCCTCTTTACCCACAAAGTTCGTGAGGAACGCTCCTGGAAGCGAACCGTCTAAACAGGCCCATAGAGACGCATGCCTTCTCTCGCTAGTATGCCTATTGGGAGCATCCCCACTATCACGCACGCTACATCGTTGCACTTGGTTCTGTATTTCCGAACGCGCGAAGAGCGCTTGGTCTGTTTGCCACCTTCCATTTTCTGCTGTCAGCCATCTTGTTCAACACTGCTGCTCACACTAGCGCTGCGTATAGCATGACTGGGCTCGCCATTAGGAGAGACTCCGCGTTGGGCAGCAATCTTCGGAGTGCTTCACAAATAGCGGACGCTTTAAGGCCCATTCAGAAACGGCAGCAGCAGCGGCAGCAAGTTTGGTTTTACTAGCAATCGCTGCTGCGTTTGTTGTCATATGACCATCATTAGCCAATAGGAACAGTTTGCTGCCGCTGCTGCTAGTGATGAGCAAGACTAGTGTTGCACATTTAGCAAGAAAAGCAAGACCAAGACAATACAAGACAAGGGCAAGACAAGACTGCAAAATGAACATAGCAATACTTTTTGCTCATCACTAAGTGCCAAAAGTCTTACTGTGATGAGCGAAAAGTCTTATCTTGCACATTTAGCAAGACCAAGACAAGATTGCAAGACTTTCTGCAAGACTTTTTGCAAGACTTCTTGCAAGACTTTTTGCAGGACCTTTTGCTCATCACTGCAAGACTTTTGACACTTAGTAATGAGCCAAAAGTCTTGCTATCTTCATCTTTCACTCTTCTGTAGGCCTCTCTTGTCTTGGTCTAGCTTTGGTTTTGATAAATATGCAAGCAAAGGCAAAACTGCAAGACCAGTCTTGCTCATCACTAGCTGCTGCTGCCGTTTCTGAATGGGCCTTTACTCGCCATGCCCTTCAAGTGTACTTTAAAATTTAGCCTCCGGTCGATCATCACTGCAAGGAACCTTAGGGCGCGTTATGAATCAATGCTCTATTCCCATTACTTGATCTTCGCGGACACTTGTCTTCTCCGTTTGCACAGCTTCAGTTTTATACTCAGCAAGCGTCAAACCACCGCTTCCAGCCCACACGTTTTACTCTGACAGATCTCTTGGTTCGCCCATAACTCCATCTCATGGAAGCGTCGTTCTACGGATACTACTCGCCTTTTGGAAGGCATACATAGCCCCAACACAGAAACGCTGCTTTTTATTTATTGAGTTAATAACTAACTGTCCATTCCACCTCAATATTATAGCAAAAAAAAAACTTTCCTTAATTAAAACACATCCCAATTATAATCATCATTGATTCCTAATTAAATTTAAACACCATTTAAAAACATTCTAATCAAATTAAGCCGCAACAAAAGTTTTGTTTGTGCCGGGATAAAACTATTAACACCTTTTAATTTTCTGCTAATTATTAAGTGAAAACAGATCAATGTTACATCTTGATGGTAATGAACAGTTCAATCAATTAACTAGAGCTGCTGAAAATAGTACAACGTGATAAGAAATCGAAGATAGAAAATTAATCAGAATCGCAAACTTTGTTTTCCAATTTACGTCGCAAAAAAACAGCAGCTTGAAATTGATTCAGAAGATTGATTTACAAATTGTGGTGGTGGTGAAATGGAAACTGATAATATTTATTTGTAATTGAATCTGAAAAAAAATATGTTAATTGCTTAAGTGCAAAATATTTAAATTTTCATTTTATTATCGAAAAAAACCTAATAACTTTGAGGTGATTTATGAGTGTTTAGAAAAATAATTCAATCATTTAATTTGCTTAATGCTAAATGCTGATTAACAGATATACGAGATCTCTAGGTCTCTATATCATTTTCTCCATCCCCCCGAGGATGTAATATAATCATATATTGGGAGAAAATTGTAATCTACCTTATCCATCCAATTTTGAAATGGGTTCGTCGGTTCACATGACTTTTTATGAACCTAGAATTAATGGTCAGATGAGCCAATCTTGACAAATATGCCCACATCTTGTGATATGACATAAGTAGGTCTACCTGGGTCTACATTGTCCTCATGCCTATCAAATACTTATGTTAAAGCAACAAAAGTCAAGCTTTTTGGATTCAGATGTTATTTCTCAGATTAGTATCCTAAAGGTGGTCCACAAGGTTGACAGTTTAATATGGGTGTTAAACTTCAGGAGAATGGAGGTAGATACATATGTCAATTGCATATTTTTTATAGCTACGCCTTTTAGGCAGGGGCGGCGCTTTCATAGGTGTAAATGGTGCACTTGCACCGGGCGCAATTTCAGAAATTAAGATTTAAAAAAAATTTAAAACTACGAAAAAAAAAATTGAAAAAGAGTCCGCGTGCCTGCATGTGCCTTTTTCAATTGTCTGCTGCAAGGTGTGGTCAATCCAATTCCATTTCGTTCGCCTGATTTCGTCGTCTATCCTTTCTTGGCTGGCACGGATTTTTAATTCGTACTAGTCGTGTATTAAACAGCATTAGCGAGAGAGTTTTGTGAAGTTAAAGCGCAAGCAAACGCAGTACATAAGTAAGATGGCGAAGCAAATTCTGATTAGAAATGGCAGGAGCGGCGCTTTCATAGATGCAATTAGTGCATTTGCGCCGGGCGCAATTGGACGGGGCGAAATTTTAGAAAAAAGTGAAAAGGGTTTCTCGTGCCTTTATTTTCATATATTAAAGGAACTCCACAGAGCGCTTGTGTCTTTTTCTATTTTCTTCACTGTGATCAAAAAATAAACAAATATGATAGGGGCCCAATATGGCATACTGCACCGGGCGCAAAAAAGCCAAACGCCGGCCCTGCTTTTAGGGCATAGAAGCTTACATTCTCATTTACTAAAATACAAAAAAAATTAGAGACAGTTACCTCATCCAACTTGCTTATTCGACACTTCTGCCAGTCTCCGATCTCGCAACTGCTCCCTCCATATGTCCCGATTCCAAACTGAAATTATTCGGTATGGCATCCTGGTGTTTTCAAATTGTGCATTCCTAAGTCTTGGGCCTTCTGCTATAACCCATCCTTTTTGTTTCGTGGACCTCGCTCTGGTGTCAATTAGAAATCCTTTACTTATGAGATACAGGCATATGATGAATTTGATGGGCTGGATAGATCTTTCACTGCGCGCAATGTAGTTTTTTGAGTTTCAGGACTGTTGGCAATGCCTAGCTTCTTTGGCGAAATTTCGATGATATCAGGACTTGTGTGTAGTCTCTGCGCTGCCTTTGGCTGAAACTACGACATCGCAACCAACGTTGTCAACTCTTTCCTCGAGAGACCACTAGATTCGACTTTAACTTTAAAACCACCCGAAAACCACTAAAATGTTCCTGTTCGCCAAAAGTAACTAGATATTCCACTAAAAAAGTTCCCCAAACTTAATGTTTAAAAGGCGCTGATTAAGCTGAAATAATCAAACTTACTCCAAAAAATAAAAATTATTGCACTAAATGCTATAAAATATCAATATTTTAATAATAGAATCAGCATTATTGCTGTGACCAATTATCATTATACCCTGGCTTCACCCCTGCGCAAGTTCGAGCGAATTGGTGAACTGAACTTTAAAATAACCTCAGTTCGCATACAATTTCCACATATTCAATTGAGGATAAAACAGACCTCAGTTCGTCAAACTGGACTCCAACAAAAGTTAAACATAAAAGCTCGCTCAAAAGGAAATAATCAACTGGAATAATGGAATGCCATTCTAAGAACTTTTACATTTCTAACTTCTGGCAAAAAAGCAACAACCATTTCACGTACGAACTGAACATGAACTGGACTTTAGCCTGTGAAGCTACATATGTGGATTGAACTGAACATTATTGAACTGAGGTAGGTGAAGCCGGGGCTTGATCCGGCACTCCAAGGGTATACATGGCTCTAATAACGTGGAGACTTAACTGGTTGTTAATCGGGGTACGAAAGTTCCACTAAGGTTGAGTCTTTACCTAGCGGACAACACACCTCTTTGTTCCGCCTGGTCGTTTGGCACTGCCGGCGTAAAAGCCCTTTGAGCTGGCTAGCTGGTTAGTTCGGTTGCCTCCGAACACATACAACATCAAGAGTTCAAACTCGACGTTCAGCGCCATTTTCTCATGCCTCCCTAGACTTCCTTTAACCTATTCTATCCTAATAGACCGTCAGCTAGTGACAGATTTAGATCCCCATTTTCTCACGCTAGCCTCGAAGAGGGTTGTAAAGTAGATCAACGTGTAATTGGAAAAATTTAAATTAAGGTGCCGCTCCTTGGGATAAAGTAACGTAACGTAACGTATTTTTCGTAATAGAAATAAGAGGCGTCTGTGGATTTCTTTAGATTTCGTGACTGGCAGTAGGTAAAAGTATGCTCTGTTGGCGGCGTTTATTCTTCTTTGTACGTCTATCGTTTCATCGTTGTCTTCGCTGATTGTGGACCCCAGGTAGTTAAATTGGTTTACCGGTTCGAAGTTATGTTCCCCCTGGGGGTGTGTGGTTTCTTCTTCTTCTTTCCACCCTTGGCTGAATTAGAATTTTATTTTTTTCTGCATTTATTTGCAGCCCTATATCTTTGGCTCCCTCTTCGAAATCCGTTAAAATTTCTCTAAGGTAGGACAGTACTCTTATATCATCTACTTATCCTGCCAACTGTTTGCATTTGTTAAGCAGGGTTGCGTTCACATCAATGTTTACTTTGCGAATTACTCCTTTTATGCAGAGATTAAATAGCATGGGTACCAGCCCATCGCCGTGCTTTAAGCATTGCTTGACTGGGAAGGACTCCGTCAATTTTCCTTGCATTGTGACTGCACACCTTGTATTTTCCATTGTCATTTTTGTTAATTTTACTATCTTTAGGGAGATGTTTAGGTTCAGCACTGTGGCATACATTTTTGCCCTGTCGATGCTGTCGAATGCTTGTTTAACCCATTAACGCCCAAACGGACGAATAATATTTATAAAAAAAGGCTTATAAAAAGTTTGAAGGTATCTTACGTAGAATTTAATGCTCTTTCAGATGGAATGATCAAAATTTATCAAAACTTTGTTGTTGAAAAGTTATAACAATTTTTTCATAAAAAGTGCCCAAATTTTCATCTATTTTTGAGAAAGGCGATTTTTTTATGACCGAAAACGGATACCAAACGTTCTAACAAGTGAAATTCTTGCGTCCATGGACTCTAAGGCCGCTATTACATTAGGATGCCATGGCAGCGTAGCCAGCAACGTAACTATGGTTACATCAAATTTTACAAGTTGCCAAATGCAGCGGCCAATGTGAGATGCCAATGTCAGATGTTATTTTTAAAATGGAAATCGAAGAAAAAATGTTGTATTTGTGTCGCAAAAAGGCATCAGAGGTTTGAAAAGGAATAAAAGGCGCTATTGGGTACAACCTATTTCTTTTTTACCCTATCTGAATATTCCTCTGAGGAAAATCGCCGGTCTGCTTTTAAAATAAATCTTTCCGTATCGAAAAGTTCCATTCCAACAAAACAATAAAAACCACTGACATATAGTAATGGACTAAATGAGCAAAATCCCATACAAAAAAATGGCACCAAAAACTATTCCTGACTCGCTCCCACGTTAAATCCCAATGAACTGTAATCGTCAGCGCATGTCAGCGATATAAACATAATTAGAAAAAAATTGACAGGTATAGTTTTCGTTCTTTTGTCTCACTCTTGAGCTATTTTGAAAACTTCGTTAAACAGGGGAAATAACCGTCACGGTTTTGGAATAAATACATTTATTTAATGAAAAAACTGCTAATAAATAAAAATGAGTGATGGAAATTTATTTCCGTTAATTATAACAAACATCTTATCACTTATTTTCTCCTAAATTCGAAGAAATTTTTTTTGTTTGCATAAAAAAGGTTTTCTATTTCTGGAGAAAAATGGTCCAATCAGCATCGTCAATCAGCAGTCCATTACTATATGTCAGTGATAAAAACAAATAAAATACGGAAAGTGACAGCTAATCGGAGTAAAAAAATTCACCGGCGACGTAACCAAATAGATCTGGGATGTACGAGCGCTATGGCCACGCTTCCATTCTGGATACGTGGCCAGGCCGTCGCCAGGTCTAATACTCATAATGCAAATGTACATATTCCAGATGGCTACGTTGCTGGCTACGCTGCCATGGCATCCTAATGTAATAGCGGCCTAAGGAGTAACTTACATGTTTTTAATATTTCAAATTCAAGATGGCGGTACCCAATATGGCCGACCAAAAACCTTAATTTTACACATGAAAATTTAATATTTTTGGTTCGCCATCTTGGATCCGCCATCTTGGAATTATTAGATATCATAACAAGTGTAAGATCTAAGGTAGCCGAATCATTACTCATATTAATTTCCCAGAAAAAGTGTAAAATTAAAGTTTTTGGTCGGCCATATTGGGTACCGCCATCTTGAATTTGAAATATTAAAAATATGTAAGTTACTCCTTAGAGTTCATGGACGCAAGAATTTCACTTTTATAAAAATTATGAACGCGCAACGATGAGGTCAAAATTCGTCCGTTTGGGCGTTAATGGGAAAGTCGATGAAAAGTTGATACACGTCGATGTTGTATTCTCAGAATTTTCGAAGGATCTGCCTTATTATCTTGTTTGTCCTTGTTCATATATTTAAAAACTCTCACCCCAAAAAAAAACGTTCAATAAAATGAATAGAATTGTGTGAAAAACAAAAGACAATGAATTTACTGTATTGGTGGTGAAACACATATCTACAATGTATAAACAAAACCCACTGAATAATAAATATTATTGGATAAACTGGCAACAGACAGATAAATCCGCAGACACGTAAAGATTTGCATTTTATTGGAATACTCAATGGGAAAAATACAAGACGATTTAAATAAAATTGCGATTTTTTATAAAGCAAATAAGAGTAATATTTTGGTGGTATGAAATATTAAGGAAAACCCCTTCAAAATATATGATATGAAAATTATTACCTACATGTCCTTGAGAATACGTCCTCTTTATAAAGATATGACTATCTTTATACAATTTATATTTAATTTATTAAAAAATAAATAAATTAATAAATAAGCAAATTATATTTGACCGGCAAAATTATTGGCTAAAATCGCTAAATTTATGTTGTATTATTTTTGATATGCCACGTCTCGGCTTGGTGGCTCTGTTTTTAAATACTTTTGTTTTATGAATTCACCTCTCTATTTTTATATTTGTTAATCGCCACCCACGGATTTTCTTTCGCCAACAATTTTAATATAATTTCGAGGAATTTTGATATAAATTAGAAATGAAATGAGACCGAGATATCGCGTGCCTATGAATGACTAATCTAAAATACAAAATTTTTACAATAAGCTATTTCACTGAAAATGGAAAGTGATTATGCATTTTTATATGTTATAAAAAAAAATTTCATGTTTTATCATGCGTCGTTAGCATGATTTAATGAAGTATTAAAAAAATATGTCATATTAAAAAAGAAATGGTGTTTATATTTTCTTAAGGAAACTCCCCAGGTTTATTAAAAACTCTTTTATTTTTCACCTTAAAGCTTCAAGCAAGAAAAAATGCATATATAGAAAACATTAAGCCACTTTTGTTTGTTCTGGTTAAAAATTAAAAAACGATCATGGCGCTTTTAAATTTATCACCATACTGAAAATGTTCACCCCGACAGTATTTTGGCAGTGATGATTACCTCTTCTTAAAGAAAGTTCTCAAATATAGCAACGATTTTATTTTTTCATCTCTTGTTGACTGAAGCCGCCGCCACAGATCACGAGAATATAAGGTAAAAAAAATCATTTAAAAAAAGAAAGTAAATTTATGAAGTTGTACAATATTATTTTGATAAAATTACGCAAATTTTCCTGTGGAAAATTTTTCTTGTTTTAGACCGTTGTTTGTTTTTATACATATATTATTAAAGAACAATAATAAATTCATTGTTGTGTGTTACCAGATGTTTCTGTAGTATTTATTGGGCCACAATTGAAATAAATTTGATTTGTTTTTGAGGTGTTTTCACTCGAAAATAAACCAGAATACTGAAGATACAATGTAGCGTTTGGAATATTATATTGCACAATAAGTAAGACAAAACAGACAATAATATTAACGCTAATACCATCATGTTAGTATATCACAAAATTGAGCAAGATGTTTAGTTTTCATAAAGTATAATACTATTTCCACGATCCATAATTACTACAAGATGTAAAAAATATTGGGCCTTACAATAAAAAACATCTTTTTTTTAACTAACAACAATCATTTTTAATCTCGGATATACTGACTCAACGCACCTAATTTGCACCACAGTTTTTGGAATACATACTACTCAACATTTTGTAATTTCATTTTGATTTTTTTATCATGTTTTTGGTTAAATTTTTCATTTCTCTTTTGTTGTTATTTTTAAATTCAAAAAGTGCGTTACCTTCGTGTTTCTTATTTTTAATATTTTGTTGTTTCGGCTGAGGCATTCGCGCTTTGTATTATATGATTTTTTCTAAGGAGGAGGATTTGGAGTAGAGCCAAGTTAGGCCTATTGTGTACGTACCCCAACTAGCGGAACAGACTATTAGCTTTCCGGATGAAGGCAAGAAGGTCTTTAATTGTCGAAGACCGGACTTGATCAGAGCTCCCTGATAAATGTTCTGGACAGCAGGACAAGAATATGTGTGGAAGTCGCACCCGCCTTCCATGCTCTGTCAGCATTCTGTCTTTTGAGGCAGTCCTAGGTTGTGGAAGTGATACCGCAGTCCTACATGGCCAGTCAAATAACCCAGATAAAGTGATAATACCCCTTAATGAAAAGATCTAAAAAGATCTTTAGCCTGTCTAAGACCTGGGACTGATTTTCAATAGGCTTGGTTTAGTCCCGTACTCCACTTTTCGCTACCAGGGACTTGGAGGTGGACCAAGAGATGCCACAGAAGGGTTCTGGGCCTTGGACGAACGTCTCAGAGCCCTCCCTCGTGCTGTCTGCAGCCTTATTCCCCTCTATACCCCAGTACCTCGGGGACAGCGAGACCTAATTTTTCTGGTCAGGCTCACCCTGCTACTATTTTTGAAGAAACTTCCACGTTGAGAATGCCTTGATGGCTTGGCTGTCAAAAAAAATTTTAATGATTGCGCCTTTCAGACCTTTCTCTAGGTTGTGCCTAGCGCAGGTCGCAATGGCATGTATTTCAGTCTGAAAAACAGAAGGCCACTTGCCCATTGTAATGGAAACCTTGGAGTTGGGTCCTGCGACACCAGCCCCTGTGCCCTGTTCCATCTCTGACCCGTCGGTGAACCAGTGGAGATTTTTTGGATCCTCAGAAAGAATAAGTTCCAATGGTTGGGATATTGTTAAGGATATCCATGTGTCCCTTGGCCGTACTGGGCCAGTTGGATGAGATCTGAAGTCTCAAGGCACTTTTATGGCGACGGACTTACGAAGATATGCAAACGGGTCAATGCAATGATTGCCTCCATTGCAGCTGTGGGACAGGTCCGCATAGCTCCGGTAATGCAGAGACAAGCAAGCCGTTGCAGTTTGCTGCACTTGAGGTTCGACGTAACCTGTTTAGTCTTAGCCCACCAAACAATAGCGGCATAAGTAACCACTCGTTTAACCATCGTATTGTACTTCCAGTACATCATTTGTGGTGCAAGACCCCATGTCTTACCCACAAGCCTTTGCAGGCCCATATGGCCCTTGTGGATTTGCTGATGACGTAGTCAAGTTGAACGTTCCAGTTCAGTCTCTTGTCTAATTTTACTCTCAGATATTTCACTGAGCCTGAGTACTCAACTGTGGTATCCTGGATACAGATAGGACCTAGGTCCCCTTTGTAGCGTTTGGTGAAAGGAACCAGGACAGTCTTGTTTGGGTTGATTGACAGACCTTCCGTGGAACACCATTTTTGAACTTCACGGAGTGCTGTTCTCATGACCTCTGTAATGGCCAAGTCAAACTTCCCGGAGACAATGACGGTAAGATCATCTGCTTAACCGATGACATCGAAATCAGATTCAGATAGTTTGGTCAAAAGTTCATCCACAATTAGTAACCAGACTAGCGGGGATAAGACTCCATCTTGAGGGATTTACCCTTCGGTTGATTTACCCTTCGAGTAAGCGAACTGGGAGTTACATATGGAAAGGAAGCGATAGCTCCAGCTACTATATGATGGTGGATAATATATCTCCAATGGAGCGAGTAGAGCTATTTTAAACATCTTGACATCACGCATCAAAGACTTTAACGTGTGCTATTTGAATGCAAAGAGCCTAAGACACAAAAGAGACTGGTCAAATGAGCCCCAGGCCCGACACAAAAGAAAAGTATCTCAGATTATCGATTATAATGAGTGTTGAAATTCTGTATTATTCGCGTGGCTAAGGGGTCGTCCATTAATTACGTGAGGCGTTTAGGGGGGGGGGGAGGATTTCGTGCCGTTTCTCACCGAATCTCGCGTGGGTAGAGAGGGGCCACGGAAAATATCACGTAAAATTGCTAGAAAACTGGGTTAAATTAAGTAAAACCTTTTTTTCCACTTAAGACCTCCATTCACTTACAGGCCGCCGGCAGGCACGGCCCTTTGAAAGCCATACAATACTCAGTCTGACTGAGGGATGAGGACTTCAGGTGTCCGCCTGACAGGCCCTGGCATACAGGCGACGTCATGATTCCCTCTATAAACACAGGTGAAGGCGACAGTTTAGCCTACCAGGTTGTTAAAATGTTCGTGGCCTTAACGAAAACTTAGGGGGAGGGGAGGGGTTTATCCAAATCTCACATCTCACCCAGGGGGAGGGGGGAGGTCGAAAAATCGCAAAAATCTCACGTAATTTATAGACGACCCCTAAAGTGTTAATATTGCTATTTCTGCTTATTCAGGCGAAATACCATATGCCACCCTGCATTTTTATAACGCTATAACCTATTTTCATGAAAAAGATATCAATGGACGCACGGTTCCACCGCGCCAGCTTCCAGAGTTACGAGTCGTCAAACTCAAAATTTTGCTTTTATTAACTTTGACAATGCCATTTTGTAAAAAAATCAAGAATGCGCCTCCAAGATGACGATTTTGCAACAAGCATCCCAGTGCTTGGGATTTGCTAAGAGGTGCAAGTTCCTCCATCAGCGATCGGCCCCTGCTGTAATATACAAATACTACATTCGGCCTCTTGTTGATTTTTCGACGACACCGTTATCTCCACCATCAATTCCTTAAGCCACCGTAGGAATGTAGAAGCATTGACAAAATTTTATCGCTTCTATCATTGTGATTGTTCCATCGAAATAAACGCTTCCACGGCAATCTTATACCCGCAACACCAGATTAGCCCACTCATCTCTCTCCCATCACCTGCAGTCCGTCTTGTCGTGAGATGATCACAGATCCAAATCACAAAGCAAACATCCAACTCTTAATAAATGCAAATTCCTGCTGCAGGTAGTAGCTAGAGCTTTAATCCACAAGTCTTACATTCGATACTGTTTCTAATACAACGCATTTGTTTCGACTGGATTTCAAAAAGCTCCTTAATCTGGCCAGACAACAACGCCTACAAACTCATTGGAGATGTCGCCAATCGCCAGTTCCTTAACATTGACTCACCTTAGGAATATTGTAGCCCTAACATAATTTGACTGCTATTAATTAAAGCGACTGTTCCATCAAAATAAAGCCAATTCGGCTATTATATCTAAAGTCCGTGATATGTTTGAAGCCAATTTTATGCTCTAATATATTTGTCCATAAACCTTAACAAAACATATCTGAATTCTTTCACACACTTTGAAATCTTTAAATTGTCTCCTTCTAGAATAAAAATTGCTATTTATAAAACCCTTTGATATTTCCATACATGATAACTTAAATAATACTGCGTTAGTCTCCCATCTATTAAGTCAGTTCTCCATCAGCATCTGTCTATTTAAACCAACTTAATTACAATCATCACAGGTGTCATAGTCTCAACCTACACACAGATTAATTAATTTGTTTCTGCGCCTAAAAAAATAAAAACAAATAATTTTCACAAACTTTCATTTATTATACGAAATTATCATATAACAAGTGTCTACATTTGCTCCATATTGTGGGGGACTGCGCAAATGGAAAAATTCCCCCAAAGTGGCGCCAACTATATATTTGCTCCACTGGCTGCAGCTCCATATAAAATCAACCATCATGAATGACCCTAGAGAGCGTTTGCATTTCGTGTGGTGCAACATTGTAATCAGTAACATTCCCTTGTTTCATCTCTCTGTTCAAGATTTACCACAACTTGTGGTACTTATATCACAGCGCGTGTTCCTATTTTCATGAAATCCAGTTTAAACGTGAATTCGATGGGGAGTCGAGTTTCGCGACTTATTTTAAGCCGGTTAGAGAAACAATGAAAAAAATATGCACTATACACTTATTTACACTCACACTGAAAAATTACTTTATAAATGAAACATAAATGGATTAATCGTGTTTTCAATCAACAACAAGCTATCACCTGCACCCTTACCTTTCTTAAAAATAGAGATTTCTATCGAAATAAGTTATCTATTGGAACAGATTTATCTATCAACAAGATTTCAGCAGATACTAAGCAATTACAGAATGTCATAAATCACCCGCTTATCGGTGAAAGTCAATATGCAGTATTCATATCACCAAAAACAAATAAAAATAATCAACAAAACAATTTTAAGGAATAGAATGAACAAATTTATCAAATCATAAAAATTAAATAATTTCAAATTCAGTCACGTATACCACGCATCACCTGAGGGGGACTGAGTCAATAAACTCTGTTGCGATAGCATAATGTAAACGCATTTATATTGGATTGCCCATTCATCATTATTAAGTAATGCAATGATAATTCCCATGATTAAAGTTAAATTCCTCGATCAACACACTTGCATTGAATGTAGATTATAAAGTAGAGAAGAAAATAAAACACTTTTATCCTGAATCATTCTCAAAATGTATTGAATGCCTTTTAAAATGCGACCATATGCACGAGTTCATCCATCTATCTGTTTGTCTGTCGGTCCATATGCTATATAGAATAGAGAGAAAGTCAGTACCTAAAAATAAATAATTTAAACGTTCTACATTCACTTTGCCAGAAAGAAGCATTCGGTTTGAATGTCTTCAATAATTTTTGTGTTTCAGTTTCAGTGTTGTCGCGTTTTTATTTTAAAGCGATAAAAATACCACTTGAAGAAAAATCTAAGACGCAATTTTCTCTTTGGTGATTGTTTCAGGAATCATTAAATCGGAATCGGAAGGTGTAGATGAACGGTCCCGGAGACATACCTGTCACGAACGGCACTAGTAATCGCCCCTGCGGATTGACATCACTCATACCAACAATCAGCATGTCCTGCAGAGGACGAGCTGAAGCGTTTGCACGTTCGTTGCAATCAAAATTACGAACACTTGGTACACAGGTTGGTTAACATACATAAATTATTTAAATAATATTTTTTTAACTAAAACAACAAAATTTTTAGTCTGCAGACTCACCAACTGGCGAGGATGATCCAATCATTGGATTAACAGACAATACATGGGTTAATCACGGTACACACGGAACACAAGTAACAGAAATTCAACCATTACGATCAACTAGCATTGAAGCAGATTCATTTTTTGATTTTGATTGTGAACTAGAAAGTCCCGGTAGTCCAGCTGAAGAATGTGAATATTCACGACTGATAGAAACAGCATCTACAACACCGCATGATTGTGCACCAGAATCTGGATATATTTGTGCCTCACCTTTATCACCCGATAGTAACGAGAGTAGCCATAGTTCCTCGGAAGGTCCGTTCTTTGATCCAGAAAGTTCTGAAGGCGAGCCACGATCTCTGCCAACTGATTATTATGACTGTGATGAATTAAAAATTGATAATGGCGGAAATATAATATTAAATGGAATACGAGATAATGTTAGTGACATTTTACAAAATGATAGCAGTGAAAGTTTTTCAGATTCATTACCTCCATCCCAGGAGAGTACCTCGGGGAATACACCATCGGCAACAATATCAAGCGCTACTTTTACTGGCGTAACATCGCCATCGAATAGCACACTACAAGATATGGTTCTTAATGATCTCCAGCAGCTTAGCAGAGAAATGAATGCCCTACCAAACGGACATCATTTGGAAGAAGATTCTCATGCAGTAGCTGCTGGACATACCTTAGAGGAAGATAAAAGCCCTTTATCAAATGGACATCACATGGAAGAAGATATTAATACTGAAACTGCTGAAAATTGTAAAACGGAATATAATTTGAATATAGAAAAGGAGGTACCACTTACCAAAGGATACTATCACAGTTCAAGCCTCGAAATACCACCTCATAAACCTGCAGCTAAGACAGAAAATGAATCTCAAGACAATCCCGAACAAGATGCTGATAGCAAATCTGCAAGCAAAAAGAAGCATTTATCGTCCAGTGATACAGATGATGACGATGATTGCAGGCCAGAGCGTGTGAGACGATGCTCCTCATTAAAGACAGGCAAAACACCACCAGGTACACCAGGAAGAAAAAAAATTGTTCGATTTGCAGATGTTTTAGGTCTAGATTTGGCTGATGTTAAGACTTTCCTCGACGAAGTACCAACAGTTCCAAAATCAGCATACGAAGACTTGGAAGTGATAGACTCAGAGCCACCAATTCAATTAGGACCTAGAGTGGACAAAATACTGATGCCATTATTCCAGCAACCAGGTGGTTTGGCATCATTCCTGGACGTTGTTCGTGAGAAGCAAGTATGTTTAGAAAATGCTGCCGTTACAGACACAATTAACATGACAATAACAGGCTGCGTACGAGTTAGAAATCTTGATTTCCATAAATCTGTCCATATCAGATACTCCATCGATAATTGGAAGAGTTTCGCTGATTTACAAGCAAACTACGTTGGTAATTCCTGTGACGGCTTTTCCGATAAATTCACCTTCATACTATTTGGTAACTCGATGACTGTTGGACAACGAATGGAATTCGCTGTTCGATTTCAATGTAAAGGACAACAATTTTGGGATAATAATTACGGTGCCAATTACTGCTTCCAGTGTCTACCTGCTACAGTTCCAGCAGTTAGACCAGCTCCCTTGCCTGATCATAATGCTATGATCAGTCCAGTTGATACATGGCTAGGTTCCTTTTACTAGACTTTAGTGCAAATAATAATATCACTAGGGTATAACTGTTTAAAAAACAAAAAAAATCAAAATTAATCTATATTATGACTCGAAAACAAAAATGTTATTTTTTTAGTATTGTTGTGTAATAGACAAGAAATATTTGTCCCAAGAAAAAATGTTTAGCTTTATGTTAACACTATTATATATATAAATAATCAATTTATGTAATTGTATAATTTTTAATGTCTAGTTCCCTCCTTTTTAATTATTATATCAAGAATGAGATTTTATAAGATGATTTAAACAAAAATCCTGTTTTATTTTTTTTTCGTTTTATGTTGTTATTATAGTAAAGTTTACAATTATAAATTATATCCCTTATTTTATACACAAAAAAATACGTAGTTTTGTTTATTTTACAATCCTTTTATAATTTTTCTTATTTCACAAACAGAATTTGTGATTTAAATTTCTGCATGTTCAAAATGTACAATTAAAAAGTCAGGGCCCCGTCCACGAAATCGTTTAACAAATCTCCATACATAAGCTGCTAATTGATTCGTTTGAAAAACTGCAATTGCCACATTGCTGCCACTCGGTACTCATTTTCAATTAAAAGCTGCTGCATATTACATTACTAATCACGGCAATTGGGAACAGTTTTACCTTGTTTCACTTGAAATTCCTGCTTTACATTATCATGTCATAGTGAAATAGATTTAATTGGTAATTAGTAGAGTTATTTCTATCTTACATATATCAGCTTACCTAAAATCTTCCGAATTTTCATGGAAATTTACGGTCTTGTGTCGTTTGTTGATGTATTTTAGGGCTGCTTCTTGTTCTTTAACAGTTCTACAACCGGTATCCAATCCTGGTATCTGTTATCTCGACCACGAGCCCGTCGTTTTAGAGTCTCCGAAATCGAAATCATCCTTCCTCACATAAGAAACCAAAAAATTTTTCCGAAGAACTTTCCTCTCGAACAGGGCCAAGAGATCCGAGTGCTAAGCTCCCACGCTTCGGATGCATGTGTGAATACCGGTAAGACCATCATCGTATTTAGAAACAGTTTAGATGTTACGGTCAAATGCTTGGAATGAGGAGCCTTGACATACTGCAGAATGCGCTGTTAGCTTTAAACAGCCATGCGCGTGTTTCTGGCTACATGTTATTGAAGGCTGTTACTATTGAGAGAAGGTAGGTAATGATTTTACTACTTCCAATTTGTGCCCCTATGCCTTGATTGTAGGACCAATGTTGGGTGTTCTTGCAGACGAGACCACCACGTGCTTTATTTGTACAGTCCCTGGTTTCGTGCCGCTCGCTCAATTTAGGCGAAAGTTTGCTGTTCAGCTCAGCTTTTGATGTTCTACCAGTGATGTCAATGTTGTTTGCATAAGCCAGTATTGGATGTACTTGAAAATGATTGCTTTCGTCAAAGGAGACAATCCATACCATCCCCCTGTCCGAGTCCATTACAGATGCATATCTTTACGTGACTTATCACATTAGTCATAGTCAGCCTGCATAATCGTGTCAGCTTATTGGGAACGCCAAATACTCTCATGGCTTTGCAGACTTTTACACTGGCTATGTAATCAAAAGAAACTTTAAGGTCTATGAAGAGGTGTTCAATTAAGTTTTGAAACTCTAGACACTTTTTCGTCGCCTGCCTCAGGGTGAAAATCTGGTCAGTCGTTGAATTCCCCGAAATTCGCCTATGATGCTTCCAGCGTAAAGGGACATCCTGTTTTATAGAATAGCGGATTATATCTTATACGCGGTACTCAACAAAGTTATACCACGATAGTTGGCGCACGCTGTGATATCTCTATTTTTATGAACCGGACACAGGATGTTTTGATTCCAGTCTTCTGGCATCGCTTCCTGCTTATTTGCACAATTAATTCATAGATCGCATAGTGTACTGTAGGCCTTTCATATTTAACCAGCCCCGTGGAATTCCGTCTGCACCCGAGGCCATGTGTTTGAGTCGAGGTATGGGTCTGTTAACATCTTCTAAACTTTCTGGCTGCAGCGTACGATTACCCTCAGTTAACTAGCCACTTAGTAATTCATGAAAGTGTTTTTTCCATCGCTCAAAGATTCATTTAGTATCGGTGATCACATTACCCTCTTTGCCCTAGCAGTATGTGCAACGGGGTGTGAATTGTTTTTTCATGTACTCTTCGGTAGAATTCCCGCAAGTTTACTGTCTGCGAACTCTCTTTTGTTCTTCTCTGACCTCTTTGTATTTCTCTTTGCGTGCCCGTGCTCTCTGAGACTGTTGTATTGCACTACGTCTACGACTTCTGCCTAAGGCAGAATCAGCAGTAAGACAATATTTTTAAGATATGTCCAACTCTAGTCGACGACCGGCATCTTGTCCCCAGGACTTACTGTCTCCTCAAAATATCTGTAGTCCAGTCAAAATAGACGAAAAAACGCCATAATTGGAAGATAATTCCGAAGTTGCTGAAAATTGGAACAGCCGTTAAAAACATTATTATACGTAAGCTGTAGAGACTGCCACGCGATTGGGCGACTGCAAACTTTTTTATTCAAGGTCAAAGGGTCACAATATCAGTTTTTTGCAAATATATGCTAAACCGTACGTCTTATCAGAAAATTGTGTTTACAAAGTTTGTAGATTAGGCGATTATCTACAAAAAAATATATTATACATTTTCTCGTAGGAATTGCCATTTCTGAGATATTGTCGTTTTAATAAGTTAAAATACTCATATTCTATCATTCCCGACTTGTAAAGGTCATCAGAAGTTTAATAAATCCTTTGTTGGAGTACGCGGCTAATATTTTCAGGGGTGATTCCTGGATATATTTGGAGAAAAAAATTGTTCTACAGAGGGCGGCTATCTCCACTATCCACTAAGATACAGGGTGATTAGGGAATTTTTTTTTTTTTAAATTTACTGAAATTTGAATAACTCCTAAAGTAATTATGATAGAGTAGCCTAATTAGGCTCATCTTTTAGGTAAATGTGTATTCTTTTATTTGGTATAAAGCACAGCAACCTGAGTGACTCCGTTCAAAAAATATATAGGCTCAAACAATGCTTAGAATCTAGACCTGACAGATTTCTTCGTTTTTCTCAGAAAATTCGTTACTAACAGTACATTTTTTTTGCTTTTCTGATGCACCAAACTATTACCTACAATATAGCTTACGTATAATAATGTTTTTAACGGCTGTTCCAATTTTCAGCAACTTCGGAATTATCTTCCAGTCAAACCTCTAATTTGACTGGACTATCTGGTGGCCGATTCTGGCTGTCGGTTCTGCGGGGCAGCTCCCAAAACTGCGGAGCACTTGCTGTACGACTATGAGAGCATGAGGAAGAGATTGAGCCTCCTCCATCGTGACTTCCCTAGGAGATTTGGGACAGAACCCCTAAATAAGTTTTAGGATATATTAAAAGCCTTAACCTTGATGGTTTTTAAAGACGGAGATGGCACAATAGACCAAACAAAATAGGTCGCAGTGCCAGCCAAGGCGCCTCTGAACAAGAAATAGAAAATGCTGTTTCCTCACTGAGCATGAGTTCTAAGGCATGGCGCTAGGTATGTCTGGCCATTTCATTGCGTTGTGTAGCTCGCAGATATGAAGTTTTTCTGCCTTAAAATACACTCTCGGAGCACCATACCAACAAGATAGTGTTCCGACTCAAAGTTAACATCTCGGTAAGTTCGGAAAGGCGGCTCCACCAAAGAGATATCTAGGTGGCTTTACTCGCAAATCTAGTGCTTGCAATGGCCAGGTACGGGCTCCTAACCTACTTTGGCGTTCAAACCTCCCAAGATGAGTTTTAAATAAATCATACCTGGACAGGCATTAAGTTCCCATTCAACACAGAGCTGCCGAAGCTACTCCGATCGGAGTATTTGTGCTCCTCTCGAGACGTATACACTCCCATACTCCTCACAGCAAGTTGCACAATGGAGTTTTTGTCAGGTAGCTAATGCAATTTTTGTAATTTAGCCTGACTCCTACCTTACTTGACAGGGACTACCCCAAACATATTAACCTAACCTCTCTCATAGAATAATTACCAGTGGCCAACACTAGGAAGTTATGATCGCAATTCCATCAGTCCGGAATAAATGCAGTACGTGTATATTTTCATACACTACATGTTAACCCCCCTATTCCGTTGATGACTAGCATAGTACAAAAGATCGCATTAGAGTAACGTGAAATGAGCGACGCGTAGGATCCACAAGTATAGAGGTGATCTCCTGATCTGAATACTCCTCTACTTTCTTGATATATTCTCAAAGATACGAAGCATATTATAACTCGATTACTACTCGATCGCGGCATTAATCGTACCATATCAAGTGTTAACAGCCAATGGTTAATAAAGAACAAATCTAAAACGAATGTAAGCCAAAGACATCAAGTTCACAATGATCATATAAATGCTATATTAATAGCCTAGGAGTATGCAACGTTTAAAGTGAAAGTAAATAAGCAGAAGGAAGTAAGGTACTGGCTATTTAAAACGATAAATATTTACAATTTGGGCATCGCTATATCCGGTGTTACAGAGTATAGTTAAGTATGCATTCTTGTATAATTTAACTCTCAAAATAAGTCAATTCTCTTAAAGAAATTTATATCAAATAGGTACAAGTTTCTACAAAATTCTAATAAATTTAAATTTTAAGCTAAGCTCGCGCAGGATTCAAGGTATAAAGAAATTGTCAACTCTTAACACAGATCATAAAACTATAATTCTATTATCATTTGCCGCTACTTTATATTGCTATACTATATATTTTTTAAGTTCAATATAATCAAAACTCAATGTGTACACATCTAGGTACGCAATTATGTCAATATAAAAATATACATTAAAATTTTTTATAACAAAACATATGTCCATAAAATAGAATTAATATAAATTTATTTACACAAAGAGAAAAACACAAAAGAAAAAATATATATATATAAACATAAATATTTATATATTTTTCGTAAGATTGTTAATGTTTTCTACAAAACTAATATCAAAGATTTATTACTATTACTTATTATTAGACTGAATTGTGAAACTGGTTATATCTATTGTTGAAA
Source organism: Thereva unica (assembly GCA_949987705.1). Taxonomy (NCBI): domain Eukaryota; kingdom Metazoa; phylum Arthropoda; class Insecta; order Diptera; family Therevidae; genus Thereva; species Thereva unica. The sequence goes on from OX465282.1 coordinate 124,504,900, forward strand.
AGTAAAAAAACAAATAAATGAACGATTATAAAAATGCAAGAAATTGATATTTTATAGAATAAAATTACTCAAAGTTATAGCATTGTTTTATTTATTTAAACAATGGTAAACTTGTCATAATTGTTAAAAACTTATATTTCCACAGCAACCAGCAAAGTTATTCGTGCTGTACTATTTCTGTCACTCACCATAGGCGACTCTTTAGCACCATAACTACTCAACGGCTGTGACTTTTTTGCCCAAAGTTACGCAGACGATGTCGTCATCATAGTAACGAATGAAACTGAAGGATCCATATCAAGACGTCTGCAGCACCAGGCCCTAGATCTGGTATTTAGCTGGTACGACAGCGTAGGACTAAAAGTCTATCCCGGCAAAACGATTCTGGAGCTTTGGTTTGGTGGCACAGAACGCCGCTTAAGGGTTTCATAACCAATTAAAGCAAAATTCAAAGAATGGCCTGCTTTTCCATCACTTCCTCGACAGCAGCACTGGAGGCTCTCCTCAAACAGGTACCCCTCCACCTTGAGGTAGAGAAAACCGCGATAAAAGCGCTGAAAGTGAATGGCTATCTGGGCGCTGGTCTTCGCCGAGGACATTCTATAACACTCAACATTATAGAAGAGATCCCGGAAGCGAGGATGCTATCGAATTGCAACCGCTTTAAAATCTCAAAATATTAGCAACCTTCTGTGCACTGGGCTAACCTGGGCTTTTCCTAAGAAAACGCCGGCTAATATGGTACACAGATGGATCCAAAACAGATACAGGGGTGGGCGCCGGATTCTGGAACGAAAGCCCCAGATTCAGCAGAGCGATGAGCTTAGGCACCCCAGCAACTGTCTTCCAAGCGGAAGTGTACGTTATTCTGGCATGCCCTCATGAGAACTTAAAATGAACGGATTTTATCTTCTCTGATTGCCAAACGGCAATTAGGGCGTTAAAGTCCCGTAGGACCAAGTCGAAATTAGTTTGGGACTGCCTTGGTGAGCTGGGGGTTCTCAATCAAGTTACCCTTGTCTGGGTCTTGGGACAATGGGGCTTCAAAAGCAATGAAAAAGCGGAGGCCCTAGTTAAACAGGGCTCTGAGATTACATTCATCGGTCCAGAGAAGGCTATCGATGCACCAAACAGCTTGCTGCACAGAGCCCTGGCCCATCGGACTTTGATGAAACATACTGAACGCTGAAGGTCCACGCCTGGACTGGCCAACTCTAAGCGGTTCCTTCTTGGATCGTCTCTTAGCACGGCCAAAGATTTTTAAGGGCACAGTAATGATGTTAGGACACTTTTGGCTTGATTATCAGATACTGCGCCCCAACCCAAGTAACAAAATTCGTCTCATAAGACTCTACTAGTGTCTTATGAGAGGATATTCGACTTTTTTAAAAGAGTATCACTCTCATAACTTACTCTCATAGAACACTACAAGTGCTTTATGAGTGCGTTGTGAGAATTAAATGGCACAATTATGAGAGTTATTTTTGTCTTATAAAAATACCTTAGCTCTCTTTGCAAGGGTAACTATAAGGGCGCTGTAAGAGCTATACTCTCCCTAACAGAACTGTTAGAAAGGGAGCAATATATGGAAAGGCGATGTTGTTTAGAATAAAATAATTTTTATGAGAGTTATTTGCTCTAAATAACTGTCATAAAAATCTATTCGAAAAATATAACACTTAAGAATTTAATATTTATTATGTATGATAATAAACTTTAGAATTCGATTTTTAACGAAAATATTAGTCGCAATTTTATTGCGATTGAAACTTTACCGATAATAACAACCATTCTACCTCGATAAAAATCAAAGCGCCTTAAAAATAATCAAACTTTAACATATTTTTTGAAATTTTATTTCTTAAGAAAAAAAATAAAAGCTTTAGTATCGCTCAATAATTTATTTTAAATTGATTTATCATCTGAAAGAAATAACTTTGTATACTTTGCGCATATTCAATTAGGTAAATTAGCTTGATTTGTGGAATTTCGTTTCAGTATAAAATTCTATATTAAGCGAAAGTATGGCCGCTCGATGGTTTAAGTTTTTTTATAAGAACAAAATTCTGGTTATGAGATGGTAGTCTTTTTGCACTAATAAAAGTCTTCTTATAAATGTTTTAAAATTTTTCGTCTCATAAGAGCATTTATATAAGAAGGGATATACTTGAAGTCTTGTAAGAACTTTCTTATAAGTGTCATAACACTCATAAGGACATTTTTTGACAGTTAAAGCCTTTGAGAGTAAAGCTTTAATAAAAAAGACACAATAAGAATAGAGGTTTTCTTGCACTCAATATAAGAGTATAAACATTATCTCATTATGAGAATGAAAGGCTTAGTAACTCTAGTAGACTTAGTATCTCATAATAATACTACTATGAGTGTTAATTTAATTCTTATTACAAGAGCTATTTTCTTGAGGGTATCGAAGAGTGTTAAGAGAGTCTTATGAGATAATTTTCCAATTTCAAAGAGTTTTGCTCTGGAGAGTTTGTTAGTTGGGAAATTACCAGTTTCGGAGGATAGGAAAGGCGAACGACCCTACCTGCAGGCTCTGCCTGGAGAAGAATGTCTGCTCGTCTGAGGAGTTCCTGCTCGAGCATGCTAATCTAGGCGATAAGCCGCTAGGCAAAACTGCTGAACTTGTTCTTAGTATTTGGGTGTAGTACAATAGGCCAAGTGAATGGCCCCAGTACCTTTGGACCCAGTACCTCACACATAAAAGAAAGGATTATTGACCACATATGTGGAGTACTTTATGATAATACCAACTGATAATATAGAATTCAACCCAATAAGTGAACGACTATGTTCAATACGTCTCCAAACGAAATTCTTTACCCTATCGATCATAAACATAATCGCAAGTACGGAAAAGAATGGGAACATGACCAAGGACACTTTATGGTATAACTTTGAGGGAGCACGCATATGCTACGGCCCTTGCAATGTCATCAAGATGGTGATTGAAGATCCGAATGCCAAAATTGGCACAGAATGACCATTGGAAAGTCTTCACGAAACATCAAGCAATAACAGAAAGCTTGACTTTGTAATGCGCAAAAATAAAATCGTCAATTCAACTTATTTCCCAAGAACGGATATTCACAAATACACATGGCAATCTCCTAGCGAAACATACTGTAGTAGCACGAACGTGAATTCCAGATAGAGAGAAATACATACAAATTTCTATGCGATAAAAGAGCTTCAATTTGCGTTTGGGATGTAAACAAACTTTTATAGATTTGAATTTATATCCCATCTCGAGTAAAAATAAGACTCACCCGCTCTTAGCATGCAACAGGCACCAAAAGCATCGAGCATCCGCAACAAGCACGGTATGTCTGAATAAAATTTCTATATTTCTGCAGGCATGAACGGACTAGTCCAAACGAAGCATGGTACGCTCACTTGTTTTATACTAAAGGTAACAAAATTGGGGCTTTAAAAAATAAAGGGTGAATTAATCATATTCAGTAGACCGGTTTTCGTTCGATTGCGTAGATCAAGCAGCATTGGGTGTGGTTAGTACTTAGTTTGGTGACCGCTTGGTAAAGGGACACTTGCATAAAATTGCTTATATCTCGGAAAACTTTGCTCGTACGGGATTTTTGATAAATTTTAGGACCCCTACGGAATGCAATGATGTCAGAATACTTGGTGGCTACACTTGTTAGTTTGACGTCAGGACACTTGTTGCCTTTATTTCCAGCTATCTTGAATTACAATTTATGGAGGATAGAAAGGGAGGAGGACCTCACCGGTAGGCGGCTACCCATTAGGCACATTACTGAAATTGCTGAACAAGCGGTTTGGGCTACAAATGTGAGGTTTAGGAGTGTAGTACAATAGTCCATTAGAACGGTCCGCGATATTTTTGGACACAATACCGCATTAAAGAATAAAATTAGCAGAAGACGGAATAACATATTATTATAATTTACTAAAATAAACAACTACTAATTGAGATAATCAGAAACTTTTAATTTGTAATTTAAAAATACAGTATATTAAAAATAAATACACAATATCAAACTTTTAATATCACACCTAAAAATTTATACCTTTAAATTCTTAGCGTATAAAACTTCGTCGCACCTATTACAAAGCGTATCTTCTGTTTCAACAGAAAATCTTCTACAGCGAGGACAAAGCCTATTACCAATTTCCTTTACATTAACTTCTAAATCCTTTTCAGTTGGAAGCAATAATATACTGGAAACTTGTAGAAGTTCGCACAATTCTGACTTGTCCGTTACTTCACCAATTTGTTGATGAACATTCTGAAAAAAAAAACAATATTATTATCGACTGTTATTTAAGTGGATAAATTTCATGGCACCTTTAATGAATCCAAAATTTTATCTGAAGCATGAATTTCACAATTTAATGTCCACGTATTCATATCTTTTGCTTTTTGATACAGTTGCTGACGTACATCAAATATGGCACCAAATATGGTTTCAATTTGCGGATAACTCCATTCATCTTGAAATCCAACAATACTTTTGTAAAATGGTTGCTTATCTAGAGAATAGTTGCAATTAAAACAAATAAATCAAACAATACTCTCCCTGATAACATACCATAATAACTCCAACTTTCTTCAACTAAAAATGGCACAATTGGCCACAGTACTTTACATAAAACATAATAGCATTGTGTTAGGACACGTTGTGTAACTTTATACTGTGCGTCTGTTCCACAATACAATCGATCTTTAATCAAGTGCAGATATATTGAAGAGACTTGATTTGTTACAAAATTCAGAATTGTCGATGTTGCTCGATTGTATTCGTACGAAAAGTAAAATTTTTGCGACTGAAAAATAATAATATCGAGAGTATACGCTTTAGGACAGGAAAACAACAGGCGAGTTACTTACTTCCATAAAGAAGTTATACAAAGCGTTTAGAAAATATCTGTCTAAATAAGTCAAGCTTTTGTACTGTAAATTTGTGTTATTTGGTTTATCATCTTGATTTTCACCGATTACTCCATTTAGATATCGTAGCGTTCCTCTAATCTTACTTAGGCTCTCTGAGCAGCTTTGAAATAAGTTATCACTTACTGTTATGGAAGTATGCTGAGTTGCATGTGATGCTACCCACCATCTGTTTAGAGATAAATCAATGTCATAATAATGTTATCTAATGGTATACTCTATTTATTGTTTGTTTTTTATGTGATAGACCTAAGCTTAAGAAAAAACCTTGTACTCAGGGCCGGATTAACAACTTACGCGGCCCTAAGAAATTGAAATCTCTGTGGTCCCTTTTTATAAATTTTGAGACATTATAAGTATATAATAATATACACTGCAAGAAGAACAGCAAGTTTTGCAGAAAGAAGAAGATAGAAAGTGGTGCAACAATCAAAAGCAGGAAGATTCAGGGGAAGAAATATAACCATCGACAAACATAACCTAGAAGTAGTCGGTAAAACAGTGTACCTTGGATCTACCATCTTCTTCTTCTTTGTCCGTTCGGCAGTCCGAGCGGGACGTCCCCGCAACGGATGCGCTGCTGTCGGTGCCGCTGGGTTTGAAGCTCTATTCACGATTCGTATCCATTCTTGCCGGTTTTTGGCGGTGTCTCGAGCCTCGGTAACTGATAATTGTTAATTTTTTAGGTCACCCTCCATATTCTTTAGCCAGGTTTTCTTCGGTGCCAATCGCTGGATTCTCCAGTCTGCAGGACGGTTTCACCAGAGAAGTTTACGTGGCAAGCGGTTATCATCCATTCGGCAAACATGTCCAAACCACCGTAGTCGACGTTTTTGCATTTCTTCTTCGATCAGCTGATCGCATCTTTGTCGAACTGTCTCGTTTCGAAGGCGAGCGAGGAGTGAGACACCGAGAATCTGCCTCAAGTATCGCATTTGGAAGACCTTGAGCTTCTTAACGTCCGGTCCAGTGTCCACGATTCAGTTCCATAAAGAAGAATAGTAAGGATCAACGTTCGGTAAAGGCCCGTGTGCTGAAAGTCGAGTCGTGCTTCGTGACAAGTTGTTTGAGTTGCAGAAAGTGACGTTTCAGTCGAATAACGACTTTAAGCACAGGGTCCTAGAGTGGAAGTGCTAAGTTGAGTTTAGACCCCTGCACTGAAATTCGTGATTCGACTGAATTTAAGGATTTTTCAGATGGATGATTCTCAATGGCACGTGTTCGGTTTCCAAGACTCTCCGCAAGCTGTTCCAATCGATACAATCGAAAGCGGATTTGAAATCGATGACAGTTCGTTTGCCGCAACGAATTATTTCTTCCATTAGCTGACGGAGAGCGAATATTTGATCAATGGATCCTTGATGTGGTCTAAATCCCGATTGTTCTTTCCAGCTCGTTTGCTCTCGATTTTTCTGTAGCCTCGATTGTATTTTGGTAAATACTTTGCCGACGATCGAAAGAAGGCTAATACCGCGATAATTCTTGCATTCCCGACTGTCGCCTTTCTTAAAAATTGGGACAACGATGGCTTTCTTCCACATCGAAGGGACACGATACGAATGCCATGTGTGTGTTATGACAACATGAAGTCGTTGCGATAAGACATCACATCAGGTCTACAATTACAAAAAGAAACGAAAAAAAAGAAGAAATAACTAGACGAATACTTCTGGCTTAGAAATCTTCCTCAAGATTTGTACACAGGAAATCGAATCTCACTCTAGAAAACAATAATACGACCAGAACTGTGTTATGGCAGCGAGACTATTACCCAGGACATAAGGAACGAATCAACAGGTTTGAGAGAATAGTTCTCAGGTGCATACTAGGCCCACCCAGAGGGGACGGAATATGGCGAAGGAGATACAACAATGCGTCAAAATTTACACAATTTCATCGACCGCCAGATTTTGGCCGTGACACTTGCAGGACCGAGGTTAGAATGAGGGTAGGGAGCAAGACCATAAATTTAAAATAAAACCACCCTATTTTCAATTGATCAAACCAAATAACAATTAATTACCTACCTCATCACATCTGTTCCATATTTTTTAATTATATCACCAGGTGAAATAACATTTCCTAAAGATTTTGACATTTTATAACCCTTGTCGTCGACTGTAAATCCATGTACAAAGATTGATCTAAAAAAATTTTTGAAATGAAATTTACCAACTTACTTCAAATTAAAATTTATACTTATATGGTGCTGAATTTCTTAATGCTACACTTGTCATTAAAGAAGATTGAAACCATCCTGTAAATTGATCATAACCTTCTAAATATAAATCTGCTGTTTTCAATCCATCTAAAGCAACAGACCATGATATTCCGGAATCAAACCAAATATCAAAAATATCCTGGAAGTTTTGAAGTTAATGCAATACATTTCCAAGCGATTTTAATTTCTTTTTACCTTGCCGCGTTCTATTTGATCAATATTCAAATTGAATTCTCGCAATAGATCTTTTGGTATTAACTCATTAATCTCCGTAGACCACCAAAAGTCTATATTCCCTTCCTTACGAAGGAGATTACTGATATGATCGATTACCTTTCTAAAAATATTTAGCATTAAATTAATCTTTTAAGGATGCATAGAAACAAAGTACTCATTAGTTATAACAGCTTTAGTAGATTTATCATAAAACACAGGAATTGGAACTCCCCAAGATCTTTGACGGGATATACACCAATAGGGTCGCTTCTGCAGTTGAGTAATTAATGATTTTTTGCTACTTTCCGAATGAACTCGTGGATGTATGTTAACTTTTAGTATCTAAAATATTTATATAGTTTTTTAATACAGAAGAGAATAATTTTTCTATTTTACTTCTTCAACTGCCTTGTTCTTAAGCTTCTCTGTGTTTATGAACCATTGCTCGCTAGCACGTATTATGACAGGTTTTTTTGTACGCCAATCTATTGGATATGAATGTGTTATCTTACCTGAATGTATAACGTCTTTATCCAAATACTTCAAAACTAAGTCATCTCCTTCAGTTAGTACATCCTTTCCCTGGAGAAAACTTGGAGCACTGATTGTGTATTTTCCTTCTTCATCTACGAAGCTGATCTAAAAATATTAAACTTTTAAAATGAATTTCAATTTTACTTTTTATTAGTATTTTATCTATATTAATAAAAGAAATTTTCTGTATGTTTGTATGAATGTGTGCGCTATAGCGCTCGCACCAGTCATCGCAGAGCTTCGATATTTTGAATGAAAGTCCGTGGGAGTCTTTCATGAAACACCTCGAAGCCCGATTTTCGAAATTCAACATGGCCGCCAAAAAATAACCGAAATTCAAAATGGCCATCCAAATATGAATTTTCAAATTGTGTTCCGATTTCGATGAAAGTTGGTATCTAGGAGTTTTTAAGGTCGCTAATAACGAATAACGTACCGCAACTATTTCGAACTGATGAAAGTACGATCATAACCTCCTAGCGGTGGCCACTGGTAACTATCCTATAAGAGAGGATAGGCTAATATGATCGGGCTAGTCTCTTCCAAGTAAGGTTGGCGTAAGGCTAATAATATCACTCGGAAATAAGTACTATTACGGAACGAGCAACATCTGTCTCGTTCAAGGTAAGAGTGGCGTGGCTCCATATACCAGAGTAAGCGCTCATGGAAACGCGGATTGAGTTAAGTTTCGTTAAATCCAAGAAAACTCCATGAAACACGTCGGATAAAGCCGGGTTTTGCATATGTGTTTGTTTAAGTGCGTTTAATGGACATATATCAACAACGGAGATGCGACGTAAATTTAATTATCTGTGACTTTAACCCAGAACCGTCATGGAAACAGCATCGAACTAACTTGAGGGGAAAAGCTTTCTGTAAACTCAACGAATACTCTACCCCGGCTCATGGAAAAGCAGTATATATCAAATTATCCTACGCCTACGACAGGGGATTCCCAACGAGCATGTGAGTGTACGGGAATTACCCTCGCGGCTAATTGTATTGTATGTCAAACAAACTACTGGGTTAGTCAAACAAAGACCCCTGTGCTGAAAGTCGAATCGTGTGTCGTAAAAAGTCGCTTGAGCTGAAGAAGGTGACTTTTGAGCCGAATGACGACTTTCAACACAGAGGCTTAAATTCAACTTAGAACTTCTACTATAGGCCCCTGTGCTGAAATTCGTAATTTGACTGAAAGGTGACTTTCTTCAACTCAACCGACTTGTCACATTACACGACTCGACTTTCAACACAGGGGCCAAAGTATTCAGCCCAATTCTAAACTACGCTGGAATTGCTTCCGCTGAAATTTTCTTACATCGGTAACATAAACTCGTCTGTAACCGAGAGTAATTTCGAAATTACAATTTATGCTACCATATAGGAAAATTTCGACGGAATCAATTCCAAGGTAGATAAGAATTTGCCTGAATTCATTCCTCATTCATGAACATAGCTACTTAGAACAAAATATTTTTTTTTTTATGTGACAGTGCTAAGCTCAGGAGTTACCCTTTGTACTACTAGTCCGTCATGTCATTTGTCACGTCATGGTGCAATGTCTAGCAGTAAGCTTAGTACGAGGGAGGGGGGGGGGGTTATAAGGGTACGGGAGGGTATTGAAGAAGGTGGTGATGAACCCTGCGTTTGAACTCTTGGATGTTATAGGAGCTCGGAAATACCGACTGCGAGAGATTATTCCACAGTCGACTTGTTCTATTTACAAACGAATTCATATCTTGTTGAGTGCGTGAAAGGGGAAGTTGCAGGTGGAGGTAATGAGACGAGTGGGCTAATCTGGTGTTGCGGTTATAAGAGTGCCGTGTAGGCAGGAGAGCGTTTATTTCGGAGGAACAGTCACTATGATAGTAGCGATAAAATTTTGTCAGTGCTGCTACATTCCTACGGTGGCTCAAGGGGTCGATGGTGGAGCAGGCGGTGTCGTCATCAATTAATTTGAGTGCCCTTTTTTGCACCTTATCTAACCATGCCAAGGTGGTTATTGGAGCGCCGCCCCAAACGAGGGAGTTATATTCGAGAAGAGGCCGAATGTAGGATTTATAAATAACAGCACGGGCCGATGGCTGGAGGAGGAACTTGCACCTCTTAAGAAATCCCAAGCACTGGGATGCTTGTTTGTCGATTTGGAATATGTGATCATTCCAACGCAAGTCTTTGGCTAATGTCACACCTAAGATGTGTAGGGATGGGTAGGCCTTTAGTTCAACGTCATCCACTGTCAAGGATGGTGAGGTGTTGAACTTCTTTTTTGAGATAAGACAGTACTTGGTTTTGGCGGGGTTGAATTCGACACGATTCTTCTTTCCCCAATAGATGTCATTTTTAATAGATTTGGACATTAGTTCACGATCATCAAGACAGGATCTGGCACGTCTCTGTCTTGTATCGAAGCTGTACGAGTAACTTAGAGTACCGTCGTCAGCGAAGCTGAGAAGTGGGTTGAAGGGGATTGAAAGTAGGTCATTTATAAAGATGAGAAAAAGGGCCGGTGATAAAATTGACCCCTGGGGGACCCCCGCAGAGACGGGGGAGATTCAGATTTGACGCCATCCAATAATACCTTGATTGAACCGCCGGAAAGGAAACTCTCCACCCACTTATACAGAAGCGAGTCAATTCCAATAGCATTGAGTTTAGCTAACAAGGCTGAGTGCCATACTCTATCAAAAGCCTTGGAGATATCCAAAGCAAAGATTTTTTTGCAGTCCCGCAAAACCCGCGGATCGCGGGATTGTTGACCTCGATCCCGCAAGCTTGCAGGATTGAGATTTTGATGCAGGATTGGATTCCCTAGTTATATCCCTTACATTTATAACATAACAAGACATTTACACCATCACAAATTATACATCGCTCCCATCCAATGTTAACTCTCCCTGCCTCTATGATTTTTGAAAACAATTGATGATCGATCTTAATAATAGCACTTAATAGTTAAAAGTAGCAAATCTAAGAATTTAGTAAAAAAAACTTAAAAAACCTACAACTGGCATTTTATATTCAAGACTAATAAGAAAATCTTCAGGTCCATGTGCTGGTGCTGTATGTACTAATCCAGTACCTTTACTCTCCTGGACGTGATTTGCTGGTAAGAACGGCAGTTCTTGAGAGTCAAAAATTGGATGTTTGTAAGATATTCCGCTTAATGATTCACCTATAATATAAAAGACTTTTAATTATAATTCTTTGTCAAAGTTATCACCGACCTGGTAATGTTAAAATTATGTTTATATCCACTCCTGTTAAATTTTTCAAATTATCTACTAGCCCTGTAGCTAAAAGGTAGTAGGATCCATCTCTACCCAGTTGTACTAAACTATAATCCAAATTAGGATTATAGCATACTGCTTGATTTGAAGGTAGTGTCCAAGGGGTTGTTGTCCATATTAACGCAAACATATCTTTATCGTTCAAATGACTAAGTATAACGCTGGGTAGTTTTGTTAATTTAAAACGAACAATAAGCGAGGGGCTAATAAAATTTGCATCATATTCAAGTTCTGCTTCGGCTAAAGCTGTTCTGTAAAGTATTAACTAGTAGCATAGTAGTGAAGATAAAAGTATAACTTTTACCTAGAAGATGGTGACCAGAAAACAGGCTTAAGTGCCCGATATACTAACTGATTGTTATATAATTCTAAAAATATATATAATTGATTAAGAATATATTTTGAATCAGTGGTTTTATATAGATTTTCTGATTGCGCCCAATCTCCTATCACGCCCCATGATTGGAATCCTTTCTTCTGTTCTTCAAGTGCAGTCAGAGTAAATAGTCGGCCTGCAATTTTATAGACAATATTTTAGTAAGAACATTTAAATAAGCGATAATTATTTACACTTTTGTCTTATTCTCAGAGGGCTCAGGTTAGCATTTTCAGATAGAACCCTATGCTCAATCGGAAGACCATGACAGTCCCATCCAGGTTTATAATGAACTTTCCTCTTATTGGCAACATGATGCCGTAATGTTATGTCTTTTAATACCTAGAAATTTTAAGTTTTAAGAAGTTTGTTGGAATATTAAGCATTTATTTCCTTATAGTACCTTATTTACAGCATGTCCCATATGAAGTTCTCCATTGGCGTAGGGGGGACCATCGTGTAAGACAAATTCCGGCAAGGAATTGTGTTCTCGTTGATATGCATATAGTTCTTTAAAGCACCCCTATCACACAAAAATAATATATTAATAATATTCCATAAATACTTGAGACATGCATACCTCAACAATTGACTTCTCCACTTCACGTCGTCTAGACTCGCTCAAACGAGATGGAAATTTAGTTTTTGGTAAATTTATGGTATGGGTATATTTTGGTGTACTTTTTGCTGCTTGCTTAGTTGAGTAAAAACGCAGTGCTAACTTATAATTATTGCGAAAACATCGTAATTTATTAAACATTTTTGCCGGTTAATCAAGATCACAGAATATATTGACAGACACTGTGGATACTGCATAGACATAAGATCTAGTACGTTGATTTGTGAAGCTGGTAAGGAAAGCTCTAATAGAAAAGTTAACACATTTTTGTCCTCTTGTTTACATTTCTCCGCCAAAAGCTTGAAAGAAATTAGAAGAGTAGTGGGAGTCATCTGGGCCAAAACAAACTACTCTGGAGAAATTGGAATGGTATAAAGTCAAGCTTAGCGTACCAGATGTCGACCATGTAATTCTATCAATTCTCAATAAGAAGTCAATAACAGTTGATTTTTGAAAAAGTTGGTAATATGAAAGCGTCAAACCAAAAGCGCGGAAAGACAATTTCGTTCTACCCTGATCAAGGGAAGGTTTCTCCACAGTTGAATTGTTCTTTTATAGTTCGTTTATACTTCTAGACCGAAGTTCGAATCACAAAATCCTCGAAGAAGAGATCAAGATGGCGTCTGATGAGGAAACCTCATTTATCGAGCTAGAACTGCAGAAGAGGTAGAAAATAGCATAAATAGTGACCTGAAAATCTTCAAGGACTGGGCGGATGGAAATAAATTAAAGATAAATTAAAAAAATACTAAGTATATGATATTCCATCAGAAAAATAAGGCAGATATCAGAATTACGGTCAAGATAGGCGATGAAAAAATAGCTAGGGCAACTGAAGTTGTCTACCTAGGACTTTCAATTGATGATGGTCTGAACTGGAGGAAGCACATAGGCAAAATAGGAAAAATCCTCGCCCCTCTAATAGGAGTTTTCAAAAGAAACCCCAAACTCCAGGAGAAAATAGCGCTTCAGGTTTATAATGCACATATCCTATCTAGGGTCCGTTTTAGTATCCTTAACTGGTCGCAGTGCTCTCAGCGAGTGTGCGCAGATGTAAAAATTCTGTTAAACAGGGCGCTGAAAGCACTATATGGTCTTCCATGGAGTACAGCCACTCAAGATGTTTACCGACTCGCGGGACAATTAACTTTGGACCAAGTCATCCGAATGGAAAAGGCAAAGTTCGTATATAAGTTGAAGGAAAAACATCTGAGATCAAACTTAGAAATTGTGCAATATTCAAGCATACACGACTACATTACGAGAAACAGGGACAACTTTAGGCCAACGCAACCTAGAACGGAGAGGACAAGAAAGGGTCTGCTTTATACTGCGGCGGAAATTTACAATACTCTGCCGGACCACATCAAATCAGCTCCGTCTTTAGTAACGTTTACAAAAAGGTTAAAGAAGTATCTGATGGAGGAGGTTCAGCCTCATTAATTGTTTAATTTAATTTCTTTAATTTTTATTTGCATTTATTCTTTTTAATTCTTATTTTAATCTTTATCTATTAATTTTTTATATATCAATTTTCTTATTTATTTATTTTTATCTATCAATATTTATTTATTCATTTTTATTTATTTCTCTTTCACTTTTTCACACTTTTCAAATAATACTTCTAAGCTTTTAAAAATGATTTTGAACTAGTAAATAAGCGCTCCCCAACTCTCATACCAGCTTCGCTGACTGAGTGGGGATTTTGTAAATATTATTTATAATGATACAAAATAATGTACTTGTACTTATAATAATAATAGTAAATAATAAAATAATAATAATAAGAAGAATATGGTCCTGTAAGGGTTAACTAGAACGAATGGCGCATTAGAACAAACAAAGAGCTTCAAAAAATATGTGATGAAATAAATATAGCTTCATACATACAATTGAATAGACTGCGATGGCTGGGACACGTTGTACGAGCTTCAGAAGATAGAATGCTAGCCAGGATTTTTAATTGTATACCATCAGAAAGGGGAAGACCAAGAAATAGGTGGATGGATGACGCGCTAGAAGATATACGGAAACTAGCTAGCAGGACGTAGAGACGACTGGAAGAGCAGACTTCAAGAGCCCCAAGTCCTGCAAGGATTAGCGCCATTTATGAAGAAGACGAGCGGGCTGGCCCCTGGTTGTCATCCAATATTTTGGCCCCTGTGCTGAATGTCGAGTCGGGATTTGTGACAAGTTTTTTGAGTTGAAGAAAGTGACGTTTTAATCGAATTACGATTTTCAGCATAGTGGCCTAGAGTGAAAGTGCTAAGTGCGAGTTTAGCCCCCTGTGCTAAAAGTCGCAATTCGTCTGAAACGCCACTTTCTTCAACTCAAAAAACTTGTCACAGATCACGACTCGACATTCAGCACAGGGGCCTTTGTTGCATTCAAGATATTCATTCCATGAGTTTACTGTTTATTATTGTCTCCATGATTTTGGCGAGAAATCAGATAGATCACGTGGCCGTCAGCTGCAGATGGAGAACTATTCTAGAGGATGTCAGGACCTTTAGAGGAGCAGACACTGGAGGTGACCACCTTTTCATAGTAGCAGCTATTCGCCTTAAAATCGCCGCAATCAGAAACGTTGAACGCGATGATGAAAACCGTAGATGGTTTAACGTAGAGCTTCTGGGTGGAAACGTAAAACAGCGAGAATTTGGCTGGAAACCTGCAACAAATATTAAACCAGCCAACCGTTTCTGACGACAACAATATTGAAGAGCTGTGGAGTACGATAAAGGGCACTATATTGACGACTGCGGAAACGGGTATCGGTTATGTCCATAGAAACATGCAACACTGGATCTCGGACACAACCTGGCAAAAAATAGAACGCAGGAGGGCCCTAAAACATAACGTGCACTCTACAAGCAACAGCTTTGTATTATCCGACAGCTTTGAGGTGAGTTCAGGAGTACGACAAGGATGCCTACTTTCGCCATTACTATTTCTTATAGTAATAAACGATATCCTTGTGGCGCTCTAGATAACAGAACAGGCGGCAAACAATGTGGTTTGCTAGACCGTCTTAAGGATCTCGACTACACGGATGATATCTGTTTGCTGGCCCACAGGCACCACGACCTCAATTTGGCAACAGAAAGTAGTCCAGCAGGCTTCAGGCTCAACTCCAACGTTAAGGCAGTTCTTTTGTACGGTTGCGAAACATGAAAAGTCAATCAATTCTGCGTCGTATACTAAAAATCCGCTTGCAAGATAGAATTTCTAATGAAGAACTATGGCGCCAAGGCAGGAGAGACGACAAAAATCAGGCGAAGAAAATGGAATTGGATTGGTCACACCTTACGATGTGAAAACGAGAATCTAGCCAAACCGACCTTTAACTGGAATCCGCAAGCATCCCGTAGAGTCGGAGGACCTAGAACAACGTGGAGGAGGACCCTACTAGCAGAGGCCACAACAACTGGGAGATCCTGGACAGAGCTGAGAGCTGTCGCGCAAAACAGAGTCCGCTGGAGGGCAACTGTTTCCGCCCTATGTCCCATGAGGGATTAAAGAAGCATAAAGAAGAAGATCTACGAGCCCTAGGTATAAGAAATTGGAGACCAAGCCAGGGACCGACAGTTCTGGAGAAGGATGTTGCAGGAAGCCAAGGCCAATAACAGGCTGTGGAGCTATTTATGATGATGATGAATATTGAATAGCGAAACTATACATCATCCCGCTGGTATCCCATTTTTCAATCGTTTTAACGATTTATACAAAACCCTCTTTACCCTTTTTAATCAAATTCGCAGCTTTAGCCACGGCTTTATTCTCTGGTACTTCCACAGAGACATAGAACAAAGATCAACTCTGAGCTTACGCTTGCAATATTACCATCTACTTAAGTGGCATTATAGTACAATTAAAACTACGTTAAAATTATAAAATATATAAATATCTAAAAAGTTTGTACACACTTTAACAAAAAATCTCTTAATTTTAGTCTGAGACTCTGTTTCCCACCACAAATAATATGTGTATTTTTATCGTCAATTTTAATAGTTGTCTCCTCACTGGGTAGTACTATAACCACAGCACCAGAGCCACTTTTCTCCATTTTTACGTCCGTAATTCCATCCTGCATAAGTTTCTTTAAGAACAAGTCCACATCTAACGTTCCCCATTCATATTTTGTTTTCTTAAGAGTGTTTTCCCTCGAAGGAATCGATGATTTTACATCAGCAGTATCATCGCACGGTTGAATATCATGCAAATTATCTTTCACTTTAAGGACACCAGTAATAGTAGATAAATTAGTACCAGCAGCTACTTCTTTGGGAACAATAGTGTGCGCCAATTCTGAGGCAAGGTATACTCTGTTACGTTTACGTTTTAATGGAAGTTTAATTACTTCACCGTTTTTAAAAGTAATTACTTGTTTGTCCTGCAAAAGAAAAAAAGGATCGATATTGCTTTTTGGGAATACTAACGAAACTCATACCGGTATTTGATCAATAACTAAATCCACTTTATGTGGTGCCATTAGTGGTGGTTGTATATAACTTTCTGGTATCACAAGAGCGTTGGGCTTGAGTTCTTTTATTAATTTATTTGCTTGTTGAAAATTTAACGAAGTCTCGATTGGGCAATATACTGCCTTCATAGCAAGAGGCTGAAAAGGTGCTAGTGCTTGCAAATAAGGAAAATCTGGCTCTGAAAAAATATTGCATTAGTCTTTCAATCAATAAATAGACCTTTAAAAATAAATTTTACCTGTGAATATGATGGTATGCTGCGGATTATTTCCCCAAAGTTCTATAAAATGTACTGCATCACCAAATCTTAGGCTGGGATGTCCGCAAAACACAACACATGGCTATATTATATTATTAATTGTCGTTAACTAGATAACACTATGAATTGCATTACTTACTTGTCGGAATTCTGTACTAAATCCTTCAGAATAAATGTGCTTATAGTGCTTGAGTCTAGCATTTCTCACCAAAAAGGCATGTGGGAAAGGATCGTCTGGAATATAAACTTTATTCTGTTTCGCAGTACTTAACCATTCTGCTAAAATATTTGAATATGCTAAAGAGCTATCCGCTACAGGAGATATGAAAAACATAGGAATATTAGATAATCCTGCATTGTCTAAATTTGTTGATAAGCATTCAAACAAGTCGTATACAACTCCGGATGGATAACAGGGTATCAAAACAGATCCATTATTTCGTAATGTTACAGCTAATAAATGAAATTTCGTTTTTAATAAAAATATTTACTTGAAATCAATGCGTGTGTACTCACCGACATTCATACACAGTTCTCCTAACATAGTGTCAGGATTGACATGGGGTGCCTGTGTTAATCCAGTCATAATAACTACATCGGCATGTTTAAGTGCTGATTGATTAATTGGTCGAGGATGAGTTGTTAAAGTTGAAGATCCACTCACGTAAGCAATCTTTTCATGGCCAGTGCTTAGAACCCAATTGCTGGACCCTAAACAAAACCCCGAACTAACTGGAGTTACTTGCAGAGCACCAAATATGTCCTGTAAATAAATGACAACACAAATTTTCTAGAAGAAGAAATGCATGTCTTCTGAATGTTGGGGCTGGGAATGTCAATTCTCTGAATGTGGTTTGGAAGATTATTCCAGACTCTGAGAGTGTACACAAGGAAGGAACGACTACCAATTAGGCAAGTGTGAGCAGGAATCAGGAATGTAATGGATCTCAAAGGAAAGAGGAAGTCAGAAAGGTAGCAAGGGCTTTTGGTATAAAAAGCTTATGCAAGAGAAGTAAAGCCATGGAGTCAAGGAATTGAAAGAGATCACAACCCAGTAAGGAATTTAGGACACCCGACACGTGATCAGATCTTCTTAAATGAAGAATGAACCTAAGACAGTCATTAAATGCCACCTTAAGACGATGACGGCAGAATGTGTCGAAGGAAAGCCGTACAGGAACACCAAGAGATTTGATAAATTTGGCTCGAATAGGCGAGGATAACAAACTGCCATGTAGCCATAGTTTACGAAATGTGCCATAGATCTTAGAGAGCACCAATGAGACATGATTGCAGCAGGAGCTTTTGGAATTGACAACAATACCCATGTTTTTGGCACAGTCAAGGATTGGAAGGGGATCATTATTATTAGAAGAACTGGAAAACCATCCGCGGACAGCGAGCGACGACTAAGGAAAAGTGCTTGCGATTTAATTGGATTTAATTTAAGGAAATTACTAGAACTCGTTCGTTAATATGAGACAAGGTGCTATTGAGTTCAGGCACACAATCGTCATTTTGATTAGGAGGACAAGAGATATATAGCTGGAGATCATCAGCATATAGAGGTGAAAAGAGCAGCGACGGATAACAGGGGGAAGATCATTCATCTAGAGGGAGAACAGCAAAGGACCAAGAACCGAACCCTGAGGCATACCTGCAGGCACTCTCAGGAAATAGGAAGTAACATTATTATGCTGAGAAGAGAAGAAAAAAGACGAACAGAAGACGAGGAAAAGTGATACCGTTGACTAAGTTTATGGAGCAGATGCGAGTAAACTACAAAGTCGACTTCTTTGGATAGGTCAAGAAGAATCAGCGGAGACGGACTTTTTAGGAATGTGTGTCTATGGCTTTATTCCAGAGTAAAAGTACTTGGGAAATTGTCAGCCAATAATTAAGAATATGCGTGATAGTATCACGGGGAAAAAATCTTAAGAAAGCGAGGAGAAATACCATCATAGCCAACGCTATTGGACGAAATGGAAACAATATGCTAAATACGCAATAGAAATTAAAACCACTAGTGCTTAGAGTTGAAAAAAGGGATTCGAAGGTTTAAGACAGTGGGAAACTCGGAGGAGATTGAATGAAAGATGCATTGAGTGAGTTTACATCAACATCAAATGAGTTAAGCTCAGAAGTATGAAAACCTAGAGACCGAATGTTAGACAAAAGTTGCTTAAGGAACAGAGCAGGATCACGTTTACGGGAGTAAAATTCACGCTTGGCCAATTTGACTTTGCTATTGACTAAGTTGCGGCGATTTTTGTACTCACTGAGGTAGCTCGGGATCATAGTTCTGCGATAAATCTGTCACTGACGGTGACGGTCTAGAAGAAATGTTCGTTGTTTGCGGCCCATTAGAATCTCGGCAAAAGAGAGGCGATGTTGTTAGTGAAAATAAATTGTGTTATAATTGCTTAGCGGTAAGCTACATGGCACACGTATGACACCCTTTTGCATTACGACCGGATTTCTGCCTCAAGTGCTCTAAACTGTTCCCAGGAGCACATACCAAGCAAGTCGGAAACATGACTTACAAACCCAAAAATGCCCTACTAGCTACCGCAATGATTGAGGCTAAATTGCTGTGTGGAGATTGGATACCGTTAAGAGCATTACTCGACCCAGATATTTAAGTAACATTTATCAGTTCTAATGCAATTTAACTCTTAAAACTGAATAAAATCTTGGGAGAAACTCTAATGGGGCAGGCACTCTCCATCGTCTAGCTTGATTTAAGATCCAGGCATGACACATCCATTAGCCTTCATGCGGAAGCCATGGTTGTAAGCAATTTAACCAAGATTCTCACATCAGAACGTGTACGAATCGATCACTGGGAATATGTGAAACAGCTGACATTGGCTGACCCCAAACTCAAGAACCCAGGACCCACTGATAGAATCTTAGGGGTAGAAGTTTATTCTAAAATAATAGAAGTAATACATGGAGCTCCAGTGACGCCGATTGTTTTGGTTATATGTTGTTTGGTGAGCTTAACAATTCTCGTCTATAGAATGTGCCTCCTTCGTGTTATACTGTCAGCTTATAGACTGTTGTGATGTTACCAGCCAACTTAAACGGTTTTGGGAAGTTGAAGGAGTGCCGAAGTCGACGGAATTATCCCCTGAGAGCGCCTTATCTAAGAAAAGATTTACCACTACCAAGACGACGGCCGATACATAATGCACCTTAATTTTCGCCCACTCCCAGATATAAATTCATATATAGGTATCCAAATTTAGAAGTATACTTACCAATTTCTCATCATAACCAGCAATTTTCACACGCGCCAAGCTATTATGAACATCTGTAATAGAAAAAATATGTTTCCAGTTCCTCGGTTTATATAAATCACACAATGGAGCTGGCAGTAAGTGCAGCATATCCTTCCACTGCATGGCTACATTCGCCTTTGGAGCAGCTTCTATATACTCCACGAGTTCTTCTAAAAAGAATCGTCCAATCTGTAGTGTCGGTTCTGTGGCATAAACTGTCCCCTTAAAGCCAGTCTTTTCTGTGATATAAGGTAATGCTAGCATATTCATATAATTGGAGATTAGAATAACATCGATTTCGCTAAAATCTATAAGCTTATCCATAGGAGGTGAAAACTCGGGAGCTGAGTCTACAAACACCCTGCCAGCACATTCTTTCAGTTCTCCATCTAGTTGGGCATCATGATCTCTACTTGGGTTCCAGCTTAGGACGTTCGATAGTTTCGAGCTTTGAACAAGTGGAAGCGGCAGAAAATTAAGAACTGTTTGGGCAGTCAAGCCGCAGTCGAGCATGATAAGCAGTTCCTTGAAACTTATAACATAGCAAGGTTTGGCCGGATCGCCGCTTAGGCAATACTGTAAAAGAAAATGTTTGTTAAATTGTTTCTAAAACAATAAACTGATAAAGTTACAAGTTTCATTTTTAATCCAAGGAAAATTAGTTTTATGTTTGTTTTCAAATCAAAAATGTCATCAATTTGACATTTCAATCTTCTTAATTCTACCCCGCGCTTTAGCAGAACACAATAATGGCAACATTGCGTACAAAAGTTGCTAGGCAATTAATAGGCGCGTTTATTTATTATTTTCTGTTCAGGAGCATTAAAAACGGAACGAGAAATTTTAATTTAAGGTGTTGTACGAGTTTGAAAATACTGATTGCGGGAGAACTTCTAAGCGGTATTGTGTGGGACAGGGGGTATTGTAAGGTGTGGTGGTGAGCTGAGCGGTCTAGTGTTGTATCGCGGGATAAATATAGCCGTGAAGGCAGGAGGTCTGAATTTCAGTGGCACAGTCACTATGGTTGTTGGTCAGCCATCAATGCAATAAGGGGAATGGCATGCACGTGCCGCAACTATTTCGGACTGATGGAAGTGCGATCATAACCTCCTAGCGGTGGCTACTGGTAACTATCCTATGAGAGAGGATAGGCTAATATGATCGGGCTAGTCCCTCCCAAGCTCTTAACTTCACCCGGCTCCGTATTTTAGAGTATTGGAGGTTGATTTGCTTTGGAGCCGCATTTTGTTGTCTCTTTCGTTGTGGGGTGGAGCGGCTCCGCAGCTTCACTATAAGTGGAATTGTTTTGGTTTTGTGCGGGATGTGACGGAGTATGATTCCAAAGCGGGTCAACCTCTAGTGTTTTGAAGTGTGGGCACCTTTACAATGACAACACAACAGAAATATTCAAAGCAAATTTTGGCAGCTAGTCGCTTGACATGTCAAAAACAAATGTCATTTGATATTTTATGTTAGGTTTGACTTCATTGACAGTAAAATCATATGACAAGTCATATAATGTAAAGGTGCCTTAAGTAATATCATTAATTTTATTGAATAATTAATCAATTTTGAAAAATGGTTTTACCGTCATCTTCAAAAATTGGTAATACTTTCGGCAATAAGCCAACGACTCAACGGGCAATTTTCATAGGGCAGGCAAGGGCAAATACCAAAAAGACCCCGGATAAATTTACACAAACAAACGGTGTACTAGAATAAAAGCAAAATTGCTTAAAATAATAAAAATATAATAAATATTCTAATTACCATATACACGAAAACATATTATCTATACCTTGATTACTTTACATTCTTTTAAAACTATAATTTATTTTAATAAAAATATGTTTTTTTTAATTTAATGAAAATATTAAGACCTCGAACCATTTCCGCAAAATTCACTAACATCGCAAGCATCACAAACGCCATCTTAATACATTTTTTTGTAATTTTGTGACATAATTTGTTGACAAACATTTAATAAAGACGGGAACGATCGCGGCGCGCGTGTTATTTTAATTTGTTTTTGGCAAGCAATGGCTTCAAATGATTCAGGAGTGGATACAAGTAATGACAGCAACGATAGCACGTTCATAATTAAGAATCCAATTGAGCTGCCCAACGTTTTTGAAAATAATGAAAAACACTTGGAAGGTTTCGCCCTACCTCAGGCATTGTCCTTGTACTCTACTAAGCCGAGCTGCCTTCCATCTTGCAGTCATTCATATAAAGTAAAGACCAAAAGTAGAAGCAAATCAAGGCGTGATGCGATATCCAATATGCTCCTAACCGAATCCAAGGAAAGGAAATTACGTCTTGCTGCATCTACAGCAAATATCGAGCTTCTAACACGACTATTGGAATCGGGAACAAATCCGAACTGTTCAGATGAACATAAACGGAGTCCACTTCATTTGGCTGCGTGTCGTGGGTATGCGGACATCGTGACACAGCTATTGAAATATGGAGCAAATCCCAATATTGTTGATTCGCTTGGTAATACCCCACTTCACTTGGCAGTCATTTCGGCAAGTTCCAATAATTTTAATCTAGTTGTAAGGACCCTTCTAAAGGCAGGAGCTAGCGTTCATACACTAGATAGAAGCGGGAAGAATCCCCTCGAATTGGCTGAAAGTAAGCTGAGGCTGATGAGATTCAGATACAAGAATCCTACACCAGATACAAATAAAATTATGGAAGACATGTGTCTATTGATATCGGTGATACTGATGCATTTCTTCAAGGAGCAAAGGGATATAAATGAGCTTGCTGCATTGGAGAAGCGCTTGCAAAATTTAAGTACAGATGACCAAGTCGCTAATGAGGCCGATGCACTTCTAGCTAGAGTTGAGAGATTATCTATAACCAAATAATGTATATGAATTATGTATACAAATGGTTTTCATAATGGCAATTGGAAATATATAAGGAAATATTATTTATACGTTTTACAAAATAAAATATGAATTAGGGTTAATAATCTGATAATTGTTTTAATTTTGATTGTTAAGTAAGTTCTGTATTCTTTTGTAAGTTATCTTTGGGTTTTGGCCATGAATTCTTTTATATCCAGCATTTACTAATCCTCAATTTTACAGTAACTCAGAACCGGAGCCCCCATCTATGGATAGCATATTTAAAACACGAAAAGTTCTTAACACAAATAAATTGTACTTAATTGGTAATAACATATCATTCAGAAAGGTATACCCAGGGGTTCCTGTGCTGAAAGTCGAGTGATGTTTTGTGACAAATCGTTCGAGTTGAATGAAATGACGTTTCAGTCGAATTACTACTATCAGCAAAGGGGCCCAGAGCGGAAATGCTTAAGTTGAGTTTACGCCCCTGTACTGAAGGCTAATAACAGGGTATCATTATTACTCTTAGGTCGGGTCTTCACCTAGCGGACAGTTCACCTTTGTCAGCTGGTTAGCGGGATTCTCCTGCTTCAAGATGTGTCCCTTACACAAAAAAGGAGACCCTCTATCTTGCAGCAACTATAGAGGAATGCCTCTGTTAAACACAACGTACAATGTATTTTCACGTGTACTCTATAATGGACTACAACCATAAGTGGAAAGAATATTAGGTGATTATCAATGCGGGTTTCGTCTTGGAAGATCCACAACATACCAGCTTTTTGTACTCAGAGAAACCCTAGAAAAGGCTGTTGAATTTAACATAAACATCCACATGTTATTCAATGACTAAAATATGATTACGATAGTGGTAGTAATGATTTGATGCTATCCCAGTAGGAATTCCAGGAAGGCCTTACCGATGGAGCATTGATATAAGTAGTCATCTGGTAAGGGGTAAGCCTTATTTTCTTGGGGTTATATGAGCCCTTATATAACCCATTACAAGAGAAGGCAGATGGTAAGGTGTAATCCAGAATTAGACCCAAACAAGTGAGAATTTGCCCGATGACTCATTTGTTTTCTTATTTTTATAATACTCCAGTAGGACTTGTAAACTTACAGAAGTACTGTGAAAAGAGCACTTACTAGTAAGGGGTAGGCCTTACCATACCCCTTACAGATGAGCAGTTCTGTAAGTACTCAAACGTAAGTACTTATATAACTACTCTAGGAAAAGTAAGGCCTTACCTCCTATGACATCGTTTGTAAAAATAAGCACTTCTATAAGGGGTATGGTAAGGCCTACCCATTACTAGTAAGTGCTTATTTCAGTACTTCTGTAAGCTTACAGGTCCTACTGGGTATTTATTAAGAAAAACATGTGCTCCGGTGCTCATATCTTCAAATTCTAACATTTTAAAAATTTTATCAACACACTTCAATTAAATGTTTTATTTTTTTTGTACTATTTTCTCTTCGAGTGGTTAAATAATAAAATTTCGCACTAAAATATAAGTAAATACGCACCATATATTTTACGTACAACAAACCGACGACTGGCGACCATGTACATTTTTTTTTGTGGCAAGATGAAGCTTAGGAGTCACCCTTTGTACTACTAGTCCGTCATGTCTTACAAGTTATGGTGCAATTTATAGTAGCAAGCTTGATCTGAAGGAAAGATGAGATAGGATAGGTTAGGGGTCTGGAGGGTGCATGAGTAGATGTCGATGAACCTTGCGTTTGAACTCTGAGACGTTATATGAGCTCGGAAACACCGACTGCGAAGAGAGTTCCACAATCGAGTTGTTCTATTTATAAACGAACTGCTAAAACGTTATGTGCGTGAAGGAGAGGGCTGAAGGGTGAAGGGGTGAGCCGAGTTGGCTAGTCTTGTGTTGCGGGAGAAAAATTGCCGTGTAGGCAGGAGGTTTTTGATTTCAGTGGAGCTATGAAAATAGCGGTAAAACTTGCTGAGCGCTGCTACATTCCTACGGTGGCTTAAAGGATCAATGCAAAGGCTGCTATCGTCAATGAGTTTGATGGCGCGGGTTTGCACCTTGTCTAGCCAAGCCAAGGTGGTTTTAGGGGCGCCCGCCCAGATATACGAGTTGTATTATCAGGGCCGGATTAACCCATAAGCAAACTAAGCAGCTGCTTAGGGCCCCCGAAAAATTGGGGCCCCGAAGATCAGGCGTATAATTTTTTCTGAGTTTTAAAAAGAAATTTTTAAACAAAACAAAATCTTAATTTCCATGAAATGAGTCTTTCGTTGCTAATTAACTAAATTATTCATCATCATCATTGCGCTCCTTTAATCCCTCATGGGACATAGGGCGGAAACAGTTGCCCTCCAGCGGACTCTGTTTTGCGCGACAGCTCTCAGCTCCGACCAGGATCTCCCAGTTGTTGCGGCTTCTGCTAGTAGGGTTCTCCTCCACGTTGTTCTAGGTCTTCCGACTCGACGGGATCCTTGCGGATTCCAGTCGAGGGCCTGTTTGGCTAGATTTTCGTTTTCGCGTCGCAAGGTGTGGCCAACCCAATTCCATTTCCTTCGTCTGATTTGGTCGTCTATCCTTTCTTGGCCGGCACGGCGCCATAGTTCTTCGTTTGAAATTCTATCCTGCCAGCGGATTTTTAGGATACGACGCAGGCATCTGTTGATGAAGACTTGTAGGCGCCCTGTGATGAATTGGGTGACTTTCCGTGTTTCGCAGCCGTACAAAAGTACTGCCTTAACGTTGGAGTTGAACAGCCGCAATTTGGTGTTAGTTGAGATCTCCGTTGATCTCCATATGCGGAACAGGCATGCATATGCGCCTCGTGCTTTATTTATTCTGGAACTGACATCTTCTTCTGCACCGCCATTTTCGGTAATAATACTACCGAGGTAGCAGAATTTATCGACCAGTTCCACGTCACGGTTATTCAGCGCAGTCCGTTCAATGGTGTTTGCATTTATCCGCATTTCTTTGGTTTTAGTCGGATTTAGCCTTAAGCCTGCTGGACTACTTTCTGTTGCCAAATTGTTAATCATGTTTTTGAGGTCCTGGTGTCTGTGGGCCAGCAAACAGATATCATCTGCGTACTCGAGATCCTTAAGGCGGTCTAACAAACCCCATTGTATGCCGCCTATTCTAATATCTAGAGCGCCGACAAGGATGTCATTTATTACTATAAGAAATAGTAAAGGCGAGAGTAGGCATCCTTGTCGTACTCCTGAGCTCACCTCGAAGCTGTCGGATAATTTTCCATTATGGAGAACTCTGCATTTGGAATTGTTATATAGGGCTTTTATCAATTCTATTATTTTATCAGGCAGTCCACGTCGCCGTAGTGCCTGCCATATAAAGCTCCTAAATTATTAACAAACAAAAAAAATATGGGGCCCCATATCATTCACTGCTTAGAGCCTCACAGACTGTTAATCCGGCCCTGTGTATTATGTATACATAACGAAAATGCTCAAGACTCCATAAAACAAATTCAACAATACATTTGGTGCGGATTCTTTTTTGGCTCAAATTTGCCCGTGAAATGTTCGCGTGAAAAGCTTAGCCATTTAAATCTTTTCGTCAAGTTTGGCCGTCGTGAGGCGGTATGTGCTCCCGTTAAAAATGGGTAAAACTTGTACGGCCATCTCCCTTAAAAAGCCAAGTGGCCGTGATTTGCCCGCCAGAAGCACATTTTCTATTTTTGTTCGGGTGTTTCCTTCTTCCGAAGAAAACAAATTCATTTTTCCACAATCAACTATTCAAATTCATTTTTCCACTATCAACTATTGCTTAAGTCACCCTTGGAGACAACTTGAAAAATAACATTTTTAAGGATAAATATGAACTTCTTATTTGACTGTTCTACATTTGCTTAAGTATCAACTATGAAACATTGATTAAGTTCACGGTATACAGAAATTTTTATGTTTCTGTATACCGTGGATTAAGTTCATGCTTGAGCATTTACCTAAGACAATGCTTGAAAAGCGCCTTTGGCATGTACTTAAACACGAACTTTGTAATAAGAACCGACTAAAAATACGGCCCTAGATATCTTTTACAAAAAGCGGAGATTGAATTAATTATTCGACTTAATAGTAAATTATTAAGCACATGGAACAATCTGCGGACAGGATCTTTTGGAGGCACCATAGGAACTTTATTGATTAACGTCTGCAACTCATTAGAAGATTATGTCCATGTAAAATACAATAACTTTCGACAATTTGATCGTTTTGTGTTTCACAAGTAGCTGTAATAATAATATAAAAATATTTATGTAAAACAAATGATCATTTTTAAATTCAATTTTAAAAACAAACTGTTTACTAAATTGAGATTTTATGAACATGTAGATCGTGCGCCGAATGTTTATAATACAAAAGGAAACAGTATTACTAACAAAAACCCATATTACTTATAAATAATAATTAACATATGACAAATTTTATTCTTCATTCACTTATTTTACACTGCATGTTAAAACTTCTGCCAGATACATTATTTTACCCAATGTCCACATTAGCATTTGCTCCACTGAGTACAACGTAATTGTACATAACCGTGATAATGGCTTCAAATAACAAATAAAAATCACATAAATTTTGTTAGTTATGATTAGTTTTAGTTAATGGACTAAATATAATAATACTTTACCTCAAGAATTAACAATGAAATGAAAAATATCTTTTCTGCCAAAATTATTAATAAAGTAAACGAAGCCAATAGTCCCAATATCGTTAATAGAGTTAGAATTTCAACTAAATGTACGGCAACCGTCATGCTTTTTACTACTTGAAGTATATTTTCAAAGAATTTACGTATTTAACTTCAAGATTTTTAAGGACGTTTTAAAAAATATATGTATGAGCTCTAAATATACATAGGTGAACTAAAATATTCGGTTTTTTTTCGTAAAAACTATTTCCCCTAACGACATATTTGTCAAATTTAACACTATCAACTAGGAGAACTCGATTTGAAAATTTGATATGATAGTATGTATGTTTTATTTATAGTTCTATAAAATAAATTGATTGTCTTTTTACAAATTACACAGAAATTGTCAGATTTTATCGAGTTTAATGCTTTAATAGGAATTCTTCGCCGGCTTTGTTACCTTAACTAAACTAATAATTAGTTATTTTAACTAAAACTACAATTAGTTATTTTCAACAGTAGAAATAACAAAAAAACCCGCGTGCGCTGCAACGCCTTTCAATAAAAAAAGATTACGTGGGCACAGTCCACGGTAGAAAAAAGGTATAATGAGAAAAGAACAAATCTGCAAAAATTGATTTTGGATATTTAAAAAAATTTAGAGTATGTTTCAATTTTTTTGAGATTCGATGATTAAAAATTGTGTACTATGTGCACAACTGACCAAATATATTCAGAATCGTAAGCATAGATTTTGCTACGGGGGATTAGATTAGGGGGTGCAGAGCTCCCCTCCAAATGGTTTTTTTCCAAAAAAAAAACCCCAAAAAGTAATCAATTTTACAAATTTGGCAACCCACCGTTCAGCTCATAAATGCACAATTTGGTGCCCATACAAAACTCTAATAAATACATACTTACTCTTTACCTATCCTATTTTATTAACACTGGAACTTTTCGTTAGCGCTCCACGCATTTTTACATTTCGAAAGGTAGTTTGTTCCCTTATTCTGGCTGGAGCAACGAAAACTTTAACTAAAATTTTTTTTTACTTTTTTCATTTTAAAATAAAAGCGTATATTTATTTCCAATTTTTAGTCTTTCGCCATTTTGTTGTGACCGCCATATTTGAATTTAAAAGACGTCATACAGCTTACTTTCTTATTTACTGTCGTACACTTTCATTTGATAACCATACCGAGAGCGAAGTAAAGGAGAAGGTAAACCGCCATTTTGTGTTGGCTGCCATTGTGAATTTGGAATGACGCCACATAGCTAATTGTATTCAACTTGTTATATCCTTTCAGTTGACACCAATACCAATCGAGTGCCCTGTAAAGAAAAATATAATCCACAATTTTTAGCCACCTGTCTGTCATTCTAGCTAGGGTTACAAAAATACAGGGTAATATGTAAATTTCTACCGTTACGATTTCCTCCCACCCATACGATTTTTTGTTCCCCTATCCAAACCCGATACACAGCCGGCCGCTCTGTAAACTTAACGGATACAACTTGTAGATTCCTGAGCAGGCATTAGACGAGACTGTCTGCGCGACTATAACTATCGTGGGAACGAGAAAGAATGTACACGTGTGTAAAATGCACAGCACAGGCATCAAAATCGTAACCAACACCGCACCCTCGAATTACGATGAAATAACCGGGGATTTATCATATTTTGGTCAAACTTTTTGAGCCATCGGTCCGATTCTGGGCGGGTCCCATCCAATTCGCCACCCTAAAACTCTGGGCGTTCTGGACCACGTTCGAAAGAAACACAAAGAACTTTCGAACAGATCTCTCTTGGCTCAACAGATCTCTCTTGGCTCCGTCATACCAGAGCCTGTCGAACTTTGTTTTCTTCATGACACTGATTTAGAGTCTAGATCAATCCTCTCGCATTAAGGGTTAGTAAGTATGTAAATACTGGTAAGATGCTTGGATGTGAATAGTCATATACATACATATATGCTTACTTAACTTTTAGGTGCACATTTGGGGCTCCATGCTGTCGTCGGCTACTACTATTGACTAAAGGAGGCTACTATTGAAGGATTGTACTACTTCAAAAGCATGTTCCAGTACATTGATTTTTTGTTAGAGCAATGTTAGATCTCTTCAGAGCATAGGTAACGTAAGCTTATTGGGCTACGTTTCGAATTACGGCTACGCAGGAAGGAGCGAGACTCTAGTTTTCTTTTGATGCATAGGAGTAGAAGAAAACAAGAACGAAAAATCGTGAACACTCATGAAATGTGTTAAAATTGTAAACGAAGTTATTGATTTGATCTCGTCAGCCTTATAAAACTCTCAATTATGGTATAAATTTTTCTATTTAAAAAACATTTCAGGATTTTCTAAAAGTCGCACCTACAATCGGGTATGTTAGTGAAAAATGCAAAACCAGCTGCAGAATGCCATGAAAAAAACTTCACAATTATTCTACATTTGTCTAAATTCCGGTGGGATACTCTTAAATTAAATATTTTTGAACAATTATTCTATAAATTTTTAAAATGAGCAACACAATGGAACATTCTAATGATGAACACCAAGCTGTAGGACCAGAAACCCTGAATAAAAAAACAATAATAGCATTCTGTATTTTTCCAGGTCAAGGATTCGCTGCATTTTGCACTAACCGATTGGCTTTTGCAAAACTTCGGTGGACCCGTTGATTCTAGCACACTGATTGCGTTTATTATAGCAGCAATATTTTCTTGGTACGTGATCAATTGGATTGTCCACTTCCTGATGTTCATTCTTTGGCCATTTGCCACAGCTGCAATGGTTTTCGTAAGTCGCTGTTTGTATTGTTAAGTTAAATCCTATCATTATGTATTTTCCATATTCGTGCAGCTAATAGTGCCGTACATAAGAGAAGGCAATATGAGAGAAATTCTCCCAAATATAGTAGAAGGATTAAAACACTTCATTGGAAAAATAGTATTCATTTACGGCTAGTTCTCTTAATAAATAACACACCACTATTTTCTCTTTTACTTAAGGGACAAGTTGGACAAGGTGGGTTTGAGAGATGTCTAAGGTAACAAAGGAACAACTAGCTATAGAATTAATGTAAATTTAAAAAAAATTGAAGTGAAATCGTTGCAAATTCCTTTTTATTTGTAGATAAAATTAAAAATTGGAGATTATTTTTCACAAAGGGACATTTTTTTTGAAAATTTAATATTTGGTGGAGAAATAAAGATATATCAGTGGGAAACAAACTGCACGTGATATTTTATTTGTTAGAGAATATTTTTGCTATTAAAACATAAGCAAGTAGATTCCATCAATCGTAAGTTATTTCAATCGACCAATATCTTGAATTTTTGTATGAAGAAGTCGATTGGAACAACTTACGTAATACCACCCCAGGCTATCATGGGAAACGTGCGCCATGGCACGTATGATATCCTATCTCATACCCCATGTGTTCCCCTCACTCAATGGTCAGAGGGCTTCCAAGAACTTGATGTTAACAAATCTACTGGTCCTTCCAATTTACCCCTATTGCCTTAAAGCCATGCACCTCACCTTTAACTAAAACTCGGCGCAAACTCTTTGCCTTATCCTACTTCTCCGGAGTTTATCCAAACTCTTGGAAACTTTCTCATTTTCACCGAGACAAAAAAGGGGACTCAAGCTGTTCCTCTAACTACTGCCTTATAGCAATTGTCTTTATTCTCTCCAAAACCATGCTGACGATTATCAACAAAAGGCTTATAGGTTACTTCGAGTATAACCAAATGGTAGATGACAAACAGTACGGCTTCATACCATAAAGGTACGAAGCGGGATATTGAATACATTCTTGATTGGGGTCACAGAATCGAGTTTTATCTCAGTGTACGGGCCAGCTGACCCATCTTTTAACATCCTAGGCATAACTTTCACTTAGGATCAGCGATGGAGGGATCACATTGATAACCGCCAAACAAACGTCGCAATGTCTGAGATACCTTAAGAGATGTTCCTTCTCCCAGCAGCCCAAGCTACAATCTACAAGTCTCACATTCGGCTCTGCCCCGAGTACAACTCATTTATCTGGGCAGCCACTTCAAAAATCACCTTAGCAAAACTTGGCAAGTTACAAAAGCGCCCAATAAAACTTATCGGAGATAACTATCACCATAACGGCTGTGATCTCATCGAGACGGCGTTACAAACCCTCTCAAGCTGGACTACCACTTGCGGACTCAGCGTTAACCCAGTAAAAACGGAACCGGCCTTCTTCACAAGAAGGTATAGAACCCCACCTTTATACCAACCACACTCGCTCCACACCTAGAGATGCTCTAAGTGTTATGTTATACCTCCCTCCTTTAAATCTTTTGGCGAGGGAAAGCACAACCATCGCAGCCCTTAGAATAAAAGAATCTGGTTTTTGGACCACAATCAGGGGAGGGCACATGAAGGTGCTAAACTCTGTTACTATCCTCACAAAAACCGGCTTCTGCATACTCGAGATTACCTTCCCGAGAAACTACGGAGTGCACATCCCTTTACAACGTCAATGGAGAAATAGACCACATAGTTTTCAGGGTGCCATAAACTTTTCTACTGATGACTCTAAGCTCGAGGGTCGGGTGGAACGAGGAGTATTTTCCCCAAAGCTTGGGAATGAAGTCTCCTTCTGTCTACCAGATCACTGCAGTGTATACCAAGCGGAGGTTCTAGCCACATAAGAGGCTGTTCTGCAAATCAACCAGCAAGCCGATAGGAATCGGACTGTCTACATCGTCTCAGATAATCAGGCGGCTCTGAAAACCCTGCGCTCTTGCACAAACAGCTCTAGAACTACCTCTAAATGTCGCAGATCTCTTAACGAGATTGCTGAACAGTTCAGGACCCTTCTCGTATGGGTGCCCGGTAATATAGAGGGAAATTGTAAAGCTGTTGAACTGGCTTGGAAAGGCTAAGGCTACCCTGTAACGTCAGGAGCGGCGGGTCAGCTCTCAGGTGTCCAAGGTTTAAATAACAAAACTCCCGTTATGTTTGTCCTTATTTTTATTGATTATAATATTATATACAACTATATTACAAAGCTATCAAGGGAGGGAAAGAGATGGAAATCAAAAAGGTGTAAGTCGGTCGGCGCCACTGGATCAACTCTCCGTGGCCGGTAAATGTATCGGTCGGTCGGCGCCACTGGATCAACTCTCCGTGGCCGGTAATTGTATTGGCCGGTCGGCGCCACTGGATCAACTCTCCGTGGCCGGTAAATGTATTGGTCGGTCGGCGCCACTGGATTAACTCTCCGTGGCCGGTAAATATATTGGTCGGTCGGCGCCACTGGATTAACTCTCCGTGGCCGGTAATTGTATCAGTTGGTCGGCGCCACTGGATCAACTCTCCGTGGCCGGTAAATGTATCGGTCGGTCGGCGCCACTGGATCAACTCTCCGTGGTTTGAAAAGGTATCGGTCGTCTGTACATGAACCATACGATCAACTCTCCTATGACTCTGTCCAGTTATCAGGCAGAGGAATCACCTCTTCCACTGTCTGATCACGACCGACTTTCGCAGCCAGGCACCGGCCTTTTATATTGGTGCCTTGCTGCGCTGCGCTGTTCTGTTTTGGTAATGTCAGCAACTTATTCAGCGGTTGTGTCTTGTTTTTGTTAACAACGGTGGTGCCGTTGGGTTTATTATTTACAGCGGCTTGTTTCGTTACAACCCTCCTTCTAGAAAAGGAAAGAGTTGATATGCCTTGGGCCAACTTTTAAACTCCGCTGCAAACAGCACACAATGCAACAAGCGAAAAAGCATTGGAGGGATCTAAATAAATGTAATTTGGCCAAATTAACCTGGCCCTCTTCTGATCTCAGGCGGACCACTTCATTGCTGAGCCTCGGAAGACAAGACCTCTCAGTTATAGTGGGAATGCTGGGCGGACACTGTCTGATAGGGACGCATGCGACGCCCTTAGGTCGTGGGATCTACGATTTTTGCAGAAGCTGTAACAATCTGGACGAGGAGCAAAGTGTACTACATTTCCTCTGTCACTGCCCAGCCCTAAGCAGAAGGAGGTTAACCACATTTGGCGAACCCTTTCTACGCACCCTTGCCGAAATCTCGAAGATTGGGATCCCGCAACTTAGAAGATTCATTACTTCCTCGAGATTGTTTAGCGAAGAAATGACACTTTAACATCAGGTTTAAAGTGAGATCACTATGGCATCACAATGGGCCTATCCTTTCGGCCTAAGTGCATGAGCTCAAACAAACAGCTCAGCCATATCTAGCCTAACCTAACTTAATATTCTTTCATATTACTCTGTTTTGTTTCTTCATTAGATCCAGAAGATGGATGATGATTTGTAGAGATGGAAATTAATACAACAGCTATTGTTCATTTGTTTCCCTATTGAAAAATTATCCTATACCCAGCCCTAAATCTAATAGGGTTAGGGATGCCAACACATAGCATTACATTAAGGTAAACAATTTTTGTTTATCAACAAGACCACGAGGAAATTGGTAAATTACAATATGCGCAATCTCAGCAATTAGAGAGGCAAAACTATATTGGTTCGGAAATTTCTAGCAACCACGTGGTAAACATGTGCATTTTCATCGAAAAGCACGTGCTAAATGAAAACATACGCAATCGCACTGCAGGTCACTAAAAAATTCAATTAAATTTCACGTTTTTCAGAATGAATTTCCTAGGCAATCGCAATTCACCTAGAAAGAGGAGAACATAATTATAATAATCTATGGAAAAATCAATGTCTGTCTCTATCTGGCAGATTTCGTTACATTACGTTGGTCGAGTTCAGCCATCGAAGTCTGGAAAAGTCGTCGCATAGTCGTCGCCATATTTGATGAAAATTAGTTAGAAAAAATGTTTTTCACTTGTGAAAATTTTCAGTTTTCACATAAAAATCAGTTTATTATAGTATAAAAAGTTGTAATCTTGTGCCCTGGTATCGAAGCGCACAATTATTAAGTAAAATTTAGTCAATAATATGCATTTTAGTAGTGTTCTTTTCCGATTAATCGTAACGATCTCGTAACATAATATAAATCATCGTATACTCGAAATTAGGGCAAAGTTTAAATTAAAAGAAATTTTAATTTAAATGGATTGAAAATAATAATGGAGACAAAAAGTTATGTGTTGTGTTGCTTTATTTGTTTCCTCATAGTATTTCCTCGATGTGCCGAATTATCACCAAAATCCGATGAAAATGTGAAGTACACGGTGTAAGTAGAAAAACACAATTTTATTATCCTGTTAAAAACAATGAAAAATTAATGCGTAAGAATGAAAATGAAATGAAATTGTTTTTTTCTACAAAGCGTACATTCTTGGGCGGATAAAATTGGAATCGAATTATGGAATCTAGGAGGTTTTATAACGAGACCAAAGGAAGTCCAAGAGGTAACCTACAAAATATTGATTTTTCATTTTGCATGTTTTCCCCAATAACCTAAATGTCAACACTGCTGCTGGGACTGCTATCCAGACAGTTCCAAATTCTTATGCAGTAAGTGTGCAGTAACAGGGATGTCTTTATCTGGGCTTTCTGTAAATAATGACGACATGATAGGGAATGATTCATTTGATAAAAATAATAATTCTGAGTTGTCTTGTTGTGAGTCAACAAAATTTATGATTGTACAATGAGCACTGTAAATACGTTTGAATTGGGTCGTAAGGAGTTGTAGGGCAAAGGGTGAATCCGATGTTTTTTTTTTTTCAAATGGTGATATACAATTTTAAAAATGAATACAGCACAGCTATCAACTAATGCTCTACATATTAACTGAGCTGTTAAGACATGCTTCTATTAAGTCTAAGTTAGGTTCAATTACTGAATGTTTTTATTTTTTTTATGTAGACATATTCCTGAAAATACCATACCTTATAAAACAAGGATTTAAAAATGATCTAAATATAGTGATAAAAAGAAGTTTAAAAAAGAAGTAAAAGAGATTGGAGGAATGGATTATGGATAAAGTCATAATATGTTCTTCCCCACAAAAGGAAGAATTACAACAGTCTGCATAACAATATACGGAGGAATATGCAAAACTGCTACATATGTAGGAACGAAAAAATACCCGAAGATTGAGACCAAAGAAGTATCTGCTCAATATGTATACAAGAAAGGTGACAAATTGAAACAATAGAGGTATATCTCTTTTAGGCACATTATATAAACTAACTAGCTAGAACTCGGTGCGCCTCGCTGCACCCATAAGCCAATAGTATGGCGTGCGCCAAAATTATTGGGAATCTCAAAATCCCTTTTTCATGGGCAGTGAGAGTCTGAAATCCCACCACAAATGTACATTCGAAAAGAAAAGCGTCACTCCGTTCGTTAAAAACCCAAATCACCTGTTTATTTATGTATATTCCCAATCACAATTGGGAATGGTCTCACTGACACCCTTGTCGCGGTCAGATGCTATGGGGAGTATTGTTGTCCGAACTCCGCCGTCTTCTGGTCCCAAGTCCACGGTGTGAAAGGAAAAGGGTGGTAGACCTGCCGAATTAACCAGATTCGGGAAACCGAAGAAACTAGGAAAGAAACCGCATTTTTAAAAGCGCCACCGACAGCAGCTTATCCGTTGCAGGGACCTCCCGTTCGTATCGCCAGCTAACGGATCAAAGAAGAAGAACTGTTGCCCGTAAACGAATTTCGAAGGGGAAACTACAATGCACGTGCGCTCTGGAGGTGGGAGTATTCTGCGTAGATTGCTGCCTTATTCATGAATATATCTAATAGGGTTACAAAAATACAGGGTAATATGTAAACCTCTACCAAAAAAATTTCAAAACGCTCTAGCGGCTAAAACGTGTCCTATCCACCATCCAGGTGTTTCGACATTTTCACTGATACAACGGGTAGAGATGACAAACATAATAAAATTCAGACTGGAATCCTAGAAACCAAGTCAACATTGCACCACAGTGATTCAAAAAGCCGAAAACACGGCTAAATCTCCAAAAAATTAAGGTTCTCTTATAGGGATTGTCCTTATAATGTTAGAGTGGTATCCCTGGTACATGTCAACATATAAGGGTAATAAAATGGCAAAGTGCGCCTTATTTCTTAAAACCTTTAAAGAACTGAGCGTGTTCCACAAGGCTCGAACCTGCAGGCCCAAGACAAAGTGAACATGTCAATGAGACCGCTAGATCCCAGTCTCCTTTTTTAATGTGTTTATACACTTCTCATGTTAAAAAAACCCAAATCCAGCTGCCCTATTTTTTGCTAGAGCACTTTTTTTATACTATTCCTTGCACAGTGCAGTAGTTCAAAACGAGCAAACAGCTTCAAAACTAAAAGGAATTGAGATAATTCTTTGAAATTTGGTGTCCGTTATCAGTTTTTCGAGAAACAAAATGGCGGCCATAAATTTAAAAAAAATCATAATTTTTTAATGAAAATGGATGCACGGACTCTAACGTTATCTAAAATAAAAGGAAAACAAATGTTTCATAAAAATTGTTTCAGATGCGCGGGATGTCGGGGAAACTATTTCTCTATCGCGGAAAAAATATTCGAACTCGTTTAGGAAAATTTGAAAAATAATAAAGTTTTTCGTATTTTGGAGGAGTACGTACCAAAAAAACGGTCGAGCAGTGTCATTTTCGGATAACCAAAAGAGCCAAAATTTGAATGAAATGGCAAGAAGTTCATAGAACGAAGTTCTTATTTTATGGAAATAACCAATTACGGCTCGAGAAGCATGTTGCTATCATTGATTCCGTAAGAAATATAAGAAATAAGTGATGCTGGTCGTCGTCCATGTACAAGTTTTTCTGAAGTGGACAAAACGAAGAAGAGCGGAACAAATGTGACAACTCTACCACTGAACTTGGATTTCGTCGGTCCGCAAGATAAGTAGTACAACTCAAAAACAAATGAACTTACAGGGGAGCCATTTAAAAGTTGCTAGTTTCATACAAGGCCTCCAATGATCTTGGATTCGAGCTGTCATTTTTGGAAGTAATAATATGGCGTTTTACCTTATTAAAATATGCGGATTTAGCTATACATTTTCAAAATAAACTCGAAATTGGACATTTTTGAGTTGTGTTATTAAATGCCGCTAATAAGCATGTGAAGCTTTAAAATACGGCCGGGCTTATACTACAGCTCTGTTTTTCAGAAGCCTCACACCGTTGAAGGAGTCTTTGGAGAGGAGCTTTTGATGTCTAGTTGCCTGTATCAGAGTCTGCAGGCTCTCACAATGCTTCCTCCACGCAGTCCTATTGGAACGTATCAACTCCTTATTGTAAACTATTATAGCGAACCTATATTTTTCCCTTTGCCCATCAAGTTGTGTGCTATTGAACGATCTCCTAACTATCCTCCGCATTGCAGCCAGTCTGTCGTTTCAACAAGGAACTTTACGCAATGACTGGAAGAAAGAAACAGTGTTGCTTTCATGGTAGGAGGAGATCAGCACCACAGTGAGCTGCGTTGCAGCCATCTTTAGATTACACACTGACCTGATAGAGGCGGCGAACATGTCTGATTTCGAGGCTTGTGGCCCCCTGAAAGTTAGACCAGTTGGTTTTTTTAGATCCCAGGAAGCGCGAAGCCTGACAATATACGAGTCGTATAACATGATGTCTGTTGAGATTAGCGTATTTCTCCCCCTTAAAAAGTCACTTGATATTCATCAAAAACGCACTTTGTGTCCTCAAACGTCAACTGTGATACGCGTGAATTCGTTTTTTCCGACAAATGTCAGTTATTCGAGAACTGTGATTTTCAGTCGCGCTGTAAAGTCGTTTTTCAGTCGCGCTGTAAAGTGCGATCTTAGACCTCAAAAGTGAAGCTATGAGGCAGAAGGGGCATGCCTTGGCGGCCATCCTGGCAGGATCCAAATGTCAAATAATCTAGTCGAAATTTAGTGGACAATACTTGTTAAAACTTTTAGACAAAAAACAATGAAAATTAACTTTTGTTTCATTTTATCAACAAATTATTGAAATAAAAACCAAAACTCAAACACAGAAGAAGAAAGTGGAGCCTGCCAAAATGGTGGAAACGAAACCCTTGGCTTCAACAGCCATTCTATTAGGGCTCAAACAGAATTAATCCGGTCCATCCGTTTTTAAAAGTTGGAATTTTGAAATTTCCATAAACTTTCCATAAAACGAACGGAGCGGTAGCCACAACCAAGCGGACGAAACGTCAAAAATAACAAAGAAAAAACGTGCGGAGCGGACGGAACGGATTGGTCTTGTTTGAGCCTTTACTTTCCATCTAGGTATTCTATTCATTACTACGTTTTCATGACAGCTTGAGTGCTCGAACGCGGCTATGCTCTGTCTACTTGAAGCGGCATATTAGCTTGCGGAAAGCTTGAGTTCTTGAGTATTCTTATATATCTTACTTTTATCGCGTTTTTACTTCTTTATTAGTAATTTATCCTCCACATGTTTCTACAAATTGCCTTTACACATAGTATTTACAACCCTAACTTTCATAATTTCGAACACTCAAGCTTTCAAGCTCGGTTTACATGACAAACAGTCGAGACGATCAGAAGAATCTTTTCGATCGACTCCAGTCGAGTTACTTGCGTTTACATTTGTACTTGAAGTACTCTTCAAGTAAGCTTCAAGCTGTCATGGAAACGGACTAATATATCTATGATTCAAATCAAGCGTTTTCTTAAATTTGAACGAATTGATAAAAAAGTTCACGATTGGATTATCAACTAACTCCTCCCAATTCAAAATGTGATCCTTTCTGCATGAAATAACTTTGCATTTTGAACTTTATTTTACATATGTTTTGGCATATTCCATATTTTAATTGCATAAATATTTTAATCAGATTACTCAATCACTCCTTATTATATTTTCAGAGTTTTAAGCAAGCTCAAGTAGTGCCAAGAGTTGGTTCAAAAATCGTCGAAAATATTGCTAATGAAATAAAAATGATGATGGATTTAAAAATAAGCGCCGTTAGGGTATATTAGAACAATTATAATCTTATAATTATATATTTTATTTTTTATTTTAAATTTTAATTTAAAAATATTGAATTAACGCAGCGTATAATGGATACTGCCGAAAATACAGCATTATCCCATCAAAATGAAAAGCCAGATTTTCGATTTTCCTACTATAATGCAAAAGAAATGCTCGAGCCAGGAGAGGAACAGCCAACCGAGCCACCAAAAGACTTCGACGACAGTGGGGTACCAAAAATAATCTTACCACCGAAGCGAATTATCTTAAACCCAAAACCTGAATTTTTTGATATCTGTATTAACACTAGTCTCAGTTCAGTACACGTCCCTACTAATGTCTTTGATAGAGGTTTGTTTACACAATTTACACACTTTTTAAAAAAAACATTACACTTATCGAAAAATAAAAACACTCACTAACACTCACTAAAACTATTTTAGATGAAAGAGTTATCAAAGATATTAAATGGTCGGAAAATTTAGATCAAATATTCTTAGATAATTATAAAAACGATCCGACATTATCGTGGCAGTTCTTTGGTAGCTCAACGGGATTCATGCGACAATTCCCGGCATCGAAATGGATACAAGATCCCGTAGATTTATATGATTGCAGATTGCGATCGTGGTACATTGAAGCGGCTACTAGTCCCAAAGATGTTGTCATCTTGGTGGACAGTTCTGGATCTATGACTGGACAGCGTGGAGATATCGCAAAGCATGTTGCCAACACAATATTAGACACATTAGGAACAAATGACTTTGTGAACATCTTCAAGTTTGCCGAGGACGTAGCTCCTGTTGTCGATTGTTTTGAAGATAATTTAGTACAAGTAATAAAATAGCTTTTATATATTTTTTTTATATAATCATTTTTTTACAAAAAATGATTCAATGTTAAAAATATTATAGGCTACTTTAGGAAATATTAGAGAACTTAAATTAGGATTAGAAGAACTCGAAACGAAGGACATTGCAAATTTTACAGCTGCTCTTATAAGGGCTTTCGAAGTTCTGGAATTATACCGAACCGAAAGCTATGGAGCACGTTGCAATCAAGCAATCATGTTAATCTCGGATGGTGCACCATACAATTACAAAGACATTTTTGAACAGTACAATTGGCAAAATTTGCCTTATATGCCTGTAAGAGTTTTTACGTACCTTATTGGGAAAGAGGTGGCTGATGTTAAGGAAATTAAGTGGATGGCTTGCGAGAATCAAGGATTCTATGTGCATCTAAGTGATCTAGCCGAAGTTAGAGAGCAAGTATTAAATTATATTCCAGTAATGGCTAGGCCAATGGTTTTAGGAAGGCATGACCATCCAGTTATGTGGACACAAGTTTATGCCGATGTTGTGGTATGTTATCTAAAGCCAATTTATCATTGGTGTAGTTATTGCAAGTAGTAAATCGATTTTTTATATTCAAGGATCCAAAAATGTCAGATTGGCTTTGGGAAGCTAAGCAACGAGACGAACAGAAAATGTACTATGTTTCGTTTAGAGAAAAGGGCGATATGTTTTTTTCAAAGGACGAAAAGGACAGGAGGGACGAAATGAAATTGAAAGAGGTTAGCATAATATTTTTAATCATAATTGAATTGACAAAATTCCAAAATAGCCGAAAATTGGTACACAGCATCCTAATGGCTTTTTAAGAAAACAATTTCGGAATTCAAAAAAATAAAACATGGCCGCCGGAGATATCGCGTTTTTTTCGATTTTTCCATGTATCTCGGTTGCTATAGGTTATAAAACCACGTGCGAGGGCCCAAAATGTTGACAATGAAATGCTCTACAACTTTAGTTCTTACAAAAAAGTTAACCCGATTAACCCTTTGAAAGTTATTTAAGGCCAACGTTTTCGAAAATCACTTTTTGGCCAAAATTTCACCCAAAAACTGGAATTTTCGAAATTTTTTCTTGATCAGTCAATACGAAACGTTATTGGCGAACTGTCGTCGTTTTCATCGATTTCAAATCCGCTTTCGATTGCATCGATTGGAACAGCTTGTGGAGAGTCTTGGAAACCGAACACGTGCCATTGGGAATCATCATCCAACTTCTCCAAGCGTCGTACGATGGCTTAACCAGCAGCGTTCGTATTCGAAGCGACTTATCCGAGGAGTTCCCGATTCAAACGGGTGTCCGACAGGGAGA
The DNA here is from genome assembly GCA_949987705.1 of Thereva unica. NCBI lineage: Eukaryota > Metazoa > Arthropoda > Insecta > Diptera > Therevidae > Thereva > Thereva unica. The sequence continues at coordinate 124,546,774 of OX465282.1, forward strand.
CGTCGCTTCACCACTTCTCTTCAATGTTGTGATCGACTCGATTATGCGTGAAGCATTCGATGGACGACTCGGAGTTCGATACGACGACAACAACTTCGTAACTGACTTAATGTTCGCCGACGATAGCGCCGCCTTCGCCGACACGGATGCCGAAGCAACGGACATCTTATACGACATTTCCCGCATCGCCCAGTCATACGGGTTAAAAATCAATGCAGAGAAGACCAAAGTGCTCACAACGGACGGATCGAGGGCCAGTGTTCACCTCGATGAAACCCAAATCGAACAGGTTTCGAGGTTCAAATGTTTGGGATCATTGGTTGAGGAAACGAAAGTAGTATCGACGTCCAACGTTCACAGCCGCATCGGCCAGGCAACAGCAACATTCGCCTCGCTTAAGTGGTGAATATGGAAACGAACAAATGAGGCGTGCAGTTGCAAAACTCGTTAACTGCACTTTTTGAAAAAAATGAGTTAACGATGCCAAATTACTCTTTAGGTTATGTTCTACCATTTGAACTATATTTTTGTTCAAAATTTGCTCATAAGGCGTATTTTTGCAGCTGTCAAACATCAATAGTTAATTCAAAAGCCATAGAAAAGCCAAAGTAATTCAAAAGTTTTTGGCGTTTTTCTCAAAATTACTTAACTTGCAGTTAGCGAGTTTTGCAACTGCACGCCTCAAATATTTCCATCAAAACAAAAGTACGCCTTTACCGAACGTTGATCCTTCCAATTTTTCTTTATGGATCTGAAACTTCGGAAAATTCGGGAAAAACGCGATATCTCCGGCGGCCATGTTTTATTTTTTTGGATTCCGAAATTGTTTTCTTAAAATGTCACAAGGAAGCTGTGTACCAATTTTCAGCCATTTTGGAGTTTTGTCTCCTTTCGTGCGTTTTTTTGCTAATTTCCCCGGACTATAAAACAAAAAAATAAACATATTTTCTAGAATTTGGAACAATCAACAGAACATGAAAATTACCACTTTATGATAACTGTGGCTATGCCAGTTTTCGATCGAAGAGAAAATGCGGTAAGTAATATTTGTAAAAATTTAATATTATAAATTTTATTTATGATTTTGGTTAAACGATAAACATATTTATAAACATATAAATATTTTTAACAAAAAACAAAATTCTATTATAATCGTATTAACAATATAACCAAACGTGGTCTTATGTATAGAATATCACCGAAGAAGTCTTAATAAATGAAGCATACTGGGAAACAATAACACGTGAGGTATTTTTGGTAGCAACAATGAGGATGTAATAAATATTTAGAATTCGATCATAATTATAGAATTGAATTTAATAATAATAATAAAAAAAAAATGTTGCTATTTCTAGAGTATGCTATTCAAAAACAAAAAAAAAATGAAATCACTGCTTTGATCATTTTTTTTCTAATACAATAAAATATAGTATTGTTTGTATAAAAATTGTTCGGTAATATCTGATAATGGGACTTAATAGAATTTAATAGGCTTTTTTCATAACCATGAATCATAATCAAAGGAGCATAAAATTACATAAATTGTGATATTTAGAAAAAAAAAGAAGTATATCAGCGTTTTACATATACCATTAAATCACATTGTACTTATCCAAACTGTCGTGAGTTCTAGAAATTTAGTAAAGCATTGTATGTATAAAATTTAAAATTACCACCCCAGGAAATGATGATTTCTAGACAAAATGATGCCTGTATGCTTTATCAGTTAATGGCGAATTTATATAAGTTTCTCGCTAAATTTTTTATATAAAAATTCAATTCGCAGTTCGTTTTCTTCGATGCACAATTTCTCGCCATCGTATCTTTTCGTAAATAGTGTTCTACATCACCCAGTCAGTCTAGTCGATGCTCTATTACCTAGCGCATCTGCTTCAAAAAAAATGTTCAACACTGTATTATATCCATTCTGTCTACGAAGCCAATCCATCTGATTTGCATTCATTTGTTCAAACTAACTATGTTTTGGCCCTCTTTGAGTTCATGATTTGTGCGTATTCCAACCGCGTCTGGGGTATATGTACGTAGGTCCACGTATATGTAGTTCTAAATATTATTTAAATTAACCTTTCCAGATTACACTTATCACTTTGTTTTTTTTTCACTCAACATAACAATATAATCTGCGTATCCTGCTACTTAACTTGATTTTAGGAAGATGGGTATAACCTCTGGTTTTAATGTTGTTCTCCCGTACCACCAATTCTCAGATTAAATTGGACAGGTTACTGGGGTGGGTCGTCCATTAATTATGTGAGGAGATTTTGGCGATTTTTCGACCCCCTCCTGGTAAGATGTCGTGACCAGTGCTGCCACTAATACTAATGGATACAAAGCGCTCAGCGAGTGGCAACACTGGTCGTGACATTTGGCTCGACCCCTTCTACCACTGACATATAGAATGGACTGCTTATGAGAAATTGTTCATGGCACCAATTTGTTCCATATGCTAAAAACCTTTTTTCACTCCATGTAAACACCGGAATCACTTTTGAAATTTATATTTTTTTAAATACGTACGTAAAACATTAAAACAACACAAATATTTTGTTTAAAAAAATTAATAAACACTATTTTCACTTTTTCACCTTTTAAAATGCCTTTTTTTCATTAATTTGCAAATTTTATGTGTATCTGATTTAAGTTCTTAACGCCTGTCTTAGCAACTGACATTCTGTCCGGGGGCTTATGGGGAAAAGAGCAAAAGATATAAACATCACTATACCCGTCTACTTTTTTCTAATTGATTTAACGCAAAAGATATAAACATCACTATACCCGTCTATTTTTTTCTAATTGATTTTATTTCTGAGTGCTTCTGTCAGTTTGGGGGCTTATGGATGAGCGAGCGACTATACCTTTTTGGTGCCATCGGTTTGTATGGGAATAATTGCTGATGAGCAGTCCATTATTATATGTCAGTGCCTTCTACCCATAAACTTACGTGAGATTTTTCAAATTTTAGAAATCTCTAAAAACATGCGTAAACATAGCAATTCCAGCCTTTCCGCGGGACACTCCCGCCCAGCTCGAGCCGAGCGTTTAGGTGGCCGGTGGCGGCTCAATAATCGAGAGGCTACTTTGTGACGCTCGCATAACCGCGATAAATATTTTTGTGTAGGATTTAGCCATATCTTACTGCAGAGACCTGTTTTACTTAATTTAACCCAGTTTTTTCGCTTCGCTTTTCGATATACTTTCTAGCTTGGTTGGAGAAGAGAATGTAAAGGAGGCCGTATAAACTCAGAAGGGAAAAGAAGGAGCGAACTAGGCGAGAAACCCATCCACACACATTCACGGGTGCTCACGTTTGCTCACGGCGTGAGTCCGGAATCGGCTTAATGGTTTATTTTTATTTTTATTTTTTTATTTATTATACATTTATTGGGGCAGTACACAAGAACTACATCTTTTAAAGTACAGAACAAACGGCAAAAAAAAAATTTAAATCTTAAAAAAAATAACTTAAACTAGCCTTAAATAAATAATGTTGAAGAGAAAAGAAAATTATAGGGGATAGATAAGAGGGTTAGATAGGGGAAAAAATAGAAAGGAAATAAAAAGAACTAAAGAAAAGGTGCGGAAGAGGAAGAGAGAAAACTGGATGCTTGCTTTCTGAAAGCTGCTGCTGTGCCTATCCTTTTTATTGCGTTAGGAAGGCAATTCCAAAGTCTAATTGTATACACAAAGAAGGAGCGACTACCAATTAGGGACAAATGAGCAGGTATAAGGAATTTGATTGATCTCAGGGACTGTAAAGGAGCTAGGAAGTCGGAGAGGTATACAGGACTTTTAGCATAAAATGCTTTATGTAGGAGGACCAGTGCCATGATGTCAAGAAGACGAAAAATGTCGTGACCTAATAAAGAATGTTGTATGCCAGACACATGATCCGAGCGTCTCAAGTGGAAAATATACCGTAGACAATCATTAAATGCTACCTTAAGACGTTGACGACAAGATGAGTCAAAAGAAATGTAAACAAGGGCACCATAAAGAAAATGTGGCACCACAAGAGTTTTAACTAGCTTGGCACGAATAGATTGTGGTAAGAGATTACCATAGAGCCAAAGTTTACGCAATGTGCCATAGATCTTGGAGAGTATAACATTACGTTTACATGCTTACTTGAAGTATACTTGAAGTAAATTTCAAGTAACTAAATATGCATGTAAACTCGTCCTGACTTCAAGTATACTTGAGTCAAGTAAATCACAAAAATTTGTTTAATTGACTTGAAAAAGCTCATGTAAACACTACTTGAATACTTGAAATTTTGCTTGTGTATTTTTTCTTTGGAACAAGAAGAAGATAAAAACTGTAGTGAATGTATAATTTTGATGCAATATTTTTAAAGTTATTTATATTATAATTTGAAGATAGTTTCTGTTATAATATGAAAGGTCAAGTGTCAGTTCAAGAAAATTTGAAGACATTTTGAAGTCAAGTAAATGAACCGAAAACGCAACTTGAGTTTCAAGTAAATTTCAAGTCAGGAACTGAAGTAAATCATGTAAACGTAATGTAAGTGAGACATGATCGCAGCAGGATAGTCTGTCATTAATAATAATACCGAGATTATTGACACATTCAACAAAGGGAAGAGGAATATTATCAAGGACGATATTTGGAATATTGTCCAGGGACCTATTGGGACGTTTAAGGATGAGTGCTTTGGACTTATTAGGATTTAATTTGAGAAAATTGGAAGAACTCCACTCATTTATTTGGGACAGAATATCATTAAGATTTGAGATGCAAGATCTGATTTTACTAGGAGGACACGAGGTGTACAACTGAAGATCATCAGCATATAGATGAAATGAGCAGCGTTGAATAACGGAGGTAACATCGTTGACATACAAGGAGAAAAGAAGAGGACCGAGAATTGAGCCTTGTGGAACCCCTACAAGTACTGGTAGGAATGAAGACGCAACCCCGTTATGACGAACACACTGTGACCTATTAGACAGAAGGGAGGAGAAAAGTCTAATGGCAGAAGAAGAAAAATTATAGAATGTCCTAAGTTTGGAAAACAAACGCGAGTGAACTACAGAGTCAAACGCTTTGGAGAAATCAAGAAGAACCAGTAATCCTACATCACCCAGATCGAGGACTGAACGAAGATCTGAAGTTACCTTCAATACAGCAGTTTCGCAGCTACGGTTTTTACGGAAGCCAGATTGTAGTTTAGAAAGGAAATTGTTAGATTCAATATAGCGCGTGATCTGACCGAAGAGAATTTTCTCAAAGACTTTGGCAAGAAAGGGAAGAATACTAATAGGACGATAATCTGTTAAATCGACTGGACAGGATTTTTTTGGTAATGGAATTACAACAGACTTTTTCCAAATCAGGGGCACTTGTGAAGTTGTCACGCAGTAATTAAAGACATGAGTGATGGTTTCCAGAATTAGTGGAGAGAGTAACTTAAGAAATCGCGGGGAAACTTCATCACAACCGATACTGTTAGATGAGATGGACAGCAATGTTTCAAGAACTTCACAGGAGTCAACACAACGAAAGTTGAAACCATCAGTACTGAGTGAGCTAGATGAAGGGGAGTACGTGGGAGAGGAGAGTGAGTTATCGGGAGGAAATTGAATAAAGGAAGCATTGAGAAGATTTACATCTACATCAGAAGGTGAGGGTACAGAAGTATTAATACCTAAAGAACGAATATTGGACCAAAGTTGTTTGGAATTTAGAGCGGGATAAAGCTTGCGGGAGTAAAATTCCCGTTTAGCAGATTTGACTTTAGAAGTGATTAGGTTGGCGTAAATGGTTAACTCAACTCTTAACATCCTAGGGGTAGCTTCATGCGTTCAATCCAGTGTCAAGTTTATCTTGACTTTTTGACTCATTTTTTAATTTCTCCTTAAATTTTATTGTGTCTTTTTATTATTACATCTCATCGCCATCTAGCCCTTCGATATTTCATTATTGAATAACTCTGACATTTTTTAGCCGATTTCGACAAATGTACACAATTCTGAAACTTCATTCAGCACCATTTTAGCTATGAGTCGAAATCGAAAAAACGCAATGAAATTGCAGCACTTTACATCGAATACTATCGTTTAATTGTGAAAATTGTGCGGCTTATCGTAAAAAATATGGGAGAAATTTGTCGCCTTTAGACAAGACAATTCGTAGTTTGGTGAAGAATATCTTTGAGTACGGGTCTGTAGTGACTCGCCAGTGTCCCATTCGACCGAGTCCGCCGCGCTCTAATGAAGTTATTGAAGCGGTAAGAGTGAGTGTTGCCGATAATTCAAATGAGTTGCATCACAGCCGATCTCATGAGTTAAACGTGAGTGGGACGACTCTAAGGAGGATAATGAAGCAAGATTTTCCTCTCTTCCCGTACAAAGTACAACTTATTCAAAGATTGTTGCCAACGGAGAAGCCATTTTTCTTCATAGTTCGAAAAACCCGCACGCTATCGTTGGATGTTGGTGCACGTTGTGTTTTCGAAAACGCGTGAAAAGGTCTGACGAACATATTTTCAACAAGACGGCGCGGCGCCTTGTCACACCGTAGCCACTACGATGAATTTGATGACGTTTCTCCGTAGTCCAATCAATCTACACAAATCCATCTAATAATTGCCAACAGGAAACAAAAAATATGGTCATATAGGGAAAAAAATCCTAAAGAACATAGCGTTTTTTTGGTATTTGTAATGGCGAACCTAACCTAAAACATCCCAGAAAGTGTTAAAAACGCTTTTTAGCGAATAAAAGAAAAACTTGACCTCGGACCGAAAAGAATCAAATTATAAAGTTGTAGCTATTCAAATTATCTTTCGATTGATGTATATTGGCTAGGACACAAAACATAGAGAAAAATGGGGAAAGCGGCCGAAAATCACGTTTTTTTAATTTGTTAATAAGTTTTGTTTAACGCCACTTACATATTTGTTATTTGGTACAAATATTGCTTCTTACTTGCAGAAAAATGGTGTTATTTTTGTTGCGAAATATTGAGCAGTTTCCTTGGAATTACACTTTTTGTAAAAAATGGCGTTCTTGTAAAAACGTTCCTCTTGGTCCATAGTTTTCTCTGGATCACCGTTCGAGAGTTTAAAATTTTTTTCGAATCTTGTACTACACATCATGTACTGAAATCTTTCTGTAACTGTATGATCCTCCTGTTTTGATATTGTCTCTTCTTATTTCTGCGCAGCTTGGCTGCAGTTCTTCTTTTTATCTTGAAGACTCTGCCCTTGCTTTTTTGGGCCTTGAATTTTACTCGCAGTGACTCTGATTGCTTTCTTCAATTGCGGATCTACAGCGCCGATCGAAGTAATCAATTCTAGACCGTCCCAACCTAGTGTCTCTTTTGAATCCCCCTTTATGCTACTTTCAATTAAGCTTGGTTTAAATCTATTATGCAATTTTTTCCCAAAATTTTACTTTGTGTCAAACAATGCAGTGATGTGATGTGATCTACAATTTTCCTGTTGGCGTAAAAACTCCTGCGAGCATTTACTGTCGAAGTTTTATTCCCCTTTCTTTTTATAAACAATTTCTTGGCGTTGTTCAAGCTACAATTTCTTTACAAACAATCCTTTTGAGATATTTCTTGGTAAGTAACAAATTCTTCTGATGGTGCTGATTCGTAGCAATCAAATAATAACGACGATATTGCTGAGAGGTAACGTTATATGTTAGGAGGATTTTTTGTGGAGAACTCACTGACGTGATATACATATACGTAGGTCCTTCCAAATTAAGAAAATAGATTAACTAAGATTTAAAAAACACATTCTAAAATTCCGATATATACACAATCCCTACACAATTCGGCTTATTACTACAATTGGCGTCGATCAAAGTAGTGATTCTTAATTGAGTAGTAAGTAAAGAAAACTAAATCATAGATTCCATATAGTATTAATAATATCATGAGTGTAAATCCAGAATATCTAATAAATTATAGGAAAAAAAATATATAATAGTTTGTAGAAAAGAACCCGTCGATTTTTAAAGATTGAAAACGTTTTTTTGAATTTTTTTCCAATTAAATGTCTTTCGTACATTTTAGAAAACATTTTTAATGGCGAAGTTTTCAGTTAATAAATTAACTAAGTAGATTTTGACCGTAGTTATTATTTTTTGTATAACAGATATGCGTACTTTTATTCAGTGTATATTTTAAACATTTGCCAAAAGAAATTGAATTAATTACTAAACGTTAATTCAAAGTAACTTAAAACAAGCTAACTAGCTACCATGAAGAGATAAATTTAAGCTTTATAATGAAAAGTATGTTGTTTTATTAAGTTCGTTTTAATTTTAAAAATACCCACGACATTTGCCATCTGATAAACTAGTTTATACTTTTAAAGTAATTTATGTGTAGATCTGAATTAGCAAAATTATAATCAGCGTTCGATATAACGATTCTCGAATAATTGTAATAGGAAGTATGTATGTTAGAGCTTTTTTAGAATTCGGGTTATTCAATTTGCAACATTAAGAGATTAAGGACAAAACCTCAAAATATACAAAACTCCATTATGATTTTGTTTTTCAAGTAATAAAGAATCACTAAATCATCCTATGAGATAATATTTCGTTGTTTTCGAGCCGCGAAAATTTTTTTTTATTTTATTCCAACCATCCGCTAACTTCAATTTTAAGTTGTTAACCAACCCAATTCTGTCAATTCAGACACCAACACCAAATGTGGCCAATTTTGTTGGCACCAAAGTTTGTCGTGTGTAGGCTGCTTTATACCGGAGACAGACTAGCACCCTTAATCCAGATTATGGCGTCCAAATGACGTGGACTCATATAAATAGTATGGAAATAAAATGGAGTCTACGTCATTCTGACGTCATAACCCGGATAAAAGCTACTAGTCTATCGAGGGTGTTAGGATCTGAAGTGTTTTGACAAATTGTAGTAAACTATGCTGGCTTTCAGCGCGTATTTCTGATTGCATGATGTTTCCGGATGCTATTATTGTCCAAGGGTAGGAGAGGGATTCTTCTATTTTAAATTAATACTCCCCTATCTTGATTGTGGGACCATTGTTAGATCATCTCGCAGACCGATTCGCTATTTTGTTTTATTAAAGTCTAGTTTTCGTGCCGCCTGCTTGACTTGTTGAAAACTTCATGGGGCCTTATTATGAAATGTCATACAAAAATTAAATTACATATTCGAAAATCGAAAAAATCGCACGTTTTGATGTCCTTTACCTGAGAGATTCCTGAAGCATTTTATTAAACTTTTTCCTTGATTAATTTCTATGTTCCATTTATATAGGTAATCTATTATTTTGTTGACGTGTATTTGGAGTTTTTCCGTGGCTTTAATAGATAAGACACTTGTATCCAAAACAAGTGTATCGTCAACATATTGTATGCAAGTTGAGTTAAGGAGGGGAATTTTGTGGGGAAGTCGTGTATAAATATATTGAAAAGCTTGGGCTAGAATGGAGCCTTGGGGGACTCCAGATTCAATTTTGAACGGTTGAGAAGTTAGCTCTGTGTAACAGTCTCAATTTACAAGTTGTGATAGCAGTATACATTACTCCAAAACAAAAATCTAATTTTTGAAATAAGTATTATGGCCATACACAAAAGACTGAGGAGAGTTTCTTGGCAGAGGAGAAGATTCGAATCAACCTATTAGCTTTCTCCAAGATCATGTAAATTTAACCATGAATAATGATCGACTGGTTTCAAAAACACGACACGGCACCACCATTGATGCTGTATTTGCCCGATAGGTTAATGTCCTTAGTATGAAACTCTTCGTATTATATTTCAGCTACCCCAACCCGCTCAATTCAATTGAGTAACCACTAGAAGAAGAATCTAGGGAAGTGAATATAATTTAGAAGTGACGTAGTGGCAAAGGAAGTAGAATAACCCAAAGTCGATGAATCCACAGGTTCATAACAAAATGGAGGGATGGGTCGCGAGAGAGCATGGAGAGGTGAGTTACGAGAGCATACGCTCAGAAACCTTACTATGGTAAACCACGAGGTAAGCTGTGGCTATGCTGCATCATTTCACCATGGAGGCTTTTGAACGCACCGTGGTTAACTACAAGTTAAAGAAAATGAAAAATATTTCCATAAAATAATCTCTGCTATTTGCTACAATTATTTCGATGTGTCCATTAATTTATTTATTTACAATAATCTCACAAATCCCATTATAATTTGTTCATGTGTTTAACAAGTTTCCCATAGTTAACCATGGTTAACCATAGCAAGGTTTTTGAACGCGCTCCTGTTCGGACAAGATGAGTCCACGCAATGCCCGGTATTCCTAAATGTGATAGAGGACACAAAAAATTTCCTTTTGGAATGCCGGAGATTAGCCGAGCAAGACGAGAGTAAGGCTTAGAAATACGAGCAGTATAAGCAGGTAGATCAAAGCTGATTCAGCCGGCGACGCATATAAAGCTTAATATTCATTACGTTTTCACAGAAAATTAGCCAGTCTTAAGAGAATTTTATGAGACATCTTAAGCCCGTCTTAATACTATTGTAGTTAAGCCTAATGAGTCGACTAGTAAGTGATTTTAGTTAGAATTAAAGTCCGGTATAACGGACAGGTTATATCATGATGCATCCACCTTCCAACGCACGAAAATAAAAAGAATCCAATAAATTATCTGTATGCAAATTAAAAATTAGTTTAAAAATCACGCCAAAGAAGTATAACTTCTAATGTGCGTGCATTGCACATTGCACTGTTTTTTTTTTGTTTTTTCCTGTGGGAAGTATTGGGTCCAAAGGTACTGCGGTCATTCATTTGGCCTATTGTACTGCAACCCCTATACCTTGTCGCTTGTCGAGCAGAGACTTCTCTAACAAAGAAACCTTGATCCTCGCTATTGCGGGGCACTCACACTATCCTCCATAAGTGGTAATTTAAGGTGCAGTGTCCGGTAATCAAGCTAACAAGTATCCTGGCATCATTCCTACTGCGCCCTAACAATTCCTTGGCCGGCACACGAACGGATCGCTTAGAGTTGGCCAGTCTAGGCGCGGCCCTCCAGCGTTCAGTATGTTTCATAAAAGTGCGATCGGCTAGAGCCCTTTACAGCAAGCTGGACGGTGGCCCAATAGCCGGCTCTGGACCGATGAATGCAATATCAGAACCCTGTTAAGCCAGGGCAATCCGCATTTTCGTTGCTTTTGAAGCCCCGCTAACTCGGAATCCAGACAAGGGTAACTTGATTGAGAACGCCCAACTCATCAAGAGTATGTTGACAGTCCCAAACTAATTTCGACTTGGTCCTACGGGACCTTATCGCTCTAATTGCCGCTTGGCTATCAGAGAAGATAAAAATCCGTTCTTTCTGTTAATAGTTAGCATATGGTTAAAATGATAGCATGAAGTTGTCTGCTTTCTCATTATTGAAAAGAATTCCTAAGCTTCGTAGGGTAGCACTCCATTTGCAATTCGAATTCGTAACAAACGATTTCGGTAATCAGTACATTCATTCGTATCGTAATTTAATTTCGGATCGTATCCTACTTTAGTATAGCATTTCATGATAAGGCCGCATAAGTCAATTCAAACAGATTTGTGAAGCATTTGACGGTGATTAGACTGTTCGTTTCAACGTACGTTCCTCACGAGCTTTTTAGATGAACGGAGAAGTGGAGATGATGAGGGGATTCATCTCCACTTCCCCGTTCTTCTAAAGGCTAGTGAGGAACGTACGTAGAAACTAAACAGTCAAATCACCGTCTTTTGCTTCCTGTTGTCACACCCGAGTCGCGGAGCACATAGTCCAATACCAAGTTTAAGACATGTCGGTCCATCCTTATAGGTAGATGTTGAAGAATCTAGACAATGCTTCGGATATCTTTACTTGTCACATAGGACATGAGCAAGTTACTTTATCATGTCATTTTATTACGACGTTTAAGTTGAGCATTTTATAATGATTATGTTTTGTCTGTTATTTGATTTTGAAGAACTAGATTACTAAAAACTTATCATTGATCACATAAATAAAATCTGCCCTAAAATAATCAATATAAACTAAAATGCCTAAAATACCCTCTAAGACATAACAAACAAATTAGTTAGAAAACTTTATAGTTGTTGAGACACAGATAACATAACAAAATTTGGTTATTAAATTCAAAATCGAGCCTAAAACTAATGAATATAAATATAACTTGCATAAATTTATCAAAATTTGATATTGACGCAAAAATATTAAGTCTAGATTTTAATATAATGATATTGAAAATATAAACTAAATCTAAGTTATATCTCCTTTGGCTCTACCATATTCCTGAACAGTTTTAGTGCAAACGTTCCATTAATATTGAATACACAAATAAATAAATTGTTCAATGAATTTCTTTAAGAACATTGTTATCTTCACTATTTTCATAGTTTACTAAGAAATGGACATACTGTTTACACAAACTGAATAATTTTTCAATAGTAATTAATAGAAAAAACCTAAATTAAATTTGATAATAGTTTTACGTATTTCTAAACATGCGTAGAATTTTATTTTACTTTTTTCTTTTCATTTATGACCCACCAAGAATTTTTATATCGTAATATTTAAGTATATACAAATTATATATAAAAAATTTAGCGCTAGATTTTTTTTTAAAATAAATTTTTTAATAATTCTAATTTCCATATTTAGAAAAAACAGTGGATCATCAAATTTTCTTTTCTTTCTTTGTAAAATTTTTACTAGGATTTATTTATTTAGATGTAAAAAAAAAATAATATTTACCAAAAAAAATTTTTAGCCTCCACTAGAAAAATTTTGCTTATAGAATGGTTGATGATGGATTTTACTGATTGATAGTAAATAATACTATAATTTTCTTTTAAGACAAGAATAGCCAATCTGTTGGGAGTAGCTGGTACTGATGTTCCAATACGTGATATTAAGAAATTATTGAATCCATTTATGGTAAGATCAACACTTCCCAAAATTGTTTTAGTAAATCTGATTTTTAACTATTACAGCTTGGAGTTAATGGATATGCCTTTATTGTAACAAATAATGGATTCATTGTTATACATCCAGATCTTCGCCCTATAGTAAGTAAAAAAAATGTAATTTCCTTTTACAAATAAATTTATAATAACTACCGTTTCAGTTCCAAGACATTTTAAAACCAGCTTATAATAGCGTTGATATGCTAGAAGTTGAGCTCTTAGATGATGATAGTCTACCTCGGGATTTTAATCCAGTACTGCAGAATGTATGTAACCTAAAATAGATAAATCAGAATAAAATTAACAATTATTTTTTAAATTTCTGTTATAGATCCGGGACTCAATCATTAATCAATCCACTCATAGTAAATGGATGAGAGTTAAGCAACATTATGATGAAATGGTAAACAATTAAAAAAATGCTTTATTTTCATAGAAATTCTTCTACTTTGGTTGACAAATTTCTCAACAGATTTTGAGACCAATATAACGACAATATTGGTAAAACAAGAAATTTTAGATAAGTATTGCTATAGATTAGGATTAAAGGGTGGCGATTCGATCCCGCGAACATTGCAACAAACTTAAAGGTTTACGGTGTGATTCCATTAATTGAATCTTCATACCCTTCATTGTGTTAGAACAAGGCTAAAAATGTGTTTACGTCTACCCCTTGTGGTCGTCTTACAATTGCAAAGTAAGGGCTCCAACAGGGACGAATTGGCCCCTTCTTAGCGGTCCGAGCATTTCGGTAGTGACCGGCCCACCGTGCTAATTTCTCCTCTACGTTTCCGTTCGATTTAGGGCCAGCTCAGCTTAAGGCGACCTCAAGGCGAGGAAGAGAGTAAGGAACAGGAAAGACCAAATTCGAGCCAATCTTCGTGAGCTTAGGTACAATTATTACGAAACTTTAAGTTTATTCACAAAAAGAATCCTGAACACTCAACCTCAGCTTTATGATATAACGATAGCTTGTCTAAAGCAAAAACCGGAAACTAGTTCCAAAATTATTCTGATCTCTGCATCTAGCAGAGTCGGTGCAGGTTACTCCACTATTGACGGAATATTTCCTTCTCCAATTGCGAATAGCCGATTTTAAGTACCATATTGATGTGCTACAAATTGGTTCGGGTCCAACAAATATTCAAGCTGATCCTTTTCCAGTGAAGCAGGCCGCTATTTCGTTGCGCAGTATCCGTTTCAGGATACTATAATTATTCCTCGATAACCTGAGCGTCAAGAGTCATAAAACCCCAGGTTTTTGATTCGATCATAAAGCTGCTAAGTGTCTTTTGAAAGGAAAACTTTCCACAATGCAGCACAAGACGTGCTCGATAAAAATACTGTTACAACAAAATGGTGGCAGCGGTGGGATATAGAAAAAACAAACAGTATCCCATTTTTAAGCTGAAAACGTAAGACGCTGGTGAAATTTGTAGAAAAAATAAAAAAAGAAAACTTTATTACAGATGTCATTATGGACGTCAAAGACCCTCTAAACCAGGGGTGGTCAACCATGCATGCGGTCCTTCGCGGAAAATTGTACGGCCCGCGAGATTCAAAAAGATTTAACAAAATATTTTGTACTTGAAGGTTCCAACATGTGAAAAAGAAAAAAATAGCCATCTATGAGAAATGATTAAACTTCACAGACTGCCGTAGGGAATTAGCTCTCGGGGTGTACCGAGTGACCGGGTTGATGGATAAAATTCCAAGCAATTGCTTTTGTCGGTAACAATTCAAAATAAAGACCGCATCCGTAACAATATTGAGCGTCATGGAGGTAGTAGAGAAAACAAGAATATTTACAAGCAAGTGCATTACTTCTTTTATCTTCTACTTTTGAAAGACTACTTTATGCCTCTGAAGACCTCAGCGCTTTCTTTTATGGCCATCACCTCAGCTTGAGAAAATATGGCTGAATGACCCATTGCCTTAGAAATACGACATCTGCGGCCATAGTTCTTAGTTCAACTCTCAAGTCGGTTTGTGCATTTGTTTTTACCACTATCATTATTTGAACTAACTTCTCTCAAGATTAGTAGTCAGTTTATTAATATTATATATTATTTAATATTACAAAATGTTACCATTTATTGTAATTATTGTCCATTTATTATCCATTCATAATAATCAACATTCATTCTGTGATTTTGATCGTGTGGACCGAAAGCGTCAAACCCACAACCCAAAAAAAGGAATACTTTATTATTACCAACTGAGGTTATGAGAACGCCGGCTTGTTTGTTTTTAGTCCGTGTTTAAGCGCCCCACTTCTCCTCTAGAAACAAAAAAGTCTCACTTTTATATTTGTCGGTGTTTTTCTTTCTCCGAGAGAGAAATACACTGGCGTGCATCTGTTAACGTTAAAAGCAGCAAATTTTCGCGGGAATTTTTTTTTATACGTGCCATTTCTGGCACGCGTGCAATACTTTCGCCACCCCTGCCCCAGGGGAGAACTATCTGGGCGGAAGACAGTGGAGGTAAAATTGTCTCGGGCAACTCCTGCCTAAGCAACGTACTTTCTTGCTGTCTTAAGAGCTACCGTCAAACTGCAGGAGTAAAGCGGAGGTACTGCCTCGGGCGAGCTCCATCTAGGCGGTGAGCTTCCACGAACTTAAGTTAGGGAAAACAAAGTTCCGAACTTCAGGAGTTATTGAACATTCCTGCCTTCATAATTAATATCCACTCGCTTATCACATGCATTACGTTACATGTGATAGAAAAGAGGCATCCCGGATTCATCCTAAACCAATATATTGAAATCCAGATAGATAAATCCCTCACGTTTACAGACTGTAGAATGCTCCGCCAATACAAGGATTCTCACTCTCCGTCACTTAGCAACAAGAATTCGAATCAACTTGATTATAAAGTAGCCAGTCCAATTACAAATGCCTTACTGTAAAGAACATTCTTCGTATGAAACTTAGTGAAGCCAGATTCGTAAGCACGCCCTTAAGCATTGTCTTTTAAAAAACCAAAGCTTTTAGATGAAAGACGAGGTTATATTGAACCATGCGCGACAGGTGTCTGCTAAAAAAGACGTTTTTGTCCTATAAATGCCTTGTTTGCCTTAGCAAGAGCATTGAGCATCTATTGAAATATAAGTATTGCTTCAGCCAAAGCCCAAGGTACTTTCAATTTTGGAAGGTTTTCTTTCCAGTTCCTCCGAATATCATGAGAAGCTCTGTTCAGAGGAGTCAAAAAAATAATCGATTCGCATTTTCTAAAATTGATCTTCAATTCTACTTCGTTCGATTGTTTCGAAGTCACGTCTGGATCACTCCAATCTTCGATTCCGTTCACAATCAGATCATCTGACAAGTTTTTAGAAAAGCCCACGATCCACACTGTATCGAACGCCTTATTTAAGTCAACAAGGCATGCTCCAGAACATGAAATAGTGTCATGCCGCCCGAAATCCAAACTGGTTATCAAGAATAGTCAGAGTGTTTCAATATGATTAACGTTTGATATGCTATTTGATTTATTTCATTTTCAAAATACTCATTATAACTTTCGGCAAATTAAGTTTGCAGTGTTCTATTTTATTCTCTTTGTCCCCTACTTTTGGTAATATTTTTTGTTTAGTCGTGCAAAGAATTTGTCCTTAAACATTTACATATACCGAGGTAATCCATGTCAATGTTTGTATTAAAGCCAACCAAGATAATTAATATATTGTATTGCAAATTGATGCAGGAATATTTAAACCACCTTTTATCTTTCATTCCGTAGGATAACAAAAAATTTAAATCTAATAAAATATCTAAATTTATCATTTAATAAATCTGAAGATAGATAGATAGAAGATACTGTAGTTAACTAAAATCTTTTTTTTAGAAAAGAGTCACCCGTATGAGACGGCAGTACTATTGGACAGCCATACCAAATACTCCATTCACTCTAGTTATTACTTATCCAGAACCATATGGAATTAATAGACTAGAGGTGCGGAGTGATGATGACATTCATAGATTAAATGTACAAAGTAGCATTAATATACTAAGTTTCTTCAGTGGTAAAAACTGGAAAATCCATCCTGATTGGTAAGCATTTATTTCTTTTACAAATTAGTATTGTAAATAACAAAATGAATAATTTAGGCTATATTGCAAACATAGCAATCATACATTTGCAACTCCCGAAGAGGAATTGCAATTTTTCTTAAAGAAAATGGTTCAACCAGGATGGAAATGGCCACTGAATCGAACTTCGCTAC
This sequence comes from Thereva unica, assembly GCA_949987705.1. Classification (NCBI taxonomy): domain Eukaryota; kingdom Metazoa; phylum Arthropoda; class Insecta; order Diptera; family Therevidae; genus Thereva; species Thereva unica. Next base: position 124,563,972 of record OX465282.1, read on the forward strand.
CTCCAGAACATACAGCCGCTATGTATTGTAAGTATCTTGTATGAAAATTGTTTTGTGAAAACATTTTATATGAAACACTTACAAATTAATTCAAAATTAAAAGTTATAAATTTTTAATATTGCATTGATTATACAGAACTCAAAAAAAAAATCATACTGAAAACACACCATTCTCTTTTGAATACGCCAAATTTTTTATTTATTGAGTTATTTATTTTTCAGTTACTATAATGTACAATTGCAGGACTTTTTTTTATTTGAAATTCGTTCGTTCTTGCAATTTTCCTTTCATATTTCAAAGCATCAAACTCTAAGGTTGGCCTCAGGAATCCGACGTATTTTTATATTTTATAAGCACGTATGCTTTACCCTAATTAATGATTTTAAAGAGTTATGTTTTATTCATGTCTTTATTTATGTACAAAGCTTTTACCTGATGTATAAAATAAGGTTTATTCAATCCGGAGAAGGTTTAATTCTGTTTGAAATTATTATACAAAGATTTTTGGTAATATGGAAAATTTACTAACGAGAATGTTCAAGCTCTAAATCGATTCAACATTAGTAAATACAACTAATCCACTCCTCTAAATGAGGAGTGTCTTTTCGAAACGGCATATTTACAATTTTTATGTTTTTTCAACTGAGCATGGAGTCTTGTTCTCTATGCTAAAATACACAATCTCGTAAACTTATACCGGAGACACACTTGTGGTATAGTAATTACAATATGAGCAATATTGCAATATACTTCAGGTGTGTCTCTATATACTGAGAAAAAATCTCGGTATACACTCAGTATACTCAACATTGAAACTCAATATCCCAATTGAGAAAAACTTCGTGGTATAGCTCAGTATACCCTAGATTTAAACCGAACAGTAGTCTGGACATAACCCAAAATGATAATTTCGAACAGAATTTTAATTCTTCAATTTTGGCAGCACTACCTATCAAAGATTTTTATGTCAGTTGAAGGAGTTAAGTTGTTTATCCTTTTCTATTTCACTTTTATTTTTAATATAAATTAATAATAATTTCACAATATTTCTATTCATATTTAACTTCAATTTAACTGCAGCACAATATTTTTTTTCGATTTGCAAATCTGACAGATAAATGACAACCAAATAACTCAGTATACTAATGCAAGTGTGTCTTCACATTTTTATATTGCAATATGGCAATATTGCAATATCCCGATCTCAATTGCTATACCACAAGTCTGTCTCCGGTATTAATCTGAAAGAAAAAGTGACAATTTTTCAGTTAATTGGACCTAAAATAGCGTGTACGTTTCAAAAGGGGATACATATTTACAAAAAGAAATTCTTATATTGTCGGCCAAATTGATTTTGGCCGACATTTGATAAATAAATATTAACAAACATTAATATTTGTAGAAAATTGACAATGATGCAATTTAAAACAAAGATTAGGAAATTAGAACTTGGGCAACAATACAACCATTAACACTATAAATTTAAATCCCAAAATCAGTAAAAAAAAATATTTTATTCCCTGGAGAATATTACCCCGTTTATGACTAGGTTCAACCCAGGTTCAACCTGGGTTCAACCCAGTAATAAACGGATGTCGAGTTGAAACTGGGTCCACTCAACCCAACTCAGCTCTCCTACCCGGATCGATTTGATATTTCGCCTCACTTAAGCGGGTTGAGTTGAAATTGGGTTGAAGTGACATTTGTTTTGTTTGTTTACTATCCGTGAAGTCCGCTTTCGGTGTTAGTTTTGTGTTCGGTGTTTTTTCTGGTACACGAAAAATAAATTATTTCGTTCTGAATTTTTACGTACCTATAAATGAGAATTTCACAAAAAATATTGAGGTTATGTTTTAATATCAATTCAACTCTATTTCAACCCAAAGTGAACTCAACTCGACATCATATACGGTGGTCGTGAACGGTGTGCTCCGGATACCGAGCGGACCTTATTCTCCATTACTCAAATATGGACAAAACTAGCAAATATGGACAAAACTAAACAAATAAAACAAAAACCCACACAATGTCTGATAGGGACGATTTTTGCAGAAGTTGTAAAAGTCAGGACGAGGAGGAAGTGTACAACATCTCCTCTGTTACCCAGACCTAAGCAGAACGAGACTAATCGCATTTGATGAACCCTTTCTAAGCACGCTTGCGGAAATCTCGAAGATTGGAATCCCACAACTAAGAAGATTCATTACGTCCTCGTCCGCGAAGAAACGACGCTCTAACATCAGGTATGACATCACAATGGGCCTATCCTTTTAGCCTAAGTGTAATATAACCTTCATAAATACCACACTTCCAATGAAACGCCACTTTTAAAATTTTTTATAGATGCATAGATCAAAAGAAAAACTGTAAAATTGAACGTCAAGTGGAATACCAGAAAAAATTGGCGTGTGACATATGCCAAACATGATGGCCTAAAAACTAACAGATTGGGTGGCGATCACATATTGGAAAACTTTTTGAAAAGGTTCACCGGCCGAACTGCGCAAGTTTAAGCAAATTGGCGAACTGAATGTTAAAATAAACTCAAATCGCATACCAATTCCAAATATTCGACTGAAGATAAACAAGCCTTAGTTCGCCCAACTAGTCTCGAAATAAAGTTGAACGTAAAAGCTTGCTCAAATGAGAGTAATAAACTGGAATAGTGGAATGTCACTCCAGTGGGCTTTTGCATATCTGACTTCTGGCGAAAAAGCAACAAAAATTTCAAGCACGAACTGAACGTGAACTGGACTTTAGCCGGTGAAGCCACTTAACTGGAGTGAACTGAACATTATCGAACTGAGGTTGGTGAAGCTGGGGCATTAAGCTTTAGTTTTGCTTATACAAAGCTTTTAGTTTTTGTTGTTGCATTGCTTCATATTTCAGGCAATTATGTTGGTCACCGTGAATGGTATCATTCAGAATATTCAAAAGACCAGTTCTGGTTCGATTGCAGATGTCGTATTGGTAAAACGACACTCGCCTTTAAAAATATAAAATTTCCACGCCGAAATTCTCATATTTTTCGGTCTATCTTTTCCAGTCTGAATCGAGGAGCAATGTTTTTTCCTCAAGGTGGCCAAATGGAGCATTCCTTATGACGAGGCGCGAATGAAGCAAAGCGTTAGACCCAATTAGGGCAATTAGGGGTCCACATTGGGCGATAGGGCTAGGCTCAAAGGGCCCTGTACCAGAATGTAAAAAAGAATCCCCACCTTATAAAAAAGATAATTTCTTTAAACAATTAGGGATTTTTCACGTGTTTAATAAAATTTTTTTGTTCGTTTTCAAAGACACATGATTTTTAAAAATTAAATTCGCGGAGTATATTTAATATATTAATATACAAAATGTAGTTTAATTTTTAAAATAAGGGCGAACGGGGCAGAAATGTATCAGCAGAAGCTATTATCGAATAGTAATATTTTGTCTGAACAGACTTTAAGAAACTATTTAGCATTGCACATTATAAGATAATAACTCCACAATAAAAACACTATATATATTTTTAAAATTAATTTATTTACTTTACTTTACTTTATTCTCAAAAAAAAATCATTTATCACTTATATAAAATCGCAAATCCACAGCTAACTCAAGCTCGGGCCGAATACCACCGGTTTCAGATAAGGACTCCTACTATTGTGAGTACTAAAAAACCACTAAACAAAAACAAAAAAAATCAAGGAAAATGTATGCAGAAAAACTAAACCCACTGCAAGCAATATAAAAGTAGAAACACAAACTCCTTTATCACTTAATTGTTGGTTTTAAATCTGTAATCCACTATTTGCACCAGTATTGCACCGTAAAATAATAATAATAATAAACAAATACAGCAAATAATATTTATATTATTATTTTTAATAAAGCCTTGTACAGTATATAATTATATATATATGACCAGTTTTTAAACATAATATAGCATTGCACGAGTGCGTTTTTTGATCCCCCCACTATAAACACTGTGAAAGGAGAGTGTGATTATGATTTTTTCCTGAAATACCAAATAAATAAAGAAAAATATAAATTTTGTATAAAAATAAATTGTTTTATTTGAAGTATTTTATGTGTATTTCAACATAAGCACAATTGCACCATAATATATATAAAAAAAAATATATACAATTACTAATATGTTAATAGCACCGTTATGTAAAAAATTTGCTAATTATATATATAAAATCGTTAGCTGAGGAATTGCATATTAATGTTTATTGAAGTATTCATTTATTATGTTTATTTTTTTCAGTAAGAGATTAACAGAAAAAATTGTTATTAAATCTCTTACACTTATAATATATTGTAACTACGTAAAAAGGTTTGCTTTAAAAGGTGTGCACCAAATCACTAATTTTTCATCGCATGCATCACTAATCTGCACCTGTGTTACGTCATAATGATATAAAGCTTACTTAAGTGTTAATGCTTTTCAAAAATTTTTATTTTTTCAGGTGATAGAAGCCTTATGCAATCTTTAGTTTTTGACGCACGTGTAACTGAGTGGTTTACAAAAAATACCAGTTTTGGAGCAAAAGATGATAAAGGGTAAGAAACGAAAAATGTTTTTTTGTTTTATGTTTAAAAAAAAGTTCGTCGTAAAACTTACTAAGCTGCCATGGAGAAACAAGAACACCTTTTTAAAAACGATCGATGTTGCTTTTAAAATAATTATTTCATCAATATCTTATCTTATGTATTTTGTTTTCACTTTCAAAATAATCTCAGACTTTTAGTTTATATTAAATATATTTTTAACTATGATGTGGCTGTTGTATCCTTACCAAAATAATTGCAAAATTCCGAAGTTCGAAGAAGGCCGACAGGTATTCTGGTCGACCTGTCTACAGAGCCGGCGCTTGGTTTTTTTGCGCTATATTGCTATATTGCGCCCCATCAGCTGATCATATGAAAAAAGGCTTCTTTCGCCTGGATCGCAAGGACGAAAAAGCTGAAAATACACAAGGCACTTCTAAATTGGCGATAATTTGCTTTGCTTTTATAAATAAATTCCTAAAATTTTGCTTCCGATTGTAAAACTAAAAATTCCATTTGCTTGGGCTATTGTAAAACACCCCTTACCTTATATTTGGGGGCCAGACAGCCAAAGAGTGTGTCCTATGGATCGACTATAAAGGAACAAGCAAGAGTGATTCTCGCCACAAGGGATTTTGTTCACATCTCGTTCATTTATCTCTTAGTTCATTTATCTCTTATTATATCAATCCTAGTAAACAACAATACACAATACAGAGCCCTCAGAATATTTTTATCCTTTGGGAAAGTTGATATGATCCGTACAAATGAATGAGAGATTTTACCCTCATATTTCTCTCGAACTGATTCCCGAAGACGAAGGTCTGTTGCTTCACTTTTTGAGTGAAATCTTTTCCAGTAAAAAGTACATGGGCAAGTACATTTTATGAAAATGTCAAAGCTAAAATCTCGGGTAAACACCTGCATAAATTCCCGCGCTTCTTCTTGCAATTGAGTAAATTTACACGTGAGGTTGGGAGGAAGAAGTACAGAATATTTTATCGAAAAAATAAACTAGCAAAATTAATCGTGAGTTTCACTACTAAATGAAAATTAAGTCATGGGAACATTTTTCAATTTTTTTTCCAAGTTTTCATTTTTTTAAATCTTAATTTCTGAAATTGCGCCCCCGTCCAATTGCGCCCGGTGCAAGTGCATCAGTTGCACCTATGAAAGACGCTGCCCCTGCCTCTCTACAAACTACGACAACATTGATAAAATCAAGATGGTGATCGAAAATCGTCTTGCAGTTATGGTACATTTGAACTTTTACCGCGTGTAGGGAATGGGATAGGTCGTCTGGTTTTTAATTACTGTAATACAATAGTGATTTACACACTTCATATAACCTTCACCTTTAACACGTGATATCGACCTAAGTTACAACTAGTCAAGGTTTGTAATCGCAGGCGTTTTTACCACGTAGTGTCAGTACACAGAAAACAGGACGAAGAAAACGAGGAATTTGCTAGGTGACCGTAAAGCAGTATTTTCCAAACTTTATATTACTGCGCCCCCACGCATACCCGTATAGCATGCGCATTTGTTCGCTATACATGCTAGGAGCAGCGCATGCATGGTTTTAAGAAAATTAACCAACTAAATTATTAACTTCCAGGTATTGTTAGTTAAGTTATTGTAATCGGTCCGAAAATCGAAATCATAATTTTCAAAAAAGATAACGACTTCGTTGAAATGTCGTTCGCAGCGCATTAACAGAAATATGATCTGAAAAGATTTTTATAAAATTCGGTCGAGCCCTTTTTTGGTTTAAACGACGTTCGTGATTTTTGTACCTGGACGATATCGCCCAAACCAAAAAAAAAAAAAAAACTATATCGACTTCTTTGAGGTGTCGAACGAAGAATATTGACTAAAAAATGCTCTGAAAAATTTCATAACATTCAGTCGGGCTCTTTTTTTGTTTAAATTAAAAAAATTCCGTTAAGTGTCAGAAAGACCTTAAATTGATAAATTTTGCAAATATCTAATAAATTCGTTGGAATGAAACTTGTTAGATTCTACACAGCGACAGCTTTCCAACAAAATCCGACACTCTAAAAATCGTACAAAAAATACGTTTCAAACATTAGATCAGCACCTTTTTGACTACGCACAGGGCCTCATCAGGTTGAAGACTCGCGATTGGCAATAAAAATCATTTGAATTCATTGTATGCATTTTTCTGCATTGAATGGAGCACACGACACGAAATCGCACAACACAAACAGCACGGGGACGGGTCCTATGGAGGTAATACCGCGAGGGAAAATTTTGTTTGGACTTTCTAGGGCCTCTCGCTGAATTTTTCACAGGGCCTCCAATTGCCTGGCCGCGGCACTGCGGGGAATTCTTTTACGTCCTACAGTTGCATATGAAAGTATGAGAGTGACCAAAATGGAAGTGAAGTGGAAGTGGAAATTTTGAAAAATTTCGAAAAGTCCTTTAGAGAAGTTACCGTGCGGTAAGAACTATGCTGCAAAAGCAAAAGTATAGAAGGTAAAGGTGTTCACTTGCTACACTTTTTATGAACTTTTTATTTTGGTTTATATGTCAATTTGGAAGAAGTTACGTTTAGTTCATTTCTACTTCACTTCTGTGTTACTTTTCATTTAGGATAGGCCTTATCTTTAAGATGTCAAGTACTGACATGTAGAGTTTACTTTGGGTTTACTCAGATTAAACATCCATGGAAACGGGGGTTGAGTAAAGATTCGTTAAATCCACGAAAACTCGGCGAAACCAGTCCGGTTAAGTTGGGGTTTGCATATGTATGTTTAAGAATCTTTTACTGTACATATACCAACGGCGACGCAATGTAAAATTGATTATCTATCACTTTAACCCAGAACCATCATGGAAACAGCATCGTGTTAAATTGAGGAAAAAGGCTTTCTATTCTACTTTCTATCTTGGTTCATGTACTGTGTTTCCATATTGTTTACACACCCTTCTTTTCTTACATAAATATATCGGAGAAGGGTTTAAACGATTCTTTTGAATAAGCTCACCTCCTTGTATCCTTCCCGTGTTTTGTTTTGTGCCCTCAGAATGCAGTTGTTGAGGAATTGTCTTTTCTTCTTCCTGCAAGTCCTTTTTTCATTCTTTTTCTTCTCATTTCCTCGTATCTCAGTTTCTTACTTCTCGTTGGTCTATCTATGTATATTTTTATATATTAATTTCTGGCATCCATAGCTGCTTGCGTTCCTTGTCGTACCATTCGTTAAATCAGCTTGTACTTTTGTAACCTGCAATACAATCGATAAATTTTATAAATTTCAACAGATCAATAACTATCGAATTACCTGTTCAGATATTTTTTTGGAATCAGTTGTTTACGTTAAAGAATTCCCGTTTAGCAAATTTAGCAACCACTTATCTTTTAATAAAGTTGCTTTAATAACGTAAAAGGTACTTTTACCATTAATAGAATATTATAAAGTTCCGTTTTGTTTCTTCTACAAGACTTAAAAACGTTATTTGGATTCTATAAAATCTTAAATATTTGGTTAGACCCATGCAAAAATGCCACAGGTGTTTTTGATTGAAATTTTACTCAAGATCAGATCAAATGTAACAAGACTGAAATAAATAAAATCTCGTTTATTTAATTTATTAAAAACAATTAATAATAGCCTCTAATGAGGATGTATATAAATAACGCTATAAATATACAATCCATATATTTTTATAAATATAACCAATACTATTCTGAAGTAAACGCACTTATAAAAACAATGAACACAATAATATTTTATAAAACATACTGATCACTTTAATTTAAATATTTGTTTTTGTTTTAAATCATAATATTTTATTTTCACATTATTATTTAATGCATGACTTTATAATATAAATATAATATGCACCATTTTATGGAATAGCCCTAACCCAATAGCAGTTTTAATGGGTTTGTTACCAAGGTAAATCTACACAGCAATAAAATATGGAAAAATAATTGTATAATGTACCAATAATTTCATAAGTTTATTATTAAACAACAGAAATTTTGTAAAATTTAAAAACATTAAGTAATTCTTTCAACACAGGAACGAATTTAAGCAAAGATTTGGCGTGATAGTAGCATTTTTAGCTACTCATAGTGGCTTAACGCGATGGCAGGAATTCCAAACCAATAAGGCCGAAGAAATTAAACCAGAGTTAGTATTTTCATATTTAATTTTATAAATTTATTAATATTTCTTAAAATTTACAAAAGGCAAGAATTCAGCGGCAAAAATATCCGTGCAAGTGATGAAATTTGGTATAAAAGAGCCGTTGAACAGCACGTTGTCGATCCAGATAGTTTCGTTTATTCTGTACCATTTGACAGTGGAGGTTTGATTCACAGAAAAACATACAATAACATTTTAAAATATTAAAATAATAACAAAATCTATTTTATTGCAGAAAATCCAAGAGAAACTCTGGTAACAGCCAGTCATGCAGTATTTCACTCCGAAGGTGGCAATTCAGCACCAGCTGCTGTTGTAGGATTTCAATTTCGACATTCAGCATTGTATACACTTTTCAAGAATACAACAAGCAGTGTAAAATAATTATTAAATTTTAGAGTTATAAAGTTAATAATATTAATAAAAAAACACATTTTTTATAGTGCGCTGACTGTAAAAAAACATGCACCTCTGACGAAATTGCTTGCTATATTTTGGATAATGATGGCTACGTTATTATCTCAACAAATTTGGCAGATACTGGAAAATTCTTTGGAGAAGTAAATGGAAACATTATGTTACGTTTAGTTCAAGAGAAAATTTATAAGGAAGTTGTTATTTATGATTATCAAGCGATATGTTTCGATGAGAAAGATGAAAATAATTCCTCCAGCCGAATATTAGCGGTAAGTTTATGATAATGGAACATAAATGTAAGGTAGATCAATCATAGCGTTTACATTATGTACTATTGATTGCAAAATTGATTTTGATCCATGATCACAAAAAAATTCTGTATATTAGTTTGCGCTGCCGATTTTATTTTACTAGAATAAAAGTAACCTTTTTATCTAAAAGCACCCGTAAAATTGAATCCAACAATCCCTATTACTGCTGCTCAATATCAATTTCCTATCTATGGGGCCTCAGTAGTCTAGGAAGTAAGGCGCCTGGCTACCATCCCAGAGGTCTGAGGTTCGAATCCCGGCAGCACCGCTGTCCTTCATCTTTCCCAGTTTCTCCACTTACATAACTTTATAACTTTCCTTCACTCTTCTTTTCCTCTTTACATTCTTGATTCCTCCAGTCATAACCTTCCCTAGCCCTTCCGTGCTCCACCAAACGCATGCCATCGGTTGGTTGATGAGATCCAACTCGTTTCAGGAGGCATAACACTCCAGTCGAGATAGTAATGATTGAGAGTAGGTGGAATAAAATGTCGCAGCCGGTTATGGCAGTTCCTTCCTTCACTTCTTTCTCTTCACTATCTTCCGACTAGAGCTGCTGTCCAACATTGCACTCTATAAGAAAAAATAGATTGTCGACAATACAGAGGGGCTTTTCCTGAACCTCTAGCCAGCCGGCAACCCTTTGCAGGAAATTCAACAAGATTTAACAAAATATTTTTACTGGAAGGGGCCAACATGTGAAAAAAAAATAAGAGCTAGCTATGAGCAATGATGAAATGATGCCTGCCATATAAAATTAGCTTTCGGGGTGCACCGAGTGACCGGGATGATTGATAAAAATCCAAGCAATTGCCTTTCTTGGTGAAAATTCGAAGTAAAGACCGCATCCGCAACAAAATTGAGTGGGATGGAGGTTTCAGGAGAAAACAAGCATATTGACAAGCAAGCACACTTCTTTAGTCAACATCGAGCTAGTGTGTTATGAGTGCACTTTTTCTTCTGCTCTTTTAATCTCGCATGTGAAATATATTGCGGAAACAGTTGTTCTCCTTGTTGTGGTCTCGGTTTGTAGGGTTCTCCTCCACGCTGTTCTAGGTTTTTCAACTCGCCGGATTTCAGTAATGGGACTGTTTGGCTAGATTCCTGTCTGCACCTAGCAAGGTGCGCCCAGTCCAATTCCATTTTATTTGCATGATTTCGTCATCTATCCTTTCCTTCTTCGTTTGTAATTTTATCTTGCCAGCGGATTTTTAGGATAAAAACTTGAAAGCGTCGTATGATGAATTTCGCAAAACATACAAAAGAATTGCCTTAACATTGGAGTTGAACGGCCCCAATTTGGCGTTAGTTGAGATCTCCGTCGATCTCCATATGCGAAACAACCTTGCATACGCGCTTCTTGCTTTATTTATTTTGAAACTGACATCTTCTTGTTCACCGTCATTATCGGTAATAAGACTATCGAGATAACAGAATTAATCTACCAATTCCCCGTCACCATTAGTCAGCGCTGTGCGTTCAATGGTGTTTGCATTTATCCGCATTTCTTTAGTTTCAGTTGGATTTAGCCATAAGCCTGCCGAACTACTTTTTGCTACTAAATTGTTTAACATATTTTTGAGGTCCTGAATAGGAGAGCCCCTTTTTCAGGCATCAGATTCAAAACTTGTCTTAAAAGAAAAGTTTTGTAAATTGAGATATCTGGGACAAAAAGTTGTGAAACTTAGTTCGAATGATTTCTTTCCGAAAATGGAATTGTTTGACAAAAACTTGCACCACATTACATTTCGCCTGGTCTCTTAAAATTGCTCATACCTCGTCTATAGCCTATTATAACTCAAGTTCTCAACTTCTTCCTCACGGTACCAAAGTTTCTCTCGACTTGGAAACATGTTTTAATCATACCCATTCCCAAGAGCCTTTCTTCTACCAGTCCTTCCATTTCTGGCAAAGTTCATTGAAAAGCTGATGACTACTGAAATAATTGCGTATAGTGAGCGTCTCAAACATATGGCAATCTGTCTTTCGTAAACATCACAGACTTCAATCAACCCAGCTTCTACGAAAACTGGCCTCACAACCACAAACCACAACATTTTGTTCTTTCTATTTTTAAACTTTTGCAAAATTTCTTACCTAACCGCCCTTAAATGGTTCAACTAGGTGGCTGAAGTTCCTCAAGTGCCCTACTCTACTCCACGCTGGATTCCCCAAGGCTCCCTTCTTGGGCCACTTTAGTAAAATATTATTAGTTATTAGTAAAATATTCTATGATTCATATGTACGCAGACGATGTGAAGCATGAAATACATATGTATGTGTGTGAAGAAGCTTGCTGATGATTTGCGTCATGGTCGCAAGTCCTACTGGTCGATATTAAATTTGCTGCAGCTAAATTCTTCGAATCGACCTGCTGCCATCTCTTTAGTTTCATTGTTAGTAAAACCTACAGACTCCTTCTAAACTTCGTTATGATTGTGGCTTGTTTATAAATGACGCCATTTTGACCACATTGCACTCTACTCGAACTCCGTTTTAGGTTCCCTTCTAAGTGACTATCGTGAATATAAGCTTCTGCGACTGTTTCACGATATCCTACAAGCCTGTATACCTCATCTAGTTTGTGCTGCTTTTGCTTTTCCTCAGAAGTAATAATTTAATAATTCTTTTTCTTCGCAGCACAGTTTAGGAACTCTCTCCTTAAATTATATATTAAACTAAATTTAAATCACCCAATATATCACCCCAGCCCGCGGGATGATAATGCATTTTCAAAGTGGCCCGCGATACCATTTGGGTTGGCCACCCCTGATCTAAAGGTTAAATGGTTGTTTAGCCGACTGTGATGGATGTTTTTGGACTTTAGAAAGTTTATCAGTGACCCGAACGTCTGGAGATTTATTTAAGGTTCCCATAACGGATCTTCCTAGTGTGCCGTGAATGCATTTGGCTAGCCAGACATTTACGCAGAAAGTAATCTAGCGTTTTTTCTATCGTTTGTCTCCCCCAGGCTACGACAACAGACTTTGTGTTCTATACCCAGGTTGTCAGCGTGGTCCGTAATATATATTCCTGAATATTTTTATTATTGACCTAGCATTTAACAAGGCATTTGAAGTCGCCGAATTGAATAAGTTTATATAAATGTTAATACTTTAATTTTCTTTTTATTTCACAGCCCTTGCTACATATACTACGTACGTTGAACTACCTTCTGCAGCTAGCATGGTACTTCTTAAAAATTCAACTGATTTCCGCAGATCTTATGGAACCCAACTACTCGGATAACTACCCCGATTCAAATTCAACCGATTACCAAGTTAACAATAAAGATTGGTTAAAGAAAGTACAAATAAACAGAACAAGACTTCAAACATGCGATCATGTGATGAAGCTATACAGCCTGTACAATGAAAAAGATAAATCTGTCTTCAAAGTGCCAGCAGATGATTGCGACAGGCCATTTGTAATTAGACCAATACCTGCTAGTAATTTAGTTCTTTTAGTTGTCGATTTAATATGTCCCAATATGAAGGATCCAATGCGATTAACAACAACGCCTGTTCCATATGAATACCCAGATAAGTTTGAGACAACGGCTTGTCGTAAACACAATATGTCACAGGCGTCACCTCGAGTACGGCCGGTTAGTTGCATCAACAAACATATGAACGTAAGACTTTTCATAATTTTTGTTTTATTAATTAAATTAATCATTATTTTTATTATTATCAAAAGGAAAGCGCAATCGAATTATGTGGAGACGCAAACAGTATTTTTACTAGTCATATCCTACTTATAATTACATTGATTATCATTCGAATTCTTTAACGATTATTTTCTTTTTAAAAGAAAACAAAAAATAAAACAAATGAACAATCTTGCTATAGGGTAATTTAGCTTTTGTATAATTATCTGAATTTTTAAAAATAAGTTGTTTATATCAGTAAAATAATAAAAAGAGAAACGCATTATTATCACTTGTCAAATTCTATAACATTGTTAAAAAAAAACGTTTTGAAATATATTTTTTCTTTTTCTGTTTTTATAATCCAAAATCATAACAAATTTTCCGCAAAATCTTAAGCCAAGGAACGTAACCAGTTATGTATACTTGAAAACAAAATTGTACAGCAAAGAAATTGAATATATTATGCTAAAGCTTTTTATTAAAAAAACTCTTTGAACAATGAAAATTTTTGGTTTATTTTCAAGCATTATAGCATAAAAGGTATTGAGAACAGGTCTGGGTCGCCTGAAATGGAATGGGTGTATCGACGATATCGAGAGCAGTACGCTCAGTGGAGCATTGAAGAAATTTGACCGTCGATATCGCTTTCGTTTCCTCAACCAATGATCCTAAATATTTGAACATCCGAACTTGTTCGATTTGGGTTCCATCGAGTTAAACACGGGCCCTCGATCCGTCCGTTGCGAACACTTTGGTCTTTCCCGTATTGATTTTTAACCCGTATGACTGGACGATGCGGGAAATGTCGTATAAGATGTCTGTTGCTTCGGCATCTGTGTCGGCGAAGACGGCGCTATCATCGGCGAACTCCCTGTCGGACACCTGTTTGAGGGAATTCCTCGAATAAGTCGGTTCGAATAAGAACGCTGCTGCTTGAGCCGTCGAACGACGTTTTTTTGGTGCAATGTATAGTAGTAAGCTTGATCTGAAGGAAAGATGAGATAGGATAGGTTAGGGGTCTGGAGGGTGCATGAGTAGATATCGATGAACTCTGAGATGTTATATGAGCTCGGAAACACTGACTGCGGAAGAGAGTTCCACAATCGAGTTGCTCTATTTATAAACGAACTGCTAAAACGTAATGTGCGTGAAGGGGAGGGCTGAAGGGTGAAGGGGTGAGCCGAGTTGGCTAGTCTTGTGTTGCCGGAGAAAAATTGCCGTGTAGGCAGGAGGTTTTTGATTTCAGTGGAGCAGTCGCTATGAAAATAGCGGTAAAACTTGCTGAGCGCTGCTAAATTCTTACGGTGGCTTAAAGGATCAATGCAAAGGAGAAGCTTGGAGAAGCTGGATGATTTTGAATGGCACGTGTCAGTTGCCAAAGCTCTCCTCAAGCTATTCCAACGGATGCAATCGAAACCGGATTTGAAATCGATGAAAACGACGACAGTTCGTTTCTGGCAACGAATTCTGTCTTCCTTTAGCTGAGGGAGTGCGAATATTTGATCAATATGCATCAATAAGCAGGGATTTTTGAAAAAAAGATTTTCAGTGGAGACTGGAGAACCTTCGCACAGGACTTCAGGACTGGAGGAGGAATACTGTCGTAGCCACACACAAGTGAAGTATGAATGGCAGTTTGTCAATATGTTTCACGATATCAACACTGGTAATTGAGAGATGTAAAATATGAAGCTCACGGTTAGGAATTATGTGACGAAAATTATTATCATTAGGCTGAAAGTAAAAAGGTGTGAAATATTGATGAAAAAATGATGCAAACATATTGCAAATCACAGGCGATTCACAGCTAGACCAGTTCGTGTGCTGCATAGTATTAGGGTAGTTATTAAATTTTTTCTTAGAGTTGACATATTTGAAGAAGTTTCTAGGATCAGTAAACACCTTATCACTCATACTGCTAAAATATTCACGATACAGAGTAAAGGAGAGTGAACGAAATCGGTTGGAGCAATTGATAAATGAATTGAGACTCGGAGAGTCCTTTCTCTTTAAATAGGTTTTCCAGAGTCTATTCTTCTGATTTTACAAATGCTTGAGTTCATTATTGAATCGAGGTGAAGAAGAACTGGGCAATATTTGGGGCTCATAAGGTACACAAGACCGTGCCATATCTACCATACAACCGTGCCATATCGTCATCCAACTCATTTGCGGAAAGTAAGTTGTTTAAATCTATCGAGATAAGTTTAGATGACAGCTCACTAAAGTTAGCCTTTTTAAAGTTAAAGGAATGGGTTACCACCTCCGGACAAGGAATATTTTCTGAATTGAAGCAATAATTAAGCAGCAGAGGAAGATGGTAA
Organism: Thereva unica; assembly: GCA_949987705.1. NCBI lineage: Eukaryota > Metazoa > Arthropoda > Insecta > Diptera > Therevidae > Thereva > Thereva unica. The sequence continues at coordinate 124,579,391 of OX465282.1, forward strand.
TTGTGAACAGCCGTTATGACTATTGGACTGGGTTCAACTGTTATGTTGACTGAGTCAGTAGAGAATATAAGATCCAACTGCCTCCCTAATACATCAGCGGTGTGACTGCTCGTTTGATTCAAGCCTAGTGCGAATAAGGAATTGAGAAGGCAGGATTGCTTAAAATTAAGGCTGCCTTCCGGGAATTAGTTATCATCATCTTCGTTCGACCCCCATTGAATATTGGGTAAATTGAAGTCCCCTAGAAGAATTAGCTCATCACTAGGGTTCATCATACGTAGGATATGATCCACGCAAGAGATGAGAATATCATATAGGTTTTTATCTCCAGTAGACTTGACGATGATGATTCATATCTGGTTGGATATAGCAGCACAGCAAGAAGGGATTTGTTTTGGAGAAGGACATTTTGAGAGCAAGTAGCTCAATGTCAAGATGGATAAAGAAATTAGGAAGCGAGATTGGTTTGCAAATAAGATGGCTACTACAAGCGAGAAGCACGTCACTCCCACGAGCTTTCGAGTCAGTAGGAGGGATCAAAGAGTTCAGCATTAAGAATGCCTTTATGGAGCCAGGTTTCAGTAAATACTATGACATGGAACCCGCTAACCGTGCCTGAAGAATGTCATAAGTTTTTGAACTGGTCCCCCTTACCTTCTGGTAGTAGAGGGAAAGCGTATCGAGTTGTTTTGGCATGGTATGATGGGCTCGAGAACTGGTACGCAGAACAAAAAGCTTGGTAAGTGCACCAGCAGGCCAGAAACTAGGATCTAAAAGAGCCTCTGCAATAACAGGCGGAGCAGACAAAACAAAGCTGAATTTTCTGCAAAGCCCAGATTCCAGGTTTATAGATTTCATTCTTAAGTATTCACAAATAGTCTCCGCCTTAGTTTCAGCAGAGTACAGTACAGTAACCAGAGGGGTGCGAGGTCCCACAGGCTCTGTAGCTTCAGTGACCGGGGAACACCAACTATGGTAGGGGAAGAGGGTGATATCGAGACCGGCGTAGAGGTTGTCTCTGTCACTAGAATATGGGACGAAAAATTTAAGGTGGTACCATCATAAAAGGTGGCTTGGCTATGACCCAGGGCATAGAGGAACGAGTCAACAAGTTTGAGATAAAAGTAAGAGTCAACAAGTTTGAGATAAAAGTAGATGAAAAATAGACCCAACCAGAGAGGATGGAATATTGTGAAGGAGTTATAACGAGTTGTATAAAATTTTTGATGACCCAGATTTCTTAACTTTAATAAAAATTAACGAACTAAGACTAACTGGCCACGTAATTAGGATGGAAGTTAATCGCAACCCAAAATCTCTTATGGCATCCGAAATTTCGGAAAATAGGCCAATAGGTAGACCCAGGAGGAGAAAAGTTATTAACTTCATTAAGATCATATTATTCGTATGATAATTCTTTGCATACCATTGGATCTAATTCTTAAACACCTATAATAGACTCAATTATACAAAGGAAAACCAAATGTAAAACAAATATTAATGGACATTTTATCCTGTTTATGTTTTGCGTAAGTAAATTTCCAACGGTGCTTTGTAATTCGAATATATTTTTCTTCAACATATTTAAAACTTTGCACGCTGCGAAAACATCACTATAATCACTGTTTAATTAATTTAACAAATTCCACTTTCATTACACATTTTACATTTCAACGGACTTCCCGAATTCTTAGTCTACACTAAAAGTCTCCACAGTGGCCAGGGGGCATTTGTGGTCTTTCTACCAACTTAAAGAAGTTGCTGTCTCAACTATACAGAAAAACAAGACTCTTCAGACAGAATAGACAAGCCGTCAACGCAAAGTACCTTTTGGCTGTCAGAAAGAAGTTTTCATAAAAGATTTTGTGATAATAATTCCTATTTACTGCACATATTTCTCCATATCAAGAACAAACTAGCTTTTACAATGGCAAAAATGGCATTTCAACACCAAGCAGGCACTGCTATGGAGTGCTTGAGTGTAAGTCCTACTTTTCATCCTTTTCACTGCTGCAGCATCCCGAAACTCCACCCCGTTTTCATGATACAGGAGTTGAAGTTGATTCATATTATTATAAAAAAACGTGATTTATTACAGATTCCCATTACTTTGCATAAAGAAAAAGACGTCGACGAAGAAGGAAGAGAAGTTTTAAAGTGTGGTTTTAAGATCGGTGGTGGCATTGATCAAGACTATAAGAAGAGCCCCCAGGGTTATACAGATTATGTATGAATATTACTTAATTTCATATCCAGATGCATTTATTAACGGACATCTTATATCATTTAGGGCATTTATGTCACTGAAGTGCATGAGGGTAGCCCTGCAGCAAGGGCCGGATTGCGAATACATGACAAAATACTTCAATGCAATGGATACGATTTCACTATGGTTACACATAAAAAAGCGGTCAGCTATATTCGTAAGAATCCTGTTTTAAATTTACTAGTTGCTCGTAAAGGCGTTACATCTACATAAACCAAAAATATCGATGATCTTTATCAAAAAAATAATATAATAAAAAGAAAATTGAACAATTCAGTATATAAAAACAAAAAGATAGTGGTTACAACTTTTTGCAATCACCATATTATATTATTAATTATGTATATCTTATCTTAGAGTTATGCCGTATCATTATTATGGGTTGTTAAAATTGTTTTTAAGGTAAACTGCCAAAACTTGTAAGCAATCAGTGAAATTTTAGAGAGGAAAAATGAGCTTTTTAAATAATTCAGTTTTTTTGTATAATCGACGCATTCCAAATATATTTCATAACTTTTTTATGTGATAAGAATTTTTGTTAATTTTTACATGACACTTTTAATAAATGTTTGTATGAAAGCCTACTTTTGTTGATTGTTTTGCATTATTCCAACATTTTACCGGGGTTTATTGCAGATGCAGATGTTGTTCCAAGAAATATGAAGACGAAAATTACTTAAAAGCAGAAAAAATATAAATATACAACCGTTCCGTGTGGACAGTAAATAAATTTAAATGTTACAATTTAGGCCTGGCAATCAATGCTCAAAAAAAGGTATAGAGGGAAATATGTGGAACACAATTTTTGACTTCGTAACTTTGTTTGGACTAATTAGAAGATGAACATATCAAAAGTCCCCGCCGGTACCCCTTGAGGCTAATTAGTTGCAAACTTAATTAGCTTTCATTTTGAATAGAGTGATCATGTCGCTAGGACGCATATTTTCCGAGATATAAGCGAAAACCCGACAAATGGGGCCTTCAAAACCCCATCCCCCACGGCTCAAGAGCTACGGGCGGGGGCATTTAATATGTTCCAACTCCCAACTAATCCAAACAAAGTTACAAAGTCAAAAATTGTGTTCTAAACATTCCCTCTATACCTTTTCGTTGCCTGGCCTAATACAAAATAAAAATAAATGGCAAATAGGACACAGAAACAATACCGATTTTTAATGGAATCGGAGCCCCATTTCAAAATTCTTCCGCCATCTTGGAAGCACCAATCTAACGGGAACTCAATGTGTGTGCAAAGTTTCAAAAGAATCGGTTAAGTAGAAGTAGTTGAAAAAGCTTTCGCAAGCAAATCCATTAAAAATAAGAAGTGAAAGAAAATGTGTGTGAAAATTGAAATGCCACTCGCAGGGAATTCTAAGTTTTTTTGATTTTATTAAGAAAAGTTTCTAGGATGCGTAACTGGCTTACCTTGCTTTCAATCAGGCAAGAAACTATGCAATTATGTAAAGCAACTATTATGACGTACTTCGTACTTCCAGTTGATCAGACGATCCATCCTCAACTCTACTGGGGTCTACTACAGAGATTATGCCAGGCAATTGAACGAAAATAGTACGAATTGAATAATAGGAAAGGTGTTGTCTTCCATCACCGTAAATCCTGACCGTACTTCTTGTTGACCTGTCGAAAAGGATAGTTTAGTTGGAAAGTTTGATTCCTCCGCCATAAGGTCCAGATATAGAAGCGTCAGTCAGAACCATCTGCTCAATGTAAATGTTCTCAATAACCAATGGTAAACATACCGTGATTGAACTCGTTCACGCCATGTTCTGATGCAGACAGGGCAGCTGGCTCGGTCCACTTTTGCCGCCGCTCACATTTGCCAGGCCCGGGGCTATGGCCCCCTATGCACCGCCTACGCTACGCCACTGGCTAGACCAACTTGTTTCTGAAATATTAGTTCTTCGACATTATCTATACATAGTCTCAACGCAACTTCTGGAGAAAATTCCAATATTGTCTGGAAAACCGGGAAAATTCAAGGAATTTGATCTTAAGAAAAAGTATTATGTATCTTGAAGGTATAGGGCAGGAGTACTGAGTTTTTATGTGATAGTTTAAGCTTTGGTGTCATCCTTTGTACTACTAGTCCGTCATGTCGTACACGTCACGGTGCAATGTCTAGTAGTAAGCTTAGCTCGAAGGATAGAAAGAAAGATAGGATAGATTAGGAGGAGTCGGGTGCAGCTTGCAGAGACATGCAAGGAAATATTTTACGCAATATAGGGTAAGTACTAAATTGATGGGATGAACACTTCAGAAAAGTTTGGATCAACAATACATGTGAACACCCTAGGACCTATTATTAGCACAACTAAGTACCGGTGCTCTCCAAATAAGTACCGATGTGATAACTGTGGAAAAATTAATTTTCCCTAATTTGAGCGAACTAAACTCATGTACGAATCCATACTTTACGCTTATTAGATATGACGAGAATGTTCTCGGAAGTTACGAAAAATTCTTCGCAGGATCACAGGCCCAGTAAATGAAGAGGGTGTCGAAGGAGATACAACCACAAGTTATACTAAAGATACAAAGGACCTATCGTAACCAAAAGCAACAAGAACTCATTTTTGCGCTAGACATGTAATAAGAATAATTGGCCAAGCCGCCTACAAATTCCTGCTCGGATTACCAACTGAAAGTGTGTAGACTCAAAACCGAGAATGATGGAAAAGGATTCTCACAGATTTAAAAAGAGGTGTAGCGCCAGTTTTGATGACAAGTATAAATAAGTAGAAATATGTATTTCTCAAATAGTTAACAATTTTATTTAATTTAGCTTTTGATTTTTTTTAGATTTTTCCAACGACCAAAGTAATATCCGATAAAGATATACTTAATATTTTACTATGCCTACCTCACTTTTATATAACTGCTCCCCTAGTGCGTTAATGTATTAAAATAAAACCAATCTCTTTCATACAAAGGATTAATTTTGAAACACTTTGTAATAACAGAGGATTGCCGCCAATTTTAATTTTAAGAAAAAACTCACTCGCCTTTTCAACTGATACTACACACCATGGAGCCCACTGACATATAATAATGGACTGCTCATCTGAAATTATTCCATACAAATCGATGGCACCCAAAAGTATAGTTGTCGCACTCATCCATAGACCCCCAAACTGACAAGTAAAAACAGACCTGATTTTATATTTTCCCTTTTGCACTAGTGATGTTTATATCTTTTGCTCTTTTCCCCATAGACCCCCGGATTTTGACATACAGAATGTCAGTTGCTAAGACAGGCGTTAAGAACTTAAATCAGATACACATAAAATTTGCAAATTAATGAAAAAAAAAGCATTTTAAAAGGTGAAAAAGTGAAAATAGTGTTTATTAATTTTTTTAAACAAAATATTTGTGTTGTTTTAATGTTTTAAGTACGTATTTAAAAAAATGTAAATTTCAAAAGTGATTCCGGTGTTTACATGGAGTGAAAAAAGGTTTGTAGCCTATGGAACAAATTGGTGCCATGAAAAATTCCTCATGAGCTGTCCATTCTATATGTCAGTGATATACACACAAGGATGTAGTATTGGAATTTTCATATACAGCCAAGCTTCTATAAAAGCTCTGGATTCGATAATGATGCGTTCGAAGTTAGTGGCGCGATGTAGAGCTGAGCTAGATAGGCTTGGTAGAAAGCTCTCGACTCTCGAAACCGAAGACTCTTGTCTGGGTTGCCGGCACTGACATATAATAATGGACTGCTCATCTGAAATTATTCCATACAAATCGATGGCACCCAAAAGTATAGTTGTCGCACTCATCCATAGACCCCCAAATTGACAAGTAAAAACAGACCTGATTTTATATTTTCCCTTTTGCACTAGTGATGTTTATATCTTTTGCTCTTTTCCCCATAGACCCCCGGATTTTGACATACAGAATGTCAGTTGCTAAAACAGGCGTTAAGAACTTAAATCAGATACACATAAAATTTGGAAATTAATGAAAAAAAGGCATTTTAAAAGGTGAAACAGTGAAAATAGTGTTTATTAATTTTTTTTAAACAAAATATTTGTGTTATTTTAATGTTTTAAGTACGTATTTAAAAAAATGTAAATTTCAAAAGTGATTCCGGTGTTTACATGGAGTGAAAAAAGGTTTGTAGCCTATGGAACAAATTGGTGCCATGAAAAATTCCTCATGAGCTGTCCATTCTATATGTCAGTGATGGAGCCTATACACACAATCCGAATTTACTTGATCAGAGCAGAAGTGTAGATTTCGGAGTAAATTCGGACTGTCAGTTTCCTGTTCTTCAACATCTGTGAGCAAATTGACATCTTGAAGTACACAATCGAATAGATAGTTGGAGTCAGTTTTTACATTAAATATAATATAAAAACAGCCCAAAATAGGATGGCCGGGCCATTAAAAAAAGTAAATATGAGACACAATTGAATATTTGTTTTAACGAGAACAATTATATTCGCTGTTATGTCATCTAAACTCCTAACCTCAAACGTTTTATTAAACATTTATAATTCGTGATTTTCTTTTACAAAATTTTAGTCAACCGGCTTAACTGGTCTAGCTGTTGCTGTTAATCCCCATCATACATTAACAGCCCTCTATGGAAAAATTCTTAGAGCCCTTAAGAAAATGCCCGAAGATGCTGCTTATAGGAAATATACTGAGAAAATCGTTTCTGAAAGGGCACAGAAGGTTGCCTCTGTAAGCGTTTTCTATTTACAATAAAAGTTGATTATTTTTATTATTAAATCTGTTTCAGTCTCCGGATGTGAAGACATTAGAAGCACAGATTGGATGTGGTCAAGCCGAAGAGCTAATTGTGCAGGCTGAAAGAGAATTAGTGCTAGCAAGAAAGATGTTAGGCTGGAAGCCTTGGGAACCATTGATTAAACCTATTCCAGACAAGCAGTGGGACTGGCCACCAGCGCAAATTAAGGAGCCAAAAATTTAAAATTAGAGAAAGGTATAAGTGTTAATAAAATTGAAATGCATTATAAAATCGGTAGATTTATTTATAAAATCAAATGTTTCAGTTAGAATCATTAACTCCTATCCCTATCTAAAACTATATGAAAAATGGTTTAAATTTAATTTTGAATAAAACTATTTTAATAGCTTTTCCACCATTTATTACTTAAATAGAAAAGTACGTAAATATTTTTGTGGGAGCACGTAATTTTGGTATTATTCAATACATTTATGGTCGTGTCTAGGGAGACGCGAAACGGAGATATAACGGAGATGCAACGGAGACGTAAATAAGCTACTGTTGCCCCTTTACAGCTCCGTTAAATCTAAAATCGTGTTTAATTACTATGAGTCTGTTCAAGATTTCTGCTATAGCAGGTTGTCATGCTTTTCCTGTTCAAAACAGCAAAAGAGCTGCTAACGAAGCTGCTATTTTTGTGTTCAAGATTCGAGAAGAGCTGCACGGAGCTGTAAAGGGGAAACAGTAGCTTATTTACGTCTCCGTTGCATCTCCGTTATATCTCCGTTTCGCGTCTCCCTAGACACGTCCTACATTTATACCGTTTAATACTCTACTTCAATTTGTCCTTGCATTTTTTCATGTGAATGTCTAAGGTTTCATTCCTTATACGCAATATCTAGTAGTAAGCTTAGCTTGAAGGATAGGATAGGTTAACTACGTGCCAGCTAAACCCTAGTACGTCTGATACACCTCGACAGAAATTCCCGAATATGAGTTCAGAAGACTAACAGATGCCTTTTGAGTTAGTCAAGGGCTCAAACAAATGCTATTCAACCTAGCGCTGGAAGCATTTATTAGAAAGTCGTCAATTTAACGAAATTACACGTGGTATATCAATCTGCTCAGGTGATCGGGTTGACCGCAAAATAGTAAGCATGTCAGTCAGAGAAGTTGAGCAGCAAAGAACTTTTCGAGCAGGCTCATCTTCACTCATAGGAGCTAGATGCCCTACCCACCGGAGCCTACCGAGCTTAATTTTCTTCACAACATCTAAGTCGCGATAGCGCTCGTAGATCTCGTCATTGAGAGTCTCCGGAATCGTCCTTCCTCACATACGGGGCCACGGTGGCCGGGGCTACGGTGGCGGTCTATCAATACATGGTGTTGCCGACAGAATGAACTACTGTGTGATCAACCTGAAATAGAATTGAGGAAAGCATCACACAAGGCTCGGCAGGACATGTCAAGGAAGAAAAAATATAAAAACAGTAGAAGAGAAGCAAGCGTACCTGAAAACTAAAGTTTTTTAAAGCGTATCGCCGGTCCTAATTCATTAATTATTAATTTTATAATTATTATTGTATTTTATTTAAATTTTGCAATAAAGTTTAAATAAATTTATAAAATTGATATTGTGTAAAAACGCGAACGACCTTGAAACTTTAGTGACAACATTCTTTAAAAAACTTTATGCGTGAGCTTCTATAGTTTTTGATCGGCCCTTTAATTTCTTCCTCGGGAAAACGCGCTTTGTTAAGTATAGCAGCGATCGTAATTCTCTTAATTTTCGTTAATTATTTCTTAAAATCGCCTCCAAAATGGCGAATGGAAGCGAAAAACAACACGAGGGGATGGAGGAAATGGCCGGAAGTTGTTTATCTTGTCAGAATGAAGACACGGATGAAATGGTTCAGTGCGACAATTGTGACCAATGGTATCATTTCACATGTGCCGGCGTGGACAGCACTATAGAGTTTATGGATTGGTGCTGCGAAAAATGCAAAGCTCCGAAGGAACAGACACCACGAACCAGGATAGGCCGCCCCCCCAAGTTTATAAAAGAAGAAAAACTATTATCTGACTCATCGATGGGAGTAACCACGACCCAGATAGCGGCAAGGAATTCTGTTCCTAAGGATCTACCTACCTTTAGTGGGAGACCAGAAGAATGGCCTATCTTTATTAGTGCTTTCGAACATAGCACAACAACATGTGGATACAGTAACCTGGAAAATCTATTAAGGTTACAAAAGTGTCTACGAGGAAAGGCACTGGAAATGGTCAGATCGCAATTGCTGCTTCCAGCGTTAGTCCCTGAGATAATTAAAACATTACGAATGTTATTTGGACGCCCTGAATTAATAATAAAAAACTTAATACAACAAATAAGGAACCAACCAGCCCCCAAACAAGAACGGCTTGAAAGTATTATAAGCTACGCTTTGGTGGTTAAAAATTTAAGTTCAACCATAGTTGCCTGTGGCTTAAAGGCCCATAATAACAATCCATTGTTACTGGACGAAATAGTGGAAAAATTACCAGGCAGCATGAAATTAAACTGGGCGATGCATAGTCCTAGTTGGGACGAAAGGAATATTTCAAGTTTTAGCGATTGGCTATTTACAATAGCAACAGCGGCCAGTTCAGTAACTACAAATATCGGTACAACAGACAAAGGTGAAAGGCGCAGGGAAGGGGTCTTACATACCCATCAAGCGAAAACCCTAGAAGGGGATAATGTTTGCTGCCCACAGTGCCAGAACAGGCATAGGTTACAACATTGCGATGAGTTCAAGAAGCTCGAACGCCATAATAAATGGCAACTCATTAAAGAACTCAAATTATGTAAGTGTTGCTTGGAAAGGCATCACTTCCTAAAGTGCAACAGATCGGTGCCCTGTAATATAAATGGCTGTCAGTCAAAACATCACCCAATCCTGCACGATCCAAAATCTCAACAGAAGTCAGTAACATCAGCCATAGCATATCACAACGATGGTCACGAGAAGCAGTCGTCAGTTCTGTTGCGAATTGTTCCAGTAATCGTACAAGGAAAGGAACGTTGCATAGAAACTTACGCATTATTGGATGAAGGATCATCATTGACATTGATAGAAGAAAATTTAGCTCAAAGTTTAAATCTAGAAGGCGAAAAACAGACCCTTTGTTTAAAATGGACAGGAAACCATACGAGGGAAGAATCAGATTCAAAGAAGGTTTCCCTACGTATCTCATCCAGAAATGACAATGCCCAATGGTATTGGCTAAAGGATGTGAGGACTGTAAAGGATCTGAGACTACCGGAGCAAAGCGTTAGAATAACAAACGTAACCAAGACCTATCCATACTTAAAAGGATTGCCTTTGTCATCCTATAATAGAGCAGTTCCAAGAATACTCATAGGCATTGACAATTGGAAGTTAGGAATCCCACTGCGGATAGTAGACGGAAAATGGAACGAACCCGTAGCAACAAAAACGCGTTTGGGATGGACAATACAGGGACAACTAACCACAACAGGAAAAGCCAACAACACCTTCACAAATCGTCAGCAGTTTTCCTTCCATGTGTGTGAGTGTGAAAGTCTTCAAAAACTGGTAAAGGGATCGTTTGCCTTGGATACTCTAGAAAAGCAGAAGGGTCCGTGTAAATTAGTAAACAAAGAGGACGATCGAAGTTTGACAATACTGCAATCAACACTAATTCAAGCGAATAATCGTTATGAAGTTGGATTGTTGTGGAAATATGATAACTTCTCTCTACCTAATAGTTACAACATGGCTGTAAAGCGACTCAAGTGCCTGGAAAGAAGAGCGGCGAAAGATCCTGCATTACTTGAAAATATTAACCAACAAATATCCAACCTAGTGCAGAAAGGTTACGCCAGAAAAATAAGCAAAGAAGAAACTGAGAGCGGTTTGGTATGGTATCTTCCGACATTCATTGTCCAAAACCCAAATAAGCCGGCAAAAGTACGATTAGTGTGGGACGCAGCTGCAGAGGTGGATGGAATTTCGCTGAACTGTGTATTGATGAAAGGTCCAGACCAACTCACTGATCTGGTCCACATCCTGTTTGGATTCCGGCAAGGAAGGATTGCAATTTGTGGTGACATCCGAGAAATGTATCATCAAGTACGAGTAAGGCCAGAGGATCAACACGCGCAACGATTCTTATGGCGTGATGGAAACAGATATAAAGACCCGGATATCTACGTGATGCAAGTTCTGACATTCGGCGCTACGTGCTCCCCAAGCATAGCACAATATGTTAAAAATTGTAACGCTTCCCAATTTTTAGATAAATACCCAAGGGCTGTTAAGGCTATAGTTGACCATCATTATGTAGACGACTTATTGGATAGCGTGGATGATAGCGAGGAAATGGTAAGGCTTGTGAAACAAATTAAATTTATTCATGAGAAAGCCGGATTCGATATGCGGAATTGGAAGTCAAATTCGATGGAAGTACTGAATTCGCTTGATGAAAGGAATAATTCGCCAAAGGACATGGGAAAGTTGGGCGGAAACGAGCAACTGCACTTGAACGATGACAAGGTTTTAGGATTGTGGTGGTCGCCCGCAACTGACGTCTTCCGTTTTTCTTTAAAATATGTGAAAATTGAAAAAGCTGTGTTGTTAGGAGAAGCTAATCCCACAAAGAGGCAAATGCTGAGGGCAGTCATGTCTATATTCGATCCCCTTGGTTTCTTATCCTTTTTCACGATATACGCAAAGATAATTTTACAAGACGTATGGAGAGCTGGTATTCAGTGGGATGACCCCCTACCAGAGGAGCTGTTTAGGAGATGGAGGAGATGGGTTTTGCTGTTACCATCGGTGCAAGACTTGCAGATCCCAAGACATTATTTTGAGAGTTCACCTGTGACTACCTGTGATGACATACAGCTACACGTATTTGTTGATGCAAGCGAAGATGCATATGCAGCGATCGCGTACTTCAGGTTTAAATATGGCGGCAAGATAAGTTGTACCCTGATAGCATCGAAGGCTAAAGTCGCGCCAATCCAACCAATGTCTGTTCCAAGACTCGAGCTTCAAGCTGCTTTACTCGGGGCAAGAGTATCACAAAACATAATGGACCATCATGAAATTAAGGTAAACAGACGATATTTGTGGACTGACTCCCGTACAGTCTTGTCATGGTTAAAAGACAACCCAAGGACCTTTAAGCAATTCGTGATGTTAAGAATAGGAGAGATTCTAGAGCTGACGCAAATTAGTGAATGGCGATGGGTTCCAACCGAACATAATGTGGCTGACGAGGCTACCAAGTGGAAAAAGGACCCACAATTTAATTCGCAAATGCGTTGGTTAAACGGGCCATCCTTTCTCATCAAAAGTAAAGACCACTGGCCACAAATGACGAAAACTGAGGATACTGGTGATGTTACCGAGCGGCGTCTTATGATGCATGTTGAAGCAGAGGTACCGTTTATTGATACTGCTAGATTCTCCAAATGGGAGGGTTTGGTTAAGACGATGGCGTATGTTAAAAGATTTGTCGAAAACGTCAAAGCAAACCACTACCGTAAAGCACCTAGAAAACAAGGATTGCTGACCCATGAAGAGATTATCGCAGCTGTAGAAACCTTGTATAGATTTGCTCAACAAGGAGCTTATCAGAAGGAGATAGGACAATTGAAACAAAATGAAAACCGTAATGGAACGATAAGTAGGAGCAGCCCTCTGTACAAATGCTCACCTTACCTGGATGAGGTAAATATTTTGCGAGTAAGAGGAAGGATCGATAGAGTGAATAACGTAGAGTACGATACGAAGAGACCCATCATTTTACCTCAAGATAATAACGTTACGCGGCTATTGGTCGAATCCTACCACCGGAAGTATAAACACGGAAATCATGAGACAGTGATAAATGAGGTTCGAAGAAAATACTTTATTCCGAAGTTAAGAGTTATTCTTCGTGGCATAGTAAGTAAATGTCAAAAATGCAAAAACAATAGAGCCATAGCACGAGCACCAGAAATGGCACCCCTTCCGCAAGCTAGACTGTCACCGTTTATACGACCATTCTCATATGTTGGGATTGATTATTTTGGACCAGTGCATGTAACCCTTGGCCGGAGAAGGGAAAAAAGATGGGGAGTGCTGTTCACCTGCTTGACGGTAAGAGCGGTGCATCTGGAAGTCGCGTATAATTTAACAACTGACTCTTGTATAATAGCTATACGAAATTTCATAGCACGAAGAGGAACACCTATAGAAATTTTCTCAGATAATGGCACAAATTTTCGTGGTGCGGATAGAGAATTGAAAGAATCACTGCAACAGGTAGATAGAAGTCAAATACAACAGGAATTTAGTTCTACATTGAAATGGACGTTCATTGTGCCAAGCGCTCCTCATATGGGAGGGAGCTGGGAAAGGCTGGTGTATTCGGTAAAGAAGGTGTTATACCAGATTGCTGGTAACAAAAGATTCACGGACGAAACGTTACATAGTACCCTGTTGGAAGTGGAAAACATAATAAATTCTAGACCACTAACATACGTGCCGTTGGAATCGACAGCTGATGAAGTTTTGACGCCCAATCATTTTTTGCTGGGAAGCTCTAACGGAGACAAGCCTCCAGGAATATTTACTGATCAAGACTTGATATTGAGAAAAAACTGGCGGATGACGCAACGCATAGCAGACCATTTTTGGAAAAGATGGATAGCTGAATATCTGCCAACACTGACCAGAAGGACAAAATGGTTCGAGAAAGTCAAGCCGATAGGAATCGGCGATGTGGTCGTTATTGTGGACGACAACGTACCAAGGAACACCTGGAAAAAGGGCATTGTGGTTGGAGTCGTGAAGAGACAAAATGGGCAAGTAGGCCGGGCAACAGTGAGAACCGCGGAGAACCTTTATGAACGACCAGCCGCGAAACTAGCTGTGTTGGACGTTAATCGGGTTGATGGTAGTATTGGTGCACCAGCTCCTACCGAAGCAGTACACCGGGAGGGAGAATGTTGCCGACAGAATGAACTACTGTGTGATCAACCTGAAATAGAATTGAGGAAAGCATCACACAAGGCTCGGCAGGACATGTCAAGGAAGAAAAAATATAAAAACAGTAGAAGAGAAGCAAGCGTACCTGAAAACTAAAGTTTTTTAAAGCGTATCGCCGGTCCTAATTCATTAATTATTAATTTTATAATTATTATTGTATTTTATTTAAATTTTGCAATAAAGTTTAAATAAATTTATAAAATTGATATTGTGTAAAAACGCGAACGACCTTGAAACTTTAGTGACAACACATGGTCTATTTGGTTGCGATTGGCTCCATCAGGAGATACCCATGTAGTACTTGTAACGACCAAGTTCTTACTTGCTACGATCTCTATAACTCGCTATCCATTGTCATTAGTGTTTTCATACAAGCTGTGGATGTCGACATATTGTCTGCATTGCCGTTCAACTAAATCGAAGAATTCTTTATCATCATCCGGGGACTCTTCTGTAGGTGCGTGAACGTTTATGAGCCTGATGTTCTTAAATTTGTCTCGTACACGAAGGGTACCTAGCCTTTCGTTTATTTCTTTAAAACCGATAATGGTAGACTGACCATAAAACCTACTCCGAGCACATGGTGTTTGGTATGACAGCTGTAATATACGGCATACTCAGGTTTTTGCAAAACACCATTCCCTATCCATCTCATCTCCTAGATGGCGGTAATGTTAGCTTTATTCTTTGACAGGGTGTCGGCTAGATGTTGTGTAGCTCGAGTTCTGTGCAGCGCTCGAACATTTCATGAGAAAATACCTAAATGGTCTTGCCTTTTCGTTGCCGTGATCGTCGTCGTTGATTCCAGTATTCGAGGTATGTTGCTCGTTCCGTAATAATTTTTTTCCGGGTGAGGTTGTTAGCCTCACGCCAACCTTACTTGGAAAGGACTAGCCCGATCATATTAGCCTATCCTCTCTCATAGAACAGTTACCAGTGACCACCGCTAGGGTGTTATGATCGCACTTCCATCAGTCCGAAATAGTTGCGGCACGTGCATGTTATGCTATATGTTATTCCCCTTATTCCGCTGATGACTGACCACCAGGCTTGAGGTTCAACGAAGAGAAAAACCAAGGTAATGCTGCATACACGAGTAAATAGTTCAACGATAGGTAGCAACTTGATAGATGAACTTAAAATAAAATTAGTTGACCATTTCGCATACTTAGACTCAACCGTGACGAGCAAAAACGAATTTTACTCGGACACATACCCTTAGTGAGCTGACGAAAGAGGAGCAAAGATTTTCACTGGCATCATCGAAGGAGAGCGCAACGTTCGCAGACCGAGGAAAAGGTGTAGGGATGCACATCGAACTGGAGAGCGTCAACCAGAAATTGAAAAGACTAGGAAAAAATTAGAGAATTAGATTAGGCCAAGGCTGGGGTTGGGTTATAGCACGATTGGAAAAAAAAGTTTTAAGAGTTTATTTTTTAATCAGCCGACTAAACCGCAACCGCTTTGTCGGCTTAAATGGGAGACAGCCTCATCGGATAATCTGTTAAAGGCAACTAAAACAACTAATACCTCTAAGCCTTAGAGTCTAAGGCCTTTTAATGCATTAAAAGTGAAAATTTTAGTTGCACGACATTTTTTTTAGAACTAGAGATCTCTGTAAACTTAAGAAATTGATGCAACTAACTGTTTGTTATTTATTAACATGAATAATTATTTACGTAATCAAAAAATTCCCAATTGACCTTCTCTAAAAATCTGTTATCAGCAAGAACGCTTCCCCCGACTACTCATTATATGAACTTAATCTTTAAAATTTCTCGCAGTCTAGAATCTCCTTCTTTTAAATCTAGTCAATTGGGGATAATAAATTGTCTTTAAAGAAAAATGGTTCCAAATTTAATTAAATTTTTCCTACTATTAACAATATTGGCATCAGTGATAAGTTTACCTTTAGAAGAAATTCCAGAACGGCTAAAAAGGCAAATTGATTTTACTTTAACTGCTGAACACGACAAAGAGGGCACGGATTTGGTAGCAGAGGCAATAGCAAATCTTTGGAAAAGTGATGATGGATTAACGCAGATTGATGGACGTGTCAAAGTTAGTCATTCCACCGGACCATTTGCAGATGAGGGTAACACAAAATTTTCTGGACAAATACATATCCATCGTGACTTTACATGATCCTAAAAACATCAATAAAATGCATTTTCAGGGACCGATTACCGGATTGGTTTTAAAATTCAGTTCAATTAAAGTAGAGACGAGTAGCTTAAGCGCCATAGTATAAGCTTATTTTGTTAGTGATAACCTTTGATTTATTTATTGTAAATGTGTGGGATTTTGTTCATATGAAATTAATATTACAAGTATTAAATGTGTTTTTGTAAACATTATTGTTTTCTTTTACGATTCGGGTTTTTATCGCCTGTTTTAAATTTCTTAGAAGGACGCTTATAATATAAATCAGTTACATATGTGTGCCCAAAGTAAATGAAGTAAAGAATAAACCTAGTTCAAGTTCGTTGTTCAATATATTAATGAATGCTTTATGTTTTTATCAGACTATTTTCTACATTAATATAATAATTCAATACACGTTTGTGTAAAGTGATACATATGAAGATTATTTGGTTGTTTTAAGATTTTGGTTGCTTATGTACATTACAATTACAAAATTCTTACTACATTGGAAGTTGTATAAAGTATGTACCATTCCTAGTAGTTGTTTTTGGGGGTTCCAACAAAACGAACTGAAGGTCTACAAAACAAAAATGGAGGCCGTAGTGTACCAAGGGGCCTGCACCAAGTCCTCTGGTGATGAATTAGAAAACATGGAAACCGACGGCGAAAGGAAGACGCATCGACCGACTCCGACCTGGGCAGAGCCCTCTGTAACGTGTGCACTTAGAGACAACTCCTCAGCTCAGACGTCGACAAGGTCATCTCCTGTGACGAAGAAGCGGAGGCGAGAGACTGTTGTCGAAGTAAACCCTACGAAAAACTGTGCAGGTGATTCAGATAAACCTGCACCATTGTAAAGCAGCGTCCGCTAGTCGATGTTGTCCTAGTCCAAAAGCCATGGATCGCTGACGACAGGATCGGTGGCTTAAGGACGCATAAATTTAATCTCTCCTAAACCAAAGGTAAACGAAACCCCAGAACAAGTATTCTGGTTAGATGTAACAAGCACCTTTTTTTGTCCCTCAATTCAGTGACGGAGACCTTACTGTGGTCGACCTAGGGTTAAAACAGAAGAAAGTCAGGTTAGCCTCTTTCTATCTAGCCCATGAGGATAAGGGCCCTCTACCTCCCATAGCTTTTCAAGACCTGGTAAGATACACCGATACTACCACGGCCCTAGTTATGAGAGGTGAAGCTAATGCACACCATACACGGCAGCACGGATACCAATGATCCAGTTGAGGTTATTTTTAACTAAACACCAAGCTTTTTATTTGTAACAAAGGTGATGAACCCAATTTTGTTACTAAAAACAGAGAGCACCTTTGTCTCAGGCTGCCACTCCGACCTCATATCGTCGTGGAAGGTCTCGTAGGAACACTACTCAGACCCCAGTTCTATATAGTTCCAAATGCAGTAGTCTAACCCATCCACCCATTCTAAAATAAAAAATCTCAACAAGACAAACTGAAGTTACTATACAAGCAAAGAATCTTGCTCCTAAGCTTCCCTGTATTCTCCAAAACCAGACACAACTCGACCGGATAAAGGGGCTTCAAAACCTCCATCGTGGTCTCGCAAACTTGAAAAGCTCCGTAAGGAGTGTAGAAAGGAATTGAATTCAGCTAAACGCAGCAACAATGCAACCTACTGGGGTGCTGTAAGTCGAAGCTAAATAGATACAATATGGCAAAATAGAGCCCACACCGAAAGGCTACGTAAAATTGTAACTAAAACGCCAATAATGCTTAGTTATTTACGCAAAGAAAACGACGAATGGATTGACTCAAGCAAGGAATCCCTGACACTACTCATGGACAGCCACTTCCCAAGTAGTACTACGGTTGAGACAGCTATTACGATATACGCTTCAGCTGGTAAATTCTATCATAAATAGAGCAAGATTGACACCTTCTAGCCCTATAAATCACCAGGCCCTGACGGCATAGTGCTAGACTTTAGCGCACCCTTGGTTACAATATGCCCTGGCTCCAGACCGTTTGCTGGGCGTCTCCATAATAATTGCATTCCCTCAAGTTGGAAAGAGGTCAAAGTACCTAAGCCTCCCATGAAAGGAAAGGGTTGGTATGCCTTGGGCCACTTTCAAACTCCGATCCAAACAGCACAGAATGCAACAAGCGAAGAAGCATTGGGGATCTTAATAAATGTATCTTGGCCAAATTAACGTAGTAAGAACATCCACTCTATTTAAGTTTACTTTTGGTGGATTTTCTATTTTGGTCGTGTCTTTCAATGCCTCGAAGACCTACTTTAACCGGTCGAAATGACTGACTGGGTTTTGCTTTATTCTTAGAATAACTTTGTTCGAATATCGACAACAGGCGAAACTAGTTTTATATATTAGGCCTTCTTGAAGCACCTTATCAAATACTACGTCTAGGAATATTTTGGGATATTTTTGCCTTTTTCTATAATTACCCCGTTTGTGACTAGGTTTAAAAGTCTAGTCGAAAAGAGTTGAAATTTCGACCACCGTATATGATGTCGAGTTGGGTTTCACTTTCACAAAAAAAAAAACAAATGTCACGACAACCCAATTATAACGCCACGATCGTATATGAGGCGAAATATCAACTCGACCCAGGTAGCAGAGCTGAATTGGGTTGAGTGGACTCAACTCGCTGAATTGGGTTGAATGAACTCAACACTTTGCAGCTCGACCCCCGTTTATGACTGGGTTGAACCTAGTCATAAACGGGGTAACTATCTTTACCCAGCGGGAAATGGAGTGCTCCAAAAGCAACTTACAGTGCTCCCGGTCCCATACCAGTTCCATATTCTTTTTAACATTGCATGTCATTGCAGGGGAGCATACGTTTTTATGCTCCTCAAAAGCGTTCTAGGAGCATTATAAAAAACCTTTTTTAAAATGAAATATTCATGGGCGCCTGTGGGTATTCGATGTGTTCGCCGTCGTAATAACGATTAATTTTGCCAAAGGCAACTACATTACTTCGGTGTCGCAATGACTTCATGGAGTTGCAAATGGTGCTACTTTCAAAGAGTTTTGAGGCACAGTTGTGCACCTTGTCAAGGCACAAGAAGTTGCTTTTTGGTACAGTCAGCGAAATCTATATAACGGCACCCTTGTTGCGGTACTTTGGCTACATGTTGCTCTGGTATTTGTTGCTGGAGTTCCAAGTAGCGTACCATGTTTTGAAGCTGACGGCGTATACTTTATATTTGTCAAGTTTCATACCGCTTTGAACTTTATTTTGGGAAAGCGGTACTCATTTCTAGACTTTGGTTATGTTCAGCAGTGATGTTCATAAATGCACACACACATCTTACTGGGGGGAAATTTTGTATGACGATGAAAGACTTGTTTTTTCTAGACTTTGGGCTGTGCTTCGGGCTGGCCAAGAAATATTCGGTATTTCGGAACCATTCTTCAACGATTCTTGCACGTTAAACAGCAGAAATTCCTTGCTGAAAAATGAAGTGGGGCAGTTTAGGAAATTTAAATACTTACTGAATTTCTAGTAGCATCAAATAATACCAGCATTGCTCCTGGCAATTCAGAGTTAAATTAAACATCTCAACTATAATACCATCTACATTTTATTCAAAATAGCACACAGAGATAGTGGAACACTCAATTGAATTTAAAACAATATATAATATTAAACAAATTAACTTTTTACTTCTTCTTCTTCAATAAAAAATAAAACGAAAAAAATTAGAATGAGTATAAAAATGTCTGCAACAAAACAATTTAACTATATTTTGAATTGAGATATAAATACAATACTTTTCCTATTATGAATGATGAGCAATAACTTTTTTTTCGATTTGTATTGAGATGACGACATTTTAGCGCTTAATTAAACTTTTTTATCACTTGTTTTTTTTTAAATGTAGCATTTTTTTTCTATACAATTTTTAGTGTATATTTTATATATGAATGTTTTTTTTAATATATTATTACTATTAGTAATAAATATTGTTTTTGTTTTAAAATTACTGTATTTTTGAAATTATTATTATATTTATTTTTTAATTCTCTCTTACTTTCTCTTCACATTCTTTTTCTAATAAAGCGATAATCTTCCAAAAATCACCAACATTTTTCATACATTTTTTTGTTTTTGTTATTTCTTTCTTTCCGATAAACTAATCAAGATAAATTTTTCCAAAAATAAATCAACTCCATTCTTTAATTAGAAGTCAAATTTTGTTTTGTGTTTGTTTTATTTTTAACATTTTTTGCCTTTTGTTTTTCATTTTCTGTTAAAGTTAAGCAATGAAATAATAATAAGAGAACTTTAAATTTGAATTTCCATTTTGTTTTCCCTAAACGGAAATAAATTTCTGTTTTTGTTTTTCTTTTTTAAATCTTTTTATTAATTTTTTTTTATTTAATACATTTGAATACAAAAAGTATTTACAATAAAATGGATTCGATGATTTTAATATTTTTTGTTTTTTTTTACTTTGATACTTATTTTTTTAATTTATTGTAAAACCTTGTTTTTAAGATTTTATTTACAGATGATTATTACACTTTTGTATAAATTTTTAATTTAGTTTTTATTTTCTTTTTTAAAAAACTACAGATATTATCTGCAGTAGAAAATCACCTAAAACATGTTTTATATAATACAGTATGAAATGTTTTTATTGAATTATGATAGGAAATACACATCAATTTTATTGCTTTAAATTTGTGAGATTATATGTTTGATTTTTTTTTGTTTTAATTTGAAGTGGCACAATTTTTGTTGTTTTGAGAGCAAATAAAAATTGTAATGGGGTTTTTGAGGCAGTAGATCAGAAAATTATAACCAATGAAAAAAGTGGAACTTATTCTGAAATTAAAATGTATTTTTGTTTAGTAAACAAAGTTTCCCTTCATATGGCAGAATTTTGCTTTAATGTGTTTCATACGATAACCCAACGGTGGCCGACCTCCGGCCCGCGGGCCATCTACGGGCCCCGAAATTTTCTATCCGGCCCGCGAGAACTTTAGAAGAAATTATAAATAAATATTTTTCGATGTAATTCGTCTAGTTTAAATTGAATATTAAACGCAAATATCAACATGCATGTTCATAATTTTGTACTAATGTTAAAACTTCGGTCCATTGGAACTTAAGATATGCATTTTTTTATTATCAGAAAATTTGTCAGATTCACCCATCACATCACACTAACGCAATTGTAATATCGTTCTGGGGTGGTCTGCAAAAAATTTGTGAAAGTCTCTCCATTCGCGTTTATTGTATAACTACATGATAGACATCACAATCGTTACACGAAAAAGAGAAAAAAAAACATATGTAATATGTACCGAGTGATGATTAGTGTGATTTACCCCATTAAAGGATCTTTCACTTCACATGCAGACTAAAAATTGAGTGTTGGGTAGAACCCGATGATAAAATGAGTTTGTTAGAAGTGCCTAACAAATTTATTCATATAGAAGAGCTAAAAATCTACAACTTTAGTCATTGTATTGTGGTCTATATAGCTGCAAGGCTGGACCAGTAAGAAACTCCTTTGGGGTTCACTAGCTCTGCTAGTAAATTAATTACACAACAACAACAACAACATAGAAGTGCCTCTTTTTTATTTTGAGCCAGTACAGTACATCGTCGAATGAGACGAGGTGCCACCAGGCCTGATCATCGTTGGCGCTTAAAGTGACAAATGGCACGGGGATTGAAAACCGAAATCATAGTTCTCGACAAAAATTGACATTTGTCGGAAAAGTCAAATTCAGGAGTATTATAGTTGGCCTCTGACTATGATTCCGTTTTTCAGTCACCGCGTCATTTGTCACTTGAAGCTCGAACCATGATCAGGTTCATTGTAATGACAAAAACCAACTAATTGAAGAAAGAAGGAAAATAAATATCAATGAAGTGCTTTTTTACAAGTCTCATTCACACCTCACAACGCTTCATTTATCTCGATACACCTTTATGTTTGAACCGATTTCACAAAATTGAGGCCTCAGTATGATTTACCATATTTTAAGGGACAAATGTATTGCCTCGTGTAAGTACAGCTAAATTCTATAAAAATTGTAGATTACAAAAATGGCTCAATTGACGGCCCGCGGAAAAATCGTAAAATTTAATCTGGGACATGTTATAAAAAGGTTAGCCACCCATGCGATAACCTATACTCAGTGCCGGTTCAGGGTCACCTGCGGCCCTAAGCAGTGCCGATGGTTGCGCCCTCCCCCCCCCCCTTCGGGCTCCTTTCATTATCGAAGTGTAAGGTCAAGAGTACTTGGTACTTTTGGTACTGAGCTATTGAGAAAAAAAGAAGGAAATGATTTTTCACCTTTTAGTTTTTGGGAAGAAAACGCGGAATTAGATAACGCAAATTCTTTCATCAGCGTATAGATTTTACGATCAAGAAAGGAAGAGAGTTTTCGGCAATCTGGATCGAATAAAGGCAGTCACGATACTGGCTTTATGGCCAAAATCATGCCTGTAAGTGCGAGAAATGGAATAACAAAATAATATGCAACGTTCCTCTCGCCCGTCGAGAAACTCCATCTCCTAACTCTTATTTGCAAGAGAGTCGGTGGCCCTGTGAAATTTCGTGAGATTGCTAAAATATTATGTATTTTTTAGGAAAAATCGTCCGCGAATATATCTGTAGTACCCCGGCTTGCGGCTCCCTGGGCCCTGCGACCCTAAAAAAACGAACAATCTGTGGAGTTAAATGGAAATGTAGGCACGGGAACACTTTCCCTTTTTTCTAAAATTGCGCCCGGTGCAATTGCACCAATGAAAGTACTGTTCCTGCCTCTATCCAATCAGGATTTGCTTCGAGATCTTGGTTTTGTGCTGAGTTTGCTTGCGCTTTAACTTCACAAAACCTCCCGCTAATGCTTCAGGAGGTTTATCGGTGTTAGCAACACTTCTCTAACTATTTTCAGCACAATCCTGTACTCGGAAAATCTCTAGTACTATATACTCGAATCTCCATAATAGACATTCCTTCCAAGCCTTCATATTTCAAGGGATAAGTGATCACTGCACTGCATATATTAGTTTCTACTGTAGAGTCTTAACAACCTTAGTCTAGTCTTATACCTTATACCTAGTCATAGAAGGCGCTTTCCATAACTTCAGAACAGAGGCGATCCAGGTGTTTCTGCCTTATTAGGGATCCATAATAGTACGACTGGTACAAATTACAATTCAAGAATTATGGCCCGGCCAAGAAAGGACATACGATGAAATCAGATGAACGAAATGGAATTCAATTGCCTACATCTTGCGAAAGACAATGGAAAAAAGCATAGACAGTCTGTACAGTTCCTTTAATATGTGACAATGAAGGCATGGAAACACTTTTTCAATTTTTTTCTTCGAAGTTTTAAATTTTATTAAATCTTATACCGCGATAATTACTGCACGACTACTCACTACTGGTTCATCACTAATTGCACTTAAATTAAATGATAAGCTACCTGCATTTACAAAGGCTGTGGTATTCAATACTTTTAAGAAAATTGCTTATCATTGCATCATCTTCAGGTGTGATATCATGACAAACATAATCGGGATCAAGTACGCTGTCATCATCATCTTCTTGAATTTCGTGTTCACTGCGAATGGCTAAACAGTTCAATTTCTTCATCACTCATTGAAGAAAGCTTGAATTTTTTAGACTCTCTATGACTTCGTCGTATTTCCACTTCTTCTTCCATATTGAAAACACCTTTGTTAACAATAAAAACGTTCAGATAAATAAAAGAGCAAAAAATGGTAAAATAACACAAAGATACAATTTCATTCAATTACGTTGGGGAATTGATAAAACACCCCCAAAATAAGACGAAAATGTAAAATATTTTTTTTCGTTATGTTGCTTCGTTTTTGAGATATCGATACACTCGAGCACTCAGATTGTAAAAGTTAGGCTTGTAAATACGTATAAAAGTAATTTGTGGAAACATGAGGAGACAAAATTATTAATAAAGAAATAAAAGCGCTACAAAAGAAAGAAACAAAATTCAATTGTCAGCTCAAGAACTCAAGCTTATACAAAAAATGGGCTAAACCTCTGAAAAAATGCAACTGAAGTTTTATCAGCGGGATTTTCTTTATTTTGGGCTCACAAATAATTTCCCAAAATTCCATAAAGCCAACTGACCGACTACTCGAGTTATGACAGGTCAAAGGTCACGAAAATCAAATTTTATAAAATATCGCGTAAATTATCGGTTTTATGCAATTTTTGGCTAAGTAAAGATTGTTCGTGAGATGAATCTGCATAAAAATGCCCTATACGAAATTTACGTAGGAAAAACTCGGGCATCGCACTGCATTCTTTTCAACACCACCTTTGAAGTATAATTCTATCTAGACTGTTCAGCAAAGCAGATGAAAAAGTGATGTTATTTTATTTTGAATTCGTTGAAAGTCAAAACCATTCCTAAAATTCCAATCAAAAATGAAGAAGAAATAAATGCATAAATAATTTTTAAATACTTTTGCAATATTTTATAGTTTTCACTATAATTACGACATTACCGTTATGCATAAGACATATTTTAGTATATTATTTGTTGTTTAGTTGTATATCCTGGAAATAAAACAAAATTTTATTCATAAAAATGATATAAAATTGTGTGAATTTACTTACAATTTTAATTTTAAATACATTTTATTTCACAAAAAAAAATATTATTATCACTTGAACTTTTTTCGTTGTAAACTTAACTCTTTTGTAAATTATGTAAGGTATTAAATTGATTTCTGGTTAAAATATGCGTACGCCACAAGTAGCAAAGTAGCCTCTGGATTATTTAGCCGACACCGGTTAGCCTACAAGCGTTTAAACTGGGTGGGTGCGACCCGTGAAAGGCCCCGAGTTGCTTTGTTTACGCCCGTAAATGCGTGTTTCTAGTGAAAATATTCGAGATTTTTCAAAAATTGAAAAATCTCACGTGAGATTATGGTGGGATGGAGGGGGTCGATCCAAATCTCACCAAGCGGAAGAGGGGGTCGAAAAATCACAAAATTAATGGACGATCCCTTGGCAAAAGCACCAGTGTTGAAGTTATTTGAGCCAGAGTCGCAAACGGAGAGTCATGCCGATGCTGGTAAGGACGAATTCGGAGCTATTGTTTTGCAGCGGGAGAAAGACAATCAACAATAGCATGCAGTGCAATACATGAGTCGTACGACAAGCCCAGCCGAACAAAGCTTTCAGGCTTACGAGCTAGAAGTACTGGGCATAGTACACATCCTAAAGAAGTGGAGAGATAACGTTTTGGTTAGGACAATTATGATTGTCACCGGCTGCAATGCCTTCGCCACGATTATGAAAAAAAAGATGTCCCATGGCTAGATAGGCCATGTTTCTAAAAGACTTTATATACTAGATTGAACATCGTACAGATACTAAAATAGGGCACGTAAATACGTTGTGCAAAATTTCATTACCAATTGTCGATACGTAAACTTACCAAATTAAACAAGCGCAGAAGGAAGACCAATATTTAAGAACTATAAGAGAGATATTAAAGACCTCCGCTCATGAAGAATTTTACCTTCAACATTTTTATTTAAAAATCCAGGGGGAGAGTTAGGCCCCTGTGATGGAAGTCGAGTCGTGTGACAGTCACCTGCAGATGTCGGTGTCGACTCGTCTTTTAGTTGGTGTGCTGAAAGTCGTGTGGCATGACAAGTCGTTTAAGTTGAAAAAAGCAACTACAGCTGCGGCGGATGGACTAAAAGAATTGGACTAATTATTCGGGGCGAATGATGCTCAGAATGGCGGAATGTGAGATCTGAACCTCTCTGAACTTGTTTTACATTCAAACTGCGATCTTTCGGAACATCTCCATTCTATTGAAGTAACCTAAAATTTGAGTCCTACAAAGAGACACAATCATTAAAAAGACGCATTTTGTCGAGAATCATTTTTGCCCAAATAAAGTTTTGTAAAGAAGTAGAGTTTTGTTCAAGTCCCAGAAGCCCAAATCTAAAACTAATAACTATTATAACAAAAAAAATAGAACACCAACAAAAATTGCCCCTGAAAGGCTTGCTCCCCGGGCTATAGCCCATTTAGCCCAGTGGTTAGGGTGGCCTGATTGTGGTATGCTTAATATGGCTTATGTCCAATCAATGAAGATAATGCATGGAAAATACGCTACAATCACGAATTGTACGATTTATACAAAGAGTGTAAACTTTCGATACATGCCAAGCTGCTGCGTTTACGTTGGGCCGGTCATGTCCAAAGAATGGATAACTTAAAGATACCAAAATAAGCCCTGTACCTACTACCAGATGGCAAAACACCAGTTGGCAAACCATGGTCAAGGTGGGAAGACAAAGTCAAGCCTGATGCAGCAAAACAGCTCAATACAAGAAACTAGAAACAAGTTGCGGAGCAGAGAGATGTTTGGAGGAAGAAGCTGATGGAGGCCAAAGCTCGAATTGGGCTGTAGAGCCATCGAAGAAGAATCTGACTTACAGCCATTCCATGTTTAGTTTATATTTCTATATGAAAAACACAACCTACTGATATTTTGGGGTGCTTTTCACATTGTTCTCTCTTCGAACATCCTAGGCCAAAACAGTCCAAAGTATCTTGTGTATATTTGGTTATGTTCCGGAAGTCAAATTATTTTTGTAAATACACAATTGTGCACATAAGCACTTTTTGTAAGCATGGGTCACTTTATGACCAGAGTTTAAAACAATGGTTAAGAATAAAATAAGGTGTGTTTTAAGTTCCACCACTATCAGTAAATCAGAAATCAGTGATGGAAATTAACCCTAATCATTGATGGGCAATAGTTCGAGTCCGACAAAAACTGATGGAACATGGGGCATATATGATATTAATAAGATGGGGTTATTGCAATCATTGATAAAACTTGTAACACATCCATACTGAACACAAAAATCCAATAAACTGAAAATTATCGAATATGCAGGGTGGTTTCAGCAATGCAATTTACCCATATTTGCTTTTGCATTAGTTTCATTAAAACAAGCATGCGTTTGCGCCAAGTTCATAAATGCAGACATGCGAAGCAAATATGCGCAACCTTTGCAAGCGGACAATTTTCAAAGCAGAAGAGAAGGCACTTCGATCTCGAATGTCAAAATATTGGTTGACAACATAAAATGGACGAGGAGAATGGATATTGATAGCGTGCGGTAAATATGTATATTAAAACAACTTCAAAAATGACAATTAATCAGCGTCATATTTAACAGCGAAACAAAGTCACTAATCCACACTTACATTGCATGGGCAAATGATTTTTCCGCAAGTGGATGCGGGTCCAACTTGCGCCTTTTGCGCATGCAAGTATGCATTACTGAAAGCACCCGCACCTAAACACTTCTGGCTTTTTACTGTAGTGGTGGGGTCCTCTAACCTCACTATCCTTCTTTAGTGACCCTTTAGGGCGCAGTATCCGCCATAATCAAACCAATAAGTGTTCTGACATAGGTAAGAACTTACAGAGTACAGCCGCACAGTCTATTTCAATTGTGATAAGTGTCCTTAAATTTTATAAATCAACCGTAATTAAACCAAAAACACCATACAATTATGCGACATGGAGTCATAAACTCTTTATAGAGTACATTTCTTTTACAATAAGAATAATAATTTTACAGATAAACATTTTTCCCTTCTCGTTTGACTTTTCAGTATCGATAATATTATAGTATGTAAAAAATATTGGAAACCCATCTATACGTTTACTTTATATAATGATCACATTAAAAGCGTCATGCCTACACATTCTTTTCAAAATAAAAATAAATTTCCGGCTAATTTTTGATTAAATGTAAATCCTCTGTACTTACTTCAATAAAACAACGCGTGTATAACCTGTAATCCCTTGCTTTGTATATATTTTTTTGAAGGAAGAACATTTTTTGAATTATTAATATTACTCTACTATGTTTTGTGCGTTTAAATAATATGTAATTCAATCGAGTTTACACTGTATTACATCTGCTACCAATATATTCTTTTATATAGACTGTTGATTTCCCCCCGTTTTCAAAATAAAAAATCCTTCGCAAACATTTAATAAAAAAAAAAGAAAATAATAAAATTTTGAAGAAAACAATTTGCCAATTATTGTTTTAAGTTACATTTTAATGTAAATTTTTATTTCACATATTTCATACAACAAACAATTGTGCCAAATATTTTTCTTTTGCTTCTTTTGCAAGTTTCTTTTTGTATATATATTTTTATGGATATGGATTCTAAAAATTAAAAATAATAATGTTGTTCAAATACCGGGTTTTTATGTATTTTTGTTTTTATACTTTTCTTTTGCCTTTTAAAAACATTTGTATGTAGTTTATTTTGTTTTTCTTGTTTCTCTTGTTTTCAATAACCAGATGAGCTTCTTCTATTAAAAACTTCTATTTACTATTTTTGTTGTTTTTTTCTTGTTTAATGTTTCAGCTTAATTGACACATGGACATACCATTCATAAAAACATTCACAACAATTTCACCTACCAGCAGCATGCACAAAAAACTAAGAAATTATAATATATTAAAATTAAGAAAAAACTTAACAAAGAAGTGATATCTAAGGCAGTTTTTGTTGATACATTTTACAAGAGATGAAAAAGTAAGAATTGAAGAATTTACAATGAAAATATTTTTGAAATTTAATAATAAAAAAATTAGAAAAAATATAGTAATGATGAAAAAAGTAATATTTAAAGCGATATGTTACAATATTACCCAAATTGCATAAATGTTTCCATTAAAAATTTTCTTTACTTACTTTTTTTAATAAAAAAAAAACAAAACAATCAATTTATAAATGATAATATAAAATTTACTTTGTGTTTATTTCTCTGCCTTGCGTTTAGTAAAATCAAATCTGTAGGCTCTCCATCAAGCGTCATTCATTCGCATAAATCAGGTGCGAAAATATAATATAAACCAATAGAAAAA
Organism: Thereva unica; assembly: GCA_949987705.1. Classification (NCBI taxonomy): domain Eukaryota; kingdom Metazoa; phylum Arthropoda; class Insecta; order Diptera; family Therevidae; genus Thereva; species Thereva unica. The sequence goes on from OX465282.1 coordinate 124,608,506, forward strand.
CTACCATGAAGAAACCTTCCAAATTTTAAATATAAAAAAAAAATGTTTTTTTGTGTAAGTCTAAACTCAGGTGTCACCCTTTGTACTATCAGTCCGTCACGTCGTACATGTCAAGGTCAGATGTCTGATAGCAAGCTTAGCTCGAAGGATAGAGAAAGGATAAGAGAGATTAAAGGGAGTCTGCGAGTGCATGAGGAGATGGAGATGAACCTTTCGTTTGAACTCTTGGATGTTGTATGAGTTCGGGAATACTGACTGTGGGAGGTTGTTCTTCAGTCGAGTTGTTCTCGAAAAGAACGAATTTCTAAACTAATGTGTGTGTGAAAATAAGGGCTGTAGATAAATGATAATGAATGTGCAACTAATAGCTCCCTAGCGAGAGTAAGGATCCAAAATACAGCAACAGAAGAGTTCGAAGTGCGACAAGGTCTTAGACAAGGAGATAGACTAGCTCCCATGTTTTTCAACTTGGCCCTAGAATGGGTGATCAAAAAAACTCAGTACAAAGAAATGCGTCCATAGCAATGCAGTCTATACAACTACTTGTATATGCGGATGACGTGAACATCGTGGGAAGGCCCTTCTTGGCAGCAAAAGAAGTCTATGTCGAATTAAGAGAGGCAGTCAACGAAGAGAAAACAAAGGTGATGCAACAATCCAGAGCTGAATGGTTTAGAATGGGAGGAAATATAACCATCGACGAACACAATCTAGAAGTAGTCGATAAAACAGTCTACCTTGGGTCTACAATTACAAAAAGAAACGATGAAAAAGAGAAATAACTAGACGAATACTACTGACTAACAGAGCCTTTTATGCCCAAAAACAAATCCTGCACTCAAAACTTGGGCACAGAAAAACGAAACTTGGTTTGAGAGGAAAGTTCTTAGATGCATAACGGGCCCAACGAGAGAGGATGGAATATGGCGAGGGACGACCCAGCGTCAGGAACTTGTGTAAGGCAGTTAACCAATTGGTATAGGTTATTAGTCTCTGCAAAGAGCTCGGCTTCCCGGCCAGAAACACTAATGCCATGTGAGTAATTCAGCCAATTTGTGTTAAGAATGTTGAAATCACCCGGGAGAATTCGTGGATAGATGGCACAACACATTGTGGAAATTTGTTTAGAGTCCTCGGATGTTGGCAAAGGCGATACAAAATCGTTGCTTCGCATGCGCAAGGTTACAGTCCTCAATCGAGCTAACGAGTCGTAGCCATCGGAGCTAACGGAAAGCACCTTGCTGGAGTGTTATGCCTCCTAAAGCAAGGATAATTCCATCAACTAACCGATAGTGGCTACGACCAGCGCTATTACTTTTCAGGGTTAACTGTGAAGTATTTTGACCGAAAAAGGGGGGAACTTTTATGGAGTAGATACCGATATCATTACATGTAAGAGCAAAAATTTCCCATTACTTGTTCTTTGCAACGCTTTGGAAGTAAATCTTCATTATATGCACCTTAAATTCAAGTTTGACTGTGAACTCCGAATTTCGCAACGCTCTAGCCCAGCGATCGGCAACCTATGGCACGCGAGAAGATCTGTGATGGCACGCCACACACGACTATCGCGTTGGCATGCCCTTTTATATTTATGCGCAACTGTTATCAGAGTTCGCAGACGTACTGGGGTGGTAGCACGTTAGTTGTTTCAATCGACCTTTTCATACAAAATTTTTTGTAACACTTGAATTTTTGTATGAAGAGGTCGACTGAAACAACTTACGTGCTACCACCTCTGAGTTCATAGTGGTACACACTACATAGGGAATATACGCTACCGCCCGACGTGTCCACGGTTCACTCGAACCTTGATAAAGATTCCCCATTCAGTCATGCACATACAGGCCGCCGGCAGGCCGTGGCCTGAAAGTTTGTCGCCTTAAGGCCGAGTATCACCACACACTCAGCTGGCTCCTGCAGTGCAGGAAAAGTGAAAAAAATCTGTCTGTGTGTTGGTATTTATCATCAGTCCACGCCTGAAGATCTGAACTTCTATTACGTCGGAAGTTTCCGTTGAGGCCATGAAGATGTTTTCACTTGAATTAACCAGGCCTGCCGACTATCGTCGTCTCCTGTATGTATGTAGGGAATCATGGGGTCATCTATCCTTCAGTGACACTGAGTAATGTGTGGCCTTGATCGGCCCGTACCTGTCTACCTGGTCTGCAAGGTCACGGCCTGCCGGCGGTCTGTATGATTTTAAAGCTGCTTTGTGAAAAGTTTTTACGACACAAATAAAATTACCTTTACATACAAGGGTTTTTTGATAGCACCCTTAATGTGCAGTAGTTTTGATTATCTGTTTTATGGCACGCCAATGCATTTGGGCTGCCAACTGCTGCTCTAGCCCATGCCGAACAACAACTTGAAAATGTGGAATAACTCATAAGGGGGTGCCTTCATTTATCTTAAGTTTATAATGAATAATGTGGAGAACTATAAGCAATCTAAATATCTTTTAAGGCCCTAATACACTCAGCGACGAAGTCCAACATGAAATTCAGTTCCAACAACAAAATATTAAGGGAAGCTTAAAAAAAAATACAGTCACAAAATTAAACTAACCCAATCTCAAAAACATCCTAACACAGTCAAAATTACCTGTTGTGCACTGCTTGCAGTGCACAACACGGCCGCCGGAGGGGAAATCTTTGCACAATAAAGGGGTTCGGCTGCATTCGTATGTCTTGTTGGGCTTTACTTTATGAGTGCGTGCCCGAGGTAAATTTTCTGGCGACTTTCAAGAAATCTCTTCTGCGGTGTCGCCGGCTAGAAATTGAAGCCAGTGTTAGATAATTATGAATGGAAATTGAATTAATGTCGCAGTAATGCACTCTACGAACTTGTTCCTGTCATGGGATATGAGAATAGATCTTTTTTGTTTGATATTTAAATTTTTCATTCATGTGAAATTTTGATATCGCTGCTTTTGCTGATTTGAAATTTAGCAAGTGCTAGATACTAGTTTTTTTTGTTTGGCTCCCACCCCCTTTACTAAAAAATCTGAAAAACACCCCCGACTTTCCGAATTTCCGGACCTCCTACCAAATTAACCCAGAGGTCCAGCAAAGCCCATATTTACATACAAAAATAATAAAAACCATAAAAAATGAATTTACGCAAAATTTATCTACACTCATGTTGTAAAATACCTGTGCAAGGGATACACCTTTTTTGCGAATCTAGTTCCGGGAAGTTGTTACGGCTAAAAAGACAATAACGAAAAACAAGGATGTCATAAAACTTAATTATTACATGAAGGTAGTATTTGCCATTAAAATATTTTCTTGGGTTTTTCATAAAGCCAAGATAATAAACACCGATTGATCACTACCTGACCACCGGGCAAGAATCCCTAAATTCTCAAATCAAGGAAATCACCATCAAGCAAGTCATTAAAATTCTTGCCAAACAAACCGATTTTTCCTCAGATTTTATTTTTTCCCGAAAATACGATCACCATCCATGCCTGCAACAAAAAAGGTTTGAAATTTCCCCTGCAAAAGCCGAAGCAGAAGCTCTCACTTATACAAACGCATCTCGTGTATGATTACGCAAATGCTTTATACCAAGACCCTCTCAACTACAGGCCATGCAGTTTTATTGGGCACTAATACAACAATTGCTGAGAATGGTCCCAAAATTTGACAGTTGCTGAGAATTTAATGGCGCAGAGTACGTTCGCGAGTGTTTTCGTCATAGTTTTGTGGTAAAAAGTGGTAAATTATTGAAATTTATCGCTTTAAACCATACAAGGATTATCAGTGATTATTTCTTTAGTGATTTAATAAAAAAATATATAAAAAAATAGTGATTTAGTGTATTTTTGGTGTCTTAATTGTTGAGGTGATCAATTTATTTTACATCCGCGGTGTTTATTTCGTGTATATTAAGGGAAAATATGCTGAATATTTAATTAAAAGTGATTTTAAAGTCATTAATTAATTTATTTTGCAATTATTACTAAACATATAAGTACAGAAAAGTGCGAATGGAAAAGTGAATAAGAGAAGTGTTTTTCGGCACCTATATTTTTAATAATAATATCATAATATATGTATTAATCACTTTAAAATCACTTTTAATTCCATAACTACACAAAACATTAAATATTCAACATTTTTTTCGTAAATAAACATGAAAAAACACCGTGAATGTGAAAAAAAAGTTGATCGCCTTAACAATTTGAACACTTAAACACACTTAATCACCAAATTTGTTTTATTTTTTTTAATGAAATCACTAAAAAACTATTCACTGATAAATCCAAGTGCAGTTAAAAGTGTTAAAATACAATATTTTATCACTTTTTACTGCAAAATAAACACAAAAATTCTGCGCGTACGGCTTCCGCGCCATGTTACTCCGGTGTGTGGTGACTTTTGGGACCATTACCACCACCACGAAAAATACATCTACGAGGCCTGTAGTTGAGAGGGTCTTGTTTATACAGAATACAACTAGCGCAGAGATTTGCTTGGAGCGGAAATTTGATGTATTAAAACTGAAGAATTTTAGGGAATTTTCGTTCTTAAATTTTGTGGACAATTTTTAAAACATAATTTACTCATGAAAGAAGGCTAAAATTCAAAAATTTTCCACCATGAATAGCTAGATAATCGATTTAAGTTTATCGTACATTAAAAAAAATTTAAAATTTTTCCACCTAAATAGGAGTATTTTCCGGGCGCAGGTACGGAACTTTGAACCATTATAACTAATATACTAATAAAAAATATTAAAATTTTCCACCATGAATAGCTAGATTTATGTTTTCTTAAAAATACCTAATTTAAATTATTTCATTTGGTTGGATAGTTTTCTTAATATTCGCGGGCGGGCGATACCCTATAATTGCTCGATTGAGTGTATTAGGCCCTTAAATAAAATTGTTTTAAATCCAAATTGAATAAGAGTGGAGTAGAATTTTAAAAGTGGCCACTCAAGTTTGCAAAACATGTGAAGATGATAATGTGAAGTAGATCTACTACAATTAGAGTAAAGTGACAGCACTGGCTAGAACGACGACGTTGCCGAGATCGGGGTGTGGGGAAAGAGTAAACTTACTTGTATCATCCGTCCGTCTAGTCCACTGTTATTGTTGGTAATATAAATAAAAGTAAAAATATAAATCTTTAAACATATCGAAAAAAAATCATCAAAAAATCTATTAAACATAATTTACATTTTTGAAAAAAAAAAATCATAAAATCAAAATAAAAACCAAAAGTATATCTTTTGAGTTTATAACATTCACTTAACACCTTTATTTACAATTTGCATTTTACAATCAAGAAAAAGACCCTATGTAAAAATTCTGCTATGAAGAATAATTGTTTTTTTTTTGTTTTTGTTAATTTTAAAAATATTTTTTATCGCGAGCGAAACAACTAAAACGTTCGCAGCAAAGACAAAAAAAAACGAGAAGCTTACATTTGTATTTATCGCTCTTAACATAAAATCACCATACCCTTGTAAAATGTCTCTCAAAATGCTTTTTTTATAATTTTTACAAATCTTATTTTTTTTATATATATTTTTTTATTTTTTGTTTTATGTTTTAGAAAAATGTTTTTCTCTCTTTTTTATACATTAAAATTAATTTGTACGGCGCGAGAAAAATATACAAAAAATATAATAATTAGACGAGAAAAAAAAGGAAACTAAATTATATAAACTTTCAACAGATAGAATTTTTCACTTAAAATTTAAATTTTCTTTTTTAAATAAATACTACTAAAAGTAGAAAAATTACTTTTTTTGCGTTTTACAGTTATTTTTTTAGATATCTCATTTATACGAAACCACCTAAAAAATATAATAAAATCAATATTTTATTACAATTAATTATTATCAGTTTGTTTTTTTTTTACTTTTCTTTTTTTTGCTATAAACGATTATCGCGATTGAGCTATAACTTAAGAGTTAAAGAGGAATAAAACTAAAAACGATCCTAACCTTAGCGAGAATTAATATTATTTATATTAATTTTTTTTTAATTATTATTTTTTTTTCTTCTTCATTTGAATAAAAACGAAACTACGAGACAATATTTGCAAAAATTATAATTTTTAATATTTATATTTATATATATATTTAATTAAAAAACAGTTTTCTGTTGTCTAATGACTACTTATGTTTTAAGTTTTCCAATTATTTTGACGACTGCTACTCGGACCTGGCGCTTGTGGCGGAATCATTTCCAATAGGTATTGCCTTTGCATCTCAGCTGCTCGTTGAATATCTGCTAAACTTGGCGGATTTTTACCAGCTAAAAAAAATTTTAAAATGTTCAAATTATTCGTATTGTAACATTTGAAAACCTTTTTAAAGTAATATGATGCAACTAAAGTAAAGAAAAAAGTATCATTCAAGAATCGATCTTAATAGAATTAGGTTAGCATGTTGGATATAAATTTGTATCATACGAAAACGTACGTTACTGGACGTCCAAACTGAGCGCGCACAGTGGTTGCGTTTTTCTATCTTTAAACGCCAGTAGTGGCTGAGACCTGTGGACTGTGACATCGTCCTAATGAATAATTTATATCTGCTAGATAATTCTTCGGTGGTCAGTCATCAGCGGAATAGGGGGAATAACATGTAGCATTACATGCACGTGCCGCAACTATTTCGAACTAATGAAAGTGCGATCATAGCCTTCTAGCGGTGGCCACTGGTAACTATTCTATAAAAAAGGATAGGCTAATATGATCGGGCTAGTCCCTTCTAAGTAAGGCTAACGTGAAGCTAGTAACCTCACCCGGATAAAATTATTACGGAACGAGCAACATGCCTCGGATACCAACGATGACGACCACGGCAACGAAAAAGGCAAAACGATTTACGAATTTTCTCATGGAATGTTCGAACTATTTACAGAACTCGGGGTACACAACATCTAGCCGATACCCTGTTAAAGTATAAAGTTGACAATACCGCCATCCAGGAGATGAGATGGGCAGGGAATGGTGTTTTGAAAAAACCTGAGTATGTCGTATATTACAGCTGTCATACAAAACACCATGTATGTGCTCGGAATAGGTTTTATGGTTAGCAAAAGAATGAAGCCTACCATTATCGGCTTTAAAGCAATAAACGAAAGGCTATGTACCCTTCGTGTGCGAGGCAAATTTAAGAACATCAGCCTCATAAACGTTCACGCATCTACGGAAGAGTCCCCGGATGATGATAAAGAAGAATTCTTCGAATTAGTTGAGCGGGAACTTAATGCCTGCCCCAGGTAAAATGTAAAAATCATACTGGGAGATTTGAAAGTAGGCCGGGAGCCCATATACGGGCAACATTTTGGCACCCACAGCTTGCATGAAAATACTAATGACAATGGACAACGAGTTATAAGAGATGGCAGCAAGTAAGAATTCGGTCGTTGAAAGTACTAGATTTGCGCGTAAAGATCTCCATAAAGCCACCTAGGTATCTCCTGATGGAGCCACTCGCAACCAAATAGACCATATGTTGATAGACCGCCACCACCTTTCGGGTCTTATGACGGTACGAACGTACTGAGGTGCCAACTTCGACTCGGATCACTATCTTGTTGTTACGATGCTGAAAAGCTTTGTATCCGCTGATCAAGCTCGAATCAACCCAGCTGCACTACGCAATGAAATGGCCAGAAACAGCTGCGATCATGCATTAGAACTCTTTCTAAGTCCTGGGGATGAGATGCCGGGCATCGACGCGAGCTGGACCCGCCTTAAAAATATTGTCATTGGTACTGCTGAGTCCATCTTAGGCAGAAGTCGTTGAGATCAGAGCGACGGGTTCGATAATGACTGCAAGCGGGCACGCGAAGAGAAATATAAAGAGCTTAGAAAAAAGAATTCACAGGCGAAAAAAGGAATCCTGGGAAAAAAATCTCGTCTGTAAACTAGAACAATACAGAGAGCGACGGCCGCACCAGGCGCGGGAGTTCTACTGAAGAGTGGCAAGGACAAATAAGGGAATCTGATAACCGATTCTAAAGGCATCTTGGAGGAAAAGCACTTTCATGAATTGCTAAATGGCGAGCTAACTGAGGATTCGGAGGCTCTGATGATAATGATATGCTGCCGCCACCAAGCTTAGAAGAAGTTATCAGAGCCATAACCCGGCTCAAAAACAACAAGGCATCCCAGCAAAGCTGGTTAAAAATGGAGGGGCTACATTACACCAAGCGATTCATGAATTAATTATGCAAGTATGGAAGTAGGAAGTGATGCCAGAAGACTGGAGAAAAGGCATCCTCTGACCGGTACATAAAAAAGGAGATATGACAGTGTGCACTAATTATCGCGGTTATAAAGTTGTTGCGTGAGTGAATATGAACCTGCTCGGAAAGTTCTTTGCGGTAAGACCTATGGGGTGCGACAGCGAGGAAGACCCAACCTTCGCTGGAAGGATGGCGTAGACCAGGACGCTTAGGGATGCCAAACTGGATGGCATCGGCTCTGAATAGGGACCGGTGTAGAGAACAGTTGCGAGGCCAGGACCGGATCCCGGTTGTAGAGGCGTCAAAGAAGAAGAAATTAAAATCTGAAGACGTGCTTTTATATATTTTATAATAAGCCAAGTCATCCCTAACATAGATGGCAATACCTCTATGGAGAGAGATTGTGCACTAAAGTATACCCTGGCACCTGGTAATGACCTAAGTCAGTATCGTGATATTTGGGTTAAACTAAGTGCGAAGATTGGGGGTTTAAAATTCAATAAATGGCACTCACAAACGAGCAATTCGCATGAAGACTACGAATGTTACAAAAGTCAATAACAAAACGAGACTTGCAACGGGACTTCGGTTGGGCGAGTTCAATCGCCACATTCTCAGGGATATTTCTCGGCATTACGTTTACCGCAACCATTATGAGTCAATAAAATTTGTCCCCGTCAAAGCTTTATGCCATTTGAGACGGGGAAAATTTCATCGACCGACTGATTTTGACCGCGACACCTGCAAGTCCGTAGTTATTTGTGTCGTTCGGCGGTCGCTTATTTTGTCTGCCTATTGAGGGGTGGTGAGGCTTTCGCGTTAGACCACCGTGTGTTTTTGTAACTGTTTTTTATTGTTTCTTTTTTGTACTTTTAACTTTTTCACCTTTTTTACGCGTTTCCCTTTTTTTTATTATCGATGCGTTTTTCAGGGACCGAATCACACAAGTCCACACCCTTTGCTATCCTAGATCAAACTGTACTAGGTATACACCACCATCATTAGGCCCTTGGTAATTTACAGGGTTTTAATTTGGTAGCACAGAGCGGTGATACTCTCCTCAATTTGGTATCACTCCACCTAACGCTGCGCTGAGACTAAAAATCTGAGGCTACCTGCGTTGGTCTTAATTGTCAATCTTATAGAAAGGATTCCGAACTGCTACCGCACTGCTTCCCTTTAAGATCTCAAAATTTAAGCCACCTTCAATTTAAGCCGTTCAACTTCCTGCCGGGGTGTGTTACTCAAGATTCTACAATGTCTTAGCAAGGGAACAATTTCATCAATTGATAGATTAAAAAGTAAAGGGCCAAGACGACTACCTTGAGGAACACCGGATGAGGCTTCTATGGCTACAGATTTCGATCCACGGAAAAGAACTTGGTGAATGGAGTGGGAGAGCTTGTCTAACGCCTTACTAAAATTAGTGTAAAAACAATCAGTTTGGCAGCCGGAAACGAAGCTCTCGACAGCAAATGACGAAATGAAATAATTATTAAAATCTACATGTTTGTCCCGTATTGAATGAGCGATATATAATATTTGATCTTGAATGATATATTTGTAGCGCAACTAACTTGCACTGTGATAGAAATTTTAGTTAAAAGAAAAGATTTAAAAAAAGGAAGCAACTACTTACATTATAAATATTATATGTAAAAAACACTAAACTTACATGAGTACTTACCAACAGCCTGAGCAGCTTGTGCCATAGCCAGGTGATAAGAATACAGTAGAGGTGTAAATTGCATCATATGTTGTGGATTACCTGCTGCTAAGCCTTGCTGCAAACCTAAGTATATTTTTCAAACATTGTAAATATAATTCACTTTAATTAATATTTAGTTAACGTACCTCGAAAGACCTGCTGTTGAAAGGCTTGCATAGCAGCAGCCGTTGCAGCTGGTGATGAATTTGCCAAATTTCCTAAATTGCCCAAACTTCCCAGATTGCCTAAGCCGGGAAGGTTACCTAATGCACCAAGTTGAACAGCAGGCGGAAATTTATCAAATGATGGAGCTGGCAACGGCGCTGCCGATGGAGTCGGCGTTTGATCATGCCTTGGAGTTCGCGGCGCTGGAGGTGGCGGAGGTGGTGTTGGCTGACTTGGAGGTGGTGGCGTGGGGCGAGGTGTAGGTGTTGGTGTAGGTGTTTGAGATTTGGCAGGCGGAGGTGGAGGCGGAACAGGTGTCGATGGATGAGAGTCTACTGGTGATGGACTACTTTGCGTTGCTAACCGCTGCTCTATTTCTTGCTCCTAAGAACCCGCACATATAACATTATAAAATTCAAGCACTTAGTTGAACTAGTTTTACCTGTTGTAATGCTTTGACAAAAGCTGTTTTCAGTCGATTTGTATGTTCCGCTTTGAGCGCTTTTTTCACGTTTGTCGTCACACATTGCTCACAAATAACCTTAGGTTCTTTGCCAGCTAGTAAGAAAAAAAATCATTAGAAATTTTTGTTCTATTAATCATTTTCACTAAATGTGTTTACCATGTTTTTCCCATTTCCAAACAGGCGTGAAATCAATTTTACACTGGGCACATCTGAAGGGCGGTAATACAGGCGAGGGTTTCTTGTCTTTTGTCATTAGATAATCCACCACAGTCTCTAAGCCCAAAAGATAAACGAACTCCGTATTGCTGGGATTTGGTATAAAGTGCATTTCCGGGGGAGGCGGCTTCGGAGGTGGTATCTTCAAACAAAATGGACGAGCATAATTTAACTTAACAAAATATAATCAAACAATTTATAAACGCACTTGTAATAATGTTTTCTCAAGCTGCTTTCTTAGCGCTAGCTTAGCTGCAGCTTGCCGTTGAGCGGGTGTTTGACAATCATCTCTCGGCGTTGATCTATCACTCTGATAACACAATAAAGATTTCTGTTTGTTTAAATCATTAAGATGAAATGTTAAAGAAAATATATACCTTTGACGATGAATCACTTTGTTGTGGAAGTGGTGGGGCAGGTGTTATGGACACTGAGTTATTAATAGTCGTTCCAGGTACCTTTGAATTATCCGAAACGTTTAGCTGCTTGCATTATAACATTTTATTTGAATTTTTTTTATAATATTAATAAATGAAAAGAAGTTCAAATATCGCGTTAATATTTTCTTTTTCTAATTATTCACAACAAGTGTTATCGTATTTACTATTATTAAATAAATTGATTCAGGGAATGAACGTTTTCACTCTGTTTTACAGCAAATAAAAACTGCCCACTTAGAGGGGCCCGTATTGTAAGAAATGAATTTTTTATTGTTACATTTGTAGCATATATTTACTTCAGTACTTTTAGCGATAATAGCAATAAAATGTGCAAGAATAAAATGAGGAGATATTAAGTAATATGGACGAAATTTTGGCTAGATGAACAGAGCATTTCGAGAAACTAATAATGAACCGAGAGCAGGAGCACAGTGGTATCCGAAATGTACAGAACATGAATGCGCATAATGAGAATGACAGCATACCAGCCAATACCATAGAAGAAATACGCCAAGCATTGCGAACATTAAAAAATAATAAGGCATCAGGGTCAGACAGCATAGACCTGCAAAACTCATTAAGCAGAGCGGAGAGGAAACTATCCAAAAACTGCATGAAGAAACAGTGGAAACCTGGAGATGGAAAGAAATGCCTGATGAGTGGAACGTGGGTATAGTGTGTCCCTTACACAAAAAAGGAGACCCTCTATCTTGCAGCAACTATAGAGAAATAACGCTATTGAATACAAGATACAAAGTTTTTCATACGTGGAAAGAATATTAGGAGAGTATCAATGCGGTTTTCGTCCTGGAATATCCACAACAGACCAGCTATTTGTACTCAAAGAGACGCTAGAAAAGGCTGTTGAATTTAACATAAACATGATGATGTTGATCGGTATGAGTTATTTAATGCTATGCAGCAGCTCGGAATACCAAAACACCTTGTAGAACTGTCAAAAATCTCGATGAAAGATGCAAGTTGTAGTCAGAATTGATGATAAATTATCCCCACCCCTCAGAACATATAGAGGATTAAAGCAAGGTGACGCACTCTTCTGCTTGTTATTCACCGTTGCCCTAGAAAAAGCAACAAGAGATGCATCAAGAAAAGCCATCAGACCCACCTTCCGCCTAGATTATCCTTCAGGAAAGAATTCTCCGTCGATATCCCTCAATTCCTTCTTTACCCGAAACTGATGTTACCCCCTGTTTCCGAGCACAACGCCCATTAAATGGACAAGGTATTCTTGACGACTCGCAAGGTGTACAGGTAGGTGCCTCAAGGAGCTCAATGCCAACAAATCCACTGGACCCGACAATATACCCCAACAATGCGCCTCATCTTGGGCTAAACCTCTGCGCAAACTTTTTGCTCTATCATACTACTCCGGAGTTTATCCAGACTCTTGGAAACTTGCCCATACCTAAAAAGGGCGACTCCACGCTTCTTTCCAACTGCCGCTCAATAGCAATTACTTCTATTCTCTCCAAAACTAGGGAGACGATAATCAATAAAAAGCTTATGGGATATCTAGAATCCAACCTACTCATAAACGATAGACGGTATTTTATTTTGTCTTACAGAACTCCTCAGCCGAACTCCTTGTTTTACAGAACTCCTCAGTCATCAGAAGTTTGCTAAACTCAAAGCTATTGCAGTCGCCCCACTTCTACAGAAGTGGATCGAGAGTTTCGTTTCCGGCCGTTCAATTAAGATAGTATTGGATGGCGTCAAATCCGCATCCCACCCGATCTCTCCAAGAGTCCCCCAGGGGTCAATTTCATTACCTGCCTTATTTCTTATGGAACACCTATACCTTTCCGGAAGATTGGACGGAAGGTATCATGTCAAAATACCAAAAAAGGGGGACCTAACAATATGCGACAACTGGAGAGGCATCTGTTTACTATCTACAGTGGGCAAAATTTTGTCCCATATATTACTATCTAGGATAAGAGAGGCAGTAGACCGAACGCTTAGGAGGCAGCAGGCCGTATTCAGGAAGGGCCGCTCATGTATTGATCATATCAACACCTTACGAATAATAGTGGAGCAGTCTACTGAATTCCGATTCCCCCTTTACCTTGGACTGCCTGATAAAATAATAGAATTGATAAAAGCCCTATATAGCAATTCCAAATGCAGAGTTCTCCATAATGGAAAATTATCCGACAGCTTTGAGGTGAGCTCAGGAGTACGACAAGGATGCCAACCTCGCCATTACTATTTTTTATAGTAATAAACGACATCCTTGTCGGCGCTCTAGATAATAGAACAGGCGGCATACAATGGGGTTTGGTAGACCGCCTTAAGGATCTCGACTACGCCGATGATATCTGTTTGCTGGCCCACAGACATCAGAACCTGAAAAACATGTTAAACAATTTGGCAACAAAAAGTAATCCAGCAGGCTTAAGGCTAAATCCGACTAAAACTAAAGAAATGCGGATTAATGCAAACACCATTGAACGGACTACGCTGAATAACCGTGACGTGGAAATGGTAGATAAATTCTGCTACCTCGATAGTATTATTATCGAAAATGGCGATGCAGAAGAAGATGTCAGTTCCAGAATAAATAAAGCACGAGGCGCATATGTATGACTGTTCCGCATATGGAGATCAACGGCGATCTCCACTAACACCAAATTGCGGCTGTTTAACTCCAATGTGAAGGCAGTTCTTTTCTACGGTTGCGAAACATGGAAAGTCGCCCAATTCATCACAGGGCGCCCACAAGGCTTTATCAACAGATGCCTACGTCGTATCCTAAAAATCCGCTGGCTATATAGAATTTCAAATAAAGAACTATGGCGCTGTGCCGGCCAAGAAAGGATAGACGACCAAATCAGGCGAAGGAAATGGAATTGGATTGGTCACAATTTGCAACGGGAATCTACCCGAACAGGCCCTTGACTGGAATCCGCAAGAATCCCGTCGAGTCGGAAGGCCTAATGCAACGTGGAGGAGAACCCCATTAGGAGAGGCCGCAACAACTGGAAGATCCTGGTTGGAGCTGAGAGCTCTCGCACAGACTCCGCTGGAGGGCAAGTGTTTCCGCCCTATGTTCAAAGAGGGATTAAAGGGGAATAAAGAAGATGAAGGGGTCTATCTAGAAGTGCAGCGATTTTGAAAGGCCAGACAATGAACTTCGATCGAATCCTCTATAAAAGCTCTGCATTCAGTAACGATGGGCTGCCAGCTATTGGAGCAATGCCGAACTGAGTTAGATAGACTCGGTAGAATGCACAATGTAAACGCAATTAATAAAACGCAATTTTTTGACTACCTCCTACTGCTATAATATCTCTTGGATAACTTGGTCCAGTTACAACAAAGCAGGAACGATTTGCCTCCTAAAGAGACCACGACGAGATATTGCCAGTCTTACGAATCACGGGATATTGGCCCATACAGGATCACACTGTCAAGCTGGGTATCCGACACAACGTCTGTTGGCGTATCTGCGGGAGAGGGATTAAAAGAAACACTTATTTAGCTAAAGCCAGGCAGCAAAGTTCTGGAGACGAAGGGATCTCCAGACTGGAAGTCAGACCACTAATAAGATTTCTAAACTCCACAAGATGGCTTTAGACATTCCTCACAATCTACCAAACAACCACCGAACCTTAATTCTACGAGGAAGTGGCATCAAAAGCTGATAGGACCTCCGGTCGTACTGGGAGTAGCCCTACAGGTACAGCTAACCTAACCTAAGCTTTAATTTGTTGATTCGAGACTTGGATCTCGTATATGAGTCTTACTATTTTAAATTATTTGAGTTCTTTATTATTTGTACATTTATCTAAAATTCTGTAAGCATTTTATAGTTTAGTGGTTGACAAAGAGTTCTTTACCAAAAGTCATCCATCGTGCGTCTATCGACAGTTGTTCAAGGTGTAAGAATATGTGTGAAGGTCGGTGTAATTCTAATTTAAATGAAGATAATGTATCTTAATTCCTATAGCACTAGTTAAGCTGAAGACGCGTCAAAAGTATATTCTTCCTTACATAAATTAATAGCTACTAGTTTTGACTGTTTTAGAATCAGAGAATGCTACGATGAACGCTATTTTAATGCAATTATTTAACTAAAAAATCCTAATATTATGCCTCCATCAATAATTAGTTAAGGTGGAAAAGGAAACAGGCAAATTACCCCAAAAGTATTGCTATATACTAACAGACACATATAATAAAGCACGCATTTTCACCATTTATAAATCTGAAAACATTTTGGGTATGGCGATTGCTATTTATAGCTACTATTATAACCACGTAATTTCCCGCCTTTTAAGAGTATCTTTCTTTATCTTGTGGATTTTATTCAAGGCTTATTTTGTGTACGCTTTTGAACTTCTTTTCTTACTCGCTCTACTTTTAGAAAGTTGATATAAATATGAATAAAAAAATGTTGGGAAATTGTGTTTGAAATGGTTCAATACATTACGCCGACTCACATTGCGTGGTTTAACGCCCGCTGGAGGGGCGGATGTGGGTGTTATTGTCACAGACGGCGTTATAGTGAGATTCGGTCCTGTCCTCGGAAGACCAGTATTATTACGTATAGGAGGCCCGCCAGGTGTTAACGTTGCACCACCAGGCAGGGAAGATCTAGGAGGAGGAAGAACTGCATTTGTTCGTCCAGTTGTTGGTGTCGTCCGATTATTACTAAAATTTAAAATTGTTTAAAAATTATTAAAATTAATAAAGATATCTTGGTAACTTACTTTATCACTGACGCTGGTTTGTTCTTAGAGTGCGCTGGAAGAGGTACCGCACTAGTTGGTGTCACGCTAAGCGAACCCTTTGTTAGTGCTGCCGGTATTGCTGCTAACGGATTTGTAGGAGAGACATTCGTTGGTGTTACGACAAGATTTTCTTTCATAACATGTTGTGATTGTTTTAATTTTTTTAATAAAACTAGCTTTGTTTCCTCGTTCCGTAGTTCCTCTCTTAATTTACGTAAACCTCTTTCTCTTTCCTTTATTTCTGACGGTGAAAGCTCCTTAATAGGATAAATTAATGGCATTTCCTCGTCATCAGTCTCAGAATCTATATTGCCGTTTTGTTGACGACCATTTATTTTGGCAGGTAATAAGACAATATCTGGAGCCTCAGCATAGGATTTTGGTTCTGTTCTGGGCCTTAATACCCGTCTAGTAAGTCTATTATCTTCTTGATCATAACTATTTAAGGGGGGTGGTGCTGGTGTTATTGTTAAGCCGGAATTTTGGGTAAGTGCTCGTAAATCTCTAACAGTTGCTGGTGTTATAGTTAATGAATCGCGACCAGATCCTATACTTAAGTCTACGACATCGTCAATGTCCATTTTTGCCATTTTTGGCTATTATTGACACCCTGAAAATATTAAAAAAAAAAATATTTAATTTTTTACTACAAACACATTAAAAATTCAATTTTTTTGTTATAAAAAAGGCGTTACTGTTTAACGTTTCAAAATAGAATAGAGCGTTTTGAATTATCACACTGTCTAAACAATAAATTATAATACCGCCACAGCAGCAACCACACAAGTACCTTTCTATTATCGTAAAATTAATTTTCATCTTTGGTAATTACTTTTTTATTGTAAATTTTACAGGAAAATCTTAAAGCATGAAGGATAATTAGCTTCATGCCATACCGGAACGAGACTGAGTAAAGCAATTATTTATGCTTGCAAACTAATGAAATTGAACTTGCTCCAATAATTTAGTATTTGTGGCATATGTGTACGTGTTTAGAGCTCTTAAGAAAAGAAATTCCCAAATATTTAGCAATCAAGAAATGCAAACAACATTGATACCTCCAAAATCAAGGTCTTTTAGTAGTACAACGACTTGAAATCCACAATTTCAGTTGCTTTTTATTTGCGACATCATTTTCGATATAATCTCAATTTATAGTTCATGACACCTGGATTTATCATTAAAAGCACCACCTACATCATAAAACTAGCGAAAAACAAAATTAAATAAAAAGATTGAGCATAACTTTCAAAAGTAATATTTCTAACTACGCAAAAGGTATCACACTCTCCACTGTTCGTCTATAGACGTAAATCGTAGAAGTGAGAACGTGTATACGATACACCTTTAATGTGTTTATCTGTAAAATGTAATTAGGTAATTCCCGGGTCAGAAACAATGGTTACAGAAGAGAAATGTGCAGAAGTAACGCGAGAAATGGTTTTTTATCTGGGCTTCAGCGAATTACTCTTCTTTTATCATAGTTTTTGGGGTGGGAAAAGAACCTTTTATTTTAAGAGCTGTATCAAGTGAGTTGGGGCTTATTTTTTTTACAAATAATAAAGTTTTTCTGCAAATTAGGGAGAGGGCCATTTTTATGTTTTGCCTATCCCTAAAACTACACCAGAATATAGTTGAAAACACTACCTAAGCGCAGTAAAATTTTGTCAAAGGGGTCGTCCATTAATTACGTGAGGTGTGAGGGTCGAGTCGAATCTCACCCAATCTCACGTGGGGAAAGGGGGTCTCGGTAAATATCACGTAAAATGGCGAGAAAACTCGGTTAAATTAAGTACAGGCCGCAGGTAGACGGTGGCCTTTCAGACCAAGTCGGCCAGCACAAACCTTCAGGCATGAACTGACGATAAATGCCCAAGTACATAAAGATTTTTGTCAGCTTTCTTGGACTGGAGGCCCCATACAGTTGGCAGCCGGTGAGTGCATAGTGATACTTAGCCTCAAAACGAAAACTTTCAGGTCACGGCCTGCAGGTGACCTGTGTCTAAATGAGGGCATTAAGATATGGCTGAATCTTACACAAATTTCTTTACGTGGTTATACGAACTCCCAAAAGTAGCGATTGTTTAGCCGCCACCGGGCAGCCAAGCGGGCGACATGGCGAATACTGTAGCGTACGAGCCAAGTAACACTGACCCGCGAAAAGGCCCTTAGAACTGCAGAAAGGGACAGGCCGAATTTTAGCGTAATGAAATTCTTGTTGAGTGAGTGCTAACGTTTTGGTAGTTGTATGTCCACAACAAGCAGAAAAAGCTATTCAAATAGAGGAGGGACAAGGAATCCAAATGATCTCAAATAAAATCGAACTAGCTTTTTTGTCCTGTGTGAGATATTGGGTTCAAAGGTACTGCGGGTGGCTTGTCCTTAGACTTGAATGTTCGAACAGGGACTCCTCGAACAAAGGAACCCTGCGGAACCTTATCGCCCTTATCGCTCTCATTGCCGCTTAGCTAACAGAGAAGATAAAGATCCGTTTGTATTGGTATGCCTTTCTTAAGTTCTCATGATGGCATGCCAGTATAGGGTACAGCTCTGCTTGAAAGACACTTGCTAGGGTGCCTAGGCTCTACTGAATCTGGTGCTTTCACTCCAGATTCCGGCGCCCACACCAGTCTCTGTTTTAGAGGCGTTCATGTACCATACTAGTCCACCCGGCAATACTTTAGGAAAGGTCCAGGTTAGCCTATCCTGTATGTGCAAGAAGGTTGCATGCATACAGTCCGATAGCATCCCCGCTTCTGAAATCTCTTCCATGATGTTGATTATTATAGAATGTCCTCGCCCAAGACCAGTGCCCAGGTAACCATTCCATTTCAGCCACAGCGCCACGTTTATGGCGGACTTCTTTAACTTAAGTTGGTCTGATACCAGATTGAGGAGAGTCTCCAGCGCTGCCGCCGGTGAAGTGCGGATGGCCCCAGTGATGGAAAGCCAAGCCATTCTTTGAATTTTGCTTAAAATGGTTATGAAATCCTTAAGCGCCGATCTGTGCCATCAAACTAAAGCTCCGTAAGTTATCATGGGCCTAATGATGGTGGTGTATATCCAGTACATGGTTTTCGGTTGCAAACCTCATGTGAAACCATAAGCTGTACGCCAAGCCCACAGGGAGGTATGCTCGTCAGAGTGTCCATGTGTTGGTTCCAGTTGACCTTGGCATCTAGCGTCACTCCTAAATATTCGGCTTGTTGTGAGAAGCCTATAGTTCTGTTCGTTTTGTCGGGATTGACTTTTAGACCTACACTTCGCACCAGCTAGAGACCAGATCTTGGGCCTACTGCAGACGCCTTGACAGCGTGACCGTGGGCGAAAAATTTTCGGCCGTTGAGTAGCTCTAGGAGTTCATCTACAACCAGGCACCAGAAAAGTGGAGATAAAATTCCTACCTCTGGACACCGGTTTGCTACAGGGCTCTCCAGAGAACCGACAACATGAAAGACCATTAGTTTGCTAGTTCTCAACATAAAGTCGATCCAGTTGCAGAAAGTGCTACTTAGACTACGTCTACTTAGAGCCCTAGTTATAGTATAACGATGTATTGTCGAAAGCTCCTTCGATATATTATAGAGGAAGGCCGCCAGCGCAACTCCTTTGTTTAGTGTTGTGTATTCCAGCCTGAGCAGCAGATTGTGCAGTGCTGTCTCGGTGGGCTTGGCCGCCTGGTACACACGCTGATAGAAGCTTAGTGGTTGGCGTTGAAGGTAAGTTTTGCTTATCGCCCTGTCGACAATTTTCTCCATTGACTTCAGGGCAAAAACGAGAGACCTATCGGCCTGAAAAATTTAGCCGAGGTGTAATCCGAACGCCCTGGCTTAGGTACAAATGTTATATTGTCCTCCAGACAGATGGGATATAACCATGTGCGAAGGAAGTCCTGAATATTTTGTTTAATAAGTGAGCGACTAGGTCGCAGCCCTCCTGTAGCAGAATGGGATAGATCCCGTGTGCTCCAGGGGACTTGTATAGTTTGAACGATCTAATCGCCTCCCTAATAACTTGTCGTGCTTCCTATCGTGATTAAGAACGGTGCTCGCTGCTGTCCAGGCAGCTTTGGTCAGTTTAGAAAGTGGACCTGTTGGCTGCCTAAAAGAAGTTGTGTTCCCATTTGAATAAATGGTTCTGTCTGGGAAGTGTGGCTGGAGCAATATTATCAAGTTTTCTTCCCTAGACTGTGTGATAGAGCCATTGGTTCTCCTAATAGATCCGAGATGTCCTGATAAGCCATTTAATAAAAGCTTTTTTACCATAAAGTAAATGTGTCTATAATTTGAGCACGAGGGCTCATCTGAGACCTGCCAGTCACTCACGTAAGTGACAACGTGTTGAGTTGCTAGCTTGATATCTATAACCTCACGTCTCCTACCGTTGCCGAAGGTAGCCGTAGCTTACTACTAGACTACTACCGGGAGGTAAAGAGAAGTGTCCGGCGTGATAAAAGGCAGCAGATAAACGAGCTCGCAGAAAAAGCGGAAAACGCGGCAAACACAGGCAACAGTAAAGTGCTGTACCAAATTACTAAACAGCTCTCGGGAAAGCACTCTACTAAAAAGCATGCCGTTAAGAGTGCGGATGGAAGGCTGCTGTGCAGCGACGAGGAGCAGCTCCAAAGATGGAGAGATTATTTCTTCGCCGCCCTGAATGGCTCACTCACACAGGAACCTCAGGAAAACAGCAACAATGCACAGCCGATAAGAATCAACACCCGGGCCCCATCCAAGACGGAAATAGTAACCGCAGTTCATGCGATGGCCAATGGTAAAGCAGCTGGAAAAGATGGCATCCCGCCAGAATTGTTGAAAGCCGACTCAAGCCTCATAGCAGATGCGCTTCAGCCAATCCTCGAATTAGCATGGAACACCTGTACCTTTCCGGAGGATTGGACGGAAGGTATCATAGTCAAAATACCCAAAAAGGGGGATCTAACAATATGCGACAACTGGAGAGGCATCTGTCTATTATCTACTGTGGGTAAAATCTTGTCCCACACTATACTATCAAGAATAAGAGAGGCAGTAGATCAAACGCTTAGAAGGCAGCAGGCCGGATTCAGGAAGGGCCGTTCATGTATAGATCACATCAACACCTTAAGAATAATAGTGGAACAGTCTACTGAATTCCGATCCCCCCTTTACCTTGCTTTCGTAGATTATGAGAAAGCGTTCGACTCGGTTAATAGGAGCTTTATATGGCAGGCATTACGGCGACGTGGACTGCCGGATAAGATAATAGAATTGATAAAAGCCCTATACAACAATTCCAAATGCAGAGTTCTCCATAACGGAAAATTATCCGACAGCTTTGAGGTGAGTTCAGGAGTACGACAAGGATGCTTACTATCCCCATTACTATTTCTTATAGTAATAAATGACATTCTTGTTGGCGCTCTAGATAGTAGAACAGGCGGCATACAGTGGGGTTTGCTAGATCGCCTTAAGGACCTCGACTACGCAGATGATATCTGTTTGCTGGCCCACAGACATCAGGAGCTAAAAAACATGTTAAACAATTTGGCAACAGAAAGTAGTCTAGCAGGCTTAAGGCTGAATCCGAATAAAACCAAAGAAATGCGGATAAATGCAAACACACTTGAACGAACTGCGCTGAATAACCGTGACGTGGAACTGGTAGATAAATTCTGCTACCTCGGTAGTATTATTACCGAAAATGGTGGTGCAGAAGAAGACGTCAGTTCCAGAATAAATAAAGCACGAAGCGCATATGCATGCTTGTTCCGCATATGGAGATCAACGGAGATCTCAACCAACACCAAATTGCGGCTGTTCAACTCCAACGTTAAGGCAGTTCTTTTATACGGTTGCGAAACATGGAAAGTCACCCAATTTATCACAGGGCGCCTACAAGTCTTCATAAACAGATGCCTACGTCGTATCCTAAAAATCCGCTGGCAAGATAGAATTTCAAATGAAGAGCTATGGCGCCGTGCCGGCCAAGAAAGGATAGACGACCAAATCAGGCGAAGGAAATGGAATTGGGTTGGCCACACCTTGCGACGCGATAACGAAAATCTAGCCAAACAGGCCCTTGACTGGAACCCGCAAGGATCCCGTCGAGTTGGAAGACCTAGAACAACGTGGAGGAGAACCCTACTAGCAGAGGCCGCAACTACTGGGAGATCCTGGTCAGAGCTAAGAGCTGTCGCGCAAAACAGAGTCCGCTGGAGGGCAACTGTTTCCGCCCTATGTCCCACGAGGGATTAAGGGGCACATAGATAGACATAGATAGTAACTAGTAGTACAGAGAGTGGTTCCTAAGTTTACAACTATATTAAAAAAGGTGCTTGGATTTGAAGAGCCTTGAAAAACTTTGACTTTCAGTAACTCTGCATGTATTTTTACTTCCATGTTGTTGTTGACTACTATTATTGACTCAACCCAAGTGTATTGTACTGCTTCCGAATCATGTTCCACTACCTTGATTTTGGGATAAATGTTAGATCATCTCATAAACGAAGCCACCACATACTTTGGTTTGCTTTCATTACTGGATGATGAATGATATCTATGTCGGTTATCAGTAGTTGGATGCACTTTTAATGGGTTATGCCTCTTGCTATCAGATTCAGTAAGTCGCTTAAAGACTGTAACTCTCTATGTTTTATAGTAAATAAATGATGTGTTCTACGTTTTCAAAAGGTTAAACACTATATATTGTTTGAATAATGTCGATAACGTAATGCATATTGTGATGATTTAGCGCCATCTGTTAGTCGCGCCGTATTTCAAAGTGCGAAATGTCGCTAATAAGCATGTGAAGCTTTGATATACGGCCGGCCTTGGAAGTAGAATGAACGGTTGATTATAACGATTTAGTTTGAATTAACGATTTAAGTACTAAACTAATATGGCGGCATCTATTCGACTCTAGATCTATTGGAACGGACGGTAATTAAAGACAAAGCTTCTCAAACTTTTCGGAAGGAAAGAATATTCCACCACGGTCTAGAAAATGGTCGAAAGTGCTAGAAGTTAGATAAGGAACCGATGAAAGTGTTCTAAAGTGATAAAAGTGACCTAAAGCGAAAAGTGGTGATGGAAAAGTGAATTAAAACGCGCTAAATAGAATTTAATAATGTGAGATATTAAATTGCAAGTGATAATAGTGAACTTTAAGAATTGTTTTGGTTTTTTAATAATTAAGTTTTGGTGTATTCCTTAATTAATCCTACGATGACTTGCAATTACAAATCAGCATTTCTGTAGTATTGACTCTGTATGAAACAACCAAAAGTAAATCATGTGGGAAAATACAATTAAGATTATAATTTAGAAGAAGAATAAATAAATAAAGTATATTGATAACATTTTGCTTTCATTTCTGTAAACACTGTAAATAAATAAGACTACCAATATTTCTAAAAAAATACCATTAAATTTCAATCTGTGATAATCTTAAATATATGACAGTTTATTTAAAACATCTTTACGCAATTTAAGCTAAACCGAATTATCAGAAACAACACGTTCAGAATTATAAAAATTATCAATTTTAGAGTTTTTTTGGTAACCTCAATGAAACCTCAACGGAATTCCTGCAGTTTATAAATTTATTTCACAACACACATTGATAAGCCAGCACAATATAATCGCGATGGAAGATTGGAATTAAAAAAAAAATAAATAAAATAAAAAAAAATATATATATTAAGTAAAAGTACTGCAAAATGTTTTAATTCAATTATCGCGTATTATTTATCGCGTTTGTAATTACTTTTAATTTCTCGGTTTTATAAAGAACTAAAACGCACCGACTCCAATGCAAATTTAAATCTAATCATCGTAAATGAGGCTTTTTTTAAATTTCTGATTAAGAATGCGAAAGATTTGTGGAATGAGATTGTTTGTTACAAAGTTCAGAATTTTTTTTAATATTCCTTTTTTTTTCAATATGAAGTGATCGACGTTTGATTTTTTAGAGGGCTTTCTTTATCTGGGTTAATAAAAGAAAAAATAATCAGTATTTTCTTTCTAACTGTGGAGTGTTACATCCTCCTCGCTAGACCAATGGTGGTAACTGCAACAATATTCCGACACAAAATATTTATACAATGACGTGGCAGTCACAAGACGGGGTAACAACAAATAATCGAGCATACTGGATGTAGGAATAATGAAAGGAGCGTGCTCTGGCGTCGGACCACTACCTAGTTAAAGTTAAATTTAGAATTTGGCGCAATCTGCCGCCATACATTTCTGAGCTCCCCTCTACCATATTCTGGATCACAGAGACGCATGCCCTCTGTCGCCAATATGTCTATGGAGATCATCCCCGCTATCACATACGCCGCATCGTCGGACGTGGTTCTGTACGCGCAGCAAGCACGAAGCAAGACTGAGCTGAACACCCTCTCCAGAAGGAGGCGGCGGATTCCCAACATTGGACAACATTCTTGCGAGTGCTGCACAAATCGCAGACGCTTTGAATTTTAGCCTGAGGTCCATCTTGCTGAGCAACACCGCTTCCAACCCAGCGCGTTCGACCACGCTTTTATTTCCGGAATTGCTTCGTTCGAATACAATACGATGTCATCTGGGCGTTTTCCTACGACAACTTCTCCGATGTCATCCACGAACCCGATCGCCACTGTTTCCTTTGGGAAGACAAAGCCCAAACACATCATTGTATGTTGCGATTTGCAGGAAAGAGCTCAGAACGGAACCCTGCGGAACATCACATATTGTCCCAACATCTTGGACCCTCTTTCGAATCACAATGCATCGACCTACCCTGAAGGTAGTGGGCCATTACTCGCACTAGGTAATTTTGCGTGACTAGTTTGATTAACTAGCTATCAACTTTTTTACTTCACCTCGCTGAACTGAAAGTTTGCCTATGCAACTAAGGTCTGCAGGGCGATGGGTCCTCTAAAGGCTTGTTCGACTTCGGTAGGAGCACCGACCTACCGTTTCCATCGCTCCGGGAAGATCCCCTCTCTCAGACACGCTGAAAAGACTTCAGCGAACCTGTCTGGCGCTATCATAGCTGCTAGCATAGATAAGCTAAAACTTGAAGAAGTAGAAGTATGTTGGCATACAAAACTTGAGAGAAGAACTAGCAGAAAAGCTCAAAATCAATGATGTTGATGGGGGGGGGGGGGGGGGGGGGAAGCAGAAGGGGCAGGAGAAAAGGGACTATGCTACGCCTCCGCGAGACAGACTAGAATTGATCAGAACTGTAACGAATCAGTTTCTCGATGCCGAACCGATAATTATCGAGGTGAAAACAGCAATAAAATCACTGAAAAATGGGAAAGCGCCGGGAATAGATCCGAGATGATCAAAACCAGAGGCGATGTCTTATCCCAACGACTTCATGTCCTCATAACACATATGGCATTCGGATCGTATCCCTTCGGCGTGGAAGAAAGCGATCGTTGTATCAATTTTGAAGAAAGGCGACAGTCGCCAATGCAAGAATTATTGCAATATTCTTTCTTTCGATCGTCGGCAAAGTATTTACGAAAATCATACAATCGAGGCCACAGAAACATTGAGAGCAAACGAGCCGGAAAGAGCGAATATTCGCACTCCGTCAGCTAGTGGAAAAAAGAATCCGTTGCGTCAAACGTCGTTTTCATCAATTTCAAATCCGCTTTCGATTGAACCGATTGGAACAGCTTGTGGAGAGTCTTGGAAACCGAACACGTGCCATTGAGAATCATCCAACTTCGCCAAGCGTCGTACAATTGCTCAACCAGCAGCGTTCGTATTCGAAGCGACTTATCCGAGGAGTTCCCGATTCAAACGGGTGTCCGACAGGGAGACGTCGCTTCACCACTTCTCTTCAACGTTGTAATCGACGCGATTATGCGTGAAGCATAATTACAAAATCGAAAACGTGGACGACCCGGAGTTCGATACGATGACAACAACTTCGTAACGGACGTAATGTTCGCCGACGATAGCAGCGTCTTCGCCGAAACGGATGCCGAAGCAACAAACATCTTATACGACATTTCTCGTATCGCCCAGTCATAAGGGTTAAAAATCAATGCGGAAAAGAACAAAGTGCTTACGACGGATGGGGAGTTGAGTTGAGGGAGGAAGCGAAAGTGGCATCGACGCCCGACGTTCACAGCCACATTGGCCAGGCAACAGCAACATTCGCCTCGCTCAAGTGGTGCATATGGAAACGAACAAATATTACCATAAAACGAAAGTACGCCTTCCGATTGTTCTTTATGGATCGGAAACGTGGACTGCTTAAGCCGGACGTCAACCGGCTCGCTTCCAAATACGATACTTGAGGCAGATCCTCGGTGTCTCACTCCGCGTTCGCCTTCGAAACGAGACAGTTCGACAAAGATGCGATCAGCGGACACTGATCGAAGAAGAAATGCAAAAACGTCGACTACGGTGGTTTGGACATGTTTGCCGATTGGATGATAACCGCTTGCCACGTAAACTTCTCTGGCGAAACCGTCCCGCAGACCGAAGAACACCTGGCTAAAGAATATTGAGGGTGACCTAAAGAATCAACGATTATCAGTCACCGAGGCTCGAGACACCATCAAAAACCGCCGAATGGAAACGAATCGTGAATAGAGTTCAAGACTCAGCGGGCACCGACAGCAGCATATCAGTTGCGGGAATGTCTCGCTCGGACCGCCAGCTAACGGATCAAAGAAGAAGTAATGCAAAAAATGAGGAGAACAAAATTCCAGGGTGATGATTTTTGCGCCACCTTATATAAATATAACTAGGTGGTACCAAAAAATGGACGGAACCAAATAAGTTAGGAGATCACTGATTCAAACGATAACTTAACTTTCCTGATAATGAAATTACAGGAGTTTACCCAAATTAATATATTCGCCACGAAAAGAGGCACATTTGGAGAACGAATTATAAAAAGCATCAAGTCATTGGAAAGCAACCTGCTCTTTTAACTAACATCACCTGTATATTCAATTACATACAATGACTACAATATTTACCCGTGAAATTATTTAAAAATAAAAACCCAAACAAAAAAAATATGTTAAAGACTACCTTGAGCATACGGCCACCAAAAACAATTTAAATAATAGGAAATCATAATTGCTTCAAAAAGTTTTACCATAAACGTTAGTAATCACACGAATACGAGTATTTACACACCAAAAAAATTTATACAATATTTACATTTTATTTGCTGTTTAAATAGGAACAGGTTCTGTGTGTAATAACAATATCATATCAATATCAAAGAAATTATCGCTGACAACAAAAAAACGATGCGATGCCACTTACTTGTTCCATTTAAAGGCCAATTTAAAGATTAAAGTTTATATTGCAAACTGTAGGAGAAGTAAAAGTATATAAAGAATGCGCGATAAATATCAACGTTTTTATAGTCTTAAGATATAAAAGGGGATTTGGCATATGGCCAACAAAAATCCGATAATACAGAATTTAATCAAGCGATATTGTAAAAATAAATCTTTTGCCCCCAAAAATTTCCTAATCCTTAATTCTTAGGAATTTGTCCGGATATTCAGTTTTAATTTGTGATAAAACTCCCTACTCCCGGCCCAAGATCCAATTTCTGGACTTGCCATAACTCAACCTTTCTCTTAATAAGTAAAAATATAAATATAAAAACAAAAACTAGACACGACACACGTTTATAATGAAATTACGTAATACACTTCGTGGCAGTGCGTCGTCAATAATTGGAGCCAAAGCCACCAACCAACCACCAACAAGTGCATTTCGCGGAGCGGCGCAGAGCCACATAAATCATAATTAATAAATAAAATTTTCTGCATTAATCAAAATAATTAAAAAAATAATTAGAAACAAAAGTCTCTCGCGAAATTGGAAAGTAATTTATCAAGAAGGTTGTTTACGCTTGGTGTCTCTATATTGGGATGATGTCATTCGCACCTCCAAAATGCCAGATGTCAGATTTCAGAAAAGACCCTCCTGACATTGAAGTCTAGGTAGCTTTCAAAAAAAGAGCGAGCTCCGTTCAATTGCTACACCGCGCATAACAATTAGCATTCGGGGCTGTGCACAAAATTGATTTTAATAAAAGATTTTGTTTATTAAAAATGAAAAAAAAAAAAATGAACGACATTAAAATACGCGCGAGAGAGCGAAAGATCGGAAAGTTTTGCACTTGACTCGATTGAAGCCAGATTAGATTATGGCCGGGCTTATCGGATCGAGGAGCCATGCTCGATTTGCATCGCGCTTCGCTATAGTTGAGTTTCCCAATTTGTTCGTAATCTTTTTGCGGAAATATCGAATTCGAAAACAACAATCAAAACACAAAAGAAACTCACATATTAATTTCGCAATTTCGAGACCAGACAAATTCGCAGGAAGACCGAGGAATTCTCAGGTTCTTGTTGGGGGAGAGAGGTGATGACAGAAATAAAAACAAAGGCGGACTATATTGGCAATATTAATCCGACACGTTTTGCATTTCTTAATGTCATTGGCTCCGCGCTGGTTTGACCTTTGGGTCTGGTCGTTTGATATTTTTTTATTTCAGAGTTAGTTAGAAAATTTGTAGAGCTTCAAAAGAGGAATTGTTTTTGTCACTGTCTGATGTAGAGTAAATCGACGACCATCAAAGGTATTTAGAGCCTCACTTAAATACTTAAACGAGACTGGAAACCCCTCCGCAGTAATTGTCCAGCAATTTATCAAGAAAATCAATTTTATTTTGATAGCACCTAAATTCTTAAGACGAAAACTGTAAAACCGGAATGCAGAGTAACGAATCTGGAATATCTACTAAATCTGGTTCTGGATTTGTCACCATAAAAGTAAAAGACTCCATGAAATGTTGTTAGTTCTCGAATTACATCTGATGGTGCTATATATTTTTTATAACATTGGTGAAATTACCAAGTCACAATCTAGTTTTTTTTAGTACGGAGACAACAACCCATATGGTGGGAAGTGTGGCCATTTTTGACTTATTGCGCACATACCCTATACTGAAGGAAATGACTGAAGAAAATCGAACCTATGCGGGGCATGAAGCTCCATGTTTAAACGGTTCACTTCCAGGAACGTTCCTCACCAAGTTTGTCGATAAAGGGGCAGTGGGGTGATGAGAGGTACCACCTCACTTCTTTTATCCTATATTCGACGATATCAAAAGCAACACCAAGCGTGTTCGAGCTGATATTGAATCGCTGTCATCTGCAGTGGTAGAAAATCACAATGCCCTGAGCTCTCTGTCCTTAAGATTGGAGAGGTCGAGATCTTCCAAATGCGATGCTTGAGGCAGATCCTCGGTGTCTCACTCCGTGAACACCTTCGAAACGAGACAGTTAGACAAAGATGCGATCAGCAGATACTGATCGAAGAAGAAATGCAAAAACGTCGACTACGGTGGACATGCTTGCCGAATGGATGATAACCCCGTGCCACGTAAACGTCTCTGGCGAGACCGTTCTGCAGATTGGAGAATCCAGCGATCGGCACCGACGAAAACCTGGCTAAAGAATATCAAGGGTGACCTAAAGAACCAACGAATATCAGTTATCGAGACCTGAGACGTTGCCAAAAACCGAGAAAAAAGGAAACGAATCGCGAATAGAGTTCGAGACCCAGCGGCACCGACAGCAGCGTATCCGTTGCGTGGACGTCCCGCTCGGACCACCAGCTAACGGATCAAAGAAGAAGAAGATTTGAGAGCGTCTTTGATACGAAAAATACCTCCTGCGCCCTGCAGGCTGGGGAGCAACTTGTGTCTTCACCGTGCTCCACGGCTGCTTCTCTTACGGAAAATGTTGTCTTGCAACAGGTGGCCGACAATCCCATCGTGCCTAGTAGTATTAAGGCGCGTCGTAATTGTCGCAGGAATAATCGAAATCGGCAAGTCACCTTGAGTTCCTTGCCCCGCGTTCCAGAGTCAGAGTTGACTGCTAGGCCGGTCTCGGTATCAACCTCCCCGCCTCTTATAGTGGCTAATCCTCCGGTCACTGAAGTTACTGCTCCACTGCTCCCCGGAAACAGTGCACCCCTCTGGTTACGACATCGAGACCTATAATATCATCTCGCGATTTTCTCCTGAAACTATGACGGAAACTATCTGTGTATATTTAAGGAAGAAATCTATAGACCCTGGAACTGTTTTTTGCAGAAAAGTCAGCAAGGCTTCCAAAGCCTGTTGCTTCTTTTGTTTTGTTTAACCCGTCACCCCAGGACTCGCAAGATGCTCCCTAACATGGGGGACCCACGCTAAGCCGACGCCTTCTTATCACGGAAGTGGTCAGTTTTGTTCTAGTGCATGTAACGCCAATAGAACAAAATGATTAATAGGAGGAAAAAAATCTCTGCCCTTCGGCTAAATGACCTTCTACACTACAGCTCCTACACCTGACTCTGATTTGGAGCCGTCTGTGTACAAGACAACATCATGGTCCTTGTCAGGTTGGAAATCTTCCCATTCCTATCTGGTAGGGATTCGGATTTACGGTCACTGCCGAAATTTAATTTTGCGATCTGGCAATGGTAGGTCCTGATACCGTTTCCTGTGGTAGAGAGTGTAGTATATTACTGTACCCATAGGTCTTCTCGACCCAGCAACTCGCAACGGAGAAAGATGGTACAGGCCGCATGCCGCCATGTATATCCTACATTGTCTACCGCTGCATCTAAACTTGTAGATGCTAACTCCCTCTCAACTTCGATAACTGTTAGCTCATACAAGGGGTCACTGAACTCTTCATCGGAGTCGTTTTGAAAACCTTGTCTGCCTTAATCCAAAATAGAGTTTATAGTCAACTTTTTCGAGCCCCTCTAGGCACTCGTCGTTGATTGGCAATTAGCAGCACCAGGGTTCCACTATTTCGCTGGGTTCGTCGGCTTTGAGCACCTTCCAGTTGCCCATAGGCATGTCCCTGTTGTGGCGCCGAAGATATCGACCAATTTTCTCCATCACGAACTCCATGACCATCTCTGATATTTTGGCCTAAATATCGGCCCAGAAGAGGTCCTTAAGTCTGCCTGTACTAGAATTGGCATTGGTTAGTGCTATTAGAAAGTGATCCTTCATTACTTCGCTCATTAGCCTGTTACCCGTTGAGCTACTTCCTGAAGTAGAAGCTTCCCCGACTATGGTTATTTTAAGAGATTTTTCCTTTTTGGTCAATTTTTGTAGGCGCTGAGCTATCTTCCCGGGATACAGTGCGGGAAATTACCGCTCCTGCTGAAAAGAGATAGTTTAAACAAGTATACAAAACGAGTGCAAAACAATTGGAAGGGATCAACCAACCAATTAGATTGAGGACGTATTTTAGCAAAGACCAACTTAGTACCTTAATTAAGTAATAACAATGTACTTAAAAAATTTGTTTAATAAATCTGGATCTCAAAATAAATTTTACTCATTGTGTTGTTGATATTTGGCTCTGCTGCCTAATGAGTTTGCCGATCACTGCTGTAGCAGACAAAGCATCTCAGTTAGCAAAACCCTTCTTGTTGGAGTTCGGAGTTCTCTTTCTTTGTATTGCCCCAAATTGACAACATCTACTCGGGATTGTTGCGAAATAGGAAGAGAACGTGCCACAATGAAAGAAATCCGTTCTAGATTACAAGCTGATGTTGATCATTAGCTAAAACGTATTTCGAATTATTTGTCTAGACTTAAATTTGTGCTTGAAATGTGATTTAGATTGCAGTCGAAGTAGATGCCCCAGCACACCTTATCTAATAAAATTCAATAATCCGCGCTTTATTTTATCACCTAAAGTGCTTTCTTTGTGTGTTAGAAACGTGAAAAACGCTTTTCCATCACATAAAATTCACTCATTTTCAATTCAGACAAATTTAAAGCTGCGAGAACACAAATGAAAAGTTTAAAACGAAAAACATATTCGCGGGGCATGGCCAGAAATAACGAACAGCTTGCAACAAATTAATTTATTGATTCAAGCTTTCTCGGAATAAATTGATCACTTCTTTGCTGATAAGAAACGGTGAGTCACGTATGCGTTTTTTACGGCAACTATGTGATAAGCGAGAAGCTATTTGCGATGGGGAAAAGAAAATAATAATTACTTTTAATAATAATTCATAAACTAAACAAAAAATATTATAGAGTGATTACGGGAGTGGAATATTAAGATATTAACCGCAAAACTGTTTTTAATTGGCACGAACATACTTCTGTCGTATTGATTGATTCTTTAGCAGAACTTCTAGCGACAATATGAAAACCACTTTTTAATTAGTATTGAGGAGCTTGAATAAGTGATTGAGAACGCGATGAATTAATGGAATTGACTCGGCTGAATCAATTTATTATTAGGCTTAAAGGATTGCACAATTTTAGCATCAAATTAATTGGCAATATGTTATTGTTTAGGCGGGAATATGCTACTTGCTACATGTGTTTGGAGAGGGAGTTTAGCCGTTTCAAATCTGTTAATTGGTCGTTAGCTTATAACACACCATCTCATTAGTATATATTTCATTTATAGTATACCATTTCACATTGTTATTGCACTGATTATTACAACAGTGTGTTTTAATCAATCGTGTTAGTTCTTTTGTTCTCTTGAAAATATGGATAACATTTTGCATTCTTATCTAATCATGACGTGTTGAATTTCGTTGTTTAACTTTGGCGTTTTATTATCATGGACTTCCCCTTTTAAGGATTTAAAAAATTCATTTCAAGATTTCACAATCGCGTGTCCATTTTTTTCATGTGGACGACCAGAGTTCATACGTATGTCGCCCTTTGTTTTTCCGACAATTTTGTCAACAGCTGAGTGTGCAAGTAAAATTCGGGAATTCACTTCCGAAAGTGACTTGGGCAAGTTTTTTTCTTGTTAAAAAGCTATCCGCAAGTATGTTAGGTAGGAAGGTAAGTAAAGGCGGTAGCCTTTGCCAAGCACCGAGAACGACCTAGTTTGGCGTTGAAAGAGCGTCGTTTTGTAACCCTTGACTTGCCTATATGGCAATATGCTTTAGACCCAGCCTGTCAAGTATCGGATCATATCTTCTATTTGAAGCTTCGAAACCTCTCCAAAGCCTTGGTAAGAAGAGGATTTCAAATGCACCTAGTCTTATCTTAGTCAGAACCGGACAACAACTATTTTCTAAGCCAAGGTGATTTTTGGGGCGCCTGCCTAGTTATACGAATTGAATTCAAGGCGGGCTGAATGTAGGATATGTAGAAGGATGGCTGAAGGAGGAACTTTCAGCTCTTAAGAAATGCAAGGCATTGGGAGGCTTGTGGGGCGATTTGGAATATGTGATTATTCCATCGCAGACCCTCCGTTAGGGGCCCATTAAAGGATAGATTTGGCTGACAACCACAGTTGCTGCTATGACTGACGGAAAACCTACTGCCTTAGGTGATGATTGATGTGGTTATCTGAATATTTTGATTTTCAGCAAACACGACTGATGGAATCGATTGACGCTTGCATGAACGTGTAATGGACGGTTTAAAGATACCCTAGGATGTTAAGAGTTTAGTCAGCCGTTAAGCCACCTCCAGACTCACGCCGTGAACAACCGCGAGCACCTATGAGCGCGAGTGTCGATGGTTTTCTCGTCTAGTTCGCTCCAAATCTCACCAACGGCAAAAAGGGGATCACCAATATCACCGCACGTAATTAATGGACAAACCCTAAAACATTTTTACCTACACTTCCTATCCTTGGCCAATGTAAAATGGAAATGATTAACAATATGCCGTATGGCCACAAGAAAATGGCCGTCCTATCATACAACAAAAACAAAATTGGTAATCTCCTGTGTATAAGGGGCACTGGATAATAGGAGAGCATGCATCAAGAATAGGCATCCCATTTAAACATATCATGCCGTAGCTGCAAGGATTCAAATGAAAAAGAAACTATTGCGCACTTCGTCTGAAAATGTCCTAGTACTAGTAACCACATACTGAACGAGCTTGAGGATCTAGCAACACGAACTTGACACAGTTCTTAAATGCCACAAAATGATTCTAAAGCCATAACAATCCTAGTGGTCATGGGAATGAGTGCAGAGTATGTGAGCCTCGCCAACGAGATGTCAATTTGGGGCAATACTAAGAAACCAGAAGTCCTACAACAAGAAGGTTTTTGCTAACACTGATTCAGAATTTAAATTTACCTGCGAAAAAAAAAGATCTAAAACTATCAAATCTCAAATCATTCCTGCAATTGCGACAACAAAAACTCAACACGAGGTAAATGTAAATCACCAAAATATTATTCGGATTTTGGACAGGCGAATTTGCATGTTTATCTTTAACCGGTTGGAATATTATAAATAGATAGCGGTCGGTAATTTATGTGGAATCTCGAATTTATTCCTTAGATAGATTTTGATTGAACAATTCTGGCAAAGAAAAACACATTTGAGAAAAAAAACAAGACGAGGAAGTTGTGTCCCACAAAAGAAGCAATATCTCAGTTCGCGGTATTTAAATCGAATTAAAACGTTTTGGGGTGCGTTAATGGCCATCACCCCATAAAACTGGATAATTAGAGATACGCAATGAAAGACTGAAGCCGAAATCATTTTAACATTAACCACCCTTTTGTGCGTTGGTGATTGTTTGAGACTCACCTTGATAAAAAGCGCGATTTTAAATTGGGAAAAAGGCAACCGAAGTTCACATTTTCCACATCGTTTTATACAACCTTAAAAGGCCCCGCAATATTTTCACAAGAGTGCATTGGATGTGTTAAAATACCCAAACTGCATACAAGACCGCAACGATAATGCAATGTAAATATTTTCAGCATTGATTATCACGCAGTGAGGTAAGAAGTGATTTTAATGTTTAATGTTTGATAATACCAATAAATCGATACGCAACAATTCTGATTTTTACCTGTTGTCTTTGTTAAGCAAGTTTCTCCTGACAACCCACAACAATTAAGCGTAATGGAATTGAAACAAAACAAAGTCGAACTTTCGAACTTTTTCCATTCAGTGACACTAATGATGGAAGCAATATTTCATTCAACTGGATACCACGTTCCACATTTGTGTGCATTCGATCCATTTTGCAGCCAGGAATATATTAATGAAGTTATTTACCTTCTCTGCTGTTACTGCTCTCTCTCACTGATTGGGCGCTGGTCTATTTCAAAAAAGGTTGGCGCGAGACTAATAATCTCACCCGTGAAAACCTGTTATTACGACGGAACTAGAAACTGCTAAGAAGGACCGGATCGACCATCATTGCAATGAAGACGACGAAATTAATAAAGAATTTAGTCATGGAACATTCGCAATATGTACAGAACTCGTCGTGGCTACCTGATAACTTGCCTAAATTTAATGCTGACATAATAGCCAACTAAGTGATGAAATGAACAAGGAATGGTTTTTAGCAAAAACGGATTATCACTTTTATTACAACTGTCTTACAAGACACAATGTGCTTGGGGTAAAATTTAAGAACATAAAAGCCCATTTACATCCCCGACTCAAAGGGGAAGTGCAAATCTGAGCTCCTTTATCGCATAGAACATAGTATAGGGTGCAAAATCGTACCGTCACTTCCTCGCCGATGCCTCCTGGATAACCAACCGACGACGGATGTACCCAGTGCCCGGGGGTGTAGCTGGGCCACCCTATTCGATGGGGTATAATTCACGGATCCGGTCCTCCAGTCTGGGAGTTGGGCGAAAGGTTGACAACTCTCTTCGGAAAACAATTCTTGTTACGGAATCGAGAACTCAACCTCGGAACAGTCAGGATTTACAGCAAAGACCTCAGCAATGTCCCAGGACTAAGAGTTTAAGGAATAAAGATATAAAATTGGAATGACATGGAATGTGAGAACATTATATAGACCTAGAGCAATGGTAGAAATGATAGATGAGCTTAGACGATTTAGAATACTCATAGCAGGACTACAAAAACTAAGGTAAAGGAGTCATAGAACGAAGAGACGCTATGATATTCTACAGTGGCAATAATGACTCCAGAAGAAACTTGGTGGGTTTCTGTATACTTAAGCCTCTAATCGACAACGTAATAGACTTCACCCCGCTTAGCAATCGAATCGCGAGCCAAAGAACCAAATCCAGATTTCATAATACAACATTAAACACGGCGCACAAGGATGACTTCTATGAAACTCTTATAGTGAGTTATAACCAAGTCTCTTCTTACGACATTAAAATTGTATTCGACGACTTTAACGCTAAAATGGGTAAGGAACCATATTATTTCTCCTACGACGGGAACAGAATGGCTGAATTCACTATCGCAAGAAGTTTAACAATAGCTAGCACCTGGTTTAACCATAAGAATATACACAAACGGACTTGGACATCAGCAGATGGCACGCACCATAATCAAAACGACCATGTTCTAGTTAACACTCGGCATGGAAGCAGCATGCTGGATGTAAGAGGTTTCCGAGGAGCGAATGAAGACACGGATCATGAAAATGGAAAATGTCTTAGGCACACCCGAGTAAAAATAAAAAATGGGCTTATGGCGGGCGAATCACGGCCGCTTGGCTTTTTAAGTGAGAGCACATTCGGCCTCAAGACGTTGCAGTGCGTTTATAGAATTTTTGAAAAGATATGAGCACCGGAGGACATGTCTTCCTCAATAAATAGGCGATGAGTTTTGTTGGGAGCGAAGGTCACACTTTCCCTCCAAAATGATTTATGTTTTGAGCAGTTAATTTGCTTATAGATTTGCCGAGTTTCGGCCTTGAATATAAAAAGAATGAAGAGAAGTTAGGGAGAAGTTATACCAGACCTTACATAGTCTCATCAGAAGCAAGCAAGGAGAATCAATACCAATATCTTTGTTGAACACAGCTTACAAAGTGTTTTAACATATTTTATTTAATAGACTGACACCACATTTGGAAGATAACGTAGGTGATTACTACCAACCAGGATTTAGAACGAACAGATCGACAACAGACCAGATTGAGACAAGTACTTGAAAAATGCTGGAAAGAGAGCAGTGATATACATCTTCTTTTTGTAGACTATAGAAATGCTAATGACCTGCTGAATAAAAGCAGTGGCGGTTCCTCTTTGGAAGCAAAGGAAGCACTGCTTCCCTTGACCAAATAGGCAACTTCATAAAAATAAATTTATATAAATAATAATAAAATTAACTTTATATCAAGATTAATCACAAAAATATAAACATATTTCCTCCTCTGGAAACACTAAAGCTGGAGATCTTACAGCTTCCCATTGCTGTATTAGACCTCGAACATGATATGAGCAGCGAGCGGCAGAGTGACAATACTAAAGTGCCTCTCTCCGCTTATTCAAATTTTCCTGGCGCCGCTCTTATCGTGGCCGAGACCTTACACAACATGAGGAAGCTGTAATATCACCAGCTTCTTGGCCACAGAAAATCAACGTGAAAACTCCAACACATTCAATCTAATTGGACCTACACTCACGCAAAGGTTTGCGTTAATACAGTAACCTCAGAAGCTGAGCTAAACGCAGCTTCTTCGGAACCGAACAGCAAGAATTGAGAAGTCGT
This sequence comes from Thereva unica, assembly GCA_949987705.1. Taxonomy (NCBI): domain Eukaryota; kingdom Metazoa; phylum Arthropoda; class Insecta; order Diptera; family Therevidae; genus Thereva; species Thereva unica. The sequence continues at coordinate 124,645,955 of OX465282.1, forward strand.
AGATAGAGAAATTTTCTATATTCACCATATTCTCTTTGTTTTCTGGGTTTCTTTTTCTGGTAATCTGTTCTGGCTTCGAGCAATATTAAATTTTCTCTTAAAATTTTGCTTCGTATTTTTGTTTTTGACTCTTCTTAAAATTTGAGTTTTCGTTTGTAGATTGAGTCAAGAAAAAAGAGATCAAGGATCGGTGAAGTTTCTCTTTATCTATTATTTATTCTAGTGGGGTGGCAGGCGGTGTTTATTGAATATAAGCTGATAACTTTGTAGCTTCCATTATATTTTTATGATTCTCTTTAATGATGATTTAAAGGGTAGAGAATATTTTTATGAAAAGCATTTTTCAGTACGGGTTGCCTGAAGTGTTTTTTTGCAAGAAGAATGTAATGATAGTAGGCGAAAGTTACAATAGGGTTTTATTTTTACTATCTTTTTTAGATTTTGGCTTATTATAGTTTAACAGCTTTTCTTTGGACGCTTTAATTTTCCACAGAATTTGAAAAAAGGCGCAAAACGCCCGCTAGCAGTGAAACTATTTCGACAAAATGCAAAAATTCACGACTTTGAATTCGATTTTTTCACTTTTTTTAAGTTTAAAAAATTTTCTTGTCCACCATCATAAAAGAAACTGCATATTAAAAAAAGGAAAAACCTCATGCGATGCACAAAAATTAAAGGACAATTAATTTTCAAATTTGAAGTCAATTTTTGGGACTTGAATAAGATATTTTGACCTGAAATTGTAACCAGTTATTGTATACGTTGACTGAAAATATCCGAAGAAGCTAAAATTTAGCAGTTTTTTAAGTTTTTTTTGACGTTAGGTGTACAGATAAAAATTTAATATTGTAACCGCTGATAGCCAAAATCATAACGAACAGCCTCTATTTTTTGCATTTTGCGGACCTACACATTCCGAGATATATGCATCTATATTTAGAAAGATCGACCAAAATGATGAAATTTTCTCAAAATGGCTGATAACTTACAGAGCGGCGGTTGCTAGAGGTAAAAAATGTCCATTTCGTATAGTATTCGATGTAACTAACACGTTCCAAACATTTTTTTTAGATTGGAAACAATTCCATATGTTTATTTATCTGACTCCACTATATTATTTTTAAGTTTTTTTTTAGTTAATAAAGCCTTCGATACTTTTACTTTTATCGTTCGCTTTGGGCATTGCTTCCCTTATCCTGAACCTTACGAACCGCCACTGAATAAAAGAGAGAGATGAGTGAAATGGAGTTTCCCGAAAAAATTAATATAATTATGCATAATGGCAACCAAAGATTGTAAAAAACACAAGTGAGAATACGAGGTTGCAGCTTAATCTACTTTCCTTAAGAATCGGGTCTGCGACAAGGTTCGACCCCCTGAGCCACCGTAGGAATGTAGCAGCACTATCATAGTGATTGTTCCTCCGAGATGAACGCTCTTCTGCCTCCACGGCAATCTTATACTCGCGCAACAGCATATTAGCCCACTCATCTCACTTCCACCACCTGCAGCCTGTCCGTTCGCGCACTCAACAAGATAGCAATTCGTTTATCAATAGAACAACTCGTTGGTTTACAAGCAGAATTCACTAAGTACAATTTTTCAAGTTTTCAGTTTTTTATACTAAAGTAAGTCTTATAATGCCAACTTTATACTGGCAATACCTTATAGCCCGCACACTAATATTGTTAAGGTTTTTAGGGGGTTAGTTTCGGATTTACCTTGTCCATAATGACACAAAACTACCAAATCATTTCTGCCAAAACCCACTAATTCGTTGCGTTTTTTTATTTTAATCTAAAAATCCAGTATTAGAATTAAATAATTATTTCAATTCTTTTGTAAACTAAACTAAGAAATCTAAAAAACAATGTATACTGATAGTACAGGAAAAATAGTAAAAATAGCGGAAATGATGGGGTACAGGCTGAAAATTGGCACGGAGCTTCCTTTTAGGGTTCTTAATAAGGGGTTATAAAGTCTACCGATTTTCTACCCCGGGAACCTTTCTTTTTAGGGGGTTTTAGGGTCAAAATTTCTGTTTTTTGCAAATGCATCTGAAACCGTAAGTCCTATCATAAAAAAATGTTCACAAAGTTTGTAGCTCATACGATTTTCTACAAAAAATGTTATTATACATTTTCCCGTACGTATTGCCATTCATGAGATATCACCGTTTTAAAGATTTAAAATATTCATATGAACTCATTCACGACTTGTATAGGTTTTCCGACGTTCAAGTTGGACTACTTTTCTAATTTTTTCAGGGGTCATTCCTGGATGTATTTGGAGGAAAAATGTGTTCTAGATAGGGGGCTAACCGCTAAGATACAGGGTGTTCGCGAAAAAAAAATGTCTTTTTTGTCATTTATTTAGAGTTGAATAACTCCTAGACCAATTATCGTAAACCAATATACCTAGACTCATCCTTTAGGTCAAAGTGTATTCTTTTATTTGATATAAAGATCAGGAACTTGAGTTGCTCCGTTTAGAAGATATGTAGGTTCAAAGCATGAGCGAAATGTTTAAAAGCCTAATGATATTTTTTATTCAATTTAAAGTATATTTTCTGTTTTTTTTTTACCAAATGGTCCAAATTGGAATTGGAAATTACATCTAAATTATGTCAGATAGTATTATTGTTCCAATTTGGACCATTTGGTAAAAAAAACAGAAAATATACTTTAAATTGAATAAAAAATATCATTAGGCTTTTAAACATTTCGCTCATGCTTTGAACCTACATATCTTCTAAACGGAGCAACTCAAGTTCCTGATATTTATATCAAATAAAAGAATACACTTTGACCTAAAAGATGAGTCTAGGTATATTGGTTTACGATAATTGGTCTAGGAGTTATTCAACTCTAAATAAATGACAAAAAAGGACATTGTTTTTTCGCGAACACCCTGTATCTTAGCGGTTAGCCCCCTATCTAGAACACATTTTTCCTCCAAATACATCCAGGAATGACCCCTGAAAAAATTAGAAAAGTAGTCCAACTTGAACGTCGGAAAACCTATACAAGTCGTGAATGAGTTCATATGAATATTTTAAATCTTTAAAACGGTGATATCTCATGAATGGGAATACGTACGGGAAAATGTATAATAACATTTTTTGTAGAAAATCGTATGAGCTACAAACTTTGTGAACATTTTTTTATGATAGGACTTACGGTTTCAGATGCATTTGCAAAAAACAGAAATTTTGACCCTAAAACCCCCTAAAAAGAAAGGTACCCGGGGTAGAAAATCGGTAGACTTTATAACCCCTTATTAAGAACCCTAAAAGGAAGCTCTGTGCCAATTTTCAGCCTGTACCCGACCATTTCCGCTATTTCGCTTTTTTCGGCTTAATTTGACTGTACTATGAGCCGATTACTATTATATGCCATTACAAAATTTTCAGAGACACAAACATCTTAAATATCGATTTACTAAAAACTATGGTTTTTGACTTAGTGAGTTCTGCTTTTAAACCCACGAACTAGACTATAGAATAATCTCTCGCAGTCAGTATTTCCGACCTCCTACTAATATACATCCAAGAGTTCAAACGTAGGGTTGATCACCACATTCTTCGATCCAAGCCCACTACTAGACTTTGCACCACGGCGCAAAGAAGACGACGGACTTGTAATACAGCTTTAACTTTCACATATAACGAATGAGAAAGAAATGATGATATCAGCTTAAAATCATGGCCAGAAGCCGAGGGAGCGATCAGTTATGAGAGCGGTAGAGCGGTTTGTAGAGCCGGGTAAGTAAGTAAATTTAAGATTTTGGATATCCCATCTGACTCAGGGTCATCAGGTACTGTTTAATCTCTTCTCTTCCTAAAGAAGAAAGCTTCGGATTTTAAAAATGTGGTGCTTGAGTGCTGAAAAGAAGCAAAAATACTGGGACACACCGATCTTGCTTAAAACGAAGATTTGATATCGAAAATTAAGCATTCTTGAACCGATTTATCGTTAAGAAACGTGGGTTCGAGACTTTTAGTCAAAATTAAAATCACAGTCCAGCGAGTGCAGAAATCTAGGTTCTACACGTCCATAAAGTCAAACAAACGCTGATCTTTCCTCACGATCATCACGGAATCATCATGTTAAACAAAGTTTACGGTGACAAAGCAGTGAATCATGGTACATATATTCAAAAATCGAACAGTAACATGCATAAACCCAGACGCCAGTCGATCAAAGCTGATCCGATCATTCTTCATGACAAAGTATCTCCGTCCACAATTGGAAAGTGTTACGTCTTGCGTCCGACAGTCCGGACAAAATTCTGTCAGACTTGAGACTTATCCTAGAAGTTAAAAGAAACAAACTATGATTGAGCATCGCATTCTTTCACTAGAAGAGCTTTTTGTTGTCGTTATTCGATCCATTCGCAAGAAATAGTGTACAATAATAAACATTTTCATAAATAAACAAAAAAATCGTGTGCATTCGTAGATTGAGTTGTTTTTATCAATATTGTCTCGTTTTACTGGCCCGAATTAAACAAACAAAACTTGGTGTTATGAATTCTGGCTGATATCAAACATAATCATGAAATATTTTTCATTAATGGCCACAAGTGTTTAATATGTTGCGATTCTACATTTTCTATGTTTACTAAATCTTGAAGCAATTATTATTTTAATTTATGGTTTTATGATGGTTAAACAGCTTTGACTCGACTAAAGAGAGATTGTATAAAACTAATCGGAATAAAAAGAGGCAATCATCACTTGAGTCAGCCAAAGCTAAATACGTCTATATAATGTATAAAAGCATATAATTCAACGCTTAGCAAGTCTCACACAACATGCAAACGCAATCCAAGTACTACTAATATCATTAACTAATTACCAGGAATCAACTGGCTAATAAGAACGTTATTAATTTCTACTACCGTAAAAAAACTACCTATATCTCTACTTGTGCATATGACGAATTCAATTGCGCTCGCAGCTCCTCAATATGAGCAAGCAAACACTCTAAATACAACTGGCTGGAACAAAAGGCTCGCGTGCATTTCAATCCCTTTTTATGGCTTTATGCCCTCCAACCGTTTACCAGGCCGTAGAAGGGCGCACATTCAATTCATAAATAATTCCTCGTATTCCAACGCGCTAATAACAGTGTAAACATATAATTTTTTTTTATAAACTTAATACTAAATAGGTTGAACAGGAACATGCAAATATGTTTGCGAAAAAAATAGTATTCAAACCGCGGTTTTAGTTTTTGTGGGAAGGCGCATATTTTAAACATTTTTCAATGCTCACTGAAAACATATTTTTATGTACTTGGATATAATTTGGGATATGGAGAGAGCCACGAAAACAGTTTTAATTTCATATTAGTAAATTACAAATTGGTTTTAATAGATATTCAGAAAGCGGCACATAAAGAAATTCTCCGTGAATTTTCACGGATGTATAATTTTCTTGAATTCATATCATAACATACCAATCGCCCCACAGGATGTGCATAAGACTGCTCTTATTCCGCTATTTGGTCTATATGAGTTTCTTCTTCTTTAAAGGGTCCGTAATCCGGTCTCTTGCAACAAAAGTGTCGCTCGTTGCAAAAGCGGTGCAACTCCACACTTCAAAACACTAGAGGTCGACCTGCTTCGGAGTCCCATTCCGCCAAATCCCCGCTTCAAAACCAAAGCATCTGCTGAAGCGCACTATAATGCACTTATAGTGCACTTTTGGAGCCGCTCCACCCCCACAGCGAAAGATATGACAAAATGTGACTCCAAAGCAATCCAACCTCCAATACTCTAAAGTACGGAATCACACCACTCCTACATTGAAAAACGCAAATCTTGCTCCTTCCACAATAATTCTTTTTTCCGGATGAGGATATTAACCTCACGCCAACCTTACTTGGAAGGGACTAGCACGATCACATTAGCCTATCCTCTCTCATAGGATAGTTACCAGTGGCCACCGCTAGGAGGATATGGACGCACTTACATCAGTCCGAAATAGTTGCGGCAAGTGCATGTTATGCTACATGTTATTCGCCCTATTCCGCTAACCACGCTATGTATGATTGTAAGATCGTACGATCAGAGATGTATATGAGTTTACCCGTATGCCATTCGGCCTATGGAATACAGGTCAGACCTTACAAAGGTTCATGAACGAGAAAGATCTCAACTTCGTTTATGCCTACTTGGACGATATTATTATCGCCAGTACAACCGAGGATGAGCTACCGATCACTTCAATCAACTTTTGAAACGCCACGATAGCTTCGGTTTAGCCATTCAGCTACAGAAATGCATTTTTGGTTCACAGGAGATCGCATTTCTAAGCCATCGCAACATGAATGGTAAATATTTTCATTTCCAGATCGGGGTCAGGTTATCACTGGTCTCGCATCTTCAGTTGTTTAGACGATCCAGAAGTTTTTTTTATTACCGATTTATTTTCAAATTGGCTAAAATGTTGGGGCCAAGCATTTGAGATACCTTCTCAACCTCTCGCGTTTTAATAAAGTGGTCAATTACTCGCGAGTCCATAAAGTGGCCAGCAGAATGTCATGCATAATTCCTCAAGGCGAAAACCTCGGATGGCAGAAGCAACTTTGCTGAACCATCCAATTGAAGATGCGAAATAACAACTGACGCCTCTAATTATGCAATCTTAACACACAATTTACCGGTCACAGTTAGCACCCTCTAGCTTTTTGTTTCAAAAAGCTGTCACCAACAGAAAGGAAGCACCCTACGTTAAACGCCTGCATTTGATCGCGAACTTCTCGCAATCTATATAACTTCAAACAATTCCACTTTCGTTGAAGAGCACAATTTTGTGGTCTTTACTGATCGCAAACCACTGAACAGACGAACGATCCCCTGAACAGACTATACATTTGGATCTAATCTTTCATTTTACCACAGACATCAGATATGAGTCGGACAAACAAAATGTTATGGCCGATTACTTCTCGTGCTCACTGGCAATCGACAACGTGGACTCAGCTACCTTTACTAATTCAGACTCAACAAGGTGACACAGAGTTGAAGTCTCTACAAGAGTACTCCAGATACGGATACGGGTAAAACTAGTTCTCACTCCAATACCATTCATTTACTGGTAAACTAGTACAGGCGAATTCCTAAAACTTACATACCATAACATAATGCACATAATGTTTCTCATCCTGATATTCGTGCTACAACACGAGCGTTTCCAAGAAATACTTTTGGCCATTGATCAATAAAGAACGCAACGAGTGTTATCGATCATGTCTTGGTTGCCACAAGTGAAAAGTTTCATGGCATACCAATTGTCCATTTGAAGCTTTCACGCTTTTACTACATACATATAGATATACTAGTATGACCACTACCAGCATCTCGTGGATCTTAACATTTTAACGATAATAGATAGGCAATGGCCTGAAGCATATACAATTAGGGATATATCCATTTCAACAGTGGCAAACAAATCCGTCATTGAATTCGCTCCACGATTCGGCGAACCTCTTGAGATCACAAGAAATCAAGGTACCTAGTTCGAATCGACACTGTTCAATAAAGTTTCCAAATTACTCGGCACTCATCGAATCCGGACAACCGTTACCATCCATAAGTAAACAGGATGCTTGAACGGTTCCACTTACAAAGCTCATCAGCCCAGCTTGTAAACGGTCAAATTCTGAGGCTCCCCAATTCGACTAACTTCACAACTGATGAAAATCCAATTGTGGAATTTTCTCTCTCCTTCGTTCTCATAAGTAGAATATTCAGTCAATACGTCCTGACAGTCCGTTCAAACGAATGTCTATGTGCGTGGAGGAAGCCGAGTATGTCTTCATACCAGTCGACCGTACTCGACAGCTTTTATATTCGATACAATTGAACGGAACTACCAAATCGATACCTATCGAAAGGCTCAACTCAGCATTCGATTTTGACCGCGACAACGAAGACAAGCCGTTTAAAGCGGTAACATTTCGTTAACGCTACGCGCGAAGGGTGATCTTGAACCTCCTATGCAAGAAAGAAAGCGATCGGAGATCTCGACCAGCTTGGAACTCACATAGAGCACACCAAGCGCCTTGATAGCCTCTAATCTTTAAAGATTGCTTGCAGGACTGGCAGACTGGAAGTGATGTTTTTAGTGTTTTAACCAGCAGGAATTCCAGCGTCTATGCCCTAATGTTATATCTCCCTCCTTTGAATCTTGTTGCAAGAGAAAGCGTAACCACCGCAGCCCTTAGAAATAAAGGATTTTGGACCGGAATCAGGGGAGGGCGCACGAAGTTGCTGGACTCTGTTATCATCCCCACAAACATCGAAAGTTTTTTGTGTTGTGAAAAGTGCTTTTAATCACGACTAAACGAAATATATGAACAAATAAAGAAACTGCTTTATTATCAATTATATAAATGAAAAAGAGTGCCCAAGAACTCATAGAAAAAGATTTGAAGGCACAAGGATGTTGCAATAAAAATATGGTGGAAGAATTTCAAAACTAGCTAATGATAAAATCTCCTTTTTCTCATTCATTTTCACATGCTGTTTCTATATCTAAATTATTAACAAAGAAATACTTCAAATATCAGTTTAAGAATTCAAGCTTATTTCAAACAAATATGCAGCTTCAAGTGAGCAGAGCATATACGCGCTCGAATTCCTGAGATTTTCAAGCCTTGGAGCACTCAAGCTGCCAGGGAAACGTAGTAACAGATCGTATTTCAAAGCACTTTCAAGTCGAACTTTCGATAGCCTCATGTAACCATGATAATAGAGAGTGCAGTATATTGCTGGGCCCATATTTCGTCTTCACCCAACACCCTGCTTTTCCTAGCTTCAGAGCCGTGCAGGTCCTGGCTGGTGTATAGCGCCTGGTAAGAGGTGATGCAGAAACGAATATATCGTAGGCCGAGTTTTCTCAGCTCTATAACTACTGGTCATACGTAATTTTTGATTGGGAACCTTTTAAGTCAGATTTATCTTACAAACAAATTTCATAATAACTAAAATTAATGTAAAACTGATAACCTTCTATAACTTCTGTATTTGGCTTTATGGGCTTTTGTGAAATTATTTGTGACGCCATTCAGGAAAGAGTAAGCGCAGCAAGGAAGCTGTAGCTAACTAAAAATTTTTAATTAGAATAAACCACCGAAGAATTTAACACACGACCCCAATATGCTGGCCACAATACCTTCTTATTACTCTAGAGCCGGTTTAACCACAACGGTTTTTAACACAAATACAAGTATTTTTGTAAATTTATTACAGCCACAAGAAAACTAAGAACTAAAACTATGCTTCCCTTGAATTTAGTGAACGCTCCCCAAAAAAACTGTCAACACTTATTCCATGCAATTTTTAATCAAGACCGTAAACCCCAAATCGCTTTGGCCTAAGACAGATCGCTTTGGGTCCAGCCAGAATCTTTGTTGCAGAAAAAAAACTCCACTAACGGAACAGACGAAGCACACCTTAAAATAATCAGACTCTAGTGGAAAGTTCCACTCGATTTTGTCCCGGAAGTTTAGCATAACACAAAAATTAAAGTGGAAAGAAATAAGACAAATTTTTAAGGACGGCGTTGTGGGCCGGTAAATTTCTCCATTGATAACTGCTGGATGAAAAGAAGATATTCAGGTGATTGTGGCCGTTAAGACGTCAAGACCAAAAATCAAAAGAAAAAAAGCATGTGTAAGGTGCAGATATTTGTGCAAGAAGAAGATGATGAGCATAGTCTCTTTTCCGATGGAAGATCTGATAACAAGACTAATTAGTTAAAAGATGACACCATTTTTAGCAAATCTGACGAATTAACGACGAAGCTCTTTAAAAGTATTTTTGAGACCTAAAAAATAACAGAGAGCGATTGGGTTCAGCAAAAAGAAGTTATTTGAATGATTGATTATAAAGTAAGTATGCTTCAATACAGCGTAAACTAAACAAACTCTATACAAACCGAGGAAAAAGCCTCTGTTCATTAAGTGTTAAGAAGTTAAAACATGATGTAGGTTGAACAGCTGACTTAGTCCATGTCATTAAAAAGCAATCACCGCTAAAAAAAGGGGTCACGTATACTCAAGACTTAGTTTGAATAAGGCGTATAATATTATGAGGGTCGTTGTCCTTATAATATTAAAAACATGCCGTCTGTAAAGGGTGGCAGAGTAAGATTCGAAATTGGAAAATTTGAGCGTAGGCCAGGTATAGAAGCGTAAAAAACCTACGACCAATAGTCCATGGAAATGGTACTTTAACATTGCAAAAATGCAGGACAAGGTTTTATTTGTGGGATGTGTAGGGGGGGTCAGTGTGAGCTTAAGTTTGAGTTTTCGGGATTCTAACCCCCCCCATTTGGCCGCCATCTTGGAAAACGTGTGCAAATGGTTTTTCCACTATATCTCCGAAACGGTATATCTTACCGAAAATTTGCAAGGACACTTTTTGTTTAGAATTAAATAATCTACAATTTATTAGTTAGAAATTTTGTGGTAAAATGAATAATTAAGAAGTTATAAGCCTTAGAACACAAAAATTAGTCACAATATTTTCTTTTAAAGGCTATAACTTTTTTTCCTTAAACTTTAACAAAAAAAATAATAACAAGTTTTTTGTAGAGGGTTTCATTAGGAATAATTTTCATTCATTACTTTTTTAATTTCATTCACTACGAAAGGTTTTACAGCGCCCCGAAGGTATGAAAGTGACAGATTTTCGGAATATTTTATTACAATTTTACCTCCTAGAAATTAGCAATAACAGCTAGCAAGTAATAATAATGAATGAATGACTATACGTTATAAGAAATGCCGATGTTTGAGTAATGTAATAAAATTGTTTCGCATTTTTTGGCGGGTTTTTATTGCTGTTATGCCATGTTTTATAAGGTACGATATGGTTTAAAATGAAATTCTTTGAATAATGACATGGGTTACTCCAATTTTTTAAAATAATTTGTTTTAGAGCTGCACAAAAAAGTATTTCATTTATTCTAACTCTCTAGCAACATACGGGCGTATTCATTTTATGACAAGCGTTTGCAAGTTGTATAACTCATTTCCACACCATCTGCGAGGTAGAGTTTGTCGGTGCGTTTTTAAAGTGGTGTCCCCAATACGACTAATCCGATGCTGACGACGATGCTGCTTTCTATCTACTCTATTCTTAGTCTTTTTGAAGGGCTATGCAGCGATTCATGATCAATTACTGGACATTTTTAGATTTGCTGAGGAATTATAGCAGAGTATAAAGGTGTCAAGGCTGAAAGTTCAAAGAGAAAATGAAACAGTTGGTCAGGAAATTAAAATCAATTAAGGGAGCTTCTAGTATACAAGACAGTATCGTCGCTGTTGCTGGTACTATGACAACAAACGCTGTTATCCGTACGACTATCAGAATAACTTTTATAACAAATAGAGTGTAAACTATCCTCCAAAACTTGTGTTTTGGTAGTATGCGCAACTGAATAACTATTTACACAGTTATAAATATGAAAATTTAACTAAAATCAAATTGAAATAACAATTTTGAAATAAGACTAAGATAATTCAAACTTTTATCACAAACTGAATACGTCCATATTTTGCTAGATAGTTAACATAATTGAATAACGCACTTTTTTGTGCAGTCCTAAAACAAATTATTTTAAAAAATTGGAGTAACCCATGTCATTATTCAAAGAATTTCATTTTAAACCATATCGTACCTTATAAAACATGGCATAACAGCAATAAAAACCCGCAAAAAAATGCGAAACAATTTTATTACATTACTCAAACATCGGCATTTCTTATAACGTATAGTCATTCATTCATTATTATTACTTTCTAGCTGTTATTGCTAATTTCTAGGAGGTAAAATTTAATAAAATATTCCGAAAATCTGTCACTTTCATACCTTCGGGGCGCTGTAAAACCCTTCGTAGTGAATGAAATTAAAAAAGTAATGAATGAAAATTATTCCTAATGAAACCCTCTACAAAAAACTTGTTATTATTTTTTTTGTTAAAGTTTAAGGAAAAAAAGTTATAGCCTTTAAAAGAAAATATTGTGACTAATTTTTGTGTTCTAAGGCTTATAACTTCTTAATTATTCATTTTACCACAAAATTTCTAACTAATAAATTGTAGATTATTTAATTCTAAACAAAAAGTGTCCTTGCAAATTTTCGGTAAGATATACCGTTTCGGAGATATAGTGGAAAAACCATTTGCACACGTTTTCCAAGATGGCGGCCAAATGGGGGGGTTAGAATCCCGAAAACTCAAACTTAAGCTCACACTGACCCTCCCTACACATCCCACAAATAAAACCTTGTCCTGCATTTTTGCAATGTTAAAGTACCATTTCCATGGACTACAAGCCGCATTTGAAGATCAAGAACCGAAGAAAACATTCATTGAAATCAGCGTAAGAGAAAATCCGCGAGAGTCCATGCATAAAGCGGCACACACTGTCAGTTTTAACTGCGCAGTTGGACGGTGCAAAAAACTGTACGATAAACTGAAGGGAAAGTATGTGGATTTGTCAGTTCGTTGTATGGTTGTTTTGCTCAGTTCCGTCAGTTTTGTTGATTTGAGCACATCCTTTTAATAATAGCAAATGGATGGAACTGAGGGAATTGAACAACAAACTGTCTGACCTGCGCAGTTTATCGGAGCAAAGAGTGCCCTGAAGCTCAGGTCTGAGAACTGAGTGAAAATAGTTCAAAACTGCACAGTTTACACAGCCTATCACTCAGATATTATTATTATTATTGTTATTTATTGGGCAGAGGACACAAGATTACAATCTTTTAGAGCACATTACAAATGGAAAATAATCCTAAATTCTTACAACTAGCCTAACATAGAGGAGCGAAGAATTTGAAAGAAGTTAGAAAGAAGTAAGAAAATACGAAAGAGGTAGATAAGGTAAGGACAGTAGAGTAGGTAAGGACAGTAGAGGTAGATAAGGTAAGGACAGTAGAGTAGCAGTACTGCTGTGAAACTGGAAGAAGCTAAAATAAGGTGCTTGCTTTTTGAACATCGTGGTTAAGCTGATTTTTTGGCTAGATAGAGGAAGTCTATTCCAAAGGCTAATCGCATGCACAAAGAAAGAACGACTACCAACCAAGGAACGATGAAAAGGGATAAGTAACTTAAATGATCTCAAGGACTGCATCGGGACAAGGAAGTCAAAGAGATAGCAAGGACGTTTAGAGAAAATATTTTATATAGGAGAGTTAGTGCCATGACACTGAGAAATTGAAAGAGCTCACATCCCAGTAGTGAATTTTGCACGTCCGACACATGATCAGATCTGTGCAGGTTGAAAAGAAATCTCAGACAATCATTGAATGCGACCCTGAGCCGTTGAAGACAGAATGAATCAAGAGACATATAAACAAAGGTAGGATGAATCAAGAGACATAGAAAATGCGTCAGAATAAGGGATTTCACAAGCTTGGCACGGATAGAAGGTGATAGCAGACCCGCGAACAGACACAGTTTTCGCAAGGTACCATGTATCTTAGACCGCATGAAGGAAACATGATTACAACTGGAAAGCTTACAGTTTATAAATATCCCAAGGCTCTTGACACAATCAACGACAGGAATAGGAACAGCATCTACTAATATATTAGGAGTATATTCAGAGGTAGGACGTTGGCTGATAAGCAGTACTTGGGATTTAACTGGATTAAGTTTGAGACTTATTCGGGATAAAATATTATTCATATCGGCAGAACCAAATTCAATATCACTAGGAGGAAAGAATTGTACCGCTGAAGATCAACAGCATACATATGAAAAGAACAGCCGTCCATGACAGAAGGAAGATCATTGATGTACAGGAAAAAAAGAAAAGGACCCAGTATCGAGCCTCGAGGCACACCCAGACGCACCGGCAGAAGAGAAGATGTTCTGCCGTTGTGCCGAACACATTGAAGTCTATCAGAAAGAAGAGAGGAGAAAAGACGCGTGGCAGAGGAAGAGAAATGACGTCAAAAGTGCGCAATGAAACTGAAAGTGGGCCGTTTAAAGACCGAAGTCCAATGAGAGCACCGCACCAGGTGCTGATACTCAAAAAGGTGTTTAGTGGGTGGATTTAGGTTTAGTTATTGGAGTTATTAATTAGTACTGGAACACGTTGTAAATTTATAAGTTCATTTTTATTGTTTACTATTTACAATTTATTTTAACTTTATATCCTTCACATGCATTTGGTTAATTGAATTACATATATAAATTTTTGGTTACTGATTTGAAATCACTTTAATTAATTAAAAACTGATTTGTAACAACGCGATATATTTATTTTGATATCCAATTGACAACTGGTTAGATTTTTATTTTTTTTCATTACTTAGCCTCAGTCGATTATGTTTTTTGAAACATATCACCTTAGCTAAGTAATACCGGAAGTAGTAGGACGATGTCCCTACAGGTGCTTGTCTTATCAAAACCTCAGTAGATATATGGAACAATGTCCAATGAGAGCATCGCATCGGTTCTCGAACTGGACCCCCCCCCCCCAAAATTGCTTCTGGAACCGCTGGTGGTTTGGAGTAGATGGAATAAAAATATCGCGGCTTGGTTGTGGCAGTTCCTTCCTTTCCGACTCGAGCTGTTGTTCGACATTGCCCTCTCTACGAAGAAAATAAATTGTCGACAGTATAAAAGGCCTTTTTTGAGCCTCTAGTCTAACCCATAAACAAAAAAAAACTCATGAAATTTTTTGACATCCAGCATTTTTGACATGCGCTGTGAAAATGGCTGAATTATTATGTACAAAAGCACAGCAACGACTGAGAGATTAGAAAAAAAAATTAGGAAAAAATAATGTAGATGTCGTTGCTGTTCTTTCACCAGTTTTCACCGCATTTGTCAAAAATGTGCATTTTCTGAAAAATAAATTATACCGCATGTTACTCGCTCCTAATAGAGCTTTCTATTGGCGAAAGAATTTTTAAAATCGGTTCGATAGTTTTTTAGTTTATCCGGAACAAACAAACTAATCAAATCTTTTCTCTTTATATAATATCATAGACATAGATGAAAAAAGAAATGCAATCCGTGATCGATGACCACTTTTATTAATAACTCCTGCTAATAACGTAAATAGGAAGCAAATAATTGCGATATTTTAGCGAAATCTCGAGACAATTTTTTTTCGACTCTTAAGTTTTCAGCGAGTGTGGAGATAAGCGAGCCAATTAACTGCGGGCGGACGGACGGGGCTGCGCGCGCGCTCGCGCGGGGACAGGAACTGGGGGGCATTGAGAGGTAGTCGCGGTTCAATTTTTACAAGTGGTCTTAAAGCGCAACCTGTTTCTAGGCAGACAGTTTACTCGCGTGTTTTTTTCTCCATCTTATATATTGCCTTTCTTTTTTTTTAATTTTTTATTTTTTATCCGCTTCACATTGGATAAATCATCATGGGGCATTGGTATTATTATAAATCGAATTAAAACCGATCAAGACAAGATGAGCCTTTCTCTCTTTATATATTTTTATTGACGACGGCACAAAACATTGGGAGTTCTGTTGGGGTGTATATTAGTGACAAGAGATAAGATGTTACCGACATGATGACGCGCATTCAGAGAGTGAGAGAAAAAGACGAACTCGTTGTCTGTCGTCTATAAATAAAAAAGTGAAAAATTCCTGACACCATTGCACTTTCATATAATATAAAATGGCAGCGCGAATTTGGCTTAACTGTGAAAATTCGCAATTGAACATGAACAATTCGAACAAGAGTGAAAAACGAGAAGAGAAAAAAAAACACTCAATTTGTTTTGTTGTTGTTTTTGCTGTTGTTCAATGCTCCTCCAACCAAAACCGAACACCGATAGTTTAATTTTAGAAAAGAGCAGATATTCGAAATTGAAAAGATTTTTAATTTTTTTCCCTTCTGTGTTCATGCTGCTTCTTAATTTCCTTTGTTTCCGTTTTTACTTCTTCTGGTCTAATCAAAGTGTGTATAAATCAAAGTGTGTATATAAAGCGACAATCGTTACTGCATTTTAATTAATTTTTCTTTTACTTGCACAAAAACCAGAAAAAAAAACAAATTTATAAGATTTTAATGAGGTTTTCGCTTTGCAAATATGTACAACAACACCACAACCCCCCCCCCGCCCCCCTCCCCCTCCCATAACCAAGGCAGAAGAAAACTAATTTCTGATATGTGTTTTGATGTGTGTCTGTATAAAGTCGAATTAATAAGAAGAAACTAAAACTGGTTTTTTGGCTAATGTGTGTCGAAAACGATGGAAAGAAATTTGCCGAAATAAGAACAAGCTTCAATCTTGCTTTTCCAATATGTGTGCTTAGCACCGCATTCCTCCTGCTTCTTCGCATATTGGACCTTCTCCATTAATATCGCAAAATATGCCACATTCTATCCCCGATATACATATGCATATACTTCATTCGTGGTTGACTTTAATTAAATAGATTTCGTGTTGTGTCTGTTTGATTCTGGCTCTTAATAAAAAATTATGACTTAAATAATGTTTATTTTTTTTTGTGTTCCACTTGAAATGCGGATATTTTAAGAAATTAATTTGCAAATTTCTTTCTATAAATGAAGATCCTGTAGTATAGTAGTAAAAACAACACTAATTTGCATGCAATTTTTTTTGCTACTTTTGCTACGACACGCCACAATTAGCCGAGTCATTTCTTGCCTAACTCAACCTGAATCTCAAACAAATCATATACTAGAAGAGAAGAGAAGAACTTCACCTTCTTAGAGAAAGGTATCGCTTTTTACTATAAGCCCATGAAATTTGTTTTCTCGGTCACCAGCAATTGTCTCTTCTACACTGGAGCTATTTTTACATTCAACCTTCGATCTTGCTTTTACTTTGTGATGATGGTGATGCATCTTGCTTACTTGCAGCATCACATCATGCCGACTTAAAACAAAAGATGCGTTTTTAATTTTTTGTTGGATCGACAATGAAAAATTAATACGATAATATATGTAACTCACAAATATAGCGAGCGACGAATATCTGTCCGAATGAGTTTGAGTTAATTTTGAAAATGAAAATTTATAATCTGTCTAGGAGGAAGCGAGAGAAATTCGTTTTTGGAATACAACCTACTTCTGTCATCAAATTAAAAGAAACAAAAATAGTATGAATAACTCAAAATTATTAAGGAAGCTTCAACAACATAATTCTTTTTTTGTTTTTCAGTGTTCAGTTTTGAACAAGTAGGTCATATGCTGCTCTACGTAGGGTGTACGATAAGTACGTGAAATTGTTATTTTTTGAAGTTGGTATTTTGATTTGACATTTGGATTCTACGTCACTTTTTTAAGATTACATACATACTCCTTCATATAATCTAATATAACATTCTTCTTCTTCTTTCGTTCAGCTATTGGGTCCAAGAACTCCACCGTCGTCTGGTGCCAAGTCCAGGATGTGAAAGGAGGGGGGTGGTCGACCTGCCGTATTGACCAGAATCGGAAAACCGAAGAAACTAGACAAGCAAGCGCATTTTTTAAAGCAGCACCGACAGCAACGTATCCGTTGCGGGGACGTCTTACCCGCCAGCTAACGGATCAAAGAAGAAGAAGACTGGGTCTAAAAAAACCCGGCCCTTTGCCGATTGAACCAAAAATTCGACAGAAAATGAAATTGGAACGAGAAGTGTACTAGAATAACGTTGTGGCCGACATGGCAAAAGCGGCGTCGAAGCACGACTACCGGACGCTGTACCAGACAATCCGCCGGTTAGGCGACAAAACAACATCAACAAACGACAACATCAAAAAATCGGATGAAACTTTTGTGACTTCTTCCCATGAACGCCTGCAGCGGTGGAGAGAGTTCTTCCACCAGCTGTACAACCACGATTCCCCGTAAGGTCCAGCACCCGAACCGTCGATTATCGAACAGCCGACGAATCAGTTTCTCGATACCGAACCGACAATTATCGAGGTGAAACCAGCAATAAAATCGCTCAAAAATGGAAAAGCGTATTCCCGGCGCTCAACCAAGTAACCGCCGAGATGATGTCTTATCACGAGTTAATGTCCATTACACACAGTGGCATTTAGTGAAAAATCAAAACCAAATTAACTTGACAATGGAAACAGCGTTTTTTTTATTGAACTAACCGCAAATTCGTCCACCACATAGGCTCTGCAATTTACATTGTATATGTTAAAAGATACCGCTCTTCATTGGAATCGGAATGCAATTGGAAAAATTCGTTCGCCATTTTGAATTTGTTTTGATCATAAATTCGTTATTTTTAAGTGGTCGTCCCTAAATTACGTGAGGCGATTTTTGCGATTTTGCACTTCAGAATGAACGGTCAGTCCGGTTACACAGTGCCGGCTAAAACGGAACAAGTCTTACGCTAATAGGGATACGGAATCGGTACTCGATTCTTTACTCATATGAGTATTTGGCTTGCGATTCTACTCATATCCCTACTCGATACTTTCAACCGAGTCCTTTTAGTCATATAATTGCTTATAGGGTAAAACCGAGTACCGAGTACAAGTCAGAAGTCAGTCAAGTCAGATTTCAGAGTTTAGAGCCGTTACATTCTAAACGCAAGGTGGAAACGCAAATTTGAATTGTTTTATCGCATAGAAGTTCGAATAGTTCGCTCTCTATCCACCAACGTAGTATCCACGATTATGTAACAAGGAGAAAAGTATACAAATTGCTGTGCGACAAAATAGCTACTATTTGAAATGAAAGCGGGCCTTAATAGGTTTGAATTTATATTCCATGTAAGCTACATAAGTATTTGCAAGCTGTCCCACGGGTAAAGCGAGTAGTGCATACACTGAGGCAGGTCGTAGCAGGAACAACCACTCGTTGAAACTTATCAGTAATGCCACGGCAAGGATTGGCAGATTTGGCCAAATTTTTGTTCCATATACCCGAAACACATGCTCTCGTAAGAAAGTAGATATTAGTCAGAAGAAGTACTCATTCATTCTCAGGGAATCGACTAGCTGGACAAACAGCTACCAAAACGTGAGCAAACAAAAATTTCATTTCGCTAAAATTCGGCGGGTGTGTGTAGTTCTATATTCTAAGGGCCTCTTCGCGAGTCAGTGCTACTTGGCTCGTACACTGCAGCATTCGCCAAGTCGCGCGTTTGGCTGGGCGGTGGCGGCTAAACAATCGCGACTACTATGCTACTTTGGGCATTTTCGAGAATTCACCATGGTAGCTACCAGTCAAACAAGAAGTTAATCTACCACCGATTACTTACCCTTTTATCCTGTTGGTGAGACCCTGGTTACCTTGCCGGTGAATAGTAGAACATGTTGAGTGGTGACTTATGGCAAGTAATCAATTTTTGAACGTGGTAGATTAACTTCTGGTTCGACTGGTAGCTACCATGGTGAATTCTCGAAAATGCCCTTTCTGAAATTCGCATAACCGCGTAAAAATTTTGGTGTAGAGTTTAACCATATCTTAAGGTCCCCATTCATACTCAGGTCGCTGGCAGGCCATGGCATGAAAATTTTCGCCTTGAGGCCAAGTATCAATACCCACTCACCGGCCGCCAACTGTATGGGGCCTGCAGTTCAAGAAAACTGGGCATTTATCGTCAGTTTGTGCCTGAAAATCTGAACTTCTATTCACTCTCAAGCCGTATAGCCGCAAGAATTCACGCCGTGTCCACTTGGAACGGAAAACAATGCGCGAAAACCATCCGCACTCGCGTTCGCGCTTGTTCGCGGGGGTTCACGGTGTGAGTCTAGAGTTTTCGTTGAGGAACTGAATTAAAAACCACTTGGATTAACAACCTGATATGCTAAGCTGTAGTCCTCGCTTGTGTGCCTGTAGGGAATCATTACTTCACCTGCAGTATCATCCCTCAGTCAGACTTAGTAATCTATGGCCTTTATCAGGCCGTGCCGGCCGAACTGGTCTGAAATGCCATTGCCTACCGACCGGCGGCCTGTAAGTGAATGGGATCTTTAGAAACAGATTTTACTTATTTTAACCAAGTTTTTTTTTCTCGCAATTTTACACTGTTTCTTGAAAAAAAAAAAATTACGTGATATTTGTCGCCCCACGTGAAATTGGGTGAGATTCGGCTCGACCCTCTCCCCCCTAAAAACACCTCATGTAATTGATGGACAACCCCATACAGAACCTTTCTTTTATTAAAGATAATTATTATGTTTTATTGTTGTCAAAATTAAGTAATTATTTATCGTTCTACCAACAACGTGTTTATTTGTCTATCTATCTACCCTAGCAAGGGGTGGGTTTCTATTTTTATATGTATCCACTAAATTCAATTTTTTTTTCAGATTTGTTTTTTTTTTTTCATTATATGTACCTTTTTTCTATCCCAGACTGCGCACATTACAACCTTTTTTTTATTTAGGCGTTGAAACACACGGGGGTTTCTTGCTAGTCTCATTAAATAAAGAAAATACTTTCCGTAGAGAAATGCTACTATTTTTAACAATTCCGTTGATGCATTAAAAATTACTGTGTGTGATAGTTTTGTCAAGAAACAAGCAAGTTTCTTTTGTAAATTACTAGAAAAACTTCTCCCTCGTGTCTTCATGAATACAAACAAATAAATATAATATAAAAAAAAGAAGAAAAAATGTTTCTCTCTACGAACAAAACAAAAAAAAAACATTTCTTATAACTTTTCTTCCCAATCTGTTATCAGGTTTAACATCTTAAAAAAAAAAATTTTTTTATTGAAGATAAAACGAAACATTGTTCAAGTGACCCATTTCCGTGAAGCACTACCGTCGCACATAATGGAATTCTGAAAGCGTTGACATTGTTAATCTCTAAAGTTAGCATTTTCGTTGCGTAATAAAAGCAAGTTTTAATCTGTCGATGATTTTATTTCTTTTCCACTCTTTTTTTTTTTTTTTTGTAATCATTAGAAGTTCACCTTTCCCCCACCAATATTTTAATAATAATTAAAAAATACTGAATATTCCTAAGTGATAATTTGCTATAAAATTTTTCCTCTACATATTATCATCATCATCAAACTTTATTATTACATTCATAAAACTTTCACATTTTTTCTCTTATAATACATTTATTACAGCTCTCTGTCCCAATTAGTTTTTACCTGTGAATCATCAGAACGAAAGAAAAAAAATAAATAAATAGTTCGAAGTGTATTTTTATTTTGTAAGTTAGATGGTGAAGAAGAAGAAGAAGAGATTCAAAAGTATGTATTATATAGATTGAGTTTTATTTACGTCTTTAGAGCCAAAAATAATTGTGACAATGTCAAGAATATTGGTCGAGACTTAGCGAGAGAGATCTGTTCTAATTTGAAGGCTGCTGCGTCTACCTTACAATCTGTCTACCCCCGTGCGCGCCTCGAAGTAAGGTGATGATAACACGTGAACAGTTTGAAGATTGTAGAAATACTTAGACGTGCACGGCTTAGAGTTTGTTATGGTTTATAGCAGTATAATAAATTTTAAGTAATATGTTGGGAAATATTAAATTTTAGAGAAGGTTATTGTTATAAATTCATTTTCTTATTACCAAATCCAAAGGTGATGTACATTATGGGTAAAAAGTATGAGTAATTGTTAAGTAATCACACAAATTTTAAAACTGTTTTCGTTCGTAAGCATTACCCAGGGAGCCTCGATAGTCTAGGGACTAAGGCGTCTGGCTAATATCCCGGAGGTCATGGGTTCGAATCCCGGCAGTCTCTGAGGGTCTCCCAGGGCCTCTCTTTTTTGTTCAGCCGAACAAGAGATTTTGAACGCTCTTCGTCCAAAGCCGGCCATATTGTGTGGAGAGCGGGGCACACTAATGATTTTTCTCACAGCCAGTTTATAGGTGGCTAAGGGCATTCCCATCTGGGTTAAGTGAGGTTTCCTTTCCACTTCGGTTCCTTGCCTAGCAAGCTCATCTCAATTTCACAGCTGATTAATAAAGGACCTGGAGCATCTGTCAATACCTAGACGCGCTGAAGTGCCTTCGTGACCGCAAAAGATTCAACATTTTTGAAAGCACTTTCAATATCTAAAGAAGCAGCTAAAGTAAACTCCTTGTATTCAAGGGATATTTCAATGGCCGCTACTAGCGAGTGGAGGAGTATCTACCGATTCACCATTCGTGTAGGCATGCTGCGAGGGAGAAAGCAATTTTCTATCAATGCTTTGCTTAATATAAATCTCCACAAATCTTTCGAGGATCTTAGGGAAAAAGGATGTGGGACATATGGACCTCAAGTCCTTTGGATCGCGGTAGGAGATTTTACACGCTTTCGAAATAAAAGCTACCTTCACTACCCTTCAGAACGTTAGAATGCAGCTTAGGCGAAGGGAACTCCTCTAGATGGTTGTAAACCAGTCCAGAATTAGGTCACTGACTTTCTGAATTTCTATAGGATTTCGTCCAGCCCAGGTGTTTTATAAGGCTAAAAGTTTTCTATTTATGGCTATTTATGGAACATGTCTTTGTTTATCAATCTGTTAATGGTACCTAAATTATATTCACTAGTTGGGCTCCCAAAACCTGTTTCTGTGAATGCAACAAGAGACGACGAACCAGGAAAGTGGGTATTGAGCAGGAGTTTCAATGACTCCTGACTGCTTGTGGTCGGTGTATTACCTGCTTGTTGCAGGATTTCTTGGCACATTGAGCTTTTAGAGAAAACCTTTCTAAGTGTGTCCGAAAAACCTTCTATTGTCACTCAAAAGATCTTCCAGGATTCCCTCTTTGAGTTACGCAGTTTTGTACTTGAACTCCCTGAGACGTCCTTTTTAATTGCCCCAGTTCGAGTCCAAGTTAGACCGTTTGGCCTTATTGAAGGACTTTCTACTTTCAGACCGTAGTTTGAGAAGTTTACTCTTCCACCAAGAAGGTTGGGTTTTACCCCTGAAGAGAGAAGTTTATGGGGGAATTGGGTTAATACAATGCACTACCTTGTAATTTTTTCTGAGCTGGAGCTGCCGCCGAACCAGCCTAATGTCTAATCGTGATATGGAGCTTCCCTTTCCTACCTTCAAAGCACGTAAATTCTATAACTTTTTTTTGCTCCGAAGGCCTCTTCAGATCACACATGAGCCTACATACCGTTCAAATAATGCTGATTTTTTCGCATACATTCTGGTGTTAATCCCAGTGGTTCTTTCTTCCTCAGTCCCGTATACAGAACGACCGACACCGATTCCGCACAAAAAGGTCAAAATTTTGCCCGCATGTACAAAAAGCAGTGGCAACACTAATGCTCCTGCTTTGACAAAACCCCATATTGTAATGGAAGTGAAACTTCCTGCTTACACTTTCGTTTCTAGTAAAATGCTCATTCCGCCTTGAAACTGACATATTGCCCACGAGTATAGAATCCATCAAAATGAGCGGAAGCGGCCTTGGCAGTTAATCCCTCAATCTGATATATCAAATATATCATATGCTCATAGACAGAAGAGCATCTGCCAGTATCCTCCAAGTAACATCCTGTAGAAGTGCAAACTGTGAATCAGACCACTTCCTAGTCAATACTATATTCAGATGTCGAGGTTTTCAGGAAGGTTTTGATCTTGGATTATGCCTAATCGTTACAAATGTAATGTTAAAAGTCTCCATCTCGAAAAAACACCACTCTACAAGATACAGAAAAAGGCCGAGATCGAGGTAGATAACCCACAGAAAGTTGTAGTATCTAGCTAGATCGAGATTGCATAATAAGTGTATACCATTGGAAAAGATCAGATCAGATCAAAGATCACCCGAAGTTGTAAAACACAAATTTTACCAAACTATCTATTACCTAATTTATTTATACACCAAGCTACATTTCAGTAAACATCACCTGTTTATCCCCTTCAACAAAAAAACATTCTTAAGACCACTTTACTAAGTTTATTAACTGGTTTTCGTGAGTGAACGATGAACTTAGTAAAGAATAAAAAATAGTGGTAATTATGCCAGGTGTGGCAAATATCTCATAACAATAGCAATTATAATAATTTCATTTAAGCTGCAATAATTATCGGCAGTAAGCGAAATTGTATATGGTCTAGTATTATCGTGATGAGTCATAATACTATCGTGATTCAACAATTTTCTATTGAGTAATGTAATTAGGTTTTGACAATAGTCATCTCAAAAAGAGCAGCTGGTTTTTGAAACGAAGTATTAAAGTTGACTGGTTTCAAAAGTGAAATCAAGTCCTGGCTATTGATTGTAAATGTACCAACAGAGAATCGAACAACCAATCAAGGAAGCTGTTATAAAACATAAAGAGAACACAAAATTTAGATTTGTGTTCAATGGCATTTAGGAGCTTCCTTTTTTATGTAAACCTCTACACCTTTCCACAAAGATCTTAAAAATCTCCTTCAAACTCCTTAAAGCTTAAACCCTTTAATACAACACCTTGCATTATATCAATTATAATTTTTCCACCTTCTTGAAACTAAAGTTATAAAAGTTCAGCCACAAAACCTTCTTACAACTACAAAAGTTCTTGTATAAGGTCAAACATAATTTATTACCTGTGATCAGTAGTTCTTTATTAAATCAATGTTTTTCCCCAAAGACCCTAACTACAACCAGTCGTGTCCATTCAACAGTTATGTCAAACAGGCATCTGAAGAAAGAAACTAAAATCCTCAAGTAAAATCCATGCGAGGGGATTCACACCGGGAATTTGAACTTGATTTACGTAACTGTATTAGGGTTAACCCCACCCCGAGTAATCCAGACAAACAGCCGCCCCAACATATCAAAAGGATTATTTGCACGATGACTATCATCTAGCCAACTTTGGTTACTAGTGACGAGCTGAGGAAGGACTACACTTGGGGGTTTTTACGATTATTTAAACTAAAGATTTTCGGGAAATTTGATATTACGAGTGAAATTTTTGACTAGGTTAAAAACTAAGTTTAATCTGTAGCATCATCGACCTCCTTAAACCTTCCAAGTCGGTGTTCGCTTTGCAGTGTGAAAAATTACGTCAAATGACGATCAAAATCTCTAGTAAAATTTTAGGCTTGGGTAAGAAACAGGAAAAGTCGTTATCGCCAAATCAGGTGAATATGGTGAGTGGTCCACCAATTCGAAATACAATTTGCCTTGGACCAGGTGCATTGCCTTGATGGAGCACAGTCAGTCCTATTCTGAACTCCGTTGGAATTGACTCCACTAGAATTTTCTTACATTGGTAGCATAATATTGTAAGAAAATTGCAGCGGAGTTCAGAATAGGCCTGAGTACTTTCTTCTTCAAATACCTGTTTTACGCAGCTAGTCAAGGAGTGATGCTTATGTACAAGGGTGGTTCAAAAATGGCAAAAAAATTTCAAAAAAACGTGCACCCCCTATCTTTAAGTTCAATTAAAATGATGATTTTTGGTGGCAACCGGAGAATTTTTGATTAACCCTAACCATTGCCGCCGAGCACATTTCGTTTTAGATATTTACGATTTTTAAACGATAATAAAAATTTGATAATTCTGTTCATTTACGTCCATTAAACTACCTAGATTGTGGCTTCTATATGGTTTTCGAGGTCGCTGATTACGAATATGACGTCAAATCAAAGTTTTGCAACATGACAGCTGTCAAAAACGCTGTCAACTATGAACAAAATACGTTTAAAAATCGTAAATCTCTAAAACGAAATGTGCTCGGCGGCAATGGTTAGTGTCAATCAAAAATTCTCCGGTTGCCGCCAAAAATCATCATTTTAATTGAACTTAAAGATAGGGGGTGCACGTTTTTTTGAAATTTTTTTGCCATTTTTGAACCACCCTACACCCATTATTGTTTTACTCTTTTTAAGATTATTCGATAGACAATTCCATAACTATCGTAAAAAACAGTGGCCGTCACCTTCCCGTAGAACAGGGATTCTCAACCTTTTTGAGCCCACGTACCCTTTTCGTCTATCATTAACTATGCGTACCCCAACAAAGTTGAGAATTGTTTAATAGTATTTTTTCTGGTTTGAAGATCTTCTAAAAGTCTTTCAAAATACTTTACATCTTTTTTTATGAGGTGTTGGTATTTCGTTTCAAAATTACGTTTTAAAAGAGACGGTTTCAAGGAATGCTTTGACAAAATTTCTGAGCATACTATGCACTGTGAAACAAGGTCGCCTGCCCTTCCGGTATAAGTAAATCCTAACCGTAAATATGACTCATCTTACTTTCTTTTCTTGGCTTCACAGCGCTGCTCTCCCTATCTGTGACTCAGTGTTCCATATTTGGACACTAGTGTTCCAATATACTACGGCCACAAATGCAATAGTAACACGAGCATCGTGTTTTCTGGCTGCAAATTTTAAATCATTATTCAAGAATTTTGTAACAATTTGTAACTTCTAGCATGTATCTAGCGTACCCCCTATAAATTTTCACGTACCCCCAAGGGGTACGCGTACCACCAGTTGAGAAACACTGCCGTAGAAGACAACCTTTGCAGGGCGCTTAGCCATTCGTCGCAGGAGTGTAGTGATGGATCCACGTTTCATCATCCGATTTAAACCGATTCAACATGGCATTAGAAATATTCATTCGAATGGGTTTTTGGTATGAAAGTGAACAAGCCCGGTTCCCAACGCGGAAATAGCTTACGTATGTCAAACCTTGCAGTATATAGTAAATGTACCAAACGCACTTCTTTCGATATAGCCATAACCCCTGCTCTCTCTCTGACCTTGATTCGAAGATCGTCCAGCACAATTTGGAGACCATTTTCGATGTTATCGATAGTGGTCGTAGTCGTGACCAAACTGATACGACCAGGTTTAAATTCAGCTGCCCATATTTTCACTGTGATGATGCGAAGAGATGTCCAACTGGGTTTAAAAGCGGTGCGGGAAATTCAACATTAATAACTGGAGATATGAACGGACAACAGAGAAGGTGTGAATACTAAACTCACCCTGTGGGGCGAACTATTATTTACAGGGTGTTGAAAGCTTGGTTGACCACATCCTGGTCAAGATGCCCTTCCACTGCTGCGTGTACAGATGAGACGTCATAAAGGTGCCCCTGCTTGGCCACGGAACAGACTAAATTTGGGGAATCTAGAGAGGACATACTCGATCCAGCCCGCAATATAAAGGTGTACACAATCGGATGAATCGTGAATGTCTACCAAAAATGGGTGCCTAGGTAGTCTAGGGAGTAAAGC
This sequence comes from Thereva unica, assembly GCA_949987705.1. NCBI lineage: Eukaryota > Metazoa > Arthropoda > Insecta > Diptera > Therevidae > Thereva > Thereva unica. The sequence continues at coordinate 124,673,074 of OX465282.1, forward strand.
GCCTAGCTACCATCCCAGAGGTCCCGGGTTCGATTCCCGACATCACCAGGATCCTTCGCTTTCCCACTTCCCCCACCTATATAGCTTTCCTTCTTTCACATAAAAAAATGTACTGTAACGAACCACGATTCGTTACTAACAATCCCTCTCCCAACAAACTTTAGGAACATAAATAAAGTTCCTTTGAAAGCTTCACTTCGAAGCTATAAAGGGGAGTTTACATCCCAGACTCAAAGTGGAAGAACAAAGTGGCCCAGTACAAAATGCAAGCGAAAAGTTTCGTCGAAGCTCGAAACTTTTTACAACTGTCAATCGGAAAATTTTTAACACGGTCGCAGAGAAAACAGTTTAATGAGCTGCAAAGCCTTTTATTAGTTTCAAACATTTCCACATTTCGTTTTTGATTTTTCAAACTGTCGAAAACAAGGTAAATATGCCAAAATTTCTAACAAAACCATAAGAAACCGTGAAAGTGACATCTAGTAGGAATTAGAATACTTAAATTTAACAAATCTAAAAGCTTTTTTTCGGACTTCGCATTCGTAAAGTAGAATAGAGCTCTACTTTGAGGCTGCCGTTTTCTGTTGCCACTTTGGTGAAACAGAGACAGAACCGTACTATCTTCTATGCCAGGGGTGGGCACGCTTGAGGTCAATGAGAGCCGCAAGTGGGTTTTTAACTTCCCAGTATAGGAAGTTATTGTAATCGGTCCGAAAATCCAAATCGAAAATTTTAACGTATTTTCATCTTTCAAGGTCCCAGGAGCATTTTAAGCAAAAAATTGGGAGGAAGTATGTGTGTGTGTATGTGCGTACGGATGTGGTCATTTTTTCCTGCACGATATCGCGCGAACCAAAACTGATATCGACTTCGTTGAGGTGTCGTTCGAAGCGTATTAACCGAAATATGATCTGAAAAGATTTTCATGAAATTCGGTCCAGCCGTTTTTTTGTTTAAGCGACGTAAGTGATTTTTGTACATGCACGATATAGAACGAACCAACCATGATACCGACTTCTTTGAGGTGCCGATCGTAGCGTATTACCGAAAGTACGCTTTGAAAAGATTTTCATAAAATTCGACCAAGCGGTATCTATATTTAATGGGCGTAAGTGATTTTTGTACATGCACGATAGAACGCAAACCAAAAATGATATTGACTTCATTGAGGTGCCGATCGAAGCGTTGGAATGACACCCGTTCAAAATGAAGTTCACTTTTATGGATTCAGCCGAGCAATAGCTTCCCAAAGAGTCATCACTCGTCAAAATCCGAGTTTTCTTTAAAAACCATTCAACAAATACGTTAACCATTACAAACATGACGAAACTTTCAAACTTTAGTTCAGAACTGTTTGAACGGCGGATTGCTTTCCATGCCCTACAGTTTTGGGAATTGAGTTCATCGCGGGATTTCCAGTGATTACAGTTTGGCCTTTTCGGACAAGTTTGACAAATCCGTTACATTGATTAATTTTGGTACTATCTCCTGAAATCGTTCGAATTGAAAATGAAGTTTTTACCGTTGCAGTTTATCATCAGCGCATCAACACGCTCAAAATGAATTAGCCTTATAGTGTAGCGGACGAAGTGCCAGAGACATGTTTGTTTGCTGCCGTTCAACAAAAAAAAGTTCTTTAGAAAAGCCTTGCGGATTTACCATTCTTATCGTTATTTCAAAGAGCTTCCTTCCATCATACTGGGAAGTCGATCGTGTGGACCGAAAGGGTCGAACCCACATCCCAACTAGTTCATAATTATAAACAGCCGCATTATATATAGTATGTAAGTTCAAAAATCATATTTTATAAAATTTAGTGAAAAGACGAAATCACAAGTCTTAAGTGCTATGTAACTATTTAACTATTATCCTTTGGTCAAATCTTTGAAATTTGGCGTATAGTTCGTCAAAGCTGTTTGCAGCAGTTCTGTGAGATGATGATTGGTCAACTGTAAACGATATTTCAACTTTAGAGCTTTATTGTGGAGTACAAAGACTCACAGCAATATGTGGTAGCAAAAATTGAAAGTAGACAGCTAGCACGTGGAATATTCATTAATTTTAAGAGATACATTTGGAGCCGCACTTGATTCAACGAAGAGCCGCATGCGGCTCTGAGACCCGCGTTTGCCCACCGTTGTTCTATGCGATAAAGGAGTTCAGATTTGCGCTTCCACTTTGAGGCTGGGATGTAAACTGGCCTTAAAGCTTGCTACGCCGACGAGCTTTCTAGCTATAAAATAAACCGCTTCTCCAGGCCATAATTTAGTCTTTCAAAAGTCTCGTTCCAGAGAGGTCACTTTCTCCGGTCCTATACCGTGTCGAGGTGTATGATGCGGCACGGTAAGAACACACACACACACACTAACATATCCCCATACCGCATACCGACCACTACCGAATACCTGGGGAATGTTGCCTGGTCCTTGTTGAGGTATACGATGCGACAAGGTTCCTGGCAGCGTTTTCTATACCATGTCGAGGGGAATGATGCCCAGACCCATACTAGTAGAAACATGTATCCAGGAATAATAAGTAATTACTTAAAGTTAAGGCATTAAAATTGTTAGTATATAAGGATTTTTGGATAAATAAAGAAATATTATTTTTGTAAAAAGGTGTTCTTAAGAAACCCTAGACTACTCAAGAGCCCCGGCAACCCTCCCTTAAAAAAGGAAGTTTAAAGAACAACCGGATGAAACACCATTACAGTACTATGGATGCTGAGTGACTTCTGGTTTAATTTATCATTACCATGGGAAATGCGGAAGTCTGCGATGGGTGATCGTCCTGTATCGCGCAACTTGTAGGATCTATATTCTGAGGTGCTGAAGAGGCTAGGGTGGTATTTATTCTCAAAATGGGAAGCAAATCATAAGGCATGCTATCGACTATCTTCCTTTCTACTGAAAAACATACGAGCAGGTTGACAAGCATATTAGGGTTGGACTTACAGAGAATCTAATCTTTGCCTATCGACCGGGTAGATCTGCAGAGACTGCCATACGTCACTTTCTTTCGCTCAAACGAATTTTCACGACACACGACTCAACTTTTAACACAGGGGCCATTGCAAATTCATCCTGATATTGTGATCCTTTTCGACGGTTACTTCGCGGTCAAAGGTCTTTCGAATTAATAATGGCATTGTACGTACACTACACTGTGAAAAATTCTATTATTATTGAAAGGCAATGAAAGAGGCAGTTTGGAAAGTGTTTCGTCCGTTAGATGAAGACCCGACCTAAGCGGAACTTTAGAATACTATAATTAACCAGAGTTAAGGCGACGCGATGTTTTGTTAAGACTACTCTAAAGATAACAAAAATTAAAGATATCTCAAAAACTCTGCCTTAACTTGATTTGGCGGTGCTTCTCTACAGGTTTAAATTTTTGTTTGAACTTACAATTAAGATGATCTATTACATGATAGACGATCTAAGATTTTAATTATATATCTCCAAGGGTTCTGCAATATCCTCAATTGGATTACTGTCTCTTACCTCTTGCAATTGTTAAACAGTAAAGAAAGATCTTCGGTTATATTTTTATAAATTTCCAAGTAAACACATCAAATCCTCCGTCATTTATAATCTGACGTCAAATTCTTCTGACGCTTATAATATGAGAATTACTTTAAAATCTGTTTACTGAAGTTTCCTTTTATAAAAATCTGCCTCCAGCATCATCATCTGTACCGAGAGATTATAATATTCACAATTTATTAAATTTCGACCGCGCTTTCGCTTAACTTTTCTTTTAACTTGTCTGCCTGCCATGGCTGTGCTTGTATGGGTCTAGAATTCAAAGGGTTTTATTAAAACAAAATCAAAATTTGATGATGCGAGCTCAAATTCGATATGATAATGTACCGAGAGACTGCAATCATGTAATTCTATACGCGAATCCTCAAACTTTTCATCCTCAATAACCACTCGCTTTTCTGATATTTTTTAAATTTTTAGAATTTTATGCTGCACAAGGGATGATGATGGATACTTGTAATATGTTTGCGCTCTTCTCTCTGCTCGCTGCTGTGAGAGGAAAATGCCTACAACCATTTTAGCACACCCCATCGACCACCATTTGTCCTCCTGCTCCCTTTTCTGTTTAACCCCTTGTGTATAATAGGGCGTCACCTACGCTGCCTTTCCACCGAGCAAAGTAAAATTTTGTGCTGCCTTCAGATCCTTCCCATCCTCGATGTTGGGCTGCTTTCTCCTGCCGGGGTCCTTCCGAGTCTGCATGTATAGAAGGCGGTCGGCCAGACTGGAATTCCGCTTTTATCTTTAATACAAATCGAAGCGTATTCTGCACGTACGAATATTACGTAAAATTCGGCGAAGTTATTTTTTGCATTAACTACGAATAGTTCCGACCAGGACCTCTTTGGCAAAACTACATTTAAGACTTTTTTTTATTTTTTCTTTATCGGTTTTAAAGCAGAACTTTTGCAGGACTTTTCAAGTCCTTTCAACAAAGATCGTTGACCAAGAAGGACGACTCCGGGGATTTCTGTTTTCATGTTGTGTCTGTGGACGAAACCTTTGCTTGTTGATGTGGGGATGAGGAGACTGTCTCCATATTAGTTAGAAAGGTTTTTAAAAGGACATCGGTGAATTGGAAATATAGATTTAATTTTGTAATGTTAACACGTCCTTATATCTAAGATTTTAAGGAACATAGAAGATTCGTGCTTGATAGATAAAATACAACTTTGTTAATCCATTTTAATTACGACGTTTTAAAACTTCTCTTCTATAATTTACGAGCTTCTCAATCCCATTCTCGAAGCAAACCTGGCTTCCTTATCTTAATAGTTTGTGAAGTCCATTTCAACGTCTTTTCCGAAATAATACTTTATATTGGAACTATTCTCTGCGGAGTGGAACAGATGAAAATCCGAAAGCACAATACATATCTAGAGAGAATAAAGGGAGTTTTGGCATCGTCTGCTGAGGCATGTGCACCCCCTATAGTTGTCTGGTGGTGTGATTCCGGTGTACCTTCTCGATTTGGGCGAGGCTACATGTTCTTGTCGAATAGCCGCATCAAGTCGAGCAAATTGTTTACAGTACTTGTCCGCCGTGATTGTGCAGCTTTGTCGGGGTGGATATAGATCGAAATGAATAATTCTCATACACATCGTTTGAAGTGAGCTCGGCTCCTTCATACTGATTTTTTCAAGCATGTATCAAAATTGAAAATGTTATCCAAGTTTTTTTCCAATATTGAAACTCGGCCCAATTATTTGTTCCAATTTTTCATCCATCTTCTCAGACTTAGTTCTTGGGTTTTATTCCACTAACGTATGCTGTCGTGGACATATGTTTGAGAAACCACAGACTTTATATAATGGGAAAAATACAAATCTTGCATGCTATATATACTAACAAGTGAAGTGTGGTTTAATAATGAAAAAAAAAACTCTTTTTAAATTTCAACTCAGTTCAATTTTTCATCAAAGAATCCTTCCTTACATTGCATAATTTTTTTTCAAGTACTATATCATCATCCGTGTACGTAGTGACGGAGACCTTACTTTGGTCGACCTAGAGTTAAAACAGAAGAAACTCAGGATGGCCTCTTTCTATCTAGCCCACACTGATGAGGGTCCTCTACCCCCAATGGCCTTTCAGGACCTGGTAAGACACACCGATCCCACCACGATCCTGGTTATGGGAGGTGATGCAAATGCGCAACATACACAATGGGGAATCACGGTCACCAATGATCGAGGTGGTTATTTTTAACTACCTACTGAACACCAACCTTGCTATTTGTAATAAAGGTAATGATACCATCTTTGTTACCAAAAACAGATAAGAAATGCTGCACATCACACTTGTCTCAGACTGATGCTGCGATCGAATATTGGTCTGGAAGGTTTTGAAGGAGCGCTCCTTCTCCGACCACAGATTTATAGAGTTCCAACTGCAAAACTCTAGCCCAGCCCCCCCTTCTAAAATAAAAAACCTCAAAAGGACAAATTGGGGTTACTCGCACAAAACCTTGCCCCTAAGCCTCCCTGTATTCGACAGCACTGTGGACATTTTCACAGAACAATGCACTTACGCCATTTATAAAGCTTGTCCGAACAGACCGCAGATAGTCCATTCAAAACGCGCGTTATGGTGTTCCAAAATAACACCGTTAAGAAAATCGAACCCTAAATGTTTTTGGGGTCGCTGATCACGAAAATCGAGGTCCGGCGGTCCTAAAATTAGGGCGTCACCCTTAAAAATGCAAAAAACACCCCTTTTTGGGGGTTTTCGCGATTATTTAAGTAATAATGAAACTTAATGCGATGAAATGCACTTTCTTTAATATTTATTTGCGAAGGTGGTTGATTTATACAAAATTAAGGCGAACTTAATGGTAAGGGGTGCTCCTAAAGGGTTGAAACTACCCCTGAATTGGCGAAAAATGGCAAAAATTGTAAAAAAAATGTTTACCCAAGTTTATGCTTCAAATTCGATTGTGGGCGTACTGTCAGGCAAAAATAAATTATTTTCAACCCTTAAGGGGTTAAAACTACCCCTACAATATAGTTCATTGAAAATTGGGGGGGGGTGTTCCAAAATAACAACGTTAAGAAAATCGAACCCTAAAGGTTTTTGGGGTCGCTGATCACGAAAATCGAGGTCGCGCGGTCCTAAAATTAGGGCGTCACCCCTAAAATGCAAAAAACACCCCTTTTTAGGGGGTTTTCGCGATTATTTCAATAATAATGAAAACTAATGCGATGAAATGCACTTTTTTTAATATTTATTTGCGAAGGTGGTTGATTGCTAAATTAAGGCGAACTTAATGGTAAGGGGTAATCCTAAAGGGTTGAAAGTACCTCTAAATTGGCGAAAAATGGCGAAAATTGTAAATTTTTTTTTTTCAAGTTTATGCTTCAAATTCCATTGTGGGCGTACTGTCAGACAAAAATAAATTATTTTTAACCCTTAAGAGGTTAAAACTACCCCTACTATAATAAAAACAACTTAATATAAAAAAAATTGTTTTTGCTTTTGGTTTGAAATTTGGTTCAAAAGGTATTATCAGCAAAAAATTAATTTTTTCAACTCTTAAGGGGGTACAACTACCCCCACATTAAAATTGTAATTGAAACAAATTAAAATTTATTGTTTTACATTTAAATTTTTTTTCCATGTGTAATCATTACAACATTTGGAACATTTCACTATAACTCCTTTGTACAGAGGTTAAACCACCCCTAAAGAGAAAAAAAAATAAAAAATATATTGAGAAATATTTCATTTCGTGGAATCTTTAAATAAACTATGCATTTTTGTAAAAACGACAATCACACAATAATTGCGAAATATGTACCCTAAAAAGTTTTTTTTTGCATTTTTAGGGGTGACGCCCTAGTTTTAGGACCGCGGGACCTCGATTTTCGTGATCAGCGACCCCAACCTTTAGGGTTCGATTTTCTTAACGGTGTTATTTTGGAACACCCCCCCCCCCCCTCTAGTTTTCAATGAACGATATTGTAGGGGTAATTTTAACCCCTTAAGGGTTGAAAATAATTAATTTTGCCTGGCAGTACGCCCACAATCGAATTTGAAGCATAAACTTGAAAAAAAATTTTTTTACAATTTTTGCCATTTTTCGCCAATTTAGGGGTAGTTTCAACTCTTTAGGAGTACCCTTACCATTAAGTTCGCCTTAATTTTTTATAAATGAACCACCTTCGCAAATAAATATTAAAAAAAGTGCATTTCATCGCATTAGTTTTCATTATTACTGAAATAATCGCGAAAACCCCTTAAAAAGGGGTGTTTTTTGCATTTTTAGGGGTGACGCCCTAATTTTAGGACCGCGGGACCTCGATTTTCGTGATCAGCGACCCCAAAAACCTTTAGGGTTCGATTTTCTTAACGGTGTTATTTTGGAACACCTCCCCCCCGCGTTTTGAATGGACTAAGAGAGAGAGCCTTCCAAGCCACCGTGAAGCTTAATAGATACAAAATGGCACTAAGGAAGGCCAAACGTACCTCCTGGGCTACCTTTTACAGCAATATAGACTCCACATCCCACAAAAACAGAATTCTGCATACCCGAGATTACCTTCACGAGGAACTACGGAGTGCACATCCCTTCACGTCGCGAATGGAGAATAGACCACACAGTTTTCAGGGTGCCATAAACTCTAAGCTCGAGGGTCGGGTGAGAGGAAGAGTATTTTCCCCAGAGCTTGGAATTGAAGTCACCTTCCCGCTACCCGATCACTGCAGTGTATACCAAGCGGAGGTTCTAGCCATACAAGAAGCTGTTCTGTAAATCAACCAGCAAGGCGATAGGAACCGGATTCTCTATATCTTCTCAAATCTCTGATATCTTCTCAAGGCTCTGAAAGCCCTGCGCTCTTTCACAAACAGCTCTAGAAATACCTCTGAATGTCGCAGATCTCTTAACGAGATGGCTCATCAGTTCAGGACCTTCCTCGTATGGATGCCCGGTCACCGAAATAGAGAGGGAAAATATAAAGCGAAAAAGCATTGGAGGGATCTTAATAAATGCACTTTGGCCAAATTAACCTGGACCTCTTACGACTTCTGGCGGACCCCTTCAGCACTGAGCCTCGGGAGACAAGACCTCTCAGTTATAGTGGGAGTGCTGACCGGACACTGTCTGATAGGGACGCATGCTGTAAGAATCTGGACGAGAAGGAATGTGCACTACATCTCCTCTGTCACTGCCCGGCCCCAGGCAGAACGCGGTTAACCACATTTGCTAAACCCTTTCTAAGCACGCTTCCAGAATTTTCGAAGATTGGGATCCCGTAACTTAGAGGATGCATTACTTCCTCGAGCTGGTTTAGCGGAGAAACGACACTTTAAAATCAGATTTAAAGTGGGATCACTATGGCATCACAATGGGCTTATCCTTTAGAACTTTTTTGGAAAAGTGTAGCATAACTACAGCTTACCCCGTGTTTTACCATAGTGCGCTTCTGGTAGTCTGGTTGGTAATGTCGGTGTCACAGGTATTTTTCGGCTGGTTAGCGGGATTTCTAATACAATGAGGCATAATACTTCGATGACGCTGTCTCTCGCTAACCCGGTCGGTTGCGTCTCTGGCTCCAAAACCCCTTAACACCAGTTTATACACCCTCTGGAGCTCTACTCGTGCGCTCTACACACACTCTACGCGAAAGTGTTCTGTACTAAAAAACTCGTAACAGTGTATACACCAATTTTTGGGATTTGGTAGAGCTCTATATCTACTCTACGTTCTATCAAGCATGTTTGATATTTTTTCTCTCTCCTCAAGGGCACTTGGGAGGGGATCGCAATCTATAAAAAAAATGCAATGTATTTTAAATTATAACAAAGTGTAACATATATGACAACTACGTCGTGGGATCTGTGACTTATCCACATCTTGGTTCAAAGGCTCACGTTCGTAAGCCTTAGAGGGAGGAACTCGCCCCATAAGGGAGCTACCGAGACTCAAACAATGTATGTCATTCCTAAATACTCAGCCGAAGGATTTAGAATCCATTTCAGACACAATCACCCCAAGAAATGTATCAGCTAGACCTACGACTGCCAGGGAAAAGGTAGCATCATACCACATTATGAAGAGATACAGATGTCCTGTCAGCGAAATGAAGCATTATGTTGAAGAGTGTCCTGTCTACAAGCAGATAAGTCCGCAAACAAACATCAACACCATCAAGTCATCAGGTCGTCGTTCATAATTGTCTTTTCAACAACCACTCTTATACCGCCTATACGAGCAAATTCAACTGCTTCAAAAGCAAGCGAAAGCACCACACATCACTACCCGACGATGCTCAAGTCAAGGAAGTTCACTTCATCAGCAAGTGAAGTGCAATCCTATCCAAAAAGAACCACCGACGAAGGGACTAGCTGCAGCGCAGACAACACAGTTCAAGACTTCATTACTAATCACAATGACCTTCTGTCTACTACTTTGCTTGCAACTAGAGGTAAACGCGGAGAAAGACATATCGCACGGTGTCTTATAGATCCAGGATCACAATCCTTGTTTATAACTCACGCTGCGTGCAAAAACTTTAATAAAAATGAAGTCTGAGACGGCTGTCACGTAATAAGGATGGAAGACAATGGTATCCCAAATGGCATCAGAAAGTTCGGAAAATAGGCCAGTAAGTAGACCCAGGAGTAGATGGATAGATTCTGAGACGGCTGACACGGAGGCGATGCACAATATCTGGAACTGGAGACATGCTGCAAGGGACCATCGAACTTGAACAAGTGCCCTACAGGAGGCCAAGGCTCGATTTTGGCTGTAGCGCCAATTTAACCCTTTACGACAAGTTTCATAAAATTTTTTGCCTCAAACTAAAATTATCATTAAAAAAAAAACAAAAATTACTACTAATCAACTAAAACATAAATAAACGTGAACAGCCGTGAGGTCAAGAACATTAACCAATTTATAATTATTGTTAACGATACTATCGAGCCCACAACGACTGAGGTTGAGGCAAAATCAAAATCAATTTCCAAAATTTTTGATGACCCTGAAACGGTTGAGAAGTGATTATGGATTTTGATTGTAATGCTGGGAATTATAAAAATACCACAAAAAGTTAAGGTCTTCTTGATAATACTGGAATGAAAATTGAGAAATAAGGCACAGGCAAGTGTTGCGATTAAAAGCATAGAGCGTAATCGAATGGGGGCTGATAGGGAAGCAGAGTTGGGAGACGGAAGAGAACGAACATTTTCGATAGAAATATAGTATGTCGTATGAAAAAATGTGTGTTTAAAAAAGTTATGTTAGTGTTGTTACTCTACTTTATTTTGGACGTTTTGATAATGGGGAATGACCTGTTGTGGCTTTGCAGCGGCAGGCTTTCTCCAGATACTCCCACCTGAACGGAAAGTTACGGCTTTGGAGGACTTAGCTTCGTTGTAGCGGTCGTGACCGGCTTTAGCCTGCTGATTGACTTGATTCAACCGTGCAATTTGACGACGCAATGTTCTCGTATTGTTGGATTATTATTGATGTAGCAGTTTTTGTCTGTGAACGACCCGTATGAAAAAGTAGTCGGCTTATTCCAGGACTGTTGGAATGTAGGCATTCTTTTGAATGGTTTAAGGAGGAGTAAGGGTGTCCACGAGATGGTGGTCGACACAATGAAAAAAGGTTGTTACGTATGGAAATCAGAAGGAGCAGTCCCGAATGAATGTTACGGGTAAAGTTGAACGTTTTAGCTTTTCCGTGTTTACTTTGTATCTAGGTTTCCATACGTACTAGTTCGTACAAAATTTTTCACCCGATTATCCCTTGAGAAGTTATTCAAGGTCAAAGTTCTCAAAAATCACTCAAAAACTATTTTTTTGATCAGTCAATACAAAGCATTATTGCCTACTAAATACCATTTTGGAAAAAAAAAATTTCTTTGAGTGAATTTTTGGCTAAATGATGGAGAGATGGAACTACTAGACTGTCATGTTGAAGTGGTGGTGCAATGCCCAATAGTAAGCTTCAATTTAAGGATAGATACGGATTTGAGATATGCCGATGTCGATGAATCTAACGTTTCAACTGATGCTATATGATTGCGGAAATATTAACTACCGAAGATTATTTCACAATCAAGTTATTCTATTCAAGCTAGTCTTGTATAGCGAGAAAAATTTTAAATAGCGACAAATGGAAAGGGCTGGTATATTCTTAGGGTGGCTTAAAAAGTCCATGGAAGTACAAAGGGTGCCAACACGCAGTTTTTCACCTTGTCCAAATTGTATTTAAGGCGGGATCATTTGTAGATTGTAGCGTCCGATGCAAGTATTTCTGCCATAACAAGTGTAAGAAGTTTACCCTTAGTTCACGTAAGCACTCATCAATTTTTTAAGAACTCGACTACTACTGACTACAACAACTTTCATTAAGAATAAAACTCAACACGTAGTTAGAACTAATGCAACTGGTGCGAGAGCACTTAATACAATGGGAGTCTTACAAGCCACCAATCGTGAAGATTTTCTAGGATACAGGGGCAGTTTATTGGTAACAGTTCAACCAGAAATACTCCTCGTCTACGAATACACTCAATGGTTAAATCTAAGGGTATAGTTATGTAGATTTGTTCATCATCAGCATATAAGTGAATAGATATGTTCTTAATTACTAGAGGAAAGCTATAAATACAAATGCTAAAGAGTAAGGGAGCTAGAATAGAGCGTTGAGGAACACCACAGCGTAGAAATATGGGCTCAGAGCAGGATTTTAACGATTTGAGAACGACCAGATAAGTATTGGTTATAATGGCAATAGAATCAAAACCGAAATTTCTACCTAATTTCTGTACGAGTTCTACATCATCAACTGAATGAATCACATGACTTCGAGAAGTGTAGAAAAGTCAAGAAAGTTTATTTACTATTGTCCAAGACATCATCAGAAGAGATTTTTAATAGTGCAGTTTCACAACTGTATCCAGATCTAAAGCCCGATTGTCATTTAGGAAGAAGACGAAATACGAAAGAAGTTGCTTAAAAATTACGAATACTTTTGACAAGAAACATAGAAGACTAATTGGGTGGAAATCAGATGGCTGCAAAAGGGAAATTTGGAACACGTAAGATAGTAGTTGAAGATATGAGCGGGAGCATTTCATATAAACGGCGCAATGATTTTTAAGAATTTAAGTTGCACATCATCAGAGCAAACCCCCTCCGATTTAATTGAGTATAGTATAGAAAAAAGTTGTTCCTCGTTAATGCAGTGAACCGAAAAACCATCAGAAGAATTCGAAGGAAGACGAAATACAGACTGCTTTGGAAGTGGACGAAAATAATGTAGTTTCAAGATATTGGTATCTAATTCTGCTTTTTGGTAATTTTGAACAAAAGCTTCAAGGTTGTGAAGGTTACTCCATAAGTAGTTACTTCGGAGGTAAACTTGTGTCCAGGAAGTTACTAAAATAGAAGGGTTTAGCTAAATGAATTAATTTTTGCGTGTTCCTTTGAAAAATTTACGCACTTGCCCATTACGTGTCTTTTTATATCGATGATACTGTGTAATACGGAATAATGTCAAGTAGAGTTGAGCCGGACAGGACAGGAGGTACATTTTTCCCTTACGCGATGGGAAATTGTACTGAGTCCTCCATTTTTAAATGCCGAGGTGTGAATGCAAATACGTACGTACTGGAGAGACAGCTTCTTGTCTCTTACTTTTTTTTGGTGCAGTAAAATTTTCAACTTGAAATGATGCGAAGTAATACCTCGCTTATTTGAAACATGACATTGTACTGACTCAAAAGAAAAAAGAGACATCTATTATAAAATTCTTTAATAATCGTGTCCTACAAACACTACTATAAAGTTTAAACAAGTTCAATTAAGATAATGTCAAAAAAAGATATACTGTTTAAAGCCAACATTACAATCAATACATAATATTTAACAACATCATTATTGTAGATAAAACTAACTTCATTAAACTACTTTTGTGTAAAAAAAAAAAACAAAATAATTGTAAGGTTGTATTTATTCAGACTCCACTAGCGTAATTCTTTAATTTTTGCTCTAAAAAATTGATCCTCGCTACAATTCTCCATATATAGGAAAAACTAATTTTATTAAGACAGAAATAGAAAACTACAATTTATTAACTATGCCTAGATATTGCTATTCAGACATGGAATGTGCCCACAACTTGTTATCTGATTCTGTAATGAGCTACAAGTCTCTTAAATCTTGTCATTATAAATATATCATGTCTCTTTCACTTTGCACTGATAGACTAATGGAATTGCACTAGTTGTAACATATATACTAATTATATTTTTCGTGTTTTACCACGGAAGACAAAATTAAACCAGGTGACATAGATACCTCAAGCCTTTAAATTTATTATTATTATATCTCAGTTGGTAAGATCGAAAAAAGGGTTATATCTGGACAGAATTAGGAAAGTTCTGAACAGGATCTTAGTAACTCTTTTAGAGTGATTTTTGTAAATTATCCATTACTTCTAAAAATTATCCAATTTTATGTTTTTTTTAAATATTTTCAGAGAGTAAAAAATGGATGTACGTAATGATTGACAACGAGAAAATCTCATCTTATGAAGTGGCAAATTTCATAAAAACGATTCTATATTTTTATTACATAAGTTCTATATTTTTATTTGATAAATTTAGCAGAAAAAACTTTTTTAATAGTAATTTTATCTGTTAACATTGCAAGTACGAAAATGTTTGCTCTTGATAAGTTCTTCTAAGAAAACTCAGATAAAGTAGAGACTACTCATAAAATATGTTTAGGTGCACAATTTCGAACACACTTTAAAAATATTATTTTTAAATAATTTTCTTACCATTACCGGTTGATTTGTCCTCGAAACAATTTCGCAATAAAAATTGCAAATTAAATGAGCGAATTGTAAAACGATTTTTTTTTTCTTCAATTTTTACTTTTCTTCACTAATTAAAATAACAAATAAAACTTTTTTTTTTTTTGAAAATTATGGCTCCCTTTAAAAATAATGAATTCTTCTGGTTTGTAATAGTTGAGTTTAACACAATTTTTATGTCAAATCCGGAATTATTTAGGCCTACTGTGATAATTGCTTTGTAAACAGTCTCTGTACCTTGCGGGGAAGTACCTAAAGTCACATACTATAATAGTCGAAGAGCTGCCAGACACCTCTGCTAACGTACAGATAGACGCAAGAAAGAAAGAAGGTATTTTTGTATTACGAATATTATTTCGTCACATAACTTCACCGACCCTTTGGTCAAATAATACCTGAATGGTTTTGATTGGTAATCCTTCACTTTCTTTAATAGAGCCAAAAAAACCTTTCCAAATCTTCAAAAAAACACACCAGCATATCAAAAAGTCTGCGAAACGAATATCCTAAGAAGAATATTTGGTCCAGTAATGGTTTGGACACTTTGTACCTCGGATTTTGAATGGTAGACCGTCAGGAAAAAGAAGCTTGGGCCGACTAAAAAATAGGTGAATGGATTACGGACTATATAGAAGACATACGAAAATTGCGCTTAAAAATCAAACTGAAAAGAACCAGTAAGACGACCAGTAGAAGAGACTTAAAGAGGCCTATTTAAGAAGAAGAAGAATATCAATAAAGGCAGATACTATAAATTTAAGAATGAAGGACGTGGTTGTTTGTGTTAAGGCAGGTGGTGATGAACCATACCTTTGAACTCTTGGGTGTTGTATGAGTTCGACATGTATTTCAGTCTGGAAAACAGAGGGCCACGTACCAATTGAAATCGAGAGACTTTGAAGTTGGGTTGTGCGACACGAGCCGCTGTTCCATGTACGACCCATTAATAAACTAGTAGAGGTTTCTTGAACCCCCAGAAGAAAGAATTCCTCCCACTCAGATCGATCCGGGATAATCGTCCTTTGGAATCACAATTCACCAGCTACATCATAGCGCTCCTTTAATCCCTCATGGGACATAGGGCGGAACCCGCGGTGCCCCCTGGGGTACTTCTTCGGAAGGAGCTAACGGGAGACGGGCGAATGGCGAGCTCTCTGCGCCACAAAACAGAGCTTTAAATCGGTTGGGCTGAGGTTAGCAACCCGCTCCCATAAAAAATACCATTGCTACGAATCGGCAAACAATGCCTCGGAACCAGCTAAATCAAATTAAAGTGTCTGCGTACTGCTGATGATATCCAAATGATCTTTGACTGTATTGGGCCAGAAATCTGAAGTTTCAAGGCACTTATGGCGGGGGATTTTCATAAGGAGACGTGTAATCGAGTCAATCCAATGATTGCCTCCATCGTAACTGTGTGATAGATCCGTGCAGTACCAGTAATGGAGGCAAGTAATCTGTTGCAGTATGCTGCACTTAAGAACTGCCATGACCTGTTTAGTCTTGGACCACCAGACTGTGGAGCGGCATAAGTGACAAAAGGTTTAACGACCATGGTGAACCTCTAGTAGACTATTTGTGGTGTAAGATCACATGTTTTACCCAAAAGCCGTTTACAGGCCCATATAGCCCCTTCTTAAGATATCTTGAAGAATATTTTCTTCAAATATCAACTTGGGCCTCGTTTCCGGATGTCAAACTGATTGCGTTTATTTATTTATTTTATTTTATTTATTTATTTATATATTTGGTAGAGTACACAAGATTACAATCTTTTAGAGTACATTTAACAAATGGTAAATAATCCTAAATTCTTACAACTAGCTTAAGATAGAAGAGCGAAGAATTTGAAAGAAGTAAAAGAGAAGAAAGAAGAAACGAAAGAAATAGGTAAGGACAGTAGAGTAGTAGTACTACTGTGGAGCTGGAAGAGAAGCTAAAAAAATAGATGCCTGCTTTTTGAACATCGTGGCTGTGCTGATTTTTTGGATGGATAGAGGAAGTCTATTCCAAAGTCTAATCGCATGCACAAAGAAGGAACGACTACCAACCAAGGAACGATGGAAAGGGATAAGCAGCTTGAATGACCTCAAGGACTGCATGGGGATAAGGAAGTCAGCGAGGTAGCAAGGACATTTAAAATAAAAAATTTTATGGAGAAGAGTTAGTGCCATGACATTGAGAAAATGAAAGATCCCACACCCCAATAGTGAATTTTGCACGTCCGACACATGATCAGATCTACGGAGGTGAAAAACAAATCTCAGACAATCATTGAATGCGATCCTGAGTCGATGATGACAGGACGAATCAAGAGACAAATAAACAAGGGCGCCATAGAGAAAATGCGGCAGAATAAGTGATTTCACTAGCTTGGCTCGGATAGAAGGTGAAAGCAGATCCGCGAACAGCCACAGTTTTCGCAAGGTACCATATATCTTGGACAGCATGAAGGAAACATGATTACAACAGGAAAGCTTACAGTTAATAAATATCCCAAGGCTCTTGACACAATCAACAACAGGAATAGGAACATCATCTACTAATAGATTAGGACTATATTCAGAGGATATAGGACGATGACTTATAAGCAGTACTTGGGATTTAATTGGATTAAGTTTTAGGAAATTATTGGAGCTCCATTCACTGATTCGAGATAAAATATTATTCATATCAGCAGTACAGGGAACAATGTCACTAGGAGGAAATGATTTGTACAGCTGTAGATCATCAGCATACATATGAAAAGAACAGCCGTCAATGACAGAAGGAAGATCATTGATGTATAGGGAAAAAAGAAGAGGACCCAGTATCGAGCCTTGAGGCACACCCAGACACGTTTACACTGATTTTAGTAACGCATTTGACAAGCTCTCCAACTCCATTATAATTCTAAAAACTTCCGCAAGCCCTTCTAGTATGGTTCCAGTATTACTTAGCTGACAGGATCTACCAAATTCTTTTACATGGATCCAAATCAGTAAACATTGAAGCGTCACCCGGTGTCCGTTAGGAAGTTCTCTTGGCCCCCGTCTCTTTATTCTATCAATTAATGACATTGTTCCCTTGCAAAGACACTGTAGAATATTGATTTACGCTGATGACATCAAATTGTACCGTCACATAAAGAGTATTGAGGATTGCAAACTTTTGCAAGTTGACCTCGACACCTTTTACTCTTGGTGTGCTGACAACAACCTGGTTTTTGATATTAGTAAATGTGAAATCATGAATTTTAGTAGGAGACGTGATCCTATAATTTTTAACTACATCTTTTCTAGTGAGGGTATCCCTCGTGTTAATCTTGTTAAAGATCTCGGGATTAGATTAGATAGTAAGATGGATTTTTCCACTCACATTAACTATATCTCATCAGGAGGTAATTTAGTGCTGGGTTTTATTAAAAGGTGGTCCAAAAAATTTAACAACCCCTTGATTACACATACATTTCTCTTGTGAGATTACTTTCTTTCTTGAAACGAAGGTTTGTTCGATTCGCACTGAGTCATCTTCCTTAGGAAAACCCAATAGTTCTTCCATCATATGAATCTTTTATTTTACGTTTGCATGTTTAGTTGACAGCCTCATCTCAGCGCTTGATTGTGCTGAGTAGGTAAATTGATCTTAGTTGTCAAGCAATAGGTAGACCATGAAGCTATTGAAACTAAACTGAAGTGAAAATTCCCAAGATTACCAATTTTTTTTTTTAGATTTTTCAGCTGCTCCTTTTGGTTGAGGATATAAAAAATAGCCTACGACCGATTCTCAGACCTACCAAATATACACAAAATTTCATAAAAATGGGTCAACCGGTTTCGGAGGATTTCGTTAACAAACACTGTGACACGAGATTTTTATATTTATATGATTATTTTTTATTTTTAAAAAGTTAGGAGCTATTGCAACCGTGCTAATACTGTCAGACGATGATTTTCTTATTATACTAGAATTGAATCAAGTACACACAACCTTGCACTTGTTCGCTAGCCGAGGTCGTTGCCACTATAAGATATAAATCCATACCTAATATTTAGCACAAGCATTTCAAGTAAATATACTCGTCTAAATCCCCACAAAACTCTCATCATTACTGCAGCGTTAAAAAAGCACTGAAAACGACACCTATTAGACCAGATCGGGAGAAATCACTGAAGCTAGCCACTTGTAGTAATTATGTCCCATTTTTTTTTGTTGCTTTCGCCTTAAATCTCAATAAAGCCAATTTAAAATAATCTGCGGTTCTGAAATGCTCCCAATCGCATTACAAAAACAATAAACATTTGTTAAGTGTTTGAGAAAATGTTTACGGGCTCTTCAATATCCGAACCTGAGAGCACTAAGCAAACATGGAACGTGGAAGGCCGCCGCTGCCGCCGCTACGAATGTAAATAATACCGCGAATGTCCGATTATCCGCTGAGGAGGAGAAATGTGGCCGAGAAGCGGAAACCGAACTGTGGTAATACTTGGATCGTTCCGAAATTTCTTGACGCTTTTGTGCCAGCTTATTGCACTCGAGAGCGTTCATCTATAAATTAGCCACGATGCTGGGCTATGGACACTGCCGACCGATTACAGGGAAAAAACGTCCGTCGACGCTCCGCTCGGTACCCTTGCATGTGAATCTGATCAATTCAAAGTGTAGCAGCAGCAATTCAGCAACTGTCGTTCGGTCGGTCGATCGGGGCTTCTCTGGCATTCGGGTTTTGGGGCTTCTGTTGTGGGCCACACTTTAAATGTTCCGTGAGACAAAGGCTACGTAGAATGTAGAAATTAAATGGAGGATACGAGAAAAAAACAAAACTGCGATTCGTGGAGATGTAGAGTGCGATGTCGACGACAATCGTCGAGAGTCTACCCAATATTCTTCCCAAATAAAAAAAAACTTGAAAAAAGGTCAACCCGAGGCAATAAAATCGCGTCACACAATGTTCGGCATTCGCGGTGATACCGATGAAGAAGACGGGGGAACGGGACTTGAGCAATACAAGGGGTGGCGCGGCAGCACTACCCAAACCCAACAGCAGCCGCCGTACCAGAAGCAAGCATCACACACGACGACGTCACTGGGCAGGGGGACGAGGTCGGTCGGGAGAGCACAGAAGGCATTGAATTTTGTATACATTAATCCCCGTCCCCTGCCTCTGCCCCCTTTGATATCGAACGCCAGACCAGAGATTCCAATGGGGAGACAAAAGCCCGATTTCAAAAACTTCCGAGACTCCGCCGATATTTATATATATAAAAAAACTGAATTTCGTCGAAACTTATCGCTGGCTACCGATTTCAGTGCTCCGCTAACTGATAACCGCCGCGAATGCGGCCTTTAATTCAGCTGTCAAAATTCCTTGAAAATAATTATTTGCAAATAGACACGGCGATATTCCGATTGGGTTCGCGGAGCCCTGTCCAACGAGACCCCACACTCATGGTAGCTGGAAGCGTGGCACCAGTGCCCGAAACTTTTTAATCTCCCTGAAAGTAATTAAGTGAGAAATGTGTACCTGCGGGGTCAATAATTTCAAGATTTCCTCCGAACGAATGTGATGGCTCCGTGTAGCGCTCTAGAACGGGGGGCTGTATGCACACGACGGTGGATATACACGTATGACGGCACACACTCGCATCGGCTTCACATGCACACCGTACTTATTCGCTTGCTATCTCGCTCACTCCACCGCGATTTATAAAACACACTCAACGCACACTAGCGACTGCATCGTCGTTTTCTGCATCTCGTGGAAATTTTATATTAATGAAAATCGGCACAATTTCGCTGCAATCCACCCGCGCACCACTGATCAGATGCAATTCTCACTCAACATGTAAACAGGCGAACATCAACCCCGGCTAATCAGATCAACTTCACGGCCGCAATGGACCCCTCAAAAATTCCTTAAAAAAAACTGAACTGAAACTTTAAAATTTTACATATCGCACATGTGTTTGTGTGTCACCGCGCGTGAACACATCTCCAAAATCATCGCGCACACACTGACAAACCACCACCGAATCGATTATCGCATGGTTTGATTATAAAAATTTTTTCTTTTGCTTGTCTTCTTGCCTTCGCGACTTTTTTCCTCGATGGGCACTTTTTATCGAAACTAGGATACGTCCGAGCAGCGGTGCTTTTCGATAATTTATATTAATTGCAGGTGATTAAAACACTTTGAAATACACGTTTTCCGCTTTTATTTTGGTTTTATACATACAAAAATTGTTTTTTTCACGATCTTAAACACAACTAACCCGACTGTCGTATCTTTTTGTGTTTTCCTATCGACATTCGACGACACACGGGCAAAAGCTGCCATAAAAGCCGGGGAAATTTTCACAGTGAATTGCCAGATTCGAGGCTATTTCATAATAAACGGTATAGGGTGGGCTAATTAGCTATAAAATTATTAATAAATACGTATTCCAATTTGTTAGGGATTTAATAATTATATTAATAATGATACTTTTCAACTGGGTTTATTTAATGTTATTGCATAATAAAAGAGGATGGACTCTTTTGGACAATTGCGAATATGAGGCGAAATATCAACTCGATCCAGCTAGAAGAGCTGAGTTGGGTTGAGTGGACCCAGTTTCAACTCGACAACCGTTTATGACTGGGTTGAGCCCAGGTTGAACCTGGGTTGAACCTAGTCATAAACGGGGTAATAGTGATAGAAGCCGTGTTTCTTTTTCTTGGAGTAACTACACCGTTGTACATTGGAGTAGTCCCAACTACCCTAGGTTATATATTGGGGTAGATGATTAAAGTAGTTAAAATTTTTTGCAAGAGATGGCGCCTTCAACATTGTGTAGTTATGTTATTCACGTTATTAGCCGCGTTCCATTGGTAGATTTTTTCTACTCCCGAGTACATGGCCAATGGAACGCGATTTTTGACATAAGAAGTAAACAAGGGTATAATAAAACAATTTATTTTATCTTACCGTATTATATCTATTAATATTATCCACTTTATAATTTTTTAAATTCCACTGTTATTTATTTTATTCACTTTAAACTGTTACTTGTTTTGTTTACTTTAAAAATGCACCTTATAATAATTAATCTGACAGTTTATTTTACTGAAAAAACAAAAAGCCATCTACTTTTAAGTAGCTAAAGCTTGAAAACCTGGCGGAAATTTTATGCGTTTCTACTAGGAGTGAAATCCCCAAAAACAAGAGCAGGGGTAGTTGGAGTTCCTCGGGTGTACGCCGGAGTAGCAAATATCGCCCAATGGAACGCACGTATTGTTTATATCAATCATTAAGCGCCTTTTTGAAGTTGTCTTAATGGTTCCATTGGGAGATTTTTTCTACTCCCGAGTACATAGCCAATGGAACGCGATTTTTAATATAAGAAGTAAACAAGGGTATAATAAAACAATTTATTTTATCTTACCGTATTATATCTATCAATATATATTATCCATTTTATAATTTTTTAAATTCCACTGTTATTTATTTTATTCACTTTAAACTGTTACTTGTTTTGTTTACTTTAAAAATGCACCATATAATAATTTATCTGACAGTTTATTTTACTGAAAAAACAAAAAGCCATCTACTTTTAAGTAGCCAAAGCTTGAAAACCTGGCGGAAATTTTATGCGTTTCTACTAGGAGTGAAATCACCCAAAACAATAGCAGGGGTAGTTGGAGGTCCTCGGGAGTACTCCGGAGTAGCAAATATCGCCCAATGGAACGCACGTAATGATAACGTTGATAAAACCGAAATTATTTTAAACGAAAAGAAGAAATTAAATTAGTCCAATGAAATTAGTGAAATTGTAAGGAAAAAATATGGAAACTCCCTTTTTATGCAACTGGTTATTGTTTTGAGATTATGAAGTACGCTGAAATAAAAAAAATCGTTCATTTTCCATCTACTCCGGAAACAGGGAAAAGAAACACGCCTAGAAACAGTTGATTATAAGTAAAATTTGAGGTTAGGTGTAACTAAAGGGTTTGTTTATTTGGATTTGTTTGGTTTTGCGTGGACGTAAAGACAGGTTTTATTAAAAATTGTTTCCTTGTTTATTTATATTTTACTTTTTACTTTAACTGACTTCACGTCAATTGCCAAAAGTCACGATTGTTTTTGGCTACGACAAAATTCGGCACAAATGTAAAGCTCATATTAAAAATCATCCTCAGAAATGATCAGCTGTGATACGGTATGTACATCCACCTTGAGAAACAATTTGTGCGTCATCAAAATATTTCTGATTGGTTGAGGTATTAAAAAAGAGGGGAGAAAAATGTCGCCTTTTAGCATGTTCTATCGTTCGTCAGATGGCCCTTTTTGAAATTTCCCATTCGGTTTTCCTAATTGATGCTGAATTTTCGTCATAAATGCGTGCTATCGAGGATATAAAAGAAGTTTTTGGAAACATGCGGAGGCAAAATTATTAATAAAGAAATAAAAGCACGATAAAAGAAAGAAATATGTAATAACTTCAAATGCCAACTCAAGAACTCCAGTTTATTTTAACCTGATATGCCGCTTCAAGTAGGTAGAGCATATACGAGCTCGAGATCTTGAGATTTTCAAGTACTGCGGCGTTCATGTAAACCGCACTATTCTGTTGTTATTTCTGTTTGTTATATCCTAGACGGTGCTCGTTAATTCTTAATTAACGCTAGTCATACTTTAAGGGCGGCTGTCACTTATAAATGTTAACTAATGACAATTTTATGATGATTATTATCAAGTTTTCAATAGGAATTTGAACCTCCATAAATTAAGAAAACCGATTCGGCAATTTTGGTTTATCGATTACGATATCTCAAAAGAGGGCCATCTGTCGAACGATAGATCATGCTCCAAAGCCCGCTTTTAGGCGTTTTTCCAATTGTAACTATTTTGTTAGGATTTGAATTAACGATTGTTAACGGTTTATGCACTAAACTAACATGGTGCCATCTATTAGATTAGAATTCGAACGAACGGCAATTAAAGACAAAGCTTTTCGAAGTTTCCGAAATGAAAAAGTATTCCACTAGAAGGGGGGGGGGGGGGGGGGGGCGTGGATATATAAATGCAATGCCAACGGCATTTAAAGTCAGTTGTGATTTGAAAAACGATTAAAGTGTTCTAAGGTGATAAAAGTGAGGAGCTATGGTGAATGAGGGAAAGGATCCTGAAACCTACATGTTTGAAGGCGATGTAGAAGCAGAGCCAGAAGAAGCGACAGTAAGTGCGGCAGAACTTTTTAAGACATTGATGGTGATGAATGAAGCGCAAGAACGATCATTAGCAGCGCAAGAACGTGCATCGGCGGAGATGAAGGAAGCGACAGCCGAGATGAAGGAAGCGCAAGAGCGTTCAACAGCAAAGATCAAGGCGGAAGTGTTGGCGTTCGAATATGAACATAAATTGTTTACAGTAGTTCAGGACATTCGATTGCAGAGCTCAAGCAGTTTATGGAAGTGAGAAACGAGCTGGAACAGAAAATCGAATTAGTGTCACTTTCAGTTGACGAAAAGCAGGATAGCAAAATTGAAATGGTATGATTTCACCCAGCAGCAACATCTCACTAAATCATCGGAGCTAGGTAACTGCAAATGCGTTACGGCGATCAGCACATGCAAGAAGTTTATAGACTTCAACTTCGAAATATGCTTCAAAGGCCACTTTACAGCAATTGTGCGCCGATATCGAGAGGCTAGTGCATTTGGCATAGCTTAGTTTCGATCAAGACTACATTAACGAGATAGCAAGAGAGGCTATTCGTAACTGATTTACGGACAGGGATCTGTAACAGGCAACCAGATTGGCCGAAAAGAAGACTACCGCCGAAGTTTTGGCATATGCTATGGCATACGAGACAGCGAAGCAAGCAACAAGGAGTGCAGTCCACCTCAGAGGAAACAATAGGTACGTCTGAGAACATTTGGCACCAAATCAACGCCTTGGAAGTACGTCGTCGTCTCCAATGCTGGAACTGTGGTGAGCCGGGCTGTCTACAAAGGAGTTGTCGAAAGCGTAGGAGGGAATCTCCAGGGAATATTAGGGCTCAACATGCTGTGGAAAATGTGGAAAACGGCAGAAAGGCGACCAGAGGAAGTTGGTGGGGTGAATTTAAGCCCCCGATGTCATTGTCAACATCACTCTTCTTTTAGTCTGCGGTTTGCTAGTTCTCTCCACAAATTCGACTACATAAATTCGACTTCTATTTCTCTGAACATTATATCGAATTATGTAAACTTTTCGATTTTAAATATGTATGAACTATGCATAGTTTTTAATAACAAGTATTTTATTACTACAAAAATTATAAAAAGAATTTCCCAGATGTCAATATGGCACAGTATAGCAGAATAGTTCACTTTTGTTTTAGAACCCCGCTGCTTGTTGCTTAAGATAGTCCACGCGACATTCCATTTCATCCGCTGGCCGATTATATGGTAGCCAAACAGGCTTCTCAATATAGTATCGTTTGGTTTTAATATAATTCTAAAAAATAAAGCAAATTAATAATAATTCTACATCAATCACTAAATTTTTGCGGCATTCTCTTACATTTGTATCTAAAGTGAAACGATGATATATACCAGCAGGAACAACAATCATATCTCCAGCAATAACATGAATTCGAATCCATTTATCGTCTCCACTGAAAATATTTATATTATTAATTT
The DNA here is from genome assembly GCA_949987705.1 of Thereva unica. Lineage (NCBI taxonomy): Eukaryota > Metazoa > Arthropoda > Insecta > Diptera > Therevidae > Thereva > Thereva unica. Next base: position 124,698,094 of record OX465282.1, read on the forward strand.
ATGGCGTTGTTAAAAGAAAAATATTTTGTATTTTACTCTCGAACATCGAAATATCCTGAACCATCAATAATAAAACGAATTTCTTCTTCGGTATGTAAATGTTCAGTAAAGAAGTCTTTTAGTGTTTTTTCATAATCTGGTAAACTGTCTTGAGAGCATGTCATCTGTGTGCAGAGAAAGGTGTTAGATGAGTTAGAATGTTACATAAATATATTTTTATTATATTATTTCGAATTCCCGATTCTTCATACCTCATCCTCGTATGTATATCCTCGTGTTTTGCGAATTTTATCCAGTACGCCATCTTCTATGTAAGTGTCTGGATGAAGCTGAAAATATGAACAATAGTATTATAATTGCTGTAACGGTTCGATTATTTTTTTTATTCAATTGGAAAGCATATGTATGACAGCGTCAAGCGTGAGGAGCTATTTGAAGCTATGGATTGTCTATCGATTTCCAAAACACCTAAATCGAAATACCAAAAGCTCCAATTGAGGTAGTCCGATGCAGAGTAAAAGTTGAACGAGGCTTCTCAGAAGGTTTCACATCACAGAGAGGCCTGAGACAAGGTGACGCGCTGTCATGCCTCCTATATAACATAGTGTTGAAGAAGGTGGTAAGAGACGCTGGGGTAGAAATGACGGGGTCCATTTTTAACAAATCAACACAGACTATGGCTTATACTGATGATGTCGCCCTAATAGGTCTAAGTATGCCTTTTGCAAGGGTGAAAGAAGCCTTCATCAAACTGGAAACAGCTGCGAAATGAACTCATCTACGAAGCAAAAACTAAGTATCTTTGCACTACAAAAAGATACACAACCCCAAGGCAAAACTTTACCATAGATTCATATAACATAGAAACTGTTAAATATAGGGCTATTCCCCTATGGACAGAGAAGTCGCGAAACAAGTTATATCCAGGAACCTGATAACCATGTAATTCAGTAACAAGTAAAAATTGTATTTCACTTAGTAGAAGAGTATATTGCACACAACAGACAAGAAATTCCATTGAAGCACACGAATGTTACAAAAATTAAGAGAAAAGTTTTTATATCGGGGCCTCGTGTGCATAAAATTGATGACGTCAGTTGAAGCCGGCTGAGCTTGTACAACAAGCATCGATGACAATGAAACAGGCTCGTTGAAGTGTTATGTCTCCAGAAACGAGGCAAAACACCCAGCTGACCGATAAAGGCTGTGACGACGACGAGCTAGAAGCACCGGAAATTAAAGGAAGCTTACTTCCGTCCGCCCTGTTTCCCTTGTAGTGCCAGGATGGTATCTATTTGGAACTTGAGTGGCTACGAACTTAACGGACTGGCGGTCTGCACACGACCAAACTTTACGTTTCCCCAACGCAGTTTCAACTGGACTAGTTGAAAGAATAAAGTCTCAAACAGAACCAATCCGTTCTGTCCGTTCCAAATAGGCAAATCGAAAGCAGCTAGCCGCTATATTATAATTTTAAACTTAGCCTGATAGTATTTTAACACCCGTAAAAATTTGAATTTTTCCTGTCAAATAAGCTTGCATATTTTCCAGCGCTATAAAAATCTAGTACTTTAATACCAGAAATTTCACAGCTGTTAAATCCAAATATTATAATTTTTTATCTTATCAGAGATTTCTGTCGATTTTTCGATTTATTAGAGATTACTACATACTTACTTTCAGATACTCCACTCTAGTTTTCTTATATAGTTCCGGTAATTCAATATATGTTGGAGGATTAAGATGATTCTCTTGCCGCTGATCTGATAGGTTGTCGTTGTCCATGTACCAAGCTTTGACCATTTTCACTAATTTATTTTAAGATATTTGACAAAAAAAAACTTTAACGTTAAGAAACTGCAAATCCACAATACCGTCTTCAATTAAAAAGTCGTTACACGGAAAATTTCAGAAATACCTTTTGGTGGAGTTAATTCTGCAAGACTGAGTGTAGGCCTCCGTTAGTCTGGGGTTTATATGACTATGCGGGGTCTCTATCTTGTAGTCGCCAAATTATAAAAAAAGCTTTAGAGATAAACTAGGTTTTCAAATTATGTACTTAAAAAAACTTAGTTCCATCTTGTACTACTGATAAAAATGTTTTTATGAATGGGAGATAATAAAATGAATTGTCATCTTTTTTTATGTGAAAAAAAAAATCAAATTTAGGAAGCACACTTTGTACTACAATCTATGTCTTTCAAGTCATGGGGCAATGTCTAGTAGTAAGATTGATTTAAGGGATAGAAACGTTAGGATAGGTTAGGCGTCTGGAGGGGGCGGGGTGTTTAGTAGATATCGGAACGCTGGCGGAAGGAGCAACTTGTATCTTTTAAGAAATCCTAAGCATTGAGGTGCTTGTTTGACGATTTGGAATATGTTATCATACTACCGCAGGTCTTCAGTTAAAGTTTTGCCGAAGATGTTAAGATATGGGTCAGCGGTTAGATTCATACCGTCCACAGAGACAGAAGGAGGGTTGCTGAAGGTTTTATTAGAGAGGAGACCGTGGCCCCTGTGCTGAAAGTCGATTCGTCACGATACTACTAGTCGTTTGAGTTGAACAAGGTGAGTTTTCAGTCGAATCACTACTTTCAGTACAGGTGCCTAAAGCCAACTTAGCATTTAAACTTTGGCCTTGCTGGACAGGGAACCGAAGTGGAAAAGATATCCCACTTAACCCAGATGGAAATGCCCCTAGCCACCTCACAACTGCCTGTGAGAAAAATCAGCTTAGCTCGAGCCTGGCTGAGATGTACCACAGCAACAGTGTACCCCACTCTTCACATAATATGACCGACTTTGGACGCAAAGCATTCAAAATCTCTTGTTCAGTTGAAAATAAAAGAGATAAGCTATGTAGTAAAGGTGCTGATCGGGCACTGTACCTTTGGCCCGCACGGCGAAAGATTGGGACTCTCCCACAACGACAGGCAGGCAGAAGTTGTCTCCCATCTTCTCTGTACATGTCCGGCCCTCGCGGGGAAAAGAGGGAAATTCCTCGGCTCACCTTTCCTTGATGGATTGAGTGAGCTGCAAAACACTGGTGTTCCTGGCCTCTGTCGCTTTGTTAAAAGCTGGCTGGCTTGAAATGGCCTGAATTTTATCCTAACACTAGAAAGGCATCACAATGGTCTGCCTAAGTGGGCTCCGTAGTGAGGGAGCAGCCGTTTCAACCTAACCTAACCTATTACAGTGCTGAAGTCGTAATTCGACTGAAACGTCACTTTCTCCAACTCAAACGACTTGTCACGAAATACGACTCAACTTTTACCACAGTGGCCAGCGAAAATCTGTTATAGCGACCTTCAACGGATCGTATACATACGGTCGTTATATCCGGTAGTTATGAGCAATACTTTTTTTTTAAATTTGTACTGCCAAAAACATTTAGATGGGTTCATATGAAGTCGCATATACTTCGGACCACGACAACCGAATCAATCTAATTTTTATTTCAGTTAAGGCTCGATTACATTGAGCGAGTTTACAAGCTACTACCCGGCGAATTCACTAGCTGCTAATAAACTAGCCCAGTAGCTTCACTCTCACTAGCTAAATAGCAGATTGTAAACAATCTACCGATAAAGTTGAAAGCCGGGCTACTTTACTCGCCGCTCTATGGCGTGTGGACTTGTTAGATTGTAAATCATAGTAACTAATGAACTAGCTGCGAGCATCTTGGAAGCTGCGAGTAACAAAAAGTTTAACAAAGAAAAAAACAAAAGAAGACGTGGGTTCAACTCGCCAGATCGTTGGCTACTGAGCGAGGAGAAAGTTTTGTTGTCATCGTCACTATCGCACTAGCAGACCCGCCGGCTAGTAGATTGTAAATTCGCTCAATGTAATCGAGCCTTTAGGGAGCGTTTGGTAGTAGGATTAAGTGGAGCAACCGCTATGGTAGTAGGAATAAAGATTTTTAGGGGCTTCATTACATTTTTACCCTCGCTCAAACGGTTTACTGGGGAAATCGTTGTCGGATGGCGATCGATCCTCTAAATAGCATCAATTTTTGCTTGACTTGCTGCTTCTTTTCGACTAGTTTCTTCGATTTGCCAGTTCGCACTATTTTGTAACTCGACTATTGCTTCTTTTTCTCTGAACATTATACTAAATTTCATTAATATTTTTTTTATGTAATAAAATAATTAAGCATGGTTTTTAATATCATGTTTTTTATTATTATGGAAGAAATTTAAACATTTATAAGGCACAGTATAACAGAACAGTCCACTTTTGTTTTAGAATCCCGCTGCTTGTCGTTTAAGATAGTCGACGCGGCATTCCATTTCCTCTGCTGGTCGATTATGTGGTAACCAAACAGGCTCACCAATGAAGTATCGCTTGGCTTTAATATAATTCTAAAAAAAAATAAAACAAAAATAATAAGAAGTATACAGTAATCCCTAAATCTGTGCTGCATGTTTATACCTTTGTATCTAAAGTGAAGCGATGATATATACCAGCAGGAACAACAATCATATCTCCAGGAACAACATGAATTCGAATCCATTTATCGTCTCCACTGAAAATATTTTATATTATTAATTTATGGACTTGTTAAAAGAAAATATTTTGTATTTTACTCTCGAACATCGAAATATCCTGAACCATCAATAATAAAACGAATTTCTTCATCGGTATGTAAATGTTCAGTGAAGAAGTGTTTTAGTTTTGTATCATAGTCTGGTAAACATTCTTTAGAGCATGTCATCTGCCGAGGAAAGTGAATTAGAATAGTTCGTAAATATATTTTTATTGTATTATTATATTATTGCCGCGTTTTTATCGACTTCTTTAACCCTTCAGAAGCAATTTGCAAATCGGGAATTTATGAAAATAATTTTCTTACCTCATCCTCATATGTATATCCTCGTGTTTTGCGTATTTTATCCAAAGCGCCATCTTCTATGTATGTTTTTGGATGAAGCTGAAAATATTAAAAAAAAATGATTATCATAACTTAAGTTTGATTATTAAATTTTAGTTTAAACCACGTTTTGGGGTTTATTCCTTTGAAAGTTTATATAGCACCATATGCTGTTATAGGTGCAAGTTACACTATCAATCATTTCGTTTACTACTACTTTATCCAAATCGGTACACTCCAGATCGGCATTAATATTGTTTACACAATTCTCTACCAATCCCATAATTATAAATTATAAATTTGGACATCATATGTGTACAAGTGCAGTTTACAATTCGTCACGATACTGCTGAGGTCGTTTATGTACATGCTGAAAGGCAACGGTCCTAATATGGAACCTTGCGGAATACCGCGAGATTGGTAAAGGATCCGAAATTGAATTTTGCAGCCAAACTTTTTGAGATTGATTATTTAAGTATTTCCGAATTAGAGATGCTGCTGAGGAAGAAAATCTCATGTGGTCTATTGGCTTCGTTTCTAGAAGCAATGCCATTAGAATCAAGAGCCATCCGCAGGTCGGTGGTCACCTTCAGCAGTGCAGTTTCACACCTACTCCTTTTGCGGGAACTAGACTGTGCATGCGAAAATAAAGACCACGTTTCACAGTGCCCCTCGATTTGCCAAGATTTTAGTTTTTCCAGTACTTTACCTGACAAACATAATGACCTCGATTTCCAGATCCGGCGGCGCGGAAGTTAGTGCGGATTTGACACTTTGCGATTCTCACATCCGCAATCGCGGATTCAATTAAATCAAAAATTCGGAGTGAAGACTCACACGATAATGAAATACTCGATGTCGGATTATCTTAGGTGCATTTGTGGTTTCAAATCCGCAGAATCACACTTTTAAAGCATGGGAAATGTCAAAGAGAGATTCGCGGTTGCGGATTTGAGAATCGCAAAGTCTCAAATCCGCAATCATTTCCGCGCCGCCGGATCTGGGAATCGAGGCCAATATGCTTATAGGACGATAATCACCGGGGCCAGTTTTTGAATATTTTCCGGTCAAATACATTATAGTTGCATATTTTCTAGCGCTATAATAATCTAGTACTACAATTGCTGGCAGCAATGTCACAGCTGTGAAATGTCACAAAAATGTTACTTTAATTTTTTTACGAATGTTTGATTTTCCAATTTATTACAGATTATTTTTACTTACTTGAAAATACTCCACCCCGGTTTTCTTATAAAGTTCTGGTAATTCAATAAATGATGGAGGATTAAGATGATTCTCTTGCCGCTGATCTGTCAGGTTCTCGTTGTCCATGTACCAAGCTTTGACCATTTTCACTAATTTATTTTAGAGTTATTTGACAAAAAAAACGTGTTATTCTTTTCAGCCACGATACGAAACTCGAAATCCACAATACCGTCGTCAATTAAAAAATCTTGTCTTAATTTGTTAACTTTTTTCTTCCTCGTAAAATTCGCGGAGATACCATGTGGCGGCGGACTTATGATTCTGGAAGACTGAGTGTAAATCCTCGTAAGTGTAGGGTTTATACGAATGCAAGTTACTTAAACAAAACTTTATTAGGAATAGACTTTCTATAGTAACAAGCCATTTCACTTTCAAGAAACTAGTTTCATCTAGTTCTACTGATAAAAATGTTTTTATTAAAGAGAGGTAGTAATCAATTTCATTCTCATCTTTCTCGATTGGCAATCTTCTGTTTACTTTTGCACACAAATGCATACATGTCCGTATATGTTTGTTGAGAGTGCAGTTTAAAATTTATGAATGGAAAAATGCAATTTTAAATCTGAAACGCAAAATGATAAAATTATTGTATTATTTCAAGGTAAAAATATTGAAACCTTATAATTGTTATGTTATAGGAGTTTCCGTGTGCAAAGTGGACCTTACAAATGCATTGCTGATAAGTTAATTCTATTCGTAGATAGATGGCGCATATTTTGTAATTTTTGTTTGTACAAATTTTAGAAGTAGAAAAAAGGTTATAGCTCCTGTGCTGAAAGTCGAGTCGTCGCGACACGACAAGTCATTTGAGTTGAAAAAATTGAAATTATACACTGCTACAAAACCTTAGCCAGAGCGGTACTTACCTACGGGTGTCTTGTATGGTGGAATATTTCACCATCATATATGGAGAAGATGATGATGTTCGAAAGACAATGCTTAAGGACATGTGTAAGTATATATAGAGCACCTGACTCAAGTTTCAAAAAATTCCATGCCAATGAAATCCTATACGGAAAAGCAGCAACCATGAGGATCGACACTTTCATAATCAGATTGGTTCGATTAGCAATCCTCAAATTTTTGGGGCATACTTCCCCAGACCAAGCTACCATGACACGACAAGACGGACAGGATATGTACCATCCGAAGCATTCCCATGGCTAGATGCATTAGGATTGATACAAAACAGAGAGGGAGTACCTTCAATATACTACGTTTATCGTCGGGAGTGCGATAAACATGCGTTATACGAACGAGCCGATGGACTGAATGAGCTCTTGCGAGACAGCAGACAAAATCAATTAGGCGGGTACCATTGTTGTTAGTGTGGTTGTGTAGGCTACGTTTACCTATGGTGCTAGCGAATTCCTCTTCCTTTACTATCTTCGCAATAGCATCTCTCACGATCATCTTAATGTCGTTTGACGGAATTTGATTAAAAGCTTTTAGCAGGGCGTCGCAGAAATCCTTTTCTTCGTCCTGCTTCTCTTCTGTTCGGGAGTGTATGTTGATTATGAACCGATTGTGGAATCGCGTCCTGAGTCATATTCTTCAACTGATACCTTTAAAATCTACGAATTCTTTGCCCGTTGATGCTATTCCACTTGAGAAGATTGAATGTGTTCCGAGTTCTGTAATCTTATTATTATTTCTCCATCTGGTCTCTTGCAATGCTGTTACTTTTACTCGATATCTTTTGAGTTCGTCCAGTATACTTTTCAAGGGCAAGCGAAGGCTTATGACAGGAGGAATCAGGAATGTAAAGATGGAAGAAGAATAGAAGGATAGTTATGTAGGTGGGGGAAATTGGAAAGGCGAAGGGCCGTAGAGCTGCCGGTATTCGAACCTGGGACCTCTGGGATGGTAACTAGGCGCCTTATATCTGCATTGCCCAGGCAGAGCTATGACTGTGTTTTGCTAAAGGTATTCCCTAGTTTCGGTAGTCTTCACACCCTGAACGTGTGAACACCTTAGGACCTATTGTCAGCACACTGACCCCCAAAGTAAGGAAACCTTGTGTAACTACTTTAAATTGAAATAGATTTCCATCTTTTTGCTAAAAACTTTATTAAAATATCACTTTACTCATTCAATTACATAAAATTTCATACCACTGTGGTTTATTCCCTTAAAGTTGTTACTTTAAAAGCCGAGCCAAAAAATATGTTTCAAATAAAAATAACCACAGATGGTAACGTTTTTTTGTTGAACTCGTTGCCGTTCTCTGCCCCCCTTTTCTTCGACTTGCAGCTAATTGACTTAACTATTGCAACATTTTGGCGTTCTACTTCAAACTGGAAGTAAACGCTCGAACTAATAAAGCCAATTTACATGCTCCTCTCTATTTTGATGAGCTCAGTAACACCATTGTACATTTCCTCTACAGCCTCAAATTCTGTGAGGCCTAATCGACGTTGGTTGGAGATGTCGTAAATACCGTCATCATTATCTGTGTGCTCACCACGAGAACCACGGATTTGCAAGTTCAATCTTTTAGCAAGTTCGGCCAATTTAGCTGGGTTCTCAGACAGCTTTGGCAGTTTGATATGGACCGAAGCACGGATGGATGTGCCCAGATTGGTTGGGCATACAGTAAGGAAACCCAAGCGTGAATGATGACTAAATGGTAGTCGCTTTTCTAGTTCACTAACGCCTGCTACTAGCCTTCTGTATACTTGCCCCAAATTTCCAAACCTTTCCATGGATATTATGCGTATATGATCTTCTTCATTGCACCAGACTAAGAAGGTTTTGTCGTCATTGTAGTAAATACCACGACCAGTTGGCCAGTAACGGCAGGCACCGGCAGCTTGCAAGAAACGATCACCTTGTATGAATAGGTAATGTTTATCAATCAACCTCTGTTGAGTATCATTCGACATATCCGACAAAGGATAAAACTTTCCTTTAAGCTCACCATCGAACCGTTCTAAAGCTGCGGAAACACTTCGCATTAAATTCTTATACTGCTTAGAAGTCATGCAAGGGGCAAATGGATATCCTTTTATGGATCGTCCTACACGCACACGTGTAGAAATAATATAATCACCCATGGGGTCTAAGTCCCCGAACTTGCTTGTATCGCCGAAATTTCTAGGTGGGTGCTTGTCTGACTTCTTGAATCCCTTGTGATATTCTTCGATAATTGGATCGAAGAGCTCAGCAAAGACAGAATAGGCTTGTGGATCAGGCGCATAAACACCAATAGAAGAATCATGATTTTCAAAACCCGATTGCACGCAATCCAACAGAGTTGAGCCAAAAATTGGCGTCCTTCGGTCCTTTATCTTGTAGAAGATATCTTTCGTTAAATATTTTCTCAAAAGCGAATTCGAGCCTGACATCAACAATTTAACATATTCCTTGTCGAGTACTTTTAAAAGCTCAGTACTAATAGCTCCCTGCCTAAAATGATTAATAAAATGTATAATCGAAAATCACACAAGATGTTAAGGTTGCCATACCTCTCAGCACGTTTGCGCTCAACGAGGCATAATGCGTAATTTTTGCAACAGCAAGTACATTGTGGTTGTTTCTTTTGGGCGTCCTTAGTCGGTTTCTTGGGGGGCATTTTTAATTTAAATTTTTTTAATTTTTATTTTGCTTTAGCAATTAATTTTAAAATTATTTAACAAACTTATTACCTAGCCTAAAATAAATGCATTAATATTTTTTGTCTGACATCTGTATCGAATCGTTTTTTCTTACAGAAGGCTTTGGGAATTTGTAAAGTACTTTTTTCGTAGACTAGTATATGGTCAATTTCGAGAATGCCATTATTGTATAACTACTCGAACAAAGAAACCCTGCTCCTCGCTATTGCCAGGCACTCACAGAGAACGTGGAGGGCAGACTCATCCGCTTCCATGTCCTGACTGCACAGGAAGAAACCGCTTAGAGTTGGTCAGTCCAGGCGCGGACTTCCAGCGTTCAGGATGTTTCATCAAAGTCCGATCGGCCAGGACCCTTTGTAGCAAGCTGGTGGGTGCCTCAGTAGCCGGCCCTGGATCGATGAATGTAATATCAGAGCCTTGTTTAGCCAGGGTATCCGCACTTTCAATTGGTGACCCGGGCCCAGACAAGGGTAACTTGATTGAGAACGCCCAGCTCACCAAGAGCACGTTGGCAGTCCCAAACTAATTTCGACTTGGTCCTACGGGACCTTATCGCCCAAATTGCCGCTTGGTTATCAGAAAAGATAAAGATCCCTAGATCCGTTTATGGTAGGCCCTTCATAAGTTTTCATGAGCGCATGCCAGTATAACCTGCTTAAAAGACAGTTGCAAGGGTGTCTAGACTTATCGCCCTGCTGAATCTGGGGCTTTCAGTCCAGATTCCGGTGCCCACACCTGTCTCTGTTTCGGAGCCATCCGTGTACCATACTAGTCCACCGGCAGTACTTTAGAAAACATCAACGCTGCCACCATCCGTATCACCAGGATCATACAGGCGGGAATGCATTTATACATTCCCTATTCTACCAAATCTGTGAAGCCTCGGCCCAATAGAAGGTTTAATCGGGAATGTTTGAACGCAATCAAAACTAAAGAAGCGTATACAAGAGTTTCCCGAGTGAATCTCTCCGTTTAGAGTAGAATCAACTAAGAAATTCCTGTAAGAACACCATCAGGAAAGTCAAAACTTCATTTGACAAGTTTAAGTAAACTCCTTAATGCAACCTCGGTAGCAAAAATTCTGGTAAATTTCATCAACAAGAATTTCCCTACATCCACAACACCAACATTTATCCACAAGGCCGATTTATTAGCATCTCTGTTCGCTTCAAATTCTTCTTTACCCGAAATTGACAGGCTTCCCCGGTTCTCAAGCATAACGCCCATTCAATTGACAGGGTATTCTTCAGGAAGAGGTGTACAGGTGACCGATAGAGCTTGATGCCAACAAATTCACTGGACCCAATAATGTATCCCCTATTCTCTAGAAAAAGTGTATCGCCTTTGGCTAAACCTTTGCGCAAGCTTTTTGTAAAATCATACTTCTCCGGAGTTTACCCCGAGTCTTGGAAACTTGCTCGTGTTAAGTTCACACCGAAAAAAAAATGTTCCTCCAGTATTCCCCACAATAGCATTACTTCTATTCTCTCCAAAACCACGGAGACGATAATCAACATACAGCTATGGGATATCTAGAATCCAACCTACTTATAAACGACAGACAGACCGTTTGGCTTCCTACAAAAAAGATCCACTGGTGATCTTTTAGTTTGCTTTACAGAACACTTCAACCAAAGTTTGCATGGATTTAGTGAGTCTACCCTGGTTGCTCTGGATATCTCCAAGGCTTTTAAAAGAGTATGACACTCAGCCCTGTTAGCTAAACTCAAAGCTATTGAAGTCGACTAACTTCTACAGAAGTGGATTGAGAGTTTCCTCCAGTTCAATCAAAGCAGTATTGGATGGCGTCAAATCTGAATCTCACGCCATCTTTGCTAGGGTCCCTCAGGGGTTAATTTTACCACCTGCTATATTTCTTACCTTTAAAAATGAGCTACTTTCAATGCCTTCCAACCCACTTCTCAACTACGCTGTCGAAGGTACCTTGCATTACTTTTACGGGTTCGACAATGCAAGACAATAACGCGCTAGATCCTGTCTTGATGACCGTGAACTAATGTCCAACACTATAAATAAATACATTGAGCTCACTCTAGGTTGGTGAAGCAAGAATTGTGTCGAATTCAATGCTTCCAAAACCAAGAGCTGCTTTATCTCTAACGTTACAATAGCCAAAGACCTGCGGTGGAATGATCAGATATTCCAAATCGCCAAACAAGCTTCCCAGTGCTACTCAAGTTCTTTCTTCGGCCATCGGCCCGTGCTGTAAATCCTACATTCGACCTGTTCTGAAATACAACTGCCATCGATAACGACCTTGGCGTGGTTAGATAGGGCACTTTCGAGAATTCACCAGTGGTAGCCTTTTTGGTGACGGTACCATATTGGTAAGCTGATCAGGGTTAGTGTGGTTAGTTTTTACCGACTGATAGATGTGGTTAATTTCCGAACGAAAATTTGCCATTTGGGTTTTTTTTCATTTACAAGAGTTTCTATTCTATTTTTAAAATAAATTTTTTTATAAATATCTACAAATTTACTGAATGGATTCTTATATTTTTACATTTAAAATGCAGTTTGCTACAAAATCTGTGTACTTGCAGAAAAGTACTTAATTGCTCCATTTATACATATCACACATCTTATAAAATACCCACTCTAAAAAAATCCGAAATCTAAAAACTATCGTAACGTCAAAAACGTAAATATTTTTCAAATTACCACTTCAACCATCACACGAATATGGTTCCTGTGGTGAGACTGCGGTTACTTTACCGGTGAATATTCGAACATGGTGAGTGGTAATTTATGGTAAGTGATCAATATTCGAACATGGTAAATTAGCTGCTGGTTCGACCGGTAGCTACCATGGTGAATTCTCGAAAGTGCCCATAAAGTACAAAAAGGGCCGTTAAAATAATCGATGACACCGTTTGCTCCAGCAGACAAAATTTCATCGCTACTATCACGGTGACTTCCATCGAAATAAACGCTCTCCTGCCTCCACGGCAATAGTACAACCGCAACACCAGATTGGCCCACTGGCTAATAATAACTAGTATCTCACTACCTGCAACGGACGGATCGAAAGCCAGTGCTCACCTCGATGGAACCCAAATCGAACAGGTTCCGATGTTAAAATATTTGGGACCATTGGTTTTTTTGTGGTAAGATGAAGCTTAGGAGTCACCCTTTGTACTACTAGTCCGTCATGTCGTACAATTCTGGTGCAATGAGTAGTAGTAATGGTTGACGAAAAGAAAGTAGCATCGAGGACCGAAGTTTACAGCCGCATAAGCCAGGAAATAACAACATTCACCTCGCCCAAGTGGTACATATGGATATGAGTAAATATTACCACCAAAACGAAAGTACGCCTTAACCGAACATTCCTTTAATTCCGATTCTTCTTTATGGATCTGAAACGTAGACACTGCTCAAGCCGGACGTCAACAAGCTCGAGGTCTTCCAAATGCGATGCTTGAGGCAGATTCTCGGCGTCTCACTACGCGTTCGCTTTTGAAACGAGGCAGCTAGTCAACAGACACTGATCGAAGAAGAAAAGAAGCAGCTCGTCTTTTCGCGTACTCAGCAAGATAGCAATTCGCTTATAAATAGAACAACTCGACTGTGGAATAATCTCTCGCAGTCAGTATCTCCGAGCTCCTACAATATCCAAGAGTTCAACTACAGGGTTCACCGCCACTTCTTTCAACACCCCCCAATCCCTCATAAAATTTAACCTACTCCCTCCGTACTAAGCTTACTGCTAGACATTCCACAACGACGTGACAAAAGGCATAACGGACCCATCATCCCTGAGCCTAGCACTGCCACATAAAAAAACTGAGCTTAGACTTTCCCATAAAAAAGCCAATTCAAGTTACTTGCATACAATATAATTCGTCAATTGTTCGAGAATTAACTTATGTCTCGAACTGGTAGCGAATCATTATCGCTTCAACCCACTTGCTACTGATTATAAATAATTAAAAATTGATAGTCGTGAAGTCCTCGGTCCACTATTTCTGGCTAGTATTTCTACACGACCAAACATAAGTTATATCCAGATATCCCCTCTAATTCTGTTCAGAATATTGAAATTAATACTTTTTAGATATGTTTGGCAGACATTGCACCCAAAACCTGCTTATAAAGTGTATTTTTTCCCAATTCTTAGCATCTGCCATTTGGTAGGTAAATTATTATTTCTCGCACGTAAAAGGGTAACAAAAGTCTCATTTGAAATTCAACGTCGCTAATTCGACCAATTGTATTCTTCAACAGACTCCATTTAAGAGATTTGAATTATTTACGTCTGTAAAGGAAGCTCTACGGAAGCTAGGGGTATAGAAGTCTATTGTAATTACGTTTTTCATCCGCTAGTTAGAGCTAGAGCATAGAAGCACCATTCACGTTTATTGTACTCGTGGCGAACAGACAAATGTTTATTTAAATGTGCAATTTCGCATTAATTCAACATGTTTTACTACATTTGATCCAGCACACCCTTTATATACGAACACTACCCCTTCAAAATAGACTATTTCTTTTGTAATCGAGGTTCACCAGAGAAAACATAAAAATATAATGCCCAATAAAAGTTCGCTTGATCCGGTTTTTATGGCGAACTCGTTTTCTTTTCCGTTACCATCCAGTTGGAGAAGAAAAAAGATAAAGGAAAATGTTTTAGGGTCTAAGTATGTTCAAGCTACAATCAACTACGATTTGGTGATAATAACATGCTAAATAAAAATAAAACGAATCGTTTTGGCGCATTTAAATAGTCTGCATCTTTATAAAACATAAAACGTCTCAATCATAACTTTACAAATACTGTTTAGTTCGCATGTATTTTCTTTTTTTGGTATGGCCTATGTTCTTTCTTTTTACCAAAATTCAAAAAAATAAAAACTATTAAAACGCCAATAATGTTTTTACAAAAGAGGATAACTTAAAGATACAACATTTAAATTACTTCAAGTGATAGCAATAAAGATTTGTTTATTATTTCGTTTCACGTTTATTTTGTAACAATGTTTGGATGTTTGTTGTTCACTTATTCTTGCTATTTGCAACTAGTTCGTCGGCTGCAAATGGTTGGTTAATTCACTTCAATCTGGGGTGGGGTCAAAAAGAAAAAAAAAAATTGTAGAGAACACTTTACAAGCTCTTCTCGATCTTGATGAGCTCATTGATGCCATCGTACATTTCCTTAACAGCTTGGTATTCAGTGAGACCCATGCGGCGTTTGTTTGAGATATCGTAGATACCACCTTCGGCTTCAGTGTGTTCACCACGTGTGCCACGGACTTGCAAGTTGTATTTACCAGCAATCTCTTCCAATTTAGCTTTGTTGGCAGCCAATTTTGGTACTTTGATGTGTACTGATGCACGGATGGTTGTTCCCAAGTTGGTTGGGCAGAAAGTAAGGAAACCTAAACGGTCGTGGTGGCTGAAGGGAAGGCGCTTCTCAATATCATTAACGGCTGTTACCAACCTCTTGTAGACTTGTCCTAAATCACCGCCCATTTGCATGGAAATGATACGAAGATGATCCTCTTCATTGCACCAAACCAAGAAGGTTTTGTTGTCATTGTGGTAGATACCACGGCCAGATGGCCAGTAACGGCAGGCATTTGCTGATTGCAAGAAACGATCACCTTCCTTGAACAAGAAATGATCATCGATCAATTGTTGTTGAACAGCCTTTTCCATTCCAGTCAATGGATAGAATTTGCCCTTAAGTTCACCTTCCAAGCCAGCCAAGGTAGATGAAACTTTAGCTTCCATTTCCTTGTATTGGGCTTCGGTTAAGCATGGGTTGAATGGGTATCCTTCCAAGGACCTACCGCAACGGACACGGGTTGATACAACAAATTCATTGTTGGGGTCCAAGTTGGTGAAGCTGTTGACATCACCGAAGTCCTTTGGTGGATGCTTATCTGTCTTCTTGAAACCGGTATGATAATCTTCAATCATTGGGTCGAACAATTCAGCGAAGACAGAGTAAGCCTCAGCATCGGGGGCATAGATACCGAATCCAGAATCAAGATTCTCCAAGCCAGATTGGATACAGTCCAAGAGAGTTGAACCGAAGGTTGGTGTCTTCAAGTTCTTTAGCTTGTCGAAGAGCTCCTTGCTCAAGTGCTTCTTCAAGAGTGACTTTGAGTCAGATGCAGCCAATTTGGCATAGCCTTCTTCCAATTTTTGTAAAACTGCAGCGTCAACCATGTTGTCTGATTTGTTTCTAAAATGAAAATAAAATATATATTAGTAAGCGCTTTTGTTTAGGGTAAATTATAATTACAAATCTATAAATTTTTATCAATTTCTTTTTGTTTAATTGTACTCGATAACTTGTAAATTTATTATGTACTTGAAGTTTATAGATTTTTCAATAGTTCCTGTAGATACAATTCTTCTTGTGTCACTTCTTGCTTTTGCGAATGTTCTTATGTTTAGTTTTGTTCTCCAGAGGAGCAGCATTTCATGGCCTTCTAATCTAGTCTGCAAACTTTATTTTCAATTAATTCTAGATGCTCGAAAGCAGCACGAGTTTAAATATAAAGTGTTTTAGTGAAATTTCAGATTACGGAAGAAAATTTCATTTTTTATATTTTTAAATATTGTTGCAATGAAACGGAAAATGTATGATATTTATCACTTCTATAAACACAATTGTCAAAAGGGTATCAAAGAGTACAAACCTATTAATAAAAGGTAAAGAATAGCTTGTTTTATCAAAAGGAAGATTTCTTCCAAAAACAAACTTAGAATCAGAACTTACAGAACTTGTAAACTCTTAAAATATATGAGGGAAAAGACAAAGTCCCATTACCAACTTCACCCCAAACCTGTTGCAGCAAATTTATTTGCTGTTAATTAATGCTATCGAATATATATACCTGAGTAAGCGTTTTCACAATTTCCTGTTAAGGTCAGGAAGCCTATTAATATCGATTGAAATTAGAACACTAGCGTGCTCTTAGGCAATTAAAGGGCTATGGCGGATTTTATGTCGCTGCTAATTGATAATCAATACAATGAAAAACTATAAATTAAAGCATTTTGTCGACAGATATTGAACAAGATGGACAAAATGTTCAATTTAGGCTACATACGTTTTGTACTAAAAGCATGATAATTGCATCATAAAACGAAGCAATGGAGGATCGATTCTGCAGAGAGTTAGTTTGTAGATAAGTCGTGATTCATACGAGGTGCGGGCATATTACTAGGGAGAATTTTTATGGAGTATTTAAAGTTTTGTGAAATCAATTCGAATAGAAAAATATACTAATCAGAAATCTAGTCATACTTTTCAGGGAAAGTAATACATAATACATTAAATATTAAAGACATTTTTTCGTTTTTTTCATAAAGTTTGTTGGTCCAAAGGTTTCGGGTATATTTTCACTCTTGTTTGAGTAATTTCAGGGCTGGATGGACGAAATAAAGCAAACAACACATATATTGGGTAAACAGTTTATAATTCGTTGTTCTACATCAAATTTGAAGATTGTTCGTTCAGGTAAAAACCAGAAGGCTTGAACTGCAGTTTTTGGATAGATGGTGGACCGAACTATTACAATACAATATCTTTTAATATGAATAGTAGATCTCACGAATCAGAAATACCAGTAAAATTTGTGATATCAAAGCAAAAGAATTATTCAGTGGTCGGTGTATTTGGTATAGCTTATTACCATTCTGACAAGACTTCAAACATTGCATATTCTAAGAAAGTCTCTTTTAAACATTGCTCTGGAAGCAATAGTTAGAGAAACACAGCTTAATGGAGCAAATGGCATCGTCACAACACTCAGATACTAGTCTTCGCAGATGACACAGTTATAATTGGAAACAAAGCACAAGATGTATAGGAAACCTTTTCCGAAATTATAGAAAGTTCAGCAAAGTCCAATCTGCGAGTAAATGACACAAAAACAAAGTATATGATCGTATCAAAACGAGGAAAACGATCAGGGCGAAATATTAGCCTTGACGGTCATAGTGCGGAAATTGTAGAAAATTGTATCTATTTGTAGAAAATTGCATCTATTTAGGGCTTACTGCAGAAAATAAGATAAAGGATGACATTCATAGACACATAGTAGCCGCAAATAAAACCTACTTCGCACCGATCCTAAAAAACAAAGAAATTGCAAGTCAATGCAGTCAGACTATTACTACGCCCAGTTCTGACTATTACTACGACCAGGGTCTGAAGCTTGGTTAGAATGCTAGCCAGGATTTTTAATGGTAGGAGGATAGGCCGACCAATAAATAGGTGGATGGATGACGAGCTAGAATATATACGGAAACTTCGTATAACAAATTGGACGAAAGACGGCTGTAAGAGGAGACTTCTAGAACGACTCCTGCAAAGACTGTAGCACCATTTAAGAAGAAGAAGAAAGTCTCTTAACATTAAGTGCACATATATTGTCAAGATTGATTCGAAAGAAAAATTAGAGAAAAGTATAGGCTAATACAAGTTTGAAGAGTGCTGAAGCAAAGAGCTGATGGATCTTGCTTTTGAACTCCTGACTGTTGTAGGAAGTCACACCAAAGAGAGTAAACTTAAGCCGACTCTACACGCCTGTGTGCGGACTTACGTTTGCTTTCAGTACCAACACTTAAATTTTGGAATAATCAACATTTGCCAGGTTGACATGCATTTTAGGGGCCAAGAGTTCTGAGATTTGAGATGAAAGTTCACATGTTGAATGCATGTGCCAAATCAATATAACTTTAGGGATCAGGGACTTAAGCCGCGTTTACATCCTAAAGTCACCGTGAAAGTGCACTTTGAAGTTCTTTTATCGGAAAACAAATTCTTATGCTTTTTTCTCTTCGGTTTCAAAACTTTCGTGCAACAGATTAGGATTAGGAAAAGTGCGGGTGAAAGAATTGACCCCTGCGGAACTCCGGCCGAAATAGCGGGGGAATTGGATTCAACGCCTTTCAATTCTACCTTGATTGAACGGCCTGAAGCTTTTAATCCAGTTCCTTAGAACAAAGTTGATACCAATAGCTTGGGGTTTGGTCAACAGAGCAGTGTCATACCCTGTCAAAAACTTTTGAGATATTTAGAGCAACCAGAACAGAGGTGGTATTCTCGTTGGCGAGTGACGTACTACGAGCGACGCTGTGGAATGAAACTGTCGATACCTACACTCGTATCGAGAAAAATGTCACTTTATACGCCACTTTGTGACAACTTAAAAAAGAAATTTTGCCGATTTACTCACCAAAAGTCTGTTAGATTAACAATGACAATACCTTAAGGTCGAAGTAATACATCTGTCACGTCACTCGACAACGAGAATAAGCCTGCAGACTCACCAAAGCCGGTTTATAAGCTCGGTGAAACACACAAACAGATCCCCGGTAGACCGTTTTGGTCTAAAGCCGTATTGCCTGACGTGTATAATTTGGTTGGATTCTAGATATTTCATAAGCTTTCGATTGATTATTGTCTTTATGATTATGGAGAGAACAGAAATAATTGCTATTGGGCGGTAGTTTAAGGGGCCTTTTTTTGGGATGGGTTGAACATTAGCTAGTTGTTTCCAAGAGTCAGAATACACTATTGTGATATGATGAAATATAAAATATTATAAATTTCTGAGGATGAAAAACTCCCATTTCCAAGTAGATCAATCAATTTAATTGTAATTATCAAATCACTGGTAAAACTCGGGAAACTAGTATTAATCAACAAATTATATTATCTGTTAACAAATTTGTAGTTGTTAAGAACTTTTGTTAATTTTTGCTCACAAAGTACATATTTTTTTCAATCTGTGATAAATGTAAATAATCATACCGTATTTTAGCATTTACATATTGAAATTTCTTAACACTTAAAAATAATATTTTTATATTTTTATAACTTTTATTCATTATTAATATTAAATATTTGTTTTTTTTTTACACAATTTTTTTATATATTTTATTTATTATTTAAGTTTATTTGCAATTAACACACTTAAAGCGCAAAGAAAAAAATCGCGGGTGCGGCACATCTCAGCAAAATTATATTTTTTACCATAGCATAAAAAGATTTTTATTAATTAATAAAGAAAACTGATACCAGGAATAAGATATAAAATATTGAAGAAAAAGGATATTTAGTATAAATATAAAAGAGAATATTTTTTATATTTATCAGAAAAATATAGAATAAATTTCGAATAAAATTATTAAATAAAGGAAAATAAAATATACGTAAAAGGCGCGTGCGCTTGCACAGTCGCCGTATAATAATATAAAAAAAATATTAGGCTCTTGTTTTTCGTCCTTTTTTTCGAAATGTTTGTATGTATGTGATTAGAATTTAGATAATATTATTAATTTTTTTTTATAATTTAATTTAGCAAAAATAATTTAGAATAAAATTTTTTTTAGAATAGCCACAGTAATAGCAACAAAGAGCAGAGGCGGAGGTGGTGATAAAAAAAGTATAAGGATTTAACAAAAATAAATAAGATGATAAGGTAGAAAATAAAAAAATGGTAAAGACAAGAGGAGAAGAGAAACCTTCACCACTCCTAAATCTGAGAATGGCCGCACTCTTACCTCGCTAAGAATACCATCGAATTGGATACACACCCTTCAGCGGCGTCAGTTGAACCACCTTCAGTGTTGGCGGCGGTATCATTGTCGGTGGCGGCGGCGGCGTCTGTGGCCGTCCCGTCAGTTTTCTCCTTAGATGCACAACCACCCATTTTTTTTGTTTTTTTGTTATTTGGGGTTTCTTTTTGTTGTTTAAGGGATATTTTTTAGTTTGTTGTTTATTTATATTTAAATGTTGCTCTTTTATAATAGTTAAAAAAAAGACTTTATTTTGTGTTATTTTTTTTTTTATAATTTGTATGTATGTAAGAAAATGTTTTTTTTTGTTTTTAATATAAAATTTTCACTTTTTTTATTTTATCAAAAAATCCTTAAAAATTTGTTTTGCTTGTTTTAATAATATATTTAAAAAAAATGTTTCCTTTTTTGTTTTTTTTTTTTTTGAAAAAAATTAGCTTATATGACAAAATCACAAAATATTTTTTTTTTGTTTTAATATTATTTAGAACACTTAAAAAAATATGTTGTTGTTACTGGTGTATAACTGTCGTTTTTTTTTTGTTTTTAAACTATTTGTTCTATTTTGTTTTTGTTATTTTTTAATTTTTATAATTTTGTGTATAGACGTAGAAAATATCGAGTAAAAATTTTTGTTATATTTTTTTATTTTTCTTATTTAAAGTTCACCAAAATATCTTAATAAAATTATTATTTATGCCGTTCAATTTGTTGATGTTTTTTTACTTTGTTTTATTATTTTTATTATTATTATTTATTACAGATTATAATTATAATAATCACACAAAAAGCGACAATGTAAAAAGCCTTTTTTTTTAAATTATTATTTATTTTTTGGTTTGCGTTTTTTTTAAGTTTAATTTATAAATATTATTTTAATTTATGTTTTTTATTTAATGTTTTTTTGTTGTTTTGGTTTTTTTTAAATAAGATATATTTTTTAGCGAAATGAAAATTTTATTTAAACAAATGTGCGTTGATTTTTTTGTTTTGTTTTATAAAAGAGAAAGCATTTTTATATTTTATTTTATTATTTACTACTAAATATATTAATAATATATATAGTGGGTTTATTTTCTGTTTGTTATAATATATTATTATATATATAAAAATTTTTTGGTCATAAATTTGATTAGTTGTGCGTTGTTTACAGATTTCTTCTTGTTTTTTTTAAATTTTTTATTTAATATCACTTTTTTTTGTTTCTCACTTATTTCTTTTTCTAAGTTAAAAACTTATTGCATTATTTTTTTTTGTTGTTGTTGTAATATAATATAAATTTTTTATCCAATTTTTTTTTATATTTTAAATACACATTTAGAAAAATGAACAAGTGTGTTTAGCAAAAAGAGGCGCGGTCGTTTTTTGTTGTTGTTTAAATTTTGATTTATAAATTTTATTTTTTATATTTAAACTTAAGAAAGATAATCACTGATTTTTTTTCGTCAATATAAATATAAAAATTATACACGAATTATAAATTATTTCCAATTTTTTTTATATTAATATAAATTTTATTAGTTTAATTTTCTTTGGCGTTTGTTTTGGTTTGTTTTATTTTATTTTAAATATATTTAATTTTATTTTTTTTATCTATTAAAATATTTAAAGATGTCACGACTAGCACGGTTTTTTCTGCTGCTTTATGTATGGCTGGTTTCTTTTCCGGATTGTTGAATTTAATTTTTTTTGTTATTTTAATAAACGTTTCTTGATTTTATTTAATTCATTTTGCTGCTACTGCTAACTAGGTTTTTTTTATTTTGTTAAAAATTTCCTTTGATAATTATTTTAAATATATTTTTCCTTTATATTATTTTTTTTGTTCGGATTCAAATTAAAAAATTTCTTTTTTTTTATGGAAGGTCGCGCCCAGACCTTATTGCGAGCGCGCTGCCAACAACGAACACAATCGGAAAATGAAAGGAACTAAAATGAATATGAGGCAGAACAATATACACTTTTAGCAGGAGGCTAACACACAGATCCTTCTTAAGGATATCTCCTAAAAATATAGAGAGAAGATGAGGATACAAACACATACACACTAAAATATATGTATATATATAAAAGGAGGAAAAGGATGTACATACCATATACACCATATTGAGAGAAGCAAAGAGAAAGTGCAAACACACGTAGTACCCTCTATTGGGTGGAATTGAAACGCGCGCAATTTTTTATGTATTTAATAAAATCCACATGGACTATGAAATGTCCTGTCGGCACTATAAGGAATCGTATCCTTTCTGTTGAGAAATGATTTGTGAAAGACTTTTCATATTATTTCTGCTAAAATTAATGTTTTTTAATATAATTATGTTAACAACTGTAGCAGCTGTAGACATTATACTAAAACCAAGCAGCAAGGATCATGTCAGATATCCTTTCAAAATCATTTATCAATTTCAAATCCGACACGCACACATCAATATAGTATGAGAATCAACACTGTGCTTCTCATCTCCAAGTAAAACATAACAAAAATGTCCTGGATGAACACTGATTAAATTCAACACTTGAACGTAGTTTGTTCCTAGCTGAAAAATACTGGGAAAAACTCAATTCCAACACAACTACATCTATGAAATATAATCAAAAATTAAATTACATTATTGATAGTAATTTTAAATATACCAGCCAATTCCCCTTTAAATAAAACCACATTTAAGCGCCGCGTTTATGTGTACCCCTACAAAAATAAAATTAAAAAAACAAAAAAGGATAAATGCAGACATTGAAAAAATCAACTAACGGGTGAATGTATAAGTTTACATACAGGGTGATTCATGAATATTTTAATAGTTTAATAACGTCATGCTCGTCTTTTTTGTGGTGTAATTTCTTTTATATCTTTTTCATGCTTTTATTAACATGAAAAGGTGCGCTCTCTGTCTTTCGTTCTTTGAAGGAAAATAAATAAAAAAAAACCCACAAACCAAGGAATAATAAAAAAAGGATATAAAACTTCAAGGAGTACACACTTCCTACTTTCTGACTCGACTCTCTCGTATTAGTGGTAAGGAATATGATGATGATGGAAAGCAAACTCATAAAGGAGAGTAAATTATTGATGAGTGGTTTATGTTTATCCTCCTCTTTGGTAGTTGAGAAACTTAACCCAGTCGTCCTTTGAACAAGGACAAGGAAGCAGAAACAAAAAAAAATAAAGAAAAAAAAAACACAAGAAGAAAGAACGAAGTGGAAGAAGGAAATACTTGACTTTTAATGGTTAATGGGTTAACAAGGTCCTTTTTTATATTGTAGAGTTTTCCCGTAATTATTGAGATTTGCACGCTATACGAACTTATATGGAATTTGTATGTTTTATTTATGAAAAAATTATACGGAGTTTTGTTGTCTTCTTCTGAAGGGGTTTTACGCATTGAATCAAGGATTTGGGATAAGATATATTTTATATTTGTCTGGTTCTTTGCGGTAAGACCTATGGGGTGCCACAGCGAGGGAAACCCAATCTTCGCTGGAGGGATGGCGTAGACCAGGACGCTCAGAGCTTAGGGATGCCAAACTGGATAACATCGGCTCAGAATCGGGACCGGTGGAGAGAACAGTTGTGAGAGGTCCTTTTCATTATTAGCGGTTTTTTGATATTTTATTGATAATCAAGTGCTATAAGGATTGGAGAATAATCTGACCTTTCTTTAGGCGAAGTTATAAATCTTTATAATCCCTTATAAAGGGTATACCAATCAGGGGCGGCACTTTTATAGGTGAAAATGGTGCTCTTGCACCGGGCGCAATTTCAGAAATTAAGATTTTAAGAAACAAATTTAAAACTTTGAAACGAAAATTGAAAAACTGTTCCCGTGCCTTCATTTTCATTTATTAAAAGAAATATTTCACATAGGGTTTGTGTCTTTTTCCATTGCCCTTCACTGCTAAGTTATTGTAATCGGGCCGAAAATCGAAATCGTAATTTTCCACGTATTTTCATTTTTCAAGGTCCCAATATGATTTTAAGCAAAATTTTTAGAAGTGGCGCGAACCAAAAAAGATAACGACTCCGTTGAGGTATCGTTCGAAGCGTATTAACGGAAAATTTTATATGGATTCAACAGAAATTTAGATAATGTTCAGGATATTTGTAATACACTCAAACTTGTGTTTTTGTGCGACCATTTTTCGAAGAGTCCACTCGGGTCGAACCCACCCTCTTCACGCTAAAATTCCATGATGCACCTAAGATCACTGTCCAAATTTCAAAACTAAAATTTAGGCTGTCATTGAACATTGATCACTGATACGGAAAAAGGCGGTGAGGTGCTAATGTTAGTGAAAAATTCATCACGGAAGCCACTCACACGAAAAGCATTGGTGCCGTGCAGTTATGGATATGTGTGGATCGACCCTTATTGGTATTCGACGAATTTTTCTTGGCGATTTTATCGCCTTTAATTTTGGACAGGCACGGCGCTGCTCCTACCACAATCCTAGCTCAATCAATCATTACTGAGCATCTACTAGAAATTTGGACAGAATTTGTTATAAAAAATGAAGGGAAAAATACATATACGATAATAGACATAGTTACAAGTAATGATTTAAACTTTGACCAAAGCCAACATGTGACATTATGGTTGCGATGCGAATGTGATGCAACAAGCTCATGGCAGCTCTCGGATCGATATGGTAAGATAAAAGATTAGCTCATGAGAGATAAATCGTAGTTTATGTTATTCTATACTACGGAAAAAGAATATATCAAGTTTGGTTTATTTACTATAAATTACAAATGGTTTTCTAACCTATTGTTATAAATGTTGATAATGCAGTTTGATAATCGATAACCACTTTAAAAATATTATAAGTGGGCAAAATTTTCAAGTGTTTCCTCGATTTCATTCGTTAGATAATGCAATTATGTAATAATTAAGGCATAACTTGTTGAGAGCCGGTAATACAATTTTCAATACAATTGCTATTTGGCGTCATTTGCTATTTTTGGAGTTTACTCTTTAAGAATCGTTTCATATATAGAAGAGAACAGTATGAAAAATAGATAAAGAGTACAAATCAAGTGTTAACAAAAAAAACCTTTAACTTGATTTTGATCCACTTCCACAACCGATCAAATTCAAATTTTGCACATATGAAAAGGTCGCTTGAAAATGCTTTTTGTAAAAAAATCAAGATGGCGGTTCAAAGATGGCGGCCGATTTTTGCATATGTGTACCCAGCCACCCGGCAGAGGTAATGACCAATGAGAAGGTCTGACAGGTAGAATACAATTAGTGGGGTAGCGTCTATCCAAATCCAAAATGGCGGCCAACACAAAATGGCGGAAGACTAAAAAGTAGAAAATGTAACCAATCAATCAACTTCAAATTTTGCATACATATATGAAAAGGTCGCTTGAAAATGCAATCTGAGAATTTAAAAAAATTAAGATGGCGGTTCAAATATGGCGGCCGATTTTTGCATTTGTGTTCCCGACATGGGTATCTAATTAAAGTTCATGACCGGAGG
Source organism: Thereva unica (assembly GCA_949987705.1). NCBI lineage: Eukaryota > Metazoa > Arthropoda > Insecta > Diptera > Therevidae > Thereva > Thereva unica. The sequence continues at coordinate 124,723,897 of OX465282.1, forward strand.
AATACAAATAGCGGTGCAGCGTTCATTCAAAATGGCGGAAGACATATAATAGACTAAAAAGTAGAAAATAAAATTAATGTAATATATAAATAAACATATTGGTTCATTTACTTTCTTTGTTTGAAAACACAGTTCATAAATAAAGTAAATATTGATACACCACAACATAAAAATGAACATGAAAATGAACTAGTATCTTTAGTTTATAATAAAAGATCCCTTCCAATTTCTTACACATCAAATGAACGCACTTTTATGCAGAAAAAATTTTCTTCTGAATTACAATGCATTAAATTTTAATATGATATGAACAGGCCTTGTCAAGGAAAATTGTCGGCATAACAAAACATAAAGAAAATGGCACAGGGAATTTCCCCGGCAAAGCAAATACAACGAGAGAAAATGGACTTTTTAATACCATACACACACATATGGTGTGTTCGCGTACTCGCCTGCGGGTTCCATCGGGCGCTAGAAAGCGCTCGAAACCGCCAGATTTATGTTCTGTTCCGTAGGAACGAACTGAAATCTGGCGCTTTCTGGCGCCCGATGGAACCCGCAGGCGAGTACGCGAACACCCCTATAAAGTCTAACAGGTTTATGTCATTATTATTGAATTGAGTTTTGACATTATTGCAGTTTAAATATGAAATGTTGTCATTGAGGACCTTATCTTTATTGCTTTATGTAATCTAATAAAGATTTTATTGAATATATTTCTGAAAACAGGGTTTTATGGAGATTTTTTAACATTACAGTAAAAATTTATTTGAATATTAAAAAAGGAGCTAATGGTGGGTTGACTTAACATTATAGTTTTTTTCCAAAGGATTTTTGATATTCAAGACTATACTTTTTCACATCACTTTTTTTTATATTAAACATTGAGTCATTGTTCAAAAATTAGAGCTATGATTCACCCTATATTCTGACAAAAGCCATGTTAAATATCATTCTTTACCCCCGGATGACCCGAAGGACAATAGAATAGAGAGAGAATAATATGATTCAGTTTGGAATAGGAAAAGCCCTCTATAAGGATACAGGACTACAAGACAGGACGATCAATACACAACAGTGCACAATACATTCTTGTTCGCCTGTTTTATATTCCAGGGTCTCTGTCCAGTTCCATTTCTTCAACTACAATTTTCAAAGTGAAAGCATTTTCAATGTATAGAGTGAATACATATATGTATATTTTCAACACTAATCCACTTTCAGCTTGTATCTTTTATGCACATATAATAATATACAAATATATACAGGATCAAAATGAGCACTATTACAAATGTACACACTAAGCCACCGGAAGCAATCTCTATATTATGTATACAAAATAAGCGAATGTGTGCCTAAAAGTATGTAACCATATTATTTGCAAGTGAATTCGATTAAAGGATAAAAAGGATATGCCGCTTTCACTATACACAGTTTAATGTCATTGTGCGGCATATGACAGCAGTAGCAACAGAATTGTTATGCGTCATGTGTGTTGAATTAATATAGAAAGAGAAGAAAAAAGACCGTGCATGTCGCCACAGCATTCAAATAGAGGGCGTAAGCACTCGACACCCATATTTAGTAAAGGGTTGTTCCGGGGGCTTTCGCCTCAATTTCTAATATAGTTTATTTACACACAATTTAATATTCAAATATTACGAAATTATTGACTGTATTTTTTTTAAGTAAGAATATTAGTTTTTTTTATTTTAAATTTAAATTATTCCGATAATTATGAAATTAACACTTTTCTTATATTATTTTTTTTGTATAGCCTACAAAATTTTATATATCTACTACTGTCCAACAATTTCAGTAAACTGAGGCAACAACTACTTCAGGTTTTTCAATCGGCGTGAAACAATCGTGAAATCAAAAAATTCATTTTTAAATGATATCAAAGAACAAAAAAAAAAAAAATACGAATCGTTGATGATTCAAGGGGCAACATAGAGACGTTGTGGAGGGTGATTGTAATTAGAACTGTTTGTCGATATCTTTTTGTTGTTATTTGAGCACATACCTATATGGGTGATTGTCATGAAATGGGGGTAATGGCTGGCTGGCCGTTGTTCTCTAGCTACAACGCCTCTAACAAATTTTTTCTGGGGTGAAAATCTCCATCCAGTAATAAAACATTCTCTCCTTCATCGCCTCCCGCGGCAAGCACTCTTGAACAAAATGACGGCCCTTCGACCACCGAAAATGTCGCCTCCGTAACCTGTCCATTTTCCGCTTTTACGTCACGGGACTACGTTTACGGAAAAACAGTGCATTATTGCCGCGCGCCTAGGGTCTCAAACGATAGCAGCAGTATTCCGAAACTGATCACCGGTATGTATTACGCGGGCGGATACCTGCTTAGTTAGATGTCAGTGTTTACATTCTGACTGTTGTTTGTTGCAAATTTCAATAAAAACTATAAAAATAGCGCACACGCAACGACAAATTGGTTGTCAAGTGGCACTAAGTAGTGAAACCGAATCGTCACAAGTTTCTTTATGAATGTTTATCCTCGCCGGACGTTTAGACTGTGAACAATTTATAAACAAGAGAGCAACCCTCAAGAAAATTATCGAAGAAAAAAAAACTGTCGCCTCCGTAATGTGTGTTTTCGTTGTGATATGTGTTGCAAATCTCTTTTAACTCGGTTCGGTATATTTGTTTGCATTTGTAGAGCAAGCAAATTTTCGGAAAAATTGTTTGCTCTCATTGATCATGAAAGCGACGGATTTTTCGATGAAATGTCGCTACCGTAATTGTCGCCTCCGAAGCCATATAATTTCGGCTTTTCGATATAAACTTCTCACTGTCTATACCTCGTGTGTATTTATGTGGAAATATACAGAAAGTACTTCAAAATAATGTTGAAAACACATGAGAAAATTTTTTTTCAGCACTTTTTTTTTGTTCACAAATTTTTGTTCAAATCTCAAAAACTCCCATTTCATGACAATCACCCATATACACAGAGCCACATATCCATCAGAGAATATTGTAAATTAATTAATTAATATGAAATTGGAATATTTAAAGCGCATGTGTAATAACAAAATATAGAAATTTGAGTGAAAAGTTTATTATTAGATTATAATAAAAATAAAGGTACTATATCTATATTTATAGGTAATATACAGTTTGATTTACTGTGTGTGTTGTCAATGTCATTATCTAAGCGATTTTGGCACTGATAATTATTGCATTTTGCTTGCTTTTTTCGTTATCTTTTCTTATATTTGTTATCAGAATATAAAACAAAAATTTTAATCGATGCAAATTCCCAATATCGTTGAAGTATCTTATGAAATTTGCAATGAATGGATATTATATATTTAAATAGTTTCAAGTGGTGATAAAATATTAATTTCTTTGCATATAAATAATAAGTGGAAAACTGTTGTGAATTTTATTTAAATTCACAAACTTGAACTCAGTTAGTGGGAAATAATTCGAACTCTGTAAACATTTATCACACCTTTTTTTTCTTCTTGAGAGGTATAGGGTCCGTGGTGGCCACCAGGACCTATTACACTCTTCTGTGATAAATGTCAATCTCATTAAATCGCTTATGGCACATGCATATGGTATGGATAGGAAAATAACAGAACAGGTTTTCAAAACTAGTTAAGTATGAGAGTTCGATAGCATTGGAGTTTGCACACTTGATTACCATTCCCGAGGTTCGAGGTTCGATTTCACACAACGCCTTTTCCAGCCGGGCCTTTTCGAAAACGTCAATGACAGGTTTTCAATTCAGATCAAGATTTCGGAAACTTTTTGAAGCAAAAGTCGAGATTTCGGATACTTGCCAACGTCACATTTGATCGAATTATATTGCGCAAAAAATGCATGCTGGTAAATACCAAAGCAATGTGAAAAAATAAACAGCAACATAATAAAGATGGCAATGGATTTACAAGAAAGGTAAGAAAATTTAAGTTTCTATTTATACTCGCTGCACTTATAAGCCAATAAAATATCGTGCGCCAAAACAATTGGGAAAATTAAAATCCCTTTTTCCAGGGGCAGTGAGAGTCTAAAATTCCCCCACGAAAGTTCATTTGAAAAGAAAAGTGTCACTCCGTTGTTTAAAAACCCAAATCATCCGCTCATTTATATCCCTAATTAGAATTCAACGATATCGCTGCCACTCTTGTCTTGGTCAGATGCTATGGGGGAGTGTTGTTGGCCGAAAACAAATATCGAAGAAGACATTACAATGCACGTGCGCGTCCCATCGGTTGGTTTGGTTGGCCATGGTGCATTCGTCCCAAATTATAATTTTGCACGTTTTAAGGACTGTAGAAATTTTTGTGTTTTCTATAAGTCGAGTCCTGAACTTTAGGCATTATCTTTCAAAATTGATATAACTTTTAGTATGTTTTAATACTAATAAGGCCAGAAGAAGTGTTTTATGCCCCACTGATCTCAGTTCAATCCACAAAAGTTGTTTGACCGGCTAAAGACCAGTTCATGCAAAAGCTCACTGGATTTGGATTCCATTATTCCAGTTGATTATTCTCTTTTGAGCGAGCTTTTAAGTTGACCGTAATGTCAGTTCGAGTCCAGCACGGCGTATCCTCAGTGAATATGTGAAAATTGTGTGTGAACTGAGGTTATTCAAAGTTCAGTTCACCAATTAGCTCGAACTTGTGCAGTTCGGCCGGTGAAGCCGAGGTATTAAAGACATTCAGGGGTGATAACACGTAAGATATTTCAATTGACCGCTTCATACAAAAATTCAAGTCGAGCCGAATCTTACCCAATCTCACGTGGAGAGAGGGGGGACTCGGCAAATATCAAGTAATTTTTTTTAAACAAACAGTGTAAAATTGCGTGAAAACTAGGTTAAATTAGGTAAAACACGTTTCCTGTAGCCTTTCAGACCAAGTCGGCCGGCGAAAGCCGTAGATTACTCAGTCTGACTGAGGTAACCGCCTGACAGGCTGTAAAGCCATGATTCCTTACAGATATACGGGCGATAACGACAGCTTAGCATAGACTCACGCCTTGATCACCCGCGGAAAGCGAGAACGCGAGTGTGGATGGTTTACGCGCCTTGTTTTCCGTTCCGTGTGGATGCGGCGCGAATTTTTGCGGTAAATTCACGGCTTGAGATTTTCAGGCACGAACTGACCCTTATGGTAAAATCTAGCACCCGTACTGCATAAGCCAGTAGTCATATGCTAGCTATAAACGGTACAATTGTGTGAAACTGAGTTGCACAAAGAAATTTTCGATAAAATAACCGTCTTCTTTTTTAAGTCAGTTAAAAAACAATAGATTATTAATCTCTTTTATAAAGTAGAAACAACAATGTGGCCTAAAGCTAACTTGATATAATTAATAGTGGAAATTTTACTCAAATTTTGCTTTTCGTTAAATGTAAAAATATATGTACCTATAACATAAAAAATCGAACGAACACAAAGAAATTGCAAAATGGCGAAAACTACAGAATACAAAGTAACAAAAGGTGCTTTTCAACAAGGAAAACAACACTAATCTTTTGTTAATAATAGTTTAACATGTTTATGACTACTCGACCAAACTTTGATTCATATGCAAAAACCACAAATTAAAATTTATGATAATTTCTCTAATATATAAAAAAAAGTCATAAATTACGACAAACATTTTCAAAAATTATTTATACAATCTATGTGACAAGGATTTATGGTTATATTCCTAAATATATTAAGGAGTAGAGAAAATGATAGATGATCGCTGTGAACCAAGCCAAGAAAATTGTTGTAAATTTACTACCAGAAAATTACAAATAATGCTTTTTTAATAGTTTCTCTACGTCAAGTTGCATTTGCTCTGTTCTTATAAAGAACACACGTCGTTCCTGCTTCTTGATCCCCCCAAAGGGAGGCGATTCTGCATCTGTCACGCATTTATATCCTTTATGTTCTTCTTAAATGAAGAAATAAAAACAAAAGATGCAAATAATCACTTGTGCCGGTGACAATGACAGAACTTCGCAGACAGGAAGTTAGAAATCTTCTTCTTATCTTCGAGTTTAAGACAATAAAAACCGATGAAAAGGAAAAGAAATTCTTCTGTCAGTACCACCATCGTTTATGATGATCATCATCGTCACTTCTTGCCCCCTTTTTGTTGTTCTTAAGATATACACTACCGTGCAAAAGTATTTGAGCACCAACGTTTTTCTCAATTCTAAGAAACTTATACCCATTTTTATATTACTTCTTTCGCAGGATTTTGAACTATCAATAAATACATCTCGTAACGGTAAATTTTTTTTCAGGAGGTTCAGCTTTATTTAGTTTCAGTTGTTTGAGTGATTTCTGAGTTTTCAGTATTTGAAGTAGTGTCGCTTGCTCAAATACTTTTGCACGGTAGTGTATATTAAGATAAAGGAGGCAACATAAAAAAAAATAAAAAATTTAACATGTTGTAGCCAAGTCGGCACATTTTGAGTAGTGGTCACCATACTGGTAGACTAAATAATATTCTATATGTGTGCAGTAGCCGCCATCAGCAGCAGCGTTCTTTTATTAGTAATAACCGGATGTCGTAATTTAACCGCCACATATGAATATAGACGTTATGTGGCGACTGTGGTATAATCGGAATATATTGTTTATTAGTGACGACTACATTTCTGGGGTCAAGAATGTGAATGGATGGATATTGGTGGCTCAGACAGTTGTTGATGATTATTTAATTGTATGCCCACTTTTTATTTGCTAATCGTACGTGATTCAACATTAAGGAATGAAAAGAAATTCTAAGTCATTAAATGAAAATTTGCAAATGTCATTTCTGAATGGTGGCACAGAACACAGCAATGGCGCTGGAAAGTTGAATTTGTTTAGGAAATTCTTTTAGAAGGAATTTTGTGTGATTATTTGACGTAATTTTTGAGCAACTATGGGCGGGCAGATAAATTAATTGAGGAAGTATTTTAATTGAGTTGTCATATAGAAATAGATAAAAGATCGGAGCTATTTATCCTAACACAGTAAATAAAATGTAGTACCTTAAGGCCCAATTATAATGAACGGATTTGAGCGGATTGGAATGTCAAAAGAACCCATTAGATCGGATAGGAAATTGACTGGATTTAAACGTCAAAATTTATAGTAAACAAGAGTGCAAACATCATAATTTTTAATCTCATATACTGAGTTTCCATGAGAGTTCAACCAGAGTTGAACCCGAGTTGAACTCCATGGAAACAGTCGCAGTCAAGAGTTTTCGTTAAAGATTTTCAACTCTGCTCAACTCAACGAAAATAGGTAGGTTTTTGCCTTCTTGTTGCAATGTTTATAACATTTCCGTTATACAACGAACACAATAAATTAATTTTATGGTCCATGATCACTATTTTATAATAACAAAAATATTACGTCAAATTTAAAAACAGCTGCTTGCTTAATACAAGTACACATTCAGCTGTCTGTACACAGGCAGAAAAGTCAGCCATGGAAACGCATAGAGTTGAGTCGTTGAGTTGAAGTGTCATTTCAACTCAACTCGACTCCCATGGAAACTCGGTAATTGATGAGTTGTTCGCCGGTCAACATTTTTGCACTTAATGCTGTCTCCACAGGACATATTTTTTGTTAAGACATCTGTCAAATTTATGTTAGATTGTCAGATTAATTTTTACCCGCCGTCTAGACGAGACTTTTTTTTCTGTCTTGTCATCTGTCAGTCTTACAATATGTCTCGTGTGGACCGCCAACATTTTCATGTGAAAATATACGGATTCTTGACAACTGTGAAAAAGAAAATGGCGGCTTACTTTATTTTAGGTGTTTTTCGAATTATTTTCTATTTCTTCAAACATTTTCAAAAGTACAACCAAATTCTGAAATTTTGCAACTTTCATAATAGTATTTTCTCCAATGTTACTAATTTTGCACACATTGACTTCGATTTAAAAATGAAATAGCATAACAGAATTTGCCTACAATAATTTTTCTGTCTTATTTCGAAACGTATGTCTTAACAGAAAATATGTCTCGTCTAGACGGCGTCTTAGTAAAGACATATGTCTTGAAACTTAAAATGTTAAGACAGAATAGGTTTCCATGGGACATTTTGTAGACATAACAACTATCTTAACAGTAAAAATGTCCAGTGGACGCACTAGTCATCTCAGAACTTCGAAATTTTGCATGAAGGTCCCGTGGGGGTCTTCCATGATACATCTCGAAGCCCGATTTTCCAAATTCAACATGGCCGCCGAAAAACGACCGAAATTCAAAATGGCCACCCAAATATGAATTTGCAAATTGTGTTCCGATTTCAATGAAAATCGGTATCTGGGGGATTTTTAAGTTGTAAATAAAGAATTTAAATTTCTAAATTCAAAAGGGCGGACGAATTTTTCCAAATTGCATTCAGATTCCAATGAAAGTTAAGGGGGATGTATCCAAAATCAATTTTGCAGATTTGCTCTCTTTTTCATTATATCTTTTTCCTACCGCGGACTGTGAAAAATTTTTTTTTATTTAATGGCGTTGCAACGCACGCGTGGTTTTTGCTAGAACTGAATAAAAGAGGATCAAGCATTAAACCTTGCGGAACACCACAGCAAAGGATGGTTGAGGTCGAAGCACGATTATGCAATATTACCTGTTGCGAACGGTTTCTTAAGAAACTGTGCTTAAGCTTGAGAATAGACGAGGAGAAACTAAACTGTGTGTGTAGTAGAGAAGTAGAGGGTGGTCAACATTATCAAAAGCCTTGGAAAAGTCTAGTAGATAGCAGACTTGGCTCCCATCTAAGCAATTCCTAATGTCGGTTGTGAGTTTATAAAAAGTGCAGTATCACAGCTATGGGATTTTCAGAAATCAGATTGACAGGGATTTATAAGTTGATAACGTTCACAGAGCTCCAATCCAACTGGAATACTGCAACAGACGTATAATATATCATGATCTAGGAAACGGAGCGGAGAGAGCGTAAAAATATTTCAAATGATGAATTAGCGTAATCCTAGTTGATGTTTATGAGCTTTAATGTAAGTTTGCTTGAATTTCGACCAAAGTCAGAACAAATTATGGCAGTTTTCGTGTCCCAAATGAAATATATAAGTGATATCTTAATTGAGTTCACATACAGAACTTGTAAATACCATTGAAAAATGAAAACTTTATTTACAGACTATCGAGAAAGCATCGCGATCGATTATCTTAATATAATTTAACAAATTCGTTGATGCGTGATGCTTCTGTAGCGATTTGGAACAAGTGGTTATCCTATAATAGATCTCAGTTCAACGCCCTCAGTTTATTCTATCGTAAGCTTCGGTTCAAGATCTATAAAATGCCATCATTAGGTCAGAAGCGTAAATGATGTACATAAGACCCTACTTTTTGCTATGGGAATTTTAAAAGGAAGTTTGTGTTATTTACATAGAAGAAAAAAACGCGCAGACTTGCTGATCAAAATTAACACAAAAAATCTTTGTTAAGAAATAAATTTGCAGGTCATGATAAACAAATATCGTAAGCTTTTTTATCCTATTTTTTTGTTCATATATGTAAATAGTAAAAATTTTTGTATCAAATGTTTACCAGTTGCCAACACCGGTGTGGATACGAGATATCAGAAGGGAAATATTTAAAATTCTTGAAACTGTGTAAAAGCTTTGGTAATAATATACATATTCTAAATTGAGGTTTATATATTTTTAATATTTTCAGAATAAAAACCACTCTTGACTACAATCGCTGCTCATATCAACAAACAGAAAGTACGGAATAACGAAGACCGGTTAGTAGTACAATGTTTAGTAGTACAATGTTTAGTAAACAATGCTTTCTACCACTCATAATAACACATAAAAGGAAAAATATTACACTACATCACTCCGAAATCCACTTTCTTTTAAATTAACATATTTTTTCACACAAAATATCTATATACACCTTTACCGAACATGCTCAAAAATATTATTAGCCAATTCACAAAAGGTACAAAATTGCCATTGCGAACTACCCTTGGGATGAGATATCAGTTATAAAAATGAAAGTAAAAAATTAAACTTACAGAATATTCAGCATATACATTTTTTATATCTTTATTTGCTAGACGTTTAGCCGGATAAGAGACAGGCACCTTCAGGAGCTCTAGCAAACAAGAAAAACTTTATGACACTCTTAATCTTAGCAATTGCTTGATTTACCTACTTAATTTTGAAAAAGTACAATTGTTAAGCCGAAATGAGATTTTACTTAATAAAAGATATTTTTTCTTTTTTTTGGAACAAAGTTGAGACAATAAACGATAAATAAAACGTGAAACGAACAACTTCTAAATTTAACAACACAAAACAAAAATGTAAAGTAAGTTTTATGATGTAAATAGTGTAGTTTTTGTGCAATTGTTTGAGGTAATGTCGATGCTCTATATCGCCTCGAAATCTTTTCTATTCTATTTCGTAGCGATGCGTCAGATTCCGAACTGTCATTCAACTGGTTTTGTATTCAAGGGGCATAGAGATTCTTTAGTAATCCATTAGTCATGAAAACCAAAAACCAAGTTAACACACAAAAAAACAACACCTGGAAGGTAAACCAGTTATGGAAGAGGTCTCCCAATGGGAAAAGCTTGATTACGCGCTTTGGAATAAGGGGAGCTTTTTGTCGTTTTAAGCTAGAAATCGTTTTTGAAAAAGTTCTTAAATTTTCTTTTTTTGTTAATTGCGTGCATTAATGCGTAAAAAACAAAGTTCTAAATTTACTTACTTAACCTAGATTAGAAAAAGCCTGATCCCGATAATGAAGTTCATTCGCTCGAGTGTTAAGCGAAGAGAATCGTTACAATGGAAGTTTAAGTTAAACAAAGTTTTTCGATCATTACAATGGGAACTCTATAACTGGTGTGAATTTTGCTTTACAGCAATGGAGTTGCTTTACAGCATTATAATCGAAAACTTTAGTTTTCAACTATGAGTGTATGAGTTGAAAATATCCGACAGTTAGGAAGTGAATTATGATACCCAAGAGCGAAAGATTAATCCTAATTTATTGAAGAAGGGTCAAAAACTTTTAATCACTTCTAAAACAAATAGATTCTGGAAAATGTGAGCGAAGGTTTTAGAGACGTATCGAATATTCTTGCAATATCAGGAGTAATTTATCAGGCCTATCTACACTAAGGTATATAGTTGCCTCGATTCCCAGAGATCCGGCGGATCACAAACTCCCTCCGCAGTTAAGGCTCCCTTCACGATGTTTAGTGATTCTAAGATCCGCCGGGAGTACTGCCATATTAAAATGCGGATATAAATACTCCGAAATTAATCAGCTGATTCTTTGACAAGTGAGAAAAGTCAAAGTTGGTTTTTGAAGTTTCTAACTGGAAGATTTAACCTGAACACATTGACAACCCCCATTTTGTATGTAATTAGGCAGACTATTCCAAACTTGAAGCGAATGGACAAAAAAGATCTTTGCCCAACTAAGAAAGATTCTTGGCAGTATAAATAACGTTCTTCTAGATCTAGACGTACGTCCAATTCGGAAGTATTCATGTAGATAAGATGGGCGGTCGGAGTGTTGAAGTTTAATAATAATGTCAATGCCTTGAGGATTCATCAATTGTGCATCCCAGAATAACGAATATAAAACACGTTTGATAAAGTAGGAATGTGTTCATAAGAACGATAGGTGGAAAACGGTCGGTATCTAATTTACTCCTATACATTGGAATTCAAGAAGATTTAGAGGCATGAAGTTGTAGACGGTTGAATATAGACCATTGATAAATACGCTTGGGATCTGCATTTATGTCCGCAATACAGTTCTCAACCAGTCCAAGGCGTCTGTTTAAATAGGGGCCGTATTTGGTTTCTCGAGTCGACATTGTCGTCTGTCGATAAATAAAAATTGGCATTTGGCGACACGATATCGTCTCTTTACGTGTCAATAAAGACGTTTGACGATTATTAAAAAGCTCAATTTATGCATGCAATAAACTTTTAACAATTTCTATTTTAATTAAATATACGTGATTTGCTCCCTTGTAGTAATACCACCCAATTTGATGGTTTTGTATGGCTGCGCTTAGCTGTCGATTTGGTCGTGAAACCAAATATGAAACTTAAAGAAAATCGAGAAGCTTTTTTTGTCGAGTCGATCCATCGACTCGAGAAACCAAATACGGCCCTAGGTTTGAACATCATCTGCATACATGTGGAGTTTGCAGCTTGTCATGACACTGCTAAGAACATTCATGCACATAGAGAAGAGTAATGGCTCCATACTACCCTGCGGAACACCGCACGTTATCGGTAAGAGATCCGAAATCGAGTTATCCAACAATACTTTTTGGGAACGATTCTGCAGGTAGCTACGAATTAAAGAGGTAACAGAGGTGTGAACCTCATTTGGGTTGCCAATTTGCTAAATAGGCGCATGTAGTCAACACTATCAAATGTCTTACTGAAATCATGAAGAATGAGAAAATCAACATAACCGGAGTCAAGAGCCATTCGGAAGTCAGTAGTAACCTTCAGAAGTGATTTCACAGCTATTGCCTTTGCGAACCAGACTGTGCCCGACTCAATAGGGACCCTGTCTTACAGTGACTGGCCATTTGCCATGCCATTAGTTTTTCTAAAAACATAAGACACTTATAGGACAATAGAGATATTCAATGCAATATTACAGCAGGAGTTAGACGATCAATTTTAATACTGCAACGCAATATTGCAATTGAAAAATTGATCGCCTAGCTTCCGGGGTTAGTAGCCGCCATTTGCACTACCCTTCCGCCAAGTCATTCAGCTCATTGGATAATGTCTAGTAGTAAGCTATACATTTGCGGGTACGAGTTCGGAAATTCGAACGGTTCAAGTTATGCCTTGTTGGTTAAGACATAAATCACCCATTAGCTGCATGTCGTCCACTGAAAAAGTGGGAATTCTGTAGAACCCTTAGATGTATGGATGGGAGTATTACGGCATAGAGCCAAAATAAACACCCCGGCACTATATAGCGCTATAATTCAATCTAGTACATTTTGCTCAGTAAACTCATGGTATGATATTAGGAGGTATCAATTTACAAACTGATACTCTGAACTATGTACTAGATTTATTATTTTTATTTTAAAATTAGAAGTTTTTCACGCGAAATATGTCGTTTTACTCAGCGGTCCCCCAACCAAGTTTTAACCACGTGCTGCTTGACCTCTGTAATCGAACGAGAACCGGCCTATTAAGTATGTAATGGTACCTTTCAAGGTCAACACCATAATAGCCCGTTTTCTACGTCCTATAGAAATTCGTAAAACTTGCTTCCTTAGGGGCATGACAACAGCGATCAAAATTCACTATCCTTGGAATCCCCCTCTTCCATGAGACCAATTATCTGTTCAAAGCACTACAGATTAATCAGATTCAGTATTATTATAGTGAAACTTCGTTATAAGAATATCGCATTATACTAAATCATTTTATGAAATCACCAAGTACAAAAATTAACATTCTATTATAGAGAAAGAAAACATTTCCGACAATAATAATAATACATACCCCTCAAATAAGTTTAACAAACAAAATTCTCTTAAATTTAAACAGCTAACAAAAAACAAACACCATTATTTTCTTTTTATTTTCTTTTGGTTTCACCAACAAAAATCTCCACAAAGCTTTCCTCTAAGCAAAGCGCAAATATTGTAATATCCATTAATGTTGATCATTTTATTCCTCCTAGGGATACAATTCGCCTTTTCAAGGGCACAACAGAGGTCATCAAAATTCAAACCATGATGAAAGCCAAACAATAACCAGCAGAGTAGAAAAAAGAAAAAAGGTCCGTGCATATGATAAGGATAAAGTATCAAAACAAAAAAAAACTTGAGGCTTTTGTATTTACCCTTATAATAAATAAAAGGTTTTCTTTTTGCAGTAGCTTAATGCTTAGCTTCCCGTGTATCCCCTAGTATTCAATTATTTCACGATAAGCTTAGTCTTTCCGTTAATGCTTTTCATAGAGGCATTTTTGCGCGCTTATTTTTGTATGGATGTGTGCGATGTAAAGGATGTTATGTAACCGTTTCTATAGTAACAATATGTATAATTTAATAGGAGCGAGGATTTGTTTTTTTTAGAACAAAACGTTTCTTTAGTGCTTTGTTTTTACTTTTATTGTGTTTATTAAATAAGAATTTTGTTGTTAAAAAAACAAAAATATTTTTCGGTTATTTCTTTTCAGGCATTTCTGAGTTATGTGTTATGTAACATTGAAATCGATTGGCGTCTAATTTTCAAAAAAATAAAATCACAGTCTTAAGCAAATTTTTTTTTTGTTTTTTTGGCAAATATAAACAAAATCTGAGAATAAAAATATAAATTATCTCTGGTGTTTTAGCGGAATTTAACTATCTAAAAAAGCATTTTATTTATATTTCGGTAAACATTTTTTTTGTTGGGGGGAAAATGGTGTATAAACAGCAAGCGCGAGATAAAAAAATAAATAAAATGAAATATTTTTAAGTTGTTTTTCTCTTGTCAAGGAATTTTATAGGTTTAAAGTTTTTTTTTGCAAAATTTATTTTGTTAAGTTTTTTTGGTTAAAAATGCGATTGGAAATTGTATTTATTTATTTTTTTATAACTTAATCCTTTAATGCGGATAGCAGAATTGCTATACTTTAATTTTTCAGTTTTTTTAAAATTTCCAAGTACAACACACAGCTCATAAAACTTCAAGTAATGAACATCAATATAAGTATGTATACTGTTCTCTTGCGTATAGAAAATTTTTATCCGCAATGCTGGCGATGCTATTCTGAAAATTTATTCATTGCCAGCATTGCAAACTTAGTGGTTTAACCTTAGATCTGGGTGGTTTAGACTTGCCTTTAGTGGGAAAAATAATATCCAGTGGCTAGTGAGTTTTTTGGTGGTAAAAGGAAAGTATACAAAATGAGTATTGGCCATGCACTAAACCATAATAAGACAATACTTATATAACAACCATTGTCCATTGCCAAGGTTGATGAGCAGTGGCGTCAAATCCATTTTCTGAAGTGGAATGAAACCAAAAATACTAACAAATTTTCGTATGAATTTCTGCAGTTTCATGAAGTATCAGGATTAACTCGATTTAAATTATTGTCCGGACATTTATGCTTTTTCATTACTAATTTTGCCACATTCTAACACCGATGTTGAAAGGCTTTGGCAGCATAAACATTGCCAAGAATAAGGGAACGTCTAACCTTAGGTGTCACCCCTAATATTAACGTCGTTCATAGCATGGTGCAGTTCCTAGTAGGAAGCTTAGTTTGAGGAATAGAAAAAGGATAAGATAGGTTAAAGAAAGTCTATTGATGCATGAAGAGGTGGCGGTGAACCTCCAGTTTGAACTCTTGATATTGTATGAGTTTAGAGACAACTGTCGGGGTTAGCGGAAAATGTTCTCGTTGGAGTCTTACGCCTTTTGAAAAAGGTGGATTCCGTTAACCAGCTGACAAGGGCTGTGACGCAGGCAGTGCCAGACTACTAGACGGAACAAGGAGGTGTGTCGTTCGCTAGGTAACGACCCAACCTTAGTGGAACTTTGGTATCCCTATTAACCAGGAGCGCGTTCAAAAACCTTACTATAGTAAACCACGAGGTAAGCTGTGGTTATGCTACATCACTTCACTTAACCACGAAAGTTTATGTTTAACCATGGAGGTTTTTGAACGCACTGTGGTTAACTACGTGGTAAAGAAAAATTAAAAATTTTTTCCATAAAATAGTGTCGGCTATTTGCCTCAATTATTTCCAATAATTATTTATTTAAACTAATCTCACAAATCCCACTTTGATTTGTTCATTATTAACATTAAACAAATGTCAAAAAATTGTTTTTATTCTTCTTCTTCTTAACTATCGCTAACCATGCTCCCGAGCATGGTTAAAATTTGACTACACCATGGTTAACCACGGGAGTTTTTGAACGCCAAAAAGTTATGCTCGTGGTTATGTTGTAGTTAACCACGGAGTTTTTGAACGACAAAAGTTTACCATAGTTTACCATGGTTAACCATAGTAAGGTTTTTGAACGCGCTCCAGTTAAGCTGACATGATGCGATATAAGAGTCGCGTATACCCTTGGGTGGCCCCTAGACTATTATTAGACCGTTTTTCACTGTAACCAGTATTTTACTTTTTGGCTTCATGTTCATATTAAGGAAGTAATTTCCAATTCAAGTGATTTTTTTAAGGAAAATAGAAAAGATCATGCATTAAAGGGTTAAAATAAAAAAATATATTTAAAGGTAATAAATATTTTTAGCACCTCTTTTGTAAGCCACTATTGATTGTACCAAAGCTTTTTTCGTTCCAGTAACCAAGAAAAGCTTATTTCGTATTACGCGCATTCTCTCTCGAAGCACAATTTGTTGTTACATAACGGTAAAAATGCCTGGGCACCGGAAAAGCGTTGGTACAAAGAAAATTTGAAAGTTACATAACACATTACCTACATTTTTGTTCTGTTATAAATATTCTTACAGGTAATAATAAACGTTTTTCTACTACTTCCGAACACTTTTAATCTAGTATAAAATATGCTTTGCATGGCCGTATTCCCGAACGCTGTTGACTCATGCACACTTGACCGATTTTTTTAAAAGAGAGGAATCGCGCGGCCTGCATGCCGCTGCCGCCGGGCCGGGATTTAGTTCTTTTTTTTGCCCGGTTCCTTACTTTTTTCTCTATTTCTTTCTGGCTTTTTTTGTTGTTGATAAATCAGCCGCGGTTCGGTGGATTTCAATTGAAAATTAAGTTCCCAAACGTCAATTAAAGTTGTTCGCTCGACCAGCTTGGTCGTCGTACATAGAAATACGTACAAGCATTCGGAGATGTCCCCCAAGTACGAAGTTGTTATAAAGATTCTTGAATTCACTAAATAATTGTGTGCATTTTTTTATTTTATTTTAGTTTTTTTTTTACATACATAGTTGTGGCCCGGCAAATATTGAACTATTTTTATAACGCAGATGGGGCCACACTAGAGAGACACAAGCCAAGTGGGTCTTAGAAATTTGATATTGAAATTCTTTTTTAGCATGAAATTTAAGACGCGCAATTACCACGGCCGTGCAAAAAAAAGAAAGGGCATACCGCCAGCGGCTGGCAGCACGGGATGAACCGAACACAATGGATGATTCATTGAAGTATAGTTTTTTGTTACCTCCTTTTTTGCAATTACCGGTTTGTATCACCTTTTCAAAAGAATCGAGCAAAAAAATTTCATATTTGTAATAACTCAAGGCGGGATTCTGTATATATGCATCTGAATAGAATTTTTTCGTTCTTGCATGTACTACACTCCACTATTTTATTTAAAAAGAACTTCGATAAAACAGCATAAAATATTTAAAGTTTTAGAACCACTAGAATATTTTCAGAAAGAGAGTGAAAAACCCCCCAAAAAACTTCTCCGTTCCATAACTTCTCCACAATCACAAAAAAATATCACCAATAATTTTGCACAACAAAATTCTAATTAAAACGAGCATTAACTTTTATTTATTTTTTTTTAAACAAAAAGAAATTTAAATAAAAATTATATTTATTCTTTAAACTTTGTATTTTTTAACAGTAAAAAAAAATTAATTCTTGTGCACCTCACCTCTGAATTTACCAACCGAAGAATTCAACTTTCAACGAAATAATGATCTGAGAGATTCTTGGCGTTTTCGCTTTGCCCCTGGCTTTCAGCGCGTTGGTTAGGTGGTGCCGTGCAGCGGCCACTTTTGGAAACAGCACGAAATTCGTATTCGTATATTCGCCTGCCTTTGCCATCACCCCCCGCGGGCACCCTTACCCAAAAATTTAACCCCGCGCTCGGCGGCAACCAACGGTATTTCCAGCCGTGTATATTGACATTTCTGTTCATCAAATTCTGCCGATGATGTTCTTCTTCTGTTCTAACATTTTAGCACATAGCGAAGCGAGTAGAATACCTCAACAAACTTCGATGTGTTTGTGTTTTATGACGTAGCCACAACCAATCAGAATCTTGTATAAATTTTCACGGTCAATTTTTAATCTTCTGAGCTTTTCTTTTCCCCGAAAGAGAGCTTTAAGATTTGACCTTCTTCCTATTGGGATAATTTTTTTTATCTTTAAATAAAAACAAACTTTCTTCTTTCATGAATTATTTTCAATTTCTCTTTTTTTGATATCTTGTTTACGTGGTATTTGATACCACCACGACGATGATGCCCAGGGGGCGCACCCAAGCTTAGGTAACCATAGAAGAAATGGGATACGTAGGGAGAAATATACATAAATACCGTACGGAAAAACTCACCTGATTTCGCTTCAGAGCTTCAAGGTAAAATTTATAGCAACAACAACGTCCAGGTCAACGCAATTTCTTGGGTGGCTGCCTTGGTATGGGGCCAAGAGGAGCAAAAAAGTGCGTGAGAGAAAAGATATTTCATAACACACTATCCCCGCGACGCCACAGGGGGAGGAGGAGGAAATTCGGCTTTTCCTGGGCGACTCTGACGCTCGAACTTTATAGTTACTTTCGAAATATCAAAAAAAAAATTTGCACGGACTTTTGAAAGAATATTTTTTAAAATCGATTATTATATTCAGGATTTTTATCTAAATCTTTTGTTTTATCATAATTATGTTAATAGATTAGACATAAACCAAGCTTCAGGATTTCGCAGTGATAAATAATTAATGACGACAGGAAATATGTAATTAAATATAATTTGTTTCTGTGCAGAGTGCTTTAACTCAATTAAAATTTCAATGGGCTATTTAACTTAAATTACTATTTTAAAACGGATTTTAATTTTAATTTCTCTTTTATTATATTTCACAAGTAGTAAAAATTCATGTTTCGTGTTTAATTTGTATTTTCTATAAATTCGTTGATTTTTTTACTATAATTATGGTAAAAACTTTTTATTTTTTCCAAGTAAAAATCCTTCCAGAAATGTTACGTAATTGTTTGTATACAGAGTTTTCCTCCCAAGAGTGTTAGGTAATATCATGTTTCTGAAATTTTGTGCTTATGCGCATATGTTTATCCCTTTGAGAGAATATTTTTGGGTATAAATCTTAGTTGTTTAAGATTTACATACTTATATGTATGGTAATCTTTAATAATTAGGGGTTTTACTTGGAAATGATATAAGGTTTTTTTTAAAGGAAAGTTTTGGAGAAAAAAAGGGGATTTTTTTTTTAATTTTTTAGTTTATAGGATAGTTATTGTAATAGGGTCGGAAATTAAAAACGGATCAGTCAACATATATTGAAATTGCAACATATTGAGAATAGAAGTATGCATGTTTGTACATATATTACTTAGGTAGTTTTTTTCCTGCACGAAACCTGCGAATCGATCCTTTTGCAGGCGCTTCTAAGCAGAGTTTCTCGCGATGTGTTGAGGAACTGAAAAATCTTTCAAATTCAATAGCTTTACGCTTTAGCTGGACCAATACTGTATTTCAACAGTGCTGCAATTGCTAAGACAAACAAGGCGTTTCACATGACAACATTTCAATACGTTTTATTTAGCTTCACTTGTAACTGTTATGTAAAAAATCTTGCAAGTTCAATTTAAGCCACTTCCCGATTTTGCTGAAAATGTGCACATATGTATAGTTCGCGTGACTTTGCAATCTGGCCGTTTTGTAAAAAATCAAGAAGGCGGTTGGTTCCAAGAAGGAGATCCTGTATCTTGTAGCAGCTAAACTATTATATTAAACACAATATACAAAGTATTTTCACGTGTACTCTATAATAGACTACAACCATAGGTGGAAAGAATGTTAGGAGAGTTTCAATGCGATCCACAAGACACCAGCTATTGGTACTCATAGAAACCCTACAAAAGGCTGTAGTTTAATATAAAAATGCACATGTTATTCATCGATTACAAATATGTTTACGATAGTGTGAACCGTAATGAGTTATTTGATGCTAAGGAGCAGCTCGGAATACCTAAACACCTAGTGGAACTGACGAATAGATGGTGAATTATTTCCACCACTCAGAATTAATAGAGGATTAAGGCTAGGTGACGCACTCTTCTGCTTGTTATTCAACGTGACCCTAGAAAAAGCAGTAAGAGATGCATGGATTAACACGTTAGAGTGTATCTTTGATAGGTCAGTACAAATATTAGCTATTGCCGAGGATATTGCTGTCCTTGGAAGATCATTTGAGAACATTAAGGAGACCTTTGTAGCGCTTGGAAATAAACGAGTACAAAACAAAATATATGTGCACAAAAAACGACAGAAATAGCAAACAAAATAAAACGATCAACATCTACAATATAGAAGCAGTGGATGAGTTTATACATCTAGGCACATTTATAATAAAAGGTAATAAAAAATCGGCCGAATTGTTGTTGGAAGCTAGCAAGCGCCAGGAGTTTTTACCATAGCATATGTGTCCTTAAATCGGGATAATTTTCAGATTAAATTTTCGATATGTTAACTTAAGCACATAGTTGCTTGTTACAATCGAATTAAATCATAATATTAACTCATCATGAAATGCCGTAACATCAAACTTAACTTTACTTGATTTGTCATAACCCAACGAAAAATTCATAATATTTTAAGCGACCCGCAGACCAAGAAAATAAACTTTGGCATTGTTGATTCAATTGCCAAATGAAGAAATCGAAATGACGAAGATTACAGCATCTTAGCTCTTTTGTAACCTTCATAACTATTGTTCAGTGCCAAAAACTAAAAGTAAAATTTAAAATTAGTGATAAAAAAAATCTCTGCATTAACACTCTCAAAACAAACAAGTAATTACCATGATCTGCTCAACTTATACAATCAATTCGTGATGTATTGCTAGAATTCAATTTCAAATTGAGTCCAATTTCGTTCGTCAACCTTGAACTTGTTTTCTCTTTCATTGAGTGACAAATAATCGTAATTGAGGTTGAATAGAGTCAACAATGGATTCTGTTGCTGCATCAGCAGCAAAAAGAACACACAGCAAGAAACAGCCTCGAACTAAGAAGCTTTAAATTAGATGCACCTGATGAGTAATGAGGCGTGATGAGGCACTGAAGTTCTTACATAACGGCGCTTGCGAGCTTTGGCAGTTCGTATTTCAATTGTCATCGATTCTATTCAACACACAAAGCGAACTTCGTCACACAACAAGTAGTCAGCGCTGTCGCATTCGGATTTACTCATTTGCATACCAATCAACCCCTTGTGATTGGGGTGGGGAGGGTTTCCAAAATGTCACAATATTGTAGTCAAATCGTAAAAATTAAATCGAATGGAATCGTAAATTATCGAATTATGCTTCTTATTCGACGATGTGGAAAATTATCCCCAGTTACTGTGTTGACCTTAAGCCGCAAAATTGTTTGCTAATTTGCAATCGCTCTGTGTGGAAATTATCGATTGATTGAACCCCCACTTTTGTATACGTCGAATCCAGCGAGATTAATTGGGTAATAACTTAATGGCGGTGATGGATGGATAAGTGAAGTGATGCAAAATAACTTGAGGAGGAGTATTATGGAAGAAGTGCTTCGTCGAATGTGCCAGTAAACTTGTGATGTTATCCAGTGCAGGGAAACGTATTTATCGTAATGAATCATGGAAGAACCAAGAATCATCAAGTTACACAACAAAACATAAATTGCGTAATTGATATGACCAAGCAGTTCGTTGAGAAATCTCTCTCGTCAGACTTTGTAGCCACCAAAAAGTTATGACAATCAATTTATTGATACAAAGAGTGCTTTGTAACGCCGGATTTTCTCCAACCGGACAAAACAAGTAACAAAAAATCGGTCTTGCCAATATCAATGTTTTGTAAAAATTGAACAATTGTGAACACATATTTTTTTCGGAGAACAAGCAAAACACTGGCCTTTTTCATAATTGCATGGTTGCTTGCCTGCTTTCATGCATGCTTGCAAAAGAGCAACTGTCAGGTAAATCAGTTGCGCAATCTAGAAACTTTGCATTTTTGAATGAAAGCAATCAGCTGTCAAAAATTATGTCAAATTTGATGTCGAGTTTTTTCCCTTCATTTTCTGAGTTTGTTTACCGCTGAAAAATAAAACGAAAAAATGGATCGAGAAAATGTGATTAATGTTATTGTCAGTTTGTAGATAGATAACTCGGCTTCATTAGATCCCGTCCGAAAATTTGAAACTTCACAGCGAAAAAGAAGGATAAATTGTGTCTTGTTTAGCTCGTTAATCTCTCGTTTAAAAGAAGTTTTATCCTTGGGGTGCTCCAAACCTCTTCTTCATTATTTTCGCTATAGAATACATAATAATTTCAATAGTAATTTAAATTAAAATAAAACACCCTAATAATATCTAAAAACTGAAAATCTTGTGCCAAAATTTCACTTTTGGCACTTTTCTTCTTCTTTAATCAGATAAGCATGCGTACAAAAATAGTTGCAAGATTTGCGCAGACCTGTCAAGCAGGTTGCAGTTTTGAACAAATGATAGTTGCACATTTGCTTTTTTGAATACCATGCAAATCATCGATTTGCGCAACCATGCAATTATGAAAAGGGCCACTGTTCGAACTCGAGTGGTTAGAGGTTTGCAGGGCGCACGAGTAGATGTCGATGAACCTTACGTCTCAACTTGAGGATGTGGTTTTGTTGAAGTAAGGACTGAGAAAGATTGCTGATTGCTTGGCGAGTCTTGTATTGCCGGAAATCTAGCCAAAGAGTCGTCTCAAACACAGGTGTGACCTTTTTTGGTGTACCTTTACGCCACATGTGTGGAACTAGTTGAACTTCGCTGTATTGTGTATTGGGTAGGCTTTCATGCTGGGATAGTCTACCAGGCAGACCAGCCTACCTGTATAACTGTTCACCTGAGAGCTTTTAATTTAATTTATAATAAGGGGTATCATATAAGGGTAGACTAGTTGGCCCCGCCTAGTCTGTCTGTCTGGTCTATCTATCTTTCTTGTTTGTCTATCTGGTCTGTCTAGACTAATGTTGGGTAGGACACGATTATAAAAAGAGTTTGTAAGAGGAGCCTCTTTATCTTGAAGCCTCTTTACAATGTCTTGCTTTAAATGAGGCGAGGTGCTATTGTATTGCTAGCACGTCACGTAGTAAATGGCTCAAATGTAGCGATGCGGGTAGATCTATTGGGTTTACGAAAGAGGGGATACGATAAATGATGAATGAATCAAATTTAATTACAAAGATATTCTTTAAAATTTTTGTAAAATGTATAAGGAAAAACATATTTACATATAAAATGAAACTCCCTAAAATTGAAAATAACACGAAAATATTCCAGAAAGTATATTTCAATTTTACAATTGCACCTCGCCTAAAAAGAAATAAGAAATATCTCTCGAGTACAAAACTTCACTCCCTCAAAAAATTTAAGAATTGTTTTTTTTAATATAAAATTTCGCTCCCTCCAAAAATGTAAGAGATTTCTCTCCAGTTCGTATTTACAATCTCACAATATCTCAAATTGGATATTTTACTGCCGTAAAAGAAGTAAGAATGTCTCTCCATTTCGTAATTTACAATCACACGATACACGCTCAAATACCAGTAGTACATTATTTTTGAACCGGGACATTTAAAAAAGTTGAAGCCTCAGTACAATCTACTATCGTGTACGGGACAAATGAGCTGCCTCTTGTAAGTCCGGATCAACTCTAGTCTCTAGACTATCTAGTTAAGTTCTAGTTGTGTGTAAAACTATTATAAAAAATTACTTGGTTTAGCTTCAAAATCTAATTTGTATGCGAAACAAACGCAAGCATGCAAACGCTTCCCAAGACACAAACCGAAGCTTCAGCCCAAGACACAAACAAAAAGTTCGATTGGGAAATAGGTGGCACCGGACCAACATAGCTATACTACTAAACATGACTCGGTGGTCAATCAGAAGTAAAACAGCAATGCTGTGCGAGAGAGAATGCATGTGTGCAGACAGATATATTTTCCTGGCCAATCACAGAGCATTAAAAGCTTTTGTCGTGAGGCATGCAGCCCATGGGAAGGCGACCTAAAGCCACGTCATTTCTTTATGTGCAGCAAAGTTATGCATTAAGCTATACCTAGAAAACTAGTACCTATCTAAATCAGTATCAGATTCATTCTGGGTTTCACTTACTTATAGGGAAGGCTGTAGATACAGATGGCATATAACAGACAAAAAATTCGCTGAAGCCCACCAATATTGCAAAAATCAAAACAAAAGTTTTTAAATCAGGGATTACTACCTTAGGGTAATGACATCAGGAGAAGCCGTCTGAATCAGTGACAAAATCACCAGAGTTAACGGAAGCAGTTTCGTTGGACCGTTATGACTCTTAAAATGAAGTGAATTTCGTCAACCGATTAATAAATGATGAGTCCGCGGCATAGCCGGCTCTAGAATCACGGGAATGGTGTAAGGAAACTTGCATCGCACCCAGCGGATTTCCTTTGGAGAGTAGGGGTGGTGGCCTTGACGTTGGGTTTAAGTTTAATAAGGTTCATGCCTGACTTGGGTTGAACTGAATTTATAAACTTGAAAATCGGCAATTAAAACATACAAAGAATATTATCATTGTCAAAGAAGGATCTTCAAAAAAATACTACCAAGTTTTCTGCATAAAATTCGAATTTATTCTTAGATAATTGTAATTTTATCCCAACAATGACATGCTATGTGTTAAGTAATTTGGTGTCATTTGTTTTCGTTTTCTTATTGAAGTGAATCCAAAATTTTGGCAATGAACTTGGATTCTAAAAAAAGACTCGAGCGGTTTGGCCAGAAGAGACAGTTTCGAGTCGGTGCAAACCCGATCGGCGATTTTCGAAGATGTACGCACAAGCATCACCAACAAAATAAAATTTCTAGAGCGGAGAATGTTTTTCTTTCGATTTTTTTTTATTTATTTCCTTCTAATTTTTTGTGCAAATCAAAAATATTAAAAGAATTTGGCAAACATTCCTGCCCCCAAAAAATTGCACTTATGAAAATTGCTGAATAACGAAATAACTGACCCGAAAGCCACTCATGGTTTATGTCATTGCCCTGTTGGTGCTACAAATTCACATAAGATAATCCTTAATGCTGTAAAAAAGGAGGCGAAAACGAGATTTTATTCCTTCATAAATTAGAACTCAACTAGAAGAATGGACGGCAGTTTGCTGTGTGAATTTTTAAAAATAAAACCTCAGAGGCGCTGAGTTCGAGGTCTGCAAGCCGCGTTCTCTGTGAGTTACGATAGTGCGGCCTGCGAGGCAAGGACCGCCTGGCGTGCGTGTAATTTTGGACCAGACCGAACAAAACCTCAGATCACGAAAATAAAACAATCTCATCTAGATGTCTCCAAAATGCTTTCCGCTGCTTTCTGTTTCTTCCACAAATAAAGAGTCACTAAAATAGTGCCTGTCGAGCATTGTTGGGCACTTTCGTGACGGAGTCTGAAGGTTGGTGATAATGCGAAATCCGTGCTCGAGCCGCACACTCGCTAATTAGCCTGGCAGGTTTTGTGTCTGCGTCCGCAACAATTTTGCAAGAATTTTTAAAACATGACGTTATGAAAAATTGCCAAAATGCGTTGAGGAAGTGAATTATAGTCGAAAATGCGATTCTTTTAGGACAAGAAACCAAGGAGAGTTCGTTGTGTAAAGATGGAACCAGCGGACATGACTTTTTTAAATGAGCCCCAACGCAGACTCTCTAATTTGAAAGGTGCTGTGATGATGTATGCCACTATAAAAACGAAGGAAAACTTTGATATTTTAGATTCATTAATTTGTATTAGTTAATATTTTTAATTTATTAGGATATCTAAATTTGTTTTATTTATATACACATATTTCAATGGTAGACTATCAGGAAAAACAAACTTAAAATGGCCGGAAATAAGTGGATGGATGGTTCTTAACAGGTGATCCATTTAGAGGTGCCTATTTCTGTAGAGATTTTATGACAGATCAAGCTGGAGTTGTGCAAACTGTCGTGCTACTTTTGTTCAGTATTGTTTGATATTTCATAATAGAACGTCGTAGCCCAGCAGAGAGTCTACCACAATTATTCAGAAGAAGGAGATCCATTGTTCTCGACTAAAATTTTGTTCAGCGATGTGGCTTAATGACGTCAATAAGCAAAATTGCGTATTTGGACTAAAGAGCAACCCGAAAAGGTTCAAGGAATCCCATTGGCATTGGTTTTTGGCACATAATTCTGCGGGGAGCTCGCTTAATCCATCAAGGAAAGTGAGCCGATGACATTACCAAAACTTCTGCATAAATCATTGTGAAGAAGTCCCTATCTTTTGGCGCGAGGGCCAAAAGGAAATTGACCGTCAGCACCTTCACCACATGGATTATCTCGTTTTTCTTCAACTGCACAAGAGATTTTGAACGCTTTACGTCCAAAGTCGGCCATATTGTGTAAAGAGTGCGACATACTGTTGTTGTGGTCCATCCATACAGCCAGTATATAGGTGGCTATAAGAGCATTCCCATCTGGGTTAAGTGGGGTGTCCTTTCCACTTCGGTTCTCTGACTAGCAAGCTCATCGGCCCCACAGTTTCCCTTAATCCCCCTGTGTCCAGAAACCCAGCACAGAGTTTTATCAAACTGAGTGGCCGTCTCGAACAGAGACTGTTCACTAGCTAAGTAAATTTTCCGTTCGTTTTCCGACTGCTTTTAAACATTCAAAAATTTAGTAAATTTTCAGTTGGTTTTCAGCCGGGAGCAGCCACTGAGATGCAGCTAACACCGGAAAACATCGTGTACCAGCTTAATCAACACGAAACTCCAAGAAATAGATAAAGGAAAATAAATGCCTGGAAAGATACCAGCTAAACAGCCCCGCGACGTCAATCAAGAAAAATGAGATTAAGAAGGAGGTAGTATTTTTTTTAAACCCCCATTTACTTACAGGCCGCCGGAAGGTCATGGCCTGAAGGATTCTCGCCTTGAGACCAAGAATAACCACTTACTCACGGACCCCCAACTGCAAACTGCAGTCCAGGACAACTGACAAAAATCTTTATGTGCTTGAGTATTTATCGTCAATCCGAGTCTGAAGATCTGAACTTTCCTTGATGCCCCCAAGTAGAAATTCTTCTAGTTTTGACGAGGCTTTACGAGTAACTTGTTAGTAAATGTTAGGGAAAAACTATTCTAGTTTTACCCTACGAATAACTCGAGAGAAACGAAGTAACTCACGAGCAAAGACTGGAGAAAAACTAGTCTAGTTTTTCCCTACGAGTAACTTGAGAGATTGAGACAAGTATTTCTGATCCGCAGGTGATGGATGTTATCTACGATCGTTGAATTTTTCCAATACTCCATATACATAGTCTACTTCTATAGACTGTATTTAGCTGCATTCGCAAAATGGCTAAAAGGGTCGATTGTGAATCAAATGACATATGACGGGTTAGTTTTGGGGCCCTACTTAATCTACGATAGAATGATTTTCACAGCCCTGCCTCGAAATTTAAATAAGAAGAGCCTGCATTAAAGCATCTATATTACAGCGCGAGCTAGTTGAAGGAGCATCTCCTAAGAAATTCTAGACTTTGGGCTGTTTGTTTGTCGATCTGGAATATGGTTCCATTTCTTCTATGTAGGTGTTATGGGTACATTTTATGAGAGTTCAGCCGGCGAGGTATTGTAAGTTTTGTCCGAGATAACAACATACATATTTCGGTACCAATCGAGAATGAATTCAATGTACCTCTTTATTGAGTAGAACATAAGTTTGTGTTCATAAGCAAGGTCAGATGGTATATGGCTATTTTGCTTTATCGAAAGAAAAGACTAACGCTGAATGCCGTCATCAATGAACATTTGAAATGGGCTGGAGGGAACTAAGAGTAGACTATTTATAAATATAGTCTAGTAAATATTAGAAATAGAGCAGGTTATAAAATTTCTCCTAAGGACACGTGTAGAAATGGAGTCGGGCTTAGACTTTACGGTACTCAATATTATCTTTATTGAACGTCCGGAAAGGATATTCTCAACACGATCCAAATGCTGAATCAATACCAAAAGCTTGGACTTTAGTAGTTAACGGGATATGGTGTCACACTATATCAAAAGCTTTTGAAACATCCATAGCAATCAGACAAAATTTACTAAAGCGTTGCGCATTTCTGTTGAGGTATGTATTCTGTAAGTTAAAATAAAAGGTTTTCAATGGATTTTTTTGTCTAAAGTGATGTGGTTTAAGATAAGGTTGGATTCTAATATATTCTATAATCTTTCAGTTGATTACTGGCTCCTGGATTTAGGAGGCAATAGAAGTAATTGGGAAAAACATCTTGGTAAACAAATCCGATCAGGTGATCGGATATACCGATGTCATCAACATGGTAAGTAAACTCTGAAATCAACGAAGCAGCTAACGAAGTAGAGCTGACAATCATTGGGGAGAAACCCAAAGCAATGGAGACCACATGGTGTCAACAAGGTAAAATAAAACCTTTTTCGTACAAGACAAAAATCTATTACCGTTTCAGTAGTATTTCTTAATTTTACAGTAATATAATGTATCAGACTCTGAATTCTCACGGATTATCAAGAATGACCAATTTGTAGCAATTTGGTGGTGCCTTAAAAAACACTCAAATTACCCGAAAAGATAGAGGACATTGAAAAAACAATCTATTCGAAGTACGATAAAAGCCAACACCAAAAAATTTGAAGTCTTTATATCGTTTCCTTTCATCTCATCTTTCGTCTCAAAGGTTTTTGTTCGCTCACACTTTCCTTTGACAATAAACTGCCAGCAAAAAGAAGATTGAACCGTTTCCAAAATAAATTTAACTTTCGCTAAAAACACAGATTCGCCAACAATCATAAGCGGGCAAAAGGCGGACAAAAAAGCAGACCCAAGTGCGAAACACGAGTGTCACCGCAACGAGCATATCAGTTTCGCTTGGTGCCTCCATCTTAAAGCTGCCAAAATTGAGATTTCTGAAATCTAAAAATTGCCACGAATCCGCCAGACCGACAGTTGCGACTGCACCAGGAATAATTAGAATCGTTCCCCCGGCACAACGTTGGCCGATCATCTAGATCATTGAACCCGACCGGCAGCTGAGCTGCAACTGCAGTGGGATGTGCTCCGTCTGCAGGAGTGCATGGGCGCACAGAAGGCGCATAGCAACATGACAGAAGCGCGCCAGTCCGCGTCTTCTACTAGTTCGCTGGTATCCAATTTAGGAGCAGATAATGGCCTCCCCACGCAGAAAGCAATTAACAAAAGATTCACAGTCGTTCGCTTATTTATGGCAGTTGATGCGGTTCCTGTCGCCCGTTTCGAGGTGCAGCCGCTAGATTATATAGCTCGGGCTGCGGCGTGAATTCGTGTGTTTATGAGGTAATAATGGACGGGCCACGACAATGCACACCCCTTTTGACGACCTCAATTCGAAAATCGATCAGTTATTGGAGACATTAACAACCAACGCCGCCACAAACTGTCGGCCACAGTCACGCGAATCTCCTGGGATTGATTACCAATTTTCCGCGTCGTTTTTTCCTTCTTGCATTTCATATTTTCCGGACAGCCGGTGATGGATTTAAAGGAGCTCTTCTACAACAATTGAGCAACATTGACTTAATCCCGAAATTATTGCAAGAAAATCCCTCTTGAACCCCTCTTCACTACCCAAGAAAAATGGCCAAGATCCGGGTGGAGGAGCACTGGTTTATGCAGGAGCTTACTCGCGCGACGTGCCCCCGAAGTCGTGCTCTTGTACTGGGGCCGTAAAGGCTCCCTCTTCCAGCTTTAACATTAAACATTTACGCTTAATGCACGGAGGTGGTCTTTCATGTACGATTTGTGCGTTATTAATTCCGAGATAAAAAATTCAACGGAATTCTTGTGATATGTGGAAGTCATGCAGGAAAATTTCGGTAATTTGCTTCTGTTGCGCGGGGGCGGGGGAGGCAGTTCTAAAAGGTATTCAAGGTGAACGCATAAACAATTCTTCAGGCGGAGAAATTCTGTTTCTGCTCTGTAGGTGTTATGTTGATTTTTTTATCGTACAATTATTGACGTAAATTTCTTTTGAAATAACGAGAACGCGAGTATGTGTGATGCATAAATATTCTAGATAAAGCTTGGCAGTTTGTCTGATTTCTTGAAGATGATGTTCTTCAACCTTGTTAGTTGAAACAGTATACTAAAAAAATTAGAATCAAAATCTCATTCCACCATGGAGGGAGGATCCGTCAGAATGGGCCTTTTCTTTTCCGCTGTACTCCCAGAACCGTAGATTCAAAAAAATATCATCTTTTCAAACCTGGAGTGGGATCTGCTTGTCAAAGTGTTCGATTTAACTGCATTACCTACAAAGCAGAGAAGCTGTTACATAGAAGTAATCTGCCATAAGCGCTATCACGAGTATAAACCTTTTACTTTTTAAAACTATAAACTTTTTACTTTTTATAAACACTCGAATTTTAAATTCACGTCAACCCGTGGCCGCGCCCTACAGTGAATTGATCTCGCATTGCTAGGTGCTTTCTCTTGTAACCCCGCATCACACATACCATAAGGATTTTTTCAAGGTTTAGAAAGGATACTCATTCACACACTATCTTTCCCTAATTGCCGGCAATAAAATCTTTTGCTACCTCAGACATTTCACCCTTGCATACCTCTTTTTCCAGGAAAGGTTACATTTCAGCACTTTGCATGTGAATACGTTCACTCACAGCCACGGGAAGACACAAGTCTTGTCAAGATGTTTTCTTGAGCACAGGGCCGGGCTTTTGCCTGTTTACGCTCATAACAGTTCGGCCAACCTACCTTGTCACTGTCCTCAGTGATTGTGCCAGTCAGCCAAATTCACTCCCTACAGGAGCCATCATCAACACTCTCCAGTCAGAGCTATCACTCCCTATAGGAGCCACCAACAACACTCTGCAGTTAGAGCTATCACTCCCTACAGGAGCCACCAACAACACTCTGCAGTAAGAGCTATCACTCCCTATAGGAGCCACCAACAACACTCTCCAGTTAGAGCTATCACTCCCTATAGGAGCCACCAACAACACTCTCCAGTTAGAGCTATCACTCCCTATAGGAGCCACCAACAACACTCTCCAGTCAGAGCTATCACTCCCTATAGGAGCCACCAACAACACTCTGCAGTTAGAGCTATCACTCCCTACAGGAGCCACCAACAACACTCTGCAGTAAGAGCTATCACTCCCTATAGGAGCCACCAACAACACTCTCCAGTTAGAGCTATCACTCCCTACAGGAGCCACCAAACACACTTTCGATTGACAACCTCATCCATTAGGTTAGATAGCAGTATAGCCTCACGTCCACTAGATTGCGGGACTTACTTTATAGACTGCGTATCTTCTTTTCTTTTGAACCATCTGCTGCACCTTCTAATAAAAAGATATTAATTAATTCATTAATTCCATAGCAATTTATTAATTCAATAAAAATATATATATTTTTTTTTATCTATATAAGGACATTTATGATTGATTTTCTTCTTCGATATCATCATCTTCATCAAGTTCACCTACAAAATCTAAGTCGTTCAGCTTACACCATGGTTTCATCCTTTCTGCTGAGTGGACAGATTCATATGGCTTTCTGGTTACCTGTAGTTCCTCTGCATCGTTAATAACGTAACGATCGTTTGACAAAACAGTCTTCACCACGTAGGGTCCTTTGTATCTGGGTTGTGCCTTTCGGGAAATTCCGGTTGCTATTGGTTCGTGTCTAATTAACACCAAATCGCCTTCCTTATATGATTTAGGGGCCTGATGTGTCTTGTTGAACTTGTCTGCTTGTTTTTGTTGTTTTTCCGACATTCGTTTTAACACTCTTTCCTTTAGTTCGGATATTGGGATATTTTCCTCATCCTCGTTTTCAATAGTATCATGCAGAGCCAGGAGTAACTTATTTTGTAAAATATCCCGTGGTTTATATGCGAGCACAAGTTGGTGAGGTGTGACGTTAGTGGTTGCATTTTTTAAGGTATTGAGAGCCCATTGTATTGCTTTGAGATTGCGATCCCAATCTCGGTTGTCTAGATCTTGTGTCATGGTTGCGATAGCGCTTTTAATTGTTCTGAAGTATCTTTCAACTTGCCCATTCGATCGAGGTGTTTTCACAGTTGTGGCGATATGCTTAATCGAGTTTTCGTGGCAATATCTTTCAAATTGTTGAGATGTGAAAGCTGCACCTCTGTCTGTGATAATAACTTGAGCGGTACCAAGGTACTGACTCGCTTCGTTCAGTAAGCTAATAACTCCATTGCTGTTCGTCTTCCTAACAGCCTTCAATATAACAAGTTTTGAGAAAGAGTCAACTATTCCTATGATGTGAGAGTTACCACCCTTGCTTTTCGGATATGGACCTAAATGGTCAATGTGTATGGTATGAAAAGGAATTGGTTTCCGCTCTGGAGTATGCAGGATATACCGGTTTTCATCTTCGCTTCGCTTGTTGTAAAGGCAGTCGATACAAGTCGTGATATATTTTTTTACAACAGCCTTCATATTTGGGAACCAGCAGAATTTTTGCAATGTTTCTAGCGTTCGGTCAACTCCTGGGTGTCCTCTATCGTCGTGAGCAGTTCTAATTACGCGCCATCTAACCCCTTTAGGTACCACGAAACGATTTCCTTTTGGTGTTATTTTAAAGATTCGTCCTTTCTCCAAAGTGAAATTTCCCTTTATTCCGTCCTTTTTTGTGGATTCAAGAATCTCTCCGCTCAGAATTTTCTGAATCTCTACAATTTGTGGGTCTTCTTTCTGCAGCACTGATAGCCAGTCTTCGTCAGCCCGCAGCGCAATCACCAGTACCTTGCTAGTAACATCTGTCGCTTCTTTTCCTTCCTCACTTGGGCAACGGCTTAATGCATCTGCATGTGCTAACTTGTTAGCTGGTCTAAATTCTAATTCGAAGTCATATTCCGCTATTTTCAACCACCACCTCGCTATTCTTGGTACAAGATCTTTCTTAGCTTGTGTAAGTCGAAGAGAATTACAATCTGTTACCACTTTGAAATGTCTGTGGAGGAGATAATGCTTAAATCTCTCCAAGGTTTCTACTACAGCCAGAGCTTCCAACTCGTAGCTATGATACTTCGATTCTGCTTCTGTTGTCGATCGACTGAAATAGGATACTGGTCTCAAGTCTCCTCCTTTTTGTTGTAGTAGTATGCCTGCAATACCATGACTACTCGCATCTGTGTGAACTTCGTGCTTCGCATTTTCATCGTATATCACAAGTATCGGTCTCTGGGTTAAACATTCCTTTAATTTATTGAACGAATTTTCTGCTTCTTCAGACCAAACGAATGAAACATTTTTCCTCAGTAACATGTGAAGAGGTTGAGCTATAAAAGAGAATCCTGGTACGAATCGGCGAAAGTACCCCGCAAGACCTAAAAACTGCTTCACTTCACGCGCGTTCTCCGGTCGCTTATATGTTTCAACTGCTCTTGTCTTATCGATGCTCGGTTTGATGCCCTGTTCTGATATTTCATGTCCCAAGAATTTTATGTGTTCCTTAAAAAATTCGCATTTTCTCAAGTTTAGAGTGAGACCGGCTTTCCGAATTTCAATTAAAAATTCTTTTATGGTATCAGTATTTTCTTGCAAGTTTACAGACGGTATTAAGATGTCATCCATAAATGTTATGACTTTACCAGGTTCCATTGGTTGTACTATCCTTGCCATTAATTTCATAAAAACCGCCGGTGCGTTCGTTAGGCCAAATGGAACTCTTTTATACTCATAATGGCCTTCTGGTGTTACAAAAGCTGTCAAATGTCTGCTACTCTCATCTACCGGTATTTGATGGTATCCACTAAGTAAATCAAGTGTGGTGAATATCCTCTTATTTGCGAGTAAGTTTAGCACTTCCTCCATATTTGGCACTGGGAATGTTTCTCTTTTGGTGATTGCGTTTAATTTCCTGTAATCAACGCACATTCGATACTCATTGTTCTTCTTCGGCACTAAAATTACAGGGCTGGCGTATTCCGATGAAGATGGTTGTATAACGTCTAGACTAAGCAGCTCCTCAACTTGCTTCCGTAAAACTGATTTTAAGCCGTAAGCCACTTTATACGGGTGGTAACGAATCACTTTTTCCTCCTTCAGATTTATTGTCATTTTCATCATATCGGTTTTTCCTAGTTCCCGAGTATCTTTCGCAAAACAATCACGAAATTCGTTAGTTAAATTTATAAGCATAACTTTCTGTTGTTCCTTCGCTGCACTGCCTACGGTTATATCTTCTAATCCGATTCTTCCAGAATTCTTCTTATCTAAATTTCCAGTATCCTTTTTCTGGATTATCTCGAAAGTTTTCCACTTTTTTATTATTTCGATATCTGGTCTGTCCAAGTATTTTCTTCCCAATATCATAGGGACATTTTGAGCGGTATCATTAACAACCATAATATCAATTAAAATATCTATACAAGAGACTGTCACCACTTTTCGTATTTTTCCAAGAACCTTTGTCTGCTTATTTCCAAACCCAACAAGTTTCGCATCGCTAATTTTCATATCCCAATTATATTTCTGCAATATTCCCAGCACAATGGTGCTGCACTCACTTCCCAAGTCAAAGAAAGCTAGTACCTGTCTTCCTTCTATGAGTACCAATTGATGATACTCATCTCTCGGACTTGCATATTGTTCTTGTGTAAAATTCAAGTTCGATACTTGCTTTGTTTTGCATTCCCTTGAAGTGTGGCCTTTTTCCTGACAACGGTAACACCTTAAATTATTTTTGAGTGAACAATTTCTCGCATAATGACCTAGTTCATTACATTTAAAACAGATAAGTCTAGCCCTGCTGTCGGTCTCTTTTTTCTCATATGGATGATAATTAGTCCGTGCCCGGCGGTCTTTTATGTTATTTTCGGCGGAGTTGTAAATTTTATTGCGGGTATTCAGGGGCTGGGGTTTATTCAAATTCTTGTGAAGGAATTTTGAAGTGGCGGGTTCGTTATGGTAACTGAAATTTCCTTTTGATTGTCCCTGTTTTTGTACTTCTTCGAAATGTTTAACTTTCTGTAACAATTCCGGTATGTTGCCACAGTTTGAGGCCAACAATACATTGCTTAAATTTGGATTGGGCAGTCCAGATATAATGTGTCTGATTGTTGACGATTCATTAAGATTAATTCCTTTGGCCAGTGCTGCTACATGATAGACATAATCTTCAATTGCTTCCCCGGGCAATCTTTTCCTCTCCATTATCTGCATCAAAATAGAGGAATCGTCCTGACTAGTGGGAAAACTTCGCAGTAATTCTTCCTTGAACTCCGAAAATGATCGCAGAACTCCTTGTCTCGACTGGTACCAATTATATGCAGCACCGCCCAAGCGTAGAGTTGCGTAAAAAAGTGTATTTCTGTTGTCCCAGTCGTATAAATTTTTCAAATTCTCAATCGATTCGATCCAATTTTTAGCTGTCACAAGGTTTTGTGATGGATTAAATTCTGGGATTAATGCTCTTACTTCATTAATTCCCATTTTTAGTTGATGCGCTTCTTGGGAGAGATTCTCAGAACCGAGTGCCCTATCATCCTTATTTGATACGCTCCCACAACAACCAGAACACTTTTCTCTTTGACCCAATGCCTTTTCCCTTTTTAACAATTCGTTCTCCCATCGAAGCAGCTCAATTTCAGTGAGGGGGGTCGCTTGCAACGGCACTGGTGCACTTCCAATTCCACTAGCCTCGTCGAAAAGACTATTCTCGTTTTCTTCCGCCATTATTATTTTAAATTTAGTTCGTAAAATTTATTTTTCCGTAAGTATATTGGCACTACACACCGATTTTGTTTATATAATTGTCCTCAAAATCTTTTAAGTTTTCCTTTCTATAATAATCTTTATCGCTAGTACTTACTCTTACTTTGGGTCAATTGCTTACCCTTCCTCGACCAACTATAGTGGTTTGCTCACTCTGGTACACGCAGTTTATGGTTTTGCACTAAAAATACCACACTAGTCCAATTTTATTTGTCCACTTTAATAAAAGTCACAACTTTCGACACATAAATTTTAAAAAAAATAACTGAAAATTCCTTGATTTCGTTTGGGTTTACCCCACACCTGAAACTATGAACCTTTTACTTTTTAAAACTATAAACTTTTTACTTTTTATAAACACTCGAATTTTAAATTCACGTCAACCCGTGGCCGCGCCCTACAGTGAATTGATCTCGCATTGCTAGGTGCTTTCTCTTGTAACCCCGCATCACACATACCATAAGGATTTTTTCAAGGTTTAGAAAGGATACTCATTCACACACTATCTTTCCCTAATTGCTGGCAATAAAATCTTTTGCTACCTCAGACATTTCACCCTTGCATACCTCTTTTTCCAGGAAAGGTTACATTTCAGCACTTTGCATGTGAATACGTTCACTCACAGCCACGGGAAGACACAAGTCTTGTCAAGATGTTTTCTTGAGCACAGGGCCGGGCTTTTGCCTGTTTACGCTCATAACACGAGTAAAAATAAAAAATGGCTTTACAACGGGCGAACATGGGCCGTTTAGGTCTGTAAGGGGCATAAGAAAGCCGTATAGTTTTTAACCATTTTTAACGAGAGCACATACGGGCCCAGGACAGCCAAACTTGACTAAAAGATATACAGCCTTATTCTCGTTGTCGCATAGCCCAAGTGAGATTTTTCTTAGGCGGTGTCACGTCACTTTGAATATGGTATTCTCGTTGGCGAGTGACGAGGCTACGAGGTACGTTGTGAAATGGAACACATTTTCATTTGACAGTTGAGTTTGACATATTTTACAGTGCTATGTTTGTTGTGAAAAACACGTGAGAATTTGTAAAAAAAAGAGTTAAGTTGCGTTTTGGTTTTTGGATGTTAATTTTGTATGATTTTTTAGGGAATATACAATCGAAAGATTTTTTGTTAACCTTTTTTCTGCTTCAATTTTGCTAAAGATAGAACTGTCGATACCTACAAACGTATCGACAAAATTGTCACTTGACACTTCCACCTAGTGAGAATTAGAATTCGACATTTGTCGATGTAGTCGCCAGGTGTCACTTATATTGACAATGAGAATACCAATTGAGGGTCGAAGTGACATCTCTCACGGCACTCGACAACGAGAATAAGGCTGATAAATGACCGAGTATTGAGCTATACATACGGGTATACGACGGGCATATATAGGCCAAGTGTATAACATTTTTGTTATGTACAATCTGCCTTTGGATGATCATACTTAAAGACTACCGTCATATACGGCCGTACAGTTCTGCCAGCAACCTTTTAATGCACGACACATGGCTGAGGACTATATTTCAATGACGGTCGGTGCTCGCCCGTTGTAAGGCCATTTTTTATTTTTAATCGGGATGTTAAAACCTAAGACTGAGAACGAACTGCTATCTAGGTTATGACCTTCAGCAGAGCCATTTTACAATTGTTAGTATTATTAGATTTGTATTGTAGATTTTAGAGGCTGGAGCGCTATTCGATTGTGTAACCATACACAAAAGGCTATCCAAAGACGCAGCAGGGTAAAATATATGATATACAGATGGCTCCAAGGTAGAAATGGGTACGGATGACGGTAGCA
Source organism: Thereva unica (assembly GCA_949987705.1). Classification (NCBI taxonomy): domain Eukaryota; kingdom Metazoa; phylum Arthropoda; class Insecta; order Diptera; family Therevidae; genus Thereva; species Thereva unica. The sequence continues at coordinate 124,761,471 of OX465282.1, forward strand.
AGGTTGAACTGCTTGGAGTGCGTCTCTTTGAAACTATATTGACATTATCTAAGCTAACTTGAAAAGGGTTCATGTTAACAAATGAATTTGTTTCTTCTCTGACATTCAAGCATCAATCAGAAGAGGTATTCTTTGTCTGCCGAAAAAAGCTTTGAATCTACTATATTAGATGGCCAGTCGGCAAAGCACCGTCAAGGTGGGAGGACGGTGTTAACTTTGATGCAGGCAAAATTCACCAACAGAAGAAACTGGAAAGGGGCATCTGGAGGAAGAGACTTCGAAGAAGAAGAAGGAAGACCGCCAAGCTCCGCGGACCCTGACAAGGTTATGGGCACGGTTTTTTGTAATGCTTGCGAAGTGATATACATCAGGCAAACGATAAATGGAAAATATTATGTCAGTATTATTGCACAAATTAATCGAAGAAATAAAAAAGGTACCCATTTGATATTAGAAAAAAAAATTATGAAATTTAATTTTCAATTAATGCAGCTGCCTTAGCTAGCCTAGCCGACTACCATCGCAGAGGTCAATGTTTCGAATTCACTCCACGGCATGGTTCTTCGCCTTTCCATTTTCCCGACCTAGATTACTTTCCTTCTTACTTGTCTTCCCAGTAGTATAGCTATGCCACTACTGGCGCAGTGATGTCATCGGTTGTGCACTCGGGTGTAAGCTATACCCGAAGCAAGAACCCGAACGATGAGCTGTGGATGTGAGTGCCACTTATGTGAAACTATTTGCAATGGCTGCAGTTGGTTAGTGTATCTTGGGTGGGCTTTCATGACGGTGGGAGTCTTAGGTGAAATTTTGTGGCGGGTTTTGTGGTTAGTGTGTTTTCGGTAGGCTTTCATTGATCTATCTAGACTGGCTAGTCTATCTATTCTGATTCGCCTGGTTTATATAACTGTCTGCCTCTTTGTATTAATTTATTTATGAAACATTATAAGTTGAATTAAAGTCCCCAGTTAGGTTGATCTGCTTGGTTTATCTTGTGTGACTACTCTGAGATTCCCCACAACATCTCATTCATTCACCTACCACTGAGAAGTTGAAATGCATATTGGGCCCTCCCTCCGCTCAGCCCTCTTAATAGCCAAACATTATTGCCTACAAAATAAAATTTTCGAAAAAAAGAGTTTAAATTGACCAAAAAGTGATTTTTGCAAACTTTGACATGAATAAATTCGAAAGCGTTAAGTTTGCGAAAAAATGATAGGAGGACTTTTTGTAGGCAATAACGTTTCGTATTAACTGATCGAAAAAAATTTCCAAAATTCCAGTTTTTGAGTGAAATTTTGACCAAAAAGTGATCTTGGAAAACTTTGATCTTGATCTTTGAACTTTCAAAGGGTTAATGGGATCAACGTTTTTGTAAGGACTCAAGTTGTTGTAGAGAATTTCATTGTCAACATTTTGGGGCCATTCGAGCGTGGTTGTATAACCTATAGAAACAGAGATACATGAAAAACTCGGGAAAAACGCGATATCTCCGGCGACCATGTTTTTTTTTTGGATTTCGAAATTGTTTTCTTAAAAAGTCACAAGGAAGCTGTGGACCAATTTTCAGCCATTATGGAGTTTTGTCTCCTTAAAACGCTAATTTCCCCGGACTATTATTTGAAATGTTAATTATATAAAAGATTAGCGCAATTGATTTTTCAGAAATTATATAAACTCACATGCCCATCACAACCATAACTGATTAACAAAAGATTTAAATTTATCCATTAAATATTCCGGATGTAGACCTCCAAAATGAACAAAGGTTTAGTCAAACGCAAATCTAATGAACCTTCCTAGGAATATTCCCATCACCAGAGCACGAATAGAATAGTCATGCAAAGTTAACTAACTAATCATCGTTCTATCAAGGTGAGTGAATACCTTCGGTCGACACATATTCTCTGCTTTATTTTTGTTTGGTGAAATGAAATTCGTTCTCGTGTTTAGTACAATCAGGTGTAATACAACAGGCACGTAAACAAAAACGTACTTACCCCTAAAATTGTTGACACTGCTGTCCCATGGAAAACGTGCCATTGGCTTTATGTCTCGCGATGTATTATGTTTCAGCACGTTTCTAATAGTTTAGTAAGGTTTGTGGAGTTCTTTGTAGTTGGTGGTGAGTTTATATGGATCAACGGGGATGGAAGGTTCACTGTACAGGTAATATTCCATTCTTAATTGCTGTCTTTAACTACAACTAGTAGAACTCGTTAATTTTTTACAGCTTTAGCTACTAAATTTATGTTAGTAAAGAAAATATTTAGGATTTACATGAATTAAACACGAACTGGGGGTGGAAGTTATGTTGGAAAGAAGTATTAGTGTTAAAATTAGTATCGGAATTGATAAAGAATGTTAGTGTGGATTGATTTATAATTTTTATTCTTAAACTATAGAACTTTCACCCTTTAATTTGTTTTCAAGAAATATCTTCCAATATTTCTAAATTTGTGAAACTTTCTCCGCATAAAATTGGCTTGCTTATTTCAAAAAGTCTCTGATGGCGATTCGCAATCATGATGTTCAGATCACGATACGACACACATCGACTGTCATACACTTTCTTTGTTAAGATTAAGACAAGGATTAAAGTGCGATATGATTAAGGACTCTCGAACACTTCACTGCCTTGTTTTAACAATTTTAGATAGAAGCGACAGCTAATGCCTTTCAGTCCTAAATTGTTAAGATACTATATAGTCCAGTAAATAGGTACTTTTTCTTTGCAAAAAATACCGCACGCGATTTTTTTTACCAAATGTTTTTACATATTTTTATGAGCTTAAATTCAAAATGGCGTCATCCCCACCCTTATGCTTCACTTACAATGAAGGGAAACGCGTTTAATTCTATATCTCATAAACTATGCGTTTTACGACAAAAATGTATATAATCTTTTTTGTAGATAAATAAGTGATTTAACTTTTTGTTCAGATTTTTTTTTTGTAAAGTCAATATGTTCGGAGTTATAGTGCTTCAAACTTTATATATTACTTTCTTTGCACTATATTTCGTTAACGGTTAGCCCGCCATAAAAAAGTCCTTCCTAAGACTTATAGAACACACGATTATCTATAATTTTTGCTTTTATCATTTTTAGATAGGGCTAATATTTCACGAGTTATAGCGCTTTAAATGTCGGAAAATGTAAATTCAACAAAAAAAAAAAATTCCTAATATCTTTTTCTTTCCCCGTTTCATTTCAAAACTGATTATATCGTGTGTTGAGCTCATCATTTCCCTCATTTGTTGCCTTTACTTTTTTCTATAAAGTTGATATTTATGGATTTATTACACCTCAAAAATTGATTAAAAATGGTTGTTTTGCAAAGTCAACTATTTATTTACGACAAGTTATACCAACAAATATGTTTGTTATAAAATTCCGTTGAAACATTTTTTTCCAGCATTTATACTTTAGCCGCAATTCAGTGCCGATTGTTTCATATAGATTAATGTTCATACATATAATTAAGAAATTTCGTTGGCGTAAAAACCCTTTTCCACACCACCTTGGAGGTCGAGTTTTTGGCGCGTTTTTTTATTGTGGTTTCCCCAGTAGGCCTAATGCACAAGAAAACGAAACAATGATGCTATAACATGTTATTTAGCCTCATATGTTTCGAAGATGTCGGTTGACAATCGGATAGGATAGACCAATGAAGCCGCCATCTAATGACTAATGTGGAGACTTTAAATCTCGTAAATATTCTCATTTATTTCATTGTTTTCAAGGAGGTTTGCATCCTTCGTCACATTTTCGCAATTTCCACCACTGCAGTTAGATCAAATTATGGTACACTAGCAAAAAACCCGCGTGCGTTGCAACGCCTTTAAATAAAAAAAGACTATGTGTGCACAGTCCACGGTAGGAAAAAAGTATAAAAAGGTAAAAGAACAAATCTTCAAAAAATTATTTTGAATAGGTACCTATTAAAATACTTTTTTTTAAATTTGATGTTAAGCGACTCCTATCGAAAGACGTACAATAGACAACTGGGCAAGCATATCAAACTGAAATTAGCCGGCATGGACCGGACTTAACCGAAATTATTTTTTTATAATTTTTCAAAATTGCTCTTAAAACAACACTTTTATTTTAATGCCTCTCTATAGACAATGTTCTGCGTTATATTGTTTGGGGCATAAATTATTAAGTTTGTTGAGTTGCTGACTCGAGAGCATGCAACGTATAGTTGTCCATGAGTAAAGCAATTTTTACTTAAATCAATTCCCACTTTTCCTAATGTTTGGCCCTGAGACTTATTAATCGTCATCGCGAAACATAAGGTAACAGGGAAATGTAAGCGTTTGAATTTAAAGGGATAATTACTCGGAATTTTAGGTATCCTAGGTATAAGCACATTTTCGCCTTTCCCACAACCCGTTAAAATTGTAGCTTCAATTAAATTCGTGTGTAATGCGACAATTATCAATCTAATACCATTGCACAATTTTGGTGGATTTAAATTACGGAGTAAAAGATCGGGTACATTCACTTTAAGATGTATTTAATGTGCAGGAAGACCAGGGACTGTTATACTATTTAAAAACTCCACAGGATAATGTACTGCATCGTCCAGTACACAGATCGAGTCTATTGAGCTATATGTAGTTAGAGCACCAGGAATTTTGTCTAAAATTATTTTGTTAAGGAGGGCTACTTCTTCAATTTTAGGAGCCAGAATGGCCCTTTCGCAGAACCACGAATCTTCTTTTGAATTAATGTCTTTTACATCTTCATAGATTTCTTTAATCAATGTTTCGGTATGCGTAAGGACTTCACAAAGAGTAGGCGGAAATACGATTTCATGATTATTGTTTATTTCAGGAAATTTTCCCTCACCAAATTATGCAAAAAAAAAAACTTGCGATTTCGCCCTTTTCATAGGTTTTTATAAATCCGCTTCACTTGTTTCTGCTCCTTTTTTCCACTTTTCACTTTTAACCGTATATGTACTTATTACGTACTGAAAATTATGCAAAAAAGGAACAAAACTTGGGTTTTCGCCCTTTTCGTAAGTTTTTTTAAATCCACTTCACTTATCTTTTTTCCACTTTTCACCTTAACCATCAAAACTTCCTTTTGATCAATTTAAATCTTTTCACTTTTTTCTTTTTTCTTTAAAACAACAAAACTATCAATTTTTGTAAATCTTCACTATTTTTTTAAACATTTAAGTTTTCGTTTTTCCGCTTTATCTTCTTTTTCACTTCACATAGTCTAGAGAAAATCCCATTGGAAATGTTATTGAAGCTTTTTTAATAATCTACCGATCGAAAGATGGCCCTCTATTTGAGGTAAAATTAGCCATCAAACTTCTATTTCGAATTTGTCGCATCTTCCAAATTCTAAAGTGAATTATAATTTATTTTAATTTATGCCTTTTTCACTATTCTATTTTTATTTATTTGTTAAAAGTTTTCATGAATAATAACATATTCTTGTTCTTCTTTAGAGAAATTTGAGCAATTTTTGGTTATTGGTTAAAATAATGAGCAACTTTTTGGTTACTATAGAGACTTGGGTAAAATATGAAACCTAATCTCACAACCGACTTTTCATATGTAAACAAAAATATTCCTCCACCAACCCCCTCGCCTACGAAGTAAAAGTTATTAATAATTTCTTTTAGGGACTAAATATTAGAAATTTAAATAGCCTATAATCTAAGTTAGGTTATTTTTGATATATTTGGAGAAAATTAATATAATCAGTGCAGGACTTTTTGCGTTTATCCCGGACAAACAGACGGAATGACAGCGGGCTCTGCTTTATTTATATAGACTAGCAAAAAACCCGCGTGCGTTGCAACGCCTTTAAATAAAAAAAGACTATGTGTGCACAGTCCACGGTAGGAAAAAAGTATAAAGAGGTAAAAGAAATCTACAAAAATTTATTTTGAATAGGTACCTATTAAAATACTTTTTTTAAAATTTGATGTTAAGCGACTCCTATCGAAAGACGTACAATAGACAACTGGGCAAGCATATCAAACTGAAATTAGCCGGCGTGGACCGGACTTAACCGAAATTATTTTTTAATAATTTTTCAAAATTGCTCTTATAACATCACTTTTATTTTCATTCATCGCTCTTACTTCAACTGCTTTTGAATAATTTATTCGCGGAATGTAACTGAAACCACAATTCAATTTATTAATACTTTGAAAATCTATCAAACTATCCAGGGTTTCGGTTCTTAAGACTTGACCTCGTAAGGAATCAGTTTCACGACATCTTGAGGCTACATGGTACATTCGATCAGAATTCAAACGTTCCTCACGCCTTAAAGCATTTTCATTTGCTCTCGAGTTTGCTTGTCGTGTTTTTTGAACACTAAGGCGATGTTCCTGTTCCATATTACCTTCTACCTGCCGAGCCAATCTTTTCCTCTTTGCATCAGCAGCTGTAGAGTGAATATTTGATTTTCGTCTTGGCATTATAATGGAAACAAAATAAACCTAAATACCGATATACTTTCAGTATATAATAGTTTAGCCGATAAAGCTAAAAAGGGATGAAGAAAACCGCTAGGGAGGGGAAATACAGAAACTAATACTAAGAAATATGAATATGCACCGAAAAGAAAATATATATGTATATGTGTACTAATTATGTACTGAAAATTATGCAAAAAAAAAAACAAAACTTGCGTTTTCGCCCTTTTCGGAAGTTTTTTTAAATCCACTTCACTTATCTTTTTTCCACTTTTCACTCTTAACCATCAAAACTTCCTTTTGATCAATTTAAATCTTTTCACTTTTTTATTTTTTATTTAAAACAACAAAACTATCAATTTTTGTAAATCTTCACTATTTTTTTAAACATTAAAGTTTTCGTTTTTTCGCTTTATCTTCTTCTTCACTTAGTCTAGGGAAAATCCCATTGGAAATATTATTGAAGCTGTTTTAATAATCTACCGATCGAAAGATGGCCCTCTATTTGAGGTAAATTAACCACCAAACTTTTATTACGAATTTGTCGCATTTTCCAAATTCTAAAGTGAATAATAATTTATTTTAATTTATGGCTTTTTCACTATTCTATTTTTATTTATTTGTTGAGTTTTCATGAATAATAACATATTCTTGTTCTTCTTTGGAGAAAATTGAGCAATTTTTGGTTATTGGTTAAAATAATGAGCAATTTTTTGGTTACTATAGAGACTTGGGTAAAATATGAAACCTAATCTCACAACCGATTTTTCATATGTAAACAAAAATATTCCTCCACCAACCCCCTCACCATCGAAATAAAAGTTATTAATAGTTTCTTTTAGGGACTTAATATTAGAATATTTTAATTTATACCTTTTTCACTATTCTATTTTTATTTATTTGTTAAGTTTTCATGAATAATAACATATTCTTGTTCTTCTTTAGAGAAAATTGAGCAATTTTTGGTTATTGGTTAAAATAATGAGCAATTTTTTGGTTACTACAGAGACTTGGGTAAAATATGAAAACCTAATCTCACAACCGATTTTTCATATGTAAACAAAAATATTCCTCCACCAACCCCCTCGCCCACGAAGTAAAAGTTATTAATAATTTCTTTTAGGGGCTAAATTTTAGAAATTTAAATAGCCTATAATCTAAGTTAGGTAATTTTGGACATATTTGGAGAAAATTACCACAATCAGTGCAGGATTTTATGAGTTTATCCCGGACAAACAGACGGAATGACAGCGGGCTCTGCTTTATTTATATAGATTTGAAACCGGCCTTGCGGCATCCACAGGAACCGCCACATTTTTTCCTACATTTGCAGGATATTAATTTTTATAAATTTGCTGGTGCCGGAGCAATTGTCATTGGGACTGGTTGTAAGCCAAATCTTGTTCGCTTCCAGTCCCATTCCTCCGGGTCTTGATAACTATCAAGCCAAGTTTGCACTTGATGATATTCTTGAAATGAGTGAAGTCGAGCAGCATCTTTAGTTGGAGGCAGAGCTGATAAGTTCACTTTGGTTTTTGTAGCCGATTTTCCAAAACATTTGAACCTTACTGAATGCTTAAACAAACGAATTTCCGGACGATTTTCCTTGTCAATTAACGCGAGCAACTCAGAAACTCTAAATTGACATTCCTCACTGTTCGTTATAAAGATACTAATAACTTGCATCACCTCGGACATTTCTTTATTAGGACGACCCCTTTTCCCCCTGTAAATGGAGTGGTTTTCAAATCTCGCATACAGGAATGATGATACCTAGCACCTGTAGCTTTGGCATCAAAAATATTTGCAATACGTTGCACAATGTCCAAACTTCTTTTATCATTCCGATTCTGCAAACGTACGCCAACGAAATTTCTTAATTATATGTATGAACATTAGCTAAAGTATAAATGCTAGAAAAAAATGTTTGAAGTAAAATTTCAATGGAATTTTATAACAAACATATTTGTTGGTACATATGTATATACGTAACTTGTCGTAAATAAATAGTTGACTAGATATTTGCAAAAACCCATTTTTAATAAACTTTTGAGGTGTAAAAAATCCATAAATATCAACCATATAGAAAAAAGTAAAGGCAGCAAGTGTGGGCAATGATGAGCTCAACCAGAGTTGCCAGATGGTCGCACAGTTGTCCCGCCAACAGATGGCGGTGGTGGAGCCCAAAACCGCCCAATTTCCTATTTGAATTTTTTTTCGATTACAATGTAAAAACCAATCAAGAAATCAATTCGGAATCGATTATAATCATTTTATTCATTGTACTTTTACATTGTTCACATTTTCATTGCACGTCATGTTTATAAAAATAAAAAATAATTTAATCAAATATATTAATATTAATACGAATTTAATTTTTTGACTACAGTTGGGCCTGATTGTTGAATCCGGCGGATCGGAAGTGAGTGCGGATTTGATAATTTGCCGATTCCAAAATCCGCATTCGCGGATTTAATGTGAATTTGCTTACCGAAAAAATTATGAGAGAATCCAGGCCATGATTTTTTCGGTAATCAAATTCGCATTCAATCCGCGAAAGCGGATTTTAGAATCGGCAAAGTATCAAATCCGCACTCACTTCCGATCCGCCGGATTCAACAATCAGGCCCACTGGGCCCACTTATTCGTTCAATAGATCGCAAACTTCCTCTTCATCTTCAGCGAACAAAATGATCATGTCCAAGAGATCGTCTTCAAGTGTTGAATCCTTGTTCAGTGGATCTGCAGTTCCTGGCTTATGATCGTACATCTCTTTCGTGAACCGTCTCAACATGTCATCTGATGATCCATTTTGGATTGAAGTGTTTTAAATATTTTGCCCACTTTCCCATAACGTAAAAACAAGCACAGCGACGTTCGACAATGTATGGCTGAGACAGAGCGAACAGAACACAACACGTAACACGATCCGACAAGCGACCAAAAGTGAAAGTCTAGTAATAACAAGTGTCTTTCATCTTCATACAAAATTTCCCCCCCAGTAGTTGTGTGCGTGCATATATGAACACAAGACCCTCTCAACTACAGGCCCCGAAGGAGAGTTTTTCATGGTGGTCAACCCGGTCCAAAAATTCACCGGAGAGAGCGGAATAAACATGGCGCGGAATAAGTTCGGGAACGTTTTGGTTATAGTTTTGCAGTAAAAAGTGATTAAATATTGTATTTTAACACTTTTAACTGCACTTGGATTTACCAGTGAATAGTTTATTAGTGATTTAATTAAAAAAAAATAAAAATAATTTAGTGATTAAGTGTCTTTTAAGTGTTTTAATTGTTAAGGCGAACAACTGTTTTTACATTCACGGTGTTTTTTCATGTTTATTTACGAAAAAAATGTTGAAAATTTAATGTTTTGTTTAGTTATGGGATTACAAGTGATTTTAAAGTGATTAATACATATATTATGTAATTAGTATTAAAAATATAGGTGTAGAAAAACACTTCTTATTCACTTTTCCTTTCACACTTTTCTGCACTTATATGTTTAATAATAATTTCATAAGAAATTATTTAATGACTTTAAAATCACTTTTAATTAAATAATCAGCATATTTTTCCTTAATAAAGACGAAAAAAACACCGCGAAAGTAAAAGAAATTGATCACCTCGACAATTAACACACTTAAAACTCACTAAATCACTATTTTTTTTTAATTTTTTCTTATTAAATCACTAAAGAACTAACCACTGATAATCCATGTTTAGTTTAAAGTAATAACTTACAATGATTTTCCACTTTTTACCACAAAAATATAACGAAAACAATCCCGAGCCTATTCCGCGCCATGTTTATTGTAACCAAATGTCAGATTTTGTGGACCGACTTCAGCTATGGTTGGATTAGTTCAAGAGAGAACTTCATGGCCTGTAATGGAGAGGGTCTTGATGAACATCACTGCTGAGCAAAACTCAACGCATACTTTGTGAACTCGGCGGGACAAAGCCAGATTCTCTCTTTATGGTAAAGTATACAGAACAGAAAAGGAAAGAAAATTGAATTAGCTGTTTTCTTTCATAAATCAAAACAAACGAGCAAATATGTACCAATACACCCATATAAACTCATAAAAGTTTCCGCTGTTTTTTAGTTGTGTGCAAACGCGTATGAAAATGTTGCATTCTCTCTCTGATAGCCTGACATCGTCATTTGAAGAACTTGTGTATATAGCTGTTCGCCTTTCACTCATTAACCATATGAAGATGAAAGACTTGTTAATTTCTAGACTTTGCACGCGACATGATACAGTGGTGTAAGTGGTGGTGTGTGGGAGAGTCAGTGGTGAGGGGTACCAGTAGGCAGTAGCAGACGTTCATTACAAACAACGTCGAGGATTGGCTCCGAAAAGCGCGGCAAATTTTAAATAATGAAAACTTTGTGAAAATTGTAACATTCACACAAAAAATATCTTAGAGCCCAAATCGCCCAAGGTTTTAAACTAAATAGCCCAAAGGGCGGTTTGTCGCGAATCGCATTTTTTTTGTCGCGAGTTCAACTACCTGTGGAGCCCAATCGGCGAAAAATCGCCCAATCTGGCAACTCTGAGCTCAACACACGATATAATCAATTTTGAAATGAAACGGGGAAAGAAAAAGATATTAGAAAAATTTTTTTTTTGTTGAATTTACATTTTCCGACATTTAAAGCGCTATAACTCGTGAAATATTAGCCCTATCTAAAAATGATACAAGCAAAAATTATAGATAATCGTGTGTTCTATAAGTCTTAGGAAGGACCTTTTTATGGCGGGCTAACCGGTAACGAAATATAGTGCAAAGAAAGTAATGTATAAAGTTTGAAGCACTATAACTCCGAACATATTGACTTTACAAAAAAAAAATTCTGAACAAGAAAGTTAAATCACTTATTTATCTACAAAAAAGATTATATACATTTTTGTCGTAAAACGCATAGTTTATGAGATATAGAATTAAACGCGTTTCCCTTCATTGTAAGTGAAGCATAAGGGTGGGGATGACGCCATTTTGAATTTAAGCTCATAAAAATATGTCAAAACATTTGGTAAAAAAAATCGCGTGCGGTATTTTTCGCATTACGAAGGCCTTTTTTCGTCCTATTTACTGGACTAATAATAGAACAATGAGCAGAGTGCTAGAATGATTTTGAGTTATACTCTCGCTTTTAATGAATTTTTTAGCCTGACATTTATTACTGTTGGTTCAGTAGCGAAGGTGGTTTTCATTGCTACAAGGGAGACTAGCTCCTTTCGGTACTTTTCGTTGTCTTGATAAACTTTAGATATCATTACTGCACTGCACTGCTGCTGCTTACACTGCTTCAAACGCATTTTGCAAATATTCAAATACAAATACCGGCATTTTGTGGGAAATACGCGAGTAAAAATAAAAAAATGGGCATTCAGCGGGCGAACACCGGCCGCTTGGCCCTTTAAAGGAGATATGATGGCCGTAGACCTACGACCTTACGACGACTAAACTTGACCAAAAGATTTAAATGGCCAAGAACTAAGCTGTACAGCGGGCATTCCACGGCGGATTTGAGTCAAAAAAGAATCTGCATCAAATGTATTGTTGAGTGTGCTTTATGGGAAGTGATTACAATATTATCGGTTTGTTGTACGTGAAGTATGTGGTGCAGTTGAGTACTCAGACTCAGTCAAAAATTTGGGAGTAAAGTTAGACAAGAGCCTGAACTGGATTTGTACTCCAGAGCCTGAGCTGAAGAAATGAGGTCTCGCTCTGCTGTGTCCCCGGACTCTGGGGTATCGAGGGCATTGAGGCTCGGAAGGGAGGGGTCTGACACGTTGGTCCAGGGCCAAGAACCCTTCTGTGGCATCTCTTGGTCCACCTTCAAGTGACTAAATCTAGCCTATTGGGAATCAGCCCCAGATCTTACAGCGGCTAAACATCTTATAAGACCCTTGCCTTAAGGGGCAGTATCACTTTAAACCAGTGCTGGGCATTCCTATGCCCGCGGGCAAATGAGCTTTAAAGCTCTGAATATGTATACGAAGTCAAATGACTCGAATATGCACAAAAAAGCATATCAGCCTTTAAGACTTCATGCGAGTGGAAGCGTATTTTGAGCGACTTTGTGCTCATATACTGGATAACAGTGTGAAGCTTTAGAAAGCTTTTGATAGCTTTTACACAAATGCATTTCTTTAGCTGTGTAGGTTTGCCCGCCACTGCTTTAAACCGAGCGGACTTATGGTTGCTGGTGGGTTATCTGAATCTGCATGGAGAGCGGCATGGATGCGACGAGATTTTCACACATATTCTTTGCGAATGACTGACTGACTCTGATCTGGCTTAGAAGAAGAGCGTTAATCAGTTTTTGAGTTTTTGAGCCCTGCTCAAGTCCGATCTTCGTCAATTAAAGATCTTTATCGGTTTGAAGTTCCTAGTGGTGGGGGGTGGAGGATCGAGAGGACAGAGAGAGGGGAGACTTTTGATCTGCATGAGGGTTAGATGATCAGAGGTTGAAGTGTCATTGGTTGCATACGTCGTAATTCAATAATCAGGAAAACCCATAGGACTGGTCGTGATGGGGGTTGGGGTAGTGGGAGAGAAAAGGTTGGTTTTTTTTTAATGTGAAAGACTCGAGTCTCAGGAAAGGGCCCTTTATACTGTTGACAATCTATTTTTCTTCGTATAGAGTGCAATGTCGAACAGCAGCTCTAGTCGGGGAGGAAGGAACCTACCGCGATATTTTTAGTCCACCTACTCGCAACCATTACAATCGCGATTCTGACATCGCGGCATCGAGGAACAACTCGCTGGAGTGTTATGCCTCCTGAAACGAGTTGAATCTCATCAACCAATCGATGACATGCGCTTTGGTGGCGCGGTGAAGGGCTAAGGAAGACTATGACAGGAGGAATCAGGAATGTAAAGAGGGAAAGTTATGTAGGTGGGAAAGTGGAAAAGGTGAAGGACCGTGGGGCTGGCGGGATTCGAACACGGGACCTGTGGGATGGTAGCCAGACACCTTACTCCCTTGGCTACCGGGACCCCAACCCGATGGTCGGTTTTTGATAGTCAAGGGGGGGGCGTTGTTTAGGGTAGCCGTTGGCTGGACTACAAGAATAAATTGTTTTACATTCAGAAATCAGTTATATCCCCAGACTTTCTACATGTTGAGAACTATGAACCTACAAAATTTTAAGAAAATTTGCCGAAAGCCATTTTCCATACAAAAGGTGCGGGGTCCTTTATGCTTAAAATGCTATTGGGACCTTGAAAAATGAAAATAATGTAATGATTTACACGCCATCTGTTGAAAATTATTGAACTGTTATTTGGTTGGACTCTGAATTAACGATTTATGTACTAAACTAAAATTGGAACGAGCCATAATTGAAGACACAGCTCCTCAGACTTTGACTAGAAAATTCGAACGAAAGTTCCAGAAGTTAGATTAAGGGGGAGCTTGGGCATATAAATGTGAAGGGAAACGGCATTCGAAAGTCAGTTTGAAAAGCGATGAAAGTGTTCTAAAGTGATAAAGTGACCTAAAGCGAAAAGAGGTGATTGAAAAGTGAATTAAAAAGCGATAAATAGAATTTAATAGTGTGAGATATTAATTTGCAAGTGATAATAGTGAGCTCTAAGAATTGTATTTGTTATTAAATTGTGTTTGGTTTTTAATAAGTATGTTTTTGGTAGGGATAATTAAAAGTGTATTCCTTAATTAATCCTACGAATGCGTTAAGCCGTAAAAACGTAACAATACGTTTTTGATTTCGATTTTCGGACTCATTACAATAACTTCCTTATAAACTGGGAAGTTAATAAGTAAGTAAGTTGCTTTCAGACATTATGCTCCTTGGGACAAGAAGAATTTGATGTGATAGTAAAGAGCACAAAAATACGCTTTTACTGAGCTCTACAGTTTAAATGAGTTTTTCGTAGTCGGTAGTAAAATCTTACTTTACTTACTTCACTAATACTTACTTTTTTCTTTAATGATTATAGTACAAACTACTTTTTGTATAGTGACACAATTTTTCCACTTGCAGATTAGGCCCAACAGTTTTCGGAAAATGTGAGAGAGACAAGCCCTTTATGACTCTCTAATTAAATCCGTTGCAGATCTATTATTAATACCTTCATTAAAAACAATCACAAACACATAATTTTGTCTTCATTTCAGACGGACAAACACCAAATTAAAAACATAAAAATAAATTTTGGACTGGGGGTAAAAGCTGATAAAAAACATCAATGTAGTCAACAATTCACACATTTATTGTTTATAATCCATCGAAAATCAATAATTAATCAATGTATAAAGTTCTACTTTATAAAAACTACTCAAAAAAATATTCCAAAAAATACTCGCAAATACTGAGTTGAAAAAAAAACAGTTTTCCACTTTTACGCAGCACGGGGCTAGCCATGCTTGACCTAGAGTTAATAAAAATTCGTTTGCTGAACGCAGCTTCGTCGATGCGAGTATCTAAAAATCTTATTTAGGGTTCATCAAATAAGATCCTACCTTTTAGAGACGGCATTTTGGTGCCTTGGCGCGGGATTCTTGCTGCCCTCTCCTTCCAGGAAGGACGAGGTAGCATCCTTGATGTTTGTGTTCGATTTCGTGCCGTTACTTGTGAAGCGGTCCCCGTTCTCGAAGGCTCGTGGCAGGTTTCCGGTGAGTTTCTTGTCTAGACTGTCGGGGGTGAAGGCTGGCGGGATAGCAGCTACAGGTGTCTTAGGGGTTGTGGGCTTGGATGAATCAGCTGGCTTTGGTGGGTCTGCTGGTTTTGGAGGTTCTGGCTTGGGGATATCTGCAGGTTTTGGAGCTGCTGGCTTAGGGAGTTCGGCTGGTTTTGGAGGCTCTGGCTTAGGTGCAGGCGTTGGTGGTGTTGGCGGTGTTACTTTGGGTTCCGGTAATCTTGCTGCGGGTTCGGGTGAAGCAATCTTAGGTTCGGGCGCTTTGGGTTCTGGTATTGTGAATTTTGGTAGTGTTGGTGTAACTTTTGGTGGCTCTACAGGCATTGTGGTAGCTTGTGGCTTGGGTTCTGGAATTTTTGGCACTTCCGGTTTCTTGGGCTCCGCAGGCTTACTCACTGGAGTCGCGGAGGGCTTATCATCTATGGCCTTAGTGCTAGCAGTCTTTTTACTTTTGAATATATCAAATACTGATGACCACCCAAAGTGTTTCCTAACAGAAATAAATAAAAAGAAAAAAGAAAACAAATAAATATAAAAATAAAGAAAATTAATCTATAAGATAAAAACTTAAAAATAAAAAAAGTTTTAGACTAAAAACTGGTGGCAATCAAAAGCAACAAACAACAACAAACATAATAAAATTAATGATTCTAAAACTGAAAATGAAAACCAGCAGTTCGCCCGCGCGGCTACCGCGCTAAATTTACTTCTATGTGTTTTTGCGCTAGTGTGCAGAGCAGCATTTATGGGGGTTCTTCATGAATGTAAAATTAACCATAAAAAACAAAACAGGAAAAAAAGAAGATCCAGAACGTTGGCGGCTGAAACTCTCAAGTGATTTGCTTGATGAACTTTAATTGATGAATATGACGTTGTTCAAGCCATACCCGCACTTGTTATTGTTGTATGTGTGTGTTTAGTGTAAGTAAGAATAATGGAGGGGACGCGCGCAGCTTATAAACCATAAAAACTGCAGGCTGCCGATATTTATGGCGGCAATGTGCTTGTAAAAAGCCAATTCCGAGCAGCAAAAGTGCATTATGCAAGCGTGCATTTATAGCCGTTATGGATCCGAATTCTGCGAAAGATTTGGCGAAAAATTCGATAAAATTTTAATGGAAATTCCCCTTTGTGGCCACCGAGAAGGTTCCTTTGCAATTATTCAATCTGTACATATGTACTACAGATCCATCAATAAATGCTCGCGATTCTGGAGGATATTTTATTGAGTCTAATTCAATTTCGTTTCGAGTTGATTGGGAATTTTCACGGTTTATGTGAAGTATAAATTTCAATGGATTTCTGGCGAGAGTGTAAACAATCGCGTCTGAATGTGTAGTAAACATTTGCTAATTTTCGGGTTGGGATAGAAATTCTAGAGAATAGTTTTAAATGGAGTTTAGTGGAATTTTAATAAGGTACAAAAATATCTCGAATTATTTTCAGTGTAGTTTATTTGTTGGGAAATTAAAAGTTCCTGCTTAGATTGAAGTATTGAAGCGAATTCGTAATGTCTGGAGATAATTGATTCACATGTTTCCCGTATCCGTTGTGATTTAACCTGTACAGAACCGCGATAATTTTTTTAAATTCTTTTAAGTATTGAACTTCAATCCTGACTGATCAAATCTTTGAAGTTAAATTTGACCCACTTCCCGGTTTCGGATAGAGCTGAAATTTTGCATACACGTTTAGTTTGGATGACAATGCAATCTGGCCATTTTGTAAAAATATCAAGATGGCGGTTCCAAAATGGCGGCCGATTTTTGAAATTGCGCTCCGCGGCCCTCTGACATGGGTATCAAATGAAAGGATATGACAGGTAGAACACAATTAGCTATGTGGCGTCATTCCAAATTCAAAATGGCGGCCAACACTAAATTGCGGAAAGCTTATAATAGACTAAAAAGTAGAAAATATAACCGATCAACTTCCAATTTTGCACACACTCGTAGTTCGGGTGATAATTAATGTGTATGAATGATGAGATGAATAGTTGAGTTAAGGGTGAATTGAAAATAAAGAAGCAATACACGTTTCAAAAAATCACAAACAAACACAGAGATGCTGCTGTCAACTAAATTCAACTACTCAAATACTGAACTCATGTCCGTATGCATAATTTCAACTCAACCCAGGTAGCAGAGCTGAGTCGAGTTCAGTCAACCTTAACCCAACTCGACTCCCGTTTACATGTAGTTAGACTTGGGTTCAACTTGAGTTCAACTCATGTATAAGTACTAAATGCAATCTGACCTTTTTGTAAAAAAATCAAGAAGGCGGTTCCGAGATGGCGGCCGTTTTTGCAATTATGTTCCACCGAGCCCACGACATGGGTATCAAATGAATACAGTAAACTGTGTGACGTAATTTTAAATCTAATAGAATTGCCATCATAAAATGGCGGAATACATATACTAAAAAGTAGAAAATAAAATAAATGGTTAAAAATTTTTTTTTAAAAAAATTCTTTTAATTAACTAAAAAATGTACTGAAAAGTAAAAAATAAAAAATATTTAAAAGAAAGCGTGAAATTTCAATTTTAATGAAAAAGTTAATTAAAAGAATGGCGCATTTTTCATCAAAAAATTTTGTTAGAATTTTCTTCAAAGTGAATTGAGCAAAACAACAAGTTTAAATTAATTTTTTTTTACTACGCCTTATAAATTAATACATAAAATCTTAAATATATTGAAAAATAAAACAAAATTAAAAAAGATGATTTTATAAAAAAATTGTGAATTTGAAATTAACAAAGCAAAAAATTGAGGGTTATTGTAAATCTCACGCGATTTACAGTTATATTTTCAATTTTTGATGAAAAATGCGCCATTCTTTTAATTAACTTTTTCATTAAAATTGAAATTTCACGCTTTCTTTTAAATATTTTTTAGTTTTTACTTTTCAGTACATTTTTTAGTTAATTAAAAGAATTTTTTTAAAAAGTGGTATGGGGGCTTGCTCCAGTGCGACCAAGGATTCAATTACTCTTGCACCGTTTTGATGTCACAGCTCTTAGATCTAAAGTTTGGTGGATTTGTGACCGACTGTGTTGGATGTTTCAATCTATCTTGTGGAGTTGACCAGTGCCCCGATCATTAGTCTCGACTTTCGAGATCCCTTTTACCTCCAAAACGTAGCTGCCTACGTTGCTTGGCTTTCGCTAGAGCCGAGCTTGCATAGAAAGTGATAGAGTCAGCGAAACCATTCTACTACATATGTAGTAGTTTTACTACCTTTTTAGAAAAAAAAATGTAATTTATTACACTACTACATCAAGTTATCATTCTACTACCTTTTTTTCGATAATTCTATTTTTTTTTTTATTTATGGCTAAATCGATCGTACCCTTAGAATTAAGAACTACAGGAAAGTCACTCACCTATAAAATTCTTGTACGGAGCGTAGTGATATCTGGGGTCAGTGACTGTTGAAGGTCTGCCGACTGTCAAATTATGCAGAGTTTTTCACGATGGAAAATTGTCCGACAGCTTTGAGGTGAGTTCAGGAGTGCGACAAGGATGCCTACTTTCGCCTTTACTATTTCTTATAGTAATCAACGACATCCTTGTTAGCGCTTTAGATAGTGAAACAGGCGGCATACAATGGGGTTTGCAGAATCGCCCTAGGGATCTCGATTACGCGGATGATATTTGTTTGCTGGGCCACAGACATCAGGACCTCAAAAACACGTTAAACAATTTAGCAACAGAAAGTAGTCCAGCAGGCTTAAGGCTATATCCGAATAAAACCAAAAAAATGACGTGACGTGGATCTGGTAGATATATTCTGTTACCTCGGTAGCATTAATGCTTAATTATTACCGAAAATGGCGGTGCAGAAAAAGACGTCAGTTCCAGAATAAATAAAGCACGAAGCGCATATGCATGCTTGTTCCGCATATGGAGATCAACGCAGATCTCAACTAACACCAAACTGCGGCTGTTCAACTCCAACGTTAAGGCATTTCTTTTGTATGGTTGCGAAGCGCCTGAACTGGATTTGTACACCAGATAGAATAGGACAAGGCAAGATAGAATTTTAAATGAAGAACTATGGCGCCGTGCCGGCCAAGAAAGGATAGACGACCAAAACAGGCGAAGGAAATGTAATTGGGCTGTAGAGGAGTGAAATGAACGAAGTACTTTTGTGTTGCGCAAAAATGTTACCGTAGGCAGAAAGAACAAGCGCTTAAATTTTGGCAGACCTGCTACGGTGGATCAATGAGTCAATTGAAGAGCAAATGGCGCAATTCCCAGTAAGTTGTGCACTTTATCCATGTACGCTAAGGCAGGGTTTTCTGGGCTCGGCCCAAAGCGCTGAATTCAAGGTGGGGACGAATGTAGAATTTGTACATTAAGGGCCCGGGCTGACGACTAAAGGAAAAATTTCCATCTTTTAAGAAATAGCGAGCGCTGGGACACTTGTTTACCAATTTAGAATATGTGCTTACTTCAACGCAGGTCATCGGTTAATGTTATGCATAAGATACTAAGAAAAGGTTTTGCCGTTAATTTCAGACTGGCTAGGTAATTTACTGTTTTTTTTTGATTAGACAATACTAAATGTTATTGCCTACAAAAAAAACTCTTGTCATTTTTTTGAAAGCTTAACTAAATTTTTTCAAAAATCGGCCAAAAACCCACTCAATTGTTTTCCGCAAAAAAAAATCCCATCAAGCATTATTGCCTACAATCTGCAATTTTTGAAACAAAAAAAAAAAAAGTTTTTGAGTGAAATTTTGGCCAAAAAGTGATTTTCGAAAACTTTGACCTTGAATAACTTTCAAAGGGTTAATCGGGTCAACTTTTTTGTAAGAACTAAAGTGGTAGAGAATTTCATTGTCAACATTTTGCACGCACGGGGTTGTATGACCTATAGAAACCGAGATACATGGAAAACTCGGGAAAAACGCGACCGGCGGCCATGTTTTATTTTTTTGGATTCCGAAATTGTTTTCTTAAAAAGTGATAAGGAAGCTGTGTACCAATTTTCAGTTTCAATTTTTTCATTTCATTTTTGAGTTTTGTCTCCTTTCGTGCGTTTTTTTTTGCTAATTTCCCCGGACTAATAGTGCAGGCGCTTGAAGTAGTTAAGTATGCAAAATGTAAGGACCGCATTTCGTCAACAGGTTTCAGTAGAGAATATCTCAAAGAGGAATAATATGGATGTTGCCGGTTAATTTTTTTACTCTCTCTCCTTTTATTGGCACCTATACGGTTTCCGTGGCCCGCTTTTTGACGATGGATTTTGATGAGCATCACATAATAAGACGAAAATAGGAAATAATTTTTTTCGATATCACGCTTAGTTTTCGAGATATTAACACTTGAAGTTGACGTTTTGAGGTATGTATTTCCCAAAATTTTTAGTTGAATCAAAGCGACGATTTCCGTTGCGCCGATATTATGAATTTCGATAAAACAACCCAAAATAAGACCAAATGTTAAATTTTTTTTTTCGATAACTTGTTTCGCTTTTGAGATATCGATACTTGAGGTTTTAGGTCGAAGACCAAATTAACATCTGTGATACGCTGCTGAAACGCAACGTGTATTTCTGAAACATCTTATTATCGGAGATGAAAAATGGGTCAACTAAGATAATCGGAAGCGTAAAGATCATGAGCCAAGGATAGTGAGCCATCACAAAAGTTCGCGAAGCCAGAAGGTGATTTTATGTATACGGTAGAACTGAAAGGGAATCGTACTCAGACGAATCAGTTATCATGCTTAAGAGTTATTTAGCGTTGACAGAAAATTTGCCAGTCTTAAGAGAATTTGATGAGCAATCTTTAGTTGTCTTAAGACAATTGTAGTTAGGAGTGTATTTCCAGAAGGTAAGATAAATGATTCTCAACTCTAATGTAGACTGAAGAGTTCTTCTTTTTTAACCACTCTATAACCGGCATCCAATACTAGCCTCTCGCAACTATTCGCTCCGCCGGTCCCGACTCTGAGCCGATGTTATTCATGACTGGTGGCATCATGACTTTAGTCGAAAAATGGCGAAACATTGTCGATAGTAATGAAGCATATTTGGTTTATATAAATTTATTTTCTTCTTCTATCTTTGACGACTCTACAACCGGGATCCGGTCCGGTCCTGGCGTCTCGCAACAGTTCTCATTTATTTTCACACTATAAAAAAAACAGCTGACGAACTTTTGTCAAAATCTAAAATTTTTGTACTTTAAGGGCTAAGTTTTCGAGAGTTTTTTTAAAGTCTTGATTTTTATACATTCAGAAAAAAGTTCTGCAATAAATCAAAAAAGTTTCTATGCCGAAAGTAAGCTGGTATCATAAGCCTTCGAATGGTGCACTACATTTGGAAATTCCAATAAAGAAAACTTTTAAGGATAAAACAAAACTATGTTTTAACTATATTCTTATACACTCATCAAACAGTATAGGAGCTAATGTACATATTTGTTGATAAATTCCTCATCAATGCATCAAGTTAAGCCAGATTGAAGGTAGCAAGGCGATAATCAAGTCTCAACGAATTGCAGCGATTAATGATTACTGTACGCACTTGAATCAAATGTCATACAATATCAACCGCTTATAAATCATCAATATCAAAGGAAATGGTGCTATTACTACCTTGAAATACAATTGTGTTGAAAGCCAAAAAAAAAAACACAAATTTAACTAGGTTCAAATTTCGTAACAATTGTGCGAATAAATAGTCAATCGCGAAGTGATAATAAAAATGTTGCTTGCGATTTCAGTTAGCAACGCAATTACTTCCATCGGAGCAAGGCAAGTGCAGACATTATTCATTTCGGTGGTTGATGTATATTTTTTGCAGGCTTTAGATATCTTATCATAAAATATATTTAGCTTTCCCTCAGAGTGCACTGTTTCTAGAGCAAGCACAATATGGGCACCGGCGACGACGTGCAATCTTGAGCGTACGCAAAATATATACATCGAGAAATATTGACTCTTTTTTTTGGAAAGCAAATTGTTTTTTTTCGTGTTAATTTCTGTCATGTGGCGGCCTGTGAGGTCTGGTTTTAGTTTATCAAACAAAAAAGCACAAATTTATAAATGCAATATTGCCACAATTATGTCATTTCTGCCAATGACTCACTGAAACCACACGTAATTTGTGGTATTTAATTGATTTTTTTCGTTGTTTAGTAAGAATTAAGTAAGGTAAATATGCCATAATTACAGTCTATTATTTTGTAAATTTTAAAATAAGGAAACCGTTGAATATTTTGGAAAATAAAATGTTGAGAGCAAGATTTTATTTGAGAAAACTGATAATTTGGACTCCTTGGCCTCGTATATTCCACTCGGTTTTTCGCTTGTAGTGGCCACACAACTACCAAGGGCTTTCGTCTCACTTAACAAACATTTCATTACGCTATTTATCAATAAGAAAAAAATTGATAATTACCCTAACACCCATCCAACCCTAGAACTCCTGCAGTACGAATCCATCCGAGATTTGCGAAATGTTCGCATCGTTCCTCCTCAAATCTCGTCCCCTGTCTTTCAACCAGACGTTAACAATTTTTGGCATATCAATGCATCGCAAGTGGCGCATAGCTTATCTCTCTCTATTATTAGAGAGGCTATCTTGAAAAATATGAATGAGCTCCCACAGGATTTTTTGTCCGGCCCTGACGGTCTTCCCCCCTGTTCTAAAATCTTGTACAGGGGCAAATCTTGTACACTTATTCCAAAAATCCATTAATACAGGGTGCTTCCCAACTTTATGGAAGAACTCTTTTATAATCCCCGTTCATTAAAAGGGATCCAAGAACGAGATATCGAACTATCGACCGATTGCAAAGTTAACGTGTATACCAAAACTCCTTGAATCTATTTTTTATTCTGAGATCAAAACGTTTTCTTGCAACTCGTTCCACTACCAAAAATCTACTTGAGTTCTCTTCTCACACTGTTCGGGGTGTTCTTTTATTGTTCTAATAACAACCTGGTTCTTAATATTTATCAAGTGCGAGGTTATGCCTTTTTGTAGGAGACAACATAACATAATCTCTCGCGTAAACTCTGTAACTGATCTTGGGGTTAGGAAGATTGGGTCTCCCTCGCTGTCGCACCCAATAGGTCTTACCGCAGAGAAGAGAGGTCTCCTCACTGCTCCTCCCAAATTGGAAGAGTCGAATCGGTTCAAAGAAAGTTTTTGTCCGATTTGCACTCAGCCGCCTCCTTTGGCCCTCTTATTCTTCCGTCTTACGAGAACAGGCTTAAATTAATGAACTTAAGCTCTCTCCATAAGCGTCGCGAGGCCGCTGACGTTATTTTCGTTCATCGGCTACGAAATGGTAAGGTCGACTAAGTTGTCTTGCATAGCCGTGCGTCGTTTAGAGCGAATGATATAACCTGAGGGGTGAACCTCTGTTACACATTAATTCCTCTAATACGAATTACGGAGAACCTGCCAGCAAGTGAAGTTGCTCTGAAAAAATCTCTTTGATATGGGGTGACTCCTTTTCTTTTGCATGCTTCTCTATTATGTAAATGCTTTTATGTTTGCATGCTCCAGCTGAGCCACAGATCAGTGGTAAATGTTTCTCAGCCTAGCTGAGAAGTGCACTGTGTTAGAAGGGAAAATCTATTAAAATGCGGCGTGAGCCTTCTTGTAGTTCTAAATTCTTAGGGCCTCCTCGCGGGTCATTGTTCGGCTCATACTCTGTAGCATTCGACGAGTCGCGCGTTAGTCTAGGTGGAGGTTAAGCGACCGATTAAAAATTTTTGTGTAGGATTTACCCATATCTTAAGGCCCCAATTTACACATAGTTTTCGCCTTGAGGCCAAGTATCAACATACACCGGTATCACCATACACCGCCAACTGTATGGGGCCTGCAGTTCAAGAAAACTGAAAAAATCGCATTTATCGTCAGTTCGGGCTTGAAGATCTGGGGTAGAAGCACGTAAGTTGTTTCAGTCGACCTCTTCATACAAAAATTCAAGAGGTCGATTGAAACAACTTATTTGCTATCACCCGTGAACTTCTATTCATTCTCGAGCCGTGAATTGATGTCAAGAATTCATGCCATATCCACTCGGAACGAAAAGCAAGGCGCGAGCTAGGCGAGAAAACCGCGCTCGCGCTTGTTTGCGGGTGTTCACGGCGTGAGGCTGGAGTTGCCTTGAATCTTTCGTTAAGGCCATGAACATTTTGGCACTTGAATTAATAATCTGATATACTAAGCAGTCGTTTTCGCCTGAGTATCTTTAGGGAATAATGCCTTCACCTGCATGCCACGGCCTGTCAGGCGGATACCTGAAGTATTATCCCTCGTTTGGACTGAGTCAAGCTTAGTCGTGCCGGCCGACTTGGACTGCACTAGATGAAACGAAACCGTTTTGTTAAAATACTACCTGGCAAGAAAATATCGTCTCGTCGATGACATATTTGTAATCGTCTTCATTCAGAAATTATTTTTAGCGGTTTAGAGGTTAAAATGTAAGTTGGGATTGTTAATTATATTGATAGCTTTAATTTATTTTGCATAATAGGTCAAAAATAACAAACGCAAGGCAGTTCGAGATTATCGTCTCCAGGAATAGGAACTATATTTTCGTCTCGTCTCGTTATTTCGTTTCGTTTCTTTATCGTCTCGTCCTCGGGAGTTCAGGCCCTGGTCTAACAGGTCACTGCCTACCGGCGGACTGTAAGTGAATGGATGTCTTTAGTGGAGAAACATGTTTTACTTAATTTAACCCAATTTTCTCGCAATTTTACACTGTTTCTTTAAAAAAAATTACGTGATATTTTCCGAGAACCCTTCTCCCCCACGTGAGATTGGGTGAGGTTCGGCTCGACCCCCTCCCCTCCCTAAACGCCTCACGTAATAAATGGACGACCCCTAAGTAAGAATTAAGTAATTTGGCAGAATTAAGTAATTCCTTTCAAAATCTAAATATAAACTTAAAACATTTTTTATATGCGGATCATTTACGTCGTAAAATGCAGTTTTAAAGACTTTCTTCAAGACATTTCTCTTGATTTTATTAAGAGTCCACAACGAACTCTTCTGGCTACTTACCCCATAGGTACTCGAAATAAATCCCCTGATACAATATCTGCGGCGGAGGATAGAATTTGTGGGAAAACCAGCGAGAACGAATCAAAGGAAAAACAACAATAATAAATGATACATAATCTTTGCAACTTGGAAAATTGCCCAGGAAAAATTCAGAAACTTTCAAGCATCGGAATAGAAAAAAAATTGGAAAGTAAACTATTTTGCTCTTCTCTAAAATTTCATAACAATCGGGCAAAGTTAATTTTTTATTTTTTATTTGCCAGAAAAACAATTTTTTTATAGCTGTTTACTAAAATATTTATATTTTTTCTGTTTTTCTTTCCGTTGTGAAAAGAAATATGAAGGAAGCTCCTTGAATATTGTTTGAAAAGTTAGGACGACCTGCTACTAAAAAAAACAATCATTACGTTCTTTGCTTGTGGCTTTAAATATAGACCTATTTACAAAATAAATAATAGATTCAACCTTGGACAATGTTGAGGTTGCAGCTGGCTTTTTTATGAAAGGTGAACATATCCACTAGTTACAACAATAATTTGTTTGGGACAATTTCTTACTGAAGTTATATTTTTCGCGCTGCCACTTAAAGAACGAAAAAATATTGCGCTATTAAATCAATAGATAAAACCAACCAAAAAAAAGAAATCTTCTGCAAGTGGTGGTGTGGAAATTTTTAAGAACTTTCTTTCTTTCACAGCAATTCTCGAGTGGAAACTTGAGCCTTTTGACATATATTTAACCTGTTTCTATTTCCTAAACATCTGTCCGCTACTTTATGATCAGTATCAAGCATTTTTAAACACATTTTCTATTTCAGAAAATTTCTCTGCTTGCTTCGGAAAATTTTGCAAATAAATATTGAAGAAATTTGCCTCAAATAAATTTTTTTTTACACAAGTAAAAGAAAACGGTTGTGATGTGCTTCTTTAAAGATTTTTAGGTAATTGAAGTATAGAATGTTTCCGATGGGCGAAAGTGGACACCGATCACCCTAGTTGATGAGAAGATATAGGCGAAAAAAAATTGCGATAACACTTACAAGAAACAACATCAATCAGAAAAAGTGGCATATAGAAAAATTAACAAAAGAAGGCACAAGGTAAAGGTAAAGGTCGCTTTACACACAACGATTTGCTTGTGCAAGCTGGCTGGGGCAAGTCAGTTGGTGCAAATAAACTGAGTGAAAATGAATCGGATCACACGTAACGACTTATTTGTGCAAAGTGACTGACGCAAGTCAATTGGTGTAACTACGTCTTCAACGTCCTCGAAAATCCCCAAAAATAGATTTCGAGTCCATTTCGTTAGATATTTTCCTAGATTTTTAATTTGCTAATTAATGGTTCATTAATTGTTCATTAACATTAGCCAGTTTTTAAACATTACAACATTTACATACCCTCAGACTATATAACAATTGATCAATAAGTATTTCTGACATTTTCTCAAAAATATTAGGCCATTTGGTTCTACTTAAAAAAAGGTGGGTACCCTTTTGCTAATTTAACACAATTATTATATTTATGGATTATGATAAGGACGGAGGAACAGGTGGTCGAACGTCAAGGGCATACAGAGAGTTGTAGCCGAGACTTGAACAACGCTTAGATGCTCATGCCAAAAGACCAACCTCAAGCCGATTTTCTATGAATACATATTTTTCAAAAGGCAAACTTTTTGGCTTGCGCAAGCCAAAAAGTTGCGTTCACATCCAACGATCCACTTGTGCAAATTGACTTGTGCAAACCAGTAGGCACAAGCAAATCGTTGCAAGTAAACTGACCTTAAGAAAGAATACAGGGAAGTTGGAATAAATAACAAGTCGTGTGGAAATTGAAACTGATTTGAATCTGATGTGAAATTGGTAGAAATAATTTACAGAATATAGTTAGAATTTAACGTGATGCCTTTCGGTCTTACCAACGCCGCACAAAGATTCCAACGATTCATGGATACAGCGTTGACAGGACTCGAATTTTGTTTTTGTTGCATAGATGATGTAATCATAGTGATCAAGAGAGGAACACTTGAAACATGTAACAAAATTAATTGAACGCCTAAGGAATATGGAGTCACGATTAAGTTAAGTAAATACCGCTGGGGTAAAGAGAAGTTTGAATACCTTGGTTACGAAATAACCAAAGAAGGTAAGATAAGAAGATAAGACCACACCGAGTTTGAGCAATACTGGAATTCCCCAAGTTGCAGGCAGTAAGTGAACTAAGGAGTTTCTTAGGCATGCTAAATTTTTATAGGAGATGCATAAGAGACGCAACAAAAACGCAAGCTCCATTACACGCCATAACCGCAGGAGCGAAGAAAAGAGGCAACGACCGGTGGCATGGAACATTGAAGTGGAGGACGCTTTCGAGAAATCGAAACTAGCGAATGCCACCCTTATAGCACATCCAGCGGGAATGGATGTCCGATCCGATAAGTTTGACTACCGACGCTTCTGACATAGCAATTGGCGCCATACTTGGACAAGAGATCGTAAACAACTTATAACCGGATTTTTCTCGAGGAAGTTAACCGAAGCTCAAAGAAAATACAGCGCATATGATAGATAACTATTAGCAATCTCTGAAGCTGTGAAATATTTCAGACATATGATCGAAGGCAGATGTACAACGATTTTCATAGATCATCAGCCGTTGACATATGCATTCAATCAGAAAACAGCAATAGCATCACCGAGACAGCAAAGGCATTTGGACTTGATTAGCCATTACACGATGAACATAAAATATGTCATAGGAATCCACAATGAAGTTGCCGATGCACTATCAAGGGTGAACAACATTGATTTGCCAGTCCTCATAGCAACACATGATATTGCAGAAGCTCAGGCAAGTGACGAAGAGTTGAAGGACTTAGTACTGAACCTTGAAGCACTGAACTAAAACTCTCAGGTACGGAAACAGAGGTTTATTGCGACGTTTCAACAAACGAAATAAGACCGTTAACATCATGAGACCGATAACTGGAAAAAAAGAAATGAAGTGGGTATCATAAAGTAATGCTTCCACGCCTTCGTATGATTGCCTGAACAATACGTACCGAATGCTTACTTTTCCCGTTGCTGGGATAGCAAGCCAATTATATTATGCTGCCCCATATCCTATCTTGGCTGCTGTCCTGGCTTGGCCCCAGCTAGAGTTGTTTACATGATGGTGGGAAATTTGGACCCAGTATCGGTTGATTTTTCAATTTTCGACAATTAGCCCTAATAAGGGAGGCCGCCTGCTTTACCGGTTAATAATAGGGTACCAAAGCTCCGCTTATATCGGGTCTGCACCTAGCGGGTGGTACACCTCGTTGTTCATCTGGTAGTCGGACACTGCCTGCGTCACAGCCTTTGTCGCCTGGTTAGCGGGATACTCTTGTTTCAGGAGGCACAACTAACCAGGACTGTTGTAGCTGAGCCGAATGCTTAAAAATGCACTCATACAACATCCAAAAGTTCAAACGTAAGGCTCACTGCCTCCTCCTCACGCATCTTTTAGACGACACCCTTAATTTATCATATTATTTTTCTATATTCAAGCTAGTTATTGTACCATAACATGAACGACATGACGGACTGGTAGTATAAAGGGTGGCATCTAAGCTTAAACTTTCACATAAAAATAGATAAAAAGAAAGATTACAAAATGGTGAAAAAAGGGTTTTTAGACGCTTGTAATGACGGCTATTGTAAACTCTTTTATCATATCACATTCATAATAGAATTAAAAACCTTTCGTCGACTTTCTTGTT
The DNA here is from genome assembly GCA_949987705.1 of Thereva unica. Taxonomy (NCBI): domain Eukaryota; kingdom Metazoa; phylum Arthropoda; class Insecta; order Diptera; family Therevidae; genus Thereva; species Thereva unica. Next base: position 124,790,391 of record OX465282.1, read on the forward strand.
CCATTGGCTGAAAACCTTTCGGCAGAAGACAGAACAAGTTTCTATGCAAGAGCTAGTACTAGAGAGCTTGAACGTAGATCCTTAAAAATTGTAAGATTTAAGATAAGAAGGTGTGTTATTACTTAAAAAATCTAGATCAAAGGACACACCATTTGCCGATGTTTTTTCTTTATATTGCATTCCTTTATATTTCGTAGTTTGTTCTTAAAAATTACTAAGCCCCTTCCTATTGATCATAACTTTAAAGGCTCGCGCACATTAGGGCGGGCCGCACCGCACCGCATTGCATAACAAAAATCCTCCTACATCACTTTCGAACATTTTACATGAACTATCGCACACTACAGGCAGGCCGCACCGGGCCGCATCGCAGCGCACTGGCGGATCGCTTGCTAGGCGTATTTTTGCAGCGATGTTATGTGTTGTGATGCGGCCCCCCTCAGTGTGCGTTGGAAATCGCAGTTATCGGACGTTGTTGCTCGCGATTTTACTCGATGTTAGGAGGCTGACTGATTCATTATTGCTTTGCGGCGCGGCCCGCTGCGACTCCTTATGTGCTTTGGCGCAATTTTGCAATGCGATGCGCTGCGGCCTGACGCGGCTGTAGTATGCGCGAGCCTTAACGTAACAACCACAACTCTTTCTCGGTATCCTAGGAAGTAAGGCATCTGGCTACCGTCCCAGAGGTCCCGTGTTCGAATCCCGGCAGCCCCACGGTCCTTCGCCTTTTCCACTTTCCCACCTACAACTTTCCTTCTTTCTTCTTCACTCTTTACATTCCTGATTCCTCTTGTCATAGCCTTTTTTAGCCCTTCCCCGCTCCACCAAAGCGCATGTCATCGGTTGGTTGATGAGATTCAACTCGTTTCAGGAGGCATAACACTCCAGCGAGTTGTTCCTCGATGCCCCGATATCAGAGTCGCGATAGTTATGGTTGGAGTAAGTGGAATACAAATTTCGCGGATGGGTTGTGGCAGTTCCTTCCTTTAGAGACTCCTTCCTTTCCTTCCCGGCTAGAGCTGCTGCTCGACATTGCCCTCTATACGAAGACAATAGATTATCGACAGTATAAATGGCCTTTCCAGAGCCTCTAGTCTTCCACATAAAAAAAATATTTAAAATGATAAAATTGACTCGAAAGGATATCTCTATATTCAAATTCAACTTCAAAATAAAATCGCAAAAATAATCCAAAGCTTTCGAATACTATGACGTAAATTTATTCTGGATTTTTCTTAATAGAAATACAAGTACATAATTTTGATTAAATTAGCAGCGATTAAGTAATTAATTAATTCGTCGCATTCAAGATAATAAACAGTTATCATCGACATGTCAACTTTTCAATTTAGTTGTACTGATAACGAGTTCTGATTTTCAATGAAGATTTTGGAAGCCAGTGTACGAAACGAAAAAGCTTTTTAATGAACACTCGCAAAAATTTCTGAAATGTTGAGCCAAAATGTATGCAATCTACTTTATCAAAAGCTTTAGCTGAAAATGCTGTATGTAAGTAAACTCGCTTCCCCTTGTTTTCAGCAAACTATGTGATGTAGCATATTCAGCGGGATTTACTAATAAAATGATGCAAGTCGTCAAGTTTTTTTGCAATCGATTAATTTTTAAGGATTATTCATGCCAAAGCGATGCTATTATTATTACCTTTATTGAGGCTGTGCGATTATTATTGACGGTTTTGTTATGACTTCTCTTTTGTTGTTGATTAAATAAAACCAAATAAATACAGCCACCTGTAGCATAAGCAAGTCTGTTTTGCACTACAAGAAGCTTACATAAATCCGATTGTTATTACATAAAAATACATTTGTTTTGTGTCAGTGTCGATATTTGATTATAGATTTTTTTTTATATTAAATAATTCTTGGATTTAAAAATAGTTCGAAAAAAACTTACCGAATTTCGTCAATTGCGAAGGAAAGATACCACAACGCGAACATATTGGCTGTGATTGGTGATTGATTCTACAACGTTAAAAATGCAATCTGTAATATAGAAAAAAATTCTTGTTAAAAATAAACATGTTTTCTTGCAGTAATTGAAATGGAAGCGAATCAATCACATTTTTCAGTCAATCAACGCGAATACCGGCCGATACTGGTTTTCTTAAAATAATTCACTTTCCTTGGTGGACGCCAGTGGATGTCACCAAAGTGCGTTGACTTGAGATTCTTAGCAAATACCGCGGAAGCAGAGTTGATAAGCCAAAAGCAGAGACTTCGGCCTAACAGGAGAGGCGACATTTCATCGATAATATTAGATCTATTTGTGCACTGCGAGTTGGTAACACAGGAACTGGTAAATGCCAACGAAATAGGTGCTAAAATTCAAAATTTATTTATGACAATTCTATTTCTTTCTGAAAAAGTTTGAATCGAATTCTTGTAGCATTGTTGTTGTAGTTGTGGGAAAAAGCCTCTCTCTCGCAATGTTTGGCCATGCGCCAAAAGCTCGTCGTCGTTTAAGGAAGGTGGTCGCAGACTGAAATTGTACAATTTTTGAATGGGCAATGGAAAAATCTATTTCGTCGCAAGAAATAGTCAGACAGGGTGTAATTGCGGTAGAATTTATAAATAACTCCCTGCGAATTAACTTATTCTTTTAGACCTTTTATTTTTCAGAGCTAACAACTCTAGGAGGGTATCATCGAACTTCCATGTGGTCATCCAACTTGTAGCCTTGTTTGACGAAACAGGTGAATTCTGTGATGAAGGATGTCTTGTTAAGTCATGTGGTATATTATATGTAAATGGGATGACATATCGGCCGGTGACATACAATCTCCTTATAGAGATGACTCGATAAATAGAGCACACTCAACTTGAATTGTTTCAAGGAGATCATGTTTAGATATACACATAGTACATAATTGAAAAGTTTTAAGAACAATTGAACATGCTCAGAGTCATAAGAATGGGATTTAACAGAAAACAAAGGTGAAGAAAAGGTCGTGACAATTAACTTGCACATTTTTTGACCTATTAATAAAATAGAGCTACTTTACCACGCTATTAGACTTAGTATTTTTGTTGGTAATGGCTTCTTCATAATTTTGAATGTAAAGGATTTTTTTTTCATATTTTTTGTATTTTAGGAGTCGTACATTAATTATGTGAGCGCGTACCAAGGCCCCTGTGCTGAAAGTCGAGTCGTGGGTAGTGACAAGTCGTTTGAGCTGAATAAAGTGACATTTCATAATGTCATAAATGCGGCTTTCAGCGTAGGGCCTGACTCAACTTAGCACTTCTACTCCAAGCCCTGTGCTGAAAGTTGTCATTCGACCGAAACGTGACTTTCTTCAACTTAAACGACTTGTCACGAGTCACTACTCGACTTTCAGCACAGGGGCCTAAAACCCATGTGTTGCCTCGGCAAACATCACTTTTTTGCAAGAGTGAAATTGCGAAGATGACGTGGCAGTCACCAGACGGGATAACAAATAATCAAATTGATCACGAGTATACTGGAGATAACACCAATGGGAGGACGTGTTGCAGCACAGACCAATATCTTGTCAAGGTGAAATTGAGAACCCGGATAGCAACCAGGGGCGGCGGAGCACAATCATTATGGGTGGGGAGAACATGAACATATAACCGATAAAATGTAAAAAGTTAATCGGTCAATTTATTTACTAATTGTTTGTTGAGTTATTTTTGGTTACCGGGTTATGCCTGTCTAGCATTTTGGATTCCTATCAGGCTAGTTCCATTACCTCATGTGGACCCGTTTGTATTGCCATATAAAGCCAACGCAGGGCGTCGAACGCCTTGTCTCATTCGTGCCTCGTCATAAGGAATACTCCAATTGGCCCTTTGCAGAAAACTTTTTGCCACCCGATCCCGAGGACGAAAAATTTAAGAACTCCGTTGGGAATATGTAATGTAAGTAAAAACTGCGCAGGTGTCGAAAGCTTTATATTTTTAAACGAGAGTGTCGATTTACCAATGAGGTCCCCCAACTGAGTCCTAGCCATGTCAATGCTGCTTGACTTCTGCAATCGAACCAGAACCGGTCTATTGAGTACGCTAAAAACACCCCTCACGGCCACCAACATACCAACTACACCAACTACAGCTTTGTATGAGTAAAATTAAAGTTTAAAGCTTTTTAATAAAAATTCCCAATATGTAAGGCAAATGTTGGGATTGTCCCATCTGATTTGTAATGAGGTTAGCCTCATAAGGCCATTATGAGAAACTGATAAGGCGTACTTCACTTCAATAACGCTTATTTTTTTTTTGTTCTGCTAATGAGGAAGCATGCGCCTCATTTGCCACATGAGGTCCTCGTGAGGAACCTACGAGAAAATCCGTCTTTCAGCATGCCCTTGAGGCAATCCACTTTAAGGCTTAAGGTATGCAGTTATAAATTCTTAATAGCTCTAATATACTATATTTAGTTTTCGTGTGACAACCCTTCCTTGTGTGCGTCTCTTCGACCACGTTCCTTCGTCGCCAGTAACTGAGACTGCCCTCCAAGGTTCTGGGTTATGTGTACCTGAAATATTTTGGTCGTGGAGTTCCTAACCCAAAGCGAGAGTGCATATGCACTTATCTTGCCATCCCCACGCGCTCCGCCGTCCCTGATAACAACCAAGACACATAGAGGGCAAACACAACCAAAATACGATATAGACAAGAGTAAAGGCCCCCATACACGGTCAAATTGAATGTACATCGAAGTGCGGATGTACAACCAAAACTATCGATTCGGTCGGTCGGTCGATCAATACTCGTTGCCCTTATAGGTTTGATGAAAATCTGGATGTACATCCAATTTGACCGTATATGGAAATATTCATGAAGAGAATTAGACAAGCGTACAAAGGAGCTTGCTAGATTCGCAATAACTTTCATCCAAGAACGGACATCTGCAAAGACATAATGTAGATATGAACCATTAGCAGACCCTGATAGGGAGGTGGAGAGAAAATTTCCAAAACTTATTAAATCCTACTCCTCAGACAAAAGCATTCTCAAGATAATATCTCAATAGAACCACCAATATTGGTGAGGTACGGGAAGCTGTAAAAAAGCAAAATAGAAAGTAATCGCTGCTAAGCATCTGGGAGGAAGAAGTTGTACTAGATGATTGGAAGAAACCGATTATGTCCAATTGTAGGAAGGTCCTTTTTGGCAGCAAAAAAGTTTATGTCGAACGATCAACGAACAATCCAGAGCTAAAAGATTCAGAATGGGAAGAAACATAACTATCGACGAACACAACCGAGAAGTAGTCGATAAAACAGCCTCCCTTGGGTCTACAGTTATAAAAATAAATGAAGAGAAGAAAGAGATAATAGAGCCTTTTATGCCCCAAACCACATACTGCACTCAAGATTTCTGCACAGAAAAACGAAACTTTAACTCGACCATAAGACCAAAACTGTGCTGTGGTAGTGAGACTTGGCCCCTGCACTGAAAGTCGAGTCGTTTGTCGTGACACGTTGTTTGAGCTGAAGAAAGTGACTTTTCAGTCGACTTACGACTTTCTACAACACAGAGGCCTAAACTCAACTTAGAATTTCTACTATAGGCAAAATATCGTAATTCGACTAAAAGGGCACTTTCTTCAGCTGAAACGACTTGTAACGACACACGACTCGACTTTCAGTACGCCGCATGCGTCCCTGTTAAGTCTGCGACATTCAGAAATAGTTCTAGAGCTGTTTGTGCAAGAGCGCAGGGCTTTCAGAGCCGCCATAAGATTCAAAGGAGGGAGGTATAGCATAACATTTAGGGCATCTGTAGATGTGGTGCTCCTGTTATGCACAACTCCGCATATCTTTGCACCTTCTAGACGGTGAACCTACTCAATGCCTCAAGGCCTAAGATCCCGTATAGGAGTATTGGTCTGACAATCGATGTGCAGATCCATCGTACTATGTTAAGGAAGAAGCCCCACTTCTTCCCAATGGATTTTTTGCAAGCGAAAAGAGCTATGCTCTATTTCTTGTCTAGGACTACTATTATACACCTATTGCAGGGGACTAGTAGCTAATCTATTACAGATCGAATTGGATGAAGGGCGCTGATGGCCGAACGTCCCCCTAAAAACAAACATTTTAAAACTTTTTACAAAAAAAACACCATTTCTGCCAGAATGACCTCTTTAGGCAAATACCGAAAAATGTACAAAGCACAACATCAAGAAACCTCCCTTCTCCTTATAGGCATGATTACCTGTAACGAAAATCAGATAAGGGATCTTGAGTGCTTTAAAAAATTGAAAAATTGTTTTAAAATTCATACATGAATCCCCTATGCCAAGAGGGTTTATGAGTAAATGATAAATAAAATAAACAAGGCAGAAGGAAAGGAAGGATAGACCTCGTTTGCGCTCATATCATATGTATGCCTCTAGAGAGGATCCGAAGAGAAAACAATGAATTAAATTATAAATTCAAGCACATTACTTCCAGAGGTGTTTGTGCTTTACAAAATAAAGACGAGTAGTGGTGGTAAATAATGTTTGAGGTAAATATTCACCGAAGCAATGTCAGATTAGAAAACGCCCGAAAAAAAGTGAGATACGGTGTGGAAACAAATTAGGTGATGATTAGTTGGTTTAGTTAGAGTTGTTTGGATCAATTACCGTATGTAATGTAGTTATACAAGCAACAGCTAAAGTGTATTGAAAATAAGAGGATTTTTAAGTCTTAAAGTAATTAACAAAATTTAGAATTGATTTTTTATCTTTACCATTATTGTTAAAATCTGACCAAAGCGATAAAAAAACTGGCGTAAATACTACCTGCAAGCAAATCGGTGCAAACAAATTAAAGGTCTGATGGACAGCTATAGTCAAAGACAACAACCTTACAACTTCATTCAGAAAGCATTTTCGTCCTTACCAACTTCACAGGGTACATATGTACACCTTGCCGTGGGGGTGGGCCTTGCGCATCTCGTAGTAGCATTAGGCTATGTCGGCGGTGGTTAGCTGGTAACCAGCAAGGCACCGGTAGAGACACCCATACCGAACAGGCTAACTGCGACAAGGCCAGACTTAGCTAGGTACAGTAGGAGGTTCCTCCTACTACTAAGACCTATGCCAAGTGCTAAAAGGCCAGATCGGGAAAGCGATCCTAGATCGACGAACGCGATCCAGAATCTGGCTGAGAAATGGAGGAAAATTGAGGTCAGGCTCGCGACGGTTCTCCTTCTTCTTCTTCTTCTTTAACGGCTCTACAACCGGGATCCGGTCCTGGCCTCGCGCAACTGTTCTCTCCACCGGTCCCGATTCTGAGCCGATGTCATCCAGTTTGGCATCCCTAAACTCTGAGCGTCCTGGTCCACGCCATCCTTCCAGCGAAGGTTGGGCCTCCCTCGCTGTCGCACCCCATAGGTCTTACCGCAGAGAACTTTACGAGCAGGCTCATCTTCACTCATACGAGCTAGATGCCCTGCCCACCGGAGCCTACCGAGCTTTATTTTCTTCACAACATCTATGTCGCGATAGCGCTCGTAGATCTCGTCATTGTAGAGTCTCCGGAATCGTCCTTCCTCACATACGGGGCCAACAATCCTCCGAAGTATTTTCCTCTCAAACACGCCCAAGAGGTTTGAGTGCTTTTTGCTAAGCACCCACGTTTCGGATGCATATGTGAGAACGGGTAAGACCATCGTCTTATATAGTAAAAGTTTAGACGTTATGGTTAGATATTTGGATTTGAAGAGCCTTGACAGACTATAGTAGGCTTTGTTGGCTTTTAGCAGTCGTGCGCGTATTTCTGGTTCCATGCTATTGTCGGCTGCTACTATTGACCCAAGGTAGGTAAATGATTTTACCACGTCAAATTCGTGTTCCGCTACCTTGATTGTGGGACCAATGTTAGGTGTTCTTCCAGACGAGGCCACCATGTACTTTGTTTTGCTTTCGTTAATGTGCAGTCCCAGATTTCCTGCCGCTTGCTCAATCTGAGTGAAAGCTTCTTGTACAGCTGTTGTTGTTCTTCCAATGATGTCAATGTCGTCTGCGTAAGCCAGTAGTTGGGTGGACTTGTGGAGGATTGTACCCCTTGATGTCACGCCCGAATCGCGGATCACTTTCTCCAACGCCAGGTTGAAAAGGAGGCAGGCCAGACCGTCCCCTTGTCGGAGTCCATTATAGATGTTGATTGGTCTGGACAGTGTTCCGGATACCTTTACTTGGCTTGACACATTGATCATGGTCAACCTACATAGTCTTGTCAGTTTGTTGGGGATGCCGAATTCTCTCATGGCTTTGTAGAGTTCTACCCTGGCTATGCTATCATAGGCGGCTTTAAAGTCTATGAAGAGGTGTTGAATTGAGTTTTGAAACTCTAGACATTTTTCCATAGCCTGCCTCAAGGTGAAAATCTGATCAGTCGTTGATTTGCCTGGGCTGAAGCCACACTGGTAATGGCCTATGATGTTTCTGGCGTATGGGGCCATCCTGTTTTGTAGGATAGCGGAGAATATCTTATACACGGTACTCAACAACGTTATACCGCGATAATTAGTGCACGCTGTGATATCTCCTTTTTTGTGTACCGGACAGAGGATGCCTTTTCTCCAGTCTTCTGGCATCACTTCCTGCTCCCATACTTGCACAATTAGTTCATGAATCGCTTGGTGTAATGTAGGCCCACCATATTTAACCAGCTCCGCTGCGATGCCGTCTGCACCCGAGGCCTTGTTGTTTTTGAGCCGGCTGATGGCTCTGCTAACTTCTTCTATGCTTGGTGGCGGCAGCATAGCATTGTCATCAGATATTGGTGGAGCCTCCGAATCCTCAGTTAGCTCGCCATTTAGCAATTCATGAAAGTGCTCTTCCCATCGCTCCAAGATGCCTTTAGGATCGGTGATCAGATTACCTTCTTTGTCCTTGCAGTATGTGCAACGTGGTGTGAATTGCGTCATACTGCGGACTCTTTGGTAGAACTCCCGCGCCTGGTGCGGCCATCGTTCTCTGTACTGTTCTAGCTCACAGACGAGATTTTTTTCCCAGGCTTCCTTTTTCCGTCTGTGAATTCTCTTTTCTTCTTTTCTGAGCTCTTTATAGTTCTCTTCGCGTGCCCGTGTTCTCTGAGACTGCTGCATGGCTCGGTACGCAGCATTCTTACGTTCAGTTGCCAGCTTGCATTCATTATCGAACCAGTCGTTCCGATCTTTACGACTTCTGCCTAAGATGGAATCAGCAGTACTAATGACAGCATTTTTAAGGCGTGTCCAGTTCTCTTCGACGCCCGGCATCTCATCCCCAGGACTTAGGGCGAGTTCTAATGCATGACCGTAGCTGTTTCTGGCCATTTCATTGCGTAGTGCAGCTGTGTTGATTCGAGCCTGATCAGCGGATACAAAGCTTTTCAGCGTTGTAATGCGCTCTCGGAGCACCATACCAACAAGATAGTGATCCGAGTCGAAGTTGGCACCTCGGTACGTTCGTACCGTCATCAGACCCGAAAGGTGGCGGCGGTCTATCAACACATGATCTATTTGGTTGCGAGTGGCTCCATCAGGAGATACCCAGGTGGCTTTATGGATATCTTTACGCGCAAATCTAGTACTTGCAACGACCAAGTTCTTACTTGCTGCCATCTCTACAACTCGCTGTCCATTGTCATTAGTGTTTTCATGCAAACTGTGGTTGCCGACATATTGCCTGTATATGGGCTCCCGGCCTACTTTAGCGTTCAGATCTCCCAGTATGATTTTTACATCATACCTGGGGCAGGCATTAAGTTCCCGTTCAACTAATTCGAAGAACTCTTCTTTATCATCATCCGGGGACTCTTCTGTAGGTGCGTGAACGTTTATGAGGCTGATGTTCTTAAATTTACCTCGCACACGAAGGGAGCATAGCCTTTCGTTTATTGCTTTAAAGCCGATAATGGTAGGCTTCATTCTTTTGCTGACCATAAAACCTACTCCTAGAACATGGTGTTTTGTATGACAGCTGTAATATACGTCATACTCAGGTTTTTGCAAAACACCATTCCCTGTCCACCTCATCTCCTGAATGGCGGTAATGTCAGCTTTATACTTTGACAGGGTATCGGCTAGATGTTTTGAAGCTCGAGTTCTGTACAGAGTTCGAACGTTCCATGAAAAAATTCGTAAATCGTTTTGCCTTTTTCGTTGCCGTGGTCGTCGTCGTTTATTCCAGTATCCGAGGCATGTTGCTCGTTCCGTAATAATTGTTTTTTACGGGTGAGGTTATTAGCCTCACGCCAACCTTACTTAGAAGGGACTAGCCCGATCATATTAGCCTATCCTCTCTCATAGAATAGTTACCAGTGGCCACCGCTAGGAGGTTATGATCGCACTTCCATCAGTCCGAAATAGTTGCGGCACGTGCATGTTATGCTACATGTTATTCCCCCTATTCCGCTGATGACTGACCACCGACGGTTCTCCTCCCAATCTGTTACTGTCACGATGGCGGATGGCATCAGAGCAGCGTGAAGCTCATCGCATATACCGAGCAGAGATCTGTCGATCTCTATAAAATAGCCATATCCAAAATCGGGAAAGCATGGCCAGGCGTTAAAGTCGTTATGAGGTAGGAGATCCCGAGTCGACCAAGAGCGCGTTCCTGGATCCCAGCGGAATCAACCAAGCCTCAAGCTATTCTGGATATCATTCGGTTGAGTAACCCACAGCTACAAGCGTCATCGTGGAAGATTACGAAACTGGAAGATACGAAAGGTGACGGCCCAGCGGTTACATTTGTAATTAGCAAGGAGCCGCTAGGACTTTTGGCGAAATCTGGTGGCGTCATAAGTTACGGTTTCTCTTCCATAACTCTGAGACCTCAAAAAAGATATTTTACCTCTCAAGCAGAGTACAACGATTTCAGCTGCTCTAGCTGCGGCTCCAGATGGTTGGTCTTCGGGCATTGCAGAGAACGCAGACGAAGCTGGCATAACGGTGATCGCGATTGATCCCACTGCTCGCAACCACGATGTTGAGTAGTGCAGATTAATCTCCATCACAACAAGGCTCAGTCTCTGAGGCTGATGTAGATGTCGACCTGGTACTTGAGCCTTGGATTGTTCGGGGCCTTGTTTGCGGAATGAGGATTCAAAAATACAGGTTTCTGTATCCCAGAAATGGGGAAGGCAAGCCAAGAACTAATTATTAATAATGACCTTAACGCTTTTATGTTGACCAAATATAGCAACGCAGACATCGTCTGCTTGGACAGCATAACGGGTGGCAGGGCAACGTGGATTGGATCCGCCTACCTTCCATATGAGGGAAATTTAGACAGCTCCAGTCTCCTTGATGCGGCAAAGGAAGCGGCTAGTCAGGGAGCCAGCCTCATCATTAGATGTGATGGAAATCCTCACAACTCCGTTTAAGGCAGCTCAGACACAAATGTAAGAGGTGAGTTGCTTTTTGACCTTTTACTTCTAATCTATTGCCGTGCAACAGGGATAATGAACGGACGTTCGTTACAAAGGTAATACAAGAAGTCTTGGACATTAATCTTGTTTCCCCAGACCTGCTCAATTGCGTAGAAAACTGGAGAGTGTCCAGTGAACACTACTTTTCTGGCCACAGAGTCATCTTTTTAATGTCAACATGTGCTCAACTGTGAAGAAGGCCCCTGGTTACAGGAATGTCCGAAACACATTTAGGCCGTATACAGACCAGTAGTGGACAGATCACTACCCGAGGATGTTCTCACCCACTCTTGGAATACTGAAGATTTCGAATATCAGGTGAGGAATTTCAGCAACCTCCTAAATAGTGCTTTAGAAGCAGCCTGTCCCACTAGAAAATACAGGGGTAAAACCAGACCCCCTTGGTGGAACAGCAAGCTTCTCAAACTAAGGTCTGAAAGTAGAAAGGCCTTCAATAAGGCCAAAAGGTCTATCTAAGATTCCTGGAAGGCCTTTTGTGAGACAATAGAAGTCCAATGTGCCAAGAATTGCTGTAACAAGGAGACGGTACATGACCCCCAAGTAGCCAGGAGTTACTGAAACTTCTGCTCGATACCCACTTTCCTGGCTCAACATCTCTTGCTGCATCCGCAGAAACCCCACTTGGGAGCCCCACTAGTGAATATAATTTAGGCACTATTGACAACTGATAAACAGGGATTTACTCCTACGGGCCATAGAGGGCTTCCAGGCCTGCAACCATCCCTTCCCTTCGCCTAAGTTACATTCCAACGTCCTGGAGAGTAGCGAAGGTGGCTTTCAATCCGAAAGCGGGTAAAATCTCCTACCACAATCCAAAGGATTCTACCAAGACTTGTGGAAATTCACATTAAGCAAAGCATTAGGTCTGTTCCCGTACCTGCAGAAAGTGCAGAATCTGCAAGTTGCTTCGAATTACTTAACAGAATTCTGTTCCCGTACTTATACTGCAGCCGCCATACTCATTTCCCCACCCTGCAGTAAGAAACAGAAACTTGCAGAAGCTACAAGCTGCTGTAACCTGCTGCAGCAATTTTTTGAAATATGGAAATGTCAAAACTGGGATTGCCGTGTTCGTTGTAAACGTTAGATGTTTGTAAAGTGCTCTAAAACAGATTAAAAACAAAAGAATAATCGTTCTTCTTTTCGATTTCAGAAAAACTGCAGAATCTGCAGAAACATGTTCCTGTACTTTCTTTATTTCATCCCTACCTCTCAATAAGCAACTTGCAGTAAGTGACAGAATGCAGAAAGTATGGGAACAGACCTATTGATAGAAAACTGCTTTCTCCCTCGCAGCATGCCTACACGAAAGGTATCGGTAGACACTGCTTTTCCCTCCCTAGTAGCGGTCATTGAAAAATCCCTTAAGGTGCTAAAATCCCGAAGGTGCTTTCAACAATGTTGAACAATGCTGTCCGTGGCTGGAGCTCGACGAAAAGTTGCCATGCTCCAGCCAGCTACGTGGTTGCAAGTACCCAGAAAAGGGTGCGCAACAAAAGTGCACGTGACGCGAATTTTTAGTTTTTACCCCAGGCCAAAAAGTGCCTACGGAAGTATTCGCTTAAAAAAAGGAAAAACACAATGTAGTGTCTGCTTCATTTACAAATACTACCTATGTGCGGCTCCAGAATCAAGCTTCTTTACATATTTAAATCTTAATATAATCCTATTTAAATATGTATTCGGTAATTATTCAGCAAACTTACCGAATATTCGGCCGAGTACGAACTTACAAAAATACGCCGAACATACCGAATACGAATATTCAGCCGAACATTCGGCACATCTCTAATTTCAACCCAAAGTGATCTCAACTCGACATCATAATACAGTGGTCGAAATTTCAACTCAACCTCCACTGAGCTTTTCAATATGATATATGACAATCTGGAATATTCACGAATAAAACGTATAGCCATTTGAAGAGAACTAAGAAAATGTAGAATCGACTAGAAGAAACTCAAAATAGCCTGGGTCCTACAAGAACTTGCAGTGCCATTTAAGAATAATATTGGATTAAAATCTCTTGTTCATTAATGTTATATTGTAAAACTATTCATAAAGCTACATTTTTTTACAATGACTTGTTAAAATAATTTTTCAATATTTGCTTTAATCAGGACAGTTTCTGATTGATGGGCTTCTCTTGATTAATAACAAAAGAAAATAAACAGAACAGAAGCGACCCATCTTAGGCAAACGCCCAACGCATACACACCATATATGTACTCACGATAATCCTATCTTTGCCTATAAAATTTTCTTTTATATTCTGCCGCTATCTATAATTTCTCAACTATCTGAAATTACAATCAAATTAATAATATCTAAATTGCTTTCAATAATTCCGATTTTTATTAAGCCTCATCAATTGAACCAGAAAATCACATCACGTAAAATGGCTCGAGAAGAGAGAATTACTTTTCACAGCACTTACGTTTGTTTACGGGTCAATACACGACTGCGTAAGGGTGGGCAGGTATCAGCTGGTCTCTAGAGGATTTAGATAATACAGTTAAAAAACTGGGACACTGTTGTCGTGGGTGCGATGTTCTAGGTCACACCCCTTATTTAATGGATGTATGATGTGGCTTTTGGGGAGAAGCAGAAATATAAAAAAACATTGTGACCAAAGTAGAAGAAAATTCAGGCGTTATCTAGTCAAGAGTTGAGATAATAATACCGCAACAATGTCCGCTCGAGCACGAAAGTCCCAGTTGCAGTGACTTGTTGCATTATTTAGCGTGACACTGAGATAAAAGAACTCACTAGATCTGGATTTTCTTGTTCTGTAATCATTCATATATATTTTTACTTGTACTTGAAATTTCTGTAGGTTTTTCGTTCCGTTTAATGAACTTCAACTACTCTAATTGAGAAGCTCTCGTGCTAAGTTCGTGAAACATGTTTTAATAGTAATGAATTCAATTATTTCTTATTGTCTGTGTCTCTATTAAGGTAAAGGTAGAGAAGACAGCATTGGATCGTCGGAGGTATGAGAAACAAGCAGGTGGTAACGACTCACACGCCTCACTGTGGCAGTTAGTAATCGTATTTCTGTGTTGACATTAAAATACATATGTACACAAAACTGCGATGAAGACTTCTTAATACTTATGAAATCTGAAAAAATATATTTTTTTGATATTTAATAATTTTGCAGGGTAACCGTTAGAAGAAAGTATATGATAATTACGTCAGACTGAAAGACATCAAGAATTTCTCTTCGGCCGTTTCCCAGTATTATGATCGGGGTGGGAAATTTTCTAAAAATACCTCAACGCAACGATATTTATCGGTGCTGGAAAAAGAAAGAGTAAATTTAAATCAGGTAAGGTATTATTAGTAATACTTCTAGAAGAAGCTGCACTTTGTACACCGGCGTTTGCACAAAAATGCGACGAATTTCAAAACAGTGCGGATTACTCATCGCAAAATCATAGGACGTTCCTGTCATGAACCAACTACAGAGCTGTTACGTCACACTCACCTCAAAAAAGTTGTAAGGAGGTCTTAAAATTGTCGCACGCACCGCAGGCACACAGCACTTTCGAAATCACTTTTTAGAATTTTAGTTGTTAATTAATAATGCGTTTTTTGTTTAGCTAAAGAAGAACACTTGAGGTCACACTCTGCAGGTGCAAAATTCGCGTATTATTTTATTATCAATCGAGCACGCTTTGGCTAGAAATAAAGGAGGAACTGACTTCTTCGCTCTCCCCAAAATAGTCGCACTCGGCACTCCGTATATCTGCCTCGCTTGAGCTCGGACAAATCCAATCCAACAAGCCCGCCTCGGAGATGTCAACTCGAAAGCTTTCCGGCAATTGCTCGATTTACTCTTTGCTCATTGTTTTCGCTCGCGCGCCATCCAGACGCTCACGGCCTCGGCAAGCACAGCGGGAGCTTTCGCCGTGTTCATGGAATGAAAACGAAACTTGAAATCGGAGGCTGCAGGCAGAGCGTGGGAGTCGCCGTACTGTCAAGGTTCCCGCGGTGGCTGCAGGTTGGCGCTTTCTGATAAGATTCCTAAGGAACATATTCGCAAGGTACGTACATACACACATACCCAAAAAACTGACTCTTATTTTGGCTTCAATCACAAACCCCCAATTCCTGTGATTAACGGCCAAATTTAAGCTGGCCCCGTCATCAATGAAAACTGCATCCTCATGCACATTTGCCAACAAAATCTTTTCCGCAAAAAAAATTTGCCCAATTTCAACCATTTGGGCAAAAGCTTCGAATTTTCTGGCGCCAAAGCATGTAAGAGTTGCCAGTTTTTTTAAATATGGTCACAGCTTCTACTTGAATACAAATCACGCTGACGAACGAATACGATTGCCGCTAATTTATTGATTGTTACTCGAGCTAATTTAATTAATAATTCTTCACTCCATTAAGCGGGATTTTTATCAGTGATTGCAATCAATTACAAGAAGATGAAACAGTTTCAATTATTAAGCATAATCGCCTTGTGGAATTTTTTATGCGTGAATAAAGATCTGCAAATGTGAATTTTTATATGGAATGGATGTACATATATGTTTACTAGCTGGGACCCGGTGCGCCTACGCTGCACCCATAAGTCAATAGTAAACAATAAAAACCATCCATTGTCTTAAAATTTTTCGAGATATGAATTTTACACAGATGAAATGCCTCAAAGAACATGGGTCTTGCGTCGGCCGCCATGAATCGGCATATTGAGTCTACTACATTGCTTATTGTATTCTACTTATTATACTCTTTAATTTGATACCCATGTTAAGGGGGTTGTGAAGAAAGTGGTAATCCGGCCTCTTTAGACGGCCGCCATGGGTCTAAAGATATATTTTGTATACTACATTGCTTATTGTGTTCTACTTATCATACCCTTTCATTTGATACCCATGTTGAGGTGGTTGTGAAGAAAGTGGTAATCCGGCCTCTTGAGACGGCCGCCATGGATCTAAAGATATATTTTGTATACTACATTGCTTATTGTATTCTACTTATCATACCCTTTCATTTGATACCCATGTCGAGGTGGTTGTGAAGAAAGTGGTAATTCGGCCACTTGAGACGGCCGCCATGGATCTAAAGATATATTTTGCTTATTGTATTCTACTTATCATACCCTTTCATTTGATACCCATGTCGATGTGGTTGTGAAGAAAGTGGTAATTCGGCCACTTGAGACGGCCGCCATGGATCTAAAGATATATTTTGCTTATTGTATTCTACTTATCATACCCTTTCATTTGATACCCATGTCGAGGTGGTTGTGAAGAAAGTGGTGCCCCGCCCTCTTGAGACGGCCGCCATGGATCTAAAGATATATTTTGTATACTACATTGCTTATTGTATTCTGCTTAACATACCCTTTTATTTGATACCCTTGTTGAGGTGGTTGTGAAGAAAGTGGTAATCCGGCCCCTTGAGACGGCCGCCTTGGATCTAAAGATATATTTTGTATACTACATTGCTTATTGTATTCTACTTATCATACCCTTTCATTTGATACCCATGTCGAGGTGGTTGTGAAGAAAGTGGTACCCCGCCCTCTTGAGACGGCCGCCATGGATCTAAAGATATATTTTGTATACTACATTGCTTATTGTATTCTACTTAACATACCCTTTCATTTGATACCCATGTTGAGGTGGTTGTGAGGAAAGTGGTAATCCGGCCTCTTGAGATGGCCGCCATGGATCTAAAGATATATTTTGTATACTACATTGCTTATTGTATTCTACTTATCATACCCTTTCATTTGATACCCATGTCGAGGTGGTTGTGAAGAAAGTGGTACCCCGCCCTCTTGAGACGGCCGCCATGGATCTAAAGATATATTTTGTGTACTACATTGCTTATTGTATTGTACTTAACATACCCTTTCATTTGATACCCATGTTGAGGTGGTTGTCAAGAAAGTGGTAATCCGGCCTCTTGAGACGGCCGCCATGGATCTAAAGATATATTTTGTATACTACATTGCTTATTGTATTCTACTTATCATACCCTTTCATTTGATACCCATGTCGAGGTGGTTGTGAAGAAAGTGGTACCCCGCCCTCTTGAGACGGCCGCCATGGATTTAAAGATATATTTTGTATACTACATTGCTTATTGTATTGTACTTAACATACCCTTTCATTTGATACCCATGTTGAGGTGGTTGTGAAGAAAGTGGTAATCCGGCCTCTTGAGACGGCCGCCATGGATCTAAAGATATATTTTGTATACTACATTGCTTATTGTATTCTACTTATCATACCCTTTCATTTGATACCCATGTCGAGGTGGTTGTGAAGAAAGTGGTACACCGCCCTCTTGAGACGGCCGCAATGGATCATTTTAGTTTTAATATCGTCATGGCCTACCTATTGTTTGACAGCTGCGTAAATTTGAAATTTTCATTAAATGTAATGATTCAATTTAATGACAATTTTACATTTGTCGAATAGGTAGGCCATGAAGCTATTGAAACTACAATGAAGTGAAAATTCCTAAAATTACCATTTTTTGTGGATTTTGCAGCTGTTTTTTTGGTTAAAGGTATAAAAAATAGCGTACGACCTATTCTCAGACCTACCAAATATACACAAAAAATTTCATGCAAATTGGTCAACCCGTTTCGGAGGAGTACGGTAACAAACACTGTGACACGAGATTTTTATAGATATAGATAGAAGATAGATATCAAGTTATATCCTTAATGCAATTTACTTATGTATAAAGATACAGTAGTTACTCGATAATCTGAATAATTGATTTGGACTAATGGGATATTTTTGTATGGTATATTCGAGGCGAACGGCTAACAAAGACCTCGGAAGGTGGTGGCACCCGATTTGTCACTTCTTTGTCACACGAATCGGATCATGGAATGTGAGAACATTGCTTGCTTATGGGCGGCTGGATGAAGTCCTCAACGATATCCGTCCGTCCATCTAATGGCGTTACAGCCTAAATTGTGCCTTGGCCTCCTCTGGGGCATTTCTCCAAGTTTGACGATTCCTTGCAGCAATTCTCCAGTTCCGAATGTTGAGCATTGCGTCAGCCGTCACAGAGTCAATCCATCTCCTCCTGGATCTTCTTCTTTAACGGATCTACAACCGGGATCCGGTCCTGGCCTCTCGCAACTGTTCTCTCCACCGTCCCCTCCAGACCGTCCTCTTGTCGGGGTCCATTATAGATTTTGATTGGTCTGGACAGTTTTTCGGATACCTTTGCTTGGCTTGTCACGTTGGTCATGGTCAGTCAGTCAGAGTTCTACTCTGGTTATCATAGGCGGCATTAAAGTGTAGGTTGGGCGGGTAATGGCTCTGCTTGGTGATGGCGGCATTGCATTATCATCAGATATTGGTGTAGCCTCCGAATCCTTAGCTCGCCATTTAGAAATTCCTGAAAGTTGCTCCAAGATGCCTTTAGGATGGGTGATCAGATTCCCTTCTTTGTCCTTGCAGTATGTGCAAGAAAATCTAATCATTGCTTGTAACCATTAGTCGATTCACTTAAACAAAAAGAGCGCTGAACCGAACCGAATGTTATGAAATTTTTTTCAGAGTATGTCTTCGTTAATATGCTTCGATCGGCTCCTTAAAGAAGTCGATATCATTTTTAGTTTAAGCCATATCGTCCATGTTGCCAGGAAACAGAAAAACGG
The DNA here is from genome assembly GCA_949987705.1 of Thereva unica. Taxonomy (NCBI): domain Eukaryota; kingdom Metazoa; phylum Arthropoda; class Insecta; order Diptera; family Therevidae; genus Thereva; species Thereva unica. The sequence continues at coordinate 124,809,458 of OX465282.1, forward strand.
CTCGACCGAATTTTATAAAAATCTTTTCAGATCGTACTTTCGTTAATACACTTCGAAGGGCATCTCAACAATACTAATGTTGATATCATTTTTGGTTCGTGTAGGAAAAAATGACCACATACGTACGCACACACAACAAACGTACCAACCCGGGAAGAAGTGAAAAGTGCCATACGACCCTTAAAAAAGCAGCTAATCTCCAGGAATTGATAATATAAGCCCTGCAGAGTTGATCAAGCAAGGAGGTGAACCACTGTCAGCTATCATATTGAGGTGAGGTACAAAAAATGACTGGAGATTGGGAGAAAAGCATTATCTGTCTAATACACAAGAAATGGGTTGTAACGTGAGGTGACGTTGGCAATTTTTCAACTCCCTCTCCGCCTGTCGGGTAATTTTTCAAATTTTAAAAATCGCTAGTATTTATACAAAAAAATTCGCATGTACGGCCGTAAACACAGCAAGTTTACCTTAACCCGGTTAATAACAAATAGTTTTGCTTACGTATAGTCTTCTCCTAGCGGACAGTGCACTTCTTTTTTGTTCACCTAGTAATCGTGTATTGCCTGCATCACAGCAGGATTTTCTTGTTTCACGAGGCATAACATTCTGATGATGCCGTCCCCTGCTAATCCCGACTGTTGTGTCTCACCCAGCTGCTAAATAATGAACGCATACAAAAACCAAGGGTTCAAACGTAAAGCTCACCGTCTCCTTCTCATGCATCCTCTAGATTACCCTTAACCTATCATATCCTCTTCTATCTTCGAGTTAAGCTTAGTATGGTCGGAGAGCCGCCGGAGAGATTTTAACGTCATCCGTAATATGGACAAACTTTACGGTAATATCTTCCGATGGTAAGGGTGATAACGATCCTGCGCAGTCGTTCAGCTCAATAGGGGCAAGGGTAGATATAATGGGTAAAAGTAACCCCATTATTTTAAATCAACGTCATCGATATAGTGCACTTTGCAGAAAATATAGATCAAAATAAACTAAATCTAATTCCAAATGAGCGGATACGTATTTTGGGACAAAATGTGTGGCGGACCGGGTTGAAGTACCCTTAAATTCATAAAAGAAAACGTCACCAGTAATAGGCCCCCATTTGCACTACCGAATTGTGTACATTTAAGACATAATATGCCAAAAGGCGGACAGCTAGATAAGCTGCAAAAGAGGTTGATTGAGCCAGAAGCTGGCCAGGAAAAAAATGGTCTGGCTCTGCTGGGTCCCCGAACACTGGGGTATCGAGAGCAATGAGGCTGTGGATCGGGATCTGAGACGCTTGTCCAGTGCCCAGAATCATTTTGTGGCATCTCACTACCGTGGTCCACCACCAAGCTCCTAATGGAAGACTGTGTTACGAGACTGAGCCTATCCTTTTAGGAATCGATCCCAAGCCTTAACCCAGCTAAAGAGCTAATAAGGCCCTTTGACTTAAGGGTCGTTATCACTTACAATAGGGAGGACCTAAGGCTGTTGGGACATCTGACTGGGCCACATGGGACTGCGGTACTACCTCTTATGGTAGGCGACGAAACTTCCACACCATGTTCTCTGTGAATGTCCTGCTCTGATCTATGTTAGAAGAAGAAAGTTTATCAGAGAGCTTCCGACCGCTTCTCAGGTCAACTCTTCTTCAACTAAAGACTTTTTGCCTGCATCCGGAGGACTGACGAATCAATATTTTTTATTCAAATCTTTGCCTTCTATTTCGCAAAACAAAATAAATAATATTCAAATTCTTTTGGAAGTAAGTAAGTTTAATCAATTAAATTAGTAAACATAATTTTAAAGCTAAGTCCACTTTTTTTATTACATAATATAAAATTTTTAATTTTCTAACTTGAGTATTACCTTTCAGTCTTTACACTACACTGAATTTAAAGTAAAGAAATTTTATTTAAGCCTTCTAACTATTCCTAACACTTATTTTCTCATTTATCCAATCAGCGAAATGTGCTATTTTTACATAAACTCCTGGCTTATTGGCAAAGCCACAGTGCTGACCCCAAGAGATTATACCAAAGAGTGTCGCAACATCTATACAATAAATCAGGTTAGAAAAGTTTATATGCCATAATAAATCTTGAAATCTTTTAATTTAATTTCTATACCATTATCCGTACACACAAGGGGCCCACCAGAATCTCCATCACAAGCGTCTACACTTTCATCAAGGTATCCAGCACAGAACATCCCTTCGGTAATTGAATTTCCATATACGTGAGGCTGTTTGCAAACATTATTGGAAATGATTGGAATTTTAGCTGCTCGTAAATTGTTTGATGGGGCTGGAAGTGGATATGGTTTAAGTAAGAATAGAGGTTTATAAAACAGTGTTATTTAATGTTACTTGATATTCCGGATTGTATCGAGCCCCATCCTGATATTACGCACATTTTTCCCTCGTTGTAGGAAGAATTTTTTGACGGCAAACATATTGGCTGGACATAGTCGTTAAATCGAACTGGATGCTTAAGTACGATGACTGCAATATCGTTATTCATGTGAGATCCTTTCCTGAAGTCCTCATGTATATACCAATTTTCAATGAAAACGTCTACTTCAGAAGCTTCTGCTATATTGGCATAGTGGTCACCCATTCTTATGAAGTACGCCCCCTTGGCATATCCAACCAAGCAATGAGCAGCGGTTAGTAAATGCTTGTCTGATATCAAAACAGCACCACACCAATGGCTTGATTTTCCAGCTCGTCCTCGAGTTCGGATTGTTGCTTGCCAAGGATGTTGTCCACGTTTGGCTTTATTACCTTTAACCACACGTTGCATTTGCTCTTCAACATTGTCGAATTCATCGGTGGCATTTTGGTTAACAGTGCCGCATACTTTGTGATTTTTAAGGAATTTACTTGATCTTTCAACATTATATGTGTAAAAATCAAATTCTTCTGAAGACGCTGTATGTTCTGAGTTTGGTGGCTTTCGTTGGGGTGTAGTTACTTCTGTTGGTCGTACATCTCCGATGGAGCATTTAACGCTGATATCTTCAGTGTGATTACAGTTATGCTCACCCCAGTTCCAGTGCACACATTTATCTACGGAAGTTTCATTTCCTAGGCAGGATACTTGATCCAACCATATCGGTCCGCTTCCTGGGCCAAATGCATTTTTGGCTACTTGCTGAATTATAAGACGTATGGTTTATGGTTAGATTTACATCTTTTAGAGTACGATATAAAAATAACTACATAATAGAGAGACTAACCTAAACTTAATAAACTATGAGAGGTACAGGTCGAGAAAGAAGGAGAAATGCTGGAGTAAGGACCATGAAAAGAAAACAGCAGAAGATAGAAAAAGAAAATACTAAGGAGGAGTAGAGGGAGATAGAAAAAGATATGCTTGCTTTCTGAAAGTCTTGGCTGTGCTAATTCTATTAATCGAACGCAGAGGAAGGAGGAATTCTGAGAGGTAAGAAGAACTTTTCGTGTGGAGAGCTTTATGCACTAGGACCAATTCAACGACATAAACAGAACAAAAGAGGTCGCAACTAAGTAGGGTGTTTCGTACACCAGACACATGATCTGATCTGCGCAAGTGAAAAATGAACCTTAAACAATCATTAAATGCGACTGATAGACCTCAACGACAAGATGCATCAAGGGATATATACAGTATCGGCTTTAGGGGTGGGCGAACCGGGGCGATCGCCCGAGGGCGCCATGTCCCAGGGGGCGCTGCCGCTATCCAGTAATGTGTTCATTAATTTAATTATTAAATGATAACACCTCCACAATACAAGACACACAGCCGGATATACACATAAAGTAAACAAAGCTTGTGTTTGAAAAAAATGTAAGACAGCTGGCAGAGGCGCTTTTTTATACGTTCTTTTGCAACTATTGTCTTAAGTTTCTATCAATAAACCAGTGATTGGCAATAGCAGCTCTGCCGTGCAAAGGACAAAAGACCTAAATGCAAAAAGCTCGATTTGAGTAAAACGCGTTTCAAGTGTTTTTTTGTTACTTTCTGTAAAATAAGAAAATGAAAATGAAATTTATTCAAATTATCTAAACTTAGATAATTTGAATAAACTTCATTTGCATTTTCTTATTTTACGGAAAGTAACAAAAAAACAACTTGAAACGCGTTTTACTCGAATCGAGCTTTTTGCATTTAGGTCTTTTGTCCTTTGCATGGCAGAGCTCTTGGGAGCCACACATGTTACCCTGGGAGTTTCAGATCCCTCCAATTATGCTTGTGAGTTTAACTGAGAGAGGTATAGGACCCCCCATTGTTCCCTCTTTTCTACTTCGAAGCTAATTGACCTATGTCTTAAGGAACAGCAACATATTTTCAGAAAGGGACGATCGACTACTACAGACCTCGCGAGCTTATTTTTTTGTACATCAATAGTCTTGAAGTATAATAATCCAAAGGACGATTGTACATCACGAAAATGATCAAGTTCACATAAAACACATTCAACAATACTTTTGCTGCCGTTTTTTTTTTCGTGTAAATTTGTTGTCGTACAGCTCAGTTCTCGGCCATTTAAATCTTTTGGTCAAGTTTGGTCGTGGTGAGCCCGTATGCGATCTCAAGCGGCCAGTGTTAGCCCGTTGTAAGCCCATTTTTTGTTTGTACTCGGGTTATTGTGTAATTGTGCATAATATACATACATATATAGGAACTCTACCTAAAAGAAATGTCTAAAGAGTTAAGGGCGCATAAAAATATCTCGAACGGGGCGCCGGCCCTGGATATATGTGAAAGGGAGCCATAGAGGAAGTGTGGAACAATATGAGCTTTAACAAGCTTGAGTCGAATAGACGATGTTAAAAGACTACCATAAAGCCTAAGTCTACGTACTGTGCCATAGATTTTGAAAAGCATGAGTGAGATATGGTTGCAGCAGGATAGTTTAGAATTAATGACAATACCAAGATTATTAACACAGTCAACAACAGGAAGAGAAACATTATTAAGTGAGATAGTTGGAATATTGTCCAGAGAAAGAGAGCGACGACTAAAAATGAGTACTTGGGATTTATTAGGACTAAGTTTAAGGAAATTGGAAGAGCTCCATTCATTTATCAGGCGTAAGACATTATTAAGATCAGAAATACAGGATTAAATCTGATTAGGAGGGCATGAAATATATAACTATAGATCATCAGCATATAAATGAAAGGAGCAGCCACGGATAATAGCGGGGAGATCATTAACATACAAAGAAAAATGAAAGGGCTCAGGATTGAACCATGTGGAATACCTAAGGGTACAGGTAGGAAAGATGATACAATAGAATTATGCCGCACGCATTAGTGTCGATTAGAAAGGAGAGAAGAAAAGAGACGAGTTGCAGAAGAGGAAAAGCTATAGAGCTGGCTGAGCTTGGAAATTAGAAGCGAGTGAACCACGGAATCAAACGCCTTAGAAAAATCAAGAAGAACTAATATCGTAATGTCACCTCGGTCAAGCATAGAACGCAGATCATTAGTTATCTTTAGTACAGCAGTAGCTACCTTTAGTACAGCTGTGAAGTTTTCGGAAGCCAGATTAGAATTTAAAGAGGAAATTATTAGAATCAAGATAACCAAGAACTTGGATAAAGATGACTTTATCAATGGTATGATTGTAAAATAAACTAAAAAATTACCGCTTTTCCGTAAAATCCAAGTGAATGACATAACACTTGTGCTTCAACATCTCCGAAATCGTCATCGCATACAGTACCCCATGTTCCTCGGTATTTTACTTCAACTCGACCTTGAAGCCTTCCATCACCATTCGCTAAACGATACTCGATCTTGGACTAAAATAAAAATAGAAGTTACAATTATTTCCAAAAATATAAAAACAAAAATTACATTGCAAATTGCAGGACTCTCGTCAGATCCGTCACTACAATCTGGAACATTGTCGCATACAAAAGCCGTTGGTATACAATCCTTGCTAGAGCTGCAGAGCCAATAATCGTACGGACACTTCATAACTGGTATTTTACAGACTACACCCACTATTTCATCTGGGGTACAGTCATTGACACCCCAACCTTTGAAGTCGCACTCCTTCAGAGAAGTCTCGTTACCTTTGCAGTCGACTTCATCCATTACGAAAAGTGCATCGTGATGTGCAGTCATATCAGGATTCGGTGCATAGAATGAGTTTCCTCGTACTTCACTTGCTCCTAGAGGAAAACCAAGCTCGCGACAAAGAACATCTGCGTCACGCATGCCAAATTTGTCATCGCAAACGTAGCCCCATTTTCCTAAAACTAGAAGAAGGAGTTTAGTTGGGTTACATAGTTCGGCATTTTACTTACTTCTAACTTCCACTCGACCAGAATGCAGTTCCCCATTTGGATTTGATAAACGAACTTGATAGCCTAAATGGTCGCACTTCGCCTCATCCATTCGATTTCCACAATTGTTGACACCATCGCAAACCTAAAGGGAAACTGTTAATGATAGTTTCTAATTGAAGAACAGAACTAACCTCAAAATCCTTCACCCATATCCCGTTTCTGCAATCGAATGTCTCCAGAATAAACTCCGTGCCTCCCGACCTTACATCAACAGACGGATTTGTCTGGCTTCTTCCATCTTCGGGCTGCCGCCTTGAATTTGGGTAATAGGTCGGAGTAGTGGTCTCAACGCCACCAAATCTTTGATATATTGCTAAATCAGGCTCAGGAAGCCAATTTGTGTCAGGCGGAAGTGTTGGCTCTCGGACAGTGGTCGTCGTTGATGGAGAAGTGGAAGGTGTTTTAACAGTAGGTGGGGTACTTAGGGGCTCTGCGTCTTTAAAGGGATTTGGAAGATGGGGATGATTTCGATGGAATTCTACATTATGGTTATTCTGGTTGCCCGGTCTATGACCGTGTCCATGCGGATGCAAGTGCGAATGGTTGTGATTTGAATGATGGTAAGGTCCTGTGTGGTTATGAGCGTGCCTCCAGCTTCCTTGACTCAGATTCACCTGCTCACCTGTAAAAATAAATTCAGCATCTTTCTCAATAGTCTCCTCAGGAGCAGGAGCAGCAGTAGGGGGAGGAGGAGTCGCTAGTTTCATAATAAACGAATCTGCATGCGCTACATCTTCATTCGTTACTGTACCACTTCGGTTAAGATATGGACGTAGAAGTGCCTTTATAGCCTCGCTGATTGGAAGCTTGGACATATCATCGTTATTCTCGGAGTTTATTGGAGGGTTAATATTATGATTGTAGTATTCTGAGTTAAAAGAAGGTGGGTTGCCAGTTTTAACAGATAGTGGTGGGCGTGCAGATTCTTCAGGTGTAAGAAACCGTGAATTTATAGATGGAGTATGCGGATTATTTGGGTTTAAATTATTACTACCAGGAAGATCACTCCAGGTAGTCTCCCTGCTATAGACAATGGGGTTCGAGTTATCTGATGGATTTTGGGGGCTGGTATATTTAGTAGTAATGACAGTTACATTTTGGATGTTTCGGTTATTTACACTAGGTCTCCATGGGTTAGTACGATTAAATGTGAATGTATGTGGTTGTTCGTTATTTACACTAGTAGTTGTCCAATTTCTAGAGTGAGAAACTGAAGAGTATTGAGGATTGTATGCAGGTGGAACTCTTGCAGGCGGAGTATAAACGGGCACCGAATCTGGTACCACTGGATATACTACAAAAACTTGACTTTCATTGGATGGATTTTGCGATGCAGCAGGGACAATACCTGTTTTTGTAAACCGTGTATGGACTGAAATTTCAGGAGGGGATTGGGAAGGAATGGATGGATTTGATGTTGGAACATGTGGTACATTATCAGATGGTGTTGATAGTGGAGGCAGCAAACCACCGTATAAATTAGACTCATCAAATACTTGACTAAAATTTGTTGTTGTAACATGTACACTAGATCCAGAAGAAACAGAGTCTCTACCATAATCGTAGCTTGCAGGAGGAACATTATATGACGGATTTAGATCTTCTGAAGGATAATTTTGTCTAGCGTCTGTATCAGTTGGTGGTCGAAATGGTATTGCACCATTTTTTCGCATTTTTTCTCCAATAAAAGTTTCTGGAACATCTCCACCAGCAATATTTTCAAAAAGCTCCTCTTCGTCAGAATCTTCAACCGGAGTAGCATAATAAATCGTGGTAGTTGTTGTGTCACCTGGCTTTATGCTCGGACTGATGTCTGAATAATTATCCGGTGGAATTTGTTCGACCAGCGCTTTTTGAAGATTTATAAACTCCGAGGAAGAAGGCCAATTATGGCTTGCAGTTTGTGTCCATGCTGGTTGGGGAGGCGCTTGTGGACGTTCAGAGTATGTAGGAGGAAGCGCTTGTGGACGTTGAGAATATGTAGGAGGAAGCGCTTGTGGACGTTCAGAATACGTTGGTTGAGGCGCTTGTGGGCGTTCAGAATATGTAGGATGAGGCGCTTGTGGACGTTCAGAGTACGTAGGATGAGACGCTTGTGGATGTTCAGAATATGTAGGAGAATTTGTGGGTGCGACATTTATAGTCCTCTGAATTTCACTCCATGATTGTGAATTCAACCCCGGATTTAACGGACGTTGCGTATCCTCACCTTCAGATCCATGAATTAAGCTCACACTAGACGCATCTCCACCATTTCCATAACTCGTAGTTGGTTTTGTCCAATTTCGCCGATATGTTACTGAAGTCCAAGTCGACGGAAGCTCACCTGGAATGTAAACTGTCGCAGATGAATTTACTTGCTGTCCTTGACCTTGTTGCTGGCCGTGATAATGGTGGTGGTGATTATGTCCATGCTGGTGCCCGTTTCCATGACTATGGCCATTGTGATAACCGTGTCCATATCCCGGAGCATTATTTTGGGAAGGATTTGAGGGATATGAAGGATATTGTTGCTGTTGTGGATTGATATAGCTGCCTGATGGTGGAGGAATGGGCGGGCGATGATAATTTGGCTGAGGCGGTCCGTATACTGGATGTCCATGTGGAGGATGTGGATGTGGATATCCTTGGTGTTGAGTAGTTTGTTGATTATAAATTTCAGAATTATATGTACCTTGGGGATAGTTTCGATCGTTGCGATAGTTTTGAGATGGTTCATATCTGTTATCGGTGCGATTCTCATACACTCGGTGATCTGTTACTGTATGGCCTGGAAAAGTTTTATTTTCAAATTTAAATAAAAATGGTATTGTTTAAAAAAATTGGAATAATATAATTTTAAAAGCAAAACAGGCTTATATATAAAAAACAAAGGGTTAAACGGATCACAGTTTAATACTTTGTTTTTATCATCTCAGTCTCAAAAGAAGTAATTACAATTTACAAAAAGCTACGTTTACTTATCTGTTGTTTAGAAAGTAGCTAAGTAATTTGTGAAAATAATGGCGTGAACTCGTAAAAGAAAATCAGTTAAAAAAGTTAGTTTGAGAAAAACTAATGAAGTTAATAAAATAAACGTATAACCCCCCACCAGATATATAAAAACAAAAAACCTTCAAAGAATATATTAGAAAATAGAGCAGCATTGAAGAGATACAAGCTGAATCAAAGAATGCTTTGGAGGCCATTCCGGAAATCGACTGCAACAACTGTTTTGAAGATTGGAAAAAACTTTGGCATAAATAAGGGCTTTCCATTTACAACAGAGCGAGGCACAGTGCATCAAACAGGCTGTTCATCAACGACACAAATGGAGAAATGGTGTTATAAGTGAAAAGCAACTAGTGTGTTGTATAAGGAGAGAGTATACAAAAAGAAGGAACGACTAGCAATTAGGGAAGTGTGAGCAGGAATCAGGAATTTGATGGATCTCCGAGATTGCAAAGAAATGAGGATGAAGAATTGAAAGAGGTCACAACCTAGTAAGGAATTTTGGACACCCGACACATGTTCAGATCTTCTCATATACCACAAATGCCACTTTAAGACGCTGACGGCAGGAAGAGTCGAAGGAAATATACCCCACCGAGCCATAAAGGAAATGAGGAACAACAAGAGATTTGATAAGTTTGGCTCGAATAGGCGAGGATAACAGACTGCCATGTAGCCATTTGCGAAGTGCGCCATAGATGTTACAGAACAGCAATTGGACACGATTGCAGCAGGAGAATGTGGAATTGACAGCAATACTCAGGTTTTTGGCACAGCCAACGATTGGAAGGGGAACATTATTAAGTAGAAGAGGTGGGAAACCATCCGGGACAGGGAGCGACAATTACGGAAAAGTACTTGCGATATAATTGAGTTTAATTTAAGGAAATTACTGGACCTCCATTCGTTTATTTGAGACAAGGTGCTATGGAGCTCAGACACATAATCTTCAATTTGATTACTCCATGTATAGCTGGAGATCATCAGCATATAAATGACAGAGGGAAGATCATTAATATAGAGGGAGACCAGCAAAGGCCGAAGAACTGAACCCTGAGGCACACTTAGGGAAGTGGATGTAACATTATTATGCTCTATTAGAGAGAAGAGAAAACATGAACAAAAGAAGAGGAAAAGTGATACCGTTGACTAAGTTTATGGAGCAGATGCAAAAGTGAGCTACAGCGTCGAATGCTTTGGAAAAATCAAGAAGAACTAGTTTTGCAATATCATCTTGGTCAAGGGCTGAATGAAGATCAGCTGTTACCTTCAATATAGCAGTTCCCCAACTGTGGGATTTACCGAAGCCAGATTGGAGTTTAGAAAGGAAATTAAAAGAATCAAGATATCGCAAGACTAGAATAGATACAATTTTCTCAAAAACTTTAGCGAAAAAGGGTAGAATACTAATAGGGCGAAAGTCTGGCAAATTAACAGGGGAGGACTTTTTAGGAATGTGAGTCACTATGCCTCTTTTCCGGAGTAAAGGTACTTGAGAGGTTGTCAAGCAATAATTAAGAATATGCGTGATGGCATCAACGATTAAAGGGGAGAGAATCTTAAGAAAGCGAGGAGAAATACCATCATAGCCAACGCTATTGGGCGAAATGGAAAGCAATATTTTTTTTTTTTTTTTATGTGGCAGTGCTAAGCTCAGGAGTCACCCTTTGTACTACTAGTCCGTCATGTCATTTGTCACGTCATGGTGCAATGTCTAGCAGTAAGCTTAGTACGGGGGAGGGATGAGGGGGGGCATAGGTTAAGGATTAAAAGGTACGGGGGGGTATTGAAGAAGGTGGTGATGAACCCTGCGTTTGAACTCTTGGATGTTGTAGGAGTTCGGAAATACTGACTGCGAGAGGTTATTCCACAGCCGAGTTGTTCTATTAACAAACGAATTCATATCTTGTTGAGTGCGTGAAAAGGGTAGTTGCAGGTGAAGGGAATGAGACGAGTGGGCTAATCTGGTGTTGCGGGTATAAGATTGCCGTGGAGGCAGGAGAGCGTTTAACTCGGAGGAACAGTCACTGTGGTAGTAGCGATAAAATTTTGTCAGTGCTGCTACATTCCTACGGTGGCTCAGGGGGTCGATGGTGGAGCAGGCGGTGTCGTCATCAATTAACTTGAGCGCCCTTTTTTGCACCTTATCTAACCATGACAAGGTGGTTATTGGGGCGCCGCCCCAAACGAGGGAATTATATTCGAGAAGAGGCCGAATGTAGGATTTATAAATAACAGCACGGGCCGATGGCTGGAGGAGGAACTTGCACCTCTTAAGAAATCCCAAGCACTGAGATCCTTGTTTGGCGATTTGGAATATGTGGTCATTCCATCGCAAGTCTTTGGCTAAAGTCACGCCTAAGATGTGTAGGGATGGGTCGGCCTTTAGTACCACGTCATCCACTTTCAAGGATGGTGAGGTGTTGAACTTCTTTTTGGAGATAAAACAGTACTTGGTTTTGTCGGAGTTGAATTCAACACGATTCTTCTTTCCCCACTCTAGAATCAGCTTAATGTCATTTATAATCGACTTGGACATTAGTTCGCGATCATCAAGACAGGATCTGGCATGAGTCTGTCTTGTATCGACGCTGTACGAGTAACGTAGAGTACCGTCGTCAGCGAAGCTGAGGAGTGGGTTGGAGGGGATTGAAAGAAGGTCATTTATAAATATGAGAAATAGGGCCGGTGATAAAATTGACCCCTGGGGGACCCCCGCAGAGATCGGGTGGGATGCGGATTTGACGCCATCCAATACTACTTTGATTGAACGGCCAAAAAGGAAACTCTCAATCCACTTCTGTAGAAGTGAGTCAACTCCAATAGCTTTGAGTTTAGCTAACAGGGCTGTGTGCCAAACTCTATCGAAAGCCTTGGAGATATCCAGAGCAACCAGACTAGACTCACCGGATTCATGCAGACTACGGCTGAGGTGTTCTGTAAGACAGACTAAAAGATCGCCAGTGGATCTTTTTTGTCGGAAGCCATACTGTCTGTCGTTTATGAGTAGGTTGGATTCTAGATATCCCATAAGCTTTTTGTTGATTATCGTCTCCATGGTTTTGGAGAGAATAGAAGTAATTGCTATTGGGCGGTAATTGGAGGGATCGCTGGAATCACCTTTTTTCGGTATGGGCTGAACATGGGCAAGTTTCCAAGAGTCGGGATAAACTCCGGAGAAATATGACAGGGAAAATAATTTGCGCAGAGGTTTAGCCAAAGGTGAGGCGCATTGTTTTAAGACGATAGGGGGTATATTATCGGGTCCAGTGGATTTGTTGGCATCGAGCTCTTTGAGGCACCTGTACACCTCGCGAGTCCTGAAAAAAACCCTGTCCATTGAATGGGCGTTACGCTCGGAAACAGGGGGTAGCACATCAGTTTCGGGTAAAGAAGAATTCGAAGCGAACATAGATGCTAATAAATTGGCCTTGGATTTGCTGTCTGCTATTACCTTCTCATTGTGAATAAAGGAAGGGGTTGAAGTTGTAGTGAAATTCTTCTTGATGGAACTTACCAAGGACCAGAAGTTTTTGCTACCGGAGGTTGCATTTAGGAGTTTACTTCTCAATTTGTTGTCAAATAAGGTTTTGACTTTTTTATGGCGGTTTTACAAGAATTTCTTTGTTGTATGTATTCTAAACGGAGCGATTCACTCGGGAAGCTCTTGTACGCTCGGAAGGCGGCTTCTTTAGTTTTGATTGCATTCATACACTCCCGATTAAACCATCTGTTGGGCCTAGGCTTCACAGATTTGGTAGAATGGGGAATGAACAAATGCATTCCTGCCTGTATGATCCGGGTGATACGGATAGCGGCAGAGTTGGCGTTTCTATTCCGGAAACACAGGTTCCAGTCAGTAGACTGGAAGAAATTAATAAGCCCCAGCCAATTGGCCTTCCCATAATGCCATACAGTTCTTCGAACTGGTTTGGGAGGGGTGGGAAATTCGAATGGGAAGTTAGCACTGATTAGGCAGTGGTCTGAATTGCCGAGAGGTGAATCAACTTCGACGGAGTAACGCGCTGGATGAGAAGTTAGAAAAAGATCAAGGAGATATCTTCCCTGATCAGCAACATCAGGGACTCTTGTGGGATGATCCACAATTTGATGCAAGTTATTGATGTCTGCAAAGAGCTCGACGTCCTTGCCAGAAATACTGGTGCCATTTGAGTAAGTCAGCCATTTAACGTTGTGAACATTGAAATCACCCGCAACGATGATTTTACACTCAGGATTGGACGACAAAAATCCCGAGATTTGTTCGGAAATAGTATCAAAAGATAAAGTGGAGGCTTCGTTACTTATGTTAGGGCTTCTGTATAGGAAGCAGAAGAATATGACGTGGCTTTGGAAAATGATTTTAATCCAAAGATAATTAAAATCTGAAGTTGTGCTTGAATGTATTTTACAATAAGCCACGTCGTCCCTAACATAAATGGCAATACCCCTATGGGGGGAGAGATTGTGCACTAAAGTGTATCCCGACACCTGGTAATGACCTAAGTCATTATCGGGTGATATTTGGGTTTCACTAAGTGCGAAGATTGGGGGTTTATAATTAGATAAGTGGCACTCAACAAAAGAGAAATTCGCATGAAGTCCACGAATGTTACAATAGTCAATACAAAAATTTGACCTGTAACGGGACTTCGGTTGCGCAGGCTCAATCGCCACGTTCTCGGGGATATTTCCCGGCATTACATTTGCCGCAACCATCAGAGTCAATAAAATTTGTCCTCGTCAAAGTGTTATGCCTTTTGAGACGGGGCAAATTTCATCGACCGACAGATTTTAGCCGCGGCACCTGCAGGACCGAGATGCGAGAGAGGGTAGGAAGCGAGGGTACTTACTTGTGTCGTTCGTCGGTCCGGTCGGTCGTTGAGTCTGTGATGGGCCTTCGCGTTAGACTCAAAGTCTAGTAATAACAAGTCTTTCATCTTCATACAAAATTTTCACCCGGTTGGTTGTGTGCGTGCATATATGAACATCACTGCTGAGCAAAACTCAACGCATACTTCTTGAACTCGGCGAGACAAAGCCAGAATCTTTCTCTTCGATCAAGTATGCAGAACAGAAAAGGAAAGAAAATTGACATATCGAACATTCCCATAAAAAAATCAAAACAAACGAGCAAATATACACCAATACATCAACATTATCCCTATAGAAACTCATAAAATTTTCTGTTGTTTAGTTGTATGCTAGCGCTTATAAAAATATTGCATTCTCTCTCTGATAGCCTGACATCGTCATTTGTAGAACTTATGCATATAGCTGTTCGTCTTTCACTCATTAACCATATGAAGATGAAAGACTTGTTAATTTCTAGACTTTGGTTAGACTGCGCTCGTTTTTTGTCACTGCTTTTTGGTTGTGTGTGTTTTTTTTTGTGCACGTTTTTAAGTTTTGATTTTCCACAAATTTTTTTTATCACTGTTCACAGCACAGTTTATTATTTTCGGCGCGTTTTTCAAGGACCGGAGCAGCACACGTCCGTACACTTTGCTGTCCTAGCCCAAACTTCCAAGTATGCCAAGTACTTCAAGTGAGTCAACACAATAAAAATTAAAACCATCAGAACATAGAGAGTTGGAAGAAGGGGAATCGGAAGTGGAAGACAGTGGGAAATTCGGAGGAGATTGAACGAGAGATGCATTGAGTGAGTTTACATCAACGTTAAGCTCAGAGACCGAAGGTTAGACCAAAGTTGCTTAGTGGACAGAGCGGGATCAAGTTTATGGGAGTAAAATTTACGCTTGGCCGATTTGACTTTGCTATTGACTAAGTTACGAAGATTTTTGTACTCGCTGAGGTAACTCGGCATTCTAGTTCTGCGATAGCGTCTATACATAAACTCGAGACGTCGCCATAAACCGGCAAGAATGGAAATGAATCGTGAATAGAGTTCGAGACCCAGCGGCACCGACAGCAGCGTATCCGTTGCGGGGACGTCCCGCTCGGACCGTCAGCTAACGGATCGAAGAAGAAGAAGTACAAGAACTCACGCTCAATAATGAGTTTGCGGATTTCATAAGAAAACCAGGGGCGTTCGATTTATTCGAGTAAGATCATCGTGTTAAGCGCCCCATACACCTATGGGCTCAACGAGTTTTGATCGGCCGACCGGTTCACAGTCGATGGTTTTGGTTGTACATCCGCACTTCGATGTACATCCAATTTGACCGTGTATGGGGGCCTTTAATGTCAATGAACGATTTCTGACTTCCAAATGACATATCGTTCCGCAACCGCCTTATCCGCCTGATTTAGCTCCGTCTAACTTCTGGGTATTCCCCAAATCTAAAAAACCCACTCCGAAGACATCGCTTTGACTCAATTGAAGACATGTAAGCCGAATCAAAGAAAGTTTTGAACCCCATTCCGGAAATCGATTTCAACAACTGTTTCGAAAATTGGGAAACACTTTGGAATAAGTAAGCGCTTTCCATTTACAACACACCGAACACAGTGTATCATACAGGGGGTCCCATCAACGATGGGGTTAAATTACAACACTACGTTAAAGAGGACGAGACATCCAATGGAACAGGACGAACTTAGCAATAGTTGTAAACACAACTATCTATAACTCATTTGCTTTAACACCTAGCAACTTGCATCCATTAAATTTTAATTTCTTTTCACACTTCACACAGGTTTCATCCGAATAATCAAGTGATATCAACTCTATACTAGTTTCTTACGAGTGATTTGGTAATCTAGTGATTACTCACATCTACATTGTTAAAAGTATTGAAAAGGTTAAATAGTGGTCGCTTTGTTTTGTCTCAAATGCATAACCAACAGAAAAAATGAAATTTAATCTTAAAAACGTCTTCTTTAAATATTATCTGTATAACTTTCTTCCGTAATATTCTCTGCGAATTTCTGTACTACAAAGTTCAAGTTTTTATGCTTCCTATCAGTAGATCACAAACTGAAATTACGTTCTAAATTTTCAAATAGATTCCACTCGTACGTACATAATATCTAGTCGAGCTGAAAAAGTGTATGCTTGTTGCGAAATAAAACTCTAGAGATTAAGAACTAAACACATATAAGAACAAATGTCCATTTTACCTGAAGGCCTGTTAAGGATGTAATGTGTTACAGTGCCGCTCGTAGCTGAATCTCCTTCTGATGTAGTCCTGCTTGCGCTTAAAACTTCGCCTGTAGATCGACCCCCACAATCCACCTTATGCGGATGATCACAAACACTATACAAAGGATTAAATAAAGTTCCCGGTCCACAGTCTTGAATGTGAGTTCTTCCATGATCACAATTTAAGAATTTCGAGCAATCATATGGATGCGGCTCCAATCCGCTTAATCCAGGAGTACATCTCACTTCACCCCTTGTAGTTGTGGTTGTTGTAGTAACATAAGTTCGTGGTGGTTCAATGGATGGTTGTTGCTGCAGTCTAGCAGAGGTTAAAGTTGTGTCAACTTTAGAACCAAGACCTAAACAAACTACTTTCTTGGGACTATCACATTCTAAAGAATCAGGATTAAACACCGTTCCGGGGGCGCACGTTTGAATATATCCTCGACCTTTCCAGCAGTTTAAAAATCGCCTGCAGTCGTATAAATATGGGAATTGGCCAGTTGCACCTGGTGGACAATCTGAATGGTACGACGTTACAGCATTCTCAACATCAAATCCATAAGAGTAGCGCCCTTGTCTTTCAACGTTTCCTTGATTATCTTGATAACCTACGTCTGACCTTTGATAGGTTACACTCGCATCACTTGCCTGATTATATTGACTGCTATACTGAGTACTAGGCCTGTTCGATGCCACTTGACTATATTGATGATGCATTTCGACAGGCCTCGCATGGAGAGCCTCTGACAATTGCGGATCAATGTGAAATGATTTTGTTTTAACACCATCACGATCGCGTATCTATAAGAATGAAAAAAACATAATACAATTCACTAGTTTAACATCGAAAATTCACATACTAACCGAAAATACACTATTCACTAGCAATGCATAGAGAAAAAACACCCGCACCGGGACCACTGCACCCATTTTGATTGTTTGCCTTAATTAAGTTAATTCAATTAAAGTCACTCAATGCGCGCGTCTCTTCGCGTTGACCATCTTTTGCGTATTGAAATGAACTCCCAAGATCAGTTTTAATAATTGAACTAAAGAAAATATCTATCATCCGAGCGATCTTTAGACCTTTTCGGATGAGTTATCGCATATTGTACAGGGTGAGTTGGTATTTCTGTTGCTCTTCTTTATTATTCACTTGTTATTTTAGCAAAGTTTACTGCTCCACTAGAACACATCTTATCATTACGGCGGCGCCTTCGCGTACGGTAAAATCCATAACGATACTGCACCGGGGCTCTTTCTTCTAGGGAGCTTTGTTATCTTGTGCGCTCAAGAAACGACTTTAATAATTGTTTATCTATTACCGCTTCTTCATCACTTAACAAACATTACAAATGCCGTCCCCGCTGATACAAAACACTCGTACTACTTGAGGCTCCACAGTCACTACCGAGGGCAGACCTTCTGGAGCTCCTCTGTAGTTCTTTTATCAGAGCATAGTTTTGTCGTAGTTACTGTGTAGTATAATTGTCTGTGGCTAATTTCACGGAAAGCTTCAAATAAAAATACAGAGATTCCCAGAACAAAGCCTCTTTTATGCACACTCGACTGGGGGCAGATCGTTTATGATTTTTTTTACATTGGTTTATTCAATGACCAAACAAATTTAAAGTTCTGATTGAAATTAGATTAGCAAATCGGTAAATTATGTAATTGTAAGATAAAAATCGAGAAAAAAAAAACAAATTAATTTCTACAACGTGATTTTAGCAGATTGTTCCATAGTAGGAACATTTAAAACAAATAGCAAATGCCTTCAATGTACAGATTATAAATTTGTCGAATTTGTTACTAATATTTTTCGGATGATTGAGTACAATTATTGTGTTCTGCAAAAAGTTAACGTAAAGAAGCAATCGATTTAGACGATAATAAGTTACAAAAAAATATATTTCAGAAGAAACGACAAAGATAGGACACAAGCCAAACTCAGATTTGATTCAGGAAATTACACAAATTCACGGGATTAGTGTTATCGAGAATTTATTATTCCTCCGTCTTCTTCCCCTCAAACCAAGCCA
Source organism: Thereva unica (assembly GCA_949987705.1). Taxonomy (NCBI): domain Eukaryota; kingdom Metazoa; phylum Arthropoda; class Insecta; order Diptera; family Therevidae; genus Thereva; species Thereva unica. Next base: position 124,827,935 of record OX465282.1, read on the forward strand.
AAAAGCTCTGATTTCACTTTGGCCCTGTGCTAAAAGTCTAGTCGTCATGACACGACAAGTCGTTTGAGTTAAAGAAAGTGACGCTTCAGTCGAATCACGATTTTCAGTACAGGACCCTACATTCTCAGCTTAGAATTTCTACTGTAGGCCCTGTGTTGAAAGGCGTAATTCAACTTATAACAAGACTCGACTTTCAGCACAGGAACCTTAAGCCGAAACTTTCAAGTTGTTAGGGCTTTCTTTCTTTTGCCTTGAAGACAATGGGAAAAATTGTCGAGAAGGAAATAAGAGAAACGTATCTTCTGCGTCAATCGTTAAGCTCCAGCATACCTACCATTCGGGTAAGGGGGCGTTCAAGTATTACGTAACGCAGTTTTTGAAAATTTTTGACCCCCCCCTCCCCCCCCTGTAACGCGCCGTAACGTTTTTCTGTACCCCCCCCCCTCCCTAAACGTTACGTAACACCCAACACTTTTACCTGAAAGTGACAATTATATGACGCAAAGTACCAGAAAGCCGCTAAAATAGCTTATTTATTGTTTTAATCGCGATTACCCGTAAAACATAAACGAAAAGGGTTGCTAAGTTGGGAGATTTGAATGCCCTATTTTTTTATTTAAATAAAAAAACAATGTTACGTAACGCGTTGTTCGAACCCTTCCCCCCCCCCGCCCCTGTAACGCATCGTAACGTTTTACAAACCCCCTCCCCCCCCCAAAATGCGTTACGTATTACTTGAACGCTCCCTAAGTCCAGGTGCTCAGTCTGAAAAGGGCAGCACTAAACAAACGAGTTTCACTGGAGGCCTTCTTCGGTATCGAGGGAGCCTTCGGCAATACATCCATTGACACTTTTGGTAGAGAGCTTAGACTAGGTCTAAGTAGCACTTTCTGTGACTGGACCGGATTATATGTTGAGAACTCGCAAACTAATGGTCTCTCATCTTGAGAGGGTGGAGGAGGGCACTATAGCAAAAATATGTCCACAGAGAGTTATCTTATCTCCACTTCTGCAGTGGCCTTATTGTAAATGCACTCCTAGAGCTACTCAATGGCCAAAACTTTTTCGACTAAGTTGTGCAGACGATTTTGTCATGTTGGTGACAGGCGAAACAGACTTCTGCAGCAGTCACTTATTTGGTCCTCAGCTGTTGCGCCAGCGTTGGAGTTAATGCCAGTCTCGTGGTTAACCTGCGGTGGGGATGAAAACAAATGGTTACTTGCGCGTTGATCGCTTGTCGATATTATAGAATAGATTCGGAAGCGGGAATGCTGTCGGTCTGTATATCTAAAAATTTTAGTGTTTGCGACACCTTCCTTGCACATGCAAGATAGGCAATACTGGGCATTTCCTGAAATACCAAAAAGTGAACTAGTATGGAACACAGATGGATCCAAAACAGAAACAGGTGTGGGCGCCGAAATGTAAGATCCAGTATAGGGGTAAATTTAAGTGGCAAACAGAGCGATAAGGTCCCGTAGGACTAAGCCTAAATAAGTCTGGGCTGCATTGGTGAGCTGAATGTTCTCAATTAAGTTACCCTTGATTTCGCAGACGGTGAAGAGAACGGAGAGCATGTTTTCTTTAAATGCCCGAGGTTTGCGAAGCACAGGACTGCGTTGGAAGCAGTTTGTGAAGTGCAGCTAACTCCTGAGAACAACTTGGACCCTATGATCAGGTTGGAGCATGAATGCTAGAATGATAGAAATGGCGCTAAACGCCATCCACCAGAGACTGAAGCATTACGAAGCCCAAAGAAACAGAGAAAAGCAAAGAAATGCAAGGAGAGTTAGTAGCTAGGTAGCTGATGGCTAGATTATTCCCGCTTTGGTGAGCACCTTTGAGAGATTCCTTTTTTAAGGGTCATGCTGATGACGCCATACTGAAGTAATGCCTATATGGCTTGTCCCTGTCTGGACTATAACGGGGGCATTGTTGTGAATAACCGATTTAAGCTGTTCTGTTCCCAATCTCGAACATTGCCTTAAAACATTCTTAACTTTCAAATTCGTTCATTCCTATTCGACTAAACTTGCTGCTGGATATTGGACTCTATGCCAGAATTGGTGGTAGTGCTTGATTTGCGTTGGAGTCGTATCTTGTCATATCTTTCGAAGGGGAGGGGGTGGAGCCGCTACAGAAGTGCACTAGCAGCGCAATTACAGTGCACTTCTGTAGTTGCTTTGGTTTTCTGGCTTGGGATGTGACGGAATTTGATTCCAAAGCGGGTCAACCCGTAGGGTTTTGAAGTCTGGAGTTTCACCGCTTTTGCACTGAACGTCACATTCTAAGCCTATAACATAAAAAAATCTATTCGAGTCTTAAAATATTATTAATAATGTTTGAGACAAAAGAGGGGTGTACTTGCAACTTTTTAATATATTTATCTCAACCAATACATCGTTTCAGTGAATCTAACTTTAATACTCTGATTGACTTGGTTGTTCATACAAGTCATATGGTATCAAATCGAAACCCCCACATCATTTTCTGCAGTTACTTCCTATCAGAAATTCTTTGTGGAAGAATTCTATTCAATTGTGCAGCTTTATTGATGACGTTTACCTACGTTAATCCAACGCTTTCAATCTTGCAAACCAAACACTTGTTGTGATTTCAATCGTCCACTTATGAATGTAACAATCCTGAGAAAACGCTATTGCTTCTACCAATCGAAGCTCCCCTAAAATAATCGAAATGCTATACCAGCCAAATCAGCTCATCCCCACCGTACACAGCCCCTACTTTTGGCGCATATTCATTCATTAATAAAATAACATGGTTGCGAAACAGTTAGTATCTAGGAAGTGTTACACCAAGCAAGAGATCAAACACAAGAGTAGTCGCTGTCTCCTTCAGCACTTACCGGACTGCATTTGATCTATCCTGTCCTCTAACTGCACTTCGAATTAATCTAAATACTAAACCTTGCACCACGACACGACCAACGAGCACCATAATAAAAAATACTTAAACTTTATCACTTTGCTCTTTAAAATCTCATTTTGCGTGAGTTATATTTGAGTTTTATAAAGTAATTTTTCAGCCCTTACTACGGTAAAGATTTATGGTTCATAAAATCACGGAATGTTCTTCATAAAGCAAGTAGATAAGCCCTACATATTTAGCTGACGTGCGTTTAATGACGATGATCCTTGATTATAAATTTTTGTATCCTTTTTATTATCCTTATTATCAATCTATTAACTCTGCTATTATGAGCAATCTTAATACTCAGTAATTTGTTGGGAATAAACTGCAACCTAATAATGAAATCATTAACTGAAAAAGATGACTACAATTCGACTTAAAAATTACAATCTTACCACCCTGTCTCAATTGCAATTATCAGTCTTATCAATAGTATAACATGTTCCAAAAAAAATTCCTTTAATTTAAAATTGCTTTATTTTGATATCAAACTTAAAAAATTCATAATAAACATTTCCAAGAATTTGTTTATATTATTAACTACGTTGGGTTTTTGGATGAATCTGCTCCGGGTCCGATTTGTTGCTTCTTAAATGACATCACTAAGTGCTGATAAGGCTCCTCGATTTCGCTGTTGCTTTTCGGAATCCCCACAAATCTTCTCACAACTGGAGCACTTAAAAATATATTTTGAACTAATCCATAAGTACTTGATGTCACCCAATAGACGCAGAGGCACTGATAATAGTGTAGAAATTGTGATTATGAATTGTTTAGAATAATTTGATATAGTTACCGAAGGCACACTTGCAGCAATTGGAACCATTGCAACACTTAAAATTCTAAATGCATTAGCGGCATATCTTTGTAGTCTAGATGGGGGGCGAACTCGTAATCTGGTTTGCAGCTGCATGAAAGTGGTATAGATGCAATTCAGTATTTTTTTTAAATTACAATGAACATACCTCAACTATTGACAAATTAAGTAATCCTAATGATATAGGTAAAATTAATGAACTATCAATTTCAGTTAAATTGGGAATCCATCCAAATCCCCCTATTGTCATTTCTGTGAAAATTATCTTAGCGTCTAATGAGTTTGGATCCGGAAGCATGTGCACCAGATTCCGCAAAGCAACGGATTGGAAAATCCAAAGTGGTATTTGCCCCCATAACACGATCATAGTTTTCAGTGGATGGCAATTGTCTCTAACAATCAACTTATTCCATTGCTTTTTTAACTGTAATATAAACATGTAAGTAACATCCACATTAGGGGTCGTCCATTAATTACGTGAGGCGTTTAGGAGGGGAGGGGGTCGAGCGAAATCTCACCCAATCTCACGTGGGGCAGAGGGGGTCTCGGCAAAGACCACGTAATTTTTTTCCTCAATAAACAGTGTAAAATTGATACAAAACTGGGCTATATTAAGTTTTTTTTTTTTTTTATGTGACACACTAGAGACTTAGGGAAGGCCCCTTTGTACTGTCGACCATGTATTTATTTTTGAAATGTCGAACAGCAGCTCTAGTCGGAAGATAGAGAGAGAAGTGAAGGAAAGAACTGTCACAACCTACCTGCGGTATTTTTATTTCACCTACTCCCAACCATTTCGCGACTCTGACATCGGGGCATCGAGAACAACTCGCTGGAGTGTTATGCCTCCTGAAACGAGTTGAATTTCATCAACCAACCGATGACATGCGCTTGGTGGAGCGGGGAAGAGAACTAGTGAAGGCTATGACAGGAGGAATCAGGAATGCAAAGAGGGAAGAAGAAAGAAGGAAAGTTATGCAGGCGGGAAATTGGGAAAGGCTAGGACCGTGGCACCGCCGGGAATCGAACCCGGGACCTCTGGGGATAGTAGTCAGGCGCCTTACCCCTACCTACTACCGAGGCCCAAAGTAAAACCTGTTTCTCTACTTAAGACCCCCATTCACTTATAGGCCACTAAATACTCAGTCTGACTGAGGGATGAGGACTTCAGGTATCCGCCTGACAGGCCGTGGCATGTAGGTGACGTCATGATACAGGCGAAGACGACAGTTTAGCATAGCAGGTTGTTAATTCAAGTGCAAAAATGTTTATGGTCTCAACGAAAACCTTGAAGGCACAGATTGGTGACTGGAAAAACCTTCAAAATGCACGGACCACCATATTTGCTGACACAATGGGCAGGCGGCGCGGGGAAATTAAATGTATGGGAAATTCTCTCGCATGTGGCCGCAGGTACCGTCTCAGCGCCAATATGTTTGTGCCTTAAGGCGACACCAAATTCACGCCGTGAACAGCAGCGAACAAGCGCGAATGCGAGTGTGGATGGTTTTCGCGCCTAGTTGGCGCATTGCTTTCAGGTCCGACTGGGTACGGCGTGAATTCATGCCGTAAATTCACGGCTTGAGACTGAATAGAAGTTCGGGGCAAGGTCTCTAGAAATTAACAAGTCTTTCATCTTCATATAGTTAATAAGTGAAAGGCGAACAGCTATACGAACAATTTCTTCAAATGACGATGTCAGGCTATCAGAGAGGGAATGCAACATTTTTATAAACGTTCGCACACAACTATCCAGGGGAAGATTTTATGATTTTATATGGGGATAAACTTGATGTGTTGGTGCATATTTTCTCGTTGTTCGGAAAAACAGCCGATTCAATTTTCCTTCCTTTTCTGTTCTGCCTACTTTATCGAAGAGAGAGAATCTGGCATTGTCTTACTGAGTTTTACGATGTAGGCGTTCAGTTGTGATCAACAGTGATGTTCATATATGCATGCACACAACTTAGTGAAAATTTTGTATGAAGATGAAAGACTTGTTACTTTTAGACTTTGATTCTAGCACGTAAGTTGTTTCAGTCGACCTCTTCATACAAAAATTCAAGTGTTTCAAAAATGTTTGTTTGTCGACTGAAACAACTTATGTGCTACCACTCCAGATCTTCAGCGAAAACTGACGACAAATGCCCACACATAAAAGATTTTTATCAGTTTTCTTGGACTGTAGGTCCCATCCATTTGGCGGCCGGCAAGGTGTGTGGTGATACTTGGATTCAAGGCGAAAACTTTCAGGCCACGGCCTACCGTCGACCTGTGTGTGAAAGGGGCCCTGAAGATATGGCTAAATCTTACACAAGAATTTTTATGCGAACGCGAGAAAGTAGCATAGTAGCCCCTTGATTGTTTATCCATACTCGACGAATGCTGCGGCGTACGAGCCAAGAAACATTGACCCGCGAAAAGGCTATTAGAATATAGAACTACAGGAAGGGCCCTCGCCGAATTGTAGAGTAATGAAATTCTTGTTGATTATGAGTGCTCATTTTTTGGTAGTTGTGTGTCCACCACAAGCGGAAAAGGCGAATGGAATAGAGGAGGGGAAAGTAGGAGTTCGAATTATCAAAGAGCTTGTGGTTACGCCCTTAAATACGTATTTTTAGTGTTAAATACTAGAGTTTTTAAGATCTGAAAATTCTCTCGTGAGATTAGGGGAGGGAGTCGCGCCAAATCTCACGACATCTCACCAAAATCGCCTTACGTAATTTATGAACGACCCCTTATTTACTCTAGAAACAAAAAGATCTTACAGATCTATTGTAGATAATTCGTGCCTGCTTCTCGTCCCAGTTATACTTCTTCATTGCCATAGCAGTTTCCTTTTTCAGTTCAGCTACGATCGCGGGCATTTCTAGTGCAATATTTTCAAGTCGCGCAGTTATTTTGTTCTGAAATGAAAACCAGTATTTTTCTTTAAATTTAGAAAACACTATTTATAAATATTATTTACCTGATAGACAGCTAATGGTAACGTAACAACAGTTCGAAATAAAAACGTTGTTAAAACAATTGTCGCCCACCATGGTAATCCGGTGAAGTCGTGAATTTGTACCAAACTTTGTTGTACATAGGCAACAGGTGTGCTGTTAGATAACGTTTGCCAGAATCCGATTACAGCTTCGTTGTATGAAAAGGATCGTTTTGGTATAATAGGTAAACTAGTAGGCCTTTCATTTATTTTCGATTTATAATCATTATTATTAGTTAGTAAACATGAAAAATTTCTTGAGGATCTTAAATAATTGGTTTTGGTATAAAGTTTTCCGACGCATATTTGGTTTCGTAGAAGAACAGACATTTTGTTTTATTTGAAGTTGTTCATTATCTAGAAAATTAAAGAGTAATGGTTAGTTAGTATAAACATCTTGGCAAAACATTACTTTATATTAACATAGAAAGTTACACAAGGCTTTAATTTACTCAAGCATGCATGAACGACTCAGTGGCGGTTCCTCTTTGGAAGCAAAGGAAGCACTGCTTCCCTTGACCAAATAGGCAACATCCTAAAAAATAAATTTAAATATATCAAGATTAATCACAAGAAAAATCTTAATATATTTCCTCCTCTGGAAACACTAAAGCCACGGTCATGATATGAGCGGCGAGCGGCAGAGTGACAATACTAAAGTGCCGCTCTCCGCTAATTCGAGACGTTAAATTTTTCTTCCGCTCTTATCGTGGCCGAGGCCTTACACATCATTGGGAAGCTGTAATATCTCCAGCTTATTTGGCCCAGAAAGTCAATGTAAAACTCCAACACATTCAACTTAATTGAAGTCACACTAACGCAACGGTTTGTGTTAATACAGTGCCCTCAGAAGCTGAGCTAAACGCAGCTTCTTCGGACGGAGCCAAACAGCGGGATGTGACAAGAGAAATTTTCTGTATCCACTATATTCTCTTCGTTTTCTGGTAATCTGTTCTGGCTTCGAGCAATATTAAATTTTCTCTTAAAATTTTGCTTCGAAAAATATGAGTTTTCGTTTATGTATAATGAGTCAAGAAAAAAGAGATCGAGGATAGGTGAAGTTTCTCTTTATATGTGAGGCGGAAAGTAAAAAGGGACCTCCAGTCGGCAATGTAAATTTTTCAGTACAGTCAATATTAGTCGGTTGGGTGAAAAATATCTCAATTTAAAATAAATCCAACTATTTAAGAACTTTTTTTGGTATATTTCGAAGAACAGATTATTACCTTCTTTCAGATGTAAAATAATTTTTTAAATATTGAAAATAAAGATTCTGTGTAATTTTACAATTTTAAATGCGTTTTTCTGAAAATGCCCCTTTTTATTCTAAAAACTTCAAAAACCCGTATCTTGGTAAAAAAAATTCATAGAGACATGGTTTTTTTACTAAATGATTCAGAAATTTCTGCTTTATTCAAAGATGTCAATAACTCAAAACCGGAAATTGCCGACATGAGGTCCTTTTTTACTTTCCGCCTCACATATATTGTTGATTCTAATTGGAAAACAGAGGGTTGTGTTGAATATAAGCTGATAACTTTGTAGCTTCCATTATATCTTTTAGGATTCTCTTTAAGGATGATTTAAAGGGATAGAGAATATTTTTATGAATTGTATGAGTATGGGTTGCCTGAAGTGCTTTTTTTGCAAGGAGAATGTAATAATTGGAGGCGGGGGTGTATGCGAGGTATGCAGGGTTTAATATTACTTTTTTTTTAGATTTTGAGTCAAAATTATGCATTTGAATGAAAAATTAAATGATATGAAAGTAGTAGTTGCAGTTTTTCAACAGCTTTGCATGCTTTAATTATCAACAGAATCTGCCCACTAGCAGCGAAAATATTTCGAAAAAATAACGACAAAATGCGATTCGATTTTTTTCAATATTCTTGTTCACCATTATAAAATAATACTACATTTTAAAAAATGATGCACAAAAATTAAAGGGCAGTTAATTTTCAAATCAAAGTCAATTTTTGGGATTTGTATAAGATATTTTGACTTGCAATTCTAACCAGTTAGGGTTTACATATATTAAGTTCTCTGAAAAAATCCGAAGTCATAACCAAAACACTAAAATTTAGCAGTTTTTTTAAGTTTTTTTCAGGTTATATGTACAGAAATTTCATATTGTAATCGCTATTTTTTTTTTTGCTTTTTCGGACCTACTCATGCCGAGATATACGCATCTATATTTAGAAAGAACGACTAAAATGATAAAATTTTCACAAAATTACCGATAACTTACAGAGCTGTTTACAGGGTTGCTAGCGCTAGAAAATGACCATTTCGTATAGCATTCGATGTACATAACTAACATGTTCCAAGCGAAATTTTTTAGACTGTAAACATTTCCTTATGTTTTGCTATCTGATTTCACTATATGTTATTTTTCAGTTTTTTTTAGTTAAAGGCTTCGATACTTTTACTTTTATCGTTTACCTTGCGCATTGCTTCCCTTATCCTGAACCTTACGAACCGCCACTGGAACGACTCAGAGGTGGTTTTTGAAATTTCATAGATAAACTACTAGTGATGATCGAAAAAATCTCAGATAAAGCAAAGAAAAAGGAAGTGCCTCGAAGAATATAAAACTTGTGTAAAATTACTTATATGAGCAAGTAACAGATTCATGCTGAACCTAACAAAAGCTACGCAAAGTCTTCATGCCGACCAGTTTAGTGATTCGGCAATGTGGTTTACTACGTACTATAGTAAGACCGGCACGGCATTGCCCGTGATAAAATGACATATCTGACATAATTGCCTAGGCCCTGGATTTTGGATCTGGATCCTTTGCCGTAACTCATTAAGGTACGACTCTTTCCTACTCAGGAAAAATGAGTATCATTCAGGACTTGGTGATTTCCTGTGTCCCTTTTTGGGTATTTCCAGGGTGAGCCATATTTTTGGTATTTTGTAATTCATACAAAAACTAGGCAATGAATGGACAAAGGTATTGTCCTGAATAATATTCATTTTGCCAGTGTAGGAGAGCGTCATAACCTTAAAAAGTTTACGTTCAAGGATGCCGCAAAAATGCTCTATTTATACCTGAACCTATTTAAATGTCCGCCGTCGCCTGGTCCCTAGTCCAGGGTGTGAAAGGAGAAGGATGGTCGACATGCCGAATTGATCAGAATCGGGAAACCGAAGAAACTAGGCAAGAAACCGTATGGATACACGAACTAAATATTCACGAAATAATGCTACTGCACCCAGGGTTGCTAGTGAGAATGGACGATGGACCAGGGATGCTAGTGAGAAGTGGGTTACTGGCCGAAGACCCAATTTAGTCACATCGAATATGCAAATTTAATTCGCTTCATGGAATGTACGAATGGAATTATTGAAATTCAAAATATCAGTTGCTGCGCTATCGGAACTATGACTTACCGGATCCGGGACATTGACGATCATCCCGCCAACAACCGATGAAACGATGACGCTTTACTATTCCGGTGCGGAGAGACGAGAGGCCGGCGTCGGCCTTGTGGTCGATCGACGAGCTGCCAGCAGCGTTATCGAATTCCAACCGATATCCGAGCGTTTGGTGGTTATAACCCTCGGTAGAACGATCACGACCCACATCGTATCCGTGTATACGCCAACCCAGCCCAGCCTGGACGGAGATCGAACCGCCTGGAAGGAATGATGGGCAAATTCGGACACGGAGTAACTAACGACAACGGTTTACGCCTGCTTTCATTCGCAGCGTCAAACAATTTGATCGTTGGCAACAGCATCTTCCGCCAGCCACTCAAACACCAACTCACCTGTCGAAATCCATCCGACAAAGACTCGGCGATGTTAGACTATGTTTTGATCAACGCAAAATTCTGATCGACGCTCGTACGTACGTGCAATGCGTGGGCCCGATTGCGGATCGGACCATTAGCTTGTTCGAGCAAAATTACAGATGCGTCTATAAAGAGGGAAGAAAACGGCGCCACCACCAGAATTGGGCGTGCCTACCGGCCCCGGCCATCGGGCGAGAGTTTCAAATGGCATTATCCAACAAGCGAGCGGAGCTCGCAATACCGGACGATATCGATGTAGAAGAAAGGCAATTGTCGGAGTCTATTATGGAGTGTGCAATTTGGCTGTGTCCACCTGTCCGTAAGCGGACGCAGCCATGGATCTCGGACAGCTGTCTGGACCTCGTCGATCAGCAGAAACGAATGAAACACGTCGATTTCGAGTAATACTGACGATTGAACAAACAAGTCAACGAATCAGTTTCTCGATACCGAACCGACAATTATCGAGATGAAGACGGCAATAAAATCGCTGAAAATGGAAAAGCGCCGGGAATATATCAAGCAACCGCCAAGATGATCGAAGCCTGTTTTCATATCACACATATGGCATTCGGATCGTGTCACGTCGGCGTGGAAGAAAGCGATCGTTGTCCCAATTTTGAAGAAAGGCGACAGTCGGGAATGCAATAATTAACGCGGTATTAGCCTTCTTTAGATCGCCGGCAAAGTATTTACGAAAATCATACGATCGAGGCTACAGAAACATCGAGAGCAAACCAGCCGGGAAGAACAAGCGGGATTTAGACCACATCAACGATGCATTGATCAAATTTTCGCACTCCTTCAGCTAATGGAAAAAAGAATTCGTTGCGGCAAACGAACTTTCGTCGTTGTCATCGATTTTAAATCTGCTTTCGATTGCATCGATTGGAGCAGCTTGTGGAGAGCCTTGGAGTTCGCTTTCGATTGCATCGGTTGGAACAGCTTGTGGAGAGCCTTGGAAAATCATCCAATTTCTCCAAGTGTCATACGATGGCTTAACCAGCAGCGTACGTATTCGAAGCAACTCATTCGAGGAGTTCCCGATTGAAACGGGTGCCCGACAGGGAGACATCGCTTCGCCACTTCTCTTCAACGTTGTGATCGACGCGATTATGCGTGAACCATTCCATGGAAAACTTCGTAACGGACATGATGTTCGCCGATGTTCAAATATTTGGGATCACCAACGCCTCGCTCAAATGGTGAATATGGAAACGAAGAAATACTACCATCAAAACGAAAGTACGCCTTTAACGATTGATAACTCGATTCTTCTTTATGAATCGGAAAGGTGGACACTGCTCAAGCCAGACGTCAACAATCTCGAGGTCTTCCAAACGCGATGCTTGAGGCAGATCCTCGATGTCTCACTCCGCGGTCGCTTTCGAAACGAGACAGTTCGACAAAGATGCGATCAGCAGACACTGATCGAAGAAGAAATGCAAAAACGTCGACTACTGTGGTTTGGACATGTTTGCCGAATGGATGATAATCGCTTGCCAGGTAAACTTCTCTGACGAACCGTCCCTACAAGTCTTCATCAGCAGATGACTGCATCGTATCCTAAAAATCCGCTGGAAAGATAGAATTTCAAATGAAGAACTATGGCCCCGTGCCGGCAAAGAAATGGAATTGGATTGGCCACACCTTGCGACGCGAAAACGTAAATCTAGCCAAACAGGACCTTGACTCTATTCCGCAAAGATCCCGCCAAGTCGGAAGACCTAGGGCAAGGTGGCGGAGAACCCTACTAACAGAGGGCGCAACAACTGGGAGATCGTGGTCAGAGCTGAGAGCTGTCGCGCCAAACAGAGTCCCCTGGAGGGTAACTATTTCCGCCCTATGTCCCATGAAGGATTAAAGGAGCATAAAGAAATAAAGATCTGTCGGCATTGTCTTCAGTCTTATGCATTTTCCCTAGACTGTATCTGCATTATTTATGTTTGGACCTATTCTTTTTGCTAGATATCTCTCCAATACAGTCTGTTTTTAGAGACCATCAACGTCGAATTTCTTTTGTTTGTTATTTCTTTTTCCTTGAATGGACAGCCAATATCTGAATCTTGCCATAAAAAGGAAGTGGTCCTATTCACAATTCGCTCCTTTACTACGCTATTGGTCTTATTTTGAGGATACTGGAAGTTATCCTTCTGCCTATGAGTATATGGTCTATTGATTACGAGTAAATGGTCTATTGGCTGGGAGATTGCCATGTGTATTTGTCAATGTCCTCTCCTGATAACAACAACTACCCATTAGTAATTTAGTTTGCGTGCAGTTGTGACATCATGGTTTTATTTCTTTTGATGGTCACATGTGAAATTATCAAATTTTACTACGTTCATGAGGAGCTGTGTGATAAGAAAAATCTTTCTAGAATGATGTATTCAATTGGTCTGCGTTGCCTTGGCAGTGGATACACGCTTTTCTAGAAGATATGTATAAATTTAGCCAAATGTGCAATTATCGGGTGGATTCAAAAACTCAACAATGTCGAAACACTGCAGAATCCAGCTAGAGACTTACGTTTAATTTAATAGATCTTAACGAAATCAGATAATAATCCAAATTTCATTGCGCTTCTCTGCAATATGGAAAAATTAATGTAAGACTTATGTCAGCCCCAAAGTTCCATGTGCTGACTTCTGTACAAGAATCTTATAGCTAATTTTGATAGTAAATTAGCTTAATAGTAAGAAAATTACAACTATTTTTAAAATTGATAATCAGAACAAAAGAATTGATTTAATTTTAATTTTCTATTAAATTCCTAATGCTACATTTTCCATAAGTCTGACAGCATATAAAGATTTTAGTAAGAGATTATTAATATATATATAAAAATAAAGTAATATGCACATTTTATTGAGTATATTTAATATTATAATTTATCAATACTGTCCCGCTGCGACGCTCCTTGCGTATTTCCCCAAACAAGCGAGAACCCCAACAACACCGAGTGCCAACCCCAGTATCAAAGCCATCGCATCACCAAAATCCATTCCGGATCCATCAGAACATTGTACCGCTCCAATAAAGTAGAATAAAACGATTGCAAATACAGTGCGCAGCATTTTCTTAGCTCGAAATCTTGTTAACTTATCTTTAACTTTAATAGAAGATTGCTTGGACTTACGGAAGGATGACAATTCACTGATGTTCACTTCAAATTAAAAAACTGGCGTACAAAATTCAGTGTGGAATTGGAGGATATTATGGAGTGTATTTGTTTAATAGAAAGGGTTTATAGATAACAGTTTTTCGTTTTGAAGAACGTTTTGGGATAGAAATTGATAAATTTAGTCTGATATAATGTATTAATATAAGAGATGAACTTTAAAAATATTTCTTAGTTAGTGCTACTTATTGTGAACTAGCTGTTATCTTCAAGCTTGGTACTCCTTTTCTGTAATAAACAGTATCAGCTGGCTTTGTTTACAATTTATAACATATTTAAATTTTAGTTAAAATATAATTTAAAGGTGCGGACATGTAATCTGGAATAAGAAAACTTAATTTTTTCTACGCTATTAATTCAGTAAAGCTGTCGAATATTAATAAATTGCAAATAAACAAACTCGCTGGTGTGATTTTTGATTTATAACGTTGTCTATCCTGACATGCCAGCCAGTTCTCTGTCAATTTTCATGGTAAAAATTTGCACAGCGGTGTGAAAGGTGTCTGAGGGAGTGCAGGGCAATTTCCACTTTCTCAGTGCAAGAAAGTTTAAAAAGTGCAACCAGGAAGTGAATTACAAAAAACTTCTATAAACGGTAAATTTTAACAATAAAAGAAAAATCCTTCGCGGTTGTGATTTGATAAAAGCTATAATTGCGTCTTTTGTTTGTTTTTGTCTTGCAGAAGAAAAAAAAATTGCAAAATTCAAGATGAACAGGACCCCACCATGGGGCGATTTACCTGCCCTTGCGCTCGCTAACGTCTACAAATATCTTGACCCTGGGGATCTTCTAAAAGCATCTTCCACCTGCTGGCATTGGAGAAGTGTTCTATTCCAAAAAAGGTAAAGTAATTATACAATTTGCGTCGCAAAATTTCCAATCTCACCTCCCCCTTTTGTTACAAGCAAAAAAGAAAAAAAACACGAAGAAAATTTTTTCTTGCATTTCGATTGAGCGAGCGCGACTCCGCGACTCGGTGTGCCTCTTTCAATGTCATTTCCCGAAAGTGTCGTTGATATTGGAATTGAATAAAAGTTATGAAATCTTTTGCGAAATCATCGGGGACGTGAGGTAGTTGATATGCGACAACCTCGGCATTTTTATGTTAATTCCCGTATTAACAAACTGGAAGACTTTTTTTCTGTCCTCCGATATTTGTAACACTTACTATGTATAGCGACATAAAAATAAAGAAAGTGCGTTTGCCATAGATATTAGAAATGTAAGACGCACTTTCATAGCAAGAAAGATTATTATTAATGTTTTCTCTACATCTTAATGTTTATATCGAAAGGTAGTGTGTGCCAAGAAACAAACACGCACATTAAATGCTGTTCTGTTGGGGCCAACACAGGCACAGAAGTTTATAAACAAAAACCAGATGATTATGTTGCATTATACTTCTATTAATACCTTCTGCAAGTAATTCGAAATAAAAGAAAACATTGGCACTCAATTTTTCCCCAGATTGCTGCATGCGCTTCGACATTGTCGAGGTAATCAAGTGCTTTGAGCCATGTAAGCAATTTTTTGAAAGTTTTACTTCTAAAAATAAACAAAACCTGTGGAAAGTCTTTCGAGAAACTGCTGCAAAAGTCATGCCAAGTGTTTTTCCTTTATCTTCAAATTATACCTAAGTTAGATTATTTTAACAATTAATCGAATTAATATCATGCTATTATCACAATACTTGATGCACAAAAAAATGCTGGAACTCCCCCGATAAGAAATTAATTTTAAAAAAAATTAGTACCTTTCACTTCACACAAGTCTCAAGGTAAACGCGCGGCTTACACCGATAAGCATAGGAGCGAAAAAATCGAATGGCATCTATATAATGAATCGGCTTGCCATAATGTGTGTACGTATAAATTACGTTTACGACATTTAAGTACATTATAAAATTATAAAAGTAATCCTATGATTTTTTTGTATGAGTGATTTCAAATACCTTAGCAGAATCCACATACAGAATCATGAATTCCTGCTTCTTGTATGTTTACTTAACCGGAAATTTTAATTTTTGTAGTCGGGGGTTTTAATGTTTATATGAATTCTAATTTAATCAATTAACTCACTAAATACTCTCATATTACTTGAGTGCAAAATACTGTGTACCAAAAAAAACATTGCCGACTTGCATCAAGTAATTGAAAACAATTAATTAATTAATTAAGAATTGTCAGCTGACTTTTGATTTACTGAATTTCAAAAAGCTAATATGTAATAAAGTATCGAACCAAATAATAAAGTTTCTACTAAAACAAATAAATCGAGTTTTTAGTTTTTTATAGCTTAGTTTTTTAGTTTAGTATAAATTTAACCAATTCTTAAAGTTAATTATTCTAGCCTATTCTAATTTATCTAACTTACTGGCCCTCAACAGGCACTCTAAATTAATCTATATCTTAAATTTAACTTATGCCTTCCAGCTAAGACTTATCTTTTATTTTATACAAAAAAAAAGATCGTTATAATGTAAACTCTAAGAAAAATTTGGAAAAAAAAACTTAGATACTATACTTATTTTATATAAAAAGAATCTTAAACTATCTTAATCTACTTAATCTTATCCTAACACTATCTGGGCGGGGGGCAGCGGAAATAAAATGTTTTCGGTTGACCCCCGCCCAGGCGACGGGTTCCATCTAAACAAGTTCCAGGAAACCCGCGCACCCTTACCCTAAGTTTACTTAAATCTAAATGTAATACTAGGTAAAAACTAGAACTAGATCCTATTTGAGCCCTAAGCTAATCATTAAATCTAAATTTCAAACTAAACTAACGTAAGTCTGAAGTTTGTTTGCGAATAAGCAACAATTACTCGCTCTCCAACCACCAGAACCAAGGGCTGGAAACATCTTTATTCCTTTTTGATATTCTGGTACTGAGATCTTGAACATTTATATCCTCTTCGCTAAAAGTGTATCGCTTGTCACATGTCCTGCGAAACATGTGGTAGAAGAGATCAATCTTGGACCAATCTTAGGGAATCCAGGTAAACAAATGCCTCTGGAGGAATAAAGCCGCGTGCACAAGCTGTTTTGTGTTATTTCGCGTTCGGGTAGGACGCTCTCCGAATGGTCCTTTTCGTAAATGCATACGTTTGCTTTGCAACGACACAACGAGTTCGTAAACGCAGATGATCCACGGTCATTTGTTCGGAAAGGTACAAGATTCAAATTTGTTGCGCAACAGTCAATGCAACGGCGCAGCCATTTTCAAATGTATGCTTTTGAGTAGTGGATGAAAGTTTTTTTTACTAAATACCAACGTTGGCTTTTGCTGTGTTTATTTTTTAGTATTTTTCGTTTTCACTCCTATTAAAAACTTTGCGTTTTGCGAGCGGATTGATGTACCGCATACGTATGCGAAAAGAAGTTTGCGCTGCGTTGTGGCTCAGTTGCTCTGTTGCGTTGACGTTTACGAAAAGGCCCGATGTCGCTCTCCATCACTCTAGCAATATGTCTTCGAATCAACTTGATTATGAAGTTGTCGATCCTATTAACAAATGTCTTATCATAGAGAACATTGTTGGTATGAAACTTAATGAAGCCTGATTCTGGTGCTCGATACAACCTTAAGCACGCCCTTAAGCATTGTCTTTCGAAAACCCGAAGCTTTTCCATATATAAAGGGAGTATGTTGAACCATACTGGGCAACCATATGTTAAAATTGGTCTGACTTGATAGCAGATCACTGGGCTTAGGTGTCTGCTATAAAAAAAAGCCTTTTGGTCATATAAAACGCCTTGTTTGCCTTGACAAGAGCAGCACTTATCTTTCTATTGAAATTGTTGTATTGGTACAGCCAAAGCTCAAGATATTTCACTTCCAATTTCTTTTCTAATGATTGTCCAGCATTATTCGAAATTTTGGGGGTTTTCTAGTTCCCATATGCACCACTTGAGGGAGGTGAATGTTGCTGTTGCCTGGCCGATGCGGCTGTGAACGTCGGACGTCGATGCCACTCTCGTTTCCTCAACCCATTTTCCAGCGATTTTATTGCCGTCTTCACCTCGATAATTGTCGCTTCGGTATCGAGAAATTGATTCGTTGGCTGTTCGTTTGTTAATGTTGTTTTGCCGCTGAACCGCCGGATTGTCTGGTACAGCATCCGGTACTCGTGCCTCGACGCCGCTTCTTCCATGTCGGCCGCAACATTATTCCAGTACGCTTCTCGTTCCAATTTCATTTTCTGTCGAACTTCTTTATTTTATTCAATCGTCGGTATTGTTCAAAGTCGACGTGTTTCATTCGCTTCCACTGATCGACGAGGTCCAGAAAGCTGTCCGAGATCCATGCCTGCGTCCATTTTTTTTTTTTTTTATGTGGCAGTGCTAAACTCAGGAATCACCCTTTGTACTACCAGTCCGTCATGTCGTTTGTCACGTCATGGTGCAATGTCTAGCAGCAAGCTTAGTACGGGGGGAGAATAGGTTAAGGGTTATGGGGGAGTGGGGGGAATAGGTTAAGGGTTATGGGGGTGTTGAAGAAGGTGGCGATGAACCCCGCGTTTGAACTCTTGGATGTTGTAGGAGCTCGGAAAAACTGACTGAGAGAGATTATTCCACAGTCGAGTTGTTCTATTAACAAACGAATTCATATCTTGTTGAGTGCGTGAAAGGGGGAGTTGTAGGTAAAGGGAATGAGACGAGTGGGCTAATCTGGTGTTGCGGTTATAAGATTGCCGTGGAGGCAGGAGAGCGTTTATTTCGGAGGAACAGTCGCTATAATAGTAGCGATAAAATTTTGTTAGTGCTGCTACATTCCTACGGTGGCTCAAGGGGTCGATGGTGGAGCAGGCGGTGTCGTCATCAATTAATTTAAGGGCCTTTTTTGGACCTTATCTAACCATGCCAAGGTGGTTATCGACGCGCCGCCCCAGACGAGGGAGTTATATTCGAGAAGAGGCCGAATGTAGGATTTATAGATAACAGCGCGGGCCGATGGCTGGAGGAGGAACTTGCACCTCTTAAGAAATCCCAAGCACTGGGATACTTGTTTGGCGATTTGGAATATGTGCTCATTCCATCGCAAGTCTTTGGCTAATGTCACGCCTAAGATGTGTAGGGATGGGTCGGCCTTTAGTTCCACGCCATCCACTGACAAGGATGGTGAGGTGTTGATCTTCTTCTTGGATATAAGACAGTACTTGGTTTTGGAGGGGGTGAATTCGACACGATTCTTTGTTCTCCACTCTAGAATAAGTTCAATGTCGTTATTAATAGAGTTGAACATTACTTCACGATCATCAAGACAGGATCTGGCATGAGTCTGTCTTGTATCGTAGCTGTAAGAGTAACGCAGGGTACCGTCGTCAGCGAAGCTGAGAAGTGGGTTGGAGGGGATTGAAAGTAGATCATTTATAAAGATAAGAAATAGGGCTGGTGATAAAATTGACCCTTGGGGGACCCCCGCAGAGATAGGGCGGGGTTCAGATTTGATGCCATCCAATACTACCTTAATTGAACGGCCGGAAAGGAAATTCTCAATCCACTTCTGTAAAAGTGAGTCGATTCCAATAGCTTTGAGTTTAGCTAACAAGGCTAAGTGCCAAACTCTATCAAAAGCCTTGGAGATATCCAAAGCAACCAGACTGGATTCACCTGATCCATGCAAACTTCGGCTGAGGTGTTCTGTAAGACAAACTAAAAGATCGCCAGTGGATCTTCTGTGTCGGAAGCCATACTGTCTGTCGTTTATGAGTAGGTTGGATTCTAGATATCCCATTAGTTTTTTGTTGATTATCGTCTCCATTGTTTTGGAGAGGATAGAAGTAATTGCTATTGGGCGGTAGTTGGAGGGGTCGCTGGAGTCACCTTTTTTCGGTATTGGCTGTACATGGGCAAGTTTCCAAGAATCTGGATAGACTCCGGAAGAGTATGATAGGGCAAAAAGTTTGCGCAGAGGTTTAGCCAAAGGTGAGGCGCATTGTTTTAAGACGATAGGGGGTATATTATCGGGTCCAGTGGATTTATTGATATCGAGCTCCTTGAGGCACCTGTACACCTCGCGAGTCCTGAAGAAAACCCTGTCCATTAAATGAGCGCTGTGCTCGAGAACCGGGGGTAGCATATCAATTTGGGGTAAAGAAGAATTGGAAGCAAACAGAGATGCTAATAAATCGGCCTTGGATTTTCTGTCTGTTATCACCTTCTTATCGTGGATGAATGAAGGAGTTGTGGATGAAGTGAAATTCTTCTTAATGGAGCTTACCAAGGACCAGAAGTTCTTGCTACCAGATGTTGCATTAAAGAGTTTACTTCTCAACTTGTTGTAAAATGAATTTTTGACATTCCTGATGGTGACTTTACAGGAATTTCTTAGTTTTATATACTCTACACGGAGCGATTCACTAGGGGAGCTCTTGTAAGCTCGAAAGGCGGCTTCTTTATTTCTGATTGCATTCATACACTCCTGATTAAACCATCTGTTGGGCCTAGCCTTCACAGATTTGGTAGAATGAGGAATGAACAAATGCATTCCTGCCTGTATGATCCTAGAGATACGAGTTGATGAGCTGTATGATCCTAGAGATACGAGTTGATGAGTTGATTTACGGGTTGATGAGCACAACTCCTTTGCACACTCCACAATAGACTTCGACAATTGCTTTTCTTCTACATCGATATCGTCCGGTATTGCGAGCGCCGCGAATTTGTTGGGTAATGCCATTTGAACGCTCGTGCGAACAAGATAATGGTCCGATCCGCAATCGGGCCCACGCATTGCATGTACGTCTTTGAGCGTCGATCGGAATCTTGCGTTGATCAAAACTTAAACGCCGAGTCGTTGCCGGATGGATTTCGCCAGGTGAGTTGGTGTTTGAGTGGATGGCGGAAAATACTGTTGCCAACGATCAAGTTGCGAATGAAAGCAGGCGTAAGCCATTGTCGTTAATTACTCTGTGTCGTGCCCATTTTTTTTTATGGGGCATGGTCAAGCTCAGGAATCACCCTTTGTACCACTAGACCGTCATGTCGTTCAACTCATGGTGCAATGTCTAGTAGTAAGCTTGACCTGAAAATAGAAAAAGAATAGGAAAGGTTAAGGGTAGTCTGGTGGATGCATAAGGAGAAGGCAGTGAGCCTCGCGTTTGCACTACTGGGTGTTATAAGAGTGCGTTCATTTTTTAACAGCCGGGTGAGCCACAACGGTCAGGGCTAGCGAGAGACAGTCTTGTTGGAGTGTTATGCCTCCTGAAACAAGTGAATCTCACTAACTAGCCGACAATGGCTGTGACGCCAACAGTACCAGACTACCAGGTGAACAAGGAGGGGCACCAACCGCTAGATGAAGACCCCACCTAAGCGGAAATTTGGTACCCTATTATTAATCGGTTAAGCACGCAGGATGCCTTATTAGGGCTACCTATATGGTTCTTGATCCTTCCACAGACGGTTAAAACCGCCAAACGCTCGAATATCGGTTGGAATGCGATAACGCTGCTGGCAGCCCGTCGACCGACCATAAAACCGACGCCGGGCTCTCGCCCCTCACCACCGGAATAGTAAAGCGTCATCGTTTTGTCGATTGTTGGCGGGACGATCGTCATTGTCCCAGATCCGGTAAGTCGTAGTTCTGATAGCGCAGCAACTGATATTTTACATTTCAACAATTCCATTGCTATGATTTCCTTTTAACCAACGTGATGTCCTGTTCGTACAATCCACGCGGCGAATTGAACTTCCATTTTCGGTGTGACTAATTTGGGGGTTTGGCCAGTAGCCCACTCCTCACCAGCATCCCTGGTCCTCAGTGCTGGCCCATTGGCTGCCCCGGAAGCAGTAGCAATATTTCGTGAATAGTTAGTTCGTGTATCCATACGGTTTCTTGCCTAGTTTCTTCGGTTTCCTGATTCTGGTCAACTCAGCAGGTCGACCACCTTCCTCCTTTCACATCCTTGGCTTGGGACCAGCACCATCTGCGTTACCCAAGACCAAAACTATTTTTTAAAAGATTTTGTTTGTTTGTGCATTTAAACTGCGTGGAGGAGAATATTCCCTTCTATCTATGTATCTTCTACCTATATTAATAAAAGAAATTGCCTATGTGTCTGCTTGTGCTAACCGTCGCGTGTTCGAGCCAAACTAGAAGAAATAGAAATGTGATTTGTAGATGCATGGTTACCCAAACAGGTTTTCGAAATTTTAATTAGTGTTTTTTAATTAATTAATTAGTACGACTTTTCACCATTTTTTAAGTTATTAATGACATCAACTTTAAATTTTACACATACCCATAGTTCGCAGTCCGACCATTTTGTGAAAAAAATGGCGGCCGATGTTTGCAATTGTTTTCTGACGATCCACCGCTGTTGTCTATTCTCTACTAGGGAATTAAAAACAGTGAAATCTAACTATCGCGGAAAAATATTTTTTATCATACGATTTCTTCAGTTTTAAATATATTGAAATAATTGTTTGTTTTTTACTATTTCAGCTTCTTTCGTAACTTTAAATTTAAGCTTAACCTTGACAGAAATGGACAATACAACTTCTTCATGCAAAATTTGTACCATTTAACGAGTGAATTAACTGTGGTTTTTGATTTCCTTAATGTTTACCATATTGATAAGGTCAGACGTATTTTATACAAGTAAATATTATTTAATATCGATGAAATGGATTGTTTATTATAATTACTTATTTATAGAATTGCTAGAAGTGACAGTCTAGTCGGTTTACGCTTTCATACAAATTGTGTTGGTATTGGAATTCCAGGTGAAAACGAAGATGATTTAATTGATGTTGAGCAGTAAGTATATTTTGTTTGTTTTGTACATAAATAGTATTAAAGTAATATTCTCTTATAGAGTTTTCGTTGAACCAATTAAAATGATCTTGAATCGTCGAGTGCCATCAATTCAAGTTCTTGATTTAGGAGCAATGGAATGTCTTACTTATTATGCAACAGACTTTCTTAAAGCCCTATCACGACCACAAGAATTGAAAGAAATGACAATTGCATCAATTAAATATGATCCTTGCCATTATCCAATTTTAACTGTAGAAAATGTATTTTTCGAAAAATGCACCTCTCTTCAGGTATTCATCACATCTGGATTCGTTATTCTTATCGATATATAAAAATGTTTTGTTTTATTATTAAGGTACTTTCACTCGACTACGATACTTTGAATGAAGATTTATTGAAAACAATCCAAATATTACCATTAAAAACTCTAATGATTTGCGTTCACGGTTTGGATACAGCTCATTCTGAAATTTCGAATGCAGCTTGGGCAGCATTTTCCAGCAAGTTTAAGAATATTAACTTAATTTTAACACTCATTTATGCCTATGAGGCTGTTGAAGTCTTACAGCATTCAATTCTACGACGCAATATGCCTCTAACGCATTTAAGAGTGTTATTCTGCAACTATGTAAGATTTTAAATAGTATTTTGTTTTAGTAAGAAATTATTTATTTTATTTAAATTTTCTCAACAGTTAAATATGGAAGCTTTGCACTTTGTATCCGATAGTTATGAGCAAACATTAAAGAGCGTTCAGTGGATTGATACAGTAATTGTTTGATATGTTAATTGAAAATATAATAAGAACATTTTTGTTTCATAGGCAATGAATGAAAATGGTAGGAATGTTGTAGATTTATACTTGCAATCCGGACAAGATCCTTTTGTTATGATGTCATGGCGTTGCAAGAATTTAGAAGAAATCGTTATTCATGGTAAAATTTGAAATATTAATTGAAACAAATTGAAATTATGAATTGTTTTTTTTTATAGGATATATGTTGGATCCGCACAATTTAATTGGAATTTCACGTTTACGTGGTCATAAATTAAAGAAGCTTGAAGTATCAATGCTCGAATCCATGCCCACAAATATGACGGATTACATTACCGAGGTTAGTGTTTTTTAAATGGTAAAAGTGATATATTTGAATATTTTGAAAATGTATTAATCTTAATTAAATTCTTCTTTGATCCGTAAGCTGGCGTTCCGAGCGGGACGTCCCCGCAACGGATACGCTGCTGTCGGTGCCGCTGGGTCCGGAACTCTATTCACGATTTGTTTCCATTCTTGCCGGGTTTTGGTGTCGTCTCGAGCCTCGGAACTGATAACCGTTGATTCTTTAGGTCACCCTCGATATTCTTTAGCCAGGTTTTCTTCGGTGTCGATCGCTGGACTCTCCAGCCCGAGGGGCGGTCTCGCCAGAGGAGTTTACGTGGCAAGCGGTCATCACCCATTCGGCAAACATGTCCAAACCAACGTAGTCGACGTTGTCTAACTGTCTCGTTTCAAGGGCGATCGCGGAGTGAGGCACCGAGGATCTGTTTCAAGCATCGCATTTGGAAGACTTCGAGCTTCTTAACGTCCGGCTTGAGCAGCGTCCACGTTTCGGATCCATAAAGAAGAATCGGAAGGATCGGTAAAGGCGTGCTTTCGTTTTGATGTAAATATTTGTTCGTTTCCATATGCCCCACTAGAGCGAGGCGAATGTTGCTGTTGCCTGGCCGATGCGGGTGTGAACGTCGAACGTCGATGCCACTTTCGTTTCCTCAACCAATGATCCCAAAAATTTGAACATCGGATCCTGTTCGATTTTGGTTCCATCCAGGTGAACACTGGCCCTCGATCCGTCCATTGTGAGCACTTGGGTCTTTTCCGCATTGAACCCGTCTGACTGGGCGATGCGGGCAATGTCGTATAAGATGTCCGCTGCTTCGGCATCCACGTCTGCGAAGTCGCCGTTATCGTCGGCGAAGATTAAGTCGGTTACGAAGTTGTTGGCGTCGTATCGAACTCTGCGTCGTCGGTCACGACGTTGAAGAGAAGTGGCGAAGCAACGTCTCCCTGTCGGACACCCATTTGAATCGGAAACTCCTCGGATAAGTCGCTTCGAATACGAACGCTGCTGGTTGAGCCATCGTACGACGCTTGGAGAAGTTGGATGTTTCTCAATGGCACGTGTTCGGTTTCCAAGATTTTCCACAAGCTGCTCCAATCGATGCAATCGAAAGCGGATTTGAAATTGATGAAAACGACGACAGTTCGTTTGCCGCAACGAATTCCTTCTTCCATTAGCTGACAGAGTGCTCAAAGCATCCTCGATGTGGTCTAAATCCCGCTTGTTTTTTCCGGCTCGTTTGCTCTCGATGTTTCTGTAGCCTCGTTTGTATGATTTTTGTGAATACTTTGCCGACGATGAAAAGAAGGCTAATACCGCGATAATTCTTGCATTCCCGACTGTCACCATTCTTCAAAATTGGGACAGCGTTCGCTTTCTTCCACGCCGAAGGGACACGATCCGAATGCCATATGTGTGTTATGAGGATATGAAGTCGTCGTGCTAAAACATCATCTCCGGCTTTGATCATCTCGGCGGTTACTTGATCTATTCCCGGCGCTTTTGCATTTTTCAACGCTTTTATTGCTGTCTTCACCTCGATAATTGTCGGTTAGGTATCGAAAAACTTATTCATCGGTTGTTCGATAATCGGCGGTTCGGGTGCTGGACATTGTGGCGGATCGTGGTTGTACAGCTGGTGGAGGAATTCCCTCCACCGCTGAAGGTATTCATGGGGAGACCATGTCGTTTGTTGATGTTGTTTTGCCGCCCAACCGCCGGATTGTCTGGTACAGCGTCCGTACTCATGCCTCGACGCCGCTTTTTCCATGTCGGCCGCAACGTTATTCCAGTACCCTTCTCGTTCCGATTTCATTTTTTGTCGAACTTCTTTGTTCAATTTTCGGTATTGCTCAACGTCGACGTGTTTCATTCGCTTCCGCTGATCGACGAGGTCCAGACAGTTGATTTTATGTTTATGTAGCTATAGCTTATTTTGGTTTTAATTCTTTATACAATATATTAAAAACATTTCGTAATAATTCACTAATAACATATTTTCTGTTTTAAATTTCATTTACCAGGAAATAAGTAATCAACTTGGCCAAAAATGGCAACCATATTATTCCACAGACATCCCTCCAGCACTTGGATTTTTGCCAACTTCAGAAGACATCCGTGATGAATACATTCTTAATATTATCAGAACAGATCTATCTAATCCTTAAATTTAGATATATCTGAAAAATATTTTTGTTCATTCAAAGGAAATTTTTATTCTTAATCGAATTATAACGTAACTCAAACAAGAGAGCACAGGACAGGTAAATAAGATACACTACAAAAAAATGGAATAATAATTATAAAATAATATTTAATACTTTTAAATATTAATATCAAAAACTTCTTGTAGGGTTAGTTATTTTAAAAATATGTTCCAGAAAGAAGAAAATTTATTTCCTATTATTATTTTTTATATTTTGTAAAAACAAAAAATAAGAATCATGCGTGAGAATGATAAGTCTAATCTAAAACAAGATGCTACGTCAAATAGTAAAAGGCGAGAACATCCAATATACTGAGGATGTGGGTTTAGAATTTCATTATTTGTGATATTCAAAAATAGGCATATTCACTTATTATTTCTCAAAAACAAAAAAGAATAAAAGAAACAACCTATTTTCATTATGATCTATAAAAAAGCTTATCGAAACAAAAAATGAACTACAAAATTCTGTGATTATTTAAACAAAAAAAAATGTCCATTTGTGTTTTGAGGAATTTAATTAAAGAAAAATTCCTGTTACAACAACAAAATGGTCGACGCTATAGCATGAAAAAAATGTAGTGTTTTTCTTCTTTTCTTCATTTTTATATTTTATTAAATATTAACATAGGGACTTTAAGTTTTTTATTACTATAAATGAAAGAAAATTTCTTTTCCGTTTTTACCTTATTAAAAATAAAATATATTTTTATACTACAAACTCCCAAGAGAGCATGAAGAGACTATGAAAAAAAAACAAAGAAGAAATATAAATTTTTGTGATGTTTGAAAAAATAAAAAATTTCTTGTATTATAAAAGAAGCGCTAAATTCCATAATCAATCAACCAATAAAAAGCGCTCAATGATTGTTTTTAACGCGAATGAAGAAACATCACATTCATATTTTAAAAGCATTGATTTTTTAAGTTACTTTTGCAGAATATCTAGTCACAATTATTCTTAAAAAACAAAAATAATTCCATTTTTTTACACTCAATACATTCTTTGTTAATTCTTTTGCTTTGATTTTTATGTCATTATTTCCAAATTGGTAGGCCATTAAAGTATACGCGCTATGAGCTCAAATTGAAGGGCTTAATTTGAATTTATTTATAGACATACATGTATTGAAATTTACTCATACATAACAAGGAGTTAAGGGCTGATACAGACACCAACTGATTTTGATCGTTTTAATTACTTTATATTACGTTAATAATACAATGGTTTAGGCAGTGCATTGTGAATAATTTTTCAAATATGTTTCTGGATTTTAAACCAACCATTTGATAGTCAAGTGTTTTCGAAGTTGGTTCAGCTATTCATAGTTATTAATTGATATCTAAATAATTATTGTGTTCCAAGGTTTGAAATAATTTAACTTACTCGATGCCTGCCACGAGTATGCTAAACGAGGGTTTGCGAATGAATGACTCTGGCCAATATCAGGGGCCTCTTCGTATATGGTGAACGACGATAATCGTACGCAAAAATTTTCTCGAAGAGAATTTTAGCATTCGCATAGGTCGAAAGAAAATTTTAGGTGCCCTCGATAGAAACCACAATATTGAAATATGACAAATGTTACAGAAACTGCTGTGAAAATATACAACAATTTAATATTTGACAATTACTAATGACTAGCAAAGAACGTGTGTGCCGCGTGCGCTGCAACGCCTTTAAATAAAAAAAATTATGTCCGCGGTATAATGAAAAAAACAATAAATCTGGAAAAAATTCCCTCTTCCCAATCTTATCGGTGGTTCAATTAGAACATCGTTATGTATTCAAGTAGATGCCTCTGAACATGTAACTTCTCGCTGAATTGGAATTTTAACTTCCTCTTTTCGGTTAGCCGTTACACTGCCCCCTTCTTACTCAGTGTTCGTCCCGAACACGGCTTCCTCCAGGTCCCGTTCTTACCGATCGAACTTTTTGGAAGCGATAGATGACATCGTTTAACCTTTTGATGACAATGCAGGGGTGCACAAATTGAAAACATCGACCTTTTCTACCGTTTTAACTGGTTAGAGGGAATTTAGGAAATTTACTACTTTTTAGAATCTGGCATATTGGACCCGATCTTGTATTTATAAGTTTTGAACATAAATTCGTTTTGAACCCTAAAAAAAAACCCCAGATACCGATTTTCATTGCAATCGGAATGCAATTGAAAAAATTCGTCGGCCATTTTGAGTTTATAAGTTTTGATTATAAATTCGTTATTTGCAACCTCTAGATATCCACTTTCATTGGAATCGGAATAAATTTGGAAAAATTCGTCCGCCATATTGGCGCGACCATTTTGAATTTATAAGTTTTGATCACAAATTCGTTATTAGCGACCTTAAAAACCTTTATATATCAACTTTCATTAAAATCGGAACACAATTTGCGAATTCATATTTGGGTGGAAATTTGGAATTTCGGTCATTTTTCGGCGGCCACGTTGAATTTATTTATAAATTATAGCCTATATGCTATTCTGATGTATGAGCTATATTATTGTAAAGTTTCATTAAAAAATCCATTCAGTAGTTTTTGTGTGAAAGAGTAACAAACATCCATACAAACTTTCGCGTTTTTAATATTAGTAAGATTTAATATTTGAAAATTATTAATCATAATAATGCAAAAACTCGATAACCCAAGACCTTTCGAGTGCCTTTCGTTGGTTTCAGACGAAAATTTTCAATTTTACGACCTACGCGAACCCGTCATCAAAAAAAGTTTTCGTTTTCGACATACACCAGACACCGTAAATTTGGAAACCTCTTAAAGGATTTGGGGGAGGTTTTGAAGCTCAAAATAGGAGATTTGATCTAGTTCCTAAATATGACGGAATGGATCTAAAATCGTTTGCTGCCTCATTTCACGCAAAAGTTTTACACAAGTGCGGCTACAAAATGGTGTACTTTAGCGCATCGTGTTTCCGCCCTTCGGATTGAATTTCCCAGCCTTTTTCTGGCAGTTTGATTCCAAATATGCTGCAAATATGTGCAATTTACTACTTTTTTTGTGTTGAAATATTGGGTCCAAAAGTACCGCGGCCACACGCTTGGCCTATTATACTACACTCATATTTTTAGGCCGGAACACTGGAACAATTTCAGTAGCTTGTCTATCCTCTCAGTCGCTTACACTTGACTTCAAGTTTATTGAGTTTTCTGATAGACTTGCCAGAAAGCACGAACTAAAACACATGTATACCACGATATAAATGTTTATTAAGTTGCACTTTGCTTTTGTTTACACGCATATAATTTGCATATATCACCGTAAGAAAATAACGAATAGGCAATGGGTTGAATTAAATCGAGTAAAAAATGTACTAAAATCAAATAGTACGGAGTAAAAAGTTCTAGCGTAAAAATCGTAGCAGAAATAATACAATTGTAGTAGGGTGACAGCGCTGTTCAAGAGTTGGAAAATCTGAAAATCTTAACATTCTAGCTCCAAATGGAAGAACACTGAACATAGTGTATCCTGAAGCTCTCAAAGCAATCGACCTGCCTGTCTTCCTCACAAAAAGGGATTATAGTATATGAATAACACTGTGGATCCGATATATTTGCCGGAGATTGCTCTATGTTCCTAATGGTTGTTGGCAAATGGCTACTTTTAAATACTCTTTCACTAATATTTATTTTTGATGGGGGGGTTACCTTTTTAAGTATAATTCATGTCACAACTGAATATTCAATCTGTGAGTCACTTGGGGCTTATGTGGATAGAACTTCTTTGTTGTCCGAACATTTATTACTACTTCCTTTATTTCAATGGATGCAGCGAGGCGCAACGGATTCCAGCTAGTATGATATAAATATCAAATTCATTTTGTCTGTTTTCACCTTCAAATTTGAAAATTTTAATTATTTTTTCAAAATTAAACACACCTTTGCAGAAGTTTAAGTTCATAGGTCACCCGTTTTTACTACAAGTCTGCCATGTCTTTAGTCATATCATGGTACAGTGGTTAGTAGTGTACACCCAATCTCGAGCGATAAGAAGATAGATAATAGTTTAAATAAAGTAGAAAATGGAGGGTGCCCAATAAACTTTATATTTTCCTGTTTACCTGTTTAGCTTTATATTTTCCTGGTTACATTCACATCAAACATGTATTTATATCATTTTTTTTACCAATAAACTGCAATATTTTTTAAAACCAAAAAAATAATTTAAAAAATCACTGCTTTTACAAAAATATTAAAAAAAAAACAATAACAATTACAATAAAATTTGTTATAAATAAAATCAACAAATAAAATCAATGTGATGCAAATATATCTTAATATATAAATAGTTAAACAAAAAAAGTGTATGAAAATTTTAAAAATAAATGGCCATTGAGTAAAAATGCAATCTCAACTCAAAAAAAAATAAATAAATAAATAATAAAAACAAAAAAAAAAGATTTATGAAAAATTTAACAACTTATATAAATAATGTGATATAATGAAACAAGCAAAAACAAAAAAAATAGAGTTTTACAATCTGCCATGATTAAAAAAAATGTTATATACGTTAGGATAATATAAAAAAAAATATTAAAAAACAAAAAACAACATAAAGAAAGATATTAAAACACTCAATAAAAACACGAGTTAAAATATTGTATAAAAACAAAAAATATTGAGAGAAAAACAAATAACAGCTTTTATTTTTATAATTATATAGAAGAATGCAACAAAAAAAAACAAAGACTAAAACGCATTATTATTTGGTTCTAGCTAAAAAAAGAACGAATATAAAACACAAATGAAATGATGAAAATAATTGGATAGAGAATTAATTACCAAGGAATCAAGATGTTATTTAAAAATTAAAAATTATTCAACCTGTTTTAAGTACCTTATATATAAATGAAAAAACAAAAAATGTAAACAAAAATGTTCTGTATAAGTATTAGTATTTTTACTTTACTTTGTAATATTTTACTGTTATTTGCAAATACGTTAAAAAAATCGTTAAAGAAAAGCTACGATTATTGTATATATTATGTACCTGAAGAATGTGTTTTTTGCTAGTTTTAAACAACCGAGAATAAGAAGAGATGGCTGTATGTCTTGAAGATATCATAAAACCCAATTGGTGAATAGTTTTTTGTTTTTGTATTATATTTATTTTTATAATTTTGTATTTTAGTTCTGAAATAGTCCATAAACAAAAAAAAACTTTCTTACAACTTTTTATATAAATGGACATTTAAAACTAATTTTTGTATTGATGATTTTTTGAATATTTGTTTATTTCATGCATTAAATTCAAAAGAAAATGTTATATTTATTCTTCAATTCTCAAAGACTGAATGTTAACTAAAAGTATTGCAAATAGCAGTAATAATATATTATTTCTAAATAAACGCAATTTCCATTTCTCGCAAATAACAACTACAAAAAAAAAAAACAAACAAAAAAAAGCATTTAGGCAAGAAAAAAGAATCAAATAATGTCCCAATTCAGTGATACATACATATATAATAGTATATTATGCATATTAATAGTTTTTTTTTCTTTAAATTGTATTCAAAAATATCAACAATCTGTAAAACAATTTATAAACCATAGTCCAAGAGCATGTGACAGAATTGCAAAGTGATTTATTTTGCAGAAGGTGGGCCTTTTGATATAAGTTATGCCCGTAACACAACTTCAGTTTTAACTGTGCCATTGAACTGCACAGTCGGACTGTACAGTTAAATCGTTAGGTGTGTAGAACAAACAATTGAACTGTTCAGTAAAACTGAGATCTAATCAAAATATCAATAGATTATTATTCTAATTAATTAATTATTATTTCTAATTAATGAATTACGAAGACTCGTCAACTATGGGTCAACACGAATAGCTGGAAGAGTTTATGCAACTAAAAACTCTTCGTTGTGGAAAATCAAAATCAAGGAATACCATAATCGAGTACAAAAAAATAATCAGCTTATAAAAGATTATTTTAAAATTACGCGAACTTTTTCTTTAACACACATACGTATTAGCCTTACGATCGCTAAATCGTCGTTTATGGAGGCCGTATTGATGAAAACTGTAAGATCGCGCAGTTTTACTTGAACGTGTGTAGGCCCGTATAGTATTTACGATTTGTCTGCACAGTCCGACTGTAAAGTTAAATCGCACAGTCAAAACTGAAGGAGTGCAACAGGCATTAGATTACTTAAAGCACAACCGATTAAGACTATTCGCCAGTTCGAGTTAACCTAAATTCAGCTGCCCATCTCATAAGCAATCACGGTTGCGATTTTGGCGGCTTTTAATTTTGTAGCCATTTTTGGCAAATGAACTTGATCGTACCGACCAATTAACCTATATACCAGCGATTTCCAAACTGGGGAGCGCGACCCACAAGGGGGGCACTTATAGTTCATAGAGGACGCGGCTGATTTTATATTTTTGCATTTTTTGACTCAGTTATTGATTTCTACTACAATTGTATTGTGTCGTAATTTTATTTTACATCTCATCGCCATCTAGACCGATTTCGACGAATTTGCCCGATTCTGAAAAGTCATTCAGTGCCATTTTAACTGTGAGTCTATTCACACCGAAAAACGCGTTAAAATTGAAGCGTTTACATTGAAAACAATCGTGAGGACTGTGCGTGCTTATCGCAAAACATATGGAAGAAATTCGGCGCCTTCAGACAACACAGTTCGTTGTTTGGTCAAGAATTTCTTTGAGTACGTATCTGTAGCGATTCGCCATCGTCCCATTAGACCGCGCCTGCGACTCTTCAGAGAGTGTTGCCGATAATCCAAATGTGTCGTATCACCGGTGAGTGGGACGACTCTAAGGAGGTTTATGAAGCAAGATCTTCATCTTTTCCCATACAAAGTGCAACTTTTTCAATGATTGTAGCCAATGAACAAGCCGCATCGCTTGCAATATGGAAATGCAGTCGCAAGAATGATCGATGCGATGAAGAGGCGAAGCTCGGGCCGTATTTGGTTTCTCGAGTCGATATCAAGTTCTGTCGATAAATAAAAATTGGCGTTTGGCGACATGATATCGACAATATTATCGTCTCTTCACGTCACGATAAAAACGTTTCAAGTTTATTAAAAGGCCAAAAAACCCATACAATAAATTGTTAACAGTTTCTCTTTTTGTTAAATATAAGTGGTTTGCTACACTTGGAGTAAATCACACAATTTGATGATTTTATATAGCCATACTTATCTGTCGATTCGGTCGTGATGCCAAATACAAAACTTAGAGAAAATCGACAAGCTTTTTTTAACCAAATATGGTCCCTTATTTTACACTCTCTGGCGAGACTATCGAATTTGGAACAGAGAACCCACACGTCGTTTATGACATGAAACACCACTGCATCATAAGAAAGTTACTCTTTTGGGCCGAAATGTGCTCAAAAACCATCATCGGACCATTTTTCTTTCAAGTTCGAGAAATCGTCGACGGTATCGTTTTATGTTGGTGCACTTTGTGGGCCCGAAAACAGGTGAAAAAGGCCTGACGAACCTTTTTTCAACAAGACCGCCACCACTACACTACGATGAAGTTCTGGAAAAGTCAAGTTTATGCCAGCAAGACCATTGACGAACTTAAAGCTAACATACCAGCCGCTTTAAAGCCCGAAAACAGGTGCTGTTTGCGTATCGAATGGAGGTCATTTAATCGACATGAATGGTAGAGAATATCCTAAATAAATCTTGTTCATTTGTCAAAATCGGTTGCAAAATGTCGGAGTTATTCAAGGTTGAAATACCGAAGGTGTAGATGGCGCACCCCACCTAGCATGAAAATTTACATATTTTATTGAGGGGTATTTTATGTAAGTTCATAAAATTGAGTACACTCGAACTGGCAATCTTAATCGATTGTACTTTAAGCAATCTTACTTATATCAAAGGTCCAACCTCTTCAAAATCACTTTGCAATTCTGTGACGTACTTTTGTACTACAAAGCAAGGCAAACATTCTTGTTACATGTTTATTACTTGTATGATTATATAAATATATCATGTATAAAAAATACTTATAGCAAATGTGATTGAATTACAGCGACTATATTTATTTTTGTGTTTTTTAAAAGGCGTGCTAAGACTGTAGAAGAAAAATATGATGATAAATAAAAATATCTTGTAAAAAATGTACATTGTGTAACAACAAGAAAAATCGTTAAAAGAAACCGAAATGATAAAGAAGAAAAGAGGCAAAATATAATGTTGTTATTATTCAGTAAAGCAAATTTTTGTTTATAATATCAAAAACAAAATAAAAAAAATGAAACAAACATGCGTGAAACACTGAAACTATATATCCTTAAGTAAAATGAAATTTTTAAAGAAATAAAATTTATAACAAAGAAAATAAGAAAAAATGGCAAACAACAAATGAAGCTATATTATAGTTACTAATATCATAAAAAAGAGAAATATTAAAAAAAAGAAAAAGACTAAACATGCCAATATTTTTTAAGTCTATTGTACGACAACCTAAAAATGAAATGAGAAAAAAGAAGAGCGAAAACAAGAATATGTAAAAAAAAGAAACATTTAATTTTATGCTGTTTTTTTAAAGGGTTTGTAATAATCTTGCGCTATTGTTATAAAATGTCAATTATGTGATAAAAACAAAAACAAAGGGAGAAAATGAATAAATAAGAGGAACGCAAAACAAAAACAAACAAAACTAACTCACTACACACTTTAAACAAACAAAAAAAATGCGAAGTGAATGAAACATACTGTGATATAGGTGACATTGTGAAAAAATGTCAAGCAGCACAATTTTTTTAATTTCAATTAAAATAATTGCTGAATGCATTAAAATAAAAAAAAAAATCGAAATGATTATTTGACAACTTAAAAAAATAATATGAAATTTAAATAATGAAAAAAAAAACAAAGATAAAATACAAACTGTTAGAGAGTCTTTAATTTTTAGGTTTTGCGAAAGAGAGATTGCACAACATACAAAATACATTCCTTTCTTTTCCTTTCACACAAATGAACGGAGAAAATTGTAGTATATGTAGTTTTCTAAAATATCAGAAATTAAGCAAAAAAAATGCATTAGAATTTATTACAAAATGATTTCCTTTAGAAAAAAATGAAAATGAGGTAACCAAAAGATACTGCTTGACAATTATTAAGTTTAAGAAGTAAAATCTCTTCTATAAATATGAAATTTAGAGAAAAACAAAAAAAAAAGAATAAATAAATAAAAAAAATGATAAGCCTGCAAGCCCTTTAAATATTAAATATGAAAAAAAAAACAAATTTCCAGTCGTATGGAACTTAATATGGTACGCCTTCGAAGTATTTATTACACGCATTGCAATTTACTTCTTTATTGTATATATTTTTGAAAGAAAAAAAAATAACATAAGCTACTTCACAATTTGCAATTATTAAAAGTTTGGGTGTGTTTCAAGTTTCATCAATTATTGCAATCACATATAAATTTGTCCCATATTCCATCGTATTTTGTCGGATTCGAACATTCTTGTTCCAGCAATGATAGGGTTCATTTCCATCACTAATTTCTGATTGTGGTGAAACTTGAAACACCCTAAATATTTTTATTATTCATTGTAAAGTGATTTAGTATTTTTTTTATTTTAAACCAGGTGAGGAAATTTATCAATATACTTTTCTAGAATCGTGATCTTCCTATCTGAATGTTATATCTACTTCTCCGAGTTGTATTATTATTTTTTGGATCATATATAGGGCTGCCCTGGGTTTGGGCTTTTTCGTAGAAGTCAAAGCAACTGAGCCACAACGCATCGGCAACAAAGCAGCGCAAAATTCTTTTTCATACGTATGCGGTGCATCAATCCGTTCCTAAACACAAAGTTTTTAATAAGAGTAAAAACCAAAAATACTAAAAAATGAACATTATAGGCAGCTATTAAAGCCAATATTTGTATTTAGTAAGGAAAACTTCCATCCACTATTCAGAAGCATACATTCGAAAATGGCTGCGTTGTTGCTTTAATTGTTGCGCAACAAACTTGAATCTTGAACGTTTCCGAACGAATGACTTTGGATCGTCTACGTTTACGAGCTCGTTGCATCGTTGCAAAGCATACGAAAAGGCCCTTTCCCCGGATTTATCCTAGTTTGGAAGGCGTCCGGGACAGATTTTAATAAGTGTAAGGGTAAAACCCGGGCACTTTTTATGTCAAGGGTGACCAAATGAATTGAATGATAAGCAAAAAATTAAAACAAATCTTAGCTAAAAATTTACTCGTAATCCGCATCAAAACAAACTTCGGCGTGGCAAAAAAGCTCTCGTTTTATTTGAAAGTTCCAGTGATCGATTCGAAACGGAAAGAGGACTAATCCAGTCGATCAAAGAAATCAAGTTCTTAGTTGTCAAACGATTCAATGCGAAACTGATTTCTTTTGATATTAAAATAAGCATATAGTCTTTACACCTAATATTTTTCATCGAAATTTTCGTCAGTTTTGCTAGGTGTTTGGAATTCCCACGATAAGCATATTTGTAGTCGATGAATTCATATGAAAGCTACCCTTAAATTCAACAGCTTTTTCCAGGGTTTGCCTGGCTGGTTTGTTGAAGATCTTCCTAGAGCCAGTTCACGCAATTCGACACTCGACGTCGACGCTTTATGAAAATGACATTAATTTTGTCGACTTTGGATTTAGGTTCACGTAATTCGACCTGTCGAATGTCGTTTGCCCAAAATAACTGCCCCCAAGAAGTATGCTAAATCCCATGGAACCGTTATAATAACATTGTTACTTTTAAGCCGGGAATACACATGCCAGTAAAACGGGTAAGTAGCTTGCATGCGGGAAAATGGAATATGCTAATAGATGGTACAACAGTGATAAATTTGCACTTGCTAGTTACCTACAGCCATATCAACTTGCCTGTATCTAGCAAGTGAAAATTTATTACGGCTGTACCATCTATTACCATATTCCATTTTCCCGCATGCAAGCTACTTACCCGTTTTACTGGCATGTGTATTCCCGGCTTTACATTGTCTATAAGCGGGAAGAGTTATATACTCTTGCAGTAGCTGCTTACTTCGTGGGCTTAAATGGAATAATTTCGTTTCAATCCTAAGAATTCGAATCCTTTAATAAGCCAATGAAATTTGCTTCAATCTTATCTGACATAATGGGTGTGTTTCAAGTTCCATCAATGATTGCAATCATTCCATCTTTTCAACATCATATCGCACCCTTAGAATGAAAGTGACCTAACTCAAAAATTGCATTTTGTGGGAAATGAGCAAGAAAGTTTTGAAATAAGTGCGGTGTTGAGTAAATTTAAAAGTATCTGTCCCGTGTTTCATTGAAAATGATTCATTTTTTGCGTATTTATATATTGATCTTTTATGTACAGATTGGTAACATTATATTAAATTTAAATGTATTTTAAATATATTTTGACAATTTTAATAAGAAATGGTTTCAAATTAAGTCACTCTATGTCAAAAATATTCTGTAATTTCTGGGACTTTTTATGAGTTAAGCCTATTTAAGACGCAAGATGCAGCAAATGCTGATGGCACATTATGGTTTCAGTCATTACTAAAGATTACTAAAGAGACTCAATCTAAAAACGGTTAAAAATTTTTTGCAAATATTTTGTAATAAACAGACTTATTATAAAAGGAGTCAGTTTAGCACCAAAAATAAAATGTACTCATCTTCACAGTATTTGCAATAAACTGGCACAATACTGATTCCGTCTCTTTCACATAACAGGCATAGGTGATTTGTGCGATCAACAAAAATGACCGATGTATACGTTATCACTTTTTTACTCTTAATTCGGGCTCTTTTTCGCCATAGGGTTTTAGAGTAGGCTTTTTAAGGTCAGTTTATAGCAAAATCAGAATTTACAGGAATTTTGAGTTAGATCACTTTCATTCTAAGGGTGCGATATATGTCCCATATTCCATCATTTTTTGTCAGATTCGAACAATTGTCCATCAATGATTAGGTTAATTTCCATCACTGATTTCTGATTGCTGATTGTGGTGGAACTTGAAACACGCCCAATTTCTTGTAAAAGTCTATTTACAGAGCAAGAACATTCTGCATTACTGCTGCCAGAGCCGGATCCATATGATCTCGCATGTGGAGACTTGCAAACATGCTGTCGATATAACACTTTCTTCTAGTGGCGTTACATGAAAAGCTTCATACAATCCACACAACCAGTCTTGGCAATTGAATTCTTATTTGCCACTAATATTCTTTTGATGTTATATTTAAAACCTCGCCATTCCTAAAATATGTTTAATAGAATTGTAAATCATTTACTTTTTTTGTTTGAGATACTTTTTGCCATACATTTATAATTATTTATCGGCGGTCCATTAGAATTTAATATTTCTGTTAATTGGTACCACAACTAGTTTGTTTGCTGTATCCAAAAGCGTTACTTCTCTGTAATTACTCCATAATAGCGTGTTCCCTCTGTACGGGGCACACTACGATCCGCGTTCCATATTCATCAGGGATTTCTTTTTGTCTGCAGATTTTCACTGTTATTTCATGCAGTTTTTCGATAGTTTCCTCTCCCCATTGTTTATTAAATTCCG
This sequence comes from Thereva unica, assembly GCA_949987705.1. Taxonomy (NCBI): domain Eukaryota; kingdom Metazoa; phylum Arthropoda; class Insecta; order Diptera; family Therevidae; genus Thereva; species Thereva unica. Next base: position 124,866,306 of record OX465282.1, read on the forward strand.
CGGGTATGCTGCAAGACCTTGATGTCTAATGTCTGATGCATCCCTTGGCGCACTTCTTCCACTGTAGGGGCTACTGCCCTGTCATTATCATCGTCTTAGTTTATGTTTGGCACATTTCGGGTGCCAATTCGTTCCGCAATGGGTTAATAGCATTTCGTCGAAATGCTTTGCCCGTCTTGCCAATACTTCTTATTAATTAGTACATCTCCATTTTTATACTTGCAACACCTTTTTGTAAAAATTTCTTGCGTCATTTGAGTTTGCTGATTCTTCAATTTTCCCCATTACTTCATCCCAATACTGCATTTTGTGCTTTGCGTGTGCTCTTCTCAGTTCGTTTCTTTTCTTTATACTCCTACTATAAGTTGGTGGATGTGGAAGCAAAATACAACTCGAGCGAACTTGCCATTGTTTCGATCGACTGGCATGGTGCACTGCCTTGATGAAAGAGCACTGTTCTCTTCTTCAATTGAAATGTAATATTCCTTTTCAAAATAGTCGAAGCACTTCCCAAAATACGCTTTATTTAGCCGTCCCAGACGAATTTTGCTTTTTTTGTCGCTTTGGACGGCTATACTGGTAGCTGTCCACTCAGCTGACTGTCGATTGAACTCTGGAGTATAGTGATGAATCCACATTTCATCTATTCTCACATCGCATGAAAAAACCTTTTTATAAACAACGCTTTGAATCATCAACACGTTATTTTATGGTCAAGAGTGACCAGACGCGGACTCAGAGCTTTCTTATGGACAAATGTTCATGCAAAATAGTGAGTACGCTGCCTTCTCCATCCATCCATCCAATGGCGCTACAGCCCAAATCGAGCCTTGGCCTCCTCTAGGTCATTTCTCCAAGTTTGACGGTTCCTTGCAGCATGTCTCCAGTTCCGGATGTTGAGCATTGCCTCTGCGTCAGCCGTCACAGAGTCTATCCATCTCCTCCTGGGTCTACCTACTGGCCTACTTCCCGAAATTTCTGATGCCATAAGCCGTTTTGGGATACGATTGCCCTCCATTCTGATTACGTGGCCGGCTAGTCTCAGTCTGTTGATTTTTATTAAAGTTGAGAGTTGTGGGTCGTCAAAAATTTCATACAACTCGTTGTTGTATCTCCTTCGCCATATTCCATTCTCTCTGGTTGGGCCTATTATGCATCTGAGAATTTTCCTCTCAAACCTGTTGACTCGTTCTTCTATGTCCTGGGTCATAGTTCAAGTCTCGCTACCATAACACAGTACTGGTCGTATTATTGTTTTGTAGAGTGAGAGTTTCGTTTTCCTGTGTACAAATCTTGAGTGCAGGATTTGTTTTTGGGCATAAAAGCCAGTAGTATTCGTCTGGTTATTTCTTCTTTTTCTTCGTTTCTTTTGTGATAGTAGACCCAAGGTAGACTGTTTTATCGACTACTTCTAGGTTATGTTCGTCGATGGTTATATTTCTTCCCATTCCTGATCTTCCTGCTCTGGATTGTTGCATCATCTTCGTTTATCTTCAGGCCTATGTCCTTTGCCGCCTCTTTTAATTCGACATAGACTTCTTTTGCTGCCAAAAAGGACCTTCCCACGATGTTTACGTCATCCGCATATCCAAGTAATTGTACCGACTACAGCCCAAATCGAGCTGGGTAGCTATTGATGCACTTCTCTGGACTGACGTTTTCCTTATCACCCATTCTAGGGCCAGGGGCCGTATTTGGTTTCTCGAGTCGATGGATCGACTCGACAAAAAAAGCTTTTCGATTTTCTTTAAGTTTCATATTTAGTTTCACGACCAAATCGACAGCTAAGCGCAGCCATACAAAACCATCAAATTGGGTGGTATTACTTCAAGGCAGCAAACCACGTATATTTAATTAAAATATAAATTGTTAAAAGTTTATTGCATGCATAAATTGAGCTTTTCAATAATCGTTAAACGCCTTTATCGACACGTAAAGAGACGATATCGTGTCGCCAAATGCCAATTTTTATTTATCGACAGACGACGATGTCGACTCGAGAAACCAAATACGGCCCCAGGTTGGAAAGCATGGGGGCCAGCCCATCTCCTTGTCTTAGCCCTTGACGTACTTCGAACTCCTCTATTATAACATTTTGGATCCTCACTTTCGCCAGTGAGCTATTTGTGGCGCATTTGATCAGCTGTACCAACTTTGATGGGACTCTGCCTTCTAGGTGTCAATTATCTCGCCCAACATCACTTTACGCTCTTCTAGAACGATTGTGAGCATTCTTTTTCTTGGAACTGGCGAATTTGACCGGCCGTTCAATATCCTCGCTGTTTCTGAAGCCTCGTTTAAAATCAACTTATCTACCTTTTGATGGAGGAGAGTACGAATAACACCTTTCAAAACATTGCTTTACTTAAACGGTATTTTTCTCGTGTTTTCGTCAAAAAATCGTGTTTTGGGCATAAACAAAATCGAAAACAAGTGATTTATCATTAAAATCGAAAACAACTTGGGAAACTGTTTTCGATGAAAAAGACCACGAAAACAAGAACCCAATTCAGCGTTCACAACTTGTTATACGCACGTCATTTTCCGTGTCGAGACCTTTTTTAAATTTGAGTTTGCCCTGGGAAAAATTTAAAACGAAATAATTCAATTGAAATTAAATTAAATAGGGAAAAACTAAAACATATTTGAAATGGAATGTCATCCAAAGAGGAAAGATGTGAACGAAATCACCCGGAGTAACACTTTCTTTTGGAATGTACTTTCGTGGTAGGATTTGAGACTCTCACTGCCCATGAAAAAAGCGATTTTGAAATTCCCAATTGTTTTGGCACACGCCATACTATTGGCTTATGGATGCAGCGAGGCGCACCGGGTTCCAGCTAAGTGTTTGATAATTTTATTGATAAAATTCCCTTATTTTCCAACGCATAAATTATTCGAAATAAAAGTAATTAACACTTAAAAATATATACAATAATAGAAATAGTAAAAAGAATCAAGTGTACCAAAGTCTGAATATGCTTCAAATATCGTAACGTATATAAAACACAAGGATATACTTCCGTTGGACGTCGAAACAAAAACGTATAAAAAAAGTATGCAAAAGTAAAATGTATAAAAAAATGCCATTGGAGTGTAAAAAACAAACAAAATAAATAAATGTAAGCGAAAGCAAAAAAAAATGAAAAACAAGCTGTGATATTGTAGTATGAACACCTTAACACCTGTAAAAAGAAACAAAATATAACAAAAAAAAAATTACCAACAAAGCATAAAATGCATTATAATTATGATAACAACAAATACAAGAAAAATGTGTTATAAAAGAAAAAAATAAAATATTTACAACCAAATAAATTTTCATAAGAACTGAAATGATATTTTAAAAAAGAAAAATAAAAAAATAAAACATAGAGATCTAATAAAAAAAAATTTCATAGTCTTAAAAAACAAAAAAAAAACGAATTATTGAAAAACAAGGGTGGAAGATTTATAGGCAACTTAAAAATTTATAAACAAACAAATGAAAAAACAAAATAATAAAATAATAAAAACAAAAGTCTCAGCACAGAACTGAGAAAATGCCAATTAAACCTAATCGAAGAACAAGATTTTAAGAATATTTTTATGCGAAAAGGCAAGTGAGAAAGACCATCTTGATATAAAGAATTTTGAACTGTTTTTATTTTTAGTTTTAAGGATAAAACATTTTTTTTTTAATATTATTAGTAATCATTAATTTTACATAATATTTAAGAAGGAGACTCAACGAATAGTGTCAAAACGGTCCAAATATTTTGTCAGCCAAAGTTGCACACAATGATGAAGAGAAAAATATTGTATAAAAAATAAATAAATAAATTTCAACTTAAATAAATATATAATAAAAAAAAACAAAAATATCCCTCTTCCATTGTAGTGTGTGTTTATGGACATTTATATTTTTCAAAAACTATAATCTCCTTTTTGTTACCTTTGTTTTTACATTCTTTCGTAACATATATATATTCATTTGTTATTATTTTTTGTGCTTATATTAAAACAATATATTGTAAAAGTGGTAGAGACATAACTAAAAAATGTATTAAAAAAAATATAATCTTCAAAACTGTTCAATTAAGTGTTTTATTTGTAAATTATCTTTCTCTATTATCGTTAAGTTATGTAAAAATCAATTTAACGAAAAGCATCGTACAACATTTTTGCCCCTGTGCTGAATGTCGTATTTGCTGTCATATGAAGTGAAGCTAATACAACGGTGTGCTGATAGTCGATTCTTGTCGTGTAACATCGACTGTCATAAACGACAGCTTATTTGGTGTGTTGACAGTCGTTTTTATTGTAATTTTGTTGTCACTTTTGGTCGGGCTGTTTGCGTTAGTGACAAAGATGGAAAATTTGAAAGTGGCAGTAAAATTTTGACATTTAAACTAGAAAATATATATTTGTTATTGCGTTTAATTTTAAGTTTTTAATAATTTCAGAATAAAAATTACAAATAGAAAATAATTCAATTCGAATTTTAGAAAACCATCCAGATGTGGCTAAAGGCCGGAGATATGCTGAGAATTTACAAGTGTTTGGGATGAAATAATAACATAAAATTTTCAATTCTTCGCGTTTACTATCTTCATCTTCCGAACTGCTAACTCAGCAGAATTTAACATCTTTGATCTCAAATTGTTTTCGCGAAACATAAACTCAAAAATGTTTATTCAAATTGTTTATTCCTCACGAAACACAAAAACTTAGCACCTACATTCTCTGACCCCTGTGTTGATAGTCGTAATTTGACTGAAACGACAATTTCTTCAACGAAAACGACTTGTCACGCCACCCGACTCTCAGCACACCAACTAAAAAGCGAGACGACATCGACAACTACGTGCGACTGTCATATGACTCGACATTCAGCACAGGGGCCTTAATTCTAATTCGAATCTAATTCCTTTTTAACTGAATCCAGCATGGCTTTAGGAAGAACCACAGTTGCAGTACTGCCCTCCTAAAATTGACGGATGATCTACACCTTAACATTGATCAAGACCAGTTAACCATTCTTTCACTGCTGGACTTCTCTAAAGCTTTCGAGTCCGTAAATCGTACGCTCTTATGCCAAAAAATATCTTCTCAATTCTACTTCTCGTCGTCCGCTGTTCATGTTATTTGGAATTTCATAAGCGGTAGATCTCAAAAGGTTTGCACAGACAATCAGGAGTCCAGTTTCTCACCCCTATCTAAGGGCGTACTTCAAGGTTCTATACTTGGTCCGCCCCTCTTCTCTCTCTTCATTGATGATCTTCCAAACGCGGATTGTACGCGGATGATGTTCAAATCTACCTTAGTATGATTAAGGATTGTATTTGGCGAATCAATAAAGACCTCGAGGCGTTATCTGGGTGGGCGAGAGGGAATAGATTGCAAATTAACCCTCACAAGTCTCAAGCAATAGTCATATCTAAGAATGTTCTAAATACCAATGGGTTTTACACTGCCTACATCAGAAGACATACAGGACGCAGTGATAAAACTAAAAAACAACAAATCTCCGGGCAGAGCTTGTAGCAGAGCTGAAATAAAAGTACTTTAACAATAATAATTAAAAATCGTTAACTCAATTTTTAACTTATTTAATTCAATTCTTTATAAATTTTTTAAAGGCTACGATACGTTCTCCGAGGCGGTAGAAAAAGCACTGCTCGCTTGACTCATCGGAATCGCTACATATATTTGCGTATGTATTTTCAACAAGAGCTATTAAAACAAGAAGGTGAAAATATAATAATAATCCTGCAAGTCCCAGGTTGTGAAAGGAGGAGGGTGAGCGACCTGCTGAATTGACCACAATCGGGAAACCGAAGAATCTTGTTTCTTATGGATACACGAACTTTATTCACAAAATAATGCTACTGCATTCGGACCAGCCGATGCGCTAGCGCTGGGGACCAGGGATGCTGGTGTGAAGTGGGTTACTGGCCGAACATCTAAATCAGTCACACCGAAAACGGAAATTCAATTCTCCGCGTGGAATGTACTAAATGGACATCACGTCGGTCAAAAGGAAATCATCAAATCAATCACTCCTGAAGACGAAACGAAAACGATACCGTTTTGTCAAAATGCTACCTGGGAAGACGATATCGTCTCGTTTTCGTCTAAATAAACGATGACATATTTGTAATCGTCTTCGTTCAGACGTTATTGCTTGATGTGTGTCAGCGGCTTTGAGGTTAAAATGTAAATTGAGATTGTTAATTATTTTGATAGCTATAATTTATTTTGCATTTTGCATAACAGGTCGAAAATTGCAAACGCAGGGCAGTATGAGATTATCGTCTTCAGGAGTAGGAAATATATTTTCGTCTCGTCTCGTTATTTCGTTTCGTTTCTTTATCGTCTCGTCTTCGGGAGTACGGGTACGGGCCATGGTCTGCCGTATTCATAACTCACTTCCTCACACTCCCTTGTAAACCATCTCTCCACGTTTGGATAAGTCTGACCAGGGGCTCTGGTTCGTGTATGTCGAAAACGAAAAATTTTTTTCGTCTCGGGTTCGCAAGTCGAAAAAATTGAAAATTTTCGACTGAAGCCGACGAAAGGCACTCGAAAGCTTTTGGGTTATCGAGTTTTTGCATTAGGACACGAACAATTTTCTTTCGACCTATGCGAACGCTAAAATTTTTGTCGACAAAATTTTTCGACTTCAATTTCTTTTCGTTCGGTTATCGTCGTTCGCCATACACGAACCCGCCCCAGACTTAACAGACCCTTCCGCCTGCCCTTGCCAATCCGTTACGAGCTCGCAGTGCATTATCCGCCACCGCACTGTATTTGGCTCGCCTCCAACATAATGCTTGGTTATAGATAAGCATACCTCTTCTCGCCCAGTACGTATGCACAGCACGCAGGGAGAACGCTTAGTCTATCGATTTTCTGCTGTTAATCATCCTCTTCAACGTAGCTGCCTATAGCACGACTGAGATAATCAACTTCGCCATCAGGAGGCGACATCTTGGTATAGTATGTGCTCCGATTTTGATGAGTGTGGCCTTGTTGGAAAGGGCTCTCCCTCTTGAATTTAGAAATGTCCCGTTTTTCCGGATTTTCCAGCGTTTTCTTGCTTTCGAATTTTGGAGCCCCTTTGCTGATTTGGATGAATAATGCCTCGTTTGAAAGGGCTCGCTGCTTTGGCACTTTTTGGCCCGTTTTTACGCACTTTTGCTATGGTGCTCCAATTTGGGTGAATGGAGCCTCGTTGGAAAGGGCTCGGGCTCATTAATTCAGACAAGTTGAGTTTGCCAAAAAATACCGAGGGATTCGGGAGTTATCCCCTCTTTTGTGATTTCCCCAAGGAGTGCTGCAAAATGCCCTTTATCTCGGGAAATACTGGGTGAGCCTGGGGCCGTATTTGGTTTCTCGAGTCGATGGATGACTCGACAAAAAAAGCTTCTCGACTTTATCGAAGCTTCATATTTGGCATCACGACCAAATCGACAGATAAGCGCGGCCATACAAAACCATCAAATTGTGTGGTATTACTCCAACTCAGCAAACCACGTATATTTAATTAAAATATAAATTGTTACGTAAAGAGACGATATCGTGTCGCCAAATGCCAATTTTTGTTTATCTACAGAAGACAATGTCGACTCGAGAAACCGAATACGGCCCCTGAATTCACAGACACCTTGGGAGGTCTTTGTTAGCCGTTCGCCCTCTTATACATGGCATCGTTTTATTTGTAATTCGTAACTTATGTACTTTTATTTTATTGTAAGCTCGTATTTTTATTTACTGCTCAAAATAATTTACTAAATCGAAGTGGTCGAAATATTTATTGATTGAGTTATGTACACAATGGCCCCTATTACGAGTGTCGATACCTAATCGACAAGCGACATTTATCGATTATCGACTGTCGATTATTTAATTTGATATTGCGAATTTCGATTATAATCGAAAATTGTCGATTTGACAGTCGACTTTTATCGATTGCTTTTTTGCTCACGACAAAATTTGCTAGGAATTTTAATAACAAAAAACTGCTCAAAATAATTTTCTGAATCAAGTAGTCCAAATATTTGTCGATTGGGCTACACAATACCAAAAATAAAATTAATCGACACAATCGTCTATAGTCGAGTCGATCGTTAATCGATACTCGCAATAGGGGCCAATGTTAAAAAGAAAACTAATCGACTATAGTCGAGTCGATCGATAATCGACAATCGCCATTGGAGAAGTACCTAGATAGGGTCGATAATATCTACGTATTTCACCACGACGTTTTTGGGACCTATGACACATGTAGAGATCTTACATGCATATTTTGACATTTGAGATCGAAGTGCCTTCTCTCCTGCTTTGAAAATTGTCACCAGGGCTATTCAGCTTGCTCACATTTGCATTTATGAACTTGGTGCAAACGCTTGCTTGCTTTAATGAAACTAATGCAAAAGCAAATATGCGCAAACTGCATTACTGAAAGAACCCGCATTGTATTTAATAAAATGCACATAACATTTTTCGGAAACTTAACAGTTAAGCTTCGGCCCCTGTGCTGAATGTCGAGTCGTGATTTGTGACAAGTTTTTTGAGTTGAAGAAAGTGATTCGATTCGCATTGAATCATCTTCCTTGGGAAAACCCAATAGTTCTTGCATCATATGAATCCCGGCTTAAGTTACTCAACTTAAGCTCTCTTCATAAGCGTCGTGTGGTGGCCGATGTTGTATTTGTTCATCAGCTCCTTAATGGAAAGGTTGACTCAGGGGCGGGTTCGTGTATGGCGAACGACGATAGTCGAACGAAAAAAAATTGAAGTCGAAGAATTTTGGCGACGAAAATTTTAGCGTTCGTGTAAGTCGAAAGAAAATTGTTCGTGTCCTAATGCAAAAACTCGATAACCCAAGACCTTTCGAGTGCCTTTCGTCGGCTTCAGGCGAAAATTTTCAATTTTTTCGACTTACGCGAACCCGAGACGAAAAAAATTTTCGTTTTCGACATACACGAACTGGCCCAAGGTTTTCTAGGTCGCCGTGCATCGTTTAGAGAGAGTCGTTATAACCTGAGAGGACCACCTCTTTTACAAAACAACTCCTCTAACACGAATTACGGCAGATTTGAACCTGTAAACCGTATGTTCATTAATGTAAATAATAATATTAATGTCTTTAGCGTGAGATTGGTAAAGATGTCCTTAAAAGGAGTCTTTTAAATCTCACGTGACCACTTATGTTTCCTGTTGCTTGCCTTGGTCACATGTTAATTTAATTTACTAATTTTTATGTTTGCATGCTTAGTGTTGAGCCTAATCTCAGTGCTTGGTTGTGCTGAGTAGGTAAACCTTTCTTGGTTCAGCTAAAAAGTGCGCCTTCTGTATTAGAAGGGTAAACTCTATTACTACTAAAATTAGAAAGAATTCTCGATCACCGCAAAATAGGAGAATTGGACAAACTATTTATGATAATGGATTCAAAAAATGGTATTTCTCAGGAATAATGGAAGGTTAAGAAAAAGACTCAACTTATACTTTTTCGCTTTTTATTTATTTTTTTTTCAGTGTATATAAATTAAAATAAATACATTTCACTTCTCGTATTTTTTTCTGTTTTTTTCTTGCTTTTTATTATTTTTTCTTTTTTTTAATAATAACACATTAATTCTTCTTTATTTTTAACTTTGCATATACAACAAAAAAATTTCCTAACACTGCTTTTTAAATTTATTTTTTTTTATCTTTTTCTTTCTCATCTCTTTATCATTTTCCTTTTTTCTTGTTTTCATCTTTTTTAAAGTAAATCTGTGTGTGTTGTTGGGTGTGTATATATAATGTTTGATCTTTTTCTTATAGGTTTTTTTTTATCTTTTTCTTTTTATTTTATTTCTTCTTAGATTTTTCTTATGTATGATTTTATATACAAAAGAATACGAATACATACATATATACGATATATACATATGTATATACTGTAAATAATAAAAGAAATAATAAAAACGTTTTTTTTTCTTATTTTTTGTTTTTGTGTCTTCTTAATTATGTTCTTTTTCGTAGGAATTTTCCGTGTATAAACACTGTTTTTTTTTTGTTTTCTTTATTGTACGAGTATAACTTTATATTGATATTGTGTTGGTAAAAGTTGTTTTTTTAAAGAGGTTTGTTTTTATATTTTTTGATAATTAAATTAAGAGAAAATAAAAAAAAAGGATTGTTAATAAAGTAGAAAGAAAATGGTGGTATTGATAAATTGAAAGTATAATGAAAAAAATTAAAAAGAAAATATGGACAAAAATAGAAAAAATGTTTTAATTTAATTAATTTTGTGAAAATGGTTTTTAATTATTTTAAAGTAATTTTTCTAATTGCTTTTGATACGTTTTCCTAATGTTATGGTAGTTATAGTGTAACATATTTTTTTATACGGAAATACTGAATTCAATTTAGTTTTTGTATTTTAGCTATTTAATAATATTAGTATGTAACTTAAGAAGTATATATTTAAAAATATATATAATATTCTATTGACTGAAATGGTGTTGATTTGATATGTATTTCAAAATGGTATTATTGTATATTTTCTGATGTATTTATCTGAGTTTATTGAAGTTATAAGGTAATAAAAATCATCATTGTAGGTAATATTAAAAAAAAATATGTGTTTAAGAGATTTATTTTGATATGACAGCGTAATCGCGGTCTATACGATTGCAAGATTGATCTTACACATTTTTATATGTTTTCATTTTTATAACGACTGCCTCGTATAAATAGACACAGGCTGGTATGAGCGCGGAGCTAGATTATTATCAGTTTGGTTCTAAAGAACCGTGGAAGTAAAATCTTGATGTTAATCAAGTAGTTTACAGTTTAAATCGACGTGATTTCTTGAAGGAAAGACAGTCTCAATTATCTTATTACTGTAGATATTTACGAGAGTCTGTACACTACCACAAGTTTTGCATGAAATAACTTACTCTGAAAGATACACTGCGCGACACTTGATTAACCTCACTTTAAATTTCAACATGAATCGCACTGGAGTGATACAATTTCTTGGAAACCACTTCCACAACGTTTTTTTAAGGTCGTTTTACGTAATTTCTATTTATTGAGACAAAAAAATCGGAAACAGAAAGGATAAGAATTTTTGATTTTAGTCGTTTTTGCAATGCGACACTTGATTAACCTGTTGTTACCAGTTGTGTAAGACGTTACTAGTGCTTTACTACATTCGAAAAAGTATGGGAAGAGGAAAAACATTGAATGAACGCGAGATTGGACAAAATTCTTGCTCTCAAACATGCACAGTACTCCAAAAGGCGAATTTCCCGAAAAATTGGCCGAGATTCTTGAACCATATCTAATTTTTTAAATGACCCGGAAAATTATGGAAGAAACCGAAGAGGATGTACTGCAAATGCGATCACAGAGCAAGAACGAAGGTCAATTTTGCGTGAAGCGTCAAATTCTGCTGCTTCTGCATCAAAAATAAAAGCGACAACAGCAACTTCTACATATGTGCGAACAGTACAAGGAATAATTCAAAAGTGTACGCATCTTCGAGGTCAAAAACTTAAGAAGAAACCTCATTTACTTCGGCTTCACAAAATTGGTAGCCTGGAATTTTGCAGAAGTGATCTTGCTTGGAAAGACGAGTGGCAGCAAGTGATATTCTCTGACGAAAAGAATTTCAATCTAGATGGAACTGATGGATTCCAGCATTATTTCCACGATTTGAGGAAGTCGGACTTGTTTTTATCCCGCCGTCACAGCACTTTTGGTTGCGTTACGGTATGGGCTGCCATTCCATTTCATTTTATGGAGCGATAGATTTGGTCATGAAGGTCGACGGACCGCGGAAAAGTACATAAAGCTGCTAGAAGTAGAAGCAATACATTTTCATGAGATGTTTGAAGGTCGGAGATGGCTTTTCCAGCATGGCAGCGCACCTATCCATACAGGATGGTCTGTAAAGAAGTGGGTTCGCGACAAAAACATAGATGTTCTAGCTTGGCCAGCTGTTTCTCCCGATCTAAACATAATCGAGAATGTCTGGGGATAGCTTTCACGAAAAATCTGTGCAGGGAATTTGAAAATCGAGACTGCCTAATTAGCGCCATCGAGGATGCTTTCGAGGATATACCGCAAAACTTCATGCAAAACTTTTACTGATTTATATCAAATAGGCTTTTTGAGGTGGTTCGCAATAACGGAAGTCACACGAACTATTAATAATAAAAAAATTAAGAAGACATTAAAAATTAGGCGTTTTATTCTCTAGTTAAGGGTAATCAAACCAGATCAACCGGCCCGACTAAGCTTGTAGCATTTTAACAAAACGGTTTCGTTTTCGTTTCGTCTTCGGGAGTACAGACCCAAGTGGCTGGCACGACCAAGCTTGACTCAGTCTAACTGAGGGATGATACTTCACGTATCCGCCTGACAGGACGTGGCATGCAGATGAATTCATGATTCCCTACAGACAAACAGGCGAAAACGACTGCTTAGCATAGAGGTTATTAATTCAAAAATGTTCATGGTCTCAACGAACGCTTCAAGGCGGCTCCAGCCTCACGCCGTGAACACCCACAAACAAGCGCGAACGCGAGTGTGGATGGTGTTCACGCTTAGCTCGCCCCTTGCTTTCCGTTACGAGTGGATACGGCGTGAATTCTTGCCGTCAATTCACGGCTCGAGAGTGAATAGAAGTTCAGATCTTCGATATTGACGATAAATGCGATTTTGTTAGCTTTCTTGAACTGTAGGCATTCTTGAACTTCAGGTCATACAGTTGGCTGCCGGTGAGTGTATGGTAATACTTGGCCTCAAGCCGAAAACTTTCAGTCCACGGCCTGCCGGCGAACTGTGTGTAAATTGGAGTCTTAAGATATGGGTAAATCCTACAAAAAAAATTTACTCGATTTTTTAGCCTCCAACGGCTAACCAAACGCGCGCCTCGTCGAATGCTGCAGAGTACGAGCCAAGTAACACTGAACTGCGAAAAGTCCACTAGAATTTAGAACTGAGAAGAAGGAGTCGGACGTAAAAAGAGCAAAAAAATGTTGTGGAAGTGGTTTCCAAGAAAATGTCTCCAGTGCGATTCATGTGAAAATTTCAAGTGAGGGTAATCACGTGTCGCGCAGTATATGTAGAGAATTTGGGCGAAAATCTTAATAGATAAACAAAACTTGCTTAATGCTGGAAGATTTTTGAAAAACGATCTCAAAAATAGAGGAAATATAGTAGATACTATGGATTTTTAGTGATAATCTTTTCTTTTGACTGATCTAGTTTCCATTTAGTTGTAGTGCATTTAACTAGAATATAATTTTGTTAATCTCTTTAGGAATATTATAAAAGATCGAATCGCTATTAAGATAAATATATAAAATATTTGAAGATTTTTAACCTTAGCGATATTTTCAACTACACTGCCCCTTTGATTACTGCAATAATAATAATAAAACCAAACTCAAAAGCAATTAGAAGAAATTCTATAAAACAAATATAACCAGAAAAACTGAAAATAACGATAATGCTATAGATTTAATCTTCTTTTTTTTAACAGTAATTTCTACTTCTTTTTTTCTTTTCTCTTAACTTAAATGGATTTTTTTTACGGTAGTTTTTTCTTTTTCTTGTTTTTATAAATATATAATAATAATTATTATTTCTTTATCTTCTGTTTTAAATTAATTGTAATTAATAGTAATTAAGTAGTATGGCAAAATTCACAGATCATATGGTTTCTTTATACTTTCTTTTTTGTTATCCTTTTTTTTATATGTATTCCGAATCGCGAGTTTTTGTTGTGTTTGTTTTTATTTATTATTTTTCTGTTTTATCTGAATTACCGCTTACTGTACTGACTGATCGAGATGTGATGATTTCAGCTATTTTCTTTAATTAAGTTGTTGTTGATTTTTTGTTTCATTGTTTTTTTTAGAAAGAGGATGGTGATATTCTTAAAAAGATATAAGTGACACGGAGAACACTGTTGATTTTTATGATTTTATTATTTACTTTTTCTTTTTTATTATTTATTTATTTTTTATGTTTTTTCTGAAGTATGGCATTGGATCGGAAAATAATATATTCTTCTTTTGTTGTATTCTTCGTTTTTTTTTTCTCTTTTTCTTTTCTTTCTTGTTTTTTTCTTCTGTTTTTATATAACTTAACGCGACGGTTTATTTCCCTTGTAGTTGGGATTTGGATGCCTCGGCTGCATTTGTCGAGGAGCTAACAAAAAAATTAAAAATTATTATTAATAATTAATTAGATTAATTATAGTATGAGTGTGTGTAAACATACCCGGAAGCATCATGTTAACGGTTGAATACATTCCAGTCAATGGTGTTAACGGTGGCCTCAACTCGTTTGGCGGAGATCTTCTGTTATTTGGCAGTGCCACTGGTGGCTAAAATTACATAAAAGTTTATAGTTTTATGTTGAATTCATTATATTTAAGACAAGATACATTAGTAGCACTTGCGGCACATTTATTTATTATTTATTTTAATTTTTGGGACATGTACAAAGATTAAAATCTTAAATTAAAGTACATTAATTAAAAATTTGGAGAACAGATATTAATAAGGGGTCGTCCATTAATTACGTGAGGCGTTTAGGGGGGGAGAGGGTCGGCCGAATATTACCCAACCTCACGTGGGGCAAAGGGGGGGGGGGCCTCGGCAAATATCAAGCATTTTTTTCCCTCAAGTAACAGGGTAAAATATCTAAAAAACTGGGTTCAATTAAGTAAAACATGTGTCTCCACTCCTCACTCTCAGGCCCCCGGCAGGCCAGGTCGGCAGGCACGGCCTGATAACGGCCACACATAACTCAATCTGACTAAGGAATGAGAACTTCAGGTATCCGCCTGACAGGCCGTGGCATACAGGTGACATCATGATCCCTGTAAACACACAGGCGAAGACGACAGTTTAGCATAGCTGGTTGTTAATTCAAGTGCAAAAATGTTCATGGCCTCAACAAAAACTTTAAAGGCACAAACAGATTGGTGAGTGAAAAACCTTAAAATACACGGACCGCCATATTTGCTGACCTAATGGGTAAGCGGCGCGTGGAAATTAAATGTATGGAAAATTCTCTCGCAAGTGGCCGTTGTCTTTGTTTCAGCACCAATATGTTTGTGCCTTAATGCGACCGACAAATCGCTTTCCACAGCGACTGTCAAAAACGAATAGAATTGTATTGCTATTCTCGAGTGTTCCTGTGTGCAAGTGTAGCATTTGGCTTTCCAAGTGGTTATTCCGGTGTGTGTGTTTTTAATATGTGTCGCCGTCGCTCTAAATGTGTGCATACAGCAAATTTCGTACTGCATCGCCGCAACCGAGGAAAATAGTTTCGCCATCGCGCTTAGCATGTTTACAGCATAAGGCGGCTCCAGACTCACGCCGTGTACAAGCGCGAACGCGAGTGTGGATGGTTTTCACGCCTCTCTTTCAGGTTCGACTGGATACGGCGTAAATTCGTGCCGTAAATTCACGGCTTGAGACTAAATAGAAGTTCAGATGTTCAGGCACAAACTAACGGCAAATGTTCACACACATAAAGGTACGATAACGAACAAGGCGGCAGCCTACAAACCGAAGGGGCGACAATGCTGATTTGTATGATAAAATCTCTAAGTGCGCCTGTTGTTTGCGATTTGATCAACCAATTCAGTAGTGTCGGCTGCAGTTTGCCGCCTTGTTCGGAATCGTACCTTAAAGATTTTTGTCAGTTTTTCTGGACTGCAGATCCCACCCAGTTGGCGGCCGGGGAGGTGTGTGGTGATACTTGGCTTCAAGGCGAAACCTTTCAGGCCTGCCTGCGCTAGGCACTCAATCCAATATTTTTATAGGAATAGTGAAGATGAATGTTTTCACACTTTCGATGGGAATGCGTAAGAAAATCGGTCAAATTCTCGATTTTTTATGACAAGATTGCGCCCTTGTTTACATCCCTTAGGCGTATTACTGGAAGCGTATTCGAGCGGATACGAGCTTCGGCTACAAGCGGCTCTGATATACGCGGCTACAGGGGTCGTTCATTGCAAGCTTTTCATGATGTTCAGTTTCAAGTGAACTTTGACGTAATAATATTGTGATTTGTAAATATAGAAGGCTTTGTATAAAATTATTTCCTGATTCACGCGGCTACGCGCGACCGATCCAAATCAAATTGGATTCGCGCGGCACGCACGAATACGCTTATAGCCACCCGCTCAAAATCGCCTGAAGTGGACGATGTTTATATGAAATTCTTTATGTTGGATCTGTCGCGCATAGCCGCTCATGTAGCCGAAGCTCGTAGCCGCTCGAATACGCTTCTAGTGGACGACCAGCCTTAGCCACCAATTACGCTTAAGCCTTCACTTCAGTTTCCATTCAAAAATCATGCAGTAAACATGCCAAGCGTAAAAATATGGGCGAGATACGCCTGTTCTTTCTGTTACGAAGAACTAAATTTAAACTATGTTATCCCCAACAGCGGCACCTTAATTTAACTTTTTTCAACTCAACATCGATGTACCTCTCAACTCTCTTCGAAGCTAGCATGAGAAAAAAGGGCACCTAAATCTGCCACTAGCCGACGTTCTATTACATATTAATTGGAAATGCTACATTCTTGTTTCTTTTGGCAGCGCTTGATTAATTTCCCGCTGGGTTTAGTTTGCACGAACACCACAATGATAATGGATTAAGACTGATAAACTTGGCTATGGTGCAAAATATGGATATATCCAGCACCAAATTCCAGCATAAGGATATTCAAAAAGTAACCTGGAAGTCGCCAGATCGTGTAACCATTAGGAGAGTATCAAGACGACTTTCGTCCTGGAAAATCCAGAACAGACCAGATATTTGTACTCAAAGAAAGCCTAGAAAAAGCTGTTGAATGTAACATAAACATCCACATGTTATTCATCGACTATAAATAGGCTTACGATAGTGTGAACCGTAATGAGTTATTTGATGCTATGGAGCAGCTCGGAATACCTCAACACTTTGTAGAACTGACGAATGCCTCGATGAAAGATGCAAGGTGTCGAGTCAAAATTGATGGTGAATTATCCCCACCCTTCAGAACAAATAGAGGATTAAGGCAAGATGACGCACTCTCCTGTTTGTTATTCAACGTGCCCCTAGAAAATGCAGTAAGAAATGCAACAATTAACACGGCTGCGTTCGGAAACGTCATTTGCAGAGCAGTAGACGATAGTCATTCGTTCGGTATTGCAATTGATGATAATCAAGAGTTCGGAAATGCAAATTGACTATTGCCAAACGTACGGCAATGCACATTCGCACTGCCATCTTGCAATCATTTTAATGTCAGGTGGTCTAAATCATCAAATTCGCAGTAAAACTAGTCACTTCTGCAAACGGCATCAGTCATTTTTGCAGCCGACGCAGTTAATTGACGATCATTTGACGATAACGAAAGCAGCCAAACTAGTCACTTCTGCAAACTGTATCAGTCAATTCTGCAACCGACGCAGTTGATTGACCGTCATTTGACGATACCGAATGCAGCCCACATCAGAGTGTGTGCAAATATTAGCCTTGCCGACGATATTGCTATCCTTGGAATGTCATTTGAGAGCATGAAGGAGACCTTTGTAGCACTTGAGCAAGCCGCAAAAAAATCGGGTTGGAAATAAACGAGCACAAAACCAAGTATATGTGCACAAAAAACGCCCGAAATAGCACACAAAATATAGCAATCGACACCTACAATATATAAGCAGTAAATGCAATGCCGTTCAACTAGTACAAATTGAAATGGAGTCTTTGATGGTGCTTTGGGTATTTTTTTTTAGATCAACGTCCATGTTCATCATTTATTAACTTAATAAACAATTCTGACATTAAAAGCTTCTTATACTAAAATTACTCTTTGCAATTATGTGAAATAGTCGAAAAAACATACATATTTAATCAAGCCTTTGTTGATAAGTAATAAATAGTACCTTTTACTCAGTTTTAAAATTGAACTCCCTGAATTCCATCAGCAAATATCTAGGAATAGACTTCACTGATCGATTTCATCAAAAATTCATGACTGCAAGAGCTAGCTTAAGCTTTCCAGGGTGCTAGGTCCACACAATGCACAAAGGCATTATTACAGATAATATCGAATCTGAATTGCCTTGTTAAGAGAGATTACATATATTATGGAGAGGGAGGGGGTCGTAGCTGTATGAAATACCATTGAACAATTTAATCTCTTCCTTCGTCATATAGTTATATTCATGTAGGATTAGTGCGTCAATTTGCAAAATGTGATATGAGTCCCATTACAAGTTCTTACACAAAAATTCATATTAATATTTTTTTTATTAAAAAAAAGTCATGCATTACATAAGATAAAATATTTATTTCAGAAAATAAAAATTCATTTCTTAAAAAATTTATATTTGTTTGAACTTACATGTGTGAAGTACGCTTGTCCATATTTAATGTACATGCCCGCTGGTGCAGGATGATTGTAAGCGCCTATTAATGGTTGATGGCAAGCAGCAGCATCATTGGCGGCAGCTGCGGCTGCCGCAACAACAGCAGCAGCTGTTGGCGGATGCATTGGTGGAATGTGCGTTCCTCTTGTCATATACATTGACTGTGGATGATCGGCAGAATATCCGCCAGTTAAATGATTTGAAGCAATACTGTTGGGCGAATTATTATTGCTCTCTAAGGAGTTTGTGCTTGGTGAATTTCGTTGACTTGCGCTTCGTCGCAAATCTAGGTTTCCAGGCTTCGGCCGTACACCTGTGCGAGGTTTATCGGAATTATTTTGTGCATTATTCCCGCCCATAGTATTACTATTAACTATTCCACCGCTTGATTGATTCTTATCGTTGCCTCTTTTCTGTTGTGTCATGTGCATTTGCCGGTTTGTGCCATTTTGATTAGTGGGAATATTCGAGTTGTCTGCTGTTGGTTTACGTTGTTGATTGCCAGCATAACTATTTTGTCTTCCATTTGGAATATAACCACCGTTACCTTTTTTATTAGCGCTATTCATGGAATTTTTCTTTTCATAGTGTGAATTTCCAATATTTTGAGAATCTGTATAGCTTTGATAATGGTTCTGTAGGGGCGCATTGTAGCCGTTTGGTATTATTGGTGGCGTAGCGAATAGTGGCTGATTCCTTTGCGGATGGGGAAGGGGAAGTGGATTGGAAAGTGGTGTACCTGATCCTGATTGCGGTGTACCATTACTATTGGCATGGTTACCATTAGTATTGGTAACATTATAGACAGTTGAAGATGGGTCCATTTGTATGTGGGGGCCGGCTGGTCCAGCTTGATGACTTATTAGAGGGCTAATCACAGCATTAGGTTGATGAGGTGGAACGGAAGTGAGCACACCACTAGTCGCTGATGGTGTGCTCTGTGGACCGTAAGGAAGCATATTAGGGAAAACTGCAGGTTGTGGAATGGCATACATCGTTGGTCCATTAGGATCTGAGGTCAATGTTAGTGGGACACCTGGAGCAAATTGATATGTATTTGCAGGCGTTGCTGTTTGACTATTTGGCCCACTTGACAAGCTCTGTTGCGGTGGTGAGCTTCTCTTTCCACTACTACAATTGCTGCTGCCATGACTTCCAATACTTGTGGAAGTACCAGATGGAGGAAGTGGTGGAGGAATCAAACCAGGCGGAACTGTATTTCCTAATGGTGGTTGAGGCACATAATACGTCATAGTTTGTCCCCAGTAACCTATGAATTAAATTAATTTAGTTTTATGAAAATATTATACAGAATATTTTATTTTTTACCATTGTATGTATAAGGATACCCAACGGGATATGTCATTTGGTATTGCTGCACCTGACCAGCTGTCGATGCACTTTGTGCGAACTGATCAGGCGAGTAAACAACCTGGCCTGGATATATTGGTGCTCCACTAAATGGTGCAGTTGGATAAGCGACTGGTACAACGGCTGCAGCTCCACCGGCAGGCTGATAGATTGCTTGTGCCGGTGCTGGAACTAATCCGTTTGTATCTCGTTGTCCTGTCTGATCGTACACCGGCATAAAATATCCTTGAATTTCGCCTTCCTAAATATATAAAAAAATATAATAATATTAAAAATGTCTTTCTAATTTTAATTTTCAATAATCTACCATTGGAGGTGGATAAGCATAAACCATTGGTTGAGGAACCGCATAAACGCTTCCATCAGGCTATGATTAAACAAATAATATATATTATTTCTACTATTTAAATTAATTTATGTTAAAACGAACCGCTGACTGATATGTTGTGGTTGGATAAGGACCACCTCCTGGTGGTGGAAATACTGCATTTCCATCAACAGGCTGAAATCCAGTTGCATAGCTCATTACTGGAATATTTGAACTTGGTGTGTTCTTCGATTCTTCCTTTTTGTCTTCCGTACAATCAGGCGTTGAGCTTGCAACATTTATTGTATTATTATTGTTTTGATTTTCCGTAGAATCAGTTGTCCCATTATTTGTTTCGGCCTAAAATTGATTCGATTTATAAATATCGTTCACATGTCAATATTTTATTATATTCTAACCTCATGGGCTTGTGTAATTTGCTCATTTGGCTCCGTGAAAGGAATATTAGGACTAGTTGCCTGATTTTTCAACTTTGGTTTTTGCTCTATTTCTACTATTTCATCAGAATTCGTTGGAGGCTTATCACTTTCATCAAGAGAATTATTAACAGATTCTGTTTATAAAAAAATAAGAATAATTAAAAATTATAAATTTTTTATGATATCGAATTGATTATTATTACCTTCTTGTATATCACCCATTTCACGCCGAATATGATTCTCTTTGGCAATATCAATTATTTCTTCAGAATCTTCGCGACTGCCAGCATTTAAAACAACAGTTTGTGCTGAAGATTCGGATAATGTTTCAATAGAACTTTCTGTAGTTGTAGTTGGCCCACTACAGCTATCAGTGAGGCTAGCTTCAGATTTCGAAGATTTTTTACTGTCAACTTTTTTACGATGCATTGTTGTTGTTCCCAAATTTTTATTACTATACATCATACCGGGGGCAACAGCCTGACTAGGTGGTAAGTTGGACGGGTCAAAATGGTAAATTGAACTGAAATAAAAATGATTTAATAACAATAATTAAAATTATTTATTTTTATAAATATAAACTTTACGAAGGAAAAATCAAATAAAAATTTTCACGCAAGGAATATGATAAAACTGTTGATATTGACATTATCATAAAATAATTGACAGTCGGGGAAATGTTTTACTTACATTTACAATTAAAGTATGCTTTGGAAAGTAATTAACCGGAAATATCGAGAAAGATATTTTTGATAATATCAATATTATACACGTTTTGCATAGTTAAAATGTTTATTATAAAGTATTTGGTGCAAACATAAAATAAAATAAAACTTATAAAATAAATTTTAATTAAGCAAAACTTCACATGTTATCTAAATATGAATAATATTTGTGTGTAAAATAATATTATTATGATTTAAGAAAAATAATAATAATTATAAATCAGAACCCTTTTCTCGATATTATAAATAAATAAATAATAATAATATAACGTAGATTGTTGAGAAAAAAAAAAACTAAGCGAAACGAGAAAATGCAATCAGCGGATACACAATTGAAAAGGAAGATGAGACTACTACAGTGACTGTTTCTTTGGTCTTTGCAGTAAATGTTAAATGTTTTTAAAAAAACAAAATTTGTCGTATAAACAGGAAAGTTTATAGCAAATAGTATTTTTATTATTTTACCAAGAGTGTGAAGGAGAAAAATCATTATTATTATATTTGCATAGCAGGCGAAATTATTTTGTGCACACTTTTGAAATGCTTGTGGATTTGTACATAAATATGGTTTATTTGTATATACTATTGATGATATTTCTATACATAATATCACAAGTATTGCTTGAAAGCAGCAGTTAATATACCTAAGTGTATAGTGCAGATTGTGGTTAAAATATATCTACAGATATTTACGGGGATAAATTTCATTCGAGCAAAATATCACTGATTCCGACGAGCAAAATTCATCTTTAATATTTATACAGTTCGAAAAGTCTGAGTGGAGATACTTTTAAACTACTTTTAAATAATATCGTCTTAGTAAAGTAGCTTTTATATAAATATATTGGATAATCCTTGCAATAAGTATGTTCACAATACTATTTATTATGTTATTATTTTAAAAGTTATAAATAGAAAAATCGAAAAACTTTCTTTCTTTCCAACATTCATACACTCCCAGACTCTGAAATCATCATTTTTGGCCCTACAGACTATTACAATCCATGGCTTTCAGCAGTTTTGTTTTCCAGCGCTGCCCATCTAAAGTCCCCTTCGCTATCTTCTACGCGATATCATGTCTCGCCTGCTTCAGCATTATTTTGTTAACTTATCCTGGGTCTGCCCTTCAAGTATATTCCTTGAGATATTTTTTGATCTTAAATGACGACATAGTCCCTGTAGAACTCGCGTCTGTTGAAGCCTTTTTTCCAGTCGTCTCTACGTTTTGCTAGCTCTCCCCAATTTGTTATACAAGTTTCCGAATATCTTCTTGTATAGTCTAGTTCTAATCTGCTTTTTATCGTAATTCTTTTTTCTGAAAGTATACCATTGAAAACCCTGGCTAGCATTCAGAAGCTCGTACGTGTCCGAACCATCGTAGCCTATTCAATTTCATGTAAACTACTACATTTATTTCGTCATTTCTTCCAGCTCTTCGTTAGTTTTAATGCGCCATTCATTACAGGGCCTTTCGAAGATTTTGAGATGATTTTCTGTTTGTTTAGTGAATATCTAATCCTCAGACCAGTAGTATAGGACTGGGCAGATTAATGTTTTATAAGTTCTCACTTTGCATTGCCTTGAGATTTCTTGGGTTCTTAGGACCGGAACTAGTGCGAAATAGGTTTTATTTGCGGCTACGATTCGTCTATGGATGTCGTCCTTTATCCTATTTTCTGCAGTAAGTTTTGATAATAGATAAACATCAGAGATTGATGTTTCGCCCTGTCCGATCAATCTAAAATAGCCTCATGTAATTTTTGCGTTAATTGCCAACAGGAATAAAGAAATATGACATATACATAGGTACTGATTTTTTTTTACGTATACTCTTTTTTTATGTGAAAAACTAGACGCTCAGGAAAGACCATTCGACAATCTATTTGGTATAGGATGAAATGTCGAACAACAGCTCCAGTTGGGAAGGAAGGAACTGCCACAACCTAGCCGCGATATTTTTATTCCATCTACTCCCAACCATTACTATCGCGACTCTGACATTGGGACATCGAGAAACAATTCGCTGGAGTTTTATGGCTCTTGAAACAAGTTGAATCTCATCAACCAACCGATGACATGAGCTTTGGTGGAGCGCGGAAGGGCTAAGGAAGGCTATGACAGGAGGAATCAGGAATGTAAAGAGGGAAGAAGAAAGAAGGAAAGTTATGTAGGTGGCAAAGTGGAAACCCGAAGGATCGTGGGGCTGCCGGGATTCGAACCTGGGACTTCTGTGATGGTGGCGAGACGCCTTACTCCCTAGGCTACCGAGGCCTGGAACCTAACTTAGAAAATCCGGGCTTTTTAGCAAATAAAAGCAAAACGTGACCTCTGATCGAAAAAAATCAAATTACAAAGTTGCAGGTCTCCGATAGTTTGAAAACTGTTCAATATATCGCAACAAAAATAAAACATAAGCAATATTTTTACCAAATAACATTTATGTAAGTTGCGTTCAACAAAAGTTATTGACAAATTAAAAAAAAGTTTTCTCGATGTTTTATGACCGAACCTATAACTCAATACACATGATTCGAGAGATTATTTGAATACCTACAACTTCGTAACTTGATTTTTTTCGATCAGAGATCTCGCTTCTTCCAATTTGAGCCTTGGCCTGCATCAGCTTCTTCCTCCAGACGTCTCTCTCTCCGTAGCTTGTCTCCAGTTTCTTGTATTGAGCAGTTTTGCTGCATAACACCTTGATCGCGGTTTGTTTTTGGTATCCTTGAGTCATCTATTCTTTGGAGATGATCGGCCCAAAGTAAACGCAGTAGCTTGGCGTGTGTCGAGAGTTCACACTCTTTGTATAGATCAAACAATTCGTGATTGTAACGTATTCTCCATTGATTGGGCCGTATATCTTTCGGAGAACCTTCCTCTCAAATACATTCATCTTGTCTGCGGATTTCTGGGAGATGCCTCCATGCTTCACATCAATACGTAGCTACTGCATGTATGATGGTTTTGTAGACTTTTATTTTGATTTTTCTGTGGTTGTTTCTGGATTTCATTACTGGCAGTAGTGAGAAGTATGTTCTGTTTGCGGCGTTTATTCTTTTTTGTACGTCTATCGTTTCATCGTTGTCTACACTGACTGTGGATCCCAGGTAGTTAAATTCGTTTACCCGTTCGAAATTATATTCCCCCCAGATGGTGTTGTGATTTTTTCTTCTTCTTTCCACCCTTGACTGAACTAGATAGAATCTTACTCTTTTCGGCATTTATTTGGAGTCCTATATCTTTGGCTCTCTCTTCTAATTCCGTGAATATTTCTATAAGGTATGACAGTGATTTGGCAAGGCAGTTTACATCGTCGGCATATCCTGCCAATCGTTTTGATTTGTTAAGCAGGATTCCGTTCGCATCAATGTTTACATTGCGAATTACAGAGATTAAATAGCATGGATGCCAGTCCATCACCTTGCTTTAAGCCTTGCTTGACTGGGAAGGAGTCGGTCAATTCTCCTTGCATTCTGACTGTACACATGTTTAGGTCCAGCATTGCCGTGTACATGTTTTCCCTGTCGATGCTGTCGTATGCTTGTTTAAAGTCGATGAAAATTTGATACACGTCGATGTTGTATTCCCAGCATTTTCAGAGGATTTGCCTTATTCAAAAACCTTGGTCCATTGATGATCTATTTCTTCTGAATCCAGCTTGGTATTCACTTATTGCTGCTTCTGCAGAAGGTCTCAGTCTGGCTTTAATTATGTTTGTCATTATTTTATATACTGTGCTTAAAAGAGATATGCCTCTATAGTTTCCACAATTGAATTTGTCCCCTTTCTTGTGTATTGGGCAGATAATGCTTTGTTATCAATTTTCTAGCATTTTTTCGTTCCTCTATATGCAGCATAGTAATTCATGTATAGCTGCTGAAAGCAATTCGCCTCCTTGTTTGATCAACTTTGCTGGGATGTATTATGTTATTATGTTTGGGCCTATCCTATCTGCTTGGGTTGTCTGATATCTCTCCAACACAGTCTGCTCCTGCAGGCGACCAACGTAGAATTTCTTAGTTTGTTATTACTTTTTTCTTGAGTGGACAGTCGACATCTGAATCTAACTTCAACTAGGAAGTGATCCGATTCACAATTCGCACCTCTGCAGGATCTTGCTTGGAGGATACTGGAAGCTGCCCTTCTGTCTATGAGAATATGGTCTATTTGGCTGCAGTATCTTTCGCTGGGAGATTGTCATGTGTATTTGGAAATATCCTTTCTTGGGAAATATGTTGAGCTAAGCTCATCGCAAAATCGATAACACGTTGTCCGTTATCGTTTGATGTTTCCTGGCGACTTTCCTTTCCAATGGTCAATCTGTGCCAGTTTTCTCTTCCAATTTTGGCGTTCAGATCTCCTATCACCATCTTAATGTCATTGGAAGGGGCCGTGTCATATGCGTGGCTTATAATAGAAAGTGTCCTTTGTCTTTTTGATTATTATTTTCTCTTATTTTTATTTATTTCTGAATATTACTTTGATCATGATTGTTTTAACTACAATGTCATTCTCAAGCCTTTTATTACGCCCAATAATACTGATCGAATATTCTGTTTGAAGTCAATAACTATATATCACAATATTTCAAGCGCTTAATTTACTGCAGATATTTCATAAACGATTGATCTGTCAGAAATTTGATGTAATATCGGAAAAAAAAAAATAAAACGGCTTTTCTAATGAATCTTCTCAAATGTCAGATAGTGTATGAAAGTTGCTACAATTTTGCAGTTGAAAACTTAAACGAAGTGTAAATTGAATCAATAATGTAACATCGATTTATGGAGAAACATTTTAAACAAATGTCGAAGTTTGCTTTTTAGAATTTATTATAAATAGACTTGCAATCAAAGTTATAATTGTTTGCACACAATTCGTTGCTTTTAAGTAGAGATTTAAGTAGTTCGAGCAGTGAATAATTATAAATTAATCCGATAGTCTGTCGTGGAGTAACAACATACATTCTGGAGAATACTTTTAAAAATTCTTTTATTATATAAAATGGTAAAAATTAAGCTTTAGTCGGATAACTTGTCAAATATATTACATTTTGGAATTATATATGTATTAATAATGTCAATGGCGTAAATATGTAAGTTTAGAACGATCAATATTCTTAATATTTTTATATTATATGTAAAATTATTTAGCAGTTTCGATTTTTCTAACTTAGTTATAGGAATATAAACTTTCAAGGCCCAAATCATTATCGATATAAGCCAAAAATTCTGGATTTTACACTTCATGACGTTGCTTAGTCGACTTTTTGATTTAAGCGATGTTTTAGTAATATCTATTATATTTTATATTGAAGCCTTTATTACAATATAAAAAGCTACAATTGCTTCTATTCCTATACAAAAAAAACTAGTGCTAGCACATTTCAAAAGGTTGCTAACATACATATATATATAAACATTGTATACAAATAAATCCAGCAAATATATTATTAGTGTAGATTTGCGTGTTAAAAAAGTAGAAGTGTGGCAAATCAAACAATGAAAACACCCGAAAGGGAAATATAAGTTCATATTATAAGCAAAAAATCAAAACAGGTTTAAACCAGTTGTTAATCAATTCTATGCAATTATATTGAGAATATATAAAGAAACAATATACAAAAACAATGCTTTTTTGTTGTAAAAATTTTGTGAACCAATTTGTTAATTTTTTTTTTTGCTATCGAGAAAAATAATTACCCGTCTTGATTGACGATTGGCTGTAACGTTTGCGGATTTATAAGGACACTGCCTCTTGGCACACTAGCCATATCAGTAACAGCCCAGACAATGCCACAAGTGGCAATTGGCGGTGATTGGGCTAGAGACGGTTCTGGTGTATGATCATCACTCCCATAACCAGTTGGAGAGGGAGTTACCGAATCTGATCGCAGGGATTGTGTTTGTGTTTTATATCTATTTGAAAAAGAACACAAAAATAATCGCTGCCGTTTACGTGTTTTATAAATAAATTTTTTTTAACGGAATTTAATATTTTGTTAGTTTTTAAACTAAATTTATATTTTTTTATTATAATGTATTTTTTTTTTAAATACATAATTATCTGGATTATAAAAGAATATAACAAATATATAATTAAAACAAATTTAACTTACCCACTACTCGAAGGGGAAAGACGCCAAGGAGTATTTGTGCTGCCTACAGAGTCTTGTTTCGAGAATAATCGTGGACCTGCACTTTTTGTTGAATTAATTGAATCACCGCGAGCTAGTGGTCCACATGATGGTGGCCCGCCATAACCACCAAAACTATGAGATTTCGATACGCTTGGGCGCCCGTCTGACCGAGAATCCACCGACTAAAAATAAGTAATGCATATAACATTCCTTCTATTCGCATCGCATTAAATTAAAAGTACACTACTCACCAATGATTGAACTTTAAGTAATTTATTATTTTGTCGAAATCTAGCTGATTGATCAGAACTATCTGAGCTTGACCATAGCCAATATGATGAGTCCTCACAACCCATTTCACCACCATCGCGAGGTCTAAATATTCTTCGACGTGCTTTCTCATATTCTTCTTCACGCTCCTCAAAACTTTTTGACTTACGATCTAGGACACCTCTTTCTGGGCATATTAGGAAACTTTGTCTTGGATCATCAAAACTATGTGCATCCCTTTTTAAAATGGATTTACGCGGTTCATCTGATAAACGCTCTCGACAAAGTGACTTAAACCGAATCTGAAAAAATGTAATTTGTGGATTAATAAATATTTCACTATTAATGAAATTTAAAAAAATTGATTTAAGAACTTGTTAAGCTGTCTTTTGTTAGCTTTTGATAAAGTACAACGCTATCTTACTAATATTATAAACGCGAGAGTTTGTATGGATGTTTGTTACTCTTTGACGCAAAACGGATTTTAATGAAACTTTACAATAAGCTCATACATCAGAATAACATATCGACTATAATTTAAAAAGCTATTTCAAATCCGTGGGGTAGCTGTAGTCAGGGGCGGCGCTTTTTAGGTGCCAATGGTGCACTTGTACCGGGCGCAATTTCAGTAATTTGGTTTTAAAAAAACTCTGTAAATCTCTAACTAAAAATTGTCTTTTGCGCAAGCTATGAAACTTAGATCTCCTATCCACCGAATGTTTGTGTCTTTTTCCATTGTCTTTCACTGCGATACAACAATGAAGAGCTAATGGGGCGCAATATGACATTGTGCACGGGGCACAAAAGACCCAAGCGCCGGTCCTGGCTGTAGTGTACTGATATAGCAAAATCCGAATCTTTTGTATGGAAGGTACTCTTCAAATTACTGCTAAAGAACTCAGATCCATTACGATCTATACGAAGTGATTTACGGATAGTCACCGTACAATTTTGTTGAAAAGAGCAGATTTTTCGAGAAGGACGCGATTCTCTGAATTTAAATTGAAGTAACTTCGGCTGCATGTGCCCCATTTTAGCAATGTATGGCTTAAATAAAATATCACAAAGCCAAAAAGACAACAAATCCAATAATCGGATGTTCATCGGTTTTACTTTTTGAGCTATGGTATCTGGAAATTTACACCTTGACACCTTTACAAGCACCTTGAACTTGATTTTTCAACATACAATAATTTTGCATGGGACATATTTTTTGTTTCATATTTCTTACGGAAAAATTACTCTTTATCATGCCGTAATATATTTGAAAAGTTCGTCCAATGTTGCCAGACGTTGCCCAATTGAACGTAAACCGCTCCACTCGTGGTCTATTTTATGCATACGCAACTGTGATTATTCTGACTAAATTTTGAATGAAGCTTTATAACTCATAGAGGACTTATGAATATCAATCAACAACAAAGTTTAAATTTGCAACGAGGCAGAAATGCTGTGTAAAACAGAGACTTGGTGCAAGAACAGAATCTCAGGCAAGACAATTAGTTGCTGATCAAAAAAATCATCGTCAAAACCATGTCACGTGTAGCCAAAGGACATAGCGGGATTTTTTTCCTTCTTTGATGCGGGCAAAACATGTGTCGTCGTCATTTGGCGTCGATTCGAATGCAGAATGAGATTGCACTTACAGTGGCATCATCGGGAATTGCATCACCGCTACTTGATGGTGGAAGTACAGATAGAAACATCTACATGTAACATCAGCAAAAATTTTCGTATTGCACACATCGTTAAAATGTGCAAAATTATAATTTGGGACGAATGCACCACGGCCGAATCGCTCGAAGCGCTTGATAGGGCTGTTATTAGGGAATCTAATACCGCATCAGAATCTCAATCCCGCGGCTCCGCGGGACTGCAAAGAATTCACAGATTTTGTTCTAAATAGTTATGTTCATGAATTCATGAAGTATTATATGAAATAAAAGCGTAACAAACTACAGTCCGACAAGGTATTCAGGCCAATTCTGAACTACGCTGGAATTTTCTTACATAGTAGCATACATTTCAAATTCGAAATTACTCTCAATTACAGCAGAGTTTATGCTATCGATGTTAGAAAATTCGGAATCAATCCCAGCGTAGTTTAAAATGGCCTGAATATTTCAGTAGTTAGTTTGACATACAACACAACTAGTTGCCGGGGTAATCCTCTTACGCTCATATGTACTGAGTTTCCATGCAAAGTTTACCCGGGGTTTTCTCAGAGTAGGGCCCATGGAAACGAGGTTAAGTTAAGTTTCGTTAAATCCAAGTAAACTCAACGAAACTAGTCTGGTTAAGCCGAGTTTTGCATATGTGTGTGATTAAGTATCCTTTACTGCACATATATCAACGGTGATGTAATGTAAAATTATTGATGTCATTTTCACCCAGAGCCGTCATGGAAACAGCATTGAGTTAACTTGAGGGAAATTCTGTTTACTCAACGAAAACTCTACCTCTGTTTATGTTATACTTATTAGGGTGGGTGCCAAAATACAATTCCGAATTTGTTACTTTCACCGTGGACACTTCGAAATTACAAAGTGTGCCAAAATACATTTCCCGCATTTCATTGACAATTGATATTATTTTTTAAAACATGAATGACAGAAAATTTTTCTACTCATAAAATTTTTAATAATTTTTTTTAAAGCAGTTCAGGGCTACATTAATGTTTTTGGAATGATGGAAGTGGAAGGGGTTCATGAACATCATCCATCTAGTAAGGGTGAAATCAAGAAGCATTTACTCAAGTTTAAAAAAAAATTATTCAATTATTGTACGGAAATAGATTTGTTAATGTTATTTTGATTGGCGATTGATGATTGCAAAAACTCGGGATATTGTACTCCAATAATCGGAAATGGATTCAATAAATTTTCACACGAGTTCATTATTCCACAACGCATTAGGGCCGTAGATTGCACGAATATCCTTTGCATGGTTAATAAATCAACAAGTTGTAAGTTGAAGTCAAAGCAAGATGTTTGTCACCATTTATGAAAATAACATTTATTTAATTATGACAAACTGCTACAAAATCCAACAAACTGTCAAACGAATGTTTGGATAATATTTCCCTACAATTCAAAATATTTCCTTACATTTCCAAAGACACAAACCTCCGAAAATTGAAATGTTAAATCGAAATGCGTTTTCCATACAAATTGACATTTGAAATGTATTATGGCACAGGCCTTTAGACGATTTTGTGTTATTGCTACATTTCTTAGTAGGCAGATATCTTCAACTAACGAATTTAAATATGTACGTATTTTGTGGAGTGTAAGGCCTTCCGCACTCTAGTCGACTAATTTGCAAGCCCAATTTCAAACTGGTTTCACAATAATCACGATCACAAGCAGTTTGCAATCAAAATGAAATCTTTGTCCACAAACTAGCACAAATGATTTTGGATCAATCTGTATTAGTTTTAAGTAACGAGGTTTTGGCAACTAAAATCGCTTCCGACCAGCAAAAACAGTCGCACCCGAGCAGTTCAAACTACTTTCAAATGGGTTTCGTTTCTGTCGACTCGTGTATGGATTCTCACTTCCGTACACCGATCATGAAACAGTTGCGTGTGCAACTGGAATTGCAAAACAGTCCCATTTTTATTAATACTTTGGAATATTGTTAGTATTTCTCGATTAAGTACCGGTTTTTATAACAGATGATTCTACTGACCAAATCCCGCGAATCCCGCATGTCTGATCCCGCAAAAGTGGTGCGAGATTGGATTCCCTAGCTGTTATAACTCGACACGTCAACTTTGGCTGTTATACCTCGATCAACGCCTGAAAATGAGCTTAACATTGAAAGCATTATACCTATGCAACAGTTTTGAAAAAAAAAAAAAAAATCACGTTCCAACGAATATGCGTATCCATTTGCTACAAGATGCCTCTGCTCAAACATTTTCAAAACAACTTTGGAGCGTTGTTAATGGCGAAATTCCAATCGATAGCAGAACATTTTATTATTTTATTTTTCGGAATCAAGAATACGAAAAAATGTCCTTAATGTATCCTACTGTATATTAAAATCTTATCACCTTAACTGCAAAATAAACGGAAGCTATAGTGCGTACCAAAACAATTGGAAATATAAACATAGACGGGGAAATAACAATTTTACACACATTAAAATTTCGTTTATGGATAAAATTCAAGCGGACGTGCATTGTAATTTCCTCTTCGAAATTCGTTTACGGGCAAAAACACTCCCTCATAGCATCTGATCACGACAAGAGTGGCAGTAAAACCGCTGAATTGTGATTGGGGATATAAATGAGCGAGTGATTTGGGTTTTTGAAAGAACAAAGTTACACTTTTATTTTGGAATGTGCTTTCGTGGTGGGATTTGAGACTCTCACAATTTTGAGATTCCCAATTGTTTTGGCGCACGCCATACAATTGCCTTATGGGTGCAGCGAAACACACCGGGTTCCAGCTAGTAATTAATAAAAATACTTAATATTTTGCTACTATCGTACTATCGATTCGTATACTTACGTCGGGAATTCTTGTTGACTTTGTCGTTGCTACAATAACACATTGTTGTGTGGCGTTGTCAACATTATGTTCCATTCCAAAGAATGCAGCCACCCTATGGATAAGCATACGATTGTACGAAGAGGCTGCCGGAAATTTTATTTCGCGGGTACTGCAAACGTATCAAATAAAATTAGAATTTATTTTCGAACATCTTGCGAATAAAAAATAACTTACGTCTTATCGTGTGCTAGATCAATCAACTCTTTTTCGATTTTCATTAACATAGTTCTATCTATGGGATTTTTGTTAAGCGTTTCCTTGAAGAATTGTAACAAATCAACACCACTTTGGTCTGTGAATTGTTCCATTGAGCTATCTATAAAAAGAAGAAACATAATACATATTTAAGACAATTTTAAAACCATAATGCAAAATATTTACCTCTAGATATAAATCCAGAAGTGCTATTGCCCCCATCCATACTTGATGATGAGCCCATATTTTTAAGACGCGGCTTAGAACCTTTTGAATTAGCACCACTTCTATGCTTTTTCCCTAATCGATCACCCTTTGGTGTAGTGTCTGTTGGACTCTCACTCATACTATTTTGGTTATCCTCTTGAGTGTATGACGAAGAATTAGTATTTTGACTATCATTTCTTGGGCAATGATTCTCTTTATCGTATGACGACATAACAGGACACGGAGACATTTGTTGATTGCAATTGTTTACCATCATTGTAGATTGAGCGTTATTATTTCCACAGTGTTCATTTGGTGGAGATTGATGATGCATCCTATTCTGATGCGATGATGGTGTAAGAGCTGCCTGATTATTATTATTAGCAATCAGTGGTGCATTATTATTATTATTATTTATATTCGTTTGACCGTTTGATTTCATAGATTCATTATTTTTCTTTCCATTTGAAATATTGATTGCTTGTACCGAATCTGTATTATTCATACCATTCGGGGATGTATTAAATGCTTGCTTATTATTTTCGGATGTATTTGACGATTTATCACCTAAATCCCGATTAGAATTTGCATTGCGAGAACATTTTGAGGATTTTGGGGGCGTTAATTTTGGAAAATCTACATCTAGCTGGCTTTGATTACAAACTACACCACAGTTTGTATTATTTTCATTGGTGGAATACATAACAACCGATGAGTGTGTTTGCTGTTGTGGATGTTGGCTTGATACCATAACAGATGATGTTTCCAGGGAAGGGGATGTAGATAACGAGGATGATTGTACGTGCATTTTTGAATCATTTATTGTTTCTGTTGATGAATATGCAGAAACTGGAGATGTTGCTAAGTGATCTGATCGCGGCGTTGGAGTGCGTGGCGGTGATGTAGATTCGCGCATTGCATGACTTCTTTGTAAATGTTTTGGTTTCGCGCTACCCTGAAAAATAAAAAAATTATGTTATTATAGAGGCCAATATCTGAGTTTAAATCCGAAATATTTTAATTGGACACATAATTTTCCTTTAATCAATTACAAACATCCGATTAGCGATCACTAATCACAGAGCGAGAAACCTAAAAGCACTTTTGTAAACTTTATCTAATGATAATGTACTAAACGAAAGAAACGAAAGTCAACAAAGTCGTGAAGTGAGTGGAATTGAGAGCAGGTCATTTGCAAAATTTAGGGGAAAAAAAGTGCTAATGATTAGTCCAGTCAAAATAGACGAAAAAACGCCATAATTGGAAGATAATTCCGAAGTTGCTGAAAATTGGAACAGCCGTTAAAAACATTATTATACGTAAGCTGTAGAGACTGCCACGCGATTGGGCGGCTGCAAACTTTTTTATTCAAGGTCAAAGGGTCAAAATATCAGTTTTTTGCAAATATCTGCTAAACCGTACGTCTTATCAGAAAATTGTGTTTACAACGTTTGTAGATTAGGCGATTATCTACAAAAAAGTATATTATACATTTTCTCGTAGGAATTGCCATTTCTGAGATATTGTCGTTTTAATAAGTTAAAATACTCATATTCTATCATTCCCGACTTGTAAAGGTCATCAGAAATTTAATAAATCCTTTGTTGGAGTACGCGGCTAATATTTTCAGGGGTGATTCCTGGATATATTTGGAGAAAAAAATTGTTCTACAGAGGGCGGCTATCTCCACTATCCACTAAGATACAGGGTGATTAGGGAAAAAATTTTGTTTTTTTTTTAAATTTACTGAAATTTGAATAACTCCTAAAGTAATTATGATAGAGTAGCCTAATTAGGCTCATCTTTTAGGTAAATATGTATTCTTTTATTTGGTATAAAGCACACCAACCTGAGTGACTCCGTTCAAAAAATATATAGGCTCAAACAATGCTTAGAATCTAGACCTGGCAGATTTCTTCGTTTTTCTCAGAAAATTCGTTACTAACAGTACATTTTTTTTTTGCTTTTCTGATGCACCAAACTATTACCTACAATATTTCCATATACAATAAGTGTTTATTTTGGGTAGTTTTGTAGGTAGTAGTAGTAGTAGTAGTTTTATCGTGAACAAATAAAAAGTTACTCGTCTTTCAACTGCGGCATAATAGCATTGGTTTGAGCCTACATATTTTTTGAACGGAGTCACTCAGGCTGCTATGTTTTACACCAAATTAAAGAATACACATTTACCTAAAAGATGAGCCTAATTAGGCTACTTTATGATAATTACTTTAGGAGTTATTCAAATTTCAGTAAATTAAAAAAAAAACAAAATTTTTTCCCTAATCAC
The DNA here is from genome assembly GCA_949987705.1 of Thereva unica. Classification (NCBI taxonomy): domain Eukaryota; kingdom Metazoa; phylum Arthropoda; class Insecta; order Diptera; family Therevidae; genus Thereva; species Thereva unica. Next base: position 124,901,233 of record OX465282.1, read on the forward strand.
CCTGTATCTTAGTGGATAGTGGAGATAGCCGCCCTCTGTAGAACAATTTTTTTCTCCAAATATATCCAGGAATCACCCCTGAAAATATTAGCCGCGTACTCCAACAAAGGATTTATTAAATTTCTGATGACCTTTACAAGTCGGGAATGATTGAATATGAGTATTTTAACTTATTAAAACGACAATATCTCAGAAATGGCAATTCCTACGAGAAAATGTATAATATACTTTTTTGTAGATAATCGCCTAATCTACAAACGTTGTAAACACAATTTTCTGATAAGACGTACGGTTTAGCAGATATTTGCAAAAAACTGATATTTTGACCCTTTGACCTTGAATAAAAAAGTTTGCAGCCGCCCAATCGCGTGGCAGTCTCTACAGCTAACGTATAATAATGTTTTTAACGGCTGTTCCAATTTTCAGCAACTTCGGAATTATCTTCAGTCAAACCTCTAATTTGACTGGACTATGATATAATTTTCACGGAGAACAGCAGCAGAGATTGCGTGGAACATACATTTAACGCCATTCATACTACCTTGATTGAACGGTCAGAAAGAAAGCTCCTAGTTCTTTAGAATTGAGTCGATACCAATAGCTTGGAGTTTAGCCAACAAGAGCGGCTTGTAACAATACCAGATTCACAGATTTGTGGTTGAAGTTGGTGTCCTCTTCAGCTTTCTTTGCGTTCAAATTTCGTCTACCATTTCGTCTAACTATCGATTTGATCTAAACTTTTAAAGATTTGGAGGAATGAGGAAAAGTCAAACGCACTCCCATTAGTATTGGCTCTCTAACGAGATGGCTTTCCCATTGTGCCAGACAGCCCTGTTAGGAGTTGCAATGATGGCGGCAATGAATGGTGGTTGTTAGTGGATGGGAAGTAAGCAATAGGTAAAGAACGTATTTTCTCTACCTTCGTCAAGAACTCTTGTAGATTGATCTTCGATTTGACATAGGTAATTAGTTTGTGCAAAGGGGTTGCAAGTGCGACAAGGTCTTAAAAAAGGGGATGAACTGGCCCCAATGCTTTCAACCTGGCCAATAATGGGTGATAAGGGTGGTAAGTCATCAGCGGAATAGGGGAATAACATGTAGCAGAACGTGCATGTGCCGCAACTATTTCGGACTGATGGAAGTGCGATCATAACCTCCTAGCGGTGGCCATTGGTAACTATTCTAAGAGAGAGGATAGGCTGATATGATCGGGCTAGTCCCTTTTAAGTAAGATTGGCGTGAGGCTAATAACTTCACCCAGAAAAAAGACTGTGACTGTTTCTTCAAAATAAACGCTCCCTACTTCCACGGCAATCTTATACCCGTAACACCAGATTAGTCCACTGGTCTCACTCCCTCCACCTGTAGGCAGTTTTTTCGCGCACTCAAAAAGATAGCAATTCCTTTCTAAATAGAAGAACTCGACTGTGAAGTTATCTCTCGCAGTCAGTATTTCAACATCCAAGAGTTCAAACGCAGGGTTCATTCGAACGATTCGCAATTGAAAATTAAAGCCAGTTTCACCTTAAAATTACAACTTCAATGTTAAGGCAATTCTTTTGTATGTTTGCGAAACATGGAAAGTCGCCCACAATTCATCACAAGGCGGCTTCAAGGTTTCCCCCTAAAAATCCGCTTGCAAGATAGAACTACAAATGAAGAACTATTGCGACGTGCCGGATAGATGACGAAATCATGCAAAGGAAATGTAATTGGAATAGCCACACCTTGCGAGTGCAAAAGAAATATAGCCAAACGGGCAGTTGACTAGAATCCGTAAGGAACCCGTCGAGCTGGAAGACCTAGAACAACGTGGAGGAGAGCCCTACCACAACAAGGAGGACAATTGTTTCCGTAATATGTCATAAGCGCGATTAAAGAAGCAGAAGAAAAAGAATCCTGCACTCGAAGTGTGCTTGCTCGTAGATATGATTGTTTTCTCTGCTACCTCCATGACACCCAATTTTGTTGCGAATGCTGTCTTTGTTTTGAATTGTTACAGGGAAAAAGAATTACTTGGATTTTTATGCATCAATCCGGTTACTTGGTGCACCCCGAGAGCTTATTCTCTATGGCAAGTTGTGAAGTTAAATCATTGCTCATAGCTTGCTTCTTTCCACATGTTCGAACTTCCTAATACAAAATAGTTTGTTAAATGTTGTTGAATCTCGCGGGCCGTATAATTTCCCGCGAACGGTCGTATGTGGCCCGTGGGCCACGGGTTTGCCACCCCGGACATAGACGAACGAGTCAATAGGTTTGAGGGAAGAGTTCTCAGCTACATAATAGGATAGAATATGGCGAAGGAAATACAACAGCGAATTGTATGAAATTTTTTTGATCCAGAACCGAGGATGGAGGACAATTGTATACCAAAACCGCTTATGGTAGCAGAAATTTCGGTAAATGGCCCATAGGCAGACCCAGGAGGAGATGGATAGACTTTGTGACGACTTCCGCAGAGGCAATGCTCCACTTCCGGAACTGGAGACATGCCCCAAGGGGCCGTTCAACTAGGAGAATTGTCCTACAGGAGGCCAATGATCGAGCGCCATCAGATAGAAGTCTGCACAAAGAGCGCGACGTTTTTGCTAGAACCCTTGGTGGACATTAGAGAAACTCAGCCAATTTATATTATAGCTGACGATATTGAAATCACCTGCAAAGATGGTTTTCCCCGAACTAAGATCACATGCTTAGTAGAAGACTTCGTTATTGATATAACGACTTCTGTTTAGCAAGCTGAAGAGCACGACGTGGTTAGGAAGAAGCAATCTAAACTCCGAGAATTTGTGAAATAAGTTGTACGCCTCCGGATCGATCGAAATCAGTTTAGGGAGCAATCACGTTCTAGATTGTAGTGTACACAAAAAGAGATGCTGTAGAGCATGAGAGTGAGCCAAGTGGGCTAGTCTTGTCTTGCGGGGAAAATATTGCCATGTAGACAGCAGACAAGTACTTGGTAAAAGCGATAAATTTTTTTAAGACTGTTATATTCATACCCTTGGCTCAATGGTGCGTACCATCACAAATTAGTTTTATATGGCAACTTTGTACTTTGTCAAGCCACGCTAAGGTGTTTTTTGAAGCGCTAGCCCAGGTAAATGAGTTGTTCTCGAGGGGAGCGGGATGTAGGACTTGTATATTTTAGCTCTAGCTGCTGGTGGAAGGCGAAACTTGCACTTCTTCTTACTGCATAGTTTTTCCAAAGTCAATAGCCTTAACATATAAAACAGACAAGTGTATATTCTGATAAATTGAATGATTTTTTAGAGAAATAACCATATGTTAAGCTTTAGCACAATCTTATTAATATTAATTAGCCAAATTTCATAATTCTGTTTACAATTATCTGAAACTGCCTTAAAATAAACTTTTAAAGGTACAAATTATATATAAACCATAAATCCTTAATCTTCTAAATTGCTCCTTCGCCAATTTAAGCTTTGTCCGCCTTAAATTTTAAGCCCTATGATTTATATCGCATTTCAGATAACATAAACATAAATTAACCTTTCAACATCTTCAAAATCTAGGAAAATATTTACTCATTTAATTAGTCAAGAGGTATATAATTTTGTAATATATCTCACGATGGTGTGGTGAGAGGCCGCATGTGCCGCGATTTAACCTTTATCAAAATTACCGATAAAATCATAGTTGAAAATAAAACTTATCTGCAAAAACAAAACATTAACGACTCTGATCGATCCTTTTCCGTAGCATGACGAAACTTTGACCTTAAGGAATTTCTTCGAATTTCATCGTTCAAATTACATCATTAACTCATAAGGTAAAACCTTTGGGAGATTTTGGATTTTCCATTTTCATGCAAGAAAGCAATCGATTCTGGGCTTAAGTAGTATAGAGTAGGCGAGAAGAGAGGGAAAAGGAACCAGCAGCAAGAACAACAGCTACGACAGCACGAGCCAACGTAGAGTCTCTATAGGAAAATCGAAACAAGGCGCAAAGTTGCTCAGGACATACCGCATATCTACACGCGATATTATCAGATGCTTGATTGAAGATTGGTGTTATATAGAGCCTATATATGTATATAAGGCTTTGCGTGTAATGACGCTGAATGTAAGGCACAAAAATAGACCAAACCCAAGCACAATAATCATGGAGGAGTTTCAAACTCGGGAGAACAATCAATATGACCTTGATATTACGCGTGTAGCATTGATTTCCATTTTATGCTACATAGAATGGCTTTTACCTTGACTATGCCTATTTTTTATAAGGAGAGCCCATTTGGTGATTTATTAAATTGTTATGGCAAATTTTTTCTCTTACTAAGAAAATAAAAAGGTGTACTTACTCTTGCACGATTTCCTAAGCTATTTTGTCGGGCCAGCGGTTCTTCAAGGAAGTCTTTTTGAATTTGTGCCGTTGATGTAGCAAGAGCAGAGGCTGTTGGTGCCACAGCCAGTTGGGTTGGCGCGGAACTCATCTTGATGGCTCATAAAATCTGTAATAAATAAAAAGGTTAGTTCTAATAATAATAATAAGATGTTTTTAGAGATAACAAAAAACTCCATTTTAGGATTATTTATTAAGGTTTCTTTGTATTAAGGACTTTGATTGTATCGATAAGGTAAGCTTTTATTGTATATATTTTACTTAAGAGGATTACGATGATTGATGTAATCTAAAAACCGGAACGATGTTCTTATTATTTTCTTATTGCAAAAATGTTGAGTCAGTACAATACGCAGAAAAGTCAGTGCGAATTCGGCAAAGAAAATTTGTTATTGAAAATAATCGCTACTATTAAAGCATACCGTAGACAACCTATGGCGGTTTTAATAAAGAAAATTAAGATATTAAAATTCAATAAGTGCACATTACATTTTTAAGTAAATTTCAGGGCACAATTCAATAGACACAATAACTTCACTAAAAACACTTAAAGAAAACAAACAGGATCCATCAGATGCTATTTGGTCACTGAGTACCTGTTGTCCTGCGCGCTGTGATACCTCCTGTTGGATGGACCTTGGTGTTGTTAATTACTCCGTTGATGTGTGCGACGATGACTAACGCGAAAATCGTGGCAAACGCATGCGTATGTGACAAAATCGGACTTTCTCATTGGTTAACAGTTAAGTATACCAGAGAAAGAGCACGTAGGTATTATTGAGATGTATCACAGGAGGATGAATCCGACTATCTTGTGAGCTAGGTTTAGGGTTTTGCGAATCCATCGTTTACCAAAATGCTACGCTTTGACGTAACATTTAGTAATTAGACAGTTTTTTTTGTTCTAATTAAAGTTCGATAGTTCATACTAATCGCTCCTACAAGATATTTAGAATCGATATGATTATTGCTCGTCGCGTATCCACAGTTTAAGATGCCAGCAAAAATAATACACTTATGACTCCACCTTTTTAGTTCCGTTAGGCATAATTCGAGGTGATCTATTTCAAGTGAATCACAATGAGGTATGCTCCTTGATGTATGTATGCCAAAGGACGCTGTCATATTCCAGGTATCCGCAACAATGATCGTCTTTAAACCCCGGAAGAAATCGGGGAGGCATGCAATAAAGTAATTAGGTAATAGTTCGCAGGAATTTTAAACTGGTTATCACATTCCCTCTTTTATTATGTTTGCATCGGCACAAATCTGCACAGCAAGATAAAGCAAGTTAGGACTACTGCAGTCTACAGTAGTTTAAAGATCTAAGGATGTAGCAAATATCGTTGGTAGAGGGATTATTGGAGTCTCGGTACCAACAGATGCAAGTTTGTAACAGTCTGAATAAACTGCGAAGAAATATGAAAGGTTAAAAATTTTCGGCAAAATTCGAGGCGTTTATTTTATGATCTTAGGTTGCAGTAGTTGTGTTTGGTTCAGTAGATTTATGATGTTATAGTCTTATATACATCTCGCAAAACGGATCCTGTCCACTGTGTGAAACATGCGATAGCAGGAGATATACGAATGTCGGAGAAAGAATTTCAGATAAAGTGAGCCGTGGATCTTTGTTAACACTTCTCCTATGTAATGTAAGTAGAAGTTGTGGATGTAATACAATTCGTGATAAAGTTATCAAGGATTAGAAGTTTCCACTATCAGTGGTATATTTTACTTCCCAAACTAACTTACACATTGACAATATGACCTAAACGACATACAGGGATTAGTAAGTTTAAGTTTATAGGAGTGAAGTATTATCTGCAGGGGTTGGTGGGTTGGTTGTGCTATATCCGAATGTGACTCGAGAACGGTTCCATCAGGGAGCCTCGCTTCACCACATCTTGGTCGAGATGCCTCTGCTCTGCCGTGTGGACAGGTGTGGGGTCATTACACTGCCCCTGCCTGGCCATAGAACAAACTGAATACGGCGGATTTAGAAAGGACATACTAGATGAAGCACGCAATCTGGACGCAAAACAAAAATATACATATATACAGATAGCGTAGAAGAAGATTGGAGATTTTAAGCCCAAGGACCGACAGTTCTGGAGGAGGATATTGCACGAAGCCAAAACCAATAACGGGCTGTGAAGCTGTAATGATGATTCGCGGCAGCCGGGGGTATTATTCCAATTACGTGCTTCCATTTCTGACAGATCATCCCCCACGGCTTTTAATCATCTTTCTCTGGACATTTTATCGACTCGTCGCTTTAACCACTCGTTTACGAGTCGAGAATCGCTCGCCAAGATCTTGATTCTCGACTCGTCACATTAACGTCTCATTTCCGAGTCAGGAATAGCTCGCCAAAAACTTGGAAGAGGAAGTTCTTCGATTTAAAGTCCTAGTACGAGTCTTATAGGGTCGGCAAAGCGATTTGTTATAGTATTCCGTTTTCCAAACCGATTTCGTTTCGATATCGATCTTGTCTCGAAGATTTCGTGACCCTTTTTGGATTCGATCTTGTCTCGTAATGTAGTTCTTGTGTACTTCCCCAATAAATGTATAATAAATAATAATAATAATGTTTGCAAGGAATGATCTCAAAAAAGTTCTTAAAAAACGAGTTTCTTAGACTTCTTGCAAGTTATTAATTATGCAAGGAGGAAATTGAGAGAGAGAGATTCAGGGGATCTCTTACACTGTATGTTATATTCAGCATATTGTTCTTTAAAAAAAGTTATGTTATGATAAACGTTAATGTTTGTAAACAGAATTTGTTATTACAAAATTTCTTTACTCTGTCTTACCATCAAACAAGTCTACCATACTTCCACTAGAGCTATCTACACAGAAACACTTGCAAGTCAACATGGGCATGCAATCAAACTTTTAATTCTAATAAAAGATAATCCATATCGTAACATGATCTAATAAAACCCACACACGTTAGTAAAAAAAGCATACTTTAAACATGAAAGCGCCTTTAAAATTCCGTAGAAAAACGTATTTAAATTAATAAAAAAATTGAACAAAAACAAACAAAGAAAACTCAATTTGGCAAAGAAACTTGAATTTATTTACTTATGTTTTCATAAGATTTCCTTTCTATGTTGTCAGCTGTGATTTAGCAACACACTGATGCTCCTAGATGTGATAGAATAGGCACGAATGTGTGAGGAAAATGGTACATTAAGCCAAAAATAGATTACGAGATTTCAAGTGATTACGCAAAATTTATTCATTCTCTTTTCCTTCTTTTATAATCCTAAAACTTGAAGGAAAAAAAAACGTTATCAAAATCTTAAGTTGGATTATGGTTGGGCTTTTCGCTGTTGTATGTGTGAGTGGTGGATGTTGTCTGCGCCCACACCACAGTAGGAAATTGAACTATATTTATTTTTGTTTATATTAAATTTAAAGTTAATTGGATTAAAGCAGTATTTATTTAAAATAAAGGACAAAAAGTTTATATTGTTTTAAGTTTTAATTCATAATTTAAATTCAAATTACACACTTTTGCAAACACTTTTTTTTAAATCATGCTCTTTGGAGAAACACTTTGTATGAAATGAAAAATTTATTTCGAGATGATTTAATGCTTGCTCTGTAGAGGTTACAAAAACACATTTGGGTCTGATTTAAATGATTGTCATAGGCTAATCCCCAGCAGACAGAAATCGATGAGAGTTTTGCTTGTTTATGTTTACAATTTAATGGATACTGGCTAAGCTATGACCTAAGGAATTATGTTGAATCGGAAGAAGTATATTTGGAAATGGATGACATGGGGGAAAAGTTTTGGGTTCATAAACACAAAATACCTTTTATTTTTGAGAAGACTATTGTTAAAATTTCATGACTTGTCACCAAATATAATCCCAACTATTCAAGGGAAATAACTTTTGATTAGTTCTTAACAATACGAATAAATGAATTTCGAATCTCGAGGTGCTATGGAACAGATTCCAAATGGACTGTAATTGATCGACCATGGGTGGTGATGTGGACCGGAAAGTTCTGCCATACGTAGGTGAGGCAACAAAACTAGAAAACATGAAAAAATCCCCACCGTACTGTTTTGAGTGATTGAAAAATTAAAGAACGTGAAATAGCAAACATCGTGCCTACTATATAACAAAAGAACGTGTGCGGTATATTTTACATGAACACCTGCTGTATATGAACACCTTTTTTGGGGGTGGTGTTGTTCCATCTTTTTTGCTTTTCAACGACAGGTTTCACCTTCATCTTGCTTTTCCAAAAAAACTTTCAACGATTTGTTGTTTGTTGTTTAAAATTCCTATCAGGATGGACTTTGCCTGTTACGTTCGGTTTCCGTGGTTGTTGGGATTTCCACACTAGTCGCTTTCACAAGGACATATTTTGTGTGAATGATTTTTGGGGACACAGTCGTCCTAATCTTTTTAATTTCACTGAGCCGTTACCATAGGCGTATGTATAGACCATAAAATTCTCGCTTGTGATAGAACATCTTTCATATTCATAGCTTGGCCTGAATATGCATTGTAGTAATTTTTTCGGACCTGTATTTTTTTGTTATGACTAGCCAGAAATAAATATAATACATGTATCAATGACTAAGAGTAATGATTTAACCCAGGCCCGCCAACTACCCTGCGGGGCCTGGGGTTAAAATATTATTAAGCAATATAACAAAAGAACTTTTTGAGTTTCGATCTATTTTCAGGGCCCATACTGACCTTGGCGGGGCACGATTCGTCCCAGTTGCCACCACCCCATTGTTGCGGCCTGGTTTAACCATTTTAGGCATAAAGTATAATCAAAAAGAGTGAGATAAAACTTTTTTTTAAGTATAACTAATTGCTAGGGCTCAATAAGTTCGAAGACATGTATGATGGGACTTTGCAATTAACCTTCCCGTCACTTAGTTCGTTAAAAGAGAATACATACACAAGGAGCCCTGGGTATCGCTCGATGGTGAAACGAGAAATTAGACTAGGTCATCAGCCATAGATGGAGAACTATTGTAGAGGATGTCAGGACCTTCAAAGCAGCAGACAGTGACGTCTCATCAAAATCCCCCAAGTAAAAATACCAACCAATAGGTCTCTAAACAATATGTGATAACTGGAGAGGCATCAGTCTATTATATACAGTGGGCAAAATCTGGTTCCACATATGTATTATAATTAAGGATTGATGAGGCAGTAGACTAAACGCTTAGAAGACAGCAGACTGGACTCAGAAAAGCCAGGTCATGCTTAGATCATATTAACATCTTCAGAATCATAATGGAGCAGTCCCCTGAGCTATGATCCCCTTTACCTTACTTTCATATATTATGAAAAAGCATTCGACCCGATTAATTTCGGCCAGCGATTTTGACATAATCGCTTTTACGGAGACATGGTTATATAGTGGGATCCTCAATGCCGAACATTTATTTTTAACTTTAAAAGGCCAATCCTGAAGAACTGTCATCCAAGTTTATTTGGATCGAGCTTGTTTTCCTCAAATGAGTTGGATGACGATGTTGCAAGGTTTTACTCCGCTCTGTACGAAACCTTTGCATCCTGTATTCCTATTGAGCCTCTAAAGTTGTTCAGATCATCCCCACCCTGGTACAACTACGAGTTGAGACATGCCCAAAACCAGAAGAATAAACTCGGGGAAACCTACCTGAAGAGACACTGCGAATTTCTATACATTTATTAATTGCTGTGACCAATTTCACGCACTCTCCGAAGCTCTCCACAAGGAGTACCTCAGCAACATGAAAGACTGTATGGTGATCCCAGAACATTCTTTAAATTTATCAATACTAAGAAAAAAATTGATAATTACCCAAACACCATATTATTTACATAAATACCCTAACACGCGAACTCCTGCAGTACGAATCCATCCGAGGTTTGCGAAATGTTCGCATCGTTCTTCCTCAAATCTTTCTCGTCCCCTGTCTTTCAACCAGTGGTAAACAATTTTCGCCATATCAATGCATCTCAAGTGGCTCATTACTTACCTCTCTATTACCAGAGAGACTATCTTGAAAGATGGCCCTGACGGTATTCCCCGTGCTGTTCTAAAATACTGTGCAGGGGCCCTTCTGTGTCCAAAAATCCATTAATACTGGGTGCTTCCCAACTTTATGGCAAAACTCTTTTATTATCCCCGTGCATAAAAAGGTATCCAAGAACGAGATATCGAATTATCGACCGATTGCGAAGTTATCGTGTATTACCGAGTTTCCATGGGAGTCGAGTTGAGTTGAGGTTGAGTTGAAATGACACTTCAACTCAACGACTCAACTCTATGCGTTTCCATGGCTGACTTTTCTGCCTGTGTACAGACAGCTGAATGTGTACTTGTATTAAGCAAGCAGCTGTTTTTAAATTTGACGTATTATTTTTGTTATTATAAAATAGTGATCATGGACCATACAATTAATTTATTGTGTTCGTTGTATAACAGAAATGTTATAAACAGGCGCGACATTTTGACTTTTTTAACATTTGACAATCCCGTTTGTAGTTGTGTGCGTGAACTCTGTTCAATCTACCTATTTTCGTTGAGTTGAGCAGAGTTGAAAATCTTTAACGAAAACTCTTGACTGCGACTGTTTCCATGGAGTTCAACTCGGGTTCAACTCTGGTTGAACTCTCATGGAAACTCAGTATATGACAAAACTCCTTGAATCTATTATTTATTCTGAGATTGCTCCTATCTGTAAGAGACTTATCTCAGCAAATCAACACGTTTTCTTGCAGCTCGTTCCACTACCATAAATCTACTTGAGTTCTCTTCTCACACTGTTCGGGGCTTCGTCACTGATTGCCAAACCGATTGCTAAACTAAAACTAAACAAATTAGACTTTCTGCATGTCCTTGTGGTATGATTCCAATCGTACCTAGCCAGCAGAACGTACCAAGTTCTATTTCGTGGAATCAAACCAGAAATAATGAAGCGTCCTGTGGCGTCCCGCAAAGTAGTCATCTAGGTCCTCTGCTTTTTATCTTATCGATCGATGACATTGTCACCTTACTAAAGCATTGTAATATCCTTATTTACGCTGATGACATCAAACTGTACCGTCTCATCAAGAGTACCGAAGAATGCACACTTTTACAATTTGCAAGTGCGAGGTCATGACTTCTTGACTCTTTTTGCCTATACTTTTCTTGACAACATAATTTCTCGCGTAAGCTCTGTAACTGATCTTAGGGTTAGGTTTAATTGTAAGCTGGATTTTTCCACTCACATCAATTAAATTTCTTCCAAGGGCAGTTTAGTCCTGGGATTTATAAAAAGATGGTTTAAGGAATTCAACAACTCGCTCATGACTAAGCACTTGTTCATATCTTTAGTCAGGCCTTTACTCGATTACGCCTCCCAGGTGTGGTCTTCTCACTACTCCTCCCAAATTGGAAGAGTTGAATCGGTTGAAAGGAAGTTTGTCCCATTTGCACTCAGCCGCCTCCTTTGGGATAGCCCCGGTATTCTTCCGTCTTACGAGAACAGGCTTAGAATAATTAACTTAAGCTCTCTCCATAAGCGACGCGAGGTAGCTGACGTTATTTTCGTTCGTCGGCTACTGAATGGTAAGGTACACTCAGGTTTTCTGCGTAGCCGTGCGTTGTTTAGAGCGCATAATTATAACCTGAGGGGCATATTAATTCCTCTTAATACGAATTACGGCTAATACGAACCTGTTAATCGCATGCTTATTAATGTCAATAAAAATATCAGTGTTTTTAGCACGTCAGCAAGTGAATATGCTCTTAAAAAGCTTCTTTTTGATGCGGCGTGACTCCTTATTTGCTATTGCACTCTTCTTTATTATTTGTTTCTGTATATGCTATTAGGTTTTGCATGCTCCAGCTGAGCACAGAGCAGTGGTATATGTTTCTCAGCTCAGCTGAGAAGTGTGCCTTCTATGTTAGAAGGGTTACTCTATAAATAGGAGCTTTATATAGCAGGCACTACGGCAAGTTATATGAAGATCAACGGAAATCTAAACTTAAACCAAATTGCGCTTGTTCAACTCCAACGTTAAGATAAAAAAACTGAATAGAGCTAGCAAAACGTAGAAGAAGAGACTTCAAGAGGCCCGAGCCGTACAAGATCTTTAACGCCATTTAAGAACAAGAAATACAAATGGAGTGAACTCCATTTATAATAGTTTATAAATCCACATACCTTATGATTAGGATGATAAAAATGGACCTACTGACACCACCAGCTTTGTTTGCATTTCAAACATGAAAATAACTTCATTTTATCACTATTTTTATTAGTAGTTGATCAATTCTTGTTTGTCAAGTTGTGCAGTTATTAACAGAGAAACTAAAAATAAAAACAAATAGAATAAATATAAAAAAAATTCAACAAAGACTGTAAAATTTATAATCTATAAAAAGTAATGGATGGACAACCAACCTAGCAATTACAAAAGCAAAGTCTAGGGGAATATTTCTACCACTGAATATGGTGCTGTATTAACTCATTTCAACTAAAGCAACTTTAAGTATGAGACATAAAAGCATAAAGTAATATCTACTACGAAAGGGATACACCCAGGAGGCAACAACAATGCATAATTAGTCCATTGAGCCCCATTTTAAGTGCTGACCCAGACGGCCAGCTATAAAAATACGAGAAAGAATGGGAATCCATCCAGACACTTGCAACTCGAGAGCAAAAAAATTTCAATTTTTTTATAATCTTTATAAACATAATGCTGCAAAGACCATTATTTTCTGGGCGTTCTTTTATGTGCTGCAACAGGGTTTGGTGTTTGTGATTATTTAAACGCCTTATCGAATATAGCTGGTTTTGACTAGCACAATCTTTCATTTATGGCACAGTTAGCACATGATGTGCATTTAAATAATATGGTCACAAAACTTCAATTCGATTTATAAACTAGAAACTTGTATAGTGTATTTTTTTACTCCCCAAATGTCCACCGATGAAAGAGGACTGCATACAATGTGAGTGAAAGAAAATTAAAGAAAGATCCAACGTGGTGGCCGGTCTTATAATTTTATTTTGTTTGTTTTTAGAAGTGACGTGATGAGAAGCATGCATTAGAGCTTAACATCACTCTAGGATGCAAAAATAGCGCCAATGCACAGAGAGATTTGCCGCTTTCTAGTTTCTCTTTGCAGAATTATACAATTTGCGAAGACTATGAAATGGAACGTATTGAAACCAGGTCCATCTGGATTGCGTTTAAAGTTTTTCAGGTTTTTAAAATTGCAGATGATTATTGTACAAAACAATTTCCATAAATTAAGATTTGATTAATAAAAATAGTACTCTTAATATGGTTGCAGTTAGCTTGTTGATAAATCTACTCTTCCGTGCTAATAGCAATGATGACAGTTCTGCATAGAATATGTACAATAAGTGCTTATTTGCTTAATTTATTTAGAGAAAGTGGCATTGTCAAAGTCTGTGACACCTTCTGATTAATACTAGGATTTCTTTTTAAAAATCGCTCAAACTAGTGCCAGCTGGGCAGACCCAAAAGTCCACCGACCCTGACAATAAACGCCCTATGATTAAAAGAAAATTGATCTAACCTCTGCGCACACTTGTTGCCCTGTAATATTTCTCACGAATCGATTCAGACCTAAGGAATCAAGCTCATGATCAGCCCAAACAGAAAATATGTAAATCTAATAACCATTGCAACTACCGCCCAATAACAATTACTTCTATCCTCTTCAAAACAAAGGAGGCAATAATCAATAAAAAGCTTATGGAATATATTGAATTTAACTAAATTCTAGAGGACGCGACAACCAGTACGGATCAAGAACAAGATCTACTGGCGATATTTTCGGTGTGTGTGACAGATTTTCGTTGCCTTAGTGGACGGTGCAAATCTAATGGCATGTCCATTTCTTAATATCTTAGGCATAACTTTAACTGAGAATCTGCGATAAATTGATCACATTTTCCAAATCGCCAAACAAGTATTTCAAACTCTGGGATTTCTTAAGAGATGCAGTTGCTCTGACTACAATCCCCAAAGTCGACATTTGACCCCGTCTTGAATACAAGTCGTTAATCTGCCCTCAAAATCCACTTTAGCACGGCTGGATAAGGTGCAAAGTCGCCCCATTAAAAAAAAAAAACGTGTTAAGCAATTAATGGAATTACGCTGACGACTTCCTTTTTTTATGTGATAGTCTAAGCTTCGGTGTCACTCTTTGTACTACTTGTTCGTCATGTCGTACAAGTCATGTTGTAATGTCCAGTAGTAAGCTTAGCTCGAAGGATAGAGAGACGGATAGCATAGGTTAGACGGAGTCAGTGGGAGTTCTGGAGGACATAACGATGAACCTGGCGTTTGAACTCTTGGATGTTGTATGAGTTTGGGAATACTGACTTTGGAAGGTTGTTCCACAGACGAGTTGTTCTTGTTATAAAGGAATTTCTAAAGGACTTGTGGATTAAACCCCTGACGGACGGCGGAAGGAGGGATTTGCACCTTTTGAGGAATCCTAGGCACTGAGATGCTTGTTTAGCAATATGGAATATGTGGTTATTCCAGCGCAGATTTTCGGCGAATGTTCTGCCTAGGATGTTTCGAGATAGTTTTGCCGATACGATCTTATTGCCCACTGAAATAGAAAAAGGGTCGGTGCAATTTGAGATGAGACAGAGTACTTCGTTTTTGATGCATTAAATTCGACACGGTTCTTGACGCCCCAATCAAAAATTCGTTCGATGTCTCTGTTGATTAAATTGGACAAGAGTTGGCGATGATACAGGCAAGGCCTGGCGCGTGCTTGTGTTATACCCTCGCAACACTAGCACACTCAATCTGGATTATGACGCCAGAATGACGCAGACTCCGTTTTATTTCCATATCTTTTAGGGGGGGGGGGGAAGGCCGCATCTTTTACTTTCATCAACTTTGGTTCGAGACCAGTTGGGCGAACTGAGGTTTATTTATTCTCAGTTGAATATATGGAAATCTTAAAATGAGGTTATTTTAAAGTTAATTTCGCAAGCTTGCGCAGCTCGGTCGGAGAAGCCGGGGGTTTTAAGGTATATCTTTAAAGCTTTTCAAAAAGCTTTCCGAATAGGTAAGGCAGATATTGCATCATTTCATTTGAAATGAGGTTTGCTTACTAGGGCCACTATGAAAAACTGATAAGATATTATTCACTTCAGCGTAGCTGTTTTTTTTGAGTGGTGCTTATGAAGTTCGACATGCCCCTCATTTGCTACATTGGGAACCTGCGGGAAAATCTCTCTTTTAGCATCCCCTGAGGCAATCCTCTTTTTAAATGCTAGTCTAGCGGGATTTAAAAAGCTTAGGCTATACAGAGATATAAGGTCTTAATAGGTCTAATATAACATATTTAGTTTTCGTATGAAAACCTTTGCATGTGCGCGGCCCTTTGCCCACATTTCTTCGTCGCCAGCGACCGAGATAGCCCTCAAAAGTTTTGGGTTATCAGGTGAACTTGAAACATTTAGGGTGTGCATTTCCCCACCCAAAGCGAAAGTGCTTGTGCGTTTTTCCTTCCATCCCCACGCGCTCCGCCGTCACTAGAAGGAAGGAATACCTTATTATTATCAAGTGAGGTTAGCAGAGCGACGGCTTCTTTATCTTTAGCCCTCACTTCTCTCGAAACAATAACAGTCTAACTTTCATATTAGGCGTATTAAAGTAGTTTTGTCTTGATTGGTGAAATACCCTGTCGTGTATTTGCTAGACGCTGCACCAGACAATTTTCGCGTATTAGCTCCATGCCATCTCGTAAGGTTCTTGGCTAAATTCTTAATCCCAGCGACATGTCGATTCCTTCAGTTGGATCTGCTAATTGTAGATCCTGTATATCGGTTCTCTAAATATTCTTGGGGCAAAGGGTCGATGATCGTATCAAGCACCAGGAATAGTAACAGTTTTTATAAAAATACTTCAATTATTCTTGAAATTTCCTTTAAAAGTAGGTTTTAACTACTATTTTATTTCATAATTTTACTATTTGTGTACTGATTTTAATGAATTCACTTTAGAAAGGTAATAATCTGTAGAATTTACCAAAATATGTATTGACTATTTCAGGGCTGACAAAATGGTAATCAGAATTGAACAAAGTGATATAACGTACAAAATCATCATGTTTTAAGATTTCATTCGCAATGCGCCACCGCTATCTTTGCCGAAAGTTTTACATTTCTTAATTTTTTAGCTATTCTCATATTTCTTGAGACTTAGAATTTAACCACTTTTCCAAATAAGGGCCACCATTGCAGATATTCAGTGCTTACCATAGACCGAGAGCGCGAATAAATAATCAATTCAATAACAAAAATCTAAGAACAGGGTTTATTTTATTAATAATTTAATTGAAACGGTCGATTGTTTAATACATTGGTGAATTTAGCACACAGCAATTAATACAATACTCTTCACAATTAACCCTAAAGGCGGTTTAACATATTTTAAATAATTGAAAAATTGGTGGTGTATTTTTTTTGTTGGTGTACTCAACAAGGATCAATATTATTTCTAGAAAACTTTCTGAATGGAAAATCCTGGGCAATGGATTTTCCATGGTCCACACTGCAAATAAAACGAATCGATTTTCCGGGAAATTGAAATTAAAAAATTACAGAATAAAAGAACTCAATTGATTTCTAGAAATACCCAAGTATCAATATATTTTTTATTGTTTAAACATAACAACGGCCAAAATAATTGTTATGTATTTTTTATTGTTCATTGTTTTTTTTTCCACTAAACAAAAGTTATTAAATTTATGTTAGAATAAAAAATGCGATGAACTCTCTCTCCTCTTATAAGAAAATAAAATTTGGGCACGTACATTGGTTTTTATTGCTACACCTACAAATGTTGAATTCGAAAGCGGTGAGTGCTTTTTCTGCCAATTGTACATTAATTTTCTCCACGTGCAAGAAAAATAAAAATCTCGTAGAAAGTAAAACCGATTGTGTTGAGCTTAAGGACAAATGGACCGTTTGAAGACAACAACTATGCTGTGGCAGTTACAAACTCTGTTTAGAACATAAAATCTTTGCATTATAACATTTATGAGGTTTCGGTTTAAAAATTCAACTTTTATTTTGCTTCATTTGGAATAAATGGAGGATGGAAAAGAACGAATTTATATTCAGACGCTTTTAGAGCTTTCCGTATTTAGAAACTTGATTTTATCTTATGATTTGATTGGCCAGAAATAAAAGGAGTTATACGGTTTCAGTTTTATGTCGTAATGATACACAATGTAGCATCAAAATTTCAATAAAAACTATTACATGATTACTTTACAATTTGGGTAGTAATTTGTACTATGATTGGCTTAACCGGAGGATAATGCGGATATGGTGGGTAGCAGTACCCAGCAATACTCACCCGGACTTTGAGAGTAACTGAGCGTGTGATGTGAAGAATGTCTCTGTTTTCGGCTCATACTCAATTAACACAATTAAAAAAGACTAGCTCTGCATTACTCTGGATCTGGATACCTAGTCATCAGTCACAGCGCTGAGCCATCGTGCTCGAAACGAGGGAGGTATTTTCCATATCCTCTATTTCCGCTCAAGAACAACCTGAGATCGTAACTTCCCAACACTTCGTAACCCATCTACGTTCGAGACAAGTCTGAGGTCCACCCACTCCTAACAGAATTGTTTCATTTGCCTTTACTTTACCGACTCGCAGCGCGTCAACTGCTGCACTGAATTTGTCTTCCCTCTAACATATTCTGGGTGTTAGTGACGAATGCCTTCTCTTGCCAATATCTATGAGTATAATTTCCATGCACGCCGCATCGTTGGATATGGTCCTCTAAGCTGATACAGAAGAAGTGCGCGTGCATTCAAATGCAAACTGACATATAGTTACGTAAACGGAACGGACGCAACGCAAAAGTTGGTCTACTTTCAACGCAACTTTGCCGTATTTTCGTATTGCTGTAGTCTCAAATATCTAAACAAACAGCATACACAGCAGATACATGCCCTCGTCGCTTAGATTTTTTGGTTATTTGTAAAAGACTAGACGCAATCCAAGCTCGCAAATGATTGTCAAGGCTCCCATGCACGGTCAAATTGGTTGTACATCCAGAATTTCATCAAACCCATAAGAGCAACGAGTTTTGGTCGGCCGACCGGCCGGGCCCATAATCGATAGTTTTGGTTGTACATCCGCCCTTCGATGTACATCCAATTTGACCGTGTGTGGGGCCTTAAGTGAAAATTCGTCGCATACACCGCACGCACGTATCTTTTTTAATCGGTATGCGGTCCACTTTTTTCTGCTGTTAGCCCTCTAGCTCAATGCTGCTGGCCACACTGGCACTGCGTAAAGCTAGACTGAGCCATCAAGAGGCAACGGATCGGTTGGAACCCCCATTTTGGAAAGCATTTTTGGAAATGCTGCACAAATAGCAGAAGATTTATACGCTATGCCCTCCAAGTGTGTTATTACATTAAGGCTCTGGTTGTTCATCACTCCCAGGTGCCTTAACGCGAGCTGTGAGCCATTGATCTGCTCTAGATCTTGATTCTTACGGATACCTATTTTCACAGTTTGCTGACCAGCACGGTTACAGTTTTGTGTTCAGCAAACAGTAGGCCAGTGCTTCCAGGGCTTTAATATCTCAGCTAGCTTCATTCATACATAGTTCGATCTCATCGAGGTCATCATAATTACACATTGTGATCCACAGGAGAGGTCCCGTAACACCACATGTTCTGTACACCATCGACCCCTATTGACAATGAAGTATCCAACCTTCTTTCCTTTCCAGCAAAAGTTGTTACCAAATAACAATTTCCAAGGAGGGGATATGTTTGTCTGACGACTACCTAACCGGGCCCAACACGTTCCGCCGGCCCTGGAGCCTTACAGTAGAAAACTATGAATTTAAGAAAACATGCATAAACAATGTATTAAACTTAAAAAAAAAACCAAGAACAAATTAAAGATGCAATTACGTTCCAATTCATTAAATATAAGTTATGACTGCCGAGTTCTTTTTGAAAATCAATATTTCATGAAATTGCAATGCGCCCAATTAAAATTTCCAACGCCAATCCTCTTAAAAGTTCTTGTATCACAGGTACCTCCTGTAGAAGTTCATGTCTAGTGTGACACAAGGATATTTAAATATTTTATTGGGTATGGTCTTTTTCCTTTCCAGAATAAATAATTATTGGACTCATTATGGCTGAGCAGATATGAGTTTATGACCTGAAATGAAGGTGAATAAAATATTAAAACAATTAAAAACTTTTTTTATATACCTAATATAAGAAATAGAGTAGTTTTTAAATTCTTTTATTTAACTTCAATCCTGACTGATCAAATCTTTGAAGTTAAATTTGACCCACTTCCCGGTTTCGGATAGAGCTGAAATTTTGCATACACGTTTAGTTTGGATGACAATGCAATCTGGCCATTTTGTAAAAATATCAAGATGGCGGTTCCAAAATGGCGGCCGATTTTTGAAATTGTGCTCCGCGGCCCTCTGACATGGGTATCAAATGAAAGGATATGACAGGTAGAACACAATTAGCTATGTGGCTTCATTCCAAATTCAAAATGGCGGCCTACACTAAATTGCGGAAAGCTTATAATAGACTAAAAAGTAGAAAATATAACCGATCAACTTCCAATTTTGCACACACTCGTAGTTCGGGTGATAATTAATGTGTATGAATGATGAGATGAATAGTTGAGTTAAGGGTGAATTGAAAATAAAGAAGCAATACACGTTACAAAAAATCACTAACAAACACAGAGATGCTACTGTCAACTAAATTCAACTACTCAAATACTGAACTCATGTCCGTATGCATAATTTCAACTCAACCCAGGTAGCAGAGCTGAGTCGAGTTCAGTCAACCTTTACCCAACTCGACTCCCGTTTACATGTAGTTAGACTTGGGTTCAACTTGAGTTGAACTCATCATTTATAAGTACTAAATGCAATCTGACCTTTTTGTAAAAAAATCAAGAAGACGGTTCCGAGATGGCGGCCGTTTTTGCAATTATGTTCCACCGAGCCCACGACATGGGTATCAAATGAATACAGTAAACTGTGTGACGTAATTTTAAATCTAATAGAATTGCCATCATAAAATGGCGGAATACATATAATAAACTAAAAAGTAGAAAATAAAATAAATGGTTAAAAAATTTTTTTAAAAAAAATTCTTTTAATTAACTAAAAAATGTACTGAAAAGTAAAAAATAAAAAATATTTAAAAGAAAGCGTGAAATTTCAATTTTAATGAAAAAGTTAATTAAAAGAATGGCGCATTTTTCATCATTTTTCTTATACAGCATCAGGCTACCGTAAGTGAAATAGGGCATTACCGGGGCCTTCGCTAGTCGAATACGTAAGGCAGGAGGCAATAGATTAGAGGATACCCAAAGTTGGCGAAGGCTGGCATAAACCCTCGAAGCATAATTCTTGTTTGGTTACAGCAGCTGAATTTGGAGTCGAACTCGACTCCCAGATTTCTTACAGAGTCAATATAGGGTAAACCATTAATTTTAATTGGGAACAGATTGTCGCTGTCAATAGGAGTTCTGCTGCTGACAAGGCAGAACGACCTGATAGGGTTCAGCAGTAATTTATGCTGAACTGATCATTCAGTCACGCGTTTCAGATCACTGTTTAGCTGAACAGTGCAATCCTCGACAGTTCAAGAGGTTTGTTTAAATAGATCTGCACGACATTGGCATATAAATGAGTCGAGGAATGTTTTACTACATTTGGAAGGTAATTTATAAATTGGCTGAAAAGCAAGGGGCCCAGGATAGAACCTTGAGATACTCCACAATGAAGAAGCGCAGGTTCGGTGAAAGATTCTTGAATCCTAACAATTTGAGAACTGGAGAAAACTTTCAAAAAGTTGAAGTTACCTTTAGGATGTTAGGTGTTGGGTCATCCGTTCGAATCTCTTTATCCATTGAAGAAGGTCGATGCAATTTTTTAGGCCTATTTAGACGGTTCGCTTCCAGAAACGCTCCTCACGAACTCACCTTAGCGATGCGGTTGATTGAAGCGGATCTCAGACAGCCACACGGCGTGTTTTATGTAGTCGAAGGCCGAGCACCGTCATCAGCGAAGCAGTGAAGAGGGTTGGAGGGAGTTGAGAGCAGATCGTAAATGAAGATTAGGAAAAGAGAGAATTGATCAATGAGGAACACCGAGCGAAATGGTGTGGGGATTGGATACTACCTTGATTGAACGACCAGAAAGGAAGCCTTTGTCAGGTCCAGTGGATTTAATTCTATATGTACCTCGCGAGTCCTGAAAAACAACCCCGTCCATCATCTAAACAGCCAATACTCTTTACTAATCAGAATTGGCTGCCCAGATAATGCAATTTGAAGTGGTGTAAAAGTAGAATTGCAACGAATTGTCGATATCCGGTAATACATTGGTTGAATGACCAAACGCTTAAAGTGAATAAACCTGCTTTATGTATCACAGCAAAAAATTGCTACAGTTTCTTCACCTTCTTCAATGAAATAGACTTATATCAAATTGACGTGTGTCACTTTAACTTGCTGTTAAAAATAAATGATATTTTGTAAATTCCTAAAATAATAAATATAAGTCTGTTGTTGCCGGTTATTTATATCTTTTAATGCTTGTGTATCTAAAAATTAAAATGACTAAATAAAATACAATTTTTTACTATATATCGTTAAATTTTTTTGAAACAAATTCTCTTCTTTGATTTCCTAAAATTTGAGAAAACAAAAACAAAAAAATTCATTCATTTATACTATAATAAACTACAAATAAAGTCACAAGAGGAACAAACTTATCGCTGCGGGATCTCATTAAATCTGTCAGCAAGAAATTAGTCGTCTCCCATGTAAAAGTTGCTGCATTAAAAATATATTTCTTCCTCTATAAACAGTTCACTCCACTTGTTGGTGGTGCGAAAGGAGATAATTCCTAAAATTTCATTTATAACCATACAACAGTGATGATGATAATAATAATAATATAATCAGAGAGCAACAAAATGACAACACACGCAAACCGCGCGAAGGAAATAAAACCATCAAACAAAAAGGAAAAAAATCACACAAAAATAAAATGCGAAAAGCATTTTTAAAAATAGAGCAGAGCACAAAATAACAACAAAAAGAATTTTATTTACCTTAATGTTTAATCGGCTGTTAAAGTAGTTGTGTGAAAGGCTGCTTTTGTAAGGAGTGAGGGGGCAACCCCCAAGGTGAACACGGCGGCCAAGTTAGGCCTATTGTGTACGTACCCCACCAGCGAAACAGACTAGCAACCTTCCGGATGAAGACAAGAAGGTCTTTAATTGACGAAGACCGGACTTGAACAGGACTCAAAAACGCTCTGATAAACGTTCTTCTAAAGCCTGCACTACACATCGAAAGATACATCCGGGAGATGATCCACAGATGCATCCGGGAATAAATCCGCGAGCCGTCCACACGTCCGCGTATCAATCAGTCTGTGTTGATCATCGGAAGACGCAAGACATCAAAAAATCGTCCACCTGCATTAAAAATGCGCACAACATTGATGCGTCGGCAGATGTGTGGACACAAGCCTTGCGTTCGCTCTGACGCCTGGCTCAAAATCCGTCAAGAATGGATTCAGGACAGACGTATCTCCGGATGTTAAATATTGTCCGGAGACGAGCAAAAACCCCCTCTACACATCGGCGGATGTATCCAGGGCTGAGGCATCTTCCGATGTGTAGAGGAGGCATAAGCCAGATCAGAGCAGGACATTCACAAAGAAAATATGTGTGGAAGTCTCGTCGCCTTCCATGCAGATTCGGCACTTCTTGAGACAGTCCTAGGTTCTGGAGGTGATATCGCAGTCCTACATGGCCAGTCAGATAGCCCACCAACAGCCTTAGGTCCGCTCTGTTTAAAGTGATAGTGTGCCCCTTAAGGCAAAGGGTCTTATAAGATCTTTAGCTTGTCTAAGACCTGGGACTGACTCCCAATAGGCTAGGTGCAGTCCCTTAATCCACCCCTCTATTAAGGACTTGGAGGTGGACCAAGAGATGCCACAGAAGGGTTCTGGGCCCTGGATCAACGTCTCAGACCCCTCCCCTCGCCCGGGGAACCACCAGAACGAGACCTCACTTCTTCTGGTCAAGCTCTGGAGGACGTCAAATCACCCTGCTACTATTTTGGAAGAGCACTTCCACGTTGAGAGAGCCTTGATTGCAGCTTGGCTGTCAGAAAAGATTTTAATGTTGGCGTCTTTCAGACCTTTCTCAAGGTTGAGTCTAGCGCTAACCTGTCGTTCCACCAGGGCACTTTACGCGACGACTGAAAGGAAGAGACAGTGTTGCTGCCATGGTAGGAAGAGATCAGCACACTAGTTAAGAAGAGATCAGCACGCACTGAGCTGATAGAAGACGCAAGAAGGTCTGATTTCGAGTTTTCTTACGAACCAAAGAAGAGGCGCGGATATGTGGGAGGCCCAGAATGTCAAATCTAATGGGCAGATGATCTGCCAGTGAGGCCAGTTTTCAATCCTGTCGGAGAGAAGCCTGCTCGTGAAGGTGAGGTCCAGCACTATTTGCAATATCTATGTTATTCATAACAAGAAATTCTAGAAGACACTCACCCCTTTGGTGTACATCGATACTCCCCCAGATGGATTGGTGACCATTTACATCGCAGCCGATGACGAATTGCCGGTTCGTATTGCGACAGAACTCAATGAATCTCCTGGAGTGGTACTATTGCTACATCGCCCGGAAAGTATGCGGACGTAAGGACGATTTGTTGGAATCCGTTGGCTTTGGGAACCGAGATCTTCACAAGATTTCTAGAAATAAAGTTGGTAATGGAGAGATGAATGACACGATTGTCAATTAAAAGGGCAGCGCGAGGCGCCCCGCATCTCCGATTATATACTAGTTTACTTGAGCAGGTGGTAAGTCCTGTGACTTTGCCATTGGTTACCCAAGGCTCCTGAATAAGAGCAAGGGTAAGATGCCTCTCCGCGAAAGACCTGCACATGGTGGAGGATGCCCCTTTTGTATGGTGCAAGTTTACTTGGAGTGCCTTTGCGCTCATTTTATCTCCAAGGAGCGTTTGACAAGCCCGGTCTTCTTGGCTTGTCTAGGGCAGTTTGTCCTACCGCCTTTGCCCTTGGGGGTTCTGATTTGCCTCGTGTTCCGACTCCAGGGGTGGTAGCACGTAAGTTGTTTCAATCGACCTCTTCATACAACAATTCAAGTGTTACAAAAATAATTGTATAAAGAGGTCGATTGAAACAACTTACGTGCTGCCACCCCAGGTTAGGCAGGTGTGTACTTTCTCCGCCCTGCAATTAGCTCTAACGCCAGACGGACCTGGAGTCGTTGCAAGCGCAGCTCTGCCGTCAGATGACCTTATGGTCAAGGTAACGGCATTACTGCAGTCGTCGGTGACAACAGAAGCATTAGAAGGTGCCATTTCAGACCCTGTGGTCTGAGCGTCACACGACGAACCCTGCCTTTGTGGCTGCTTCTTTGAAGGATCTTCATCCTTACGGATTAGCCTGGTGTGGGCGAATTGATAGGCCATTTTCCCCTTCAGACTACTTAACTTAGCCATGGAAGCGGTGTCCACTACCATGACCAAGTGAAGGGTATTGTCATTTACCCACCTTTGGACCACTTTCCACTTATCAGCGGGAACCGAATTTTGTGCGGCGATAGTAGCCAGCTTTTTCTTGTTGCTTAAAGTAGCAGTTTGGGGAAGTAGCCACGTATGACGTGAGACTGAGGGAAATTACCCTCTTTTGGGTCAATGGTGATGAATGTACTCAATTGAAAGGGGTCAATTGAATGTACTTAATAAATTAAAAACAAATCTTAGTTAAAAATCAACTCATAGTCCGCATCCAAGCAAGCTTCGACGTGCAAAACTGCAAAGGAAAAGTTATTAAACATACGCCGATCCGAATAGAAAAGAGGACTTAATTTAGTCGTTCAAGTAAACCACGCTTTTAGTTATCAAACGACTCAATGTCCAACCGATTTCTTTTCAGATAAAAATGAGCAAGTAGGTGCCAATCGGTATAGGAGTTATTAAGGTTTAAATAGTAATTAAACACTAAAATAGAAGATGGACTGCCAGACACTTGACACCAGTCTCAAACGGAGGCGAGTTGAAACTGGTCCATTCAACCCAACTACGCCTTCTTATCTGGGTCAAGTTGATTTTTCGCTTCATATACACTGGTTGAGTTGTAATGGGGTTGAAGTGACATTTGTGTTTTTTGTTAACTATCCGGGAAGTCCGCCTTTGGCGTTAGTTTTATCTTCAGTGTTTTTGCGCTTGCACAGGGATAACAAATTATTTCGTTCTGAGTTTTTACGTTAAATGAGAATTTCATACAAAAATTTGAGGTTATGTTTTGATTTCAATTCAACTGTATTTCAACCCAAAGTGAACTCATCTTGACATTTTATACGGTGGTCGAAATTTCAACTCAACCTCGACTCAACTTTTCAATCTAGTTATAAACGGGATAATTGTAGATATCTTTGCCCAAAGTTCCCCAAGTTTCTGTCCTGTCCGAGGTTGTGTCGTAGCCGCTGGTAGTCGCATATATAGTTGGTTATCGATTCGATACGACGGTTGAATTTTAACTCGCCAAAAAATATATTCGGAATTTAGGCGATGGCAGCCCTACTCCTCACCCATTCTCCAATAACTACACACGCAAATTGCGCGCGAAGGAAATAAAACCATCAAACAAAAAGAAAGAAAAAAAAAAATCACAACAAAAATAAAATCCGACAAGCATTTTTAAAAATAGAGCAGAGCACAAAATAACAACAACAAAATGAATTTTATTTACCTTAATGTTTAATCGGTTGTTAAAATAGTTGTGTGAAAGGCTGTTTTTATTTTAAACAAAAATTGCTCTTTCGCAGTTCCTTGTTGGTGAGAATTGTTTGTTGCAGCGCAAAACTTCATTACTATTAAAATAGCCCGCTCTCGAATACTTTCGTTATTATTATTCTGTTTTTGTTACTCATGGATATAAGAAGAATATCAGCTGGCAGTGCATTATTATTTTTTATTTTTTATATAATTATGTATTATTAATTCATCAAGTTAAAATTCCTTATTCAAGTTTTGTTTCGTAGAAATATTTGGTGAATACTACTAGCAAGCTTGGATTCTTTCATTTTTGTTATGGTTTTTGTTTTTATTTTTATTTTTTTGCACACACACGCAGATTTTTGACTTATAACACGCTTTTTTTTGTTTATTAAAATAACTTATTAATAATAAATAAAATTACTGTCAGGTATAATAATATTATTTATCAAGCGCATTAAACATCTTTTTGTTGTGTTTGTTGTGCGCTTCTAGTCTTGCTACTTTCCGCGTCTGTCTCTCTCTTTTTCATAAATCACAAGTATAAATAATTAAATATATTTTGTTTTTATTATAATTTTTTAATAATATAAATTTTTTTTTATAATATAGAAATTTCTAATCACATAGCACATCACTATCACATTTTTTTTTAAGTCGTAAAACGTAATATACTGGATTTTACTTTTTATTAAATCTCTAAATATATAATATATAATATAATATAATTTTTGTTAAAGCTATATTTTTCTTTCCTTTAGATTATTTATTAATTTAATTACTATTACTATTATTGTAAAACTTCATTTTTTTTTTAAATTTACACAATATTCTTGTATTGTCTACACATTTGAAAATACTATAATATATTATTTATGTTGATATATATATTGTTAGTGGCTTTTTATTTCTTGTCTTTTCTTTAAATAATTCACTCGTAAATTCTTTTAGGAGTACACAATTATATTTAGTGTGAGAGTAAATTTCATTGTTATTTTTGTAGCGCGGATATCACTGAAAAATATATTTTGAATTTTGGATTTCTCTTCGGTTTTTTTTTGTTATTTGTAAAAAAGTGTATATCTCAATATTTATTGTAAAAATTTAACAGAGAACAAAAGTTTTCGGTTTCTACCTTTTAGTTTTTATCTTTCAAACATTTTTTTTTTCTTATTATTAAAAAAACAAAATGTTTGAAAAAGAAAAAAACATAGAATATACTCGTTGTATATATACTCAAGGATAAAAAATTCGCAAGCTGTTAGTCATAGAACATTGAATTTTAAATGAAGCTTCATATTTATGTAAGTTGAAACTTATTTTGTTTGTATAGGATCACGTGAAGAAAAATTGATTGCTTTGGGCCTTTTCACAATGCAAGAAGCAGAGACCAAGGGGTTTTTTTCTTTTTTCTTTTTTTTTTACATAAAATTAAGAAGAAAAATATTCATGGGGACAATTTTTTTGACAAAAAAAAGAAAAAAAAAAGGTACTTGCGCATATATCATGCTTGGTGTTGAATATTGGACAATTTTGTAAATCTGCTAATTTTATATGATATAAATCATATGGTTTACTGGATTTTTTTATGATATATGTACCAACCTGGGCAATTTATGATATACCAACAGTGGGCAACCTCAATCTTTAGAAGAAATTATCAGTCTTACTCTCGTTGTCGAGTGCCGTAACAAATGTCACTTCGACCCGCAAATGGTATTCTTATTGTCAATCTAAGTGAGACCCGACGACTAGATCGACAATTGTCGAATTCTGATTGTCACTAGGTGGAAGTGTCAAGTGACAATTTTGTCGATACGTTTGTATGTATGTATCGACAGTTATATCTTTAGCAGAAAAAGCAACTGAAAAAAGGTAAACAAAAATTCTTTTTTGTGTGTTTCCCTTAAAAAATGATAGAAAATTAACATCCGAAAACCAAAATACAAATTCTTACGCTTATTTCACAACAAACGTCGCACTCTTAAATATATCAAGCTCAATGTGTTTCATTTCACAACGTTCCTCGTAGCCCCGTCACTCGCCTTTCAAACTGACGTGACACCGTCTAAGACAACTCTCACTTGACTTGAGTGATTCGACAATGAGAATAAGGCTGAATAAATAAATATTTTTCGGTTTAATTCGTCTAGTTTAAATTGAATACTAAACGCACATAGCAACATGTATATTCTTAATTTAGTACTAATGTTAAAACTTACATCTATTGGGGGTTCCGGTTTTATAGGCAAGAAGTCGCAGGGAAATTTGTTTTTTTTCTCTCACTTTGCCTCAAATTTGTTAGACACATTAACAGAATCATAACATCGTTCTCAGGGGTCTGAGAAAATTATGAGAAATTCCCCTTCTCATTAACTTGCAATTAACATAGGCATCACAATCTTTATACGAAAAAGCGACGGTAAAATGAATCTTGAGTTTAGTATCTACATTATACATAAACCGGTTTGAGTTGATGACCGAGCGAATTGATAGTGTGATTTATCCCAAAGCATCTTTCATTTCAAATTTTTATTTTTTGAGCCAGTACAATGTCGTACTGTAAATAAAGCGAACTGGCATTGCAATGTCAAAAAGACAAAAAAAAAAAAACTGAAAAGCAAAATACAAATGAGTAGCTTTTTTTCCGAGGTTGATTATAATATGAGTAAGTAAAAACTCTATGCCTCTATAATGTATATTTATATTTTACAATCCTCACCTCACCAACGCCCTTCGTATTAGCAACCCCACCTCGCCTCAGCCCAAATTGGATATATGTATTACTGCCGCAAAGGAAGTAAGAAAGAAGAAACCCTTGTCTCTCGACTACGTATTTACAATCACACCTCGCCTCATTTATCTCGATACATCAGTAGGATATTATTTTTGAACCGGCATTTAAAAAACTGAGGCCTCAGTACAATGTACCATATTGTAAGGGGCAAATGTACTGCCTCGTGTAAGTCTGACTCAACTTTATAAGAATTACAGGTCACAAAAAACGTATCAATTGACTACTACGGCCCACGGGAAAACAGTAAAAACTTTTCTGGCCCACGTTATACCCTTGATATAGACGGTAGACCGTAGACTTGAATCTTTCAATATGTCTGATTTCATATTTTGAAATACTACAATATATTTTAAAAATATATATTTAAAATTATTAAATATCATACCATTCAAGCGAAAGGTAGGTTGTAACTATATTATTTCTTTATATTATCCCTTTCTGTTGATGAGATCATGGCGGGTCTGAACAATCTTGATATCAAAAAAGGTAATGGTCCCGACAATCTCCCTCCTATTTTCCTGCAGCACTGCTCGCAACATATCGCGTTTCCTCTTTATCGCATCTTTAACAAATCTTGATCGTTAGGAAAGTTTCCCAAGCTGTGGAAGAAATCCTACCTAACGCCAATCTATAAATCCGGTGACAAGCACTCGGTAGACAACTATAGGGGCATTGCCATTTTATCATCAATTCCTAAGCTTTTTGAAAAACTTGTTCATGACAGGATTGCGCCTCTTATCGATCCATACCTAAACGAACAACAACATGGATTTCGGAAAGGACGTTCAACAACTTCTAACCTTGTGGTCCTTATTTCCGAATTGCTATGCGGTATGGAGAGCGGCCATCAATTGGATGCTGTGTACACTGATTTCAGCAAGGCCTTCGATCGAGTGGACCACGCCATCCTAATCGCAAAACTATTAAAGTTTGGTATATCAGGTTCTGCCCTGGAATGGTTAAAATTATATCTGAACGGAAGAACACAAGTTATCAGATTCCAAGGATTTCTATCTAATGAGATCGAAGTAACCTCTGGCGTTCCTCAGGGCAGTCATCTCGGTCCCCTTCTCTTCAATATTTTCATTTCGGTCTTTCCGATAAATTAGTAAATATTCCACATCTCTTTTACGCGGATGATCTCAAAATTTATAGTGTCATTGAGACCCAAACTGATGCTTCCTTCTTGCAGACAAAGCTCAATGCCCTACACGACTGGTGCACCATGAACAAACTGCAACTTAACACCAGCAAATGTCATGCAATTACCTTCTCCCGCTTAAAAAACACACAGACCCATAACTATTATCTCAATGGCATAATGTTGAATCAGGTTGATCATATCGTAGATCTAGGCGTCGTCCTAGACAAAAAACTCAATTTCAACCTGCACTACGATAATATAACCGCCAGAGCCAACAAACTTCTTGGTTTCATTAAGAGGAGAGCCAAAGAATTTGGTAATGTATGGGTCACAAAAACACTCTTCTGTTCTTTAGTCCGCCCTATCCTGGAATATGCGTGTCCTATCTGGGATCCTATATTCCAAGTGAGCAATAGGAGGATCGAATCCATTCAAAAGAGATTTCTTCTTTTTGCCCTGAGACATCTACACAACCCCCATGACTACCAAACCCTGCCGCACTACTTGGACAGGCTCAAAGTGCTTGATCTCATGCCGTTGTCTAGCAGGAGGAAACTGCTCATATCTTGCGTTGCCTTTGACGTCCTAAGTGGAAAGCTTAAAATGCAGTTTCTGTCGGACAGAATCAAATTCAATGATGTAGTTCGACACACACGTCACACTAAACTACTTAGGGAATATCCACACCGCAACGATTACGCAAGGAACGAGCCCGTCAACAGATGCTGTATGGTTTTTAATAGCCATAGCTCCTCTTTCTCCCCTTCCCTAAACAAGGCATCCTATAAAAAAATACTCAAATCCCTACTAACATAACCCCTTCTCTGACAATAGTAGGTTTTTAGTAGCTATCAGTAGTTATAGTAATATTATATTATACATATTATAAAAGATACACTATGTTTAATCTAAGTGCATATATGTATACCTAGTTTAAGTGTGCCTTGTTTGGCGAATAATAAATAAATAAATAAATAAATATTTTATATCCTGTGTTTTAGTCTATTATAACTCTTCCACCATTTGGTAATGACCGCCGTATTAGATCTAAAAGTACTGTACTATACTCGTCAAACACTTCCATTTGATACATACACCGAGGCGGTTGTAAAGAAAAAGGTAAAGCTAAATTAAATTTTGAAAAGGCTGTGAACCAGTCGAGGTTTCTTCAATTTCCAGAAAGGAGGAGTTCCTTCGAACAGAACACAGAACACAGAATTTCTCTTGGAACTGCAGCTCATCAACCATTATCACACAAAATCAGTAATGAGCATTATCATTGATAATTGCAAACATGTGAATCACGAGTAAGACTGACGGATCAAATACGTAATAAAAAAATACTTGTTCTAAAAATCTTCCTGATTTTAACCTCAGCTCGAAATATTTTCGTTGAAATTTGCACATTCTTATACATAACAGCAAAAGGTTACAGTAACGCCAAAGCTATTGTTTAACCCATGCCATTCCTTTGATGCTCTCAAGTGTATCTGTTGGAATTGCACCTAAAAATTGAATTGCTTCAAGTACCTGAATTATATTTCAGGGAAAGGAGCTCTGTAACCAGTGCCCTTTCTACAACTCGATCTGTAAAGGTCTTTTGTGTATCCCCTGCAATAGTTACTTATTCAAGAGCTGGAATTAGGCTACTAATCAGCCTTAAGATAATACTTGAATTTGTGTTCCATTTAGGCTCTTTGTCTGTGGAACGAGAGCTTCTAGTGCAAGACAATTGCAGAGGGCATGTTCTAGGATTTCGGGTTTGTATCTAATAGTATCTACAAGTGTCGGTATTAATTTGATGATATCTGACAAGAGTGTGTTATGTGATAACGATTTGCTA
This sequence comes from Thereva unica, assembly GCA_949987705.1. Lineage (NCBI taxonomy): Eukaryota > Metazoa > Arthropoda > Insecta > Diptera > Therevidae > Thereva > Thereva unica. The sequence continues at coordinate 124,933,263 of OX465282.1, forward strand.
AGATTCCGAGTTAATGTTAAGTAATCTCGAGAAATTTCTTGGCTTGTACTCGAGCAGGTATAATGAATTTTTTTGGGTTGCTTTATACCCAATACATGGATGAATGGAGATAATTGGACAGTCGGATCTTCATGCTTTATGGATCCTATTTTAGGACAACTCGAGCGTTGAAGAAATCAATGCATATGTTTATGAATTTTGCTTTCACTATACATAGGGCCCTATTCTGATTCTCACTTTCACGGCGAGTGACTACCCAAGACACAATTTTACATTACACTTTTTATTTGAAAATGTGTCTTGGATTGTCACTCGCCGTGAAAGTGAGAATCAGAATAGGGCCAATAAACTGAGGGCTGCTGGGACCTCTAGTAAAATGTCGAAATATGGTCTCTACGCGTTCAAATATTCATAATGGAGCACTTAACTGTTGTACAAAATTTCAGCGCCTTAGGTCCAGCGTTTCGGGCTGTGCTTTGTCAGTCAGTTCAGTTACTGTTTTATATATAGAGAGATAAGTAAAAAATGAATACTAAGCCAATACGAAACTTTTCGCACTTTGAGCAGATGCTGGCTGCGTCTGTTCTATTAAATTGAGGTCTGACTGTTATTTTCTTCAATCATAAATAATAAATAAGAAAAAACTGAATTTTCAACTTTTACGAAATTCTTCCATCGACATCATATTTGCGACAACTTTTGCGGCGTGCTGACTGGCCGTGTTCCACAGCTATGCGGTCTGACCACTTTCTCACGCTTTTTTATACTATAATCAAGCTAAACACCAATTTTCAACCTTTACGAAACTCTTCCAATGCATGGCATTTTTTAACACGTTCCAATTCCCCCCCTTGCCAGGTGTTCCACTACCGAACCTTGCGAGTGGGGCTGACTCATGTAGACCTATAGTACTATTACATACGTAAATATGAGCCTTTACGAAACTCTTACCGAATTTTGTCACCACCTCTCCGACTATATGGAAGAAGTGGAAATAGAAGAGAAGAAGGATAATCGACAAAATTGTATCATAGCTTGGAACCCAACGATTAGACCTACGGGGGACACCATGTAAAAATCACTCCTTGCACTCTTTCTCAAAGGTAGTGCGGAAAAGAATACAGCACGATACCAAGACCTCTTAGCCTTATATCTCGAAAACTATTTGTTCTACGAAAATTCTGTAAAGGACATTTTTATGCAGGTTTATCTAATGGACAAACTTTACTGAACCAATTAACTACCATTAACAATGATTTTTGTGACCTTTGAAAAGACGTGGACATGAGATTATATGAGACTTTTGACGCATCATATAGAATGCCAAAACAAAGGTTCATACAAATTTTCACCTCCCATTCCGAGGTGAAACCCTAATTTGACTGGACTATTAAGGGCGACGGCGACACAAATTAAAAAACACACCGGAATAAACATCCTGCACAGCCGAGTATTCTGCACACGCACACGAGAATAGCAACACAAACCCATCCCACAGCGGACATGCAACTTTGACAGGCGACGGCTACGAAATAGAACTTGGATTAATTCGGTAGCCGAGCTCGGCGGCGTAGTTATCGCAGTGCTCTGCAGATTGTGCAGCTTCATACGAAAGCGGTGTGTTCTATTCGTTTTTGACAGTCGCTGAGCAAAGCGATTCGTCGGTCGCCCTTAGCATGTTTACAGCCTCATTCTCGTTGTCGAGTGACGTGACACGACCGACTCAAATGGATATTCTCATTGTAATCAACGAAATTCGTATTTAATTGTCGCAAGGTGGCGCGTGAAGTGACATTTTCCTCGATACGCGTGTAGGTATCGACAGTTTGATTCCATCGCGTCTTTGGTAGTCACATCACTCGCCAATGAAAATACCACCGATTATTTTCAGCATAGAATTAGTTAACCAAATAAGAAGCTTCCTGGACTATAGTGGTCAAATATATTTCTATAGTACTGGGACAAAAGTGTCAACAAAAACTAGTTCCAAATATAAGAAATATGATTTTAGAAGTTCTTTTAATTAACAACAAAATCTCATAAGTTGCTTTAGATATGTTCTAATTGTTATCTCACAATTTCTTCCATCTCGATTTCACCTTAACCATTTTCACATAACGAAAACCCTGACATTTGCTATAAACTATATTGAATTGCACTCAGGAAATTATTTATTATTATGAAAAGCATAGAATAAAAACTTAAGTAATGCAATCATGATCCAAACACACTTTAAATATGAAAATATCTAAAAATTCCAATATTTTTTGAACACAGTAAATTTTTTCCCAATAAAAATTCAAAATTATTGTTATTATAATTTTGTTTTTTTGTTTAAAAGCTTTTTCAAGCTCTGAAGTGTGGTAATAAAAAAAATTGTGAATGTTAAACATACTGTTTGGAAAACATGAACATTAAAACACTTTTTCAAGTGTTTTTTTTTGTTGTTTGTAATAAACAAAAATATATGAGATAAACCTCTTTTTTAATAGTGTTTTTTTTTTTTGGAAGATAAGGAAATAAAATTTGTAGGTGTATTTTAATCACATTTGGTCAGCCATTCAGGATAACAGCTTATTTAAAATGCGTAGTAAGCCGTATTTAGTTGCTCCTATAAAGCGAGGAATTGAAGACAGTTTAAAAAAGATTACTGCTTATGTGTGTAAACATAAAAAAAAATATTACGAGAACATTTTTCTTTAACTTTTTAAGGACGAGAGGGAAAGGATGATTTTATACAACAAAAAATTGTTTAAAACCCTCTTATTCAATTTTATTGGGCCTATTAACATTATTTTTTGTTGAGGAAGATTTAAAAATAAATGTGTATACGAAAATGGTAATGGTTATTGCACTTAAAAAGATTAAATATGACATAAAACACTTATGTACGGTAATATATTTTCAAAATGCTGATTGAATTTCGGGGTTTTTACGTATTGAAATGTTCACTTTTTTTTACACATGAAAGGAACAAAAAAAAACATCTAAAAAGTGTTTTTCATGTTTTTCTTTTTTAATTAAAAAGAAGTACAACGAACTACACGAAATTTTACTTTTAGAATTGAAACCGAACACACAAAATACACATTTTCTTTGGTTGTTTTCTTAAAATTATTATATCCTTTCTTTTCTTAAATATTTTTCACATCAAACTCAAACTTAATCGAATATTATCACAAATGCAATATCATAATTTAATTAATTTATTCAGCCGTAATATTATTTTTCAAAATACAAAAAGGATGTATTTCGATTTTGTTTCTTTTATTTTTTTTTTGTTGAAAACAATTATTTTTGTATATATAAATATTATTTTTAAAATAATTTCACATTTCAGGAGCACATATTGACAAAAAGAAATGCAATCACGGGGGAAAAGAATGACGATCGGTCTACAGTAAAAGCGCTTTTCGTACTGAAAATGAAATGGGAAAATGGTTGTGCGAAAATATATATATTTCGAAGAGCAGAAAGCTGTCCCGTGTAATATTTGATTTCTCTCATTTTCCGAAAAGAAAAAAAAAAAGAAAAGTTTTATCCTGTACACGAATATATCCAACACAATCAGAGGGAGCATATCTCGCATACATAAACAAAGCTCTACACACACAACCATATCATCAGGCGAGTTTTCATGATTTTCAGAAAATGTTAAAAAGGACCAAGCTTCATGCTTGGATGAAAAAGGATACACTGTTCTCCTCTCCTCCACACACTTTCAAACCTTGATATGAAAATAAAAGATAAAAATTTCCATCAAAGTAGAAAAAAAATTTATTAAATTTCTATCTAAGAATTGTGATTCCTTCTCGATTCTCTTTCAACAATAATAAAGGATACCTAAACAGGATCCTTTTATCGGGAATAGAATGATGCACAAATACACACTAGAAAAGCAAGAAGAAACAATCAAGGACAACTTGACATAGGTGTAGGTATCTCCATTATCATGCACATTTGTTGTATATAAGGCGAAATTTTTGGTCCTAAACAGACGAAATACATACATATCTACTGCGAAAAGCTCGAAGACGGTTTGAATGGTGTAGTTGGGCTAGATTGTGTAGTCTGAATTTTTAAGCACTACTGCCGTCTTGGGTCTTATGTGTGTAGTGATTAAAGGTGAAACGTATTTATTAAAGATGTTTGAAAAAAAAAACACTTAAATTAAAAAATATGTATAAAATAATAAATAATATACTAAATAAAAAATATTGATCGGGTATCCAGAATAATACACTGGAGTTTAAATCATAATTGCTATCAAACTCTTGTAGGTGGAGAAACTTAAGAGAAATTCATAAATTCACAGAATAACAATTGATTAGGGCCGCAACAATCGTGTCGAACTTAGAACCTCCAAAACGAAGTACTGTATCTCTAACAAAACTTACACAGACTTTCCTTCTGTCTCAGTGGACGGTTTGAAGGTAACGACCGATCCATCTTTTAACATCCTAGGTATAACTTCAACCGAGGATCTGCAATAGAACGATCGTATACTCGAGATTTTTAAACATCTCAAATGCCTTGAGGCTTTTCTTCTTCATCCAATGGCGTTACAGGCCAATTCGAGCCTTGGCCTCCTCTAATCTTTTCCTCCAGTCTTCTTGATTTATGGTCGAAGTTCTCCAGTTCATGTGTGGAGCACTGACGTATAGAATAGACTGCTTATCAGAAAATTTCAATGGCACCAATTCGTTCCATAGGATTTGTGTACCAGCGTAAAGTTTCTGCTGAATTGACGTCTTTCTGATGACGCTTCCAAGTCTAGGTTGAACAGCTTAGGCGCTAGTCCATCCCCCTGTTTGGCCACATGATTAACTTGGAAGGCATCTGTAATAGTGTTCTGAACTCTTACTCGGGCATTTTTGTCGAGGTGAATTAATTGTATCAGACGTACAGGTTTAGCTAGTACACCTAATTCGAGTAGGATCTGAAGTAGCTTCTTTCTCTGGATGGAGTAGTATGCCTGCTTGAAGTCTACAAAGATCTGGTATACGTTAACATTCCTTTCCCAGCATTTCTCTAGGAGTTGTTTTAGTGTGAAGAGTTGATCGGTGGTTGACCTTCATTTCCGGAAGCCGGCTTGGTATTCGCCTAGTAAGCTTTCTGAGATAGGTTCCAGATTGGTTTTATGGAGGTCGTGAATATTTTATATCTTATAGAAAGTAATGAGATCGTAGAGTAGATTATCCCCTTTCTTATGCACGAGTCGTAACTATTTCGGATTCATGAAAGTACGATCATAACCTCCCAGCGGTGGCCACTGGTTACCAGCCTATGAAAGACGATAGGCTAATATGATCGGGGTAGTCCCTTCCAAGTACGGTTGGCTTAAGGCTAATAACCTCATCCAGAAAAAGAATTATTATGGAACGTGCAACATTTGTGTCGTTCAATGTAGGAGTGGTGTGGCTCCGTATTTTAGAATATTGGAGGTTGATTTGCTTTGGTATCTTTAGCAATGGCTGCAACTATACTCTCCCTCCTCTTCAAAATACGAACAAATGCCATAAATGAACAGTCTGTAGCCAAGTACCTGTAAAAATATGAATACATAAAGTAAAAAACGAAACTATTTGGGTTGTTGGCTTGATCCTTTCTGTCCACTCGATCAACTTTTAGGAAATTGACTAGCACCAGGATACGCCAGAGTGGGAAGCTAGTTCAAATAACAATAATATGTAGTGATAAAACTACCAGATTTTTCTATAGAATTGTGCTATTGGTACCTTGAAAATAATGAAAATACGCCTTTCGCAGTGGGGGTGGAGCTATTATAGTGCCCTTCTGGAGTTCCTTTGGTTTTGTCGCGGGGGGTGACGGAATGTTAAAAGTGGGTCAATCTCTAGTGTTTTGAAGTGTAGAATTGCACCGCTTTTGCAGTGAGTGACACATTTGTTGCGAGAGACAAGGACCGGATCCCGGTTGTAGAGCCTTTAAAGAAGAAGAAAACTCATCGACCCACCGTAGGAATCCAGCAGCCTTGAACAAATTTTACCGCTTTTAAGGTTATATCGACATCTACTACAGCACTCACTTGACCTCCCATCTAACTTTTTTGCTTTCAAACCAAACTTACTAGTAGACATTGCGCCATTATCTAACCAACGGTGGGCAGATCAGTGGATCTTTAGAAGAAATTATAAATAAATGTTTTTCGATGCAATTCGTCCAGTTTAAATTGAATATTAAACGCACACAGCAACATGTATGTTCATAATTTAGTACCAATGTTAAAACTTACATCGATTGGGGTAAGTTACACTATGCATTATTTCTTTTATTATCCCATACACAAACCAGGTTTATAGACAAGAGATCGCAGGGAAGTTTGTTGGTTGCCTTAGCAAATTTCTCAGATCCACGCATCCATCACACTCAACAATTATAAAATCGTTCTCGGAGGTCTTCGAAAACTATGAGAAATTCCCCTTCTCATTCGCGTTTATTGTACAACTACATAGGAATCACAATCGTTAAACACAAAAAAGAGACAGAAAGATGAATATTTAGTGTAATACCTACAGTATACACAAACCTGGGGTGGTAGCACGTAAGTTGTTTCAACCGACCTCTTTATGCAAAAAATTTTGTATCACTTGAATTTTTGTATGAAGAGGTCGATTGAAACAACTTACGTGCTACCACCCCTGTTCGAGTTGAGGATACTTGTGATTTACCCCATTAAAACATCTTTCACCTCAAAATGCAGATTAAAAATTTAGTGTAAGACACGATTATAAAATGAATTTAAAAGAGGTGCCTCTCTTTTCTTTTGAGCCAGTCTTCAAATACTGCTATACTTCAAATGAGGCAAGATGCCATTGTAATGCCAAAATGACAAAAACAAGCAAAATATACATAAAAAGGAAAATAAATGTCAATGAAGAGCTATTTTACTAGCTTAAGTCTAATGGCCCCATATACCCTACGGTCCACAGGAGGGGTCTACCTGTACAGGTATGCCTGCACAGGCAGACAGGAGCATTTGTGGGAGTAGACCTGAGCAGTTTTTTGAGCCCGCCCAGTTCACCGGCGCAAATTTGTATATCCATTTTTTGAGTGACATCGTGCGGTGTACCTGTGCATGCATGTGTATATTCCGGTCGCCTGCGCAGATAGCGCTAGTTGTTTTCTTGTTGCTCGTCTTCACTCAAATACATTGCAAAACGAAGTGAAGATCGCTCCGGTATACCGGATCGTCTCCATAAACGAAAACCTGAACAGGTCGCCTCGCCCTAGCTGGTATTGTAATCATCGATCCGGAACCGGCTGTTGGGATAACCACTAGTTTAGTGAAGAAGTTTTTTCGGACTCGGGCACACAGGATTTCGTTTTGACAAGACCCGGCTCGAACAGGCAAGTTTAAGCGACAAGCCAGGAGCATAATAGAGTTGTGTCATTAAAAACTTAAGCAAGAAAAACTATATTATATTTTGATCAGCCCAATCTATCAATATTATGTGTATGTGTGCGCTATAGCGGGGGCACCAATATCGTAAAGCTTCAAAATTTTTCCCAAAGGTCCGTAGGAGTCTCCCAGGATGCACCACGTAGGAGTCTCCCGGAGTCCGATTTCCGAAATTCAAAATATGGCCGCTAAAATTGGACCGAAATTCAAAATGGCCGCCAAAATATGAATTTACCAATTGTAGTCCGATTCTAATGAAAATCGGTATCTGGGGTTTAAAAGTGGCAAATAACAAATTTATGATGAAAACTTATAAATTCAAAATTGCGGGGCCGATGTGGCGCAAGTATTATGCCAATTGTGCTCCTTATTTAACCAATTTATTAACGTATGGCTGAGGCTCTCTAAGTCTTTTACTAATCTTTATTTTTGGTGAGTAGGTTACCTATTTAAGGATATTTTATGTGTGTTTATTTTACCAGAAAGACCCGAGAGGATCTTACTAATCCTTACTGCGAAAGTAACTCTGTCTGTCTGTCTGTATGTTACGCTTTCACGCCTAAACCGCTGGACCGATTTTGATGAAATTTGCAACAGACATAGTTTAGACCTTGGAGACGGACACAGGCTACTTTTTTTGGAGAAAAAAGGGTTGAAGGGGGTGAAATGGGGTTCAATAAGTTGTAAGGGGATTTTTTTTCTTTACTTTTTTTCTATTGTATAAAAAGTAACTGACTGACAGACAACGCACAACCTAAACCGCTAGAGCTAAAGGGCTGAAATTTTTGACAGTGCATCCCTAGCGATTTTTCGAAATTCATCCCCTAAGGAGGTGAAATAGGGTTTACCCAAATCGCTGGAGCTATAGGGCTGAAATTTTGACAGTGCATCCCTTTAATGACGTGGACATCCACTAAGAAGCGATTTTTCGAAATTCATCCCCTAAGGGGGTGAAATGGGGTTAACCCACACCGCTGAAGCTGAAGGGCTTTAATGTTGACCGTGCATCCCTATAATGACGTGGACATCCACTTAGGAGCGATTTTTTGAAATTTATTCCCTAAGGGGGTTAAATGGGGTTAACCCAAACCGCTGGAGCTGAAGGGCTTTAATTTTGACAGTGCATCTCTATAATGACGTGGACATTCACTAAGAAGCGGAAGCGACTTTTCGAAATTCATCCCCTAAAGCAGTGAAATGGGGTTACCAAACTACTGGAGCTATAGGGCTGAAATTTCGACAATGCATCCCTATAATGACGTGGACATCCACTAAGAGGATTACTCGAAATTCATCCCCTAAGGGGGTGAAATGGGGTTAACCCAAACCTCTGAAGCTGAAGGGCTGAAATTTTGACAGTGCATCCCTATAATCACGTAAAAATGAATGACTCGAAATTCACTTTATTTAATATTCATTTGTGATTGCTTCATAATTTCTTGCACCCACGTAAATAGGCGAACAAACTTAACGAAGGTTCGTCAAAACCTAAAATGTCACTTCTCTTGATGACATAAACATGCCAATCTCTGCTTCAAAACTTGCAGATTTGTTGAGCAGAGGTGATATACGCAGCAATTTGTTTACCATATTTATTAAAAAATGCACTATAATAAACCCTTTTAGGGATAATAACAGCTGACTTTTTTGTTTGTTTTTTTTTGCTGACTTTTTTTCAGTTTTTATTTAAAGGCGTTGCAAGGCACGCGGGTTTTATGCTAGTACTTAATAAATTCAAAACTGCACGAAAATTGTCTTGTAAACACCAGTTTACATAATTTAATAGTAAAACTTACATGAAGTAAAATTATAGAAAATTCTAATCTAATTTTTTTTTAGAAAAAACAATTTTTTTTAAATTTTAATACATGAAACCTTTATCAGTAACATTTGCAGAAAATATTTCATTTTTAACCAATAATTTATTAATACCACTTTTGTAACTGACTGTTAAACATTTCTAAATCAACCATAAACCAGGTCAAACGTTCTATTTAGATGATGAGTCAACTAATACCTTAAAAGAGCAAGGGTCAAATCAGGAATTTCTATTCGTGTCAATCGGTTACACTAAACAAATTAATCCTGAAATATTGACACCAGAGCATATATAATGAAAATCTGATTTAAGAACTTGTTTCTAAAACCTTTTTATTTATTGGTTTAGAAAATGAGTTAGTACGCGTGCTTATATATGGTAAAGTAATAGTACAATAAAAGATATAGTTTTTGAGATAATCTTAAGATGAATTGTGACGACAAAGATTACAAGCCATAGAATGAAAAATGTATAAAATTTAAAAACATACCAAAAATCTTTGTACAATTTGTGTAAATTACACAATTATTCATGATGTTTTTTTTGTTTTGTTGGTATGTTACTCTTCTATGTTTGTATGTATATAATCTACGCAATTGTTTTGTCTCAATTCTAACTGAATGCGTCATTAATCTAGATAATGTTGATTTATAAGGATCAATTTTTAAAGTTAGTCTTTTTTATACATATATATTGAGAAACTGGTAGGAAACATATAACTAATACTATCAAAGCTTTTTATTATTTTTTTTTTGTGTTTTAAATAAAAATCGCAAAGATTTCCTTGATAGGGAGAGAAAAAACACTTAAGTATATGTATGTTCTTGTTGCAAAAATATATATATTTACAAATGGTAATTATACTAATAGTAACATATTACGCTGCATAATAAGACTACTGCTTTGTGGGGCCAATATTTTTTTTTGCTGGATATACATGTATATTATAATCTAAACTACTACTGCGGAATTTGTAATTGTATTAAAAAGATTTTCTACATATGTACAAAAAAAAAATCCCTAAAATTATTGTGAATGTGTATAAAACTGAGCAAAAACAAGGAGGATTTTTTATATAGAGAGAGGAGTTGCTCAAAAAACATGAACAACATAAAATGTTGATTCATTTTCTGTTTAATCATATAAAATTTAATTTCTCTGATTTAAGTGTCTTAACACTAAATTTTAATACTATGGAATTAAGGAATAAAAGGTAATATCCTTAATCTTAACAACAAGCATGATGTCATTGCAAAATAAAAGGGGATATACTATGTGTAGAGACATCCCAAAAAATTTATTCCCTGAAATCTTTTTCTATTTCTAACTACCTGAAAAACTTCTTCCTATTGAAATTTATTCGTTAATGAAAAGCCCATCAAAAATTTTATCCACAGGATTCCTGTCTTTTATGTGTGTTGTCCTTTTCAGAATATACACAAGATACCCCCATATGAGGTGAAAGAAAGAAGAAAAAAAAAGAATCCCTTTACACAAAAGAAAGGATTCACAAGTTTTTATGTAGCAAGGATATTTTTTTTCTGTGTTTTATTTTTTTTTATTTTTTTGAAAGGGGTTGTGAAAAGCGAAATATATTTTCTTCCCCTTTATATCTCTGGTTTAAGGATATAAGGCCATGCGTTACACGTGCGCAGAATAACAAGTTACAAATACATTTATATATGAAAAAAAAAAAAAATAAATAAAAAGAAAAATCAAAAAAATAAATATTATTAAAATATATATATATATATATATATTCGCACGTGTATGCATTAAATACATACCGACAACATCTCTCTCGCAGGCCAAAGTAGAAGAAGTATAACTACAAAGGATTGTTGCACGACGAGCACGACCTGTGCGAACGTATTTGCTGCTGCTGCTTATATCTTGATTTCATGCTATACTATAGACAGTAGTATATAAGGCGTAGAAAATGTGGGCCATGGGAGAACTGCACAATCAATAACTATGCAATCAAGTGTAGAAATATGACAACATTGGAAGTATATAATAAAAAAAATCTACAAAAATGCAATCTTAACATATCTCCTCTACTTTTTTTTGAATATTTAGAATACGTTTTTATATTATTATTATTATTTTTATTATTATCTAAAAATAAGAACAAATCCCTTTTCCGCACGGTAAAAAGCACAATATTATATTATATATATATTTTTTTTGGGTATTTCTAAAAGCTCTATTATTATTTTTTCTGCTTTTATTTATTTATTTTTAAGCACACTATTTTATTTATTTATCATTTCTCACATAAAAATTGTATATTCACCGTGATATGCTTTGAATTATTTTCACACCACTTAATAAACTGAGGATCATTGAATTTAAACATTTTGTTTATAATAATAATAATAATAATAATAAAAATATGAACACAACAATATTATTCACATAATCCCAATATGAGCTTTACAGAGAGCTTTTTATAGAATATTATATAGAATTCTATCTCAGCCGGATTAAAAACTGCTAAAAACGCTAGAGGGCTGCTCCTGCGGAAATATATATACTATATATATTATTTTCGACCGTACACCATGGCTGTATGCAAACAACTGTCAGTACAGAATGGCACACGATTTGAGAAAAGTTTTTTGGCGTCGTGCTGCTGCTTGCTTGGACATTCCTGGGTATCTCCCCGCGATTGCATGCGTTGTTTTCTTTCTTCAAGTTTTTTTTCTCTACTTCTTTCTATTTCATAAAAGCTATACGTTCACACAAAAGCTAGCTAGCTAGCACGAACAACAACAACCCTACAGGAAAAGTAGCAGCACACGCCATAGAATCTATATATTGTGTAGAATGAGCGTAAACTATATATGGTGTATATTTTCAAAAGTATACTATATGGTGTATGAGTGTACTGAGAAATTAATTTAATCCTATCCAGGAGTATACAGCAAGGATCTCCTGGCTCGACTGAGTTGCCATATCTCGCATACAAACAGGACTATCGAAAATTTCATGATGTTTAAAAGGGATCAACCTTGCCGCCGCCTAAATGCAATTAACTCTCCACGATTGATTTAAGCTTAATAGCGCGCGCTATTTTTGGTCGTGTGTTTTGGGGATTAGCCTTGAAAGTTGAAAAAAAAAAATAAATAAATAAAAATGCCAAGGGTCAAGGTCAATCCCTGATATTAGTGACGTTAAAAATCATGAAAAAAAGAAATATAATAAATGAATCAGCCAGCGCCCCATCATCAGCAACATTTTCCGCACCATTTATATTTCTAGGAAGCAGTCCAACACGATCTATATTTAGTATACTACCTAGCCATTGATAAAACATCATTAGTGTACATCCACAATCCAAACAAATTAAATATCTTTATCGATAGAAGCTCCTTGAGAAAATAATGTGTGGCTTGTGGCTGCTTGCTGAAACATTTTTTTTTTAAATTCTATTAAAAATATTTTGGAGTAAAAAAAAATTTCGAAAACTATTTGGAAAATTTTCGGTCAATACTTATTTCCGGGCGCCATCGTCATCATGGTCTTGAATTTAATTGTCCATTAAATAATTCTGTCCAAAAAATGTTTATACGAAATGCACACAAATAAAATGGCAGATAAAAGATTTCTGTTTTTGTTTATTTATTTATGCACATAAATTAGCAGCGTAATGTACGCACTAGGTGAATCATCTTATCATTAAGCGAACATTTTTTTTATTATGTGAGAAACTGGAGCACAGAGATAGTAGAACTCCTTGTAGATTTTATCATCTATCATCGAACAGTACATGGTTTCTGCACTTATATTTTTAAGCGGTGGTAGAAGAATGGTAAGGAATGATGTAGGTAAATCAAGCAAGGAAGAGTGTTATATCTAGGCAAACTAGCAGCTGCAAGGAATCAAACCCCAACCTCTGAGATGGATATTGGCATAGCTTATTTAATCCTCTCTAAAAATGAACCAGTTCATTTTACTAGTTCATCCAGTAAACAATAATTTCACTGGAAAATCATGTAATTCGGGTCTGTTTTCTAATCGAACCAGTAAAAAGTTCCCTCTAAGAGTAAAAATTTTACTGGTTCAACCAGTGAATTTTATATTACACTGGAAAAAATATGAGTTATATTCTAGAAAATTATCTTGACGATAATAAAGGATTCCATTTAGTATTTTCAATAAACCGGCACCAAGCAGCATTTCAGCACTTAGTTGGGGGCTCTCTTTTCTGCGTTTTACGTGAATTTTTCTGGTTGAGCCGAGAAGTTGACTGGTTCAACCAGCGTATATAAACTAGAAAACACGGAATAGTTACTAATTCGTTTTTAGAGTACCCTGTAAAAAATATTAGAAGTTTTATTAACAAGCAAATACACTCGAAATCGAAATTAGATATTCCACATTTTTAACAATTCCAGATACGAGGGCAGTCAGATAAGTACTTAATCTCACCGCCCGATGGCGCCCCTATCGCAAAAGAAAGACGGCCGTAGACAGCTACTGTCAAAATTTTAGCCGAATCGGACTCGTAGTTTTGTTTTGACCGCGTGTGGAAGCGGGCGTTTCGCGGATTTTAGAAAGAGCAATATCGGTCGATGATCCGATTCCAGTTTTTGGAAGGGAAATCGCGCTGCTAAATCAAAGAGCGCTTGGATGTACGGTGTGTACGATAACTCTTCTCCTCGATGGTAACCGTCAAAAATTGGTTTAACTTGTTTCAACGCGGTCGCACATCGGTTTTTGATGACCCACGCCCAGGTGCCCTGAAAACGGCTACCAAAAGTCTTCGATCTCGTATTAGCAGACCGCCGATTGAAGGCGCGTGAGATAGCTGAGTAGACAGTAGACACCTTAAAAGACCACTGGGGTCATATCCTGCATGAAGAAATATTGGGTATGAGAAAGCTGTTGGTGCAATGGGTGCCGTGTTTGCTCACTCCGGACAACCACGGCCAAATTCGGCCCATCCACCATATTCTCCAGATTTGGCCCCGTGCGACTTCTTTTCGTTTTCGAACTTTAAAAAGTCACTCGCCAGGCAGAAACTTGAGTCGAAGGAGGAGATTATCGCCGCCACGGAGGCCTACTTTGCAGATCCCCAGAAAAGGTATTTTTCAGGCGGGTTAAATAAGCTGGAGCATCGCTGGAGCAAGTATATCGAACTAAAAGGAGACTATGCTGAGAAATAAATCGGTACCTATTTTTTCAAAATTTTCGTTTTTCTTTTGTAGACTAAGTACTTATCACCCTCGTATGTAACATATATTTAAGGGGAGGTTCCTCTGATCGACTCTGAAAAGTTCGTCACTTTGATGAATTTTTTTGAGGTATAAAGAAATGTAATATGAACAAACGGTTTTTTGTACAATGTTTATTGATAAAAAGAGTCCCTAAATTTATTTTTTCCCCCCTCTTTCAATTCAAAATGGCGGCTCCAGCCAAATCGCCGTGAGGCCTTGCGCGCCATGCATGCGTCTGCGCGGTACGTTCCCCAGGGTCGTAGGGGTCACTAAACCTTAAAATTTTTTTAAGTTAGTTAAATAAACGTATTTAGGGGCCCTTGAACCAAAATTTCCGAAATTTTGATAAAAAGAACAGACAAAGTTATCCACTTGAAAATTAAGGTCGTGTTTTGGAGCGTGTTTTGTTTGTTTAAGACAAGCGTAAAATTGTTTATTATTAAAATATATTATTAGTAATGGACCAAGGCCCCCTAAATTGCATTTTACACAAGACTTTAAAATTTCAAGTGAATCCGATAAGTGGTTCTCGAGATACATTGTACCGCGCACTGAAAATATCAAGTCTCCGAAAAACGCGTTTAAAGTTTTAGAACGCGCGGCTAGTTGTACTGCTTT
This sequence comes from Thereva unica, assembly GCA_949987705.1. Taxonomy (NCBI): domain Eukaryota; kingdom Metazoa; phylum Arthropoda; class Insecta; order Diptera; family Therevidae; genus Thereva; species Thereva unica. The sequence continues at coordinate 124,948,342 of OX465282.1, forward strand.
GACAGTTGCACGCTTCTCTTTGAAGCGCTGTAACTTTCTAAAAACTGCATAAAATGCAAAACGGTTTTGGGATCATGTTTTTAACATATTATAGATTGATAATATGTAAAAAAAAAAAAACCATTTTTTCATCGCCGATCAAAGGAACCTCCCCTTAATTCGAGTGAAATTGAATTCCGATTCTATTTCAGTCCACTCGAATTATGGAACACCCCCGATTATTAGGAATATTTCTAAGCTTTTTTACCTAGTAAATATACATTATTTGTGGCACGTAAGAATACAATCAGTATTGGGGCTTTTACTTCATAGTTTTGTATATTTCTGAAACTTTTGTGTTGTAATTTTTTGCCAGAGAGAGAAGAACAAGGAAGAACTTAAAGCTAAAGATTCCAGCCCTTTGCCAATGTGCATGGCCCTGCCTGAAACAAAATATATACACCAAAGGAAAAACGGAAAAGATATTATTATCTTATTATTATTATTAATACACTCGGTTACAAATTTATAAATCCACTCAATAAATGAAGATTTTTCCAATTTCTGAATGGATTCCTGAGAACCTTTTTCTATGAAAATTTTTGAGTTACTAATAAAGAACGTATGCCAGGATCAATGTTCCCTCTAAGCTGCGCGGGTGTGCCGCGCACTAATTTTCCGAGAGTTGCGCAGCCCTTTTAGTTCTGCGCACAATTGTTCGCCATTTTTTTACAGAAATAAGTAAAATTTGCTTGGTTTGCTTATGTCAAGAGAGGCGAGTTGTTGTGTGAATTTAATTCTAAACAAAAAATGTCTGCACAAATTTTCTGTAAGATGTACTGTTACGGAGATATAGTTGAAAAGCCATTTGCACACCTTTTCCAAGATGGCGGCCAAATGAAGGGGCCGCGGACTCCAAAAACTCAAATTTTAACTTACATCGAAAAAAATGTGAAAAAAAAACAGAGGACTTTGCTCATTTGTGAGATTCTCAATGTCCATGAAACCCGATTTTTAAATACCCTTCTTTTATGCCGCTGCACAGTGGTTCAGCCCATAGGTCATAATTCCGAAAAATGTGTACTCGAAAAAATCAATCAAGTTGGTAAATATCAATAGTCCGATGGATAAGCTACCCTCAGGTATAAATATTTCAGCCCTTTTAGTTTATTATCATTTATTTCTCGAGCTCTGAAGTGAACGCATCTGCATTGTTCTAATTCACTATTTTCAGTGACTCACTTTTTTGGTATTTGCCGAAAACAATTCTCGGAATACAGGTGTTTGTGTTGTGTTTTTGTGACATGGAAATCAAAGAACTAGGTATGTACTTTGTATCTGATTATATTTTATATAAATATTGCATGTATTGTTTATAATATTTGGGTGCTACGCGCGGTACATAGATTTTAAAAAATCTTGACTCTCTTACTGATTTGACATAGGCATACAAACAATCGCAAGGTTAAGCAACTATTCGCACTACATACAAAGTAACGTAATAATTGTATATTTTCAAAATATTATAACTTCATCTGCCCTTAGCTGCCCCCAGCTGAGTTACAGAGCCCGACTGTGATTCAGGATTTTTTTTGTTTTTAGCCTTTTGAGGAGCTCCCTGGCCTCCTTAGAGGCAAGGGGGTATTTTTTTGGTATTTTTTACTAATAGTAGGTACCGTTACGAAAATTTTGCGGGGTCTTGGAGCCTCCTACGACCTGTTTTGGGGCCGTGGGAGGCAAAATAGAGGTAAATTTTAGTGCATTTTTAGTGCATTTTATGATGCATGTACTAATCGATGTAATTAGAGCCCCAGGTGAGGTGCAATGACTTTTTTTTGATTGATTATGAATTATTACAATGTAATTAACTAGTTTTATAATTTAGACATGGGTGGCGTGCATAGGGTGCATATGGGAGGGGGGCAAACTTTGAGGACCCTTTTTGACCCCTTTAGAGGGAAATGCAGATTTTTATATTATTTTTGCGTAATTGTACGATTAATTACGAAGATTTTCCGGGGTCTCCGAGCGACTGTGCGACTATTGATTCAGGAATACAATGGTACAATCTACCGGCTTCAGTCCACAAAGTCCTCATACATGGATCTGAAGTTATTAAACACGCGATATTGCCAATCGGGGAACTCTCCGAAGAAGCAGCTGAATCTAATAATAAAATCCTCAAGGAATGCCGCCGAGATCATACTCGAAAAATGTCACAGGAACTCACAAACATGGATTTAATAAATAGGCTTTTGATCAATTCGGACCCCTGCATCTCAAATCTTCGGAAGCTTCCCCGAAAGAAAAAGTCTCTTTTTTCCAAGTCAAGTGTTAGATTTATGTATAGTTTAGGTTATATTTCACTTAATTTTGTTTCGTCTTTAGTTTTAAGCTGTTCAGAGTACGTACATAATTTGAATCTTAATTAACACGTGTGTTACTATGTGTTTGTGGACATTGAAATCCAATAGGTTTTTTATTTATTTAATACATTGTTTATATTTTGCACATACTATATTATGTTAATTTTATTCGAAAATTTTAATTAAAGAATCGCAAATAAATGTTTTGATATGAGACAGCACATTTGAGTTTTTTTTATACAACTGTTAAGTTCAAAACTGAAATATATATACAACAATATAATGAAAAATAAAAAAATAAATAAATTGTGTCATAATTTATAATTTTAGGTAATTTTTGGTCATAAATTGGTGGTTAAATAAGGATTAAGTAATTATGACCGCCCTTGCTTGGGAGCTGAACCACTGTGCGCTGGCTCTAACTGATGAAATTGGAGAAAAGTTCTAGCGGCATCCGTTCTAGGCGAAAAAATGGCTTGTAATAATATTAATTGTTGAAGATGAGAAATGCAACAAGATATCGAGGGTTTCCTGCCAGAAGGGCGTATCCACAAAATCGCGATTTTGGGCGTATAAACATTATTAAATTTTTTACGGTTTGTTTTGACAAAACTCATCAAGTGAATAAAAGTATCCAAAACATACGCCTAAAAACATTTATTTTCGATAATAAGCAATATGAAAAAAAAATGCACCGATTTTTGAAATGTTTTTATTGAATCCTCTAAATCCATGTTTTGGTTGATACGCCCTTCTGGCAGGAAACCCTCGATATTAAGAAACGAATTTAGGTTTGGATCCGCGCATCTTCGAGATACAACAAACTACAAGATTTCCGCTCTCATAAATCTCAAGTAGTTTAGTTACCAGCTAAAAATATTTCAACGGGATTCAGTTTATTTTGGCGTCACAAATAATTTCTGAGAAGTCCATCAAGTCAACTGGGCGGGTACAAAAGTGGCAAAAGTCCCGAAAATCAAATATTTCACAATGTTATTCGTGTCCAAAGCGTCGTGGTACCAGGACGGGGTTTTTTCAGGCCCCATAGGGAAATAGGCGGGCGATATTCGGAATGTGTTTACAGGTACTCGACTCCATTCAAATAAGTACTCGGCGCCCGCCCTGTAGGAAGGCGCCGTTCAAGGTGATGCAATAGTTCTGGCGGTATCTCCGGAGTACCGCATTTAAGGTGTTTTGTGTGGAAATCGTGTGTTTTTTTGTGTGGAAATCGGAGGTTGGCTTCTTCGGGCAGCCAACCCAAGGTTATTTACACTGGAAGTGTTTCCATCTCGTTCATCTCCTACTACAACAGACAATGTGTGGGATACCTAGCCTTGCGGCCTGGTTCCCTAAGGGCCAATACCCATGATGATTGACGTAATTCTGGGAATATCTGATCGAGTCTGTTTAATAGCACTATTGTTCCTTCTTTGTTGTAAGTGGGCCAAGTCGTCCCAGAGATATGTAGTAAAGTCTGGCTTACAGTAGGTAATAGTCATACATTACGTTTTTGGCTTTGCTTATTGGTCTGCCGAGCATCTAGCTCTCCGAACCACTACTTTCTCATTCCCAACGATATTTCTATATCGGAGAACTTAGAGAAGCGATATTCCACTAGCGCTTCGTTACTGAAACCGGGGCAAAGTTCATTGCCTGGCATACTTTCAGGATCGTCTAAATAAGCTGGCCCCTGTGCTGAAAGTGGAGTCGTCACGACCCGACAAGTCGTTTAAGTTGAAAAAAGGGGCTTTTCAGTCGAATCATTTCTTTCAGTATACAGGGGCCTAAACTGAACTTAGAATTTCCACTCTAGGCCTCTGTGATGAAAGTCCTAATTCGCCTAAATCGTCACTTCCTTCAACTCAAACGACTTGCCACGAATCGCGACACGATTTTCACGACTGAAGCCACTTAGCGTCCAGCGAGGAAAATGCTAGCGTGTATTTCCTAAGAAAAAACAAAATTTACTTATTGCATTTGAAACAAACATCCAAACTCATGTTTTTACGTTGTTTGACCGAGTTTCATTCCTTTAATTAAAGCTAATCATTTGTTTAATAGCTCTCTCTATTGCATTAGAATGGCTTTCAATTCGTTAAACCTTTTGATACAGTCAACCCAATCACACATCAATATTCTTAAACGAATTCACAAAATTTCATTCCTATAAAATGACGACGTTTTGAAGTCGCCTTAATACCCAAAGGACAGGTAAATAAAGGAATATGAATTTCAATGCTATATTCCTTACACCACATTTGATGCTATGAGAGTTATAAGATTTATTATAATACAAATTCAATATTTGAGAATACCACAAGGGATACGTCAAAAATTTACATTAACAAAATATGAATTGATTTCAATTTAAATAATTCGAGTTGGCAACCCTATATATATACGGCGGCACCAGTACTGGAGAGACGGGTATAGAAATTCCATATTCACGTTTGGCTGATCCCCGTCTGATGGTTTGTTTCCTCCGAGTCATACGTTTCAGTATTTGAAAACAGTTTATAGGGCCGAGATGTATATTATTCTCAGGTCCTTTATAAGCGAAAATTCTAGATAGTAGATAGAAAGAGAGAAAGCTTAATACATATCATGTGCCCTAGTTTATATAATGGCTAGCTTTAGAGTATAAAAGAGCCCACCACACAGCATCCAGTGTAGAAGGGAAGCAGAAAAAAAATATCTAGGTCATCGAACATTGTCGTTTTGGTACAAACATACTTAAAAACCATTCCGCCCTAAAACATCGATTTTAGAAAAAAATAAAGGAAGCATTTTTTGATTAATATAAAGGAATAAGGGAGAAAGGACTGCAAATAAATAAATGACTGTACTCTTTGACAGATACATTAGATGCCATACTAATTGCTATGTTAATGAAACTGAAAGGATAAATCCGTGAAAAGTAGTGCAATCCTTAAAAGACTTGACATCCAACAACTAAATCAGTCAAGGCAAGGTTTTATTGATTTAAAGCTTTTCCGAAGAGCTTTCAGGTCACCACCAAGTGTGCCCGGAGTCTGAGCGCGTGCGAGCCACAAGTAATGTTTTCGAAAGGATAATTCAGAGAGAGGGGAGAAAGGACTTGTACCGTTAGCTATGAACGCAGAATGCATCCCTTCTGTCTAATTAAATGAAACTTGATAATTTATTTATTTATGTTTTGCACAAATCTGCTGTTGGTATCCTTTCTTCCTTTTTATCAGGATATCCTCTATATATGTACATACAATATATTGTTAAAACCGAAAATATAATCTTAATCCACTAATTTTTGTTTTGTTTTTTGTAGATTCCATAATGACTTGGATAAAAGTTTAAGGATATACATATAAACGATAATGGTTTTCTTACTTGATAAGTCTAAGCCTGACGGTGGTGCGCTATGGGTTAGCCATTAAAGTACAACAGATTACCCCGCCAACAACGATTTTACTTTCTCAAGTTAATGACGAGAAAACTTTATAAATACATGCAATGTTTACAAATTTCACAAAACAACATTAAATTGTATTTTTTATTAATACGACATTAAGGCAAGTTCCTTCAAGGCAGGTGAAGAAAAGTTCCGCCTTGGTATTTTTGTACTGCGGAATTATGGAGAGATTATTGGAATAATTTTGTTATTATGTAATTTTTATTTTTTTGGTACAAAGCGAAAAAATGGCAATCTAAACTTGTCAATAATGAGAGATGAAATGTAGGATTGTTTGGGAAATACATATAATAATTTGTTGTTTTTTTATGAACATGAATAAACATTTTTTCATAAAGTATTCGAAATGTGTGATAAGTCCTCCGAGGTTTATAATCATGTGGACTAATTTCTTTAACTTTGATAATTTTCAAAACTAATATTATAAATGGAAAAGTAACTCTGTCTGTCTCTCTGTTCCGCTTTCACGCCTAAACCGCTGAACCGATTTTGATGAAATTTGCTACAGATTGGGGCCACAGAAATCGGGTTTAATTTATCGCCTCCAATGCGAAGTACATACTGTCTCATCTCCAAAGCTGGCTCTACACGATGCTATGAACACCCTCCAAAATAGTATGGTTGATGGTAGAAAGCACCGTGTGCCCATGATCGCATTGTACGTGTCCAATGAGAAGGGTCTCTCTTTCTCCAAAACATGCGTTAGTGAAGTTGACATTTTTGTTTAAAAAAACCCAAAAGTTCAACTTAGACGACTCATAATTCCAAAAGTTGGAAGATTTTTTTTACTATCACAGGTAATTGGAGGAATTCTGCGTTCATTGGTACCTGAAAATAGGTTATAGGGTTGCAAAAATACAAGGTGATAGGTAAAACTCTATCTTTGTATACATAGTTCTGCCCGTGACCGACTCAGAATTGCCAAAGATTTTGAACTAGCGGTCATAGTAACTTATATTCAGCTCAAAAATACCCATCCAACGACGTATTAGAGCCCCCGCACACTACAGACTTTCCATCGGCCGATAGTTTAGTCGGGCTCTTAATCAGTATTAACATGTATGCAAGTGCGCATATTACAACGATTCAGAATCGGCCGATAAATAAGTTTGATGGGCTACCCGATTGCCTTCAAACTATAATGTCGGCAAACTATCGGCCAACTCCTTAATCAGTATGGAGCTCTTCCACGCGCGCACATTAGCCGATTGTTTAGTCGGCTAATTCGGCCGATAGTTCAGTTCGCTTCATATTTTTGCGTCGGATGGTTGTGGTTATTTTCATGATGGCATCGCTACTTGTCGAAACGTCTGTAATTAATTTAATAGAGGAAGTTGAAAAAAGACCCGCGTTGTTTAAAAAAAACTTAAAGGAGTATTCTGATGTGAATCGGAAAAAAATTCGGCCGACAGTCGGTCTAGTCTGCGCACTCACCACCAACCCGACGGTTTAGTTGGTCCAGTGTGCGCGCTTGCAAGTCCAACCCGACCAAACTATCGGCCGATGGAAAGTCTGTAGTGTGCGGGGGCTCTTAGATATAGCTATTCGAGGTGATACTAAAATCCATACATTTTTTGGCATCCTCCTTTGTCGGGCATATTTGGGCGGCCATTTTGAATTTATAAATTTATAAGTTTTGACCATAAATTCGTTATTTGCGATCAGAAAAAACTCCTGCACACCCACTTTCATTGTAATCGGAAGAAAAATGGCAAAGTCGGTCATATTTCGGCGGCCATTTTGAATTTTTCAAAACCGGGCTTCGAGGTGCACGAAGGACTCCCACGGGCCTTCATGTAAAATTTCAAAGCTGTGCGATGATTTTCAACGAAGCTCTCCGCAACAGCCTTATATAGGAGTGGCTTTAGAAAGTAATAGAATAGCCTATGTTCTTTCTGTTAATGCACATGGTTAAAATTTCACTAAGATCGGTTGCACGGTGTAGGAGCCTATTGCGAACATACGGAAATACACACATTAGTCGTTAAGTTTTCTGAAATTATCCAATATTCTGCGCAATTTTCTTAATTTTTCTTTCCGTAAGAATCTTCTGCAAAGTATTAGAAAACTTACCAAATTACCAAGCCTGCTTCAGAGAATACTGCACGCCTTAAAGCTGGCATTTCTCGTGGAATAAATCCATTATTGATTTTTAACTGGACCGATATCTAAATAATGGTCTTATTTTTACTTGAGGGGTAGTTGAGGTGCGACACTTGATTAGGTTCAGTTAAATAAACTAATATATTTGCATAAATACAAAATTATTCCTTTTATTTTTATTTTCAATAATGGGTAAAACCGGTAAGATGGGACCTCCGTTTCTGTTAATTGCTTTTCTCTAAAGTAGGTTAACCTAATTTGCGTTTTTCATGAAAATATTAGTTGAACCTAATCAAGTGGCGCGGAGTGTATATAAATACATACATACATATATAGAAAATTGCCGTGGTCAATTTTTATTTTGGAGATCAAAAGTTATTTTACTTTAGGGTTGGCAGGGGGTGAGTTACGATTCAAAGAGAGAGTTGATTTTGGGCTCAAAAAATAGTTTATAGAAGGGCTAATTCTATTCAAAAATTGGCGGGGTGTTTTCATAAGTGTGAAATGATCAATTTTAGTAATAAGGGATCTCCTGGGGGTAGTTTCCGATTAAGTTAAAGAGTTGCTTTTATTTTTATTGAGTTCGCTATACCCAAATTAGTGAAAGGTGTCACGGTAAATAAAATACTAAATAAACACAACCACCTACAAATGTAATAAAAGAACGCAGACGGGGAATATTGTCCTTCAGCGAAGAGCCGCTGGACTGGACGCATAGATCGTATCGCCAGGTGGATGCAATAGTTACGAAACTAAAAATTTTCATGACTATTCACCCGACGATATGATTCCCTGCAGTACTCCATGATTCATTGTCAGGGGTAATTTGAATATAACATTCGATGAAAATGTTTAATCCCATTATAGGTAAAACGTTAATTAACACTTGATCTTTCAACTGTTCGATTTCGTATTTGCAGGCCTTCCAAAAATAAGAATATAAGCTCCGTGAACTACTACGCCTATCGAATGATGCATCGTCCTAATGATGAGAATATCTTTTTGAAGTGTCGCCGTTTATGTATGTCTAAAGTTGAGATTGAGCGACTACTGTTCATTAAACTGAACCAGTCAAAGCTACGATGCGACGACTAACCGATGACTAACTTATGATTTTACTATCGATTCATGTTGGAAGAGAATCAAAATTCACGTGAATGCATGAAGGGTTCAAAATACACACCGGCGCAGCAGCACAATGCACGTGAAGGTCCAACAACGAGTAAAACCTTTCACCGTCGAACATAACGTAGCTACATGATAAAATGACAACATAATCACAATGAAAAAATATGAAATTATTTTGGTTTTGGTGGTTTCAAAATTACTTTATTTTGTCTGTGCTTAAAACCGAGGTATCACGTTTCCTACTATTAAGAAAGCGCAAACCGATTTTTTGCTGAAGCTTGTAAATCTATACTCCATTTTGTATCTGCTTCATGGAGCCACGTATATTTATGATTCATGACATTTATTAATATCGAATGTTAGAAATACGTAGCGGATAGGCTAATGTTAATGTAAATAGGAAATTTCTACTTAAAATCGTCTGAATTTGTTAAACTCTGTTTCCAATGTCTAGATTGATCTGTATACAAATATGTACATATTATATAAAATCGATAGTCACAGTAACATTAAAATTACAATGATATATTGTTCGCAATCCACATAAGTCGGCAGATAGTATACATACATACATGATACTGCGGAAAAATGAATAAGTTAAACCAACGTTCAATATTTTACGCAAATTTATCAATTTCTAGGTTAAATTGACTTCATATTGTTCATGCTACGTACGATTAAGAAAATCGAGTTATCTTAAACAATTTTTATACGGCTGACAAGAATATTGGATAAAAATTTTTAAGATATACTGAACTCAATACAATTTCTTACACAACTTCCTGAAAATTACCCCGCAACAACAAACTGCTGTTAGCATCTTTAAATCTCCCAATCTTCACGAGCCCAGTTGCCCTATATATATTTTTCTTACTTGCGCCTATTAACACTTATGAATATTCATCTATTTCCATAATATTTTTCCTTGTGACATAACCTTAAAAACTGCCGTTTTTTATAAACAGAATTTGCGAAAAATGTCGTAGATTTTTATCTAGATACAAATTAACTTAACTTAATTTCAATTTCAAAACAGTTTGCCCAACTAAAAATAGCTATAAGAGGAATGAAGTCCAAATACATGCAATCGAGCAACATTTTCAGGAAAAATTTCAAGGCGATTTCAACCTTGAATTGCAAAACCTCCATTAAAGTTGAAGTTGAAGGATAAAGCGTACACACAAAATTAAATGTTTAATTGAATAAATTCGTTATTAGTTAGTGCAAAGGGTCTGCTCTTCGTCCTTTCTCTCTTTTTTTTGTAACAGGAATCAGGATACGCCATTTACGTAAATAAAATCCTGTTTTACCGGGAATACATACAGTATGTACAACGTTATGAATACAGTACACGGTGTATATAATGTCTGTAGGCTAGGATAATGATATGGTGGAGCAAAACATGAACCTCGCAATGCAGAATACTGGGAGTTGAGTTTTTTTTCCTGATATTGTTGTGGATCGATATTGGGGAAAGCCCCTCAAAACGACCGCGACGCAAGTAAAAGTGTTCAAATCCCATTGATTTTGTTATGATTTCTTGGAATTTAGGAATTTCTCCTTTTATTTATTATGAATGTAAAGTTTCATGTTAATGTGATGGCGTTATGAATACAGCTTATCTGTATCTGATAGCGTTTATTGACAGGATGTACATGTATACTACAACTTGACAGCCACTGTGTACTATTAAAATAATTAATAAAATATTTTGAGATGTTAATTGGTGGACAGGAAATTAATTGATACCCGCGTGGAGTAATGCATGTGAGGCCTGTGCCTGTTTATTTTGACTGCGATATTATAGCAATTTTGGAAAATTATAGGGAATTTTAAATCTGTTATGGGATCATATTAAAATATACCATGGACAACTGTGGCCGTTGTGAAAATATTTTTCATTTAGCTTTTTTTTAACGTTTTATTTAATCAGCTTTTAATTGATAATATTTTTAAATGTTTAAACAACACCGTTATGGTGGTAAACATATTATACAATAATTGTGCCATACGATCCTTAAAAAACAACAAATCTATGGAAATTTACAATATTCCAATTAAAGTGAGCTTTTGGGAAAAGTAGGAAGAGGGGAATGTAGCAGCAAATTGCACTTGGTGGTGATATACTGTAATCTACGATTTCTCATATGGCATAATCATCCTCCACAAATCCTGGTAGAATATTGTGTTTTCTCGTGATATATTTTCGATTTGTTTCCGATCATTCTAGCAACACAAAAAGATGGACCTTAAAAAATAACATTGCTCCTCTGATTGAACAATCTACATAAAACCAACCAGCAATCGTGGAAGAAATCCCGGATGTCCCAGAACAGAGCATTTTTAGCAAAACTTGTCCTGAAGGGAGTCTAATCCACTACGCGGCATGGTCCTTGGTCTTGTACTTAGATAACTTTAACAGTACAAATTGGTATCCTTCCTGCACGTTAGTCTGCCTTAATGTAATCAAATTTCTTACAGAACATGGTTATTACCAAAGGTAATAGAAGGGTAATAAAATAAAGTATCAGGAATATATAATAATCACGAGTTGTACTACTTATACAAAGAGTGTAAACTTTCGATACATGCCAAGCCACTGAGTTTACGTTGGGACGGTCATGTCCAAAGAATGGATGACTCAAGGATACCAAAAAGGCCCTTTATTTACTACCAGACGCCAAAAGATCGGTTGGCAAACCACGGTCAAGGTGGGAACACAATGTTAAGGCCGATGCAGCAAAACTGCTCAACACAAGAAACTGGAGACAAGCTGCGGAGCAGAGAGACGTCTAGAGGAAGAAACTGATGGAGGCCAAGGCTTGAATTGAGCTGTAGAGCCATCGAAGAAGAAGCAATTCCATGGAAATGAACTGGAAAATGCATGACATGTTGCTATACATCCGACGAAGTGGGTCACCGACGTTCCCCGGCGTCCATAAAAAAACATGTTGCAACCGATATTTTTTACAAAGCACATAAGTATAAAAAGCAAGAAATGTAGATTGCTTTGATGTAAGGTTCTTTTAATCATGTCCTCCTACACTATTAACCCCTTAACTTCTCTTTATCCTGTGTGAAGCGTGTTTGGGCTGATATTGAATCGTTGGCAATAGCAATTCTACAAAATCACAATGCCCTGAGTTCTCTACCACTAAAATTTGAAAGCGTCAGTAATAGAAGAAACTCTCCCTCAGCAGCGGCAGTATCTGATGGTACCCCCATGGAAGCAGCTTCTGCACCTTGCTCCACAGCTGTTTTCTAACCGGGCCATATTACTTGAAAAGGGCCCTTTGGTGGAGGCTGGCTCCTGACCACCCGAAACTCCGTAGAAAGCATGGTAAACGCAAACACAGTCATAAAGTCACCGTGGATGCTGTCACTGCGAATCCTTCTACTAGCTCGTCTGTCCCGCCCTCTCACTCCCCATGGGCTGAAAATTTATCCCAGAACCGACTGCGGCATCTATCTCTTCTGTTAGTATCGTTGGACCATCGGGCACTGGGGATACTGAGTCTTCGGCAACCTGCGCCCATTTAATAACGCTACCCAGACCGCGAAATATTTTCATTTCACGTTTCTCCCTGAAACTACGTGCGGGGCAATTAAAGAATAACTAAGGGGAAAAGCTATTAATCCTTCTACAGTCTTCTTTTAGGAAGATCAGGGGTGATAGCAAAAATTAACCCTTGTGATGCTTCCCAACCGGTTGCGTCTTCTGTTCTGACTGCATTTTTCGATAAAGCTGTTCTCAATATACATCTTTTAAATTCACAGCAATTAAATAATTCAAAACAACTGGCAACTGTCAACATCAACTACAGTTTAAAATTGAGAGCTGTCGTCCATTAATTACGTGAGGTAATTTTTGCGAAAACGAACTAAACGAGAAAACTATCCAACTTCGCGTTTACGTTTGTTCACAGCGTGAGTCTGGAGCTGGCTTAACGGCTGACTCAACTCTTAACACCCAAGGGGTAACTTTAAAGCGCTCATTTAATGTTCATGCAAGCGTCAATCAATTCCATCTGTCGGTGATTGATGGAAATCTAAATATTCAGATAATTACATCAATCATCATCTTATACGGTAGTTTTTCCGTCAGACATAGCAGTAACTGTGGTAAACTGACAGCAAAGCCTATCGTTTACTGGACTCCTAACGGAGGATTTGCGATGGAATGATCACATATTCCAAATCGCCCAGCAAGCCTACCAATGCCATGCATTTCCTTAAAGATGCAAGTTGCTCCTCTAGCGAGCCGCCCTGGCTACAATCTACAAATCTTACATTCAGCCCCGCCTTGAATACAATTCGTTCATCTAGACAGGCGCCCCAAAACCACCTGGCTTGCTTCGACAAAGTGCAAAATCGTTCCAAACCCATTCCTTTAAGCCAATGTAGGAATGTAACAGGCCCCTTTAAACATTATCGCTATTGCCAAAGCGACTGTTCTACTGAAATTCAAAACCTCCTGCCTGCATCGCAATATTTCTACCGCAACACAAGACTATCTCGCTCGGCCCACCCCCAACACTATAGCCCAACACTTTCGGACGTAATACGATCTTAAATTTCATTTATAAATTAAACAACTCGACTGTGGAATAATCTCCTACAGTCAGTATTTCCGAACTCGTACAACATCTTAGAGCTAAAATGTAAGCTTCAGCGACATTTCCTTGAGCACCCCCAGACCTCTCTCTAACCTTTCAAAAATTTGGTATAGAAGTTTTCAAACTCCGTGACACAAATAATTTGAAGGGTTCTGCGCACCTCGTTGCCCAATTTCATAAAATTTGTTCTATCATTTCCCCTCTTTTAACTTAAAAAGGCAACAAACGCAGAAAAAACTCAACAAAATAATTTGGGAAGGGATGTGCGCATGCCGGATGAATAAAGTTAAGTAATCTTTATATGTATTGAGCAGAGCTTTGAAATACATGTAAAACTCCTGCTCAACAAAGGCAGTTTATCCATCGTAATAAGCATAATTTTACTATAATTATGCTAAATATTTCCCATCCCTAAATTTAAAATAAATTAAAAGAATTTCTGGAAAAATTTCTTTTAAAGATATGAACATTTTCATTCATAAATTGAGTTCTCCGCAGCCTCAAGCAACACAACCTCCCCAGGCAGAAGCGCGCTTGCGACTGGCGGAAAATGTCAAAAATCTAGTATTCAAAGTGATAAAAACACAAATATCGTATTTTTTAGTAGAAATTACTACAAATTATTTCTGTGGCATTTGTGTAAAATATAAAAACCTTAAAATAAAAAAAATATATAAAAACGGGTGTTTTTCTGTCATAATTTGTAATTTTTTTAAATAATCATCGAAGTCCCAGAAAAATACACCTCCCTTTAGCAATACGCAGTCGCGACTGATTACATGGCAGCAAGTGATTTGATAGGAGGAGTTAAGTGAAGCTTTTGTCTGAACTTTTTAACATTTTTAAGAGCTTAGCTGGGGAAGATGCGCGGGATGTCACGAGGTTTGAAAACGTCTATACTAACTTTGGAGGATGACATGCTCAGTGCTTAATGGTGGGTCCTCACGACAAGAACTTTTTTCCGTCGGACTTTCGATTCGGCTTCTGGGTATTATAAAAAGTCTGAATGAAGGCTGACTGGTTCCAGCGAATTTCCCTTGTTTAATAGATAAAATTTTACTGTCTTTATGACCAAAAGTCAATCTTACAATTAAATAAACACATCTGTCACTCTTTTTAAGCACTCAAAAATGTTTTATTAACATTCACATAACATTCATCAAAAAACCAATAGGTATATAATATTGAAAATAATTTATGATATTCTATTTTAATTCCGCTAACATTTGCGTGTATATTAATATTTAAAATATTTTTCTTATTTTTTTGCAATTCCATTTGAGCAAAAAAAAAAAAATGAAATATATACTGAATTCCGCATGAAAATTCTTGTTTACATTAATTTTTACACACAAATCAGTGGGAGATTTTTTTCTTCAATCCCGTGTAGTATATATCAGAGAATTTCACATTTCCACCCCCTCTAACAGTTCAACAGCATATCATCATCATCATCATACGTATGACAAGATCCTAAAATAAATCCTAATCTTGCTGAAGATATATACATAGGTGTATTCACTAGGGAATCCAATTGATCTTGAAATTTGAATGAATCCTGACGTAGTTTTTCTCAAATTTATACATCCACACATGTATATACATTAAAAAAAAAGTAAATATATTATAAAATAACATATAGAATACAACACCCGGGCCGATATAGCATGTTGGCAAAACTTCTCAACTCAGTTTTATTTACAAATCTAAAAATTTCTCAAATTCTAAATATAAAATACCGAGAAAGATAATTTCAAAATCACACACAATCTTCACTCTTTTCCGTTTATATAATTCGTTTCAGTACGCTTCAGCATCTGTAACAACAACAAATTTAAACATATTCTGATATTTTTGGGGAAATAGTAAAGCGATAAAAACACACAAAATACATATTATTATATATACTGCAGTAAATTCATTGCACTATAAATGAATGGTAATTGCTTTAAGGCCCTATTTATGTTAGCATAAATGTGCAATTAGTAGCAGCCATTGGTGTTGGGGACAGAATCGATCCCGGCGGGTAAATTACTTTAATTTAGTGCAGCGCTTAATAAATTAGGATAAATCTGTTAACAGCCTGTTATCTCAGTTAAGCCATTATATATTATATACATAGCAGCAGTTTGTGACAAATTTTCCCACGGGTAAAGAACACCTATTGTATATTATGATATGAAGTTCTGATAAGTAGCTGTAAGGTAAATTGTTAAGGTTACACAATGCCATTGAAAATTTAAGAGATAATTAGTGATAAAGATTCTTCATAAACGGATGTCAAGGATGAATTGTACCGGAAAAAAATGATTGCGATGAATTTTAAATGATTGTTGTAATTACAGAAATAATATTTGAGAATACCTCATACAATTTTTGATCGAGTTGCATGTCGGTCTACCATAACCACAAACATTATAAATTCCCTCATTTATGTATGTAAGCCTTTTTTTTATTTTTTTATAAAAATGCACACCTAATTAGTTCATTAATAAATAATAGTTAAAACCATTAAACGCTTGGATACTACAGAACTGCCACACGAAGTATAATTGATCATTAAAAGCCGTTAATTGTTGGTCTCATATTATATAGGTAGGAAAGTTGCTTCCTACCTTACACCAATCTATAAATCTTGTGATAAGCACTCGTTGGACAACGACCGAGGCATTGCCATCATATCATTAATCCTTAAGCTATTTGAAAAACATGTGTATGACAGGATTGCTCCTCTAATCGACCTAAATCTTATGAATAACAACAATGTTTCAGAAAAGGGCGTTCGACAAACTGTAAACCTTATGGTCCTAGTCTCCGAACTGCTATGTGATATAAAAAAGACAATAAAATCGATGCTGTGTACGCTGACTTTAGGCAGGCCTTTGATCGAGTGGACCACGATATTTTAATTGGGAAATTAATCGGAAGAACACAGGTTATCCGATTCCAAAGATTTCTATATAATGAAATCGAAGTAACTTTTTTTTAATATTTTCATCTTCGGCTCATCTAAAAAATTAGTAAATACTCCACATATCTTTTACGCGGTCCCAAACTGATGTGTCCTTCTTGCAGTCTTAACTCAATGGCGCACCAAAAATAAATTGCAACTTAGCAACAACAAATGTCATGGAATTACCTTCTTTCGTAGAAGAAATAGCCAGTAGCAGTGCTATTATCTCAACGACATGATATTAAATCAGGTGGATCATATCGTTCATCTAGATCAGTGATCGGCAAACTGCGGCACGCGAGCCTCATGTGGCTCTTTGGCCCGCTAAGCGAAGCTCTTCCAGAAAATACCATGGGTCATGCACTGAAGTCGGTTTTCGGCCGAATAACCCTGGCTCTTGAACTTGGATTTGACTGCATTGCTAGACATGAAAAATGCCTGTCTGGAAAACGCTGGCGCTGGCAGGCGGAAGCTTTCTTGCATGTTAATTGATGGGTAAAATACTAAAGTTCACACAACCGACTCTAATCTATATAATAATCCATATGTGTACAAGACAACGTCATGGTCTTTGTCAGGTTGGAAATCTTCCCATTCCTCTCTGGTAGGGATCTGGATATAAAGATCACTGCCAAAATTTAATTTTACAACCTACCTGATATCATTTCCTGTGGTATAGAGCTCAGTATATTACTGTGCGCATAGGTCTTCTAGACCCAGCAACCCGCTTCATGCAGCGAGAGGATGGTACATGACGCCCGATACTACATTGTCAACCGTTGCAACTGAGTTTGTAGAATTGTAGAAGCTAACTCCGTCTCAACCTCAATGATTATAAGTTCATCCAAGCGCTCACTGAGCTCTTCATCAGAGTTAGCCTCTTCGTTAGATGAAGCCGTTTTGAAATCTTTATCCTTGTCTGACTTGGCCCAAAATGGAGTTTGTAGTCAACTCTTTTGAGCCACTTTAGGTACTCATCGTTGATTAGCAGTAAAATGTTTCTACTATTTTGCTGGGGTTCGTCGGCATGGAGTACCTTCCACTTGTCCATAGGGATGTTCCTGATGTGGCGCCAAAGATATTCGAGCAATTTGCCACATCATGAACTCCCTGACCATCTCTGATATTTTGGCCTCGATGTCAGCTGGCAGGCTCTGGAGTCTGCCGGTACTAGAATTGGTTTCGGTTAGTGCCATTAGAAGGGGGTTCTTCACTACTGCGCTTATTGGCCTGTTACCCACTCGTTGAGCCAGATTGTTGGGCTTCTGAAATATAAGCTTAAGGACTATGGTTGGTTTTAGGAACTTTTTCCTTTTTAGTCATTATTATTATTCCCCGGGATCTCTCCCTTTTAGTGAGGGAGGTTACCGCTCCTGCTGTCTCCTTCTGGAGCGCTTTCCACTCCTCAACGATTGCTGGGGATTTTGCTTTGTTGGCTTTGTCGTTCTCCGAGATGGTACTGGCGGCCTCATTCTCAGAAATTCTGCTGGGCACGAAGAGGGCGCGATTTTACCTGCGGACGGACACTCGTGATCTCTGTTTTTCAAATGTGCAGGCAGGCCTGTGGTTAGATTCCCAGACTTTGAAGTACTGTGGTTGGTATTCGTAAAGTCAAAGCTGGCGATTGCCCCACTTGGATCAACTGAGACTCACCTGAGGGGGAAACGTACCTACATATTATCATTTTTGTTCATGTTGTTCCCACGAGTAAAGCCGACAATGAAGTTCGCCTTGGAAGTACCGCGTACCCTAGTAAGGCATTTGCACAAACCGACCTTATTCGGGTATCCACCAAGGCGCCCCTAAACAATAATAGAATAGAAGCGAATTGAGTGAGAGCAAAATTAATTCAAAAAGTGTGTCATTATCATGCCTTGGCCTTGATACGGGACGTGGGAAACTTGAAGTACTGAAGTTTCTGTTGATCAAGATAAAATTGAATGATATAGTTCGACTTACGCGACATACGAAATTACTTAGGAAATAACAATAACGGATCGAGTATGCTAGAAACGAGCCAGCCAACAGATTCTTTATGGTCTTTAATAGTCCTAGCTCTTGTTTTACTTCTTCACTAAACAAGGCATCCTAAAAAAGAAAACTTAGTTCTTAAAAATGAGTCAAAAAGATAAAATCATTCTGCTTTGTGCTATAAGCGCCCCTTTGAAGGTCGTGCCCCCAGTTTGGAAACCGCTGCTCTAAGGACTGTTGTACTGATCTGTATTTTTGTGTTGAAGTATGACTTGTTTGGCTAGATAAATAACTAAATATCAAACTTGTCTTATGGTTCCTTGCATTCAAGAAAGGTGGTTTGAAGCAAACTCATAAGCAGATGCCCATAAAATTATATAATAATACACTGTATTGTATTATCTAATACAGTTGTAAATCTAGTAAGGTATGTAGGTTCGTTAGTTCGTTAAGTATGTAGATTCGTCAGTTCGTTTTACGGCTTTTTTTGCTGTCCCGTCAGTTTTGCTGATTTGAGTACATCTTTTCAATAATGTCAAAGAATGGACGGAACTGAGAGAACTGAACGATAAACTGTCTGATATGCGTCGTTTATCGGAGCAAAAGAGGGTCCAGAAGTTCAGGTCTAAGTGAAAATAGTTCAAAACTCCACAGTTGATCGCTCAGAAATGACGTCACACGTCATAAACTGCGCAGTTAAACTGAAAGTATGTGGGTCGCTTAAAAGATTCCCAACTTTTGCATCTATGATATCCTTATATATAGACGGTTCAAGTCTGTATTGTCTCATTCACCGACAGTTTTTCTTCATAGAAGAACGCGTGGAAGTTTGTATCTCCAAACCAACCATAAATTCCTCTACCATAATTATCTATTCCGACAGTCAAGCTGCTCTAAAGGCACGAAGCCGAATCAAAGACTGAGATAGAAATCCAAAAATGGTGCAGGCTCAATATTTATTATATTAGACCCGATTTGTTGCATAACATTTCATAATGATAGACACTTAGATCAGAGGTTCATAAACTATTTCCAGAGACTTAATGTGACCTCGGAGTAATACGTTATTACGAGCGTCACATAACAATCATTATATATTGCAGTATCCGCCTCAGTCCTATTCTTCAGCAAATTAAAAAAGATTGAACAAGTTTTATTTTGATTCTTTAAAAATTATGATTCGATATATTAAACTAAACATGCAATGTTAGACTATATTTAAACTTAAATGTCCAACAATTTCAATTAAGCACATTAGCAGGAAAAATACCTGCCCCTTTTATTTTATTGATTTTTATTGTTCCTGCGACTCATAATATATCTTTCGATTCCTCTAATACCAATCGGGGTCTACATACACGATAGATTAAATATTAAACATTAAATTGGAAATACAAGACAGCAATTTAACTTTTAAAGTAAACCAACTACGATTCAATTTAAACATAACATTGAATTCTCGAACAAATACGAGTTTTGATAATATTGTTAATTTGCTGATATTAATGACGAAGACATTAGTTTTGCAATTCAAGAAACTAAAGGACGTCTATTAAATAAAGTGATGGATATTCAACGAGCTTGGATATAGTAGGTATTGATTCTTTGAAGGAGTTTTAAAGTGGGGAGACTTAGAAATGTTAGTATGAAAAGGCATTTGTGGCTAAACATCGTGGATGATCTGCGAAATTCATTATACGATTAATCATTGGAAGAAAAAAAATTTCACTTAGCATTAACAGCATCATGAATAAAGATACGTAAAATCTGTTATATACGAACTTACTTCTATGTTAATTTCTGCTGCCATTTTATTTATTGAATGTTGATAATAATAGTTGTAGTATTACAAAAGTTGATGAAATAGAGATTTATTAGTATCACAAGGGTGAATAAAAACTGTTAAATGTCCAACGAAGAAAAGGAACTTAGCTCCGCTCTCGTTAATCATAACTTTTGAACTCTATAATGCTTTGCTTTTTTTATATCGATAACAGAGAATAAATATTAGTTGCAGATATTTAAATGTTGTTGGCCGGTTCTAGCAAAATAAGCATCCTACGGTTGGATAGTCACCTACCTCATTCTGCTCACTTACTTACTCATACTCACTTCGTCTTATCATAACCCTTTCACGTCAACAAACCCACTCGAAGCTACTATCCTTTGTCCCTCTTAATAAAATGCGTTTCTAGATTCCAAAGTAAACTTGAGATATTTCATGAGCTTTGGTTTGCACTCGGCCCTTTAGACTTAACGAAATTTTACGATTGTTAATATTTTTCATTCTACAAACGCAGCCATTGTCAGTAAAGTATAAAAAGGCGATTGTGAAAGAAACTTACTCACAGTATATATCATTGTTTAGCTCACAAACTAAATTTGAGGGTTGCGGATTCCTGCGCAAACGTTCCGTTGGCAAAGACTCTTAAGCTGGTGACATATCCAAGCCGTACATGCATTGCATTCAGAGGCTCCATGAAATCCGGCGAATTTCCTCTGACACAATATTACATGGTTGCGTTCCGTGCCGGCTTTCACACATAGCCCGAAAATCTAAGTAACGTGTTCATGTGTTTGTGTGCTTATGCTTGTGTATGCTATCTCGAATGCGGCAATGCAGAAAAAGTTGAAAGTAGCCCGACCTTTGCGTGGCATGCCTTCCATTCACGGGATATTCCGTCAGCTCGCATATGAATACACACACTTCTATATTATCTGTCAACGAATGCAATGCATGTACGGCTTGGATATGTCACCAGCTTTAATGGAATCGAATCGTTATATATGTATTTTTCACAACCCCGCAACCCGGTCCTCATATCAGTGTTAGTTAAAAAGATACAAGAACCTGGTGTAAAACTAGTACAGGTATTCATAGGCCATATACCATTTCCTTACGTAGGCTAGCGTTTAATCCCGAACAGAGCCTATCTCTTCCTGGTTTTCGTGCTAAAAGACGCGTCGTGACCAAGAAATACTTCTACCCATTGATCAATAAAGACTGCAATGAGTGGTCTCGATCGGACCTTGGTTGCCAAAAGCCCAAAGTTTCATACCAAACCTCCATTTGAACCAAATAATTGATTTTACTATACCCATATGGATCTCGTGGATACTCTTATAAATTAACGATAGTCGATAGATTCACGAAATGCCCTGACGAATTTCCAATTCGAGACCTCTTCGCTTCAATAGTGGCAAAAAGATACGTCACTCAACTCGTCCCACGATTCGGTATACCTCTTGAGATCACAAAAGATCAAGGTATACAGTTCGAATCGAAACTGTTCAGTGATGTGACCAATTACTTGGGATGGTAGAACGGTTCCACAGGTAACTGAAAGCAACCTTAATGGCAAGAGACAACACTACTCATTGGGAGTGAAGACTTGCAGTTTGTCATGTTAGATATCGGCACCGCAATGAAAACCGACTCACAATGCCCAACAGCCGAGCCCGCATACGATCAAAACTTGAGACGTCTAAATTCAATTTCCATCACAACTGATGAACTGATGTTTAAAAGAATGTCTACGTGCAAGCAGCCTTGGAGGACGCCGACTACGTTTTCATACGAATAGACCATGTTAGAAATCCTTTCGAACCTCCATACGAGGGCCGGATGAAGTAATGAAGAAGCAAGAACTTCTGGTCCTTGGTAAGCTCCATCAAGAAGAATTTCACTTCATCCAAAACTCCTTCATTCATCCACGATGAGGTGATAACAGACAGAAAATCCAAGGCCGATTTATTAGCATCTCTGTTTGCTTCCAATTCTTCTTTACCCCAAACTGATATGCTACCCCCAGTTCTTGAGCACAGCGCTCATTTAATGCCCAGGGTTTTCTTCAGAACTCGCGAGGTGTACAGGTGCCTCAAGGAGCTCGATGTCAATAAATGCACTGGACCCGACAATATACCCCCTCTCGTCTTAAAACAATGCACATCACCTTTGGCTAAACCTCTGCGCAAACTTTTTGCTCTATCATACTCCTCCGGAGTTTACCCAGACTCCTGGAAACTTGCCCATGTCCAGCCAATACCGAAAAAAGGTAACTCCAGCCTTCCCTCCAACTACCGTCCAATAGCAATTACTTCTATTATCTCCAAAACCATGGAGACGATAATTAACAAAAAGCTAATGGGATACCTAGAATCCAACCAACTTATCAACGACAAACAATACGGCTTTCGACAAAAAAGGTCCACTGGTGATCTTTTAGTTTGCCTTACAGAACACCTCAACCGAAGTTTGCATGGATCTGGTGAATCTAGTTTGGTTGCTTTAGATATCTCTAAGGCTTTTGATAGAGTATGGCACTCAGCCGTGTTAGCTAAACTCAAAGCTATTGGAATTGACTCGCTTCTGTATAAGTGGGTTGAAAGTTTCCTTTCCGGCCGTTCAATTAAGGTAGTATTGGATGGCGTCAAATCTGAATCTCACCCCATTTCTGCGGGGGTCCCCCAGGGTTCAATTTTATCACCGGCCCTATTTCTCATCTTTATAAATGACCTACTTTCAATCCCCTCCAACCCACTTCTCAGCTTCGCTGACGACGGTACTTTACGTTACTCGTACAGCTACGATACAAGACAGACTCATGCCAGATCCTGTCTTGATGATCGGGAAATTATGTCCATCTCTGTTAATAACGACATTGAACTCATTCTAGAGTGGGGAAAGAACAATCGTGTTGATTTCAACCCCGACAAAACCAAGCACTGTCTTATTTCAAAGAAAAAGATCAACACCTCACCATCCTTGAAAGTGGATGACGTGGTACTAAAGGCCGACCCATCCCTACACATTCTAGGTGTGACATTAGCCAAAGACTTGCGATGGAATGACCACATATTCCAAATCGCAAAACAAGGATCCCAGTACTTGGGATTTCTTAAGAGGTGCAAGTTCCTCCTCCAGCCATCGGCCCGTGCTGTTATTTATAAATCCTACATTCGGCCTCTTCTCGAATATAACTCCATCGTTTGGGGCGGCGCTCCAATAACCACCTTAGCATGGTTAGATAAGGTCCAAAAAAGGGCCCTTAAGTTAATTAATGACGATACCGCTTGCTCCACCATCGACCCCTTGAGCCACCGTAGGAATGTAGCAGCACTGACCAAATTTTATCGCTACTATCATAGTGACTGTTCCTCCGAGCTAAACGCTCTCCTGCCTCCACGGCAATCCTATACCCGCAACACCAGATTAGCCCACTCGTCTCACTCCCTCCACCTGCAACTCCCCCTTTCACGCACTCAACAAGATATGAATTCGTTTGTAAATAGAACAACTCGACTGTGGAATAATCTCTCGCAGTCAGTTTTTCCGAGCTCCTACAACATCCAAGAGTTCAAACGCAGGGTACATCACCACCTTCTTCAATACCCCCCCGTACCTTTATAATCCTTACCCTATTCCCCCTTCCTCCCTCCCGTACTAAGCTTACTGCTAGACATTGCACCATGACGTGACAAATGACATGACGGACTAGTAGTACAAAGGGTGACTCCTGAGCTTAGCACTGCCACATAAAAAAAAAAAAAAAAAAATCAAACGATTACGGCGTCGTTATATTGAATTACACAACCAGGTTGATAT
Organism: Thereva unica; assembly: GCA_949987705.1. Classification (NCBI taxonomy): domain Eukaryota; kingdom Metazoa; phylum Arthropoda; class Insecta; order Diptera; family Therevidae; genus Thereva; species Thereva unica. The sequence goes on from OX465282.1 coordinate 124,972,511, forward strand.
CTATCGAGAGGCTAAGGTCAGCGTTCGGCTGCGATCTGTCTAAAGCGACAACGTTTCGTTAATGCAACGCTGAGGGGAGTAAATGGCGATCGTGCGCCGTCCTCTAGGGTTTCTTTGGACACCCTTGAGACAGCCTTCACGTCGTGTTTAAAACTAGCATGAATACAGAGACAATTGTTGGCAAAGGCACCACCGTGGATTTAACGATCGACACCCAACCTGAAGACTACTGGAAGATAAATGATGATAGACAACATAATTGTCAACTTAAAACGGCGGTTTAAAAGCCTCTCATTGGCATTGGAATGCATTAGACGCCTTTCTGAAATTAAATATAGAGAATGAAGATGTTTTATCTCACTGAAATACCGCACTGAATCCCGTATGAAACATATTAGGAAGGATTTCTGCCCTAAGGTAAGCAAACTGCTTCAGGCATCGTTATCGCTCCCAATAAGCTCCGACAGTACTTATTTTAAATTGCTTTAGGCTTTCAACTTTACTCCAGAGATCAGAGACCCAAGGAAAACTCCCTACGCCAAGACCAGTCTGTCAGGGGTAATAGGAGTCTAGAAGGTGTTAAGAAGGTGATGGACTTAGCCTTTGAGCTCCTGGACGTTGTAGGAGGAGTTCACACTAAAGCGGGATTTTCACTTAGCTAGCTACCAGCGCTGGTTGTATTGCTGGTGGGTTGTACCCAGCAGCTGGCAGCCATCCGGAATTTCTGATTACTCTCGAGCTTGTTGAGCCAGCCCTTGGTAAGGTTGATCACTAGGCAGATAATGACCTGGGAGCCAGCGGAAGATACAATCAGCGCTGGTAGCCAGCTAAGTGGAACCCCCACTTAAAGAGTAGAAATTTTCACGAAGTCCACGGGCCTCCGAATTCGCAAATTCGATATTTTCAATAGCAGCCGGCTAAGCCAGAGATCCAAACGTCGGGCTTAGCGGAAGGCAGCCTCGACGTAGTGTTATGCCTCCTGAAATAACTGAATCCCGATAACCAGGCGGCAAAAACATTGTCGCCGGCAGTACCAGACAAGGAGATATACGTCCGGCTTGGTGAAGACCGAACTTTGATACCCTATTATTAACCGGCTAAGTCGACGAAACCCTGTATTAGAGCTACCTAGTATTTATAATCAGTCCTATTAGGAACTCCGTTGGAATTTTATGAATGAAAGTATGAAAATTCCTGCGGAACTTAGAATAGGCCTGATAATGCCTGAAGAAAAGAATTTGTGCACAGGGTTGGAATTCCATCTCATATTCTCTATATTTGAAACCATTGGGCTGTAATTGACAAGAAACACGAAAAAATCTCGTTTTTGCAAAGATGATTCAGATTCATTTCCAAAGTAACGACTAAAATTCACGTTTATTTTGATGATTCGGTGAGGAGTGAATACTATAAAATAAATTACTGCTAGAACTGGAAAGTTTTTGTTTATATAATCTGAAAATTCTCTTCGATCCCAAATTCTGAGTCACCCGAAAACGTAATTATTCTTAATTTTCGGAATCCTACTGTGGCAAATGTGTAATTTCAGCTAATGATAAACATCGTTTGAAAAATGCGCTCCCTGCTAAAAACTGATAGAACAAATGCAAACCGACAACGCTACAGGCTGCACAAAGTCCTTGAGAGTAGAAATATTGACCTATGAATCAGTTGATGGCCGCACGAACTAAACTCACTGAAAGGGGCGTGTGTGGACCTTTTCAAAGTCGCTGTTATTTAATAGAAATATCGATAAAATTTTGGTTTTAAATTCTATGAGATTTGGGAAACAGTTTTAGATTATATTTTTTGGATAATACAAAATTAGAGTAATGTTGGCGCACTTTATCAATAGTATTTTTCGGTTAAGGTTTCCACATTTTCCTAGATTTATCTTAGAGGGAAATAGAGGATTTTGAGGATTATAGACTACACCTAGACTGACCTTAGTTCTGATGTATGGAAACAGCTGACTTAAGCTCTTGTCATCGCGTTCCGACTGCGGATACTTCCAGATCTAGAGCCAAACATTGAAACGCCGAGTCCTTGAAAAGTAGTCTGAAAAAGAGAGAATCGTCAATTACTACAATTAACCAACAACGCTCCTTCGAGCTCGAACAGGACTCAAACAAATTCACTAAGCCACACTTTCTACAACACCAAAAAGTTCCTGAAATTTCTTTTGGATAAATCAAACTACAAGTCGCCTACCATTGAAGAGCGTTTGACATGTGCGTCCCCCTTCGGTTGTCAAACAAAACCCATTGATAACATTCTCGTCCTCCTAAACCAATTAATAATAATTTCGTCCGTTTTTCGAAACTATCGGAAACAATTAAACCCGATTTTCCTGGCTCCCAACGAAAAACTTCCTAAGAAAAAAATCGCGTCTCGTAATTCCTTCGCTCAGAACGAGCTTGAAAAGTTGCCATTGAAAACGAAAACTCTCACACATGCATGAGTTTCAACAAAAAAAAACATACAAAATCCACACACACCTTGCTGAATTACATAAAAAAGCGTATGTGTGAATTTTTTACCCGAAAACACCGACACAACACATACAATAATTAACAATGCCAAAAAATAATAAAGAACGCACACATGCAAAAATTTGATCCTTTTGCAAAAACTGACGATTTATAAATTTGGCACGTGCAAATTAATGTAATTAAGCAATGCCCACCTGATCAATTATGTTAATTCGTTTTTTAAGACACTTGAGATTAGTTGTCACACTATAAAAACCACAAAACTTATCAAAACTCAATTTATAATGGCAACAAAAGAGCAGCGACATTAAACAAATGGCGCCATATTTACTTCTTCAATATGATATTCACCATTCTGAACATTGATGATGGCTGGATATATGAGAATATCACTTGTGGTGAATATATGTGATTTTTTGCTAGCCTTTAGTAGATGGCGCTGTACGAAGCATTGGTGAAAGAGTTTGTGGGTGATATTTTTTGATAGCAATTTAAATAAAGACGATTTTTTAAAATTTGTATCGATGCAACAAAAGATCACAGCAAATATTTAGAGAAGCAGAGAAGATATATGCAGGATATGCTCGAGCGGAAAAAAAGAATGGATCTCAGCCGTATTAAGCTTAGTACTAAAACTAAGTTCACGTGAAATGGAATTGGACATTTTGGCCTAGAGAAGATGAATTAGAAAACATTATATCGACGCAAAGCAAAGGGAGTCAAACTTGCTGCAAGAAGAGATAAAACGAGCTAAAATCACGCTTAAAAAAGTGACACTAAAGACCTGCACTAAATGAAAAGTAACGCAGAAGTGAAGTAAACGCAACTTCTTTCAAAATTGACATAGTTCATAGGAAGTGTAGCAAGTGAAATACCTTACTTTCTTAACTACTTCAGAGCCGATCTAGAAAGGGTAAAGATTCATCACCCAGCGACCTCATCGCAAGAAGTTATCGGACTTGGAGTCGGCTCAACACGATGCTATGAACACCCTCCAACGTTGGCCGCTTAATGGAGGGAAGCATTGTATGACCGATGGTCGAACTACGAGTGTCCAATGGCAAGCGTCAATCGTTTGTATTTGGACGCGTTCGGGCTGATGTCGGTATTGACACAATCGTTGGAAGCGTTCACCACATCAGCCCCTAACTTTCGACGGATAAAGCCCATGGCTTACTTATAGGCTCCAATTTGAAGCAGCAGAAGGGGGTAATTACTAGACTGAGGAGGAGAAAGCAATGTCCTTAATGTTATCATAAAGGAGAACAGGAGCAGAAATATTACAGTCCGTACCTACAGAACTTGGTCGTTGTTGGAGCCCCTGCGTTTAACACGGTGATGCACAGTGCTTCGTTGTATCTTTCATTCAAGCAACCATTGCCGCGGGCACTATGCGGGGGTGTGAGGGTGAAGGGTTCAGGGTACTGTCAATGATAATTATTAAATGAAATATAGGAATATCAATACAAACTATTTATTAATCCAATAAAATATGTGATGATAACGCAGATATTTGTAGATGCTGATTACTCCAATTTAAGATGTCTAGCCGTCGATGATTGTCCAAAAACAGATTAATTGGTTAAAACGTGTGTCTTGTCTCTCACTGATATATTGTATGGATGGTGTCCTCTTCGAAACAAAAGTTATGCGATGATGTGGATGGTGCTTAGCTAAAGTGGTATGCGGTGATGTGGATGGTCTTTAGCTGACATCACCTGCTTCTGGAGAATTGACTCCTGTCAATTCCTTGGTTGGAGGATGTAATCTCTTGTCCATATTGGTGCCTTTGTTGTTCTGTGAGGCCTGGCTGGCTGTTCCTGTCCTGCTGCTGATTCTGGCGTGTCGTATTCCTCTGGCTCCAATGTTTCTGCATCTTCTGGTTCTGTGTCACTGTTGTTTAAAATGTCCAGTTCATTTCCTTTCCTGGCTTTGTATGGCTTTATTTGTGCAGAGTGGATGGTTTTGATTATTTCCGTCCCGTCACCTGTGATTTTCTTTATCTTCATTATGTTTTCGTTAACAAAATCAGTAATTTCGTATGGCTGTTTCTCGTATTCAGGAGTCATTTTATTTTTTTTAATGAGTGTTTTCAATAATACCATGTCTCCTATATCGAGTCTATTTTCTCTCCTGTGTTCGTCTGCATGTTGTTTTTGATATTGTTGTGAATTTCTTATGTTGTTTATGGCTTCTTCCCTACTTGTTCTTAGGTGATCTAGTTGTACTTCTCTTGAAATGTCTTCGTCGATGATGCCTATGATGTTTTCTTCCGGTATTTTTGGCTCAAATCCGTGTAACATGTAGAAAGGTGTATATTTTGACGACGATTGTTTGCTGCTGTTTATAGCGAGTATCACATCTGGCAGATATTCTGACCATTTTGATACTTTGGTTCCACTGGTGTACTTCCTTATTATTGTTTTTATTGTTCCTATGGTTCTTTCTATTAGTCCATTCGATTCCGGAAAATGTGGTGGTGATGTTAGGCTTGTTATGTTGTATTTAGTGTAGAATTCTTGCATTTTTTGTGATGTAAACCCTGTTGCGTTGTCACACATTATTGTTGATGGGGGTCCATAAATGTTTATAATTTTCTTTTGGATTGTTTTGATTACATGTTTGGAGCTAACATCCGGTATGCTTTTAGCTATGACATACCTTGTGCAGTGATCTATTATTGCCAATATGTATTTATTGCCATTTTTGTCTTCTGGTAAGCTGCAATGGTCCATTGATATCTTTTCAAATGGTCTGTTTGGTGGATTTGTCGGTTTCAACATTCCAATTCTTTTTGAAGTCCTCTTGTTAAATTGTTGGCATACTTGGCAGCTGTTTGTGTATTCCTTGCAATCTTTGTATAGTGATGGCCAATAATACCTGCTGTTTATCTTTGAAATAGTTTTATTAAAGTCCATGTGTCCAGATTTGTCATGACATGATACTAACACTGCAGTTTGAAGGGTTTTTGGAATGACTATTCTTTTTCTGTTTTGGCTATTTATAAAGTACAGTATGTCATTCTCTAGTATAAATTTTTCTTTAACTTTTATGTCTGATTTAGTGTTACTGTTTCTGTTCCTTAGGATTTGTACGATATGGTTGCACTCGGGATCTCTGCTCTGGGCTATTAGTAGATTTGTTTTATTATTTGTCTGTATTGTTAATACTGCTATTATATTTTCCGGGATTCGTGAAAGTGAATCTGCACCTATGTTCGACTTTCCTGATTTATGTTGTATGGTGTAGTTATACTGTTGTAGGTCTAGTATCCACCTTGAAAATTTTCTGTTTTGCTTGCCGTTTTGAAGTAAGCATGCAGTTGTCCAGTTGTCTGTTGTTATTATAAAATTTTTTAATCCATATAAGTAAATGTGAAACTTCTTGGTTATTGCCCAGTGTACAGCTAAGCTTTCAATTTGGTTTATATGTAAATTCTTTTCACTTTTAGCTAGAGATTTGCTCGCGTATGCTATTACTGCTTTACCTTTTTCTTGTTTTTGGTATAATATCGCTCCAATTCCTGTTGTGGATGCGTCTACTTCCACCTCTGTGGTGGCATCGTTTTGAAAGTGTGCTAACAATGGGGGTGATTTCAATTTCGTTATTATATTCTCTTTAGCTTCTTCGGCTTCTTTTGTCCATCGAAATGGTTGGTTGTTCATGGCGTCTCTAATTGCCACTGTCATTTGAGCGAAGTTTTTGATAAATTTGCGGTGGTATGATGCAAATGCATAAAATGATTTAACTTCTGCTTTGGTTTTTAGTGTTTTGTATCGATCTATGGCGCTGGTTCTGTTTGGATCCGGTCTTATTCCTGTAGCTGATATCCCATAGCCTAAAAAGAAAATTTCTTCTTGAAATAGTTGACATCTTTTGAGCGATATTTTTAGTCCCGCTGATATGAGTCGTTGTAGTGCATCTTCGAAATTAATGAGCGCCGAGTTTATGTCTGGTGATGATTGGCATATATCGTCCATATAGGTGGTGGTATTTTTTGCGTCTCTAAATGTCTGTTGCATAATACGTTCCATCGTTTTTGGTGCGTTGGACAGGCCAAACGGCATCCTAATGAATTCAAACAGCCCATCCTGTGTTATAAATGCTGTTTTATGTGTGTCTTCTTCATTGACTTTTACTGTCATGAATGCAGTTTTTACATCCATTACTGTAAAATATCTTGTGTCATTTTCTATAATTTTTGCTATGACGTCGTCAATGTGGGGCGGTGGGAAACTATCCTTTATTAACTTCTTGTTTAATGCCGTGTAATCTATTGTTAACCTTCTGGGTGTACTGATGTGATGCGGCTGGTTCACTATGACCACTGGTGATGCGTATTCTGACTGTGAATCCTTACATATATTTAGTTCTTTCCAACTTCTTACTGTTTCATTGATGAATTCTCTGTCGTTGTATGAATATCTGTATGGTCTTTTCTTGATAGGAATGTTGTCTTTCAGTGTTATGTGGTGCTCACAAATTGTGCAGTGTCCTATTGGTGCTTCTTCTGTTATAAATGCTTCTACATTGTTATTTATTATTGCTTTTAACTTGGCTATTTGGTATTCGTTTAGACTATTTGTAAGTTTGTTTATTTGTTCTTCTAATTCATCTTCTATGACGGTTCTTGTTTTCTTTAAAATGCATCCGTTTATTTTGTTTTTTGATACGTCACGTGGTGTTTGGAACTCTATTTTTATGTCCCCATCAGGATTGATGGTTGTTGTTGCGTTAGCTGCTTTGCGCCAATCTCCTCCAAGAATTAATGGGATTGGGGTGTTGCTGACAATTGCTACTGGGCCAAATGTACAAGTTGAGTCTGCTATGGTAACTGTTAGGTCGATTTGTCCTATTGGGTTGCAATTGTGTTCTATTGATGTTATCGGTTGTCCTTCATATTTTTGCATTTGTTGATATTCGTTGATAAATTTTTTGTCGATTACGGACTGTTCTGCTCCACTGTCTATTAATGTTAATATTTGTGTTTCATTAAATATTACCGTCTCAATTATTGGTAAATTTCTTTCCGGATGCTTGGTTTTTATCAAACAATGTGCTTGTTTGTTTTTGTTTCTCTCTGGGCATAAATTTGTGGAATGTCCTGTCTTGTTACAAAAGTGGCATGGAATGTGGCATTCTGATGGTAAATGCGCCTCCTTTCTGCATCTTGGACAATTTAATATTTGCTTTTGTTGTGGCATGTAATTTTCTTTCCTCGTTGACTGTAGATCCTTCGTCTCGTTTCTCATGTTTATTCGTCTGTAATTATTTTTGGTGTCTTCGTCCAGTTTCTGAGCTATGTCAAACAATTCATTGATAGATGTCGGTGTATTGATTCTCAATAGTCTCCTATCGTTATTATTGAAGATTCCTTCTGTCAAATAATTTATCTTATCTTCTGTTTTTAAATCTATTTCTGATGGCGCTTGTTTTAGGATTTCCATTTTTGCGCTTATGTATTGAACGAGGGTTTCGTTATATTTTTGCTTTCTACTTGTTATGCTTTCCATCCATTCCCGTAAGTTAGGCTTTCTTATAAATCTTTTCCTGAATTCTTCTTCCCATTTGTTCCACTCTTTTATGTGATCGCCATCATAACTCTGCCAACATTTTGCTATACCTGTTAACTTGCTTGTTGCGAAATTGAGCTTTACGTTATCTGTCCATCCATGTATTTCCGCGGCCAAATTTATTGAATGTATGTATTTTTCACTTGCTGCTGTGTCTTCTCCACTACAGTCTTTTAAATTAGAGGTTATGTCCGGATTCACTATTATATTGTTTATCGGTGGTTTTATGTTTTTATTGGCATTTTCGTCAATATTTTCAGTTTTTATTTGGAAGATTTGCTCATTATTTGTTACGATGGCCGATATGTACTCATCCTTCAAATTTCCATTCACTTCTAATCCTCGTCTTTTTGTCTCATCCTTTAGTGTAGTTATGGTGAATTGTCTTAGCGTTTCTTCGTCTAATGTTGATTCCAATAACTTTTGTGTTGTGGTGGCCATTTCTCTTGTTTGGGATGTTTCGATCTGGTTCAATTGCGACTGCGCCATGTGAGGGTGAAGGGTTCAGGGTACTGTCAATGATAATTATTAAATGAAATATAGGAATATCAATACAAACTATTTATTAATCCAATAAAATATGTGATGATAACGCAGATATTTGTAGATGCTGATTACTCCAATTTAAGATGTCTAGCCGTCGATGATTGTCCAAAAACAGATTAATTGGTTAAAACGTGTGTCTTGTCTCTCACTGATATATTGTATGGATGGTGTCCTCTTCGAAACAAAAGTTATGCGATGATGTGGATGGTGCTTAGCTAAAGTGGTATGCGGTGATGTGGATGGTCTTTAGCTGACAGGGGGAAAAAATGGAATCTATTTTTATAAAGCTGGCTCTATACGATGCTATGAGCACCTTCCAACGTTGGGCGCTTCATGGTAGGACGCATCATATGGCCGATGACCGAAGTACAAGTGTCCAATGTCAAGTGTCCAACGTTCGGGCTCGGGCAAGTTCGGGATGTTGTCAGTGTTGACTCAATCGTTGGAAGTCAACATTCGAATGATACGTTCCCTGCATCGTGTAGAGCCGGCTTAACGTAAATGCTACACCAGCAAATTTCCACGTGTCAGCTATAGGTACGGCACTCTCTAGGTATATAAAGATATTTACAATTTCCATATTAAGCCTATCCAAAGACATAGTTGCTCGCTCTCTTTACACTACTTTCCATAATTTAAAAGGGTTTGGTTCCACAGGTCTTTGTGTACAAAACAAGCCGTAAGCAGTTCTATAGCTATCATTATTACTTTCGACACATTTACGTGGTTATCATGACAGTTTGTCGTTACAATGAAATTTATAGTATCGTAACGATGGAAATCAACGACCAAATTTTACGTCATTACGACAAAAACTTTAATAGATGGCAAACTGATGGCATGTAGACTATTTGAAAATGTTCACTTTTACGCCTTTTCAATGTTCTGCCGTATCAGCTGATTATGATTTTATTTTAAAATTAATAAAAATATTACTTAGATTATTACTTAGCCAATTAAACAGGGCGAATTTGTCGCAACGATGTTGTCGTATGTCCAAGGTATAGAGAACATCTCACCAACATTTTTGTTTTAAATTAAATAAAGAGGCATTTATTTTCAAAAATGTTAACTTAACTATTCAATAATAGGTGGCGCTATTTATTATTGTTGAAACTTTTTTAATTAAAAAAAAAACGAACAAGTTTAACTGCCGTATTTTAAAATTAAGATATATATTTTTTTACACATATTTTAATACTTTTTTTTAAATCTTATTATAATTTTAATGTTAGTTTTATACATATCTATAGGGAATCTGACGCAAAGGTAAACTGAGATGGCGCCACCGAAGTATAACGTAAACAAAGAACAATAGCATAACAGAAGCAGCAACAAAAATATTATAATATTCATCCATTGACCCGTCTCAAATGCTTCTTTAACATAATTTTCAGATCTAAAGTGATCTGGACAAAGTCTTGAATGTTTTGTACCCTTAAACTTTTTGCAGCGCACAGCTATATCCCATAGCTTCCGTACTTTTTGGTCTTTCAAAAATAAATGAATCCGTAATATTATTGTAACCAAATACGCAACACTGATGCATATTTATTAGAATATAAGAATTTATCATTGAATAACCGAAAAATCACAATAATCAAGAACTGTCTGATAGGCGAATACAAATGTCACTTCATCTTTACGTTACGGTGCCCCTAGCGGGAGAAATTTCCAGTAAGGTTCCCTATTGTTTATTCAACATGACGCAGCTACTCTCCACAAAAAATTAAAGTTGCCATCAAGTAGAGATCTCTGAAAGACAAATTCGCCAAACATTGCACTCTATACGAAGAAAATAGATTGTCAACAGTATAAAGGGCCTTTCCTGAGACTCTAGTCTTTCACATAAAAAAAAATTAATATTTTTTTTAGTTTTTTTTTAATTGGTATTACAATGATTATACGAGTGCTATTCATATTCACGTGAAAGTTTCCGGGCGAGGAAAATAGGAAATAAACGTTCGTCAAAAATTTTGTGTGATATCAATTAATATTAATAAATAAACAGTGCAAATTGTGACCAGTCATAAGTCACATGGCTTTTGGGACTTGCGCTTATTACTTATGAAATTCTTATTTTAGTTTCTATGTCAATATTAACAAAGGTTACGTTTACTTCACTTCTACTTTATTTTTCATTTAGGATTGCTAAAGCAATTGCCTACAAAACCCCCCTTGTAATTTTTTCGAAAACTCTACCTTTACGAAGTTATTCAAGGTCAAAGTTTTGGAAAAAATCACTTTTCTTCCATCTACTTATACAAAGCATTATTACCTACAAAATACAATTTTCGAAAAAAAAAATATTTTTTGATTTATTTTTTAGCGAAAAAGTGATTTTTGCAAACTTTGACCTTGAAAAACTTCCAAAGGGTAAAGTTTTCGAAAAAATGACAAGGGGCCTTACCTACTAACCTTTCGTATTGCCTGATTCAATTTTTTTCGAAAATACTAGTTTTTGATCGTTTTTTGGCTAAAAAGTGTTTTTTTTGATAAATTTGCCCTTGAATAACTTTCCAAGGGTTAATCGGGGCATCATTTTTGTAAGAACTAAAGTTGTACAGAATTTCATTGTCGTTTTGGGCCCTCGCACGGAGTTATACGACCTATAGAAACCGAGAAACAAGGAAACCATGGCAAAAACGCGATATATCCGGCGGCCATGTTGCTTTCTTGTGATTCCGATTTTTTTTTAAAAAGTCACAAGGAAGCTAGGGACCAATTTTCAGTCATTTCAGAGTTTTGTTTCCTTTCGTGCGTTTTTTTTGCAATTGAATATCTCACAATACTAAATTCTATTTATCGCTTTTTAATTCATTATTACTATCACTATCACCACTTTTCGCTTTAAGTCAATCTAGAGCACTTTCATCGCTTTTCAAATCAAACTGACTGTAAAGAGGCTCGAAGCGCGCCGCCCCGTTCCGCTCCTGCATTCTTAATTCACCACTGCTTGTCTACAGGCATTAACGATGCTTCTCTACAGTCCAAACGAAGCAAGGTAGGCTCGCACTTTTCTATACTAAACGGAGAAAAATTGGGGCTTTAAAAAATTAAGGGTGCCATTAAGCATACTCAGTAGAAGGTCTTTCGTTGGATTGTGCAGGTCAGGCAGCCTTGAACTCGGGTAGCACTTAGTTGGGGGACCGCTTGTTAAAACGACACTTGCGTTTGGAAGTCGATTACGACTACATTCATAACTGTAACAGTGGCGTGCATACTTCTGGCGTGTATATTTTTAGATTTCCTTGCCTGTAGCGGGAGCGTTCATACCGGTGCAACAGGTGCCTTTATTTACTACTAGCAAAAACCCGCGTGCGTCGCAACGCCTTTTAATAAAAAAAATTATGTGTGCATAGTCCGGAATAAGAAAAGGGTATAATGAAACAAAGAACAAATCTGCAAGACATGATTTTGGATATATAAAAAACTTTAGAGTTGACTATAAAAATATGTTACCTACAACTTTTTTTAAAATTCGAGGTTAATCATCGGACAACTTTTATACTACGTGCACAACAGATGCCTAGCCAATTTTATTCAGAATATGTCTTGAGCGCGTAGATTTTGACGTTGTCAGATAATTGGCACCCTGAACTTGCCCCATGGCGAACATGGCTTGAGACGAAGATTGCCAACATTTTAAGACGATACTACTGATTTGATCCTAAAAAGGACAGTTGCTGCTTCACGTTTTCGTGTTTCGTCGTTTCCGGCCATACCGCCCGCACGGCACTGGTTAACAATCCACTGTAACGCTTGTTTATAAACGATGTTAGATGTTTCACTTGTAAGTATTACAATGTTTGTGGCATTACTGAGTTGAGTCGATTTAGTTGAGTTGATATTTTCGAAATCGTCATAAATGTCGCTCATCAAAATTTCCTCGTCTATTACGAACTTTCAAACAACATCCAGCAGCTCACTGTCATCATTCTCATTAATCTCAGAACATTTTCTATTGTTTATCCTATGTTGAGGCGAATAGTACTGAATTCTGAGTTTTCCGATTGCGTTCCCATCTTTTGCTTTAAATGACGTTTTCCAATATGTCCCTAAATGAGTGATCACTTCAGACATGCATCAATATCATCGGCCCATATATTCGTCCGGACACCCGGCAACATTTGCCCGAAATCTATGTCAATAAAACAGTTACTCCCCAAAATAATTGGTTTTTACATCTTAAATCTCGCGATGTTCTGTTAATAGATACTTTATTTGCCACTCATCGCATTCCCAGACAGCCATCATGCAGTTTTGTAAAACTTTAGATTTTTTCCACGCACGGTTTTAGATTTGTTCCACGCAGGATTTTCCATATGATCTTCTTCGATCGGTATCTTAAGCATAGAATGAGCTGTTCTTCCTGATGTGAGTAAAGTTGCCAAAATCTCTGCTACTGTCCTGATCTCATATTTGCCAAATAACCTACCTTTCGAAATGTTAAAAAGCGTGGGACTTTACCTAGGTATATTCCTATTTTATTATTACTGCAACTTTTCGCTAGCGCCCCATATATACTGGCTTTAGCAAAAAAGGTTTCATTCAACATAAGTTTTTACTTTTTAGAACATTTTTAAACAAAAGCATATTTTTAAGTTTTTTAAACTATATTTTTAGTTTTCTACCTTGTAATTTATTATATGTCTTCGGTTATTTTGTGGTGACCGATATTTAAAATGAGGTCACCCAGCTTACTGTACTCTACTCACCATATTGGTAGCCATACCGAGAGCGTTGTAAAAAAATGTAGTCCGCCATTTTGTGTTGGCTGCCATTTTGAATTTGGAATTACGCCACCCAGCTAATAGTATTCTACTTGTCATATCCTTTCATTTGATACCCATACCGATCGTGATGTAAATAAAAAAGTAATCCGCCATCTGTTTTGGCCGCCATTTTGTTCCGGCCCATTTTGAATTTGGAATGACACCAAATAGGTAATTATATTATACTTATCATTCCCTTTCATTTGATACCCATGTCGGGCAGCCAGCGAGCACAATTGCGAAATTCGGCCGCCATTTTGAAACGGCGATCTTGATTTTTTTATAAAATGGTCAGATTGCATTTTCACTTGAACTGTACATGTGTGCATGTGTACATGTGATTTGAAGCTGATCCGTTATATGGAAGTGGGTCAAAAACAATTTTCAAGATTTGTCTACATACATGCATCCATACATACATATACATAGGTGGAGCTAATATATAGTGCATATAAATAGCCTAAAACATGCTCGCCAAAATACTGAATCTTCCAGTGAAAGTCCCATCCCAATCGGATTAGCCGTTTCCGAGATTAGCCCGAACAAACAGACACACAGACATACAGACATACAGACAGACAAAAATTTTAAAAATGCGTGATTTCGTTTTAAAATCATGTAAATAACCATATAAAATTAAAAAAACACAATTATTTTTAAATCACAGACAGACACTCCAATTATATTTACATATATAGATGAGTGTTTTTATTCGGGATGTAAGCTACATAAGTATCTGTAGTCTGTCGCAGCCGAAAATCGAGTAATGCATAAACTATGCCAGTACATAGTACAATGTAATTGTGATAGTATAATGGCAAAAAAGTACTCAACGATTCTCAAGGAATCGAGTACTATTGAACGAATAAAAAGTAGTCATTGAGTAATTTTCTTTTGATTCTACTCATGAGTATTTAATAGAGTAGTTTCCACCGATTCCGTATCTCTAATGGTGACTACTTTATTGCAGAGCCAGAACTGACGGTGTTGATTACTGTATCCTGGCAGTTGACACCAAGCTCCTGGGTATTCTGTCCCTACTCGATATTCTTTTGATAGCTGGAAACTGCAATGACCGCGATCCGCCCGATCTCTCTTTTGAGGATGTACAGAACCAGCTTTTGAGCAATAAGTTGAGTTGCAGTCTTGTCAGTTCCGAAATATTCGTAGTTACTGGGTGACTGTGCATTCTTGTCTATTTAGTGTGGGTTTTGAATTGTTGGCATAATTGCACTATACTTTCTCCAAAATGAAGCTGAGAACAACGTTGTAATAAATGAAAACTGATATAGAGATGTGATAACTAAGTTTTATTGGAACAAATTGGAGAGTTTAGACCATGGACGAGATTTGGTTACCAGGGGTGGAACGATAGTTATCTTGTGTACTAAATTTGGTAACGCTGTAGCTTTGGATATATGCCATGGCTGCCGCGCATCTGAAAATTACGGGGAGTCGGGAAGGGCCGTTTTCAGGTTGGGGAATAATATAAAACCTATGAATATTAAAATATACCCGAAACAGAGCCGAAAAATACCATCGAAGATTTGTGGAAGAAATGAATTTTAGCAATATTATAGATTTATTTAGGAAAAGTCCTTTTATACCATTGTTTGCCATTTAAAAACACTATTTACCATAAAATGAGAAAACAAGAAAAATTCTCGAAGCTAAAACTCCAAGAAAATGCGCTAAAAAGTCAAAACCAAATTCGCAGAATGCAACAAAGCAAGGATTACATCGAACCCCAGTTTATCTTAGGACAAAAACCCGTCAACGAAGATCGCAAACCTTAAATGAACAACACAAACCTGCACAAACATACCTTTAAGCATTTATTACTCACCCTTCGAATATTACGTGGAATTGAGGTCATTATCGCTTACCTGAATTCTCCCAGGTAGACGGTAGTTAGATTACCTCGTAATAACAGTAGTTTTCGCGAGTGATTCACCACCCAAGGTCCAACAATAAAAATGGTGTAGAAGAAGACATTCGCGAGAAGACCTGCCGTTGTGCAAGAGAAGAAGCGCTGATTTCCGCTTTATGCTCGACTCCGAGGGGCAATCAAATGCTGACCGCATGAGTGTGGGGGTACGGAAAACGGAAATTCCTAAGGGATGACTCAGGTGACGCCAAATCCCCAAGTGACTTCTTGCGATCCAGTAAACGTTTTAGTCGCTTTGAATTATGCAAAATAGGGTCACAGTGTCTCAAAACCGCAGCATTCTGCTGCAGCCCATGGACCTTGAGGAGCATGGCAATAGCATGTGTCACAGGATATGTACATAAGTTTCTAGATTAAAGATTAGAAATGATGATCTGGAGTCTCTGCTGGATCGAAGATTTATAAGATCTTTTACTGGGCCAATAGCAGCCGATCGACGCCCAAGTCATATCTGCATTTTTGTTGCCAGCCAAAGTCTGCAAAGGAAATAATAATTAATGTATAACGAGGCTTTTGACAAGGGACGATCGTCAAGAGCCAGAGGTCCAAGATTCTATTCGAGAGAATTTACATACTCGTAGATCCAGAGTATGACCCTTTGACATTTTGGGCAGGGATAATGTGACATTCAAATCAAATTACATGCAGATATTTAATTTAAGCAACTGTGTGAAAATTAGAAACGACGATCAGTCCGAAGATTTTGAGGATGATCGTTGATGTATAAAAATTCTATTCAAACGTTTGGGTGTGTTTCAAGTTCCACCACGATCATTAATCAGAAATCAGTGATGGAAATTAACCCTAATCATTGATGGACAATTGCTCGAATGCGACAGAAAATGATGGAATATGGGACATATGTGATGTTGATAAGATGGAGTGACTATAATCATTGATGGGATTTGAAACACATCCAATATGATCACTTTACACTCTTTACAGCAAAAGAACGAAGCTGCCCGAAGTAAACGGTAGAGCTGTACAGCACTCTCGATTAGTCTTGGTAGAATTCCACAAAAAACTGCCATCGTATTATTTACTCGCCAATTAGTAGGAAAAACCTGGGGCCTCAAACCTAGGTTAATGTTTTGGCTATACACGATGGTCGTAAGGCCCATGGTCACGTATGCATCCATCGCATGGTGGACCAAGACCAAACAAAAGGGTGCTATGATCAAGCTGGCCAGGGTGCAAAGATTGGCCTGTCTTGGTATAATAGGGTCCAAAGGCAAGGGTCTAACTGCGGCTATGGAGGCCGCTACACCTAGTAGTGAAAAAAGAGACTCTGGCGGGGGCGCTGCGTCTACGGGAACTATTCTTCTTTAAACCAAGAGACCTTCTGGATCATTTATCGATCCACAAGGAGCTGAACCTAGAGCCAATGAATCTTTGTCCGACAACATTCCTGCGACTCTTGATTTTGACAAACCGTTTACGACGATTATTCGAAGTAGGTCAGAGTGGCAACATGGCAGGCCTCTCGAAGCACGGTCTTTTGGTATACGGATGGTTCCAAAACCGATAAAGGGGTAGGGCTGGGTGTTTATGACCCTAGGAGCAAAATATCCATGGCTCTGGGCACTACCCCACTGTGTTTCAGGCCGAGGTACTTGCCATCCAGGTGTGTGCTCAGACTTGTATTAATAGATCTCCAAATAGCTCTAACATTGTCAATTTCTCCAACAGTCAAGCTGCATTGCTGGCCATTAAATCTCACAGGGTGTCATCAAAGACTGTCCTGGATTATCTCCGATCTCTGAAATTCCTCAGCAGGAACAGTGTCACGCTGATGTGCATTCCGGGCCACGAAGGTCACATTGGTAATGAAATTGCCGACAGCCTGGCTAGAGTAGGCGCAAACTCACCACCTATCGGCCCGGAACCTTTCTGTAGCTTAGCAAGCTGCCACGTTAGAACGGCCATCAAAAATTGGGTCGACCAGCTGTTTCTTCATAGCTGGACAAGGACCCAGGGTGCTCGTCAAGCTAAAAGATTCATCCAAATCGATAAAGCTAAAGCGGGCAAACTTCTACATCTCAACAGGTGGGAGCTAAAGATAATAACATAGTGCTTGACGGGCCACTGTTCGCTTAACTACCATCTAAACAAAATAGGTCTGGTGGCCGATTGTAGCTATCGGTTCTGCGAAGCAGCTCCCGAAACTGAGGAGCACTTGCTGTGCGACTGTGAGGCTACAGCGAGGAAGAGATTGAGCCTCCTCCATCGTGACTTCCCTACACCCCCAGGGAGATTTGGGGCAGATATCCTAAATCAGTTTTAGGCTATATTAGAAGCCTCAACCTTGATGGTTTTTAAAGACGGGGATGGCACAATAGACCAAATAAATAGGTCGCAGTGCCGGCAAAGGCACCCCTCAACAAGAAATAGAAAATGGTAGAATTTAAATGTAAATAAAATTACGAGGAATCTTTGCAACTTTTAGCCACTTTCTCTAGTAAATTCGAAGTGATCTTGTTTATAGCACGCGTAAGTTGCCAGTGACTGTTGGTTTAAGTAACTTTACAGGCAATACTCGTACTCGAATGGTTTCAAATTTCATGACTTTCGTGGAGCCATTTCTTGATTTAAACAAATCAAATATTTACTTGCACATAGGGCTCAACAACCGGTGGCCATGGCTTCTCGCAAATGCTCTCCAAGGATCTCAATTATCAGCTGATCAAACGGCAATTCTGACACTTTCCGCTATTTGACAGAAGGTCGGCTTTGGAGTCGCTCTAGACTTCATTATGGGTGTGTCCGACTTTTCTGAAGGCTTTTCAAACCATATGGCCAAAGCCTTCGCCCTTTTCGCCGGGTTATTATGCCCTAGAGAACATCCAGATGATCTAACCGTCTTCTTATTAAGAAAATCGGTATCCCTTGCTTTCTCCCCGTTTTCTGAAAGCTGCCGTTTTTCGAGTCGCCTCTGCGATTAGATGCCTTAGTTCCGCAGGAGATCTAAGGAGATCTCCCAATGAAGGAGTGATCTCTACGTACTCCATCCCTGGGTTTACGGGCTCAGACTGCCCTCCCTGAAGAAGAAACCTGAAAACTCCTCACTATTATTCCATATTCGACACCTTGAAGCATGGATCCAAAATTATCTAACTGGCCTTGTAGGTCGTTTTTTTGGGAACTGTGGGAGCCCCAGAAATGTGTGGAGCTGTAAGAAGTGCTCCATCTCCAAAAGTTTTTTTAAGGCAATTTTATATCGATACCACGAGCTCGGCGAGAAAGGACGATCACCCATGGCAGAGCTCCGTATCACCAATGGAAGGCTAATTCAAACCGAAGCTCGCCTGGTATCCGAAGTCCATTGTTAGTAGTACATTCACGCAGTACCATTCATAACTTCAGCCCGATTGTTTACACACTAGGATTGCGATTTTTATCGATTTTAGATCTGCCGTATTCAGTCTGCTCCATTGATCTCGAGCAGGATGTGGCCTAAGGCCATGTATGATCGGTCTGGGAATCAGTGCTCCCTGATTGTGCCGTGTTCGAGTCATATTGATGAGTACATAGACTTGGCTAGCTACAAACAACGCCCTCAAAAAGTGACATCAAAATTTTATTTTTTGCTCGAAATTGTTTTTCGCATTTATTTTAGCGCCCCTTACTCGCCATTTTTTTTTTATGTGATAGACTAGAGACTTAGGGAAAGCCCCTTTATACTGTTCGACAATCTATTTTTTTTTCATATAGAATGTCGAACAGCAGCTCTAGCCGGAAGATAGAGAGAAGAAAGAGAGAGAGAAGGAGGAAGGAGCTGCCTGCTGATCACCGTTTTGTCTAGCAATTTTGTAATCATGACCTACCCAAACCAACTTAATCAATCCACCATCATTTCAGGTGGGGTGGAGAAGGGGGTGGTTTCAAAGGGATTTCGGATAAAATGATTAGTTTTTATTTCGTTCACAATTACAATTAAATCATCTATACGGCTCAGACGCACTGACATATAATAATGGACTGCTCATCAGCAATTATTCCCATACAAACCGATGGCACCAAAAAGGTATAGTCGACTCGCTCATCCATAAGCCCCCAAACTGACAGAAGCACTCAGAAGTAAAATGAGACTGACAGAAATAAAATCAGGTTAAATCAATTAGAAAAAAATAGACGGGTATAGTGATGTTTATATCTTTTGCTCTTTTCCCCATAGACCCCCGGATTTTGACATACAGAATGTCAGTTGCTAAAACAGGCGTTAAGAACTTAAATCAGATACACATAAAATTTGCAAATTAATGAAAAAAAGGCATTTTAAAAGGTGAAAAAGTGAAAATAGTGTTTATTAATTTTTTTAAACAAAATATTTGTGTTGTTTTAATGTTTTAAGTACGTATTTAAAAAAAATGTAAATTTCAAAAGTTATTCCGGTGTTTACATGGAGTGAAAAAAGGTTTGTAGCCTATGGAACAAATTGGTGCCATGAAAAATTCCTCATGAGCAGTCCATTCTATATGTCAGTGCTCAGACGCCATAAATCTGAGAAAAAATTCATTGCGTTTTTTCGACGTCAATACCGTATAATGAGTCTCGAAGGCGAAGCATTGATCGTAGCGACACCACTAACCGCTTGTTTGAAACATCGATGTGTGGTTGTCAAATTATTGAAAAATGTACAAAAGGAATGAGCTTGTACGGTGTAGGCACTTTATCAAGCACTGCCACGCTCAAGTGTGATTGAAATGTCTCACACCCAATGATGAAAAATAGGTCCCGAAAACAATTGGAAGCGTCAAAGATCGTGGACAAGGGATGATGAGCCGTCACAAGTTTTCGCAAAACCAAGGTCTGTGTGTTTGATGAGACTGGAAGGGATGATTAATTCTCGACTTTACTGTAAACAACTAAAGAGATTACGTCAAACAGTTGAACGCAAATAGCCCGGCAGAGTTAATGTTTCTGCTGTGAAAACACAAATCCCAGTTAGTTTATTGTAAAAAAACAGATAAGCCTCTGTCAATTAGCCTTCTATTACGGAATACAGAGTCTCTATCTTCAACAGAATTAGCTGTTACAAGTGGATACAAGTTTCTTTTAATCTAAAAGAAAAAAAATTAAATCTAAAACTCTTTCACGTGAAATTTAAAAAAAAACAAGGCAACAGAAAACAGAAGAAAGAATTGCCGTGGCTACCAGTGAAAGTTCTCAAAAACCTGTTGTCAGAGTCTTAGGAAGTTGTCCAGCAGTAAACAATTTTTACCAGATTAAAAACTAGAAAACGTTTTATCTCGAATTGAAGTTCCGCATAGCCTTGAATACTGTTAATCATCTGGCATTCACCTAAAACAATCCTAAAAAAGCGAAACAAGCACAGAAGTACTTTTATCTATTACTATTCCCCCAAACACTAAACGATATTTTGCGATATTTTTTTACTGATTCCCAACGAGATTTGGAGATTAAACTTCACACCAACAGCGCCCGACCAAGCCCCATCTTGCCGAGTCTAAAGTCTCCAGGAATTCCTAGCCGCAGGTTGAATTTGCACTGCTAATTAGGCGCTTTATTAAAGTCTAGAATTGCGAAAGAGCTCCTCGAAAAATCAAAATTGCAAACACTTCCAATTCTAATTTCGGGTTGCTATACGCGCCAGAATTTGGCGGAGGAAAGTGAGAGTTTTTGGCGAATTTTTCCAGTTTCCCAAGTTCTTTTTTTGATTTGAAGATTGATCGTTGAGAATCATCATCGTTCCATTTAGAACCGCTTTTTCTAAATATGGCAGGCTGCCTCCGGCCATATCAAATCTACGTAGACACAAAATTTACCGTAACACATATATTCAATTACATAATAAAAGAAAAATTATAATACGATAACTGGTTTGCAGTGGGCTCGGAAACGGCAAAGTTCATCCCACCTGTTAGGTAACACGTGATAGAATTCGAGAATTCCGAAATCCAGTATTCCGCTATCACTTCAAATGTTTATCATAACAAATCGGACGTTCTTTGTTTCTAGAGAGAAAAGACACTGGAATCATTTTTGTAGCTAAATTGTCTTTAATTATTTTAAATGTGTGCGGCTCTTGTCAAGGTTGTATATTTTCTGGAGTTTTTTAATGGAATTCGAAAGAGTTAAGCGTCGGGAGGAAAAAGAATTCGCTAAGTAGAGTAATTATTCCATTATTAGTGTTGGAACGTTCCCAGCAGTTCGAACTTCCGGGATTTTATTCGTCGGTATTCCATAATGGCTCTGCATTTTCGGAAGTTTTTTTGATAATGGAGATATGCTTTCGTTAATGGAGAATGTTTTTAAACAAAAATATACCTGAATGGCATGAGAAATCATTTATTCCTTTTTATAACATATACCTAGTTTATAGCTACTCCAAAAATAATTCGAATTATGGATCATCCAAAATATTTTACCCTATAAACGAGGTAAATCGAATTATGGCTTAAACCGAAATTTTTCGGCTTAAGCCATAGTTATAAGAATGTATTTCTACCCGTTTATACGCTAATTCCAAATTTTGACATAATTTTGAGTTAAGTCGATTTAATTTTTCTGCTATAAACTCGGTAATAAAATCTAATAATCTTCTTCTTCTTTAACGGCTCTACAATCGGGATCCGGTCCTGGCCTCTCGCAACTATTCTCTCCACCGGTCCCGATTCTGAGCCGATGTCATCCAGTTTGGCATTCCTACGCTCTGAGCGTCCTGGTCCACGCCATCCTTCCAGCGAAGGTCTCCCGCGCCGTCGCACCCCATAGGTCTTACCGCAGAGAACTTTCCGAGCAGGCTCATCTTCACTCATACGAGCTAGATGCCCTGCCCACCGGAGCCTACCGAGTTTTATTTTCTTCACAATATCTATGTAGCGATAGCGTTCGTAGATATCGTCATTGTAGAGCCTCCGGAATCGTCTTTCCTCACATACGGGGCCAAGAATCCTCCGAAGTGTTTTCCCCTCGAACACGCCCAAGAGGTTTGAGTGCTTTTTGCCAAGCACCCACGTTTCAGATGCATATGTGAGAGCCGGTAAGACCATCGTCTTATACAGTAAAAGTTTAGACGTTATGGTTAGATGCTTGGATTTAAAGAGCCTTGACAGACTATACATAGTAGGGTTTGTTGGCTTTAAGGGCCCCCATACATGGTCAAACTGGATGTACATCCAGATATTTATCAAACCCATAAGCGCAACGAGTTTTGATCGGCCGACCGGTCCACAATCGATAGTTTTGGTTGTACATCCGCCTTTCGATGTACATCCAATTTGATCGTGTATGGCGGCCTTAAGAAGTCGTGTGCGTATTTCTGGTTCCATGCTATTGTCGGCTGCTACTATTGAGCCAAGGTAGGTAAATGACTTCTTCAAACTCGTGTTCCTCTACCTTGATTGTGGGACCAATGTTAAGTGTTCTGTAGACGAGGCCACCATGTACTTTGTTTTGCTTTCGTTAATGTGCAGTCCCAGATTTCCTGCCGCTTGCTCAATCTGAGTGAAAGCTTCTTGTACAGCTGTTGTTGTTCTTCCAATGATGACAATGTCGTCTGCGTAAGCCAGTAATTGGGTGGACTTGTGGAGGATTGCACCCCTTAATGTCACGCCCGAATCTCGGATCACTTTCTCCAACGCCAGATTGAAAAGGAGGCAGGCCAGACCCTCCCCTTGTCGGAGTCCATTATAGATGTTGATTGGTCTGGACTGTGTTCCGGATACCTTTACTTGGCTTGACATATTGGTCATGGTCAACCTACATAGTCTTGTCAGTTTGTTGGGGATGTCGAATTCTCTCATGGCTTTGTAGAGTTCTACTCTGGCTATGCTATCATAGGCGGCTTTAAAGTCTATGAAGAGGTGTTGAATTGAGTTTTGAAACTCTAGACATTTTTCCATAGCCTGCTTCAAGGTGAAAATCTGATCAGTAGTCGTTGATTTGCCTGGGCTGAAGCCACACTGGTAATGGCCTATGATGTTTCTGGCGTATGGGGCCATCCTGTTTTGTAGGATAGCGGAGAATATCTTATATACGGTACTCAACAGCGTTATACCGCGATAATTAGTGTACGCTGTGATATCTGCTTTTTTATGTACCGGGCAGAGGATGCCTTTTCTCCAGTCTTCTGGCATCATTTCCTGTTCCCATATTGCACAAATAATTCATAAAAAACGCTTGGTGTAATGTAGGCGCTCCATATTTAACCAGTTCCGCTGCGATGCCGTCTGCACCCGAGACCTTGTTGTTTTTGAGCCGGCTGATGGCTTTGCTAACTTCTTCTATGCCTGGTGGCGGCAGCATAGCATTATATCAGATATTGGTGGAGCCTGCGAATCCTCAGTTAGCTCGCCATTTAGCAATTCATGAAAGTGCTCTTCCCATCGCCCCAAGATGCCTTTAGGATCGGTGATCAGATTCCCTTCTTTGTCCTTGCAGTATATGCAACGTGGTGTGAATTGCGTCATACTGCGGACTCTTTGGTAGAACTCCCGCGCCTGGTGCGGCCTTCGTTCTCTGTACTGTTCTAGCTCACAGACGAGATTTTTCTTCCCAGGCTTCATTTTTTCGTCTGTGAATTCTCTTTTCTTCTTTTCTGAGCTCTTTATAGTTCTCTTCGCGTGCCCGTGTTCTCTGAGAGTGCTGCATGGCTCGGTACGCAGCATTTTTACGAATTTTCATTATCGAACCATTCGTTCCAATCTCTACGACTTCTGTCTAAGATGGAATTATCAGTGCCAATGACAATATTTTTAAGGCAATTAATTGGTCGAGGCCCGGCGTCTCATCCCCAAGACTTAGAGCGAGTTCTAATGCATGACTGTAGCTGTTTCTGGCCATTTCATTGCGTAATGCAGATGCAGCTGTGTTGATTTGAGCCTGATCAGCGGATACAAAGCTTTTCAGCGTTGTAATGCGCTCTCGTAGCACCATACCAACAAGATAGTGATCCGAGTCGAAGTTGGCACCTCGGTACGTTCATACCGTCGTCAGACCCTAATGATGGCGGCGGTCTATCAACACATGGTCTATTTGGTTGCGAGTGGCTCCATCAGGAGATACCCAGGTGGCTTTATGGATATCTTTACGCGCAAATCTAGTACTTGCAACAACCAAGTTCTTACTTGCTGCCATCTCTACAACTCGCTGTCCATTGTCATTAGTGTTTTCATGCAAGCTGTGGTTGCCGACATATTGCCTGTATATGGACTCCCGGCCTACTTTGGCGTTCAGATCTCCCAGTATGATTTTTACATCATACGTGGGGCAGGCATTAAGTTCCCGTTCAACTAATTCGAAGAATTCTTCATTATCATCATCCGGGGGCTCTTCTGTAGGTGCGTGAACGTTTATGAGGCTGATGTTCTTAAATTTACCTCGCACGCGAAGGGTGCATAACCGTTTATTGCTTTAAAGCCGATAATGGTAGGCTTCATTCTTTTGCTGACCATAAAACCTACTCCGAGCACATGGTGTTTTGCATGACAGCAGCTGTAATATACGTCATACTCAGGTTTTTGCAAAACACCACTCCCTGTCCATATCATCTCCTGAATGGCGGTAATGTTAGCCTTATACTTTGACAGGGTGTCGGCCAGAAGTTGTTGAGCTCGAGTTCTGTACAGAGTTCGAACATTCCATGAGAAAATTCGTATATCGTTTTGCCTTTTTCGTTGCCGTGGTCGTCGTCGGTGATTCCAGTATACGAGGCATGTTGCTCGTTCCGTAATAATTGTTTTTTACGGGTGAGGTTATTAGCCTCACGCCAACATTACTTGGAAGGGACTAGCCCGATCATAGTAGCCTATCCTCTCTCATAGAATAGTTACCAGTGGCCACCGCTAGGAGGTTATGATCGCACTTCCATCAGTCCGAAATAGTTGCGGCTCGTGCATGTTATGCTACATGTTATTCCCCCTATTCCGCTGATGACTGACCACCGAGTAACTTATATCCCGAGTAAAAGCACGCACCCGGGTTATAACCAAAGAAAACACCGAGGGGTAGTAACATAAGGGTTAAGTGTGAATTCGATGGATTTTATTGTCAGATGTTATTCGATTTTACCGGCGGAACTCCATCCAGGATCGTTAATATTGAACTTCTACAAAATCTCTTTCACTTTGATTATTTTTTCGTTTTTTCTTAAAAACAAACACAAATAATAAAAATATTTAGTATATGCTAATATCCACTGCCATTTATCAACTGTTAGTATTCATCCTTCTCTACCGATGCAGGCAAAAAAAATCACGTTTACAAAGGAATTTTCTTACACTACAGTATTTGAGTTTTATATACCTACTTTCGTTTGGCAACTTGCCGAAGTGGGGTTTAGTAGCACCTAAAAAATTGGGTTCTCCCACTAATGCAACTTTAAGTATTCTCATTTGTCCAATGAGGAAATTCATTTAATGGAATTAGAAAAAAAAAGTCAAATTTAAATTTCCTTTTTTTGTTTTGAAATTAGCTTCAAATCGTCGCAGTCTCCACCTACCAACTTTAGTCGTTAACATTTTGTTTGGCCTTTTCATATAGTTAAAAAAACACCATTTGAAATTTACTTCTATAAAACAAATTCCAAATTGATCCCGACTTGGAATCGACCAACTGATCAAGATTAATCTATATTCGTGTTCAGTTGAATGGGTGGTGCTTGTGAGCAACTTGCTCGTGGATAATAAAGTCTCTATCCTTTCAAGGACATAGTGGTGGATGATTTTTATATCCTTTATATTAGTTGAATATATTTATTATTAATAATCTGAAAATAATAAAGTATAACTTTTAAATACAGCAGTATTGAAGAAGATGATACTCTCCTCTCCATTGGTTCATTTGGACGAAATGCTACAAATTCAATATAGATTGTAAGCCAATTCTTTTCTATGATGTTAATATTATTTTAAGCTTAGTTTGGATGAAAAAAATCATATGTAGAAGGTGTTGTCTCATAACACAACCCAACACAATATTCGATATTTATGAGATCCAATCCGGCAGTCCTCCGATGACATACCATATTGGTTTTTTGCTGTAAGATTAAACTTTCAATAAAAAAAGGACAAAGTCATAAAATTTATTAAGCACATTAATACCGGCTATACCATAGTACTAAGCCCACTATTTAAGCTTGCAACAAAGCTCAGTTTATGGATCTCCAGATGACCTTGACCGATGCAGATCACCTGAACCGAAAAGTTGACTCAGCAAAATTACCTGCAGCAGAATAAAAAACTTAAGTTCGGTGCAAGCTTTCAAAATATCGCGTTGGTTGTTTTTATGGCCGCATCTTGGTAATTTCTGGTTTTTTGCTCTTTTATTTCTTATTCCCTCTACTTAATAAAAGTCTGGACTTTTTTCATTCAAAAAAAAAAAAAATACAGAGAAAAAAGATTTTCATTGGTCTGCGCTCGATCTGGCCGGGAATAAAAATGCCACAGAACCCGGTCCCAGCTTAAGATCGTCATCCGGGGCTAGACTTGCGCCAAGCTTCCACTGTTCTGTATGCAACAGAAATTCAGCAAAAATCAAAGACGCAATACCGTCCAGACTGGAGGAAGTCACATTCAAGGTGGCACTGCAGCTACAATTCACAATACAAGCGCCGGACCCGGACCAGGTAACAAAAAGCACACTACCCTAGACGCTAATAGAAAGAAGAAGTTCATTGCTTGAGTGGCTCGGCATTGACTTAAGTTAAGAACTTGCACCGTAACGGCCAGGCGCAAGTGCGATGAGAGACTTTTTTGAAATGCAAAATTTTTGGGTTTAATGCGCCGCTGTTAAGCTCGTTACGATGAACTTGGGCCGTGCTTATGACCGACCGTCCAAATTAGAATTTAGGTTGAGCCAAGATCGCGGTTCAAGTGCAAAAATTGCGGCTGTTCAAAACGGCGGAGTTACGTAATTCATGTGTGGAACTAGGGGAATTGTTATGCTAGTTTTGGGGTGTGGAATGTTTTTTTCTTTTAAAGTTGATTGGTGTTTAGCAGTATTTGACGGGAAAAATAAATTCTGTACAGGTAGACTTTTAGGAAACTCCAATGGGATTGTTCACCCTGTGGTGATAGGCACACACTTCAGCCCAGGAGTACGGGTGGAGGGCAGGCGCTGTTTGAGGAGTATGTTTGTACACGGCGCGGCCGATTGGTTTGAGTAGAGTTGATTTAAGTCGCATGGCTATTGCATTTCCGTAAGCTGTTATTGCTGGCCTCGTTATCCCAGACTTAAAGCACCGCTGAGTAAAAATAGATCGCTCCATGTCCGTAGTTCAAAAGTCTTATTATCCTGCTTACGATTTGGAATATGAGAGGTATAGGCAAAAGTCTACGAGGATCCATAAGTCGTCTTAAGACCATTGTAGTTAGGCCTATTATAATACTAGACTATTTAGCTTTCGTAATGGGAGTTACGTGGAAGTCCATTAACATGTCAGATCATTCCGATCCAGAGAATCTCCCACCAATTTTCCTAAAGTTCATTATTTCTATTACCCTGTTTATAACTAAGTTCAACCCAGCTAAAAACAACCAAGGTTCGACTCAGTTATTAATGGGGGTCGAGTTGAAACTGGGTCCATTCAACTCAGATCTCCTACCTAGGTCGAGTTGATATTTCGCCTCATATACGTGGGTTGAGTTGTAATTGGGTTAAAGTGACAGTTCCAGAGCGCAACAACTGCAAATGTTAAGGGGGGGGGGGGTCCAAAAATTTAGTGAGTTTGAACGTGGCAAAAGTCGCGATACAACTGACTTTCGAAAATATTAGAAAAGAATTGCGAGACTTAAAAATTCTGATGTTCTGCAGTATTTGAGGCCCAAGTAAAATACGAATACGAAATACGACTCGCCCCGCCACCCAAAACTGGCACGGTACGCCTGAGTAAAAAATCTACTTTTCCAAATGCAGCGCACTTCAGGTACATATGAACCAATAAATGTGCAAGAATAGTCCAAACGAAACACGGAACGTTCACTCTTTTTCTAGACTAAAGCAGAACTGGAGCTTTAAGAAATTGTAGGACGATGAAAATGGGCAATTATCTTTGTGGCCATAAAGGGTAGCATACTCAATACATCGTTTCTCGTTCCATTGGGTAGGCTACGCAGCATTGGACATGGTTTGTACTCATTTGGGGGACCGCTTGGTATCTTGACGCTCGCGTTTTTAATGGCCGATTACAAATACATTTGGAACAGAGGCGTGCGTACGTCTGGCGAGCGCATTTTTAGATTTTGATGCCAGTAGCGGGAGCGTGCATTCCGGTGTGCCAGACGCATTTGTTCGCTTTGCATGCTAATTGGGGGTACGCATATGATTTTATAAAAGTTAACTAACTACATTATTTTTACTCGAAACCATAAACTTACATTTTCCAACTCATGTTGAAAGCGATCAGATTAGAGACTTGCTTTACTCTTTAAGTTATTGTATACATTGGGGTTCAAATAGTCTACAGGCTCTACAACATTTGCCTGTAGGATATAAAATGAAAAGACATTCACAATCTCAACAAAACGAATTTTGTAAATTAATAAATAAATCAAATTATTTAAAATAGTTTTCGATTATTATAATCTCCAATGACATTTTATTCGCAAGTCAGCGACTTAGACTCATATGGGTTCGAAAAATTTAGATTTGATGTTGGGTCTACCACATATGTGAGGTGAGTCCGGACCCTTAGATTCCCCGTTGTTGGGCTGATTATTTTAATAAATTTTACATATCTATAACTGAGAATTTCAGACAGATATTCGAAGTTATGTTTTGATGTCAGTTTAACTATGTTTCCACCCAAAGTGAACTCAACTCGACACATATATCGTGGTTATGCGAATCTGTTTATACAGGCAATTCGTCTGAAACCGATTTTAAGCTTAAAAGCGTCTTACACAAAAACAAGGTATTTGAACAATTTACTTTTGAACAAAGCAAGAAGAGTACAATATTTGCTCTAAATCAACTAATAGGTGGGCAATTTTGCAAAAGCACGCGAAGGGTGCTAAGGTCATCCATGTCAAGAAACTGTCAGACACTCCTTGGTCGACCATTTGCGGTTTCGAAAATTACAAACTTTTAAGTATGTGATTTCAACTGTAATTTGGAACGATATCTTGTTACACATAAAGTGACAAAATGTCTACAGTCAGTAGATATGGATATCGCCAAAGCCATAGAGCGAAGACACGTAATCCAAGGCTATTTCGTAAATGTGCGTGCGCGATCAATATGCCAAAGCGCCGAGGCCCTTCGATTTCCTGTATGGAAAAGCTATCGTTAACGCCGAGAAAATGGGAATTCCCACCAGTAGATCAAGCACGCCGCCGCCGAAGCTCTCAGCATTTCAGCTATGAAGGTCTCGACGAGCCTATTGCCGATCCGGCCGATCATTTTCGAACCGAATTTTATTATTTAGTGCTGGACGGCGCCATAAATGCTCTGGACGGACGTTTTAAAACACATAAAGCCGTTGAAACGCGTTTCGGATACTTGTATCGCATCAATGATACAGGTTTCAAACCAACCCAAGAGGAAGGCCATTTGCTCGAGGAAACACTGCGCGGACTTCTTCGTCTATTAAAGTAGATTTAAGGAACTGTTCGGCCATCCCGTTTGTCTGCGAATGGTAAGCGGTGATCCTAATTTGGTGAGTACCCAGAAGTTTGGCAGATTAGTCTTGTGGATTCCATTGTATATATATGAATATGATTGAATTTATTGTTTGAAAGGTTGACTTTGTGCGTCTTGCATATTTCGACTTTTGGTAACCACGATAGAGGCCACTAATTGCCTTCTTTGCTGATCACTAGCAAGAAGAACTCATTTGTCATTGATCGGGTTGTGACACGAATACTTGGATATGACCACTTGTGCTTGAATTTGAACGCCGGTACAAAAGGCCTAGGAACACATTCCTGTTCCAGATCATACTAATTCTGAAAGTTGTATATTGGTGTCAAAACTAGCATTATCCGTGAACCAGTGTTGGGAGCTCTTGTAGTGGGTTTAATTCTTCCTCTTCTTCTTGTAATTTAAGGCAGTATTGGGAGGTCGAAGATGACCGAATGGACATTGCCAGTCACTAGAGATAAATAATCAGCGACAAAATTCTGTTTACCGGACATGTGACAAATGTGTGAGGTAAATTGGAATATCAGATTAAGGTGTATGGTCTGAGGAGATGATCGTGCGTAAGGGTAAGGGTGCGTATTAATAGTTTGTGGCCAGTATAAACTATGAAGTTCGACTTTCAACGAAATAACGGAAGCTTTTAATCCCTGAATAAATTGCGAGGAGCTCCCGATTTTTGGGAGTGAGTGCCACCAATGATCGTTATTGTTCTAATACCTCTGCGATCGCATAATTCTGTCATCAGACTGTATTTCGTAACTTCGACGAAATGGTTCAGCAAGAAAGCCCCTTCCACCGAAATTTTAAGTTTGAGGTATGTCACCTGACATTCAGGAGACTCAGATATTTCATAGCATGTGAGCGATTGAGTAGATGTCTGAAAAGAGCGATGATCGATACCAAAATATCGGCCAAATTAGGAATGAATCGGTGATAAAATTTTACCATCCCGAGAAACTTCTGTATTTTTTTGACAGAAATGGTTGATGTGAGATTAACGATATCCTGAACCTGATCTGAGGATGGAAGTTCTTGGAGATGTGGTTGCTTAAAGTTGATCTTTGATGCACTAAAATCGCACTTTTCCAATGTTTCCGAGAAGATCTAAACTATTCTAAGCTATCTGTCAATAATTAACCTTGCTTACAAAAATGTTAAAATCATAAATGTCCACCAATGTCCTTGATGTCTGAAGCTTTGAAACATAACGTATTTAAAAGTTCCTTGACCCACTTTTAGGGTTTTATATGAACAAAATTCCTTTAGATTTTTCAACTAAATTCTATAGTACCTAAGGTTCTAAGGTTGTCATTTCCTATTCATATAAGTACATATTAGTGTTTATAGAAATCCTGGTGGAGCGTTTTGACATGTGTTTGCTGCATTAATCTCGTATCAGCTATCAGTTTTCCTGTCATAACTTTTATGAAATTATCATCTGAACTTTTGTGGAACAAGCAGGATAACCTCTTGCTCCCACGATCATCTACGAATATATTCTTTTGTGATACACAAAAAATATTTGGGAAAAGTTATTTATTACCAAATTGCATAGCCTTGGCAAAAATCTCATTTTCAATGCCAAAACAATTACAACAATAACAAGAACAATGAAGCGAAAGAAAAAACTCTCTCCCCTTGCATGATCAGCAAGTTAATTTCACATAAACGAGGTCTACTTTAGCTCAAGTGCAATAACATTTCCCAGTGTGACATTGCCACTTCCGCAACAAAGCTCTGTGCGATCGCGCTGTTTACGTTCGTGTCAATTACAAATGGCCGCAATTACTACGGGCGACAAAAACTTATTACAAATTCTACGCAAATTAATTGGTTCTTGCCCCCGGCTCAAGGATCTGGCGTCCTTCGCTTGATGCACATGTGTATTATTCCCACACCCACCCCCCACTACGTGGACATAACAACTGCGCTGGCGCAGAGAAGTCTTCGATTCTTTCAATTTCGTTGTCCATTTTTTTTTTACTGTTGCAGGAGTAGCACCAGCGATCGCCAAAGCTAAGGCCATAAGTAAAGGCGCACACAGAGCATCGCCAAGTGCGCAGCCTGAAAGTTTAATGAGACGATTAGCATTGTGCGCATGTGCAGTGTGCTTTGTGCAGTGGGTCCCGTGCTATTTGCATACGCATTCTCATACCCATCATAATTGCGCCAACACGACTGTGTAGATAGGTTCAGAGTGAGACTTAAGTCGGTTTCTTGCTGCAGGTTGGTTTTGTCGAAAAAACAACATTGAAAATACAACAACAACAAAAAAAAACACTGACGACTGACGAGAGCCTTCCGTTGCCCTAGCGTCAGCGCTAGTTTTGATTCGCTACTTGTGGAATAGCAGGAAGAATGACGAGGTGCACTGCAGAATCTTACAGAGAAAGAAACGGGACAGTTCAATCACTCCTGAGAGGAGTTCGAGGTCGGTAATTCCATTCGAAGTGATCGCCCATTCCGCAGGGAGTCATAAACCTGAGAAATTATAGAATTGCATTTCCAGCATTCCTTGGCCAGATCGCCGAAACGATCGCCGATCGCGGTGGCCAATCAACGGATCTAGCTGGCGTCTGAGTGGGTGGACGATATGCCGATTTAGTCATGAATGAAGTCGTCCAGGTGATGGGATTGTTTTTCACTTGGATTTTTGGCCCGCCAGAAGAAATAATTGACCTCAGTCGCGGTCTCAGGCAGCGAACAGACCAACAAAAAAAAATGATATGCAGTCAGTAAAATAAAATGCGAAAAGTAGAAAAATTAACGACCGCCGCTAAAAATAACTCGCGGCGATATGGCATCGCGTCTGAATTAGTAA
Source organism: Thereva unica (assembly GCA_949987705.1). Classification (NCBI taxonomy): domain Eukaryota; kingdom Metazoa; phylum Arthropoda; class Insecta; order Diptera; family Therevidae; genus Thereva; species Thereva unica. The sequence continues at coordinate 125,005,267 of OX465282.1, forward strand.
CGTTTTATCGTCCGCGTTCAAGGACATATGACGTCACTTTCATTTTCATCTCACCCACATTTGCGTACAAATGGCTTTGACAGTGCTGCCAGCGATGCCTGATCTATGCTGATCGATTGTCTCGATCGCAGCATTTCAATGGTGGCCCCATCGACTGGAACCATTTTAAGACTTGTCTACGTGCTATCAATTAAAGAGGCGAAGCTTTCATCGCTTACGGAATTGAAGACGACAACTGTCGGTGGCTAAGTTGTTCTAGAGTCTTTTCTTCTTCTTTGTCATTTGAATTCATTGCAAGCTTAGGACAAGCGGATTCTTCGATTTAACCAAATGCAGTTTTTTATAAGAAATAACTAGATGACCCTGCTAGTCTACACCTCAAGCTATTAGTATTAATTGCATTTTAAAAAAATAAAACGTTTAAAAAAACTAAGAAATACGCCTTTATTTTAAAATGAACCAAAAAGTAAAAAATAATTTTGAGTGTAAAGTTTTTATTGCTGCAGCAACTTACTTAAATGTAAAAAAAGCGTGGAACGCTTTTACCTATATTCTTATTTTCTTAATACTGGAACTTTTCGTCGTTTTCGCGTAACGCTTTTGGCTGCATTTTGTAATTAAACAAAATTATTTTTCCTGGTACGTCAACGAAATAAAGTTTGTCACGCAAACTGCACTTTGGCACTGCTTAACTGCACTTTGGCACTACTTAAAACCTACAGGCGACTTCTGAGTTTAGTCATGACGTTTCCCGACATCGCAAAACCCTCTCATTTTCGATCGAGGTAGGCTTGGTCGAAAAGAGAGCTTGATACAACCTTTCAAAAAATTTGCAGTTTTTCTAATAATGCAATGGTTCCCTGTTTCCACTTGCTGGATAATTCCAAATCAATGAAATTGGTTTTGATACCATTTTTTAGCTTCAAAAACGCTTGATCACGGTCATAGAGTTACATATGATTTTAACATCTTAAAGTAGACTCAAATCGAATCCAAATTCAGCTTTTACATGTTTTTGAAGCGTTATATTCTGCAAAGGACTTTTTTACCCCTATATTTAGGTTGCATGAGACCTATACCAACAGCATCAACTACCGCATCTTCATTATTGCTGGACTCATTTAACACATTACCTTGGGCTGTAATTTCAAATGTTTTCGTACAAAAGGTTTTCGTAATACGGCAAGATGAATGGTAAGGTTTAGACATAGTACCATTTCGCAGAGCCTTTCCCGTCCCAACTCTTTCATGACGTGATTCTGTTTCAGAGACTGGTCCTCTCATGAGCGCTGAGACTAAGCTTTTTCATGGCGAGCTCTCTTTCAGCTCGCGTATCATATCTTTTTTTTGGTTGCGAAAATCCAAAATTAAATTCATGACTGTGTTCTGGTGTCTTGTTTACTCGTAACCTTTTGCGGCTAGTGATTCCCGTATGAAATCAATATTGCTAATGGCACTTATAGTTACTATCCTTGCCGCACTTGTAGGCAACAATTTCACTTCAAGATTTTCATGCATTTATTTCAAAAGTTAATTTTTTTTTGATTGTCAACTTTGATTTTCTTTAGTGGAGATACATACATCAGACCTGGTCAATGTCTCAGGTGTTTCCGTTTCAGATGGCGATAGTATTGCTAATGGTTCATCAAACCGTATCTTATGAATGCGCTGTAATGTCTCAAAAGCCCCGGTTCCAGCTAGTAATTACTAAAAATTATGGTGTGCCCTGTTCTGTCTGTGACCTAACCGAAACGCCTGGCTGTGGATAGGTCTTGGATAGACGAACAAAAAATCGTATGGGTCGGAGAAATCCTAACCGTTTAGCCGCTAGGGCGATTTGAAATTTTTTTTGGTAGCGGTTTACATATTAAACTGTATTTTTGTAACCCTATTAGATATTTTCATGAATAAGGCAGCAATCTCGCAGCCAACTGTAAAAGCCTAGGTTTCAACCCACCAACTTCCAGAGTTATTACTAGTTAAAATTTTGTTTTTTTTTGACTAAAATTTCCACTTCAACCACCTTTTTCTGCAAAAAATACGTAGTTAACCAATATTTTTTTTACAAAATTGGAAAGCTTTCCTTTGAATAATCTGTGACAACTTTTACGCCACGGCCTCTAGTTTTGAAGTTATAAGCAATTTTAATGTTGAAATTGGCTCTGTTAACTTTTAGTATAACATATGCTTTCGGAAAGCTCTTCGTTACGAGATTCTCTAAAAAAATAAACCCTGTTAGAAGTTCCTAGGTGCAAGTGGGATCTTGCAAATAGCTTCCAAAGTTTTCAAATTACATTACTGCCACTATTTATTTACTGGAAAGCAACTGCACATAGAGGGCTGAAAATTACAGATGGTGTTTATGTAGTCCCGGCAATGAACAAAAAATTTCAACTAGTTGGGATGTGGGTTTGACCCCTTCGGTCCACACGATTAACTTCCCAGTATGATGAACGAAGATGGAATAAACTGACTTCTTACAAAATAGTTATACGTTTAGCACTAGTGGAAAATTGGCTGGTATCAGAACTGATGACAAAGCAATCCTGAGAGAAGCTAGTTGAAATAACTATAATAGTGGTAAATCAACAAGATTGTTCTAGAGCAGTGGTCGGCAAACTTATTAGCCAAGGAGCCAAATATGAACATTACAGCCATTTAAAAAAAAATTGGGAGCCAAATCTGCTTGCTTGTTAAGTAAACTTTTATTACACTAAAACTAAATTTCATACTTAATAAATATTTATTAATGCGAACAATGTGCTTGCATCTCCTTGGAAAGTTTGAGTAAGCCAGGTTTGTATGTTGCTGTTTTTAAATTTAGGCATGATTCCAAGTTGTCATCAATGAGACGACTTTCTCAGTTTACTCTTGATAATTTTCATGCTTGAAAAAGATTGTTCGCATATATGTATATATGTAGAACCCAAAGGGGAAAGAACAGCAAACAGGAGCCTTTTCAGCTGCTCGTAAGAGTCAGGAATACTATTCCAAGCGTTAAAAATTATCATGTCTTCCTTCTCCAGGTCATTCAAAGGCAAAGCAGACCACTTGTGTTGTGAACTAAGATCACATTTTTTCTTCTCCAATATTTCCAATTGCACACAAAAGGCCAAACCTAAATGAAAAGTAACGAAGAAGTGAAGTAGACGTTACTTCCACTGATGTAAATGTAACTTCCACTTACTTCCATTTTGGCTACTCTCATACATACATATGCAATGCCACCAAACTTTACTTCACTTCACTTCTTATTTAGGTTTGGCCTAAAGACTTTTGAATTTAGAGCGCCATATCTCCTTGTTTTTTAAATCCAGCAATTGTATTTCAAAGCTAGCAATGTCAATTTCAAAAGGAGAAAATTTCAACCCGGTTATCGTAGCATTAAGAGGATTTTTGACAAATGCTAAAGTTGCTCTGCTGTTTTTAAATTCCTGAAACCTGCTGAGAAATGCTTCCCTCATATTTAAAATTCCTGCGCCTTCCGAGGATATTTGTGCTAGAGCCGCACTTAAGGAGCCAAAGAGCCACATGCGGCTCTGGAGCCGCACTTTGCCGACCACTGTTCTAGAGAATTTGTTTTTCCTGAACGTTAGCAAACAAACATTTCCTCCGTATTGCGTTCGCTGCACTAAAGCGGGTGTTCAAATTCGTATTGAGCGTGCTGAAGCGCCATTGACAAACTGAGAAGCGAATGACTTCATTTGGAAATTCCAAAACTTTCCGGAGATATTAGCAAAATTGTAACTGTTAAGTACTTGTCAGACTTGACCAAAAAGAACAAATTTTGCGGTAACTACTGGAAATTCCGGGATGAACCGCAATTTTCTGAAACTGTATCACGCGTAGAAAACAATTCCCCGTCAAAAACTGCTAATCCAAGGTTTGAAAAATTCGCGCTGTTTGTAAAGGGTAACGAAATTTTTGCACGATTTTGAAAGGTTGTCGGATTTTGACAAGTGATGTTTCGTTGAAAGGCGATCGCTGTGCAGAACCCAAAAAAGATCACCTCGTTTAGAACGGATCTCATTCCATCGAGTTTATTAGATATTAGCAAAACTTGTAAATTTAAAGTCTTTATGACAATTTGCCGAAGTTTTTCTATTTAAACAAAAAAGGCCCGACCGAATATTATGAAATTTTTTTCAGAGCATTTCTTCGTTAATATTCTTTTTTCGGCGCCTCAATGAAGTCGATATGGTTTTTAGTTTGCGTGGTATCGTGCAGGTACAAAAATCATAAACGTCGTCGGATCAACCGAATTTTATGAAAATCTTTTCAGATCATATTTTGATTAATACTTTTCGAACGTCACGTCAACTAAGTCGATATCTTTTATAATTCGCGCGATATCGTGCAGGTACAAAAAATCACTGATGGCATTTAAACCAAAAAAACCGCTCGACCGAATATTATAAAAATCTTTTCAAATTAAATTGTCGCTAATACGCTTCGAACGGCACCTCAAGTAAGTCAATATCTTTCGTGGTTCGGGCGATATCGTGCAGGTACAAAAATCACTTACGCCGCTTAAACAAAAAAACGGCTGGACCGAATTTCATGAAAATCTTTTCAGATCATATTTCGGTTAATACGCTTCGAACGACACCTCAATGAAGTCGATATCAGTTTTGGTTCGCGCGATATCGTGCAGGAAAAAATGACCACATCCGTACGCACACACACACACACACACATACTTCCTCCCAATTCTTTGCTTAAAATGCTCCTGGGAAAGATGAAAATACGTCGCAATTTTCGATTTCGATTTTTGGACCGATTACAATAATTTCCTATACTGGAAAGTTAACAAGATCGGCTCATTACTTTTTAAGTAATAAACCATCTAATTTTTTTAAATGGTGGCATTTTTTCCCATCTTTGTCCCTGCAGATTCCCGGTGGCACTGGTTTCGTTCTTCTATTGCAGCTCTACAGTCCTAATCAAACCAGCCAATTCTAGTCTGTCTGGGGGCCCAGCCTAGGGCCTTTTCTGATGCCTCTTTTACGCTGTTTTTTAGTTTTTCCCATTTTTTGCCGATGTCGGGCTCTTCTACTACTCCTTCTCTCAACTTTTGTACGATAGTATTCTGATGGGCATATTTTCTTTCTTCAAGTTTTAGCTTGTCTACATCGTACCTTAGTTGTGTTTGCCCTCTGTGAGTTTTGATCGTTATCCGGTTCCTAAATTTTACCTTGACTAGATAATGGTCCAAGCCATAGAACTCTCCTCTCATAGTTCTCACATCCAGTATACTCGTGAGCCCTCTTCTCTCAATCAGGACGTTGTCAATGTGATTATTTGTTACCCCGTCTGGTGACTGCCACGTCATCTTATGAATATTTTTCTGCGGGAACATTGTTGAACGTATTTTAGTCCATTCAAAACGCGCGTTAGGGTGTTCCAAAATAACACCGTTAAGAAAATCGAACCCTAAACGTTTTTGGGGTCGCTGATCACGAAAATCGAGGTCCCGCGGTCCTAAAACATGGGCGTCATCCTTAAAAATGCAAAAAACACTCGTTTTTAGGGGGTTTTCGCGATTATTTCAATAATAATGAAAACTAATGCGATGAAATGCACTTTTTTTAATATTTATTTGCGAAGGTGGTTGATTTGTACTTTTAGGCGAACTTTATGATAAGGGGTAGCCCTAAAGGGTTGAAACTACCCCTAAATCGGCTAAAAGTAGAAAAAATTGTAATTTTTTTTTCAAGTTTATGCTTCAAATTCGATTGTGGGTGTACTTTCAAGCAAAAATAAATTATTTTCAACCCTTAAGGGGTTAAAACTACCCCTACTATATAGTCCATTAAAAACGAGGGGGGGGGGTGTTCCAAAATAACACCGTTAAGAAAATCGAACCCATCGCATTAGTTTTCATTATTATTGAGATAATCGCGAAAACCCCCTAAAAAGGGGTGTTTTTTGCATTTTTAGGGGTGACGCCTATGTTTTAGGACCGCGGGACCCCGATTTTCGTGATCAGCGACCCCAAAAACCTTTAGGGTTCGATTTTCTTAACGGTTTTATTTTGGAACACCCCCCCCCGCGTTTTGAATGGACTATTACCATTGAGTTCGAGTTAGCGAGATCGATCAATCTACTACCGTTGTCATTGGTAGCGTTATGAAGACTGTGATTTCTTATGACTCCTAGGAATTCCTCTCCTTTTCCTACTTTGGCGTTCATGTCTCCAAACACCATTTTAATTTCGTTTGACGATATTAATCTGATGGCAAATCCGCCGTCGCCAAGACAAAACCATCGGTATTGCAATGCTACTTATCTCCGAGCTTTAGTTATATATACATGAATAAAGGTGTTAACAAAAAGGAACGAAGTGTAGAAACATAGAAGTCAGTGCTTCGCCGGGAATAGCAACAATTTCGTTACGTTCACTGATATTTGTACAACCTGCAATGCAACAAATTGGAAGAATTCATTCTAGCATCCATCATATCGAACAATTATAATGTTCTTTCTGAAATTGGATGTACATATGTATTTTCATAACAGTTTTGAAACGTGGAATGAAAAGATTTATAATTGACCAAACTATTTTTTTTTGTTTTTTTTGTTTTATTGTTATAGCAATCTAGTAACTACATACTAATAAGCTATTTGTTTTTGACTTTATTTGCTACGATTTTTAAATTTATAAAGTACTAATCCTATGATAGACACTTTTTATTTTTGATAAAGTTGTCACTTTTTTGATGTGCACTATAGTTCGAACACTAGTTCGAACGGTTTGATTCGTTTTAATCTTCTGGTTAAGTCATCGTTATCTAGGAGTTGGAGGGCCTCGGCATTAATATGATGATGCAACCGTTGTTGATGACTTTGAGCATATTTTTGGATGACGCTATCGATCCTATTTACATCCAAATCCTTATGTAGGTTGTCATTACGAATGTACCAGGGAGCATCGACAATATCACGAAGAACTTCGTTTTGGAAGCGTTGAATTATGTTTTTATTATTTTGGCTAGTACAACCCCAGAGTTGAATACCATAAGTCCAAACTGGCTTCAGAACTTGTTTATACAGCAATAGCTTGTTGTACGTTGACAGAGCAGAGAAACGGCCCATTAACATCTTCCTGTACTTTATTTTTAGTTCTTCCTGTTTTTTCTTGACATGCGGCTTCCACCTGAGTTTTGCATCTAACGTCATGCCCAGATATGTATTTTGCTGTATTTTCGTACGGAACTATTTTCTGGTTGATGTATACTGGCTTGGGATTGATACGTTTATTTGTGAAATCAATGTGGACAGATTTAGTCTCATTAAGTTTCATTCGCCATTTCTTAGTCCAGCGTTGTATCTCGGCAATCGCAGATTGTAGTTTTTCGGTAGACTCAGTGTTGTTGTTACCAATGGCCAAGATTGCAGTGTCATCGGCGAAAGTAGCAACAACGTTTTGACTGAACGTAGGGAGGTCATTGGTGTATAGGAGATAGAGGGTTGGTCCAAGTACACTGCCTTGTGGCACACCTGCTTGAATTTTCTTTAGATTAGAATACGCATCTTCTTGCTTAATTCTGAAGTATCTCTCTGAAATATAAGATTGGAGTATTTGTGAGTATTCGGCAGGAAGGAGCATTTTAAGTTTATAATTTAATCCCTCATGCCAGACCTTATCAAAAGCCTGCGCAACATCCAAAAATATTGCTGAGCAAACCTTTTTTTCTTCCAGCGTTTGTTCAATAACATTAGTGATTCGGTGGACCTGTTCGATCGTGGAATGTTGACTCCGAAAACCAAACTGGTGATCCGGGATGAGATGTTTCTCTTGGATGATAGGTTTTAGTCTTTTCAATAGAAGTTTGCCAGGTTTGGGAATCATAATGGCTTCAGCTACCTTCCACATTTGTGGTACGTATTTTAACCTAAACGATGCATTTAATAAGTTTGTGATTTTAACCAAAGCTTTTCTAGGAAGTTCTCCCAATATTTTTCCAGTAATAAGATCATAACCAGGAGCCTTTTTTGGATTAATGTTCATTTTGATTTCATTTTTAACTTCAGCTGGAGTAGTAAAAGGAATATTTGCTGTTCCTTGTTCCAAGATTTCGGGTAGTATTTCACTGCTGTCCGTGGAATTAGGTTGAAATATTTTTTCTAAATGTTCTGCAAATCTTGATGCTTTTTGTTCATTACTTCTTGCCTAACTACCATCTAAGTTCTTAATTGGAGGCATTTGTATGATCGGTCTTTTTAAATTTTTAATTATTTTCCAAAGTGAATATTCAGTGCTGGAGTCATTGGTTAATTTCCTCAGTGACTCACTTATGTTATCATTTTTCAGCCGTTTAATCTCTTGTTTTAGGTGTGAAGTTAGATTATTCAGTCTAGTTTTATCTTGTGGAGCTCTGGATTGATGCCATTTTCTTCTCGCTTTTCTCTTTTCTGAAATTAATTCTAGAATTTCTTTAGGGTAATTGTTACCTTTCAATTTCCTTTTTATTTCAGGAGTGCTTTGCCACGCTGCTTGTTGGATATCGTTGACAATGTTTTTAATTGGTTATACTACGAGTGGCGAAGCCCAAGGACATTTCAAACCAACGTTTCTTGAAGCTATTGAATTATATCAATCCAAATTTCAATTGAAGATAGGTTCGCATCGAATGTATCATTAATGTTACTAAACTATAGCTGCTGTCAGCACTTTCAAGCAAAACCAGAGTGCATTACAATTTATTAGAATTTGTATAATTCTTCATAGCCACTTGAACTATGCCATCTCCCTCTTGAAAACGCTCACTGCAGATAGTGCGAAACATTCATGATATGACTTTGGAAGCACTTATGTTTGAATGCTGGAAATCGGAATGTGGCAGTGTATAGGGAAACATAAACGTTTGGTTGTTATCAAATTGTTAAGGAGTTTGGATTTTTTATAAGAAAGAGAAATTCATAACCACTTATATTGCAACGCGATAAAACCTATTACGCATGTTCGTTTGTACAGCAAATATTGTAAGTAAATACTTCTGAGCTGATCGGAGATACCCAAGTCTTTATAACGACTGCGCTGTTCTACCTCGAGTAGCTACATTTGTATGTATTTTGTAGCCAACCCATTTTTGTAGCCCACAGTACAACTACAGCAAAACGAGCTTTCAAGAATCAATAATTCATCGATCAATTACCAGGTCTATAACAATTGAATAAATTTCCCCTGGCTAGATGACATCACATCTCAATTAGGCAAGTACAAATATGATCCTCCAGCCTGTGCCGATCTCGTCCATGTAACTCTAGCGTATCTGGGATTGAGTCTAGAGCAAAAAGTAGCGCCAACTCTGCACTCAGCATACGCCATCCTGGCAACATGTGCTGCGCCACTTTATCGCGCTGCTTCCAACTTAAGTCACACCCAAATGCCGGGTTGGGGTTCATCTGTGTGCAGCACTTCCAGATTATTTCGGCGGTTGGGATTGCGACTGGGTGTGTGCTTTTTTGCGTTTACCCCGGGGTAAACTAGATTGCGTCGTTATCGTCGTTTTCTGGGTCTGAGCTGGGAGACTGCACTGAAGCCGGCAACTAGACATGCAAATTAAAACCCAGCAAACAAGCTCGGGCTTAAGGAATTCTTTCTGGCTCTTGGTTAGCCGCTAAAAAAGTTGCCGATGATGCTGAAATGCAGGGCGTTAATGACACAAAGTGACACATTGGATGGTGCAGCTTTGTGCAATTCTTTGTATTTTTTGTTTTTTTTTGCACAAACTTCAACAACCATCGCATTTGGATGCACGAGGCGAGGGAGGAGTGCACGCCTTAACGCCAGCTGCAGAATCCAAGGCCGATGATCATATCCAACGGAAATGAATAGAAGACTTCTTGGGGAATGTCTGAAGTCTGAGGTTGAGCTTGCCTCATGCCTTCTTTATAGTTCGGCAGTTCATTAACTTGGCTGCAGCACAGTCTTGATTTTTTGTGCAGAAATTCCTTATGAAGATCCCTCGCCGATTTTTTTTATCTTCGATCCCGGGTGGGGCTCGTGTATCCCAAGATTGATTCCAAGGAATTCGTTAGAAATTCCAACTGGGTGAAATATACCCAAAGCCAGAGGATCTTTGTGCAGCACAGATATACCTACCAAAAAAAGACTGGAGATTGTTGATATCCTCCCTTACAAATCCGGAATTCTGGACAAGTTGGACACTTGAAACAGAAGAAAAGAATCCGCGCCGATATTATATTCTATCGAGACCAACGACGAACACATCTCCACAGATATCGGAATTGCTTTAAGCCTGACCTATGGAGACGCGAAACCCGTTTTTGAATCAATAAAACCAAAATAGAAAGGATTCGAGATTCAAGAAATGCATAATTAATAGTGTTACGTCGAATGGCATTTTGCAGCGGATTAATCATTTTTTAAGTGCGCACAGGCTCTTGATTGTCGGAGGAGGAGACGAACAACATGCAAGATATCACAGGGCAGGTACCTACTTCTCCCGGTGTCATAAGCCATCTCAGGTGGATTCTAAATAAAAATTCAAGAAATTCACTTGAAGCATTTTTTCAATTATTAATGCCCAAGTTGCATGCGATTTTCTTGATGGATTTATAATTACTTGACAGGGATGCGATGATGGTACAAATAATTCTTGTAGTACCAATGACTCGAGATGTTATTTTGCGAAAAGATTTCCGATCGGTTTTTATAGTTGGGTAATTTACAACTTTCGTGAATATTCATGAAGTTCTTCAGTTGGACAAAAAATATTGGCTTCCTTTATTGAGGTGTTTGTAAGATAATGACGATGTTACATATTCGAAATTTTAAGAGATATATTTCTGCGCAAAAGTTTGTTTTGGACATTTTTTTGCAAGATAAGGCATGTGACAACTGTTTCCCCGAATTCCCAGTAAATACCTTCGATTTATTTATTTTTACTGCAAGATTTAGAGAAGAAAAATGCGTAGTAAAACAAGTTCGATGTAAATACGAAAAAAGGAGTCAAAAGTGCTTAAATAAATGAAAATTATCCAAACACGCAATAATTGTCCATTTGAGCATCCCATTTTTTCGATACTCATAACTGCTTCAATACTGCTTGAAACACCTAAGAAAGTACACCGAAAAACATCCTGGAGCAGATGATGAGGTTGGTAGATGTGTGTCATCTACCAGTAGCAGTATGAAGCTTAAAGAAGCAGCATTAGTGGGAGAGGTTTGTGAAGTTAAAGCACAAGCACCTAGCACAAAAGCAAGATCCCGAAGCAAATCCTGATTGGACACAGGCTTTCATAGGTTTCACTGGGTGCAATTTCAGAAATTAAGATTTTAAGAACAAAATTTAAAACTTCGAAAACAAAAAAAAGTGTTCCAGTCTTTTCGTTACCATATATTAAAAAAACGTCACATAGTGCCCTTCATGCTATGAAAAAATGAATAGTTGATGTGGGGCAATAAGGCATACTGTACCAGGCGCAAAAAACAAAGCGTCGGTCCTGCTGTGAGCCTTAAGCGGAAAGCCTTAGAGGAGAATATTGAGCTGGTTTTATGACAAACAAATCAACATGGAATCGTCTGCTGACGTTAAAACAAATCATCGAGAAAAGCTGCGACTTTCAACACATTACTCTAAAAAAAATAGAGAGGTTGTGCAAGATCTTGTCGAAATTCGGTCCCCTCAAAGCAGGTACGTCAATCAGGTGTCCAACAAATAATACACTATGCAAAAGTAAAGATCTAAAATGCGGAAATGGAGGATTTCGAAGTTCGATAAGGTCTGTCTAAATTGTTTCTCCCTCTCACCCTAAAATAAGTTACAAAGAAAAACTCAGTTCAGAGAAGTGCTTCACATACTTTTGACAATTACTTAGATTGTCTGAACATCATGGGCAGGTCTGCCCTGGGTCCACAATTACTCACCCATTACTTTTGAGGGATGCATGCTGCAAGTGAGCGTCAAATTTGAAATACTTTAGAGGAGGCCAAGGCTCGATTTGGGCTAGAGCACCATTGGAGGGATGGAATCTCTAGTTGTCTACAGTATATTTGAGGATCAATCATCACCTTATAGACTATGACCCATAGTTGACGATTCCCATCAAGTCTTACCAAAAACACAGCATCAAACCTAGCTTCACGAAAGCTTGTTAGGGCCCACCATCTCTTATCTTTGACGCCTCCGATTGACGTACTTTAGCTACTTTTATTATCGGTTATGAGATGTTTCAGAAATAGGTCGATTTAATTCGTTTGAATTATTGCAGATGGTAATTTAGGGCTATCATGTTTTTTGCGCTCAACTTATGAATACATAAGTAAGTACATCAAGCTTCTTTTTGAACCTGGCTTTGTGTAAATGGTTCTAAACAGTTTTGTACTCAATAGCAAAATCGAAATAGCAAAATATAACTTCATTATTTTTCTCCATTATCAAACGCAAAAACAACTTTCCAACTACTGCTCTAATTTCCATGGTTACGCGCACAGTTATATTCGAACTGTCAACTTTCAAATGGTCCTTTTGTGGTGTCGTTGAGATCAATGGGTGTGACCTATTTTCAATAATTTTCCCCTTCTTCAACACTCCCGATCCCTCATAACCCCTGAACTATTCATCCCTCCCCGTACTGACATTGCACCATGACGTGACAAATGACATAACGGGCTGGTTGCACAAAGAGTGATTCCTGAACTAAACGTTGTCAGATAAAACAAAAGTTGACGCCATCTATCGAGCAAACTCCACGAACTTGTTTCCAGACCGAATTATATTAGTTGTCTTTAATATGCTGTTTTTTCTTTATATAGATGACTTTATAGTTCAATTTTTTTTTAGTTAAACTGGTTTCTAGGCCAATTAATACAATTTCAGTGTTTCAGAGCCCTATCTGGCCAGGTTATAAGGTTTATTATAACACCCGAAAGCAAAGCGAAAGCGAATATCCTAATTTGGGATTTGTTTTATTGAGACTTATAGTTTTGTCCGTTAACCGCTTAGTTAATCCCGTCTTAAGCATTCACAAGTGCATGCCAGTAAAGCATATAATTCGGTTTGAAATACAGTCAGTAGCTATTATGCCTAATTGATACTGTTCGATAATCTGGACGTTCACCAAAAACCCCTACACACTCAATCATGTTTTCCTTGGAGCTAAAACATAGGAAAAAAGTGGGATAAACTTTGATGGAACAAAATGGAGCAATATAGATTCGAGAAGGTTCTCCACTGTTGCGTTTAACGAGATTCATATGGCTTTGGTGTTGGAAAGGAAATCATGCTTAATTTGGTAGCAAAGCTATTAACTTTGGTTCTAAATCACCACACTAAGCTTCGTAAGTTCGCATAAATAGTATGAGATTGATGTACTGAGAGTGTCAAAAGTAAGTCAACACCTAAAAATATTGAACTGAAGATAAACAAACATTCGCAAAAAGACTCAAACGCGAATCAACACTTTTTTGTTGTTTTATGTGAAAGACTAGAAGTTCAGGAAAAGCCTGTTTGTACTGTCGACAATCTATTTTTTTCGTATAGAGTGTGCAATGTCGCACAGTAAGCTCTAGTCAGAAGATAGTGAAGAAAGAGGGAAGTGAAGGAAGGACTGTCACAACCAAGCCGCGATGTTTTTATTCCACCTACTCTCAACCATTATTATCCCGACTCTGACATCGGGGCATCGAGGAATAACTTGCCATAGTGTTATGCCTTCTGAAACGAGTTGAATTTCATCAACCAACCGATTACATGCGTTTGGTGAAGGGAGGAATTACTAGCGAAGGCTATGACAGGAGGAATCAGGAATGTAAAGAGGGTGGCGAAAGTGGGAAAAACTAACGACCGGGATTCGAACCCGGGACCTTTCGGACCTTATAAAGAGCCTTGACTGTGGACTTGGTGTGGACTTCAAAAGTAAAGGTCGTAGCATAATAGTTGTTAGACATTATTCATAGAAAATTGTCCAAGCTTTCTAATTTTCTAAAACAACATATTGGTTTATTACGTATTTTTTGGAGGAAAGAGGGTTGAAGTGGAAATTTTAGTGTAAAAAAACAAAAGATAGGTGGGAGTATTCTGCGTAGATTGATGTCTTATTCATTAAAATATCTAATAAGGTGACAAAAATACAGGGTAATATGTAAACCTCTACCAAAAAAACTTCAAAACGCCCTAGCGGGTAAACCGTTACGATTCTTCCCCCCACAATCAAGCGGATTTTTTGTTCGTCTATCCAAGGCCTATCCACAGCCAAGCGGTTTGACACTTTAGCTGATACACCCTGTATACATATAGTACTTTCCATTCAAAACTGCGTAGAGGTTTTTCGCCAGCTACTTTCAAGCTCTATGCCTTTGATCCAAAAATTAAACCGAAGATGTGAACACCCTTCAACCTTGGACGCTGTCAAGTGATCAAAGTTTATGTTTGGAGACATTCAGGATATTGTCGTTGCTGACTCAATCGTTGGAAACCAACATTCGAATGTAACGTTCACCGCATTGTGTAGAGCCAGCTTTAGAACGTGCTTGATTATCATGGAATATAGTTTACACTTCTACCAACATTTTCATATCTTTATATGGTACTTGTTAGTCCTCCTATTTAAAAAAAGGCTGACCATTTACTTTGTTTACATGGTTACTTGAAGTATATTTGAAGTAGTTTTCAAGTAACAAAATCTTCATATAAACTCGTCCTGACTTCAAGTATACTTGAGTCAAGTAAATCACAAAAATTTCTTTGATTAACTTGAAAAAGATCATGTAAACGCTACTTGAATACTTGAAACTTGCATGAATGCACAAATGATGCGGGTCCGATTTGCTCATGTATGTATTCATTTCTGAAAGCACCCGTATACTGTTACAATCTTTTAAAAATTATTTATAATATAATAAGGAGCTAATTTCTGTTATATTAGGAAAGGTCAATTTCAAGACATTTTCAAGTCAAGTAAGTGAACCGAAGACGCAACTTCAGTTTCAAGTATATTTCAAGTCAAGAGCTCAAGTAAATCATATAAACGTAACGATTTTTAAATATGTATAATTTCCTAAAACGACTTGAAGAAAACACTTCCAGAAGCTTGAATCCTGCAAGGACTGTACTGCCATATTAAAAACTGTTAATATGAACAAAATTTGGAATACGGTCTACAACTTTATTCTAATTGAAATGATTGGCTGTAACTAAAAATTGAATGTATAACGAATGAAATATAAATTATAGATATAATCGTTATTAACACATTAGTGGTAGCTAAAGATCAATTATTATTAAAACAGTGTCGACTGTTGTTCCGAGTAGAATTAAAAACTGAACTGATAAAGGAGCTAAATAAAATTTTCTCTAACAGAACTTTCATACAGGAAAATCAATTATTTTCCCTCTTATAAGAACCACATAAAAAACTCGTTCACCAAAATTTTGACTCATATTATCCAATTTTAAAAGCACTATAGAACATTTATCTTTATAAATTTATTTACCTAATTTCTATATTATTTTTTTCTGACAAAAAAAAAATACTGTTGAATAGATCTTTCCCAAAATTGTGAAAGTAAAAAAATTTAAATATTCTAAGCGAACTTGAAATATTCTTTCATATCCACCATATTTAAGAAGAGATATTTCCGTTCAAAATTCGCATACTTATATGGCGATCGGCTGATTGTAGTCAAATCCGGCAGTTCCTTACTTCTCTATTATGTATAAGACCATTATGACTAATGTTGTACTCAAGCTGGGTTATTATGTTAGGTATAAAATATAACCAGCCCAAAAGAAACACATTTGGGAAAGAAAAGAAATCACAGGAAAAGAATTTTGAGTTAAAGTAAAAAGTTAAGAGTTTTGCACAGGGCCTTCTTCCGGCGGAATTTTCGGAACGCGACAGAGAGCCCCCCCCATTACTTCTTGGATCTCGACCAGTTTTTGGTCATTTCTTATCTCTTCTGATGTCTGACTATATATCTTATTGGATATACCAGATGCATCCCAGGTGAAATAACGACGACTATACGTCCACGACGACGACGACGAAGAAGACGGCGACGACGACGGCGACAGCAACAACGAAGACGATATAACGACCCACCCATATACTGAAATCGGTTTTTTAAAAATGATTATATTTTTTTTGAAAAAAAAAAAAAATTAAAAAAAAAAAACTTCATCAGTGGCGAATTATACGATCAATACTAGTGTAGTAAGTGTTATCACGCATACATACACAAAAATAGAGTCCATATATCCAAAAATTGTCAAGGTCAAGATTTTTCAATAAAGACCAGAACCGAAAAAATGCAAAATACCATTCCAACACAGGTTTCCATTGGATACACTCAGCTCTACCCGAAGACAGATAATATACTATATATATAAGAGCTTTGGGCGGCCCCGCGAGATTTACTGACTCTGGGGGCCCCCAAAAGAAGTTTTGCGCGGAATATAGGCGCTTTAATACTGTGAAATCGAGCGAGAAGAGGCCGCTTTGTAACCCGCGCGTATTACACGTACGTTTTCGTTTCGCGAATTCGGATTCGGTTTATTTCTTAACACAACAAAGTCCGGCGCAGACGTTTTAATTCTCCTCCACCAGAGTGCAAGAAAACCCCGACTGCGGCGAAAAAAATAAAAATAAAAAAAAAAGAACGAACAATCCAAACACACACCGAATAAAATTAAAAAAAAAAAAAACAAAGTGCTTTTTTCTTTATTAATTTTGTTTTCAATATTATTTGTGCAGCAGTGAGAGAAAAAAAGTGCAAAGCGAAATCTCTTAAAAAGAACCCCCCAAAAAAACAAAATCAAAAACCAAAAAATAAAAAACAAAATCAAAAAACCAAAAACAAAAAAAAAAACAAAAACGATAAAAAATATAAAATGAAGAAAAAATAAATAAAGAAAAAATATATAAGAAAGAGTGTGCCCGGAGCCGGAGAGACAAGACCCCAAGACCGAGGCCGGTGGACTATAAAAGCAAAAATTCGTCTCAAACTCGAGTTTATTAAAATGTGAAGTGTGCGCAAGTCAAGTCGGATTAACGTCTTTGTTTTTCGATTTAGAGTTGTTTTTTTTTCTGTTGTTGTCTGTTTGAGAATTATTTAAAAAAAAAGTTCACAACAGGATAATCGTCTTCGCCTAGTCAAGTGGATAATGGTTTTTTTTTCGTTGGGTTGGCTAAAAAAGGAGATTAGATATTTCCCCAAAAAAATTTACACACCACAAAATCCGACATTAATGCGGACTTTTTCAATGGCGATCTCTATCCGGTGTTGATGTTGTACTTGCGGATCTGTCTCTCGCTCTCAGTGTGCTATAATATATAATGTATATATGTAAAATCAAAAAAAAAAAGAAGCTAGAAAAAGATAACGTTGGTGGTACCAGACTTGACGTGCCAAAAAGCTTTTTTCTAAGACAGTGTTGAACTTGAACTGTTGTGTGAACGTGAACTAATGAGTGACGATGACGACGACGACGATAGCAGCTATAGCAATATCGAGAGGCGCTGGCTAAGTGGTGTGATCATAGAGCTAGAAAACCGCTACACACGCTAGCAAAATCGAAAGTGATCTTGTGGTAAATTAACAAAAAAAAAAAAAAACGGATCAAGTGGAGAGACATACGCGGTATAGTAGCAGTTTTTTCAGAATGGTGGAATCAATTTTTGGAATCAGGATAAATCTAGCCTCTACTAGGCTTTGTCTGTTTATGCTGTTCCCTTGGAGTACCTTTCTAGCTCAGACATAGCCTGAAAGAGGTTAGGTGTAACCTGATCAATACAACACACACGATCACCAGGCGGCGGCGGTGGCGTCAACGATAACGACCTGTCGGCAACGATATCAGGGCGGGACCCGAGGGCACAGTAACATATTTCTACAAGAATGTGTCCCAATTTTTAAATGTTTTTTTTTTCAGTACTATTAATACCATAATTTTTACTTCTTTTTAATCATATAGAAAAAAAAACATAAAATTATTAACTTGACCTCTTAATAAAACATATTCTCTTCACTTGTGTGAATCATACGAAAATAAACAATTACGTCATGATCGTGGCGTGCCGCTTCTCAATATATGAACTTGTGCCTAAAATGATAATTCCGATCAGTGTTGCCGGATACTCTGTTTCGTCTCCAAGAAAATTTTATTTTTTATATTTTTTTTTTATTTTTTTTATTTTACTTATTTTTTTATTTATAAAAAAAATCTCGATCTAGACGTGCTGTGAAACTATTATTTTATTTTTTATCTCCATATTTATTGGTTTATTCTAGGTGAATATAAATTATAAAAATTAACAGAATTAAAAAAAACACGAAAAAAAATTTATATTTTTAGTTCCAGTTAGCGGATCTATCCAGGAATGAATAATTTATCAGAGGATATAATGCATACAAATACAAAAATGAAAAAAAAAACAACAACAAACTAAAATGACAACAATACACAAAAGTTTTATAAAAGTCGTGTTTTTTTTACACACACAACAAATTTTATTTTTAAAAATGTAAATACGTTTTTATTTTTACAGATCCTCTCAGTTGGGTTATTTTAATTCTTTATTACTATTATTATTTCTTTTTTTATTTGTTTAAAATTAAAATAACAAAAAAAATTTTGTACACACCCACCCCGTGTATTCACATTTTTATCCGGCGAATGCGCGCTACCTGGTGGGCGAAAATAAAAATAATTTCTACAATTTTTGTTTTCGATGATTATATTTTATTTGCACTTTTTTTTCTTTATTTTTTTTTTTAAATAAATTTATTTTTTTTTTTATTTATTTTCTTCACAATTTTAACTTAGCTTAGCAGCAATACGTAAATGGTGAGTTTAAATTAAAAATGATAGGCATGAGTGTTTTTTTTTTGGTGCAATATTTTTTGCAGGAAAAAAAATTATATTTACTTTTGATAAGAAACAATTTTTTTTCCAACAAATTTATTTCGTTTATTTTGCTTAGTAAACAACAAGCTGCTGTTGTGAGAGGAATGTGACTGAATTTATTAACATATTTTGTATATAAACTTTATTTTTTTTTGCCTCCTGGCAGCGTGTATTTGTCTAAATACGCTTCTATTTTAGGTTTGGGATTATCATGAAATTTTGGGTACGTTGCACATTTTATTCTCTTTGTAAGTTGAATTAAATCGAAATAAATATCAACAAATAAAAGCATTTTTTTATACACAAAAAAAAAAGTTATTTTTATATTCTTTTTATTTTTAATATTATTAAATATAAATGTTTTTTTTGCGGTTGTGTTTTTTTGAAACAGGATTTGTTTATTTACATATTTGTAGGCTGCCAAGAGTAATGAATTTGCATTATTTTTAAAAAGAATGCAATTTTATTTTTGAATAAACATAAAAGACAAATCATGTCTATTTATTTATTTTTTGTTTAATTATTTATTTTTTTTATTGTTTTTTTTACATATTTTATTATTTTGGATACTGTTATATTAATACACTATATATTGGTCAATAGGGAAGATTGCTTTTCGGAAATTTTAAAAGGTGGCATTCTCGTTGGCGAGTGACGTGACTACGAGGGACGCGATGGAATGAAATGGCGAAGCCTTCACATGTATCGGGCAAAAGTGTCACTTCACACGCCACCTTGCGACAATTGGAGTACGAATTTAGTCGATTTGCTTGCCAGAAATCTGTTAGATTGACAATGAGAATACCAATTAAAGGTCGAAGCGACACATCTGTCACGCCACTCGACAACGAGAATAAGGCTGACTGAATTTAACAATTAAAATTAATTTGAAAAAATATGAAGATTATTAGGATAGCAGGAGGACATTTTTTGTTACACTGTAAGTACCAATATTATACCATTTGAGTCAGCCTATAAATTTTTCCAAATGCAGGAATTGAAAGTCGACGAAGTAGTTGTTCAACTACTTAAATCAACTTGTTACACAAAATAAATTTATCTTGCTCTTATTCTTAGTGGGATAGCTTTCGCTATTCTACATCGTCGCTAACGATGTGGTTTAGCCTGGTGTTCTGATGTGTTTCCTTTGACTGCCTGCTGCCTTCTGTCCTTAACATTTTCGTACATGATCCACCTTTCATAGACAGTCACAATTCCGTCCGAAATCGCTCAATCCTCAGACAGGACTACAGTGGCGTAACGAAAATATCTGCGCCTTCCGGCAGTTGGCTGAAAACGCCCTGCTATTATGCAGCTGTTTTGATCCTTTGGGAAAACATGTCGCTCATAAGCGGAAACACCACTTGGGATGGGTACCCAGATAGTAGTGTTATATTCCTGGTGATTAAACTCGCCAACGCTTTTTTACATGACGTCAAATACAGACCGGTATGAGCCGTAAAGGCAATACTTCAGCCTGACTTCATCAGCATGACCCTTAAAAAAGGATACATCAAAGTAAAGGGCGCTTCCCAACCTTATGGAAGAACTCTTTTATAATACCTGTCCATAAGAAAGGCTGTAAAAACGAAATATTTAATTATAGGCCAATTGCGAAGTTATCGTCTATACCAAAACTCTTCGAATCTATTATTTATTCTGCTATCGCCCCTAGCTGCAAGAGGCTTATCTCAACAAACCAACATGGTTTTCTTGCAGCCCGTTCCACTACTACTAATTTACTGGAGTTCTCTTCACACACAATTAGAGGCTTTGTCACTGGCTGCCAAACTGACTGTGTCTATACAGATTTTAGTAAGGCTTTCGACAAGCTCTCCCACTCTATTATAGTTCTTAAACTAAAGAAATTAGGCTTTCCGCATGCCCTTGTGGATTGGTTCCAGTCGTACTTAGCCGATAGAACCTACCAGGTTCTATTCCGCGGAGTCAAATCGAAGAACATCGAAGCGTCCTCTGGAGTCCCGCAAGGCAGTCATCTTGGCCCTCTTCTTTTTATTTTATCAATTGACGATATTGTTACCCTGCTAAGGCACTGTAAAATCCTTATTTACGCTGATGACATCAAACTGTATCGCCACATAAGGAGTATAGAGGATTGCAAACTTCTGCAAGCAGATCTAAACACCTTCTATTCTTGGTGTTCCAACAACAACCTTGTGCTTAATACTAGTAAATGCGAGATCATGACTTTTTGTAGGAAACGTGGTGTTATAACTTATGACTATACTTTCCTTGACAACAAGGTCTCCCGAACTGAATCTGTAATCGATCTTGGGGTTAGGTTAGAAAGTAAGTTGGATTTCTCCACCCACATCAATTATATCTCCTCCAAGGGCAATTCAGTCCTGGGATTTATAAAAAGATGGTCCAAAGAGTTCAACAACCCCCTCGTCACTAAACACCTGTATATCTTTGGTTAGGCCTTTGCTTGACTACGCTTCCCAGGTATGGTCTCCTTACTACTCCTCCCATGTTAGTAGAATCGAATCGGTTCAAAGGAAGTTCGTCCGGTTTGCACTCAGCCACCTTCCGTGGGATGACCCACTCGCTCTTCCGCCTTATGAGAACAGACTTAAATTGCTCAACTTAAGCTCCCTCCATAAGCGCCGTGAGGTCGCTGACGTTATATTCGTTCATCGACTGATTAATGACAAGGTGGACTCTGGTTTCTTAAGAAACCGAGCGTCATTTAGAGTGAATAACTACAACCTGAGAGGTGAACCTCTGTTGCACATTAATTCCTCTAACACCAATTATGGCATGTTCGAACCCGTTAATCGCATGCTTATAAATACTAACAACAATAGGAGTGTGTTTAGCTTGCTAACCAGTGAAGTTGTCCTTAAAAGGACCCTTCTCAATGTGGCGTGACTCTCTGCGTGCCTCACTCCCTTTTTAGTTTTGCATGCTTCTCTGTTTAATGTTTTTGATCTTTTATGTTTTTAATATTTTATGTTTGCATGTCTCAGCTGAGCCACGGCAGTGGTAAATATTTCTCAGCCCTGCTGGGAAGTGCGCCTTCTGTGTTAGAAGGGAAACTTTATATATATATATATATATATATATATATATATATATATATATATATATATATATATATATGTATGTGTATGTATATATAGATTTTCATGCTTAGCTGAAAAGTGCGCCTTCTGTGCTAGAACGGTTAACTCTAACTGAAATAAAAAAAAGAAAAAAAAAATTTAAGAAACTCTTTTCTTTACCTTAATATATTGATCAGTTGTGAACACAAAATTAATATAAATACTAAAAAAATCGACTAAAAGGTAAAAAATAAGATGATTTTAAACAATATAAACTTTTAAATCAAAATGGAAAAAATCTCACACATCCCTTTAAGAAAAGCGTGGGGTGCGTTTTTATGAAACAAAATGCTCAATTAGTGAAAATTCGTAGCTGTCTGAAATGTTAAAATGTACTCACGGCAGTCATGTTTTTTTAAGTTCAGGTTGGTATGGGCGCCCCACGCTTTTCTTTAAGGAATGTGTGAGATTTTTTCCATTTTGATTTAAAAGTTTATATTGTTTAAAATCTTCTTATTTTTTACCTTTTAGTCGATTTTTTTAGTATTTATATTAATTTTGTGTTCACAACTGATCAATATATTAAGGTAAAGAAAAGAGTTTCTTAAAATTTTTTTTTTCTTTTTTTTATTTTTTACTTTTTAGTAACGAATAGCGTTAATTAATACATTACAATTTCCAAACTTTTAATTAGATTATCATGTTAAATAAGGAAACTTTTTTACATGTTTTGTATTTGTTTCTTTACAACAGTTCTCAAGTGCAGCCCAAAAATGCACAATTTGATGACCCCTCAACAATCTAATAGCGCTCTACGTTTTTTTTTTTACATTTTGAAAGGTTGTGTGCTCGCGTATACTGGCTGGAGCAATAAAAACTAAAAACTGGAAACATATTTTTTTGCATCTTTTTAAATCATATTTTTATTTGCTATTGGTAGCTATGTTATGTCTTCCGCCATTTTTTAGTGAACGCCATATTTGATTTAAAACGACGTCATACAGTTTACTTTCTTACTCACTTTAATACACTTTCATTTGATATCCATACCGAGAGCGAAGTAAATAAAAGGGTAAACCGCCATTTTGTGTTGGCCGCCATTTTGAATTGAAATGACGGGACACAGACAACAGTATTATAATTGTCACTCCCTTCCATTTGATACCCATGCCGAGCGCGTTGTAAAGAAAAATTGATCCTCTGTTTTGTGTTGGCCGCTACTTTTATGCCGCCATTTTTCTACCGCCATTTTGAATTTAGGATGACGCTAATTGTATTCAACTTGTTATAACCTTTCATTTGATACCCATATCGAACGAGTGGCTTGTAAAGAAAAATGTAACCCATCATATTTTTTTGGCCGGCATTTTTAATTTGGAACTATCATTTTCGTGTGTTTTCGTCGGAAATACACATGTCTGTTAATTTTTACCAATTTTTATTGAAGGGAAGTGAATTTTAAGACTCTACATTGAGTAGAACGAATAATTCCAAGCATTTTTTATTAAAAATCGTTTTTTGTTACTCAACAACAAAATCAACAACAAAAAATGTAACAAAATGTCATATTCGTGTATTGTCATCGGGAATATGTATGCCTGCAAAGTTTCATCCATTTGCATTGAGTAAAAGGCGGTTAAATTAACGTTACAAGATTTGATGCTCCGAAGTGAAAGTAAAGAAAAGAGTTTAAAAAGGTGCTCATCAGAGCCGTGATAGATCATTCATGATGATCCATAACAAAGGGCCTAGGACGGAGCCTTGAGATTTGTTAATAAGTTAACATTAGCTGAAAATTAGCCATGATTTATGCATAATGCAATGTAACGGTTCGTTTTTACAAATTCACAAGAATGCATCTGCGTTTTTGGTACCAAGACTGTGTTACCATCGTTAACACTGTCGTCGTTGGCTGAGTTTAGTAACTGATGGACTAAATTTTTGACTTAAACCACTTTCATAATTAACACTAAATGAATTCCATTTAATGTTGAAATAACAAACAATATATAATCGTTCATTTTTGATAATATCGTGAAAATGACATTGAATTAATTGAGTTTAAAATAATGTGGTGTAAAATAACTGAAAAACTATTTTTTTTTTTTAAATTGTGACCTAGATTATTTTCATAATTATGGGCACCACTTTGTTATTACCAAAAGAGCAAACCACGGCGGCTTTGGCGTTAGCAAATTCTTTGACAATTTTATCCAAATTGGGTTTACTCGTCAATTTATGTTATATGCTGAAAATACAAAGTACGTTTTTATCAATTTCAGTTTTGAAAATGAACGCCCTGCCCTGCCCTGCCCTGAAACAGAGGTAACAGGTAAGGTCAACTACAAAAAAGCGCTGTACGCACATTCGGTAAATACAATGCCAATAATCTATTAATAAAAATTGATCACGATCACGGATAGTTTTGAGATTTCGGCTTTTGATCTCTTTCGAAACAGTACATTTTAAACTTATCATTTCATCAATAAGACAATTGGACAACTCGTGTTCATTCTTATCACATACATAATTTCTGAACGGATTTTCCAATTAGAAAAGAGAAAGAATTATTACGGAACATTTGTGTCGTTCAATGTAGGAGCGGTGTGGCTCAATATTTTAGAAGATTGGAGGTTAATTTGCTTTGCAAATTCGCATGTTGTCATAACTTTCGCTGTGGGGGTGGAGCGGCCCCAGAAAGACACGATTAGTGCGATCGGCTTTTAATTTAGAAGCTATAAGTAATTTTAATGTAATTGACCTTATTTCGTACTTTTCGACATAAGCTCAGGTGGAAAAGTACTAAAAAAGTACGAAAGTACATTTCAGTAAGCCAAAGGGTTACAAAAATACAGGGTGATATATCATATAAACTTACAACAAAGGAAATTTAAAACTCCCTAACGGCTAAACCGTTACTCTAAACTTAACGGATACACCCTGTATAACTTAAACGGAATTTTCTTCGGTGATTTTTACTCCCCATTTGTGGCACCAGTTTGTTTTTTTGTTTAGTATTATTGCTATGTGATTTGTATAATTGTTCTAGTCAGTTGTGTGAAGAAAGAATCACAGTGTCATCTGCAAACGTGGCTACCATGGAATCTCGACACACTGGTTTCGGTATATCTTCTATTTACAGTAGGTGTATAAGGTAGTTCCTAGAACGCTTCCTTGGGGAGCTCCTGCTTTTATTTTTCATAAGTCCGAACATTCGTCATTTCATTACTTAGAAGTTTGGGTCATGGTTGATGAGTTGGTAATAGCCAGGTTACTATTAAGTACTAAATTTGAAAAGGAGCTTTTCATGCCATACTCTGTCAAACGATTTTGCAACGTAAAGGTTAACTGCCACACAATATCTTTGCTCTTTCCAATTATTAGAAATCTTATATGTTACTCGATGCTGTTTAGTAGAGCGATCTTGACGGAAACAAATTTGTTGTCTGGGATCAGGTGGTTTAGTTTCAATGTCCCATCGAGTAGAAGTTTCTTGCTGTTATCATGGAATTAACTCTTAATCACCAAATAGAAGTACCTCCCATGATAATATTCGACTCCCACCCCACACAGGATAACAGTTTTGGTTTTCAATCCTGTCTTCGCGAGCTCTTCTCTCTTGTCCACGAGCTTTGAGCCTTCCAGTTGTCTTACAAGGCCCATTATTCATGATCGGTTATAACATGCTTGAGAAATATGTCGTTTTCATTGAGTTTCAACAGCGCATCGCGGATGTTAATTCTGCCTATCGGGGTTTTCTCGCTGAAATCATGACAAGCTTGGCTCTATATCCAGATTTGTGTAAATGATTCAAAATAGTATTTTTTTGGTCAATACCTAGCTCCATATGCAGGTGAAATGCTTTTGCTGGACTATTTCAAGAATTTTATCAGCTTGGACCTGATTGGCCAACCACAATGTGTCGCATCCCTCACATCAAAATTACCTCAACGAAGAGAAACATTTCCGCGCAGGAAATTTTGAAAAAAACTTTCACCGTGCACAGCATAAATTTTTTCACAAGCTTGCGCAGCTCTTTTACTTTTGTCGCAATAAAGCCCAGTTTACATCACAAAGCCAGCGCGAAAGTGCATTTTGAAGCTCCTTCATCGCACAGAACTTATATGCTGTTTTCTCTGTTGCACGAAAGTTTTAGAAAAAGCATACAAGTTTCTGTGCGATAAAAGATCGGGTGCTTTCAGTAATGCATACTTGCATGCGCAGAATGCGCAAGTTGGACCCGCATCCAAAAGGGTGAGTTTGGTTGGGAAGTTTAGATACATCAATCTTACAGCAATACTTTCATGAAAGATGGAGAGCAACACTACAAAATCGACTCTAAAAACAGGTTGCTTGCAACAGCAAAAAACACCAAGCAACAATTAAAAACACCTCGAAGGGTCAATAAAAAAAACACCATCAATATCTCTCCATTAGAAGAGGCCACCTCAACTTATTTCCTCAAGGGCGTGCCAGCGAAAGCAGATTCCTCTTGGGTGAGCAGCGTATTTCAAACAGATTTCTGCGTGAAACTTCTGAGCTGCAAAGAATTATGCAAAAATAGGAAATTCAAGAGTCTCAAAGTAGTCTTCCCTACAAAATACGAGTGGTTGTTCTTCCATTCAACTGACACCTTTAGATGGAGAAACCTAACACTCAGCCGATGGATAAATAAATCTAAGATAAATAAATCTAAGATAGCAATAGATAACAATAAATCTAAGATTAATAGAGTAATAGGTGTACCGAATAAAACCAATCCAATCCCAGTTTTAAGCCACAATATATCAGATTTACTACCCCAGCATGTAAGTTCCTCTAATATTAATCGTGTTCCTACTAAAACTATTAATATGACTAACACTTTTCCGACTTCTTCTAATCCGAATACTACTAACGCTAATACTACAAACCCACTATCAATCAATACAGTACGCCATACTACTCACAATCCTTACCCTAACTTCGCTCGTAGTCACGTCATCGTCGGCGGTCGTTCCTTCGCTGACAATAATTCGATTCCGACACAACTTCCTTCAGTTACGAATGACACACGGGAATTGGTGGATATTTCTGTAAGCCGCAGCAACAACATTCCTATCACAAAACCTGCTTTCTTGAACCCATTACAACCACCGATTGTAAAAAACACCTTGATCTCGGCGGATTCGAGTGATCGTCGGTATTTGCTATTTCGGTTACGAGAAAGGAAGGTTTATGACAATGTTAGGCTTTTCCTCGCCTACATGCATAATAAGCCTGATTCTACCTGCATTCATGGTAAAACAAGGACCAGCCTTACCATCGCGATCCAACAGGAAGGTTTTCCCACGGATCATGCTGCCTTGCTCGAACTGTACACTAGGTACCACGAGCATTTCGGCGTTAACTCCCAACAAGTCGATAAGGATCTCTCCGCTTATGCTGCTCATGTAAGATCGCTACATGTTTCACAGCTCCAAAAAAGCCGCGATGAGGCGAATAGATATTACCGTCCATAACTAGTTACTTCCCCAATTGCCGATCCCTCCCCGTCGCTTCTCCGTAAACCTATCCTACCCGAGGTAAGAATCTTTTACCACAACTGTAGTGGTATTAGAACCAAAATTAATAATCTTTTTATTGACTCCAAATCATGTCGTTATAATGTACTTGTACTCACCGAAACCTGGTTAAATGATTCATTCCTAAATGAAGAAATTTTGGACAGCAGCTGGACAATCTACAGGTGCGATAGAGACTATAGTTCCACTGGTCTCACAAGAGGGGGTGGAGTCCTTATAGCTGTCAAAAACTCTTTAGATAGTGAATTGATTACGACTCCTCGTTCTAAATCCTTTGAACACGTCTTCATACGTATCAAATCTGCCCTGAAGCATACATTCATCGGCACGATCTATATCCCCCCTAATTCCGACGAATCTAATTATGATGATTTATTACGTATAGTGGAGGAAGTTAACGAGACTCTCCGCGATAACGACATCATATTTATACTAGGCGATTTTAACCGGCCAAACATTTCTTTCATCCCTGACGAGGAAGATAATAAATTACTTCCAATTAATGTCATTAATGCCGTCGATATAAAGCTTATCGACACTTTTTACGGTAATGATCTTTGCCAAATTATTGGACAACCAAATTCTTATGGTAAATGGCTAGACCTTATCTTCACCAATTTATACGAGGAGGTGAATATTCTACCCGTCTCCGACGAGGATAACCTTTTCACTAACTCTATACACCACTCCGCATGGTCACTCGAGCTAAATTACTCAGTCCCCAATCATCGTACATCATATAACAATACAATTGTTTATGATTTCAAGAATGCGGACTTGGACAGTATTGGCTTTGATTTATCCCTAGTCGACTGGGAACATAGGTTATCTAGTAATGATCTTGACGAGATAGTATCATGTTTCTACGATATCATCTTCAACACCATCGACAAATATGTACCCAAAATTAAAAAACGGGATAAAGTATCGGAACCATGGCTGGATAGAGAGACTAGATTTCTCCGTAATCAAAGAAATAAATTATATAATATGATCAGAAAAACCACGTATGTAAACGAGCGATTGAACTCCGAATACATCAGGTTAGCCTCAGAATTTAATCTTAGGTCTCGCGAGGCCTACACTACATATATTAATTCTGTTGGCGATAACATCATAAGTGATCCCAAAAAATTTTTTGATTATGTTAATTTTAAACGGAAAACCTCGGGGTACCCAACGACAATGACGAATGGTAGAAAACACTCCTCGTGCCCTCAAATAATTTGCAACATGTTCGCTGATAGGTTTGGGGAAATTTATAGCCCCATGTCCAGTGTAACAACCAATCTAACTAGTGGGCACGCTGACACCCAGCTAATAAATGGTATATCTCTTTCTGTTGACGAGATTTTGACGGGTCTGAACAATCTTGACATTAAAAAAGGTAATGGTCCTGACCTTCTCCCTCCTATTTTCTTGCAGAGCTGCTCAAAACATATTGCATTCCCTCTTTATCTCCTCTTTAACAAATCTTTATCGTTAGGAAAGTTTCCCACGCTATGGAAGAAATCCTACCTAACACCAATCTACAAATCCGGTGATAAGCACTCGGTGGACAACTATAGGGGCATTGCCATTTTATCATCAATTCCTAAGCTTTTTGAAAAACTAGTTTATGACAAGATTGCCCCTCTTATCGACCCATACCATAACGAACAACAGCACGGTTTTCGGAAAGGGCGTTCAACAACTTCTAACCTCATGGTCCTAATCTCCGAATTGCTATGCGGAATGGAGAGTGGCCATCAATTGGATGCTGTGTACACTGATTTCAGCAAGGCCTTTGATCGAGTGGACCACGCCATCTTAATTGCAAAATTATTAAAATTTGGAATATCAGGTCCTGCCCTGGAATGGTTAAAATCATATCTGAATGGAAGAACACAGGTTATCAGATTCCAAGGATTTCTATCTAATGAGATCGAAGTAACCTCTGGTGTTCCTCAGGGCAGTCATCTTGGTCCTCTCCTTTTCAATATTTTCATCTCCGATCTGTCGGAAAAACTAATAAATATTCCTCACCTCTTCTACGCAGATGATCTTAAAATCTATAGCGTCATTAAGACCCAAAGTGATGTTTCCTTCATGCAGGCGAAACTGAATGCCTTACAAGACTGGTGCACTACGAACAAATTGCAACTTAACACCAGCAAATGCCATGCAATTACCTTCTCCCGTGGAAAAAACGCACAGAAGCAGGACTATTATCTGAATGGCATAATGTTGAATGAGGTCGATCATATCGTAGATCTAGGCGTGGTTCTAGACAAAAAACTCAATTTCAACCTGCACTACGATAATATCACTGCCAGAGCCAACAAACTTCTTGGTTTCATAAAGAGAAGAGCCAAAGAGTTCGATAATGTATGGGTCACAAAAACACTCTTCTGTTCTCTAGTCCGCCCTATCCTGGAATACGCGTGTCCTATCTGGGATCCCATATTCCAAGTAAGCAGCAGGCGGATCGAATCCGTTCAAAAGAGATTTCTCCTCTTCGCCCTGAGACATCTACACAACCCACATGACTACCAAACCCTACCGCACTACTTGGACAGGCTCAAAGTGCTTGATCTCATGCCGCTATCTAGCAGGAGAAAATTGCTCATATCTTGCGTTGCCTTTGACGTCCTAAGTGGAAAGCTTAATGTGCAATTTCTGTCGGACAAGATCAAATTCAATGATGTAGTCCGCCACACACGACACACTAAATTACTTAGGGAATATCCACACTGTACCGATTACGCAAGGAACGAGCCCGTCAACAGATGCTGTATGGTTTTCAATAGCCATAGCTCCTGTTTTTCCCCTTCACTCAACAAGGCATCCTATAAGAAAATACTCAGATCCCTACTAACATCCCCCCTCCTTGACAATAGTAGGTAATATAAAAAGACTGTTATACTAAGTTATAATTTAAGTGTTATGTATACGTAGTTTAAGTGTGCCTTGTTTGGCGAATTAATAAAATAAAATAAAAATAAAATAAAAATAAAATCCATTAAGGACTGAAAAATTTAATGTATGTTCTTGGCCTGGAATTCTACTAGCCTAAACAGTATATAAAGTGGCTGGGCCGGACTCGTCTTAAAACCGAAGAATATAGAACGCTAAAAAGCATGGTCCAAATCCGTAAACAGAGGTGAAAGCACGTAAGTCGTTTCAATTTGATTGTAACGAATTTTCCGTAATTTGGCAGCACGCAATTTGTTTTAATCCATTTGAAAGTCGTTCCAATTTTTTTGATAGCATGGAAATTTATATATCGAGCTTGTTTCAATTTAAATGCTACAAAATGAAATTTGAAACGAGTTTGAGTATAGTCGAAATAACAGTTTGTAACGACTTATGTACGTGCTTCTACCCCAGAGTATTCGACAGGTCTTATTCAATCGATGACTACTTACTACTATCGCATTCGACAACCGCATTATGTACATGCAGTTCGTGCTAAAAAGAAGTAAAAATGCCGGCAATAGGCCAAACCTAAATGGAAAGTGAAGTGAAGTGAAGTTAGGTGCCATTGCGTATGCATATATGAGAGCGACCAAAATGGAAGTAAGTGGAAGTTATATCTACTTCAGTGGAAGTAACGTATACTTCACTTCTGCGTTACTTTTCATTTAGGTTTGGCCTAATATTTATTGCAAGACGGGTTTTGTCTAAGTTCATGTTCTTTATATTCAATATCCAGTCTTGCCATGCTAAATCAAACACACAAAACCACAAACTTTTAAATCTTCATCAATTTCTTTGAGATATTGTTAGGATAGTTGGATCAATGATCGTTATTTCATTCTTTTTTAAATCCAGCAAAATAACTGCGGCCAACGATTTGGTTGAAAGCTTTTGGCACAACTTATACCTGGTAACATCACCTGAGATCTTTCGCAGCTTTTAAGCTTATCTACTTATCACCGGCCGCAATAAGGAATGTCCGGCGCTGCTAGTACGATATCCAGCTAACAATGCCCGGCAGGCATTGGGAACCGATCACCAATTAAAAGATTCTTTAAGCTCAGCCGCATAATAGCCTTTCGCTGTTCAGTGTTGCCGGCATCGAGACTCCCATGGAAATGATGTCATTATCTTCTGTAATTCTTCGAAATTGTAGTGTCTTAAGTAGAATGAAATCCGGCTTGATTTGACACTGACCGCAATCGCTTTTTTTTCTTCAGATGGATTTTGTCTAGCGATGGTCTGTTGCAAAAATACATATGTATGTGTATACCAAAAACACGAGGGAGTGGGGGTAATAACGGACATAAGGTGGCGATCTTCAACTCTCTCCATCGTTGGTATGGCTGTAATTTACACTGGTAGTAGCTTACCGTGACATTTACCGCTGAATGTTAAAGTTCCCGCAAGATTCACTCCGGTACATCATTGGATTATTGGATTTTGTGTAGTTGCAATTTTCTTGCAGAGCTGGATTTCAAGATGTAACAACATAAGCATAATGGCATGTCGAGATGTTGTCCTTAGATTCTGTTGAAATCTCATGATCAGAAATAAATCAATCTTGATTTCCACGTTTATATTTAATTACTTTTGGTGTATACGATCTTCGTATCGTAAATAAATCGCTTGTTATCTGGAAGCAACGAGGAGTCATATGCGCCTGGCTGATGAACCATCTGAAGTTACTAAAAAAAAGTTTGCAATTTTCTTTGTTATATTTCATTCAATTTGGTCATATTCATGTTTTCTACATAAGTTACGGCGGCATTTATTGTTATTAGAGATGGGTTTCCCGATTAATAAATTGCTGTTGGTAAACTCCACGGAATGATGATTGGTTTCAGGTGAAGTTGAAGAAACAAATTTTGATCGGTTACTATAGTAAAAACGAGTTTGTGTGTTGATTTTTGAGTACTTGCAAAGTAAAATATTAGTAAAAACTTTCATTTTATCATTTAAAAAATTTTAAGTAATATTTTTTTTTGTTGATAGATAAAGAATCGAATTTATTCCACTATTTTTTTTATGTCAAAGTCATGTTTTACTCGTTATTGTGTAAAATGTCCAGTAGTAAGTTTAGTTGAGAAAGATTATAGGGCAGGATAAAATATTAAGAGTCTGGTGATATCTTGCGTTTGAGCTCCTGGATGACATTAAATAGACAATTTTCCACGAAGCCCGCTGTAACAAAATCAAACCAAAAAAGTTTTGTTTTCGGTTGTGCCAAGTCGTTATCCTCAATAGCGGCCAGTTGAATCAGAGAAACAGCCGTCGGTGGCAGCCCGACAGGTAAAAGCCTGAACCAAATATGATTCCTCCTAAGCAGAACTTTGGAACCAAAAACGAGACCGCCATACCATCCCCTTCGAGCCAAATTATGCAGGTTGGATCCTTTGCGCTTCGTATCACACATAGACTCAGGTGACCCGAGTCGAAAATTCTACTCAACCTCAACACTACTATTCGACTCATCATCATATATGGGTGATTGTCATGAAATGGGAGTTTTTAAGATTTGCTGGTGAACAAAAAAAAGTGCTGAAAAAAAATTTTCTCATGTGTTTTCAACATTATTTTGAAGTACTTTCTGTATATTTCCACATAAATACACACGAGGTATAGATAGTGATAAGTTTATATCGAAAAGCCGAAATTATATGGCTTCGGAGGCGACAATTACGGTAGCGACATTTCATCGAAAAATCCGTCGCTTTCATGACCAATGAGAGCACACAATTTTTCCGAAAATTTGCTTGCTCTACAAATGCAAACAAATATACCGAACCGAGTTAAAAGAGATTTGCAACACAACGAAAACACACATTACAGAGGCGACAGTTTTTTTTTCTTCGATAATTTTCTTGAGGGTTGCTCTCTTGTTTATAAATTGTTCACAGTCTAAACGTCCGGCGAGGATAAACATTCATAAAGAAACTTGTCACGATTCGTTTTCACTACTTAGTGCCACTTGACAACCAATTTGTCGTTGCGTGTACGCTATTCTTATAGTTTTTATTGAAATTTGCAACAAACAACAGTCAGAATGTAAGCACTGACATCTAACTAAGCAGGTATCCGCCCGCGTAATACATACCGGTGATCAGTTTCGGAACACTGCTGCTATCGTTTGAGACCCTAGGCGCGCGGCAATAATGCACTGTTTTTCCGTAAACGTAGTGCCGTGACGTAAAAGCGGAAAATGGACAGGTTACGGAGGCGACATTTTCGGTGGTTGAAGGGCCGCCATTTTGTTCAAGAGTGCTTGCCGCGGGAGGCGATGAAGGAGAGAATGTTTTATTACTGTACTAGCATAATGGCGCGATCTAAATAGTGGGCGCCACTTATGCGAGGTGTTACCCCCTTAGCCACAAGCCCGGAAGAGCATGGCCAAGGAGCCAACACCATACATAAGAAATAAAAAGAAAATCCGGAACTCCTACGCCGGCCACACGGAGTTGTCTAGCTCGCCGGAGGGGTCGTGGGGTGTGTGGCCGGGGCTTACCGCGGTTGGTTCACCACTTACCCGTGTCTGTGCAACTTTGACTTCCGTCCATCATTCTCCGGTCCTCGCCTGAGCCGCATCACCCTGAAAAGGAATGACCCCCCCCCCTCAACCATTCCACCAGAAACAAATTTAACGCATGGTCATTCTATTAATTATAACCATTTAATCAACAATAATACAATTACAATTATTAACCATCAACCACGACAATACTTAGATATCCTTGTCCACCTATTAAACTCAAAAGATCCAATTCAACAAAATTACTGTACAAAATTACTGTTCCATTATAATCGGTACATATGTAGGCAGCTCACGGTACCAAAAGAAAACGCGCAGTACTGGCCAATACTACTCGCTTTGCACAAATGACATTACAGATGACCGTATAAGCTAACGGAAGATCAATATATAGAAACCAACACAAGAATTAACCACACAGTAATAAAACCAAAAAGTTAGTATAACAAGGAACCAAATATTGTACTAAATACTTTGAAATATGATAAACCTTAATACTAATCATATGATCAATTATTATTTTAGCAATAAAATATTTTTTTTTCTTTAATCAAAATCAAAGCAAAAGAAAAGGTGTGTTGTATTATTTTGGGTATTTGTTTTGTATTTATTTTTTCTTCTGACTCAGCTGGTGCGGAATCACTATATACAGTCGGGGGCAGAATTGAGAGGACAAACGAAAAAACTTCAGAACAAAGTGGACTTCAGACGAAGAAGTGGTGGCCTTTTTGTATATACACTTTGGGTTTTTATACTATGTACACAATTATTTTGTAAAATTAATATTACTAAAAATAAAAGAAGTTTTATTACATTGTTCTGAAGTTTTTTCGTTTGTCCTCTCAATTCTGCCCCCGACTGTATATCGCTTAATTACCTGTATATAGCACGGTATATCAATTGGTATTAATAGAACCTACCGTTCCTCCTTTAAACTAGTGTATGTTGTTTTTTTTTCTTATATCTCATCTAACTTTTCGCCAACGCTGGTTTTTTTTTTTGTTTTTATTAAACCACCTCCGATTAATGCCGATTATCCTTCAGTCTATTCCCCCTCGGTCTTCTGATATTATACCTGCTTCTTCGCTCACCAACTCTCCATACGTTTATCAGTTTCTGCAAACAGCACTTTTCTTCTTGTTTTCACAGTATAACTACGCAAACCCTGCAACCAGTAAATCCTGTCTGAACAACTCAAGGGCAATACGCAATGTTTGTAGGGCTGGTATCCTTTTCGGCACTTTCCAATTTCTTCAAATTCCCGTCCCCATTGTTAACTCTTCTGGCTTATTTTTTTGTTTTTTTTTGAATGGTCGCATCGCCAAACTAGTCCTGGGTGTTGTTAACTCGCAACGCAATCCCTAGTTATTTTGACAATAAACTGGATACTAAAGGTTTTCCGTACTTAATAAATCTTAATTTTTTTCTATTTAATAATTTTTAACTTTTTCAAGAAAATTCAA
Source organism: Thereva unica (assembly GCA_949987705.1). Taxonomy (NCBI): domain Eukaryota; kingdom Metazoa; phylum Arthropoda; class Insecta; order Diptera; family Therevidae; genus Thereva; species Thereva unica. The sequence goes on from OX465282.1 coordinate 125,040,721, forward strand.
CTTTTTCAGTACTAAAACCTTTCACCTCAAAATTCCAAAAAAACTCCCTTCCTTTTCCGACTCTAATCAAAAATTTTCTCCCCCTATTTTTTGTTTTAATTTCTCGCCTATCTTTTCTTAAAATTTCCTGATTCCGCACAGTGATTTTTGAAAAATTTCCATTTCTACAAAGTGTTTTCGAACGTTAATTTCCCATTCACAATAAATTTTACAACCGACCGTTACATTACTAGATGGAGATTTTCACCCCAGAAAAAATTTGTTTGAGGCGTTGTAGGTAGAGAACAACGGCCAGCCAGCCACTACTCCCATTTCATGACAATCACCCATATACGTAGTATATGTTTCAATAGAGTTCTACCGTTAGGAGCTTTTTTCTTAAATCTCAAGGATTCTCTTCCTTCATAGTTTTGATGGCACGGGATTCAAAACATAGGTAACTTCATTGAGAATACTCAACTCATCAAGGTAGTCCATGACTAGTTTAGACTGGGTCCAACTTAAGGTGTTCTGAAGTTTTCAGTGTAAAATTGCTTGAAACACAAAACTAAAAAAAAGATTCAATATGTCGTTGGCTATCGTCTGAACTAGAATTATTAATTTATATGCTAAAAAAACAAAATGGAGGCTGTTTAAATAAAGGTGTTCACAAAACAGCTTTTTTTGAAGATTTAAAAAAATAGAAAAAATTAATATTTTTACATCGATGTCCATACATGTGAAGAGTAGGTATGTGAGAAATTTCATAAGAATCGGTCAAATAATTTTGGAGAAAACGAGGACATCACATTTGAAAATGCGGTTATTTATTAATAAAATATGTAAAAAAAACTTGGAAGTTAAATTTGACCCACTTCCCGGTTTCTGATTGAGTTAAAATTTTGTACATATGTGTATCTTTCGCAAAAAATCGTTGTACAATATCAACATGGCGGTTCTGAGCTGGCGAACGAATTTTGTAATTGTGTTCCCTCAACATCGGTATCAAATGAAACGATATGTCAGGTACAATCCAATTACATACCTGTGTGGCGTCATTCCAAATTCAAAATAGCGGCCACGACAAGATGCCGGATTGCCTTTTTCTTTGCTGATATTGATATTCTTAAACTGCTCTGATCGATGTGAAATTTTGCCACATCATTCCTAAATTCATTTACTTTCGATATCCGTAAAAATAAATTTTAAATTTTTTTAAAAGTTGTTTTGAAGTACAAACTCTGATGCTTAGATGCAATACTGTAAAATATATGCCTCGGATCTTCTTATAAATGGTTATTCCTTTGATGCAACTTTTCATCACATTCTCGCGCATAATAGCCCGGAGAATTTAGAATTTAAGGAGGTAAATTTCCAAAATGGTTGAAAATTGGTCCACTTTTGGTGACTTTTTAAGAAAAAAATTTCGAAGTAAAAAAAAAACAGGGCCGCCGGAGATATCGCGTTTTTCCCGAGTTTTCCACGTATCTCTGTTTCTTTAGGTCATACAGCCCCGTGCGAGGACCCAAAATATTGACAATGATATCCTCTACAACTTTAGTTCTAACAAAAATATTGATCAGATTAACCCTTTGAATGTTATTCAAGGTCAAAGTTTTCGAAAATCACTTTTTGGCCAAAATTTCACTCAAACACACGAAACGAAACGTTATTGCCTACAAAAAGTCCTCTCATCATTTTTTAGCCCAAGCCCACTCTTTGCCTATATTCTTATTTTATTAACACCGGTACTTTTCGCTAGCGCCCCACGCTCTTTACATTTCTATATTTAGGTTGTTTTCATATACTTTTTAGTTCATTTTCAAGTAAAAGCTTATTTTTTAGTTTTTTTTAAACTACATACATATATATTTTATTTTCTATTTTTTAGTCTGTTATACATATGTCTTCCGCAATTTTGTAGTGACAGTCATATTAGATTTAAAATGACCGCATACGGCTTACTGTACTATTCTCGTCATACAATTTCATTTGATACCCATACTGAGGGTGTTGTAAAGAAAAAGGTAATCCCCCGTTTTGTGTTACCGCAATTTTGAATTGAGAATGACGCCACATGGTTATGTGCTCTATACTTGTAATACTCTTTCATTTGGTACCCATGTCGGGGTCGGGGCACAATTGCGAAATTTGGCCGCCATATTGGAACCGCCATCTGGATTTTTTTTTACAAAATAGTCAGATTGCATTGCTACTAAACATATAAGCGAAATTTTAACTTGATCGGTTATATGGAAGTGGGTTAAAATCAAGTTGCAAGATTTGTTTACGTACATTATACAACATACCACATACAGGTGAAGATAATATAAAGCGTATAATAACTTAAAAAATATAACACCAAAATTGCTGCCCCTAAAATGCTTGCGCCCCGTGGTTAGGGTGTCCCTGAGACAATCTTAGCTAAACAGTGGTGATGTTTTCAGCTGACTTGGACGAACGAGCACCTGTTGCAGATTTCACAAACTCCGAGACTTTCGATTTTTTTGATAAAATACACAATACCTGTGCGAGAAGTCTATTGACAGTGAATGCTTACTATTTCAATGCATTTTAAGCCATTTTACGTAAGGATTGATTCAACCACAGAATAACCTTTGCCTTAAGATTGCATGTCTTGTGAAAGGTCCTTTTACCGACGTAAAAACCTATACAGGGTTGCTTTACACTTTACTAGATGTTCGACTTTCAGTTGAGGTTTGGATCCAGGATTAGACCCAGAAATTTTGTCCTGGAGGAGAATCCGGGTATGTCCCTTCAGCCTTGGGAAATCGAACTCGAGGATCCGCCCGTAAGAATAATCATATATGTATATGATAATTTGACATTTTTCAGAAAGTTTGGACGATTCAGTAAGAATTCGACTACTTCTTCTGCTTCAACTTCAAGGTTACTCGTGTTAGCATATTCTTAGAATAAACATGATCATAATTAAATAAGACATAAATATTTTGATTTTGCACGCATTTCATTAGCTCTGAATATGAATCCAGTTTTTCCTAATATTACTTTCTCTCATCAAACAAGAAATATAAACAAGTTTCTGTAAACATCACGATTCAATAAATACCACAGTGTGAATCTATTCAGAAAAAAGGCCCCAAAGAAAAACACAATCACATTTGTCCTAAAAATAATTGTCTAGTTTTAAATTAACCGGAAATGACATTTGATCATTGCAACTCACCCAGAAAAGTAGAAAGTAAAATCCAATCAGGCCACTTTAGGCAAATTCGATTGCACAATCTGCACCAACAATAATGTACAAATTGACAGTTTTCTCTCGCTGCCATTGAGCGCTGGCCCTAATCTATGCTCGTAATTAATCCCGGTGCCCCATGGAGTGCTGGGGCCCCCGAAAAGAATGAAGGTCCCCTACTCTCCGCTAGTGGATCATCTTCGAAAAGTCCATAGTCACGTCATATCTCAATCGGCCAGATTACCGCACAATTCGCAAACATGACATAACCTCAAAATGTAAGACAGCTGCTTATGCAATTTTCTCTTAGTTTTTTCCTCGGTTGTACATTTTTAATTAAGACTCCGGTGTGCTAGCAATAAACCTATTTGTCTGCAGAGAGCCTAAATACAAACAGCGCGGCAACAGTACATCAAAACGTATGAGCCGTCAAACGGACGAGCCGACGGACGGACAGCTTCATGAAGTCAATTAGCCGCGGATTGGCGAGGCGGAAAAAAGCCGATCGGACATTTCCAAATTTCACTTTCCGTCATTGTCAGCGTCCACACCGAGGGCTGGACTTTGGCATTCCGGTCTTAATTAGATTGGGATCCAGGAGGCTCCGATGTCCGGAGGTGCCCACTCGTTGACGTTTCTTTTTTGCTGCCATCAATCCGCCGGTGATCCCCTGATCTGCAATGCTTATGAGGCCCGGCCGCGTGAATATTGGGCCTCGTTTAATGGGCCGCCAATCGATTCCCATCGCTCGTTCCGAAGGCTTTATTTATCGATTACATAAAAGTCTTCACACTTTTTTTTAGCCTTCGGATGTTGGTCAGACTGATTTTAAATCGCCATTAAGCGGACAAACAACGGATGTGGTCCAATTACTGAGGATCAGTTCTCATGGATGCGCTCGCTCTGAAGGGGCCTTCGGTGCATCTTTGAGGCCTCTGCGCAACTGGGATGCATAAATATGCGTCTTCGGCTTGATTAATTCATGCTGGGACGCGGTGCGTGCGAATGTTGCTTAAATGCTTTAATAAAGACGTTTCCTGACCTTTTTTAGTTTTAAGGTAAAAATGTTGCAATTTTGAACTATTTTTTTAGGTGTTTGAGGTTTTTTACTAAAGGATTGCTTCATTAAGTCTTCGTGGATTTATTTTATTGCACTTTAATTTAATCTATGCGAATCTCATTTGGATACCATTGATTTTATTTAAATAGATTGGTATTTTCGTTCCGTTTTTCTACTAGGTCAACTTATGTTTGCCGTGAAATGTAATGTCTCTCCTGACCGGGATGGTGATGCTCAGTCATGTATTAAATCTTTTTTAAATTTTTCATATTTACGGGCCCATTTATTTGTAAATGCATTACACTGATATTTAATCATTTTCCAACATTAGCATAATTGACAAGAAAGATAAGAAGAAATTAGGAAAAGTTAGTGTCAGCCACAAAGTTTCCACAAAGTAGTAAATTCATGCCGTTGTTAGGTCCCCAGCTTACAGGTAAACAGGGGGCTAACACGTTACTTTGTGCTTGAGCCCCCGTCGTATACTGCTGGAAGCGTGATGGAAATAGACTCCTGCAAGGTCATTTTCCTACGGAGTGCTGGATAATAGTAGTCGGGCGGAGGGAAGAATAGTCTCTTAGAAAAAATTATCCCAATCTAAGGTGACACAGGATATTTCGAGTCCTTGGTCGCTAATATTCGAACTCGGGATTTCTGGCGTCCTCCAGTTTCACTTACTCTTCACACAGTAGAGGAGAGGAGGGTTATCTCAGTGTCCTCAAAAACCAAAGGAGCCTATGCCCCAAGCTTGTCGCCCACTCAATGAAAGAGATTTTCTTCAGGACTCGCGAAGCTCCATTGGTCTTCAAAAATGTACTTCATTCTTGGCTAAACCTCTGCGCAAACTCTAGGCTCTATTTTATTTTTCTGGAATTTATCTTGACTTTTGTATATTAGGTCACGTTCAGCCCATACCGAACAAAGGCGAATCTAACAACAATAGTTAAAAGCAATTACTTTTATGTTCTCCAAAATCAAGGAGCCAATTTATATTAATAAAAGAAAGTGGTCTGTCAGCAGGCGCGGATTTAGAATTTTGTTTGGGGGGGGGGGGGTCACGGAATTAAAAGTAAACCAAGAAAGCGAACAACAAGTAAACACTGAAAGCATTCGACGATTTACTTGGACAAAATGGAACGCTTTCATTTCACCAACGGAACCAATATCATCAGAGGGTGGTAGAAGCTGAAAAAAGTTTCCTTCAGACTTTTCATAACCCAGCATCTGTGTGTACAACGGGACTCACAAGTAAAGGAAAGCCGAGATCGATGTTATTATGTAGGGATAATGAACTTCTCTATAATCGTGACACTGACGGAAAAGTAGATATTCTGGTGGCAAATGATAGGAACTTCAGGGCACTCTTCGTTGAATTTGGTGACTTTAGTCTTCAGCATCATTTGGAAACCGCAGGTTCAATCGCGACATATATCAGTAAAACCACCCAAAATCAACTTATGGAAGCCTGCAAAGACGAAATTCAGTAAGCTATTCTGAAAGGAGTTAGAGCGGCAAAGTTTTGCGCAGTTGTATTTGATGAGACGAACGACAATTCTTATACAAAACACCTTAGCTTATCCTACTACTACTACTGCAACAGAGCAGAGAATTTCATCACATTTTGCGATGCATACCAAGCAATTCGTTCCGAGGATATCGTCATCGATCTGTGTGAGAAATTCGACTTGGACCTAAAATATTTGGTTGGAATTAGAACAGATAGTTGCTCGCTAATGGCGTCTGATTTGAAAGGGGTAGGTATGTCAAGACTTGACGAAAGTAGCCATTCACGCAAGACGTTGTTGTTGCAGTAATCATTTGTTAACAATTCTTTATTAAAATCTTCCAAAGTTTCAAATTGTCGCAATGCTTCAGGAACAATGAGAGCAGTTTTGGCTTTGGCTAACGGTTTTGCAAACTTTTTAAAAAACATCTTGGTGGCAAATCACTTAAGGACTTTGCAAGACTGGTAGAAACCAACTTTACTAGTTGGGTAGAAAATCACGTTGGGCACATGCAGTTTGAGGGTGAACAATTAATAAAAAAGTGTGACGCACTTAATGAGATTTCGGTGTGGGAGGACGCGAAAACTGCATCTGCTGCGGCAAATCTTCGTCTTGTACTTTTCAGCCTAGAGTCTCCGATTTCATCTGCTTGGTTAAATGACGTTCTAGGCGTGTATAATATTCGTACTATTTGATTTTTTATCATAGTCATTAATAACATAAATAAACTTTTACTTTTCGTACGTATCCGGTACAACTTTACCTTTGAGCCGAATACTCCAAACGTCTTCATTAGATTTAAAAAAACAACGGATATGATCAAAGATACCCTTGCTGACCAAAACATGTGATGAAGATTCTGGTTTTCGACGGTTATTTACTGAAGCCCAACATCTCGCTGCACAATTGGATGAGGAATTCAAAGAAGCACGGGTTGTTTATCGTCAAAAAATCAAACTCCAGAAGAATAATCTTCATTCCTTTATTGGACAACATTGTTACCGAATTTAATGAAATGCTTTCTCCAGACATGTTGGACCGAGGCGTAGATCAGTTGAGACATTCAAGATGTTCGACAAGTAGCAGAAGCGTATCAGCAGGTTTTGGTTTCTCCCATCTCAACTATTATTGCATAGTTCGAGCTTTTGGGGGGGGGGGTCATGACCCCCGTGACTCCCCCCTTGAATCCGCGCCTGTCTGTCAGTAGGTGTGTGTCTGCTTGTGCGTACCGTCACGCTCTGGGGCCAAACTAAAAGAGATAGAAATCTTATTTTTTTGTAGATGCATGGATACCCCAACAGGTGACTAAAAGTTTCCGTTTTTTCAATATTTTAATTAGTTTAGTACGTTTTTTCACCTTTTTCTACTCTCTACGTTTGACCCACTTTCATGTAACCAATCAACCCAGTGCCCATATGTATAGTTCAATGGAATATGACATTTTTGTAAAAAAAAATCAAGATGGCGGCTCCAAGATGGCGGCTCCAAGATGGCGACTCCAAGGTTGTTCCAAAAAACTAAAAAAAACGATTTTAAATTAAAATGAACTAAAAAGTAAAAAAAATAATTCTGAAGGTAAAGTTTTTATTGCTCCAAACAGTATATGGGAACGACATACGTTTCAAAATGTAAATAAGCGTGGGGCGCTAACGAAAAGTTCCAGTGTTGATAAAATAACATAGCTCGAGAGTATGTATTTACTAGATTTCTTTAGAGGCACCAAATTGTCCATTTTTGGACTGGGCGGTGGGTGCTGAATTTGTAAAATTGATTACCTTTATTGGCAGAATGAACGAAGCTATGCACAGGGCGTCTAATCCCCGAACACAGCAAAATCTTTGCGGACGATTCTGAATATGTTTGGCTAAGTGTTGTAAGTACCGACTAATAGTACCGATGTATAGTTCAACAGAACTAGACTAAGATTTTTCTTTCTTAACATTCAATCAAGGCATTACTGGACCGTCTCTAGTCCGGTGTCCCTCAAGGTTCAATTCTTTCAACCTCTTTCTTCTTAATTTTCATAAACATTCGTATTTAAATCCCTTGAATCCAATTCACAGCTTGGTCAATGATAGCAGCCTGTGTTAATCTTCAATAATGTAAGCCAAGCATGTGCCAGATGTTTGTTTCAACATGGACAACTTATGTCTAATCCAATCAACACGAATCTCGAAATCACTTTTAGATTGGGCAGTAAGGAAAGTATTGAATTTAATGCATTTAAACATTCAAAAATGAAATGTTGTTTAATCTCCCATGTAAGCTTCCTTATGGTACCCCGTTTCAGTGGATGGCTTGGATGTAACGGCTGATTCATAAATATCATGTCAAAATCTTCGAAAGAAAAACCTTAGAAGAATTTTTGGGTCGGTAAGAGTGTACCAAAACGAATGGTACATTAGAACGAACGAAGAGCTTGAAGAAATGTATGATGAAATAAATATAGCAGTATACACATAAAACTGGGCAGACTAAGATGGTTCAAACTGGGCAGAATACGACGCTTCGGACATGTTTTCTGTTCCTCTGAAGAAAGAATGTTAGCTTGGATTTTTAATTGTAGATCAATAGGAAAAAGGAGCGGGGGACGACCAAGCAACGGGTGGATGGATGGCGCACTAGAAGATAGAAGGGACTCCATGAGGCCCTAGAAAAAGAAAAGATCTGCTTAGATCTAGTATTTTTCGCCTACAATGGTTCAAGTAATTTGTCCTCTTTTGATTTTAGGTTATATTTGTCGATAGTTTTAAATATAATATTATAAACGCAAGAGATTACGCCATATATGCCACTAAGACCTAGAACGCATGCCGAGCCTTTACATCCAAAATTCTATACCTCTGTCTTTCTTCAAACGTATATACTACAAGGGAAAAACGATAGACCCTGACGTAGTGCGTATCATAGAATAGTCCCAAGAATATGCATTAGTACCATATGGAACCTTTGCACCCTTTCCTACCATAGCAAGCTCTTGAACAAACTAACAACGCTAACTAACTAGGTAGCCCTGGCGATATTCGGGAATGGTTTTAGTCAGTGTATCCTAGCATGCTGAAAACTAAAATGATCGCCAGCAACTAACTAAGGCAATTGTAGAGTGCTAAAGAAGATTGGCAATAACATACCTCAGAGAGGAGTCCTCTCAGCGTTAGTATGGCTTAGGGCAATTATTGGCATACATAACTCAGTCTATTCCGATCAACTACTTAGTATAGCTATGGGATAGTGAGGTCATCCGTTGTGGTCCCGGTTGTGGACGCAGTCCTGTGTGTGAGTTAGCGGTGTTTGTATGAAATTAGTTGAACTACGCTGTGATAAGTTTGTATCTTGGATGAGTTCCCGCTGTGGACCGAATCTCTAGTTGAACTGCACCGTGTCTTTGGTGGGATCTTGTGGGGAACCTGCATTTGAACCTCGCTATGTTTTAGATAGGATTTTGTGGAGAATTTAATTCGGGCTTCCAAGAATTGGGTCTGTGGGAGTCGGTAGAAGCCCAACTAAGAATTTAATTAACCTCCGTAAGAGTAGGACCTCTGCGACACGCTTCAAAGCTCTGTACGAGTTCGCGGTCATTAAGGTTTAGGTATTTTTTTTTATAAATTTCGTATCGGTTTGGGCTACAGTTAGATGACGTTGCCTTACAAACAAAAAATAGTACTAGCGCTTAAAAAGGCGAAAAATATGAGTTTTTGACAATTGAAATAGGTCAACAGGTTTTTGCAAAAAAAAACTGCGAAATGTGGCGATTTTTTGATTGTATTTTGCATTAAAAGCTTTTCTTTTGATGGATGGACACTCAAGTACCGCTGGTTAAAATTGCATTAAGATAGGTCGCACGGCGTAGGGGCCTTTAGCTTCCTGTGTTGCACACGCTGTGGAAGCTCTTAGAAGGGATAATGAATTCACAAATATGATCACTAGGGTGGTTCAAAAATGGCAAAAAAAATTAAAAAAAAGTGCACTCCCTATCTTTAAGTTCAATTAAAATGATGATTTTTGGCGGCAACCGGAGAATTTTTGATTGACACTAACCATTGCGGCCGAGCACATTTCGTTTTAGAGATTTACGATTTTTAAACGATAATACACGTTTTTTTGAAATTTTTTTGCCATTTTGAACCACCCTAATGATCACACTGGTAGCTTATTTTCGCAAAATGTTCTTAAATTATAGCCTATAACCTTTCTAGATAATCTCTCTTTCTGTTAGAGAAAACAGTATGAAAATCCATACAGTAGTTTCTGAGATTAACCCGAACATACACAAACTCAGCGTAACGGGGCACCTAAAGTTATAATAGGTATGGATAAGGATTGATAATGAAAGAACAATAATTTCTTTTCCATCGCTAATAATATTACTGAAGTGCTTCCCCGACTAGAATTCAACGTAAGGCATGCCTAAAGTTATGTACGGGCCTGGTGAGGTAAACGTTCGGTATACCAGATTAGACTTGCCTCATGAACACCTCATGTGGCTCTCATAGGGCAGTATAAGGTATATCAAAATGAAATTTGTTTTATGAATACCTTACGAGGGCCTCATACAAAATACATGAGGCACTCCGCATGCACTCTAAGATTAGGTTTTCATTAGGGAAATCTTACAAGGGCCTTATTTGGGAAAGAAGGTGTTTACCCCGTTAGGTATTATTGAGTAATTCCTTATGAGGCCCATTGTATATTGATGAAATTTGATTGAAATTTTCCCCTTTATGATATAATTCACATGTAAAACCAAACTACTATGGTTAAGTAACAAAATGTGCTTAATCGCCATCAGACTTTTTAATGTCTCTGGTTTAATAAATTGTAAACTCATTTTTTTGTCAATCAGCAGTCATATATAGGCAAGCAAGTCATTTCACGAGAGAATTCCGCCGTAGTCGTTGTCCTTTAATCTGCTCTTGGTGGCTATAGCCCAGTAATTTTAAACATGAACCTCTCGTATAGGACAGGGTTTGACCCTTTTTTTGTATAAAGTGACTGGGCTACTATATAGTCGTGACTTCTGTATTCGGGGTTTTTCAATTTTTTATTATTAAGAAAAAGAGAAAAAAAATACTTTAGTTTTTCTGAGCTTTTGTCAAGTTTTACTGGTGAGTTATTCTTACCAGCGTCTATTAAGCCACGATACCTCGAAATGGGGGAAAACTGCCAATGATCTATCGCACGCCTTACATAATAAACGATAGGTACGCATTATATGGCCCTATCCATTTTTGCCTGATATGGCCCTCATAAGGATTTTCTAGTTCGGCGGTAATAGGTGAAAAGCGCTACACTTTTCTTCTGGGCCTTATTAGGTCAACATTAGGGCCTAACAGTCAAATTAGGCTAACCTCATCCGGATCGAACCAAGAAATTCTAGTCGGGTTCTTATCTACTGTCTAGTAATGCCAAAGGAAGTCACGAATGGTATGGTTTCCTCCACCTTACATCAATGCTTCTTTTACCCTTACTAGTAATGCAATGGTAGTTGAAATTTGATAATAGGAGCACTCTTCCTTGGCTAGGATATGCTGGGATATGATAGGATTTTCAGTGGTAGGTCAGGTCCCAGGAATATTGAGGGCAACGAAAATAAGATGAATGGGGAACACTAGGAGCAAATCTTGTAGATGCTTCAGTAGAGAATGTAAAAAATCCTCTGTTTATGACGAAGGAGATATCACCATGCACTTTATAACAATCAACTGCAACGCGACCTCCTGATGGTGGCACAAAAATACATCGCCAGAAAGCTGCCGCCAATCACATGACACTGGCCGCTTGAAGAACATGAGGCCAGAGAGATAATTCCATACAGCACCCAATTTGGTAGCTGTGTGAAATAGAAAGCTAAAGATACTAACTTTCTTTGTAGCAGTGGGTTTTCGGATAGAATCAAAGATCAGTGATCCTACGTTGCCTTTTCATGCCCAGTTATAGCTCGCCCTCGGTTTTTTGGACTGGACTGTCGCCTTTACGTACTTAGCTACCACTAAGGTCGGAGCCAATGACCGCATTACTTTAGGTTTGTCCCTTTCGTTCTTTTATAGGAAAATATTCTAGTTTTATGTCAAATTGACCCAGAAAAACTAATAAGTTATCACTAAAAACCCAGTGTTAAGCCACTTTGGTTAAATTAACACTACTGCACCGTAAAAATCCATAAATACATGCCGAAAAAAACCATATATGCATTTTCGTGAAATTTCTTAAATTACGAAAAGTGTTTTTTAGCTCATTGACACGAAGATTCATTAAGATTCACGCATAAATCAAGATGGATAAAGGAAGAGGATTTTTAATGACCTGCAATCTGTATTTCACAAAAGAAAGATTTCTTTCATTTTTGCCCAACCGTAAGACTTAATACACGTATTAACCCAAAGGGGCACGAAGTTCATTTACATAAGCCGATGGGCACTCTCATGAGGAGCATTGCAGTCGGCGCTTGCCGCGATAAAAGTAAAAGTCATTGAGCGTCTGGAGATGGCGCAGCCTCCTGATCTCTGGAGTATGAAGGTATCAGCCGCGAAGATGCTCGTTCTTGATCTCGGGCCTTTTCTTAAAGATGGTTTTGCTCACCGTAAATGGATTCAGCTGCTGCCACCTAGAGGGGGTCATTTCTATGCACTGTAGAGGCTCCTCCACTCTTGTTTATGACATTTTTAAGTGAGTGGAACTGTATGCAGCTTAAGTGGAGCTTCGCTTTTTTTGGCAAGGTGCCTACCGTCGAACCTTGACGAATAGTAGCTGACCAGTAACTGACACATTTTACCCAGCAGAGAAGTGATAGTGGATTTCATTTCGAAATAGAACGAACGGCGCCGCATCTGTGCGCAAATTGCAGGAGAATTTATTATCAGCCGGCCCTGAAAGTGTTGGTTAACAATATATATGCTGCACATGGCCGCCTAATTAATCCACCAAGTGTGCACCGAGAGCTTGAATAATCCGCCGATGGAGGAGGAAGAACATCACCTCAACAATTGCATAACTCTTTCTTTCTCTCCCTCTTGTTGGCTGTGAATGTTACAGTACACAGGTAAGGAGAGGTCAGGTAAATTATCACTCGGCATGGTCTCATCTTCCTATTGAATGCAGCAGGGAAGCATTACTTTGGCAGCATATCTTTCCATTTGGATCTTCTGCCAGCAATCCGTATCGACGACGGTCTCGTTCCTCAGTTTCAGATTTTCAGCGAATTTTCAGTCGAAGTGGCACACGGGTAGGTGGCGTTGCGGACGTATTACGTAAGAATGAAGAATAGGTGGATCGTCGATGCTGATTGATGATGATCGTCACAACGGCATTACTTCTGCCAGAAGATGTTCCTTTATGTCTTCCTGGAGCACATCGCAGGGGGCAATGTCGCGTGAAATTGGGATTTTATATATCTTTTTGGATATTTTTGCACTTTACGATTGTTTGCGGGGAGATTATTAATTTTACGGTTTTATATAAAATTTCGTGGCTTTAGGAGATTGAGTAATGATCGTGGGTAAGAAGTTTTGTGTTATTGATGGATTTTGGTTTACTGAGTTTGGTATTGCAGAAAGGGTTAATTCATTGGTTCCATTTATAACAAATCTTTCTTATTTTACGCAAAATGAAAAAATTTAAACACATTTTTGCTCATTTTTGCGTATTATGACTCGATGATCGTATCTGTCGGATAGACCAGAGGTTCCTATTACAAATTTTCATACTAAATTTTATAAAGCTTTGTCTTAATTGAGGCGGATCAAAAATTCATTAAGGATCATTTAACTAACCAGAAACTCTTTTGAATTTCAATCAATTTTGTTTTTTTAGTTTTTCTGTATCAGAAGCTTATAGCGATTGCTCGAGAGATGCCTTATCGGATCACTTTTCGTCATTTTACGTAGAGTCATCTCAGTTAGTTCGTGATCGATTACCCCACTGCTTCTTTTATTCAATTCCCTTTATGTGGTTCAATACCATCTCCGATATTTTCTTGGGGCCTGCCTCAATTCCTCACCATAAAAAGACTAATTGGACGGAAATCAGAGGGTTGCAAAGGGGAAGCTGTTTTTGGAATAGGAACAACAAACGCCAGCTTCCATTGTAGTGGAAATTGGGAATATGTAAGACAGAGATAGGCACTTTGAGCTGGTGACAGTAAAGTTACATCTACCGTTTGGCGGATGTAGGAGTCTATGACCCTTTCTAGTGTCCGTTACCTGATGCTTTGACCTCGTTTTCGTCCTTGCAACCGGATAAGTGTGTGTTCATTAAAAGCTCTATAGACTCGGCCTGCGAATTTGTCTAATCTGCATTCGCCTTTTCTATAAAGGACGGACTGGAGTGCTCTTTGGACAGTATCTTGCCTAATTTGGCAGAGTCTTCTAGTTTCTCTATACGCTAGCAATACCCCTGCCAGGTATCTCTCTTGGTTGAGGCAATGGCTTTCTTAAACCATTTAGGGAATCTTTGTAAGGCTGCCAAAGACCTTGCTTGCAACAGCTATTGAAGATATCTTTTGCTAACTTCCCCAGTTTCGAGAAATCTTCACTCTACCACGGGTGAAAGGTTTATTGCTCCTCCTTATTAGGCAGGATACCTTATTCGCCGAGTGTATATCGTTTAATCGAAAGTATCCCTATCTTCGATTTCTTCTATAATGTCTATACTTTCATGTGGGCACTCTCCAGAAAGGTTTGAATTAATGATATAGCCGAATAGAGACGCTCCCCTCTCGTTATTGTCGTTGCTTCTTCACGATCAGGTTGGCTCCGCTGGGGGTGCAGGCAGATCATAAGCCGTATAGGCTGACTCTAAGTAAAGACCATTCCCCCTCCAAACTTCAGTGTAACTACCGTTAGGTCCGTTTAACTGTGGTTCGGTGGTCAAAGGTGTTGTATTCCCTGTCCAGGGCCTAAAGGAGGAAAATCTGGAGGTTGTTTGTATTTCGGAGTGGTGGAGGCTGATCTGAACGAACTCAAGCATTTTTCGGTGCTCTCTGAGCGCCGTGTTCGGCGTCCTCCTCCGAACCCGAACCCTCCACCAGTTCATCCAGATTCGGAGATTCCTCCTTTGTGGATGGGCGTTTAAAAATTTTCAGTTTTAGTTGGTTTGATTCTTTTCCAATATCTCGAGGGACTCCTCCTTGATAAGGAGAGCGCATGAACTTCTCTCTCTTTTTCAACGGTCCCTCTGTTTTCATCTATAAGAACCGTCGAATTTTGTTCCTGGAGACACTGGATATGCTTTCCAGGTTCCAGATTTAGTTTTGCCAACCAGATTCTTGGGATATCCGCCGCTGGGATTAGCTTGAGCTTCATGCTTTCCCATGCGTTGCAGATATCAGTGACGAATTCGAATAGGAAGTCCCTTGGGGCCTGGTCTTTACATCTGATAACCCTGAACCTTCGACTACCTCCGAGCAGGCATAGCAGAGCGCTGTTGTTCCTCTCTTGCCTGAGAAGACGTGGTTCAACGCCATCTCCGATAGTTTGACTTCCACTTCCACCCAGGTTTCGGGGCTATTTTAAAGGAGAGGTGGTAGAAACCCTCCTGAGCTGAGAGTGACCTGTACGAAACCCACCGACTTGACTTTGTATAGCGTACTTTGAAGGCTGCTTTAATGTCAAAAATTGTGACCATCAGCATACTTCTGGGATGCAGCTACTCCTTGACCATTTTTCCAGCTCTTCTAGCGTCAAAAACAGGTCTGATAGCCTAGTAGGCATGCAGGTCTTAGAGGTTATCTCTGTAGCATATTGATCTGTAGATACTATGTTCGGTATGAAGGACCTTAGCGAAGTCTTCTTTAACTCGCTTGGGGTGTAAGACCTCTTAGGTTTCTCTGAACAGCGCCGAAACATGACCTGTTGCTAAATAAGTAACGAATATTCTCCGCCGCCTAAATGTGATGGTTTTCTTGCTCCTTTGACGCGTTCTACATGTTCAACTTTTCATTCAACTTCAACACTATTTTCTCTTTCACTAGCATTAAGATTCCGTGAAAGATTATCCGTTTTGCAAATTTTATAGGAACGAAAGAGAAAAAATTGTTGAAGTTGAACGAAAAGTTGAACGAATAGTTGTGCGTGGAGACCGGTCTTTCAACAAGACGATGAATATTCTGTCAAGCCCGATGTCATGAAAAGAAAAATGGTGTCTATCGCGCGCTCCACCCTCTTTTGTCACGATCGTCTAATTCTCATCTCGGTTAACCTTTGATTTCGAAATGCAGCTTTCGGAAGGAGATGGGGTCTTAAGCCAAATATGGTACGTTCAACTCTCACGCACTGCTCAATGGTGTTGTGGCCACTGCTGAACAGGGCCTTGTCCTAAATTCATGAAGAGTCCGAAGGATGGCAGTAATAAGTCCAATAATGCTCATGAGGCAGCCCTACACCAAATCTATAGACTGAAATTTCTCTTTTTTCTTAGGTAATTTTTTTTGGAGATTTTTAAATTTTCATTTTTTTTCTTGCTGTCCATAATGAATACTTGTAAGGGACATATCGTCGTTGTCAAACCAATATCTGTTATGTGCACCTTTTATAGACTTTAAACATTATTTTGACCGTCTTACTAAGCAAATTTTCGTATAAAAGACTTTTACGCGACTCTAAGCATTATACGGTGAGCTGTGGTCACTTATAAAATATGCTATGTGCAGGAGATGTTCCAGGATGTCCAGGAGGACGTTTTTTTCAATACCTAACAGTTATACTTTTCGCACATAGCAGATATTGGTTTGACAACAACAATGTACCATGTATGTTGCGCTTCATACAGAATACATGAATAAAATTTCTCTGTGTTGTGGAACCAATTGTACGTAAACTCAATCCGTTGCATCCAATAAGCACTCATTTCACAACAATTGCAGTTATGAAACCTTGATATTTTTTTTGTTCAATTTCCGTAACCACATTCTGAGCGGTTGTTCTCAACCAAACGAAATTAACGATCATAACCACTTTTCCTACATCTTTCTCAACCTGTTCGTAAGACATAGCATACCTGCAGTCATCTGTGAAAAGCCGCCGCATTGGTAACATTCCATCCAGCGAACAAAGTAAAGAATTAGAAATCTGCTTCGGCTAAGCCACATCGCAGCGGCGCAAGGTCATCCAGCGCCGATCGAAAGAATCCCATCTAATTAAAGACTGATCTCACGCTGAGCGATATTTTAATTATGTCCTCCTCTAGCCTAGATCTCTGGTCCATCCATGGCTACGTTTAGAGACTAGATTGCTGCTAGCTTCGATGAGAATTGAGTGCGGTGCGCAGTCGCGAGTGATGTAACTGTGTGCGCGCGCGCATACTCCGCGCTATTACATCATGTGGCAGTAGTGTTGACTGTGCCAACTGTAGATCCACTTCTGAGGTTCAACGCCGCAATTTGAAAGCTGTGGCCTCTAGCGCTTGGATTGCCTTTGCTGATCTGTGGATGCTGCTGCTGCTGGTGCTGCATCGTTGCTTCTTCTACGTCTTCTTCTTCTTCTTCTTTTCCTTCTGAGACCATAGGTCGTTGTGCAATCTTCTACGACACCTTTTTAATAAGTTCAAGCTATTTAGCGACGGTGGTACCACTTGTCGGGAGTCTTACCTGCATTTCGTGCAGTCGTCGCGTCGTACCTCGGACTTCTCTTAAGTTACCGAATACGCGGCGATGCTAAGGGAAAATAATGATTTAATAATCCAAGATGATTGCGGCTTCTTCATTTGAGAGCGCTTCTCGGGGCTTTTCTTAGCTGAAAAGTAGGTCTTTTGCCTTTTGAATATAAATTCGCATGAGAGTGGATTAAATGCCGATTAGGACGACGGACGGATAAAGCGATAGAGTCTGTCTTTTTTTTACATAAAAATTACATTAATTTCAAGTCTTGTTGGGCTTGAAGCGATTTTGGTCATTTCCGTTTATGGAATTGGGTTTAAGCGAATATTTTTCATTTTTTGTATCTATTTTGAATTTTCTTGTTTAACCAAAGGTAAATTGTTCCTATTAATATCTTACTTTAGTTATAGGTGGGTTAGGATACTGAGAAAGAAGTTTTATGTAGAACATCCTATTTTAGAGGCTGTCCAATGCTTGTACAATATCAATTGATCTTAACATTAAAAGTCCATGTTTGGATTTTGGACTATTTCACACGTTTCATTCCTTACTAATGAATGTGCTGAGTTATGAGTGCTGTCTGATTTAAGTAATGCATGTTGTATTTTTCCAATATTTGTAAATAAATGGACATATTAGAAATATTAATTAAAACAAGCGAACTCGATCCAAAACGTAATTCAATTTTGGTAAAGAAAAAAACTGATTTTAACAAATTAGGATTGCCACTAATCAATTATTATTATAAAGAGATAAAATGGTACAGTAGGAATTTTAGCTGAAATAATGTCAAAAGAAAAAGTTTGGTGTTAGGTAGTACAAAACCATCATTCGATTTACTGAAGCAGTAACTTACAAATAGAAGAAATTTGTTCAGTTTATTGATTATGCCACGAAGATGCTACTGATCCACAGCAAAAACTAGAGTAGTTTCCGATCAGCTGATAACTTGTGCATCACCCTGTGCGAGGGTCAACATTTTCTGTAGAGAAAAACTTGCCCTTCGGTCATTACTTTTGGACTTAGCACCTCATCAAAAGAAAAGAACGAAAGAAGAAGGTTCTTCTGGTGGAACGGTGAAATTAAGAAATGTCGATGTGCTCAATCTAATTGAGGTATGTTAACTGTGGTCGACCCCTTTCAACTGTTCCACTTGCCCTGGTTTTTTATACTTGTTTTGTCCATCTTTTGTATATGTCCAAACAATTTCTACATTCCTTTCTCAATTCACGAAACTACAACTTCCTTCAACGCTTCACTTTGGGAGACATTACCACAAGCAGCAAAAGAGGTGCAGTAGGCAGTGAGTACCCGTAGATTGAGTCGCGACTTTCAAGCCAAGGTGTAAAGAAACCGTGCCGAAGGCTGAATGGCAAACCAGTGAGTATAGACAGGCTGGTCGTAAGAGGTCCCTGCCGATGCCCGGGAAAGGTCGGTGTGTACAAATGACGGACTTCATTTCCGGCTTTACTCATAGGAACGCGAATAAAAATAACAAAAATAATAATAAAAAGACACCAAACAAACGGATGCACAGAAGACCCGACCCAGCATCGTACAAGAACTAGGACCAAGGACTACAAACCTTTCTCGCTCGAGGGAGCCTCAGCTTGCTGCAAGTGGGGCAATCGCCCACTCTGGCTTTGCGACTACCAAAAACAATTCTTCATAGTCAGGCCACATAACCAAAGGCGTACTAGGAGTCACTAGGAACAGCGTCACATTTGAGAAACAGAGATCACTAGCGTCCATCCGCAATATAAGGTACAATCGCGCCTTCTTAGTTTTCGGCAGAATTGCAGAGAATGAGCCCGCCGGTATCATCTCGGAGAAGGACAAAACCAACAAAACAAAATTTGTGGGTTAATGCTAGCCATATCTCTTCGGGGTTATGGTTAGGAGGCTCATCCTTTGGTGTATGCGGGTTTAAGTATGCAACGTCGTTGGCGCGGAGTTGGAGAAGACGATGGGCTGAGCAGATTTTTTGGATTTCTGAATTCACTTTTTTAACAGCGTGGTTATTGTCATTTCTCGTCTCCTTTTTGCTAAGAAAAGAAAAAGAATGGCAGAAGGGAGAATTAAGATTAAAAACAACAACAAAAAGCTAAAGCATTCTGACGTATAGTTCGTTGGAAAAGTTGGCTCTTGTGAAAACCCATACGACTCTTCATCGCTTTTCAAAAAGGAATGAACGATTACAGGCCATTTCTGCTGTCTGAAACTACGGCCCCGATTAATTGTGCCCGGTGCAAGTGCACAATTCGCACCTATGAAAGCGCCGCCCCTGGTAGTATGTGTTCGACATTTACGGTCTGGCAGGCCTTCAGAATTGCCAGTGTCTGCTTGAAATATTGCATGGTGCGCCGGAAACTGCGAGGGCAATGAACTGTTGGGGGGCTATCACATATACCCCTTTCCGACGTCTTCTGATGTGTTGGAGCTGTAGGGGTATATATGATCGTAGGGCTCTCAGGTCCAGGCTCCAATTTACTTCAGTCTAAGTGCACTACAGCAGACCATGTATTTAATATGAATGACGGTAGGGAGCTCGTGCAAGAGAGCACCCGCTCGTGGGGTCTGGTACAACGTGTTCTATTGACCGTGTTGTTGTGGGATCTTTCCTATCTTTATGATATTATAGGTCCTGTTCAGTGCTAGCAACCTTTTACTTTACTTTACGTGATGATTATACGCACTGCGCCTATGTACATCCACAGGAACTTGCACTACGTCCGATGAAGCAGCATGTGTCATATCAGGAACGATCCCCACGATTTTTGTCCGTTTTGGGGCTTGCACAACCGCAAAGAGAGATTCTAACCCCGACATAGTGTTCAGCATCCTCGAAACAAGGGACAAGGAGGTGCTCTTGCTCCGGTTCAATATATTTACCATTTTCGGCTTTTTTCCGACTCACAATTGTAACGGTCAGTTTTGCTCGAAAATCCCTAAATAACGATTTGACTCAAAAAAACACTGTCGGGAAGGAAATTTAAAAGTTTTTCGGAACCGAAAAGTAGGCGAGGAAAATAAAAACAAAAAATAGGAAAGGAAAATTTTGCAGTCAGGGGATTGATTTTTTTGGAGTCGGTCACGGAGAGAAAAAAAACCAGGTTTCCGAATCTAGTGCGCGGAAATATAAAAATAAAAATTGCTCGAGGTTTATCGGCGATTATTAAAATTGTTCATACTCCGTTGAAGATAGAGACAGTTTGTGTGTATAGATATGTATATATAAAAGAAATACCCCCGAGTGAGCGGTCTTTTGATAAGTTCGGGAAGTACAAGCGAAAACGTTGTGAGGGACCAGCAGATCAGTGTTGTGAAAAACAGTCCCTGATATGCCTGACAAACCTATATTGTTATGCCAATATTCAGACATAAAGCAGTAGCATTAGCCTATTTTGGATTACCGTCTTGTGGAGAGGGAATGTTCTACTTCATAACCCGAGGCTCACCATATTAGTAGGACCGCAAGCCAGCAACAACCAGGAACTGGGGCCAAGCAGAAGGCAGCAGTACTTTAGTCGAAAATAGTATTAAACACTAATACACCAGGTATTTTTTTTGTTCATTTTTTTGGTGCGAACGAAGGAAGCTGGGTGCTGGAAGTGCCTAAATTAAAATAATGTCGAAGCAAAATATATAAGGCCCAAGATGAATATATATTAAAATATAACCAATACAACACAAAAAAAAAATCTAAACCATACCAATAAATGTAATAATAATAAATACACAGAGAAAAAGATTTATGTGCGCTTTGAATTACTAATTTACTTGATTATCGTTCAACAATTTTAAGTGCAGTCATAATTACATTATATTATTTATATTTGCTTTATAGTACATATTATTTATATTTGTTTATACAGCTGTTGGCTCCTTATTGGAGATAATTTCTTCTTCTTGATGTTTCCAGGTAGTTTGCTTTTCTTGTAAACTGAATCAATATATGTGATATCTTGTGTACAAACGCGACGTAATGGTACCAGTGCGACGCGTTTTTCAAAATCTTTTGTCGACCAGAATTATATAAGTATATTTAATTATAGATTACTGTTTCTTGAAGTTGCGAATTTTAAATCGTTGTATCTGACAATTGTACTAGTTCATTGTCAATGAAGATTGTGGTAGTTCTTAATTTGTTGTATTCTTGTGCGTTGTTGGTACCTGTAATAAACAGGAAAATTAAATGATTATAATGAGAATTTCCATGTGTTAGATTTTTTTGGGAATGGTTGGAGCGGGTTTCATTTCCTTTCAGGGTTCTTAAGTAGTGCTTTTCCTTGTCAGCTGGTGGTTATCCATACTATGAGCTGGCAAGGGAATGAACTACAGTGACACGGCTCAAGCAAGGCCGAGAGAAGGATGGAAACTCAAGATGAAAGTGCATAATCACAGGTAAGTGGTGAACCATGATGCGTATAGGCCCGGCCACACACCCCACGACCCCCCCGGCGAGCTGGTGAACTCCGGGTGGCCGGCAGCATATCCCCCTAACATTAGGATCGGCGGTTGGGGAGGATAGGAGTTCCGATTTTTTTATGTTTGGGATTGCGCTCTTAGTCAGGCTTTTCCGGGCTTCTGGCTGAGGGGGCAATACCTCGCATAAATGGCGCCCAATGTATAGTCGCGCCATTATGCTGTTACACACTCTATAGTAGTCAGTCAAGTCCCGGACTAGACCCAGAAATTTTACCTTGGAGTTAGGGTATGTCCAAATTAGGGAAGTTAGAAAGCAAGGAGTTTCGTTTTCGCAGTGATCATCATTAGCTCAGTTTTACCTGGATTGACTGCTGGTCTGGTACTATCCTAGAGATTGCTTCATCGAAATAAACGGTCTCCGGCCTCCTCCACGGTAATCTTATACCCGCAACACCAGATTAGCCCACTCGTCTCATTCCTTACAGCTGCCACTCCCCCTTTCATGCACTCAACATGATATGAATTCGTTTGTAAATAGAACAAATCGACTTGGGAATAATCTCTCGCAGTCAGTATTTCCGAGCTCCTACACATCCAAGAGCTCAAACGCAGGGTTCACCTTCTTCAACTTCCCTTCGACCCTAACCCTTAACCTATTCCCCCTCCTCCATACTAAGCTTACTGCTAGACATTCCACCATGACGTGATACACGGCATGGTAGTACAAAGGTTAGCACTGCCACATAAAAAAAGACAACTCTTCCTTGCAGTGTATCTTTGTTAGAGTATTCAGTTACCATTTTGGTTCCCAAATCCACTTGGAGTGCTCTCGAAGTTCTTGCATTGGCTAGATATGTATAGGTTGTTAAAGGAGACTTGCGACTTCTATGTCTGAAAAGGCTGCCAGGATGTGTTGTGTGTAATGTAAGGACCTTTCGGGCAGCTGAGATAGGCCTGTTAAGCTGGGGACGATGAAGTCTGGGGTGGTAGGGGTGAAGAGGTCGATTGAAACAACTCACTTGCTACCACTCCAGATCTACCGATTGACGGACGTGAGTCGATGATCTTTTCTAGTATCTTGACCAAGAAGATTTTTAGGCTTACCGGTCTATAGTTCTTCGCAGACTTGTATACTCTTCTTCGCGCCTTAGGGATACATAGTACAATTCACCAGTTCGGGCTGGGTGCTTTAAAGGTGCTGATGCTGTTCATGTCTCCAAAAACCTTATTCTTTGCAATAATAGCGGAAATATCCTACAAGGTTTGTCTCTGTTCAGTTAAATCTTACGTTTTCCTATTCTCGAAGAATGCGGAGTTTAATCTATTAGTATTCACCAAGAACAAGAAAACATCCGCATTCGTTTTCATTTCAACCAGTAATACCTTTAATTAGTCACAATTACTAAATAAATCATCAGTATCCTCAACACTAGGTTGCGTGTGTGATGTAACAAGCATGGTACACTGATCCGAATCTTAACCGGTCTTAAGTCCGCTTTTAATTCCTGTTATATTTCCTTGAATGAATAAATCACATCTCAGCATGTGTCACGACTAATAGCTTAAAAATCGACACAAGATTTTTCTCACCGAAGCGACAAACCGAGGACCACCTTGGATGAGTCTATCGGCTAATCCTTCACCAAGGCTACCGTTTAATGAGCATGACATGTTACATTAGCTCCCATTTAAGTCAAGCGATTTAGTTAAGTGAGCAGCGCATGCTCGATTTCATCCTATCAATCACCGTTCAGCACCTTTCACCTCCAGTGTGTGCAGTCTTTTATACTTTTTTTGGTGCGTAATAGGGTCACGGGTCCGTCCTTTGGGTAAGACGACGTTCACCAAAGATCTTTCAGATTGCAGATCACAAATGCGGGAGCTGCTAGCAAGCCCCTAAGCATCTACGGTTTGGATTCTATATGGTGCGCGAGGGGATAGTCTTGGCGTGGCTGGTAGTAGGTGCGTGTAACCTGATATGATTTGCATTTAGTGACCTGACTACTAAACAATGCCCTCACGCGGTGCGTTAAATTGGAAAAAATTGTGTCATACCCCCTGGCTGGTGAATTGTGTTGACAGTGAACGTGCCAACTTACCTGCACCCGGGCAGCAAATTTGTACAAGGTTAACCCCTTTTCTTTCCATTGAGTGACCAGAGCAGTGCATTTCTTTTGCTCGAGCTGCGTGCGCTTGTCAACCTCACCTGTGCGAAAACCACCTCTACTAGTACTACTACTACTACTATTACCGTTTTCCGTACCGGCGATCAACAGAATTGGAACAAAGCGCTCACCTGGCGATTATACAATTATTATTACCAAGTTTTCTTCTCTCTTGTCCCCTGCCCGATCTTCCCTTCGTTTAGGCTTCCATCTAAGGAACACCTTCGCTAGTTAACGATCAATCAACCAGAATCAATTTGCCTTAAACGAGACTCATTGGATCCGATGGATAGGTGCTCACTGAAGCGGTGGCTATATTTTGTGGTACCTATACTTTTTTCTCTCTCTCTGTCTCATATTTTCACCATTGAAACCGTTACTCCGTGCAGCTCAACAAGTCTTGCTCTATAGCTTCAGGTATGCTGCGCGGCTGCAGTTTTTCCCCCGCTTCTGTGCTGCAATATTTCAGCATATTTTGTACGGCATTGCCCGATCAAAGTGATTTCTACTTCAGGTGCCTTCCGAGGAGAAAATGTCGGAGACGGGCGGGCTGTCTTTAGGCGGCCGTCAGCTATCACCATGCAAATGAGATAATTTTATGTGAGACAGTTTTATTTGCATTTAGGAAAAATCTCAAGCCCACAATAATGCAAAAGAAATGCATAATTATGCTTGTGTCTCACCTGGACGCGGTGTATTTCACCTTGTGACGACCACTTTTGATTTTCGTGAGAAGATATTACAACACTGGAAAATTTTTCATTTTTTTAATGATTTATAAAAGCACTAATGGATGATATTACAGCATTAGTTTTAGGGTTTGTTTTGTCTTATCCACGCTTTTAATGGAGAGAAATGCTTGGGAAAATTAAGTTTTTTATGCTTTTATGAGTATGCTAAATATTAAAGTGTATCCTATGACTTTTGTTGATAGGTTAGCTAGTAATAAAACTGTTTATTTGTGAAAAAAAAAAAACAAAACAAAAGGAATTTAGAAATTTTCATTAATTACTTTTGAGGTGAAGAAGCTGCTAATTGGATAATTATGTGGAAATTGATATTTCTGCCGATGTTGCGCATAATATTTTTGCGGAAGTTGTTATCAGTTAAATAAAAACCAACATAATTACTAATCATTATAACGAGTTTCATTTAATTTTAAATTTATGGGATGTTGCAAAATGTTTACTATTTTATGAGCTTATTGTTGTTTTTATTACGAAAATATACATATTCGGAATCCCGCTTCAGATATCCTTTGTGTAAATAAATACTTCAAAGTAGACACTATAAACTCAGTCCTATTTTGTGTGTAAACTTAGTTGAGGAATCCCCCTTTGAACTATTAACCTAGTGCGTTTTGTTGCTCACGGTATGAGGTAATGCCTAATAGACAGCTTTGTCGAAGAATTAGAAGATGATAAAATAGGTTAACAGGCGGCAGAATGGTGGTAAAGAAGATGAACGTTGCGCTTGAACCCTAGGATGTTGCAAAAGTTCGGCAATCCTAATTGTGGAAAATTGTTCCATAGTTGAATTGTTTTATTCATAAATAAATTTCTAAAACGCAATGTGAGTGAACAGGATGGCTAGAGGATGTATAAAATTATGAGAGTAATGAGACTAATGATCGATAAGAGACTGAACCAGTAAAACCATTATGCGCCTGTAAAAGGCTTTTGAATAAGACATGACAAATGATGTACTGGATTAAATCTGTTGTTACTTACGCTAATAAAGTTTGGTGGCCCAGAACCAAACAGTGCAACAGACTGCAACATAGTCCATGAAGTCGTCGATGACATAATTTTCGTAAAGTCGTCGATTACATCATCGTAGTCTATGTTTTCTGTTAGCTCTCGTTCTATTGATAATATCAAAAACATACACATTAAACGTGGCTCATACATGATCTTTCATTTTAGTTCACCTTTTCCAATTGCCTTTTCGCCCTTCTAAACGCGAGTGCCGACAGCAGTTTTACTGAGTGATCCCCAACTAAGTACCAACCACGTCCAATATGCTGCTTGACCACCGCATCGAACCAGAACCGATTAACGTTTGTCCGTTTTCTTCACCCCACACAATTCCTTAAAGCTCTAATCGGAGCATGTTAACAGCTCTCCAAATTCGCTTCTCTTAGTAGCGCTTCGTTTTTTCCTTCGTCTACATAAGACCTGTTCCATTCTAGGCTACACTACGTAACTTCAGGTTCATTCGCGAATAAAGAACCGATCGTTCAGTATCTCAATGTTTAGATTGAACTTATTCTTAAAACAAATTTTTGTAGTCAAAGATTTACTGGAATTTCAATATTCTGAAAGGCCCTCCAAACATATTTCAGTCCAAGGCCACGTAAGGTGATGTGGTGGGCCTGTTTATGCCTCCTAAAACATGTAATCCCGCTAACCAGCCAACAAAAGCTTTGACGCATGGAGTATCAAACTAGCAGGTGGACAAGATGAAGACCAAACCTAAGCGGAAATTTGGCACCTTATTATTAACTGGTTAACCTGGTGGAATGCCGAGGAAGTGGGACATTTCAAAAAATTGAGGCCTCAGTACCATTTATTATCGTGTAAGGGACAAATGTACTGCCTCGCAAAAGTCCTTCTCAACTCAAACCGTGCGTAGGGAATGTGTTAACCAAGTAGCTTGCAGAGTTATTGTACCTAGATGTAGCTTCTAACATGAATTTTCTATTAAGCCACAATAATTTCAGATACAGACTTATTTTGATAAGATTTTAAAAATTTGATTTCCATTTTTTCGATTTTTTTTTTCGTTGAAAAGAAAAACAGTAGTTTTCAGAACTAAAGTAATCCATAAATCACAGAGCTCTCATTCCCGCCCCTCTCTCCCCTTGTATACGATGCCACTGGAAAAGGCAATTAGAATATGGAATTACAGGAAGAGCCCTCGCCATTTCCATTTAGCGTAATGAAATTATAGTTGAGTATTGTGCTTTTGTTATAGTAGTTGTTCGTCCACTACAAGCGGAAAAGGCGAATGGGATAGTGGAGGGGCAAGCAGGAACTCGATTTATCAATTACATATTTATAATTAAAGCTTGTGGTTACGCCCGTAAATGGGTATTTTTAATGTTAAATATTAGAGATTTTTTAAAATCTGTAAAATTTTAGGTGCGGTTTGGGGGAGGGGGAGGCGGTCGAGCCAAATCTCAAGACATCTCACCAAGAGGAGGAGGTCGAAAAATCGCCTCACATAATTTATGGACGACCCTTTCTGTGATGGCTTTATGGGACAACGGAGAAACTTCTGGCGAAATTTCGCACTATACTTCGGCCACGTTGTCTCTGTTTTCGAGGCACCAGTTTGTAGGCCGAGGCTGAAGAAGTAATGTCTGTTAATTTGTAAATCTTTATTTGACGATGTAGAATATATGGTCATTTAGTCGATGGTCACCCATGATTGGGATTGGGAGACTAATATGTAGTATTTGAAAATATGTTCCTGTCGTTCCTGTATTGTAGTCTGCTGAAATGTATGAATAATCGCCAGTAGTATTGGCATGAAGCTACGTAGAATCACCCGTGAAACAACATTATTACATATTAAACTATCTAAATCTAAAATTCTAGAGTATTGCGTCGAAAAGCCTTTTTTATGTTGATCGGAGGCAAAACCGCTTTGTACCATCGAAGGTTCTATAACGCCGGACAGCAAGCTCAAGCAAGCAAGCTCGATAGAACTTTGACTTCGTCGAACAGGAGATTCCGTCCCCTCTTACTGGAGAACGAAAGATTTCGATTTTATTTTGTAAAGAGGGAAGACAAGAAAAATAAATTTTATCTAGGTGGGCGAAATGCAAAGGCGAAGAACTATGTCGCCTAGTGAATTCGAACGACGGACCTCTAGGATGGTACCCGTGCACATCTAGCCTAGCAAGGCCGGCTGGACGGTTTTAGAATTTCTGTACAGAGACCGAGCTACACACAGGTTCTTTTTCTTCTTGTTAGATAGCTCTACTGCCCAGTTCGAGCAGTGGCCTCCTTCAGCTTTTTCCTCCAGAGGTCTCTCTTTTCCGTAGCATAGGTGTTTGGTATCAGTAGATGAAAATAAAAATGTTTGCCTACAAAATACAATTTTCGAAAAAAAAAAACGTGGATTTTTGCAAACTTTCACCCTGAAAAACTTCGAATGGTTTAAGTTTTCGAAAAAATGACAAGAGGGCCTTTTGTAGGCAATAACGTTTCGTATTGACTGATCAAAATTTTGTTGTCTTCGAAAATACCACTTTTTAAGTGAAATTTTGGCCAAAAAGTGGTTTTTGATAACTTTGACCTTAAATAACTTTCAAAGGGTTAGTGGGGTCAACATTTTTGTAAGAACTAAAGTTGTAGAGAATTTCATTGTCAACATTGCACGGAGTTGTATGTACGACCTTTAGAAACCGAGGTACAAAGAAAACACCGGAAAAAGGCGATAATTCCGACGGCCATGTTTTTTTTTGTGATTCCGAAATTGTTTTATTAAAAAGTCCCAAGGACGCTGTGGACCAATTTTCTGTCATATTGGAGTTTTGTCTCCTTTCGTGCGTTTTTTTTTGCTAATTTTTTCCGGACTATGGCAGAAGTTATGGATAGCCATAAGTTTAAACCAAAAGACATATCGTACAGGATCCGTAGAAGAATGACCTTCACCGATCGAGTAACCGAATGAAATTTATTTCTACGATTAAAAATATGCCAACAATAGTAACGGTGATGGGTTGCCTAACGAAATATGATCAAGGCTATATTTAATAATCAAAATACCAAAAAAGGGGAACCTAACAATATGTGACAATTGGGGGGCAAAAATATTGTGGGAAAAATATTGTCCCACATTATATTATCAAGCATAAGAAAGGCAGTAGACCGAACGCTTAGGAGATTCTGGATTCAGAAAGGGAGATTCCGCCCAAGCTGGAAGAGTCGAATCGGTTCGAAGGAGGTTTGCCCGTTTCGTACTCACTCACCTACAGTGGGATGACCCACTTATCCTTCCGCCTTATGAGAACAGGCTTAAATTACTCCACTTAAGCCCCTATATAAGCGTCGTGAGATTGTTGACGTTATATTCGTTCATCGGCTACTGAATGACAAGGTGAACTCTTATTACGAAACCATACGGCATTTAGAGTGAGTTATTACCACTTGAGGAGTGTAACTCTCTTGCATACTAACTCCTCTAATACCAATTATGGCAAGTACGAACCTGTTAATCGCATGCTTATTAACGTTAATAGAAATATGCATGCATTAGCATGCTTACACTTCACGGTCCTAAAAAGGAATCTTTTTAATGTGGCGTGACTCCTTGGTGTGCCTCACTCCTTCTTTATTGTTGCGCGCATTTTTGTCAGTGTTATGTATTTTTTATTTGTTAATTTATGTTTACATGCAGGGCCGGACTATCGCCTACGCCAACAACGCCATGGCGTAGGGCGGCACATTACTAGGGGCGGCAATAATGTAAAAAAAAAAAAAATAGTATTTTGGAATGAATTTTTTTTTATTTAATTTTTTTTAATACATACTATTCTACGGTTTTTAAATTAGTACTTTTCGAGCTTTTTTCTCGTCAATTAACAATTCGTCATCTAGAGATCGATTAAGCTCAGCTTCAATGCACAATATTGCAAATGAATTAAGTCTTTCGTCACCTACACTGGCACGTAAATAATTTTTTATTCTCTTTAACAATGAGAAAGATCTTTCACCACTACAATTATATAATAATTGTCAACAAAAAAAAATTATATATTAAATAATCATATAATATGTTATTATTATATTTACCCTATATACAGTCTGTCAAGATTGAGTTTGCACTGAGTAGAAAAACTCATTTTTTCGACTTTTACATTTTATCGAATTTATTACTTCTTATTATAAAATGTAACTTATTTTTTCTAAATTACACTACTTTGGAGTATTCAGAAGCGGATGGTAGAAAAACTATGCGTATTGAAACAAAAACTAACGAAATATTCTAAGAAAACTACGCTCATACGATATATTGCCTGTCAAGATTGTGTTTGCACTCATTTCTTCGAAGGGGCTTTTCGGCGAGTCCCGTTAATTTAATATTTTGTGTGGCCGCCCTTTGCATTCATCACACATTTTAATCGTGACTTCATTGATTCAATCAGCTTTTGAATGTTGTATGTTGATTGAATATCCGTCCATTCGCCTATTATTGCACTTTTAAGGGCTGCACGGGTTTTCGGACGCCTCTTAGCCACTTTTTTTTTTTAAATACTGCCAATAAATTTTCAATTGGATTTAAGACCGGGCTTTGGGGAGGCGTGTCCAATACTTTCCCGCAATTATATAGAAGCCACAATCGCACAGAATGCGCCTTATGCTTCGTGTCATTGGCTTGATAAAATTTGAAATTCGGCTTGTTGCCGTCCATAAACCCGAATTTAGCCGCACTGCTATGCAAATGTTTTTGCAAAATACTCAAATATTGTGGGGCATCCATTGTTGACTCTATGAATGCCAACTCTCCCACTCCTCTGCTGGAAATACAGCCCCACACCATGACGGAGAGTTTGCCGAATTTTAAGGCCCAATTACAATGACCGGATCTACACGGATTGAAATGTCAAACGAACGCATCAGAACGGATAGGAAACTGCACTGATTACAATGAACGGATCAGTTCGCGTTTAAACGTCACTTTATATCCACTCTTTGGCTTACAGTACTTCATAATCTTTCACTTCTGCGATTAACTGCTCGTCCGAAAACATTTTTAAAAACATAACAAACCAAACCAAATAAAACCTTAAGCATTCACAGCTTTTGTTTACCAAAATTTTGACAGCTCAATCCGGCGATTTCTAAACAAACTAAAACGAATCCGGCACAGATGCGATCAAATGCGTTTGAATCCGTTCATTGTAATCGGTTAAATGGAAAACGCATGCTTGGAAAACCACTTTGACAGTTCAATCCGATTCTGTTCCGCTCTAATCCGGTCATTGTAATTGGGCCTTTAAGGTGGGAATCAAATTTTTTTCTTCCAGCGCTGTCAGAGGCTTCCGCCATACCCTGGATGGGCCATCATGGTTGTACAGAATAATTTTAGTATCGTCGCAGAATATGACGTTGTCCCAATAATCAAGTGGCCCTTCGAACATGCGTTCTGCGAAATTTAAACGTTTGCTTATGTTTAAGATCAAAAGCAACGGTTTCTTTCGAGCAGCTCTCGATTTATACTTATGTCCGAGTATTGTTTGCCTAGCCGTTTCATGAGAAACCTCTAGACCAAACTCTTGCTTCCGCTAAAGTTCTGGTCGAAACCGTTGGGCTTTCCCTAATTTTTTTTAATAATAAGCGCTCCAAACGCTCCAAATCTTACGTTTGGCGCCACCTCCGTTCCTTTGTTGTAACCTGCCCTCGTGCTTGGCACGATGTAATACATTGAAAACGGTTCTTCGTGATATCTGCAGCATGTTTGATATTTCCTCAGCAGTTTTCCCTAACTGGTGATTATAATAAGCTAATTGTACTTTCTCAAATGATAATCTTTTTCCAGGCATTTTAAAGACACTATAATTTAACTTCAATACAAATTTATCTGCTCACAGCTCCAAAATAAAACGCTTACTGATGAGTGCATTCATTTACAACAACCCAAGAACCCAACTAAGAATTTAAAACGGCAAAATGTTAGCGGAATTCCTCGAAATGCGCTTTCGAAGAAATGTGTGCAAACACAATCTTGACAGGCAATATATCGTATGAGCGTAGTTTTCTTAGAATATTTCGTTAGTTTTTGTTTCAATACGCATAGTTTTTCTACCATCCGCTTCTGAATACTCCAAAGTAGTGTAATTTAGAAAAAATAAGTTACATTTTATAATAAGAAGTAATAAATTCGAAAAAATGTAAAAGTCGAAAAAATGAGTTTTTCTACTCAGTGCAAACTCAATCTTGACAGACTGTATGTATATATGTAGGTCAAAAATTTAAGTTTCCTAAAACGCTAGCCTTAAGGAAGCGGCAACTTGCGATTGGCGTGGGGGCGGCACTTGGTCTAGTCCGGCCCTGTTTACATGCCTTCTGAGTCACAGGACAGTGGTAAATGTTTCTCAAGAGTAATTCTATAAATTGATGATCGTAATAATTTGGCTCAGATACGATAAATTATAGGTTGATTAGAAAAGTATTGTTAGAAGAAATATCAAGCTTAATTAATAATAAAGAATTTTTGAATAATATTTCCTTGAAGTAGAAAGTACAGGTTTAAGTTGCTGCAGTTAAACTATACAGCACTACAGTACACAATATTTCCTCACCTACCTGGCAACGCTGTGCCAGTTATCAAAATACCGGCTAAAAATCAAGAGAAGAGCTTTAATCAAATTCGCTTTTTTTCATATAAGTTTCTGTTGGCTGTATCAGATCTATTCAAAAATCCTTAAGGTGTACACAGGTAAGATTATAATATTTTGTCTCTGCGCATAGAGCTGCGCGCGCGCTCTTGGAATTCCATTCATTCATCGCTGCTCTCGCTTTGCATAGTGCGCGGCTGTATACTTTACCCAACAATAAAAGTCTTCGATGCTTTGCAAGTCGCGGTGGCTACTGGTACTCCGGCAATGCATGTCTTATAAGCCTCCTCTTAGGTCGTTCCAAGTCTTAACCAATTCCTCCTCTCTATCTTTGAGCTGAGCTGCGCGCGCAGCTTTTAAGACAGCATTGAAGGAGTGCGTTTGAGAAATTTTTACAGAAAATTTTTTTTCCCAACCTGACGTGGAGGGGTTCATATATAAAATCGAATTGTTCAACAAAATGTTTACCAGTCGTCTTTTTCAAACGTATTTCAAATGAAGTCGTGTAAATAGCTTCATTTTTTGGTATAAAAATATTAACAAATAAAAAAAAATTGTTTAATAATATAAATATAAACAATTTTAGCGGTTGAGAGAGAAGTGGATAAACGTTTGTGAATGTCTCCTGAAGTTTGATTGCAAAAAATAAATAAATAAATATAAAACGAAAAAAAT
The DNA here is from genome assembly GCA_949987705.1 of Thereva unica. Taxonomy (NCBI): domain Eukaryota; kingdom Metazoa; phylum Arthropoda; class Insecta; order Diptera; family Therevidae; genus Thereva; species Thereva unica. Next base: position 125,073,693 of record OX465282.1, read on the forward strand.
AAAGTTTCTGAGTGATCTACTTTTTAAACAGTTTTGTGTAGGTTTGTTTTGAGAGTTTTTAGTTTATCTTTTTTTTTGGTTTTTGAAAATACAAAATAAATAAAAGAAGAAGTAAAAATAAGTAAAAAGGCCAAATAGTGAAGTTATGCAATTTTAACATGCTTTGAAAGCTATTTTTTTAAATACACAATCAACTAAACCAAAGCTAAAAGGCCTGAAAAGATATATAACAAAAAAGTGAAAATATATTTACTGTGGTGCTCTTTTGACGACCATAACGATTGCGTTCGACTAAAGTAATCAGCTTTGCCGCTCTAAAGAAAACGCCTTTTAGACAGTATTTCTGGATATCTGGTACGGTCTTTTGATACTATACTAATTAAAAGTCGTGCTTTTGGATCAAATCAAACGTTAAACCAGTTTATGCATTAAATAAACCAACGTTTATTTTCTCGTCTGTTTGGTGTTGTAACAGCGACATGCTTCGGTAAACTAGGATTAATTAAAAAAACATAAAAATAATACAGAAAATAAGTAATTATGAAGAAAAACATACTACAGAAAATACATATTACGAAAGTGCATAATTCTTCTTACATATGTTACTAATATTTTCTAAAAAAGGCTGCGCGCGCAGCTTTTCTGGTGTTATATCGTAAGATGAAATTCTTTATCAACTTTTTCTATAGAGAAGTAGAAAATTTTTCTACAGTTTTAACTGCTCATTGCTGAATGCGAAAAAGAAGTAAAAAAAAACAAATTGTATTTATGCAAGACCTTTTGCCTGGTTAGGTAAGCTGCGTTGGCACGACACACATGCGCCATGCCATCATTAACGTGGAATCCATTCTGTAATCGTTATAGGTAACATGACTTTGACTTGGGTATGAAATTGTATTATTTTTTTTTTCATTTCAACAAAAAAAAAAAAAAAACTTTCTTGATTTATGTTGCTTTACGGTTGACCTTGATTGGTTTGATTCGATTTAAAGGTGCTCACCTTTCTTGATTCATCAATTTTTATGGAAGTATTATTACGAAGGAATTACCTGGTGTAATTGAATAATTTAGTAGAGTATGGCTTTGAAAATTAATTACTATTATAATTACTATTTATTGTATTGAAATTAATCTTACTAGCAATAACATTTTACGATTCCTTTTCCATATTATGTAGATAGAAAATACTTTTTGTTACCGGAAATACTACGTCGGTCTAAAAAAAAAAATGTATTCATATTGATAAATTACTTTAGCTTATTGAAATTTGACTCTTTTATACTAAAAGTTCACATCCTAAGCCATACACTCCAATACCACACAGAAGACTTATCGTGATTTTATGTTACTAAATCTCATATAAAAAGTTGGCTTCTTCAGTGTTTTCAGATCATCAACCTAATAATAAAAAAACACAAGATGCAACTTATTTTCCCATCATTTTTTTTATTGATTTTCTTTTGACGCAACGAATCAAACCGAAAATATCCAAAGTGTTGATATAAGTATATAAATGTTGCTCCGGCGATAAATCAATAAAACATTTACTAGGGCATAAAAGAGACTCGCCTGTTTTATTTTATCGAACTGCCGAACTGGACCAAAAAGAACAATCTGATGATCAATAGTAATTGACTTGTTATATTCAGGTGGCAATCCAAGCTTTTATTTATATATTCAATTCGAGTTTTGTAGTATCTGTTATGTCATAGTTCAATGTCTCGGGTACTAGACCAATAAAGTACCTAGACCATATTTGCAGGTCATTTCCTTACGAATAATTGGGTATGATAACTTTTTGAATTAGATTTGTGACAGCCACGTATAACTAAATTGAAAAGTTGACGCACACTACTGAAAACAAACGCCTGTCGAAGGATCAAAACCCGATTGGTGTCTCAGCTTCCGGAATCCCCATCTAACCTCTTTAACAAGATATTTCGATCAATATACACGTAGTTTCGACGGCCGTCCGTCGTTATTAGAAAGAACCATTTGTACAAACCAGTGTAGTAATATTAAATTTACGAACCAAAATGTTATGAAACTTAACATATAAACAAAAACAAAAAAACGTGCGAACGACTAAAGGTTTATTCTTGTTGCTATTGCAGCAATGCAAATGGATAATATTACCTCCAACTTGTAAGTGAGGTATAACAAAAGGTTTGCATACTTCCATTTTATAATATAAAACCTATTTCACGTTATTATATGATGATGTTTTATAACATTATTTTCATTTAAACTCATTTCCGAGCTAGGAATGAGATGAAGATTTAAGTGATTTTTCTATTACGTTGTTTCCTCTGTAGACTTAATTCATGGATCGTGGCTTTTGAAATTGCTCATATATTGGTAGCAGTATCATATTTTAAAATTTGGCGCTCTGGATCTATAAGATTTGCCGCTCCATAAATGAAGGAAAAAAGCAAATATATTTTAATAATAAAAAAATCCGTACAAAAGAACAAACACCATTTATTAAATACCTACTAGTTGGACCCGGCATAACTCCGTTTTGCCCGCAACAGTTGGCCACCAGGCGACTATTATGTCGTGCGCGTTGACGTTTAGTTATTTACAGCTTTTGTGACATTTCACACGATGGTCAAATTTTGTTTGGCCATTCAATATATTCAAATGTTATTTACCTGATTCATTATGTTTTATTGGGTTTTGCAAATGTAGTTGAATTTAATGTAATCGTAACGATTCACGTGTCGGTAATCCATTTTTCATTTTTTTGCCTGAAGCAAACACAAATAAAGCAAATGATTTGGCGACACATGAGCACGCTACAGGCAATACGAAAAACATAGATTCTCCAAACTCAGGCCACAAACATTGATGGATTCTCCCTGAGTTGATTGTCATTGAGGATGAGGAATATCGGTCGTTATCAACAGAATGCGGGGAATGATACATTTTCCCTCGAATATTTTTCTTTTACAATTATTGCTTCTATCAAATTCGGCATCAAATTCTTAATAGCAAGTTTGGTCTCGTTACACAGTCGTGGTTGATTCAAATTTCGTAATATTAAGCCGCATTTACATTCCAAAGTCAACGCGAAAGTGCACTTTGAAACTCTTCTATCGCACAGCAATTTGTATACTTTTTCTCTCTTGCACGAAAAACATACAGATTACTGTGCGATAAGAGAGCTTCAAAGTGCACTTAGCAATGACCTTGGGATGAAAACGCGGCTTTGTGATGACCGAACGGTTTTCGAGTTGAAAATAATGGGGCGGAAATTCAGGTAAGTCCAAGTAATCTTGATTAGTGGGCATCTCCGTTACCAATTTCTAACAATTCCTTTGAAAATTATTCAGCCCTTTGATCTTTTTGAAGCTGAACTCTCTCGTGGTCAACGACAATATTGTCACGTGTCTCCGTAAGGCTGATGCTTTCTGGCAAGCCTTGAGCTCATCTGCAACAGTCCCACGGGGAATCACTGGCATAGTATGTCTGAAGTCTCCTGCCAACAAAATCATATGACCGCCAATGTTGTTGTTATTGCGTAGAATATCTTGCAGTGAGATGTTAAGTGCTTCTTGTGCGCCATTGAACATTCGTCCCAAACAACCACTTTGCATTCAATCAACAGTTTTCCTATTACACTGTTGCGGGGATGTTGCACGTCGGAGTTGTTTTCAAATTCAATGGCAATTTGAGTGTGGAATGTGCAGTACGTCTTCCGTCTAATAGCGCCGGATGATGCGAGAGCTAATGCAACGTGAGCTCGCGATCGAATTGTGGTGGCCAGAATCAGCAAAATAAAGAATGTTTTTCCAGTTCCACCTTGCGAATCCAGGAAAAAGATCCCACTAGTGCTGTCCACATCAATGTTTCGTAAGCATTTTTTTCATCAATGTTTCGTAAGCATTTTTTTGTTGATCATTCAGTAGATAATGGTACATTAGAGTGAACCGCTTCTTACAGCGCATCACGGTCGTATTGATGCTCAAGGTTCAGTTCTTGATCGAACCCATGTTGCATGGGTCGATTCGCGATTTGCTATCGTCATGTACAAATCCTCAATGGCAATCAGTCCTTCGTTGTATATTTCGTCACACATTGCCTTTTCCGGATTGTGCAATGTTTTTCGAACGCCAGGAAATATGTCTTGGAACATGTCTTCCTTGTATTTTTTCCGTAACTTTATAGATTGAGACCGACTGCATGCTGACACAATGATTGCGAATAGCGTTCTTATTTCATGTGCATTCGATGTGGCCACGGAATACGGAATCAATGATTGCTTGGCACCATTCGTCCTCCAATAAGCTCAAACGCTGACAGGTTTCTCGATATGTTTGACAAAGCAAGTGCATGAAGATTAGGGTGGTCCTTAAAATATTTTTTTCTTAATTTTCTTCAGGGCACCCTATTGTTTTGTTCTACTATATAAAAAAGGATTACTGTCATTTTTTTGGGATTTTTAGACTTAGGTTTAGGGGTCGCTACCACTAAGTATAAATTCAATATTTTGGGAATGACATCTGGATCTATTTGGGCCTTCTTTCATGCGTCAGTTGCATAACTCGTCCTTGAGGTCGCCGTCTACGTCTTCAGTTGGAGCATCATTTGACTAGCTTAGTACTTCTTAATCTGGTACGTGGGCTCACAGTAATAATCCTCTTAAAAAGTGGTGACTAGCTAATTAGGCTGGACCTGACCGCCTCGACTTCGACCGTCTCCCGTCTTTCCGGAGAGATCTCTCAGGGGCATCGGAGGAGTTGGCATTAGGACGTGCTAACAGAATTGCTAGGTGTTCGTCTGCAGTGACTCTTCTCGGCTTTCGGAAAGTGACAAATCGAGTGACACTACCTTCCGAGTTCTTTCTTCACCGTTCGCCCCCCATTTTCAGCCCAGACCGAAAAAGATAACCCCACAAAATATTCATCGATTTGCTGACTATGGTTTGGCCGCTTTATAAATCAATAACTTTTGGTAGAGAGTGACATTCTGCTATGATACCTAAACTCCAAGGTTCTGCTTTAAAAAATTGGGTCGAAAGTTTTCTATCTGGTCGTTCAATCAATATGCTTAATATTAGATGGTATTAAATCCAGATCTCATACCATCTTAGCCGGTGTTCCCTAAGGGTAAATTTTATAACCCACCCTTTTCATACGCTTTACAAACGACCTTCTAAACGACCGCTAATGACGGTATTCTGGGTTACTTTTATCCTTTTGAAAAATCAAGATAAGTATGTGTAGGCGTTGTGTTATGTTCACCTCCATCAACAGGGACATTGAACTAAACATTGGGACCGACAGAAAAGGGAGTTGAATTCAATGCTTTCAAAATGAAGTACTGTCTAATCAGTGAAAACTTTTGATGGAATGACCACTTATTCTAAATAGCCAAACAACCATACGATTGCTCATCAGACGGCTCTGTTGAACGACAGGTTTGTTGGCTTACATTTATACAAATCATGAAATCTACCTCTGCTCGTGTACAACTCGCTGATTTGGGCCGGGCTCCGTAAATCACCTTATCATGGTTAGATGGGTGATGGGCCTTCAAACTTATCGGTGACGGCACTATTTGCTTCAACGTCGAACCTTTGACGCACCCACCGTTGGTACTTCTACTTTTTATGGATACTTATTTCAGGCCTATCTTTTCAGGTCCAGTTACGCTTTTTTTCACAAAGCTTCATTGGTCTATATCTACTTTAAATGTATAACGAAATTATCATTTTTGAATAATCCTATAAAGTATAAAGCTAACAAACTATGCCGCAACCCTAAAAGCTATTGATTCCAATCTCCACAACAAATGGGTGCCGATTATGTTGCTTAAATCGCTTTTAAAAGAATCCATAATTGCACTACCTTCAAAAGAATTCAAATCGATAATCATTCAATAAATCTTCATCAATTTAAAGTAGGACAAATTGAATTAGATAAAAAAAACCTTTTATCTCTTAAGTTATTAATATCAACTTTTTAATTTCGTCTTTCTGAAGAAAAAAATCCCAGGTTACGGGCATCTTTTGTGCCCAGAAACATCGCTTCAGAAGATAATCCGAATCTTATGACAGCCATTGTTTTAGACAATAGACCGCCAGCGTTCGAATAAATTAAGCCGCCATCCGCGTTTATATCCTATTACGTAAATTTTGGGATGGTTTGTGTATTTATGAGGACTATGTGTTTTCCAGATTATAAAAATCCATTTTTATGGCCGAATGAAAAGGAGTAGCTAGGCAGTAGGTAATAATGTTTAGAAAAAGAGTTTCAATTGACGCGAATAGTTACCGGAGGAAACAACTTTCAAGTTGGTCTAGTTGCAATTTTAATAAATCTTTCTAGGACAGCACAATCCCCCAACAACTGCAGCAGATTAATCGCGCAAAATTTTTGGTCTTGCGCAAGACTTGGCTTATTATGGGCCAGCATAGAAAAACGGCAACTCGCGCGCCAACACTATTCAGTCATTAAATTGTAGGCTAGAGCGGCCCGCTAGTAAGTAACTGCGGCTAAGTAAAATACTACAATTTTGCGCAAAATGCTAGACCTATTGACAATAATTGGATAAGAAACCTGTCGTGTCTGTCAAAGGAAATAATTTTTTCCCATTGAATAAAAAATTTCACTTTCAGCAGTGACAACTGTTGCGGCCATTAAGCCGAATCCCCCGTGGTGGTGGTGTGGTTTGGGGGGCTAAAAACTACCGCGGAGCGCATGCGCTGCAGTTTAATAATATTTTCTTAAGAAACCGATTAGCCGAACCGGTTTAGTATAAGATCTCCCCAAGATCAACCGTTACCAAGCCAAGATTGGACTTGGTGGAAGAACCGCAAAGCTGAGGCACAGGTCCAGATTGTCCAGCATAAATAGAGCCGTCAAATGACAAGCTTCCTGCGCACGGACGACAAGCCACGGAAATCTGCGCGCCGCGTGTATGTGAGCTAATCACAGGTTAACAATAAATTTTATGAGAAGCCTTGTTTACAAAGATCCGCGCGCACGCGCTCCTTGGGCTGGATTTTATCTACTTTCTTCGGGGTTTCTTTTCATATTTTGTCGTTATTTTTTTTCTTTTCTTTATTATTATTTAAGATTAGCTCTTCGCGCAGCCGCAAAAATGAAGACATTCGTCGTCGGGCGTTGCGCTGTCTGGCGCAATTTGATTTCAGCTCGTAAAGATTCGCTCGTTGTTTAGTGGTTTTGGCATTGTTTTATGATATCAAGGCACGTGCACGTAATTTTAAAACAGAAAGTAAAAACCGCAGGTAGCTCTGGTGGAATACAATACAAAATGCAGGTGCAGAAAAAAAACCGATCCTCAGGTGCAATGGCTCGAGCAACGATTGCTTCAAATCTGCAATTCAATGTCTCTCAGCTGATTTCCTCAGTCGAGTTTTTTTATTACTGCATTTGAATCATTTTCCCGATTGCGTTTCGTGGAAGATTTTTTTTTTCAAATTTTTTTAATAAAGGTGAATGAAGTTTGATAAGAAATTTGATGGGTGGTGTTCCGAAATTGATTAAAATTCAATGAACTCTTGAATGCTTAAAATTCCATTGCTAAAGTGCGTTGACAAATCATATACTCGTAGTACAGGCTTATTTGGATTTATTATAAAAATTTGCATTTCCGGACCAATAAAATGAAGTTGGGACCTGCACAATATTTTTCAATTCTTATTCATAGGAATGCATCGTTGGCCTTTGTAACACATACATAGCATGATTCTTCCTGTAGCTTCCGTTTAAGAATTCAATTATTCTTGTTTGCGGTTGATTAGTATTAATCATAAATCATTGCAATAGTATCTTCTGTCTTTTAGATAATTAGTATTAGTAGGAGTGGTAAATGTAAGGGTTAACCAAAAGTACCCAGCAGGAAATTTAGGAGACCTCCGTAGAAGATGAATAAAGAAGCCATCCCAAATAGGTTTTCATTCATTGATTAGAGAGTTTATACCGTGACTCCGTTTATGTTTTATTAGGTATGAGTTCGTTTGTTGCTTTTTTGCTATTTCGTAGTCGTGAGTACTCGGACTTCTCCTTTATTCGGATTGCCTCGTTCTGCATCTATCCGCAGCGCGAAGTGCAGTGAAAAAAGTATCCTTCCAGAAATTATTGAAAGCTAAAAAGGAAACCCCATTTCATACCGCAATTTCAGTTTACAGCAAGTTTTACGGGAGTACTCCAACTCAACTCCATTGCGAGTACTATAGGAGTACTCTCTTTAGGCTTTTTGTGGCGGTCAGAAAGAGCCCTCTTTCCACCCAGTAAACCACGAATGCATACAAAATGAATTCACAATACATTTCAGAAATGAATGAAATTCATTACAAAAAGCATTTTGTAAGTAATACGGAATGCATTAAAACACATTAGGCATGTCCTAGGATGAAATGCATTGCTTGTAATGCATTAACAATATATTTCATATAGAAGTATGTAATGCATAAATAATAAATTACAAATACATTTTATAGATGTGGGAAAAGCATTGCAAAAGGCATTTCATAAAACTAATAAAATGTATTGAATAGCATTAGGATTGCTCTAGGAAGAAATGCATTGATTCTAATCGACTAAAAATGCATTTAATAATAAAATAATATTTTTTTAAAACAAAATTTATTATAATTTTATGTTGAACTTTGTATTTTAGATGCCCTGAAATTCTGGATATGTGTTCTACCATGTGACGTCCGTCGCCCTCATATCTCTCTCGAAAATAGAAAATGAATAATTTTCAGTATGTATGTTATTTGAAATGAGATACGATTTTATTAGCTTAATTACTGAAGACTCCAACAAAAATTAGTTAGCTTGGCGGAATGGAGTGCTCGTGTATTTGGCCCTTTATAATACGCTTTTGAATCCCCAAAATCCTAACAATTTAATACATTGCTTGTAATGTATTTGTAAGACACTTGTAAGCAGTCGCTGATTGATAACTTTCAGATAGCTTACTTGTAATGTACGGCGAATGCATTTCTTTGTTCTATGCATTACATGCGGTTTGCTGGGCAATTACGATTTTATTGGAGATAACTTATAATTTAGACTCCATGCCCTTCCTCTATTCCACTCTCTTTTTCCGCTGGTAGTGGACATGGCCTGAAAGTTCGATTTAAGGCCAAGAATCACCAAGCACCGTCCGACAACTGTATGGGGCCGGTGGTATAAGATAACAGACAAAAATCGGAAATTCTAGCTTTTAACTTACAACTCTCCGATGACCTTGATTTTTAAATATGTTATTTTTGGGGTCATTCTGAGTACGCTGATATATATATATATATGTAGGGCGCACTCTCGCCTCCTTCATATTGTTTTTTGGGTTCAAAGCCAGAATTACCCAAAATCTATGTGTTGTCATTTATCGTCAGTTCGGGTCTGAAGATCAGAACTTCTTTCTATTCATTCTCAAGCCGTGAGTTTACGGTAAGAAGTCACGCCGTATCGGAAAGAATGGTGCGCAAACCATCCAAACTCACGTTCGTGCTTATTCACGAGTGTTCCCGGCGTGAGTCTGGAGCGGCATTGAAGTTTTCGTTGAGGCCATGACAGTTTTTGCACTTGAGTTAACAACCTGTTATGCTAAGCTGTCGTCTTCGCCTGTGTGTCTTTAGGGAATCATGACTTCACCTGCATGCCACGGCCTGTCAGGCGGATACCTGAGGTATGATCCCTCAATCAGACCGAGTAATCTGTGGCCTCCGTCAGGCTGTGCTAGCAGACCTGGTTTAAAAGGCCACTGCCTACTGGCTGCCTGTAAGTGATCTTGGACGACATTTGCCGCATCGCCCAGTCAAACGGGTTAAAAATCAATGTGGAAAGACCAGAGTGCTCACAACGGAACCAACCAAATTTTACACGACAGGCAGTACGGCTTTAGACCGAAAAGATCTACTGGCGACCTTTTTGTGTGTCTGACTGAGGCCCTCAACCAAAACATCCATCGCTTCGGTGAGTCTGGTCTTGTTGCTCTAGATATTTCCAAGGCTTTCGACAGAGTATGGCATCCCGCTCTGTTGTCCAAACTCCAAGCTATTGGTATCGACTCAGTTCTAAAGAACTGGATTGAGAGCTTTCTTTCTGGCCGTTCAATCAAGGTAGTATTGGATGGCGTCGAATCCAAACCTCATTCCATCTCGGCCGGCGTCCCCCAAGGCTCTATTCTCTCACCTACCCTCTTTCTCATATTTATTAATGACCTGCTCTCAATCCCCTCCAACCCACTTCACAGTTTCGCCGATGACGGTACTCTGCGCTACTCCCACACCTTCGATAATACAAGACAAGCGCGTGCCAGAACTTGTCCCGTTGACCGTGAACTCATGTCCAATTCTATTCATTCTTGCTTGGGGCCGCAAGAATCGTGTCGAATTCAACGCAACCAAAACAAAGTACTGTCTTATCTCTACAAAAACCTGCACCACCCGTCCCTCTATCTCAGTGGACAAAAAGAATGTAATAGCTGATCCATCTCTTAACATCCTAGGCGTAATCTTATCATCAGATCTGCGATGGAATAATCACATATTCCAAATTGCCAAACAAGCTTTCCAATGCCTGGGATTCCTCAAGAGATGCAAGTTCCTCCTCCAGTCAACTGCTCAGGCTACAATATACAAGTCCTACATTCGGCCCCGCCTTGAATACAACTCGTATATTTGGGCGGGCGCCCCTAAAACCACCTTGGCTTGGCTCGACAAGGTGCAAAATCGCGCCATGAAACTCATTGGCGATAGCACCCTTTGCTCCTCCATCGACTCTTTAAGCCACCGTAGGAATGTTGCAGCACTTAGCAAATTTTACCGCTATTACCATAGTGAGTGTTCCACCGAAATTAGAAACGTCCTGCCTACACGGCAATTTTTTTCCCGCAACACAAGACTAGCCAACTCGGCTCACCCCTTGACCCTTCAACCCTCCCCTTCGCGCACATTACATTTTAGTAGTTCGTTTATAAATAGAACAACTCGATTGTGGAACTGTCTTCCACAGTCCGTGTTTCCGAACTCATATAACATCTCAGAGTTCAAACGCAAGGTTCATAGACATCTACTCACGCACCCTCCAGACCCCTAACCTATCCCTTCTCCTCTATCCTTCAAAGCAAGCTTACTACTAGAGACTGGCCATGACTCGAAAGACATGACAAACTAGTAGTACAAAGGGTAATTCGTAAGCTTGACTTTACCACATAAAAAAAAAGGACGGATCGAGAGCCAATGTTCTTCTCAATGGAACCCAAATCGAACAGGTTCTGAGGTTCAAATATTTGGGATCATTGGTTGAAGAAACGAAAGTGCCATCGACCGCCTACGTTCACAGCCGCATCGGCCAGGCAACAGCAACATTCGTCTCTCGATCCTTCTTTATGAATGGGAGACGTGGACACTGCTCAAAATAGACGTCAAGAAGCTCGAATTCATCCAAATGCGATGACTGAGGCAGATCCTCTGTGTCTCACTCCGCGATCGCCCTCGAAACGAGCTAGTTAGACAAAGATGCGATCAGCTGATACTGATCGAAGAAGAAATTCAATAAGTCCACTACGGTGGTTTGGACATGTTTGCCGAATAGATGATAACCGCTTGCCACGAAAACTTTTCTGGCAAGACAGTCGCGCAGACTGGAGAATTCGGCGATCGACACCTAATAACACCTGGCTAAAGAATATCGAGAGCGACTTAAAGAATCAAAGATTATCAGTTACCGAGGCTCGAGACGTCGCCTAAAATCGTGAAGAATGGAAACAAATCGTGAATAGAGCTCGAGGCCCAGCAACACCGACAGTAGCCGTTGCGAGGACGTCCCGCAGGGCGCCATCAGATGTTGCCGCCGCAGAGGAAGTGTTTTTTGTATCAAAGACGCTCTCCAATCTTAAGGACAGAGAGCTCAGGGCATTGTGATTTTGTGCCACTGCAGATGACAGCGATTCAATGTCAGTTCGTGTTCCTTTCGATATAATCCAATATAGGATGAATAGAAGCTGAGGGGTTAAAACTGCAGAAAGCAGAAGTGGCGACAGGATTAAAGATCCCCGGATGTATGTTTAATGCTGTTGCAACTCGGGAAGAAAGCTAGCCCGAATTACATAGTCACAACAGAAGCCAGAGTGTCAGACAACGTGTTAAGCCTGACGTTGATGGATTAGACGTCATCAGCTAACATCTGAAAAGAGAGCCATTAAATAAAAAGAAGATTGCACAGTGTTTAGGTTATACATATGTATGTATCAATACTACTAAAAAAATTAATTTTATATATAATTAAGTGTCGGTTTTGCAATTAAATAACATTGGTCGGCACTATCTCCTCCAATTTAATAGAAGGTATAACTCGATGTGATTTTGTCAATTCAGATCAATAACAGAAAACGAAAGTCTTGCACACCAAATAGCCAAGGTGAACTACATTCATTCATTCAGTTGAAATAAATTTATTATTATTTTTTATTAGTAGAAATACCCACATGATTACAATAAATATTTAAAATCAGTTTAAGAAGTATACCTACCTACTTGTATATTAACATATCATATTACAAGATTAAGTTATCGATCAACATTGTCATATCTTAATGTTGATCTATTTTAATTTTATTTATTATAAAACACACTTTCGTACCAATTAGATTAATGTACATTTATTATGGCGATTTAAATGTAAAACCGATAAATATTGTGTCAAATGGTGGCAAAAGGCTTTTAGAAATATACTAATTTTAAAAGCGGTCGAATTTTTATTGAAATTTTTTAAAATTTACCACCCCTGAATTTCTGAGAAGACATCAGTCTCGAGATCGACTCGATATCTCTAAATGATGTTTTCTTCAACAATTTTATAGAATGAAACATTTTAAAATTTGCATGAGAATGTTCACTGGGGGCATAAGCAGATTTGTTGGGTCATTCAACGATACTCACTAAATGATGATCGTGGAAAGTGTGTATAGCTCTAAATGAATAGTTAACATCATAGATAATGGAAATAAGAAAATGAAGTCTTGTATGCCTAATGATATAAAGTCACGCTACTGCCAATAACAATGATCACTAACGCATACCCAGACACCTGATGTTGATTTAAGTCAATAACAAATAAGATTGGGTTTCACACCGTGCATGAATGGGACGTGTCTTTTTGGAACAGATAAAAAATTCACATAAAGCCCATAAATATCGCAAAAATCAAAACAAACTTTTTTATATGGGGATTTCTCTTGCATAAAGTGATGACGACGCAGATTATCTGAGACACAGGGACTATACACATAATTTATCTGCACGCCATTTGACCATTTTCTCTGCTAACTAATGCACATTGGGCTGGCATACACGGATCGTAATATCAACACCAAAAAACCGGTTTTTTATGATACTCTCGGCGTACATGGGTATTTATTTTACCGAGAGCAACTTTATTATCCCTACACGGAATATCTATGTGTGCCCAACCCGAACGCGAATAACAAAGGGATATGTCAATATCAGACCCAAAGAAGAAGAAGATAAGAAGAAACATTTGTACATGTGTTAGTTTTCACGCCAAAAATTTCTGTTCAAAAAGTTGCAACAACTTTCTCTCTTCCTTTTGCCCCCCTGTCCTGGAAACCGGTTTTTTAGTCTTGACATTATGATCCGTGTATGCCACCCCATTGGTTGCACTTTGGGAATATGGCTAGCAGCAGTAGAGGGAAAAAAATCACATGCTATTGTGGCAACTTTTCAGCCTCGGAATGTTGTTGATTCACGATATCGACCTTGCAGAATGGGCTATGATTTGTCCAACTCTTCTTAGAATGATCCATCTTTGAATAGAGAGAGGTAGAGCATTACACTAATTACTTAAACACTTTGTAATATATAATTCAAAGGAAACGGCGATAGAAAATCGGGCTTGGATATGGCTAGGAAATTATTCTTAAGTGAAGTTGTGACATCTATGTCCGTACCATCTCGTTGTACCATCACCGGCTCAAGCTGTTGGGTCTATCCTTTCTGCTAGAGTTGCCTGATATCTCCAACACAGTCTGTTCCTGTAGGCGATCAACGTCGAATTTCTTTTGTTTGCTGTTTCTTTCTTCATAAGTGGACAACCGACATCTGAATCCACTTTAGCTAGGAAGTGGTTTGATTCACAATTCCCACCTCTACAGGATATTACTTAGAGGATACTGGAAGCTGCCCTTCTGCCTATGAGAATATGGTGTATTTGGTTGCAGTATCTTTTGCTGGGAGATTGCCATGTGTATTTGTGAATATCCTTTCTTGGGAAATATGTTGAACTGACAATCATATTTTTGCTCATCACAAAATCGATAAAACGTTGTCCGTTATCGTTTGATGTTTCGTGGAGACTTTCCTTTCCAATGGTCAGTCTGTACCAGTACTCTCTCCCAATTTTGGCGTTGAGATCTCTTATCACTATCTTGATCTCATTTGAAGGGGCCGTGTCATATGCGTGTTTAAGCTAATAATAGAAAGTGTCCTTCGTCGTGTTCCCTTTCTCCTCCGCTTCGGCATGTTCGTTTATGATCGAAAGGGTGAAGAATTTCGTTCGGAGTCGTATTCAACATAGCCGTTCACTTACTGGCTTGGATTCTATGACATTGTCTATAATTGACTTGTGTACTACGAGACCAACTCCGAAGTGATGCTCCCTTCTGCCACTGTAGAATATCCTGTAGCTACGAAGGTCCTTTGTCCCGTCTCCTATCAATCTGACAGCCTGTCTATAATGGCGTTAAAAATCGTAACTCGCAATCTTCCCCTGCCTGAAAGTTCGGTCTCATTTTCATTGACTTCGTCAAAGTGGACTTAACGCGTGCGTATCCTCCGCATGTCGTATGCACAGCGATTTGCATCGGATTTTTCAATATCTTTCGACTCATTAAGATCCAAAGTACTACAGGATTCCCTGAAGTCGTCTAGTTATGTTACCAAGGACTGATAAAGTTCAGCGATCGTACCCAGATCGTTTTTTATAGATTGCAGAGACTCGCTCA
Organism: Thereva unica; assembly: GCA_949987705.1. Lineage (NCBI taxonomy): Eukaryota > Metazoa > Arthropoda > Insecta > Diptera > Therevidae > Thereva > Thereva unica. The sequence goes on from OX465282.1 coordinate 125,088,696, forward strand.
CTTTGTTGAACCTTTCCAGGATGTCGTTCCAGAGAAGGACCAGAAAGCATGTTTCCATGGAGTCTAATAAACTAAGAAGGCCTGAAGTCTCAGAGCGCGTAGATGATTTTTCACTTGAGTCATTGTCAAGTATCTGAAGAGCTCCCATGATTTTATCCCAGGAGCAACATAGACTTCGACTTCGCGTCAGCTCGAGCAGACCATCTTGTCTGAGAGAGACTCTTCACGACCGTTGAACTTGGCTGCAGACAGCGAAATTTCCCATCTGTGTGTCGATTAGGGTTGCCAATTTTTTGAGTAGCCCGACGAGGACACTTCGAAAAAAGTAAAAAAAAACAGTTAACGAAAGAAAAACTACACAAAGTGACAATTTTGTAGCCCTCTTAGGCTTCTTTGGTGGTGTGTTTTCCATTTTCTTAAAAGATTGCTACAAATATAAATTAAAATTGTTATGAAGTTCATTACCTGCTCGTTAAAGTTCAAATTCACGTTCACCTTTTTGTACAACTAGTTACTGAAAAATGAATCTACTTCTTTTTTCAGTAAGAAGTTCTGTAGTTCTCTGTTTTAAATATGGATTAGATGAATACTTTTTGAAGTAGTAGAAGGAGAAAAATTATTTATAGCGCTATTTTTCTTTGTAACATTTGAATTTTAATTTAATTTTGTTACAGAAGTTGAAATTTCACAAATATTATAAATTTTTATGAAGTGACGAGGAATTTCAAAGCGCGACGAGGACTGAGGACAAAACTCATGAAAAGAGGACAATCCTCGTCAAACGAGGATGTTTGGCAACCCTAGTGTCGATACCGAAAAATACACAGTACCGAAGAAAGATATAGTAGCTTGACAAGTTTCGGCTGCACATGACCCAACAAGATTCAGCGAGTGAGCCGAACAGGGAACGAAAACTATCAGCGGGTTTATTTGTTTTATTCTCGCTTGGAGATCGAAATATGCACTCAACATGTTACTGGCGTTGTCATAAGACTGCCCGGGCAGTTGGTCCGAGTCGAGGTTTTTTAATGTTTCTAGGACTTCTGCTTTATGGCCACAATCCGGAATGAATCTCAAGGAGATATCAGGTGTAGAGTCAACAGAGATGGAGAAATATTTAGTATGTTTTATCTTGTGACGTTCGTGTTTATGACCTTTTCTGCCATGATCATTTCATGGTACATTTTTGACGAAAGATATGATGTTGTGCCACTGTCTTTGTTACCGTGGCGTTTTATGTGTAAGTCCAGAAATGGTCGAACTCGGTCAAAAGTTCTAGGGCCATAACATAGTTCCCACTGCTTTTCATGCGAACCTCTAAACTGCACAATGCGCCTCAAAACATCTTGCAGTCATAGGTGGTCAGTAGTAGGGTGGGGCCCCAGGGTTGGTTGGGCCCCTGCGACGGGGCATTGTAGGCCGAGGTTGAGATCCGGGACTGCACATCAACACTAGTGATGAGCAAACGCAAGAACAAGACAAGACTAATCCAGTCTTGGTCTTGCCTTGTTCTTGTTCCGTCTGTCTTGTTCTTGTTCTTGCAAGCATAAATAAGTCTTGTTCTTGTTCTTGATCTTACTAAATGTGCAAGAACAAGACAAGTCTGCAGAACAAGACCATTTTTGCTCATCATTACAATGCACAATGCATGCAAAGTCATTATGTACTTATGTACAAGTGCTTTTTCAATTATCATACTAAAAAGTAAATATACACACATGTATTTATATCATAATTACTTGAACATCATAATCAATTTAATATTTTTTGCTTTTAAAAGAATGAGTTTAGATGAAAATTCTGCACGAGTCTTGCCAAAGTCTTGCTCTGGGTCTTGTTCTTGCACAGTTGTTCTTGTTCTTGTTCTTGCAAGCATAACTAAGTCTTGTTCTTGGTCTTGCTAAATGTACAAGAACAAAACAAGACTGCAAGAATAAGACCATTTTTGCTCATCACTAATCAACACTATAATTTTTGAACCTTGAGCTTCTACTTACTTGCTGTCCAAACAGGACTATTAGCTTATCCTCTCTCATGGTGTCGTTACCAGTGGCCATCACTAGGAGGTTATGAATACACCATCAGTCCGGAATATTTGCGCAACATGCATATTTCTTTGCACAATATTCAATGATAATTGTGAATCCCTGAAATGTACAATAATTATTTCCTTCTTCAAAAAAAATTTTATATAAAGAGATGGCCTTGAACCTTAGCATAAATTAAATTGCATAAACTTGAAACGTTTTATCGAAAATCTTTTATCAATTTTATTTTTAATGCGATTCCATAAAATCATAATAACAAACTTCCTACAAAAATTGAATAAATTGATTACAAAATCAAATTTTCACGAAAATCGTAATTGATTCGGTTCAGCAATGGTGATTTTAGAGATTTCATTAATGCATATGTAGTAAGTGCGTACCACCTTAAGGTCAGGTCAAGTTCCTTACTTTTCCGCTCATTAATAGTAATAAATAAAAATGGGGTTTTTTTCGTTAAAATTTTTAAAATTTATTTTTTTTGAGAGGGAAAACTGCAAAAATACAAAATACAAAAAAAAAACGCAACCACTTTACGGTCCATAATTTTTTTTCTTAACTGACCATTAAAAATACCAAACAGAGGCTGCCATTATAAATTGCATAAATTGCAGGCAAAATCGGGCTCTGGTTGGGCGTTTTGAATGCCGAGTTTCAATTCTTGAAAGTATTGCATGAGAAATGAAGATGAGAATATGAGATGAGATTCAGTTCAGAGATACTGTTGCAATGATTTTGCACTTAAAATGCAACAAAACAAAAATGGCGTGGGTTGTACCTGAAACATTATGCATGTTTAAACAAATAAAATAAATAAAAAAAAAAACACGGTAAATTCCAAGCACACAACGCTTTTACTGATTGCATTATTTAAAATTACCTGAGATTAAGAAAAAAAACCACAGAATTGTATGTGAAGCGACATTTATTGCACCATCAATGCGCGCGCAGATCAGATTTTATAAAAGGTATATGTATAAAGAAGCGCGTTGCGCATGCGACAAAAATAAGGAAAGACGTCTTTCGTTTGGATGGTGTGTTTCTTATAATATGTACATGCATATACATGTAGACTTAAGCTGTAACAGAATGCCAGACAAAGTTAATGGCGCTATCAATCTTGCACAGAAACCGCTCTAACTTGATTGCACCGGCGCGCGGCGCGGCGACCTTACTCTAGCAAAAATGTCTGTAATGTATTTTTAGTACAGTTTTAGAGCTAAAAACATCGTCTCGATCCACTACTATTAAATGTCGCATAGTACATAGTGACGATCATTACCTATCATCGTCAAAATAGAAAAAAAAAAATCCGAAATGTCATGAAAGTTTGAAAGTTTTTCCTTCGATATTAGATTACTAATCTCCAGGTGCTACCGCGACAGCCAATTTAACGATTGTGTTGGTGATGGCATGGCCATATAGGCGAATGCGACGACTTGAATGGCTCGAGTTGATTACCATGAAATTTTCGAAATGTTTTGCCTTAACGTTATGTAACACAAATGGGATTTTGGCTTGTGTCGAAAAATATATAAAAATGTTTACTAATTTTGGATTATTTTGTAATAAATCAACAAACAGATGAGAAAAATTAATGTTTATTACCTGGCGATAATCGCTACTGCCCAAGTCGGTGTATAGCAATATAGTCCAGTTAAATGGTGCAAAGAAAAGGGCCAACTGTGTATTTTATGAAAACAGCAATTATTTTCATTGTGTAGGGAGTATAAAACTGAGCATAAAATTGGCTGGGGGGTATAAAACTGGGAGTTTTCGGGATCCGTAGGAGTGTCCTTCGGCCGCCATCTTGTTTTGAGTGTGAAAAATGGTTTGTCTTATATCTCGGAAACCGTGAGACCTACAGAGTTTTTGTTGAAACATTTTTTTAGATAATCAAATTATCTACAACTTTCCTAATGTTTTGCCGTAATATTAATAATAAAAAAGATATGGACTAAAAATGACAAAAATTTTGGAGGTGATTAACTTTAAAGCGCTATAATTCTTTTATTATTGATTTTTAGAGCATTTTTTGTAGAGCATTTTCTTACAAATAGTAGGAGGGTTCCATTTACTTATGACCTTCATAGGTTCCACTCCGCCTTCGTCGGGTCCCAAGTCCAGGACGTAAAATGAGGAGGGTGGTCAATCTGCCGAATTGACCAGAGAAACTAGGCAAGAAACCACATGGATATACGAACTAACTATTCACGAAATAATGCTACTGATTCCGCAGCAGCCGATGCGCCAGAACTGGGGGTCAAGGGTGCTGGTAAGAAGTGGGTTACTGGCCTTACATCCAAATTAGTCACACCGAAAATGGAAATTCAATTCGCCGCGTGGAATGTACGAACAGGACATCACGTCGATCAAAGGGAAATCAGCAATGGAATTGTTGAAATGCAAAATATCAGTTGCTGCGCTGTCGGAACTACGCCTTACCGGATCCGGGACATTGACAATCGTCCTTCCAACAATCGACGAAACGATGACGCTTTACTATTTCGCTGGGAGAGACGAGAGGCTGGCATCGGTTTTATGGTCGATCGACGGGCTACCAGCCGCGTTATCGCATTCCAACCGATACCCGAGCGTTTGGCGGTTATAACCAACAGTGGAGCGATTAAGACCCATATCGTATCCGTTTATGCGCCAACCAAGGCCAGCATGGACGTGAATAAGGACAAATTTTACGATCAGCTTCAACAGACGCTGGATATGATACCTCAAAACGCATAATTCACTTCAATGCACATTAAGGTGAAGATCGAACCGGCCGGGAAGGAAACATGGGCATATTCGGCCACGGAGTAATTAACGATAACGGCTTACGCCTGCTTTCATTCGTATCGTCAAACAACTTAATCAACAGCGCTTTCCGCAATCCACTCAAACACCAACTCACCTGGAGAAATCCATCCGGCAAAGACTTGGCGATGTTAGACTACGTTTTGATCCACGCAAGATTCCGATCGACGCTCAAACACGTTCGTGCAATGCGTGGTCCCGATTGTGGATCGGACCATCATCTTGTTCGATTAAAGATGCGATTACAGAGGGCGAAGAAAATGGAGCCACCACCAGCCAAGAAGAATTGGGCATGCCTTCGGGACCCGGCCATTGGGCTTTATTCGTGTCGCTCGCAATACTGGACGATATCGATGTAGAAGAAAGGCAATTGTCAGAGTCTATTGTGGAGTGTGTAATGGAGCTGTGTCCACATAGCCGTAAACGGACACAACCATGGATCTCGGACAGCTGCCTGGACCTCGTCGATCAGCGGAAGCGATTGATTCACGTCGACTTTCAGCAATACCGAAGATTGAACAAAGAAGTTCGGCAGAAAATGAAATTGGAACGAGAATCGTACTGGAATAACTAACGTTGCGGCCGACATGGAAGAAGCGGTGTCGAGGCACGAATACCGGAGGCTGTACCCGACAATGTGGCGGTTAGGCGGCAAAACAACATTAACAAACGATAACATCAAAAAATCGGGTGGAGCTTTCGTGACTTCTCCCCATGAACGCCTGCAGTGGTGGAAAGAGTTCTTCCACCAGCTGTACAACCAAAATCTGCCGCAAGGTCCAGCACCCGAACCGTCGATTTTCGAACTGCCGACGAATCAGTTTCTCGATACCGAACTGACAATTATAGAGGTGAAGACAGCAATAAAATTGCTGAAAAATGGGAATGCGCCGGGAATAGATCAAGTAACCGCCGAGATGATTAAAGTCGGAGGTGATGTCTTATCACAACGACTTCATGTCCTCATAACACACATATGGCATTCGGATCGTGTCCCTTCGGCGTGGAAGAAAGCGATCGTTGTCCGAATTTTGAAGAAAGGCGACAGTTGGAACAGCAAGAATTATCGCGGTATTAGCCTTCTTTCGATAGTTGGCAAAGTATTTACGAAAATCATACAATCGAGGCTACTGAAGCAGCGAGAGCAAACGGGTCGGAAAGAACAAGCGGGATTTAGACCACATCGAGGATCAAATATTCGTGCTCTGTTAGCTAATGGAAGAAACAATTTGTTGCGGCAAACGAACCGTCGTCGTTTTCATCGATTTCAAATCCGCCTTCGATTGCATCAATTGGAACAGCTTGTGGAGTCTTGGAAACCGTACACTTGCTATTGAAAATCATCCAACTTCTCCAAGCGTCGTATGATATCTCATTCACCAGCGTTCGTATTCGAAGCGATTTATCCGAATAGTTCCCGATTCAAAAGGGTGTCCGACAAGGAGACGTCGCTTCGCACCTTCTCTTCAACGTTGTGATCGACGCGATTATGCGTAAAGCATTAGATGGACGACTCGGAGTTCGATACGACGACAACAATTTCATAAACGACTTCCGACGATAGTGCCATCTTCGCCGAAACGGATGCCGAAGCAACGGACATCTTATACGACATTTCCTGCATCGTCCAGTCATACGGGTTAAAAATCAATGCGGAAAAGACCAAAGTGCTCACAATGCATGGATCGAGGACCAGTGTTTAGCTCGATGGAACCAAAATCGAACAGCTTCCATGGTTCAAATATTTGGGATCATTGGTTTAGGAAACGTAAGTAGCATTGACGGCCGACGTTCACAGCCGCATCGGCCAGGCAACAACAACATTCGCCTCGCTGCATATGGAAACGAAAAAAATTTCCATCAAAACAAAAGTACGCCTTTACCGATTGCTGATCCTTCCGACTCTTCTTTATGGATCCGAAACGTGGACAAAGCTCAAACCGGACGTTAAGAAGCTGGAGGTCTTCCATCGCTGATCTGAGATCGCCTTCGAAACGAGACAGTTCGACAAAGATGCGATCGGCAGACACTGATCGAAGAAGAAATGCAAAAACGTCGACTACGGTGGTTTGGAAATGTTGGCCGAATGGATGATAACTGCTTGCTTGGTAAACTTCTCTGGCGAGACCGTCCCGCAGACTGGAGAATCCAGCCTTCGGCACTGAAGAAAACCTGGCTAAAGAATATCGAGGGCGACCTTAAGAACCAACGATTATCAGTTATCGAGGCGCGAGATGTCGCCAAAAATCGTCGAGAAAGGAAACGAATAGTGAATGGAGTTCGAGACCCAGCGGCACCGAGAGCAGCATATCCGTTGGGGACGTCCCGCTCGGACCACCAGCTAATGGATCAAAGAAAAAGAAGAATACAATGGAACAATATGATTATCTAAAAAATGTTTCGTTAAAAATTCTGTAGGTCTCACGGCTTCCAAGATAAAAGACAAACCATTTTTCACCACTCAAAACAAGATGGCGGCCGAACATTATCCCTTCGAATCCCGAAAACTCGGTTTTATACTCCCAACCAGCCCCCTACACAATGAAAAACAAAATTGCTGTTTTCATAAAATCACAGCGACTGTACCATTTGACTGGACTAATAAGTTCTGACACTATTCGAAATTATATAGAGTCTCGCCGTATTATTATACCTGCAAAGCTGATTACTTAGTTGTGTTAGAAAATTAATAAAAAAATAAATAAATTTGTGAAATAACATCAATATCAACCTGTAATTTTAGATTTATAGCTCTGACCGGCAGTTAAAAGCCCCCTTCTTTTTTTATGCAAAAGGAGTGGTCAAACTTCACCTAGAGAGATGTTCCTGTTATAACAGCAAATATTAATCATCCTCTTGCTCTCAATGGAAAAATAACGGCTATCGATAAATGCAATTACACAAAAATGGATTACAGTTACAAATTTTTACACCTTTGTGCAATAATATTAGGTAAGTTGTAGCAAAAAAAAAAAAATTAAAAAATTAATTAATAAATAAATAAATAAATTCATATTTCTTATATTCTCCTGTGTACTATTTTAAATAATTTTCCATAACCTAATTTGAATAATATTCAGATTATTAATGTCTTGTCTATTTTTTGATATTAGTCAAAAAAATTATTAAAATTTTTTTAATATTTTTGGATTGCAAAATTGAAATGCTTTAACCTCTTTCAATGTGGCGGGACTAGATTCATTAACACCGTTTGATTGAAACACTGTTCAGTGAAATAGATACAAAAGCAGTTTAACTACTTTCAACAAAACCAATTTGATTTATGTGCGATTGGTTCAGTTTGGCATTTTGAGAATGGCGGGTGCAGTGTTAATGTCAGTTTCTTTTTGTTATAAATTAATAATAATAAGCGAATTAAATAAAATAAAATATTTTTTATTTTTACTTTTTCTTTCTTTCATTTTTTTTTAAAAATAAAATAAAAGATTTGGTTAGAGATAAGGTCACTGTCTGCTGTACTATAAAAATGTTGAAATTCGATCCAGTTTTTTGAATATGTAATTAATTTTTTTTGTAGTTAAAAAAAATATGTAAAATTTATTTAGTAATAGATTATATTAAACAGTTAGAATTAAATAATTATAATAGAATTTTGGATGGGGAGTGTTAATCGGGGATAGAATCGGTGGCATAAGTCGTATATTATTAAAAATATGAGTGTGAGGTTTTTTTGTTTGTTTGGACAGAAACATCCTTAATTTTTGTCTTTTATTTTAATTTGTTAGAATTAAAATTTTTATTGTACCTCGTATCTCAAAAGTTTGCTGAGGATTTGAATTTTGGGGCATTTCTAACATATTACGTCATTTGTGAATGTCAACTCTGCACTATTCATTTCGACTGGATCATTCATACAGGAATACGTTTGTTCATTCCCAATTCTAATAAGGTCAATTGTCAATTGGTCAAGGTTAGGTAGGACAGGAATGCTTGAACGAATAGAAGCTAAAGGTACATGTACTACGGAATTGCGAAATAATCATTTAGAACGAGTGTAAGATGGCGCACAAAGGTGCCTTAGAGACACTCGATCGAACGCTGAAAGGTTTGCGCAATAATCAGAACCACTTTGGAGGTACAATGATTCTGGCCGGCGATTTTCGGCAAACGTCGATGAAAAAACGCTTGCGTAAAATCATCGGATATATGGAGATACGGGAAAACTCTAAGGGATACATTACACGTTCATGCAAGCGTCAATCAATTACATCAGTCATCGTTGATGGAAATCAAAATATTCAGATAAATACATTAGTCATCACTTTAGACGTTAGGTTTAAAATATGTCTCACATATGCCTCACTCCTGCGCAAACTTTTTGTCCTGTCTTACTTCTCCGGAGTGTATCCTGACTCTTGGAAACTAGCTCATGGTCAGCGCACTCCAAAAAAGGTGAAGCCAGCGACCCGGTGAACTACCGACCAGTAGCAATTACTTCTGTTCTCTCCACTCCTTGACAGAGTATGGGACCTTGCTCTGTTGACCAAACTCCAAGCTATTGATATAAGCTTAGTTCAAAAGAACTGAATTAAGAGCTTCCTTTATGGCCGTTCAGTCAAGGTAGCGCCATTTCGGCAAGAGTTCCTCAGGGGTCAATTCTATCAGCCGCACTTTTCCTAATGTTCAATAATGATCTGCCCTCAATCCCTTACAACCCACTTCACTGTTTCGCTGATGACGGTACTTTGCGTTTCTTTTACACCTTCGACAATATAGGAGAAGCACGTGCTAGACCTTGCCTTCACTATCGTGAACTGATGTCCACTGCGATCAACCGGGATATCAAATCGATTCTTGATTGGAACCGCGTGAATCGTGTGGAGTTTAACGTCACCAAAACGAAGTACAGGTTCATCTCCAACAAAAATAGCACCGATCTTCTTCCTATCTCAGTGGGGAAAGGATTCCAACAGCTGACTCAACTCCTAACATTCTTTAACTGAGGATATGCAATGAAATGATCACATATTCCAAATCGCTAAACAAGCCTAATAATGCCTTGGACTTCTCAAAAGATGCAAGTTCCTCCTCCAGCCAGCCGCCCTGGCTACAATCTACAAATCCTATATTGGGTTCCGCCTTGAATACAACTCGTATATCTGGGCAGGTGCCCTGAAAACCACCTTGGCTTGCTTCGACAATGTGCAAAATTGTGCGATCAAACTCATTGGTGATTACCCCTTTCACGCCTCTATAGATGTTTTAAGCCAGCGTAGGAATGTAGCAGCCCTCTCTATACTTTAGCACTATTACCATAGCGACTGCTTCACTGAAATTCAGATCCTCCCGCCTGCACGGCAATATTTTTCTCGCAACACAAGACTAGCTCGTTCGGCTCACCCCCATACCCTACAGCACCCTTTCGCGCATAATACCGTCTAGAAGTTTATGAATAGAACATTATTTCCGAGCTCGTATAACATCTTAGCCAAGGCGCGCACTGAAGTGGGGTGGCGCTAAAGTGGCGGTGGCACGGCGATTAAGTTACATGTGGTGTGGCAAAGTCGTGGCGGCGGGATGGCGTAATATAATGCGTACCGAAGCGGGAAGGCTAAATCCTACACAAAAACATTTATAGCGGTTATGCGAACGCCACATGTAGCAAAGTATAGCCCCTGGATTATTTATTGGCCACCGGTTAGCCTACAGCGTAAGAACCGGGTAGATGCGACCCGCGAACAGGTTGTGTTTACGCCAGTAAAGGCGTGTTTCTAGTGTTAATACCAAAGATTTTTTAAAATTTGAAAAATCTCACGTGAGATAAGGGGGAGAGAGAGGCCAGCCAAATTTCACAACATCTCACAAAACCGCAAAAATCACCTCACGTAAAATTAATGGACGACCACTTACAGTATTTGACATTTAAGCATTTTAAACATACCACCGAATGTTGGTAAATTATACTCTAATCCTTAAATCTCGGTGAAAAGTAACGCCCGATGATTTTTATGGCCCTAAATTTCTTTCTCTACAACTTTAGTTCTTACAAAAAAGTTGACCCGATTAACCCTTTGAAGGGTATTTAATTTTCTTTATTCAACATTTTTTCATCTACTTATACCAAACATTATTGCCGACTGTGGCCTTATGAGCTTCGTGTATCGCCAAAACATTTGCCAGGATTTGCATACAAATTGACGACAGATAGGATAGATGTATTTGATTTGTCAGTTACTCCTTCAATCAAACCCATATTCTAGGAGAGCTTGTAATCAGGGATTATGTCTAGAAAAAGGGAACTTTTAAATTTAGTTTCTTTCTATCAGTAAAGGCACAAACAGATTGGCGAATATTATCCTTATATACTATTACATACTATCATGACTAGTCCTGGCTTATTCACTTACATCTATATACAACGAATATAATCTAGTTTTGTATATAAACTTCCTTAAACTATAATTATTACTACAGTGTTATTAAAGTATTTGGATAGGATAGCTATATTAAAAAGGTTATGCAGGCACAATTTCTCCGCAAATTGTACAACTTAAGCCTAAACCAAATATGACGTAACGTAACGTAACTGAATGTAATCTGAAGTGCGAACATGAATTTTCATATAACATCGACTTTAATTGGTAAAATGTTCGTTTAATTCTCGAATGTTACGTAGGATGTCGTAAGAAAAGCATTTCATATTAGGTTCTACCTTTTCTTATATCTGCTATGCAACTCTCTCTTTCTGTTCACCGTACAGAAAGATTCAACGGCCGGCAGCTAAACTTGATAACTAATAACTTCTTCATCACAGCCTTCTGAACCACAAACAGTGAAACAATTTTTGCTGCACCATTTTTTATAGTATTCTCTTAAATATTTTTTTCTTCGCTGCCAAAATGTTGAATCCTTCTTCTTCTGCACGTCATTATATTTATCTTCCGAATTAGTTGGTCTAATAATTATTATATTGAACTGCTTTCAGAAATCGGACCTTTTTCATCCCTTTTGTCCCTCGAAACACGGTTATGGCCGGCAAACGGTGTTCCCAAAATCGGAAAATGGTAATCAACAAGAATATTCATCTCATAAATTAGCAACAAAAGAATCTCTTTTAAAATCGGCTTCCCTTTAGCAATATCTAAGGCCTTTATGGATGGCATTGAGCCTTTATATACATCGCCAGTAGATTATATCGCCAATGCACGATTCTTCGTACTCGATCACGATCAGCCTCGAAGGCGTGCTTTCAATAATAATAATGCGCTTTCATAACTTTCACCGCATTTCTTTAACAAATTCGTTGCAAATGTGTGATAACGTAACCTAGAACGTAAACTGGCAATAGAATTACTCATTAAAGGCATATTGGTTATTGTTGTTCAGTTGATGTGATTTATTTTAGAAGAAACTAAGAGAATAGCTTAAAACAGAGTCCGAGGTAGAAGCTTTGTGGAAGGAAGCCCTACGTTTCCAATGATAAGGCATTATACAACTGGATGCTCCCGGTAGATTAGATCGTTGAACGATATGCCAACTATCTTGTAGCCCTCGTCCCGATAACTTTACATCAAGGTGCTTGGAAGGCTGTAGTCCATCTCACCTATACCATTCGTCCTCCTGCTTTCCCCTGGGGATTTCCCAGCTTGCATTCAGAGTTAGATAACATCGTCTCCACTTGAAGGTCGCAGTAGGAGATTGTGAGTGAAGTGTGGGAGGTGCCATCAGGTTCTCATCAGGTACTCTCCATAAGACGCCAAAATAGATCGTTTACAAATCTTTAAAATATAAAGTAAAATGTTATTAAGACAGGTTATTTATACTGAAAAATAAAATAAAAATTTCATATGCACTTTCATTTATTTAAGAGAAAATGTGAGTTGATTGAAGAATTCTCGTCAACAGGTTGAAAAACACTTAAACATGTCCGAATTCATTCAGTCCGCGTAATCATCTACCTAATCATAAGTGACTTGATACCGAGTTTCGCTCTGAGGAGAAATCTTTATTATTTTTATTCAAGTTTTTCGCATTAAAATTTGCACATTCAATGACCCCGCTTCACTACCGCTTCGGCGTACATTGAATGGGAAAGAAAACCAGTGAGAAAATTATGAATGTTTTTCATAAACACAATAATGGTACAAATTTTTTAATTGCAAATTTATTTTAATTTTTTGAGGAGAAATACTATAAATAGGAGTGAGATGGTACATTTGGTAGGACGAGGATTCTTACAATCTAAATAGTACAGACCGAGGAAGTCAACAGGGATATTCATTTTCTTTCATAGGATTGTTTGATAATATAAAGGCGTATACGGTTTCCTTAATCAGTTTAATATGTTGCGTATTTAGAACTTCATCATTTAATTTAATTTTATATGATGGAAATTGTATATTGACATTGCCGTTTAGGACATCTGAAGTGAGGCATAGCAAAAGCATCAGATCTAAAACTTTGATCCTGTCTGAGTACGATATTAGTGCGGGTCATGGAGATGTCTTAGCGCAAATAGATTTTTTTTGAACTGATTCAATTCTATTACTATTTACTTGAAATATAAGATCCCTGATAGAGCAAGTGACTTCCAGGATTGGGTGGAGTAGGGAACGGAAAAGGGCTTTGTAACCTAAACGTTGCTATCTCTTTATAAAGACCAATAGTTTGTTGGCCCTGCTAGCATGGAAATCAGATATAAATGTATTGAATAGGAGCGAACCTAGATGACTGCCTTGGGGAACACCGGAAGTTACTCCGATTTCGTTTGATAAAAAACTCCTGAAATCCTGAGTTTTTACGTTAAGATACGATTTTAACAATTCCAAGGCAGCCCGTGATAATTCAAATTTTGAAAGACGTAGCCCAAGTCTGTCTGGTCGAAGGCCCTTTTCTAAATGTGTGTTGTTGCTCGTTTAGCATTGGATCTTGAAAACAGAAATCTTGTAGTCTAGTCCTAGTCCTAGGACTAAGAATTCCAGAATTGATGATACGAATGGCGATTCCTCTGAAGTTGTACACCAGGTGATTATCACTTTAGAGGTCGTACATTCGTTATGTGAGGCGCTTAAGGTGGGGGGACGAGCCCAATCTCACCCAATCTCGCCGGGTGGAGAGAGGGGCCATGTAATTTTTGTTCTCAAAAAACAGTGGTAAATTGTGAGAGAACTGGGTTAAATTAAGTAAAACATATTTCTCTACTAAAGACTCCCATTCACTTACAGGCCGCCGGCAGGCCTTGCCCTTTCAGACGATGTCAGAAGGCACGGCCCGATGAAGGCCGCATATTACTCAGTCTGATTGAGAGATGGGGTATCAGAATAGTCAGGCCTATGAGAGGATCCAGAGAGGATAGACTAATATGATCGGGCTAGTCCCTTCCAAGTAAGTTTGGCATGAAGCTACGTCGTTCAATGTAGGAGTGGCGTGGCTCCGTATTTTGAAGTATTGAAGGATGATTTGCTTTGGAGTCGCATTTTGTCGTAACTTTCTCTGTGGGGGCGGAGCGGCCAAAGAAGTGCACTATAATTGTGGTGTAAATATTTTTCAAACCGATCATTATGTTGACGACTGAGAAAGATAGATTATTTATGAGCATATGCGTGGGATTTGGGGCAGACCACTTCACTGAACCAATCAGCAATCACTGTTCGAGATTTCTTTAGGTCACGAAGAGTGATTTATTTATTATGTTTTCACTTATAGTGTTTATAGTTGCGGGAGGCCTATACCTAACGGAGAATTATTCTGAAGCTGGGAAGGTATGTATATAGGTAAGAGCGGCAGTTTCAATCCCAGCAAGAGCCTGGAACATGATTGGCGTTGGAGTTATACTGGCCGAGCCTAATGCCTGGATGTCCGCTTGGCTATCTCATTACCGAATTACTTTAGCTCCTGACTTTGGGTATGACTGTATTGCTAGGCAAGCTTAAAAGATTGCTAAAATTTCTGCCTGGAAAACGTTGGCGAAGCTAGTAAGCTAGGTTAGTAAGGCTACCTGTCCTGTCCTGTCCCGGCTTCAAATTCAAACGTAAAGTTCATCGACATCTCCTCGAGTATCTCCACTAGCTCTAACCGTTTCTATTCTCTTCTATCTTTCAAACTAAGCTTACTACTAGACATTGCACCATGTCAAATTGGTAGTATAAAGGGAGACTCTAAGCTTAGTTTTTCACATTCCTCTTGAGTAGGAGCCCCGATATTGAGGTTTTTGTCCAAATGAAATTTTGCGACCATATAGTCTGCAGGCACTACTACTATTTCCTGTGGTAGAGACCGCAGTATACTCTGCTGTCCCCTAGGTTTTCTCGACCTAGCAAGTCCATTCACACTAAAGTTAAGCCGGACTTACATGAGGCAGTGCATTTGTCCCTTACACCATGATAAATTGAACTGTGGCCTCAGTTGTTTGAAATATTGCAGTTCAAAAATAATGCTCGACTGATAGATAAGCGTGTATCTAGATAAATGATCGTTTGATTGCAAATACGAGCTGCAGAGATCTTTCGGGAGTAAAGTATCAAATTTGAACTGAGTCGTACTGCACTGGCTAAAAAGAAAAAAGAGGCATCTCTGACAAATCCATTTTATAATCGTGTCCAACGCTACCTCACACAGCCGGAGTGCTATGCAGGACGCATGCTGGTTGATGTATAAATCAGATAGCAGCAAGTCGACAATTATCTACAATGACCGGCTCCGTCGGCGATGCACGCACATATGGCCCCTATGATTCCGAAGCAAGACTTGAAGAGTATGAATCTGTAATATTCTTTGTTAAGAGCTCTCCAATATAAGGCGGAGCTATTTCGAGTTGACGGATAGCCGCACTCGATGGGCCATGCGCTAATCTTTCCATGACCATCGCCATAATCTCACTGAGTGACTGTGTGGGGGAATTTTTCAGATACTAATATTACCATGCCGCACAGTGGGGGAAAGAACCGAAATCCTGGCCAAAAGTCGAATTATGAACTTTTGATTTGAAGCCTATGGTTGGTAGGGATCGTTTAGGGACTGACCTTTCTACACAAAACCGTTAGGCCGAGCCCCCTGCTACTTGTGGTTGTCGAAATATTTCAGTCTCAAGTTGACCTCCGACGACAGATTTTCGACGACGCGCGCGTGAACGGATGGCAGTGAAAAGTTTACATTTGTATAACTTGAAAGTTTTCATCAAAAAAGAAAGTCGAAAAAATGGATGCGGTTCCTGGAGGTATGTAGAATATTACGATTATTTTACTTTTCCAAAAAAAAACGTTGCTCTGTTTGTTTATTACATATAATTATACATCGAAAAAGTGACTACTCTTTTGAAATAAAGCTGATGATATGTATACCAAAAGTACCAAATCCCGCTGAATCCCGCGTTCATTCTGCGATGAGCTTGAAGTATAAACTATTATGAACTCATTGTGCAAAAATCAGCTCCTAATTTTGCCTAGCCTTGATGTGAGGTATTTTTTCACATAGCGCGTTTTCTTGTTTTTTAGCCTTTTGGGGAGCTCCCTGGCCCCCTTAGAGGCAAGGTAGGATTTTTCTGGTATTTTTTCCTAATAGTAGGGACTGTTACGCAAATTTTAAGGGGTCATAGAGCCCCCTACGATTTTTTTTGAGGCCGTGGGAGGCAAAAGTAAGGTAAATTTTAGTGCATTTTATGATGCACCTATAAATCGATGTGAACTATGTGATGTGCCATTTTTTTAAATAATTTGGATTTCGGATTCGTAATCAGCGACCTTGAAAATCCGCAGATACCAATTTTTGTCAAGGTCTGACACCTTTTTAACATCCATGTCCGCCATATTGGATCGGCCATTTTGGTTACAATAATTTGGCTTTCGGATTCGTAATCAGCGACCTTCAAAACCCCTGTATGCCAATTTGTATTCCCATCAGAAGTCATTTGAGGTTTTGGCCACGATTTCGGTCTTTTCCCCCACTGTGTGCCGTCTAGATAGGTAACGACCTTAATTCCATGTTTTCTAGTGTTTTTAGGATCTTGTCAATCGCTATGAGCCATATCACGGGCGAGAGGACTACACCTTAAGCTGTGTAGCGGCGGCATATCGACTTAATCACTCGGCTATTGCTCTAGCTGCTGTGGATGATTCTAGTTTCAAGCAATGGCAGGAGTCAAAGACTAATTCCATTATAGATCCCGACTTCCGATAGGGCCTCCTGGATAGCCACGGTGCTGATGTTGGTAAAAGCTCCTCCTTTATCTAGGAAAGCTGGTAGGGCAATTAGTTTGTACTATTGGCAGTATTCCACGATGCGTCCTTCTTCGTGAAGCGCATTGTCCGCCGATCTGCGTTTTCAGCAGCCATTCTAATATGTATAGTCTTCTCCACACCATAAGGAAGGTATAGGTCGGAGGTATAGGTTTAGCAAGCGTTCTAGGGTCTTTAGGGCGAACAATTGTGTTGAATTGTGTATATTCTAATCCCAATTCGGCATTGTACAATTAATTATTTGATTACATAAAAATCTAGTATTTTTGTCTAGCATTGGTCATTATATGTTTGGACCCCACCCTGAGTTTGGTTTTAAAGTAGTTGGTGACAGTTTCATTGGGCTTCGTTAATTTTTCACTACCGTACCGTACTTTGCCAAAACCAAAGTGTGTGATCATTTGTGATCCTATGATTTATTTATGGTATACGAAGGCGACGTAATGTTCTTCTTGCACTATCTTCTCCATGTATCGAAGGAATCTTCCTAATACCGAATTATGCAACTGGTTTTCACCTACATATAAAAAAATAAAAATAAACATAATTTGTCGTTCAACATCCCGTTTTCCCTTATTTAACCCATAATACTGTCAACGTAATCGCCTTAAAACATTTCTCACCATTCGCAGCTGTTAACCTAATTCGGAGAAATTTTTTCTTAATACCTGGAGACTACCTTGGAGGTAAAATAACATACTTAAATACCAGTACTGAGACCTTCGATCGAACATTGAACATACTGCCCTAATTTTTCATGCCTGGACCTGTTTTCATTTCCCTCCGAAAAAATCGAGTTCATTTAAACAATATTACCGAAATGTTTGTTCATTTTGGTTTTGTTACTTTTGTTATTTACTAACGAAAACTCGAAATTTTCCAAACAGACTGTAATAATTTAAATTAGGTCCAATTCTCTTTGCAGCCTTAAGCTTAGGAAATGTCGCCAGCCCAGTATTCCAGAACCACAAGACGAAAGAGTGGACGAACCTAGACAATATCACCTTCTCCTTCGACTGTACGCAACGATCGGTTGGATTCTATGCAGACATCGAGTATAACTGTCAGGTGAGAGAGAGAAACTGTAGCTTTGTATTAGGTATGCGTGTATGATCATACTGTTAGGCGTTGAGGTAGGTCACGGAGAATTTGAATGAAAAAAGCTTCTGAAAAGCTGCGATTGCTTTCATCTCACGATCGAAACTGTTATACTCAAGATCGAACTCCTGGTTTTATGCAATTTTATAAAACTAAAAAAGTGCCAAAATGATTGCAGTATAATTTTAAAATTTATAAATAATTTCAGGGTTTATTTTTGTAAGAAAACCGTTTAATAATCTAACAAAAAACATTTTCTGTATTTTTAGATTTTTCATATGTGTGATGAAGAAGGTAACAGAATTCCTCACTTATGCGCAAACGAGACTTCCTTCAATCAGGAGTATCGAATTTGTGATTGGGACTATAATTTCAATTGTACAGAATCAGCGGTAATTGTTTAAAATATTTTTTTTTTTTTAATATTATACATATGTATTGTATTTTTACAAAATTTTTCATTTCAGAAATGGTTTTACCTCAATGAGCTCACATATGCCACAGAACCTCCTGAAGATGAAGACTATTAATTTAAATATTGTAATTAAAAATATTTTTAAATTAAATTTGTTGAGATTTTGTTAAGAATGAAAGAAAATGAAAAAAAAAAAAGAAACGATTTGCCACAGACAAAATGGATGGTTGTGTTTGTTGATTTATTATACGTTTTTTGACAAAAAATATTTGGTTATTCAATAAGCGTGATAGGATTTGAAATTCGAAAAGAGCAACAAAGATTTATGTGGTAGGTAATAATAGGAAGTACATACATACATATATCCAAATCCGACTTATTAGCATCTCTACTCTGATTGAATTTTACTCTACTCGACATTGATTTGCAGCTACTCGTCCTCGTCCCATTTAATGGATGGGAAATTACTTCAGGACTCGTTAAATTGTCTCAAAGAGCTCGTTGTCAATGAATCCACTAGCCCTGAAAATATATCCATTGGACCTTAGAACTGCACTTTGCATTTTGCTAAACCTCTGCCTAAGTTTTTGCTATATAACACTCCTTCAGAGTTTGTCCTGACTCTAAACAATTAGTCAATTCTTAGCCCATACCGAGAAAACTTGACACAAACAACCATGTGGATTCAAGACAGAGAGAAATACATACAAATTTTGTTGCGGTAAAAAAGCTCTTCTTTGGTGTGAGGTGTAAACGGGTTTTCGTAGATTTGAATTTATATTCCATCCCGAGTAAAAATGAGACTCTCTTGTACTTAGCCTGAAACAGGCACACAACGTCATTTTGGCTGCATGGCACCCGAAACAGCCCTGAATAAAACTAGCACTGCCCGCATTTAGCGTGAAACACGGCACGGTACCTCTAAGTAAAAAAAAGACACCCGTTCTTAGCCTGCAACAGGCACGGACAGCATCGAAACCCACAACAAACACGGCACGTCTGAGTAAAAATTTTATTTCTTTACAGGCATGAAAGTAATAGTCCAAACCAAGCACGTTACGCTTACATTTTTTATACTGTAGTAGGCCGGTTCTCGTTCGATTACGTAGGTCAAACAGCATTGGATGTGGTTAGTATTTAGTTGGGGGACCACTTGGTAAAGCGATACTCGCGTTTGGAATGGTGTATTACGAATACATTCATATCTGTAATAGAGGCCTGCATCCCTCCGGCGGTATAGGTCTAACTACGACTGTATACAGCCAGTACCGGAATCGGGGCTTAGTTGACTTCAATCGTTCTTTGGCATTGGAAGAAAGCTATTTTGCCCTTATTGGCTCTCTCCAATAGATCCGGCCTCCACGTTAATTTCCTACGCAGTATGAGATCCAAAAATTTCGCATCCTCCATAAGCTGCAATCTTGGATTGCAGAGTCTAAGAAAGGAAAAACGGGAAGTCCATGCTTCTCTGTAAGAGCACTGCTTGAGTCTTAGCTGGGTTAACGCCTAGAACATTTGTTGCAGTCCCATATACAAGAGTACCCAATGCTCGTTGCATTATATCTCTTATTTTTTTGTAATAAGAAGTTAATATTGTCGGTAAAAAATTTAATTTTAAAAATCGTACCAGGAATTTAATTTTGCCTAATAACCGACATTTGTAATTTAAGCCTGAAGATGACTTTAAAAAAGTCGAAACGTCGCTGTAATTGACATGAAATAAAATAAAACAGCAAACACCAAAAAACTAGTCGGTTATTAGGCAAAATTAAATTCCTGGTACGATTTTTAAAATTAAATATCTCTTATTGTTGAGATGTACTTGCTGGTGGGCGAGGAGAAAGGATGTGAGCCATATAGGTCTCAAATCCTATGGATTGTGATAAGTGCTTTTACCCACTTTCGGAATGAAAGCCACCTTCACTTCTTCCAAGATGTTGGAATGTAGCTTAGGCGAAGGGAACTCCTATAGATGGTTGCCAGCCAGTCCAGGATTAGGACACTGACTTCCTGAACTTCAATAGGATAAATTCCCCTCATTGATTTTGAGGCCTACTTGAACCATTATGCCTATTCGATTTGAAAATCTACTGAGACTATCACACACTTGTTTTCTCTCTCATCTATATAGTGCTCTTTTAGCAACACTTAATACATTGCGATTGAAAGGGCCGCTACAGGTAAAGTGATATCAAAAAACCAAAAAGCTCTGCTAACCTGGACTTTTGTTGATAAGGTTGCCACGTCCTCTGCCCATTCCTATTGTGATTGATGAACTTTTCGAGAAAATAACCTTATCAGGACTCAGATCGCAAGGCTACATTATTGGCATAGTTCTAAGGTTCAGCCCAGGTGTGGTCAAGTTATCTCTAACCTAACTTATCGCAAGCAACCTTTAGTCCGATGAGTCACAACTAATGTATCAGCACGGAACTATGCATAATGTTGACAAAACAAAACTTCTCCATTAACGGCAAGGAGGCATCCGAGTCTAACGGCTTTTTTAATGCTGGGGATTGAATTCGTTGTACTAAGTACTTCAGGTTTTTAAAGTTGAGGTGTTAGCCGTATATGAATATGCCGGAGTCTGCACCTCTACAAATGGTTTCACAATCATGATCCATTCAGACAGTCAAACCGCTCTTTATAAAGGCACGTATCAAGGCAGTAAGCTACCAAAATTAGATCCGAATCTGAATAGATTTGTGGCATAGTGACGTCACGTAAGGTCCGAAAAGCAAACTTTATATGATGTAGTACTCGCGCGGCTTTTGGTTCCTATGGCCCTTTATTTAAGCCTTACTGAAGAAAAACAAAAAAAAAACTGCTCAAAATGCAGGCCACGGAGTATCATACTTATTGGATAGTCCACATTCTAGGAACCTTGGTTAAACAGTGTTTTTAAGTAGAAGTAGTAGTAGTTTGGCTTTTTTGCGCCCGGTGTCATATGCCATATAGGCCCCCATCAGCGGTTCATTTTTTGATCGCTGTGACGAACAATGTAAAAAGACACAAATACTCTGTGGAGTTCCTTTAATATAAGAAAATGAAGGCAAACACTTCTTCACTTTTTTCTGAAATTGCGCCCGGTGCATATGCACCATTTGCACGTATGAAAGCGCCGCGCTGCCTTTGTCCAATCAGGATATGCTTCGATTTGATCTTTCTTTTCTGCAGACTTTGCTGGCGCTTTAGCTCCACAAATTCACATCCACTCCACAAACTCTCCTGCTAATGCTGTTTTTCGGGGTTAGCTGCACTTGCCTAACTATTTTCAGTACAATCCTGGGCTCCGAAAATCTATAGTACTGTACACTCGAATCTCAATAGTAGAGGTTTTTATGTCGTTCTCCAAGCCTTCATATTTCAAGACATATTAGGTGGCCCCTGCACTGCATGTATACTACTGTAGAATAGAAAGAAAAACACTCCGCCTTAACAGCCTTCCCGGATATAGAAGAAGTTTTCAACAGCTTCAGAACAGAGACGGCCCAGGTATTTCCCGCCGAAATAGGGATCTATGACTAATACGAATTACTTCAATTCAAGAACTATGCCACCGTGCCAGCCAAGAAAGGATCGATGACGAAATCTGGCGAACGAAATGGAATTGGATTGGTGACACCCCGCAGACGACATTTTTTTTAGGAAATGCTGAATACGCTGATAAGTTGACAATAAAACTGATATAAGTAAACAAATTTTTACAACACCGTAAAAAAACCAAATAACAATATTAAGTGCGTTAATACCCCAAAGGCTTATTTTTATTGCATTTTATAAATTCAAACTTGGTCGATCTTGTTAACATATGAGAATTATCTTAAGCTGCTGATGATTCTGTAGTTGTCGTAGTCGAAGCCTGTGTTCTAGCGTTACCTTGTACGGCGGCAATTTGAATCTTTGTCAATCCCCTTATATGAATTGGATGGACACAATCCCCTAAAATACAAAATTAAATAAACAAAACAAAATGTGTATATTGTAAAAATTGATTGTAATTGAAATAATACAAACCAGCACTAGAGTTCAAATCCATAGCAACATCTCTCTCGGGAGAAAATCCCTCAACGGACTGGAAATTTGTGGTGAAAAGAAAAGTGCTACTAAAACGCATTTTTAATTTATTTTATTTAAATAATTTTACCATAAATCCCAAAACAGCAGCAATAAACATGCAAACTAGAATGTTCCTCATGATTTTGTGTTGTGGAGTTGGTGGTAGCTAAAACGAGAGTTAACTAATGAATTTACACACAATATGCGAGCCTTAAATACTGGAATCTTCTACTGGATTGGTCTGCGTGGAGTTTTTGAGTAGTTTATTTTAATTTTTGTTATTTCCGCGGTTTTATTACCCTATAACTATGACGAACAGTCGCAGTCACACTTAGTTAGGTACTGATTTTTGGGAGTTGAATTTGCACCTATTTAAGGCGATGGGGTTTTTTCTTTTAATTTTGTGATATTTCCACAGTAATATAAAATAACTAGTTAGTAGACTTTTGTTGCATCATAATTGGTGAACTTGTAGTACTATGTGTAAACCTTGAACGGTGATTTGACATATCTGGTTTACAGATCGATCACCAGATCATCAATCAATGAGTGGCGTTTCTTCTTCGTCTAGCTTGATATTTCTTAGCGAATTTCATATTGACTCCTCCATTACCCTTCTGTAACTCTTGCCATTGCTCTACCATTTGTGACGTTTATTTTAATTAGACCCTGCTCAAGATCTTCCCATTATCTTTATTTACTGTCTCCAGTCGGTCTTATTATTTGACCGATCCGACGATGCTGCCAAATTGTCTTTTTTGTATCCCTTTTCATCCCTTTGCAATTGTTCTATTGCTTAGACTCCTCTAATTATCCTACAACCAATGTAGTCCTGGTACACCAGATTCTCTCCTAGCCTCCGCGAGGCAGTAGCACACATGGCTTGGTTTCTTCCACACAAAGAGGACAGGTTTCATTCTCATCAGTATTCTCATTGTTTTTAGGTGATACTTGAATCTTCCATGGCCTACGGTTAGTGCAACAACTAATTAAGTAATTAATCCTCGTTGCGTGCTCAGGATCTCTACTTCCTCCAACATTTTCCAGCCTTTTACCACATTAGCCTGATTACTTGAGGACATAGCATCTCACCTTTACTGGGGACTCTCGAAGACCTGATTCTTGATGTGGTTTATTAAAAACCCTCTACCAATGGCAGATCATGATTCTAGAACCCAGAGCTCGGAAGTCAACTTTTGCTTAGCCAGGTTGTGCGTCATCTTGTTCCCATAGATACCATGAGCTCCCTGATTCGTTTGATAGTTCTCAGGATTTTCATGCTCAAATACGTTAGATGCCATACAATGACGAGACTGCTGCTATCTTCACTAGTTGTGGGTACACGGACGGAAGCTCAGCGGCACTTCCATCGCTGGGAGTCAGTGCAATACAAAGGCACCACTTCTACTCACGTATGCCATTCTTTGTACCCTGTCCAGGCTCCTTTCAACAAGTTTTTATGAGGC
The DNA here is from genome assembly GCA_949987705.1 of Thereva unica. Lineage (NCBI taxonomy): Eukaryota > Metazoa > Arthropoda > Insecta > Diptera > Therevidae > Thereva > Thereva unica. Next base: position 125,112,784 of record OX465282.1, read on the forward strand.
TGAAATTCACAAGGACCCATTCATGTCCAGTTTGCTGACTTCAGTGAGATACTCCACCTTCTATACACTTTCTTCTTCTTTCAATGTGGTATGTGAGTATCCTCGTCGGAGCTTGGACCTGTTGTAATCCTAGCAGCCTATATTTCTTAGATATGTATACCAGACTGCTCTTGAACAGGCAGTCTACCTACAGATTGGTCGCTCAGACTGTCCTTGCTATCGCTGCACACGGAAAGAAATCGCTGATTTGCTCGCTTTGTTCAAAGTCGCAAGTGACTCCAGTGCTTTTCATAATCCGATGATGGGTGCCCCAAACAGACGATCCCAGAACGATTGAAACACTGCTAGGGCACAATCGAGATAAGCTATGACCGCCTTGGACCCTCACACGGATGACCCGATTGAGAGTGCCTAGCTAGCTTAGACTGGACGCCTGGCAGTTAAATAAAATAATAATTGTCTTTCATAATTTTTTATATAGAGTGTATTTTTCTTTTTTTTTATGTGAAAGAGTCTAAGCTTAGGTGTCACCCTTTATACTATCAGCATGTCATGTCTAGTTCTAGTAATAAGCTTCTTCTTTATCTTCTTTTCTTTGATCCGTTAGCTGGCTGTCCGAGCCGGACGCCACACCAACGTATTCGCTGCTGTCGATGCGGCTGGGTCTCGAAGTCCATTCACTATTCGTTTCCATTCTTGACGATTTCGACGTCTCGAGCCCCAATAACTGATAATCGTTGATCATCGTCCAAACCACCGTAGTCGACGTTTTTGTATTTCTTCTTCGATCAGTGTCTGCTGATCCCAGGCGATCGCGTCATAGTAACGCCGAGAATCTGCCTGAAGCATCGTATTTGGGAGACATCGATCTTGTTGACGTCCAGCTTGAGCAGTGTCCACGTTTTCAATCCATAAAGAAGAATCGGAAGGATCAACGCACGGTAAAGGCGTTCTTTCGTTTTGATGGCAATATTTGTTCGTTTCCATATGCACCACTTGAGCGGGCCAATGCAGCTGTCGCCTGACCGAAGCGGATGTGAACGACGGACATCGATGCCACTTTCGTTTCCTCAACCAATCATCCCAAATATTTGCTGACGGAGTGCGCATATATTTTATCAATGCATCCTCGATGTGGCCTAAATCCCGCTTGTTCTTTCCGGCTCGTTTGCTCTCGATGTTTCTGTAGCCTCGATTGTAGGATTTTCGTAAATACTTCCGACGATCGAAAGGAGGCTAATATCGCAATAGTGCTTGCTTTCCCGACTGTCGCCTTTCTTTCAACGATCGCTTTTTTCCACGACAACGGGACACGATCTGAATGCCATATGGGTGTTATGAGGACATGGAGTTGTAATAAGACATCACATCTGGCTTTGATCACCTCCACGGTTACTTGATCTATTCCCAGCGTTTTTATTGTCGTATTGCAATTTTCAGGGATTTTATCACCTCGATAATTGTCGGTTCGGTATTTAGAAACTGATTCGTCGGCTGTTCGATAATCGGATGCCTATCTTAGTCAGAGTGCCCTCACGCGGGCCACGCCAGCCTCACCACCATGATAAAGGTGTAGATACATCGATGAGGAGGTCCTCTGGTTTAAATGTTTTGTAACTCTGCATTACGTATTGCGGTGTAGAGAACTTCTTTCCCTGACACTGATGTGCAACGTGAGGAGGCTTCACATAATGTCTATGGTTACAGTAGCAAACGTGGTTGTTGCTCCTGAAACTCTACCGCAGGCAATAAGTAATAGTTTTTGCCAGTGTACCTCTACAGCTTTATTCCACCTCTCTACACTAGGCAAGCGCAGTGAATAAGTGGCTAGCCCGGATCGGGTAGACCCAATGCATCAAGTAAGATGAGAGCTCCGAGCTCTGCAACTTTATTTAATTCGATTGTTGTGCAGAAGATTGATTTCAAGCAATGTTCCGGAACCCCCAGTGTATCTTGGTAACACTTCCCAACAGTATCGGGCAAGTTATTTTTTTTCTTTAATGCCTTGAGCCTCAGAAAGTACCTTCGGCAATAACTCTTCAATCAAAATTCAGAATGACGTGAATGAACAAAGTACCCTTGCAAAATTCAGTTCTGATAAAAATCTGTATTTGATCGAATAAGAAGAGATAGCTCTAGGCTTGGTTTCTAAATTTAATCTGTAACCCACAGCCTTTCAGTTGATTTGCCACCTCTTCAACAAAATGTTTTCTACTCTACCACTTCTGGATCTGTAAGTCATATCAACTGATCTCGTTTTTAATTGACATCTGAATAGAATAGTTAAGGAAATTTTATTACGACAAATTCTATTTAAAACTCGTATAATCAATAGTAATAAAAGAGGAGTCTACTTAACCATAAGCCATTATGTATTAAATTGAATACAAAGTAAGTCCAACAAGTAAGACTTGATGCTCAGCTAAATTTTTCAATCTGCACTTTTTACATTTAGTTTTCACTTTCTTGTAGAGCATCAAACAATCTTCTAGCAAATAATACTACACGAAACGGTATCACACCAGTAAAAGTAAACAGTTCAGCGAAGACGTCATTTAAGATATCACATGTGGTGCAGTTCAATTCCCCTGACTTTCTCACATAAATCGTCAGATGCTGTCGCTTGCACGGTATTAAAGGTGAAAACTCGTATGTAAATGACGGATTTGCAGCGAAGTTTGGGGAACATACAAAAAATAATAAATTTTCGGATACTCCACAGATGGAATGTTATATGTAGGTATGACGTTAGACAGGTAATAAACTAGCCCTTAAACTTACCTTTGTGGCATTTTTATAGCACTTTTACTTTCGGAACGAAAAGAGATAAGATCGAGGTGTTCTCGTGATCCCATCTAAATGGCATGATTTTTTTGGGATAGTTTTGGATTACGTAAGTGAGTATCACACGGTAGAATGGATAGTTTCTTGTAAAAAGCAAATTTTGATTGTTATTTACGGAATTTGCGAGTTTTTATTGACTGTTTAAAAGACCTAGCGACGACTCGGTCTAGGGCTCCCAACATTTGGCAGCATTCTTGCGAGTGCTGCACAAATCACAGACGCTTTGTCTGCCGTGCCCTCCAAGTGCGCTTTGAATTTTAGCCTTCGGTCGATCATCATTCCCAGGTACCTCAGAGCGGGCTCTGATCTGTTCCCCTTACCTTTATCCTTACGGACATTAGTCTTCTCCGCTTGCTGATCAACACTGCTTCCGGCTCGTGCTCAGCAAACTTCAACCCAGCGTGTTCTAGCCACGCTTTTACTTCCCAGATGGCTTCGTTCGCATACAATTCGATGTCATCTGGGCGTTTTCGTACGAAAACTACCCCAATGTGATCTGCGAACCCGATCGCTACGGCTTCCTTTGGAAGACGAAGCTCCAAAACGTCATTGTACATTGCGATCCATAGGAAGGGCCCAGGACGAAACCCTGTGGAAAACCGCATGTTGTACCGAACACCTTCGGACCATCTTCCGAATCACAATGGGTCGACCTACCTTGAGCGTAGTCGGCCACTTCTCGCACTAGGTACTTTGGTGTGCTTAGCTTGATCAACGCCTCAACTATTTTGCTCCACTTCGCTGAGTTGAAAGCATTTTCTACTCGAGGGTTAGCAGTGTACAGCTACCATGATCATTGATAATCAGTCGTCGAACCTGCCTTTCTGAAGCCGATTTGCTTGTCCGACAGGCCACCTACCTGTTCCTGTTACAGATCACCTACTTGAAAAGTTTGTCTATGAAACTAAGGAGGCATATCAGTCTATAGGACGATGGGTCCACTAAAGGCTTGTTCGGCTTCGGTAAGAGCACAAGTTTTTGCTGTTTTCATCGCTCCGAGAAGATCCCCTGTCAGGTACGCTGTAAAGACTTCAGCTAACCTGTCTTTTTTTTTTATGTGACACACTAGAGACTTAGGGAAGGCCCCTTTGTACTGTCGACCATGTATTTTATTTTGAAATGTCGAACAGCAGCTCTAGTCGGAAGATAGAGAGAGAAGTGAAGGAAAGAACTGTCACAACCTAGCTGCGGTATTTTTTTATTTTCACCTACTCCCAACCATTTGCGACTCTGACATCGGGGTATCGAGAACAACTCGCTGGAGTGTTATGCCTCCTGAAACGAGTTGAATCTCATCAACCAACCGATGACATGCGCTTGGTGGATCGGGGAACCACTAGTGAAGGCTATGACAGGAGGAATCAGGAATGCAAAGATGGAAGAAGAAAGAAGGAATGTTATGTAGGTGGGAAATTGGGAAAGGCTAGGACCGTGGCACCGCCGGGAATCGAACCCGGGACCTCTGGGATAGTAGTCAGGCGCCTTACCCCTAGACTACCGAGACTGTCTGGCGCTTTCGTAGCTGCTAGCTTCGCCGCTTTATCTGGTATGGCATCCATGCCAGGGGCCTTATTGATGGCTACATTTTTTTGCGAACTCCAGGATCTCATCTGCTGTTACCGTTTCTGGGTCCCCTGACGGGTGGGTAGATCGACGGTGTGTACGTTCTGTGGAAACAAGGCGTACCCTAAACTCTGGAGCAGCGGACATGTGATGCGCGGAGAGCGCTTGCCCTTGACCGCTGACATAACCATTTTATAGGATCCGCCCCAGGGTGTCCGCCGCTAGAGCGGGGGCTGCTTCCAGCCATGGAAGAGCGCTCCTTTTTGGCAGATTTCACTAGTTTTAGATGTACATACATATATAAAGATCACGCCTAGTCCTTTGATAGCCGCTTGGGCGTTTGTTAACAGCATTTCTTTAGCTCCTGGCCTTTGGTTTCTCTACATTGTTAGGTTAAACACTCGATTCTGATTTGGACGCATTTCCGCATAAAGCCACTTCATAACTCTTGTTAGGCTGGAAGTTTTACCATACCCTTCTGTATATGGACATCAAAACCTGGGTCAAAATTGATTTCGGTGTCCTGCAATCAGATAACCCATCTACCACTCCAAGTGACATAAAGCGTCGTATATTGCTGTGTACATGTGCCTTGTCCACCCAGCAACCCGAGAATTACATTCATTGCCTAGGTGAATGTTGTACATTCTTTGACCTTGGTCTGGTTTGAGTTTGTTATATTCCTTTACAAGGCAGATCAATATGTCCGTGAATTTTCCAAATAAAAAAGGTAAACTGAAATCAGGGTTTTTGTTCTTTTTTGCCTCCATTCAGCGCCGGCGCTAGCCCTTGTTGAGGGTGGAGCGAGATTGTCTTTCGGCGCCCTTTGGTCGACGCTTTCACTTCACATAAGTTGAATTTCCAGTTGTCCTAGATAAAACTTTTTTCGAGCACTGCCTGGTTGCCATTTCCTTACTCCTCTTTGCAAGCCTTTATGGGTTGGGGGCCCCATAAGGATTTCGATGGTGGATTTAGGGTCACAGCCCCGTCTGTAGCGGCAATAGCTGAAGCATGTCTTCTCAGAGTTGCTTCCCCGACGTTTCATCAACAACACCACCTTCTTTGGAGGCTATTTGGTTGTTTGTATTGCATGGTTGGGTATTAGGGCTTACCCCAGCCAGTAAGGTTAAGATGGTGGAGAGAGTCACCTTCTCGTTAAAAGAGACTTCTCCTACCGTCAGCTCAAAATTGCAGTGTTGACGATCCTGACAACATCATCTCTGTGAATTTTATGCGGTGCACTTTGTGGGGTATTCTCCACTCCTATATCATTAGGGTCTTTTTTTGGACCCCTATCCTTTTCAACATAATGCCAGTGGGGTCTTCTGTTGCTACCTGGAAGTACCCGATCACAAAAAGGCTGCGCGGCACCTTGTTTCCGTCTACAGCAACAAGGCTTGCTCCTTCCAGGGCTTAAGGTGGCCCATCATAGAGGGAGCACCAACCTCTATGGACCTGGGCTGTTGTGAGCTCTGGGCGAATTCGGCTATCACCTCCAGAACACTTCCTTGCATGGTAACTAGTTGTTTCATGGTCAGAAGAGTCTCCGTTTACTGCCCTCGCTGAAGAAGAATCGCGAAAACTCTCCTTCACTAGGACCTAACTGGCTTTGTAGGTGGACTTTTTTGAGCCGGGGCCCCCCAGGAATGTTAAGAGCGTTAAGAAGTGCTCCATCTTCAAAAGTTTTTTTTAAGGTATTTCTATATTGATATCTCGCTAAGCGAGAAAGGACGTTCGCCCATGGCTGAGCTCCGTATCACCATTGGAGGAAGGCTAATTCAAACCGAAGTTCCCCTGGTATCCGAAGTCCATCGTTAGTAGTTCATTCAAGCAGGACCATTCATAACTTCAACACGATTGTTTACACATTAGGATTGCGGTTCTTATCGTGCTTAGATTCGCTGTATTTAGCCTGTTCCATGGACCTCGAGCAGGATGTGGCCTAAAGCCATGTACGATCGGTCTTGGAGTCAGTGCTCCCTGCTTGTGCCGTGTTCGAGTCATATTGATTAGTACATGGACTTGGCTAGCTACAAACAACGCCCTCAAAAAGTGCCATACAAATTTTATTTTTTGCTTCAAATTTTTTTCCCATTCATTTTGGCGCCCCTTACTACCTGGCGCCTAGAGCGACCGCTCCACTCGCTCTACCCCAGGGCCGACGATGCCTCCATTATACAGATAGAATATTGAAAAGCGCAAAAGATCAAAACGTTTATCCATTCATAGTATTTATAGTTCATGGAAAGTCATTAAAAATCGTTAGTTTCAATTAAAAAAAACTTTTTAATGTATGCTAAAATTTTCTCTCGATCCAAAATCTCGCTGAAACGACGTAAAAGAAGAAAACCTTAGTGCATAAAAAATCCATTGTTCCCCATGAACATAAGTTCGTGACAATTGAAAAAAAACTCGATATTCTAAATTCACAATTTGCAGCACTTCTTCCTTTCGCTGCGGTTGCCCCAATAAACTAGAAAACCAAAGTTTCATTTGCAAAATCAATAATAAAAAACGTTTTCCATTTCCATTTCCTCGGATGCTTTTTGTTGCAATTTCCACACTCTTCTAACGACAACTAGAACACAAGAAAAATTCGCGAAATGTTCAGTTCAGTTATCATCTATGGAAAAGTAATTGAACTTTACTTTCTTGTTATTTGTATTATTAACACTTTTCCTTTTTCGTTAATTGTTGATTTTATTGTCGAATTGGATTAATTTTCTAATTTAGTTGTAGTTTCGAAAATGAGTTTTTCGGTAATTATTTGGGAAATTACTTGAAGCGCTCAAACCCTTAAAAGTCAATAAAATTCTTCAAGCTTGTCTCAATTATTATTTACGTTTCAATTTTCGCAATTAATCGTCCATTGATTATGATCTTTTTCGGATTTGCTCAGAGATGGCATTAACTTCATCCGCCCAAATTCGAATGAAGTTCACGCATGACAAAAATCGTTTTGTTGATCAAAACAAACCTGAAGAAAATATCGACTCTTTGCTTAAGATCATCAGACTCTCTTTCGATCGTTCGACGTTTTGTACCTGAGTTTAACTGATCTTCCGAGCTATCAAAATATCTTTTGATGTAGCTCCCCTCAGCCTTAGCCCGCCGGAACGAATTGGGTTAGCTCGATCGCGGCCCGAAGAAACCCCGTTCTGCACGGGAGATCTTGCTCGTGGCCGTGTAGCGTCTTGAAGAATTTATGGTCAGATCGGCAGCAGCTGAAACGAGCACCTTAAGATGCTGCGGTTTGGACTTCTGCTCTTCAGTCTTCGTTGAAGAGTAGACCATTTCAGAGCTATACTGTTCGTCGCTGTGCGGTTCCGCGGCAAGTCATCGCGATCGTTTTGCGTTATTATAGTGATTGATAGTGCGGTCAACTGGGCAAATATTTCCTAGGAGATAATTCTTGAGTGCTACAGCACCTGGTTAGTCCCCTGCTAAGCTTCAAGTTAATTGGTTTCAACATTGTTTGATACTAAAAGGTGTTCTCGTATTTAGTGTTTGCATTCACCTTTCCATGCAAGATATAACTGTAGTCTTAAGCGCATGAGCTGGACTTTCCCCTGGAATAAATGGTCGGCTGCAAAAAAAAGAATTAAATTATTTTGGCCGTAGGAGCTTCACTGCTCGACGTTACTTCTTCAGGTGAAAGAAAAATCCGAACCAGATCAACACTCGCCTTCAATTACTCGGACTGCTGCGAGTTTTGTTCTAACCTAATTTTTTCCCATTCAGCATTCGTGCCGGCCACAGTGACATCTCACATTCTTCGTTTTTGTTTTCATTCAGCGAAAAAACACTGCTTTTTTGTCAAAGACAAAAGTCCAGGAAGAGTGCGCAAGTCAGTCCGGTTTAAAGTACATGACATTTAACACAGGTAAAAAGAAGAGACTTATTAAAAAAATTCCATCTGCGCTTAGTGACTAACGATGGGAAAACGCTTTTTCGCTGCGACCTGACTAAACGGCGTTTCATGGGATTCGATTTTTTGGAAAACACTTTCTCTTTGCGAATTCGGAATTGATTTTTTTCGTAAAACCGCGAAATGTGATAATTTTATCGTTCGTTGTGCTGCGAGTTAACAAACTGGACGAAAACGATTTTTTTTTTGGTTTTTTCCTATTAACTAATTAAGAGTGTTATGTTAAGACAAGGAAAGATTGTGCTGAGATTTGTGCAAATTTGTGCTGATAAAAGTGGGAAATTTGTGGTGATAAAGTTGAATTTCGTTGTTTAATAAATTGTAATCAAATTGGTAAGCATTGTTGATATTTTTACAGATCTAGATTTGATTATACTTTTGTTTTCTGTTATATAACAAATCTTATATTTGAAAGGTTCATAGATTAATAAAATAAAGAAGGTTCAGGGATTAGAGATTTGTTTATGCCATATTACATTTATCAGAAAATTATGTTCAAGTCAAACAATTGAATTGGATGGTTTAACTATTAATCTGTTGAAAAATTGTGGTTATGCTACTAGTCCAGTCAAATTAGAGGTTTGACTGGAAGATAATCCCTAATCACCCTGTATCTTAGTGGATAGTGGAGATAGCCGCCCTCTGTAGAACAATTTTTTTCTCCAAATATATCCAGGAATCACCCCTGAAAATATTAGCCGCGTACTCCAACAAAGGATTTATTAAACTTCTGATGACCTTTACAAGTCGGGAATGATAGAATATGAGTATTTTAACTTATTAAAACGACAATATCTCAGAAATGGCAATTCCTACGAGAAAATGTATAATATATTTTTTTGTAGATAATCGCCTAATCTACAAACTTTTTAAACACAATTTTCTGATAAGACGTACGGTTTAGCATATATTTGTAAAAAACTGATATTTTGACCCTTTGACCTTGAATAAAAAAGTTTGCAGCCGCCCAATCGCGTGGCAGTCTCTACAGCTTACGTATAATAATGTTTTTAACGGCTGTTCCAATTTTCAGCAACTTCGGAATTATCTTCCAATTATGGCGTTTTTCGTCTATTTTGACTGGACTATACTGCCATTTTTAGTTAAGTGGTGAAAAAAGATAAAACTAAAAACATCCTGATTAAAAATTATTTAGTTGATTATTTCTCTTACAAGCACGCACGCGCCTGCATCTAATAGCGAATAGCGAACAAATCGGCATGCCACAAAAGTCCGCACGCTCTCACCACAGGCGTGCACTTTTCCGCCACAGGCATGCACGCACCCACCACAAGCATGCACGAAATTGCCTGTACATATGGCTTTAAAAAATTGTATAGGACGAAGAAAATGGGCAATAACCTGGTCTAAACACGATTTTCACAACCTGCAGTTCGAAATTTGTGATATTTAAGAAATATGTATGTGAATTTTAGAGTTTTTTTGCCTTTTATTCTATTTCGAGGAGAAAATATCGTGGGTTTAAAAGCAGAACTCACTAAGTCAAAAACCATAGTTTTTAGTAAATCGATATTTAAGATGTTTTTGTCTCTGAAAATTTTGTAATGGCATATAATAGTAATCGGCTCAGTATACATTGTTTTTTAGATTTCTTAGTTTAGTTTACAAAAGAATTGAAATGATTATTTAATTCTAATACTGGATTTTTAGATTAAAATAAAAAAACGCAACGAATTAGTGAGTTTTGGCAGAAATGATTTGGTAGTTTTGTGTCATTATGGACAAGGTAAATCCGAAACTAACCCCCTAAAAACCTTAACAATATTAGTGTGCGGGCTATAAGGTATTGCGAGTATAAAGTTGGCATTATAAGACTTACTTTAGTATAAAAAACTGAAAACTTGAAAAATTGTACTTAGTGAATTCTGCTTGTAAACCAACGATATGCATTTTGGTCAAAATATCGAAAGAGTAAAGTTGTAGAGCATAAAATTTCCTACCTTCTCTACTATTTTCCGAATTCCGTATAGTTTCGCCGCTAGAGGGCATTTTAAATCTTGCCAACTTCCCAGTTTATAGGGATGTTATTGTAAGTGGCCGAAAAATCGAAATCATATTATCAACATATGTAGTTTCATTTTTCAAGGTCCCAATAGCATATGAAACCTAAATTTGAGACGAGGTATGTGTGTGTGCGTATGTAATCATTTTTTCCTGCACGATATCGTTCGAACCAAAAAAGATATCGGCTTCGTTGAGATGTCTTTTGAAGCCCATTAACGGAAATATGATCTAAAACGATTTTCATAAAATACGGTCGAGTTTTTTTTTTGTTTTAACGACATATGTGATTGTTGTTGTTCCATGATATCGCGAGCCTCCTTCAGCTTCTTCCATGGCCCCCATCAGTTTCTTGCATTGAGAAGTTTTGCTGCAGCGGCCTTGACATTGCCACCCCACCTTGTGGTTTGCCAACTGGCCATCTGGTAGTAGTTACAGGGCTCTTTTGGTATCCTTGATTCATCCATTCTTTGGACATGACCGGCCCAACGTAAAAGCAGTAGGTAAGCTTGGTATGTGTCGTAAGTTTACACTCTTCTTCTTTCCACCCTAGACTGAAATAGCTCTGTCTCTCTGCTCTTGTCTGCATTTATTTGCACCCTATGGGTCTTGCTCCAACTTCTAATTCCGTGAACATCTTTCTAAGTTATGACAGCGATCTGGCAGGACAGTTTATGTCTTTGATTTGTTAAAAAGGGTTGCGTTTGCCTTCATGTTTACTTTGCAGAGGATTTGCCTTATTGAAAAAAATTGATCCATTTTTTGACTTATTTCTTCTGAATCCAGCTTGGTATTCACTTAGTAATTCTGGCTTGGAATATATTGGTCGTTAGTTTATATACTGATTTTTAGCGGGCTAGGTTTGGTCCCTTAACGTACTCCTCTATCGGGGATTTGTATGTACGTGAACCACGAGATGCCACAGAAGGGTGCTGGGCCTTGGACCAGCGTCTCAGCCCCCTCTCTCGCGAGCCTGTCTGCAGCCTTATTGCCCTCGATATCCGAGTGTCCGGGGACTCTTCAGTGCCATGACCTGTTTTTCCTGGTCAGGCTCTGGAGCACGAAAACAGGTTGAACAAGGCTCACAGTGGTCCTAGAATTTTTTGATAACCCTAATTTATTCTCAAAGAGTTGCTCTACAGCCCTATTGTCATGAAATGCATGTAAGGTTTGATTTAACACCTACGTAACACCTAAGTACGAAATGTACTTCCAGTATATATTTACAATTTCGTCTCGCCTCATTTGAAGTTGGAAATTTCACAGGATAAACGCGCATATACCAGTAGGACATTATTTTTGAACCGGGACATTTAAAAAAATTGATGCAGTACAATTGGCCATCATGTAACGGACAAATGTACTGCCTACTATAAGTCCGGCTCAATTCTAATGTAAGGTATTGCATAGCTTCTCTCCGCCATTTTTTTAAGAATTTTTTTGCGGTATATCATTTCGACCTGGAGCCTGGGTTATTGAGATTCGTTATGGCATTTGCAATTTCTTTGTTTGCTCTGAGGTATCGTTTTCTGGTTCCTTAGGATTATGTTTTCTTTGAAGAAATCTCTAAAGTATATCTGCAACTACTCGCTGAAGTCGGCAATACTGCTAGTTACAGTACGATCCTTTCTTCGTACACGGGTGCAGGTGTATGTACTTCTTTGTAGATACTCTTAGCATCTTTAGTACTGCAGCTTTGTTTAATTTTACTTTGTTTGTTCATTTTTTAATTTTTCTATGTGCCACTTGTCGCTAATTTTTGCACCCTCATTCTCCCAACAACTAAATACTACTTAGTAAGTAGTAATGGTTGCCCACATTCGATCCTTAGTAACTCTTTACTTCTATTTTGCTACTACCAAGTCAATTTGGTTATTGTATCTGCCATATTGTGACATCTATTTTTTCTTGTGTATATTCTTATGGTTAAAATTGGAGCTAGTTATTGTTAAATTTCTTGCGAGGACGAATTTAACCATTCTGTAAATCGTGGGTCTGATTTCTCGATTCCATCCCTACCGCCAACCAGTAGGGCAGATCCTCAAAAATTTATATTCGCTTGGGAAAATACTCGTCTAGTTATATCTCTAGATACCTAGTTTAAGGATTTTACTTCTTCTTTAGCGGCTCTATAACCGGGATCCGGTCCTGGTCTCTCGCAACTGTTCTCTCCACCGGTCCCGATTCCGAGCCGATGTCATCCAGTTTGGCATCCCTAAGCTCTGAGCGTCCTGGTCTACGCCATCCTTGCAGAGAAGGTTGGGTCTCCCTCGCTGTCGCACCCCATAGGTCTTACTATAGGTAAATTGGTAAATTGTCCTAAACTTTTCTCCTTTTTCCTTGCTTGGGATCGCAGGCGGAGATAGAGAAGATTTTTATCTCAGCTATGGCCGAACTCTCCCGCATTGCCGCGTCTGGGTCTTATGATAACGAAAAGTTAATATTCACATTTACAAGCTTCTACCCGTCTACCCTTCCCTACTGGTCCCTGATGTGGGGGTCTTGAGATTTTAGATTTTATTTTATTTATACACCACGTCACACCATTTTATTTTAATAAATTTTATATTAAAATGTCTTTGTAAATTTTGATTTATATTTTTATTACATTATATTTAAATTCGTTTTAATAAATACGTTAATTATTTTAACGGTTTAAAATCCGGATATGTATAATCTTTTAACTTCTAACTAATACTCACATTTTCAAATTTTATTTTTCATGACAACTTTTTGTGTGTCGATGTTTTTTTTGAAAATCGTTTGTGTGTTCAGTGTCTACGTATATGATATCTGATTCAGTATTCTTAAAGTGTATTTCTAAGTAGTAGTGAAAATATAATTTTTGACATATTAAAAACACTGTACTCAAAAATTACTAGTACAGGAACTGAACTGAATGTTGAATAAACTTGCTACAGTAACGAACATAAACTAATAACAAGTAGCAACGAACGTAAATTAATAACAAGTAGCAACCGCTACAGTCCCTACCAAATACTTTCACACTGTTAGAAAAGATGAAGTCTTCGCCTATAAACACCTTTGTTAGTTCTATTTTCGCTAGAGTAAACTCGGCGATATCTGATGTGTCCGGAGCTTGCTACTGACCTTTTGGTCATTTGCCGTACACATGACTCACAGATAGATGAAGTTGTTTTTCTTAGCCTACTGTACTGCCTTTTATGGATTTGTTTCTGATACTTCTGCTACCTCCATCCTGAATCAAAGGTATGCGCCATCTCTGCCATCATCACGCCATCTTTGCACACACTACGATGTGGAAGTATTTCACAACTCTTATAACAACGTAGATTTCAACCGTAAGATTTACCGCCAACTATTCTACATCCATCTTAACCTATTATATCTCTATTCATCAAACTCAGCTTACTACTAGACCATGCAACATGACTTGAACATTACTTGATAGACTGTTATCATATAGCTTGGCTTTTTCATAAAAAAGTATTTAAACCAAACTCGAAATCAATAAATCAACGCACGTACTAAATTAGTTTCTGTGCAACTGAAACAAGAAATACCAAATCCCGGTCACTATAATAAATTTAAGTCCACGTTTTTACAAATTAATAAAAAAACGCAATCAAACCAGCAGCAATCACACAAATCTAGAACACAACTCTTTTTCTACTTGTCACTGCTTTTTGTCTCTCTCCACATTACTCCCTACCAATTACTCGACCTATATTCCGATATAAATTTATTAGCGTCCCCATTCGCTCTTGGCAGAAACTTATGTCGCCAGAACGTTTTGCATTTCTTCACCTGTCCAGGTAGTGAATAGTCGCGATAATTTGTAAACACGATGGCGCTTACGTCTATTGTCCGCATTGTATAAAATCAGCGGTTTTCTAATTTCCAACAGAGCTACCTCATGTCAAACAACTCACTCGAATCCGTTGAAAAACTACAGACACGAAATGTTCAGTTACGGCGGCACTTAACCTGACCGCGCAGGTATATTATGGTCTACACTGCGCCGCTCATTACTCGAATTTCTGTGCAAGAAATAAATCGAAGCAGAAGAAAGCCGCCGACGAATGATCGTGCACTTATGATGCCAAGCCGACCATCAAGTGTTTTGCGGCTTCTGACGTGCTCCTCCCAGTCTTTAATTTGGCTTGATTAGGTTCCAGTAGGACCCAATTTACCTAGGCTTTGTTTGGAGACTGGGCAAATTGCGGTGACTAACTTTCTAGGGTTTAGGATTCGGAACTTGCTTTGTACTATCACACATTGATCGATCACTTTCAAGATCGATGGGCTCCGAAAATTAATTTCCTTTTGACCTTGGTGGCCTCATTCGCGTCATTCATCCAATCTATTTGTAGCTCGCTTTTCTATCACTTTTAGTGGTGATCTATTTGGGCAGGTGGGAATCTGGATGTGAAAAGAGTGGAGATGTCTGAGCAAAACTAGACAAAGTTCGCGGAATTCGATCAAGTTCATCTGGGTGGAACCATGTTTTGAAAGCGAATGTACGTGGTCATGGGTGTTGAACTGCTCCACAGTGGTGTCTTATTGCGGATTATGGCGAACTCTACTCCTCACTCTTACGGAGTTTTGTCTACATTACCTCGGCAACCTCGGGGCAGACCTACAATTTCTAGTCTATAAAGTTTCCTTTCATTTGCCTTGATTTAATTGCATTTTCGAGTAGAATAAAATGTTATTTTCCAAAAAGAGAATAATTTTCTGTAATGAGGACTTCGTGACTGATACTGGAAGAATGTTTCGTTGGGTTTTTCGAAAGCGAGTCTTAATTCTATTATGATCACACGTACAAAGGTATAACGTTGCGTGATAGACGGTAATCACGTGCAAACATTTCTAAGGCCTTTGTCAAAGGTGAAACATATCGGACGAAAGTTGGTACCGGAAATCTATTAAAGACGAGGCGAGTATTGTACAGAGCTTTGTAGATGGATCCATTAGCAATTGTTGTTTTCTTGCATAGGGTATACTGAGTACTGAACATCACTTTTAAGAAATTGGTCTTAAGTTTAGAAATGACTTAATTTAGAGAATTTGGGTTAAATTAGACACGTCTTAATTAAGTTTTTTTGAAATTGTATTTGCGTGTGAGACACGAGTTATGATGTATGATTTGAGTTTATGGCTTAGTTTTTGGTACTATACACATCTTAAACAGGCTCATCAGTCTGCCTAAAAATTGTTCACTCAGGCTTGTTTGGTCAAGTAAAGTCGCCCTAATGAGCGCTATTGCGCTGAGCCCTATTGACAATTTTACAAAAAAACAATAGGTAGGCCATGACACTATTGAAAATAAGCAGAAGTGAAAATTTACAATTTTTTAGATTTTTCAGCTATTACTTTTGGTTGAGGGTATAAAAAACGACTTATTCTCAGACCTCCTAAATATACGCAAAATTTTTTGTAAAAATCGGTCAATCCGTTTCGGAAGAATTCGATAATAAACACTGTGACACGAGATTTTTATATATTTAGATAAGTTCTCTGGTTGATAAACAGCAACTTGTCAAGACCTTGGAACTATCCGTTCACTATATCAGTGCATCCCTCCGCGGTCTTGAGAGGACCTACTGTAGAATCCCCACGCTGAGGACCATTACTAAAACATGGAGTGTATCCAAAGTGAATCGAGTCTTCTCAACGTTGCTATCGGCTATGTGCAATGGTCCCGGTGATAAATAAACAAGAAATTGTTTGAAGCGTGCTTAATTTTCTAGTAAAGCTATCTAACATGGTTTTCGCTTGTAGTCCGCATGTGTTTTCCCAAACTTTGTGGCAAACAAATTCAGGCAAGACACCTTTTTTTGTATTTTTCTACCAGCTTAGCTAGTTCCTTTGGGGTAGGTTGAAATTAATACAACAGTCCCACTTAATATAGCCTCTGATATCTGGGCAAAAGCACGACAGGAAGACGGTCTGCATCCATTCGCATATGAAAAGTACAATATCCAATTACATCACCAAATTATCGCTCATCACCGCTCCCTGCAATGGAAAACCATGATTTGCAGTTTCGCCTTCCTCTCAACTAGAACTGATGAAGATTCCAGTGCATCCTTAGTCAGCCATTCTTCCAATAAATGCCTCCATTGGACTTCTTCAACATCAGAATATAAGCGCGACATGCCTATGTTAAAAGGAAAGGAATTGGGATATGAAGGATAAAAGTTTTGGGATACAGTGAAGGATAAAAGTTTTCACACTAGGTCATTTTTAATGTCCTTGTGTGAAAATTTTTGTCCCTGGATAAAGGGCGGTTTTCAAACGAGTTTTTAAGGTGTTATATCACACCTTACATACATTTCATGAAAATGGAGCGGTAGAGCAACCTCTTTGCGAATAAATTAGGCTTTTAAAAAAAATTCTAGGACCACTGCGGGCCTTGATTTATTTTAACTTTTAAATACTTTCCCGCTATCTCTCCTGGGAGTCAATTCTGGTTTGGTGCAGTGAAAACGTGAAAAAAAGTTTTCACTTGATATTTTACACACCTTTTTTCACTTTATCACTGCAATCAACCTGAAAAAGCGAGTCTCGTTGCATTCGTGTAAACATAATGCTGAATAAAGGCTGAATTGAATTTTTATACTAGCAAGTGACAGTTTATCAAATCTAGTAGGTACATATCTAAAGTGTAAACTTTTCACGACTTCACTCTAAATTTGACGGTGTAAAATTTTTTTGATCGTGCAAAGTTTTTGACAGTGGTTTGCACGGTATAAGAATCGCAAACAATGGTGTAAACGTGTAAAGTGTTTTCACGTTTTCACTGCACCGAACCAGAATTGCCCCCCTGGACTAACTGTGCAACGTCTAGGTCGTATGAATATTTTAATCGAGATTAATTAAAACCAAGGAAACCCCATATAAACAAAGTATATGCATTTTCGAGTGAATCACTTCGTCGTGAATAGCTACAACATCTTGAGAAACTCCTGCAAGTCCGCGATCCCGGAAATTAAATCATAATTATTGTGACCCGATCATGTAATATATAGGAAAAGAGCGGGTGATATAATTGACCCCTGAGGGACACCGCCAGATTTTATTTTATTTTTATTTATTTTTATTTATACTGAAAATGGTGACTGTGCTAATTCTTTGTAAAGAAGGGGGAAGATCATTCCAGAGTGTAATCGCGTGCACAAAAAAAGAACGAGTACCAATTCGAGACAGATGAGATGGAATAAGAAATTTGAGTGATCTCAAGGTTTGCAAAGGTGTAAGGAAGTCGGAAAGGTAAGAAGGGCTTTTAGCATAAAAAACATTATGTAGAAGAGCTAGCTCCATAATATCGATAAAACAAAAGAGGTCACAGCCTATTAGTGAATTCCGAACAGATGATATATGATCTGACCTTCTCAGGTGGAAGATAAAGCGTAAGCAATCATTGAATGCAACATTAAGTCTTTCACGGCAGGACGAATCATAAACAATGTAAACGAGAGAGCCATAGAGGAAATGCGGAAGAATGAGAGATTTTACAAGCTTTGAACGTATAGTGGGTGATAGGAGACTGCCATGAAGCCAGAGCTTGCGTAATGTCCCATAAAACTTGGAGAGCATTAGTAAGACTTGATCACAGCAGGTCAGTTCAGCATTAGTGGCAATGCCAAGATTATGGACCCGTTCAACAATGAGAAGAAGAATGTTACCCAGACAAATGAGTGGCATTCTGTCGGGGAGCGTAGAAATACGACTAAGCACAAGTACTTGTGATTTTTTAGGGTTTAATTTAAGGTAGTTGAAAGCACATACTGCAAGGACAAAGAAGGTAATCTGATCACCGATCCTAAAGGCATCTTGGAGCGATGGGAAGAGCACTTTCATGAATTGCTAAATGGCGAGCTAACTGAGGATTCGGAGGCTCCACCAATATCTGATGACAATGCTATGCTGCCGCCACCAAGCATAGAAGAAGTTAGCAGAGCCATCAGCCGGCTCAAAAACAACAAGGCCTCGGGTGCAGACGGCATCGCAGCGGAGCTGGTTAAATATGGAGGGCCTACATTACACCAAGCGATTCATGAATTAATTGTGCAAGTATGGGAGCAGGAAGTGATGCCAGAAGACTGGAGAAAAGGCATCCTCTGTCCGGTACACAAAAAAGGAGATATCACAGCGTGCACTAATTATCGCGGTATAACGTTGTTGAGTACCGTGTATAAGATATTCTCCGCTATCCTACAAAACAGGATGGCCCCATACGCCAGAAACATCATAGGCCATTACCAGTGTGGCTTCAGCCCAGGCAAATCAACGACTGATCAGATTTTCACCTTGAGGCAGGCTATGGAAAAATGTCTAGAGTTTCAAAACTCAATTCAACACCTCTTCATAGACCTTAAAGCCGCCTATGATAGCATAGCCAGGGTAGAACTCTACAAAGCCATGAGAGAATTCGGCATCCCCAACAAACTGACAAGACTATGTAGGTTGACCATGATCAATGTGTCAAGCCAAGTAAAGGTATCCGGAACACTGTCCAGACCAATCAACATCTATAATGGACTCCGACAAGGGGACGGTCTGGCCTGCCTCCTTTTCAACCTGGCGTTGGAGAAAGTGATCCGAGATTCGGGCGTGACATCTAGGGGTACAATCCTCCACAAGTCCACCCAATTACTGGCTTACGCAGACGACATTGACATCATTGGAAGAACAACAACAGCTGTACAAGAAGCTTTCACTCAGATTGAGCAAGCGGCAGGAAATCTGGGACTGCACATTAACGAAAGCAAAACAAAGTACATGGTGGCCTCGTCTGGAAGAACACCTAACATTGGTCCCACAATCAAGGTAGCGGAACACGAGTTTGACGTGGTAAAATCATTTACCTACCTTGGGTCAATAGTAGCAGCCGACAATAGCATGGAACCAGAAATACGCGCACGACTGCTAAAAGCCAACAAAGCCTACTATAGTCTGTCAAGGCTCTTCAAATCCAAATATCTAACCATAACGTCTAAACTTTTACTATATAAGACGATGGTCTTACCCGTTCTCACATATGCATCCGAAACGTGGGTGCTTAGCAAAAAGCACTCAAACCTCTTGGGCGTGTTTGAGAGGAAAATACTTCGGAGGATTGTTGGCCCCGTATGTGAGGAAGGACGATTCCGGAGACTCTACAATGACGAGATCTACGAGCGCTATCGCGACATAGATGTTGTGAAGAAAATAAAGCTCGGTAGGCTCCGGTGGGCAGGGCATCTAGCTCGCATGAGTGAAGATGAGCCTGCTCGGAAAGTTCTCGGCGGTAAGACCTATGGGGTGCGACAGCGAGGGAGGCCCAACCTTCGCTGGAAGGATGGCGTGGACCAGGACGCTCAGAGTTTAGGGATGCCAAACTGGATGACATCGGCTCAGAATCGGGACCGGTGGAGAGAACAGTTGCGCGAGGCCAGGACCGGATTCCGGTTGTAGAGCCGTTAAAGAAAGAAGAAGAAGTTGAAAGCACTCCACTCATTTACTCGAGAGAGAGTGCTATTCAGGTCAAAAATACAATTCAATCAATTTGGCAAGAAGGGCAAGAGGTATACAGTTGGGGATCATCAGCATACAGATGAAAGGAGCAGTGGCCGATAATAAAAGGTAGGTCATTGATGTACAATGAAAATAGTAGGGAACCAAGAATTGAACCTTGAGGAACACCAGAAGGCACCTGTAGAAAAGAGGAGATAACATTGTTATGACGAACACATTGAAAACGGTTAGATAGCAAAGAGGAGAAAAGCCGGGTAGCAGACGACGAGAAATGATAGCGCTGACTTAGTTTGGAAAGTAGGATCGCATGCACCACCGAGTCGAAGGCTTTCGAGAAATCAATAAGTACTAATATTGCAACGTCACCTTTATCAAGCGCAGAACGCATGTCAGTTGTTACCTTTAGTATAGCGGTTTCACAACTATGATTTTTACGGAAACCAGATTGATATTTCGAAATAAAGCTATTAGATTCAAGGTAGCACAGGACTTGGATGTAAAGAATTTTCTCAAAGGCTTTTGCAAGGAAAGGAAGAATGCTAATGGGGCGGAAATCTGAGATATCTGCAGGAGATTTTTTCGGTAAAGGGATCACTATGGCCTTTTTCCACAACAAGGGAACTTGGCAAGTAGTCAGGCAGTAATTAAAAACATGCGTGATGACATCCAAAATTAAAGGGGCGAGGAGCTGAACAAAGCTTGGAGATATTTCATCAAAACCGATGCAGTTGGAGGAAATAGAGAGGAGTATTTTAATAACTTCCGAGGAGTCCACACAGCGAAAGTAAAAGCCATCCGTACTATGTGGAAGAACTGAGAAAGATCGGGAGATAGAGGAAGCAGGAGGGGATTGAATGAATGAGGCATTTAGGAGGTCTGCATCGATATCAACAGGGGAAGATGCAGTAGCATGTATGCCCAGCGAGCGAAGATTGGACAAGAGTTGCTTGGAGTTTAAAGAGGGGTCAAGCTTACGTGCATAAAAACTATGTTTTCGTGATTTGACTTTGCTAGTGACGAGGTTGCGAAGCTGTTTATAAGCATTAAGATATCTAAGGGTCCTAGTCTTGCGATAACGCCTGTACATGCACTCTCGCTGACTTATCAAGTCACGGATTTCGCGAGAAAACCAAGGACAGGCCGAATGTGGCCTGCGGTTTCTTGTGACCAGCGGCACACATTGATCAAAGAGGGATTGAGCAAATAAAGCCAGCAAACTTACTTTAGTGTCAACGCGTATGATAGATAGCATCCCAAGTCCAGATGTCAGTATAGGAATTCGTTTAAGAGTACAAAAATTCGACTGTCTGCCACAGTCAGTATTTCCACACTCATACAACTTCTGCGAATTTAAAAGAATGCTTCGTCGACTCCTCTTCATAGACCTCCAAGGTTCAAGTTAACATATCCTTTGCGCTAAGTTTTCAACTAGAACTTGCGACTTGAGGTGAACGACATGACTGACTGGTAGTACAAAGGGTGATTGCTAAGCTTGTAATCTTAAATACAAAAATTGCACCATCGCCAATAAGTTTGATAATGGCAATGTGTCTCTAGCCGCGTTAAGTCGATTATAGAGGCCTCGCCCTCGGCCCAGATAAATGAGTTGAGTTCAAGATGAGGATGAATGTAGGACTTGTAGTTTATGGCCAGGGCCGATGGAGTTAGGACTAGTTTGAATCTTCTAAGAAATCTCAATCACTAGGATGCTTGTTTAGCAATTTAGTGGGGCTGGTGGTATAAACGTTGACTTCCTGAGGTTAGCTTTCATATCGAAAAAAAGCCACACAATTTTAAGAGCTCATATTTTTTTCATTCAAGAGGTTATAATGGATAAGTAAATACAAAAGCGGTACCAATGATTTTACAACCTGCTCTTTCTAGTTCTTGATCTTAAACGAAAAACTTAAATAGTTAAAAACGGTTTTATAATTTGTGGTACCATAACAATTTCCCACGCCAGGGCGTCATTAGTGAGTGGTCAATTATTCTGCAGACGTAATATTGTGGTAAAACATTCGCTCTACTGATAACGTCTTTAAGAAACCTCGTACAACGACACCGGGGGCTTGGCCGATCCTGGTTTCAGTCAAATATGAAGTTATTTTTGGCGGAATGCATTTGAATAATCTCAGATGTTTACTCCGAAGTGAGTAAACACCTATAAAATATTCAATTCCTGTTAATATATTCCGTTGTTTTCCGATTGGAACAAGATACAATACGAACGCTGCTTGTGTTGCTGGAACCTTCGAAATTTTATTGTCTAACAAAACGATCAAACCACCAAAGCATTTCCTCTCCATAATTATCTCTCCACAATGGATAACCGTCAACAATGCTCACCTGCCCAAATTATGAAATTATCAAACTTTCGTTCCGAACGGTTACAAATTGGTGATTTGCTGGCTTCGGAGCTTTAATTGAAATAATTTTCTGCAAACGAATCGGTTCTGGCCACTTAGCCTGATGTGGCGGAACACTCCAGATTTTCGGTGTACTTTTCGTGACCTGTTAATTTCGTTAAATTTTCTGATCCATTTTTTTATTTATCATTTTCCAGGTGACAACGTCTCAACATGGAGGTTGCCATCAGACACCCAGCATTAGTCACATTGTTAGTGATCACCTTTTTCGTGGGGCTAGTGGCCGGCGGCGCAGATGCTGGACAATCAAGACAGATGGTCAAGGCATCATCAACGAGCTCTTGGAGTCTATCGAACTTTTGGAAATGGCTCGCGACAAGTGAAAGTGAAACATCGTCAGGTAAGCAGTGTCTAATTAGAGAATAATACCGCTAATCGTTAGTTTAGTCTATTTTTAAATTAGTTTACCACCTGTGTAATTACAAATTAAGCCTCTTTTGTGTTTTTGGCCTCTTTTTTGATGGCGTTTAATCACAAAAAAATTTGACTACTCTTGTTAGTAATGCCATAAAAATGACAGTGAAAGTGTCCACGGCGAATGTTGCTAACTGATTGATTTTTGCGTCGTTTTCGGTTAGCATGAATTTAAATAAGTCTTCACCTCGCCGTGGGAAAGATCCATTGTTGGTGCATCCACCACTTCCTGCTTTCGCTTTTATTGTAGGGGTTGCCGCGGACAGGTGTAAACAGGTGTTATGGGATACGTGAGCGATGCCTAACGATATTATGAAATCGAGTTTTTAGGCTTTCTTAGGCCGGGGTTTTTATTCGAGGAAAACAATTTTCTTTGATAAAAAAGGTGTCACTAAACGATTTCTTTCTATTATTGTCAAATTGTTGTCATTTTTTGAATGAGTTGAGAATTTTTATGGATTTTTGCTTGTTTTTGTTAAATGGCTTTATCATGACGTTGAAAATGATTGCTACTATCAATAATTTTTGATACAGAGCCTGTTCAGTGAGCTTTGAGGATGCTTTATGATATACGTATTTGTATTCGTATATTGGTGGGCGTACTGGACTTAGACTACTCAATTGACGGAGTCCTTCCCAATCCAGCAAGGCGCACCTTTAACACGTGATGCCGATTGAAAAGTCAACTAGTTTGTAAACCCCATAGTCAAGCTTTGTAAAATTGAAATCCGATTTATTTTAAATTTCAAAAATAATAAACATTTTCAGTTGATCCTTCCAATTATTATTAAACACAAGCAAAACACCGCGTGCGCTGCAAAGTCTTTAAATAAAAAAAATGTATGCACTGCACTGTCCGCGGTAGGAAAATACATAGTATAATAAAAAATACAACAAGGTAAGCCGCCTGGTTACCATCCCAAAAGCCCTGGGTTCGAATCCCGGCAGCACCACAGTCTTTCGCCTTTACCACTTCCTCACCTACATAAGTTTCCTTCTTTACATTCCTGATTCCTCCTGTCAGAGCCTCTGCTAGCTCTTCCCCGCTCCACCAAGCGCATAACATCGGAGGCATAACACTCCAGCGAGTTGTTTCTCAATGCTCTGATGTAAGAGTCGCGATAGTACTGGTTGGGAGTAGGTGGAATAAAAAATATCTCGGCTGCTTGTGGCAGGTCCTTCCCTCACTTCTCTCTCTTAACTATCTACCGAGTAGACTGCTGTTCGACATTGCACTCTATACGAAAAAAATAGATTGTCGACAGTACAAAGGGGCTTCCCTAAGCCTCCTAATTTCTCCGTGAATTAAAATTTCAACTTTTTCGTTTGGGTTAGCCGTTACACTGCCTCTCCTTACTCAGTGTTTGTCACGAGTACAACTTCCTCCTGGTCCCGTTCTTACAGATCAAACTTTTTGGATGCGGTAGATGACATCGTTTAACATCGTGATGACAATGTAGGGGCGCACAAATTTGAAAACCTATTTCGTCTCTTTCTTTTACTGCTTATATAATGGTTATAGTAAATTTAAGAAATTTCCTACATTTTAGCCATATTGGCCCCGCAATTTTGAATTTATAAGCTTTGATAATAAATTCGTTATTTGCACCCTCAAAAACCCCCGGATACCGATTTGCATTGTAATCGGAATACAGTTGGAAAAATTCGTCCGCCATATTGTAGTGGCCATTTTGAATTTATAAGTTCTGATCATAAGTTCGTTATTTACTACCTTATAAGCCCCCAGATACAAATTTTCATTGCAATCGGAATACAATTGCAAATTCCTATTTGGGTGGCCATTTTGAATTTTAATCATATTTCCCCCACGAACGCTATAGCGCACACACATTTGCATACATACAGAAACTTTCTCTTATTAATATAGAAGATTCAAATAGCATATTCAATAGTTCCACATCTAGTTTCCGTGTTGATAAGGCTACTTTAGCATGAAATTGCTATAAATGTCCCATCGTGTTTGGCTTTGGATTTATATTTCTCCTTAATTCATACTTTCTTCACACTTTCTAAAACTTAATTAACCAATCCAGAGACCTACCCTTATGGACTGTTTTCTCAAAACAAACCTCCGTTTCTATTTTGCAAGGAATTCAGGAAAGTATAATTTGATTTTGATTTTCGAGTTCAACGTTTTCTTGAGTATTATTTAATTTGCAAATTTTTTTTCGATTTATCTGTAGTGTATTTTCACGTTTCTTTCCTATCTCTACTGGCATTTCTGGGTGGATTTTGCATCTAAAAGATATATGTAATCTAGAAATATTAGCATTCGGAGTGCGACGTATGTAAATATGCAAAATACTGTCATAAATTAAAATAAAGTGCTAGAAAAAGTGTAAAAAAAGGAAAAAAAATCAACTTAAAAGAAATGGCGATAAATTTTAAAATCCAACACGAAAAAGTTAAACTTTGACAAACTAGAAAAAAATTAACTCACATATGAAACATAAAAACTAATTTTTTGTTTGCTCCTAAAATGTTTTTCCTACTGTGACAACGTGTGTGGTAAGGCAATCACAATTGTATTATAAATTTTAAACCAGCGGGAAACAAAACGCTTCAAAGATAGCACTGAATTTCTTTCTTAACATTGAATGTCTTAGCGGGGAAGCGATTCAATTAAGTTTGTTTGTAACGATTAGGAAGTGATTCGTGGTAATGCTAAAGGAAGCACAATTGGTTCGGTAATCTTTTGCCCGTTGCGAAATAGCTTTTTTTAGATTTGATTTCCTACTGCTAAAAAGCTTTTACATTTTTCATATGGAATTATTATGAATTAGCCTTTTATTCACTGAACAATAAATTTAATAAAGAGTAGTTCCAAAGTTTGAAAATAAAGAGTAATTCCAAAATATTAAAAATCACATCAGTAACACGACAATAATCAGAATGACACAAAGAGTTAACCTATTGCGAACATGTGCTTATGGAAGTATTCCTTTGGCAGTGGCATAAGAGCGATTCTTCGGTAGGAAGCACGTCTAATATTTCCCGATGGGAGCAATTGCTGTGCACTTATTATACATATGTAAAGTCCACAAATGAAGAACGGTTTGGGTGTAGCGCTTAGTTTTCTTGGGTAAAACTAAACATTCCACTAGGATTAACCTAGATTCTTTATTTAAAATCTGGTTTTATGAGTTCTTTTCATCCTTTTTTGATATATTATTTTTTTTTGTATCAGAAGTCTGATTTTGTAATATCCGGCCTCTTATACCATGTTTCCATCGCACTCGAAATCCGCAGGTTTTGATAAAACGATTTGGCGAAATCCAAATGTGTTTCCATCGCACCAGGCAGTTTTCGCTTGTCATAACAAACTTGCACATCAAATTTTAAAAACCTAATTATATCAACAAAACTGAGGAATTTGGAAAGAATAGGCTGTAAAATAAGGAAAAAATATAAACATTCATTTAAGCTCCATTTTAAACGTTAAAGATAGAAAATTGAAAAATGACAAATTCGTACTGTCAAAATTTTTTACAGCTGAGAAATTTCCCCAAAATTTCCCACTTGCTGAATAGGCTGAATAGTCATTACCAAGATTTCGATCGAGATTTCATCGAAATCTCCTCCGAAAGGCGATTTCATTTTATATGCTAAAACATGAGATTTCAAACGAGATTTCGTCCAATCGGAAGATTTCGAGTGCGATGGAAACATGGTATTATGCCGCTCGCGTCATCGTCGCTTGAAAAACCATAAAGAACAGCCTATTTGGGAGGGGTGCAGTTTAACTAAAGGAAGGGCAATGCATTTTGCTCTTGAACTCCTGGATTTAGTAGGAGTTTGAAAACACTCACCATGATAAATTTAAAGCCCACCTAGGCTATCAATTAGGGACTCGGTTGCCCCCCTCCCTTCCGCTAATATCCGTCTCACGCGCTCACGAAACCTGTGGGGGAGAGATTTCACGGCACAAGAAATGAAACAACAAAAGTTAATTAAGTCAAACCAACAAACTTTATTATAAAGAAAAAAGATAAGAAATAATTCTGGTTCTAAATTAAAATGACGCGACCGACAACCGCGCGGGTACCAGTTTTTACCGCTGATTCTATCAGTCTGTGTGGTGAAAACGTTTTTCTAGTATTGCCACACTGCGGAAATGAAATGATTGAATGTACATTTATTGGTACTGCCACAAATTGTTCCATAGTTCTGTTTTTGTAAATTTTTTTCTAGGAAAAGAGCTGAGAAGCAATCCCTTTGTATTGTCAGTTATTTTATCTAGACGATTCTAGAGTGCATATGTCTGTTCTATCAGGGAGACTATACAAGGAGATATTACTCTTATGGGAAAAATAACCGGAAATGGATGGGTAGCAGAAACTAAACTTCTAGTTCATTGTTTGCCACAGATGTCGCCTAAAGCTGACATGCCCCACATGAAGTTAGCTGAATTTTACCCATTTCGACGATTTCTTCAAAAATGTCAGCCGAAAGGCAAAAAAATTCATTGGGAATTAGTAAAAATTCATTCGAAAATCCATAAAATGGTTAAATACGAAAAATCAGAAGCTGATTTTTCAAGTTAGGCGTAAACATAAAATATCTTAATAGTTAACGAACTTGGCCATGAACCGGATGAATATAATCGGCCATGTTTTTTGGGGTACATGTGACTGTGGCGCCCTCATTAATCAAACGAAAAGTGACAACACGGAGTTATATCTCCTTGTATAGTCTCCTTGTGTTCTATCTAGAATGCAATGTCGAACAACAAGCTTTAGTGAGAAATATAGTAAAAACTAGTTGGGATGTGGGTTCGGTCGCTTTCGGTCCACACGATCAACTTCCCAGTATGATGGATGTTGAATATTATGATTGGATATTTTAATAATAAATGAACAATAGGCAATATAGAATATATGTATAATAACGAGAATTTGTCACAATTGGTTATCAATATTTTCGCTAAAATGTCAAACTAAATGTGCGCACTTACAAGATTAGGATGACGAAAATGTATATAAAATTGATGTATTAATGTTTTTCGGCACCTCAATGAAGTCGATATAGTTTTTAGTTCCTAGGCTTCGAACGGCACCTCAAGTAAGTCAATATCTTTCGTGGTTCGGGCGATATCGTGCAGGTACAAAAATCACTTACGCCGCTTAAACAAAAAAACGGCTCGACCGAATTTTTTGAAAATCTTTTCAGATCATAATTTGGTTAATATTCTTCGAACGGCACGTCAACTAAGTCGATATCTTTTATAGTTCGCGCGATATCGTGCAGGTACAAAAATCACTTAAGTCATTTAAACCAAAAAATCGCTGGACCGAATATTATAAAAATCTTTTCAGATTATATTGTCGCTAATACGCTTCGAACAGCACCTCAAGTAAGTCAATATCTTTCGTGGTTCGGGCGATATCGTGCAGGTACAAAAATCACTTACGTCGTTAAACAAAAAAACGGCTGGACCGAATTTCATGAAAATCTTTTCAGATCATATTTCGGTTAATACGCTTCGAACGACACCTCAACGAAGTCGATATCAGTTTTGGTTCGCGCGATATCGTGCAGGAAAAAATGACCACATCCGTACGCTCATACAATACACACATACACACACACATACTTCCTCCCAATTTTTTGCTTAAAATGCTCCTGGGACCTTGAAAGATGAAAATACGTTGAAATTTTCGATTTCGATTTTCGGACCGATTACAATAACTTCCTATGGGAAGTTAAAAATAAGAATGAGTCGTATTACTACTACTTCACTCGTCACAGATGTAGAAAGATGAACCATGGCGCTGCTGTTCTTAGACAATATGGTAGTTAGGGTGGCTTTTAAAATGGTCCTGCGAAATTAGCATTTTAAGGAGACAAAATTCCAAAATGGCTGAAATTGACCCGATTAACTCGTTGAAAGTTATTCAAGGTTAAAGTTTTCGAAAATCACTTTTGGGCCAAAATTTTACTCAAAAACTGATATTTACGAGAAAAAAAAAATTATAGGCAATACGAAACGATATTGCCTACAAAACGTCCGCTTGTCATTTTTTCGAAAACTTATCCCTTTCAAAGTTATTCAAGGTCAAAGTTTACAAAAATCACCTTTTTGCCAAAAAATCACTCAAAAACTCTTTTTTTTCGAAAATTGTATTTTGTAGGCAAAACATTTGTTTCATCTACTTATACCAAACATTATTGCCTACAAAATATAATTTTCGATTTTCAGCCATTTTGGAGTTTTGTCACCTTTCGTACGTTTTTTTGCTAATTTCCCCGGACAATAAGCATAAATTCAATATTTTAGGAATGACATGTGGATCTATTTGGGCCTCCTGGTTTTTCTTGATTTTTTTGTTGCCCGATTGGCTATTGGGGGACACTTTTTTTCTTTGATCCGTTCGTTGGCGGTCCGAGCGGGACATCCCTGCAACGGATACGCTGCTGTCGGTGCCGCTGGGTCTCAAAATCCATTCACGATTCCTCTCAATTCTTGACGATCTTTTGCGACGTCTTGAGCCTCGATAACTGATAATCGTTGATTCCTTAAGTCACCCTCGATATTTTTCCGCCAGGCTTTCTTCGGCGACTTTAGCTGAAATCTCCCGTCTGCCGGACGGTCTCGTTATAGAAGTTTACGTAGCAAGTAGCAGGGGGGGATTAAGTCCCTTACTATAGACGTTGCTGCCATCCAGTTTTCATATGATTGATAACTTGAGACGGTTTCCTCCTGTAATACTGATGAGGAGTTTTTAGGCGTTCATCCTTTAACTCCCGAAAGGCCTGAAATAGTTCCTCTTTCAGTAGCTTAAGAGGCTACTGTGTCACGTAGGATCCAAAATAGTGGTACATACTCGTACGGAAAATGCTAACATCGTCTTCGATTCCACTACTTCCTTCATGGCATCTCTTTGTCTCTCACCTTGGGGCATTTCTTCTCTTGCTGGTTTCAGTCATCTTCAAATTAAATATAACTGGCTGGCATCACAGTGCTTGGAGTACCACGTCGGGCTACCACTTTGGGAATTGATATATCGACGCCAGTTGAAACTCACTCAATGGATTATTGCATTTCCATGTATCATTATTAAATGTCAAATCATCAATATTGTTTGCTGTTTTCAGGTACAGTACGGCAGCCACAGTTGATTTGCATGACATCGCTTCAGATTTTACAGTAGGAGTGGCGACAATAATAAAAAATAAAACTGATAATAAATTTGGCAAACTTTGAAAATTTTAAAAAGCTTCCGTCAAAAGACAAATGATGAAATTCGCAATAAAAGGTAGTAGCGTGGGAGGGTTCCGTATTTAATGGTGTTTAGCGTTCCTTGGACCGATGTGGGGTGGAGAAAGTATAAATAATATTGAGGGTCATTATTGTTTAGAGAACTCATGGCACATTAATAATAAAGAGAAAACACCATTAGGATTTCAATTTAAAATATTTTCAATTGGTAAAATCATATTTCTATACTAAAGCAAAATTCAAGAGTTTTTGTGGGTGTCTTTGGCTTTCAAATTTTTTGCAGCATTAACTTTGTCGCACGTGACATTTCCCAAGTGACGTTGAAGATTTAATCCGCAAAATTTAACCCATGCAAATTTAATCACTTTCTAATTTTTTATTTTTATTTTCGTTATGTAATTCCTTGAGAAATTTAATCTTGATTTATGTTTTATTTCTTTGCAGTTCCAAGAACATTCGGAAGACTACGAAAAATGCAAATGGTCTTAGTGCCGCTGGTTTTCAAGTTCGGAGTTGTATCGACATTAATCATGGTCCTCGTAGTGCTATCTATCAAGACAATCCTGCTCTTGAAGACGCTGGTCATAATCAATCTTGGAGGAATCATTGGGAAACTATTAGCATATAAAACCGGTCATCACGAAGCCGTAGCTGTTGCTCCAGTACCTCATATCCCGTGGTCACCTTCGCCTTGGGCGATGGGTATGGGAATGGGAGGATATGGCCATGGCTGGGGAATGGGGATGACTCCTGGATGGGGATGGGCCCCAGGTCCTACTTGGGGACGTAGCATAAAAACTGAGAAGGAAGAACCGGAATTGTCTCACGAAATGAAGGAAGTCCATGTGCACGTCATGCATCCTCCTAAGCAAGTAATGCCTACCAATTGGACGCCAGTAGACAACCTTTCTCCTGAGGCAACAGTTTACAGCACAGATAGTAGTATGCATTATGTTCCTGAAGCAGATCCCACCCATCAGTCGCCGTACCACTTAATTTTTCCGCATCATTTTGCTCGGGATCGCCACAAATACTACACTAAGAAGTAAACTTTCGCTCAAAACATACCAAAATTAACACAATTATGCTTTAAAATTGTAAATAATTTATTAAGTATTGATTATTATTTTGTTGTTATCTAATTTATTTTTATCTTAGTTTGTGCGAGTATTGTGTGGAGTATTGCACGTCTGTAAAGTATTTATAGGTGATAATCTAGATAAGAGAATTGTTTATAATATTTGTAAATATTTTATTTATTTTTTTTTACTAATTGTAATTATTTATTAATACATATTAATTACAATATTTCTTAATTTGTTTGTTTTATTTTTGTTTATCCCAAAGTTTTGGCATTCAATGTCAATTCGATCTTTATTAAATCAACTTAAACTCTTTGTTAAGATCTACCTTGCTTAGTTATCTAACAACGAACGACCTTACTTTATGGTGAAAATTGAGTGCTCATGCAGTAGTACCAACACTAGGGAGGAACTGGACTACTCCTCTGACAATTCTGACAAGTTACGATATCTGCTGTCTTACGAGAAAATGCCCTGGTGGAGCCGGGACTTTGAGGTCTGGAAACTATTCAATAGGGCTAAATTTATAGTACCTGGATATAGTGTGTAACCATAATAACTGCTTATAATAAAGAGCTAAAAAGATCAAAACGCAGACCTTGGACAACTGTGGAAGCATAAACAACCTCTCCACTTCAGTTCGCCTACAAAGGGCTCTAGCGAAGGATCACTTAAACGGCATTATGGGAGTTTCACCAATGACCAGAATGATATACTCCAACTATTGATGAGCAGAAACAGTCTTGGTCTTGCAGTTTTGTTTTGTTTTGCTAAATGTACAAGACCAAGACTTAGGTTTATGCTCGAAAGAGCAAGACCAAAGCTATATTAGTTTTGTCTTGGTCCTGCGTTTGTTCATCACTAACTCCAACTCCTGCTGGACATGTACTTTCCTGTTTGGGTGGCCCTAAAGGAGGCTTGGGAAGCATAGAAACCAGACCATTCTCTTTAAGTAGGATAACAATATGAAGGAAGGTCAAGGTGGCGGGGAAGGAACCAAACTTTGTAGCAAAGAATTGACGTGCTATTTTACACCATCTATAAGCCTGTATGGGTAAGGAAGTTATGTACTAATGTATAGCCAGACACCTGATGTTAATCCAAGTCAGTATCATATGACATGGGGCTTGAGTTTTACTTAGTGCAAGAGAAGGTGAGCCTAATATTGGAGTAGATGGCATAAAACATTTAACAAATTCGTTATAGGCTCTGTCGCCGAACCAATTTTCAAATTTATATTAGCTTTGCCGAGGTTAAATGATCTTTTTATTAGGGTTAACAGGTGAAAGAACGGGCGAAAACGTTATGGACTTAGGTATATCCATACACCTGATATTGAGAAACTTGTAATTCCATCATCAGGAGAGTTAAATCATCACTTAAAGAGGAGCCGCGAAGTAAGATCTTTACTGCTGCTGTCGAAAGTAAACTAACATAGACTTCGGTAAATTCCATCAAAAAGAGTTTTACTTCATCCACAACCCTTTATTTTTTCAATAAAGAAAGGTGAAAGGAAAGGGATTGGCATCGATTTATCGATTTTAAATCCAGCACCATATATGCTGGTGTTTTATATTAACCCTAATAAGGCAATTAGACGGCTTAACCGGTGCAGTATGTTCCGCTTAGGCCAAGTCTTCTTAACCTAGCGGACGCTACACCTCCTTGTTTGCCTGGGCATGTAGTACTGCTGGTACACTATTTAGTGGAATTAACTTGTTTCAGGAGACAAACATGCCGACAAGGTTGTCTCCCACTAACTCCGTTGGTTGCATCTCTGGCTCAGCTGGTTCCTATTGAAGATATCGACTATACGAAATCGAAGTCCTACTACAATTTTTTTTACTTCCATTCATGCAGACTTCTTTTCTTTTACGTGAACTACAGCATCCATTGAACCCGTACTGTTTGGCGTTTATAAGTAGACTGCATTCTAGATACATATATCATAAGCTTTTCGTTGATTATCGTATTCATGGTTTGGGGAGAATAGAAGTAATTGATATTGGGTGGTAGTTAGAGGGACTACTCAATGTGCCAAGAAATGCTGCAACAAGCAGACGGTACATGGACCACAAGCAGTCAGGAGTCATTGAAACTCCTACTCGATACTCATTTTCCTGGCTCAACATCTCTTGCTGCATCTGCAGAAATAGGTTTTGAGGGCCCAGCTAGTACACATAATTTAGGCACCATTGACAGATTGATAAACAGGGATTTACTCCTGTGGTCCATAGAAGGTTTCATGCCTTATAAAACACCGGGACCAGACGGAATTTATCCCATTGAAATTCAGAAAGTCAGTGACCTAATTCTGAATTGGCTCGCAGCCATCTATAGGAGCTCCCTTAGCCTAAGCTACATTCCAACATCCTGGAGAGTAGCGAAGGTGGCTTTCATTCCGAAAGCGGGTAAAATCTCCTACCACAATCCAAAAGACTTGAGACCTATATGTCTCACATCCTTTCTCCTCAAGATACTAGAAAGACTTGTGGAGATCCATGTTAAGCAAAGCATTGATAAAAACTGCTTTCTCCCTCGCAGCATGCCTAAACGAAAGGTAAATCAGTAGACACTGCTCTCCACTCTTTGGTAGCGGTCATCGAAAGATCCCTTGAATTCAAGGAATTCACGTTGGCTGCTTTCTTAGATATTGAAGGTGCGTTCAACAATGTTGAACCTTCTGCGGTCACGAGGGCACTCCAGCGTCTGAATGTTGATGGGTGCTCCAGGTCCTTTATTGATCAGCTGCTAGGGTGCAGGGTCATAAAGTCTAGCCTGGGGCTTTCGGAAGAAGTCAGACGGGTCAGAAGAGGCACACCACAAGGTGGGGTCTTATCGCCGCTCCTTTGGAATATGACAGTCAATGAAGTACTGATAACTCTAAAGGAGTCTGGGTGCACCACGGTGGCCTATGCTGATGATATTGTGCTGGTGGTGACCGGCAAGTACACCAAGACTTTGCAATGAAACACTGCATTTAAAGGAGGATGCGAAATTTCTAGGTCTCATACTCGATAGGAAACTAACGTGGAGGCCGAATCTTTTAGAAAGAGCAAATAAGGCCAAAACAGCTCTCTTCTAATGCCAGAGAACGATCGGAGTCAACTGGGGCCTTCAACCCCGCATCGTCCACTGGCTCTATACAGCCACGACTGCATTACAGAAGATTACGTATCGTAAGATACTGGAAAGGGTCCAAAGAACAGCTGAGCTGTGTATCAGTGGTGCAATGAGAAGCACCCCTACTGCTGCGCTGGATGTCTTATTGCATCTTACTCCTTTGGATATACATGCCGAGCAAATGGCAGGACAAAGGCTTCTCTTGGATGGACTCCATACTCATATGGCCATTCATCCATCCTTAGGAAGTTCGCCACCGCTGCGAACAACCTAGATTATACTACACCTACGTGGACCTTGGAGAAAGGTTTCAATACCATCATTCCGGCCAGAGATGACTAGACAGATGGTGTTATCCCAACTGGGTCATTATGTATCTTCACAGATGGCTCAAAAATTAGGAATAGTGTAGGCTCAGGTATTTTTTCCGAGGCATTAAATATAAATACCTCTCTTCGTCTACCCGACCACTGCAGCGTCTTCCAAGCGGAAGTCACTGCGATCTGGGAAGCTCTCGAATGGTTGAAGATAAATAATATATCTCATAAGAATATATGTATTCTATCGGATAGCCAGGCGGCCCTCAAGGCTCTTAATTCTGTCGTCACAACATCCACGACTCTTCTGAACTGCCGCAGGTCTCTGTGTGAGACTGCCACTCAGTTTGATATAACACTGTGTTGGGTTCCTGGACACGGTGGGATTAGGGGAAACTGTAGGGCAGATGAGCTTGCTAGACAGGGAACCGAAGTGGAAAGGACACCCCACTTAACCCGAATGGGAATGCCCTTAGCCACCTATAAACTAGCTGTGAGAAAAATCAGCTTAGCTCGAGCCGGGCTGAGATGGACCACAGCAACGGTTTGTCGCACTCTTCATGCAATGTGGCCAACTTTGGACGCAAAGCGTTCAAAATCTCTGGTTCAGTTGAACAAAAAGGAGATAAGCCACGTGGTAAAGGAGCTGACTGGTCACTGTCCCTTTGGCCCACACGCCGAAAGATTAGGACTCCCCCACAACGACTTATGCAGAAGTTGTGGTAATGAAGAAGAGGAAGAAACTGTCTCCCATCTTCTCTGTACATGTCCCGCCCTAGCAAGGAAAAGAGGGACCTTCCTTGGCTCACCTTTCCTTGATGGATTGAGCGAGCTGCAAAATATTGGTGTCTCTAGACTCTGTCGCTTTATCAAAAGCTCAAAATGGCTTGAAATGGCCTGAACTATGTCCCAATACTAGAATGGCCTCACAATGGGCCCAACGGCGTGCCTAAGTGGGCTCCCTGGTGGGGGCAGCCATTTCAACCTAACCTAACCTAACCTAGAGGGACTACTGGAGTCACGTTTTTGTCGTGACAACGTCTTATAAATCGATGAGTATAGGAAGTCATTAGCGCAAAATGTCCCGTCCCGTTCCCGTCGCTAAGTAGTGGTGGGTATAGTCGCGCGTGGCGCGACTATTTGCGCTAATGACTTCCTATACTCATCGATTTATAAGACGTTGTCACGTCAAAAAATTAATATTGTAGTAATAGTACCTAACAGCGCTTTTTTTTGGTATGAGCAGGTTTCCAAGAGTCTGGATAAGCTCCGGAGAATGTTTATGGTAGGTCAAAAAGTTTGCGCAGAGGTTTAGCCAAAAGTGAGACGATAGGGGGTATATTACAGGGTCCAGTGGATATGGTGCCATAGAGCTCCTTGACGCACCCATAAATGGGCGTTGGGCTCGAGAACCGGGGAGGCGTAGTTTCAAGTAAAGAAGAATTTGAAGCGAACAGAGATGCTAATGAATCGGCCTTGGACTTTCTGTCTGTTATCACCTTCTCATCGCAGATGAAGAAAGGGGTTGTGGATGAAGTGAAATTCTTCTTGATGGAACTTACCAAGAACCA
Source organism: Thereva unica (assembly GCA_949987705.1). Classification (NCBI taxonomy): domain Eukaryota; kingdom Metazoa; phylum Arthropoda; class Insecta; order Diptera; family Therevidae; genus Thereva; species Thereva unica. The sequence continues at coordinate 125,148,818 of OX465282.1, forward strand.
AGAAGTTTTTACTACTAGAGTACTAGCGCTTGCACTAAGGAGCTTTCTTCTCAACTTGTTGTCAAATAAGGTTTTGACATTCCTGATGGTGATGATAACTCGTATTAGCGAAGAGCTATCTGTTCGGAAAGTCTGCTGCGGTAAGATCTATGAGGTACGGGCAACAAAGAGAAAGACCCGACCTCTGCTGGAAAGTTGGTGTATACCAGGATGCCCGGAGCTTTTGGATGTCAAACTAAACGACCGGCTTAGAATCGAGACCTTTGAAGGGAATAATTGCGAGAGGTCTGGAGCGGATTCCGGTTGTAGAGCCGTTAAAGAAGAAAAGATTACTACAATATTGGAGTCCTAAGCTTGGACTTTTACTTTTATATAAAAATCCCCCTTCGCCACTCCTCCTTAAATATAAGTGGACGGTGTGAATCAAATGGTTTTCCCTTTGTTTGCATAACTTTATCTGAGGATATGCGTTGAAATGATCACATATTCCAAATCGCCAAAAACAGAATCCCAAATCCTGAGATCTTTTTAGAAAATCAATCACTACATTCAGCCAATACTCGAGTAAAACTCAGTTATATTGGGTGGCGCCTTAAACACCGCCTCAGCTTCAGACGGCTTATGGCCTATCCTCTTCAATTATACCTTAAATATGAGCTTACTACTACTCCTGCATTATCCGAAATATATTTTAAACATTAATAGAAAAGTAAATCAAAGGATTTCTTCGATGACTCTACAGCCCAATTCGAGTCTTGGCTTCCATTTGCTTCTTCCGCAGCTGGTCTCCAGTTTCTTGTATTGAACAGTTTTGCTGCATCGGCTTTAGCATTGTCTTCCAACCTTGACCGTGGTTTGTAAATCGAAGGTACAAAACTCGCAAATGTTTACATGCTACAACTATATATAATTTTGACAAACATATTAGCGGATTCAGAGAGATTACAAAAGCAATATCATTCAAATCTCAACATCAAAAATTCTCACAGTCAAGATACTTTCTCTTTAAGCCCAAATAAATACAGGAAAAATTTTAACTCCTTTTCTATGGTTTTTCTGTGGAATTATCGACCACAAATAAAGATGCGTGAACCATCGAAAAAGTAAGCGTAAAAATAAAAATTTTCATTCATTTCAAAAACTTTAAGGCAGACACATAAAATACAAAAAAAAAATGTAAAATTTTGCAATAAAACTCTTAATTAATGCGATTTCTAGTCACATTTGCATTTTGATCACCACGCAAAAAATAACACTTTGGTGAAAACACCTAATTTTGCAACGAAAAAATTGTTAAGCCAAGATCATTAATTTCGGTTCTTATTTTAGGTTTCGAAAGGCTTATTATTAAAGGAAATCAATCATACTTTTGAGTAATTATTTTTCAAGTTTAAACTCAAGATTATAACTCCCGAAACACACCAAATGTGAAGGTAACAAAGAGGCATCTTTTGACTATGAATATTTATGTTTGCAAAAGTTCATTGGTCGACGCTGTTGATATATTTTTCGGCTGATTTTGGTTTACCTGGAATTGGTCTGCAAACAGACAGTCGCCGGAACCGGACGAATTAAAGGATTTTTTTGTATCGAAAGTGTTGACTTAAATCGATTGATTTATATCTACGTTTGGAAGTTTCCAGAGCTCTTTTATTTTTGCACAAAATATAATGGGTTGAATAAAATTAGCGAACATTTGCATCGTTTCACGTAACAGCCCCAAATAAGAATGAAGTAGAAAGCAGTATAAAAACAGCTTGCTTATGTAAACTGAAGACAAGATAAATTAAACATAAATAGGGTGAATAACATGAAGTATAACACGTGCACGTCCCGCAACTATTCTAGACTGATGGAAGTGCGATCGTAACCTCCTACCGGTGGCTATTTAATCAATCAATAAGATCATGCTAGTCCCTTCCTTCGATGACTTAAACTGCATTGCCAGGTCACTGTTATACCTTACCCCGTTTATGACTAGGTCGAACGACCACCGTATATGATGTTGAGTTGAGTCCACTTTGGGTTGAAATAGAGTTGAATTGATATCAAAACATAACCTCAAATTTTTGTGTAAAATTCTCATTTATAGAAACGTAAAAATTTAGAATGAAATAATTTATGTTTCCTGCACCAGAAAAAACATCGAACACAAAAATAACGCCGAATGCGGACTTCACGAATAGTAAACAAACAAGACAAATGTCACTTCAATCCAATTTCAACTCAACCTGCGTATATGATGTCAAATATCAGCTCGATCCAGGGAGGAGAGCTGAGTTGGGTTGAGTGGACCCATTTTCAACTCGACATCCGTTTATGACCGAGTTGAACCCGGGTTGAACCTAGTCATAAACGGGGTACCTTAAAGATATATTCACGGAGTTTTTTTTTTTTTTTTATGAAAAAACCAAGCTTAGGTGTAACACTTTGTACTACCAGTCCGTCATGTCGTTCAGTTCATGGTGCAATGTCTAGTAGTAAGCTTGATTTGAAGAATAGAGGAGAATAGGAAAGGTTTAGAGGGGGTCTGGAGGGTGTAGAAGAAAATGACGATGAACCTCACGTTTGAACTCTAAGGTGTTGTACGAGTTCGGAAATACTGACTGCGGGAGATTATTCCACAGTCGAGTTGTTCTATTCATAAACGAACTTCTAAACCGTATTGTGCGTGAACGAGGGGGCTGTAGGGTATGGGGGTGAGCCGAGCGGGCTAGTCTTGTGTTGCGGGAAAAGTATTGCCGTGCAGGCAGGAGGTCCTGAATTTCGGTGGAACAGTCGCCATGGTAATGGAGAGGGCTGCTACATTCCTACGGTGGCTCAAGGTGTCTATGGAGGCGCGAAAGGGGCCATCACCAATGAGTTTGAGGGCACGATTTTGCACCTTGTCGAGACAAGCCAAGGTGGTTTTTGGGGCGCCTGCCCAGATATGCGAGTTGTATTCGAGGCGCGGCCGAATGTAGGATTTGTATATTGTAGCCAATGCGGCTGGCTGGAGGAGGAACTTGCATCTCTTGAGAAATCCAAGGCATTGGGAGGCTTGTTTGGCGATTTGGAATATGTGATCGTTCCATCGCAGATGCTCCGTTAAAGTTACCCCTAGGATGTTGAGAGTTGAGTCAGCCGTTAGACTCTCTCCCTCCAACCGAGACAGGAGGAAGGTCGGTGCAATTTTTGTTGGAGATCAGACAGTGCTTCGTTTTTGTGGCATTGAATTCGACGCGGTTCATTTCGCCCCAATGAAGAATCGATTCGATATCCCGGTTGATCGAAGCAGACATCAGTTGACGGTGGTACAGACAAGGTCTGGCACGTGCCAGTTAGAAGATGGAGCTGTGCTGAGGACCTCGGTTGGCTGCTCTCAAAGAGGCCAACCTCAGATATTCACCCGATTACTTAAAAATTTTCCCACAAATAGTTCCAACACGCTTCAAAGCGGTACCCTGGTCCTCCAGGGAAGTCTACTCGTCGGGGGTCTTGGTGCGGAGAAACCCTAGTGGTACCACTTATTTAATTGCATCTACATTTCTACAGTACACAGCCAGAAGTGCTTAAGTGCAAAATATGTGTTTCGAGAAAATCGCCCTCAAAGATTTTTTTTAGCACAAAAGCACTTTTGCCGGTCGGATAACTCAGCAACCACATCTCAGTTTAAGACAAGAATTTATAACAATGATTAAGAATAAAATACTGAATACAAAAATGAAATAAACTCAAAATCGTCAAAATTGCACTTAGACACTTCTGGCTGTGTTCTGTAGACTTATCTGTTCTAGAGCGCCACACCCCCCATCAGGGAGGATACTGAGTGCGACTAAGGAAATATGGGCCACTTGAGTGGAAAGTAGAAGGGAGGTGTATCGGCCCCCGCCACACCATTTTGAATTTAGCGGCTCATCTTAGTAAGTCACTAGTAAACAACTGCAATAAATGAAAATAGTACAGCAAAACAAATCAGGAAGTTCGTCCACTCTTTTAATATACCAACAGGACTCACACACAGACAGGCAACGTATTTAACTTTGGCAAAAGCTTCTACGCAGAAGAAGCTCTGGGAAACTATCAAAGCGGTTTCCGTCCCGGAAGATCTACCACAGACCATATTTTCACCCTTAGGCAGGTCCTAGAAAAGGCGAATGAATTTAACATAAACATACATTCGCTATTCATAGATTTCAGAAACGCCTATGATAAAGTAAAACGTGAAGAGTTATACAAAGCTATGGAGTACCTAAGATTCCCCAAACACCTCGTAAATTTGACCAAAATGACAATGAAAGAGGTATTAGGCAGAATAAGAATTGAAGGAGAGCTATCAGAACCATTCAACGCCACAGTACGATTAAGACAAGGAGATGCCCTATCGTGCTTACTATTTATCGTAGCTATGGAAAAAGTGATTAGAGACGCAGGAATTAACACCGCGGGCAGTATTTTCAACAAGTCGGTACAAATATTGGCGTACGCTGACGACATCGTAATACTAGCCAGATCCCCCGTAGCAATGAAAGAAGCCTTCATATCGCTAGAAAGAGCAGCAAAGAAATTCGGACTAGCAATTAATGAAGAGAAAACGAAATATATGTGCATCTCCAAAAGACGTAATGATCGCCAGAATATGACAATTGATACATACAACATCGAAGCAGTAAAAGAATTTATATATCTAGGGACGCTAATTTCAAAAGACAACGACACGACATTAGAAGTTAAAAGGAGATTAGCGCTGGGAAACAGATGCTACTTTGGGCTACGTAAACATTTCTTATCAAGGAACATATCAAGAAGCACTAAAGTAAAACTGTACAGAACTCTTATAAGGCCAATACTACTGTATGGATCCGAAACCTGGACATTAAGAAGTAACGAAGAACACCTCCTAGGGTGCTTCGAAAGAAAAATCCTGCGCACTATATATGGAGGAATCAACGAAAACGGTGTTTGGAGGAGAAGATACAATCACGAATTGTATCAGTTGTATAAAGATCCAAACATCATAAAAACTATAAAAATTAACAGAATCCGATGGGCAGGACATGTTGAACGTAGCAGTGGCGACAGCATAACAAAAATTATTATGAACAAGAGACCAGACGGACACAGAGGTACGGGACGTCCAAAAAAGAGATATATAGACAGCGTAGAAGAAGATCTACGAACCCTAGGTATAAGAAATTGGAGACTTCAAGCCAGGGACCGACAGTTCTGGAGGAGGATGTTGCAGGAAGCCAAGGCCAATAACAAGCTGTGGAGCTATTTATGATGAAAAGCTTCTAGTGGGTACTATGTATAAATGGCGACGAAGCTGATGAGTGATTATACCTTTAGTTATTTGGACGGTATCTTTTAAGAGTTATACACAGCCAATCAACAACCATTTCAGCGTGAAACCCGCCCTGGTACCAGCGTGCGCATACCCCGGTTGGACTCAATAAACAAATTTACAAAACAACATCACCCCAAACCCGGAAGTCTTCAACAACAAATTACAGAAAAAGAAATATTCTTATCATGAATTACTAACCGCTTCAGACAGTTGTCTTTAAGAAAAGTAATCGAACCTTATATTCTTCTTCTTTATTCTTTGATCCGTTAGCTGGCGGTCTGAGAGGGACGTCCCCGCAAAGGATACGCTATTGTCGGTGCGCTTCAAAAAATTATGTTTCTTGCCTAGTTTCTCTGGTTTCCCGATTCTGGTCAATTCGGCAGGTCGACCATCCTCCTCCTTTCACACCCTGGGCTTGAGTCCGGAGGAGACGGAGTTGAACCTTATATTACAAACCAAAGCAAATATGGAACTACTCTTAAAAATAATAAATAGTAAAAAAAAATACGCCTTTTTTAAAAATGAATCAAAAGTGAAAAATAATTTTGAATGTAAAGTTTTTATTGCTGCAGCCACTTTACCTATATTCTTATTTTAATTTTATTTTTTATTTTAATACTGAAACTTTTCGCTAGCGCCCCACGATTTTGAGACATGGAGTATTCAAAGGATGGATGACTCAAGGATTCAAAAAGAAAAATATGGCAGAAAAATATCTGTCATATAATCAATGCGGAGGAGCACAAATTTGAAGTATGTAGTAAAATCATTTACCTACCTTGGCTCAAATGCAGCAACCGACAATAATATGGAACCTGAAATTCGCGCACCGCTGCTAAGAGCCAACAAAGTCATGATTGATGAAACTCAAAATATTCAGATTATTAGATCAGTCATCACCTTAGACAGCAAAACATGTCGTCTAATGATCGCCTAACGCTACTATAAGACCCCGGTGAGAATAATTGGGAGCCATGCACAAGGGAGCTTATTTCGAGCACTCTCAATGGGTAAAAATCCATTCATAGTAGTTTTCATAAATTTTATAGAAAAAAAGAAAACGGGCAATTATCTTCGTGACCATAAAATGTGACATTACCATACTCAATAGCCTGGCTCTCGTTCGATACGGAGGACAAGCAGCAGCAGCTTTGGAAGTGGTTAGAATTTAGTTGGGGGACTGCTTTGGTAAAGCCACTCTAGGGCTTGGAAAGAAAAATGTAATTGCAAGAGATGAACAAAATAAACCCTTTTCGATACCGGTTCACATATCCGAGATGTGGGTGCTCTGCAAAAAGCACTCTACATATTAGCGGTGTTCGAGAGGAAATAGGCAGGGACTGCTAACGAGACCCAACCTCTGCCAAAAGGATGGCGTAGACCCGGCGCCCAGAGCTTAGGGAGGCCAGCCTGGATGACATCCGCTCATAATGTTTACCGGTGGAGAGAAAAGATGCGAGGGGCCAGTACCAGATCGCGTTGTCAAAGAAGAAAACTACTTTAAAAGACAGACTAGAACATTTTATTTCTATATTTTTTTAAGTCGCAATACTAACCTCAGCTCTCACTCTTTGTATACAGAAACAACTTGGTCACTCACTTGGTGACGGCTTTTCATATAAAATCGAAGCTGTTGCTGTTTCTGCATTACTGCTGACGTCACTAGACGACCCTTGTCTACGTTCGAAGCTGTCAGCCTGTTTTACATTACCTTGTTTCTGTATAGCGTGTTATTCACTTAGTTGATTGGCAATATCCAGTAGCAGGCTTAGCAACGCAGAGAATGGGTTTCAGGTTATGACGATTCAGAAGAGTTTGTAAAGACATTTGAGTTCTTGGCGTCATCGCCGATTAGTTTGAGAACTCTTTTTTGCAATTATTTTAGTGGCTTTCGAAGCCCCAACCCAGGAGCTGTATTCGAGGAGACGTCGAATGTAAAGGCCCCCATACACGGTCAAATTGGATGTACATCGAAGTGCGGATCTTTTTCATTTTCGATCATTACGCTCCTTTAATCCCTCATGGGACATAGGGCGGAAACAGTTGCCCTCCAGCGGACTCTGTTTTGCGCGACAGCTCTCAGCTCCGACCAGGATCTCCCAGTTGTTGCGGCTTCTGCTAGTAGGGTTCTCCTCCACGTTGTTCTAGGTCTTTCGACTCGACGGGAACCTTGCGGATTCCAGTCGAGGGCCTGTTTGGCTAGATTTTCGTTTTCGCGTCGCAAGGTGTGGCCAACCCAACTCCATTTCCTTCGTCTGATTTGGTCGTCTATCCTTTTTTGGCCGGCACGGCGCCATAGTTCTTCGTTTGAAATTCTATCTTGCCAGCGGATTTTTAGGATACGACGCAGGCATCTGTTGATGAAGACTTGTAGGCGCCCTGTGATGAATTGGGTGACTTCCCATGTTTCGCAGCCGTACAAAAGTACTGCCTTAACGTTGGAGTTGAACAGCTGCAATTTGGTGTTAGTTGAGATCACCGTTGATCTCCATATGCGGAACAGGCATGCATATGCGCCTCGTGTTTTATTTATTCTGGAACTGACATCTTCTTCTGCACCGCCATTTTCGGTAATAATACTACCGAAGTAGCAGAATTTATCGACCAGTTCCACGTCACGGTTATTCAGCGCAGTCCGTTCAATGGTGTTTGCATTTATCCGCATTTCTTTAGTTTTAGTTGGATTTAGCCTTAAGCCTGCTGGACTACTTTCTGTTGCCAAGTTGTTAATCATATTTTTGAGGTCCTGGTGTCTGTGGGCCAGCAAACAGATATCATCTGCTTAGTCGAGATCCTTAAGGCGGTCTAACAAACCCCATTGTATGCCACCTGTTCTACTATCTAGAGCGCCGACAAGGATGTCATTTATTACCTACTATAAGAAATAGTAAAGGCGAAAGTAGGCATCCTTGTCGTACTCCTGAGCTCACTCGAAGCAGTCGGATAATTTTCCATTATGGAGAACTCTGCATTTGGAATTGTTATATAGGGCTTTTATCAATTCTATTATTTTATCAAGCAGTCCACGTGCCATATAAAGCTCCTATTGACCGAGTCGAACGCTTTCTCATAATCTACGAAAGCAAGGTAAAGGGGGGATCAGAATTCAGTAGACTGCTCCACTATTATTCGTAAGGTGTTGATATGATCAATACATGAGCGGCCCTTCCTGAATCCGGCCTGCTGCCTCCTAAGCGTTCGGTCTACTGCCTCACTTATCCTAGATAGTAATATATGGGACAAAATTTTGCCCACTGTAGATAGTAAACAGATGCCTCTCCAGTTGTCGCATATTGTTAGGTCCCCGTTTTTTGGTATTTTGACTATGATACCTTCCGTCCAATCCTCCGGAAAGGTACAGGTGTTCCAAGCTATTTCCAGGATTGGCTGAAGAGCATCTGCTATGAGGCTTGAATCGGCTTTCAACAATTCTGGCGGGATGCCATCATTTCCAGCTGCTTTACCATTGGCCATCGCATGAATTGCGGTTACTATTTCCGTCTTGGATGGGGCCCGGGTGGTGATTCTTATTGGCTGTGCATTGTTGCTGGTTTCCTGAGGTTCCTGTGCAAATGAACCATTCAGGGCGGCGAAGACGTAATCTCTCCATCTTTGGAGCTGCTCCTCGTCGCTGCACAGCAGCCTTCCATCCGCACTCTTAACGGCATGTTTTTTAGCAGAGTTCTTTCCGGTGAGCTGTTTAGTATTTTGGTACAGCACCTTACTGTTGCCTGTGTTTGCCGCGTTTTCCGCTTTTTCTGCGAGCTCATTTATCTGCTGCCTTTTATCACGCCGGACACTTCTCTTTACCTCCCGGTGTAATTGGGAGTATTCCCGTTCCAGTTGGTAACGTCTTTCAGGGTCACTTGTAGAGTTTACGTTATTTTTTAGGGCTCTCCTGCGTTCTATTTTTTGCCAGGTTGTGTCCGAGATCCAGTGTTGCTGGTTTCTTTGGACATAACCGATGCTCGTTTCCGCAGCCGTCAATATTACGCCCTTTGTCCTACTCCACAGCTCTTCAATATTTGTGTCGTCAGAAACGTTGTGCTGGTTTAATATTTGCTGTAGGTTTCCAGCAAATTCCCGCTTTTTAACGCTCTCCCGCAGAAGATCTACGTTGAACCGTCTACGGTTTATAGCATCGCGTTGTACGTTTCTGATTGCGGCGATTTTAAGGCGAATAGTTGCTACTACCAAATGGTGGTCGCTTCCAGTGTCTGCTCCCCTGAAACTCCTGACATGCTCAAGGATAGTTCTCTATCTGCGGCTGACGGCCACATGATTTATCTGATTTCTCGTTCTACCATCGGGCGATACCCAGGTCTCTTTGTGTATCTTCTTGTGACAAAAGTAAGTTCCAGTTGGGTTGGTGGGAGCTACAGAAGTGAACGAAAAGCTCACCATTGTTATTGGTAACTTGGCTTAGACCTTGATTTCCAATTGTTTGTTCAAGTCCGGTGTTGTCACGGCCGATCTGTGCGTTTAAGTCACCCATTAATACAATGATGTCTCCCCTTGGAATAGAGCGAAAAACCTCATTCAGTCGCAAATAGAACTCGTCGTTGATGTCATCTTCAGCGTCTTCAGTTGGAGCATAGCATTGGACTACCGTAGTACTTCTTAGTCTGGTAAGCAGGCGCACGGTAATAATCCTCTCAGAAACTGGTGACCAGCTAATGAGGCTGGACCTGGCTTCTTTGGTGAGTATTACACCAACGCCACTCCTACGGCTTTCAGTTTCGTTTCTCCCAGAATATAAAAAGGACTCACCATTTGGGCAGATATGTTCGCCCGCATCGGGCCATCTGGTCTCGCTAAGTCCCATGATCTTGATTTTATATCGATTCATCTCGTTGAGGACTTCATCCAGCCGTCCCTCAGCCAGCAGTGTTCTCACATTCCAGTGCGGATGTACAACCAAAACTATCGATTGTGGGCCGGTCGGCCGATCAAAATACATTGGGCTTATAGGTTTGATGAAAATCTGGATGTACATCCAATTTGACCGTGTATGGGGGCCTTAAGATTCACATGAAAAAATATAAAAAGGATATACAAGGTAAAGGGTGCTCTGGAGAATCCATTAGGAGGAGGCAGTGAACCTCGCGTATGAACTGTTGGATGTTGTATGAGTAAGTATACGGAATCGGTGGAGAGTACACGATTAAATACTCATTATCAGAGCGAAAAAAAATTACTCAATGAGTACTTTTCACACGTTCAAGAATAACTGGATTCCTTGATAATCGATGAGTACTTTTTTGACATCTCTGCGAACTACCTTAGCATATGCAATATTCTTGTTTCAGCTGCGACAGATTACAAATACTTATGTATGTAGTTAATATCCTGAGTAAAAGCACGCATAGTGATGAAATGTTCCTGTCACACACTATTCACATACACACTATTCTTACAAGCAAGAAATTCTAAAAATGCGCCCGTCAGAGGTATGCACGCCTCTTTTACAGCTAGGAATGTATACGTAATCGACCATTCCAAACGCTTTACCAAGTGGTCCCCCAACTAAGTGCTCACCACGTCCAATACTGCTTGACCGGCTTTCTGAATATGCTTAATGACACGCTTAATTTTTTAAAGCCTCAATTTTGCTCTCTTTAGTATATAAAACTGTGAGCTTACCGTGCTTTGTTTGGATCTGACTGGATTTGACACTGGTCTTGTTGCGAGTGCTATGCAGGCGTTTCCATACTGTCCGTACCTGTTGACGTTGTTTATCTATAAATTTATAAGCAGAATGTTCGGTGTTGCTTTCTTCAGCAATGGATACAACTACGGTGCCGTGCTGAAGGTTTGGCGAATATCAACTTAGTTTCCTAACTTTCCTATTCTAATTTTTGGTTTGGACGTCTCTAAAATATTTTATTGGTATTGGTACACATTTTTTGGAGCAATTGTTCAACAATCTTTAGGGATCTTAATTGTTCATACATGAAACTATAAAAGGCGGACTTAGATTCAAGTATCATGAAATTTACGAATAAAAGACATTTATAAATGTATAATTTAATCGCTGCCATTTGAATCTACTCAATTTATAACTTAACTTTCAAATGTATCACAAATTAGCAATCTATTCACACCATTAATTATATTTCTTTTAGTTTTATCTTCAGGACAAAATCTTCTCATTCATAAATATCCCACACTAGCGAAATTTGGAAACAGAAATAAAATAACAAACCGCATTTTTGCACATATCATAAGGAGCGTTTATGACTTTATAGTGTTCACAATAAATAACTTTGGATGCTAAAAATTTGCATATAAACGAACTTCTTTTATAAACTGTAAACTGACTTTCGGGCAATGTCTTCGAAAATATCTTGTTTATATTTAGGTGTGGTAATCAAGCACCTGTTAAAAGTTTTGTATTTATTTAACAGATTTGTTACTTTCAAAAGAAATATAAATTTTGCGATAGTTTAACACAAAATGATTAAGCGCGCTTTCTTTGGTTTTCTAAAAAATTAAACATGATATAAATCTTAAACTACTGGTTTCTAAAATGCGGTGGGTCGGCCTTATGGGTGAGCATCAGTAGCATGCGAAAATTAATTTGTTTTGGGACCATATAAAGAATAGAGAAAACGGAGCGGAAATATTATTAGAAAAATAAAGGAAATATTACAAGAAAAATTTTAAGGCATCAAAACTAAGCCCGCCAACGATATCCGCTATTTGGAAAGTATTCATTAAGTTTTGCAAGGTTTTGCAGCTTCCTACCAACAAACATATCAAAAGTCAATAACTTTAGTAAAAAAATGAATGATGGAGCGAATAAAAATTGAGTGTAAGTGTTCACTACATTTTTTTGAGTGAACACTTAGCTTGGGGTGAATAAAAATATCCTTCGTTTGATTTAATTAAGCAGTTCACTCTATCATTTCTCCATATAAAGTGAACACTTTATTTTGGTGTGAATAAACTTCAGTGTTTACGTTTGTTTGTGAGTTAACGCTCGTAAAAGTTGAGGCTAGTGGAGAGGATCTTTAAAACGAAAATTGCGTGATGAAATTGATATTTTTGATGAAATAGATGAAGAGATAATCAATGAAGTAATAATTAAAAAAGGAAACTTCAGTTTAGAGGGAGTAATTCCGTCAATTGGATTCAGGGATGCCTGGATGTATTTGGAGGAAAAACTGTTCTAGAGAGGGGGCTATCCACACCAATGAACTACATACTTTGTAAACATTATTTTGCGATAAACTTATCGTTTAAGATGTATTTGCAAAAAACTGGAATTTTTACCCTAAAACCCTAAGTGGGTTGAAAATCGGTTGACTTTATAACCCCTTATTAATAACACTAAGGCTAAGCGAATGCTGATCCAGAACAGGAATCTTAATCACGAACATTTACTGTGTTCCCATAAGTCGGGGTAGAGATGTCTTTCAGTAAACAGAAAGCTTTTTCCTTCAAGTTAACTCCATGCCGTTTCTAAGGTAAGTCTGGCTTGAAGTGATGAATATGTGCAGTTGGTATATGTGCAGTATAGGATACTCAAACACACATGTGTGCAAAACCCAACTTGACCCTTCACTAGACACGACCGGACCGACGAACGGCGCAAGTAAGTACCCTTGCTCCCTACCCTCTCTCCCATCTCGGTCCTGCAGGTGCCGCGGCTAAAATCTGTCGGTCGATGAAATTTGCCCCGTCTCAAAAGGCATAACACTTTGACGAGGACAAATTTTATAGACTCTGATGGTTGCGGCAAATGTAATGCCGGGAAATATTCCCGAGAACGTGGCGATTGAGCCCGCGCAACCGAAGTCCCGTTACAAGTCAAGTTTTGGTATTGACTTTTGTAACATTCGTGGACTTCAAGCGAATTTCTCTTTTGTTGAGTGCCACTTATCTAATTACAAACCCCCAATCTTCGCACTTAGTGAAACCCAAATATCACCTGATAATGACTTAGGTTATTACCAGGTGTCGGGGTACACTTTAGTGCACAATCTCTCCCCCCATAGGGGTATTGCCATATATGTTAGGGACGACGTGGCTTATTGTAAAATACATTCAAGCACAACTTCAGATTTTAATTATCTTTGGATTAAAATCATTTTCCAAAGCCACGTCATATTCTTCTGCTTCCTATACAGAAGCCCTAACATAAGTAACGAAGCCTCCACCTTATCTTTTGATACTATTTCCGAACAAATCTCGGGTTTTTTGTCGTCCAATCCTGAGTGTGAAATCATCGTTGCGGGTGATTTCAATGTTCACAACGTTAAATGGCTGACTTACTCAAATGGCACCAGTATTTCTGGCAAGGACGTCGAGCTCTTTGCAGACATCAATAACTTGCATCAAATTGTGGATCAGCCCACAAGAGTCCCTGATGTTGCTGATCAAGGAAGATATCTCCTTGATCTTTTTCTAACTTCTCATCCAGCGCGTTACTCCGTCGAAGTTGATTCACCTCTCGGCAATTCAGACCACTGCCTAATCAGTGCTAACTTCCCATTCGAATTTCCCACCCCTACCAAACCAGTTCGAAGAACTGTATGGCATTATGGGAAGGCCAATTGGCTAGGGCTTACTAATTTTTTCCAGCCTACAGACTGGAATCTGTGTTTCCGGAATAGAAACGCCAACTCTGCCGCTATCCGTATCACCAGGATCATACAGGCAGGAATGCATTTGTTCATTCCCCATTCTACCAAATCTGTGAAGCCTAGGCCCAACAGATGGTTTAATCGGGAGTGTATGAATGCAATCAAAACTAAAGAAGCCGCCTTCCGAGCGTACAAGAGCTTCCCGAGTGAATCGCTCCGTTTAGAGTACATACAACAAAGAAATTCTTGTAAAACCGCCATCAAGAAAGTCAAAACCTTATTTGACAACAAATTGAGAAGTAAACTCCTAAATGCAACCTCCGGTAGCAAAAACTTCTGGTCCTTGGTAAGTTCCATCAAGAAGAATTTCACTACAACTTCAACCCCTTCCTTTATTCACAATGAGAAGGTAATAACAGACAGCAAATCCAAGGCCAATTTATTAGCATCTATGTTCGCTTCGAATTCTTCTTTACCCGAAACTGATGTGCTACCCCCTGTTTCCGAGCGTAACGCCCATTCAATGGACAGGGTTTTTTTCAGGACTCGAGAGGTGTACAGGTGCCTCAAAGAGCTCGATGCCAACAAATCCACTGGACCCGATAATATACCCCCTATCGTCTTAAAACAATGCGCCTCACCTTTGGCTAAACCTCTGCGCAAATTATTTTCTCTGTCATATTTCTCCGGAGTTTATCCCGACTCTTGGAAACTTGCCCATGTTCAGCCCATACCGAAAAAAGGTGATTCCAGTGATCCCTCCAACTACCGCCCAATAGCAATTACTTCTATTCTCTCCAAAACCATGGAGACGATAATCAACAAAAAGCTTATGGGATATCTAGAATCCAATCAACTCATAAACGACAGACAGTATGGCTTCCGACGAAAAAGATCCACTGGCGATCTTTTAGTCTGTCTTACAGAACATCTCAGCCGTAGCCTGCATGGATCCGGTGAGTCTAGTCTGGTTGCTCTGGATATCTCCAAGGCTTTCGATAGAGTTTGGCACTCAGCCCTGTTAGCTAAACTCAAAGCTATTGGAGTTGACTCACTTCTACAGAAGTGGATTGAGAGTTTCCTTTCTGGCCGTTCAATCAAAGTGGTATTGGATGGCGTCAAATCCGCACCCCACACGATCTCTGCGGGGGTACCCCAGGGGTCAATTTTATCACCGGCCCTATTTCTCATATTTATAAATGACCTTCTTTCAATCCCCTCCAACCCACTTCTCAGCTTCGCTGACGACGGTACTCTACGTTACTCGTACAGCGTCGATACAAGACAGACTCATGCCAGATCCTGTCTTGATGATCGCGAACTAATGTTCAACTCTATTAATAACGACATTGAACTTATTATAGAGTGGGGAAAAAAGAATCGTGTCAAATTCAACCCCTCCAAAACCAAGTACTGTCTCATCTCCAAAAAGAAGCTCAACACCTCTTCACCCTTGAGAGTGGATGGAGTTCAACTAATGGCCGACCCATCCTTGCACATCTTAGGCGTGACATTAGCGAAGGACTTGCGATGGAATGACCACATATTCCAAATCGCGAAACAAGCATCCCAGTGCTTGGGATTTCTTAAGAGGTGCAAGTTCCTCCTCCAGCCATCGGCCCGTGCTGTTATCTATAAATCCTACATTCGGCCTCTTCTCGAATATAACTCCCTCGTTTGGGGCGGCGCCCCAATAACCACCTTGGCATGGTTAGATAAAGTGCAAAAAAGGGCGCTCAAATTAATTGATGACGACACCGCCTGCTCCACCATCGACCCCTTGAGGCACCGTAGGAATGTAGCAGCACTGACAAAATTTTATCGCTACTATCATAGTGACTGTTCCTCCGAGTTAAACGCTCTCCTGCCTCCACGGCAATCTTATACCCGCAACACCAGATTAGCCCACTCGTCTCATTCCCTTCACCTGCAACTACCCCTTTCACGCACTCAACAGGATATGAATTCGTTTGTTAATAGAACAACTCGACTGTGGAATAACCTCTCGCAGTCAGTATTTCCGAACTCCTACAACATCCAAGAGTTCAAACGCAGGGTTCATCACCACCTTCTTCAATACCCCCCCGTACCTTTTAATCCTTAACCTATACCCCCCCCCTCATCCCTCCCCCGTACTAAGCTTACTGCTAGACATTGCACCATGACGTGACAAATGACATGACGGACTAGTAGTACAAAGGGTGACTCCTAAGCTTAGCACTGCCACATAAAAAAAAAAAAAAAAAAAAAAAAGTGGTTTCGTCGAGTTTACTTGGATTTAACGAAACTTTACCCAAACCCCGGTTCCATGGGCGCTTACACTGAGTAAACCGAAGATAAGTTGCAAATACAACTCAGTAATTGTGGTTGAAGGGGAAGTGTGATAGTGCCTCTCAGCATTCAAATTTCTCCCTTTGTTAACAAAGTTCATAAGAAGCGTTCCTATGAGCGAACCGCCTAAGCAGGCCCATGGATAAATAGTAGAATAACGCTAAAACTGGTTCTATTTGCTCTTTTTGTTTGATGTAGTGATAAACAAACGCAAGAACAATATAGACTGATATAGTCTTGGTGTTGGTCTTGCATGAATTTAGTCTTGGTCTTGCGAGCATGGCTAAGTCTTGGGCTTGGTTTGGTCTTGCGGGCATAGCTAAGTCTTGGTCTTGTTCTTCGTCTTGCTAAATGTGTAAGACAAAGACAAGACTGCAAGACCATTTTTGATTATCACTAGTTTGATGCCCCCGGATCTTACAATTACAATCATGATTAAATATTCACACTTTTTCAAAGAAATGTCCTTACCAACTGAACTGCATGCCTTCTCTTCTATTTCGCTGGGGGTTGCCCAGGATCCATTCAGATCCACCATAAGTAGACTTTCAATTTGACATGGCTTATACGGTCTAATTACATGGCTTATACGGGGGCCTCGGTAGTCTAGGGTTAAGGCGCCTGACTGCTGTCCCAGAGGTCCCGGGTTTGAATCCCGGCCAGCCCCACGGTCCTTTGCCTTTTCCACTTTTCCACCTACATAACTTTCCTTCATTCTTCTTCCCTCTTTACATTCCTTCTGTCATAGCCTTCCCTAGTCCTTCCCCGCTACGCCAAGCGCATGCCATCGGTTGGTTGATGAGATTCAACTCGTTTCAGGAGGCATAACACTCCAGCGAGTTTTTCTCGATGCCCCGATGGCAGAGTCGCAAAATGGTTGCGAGTAGGTGGATTAAAAATATCGCGGCTAGGTTGTGACAGTTCCTTCCTCTCTTCTCTCTATCTTCCGGCTAGAGCTGCTGTTCGACAGTGTATACGGAAAAAAATAGATTGTAGAACAGTACAAAGGGACTTTCTCTAAGCCTCTAGTCTGTCACATAAAAAAAAAGTTCAATGTTCTTGAGGATAGGAGAGTTAAATATGAGCGTTTATCTAATATTTTCGAAGTCGTAAGACTAATGCCATCAATGAAGTTGTGAAGTGCGTAGCTGGGGCTCACGAGTAGATCATTTACTAAGGCCTAGGAAAACAGTGCGTGATAGAATTGGCCTTGGGGACCCCGGTGGAGTTTTTTTTATGTAAAAGTCCAAGCTCAGATGTCAACCTTAAGGCGCCACCCACACTTTCGTTCCGTTCCCAGGTTAGTCTCATGCCAATCTCGGTTAAATAAAATATATTTATAGAAAAAACAATCATCGTATCCACATTTTCGCTCCCGTCCAAGGTCCGTGCCGATACCGATCAATCCAGTACAGTCCAGTACAGTCCAGTACCAAATATGGCATGTGGATGGACCGAGAAAGTCACGCTAGTGTGAATATGATGAGATTTTACCGGACCGAGATTAGACATGGAACGGCACGATAGGGTAAATCGGGCCTTATGCTTCCAGTCCGTATGGGGTTTAGATTCGACGCCACTGAATACTATCTTGAATGAATAGTCAGTCAGAAAGGAAACTCTCAATCCAGTTCTTAAGAACAAAGCCGATTTTAATAACTTGGAGTCTCGTCAAAATCCTTCGGATATCTAATACATCCGACCTAAGAAATCTGTTTATACCATGACTGAGGTTTTTTGACAGACACACGAAAAGGTTGCTCTTTTGGTCTATTGATTTGTCTGTAAGATATCGAAGGAACAGTTACAATCAGATAAAATGGCACGTAGAAATATGAATGAATGAAAAATACAAAGCGAAAGAATATTAACAGGAAACTGATTTGAATCTTTGGAACTCATTAAAAGAAAAAAATACAAGAATTAACTGCAATGGTTCAGGTATTCAAAACAACGAAAAAGGAAGACAACGGTGTTGATGAATAATGCTGCATACATAAAATAGACCGGTCTAGGATGACTCGGATGGATGCTCGCACGGATTGTAAATCGCAGACAGCAGGAAAAAGAATAGTTGGACGGACGACAAAGAACAACTAAATGCTTACAAGATTACAAAAAACTATGATGTTCGGACGCATAAAAAAGAGGAGAGAGTTAGCAAGGCGAAATGAAGGCTGGAATAAAAAACACCAAGCGGCCTGAATCTTCTACGAGGACTCGGTTTAAGGATCAGATTTCATTATTTCTATAATAACACAGCCCCACAAAAAAAAAGGTTCAGACCTGGGGGTCTCACTAGGCTTACTATATGTTTTCGGGGTCGCTGAATCTGAATATGAGGTCTATATAGCTCTATCGGGTCAAGGATTAGCCATAACCTCAAAAAATAAGCCGAAAAGGGGGTTTTAAGGCTTATTTTTTGAGGTTATGGCTAATCCTAGACCCGATAGAGCTATATAGACCTCATATTCAGATTCAGCGACCCCGAAAACATATAGTAAGCCTAGTGAGACCCCCAGGTCTGAACCTTTTTTTTGTGGGGCTGTGTAATCAATTGAAGTTTGTTTTTAATTTTTATTTGCTTTATCAAATCTCCAAACCACAATTTACGAGCTATTTAGAAAATAACAGCAGCGTCTAAATGGGATAACCGGAAAAATTAAATTTCCTGTTGCTCCATTTGTACTCCTAGAAATTCAATGTTTAAAACCTAATAACTTTTTATAAAAAAAAATCAGAGTGTTATTCAAGCTCATCTTCCTTAATTTTTGCATTTTTCTCAAAACTCCTAAGAATATATACAAATATTTTTCAAAAAATATTCCGAAAGCATGAGGTTCCTGTCTAAGATAACTTTCGGAATAAGATATCGAAGACACGCTCCTGATCATATCCGATCATACCGAAAAAGCTAAAACTTGAAAACTTTTCTTTGTAAAATAAAAGTAAAAAGTTTTAGAAAATGAGCTTTTGGAAGTTTTGGAATTTAGTTTTTGGAATGAAATTTGCAATTTATTGCCATAATATAAATTATTATTGAATGAATTTTTCCGGTTCGCCTTTGATTTGTTAAACTAATTTTAATGCAATTAATGCAATAAAATGTGTGAAATTTGGAGTAATAAAATCGAATAAAAATATGTTAATAAAGTTAATTTTAAAAAATTTCGAAAAATTTGCATTTCAGTTGATGGAATTCATCGTAAATTTGTATTTAGAAAAGAGTAATAACCCAAATTGAAAATAATAAAATTTTACTGTAGAAAATGTGTAGTTGATAGTTAGATAAACGTAGGCATTTTGCAGGAATGTGATTTTGTTAAGTTATTTATAAAGGTCATGTGTAGGCAGATTCCGATAATATGTTCAACAACGGCAGCGTTTTTTGGTCACGTGATTAGCATACGTTACATTTAGCTGCCGAATATTACATTTTTGGTTGCGACCAGGTATGGTATTAGTTCCTAGAAATTTAAAAAAAATAATAACAGCATCAGGAGAAAGCAATTTTCCTACAGAACTAATTAAAAGAAGAACAGGGATTCGTGAACTGGTTACTTAAATTAACATGAAATATATGGGAAGAAGAAAACTTGCAGATCAGTGATATCCAGTACTGCTATTTATCTTTCACGAGAAAGAAGAAAAATTAATCTGTGATCTGATAACTATAGAGGAATGGATAATGTTGGTAAGTAATGCATACAAAGTAGTGACAAACCTGGAAATTATTAATACTAATACATATCAGTCAATCTAGATCTGGTTGATCAATAGTAGCCAAATGGATACAGAAATGTTTTAAGAATTCACCAGCAATCATTTTTCGTAAACGAAGAAGACGAATGTTGCAAAATTTGCAACTGCACAGCGCATCAGATACGCAGGTTATGTTTAAAGAATGCAACGTGTCAGAAATCCGTGATCCAAAATCAAACTACATGTACAAAGAAAGGCCATGATCGAACTTGTTAATCTACAGTAAGTACGAATAGACAAAAAACGGGCAGATGGAAAACCTAGATGAATTAACTCAGTTCACCGCGATCTGTAGAACAAAGTGATGACATGACATTTTGTACAATAGTTTAATTTACTATAATAAATTCATTGAGATTAAATATGAGGAGTGTCTGTACAAAAAGAACTATTTGCCTAAAAAAATGATATTTTGTCCGCATCGTTCTTCATATTTAAATTACACGAAGTCTCTAACAAAAACTACTATGTACTACATGTGCACTCATTTTCACTTCTAAATTGGAGGGACTAGATTTCATCGCTTTTTAAAATTTCTCAACAAAAGGGACTATTAAGTATATTTATTCAACATTGATGCAATTTGCTTGATCAAAACGGCCTATATATACCCTGTCTTCACCTGTTGAACGCCGTAAGTTCGAGCAAATTGGTGAACTGAACTTTAAAATAGCCTCAGGTCTCTTATAATATCCACATATTCAACTGAAGATAAAACAGTCCTGAGTTCGCCCAATTGGACTCGAACTGAAGTTAAACGAAAAAGTTTGCTCAAAAGAGAGTAATCAACAGATATTAGTAATGGGTTCAGCGTTGTATAATTTTCTGAGATCTGCGAAGTCTTGGCTTTTGCCCACTGGCAAATCTGTCAAACACTCAGATTGGAGAATATTTAATTATTCAAAAACACTCTATGATAAATGGCTTTAGTGTGTTATTAAGGACTAATTGGCTGAAAATTGGTCCACAGCTTCCTTGTGACTTTTTAAGAAAACAATTTCGGAATAAAAAAAACAAGGCCGCAGGAGATATCACGTTTTGCTCGAGTTTTCCATGTATCTTGAGAATCGTCCTTCGACAGTTTTATTAATTTGTTTTTCATCTGTTCTACAGGTCAGCTCAAAGAGCTTTTTCGTGTGCTCGAAGTGCTTTTAATGCAAAAAATTGGAATAAATGGTGGTTTTCAAACAAGTTTTAAAGTGTTAAATCAAACCTTAAATACATTTCATGAAAGTGGGTTTGTAGAGCAACTCTTTGCGAATAAATTAGGCCTATCAAACAAATTCTAGGACCACTGTGGGCCTTGTTCAACCTTTTTTCGTGTTACAAGTTACAATTATTTTTTCATGAAATTTTTATTGCAGGTAGACACCATCAGACGCCACAATTTAAGCCCTGACACAAGGTTCTACTGTGATTACACTCTCTATAATTAAATGTCAAAAAATTGTCATTTTTAGCGGTTTTTGAAATTTTCTGCAAATAAATGATCCAAAGCTCATATTTTTCTATACTATACCATAGGTACTGTTATGTAGTATTTTTTCGTACCTAAAACGTGAAAAACGTGTTTTCACTACGATTATTAACTTTTTACTACCTGTTCGCCTGGACCAATTTTAGCCAAAACACATTCATTGAATTCCTACGATTTTGCTCTTAATTATAGCAAGGTAGATTTATTTCAACATTTAAATACTTTTCCGCTCTATCTCCTGGACTATAAACATTATTCATAAATTAGACGAAGACCATTGGTGAATTGCATCAAAAGAAAAATTTAAAATACACCTCTGGGGAACAAAGATGGGGGATGTTTTTGATGCAAATACTAAATTTTTACTACTGAATTATAAAGTAGTAAAAATTTAGTTCGTCAATTTTTAATCTGGCCTTCTAATTAAATCTAATTAGAACTTGGAAAAAACTAAACAAAGCTGACCAATAAACAAATATATAGTTTTATACCATTTGCACAAAGCCGGATGAAAAGAGAATTTGATGTTTGAGTGCTACTTAGACAAAAAAAGATGTTTCGAATTTGCATATGCGCCATTAAATAAAAAATAAATTAGCAAATTTTAAAGAGATTAATAACCGTAGACCAAAAGTGGATCATACGTGCGTTAAAAGCTTTATCAAAGAAGATGCAAAATTTCGAAAACGAAAGTCAATATTCACATCGGAATGAATTCGGTGCCAAAGAATCGAGGTGTAACCCGCAAAACTATCTATTCCGAATTAAATTGTATTCTTTGATTAATAGAAAGGAAAAGAGTTGTTTAATTAAAGGTCTCGATAAAAATTGTGAAAGCTGTCCATAGGGATATCTCTGTTGTGACGCTGATTATTCGTTGTCGATGTCACCCCAGATATGTTTCGGGAGTCTGCCGGTCCTAGAATTGGCATCAGTTAGTGCCGCTAGAACGTGGTCTTTCACTGCGATCTTCATGTGTCTGGAAGGGGTAGGTGGGGAGCGTAGCTAGCTTAATCTGGCGATGGAACCTCCTTTTGATCTCTTGGATGTTGTAGGAGCTCGGAAATACTAACTGCCAGAGATTATTCCACAGTCCCAAATTAGGGAGTTGCATTCGACCAACCGAAGAGACCGAACGTGGGATTTATACATACAGTCCGCAAAATTGATATAAAGACACCTTTGTGGCGTACTTTGGCAACATGCTGCTCTGATATTTGTTGTTGGAGCCCGAAGTGGCGTACCATATTTTGAAGCTGATGGCGTCTACTTTATATTTACTCCTTCAACTTTGTTTGGCAGAGCGTACTCATTTGAACCATTACCGTTCAATTTTGAAGCACTTTTACTGCTGGAAGAGGGATAGGATGATTTCCAAGATTAGCTCAGAGTCCAACTTAATTTTTCAACAAGACAATATATATATATATATATATATATATATATATATATATATATATATATATATATATATATATATGGGTCATTCCAGCCATAATCGGCCGGAAAATGCAAGACCGCCCGGAAAATTAGTGAAAACATTTTTTTTATGTTTCTCGCGATAAAAAAACATGAAAAACGTGTTTACCTTTTTTTTGCAACATCTATTGTTTAATTAATTGAATAATTAAGTTTTTCGAGAAAATAGGCACTATTTATAAACAATTGAACAAAACAGTGGGTATTTATCATAGAAAAAATGTGTAAAATAGCGGTTTTGTAGCCTGATATTTACTCTTTCAGAAAATTGTCATACTATAATGTTTGACCTTGAACTTTGCTCAATGACAGCAAAAACAACAAAAAAATCGGAAAATTTTCAAACATTAATTTCTCAAATACACCATCTCAGATTTGGCTGAAATTTTAACACAATCTTCTCGAATGTCTAAACAATCGCCAAAAAAAATTTTTCCCATGTTTATTGAGAATATTGCAACATAATGAACAATTAAATTTTTTGGTTTAAATGTTATTTGTAGTATATACATATATATTACATGTTGGTGTATATGTGCACATATTTGTATGTGTGTTTGTATTTTTTTGTGTGTGTGGGTATGTATGTGTGTCTGTGTGTGTATGTGTGTATGCATGTGTGGGTAATTTCCTGTAAAACCGAATGAAATGACCGGATAAAATTAAAAAAACAGTTTGTGGTAAAAAATGTAGCAATGCGCCATCTGAGACGGTTCTTCGGAATTAAAAAGCGGGCCTTATGACTTACTGACTCAACAACTTTCTTTCTGCACTCTACGCAGTTTGTAATTTGTTATTCTGCTGATACAATATGGAATCTCAGGATCATACCACATTGGCTTGTTCTTTGAAAGACCTTGCTATTCAATGTAATGAAAATTTAAGAACAAAAGTCTTATCTGCAAGGGAAAAACTTTTACTGTTTCGCAGAACAAAAAAAAACGTAGAATCGTTGTGTGTGAACCATGAAAAAAAATTTCTGGTTTTTACGATCTAAATCAAAAAGAATGTTGTGATCCATTCAACAAACATACAGTACCAATTCGAACATCACTGTGGACTATTACTCTGGAATATGAAAATGATTATTTCTATTTGGTTGATACAATTTTTGAAGGAAACAAGCTTTGTCCACAATGTCGGAAGCACATTAAAACGAAGAACAAATCAAACGACAACCAAGATGACAGTGAAAGAAACGAACCTGCCCCAGAAGACGATGCAAACGTGGAGCTGTTTGCCAGACACGCGTCGGGTTTATCATTGCACGAATCATCTAGTTCGAGTTTGAGTGACAGCGAAAGTCAAGGCCAGTACTGGTAGAGCATCTTCAGAGCAGTTCCAGTCCATTTTTTACCACAAACTTTTTTTTTAATTTTATCCGGTCATTTCATTCGGTTTTACAGGAAATTACCCACACATGCATACACACATACACACACAGACACACATACATACCCACACACACAAAAAAATACAAACACACATACAAATATGTGCACATATACACCAACATGTAATATATATGTATATACTACAAATAACATTTAAACCAAAAAATTTAATTGTTCATTATGTTGCAATATTCTCAATAAACATGGGAAAAATTTTTTTGGCGATTGTTTAGACATTCGAGAAGATTGTGTTAAAATTTCAGCCAAATCTGAGATGGTGTATTTGAGAAATTAATGTTTGAAAATTTTCCGATTTTTTTGTTGTTTTTGCTGTCATTGAGCAAAGTTCAAGGTCAAACATTATAGTATGACAATTTTCTGAAAGAGTAAATATCAGGCTACAAAACCGCTATTTTACACATTTTTTCTATGATAAATACCCACTGTTTTGTTCAATTGTTTATAAATAGTGCCTATTTTCTCGAAAAACTTAATTATTCAATTAATTAAAGAATAGATGTTGCAAAAAAAAAGTAAACACGTTTTTCATGTTTTTTTATCGCGAGAAACATAAAAAAAATGTTTTCACTAATTTTCCGGGCGGTCTTGCATTTTCCGGCCGATTATGGCTGGAATGACCCATATATATATATATATATATATATATATATATATATATATAGATTTTCGAGGGATACCGAATCAGACCACTATTTGCGGGTCCCTTTTCGTCCCTCTGCCTAGAGTCATCTTATTGGGGTTGCAGTGGGTTGTCCCATTGCTCCCTTGCTTCGACTCCCCTAGTTATCGCAAGCAGCTGATTGAAGGGAGTCTGCCTCATGTCCTCCATCCAATGGAGTCCAGTTATGGCAGCCCTTTTTCTCGCCACCGCCGGACAGTGACACACTATGTGTGTGGCCGTCTCAGGTTCCTCCAGGCACATCCGACAGGTGTCATCCTCCAGAATTCCCATTCTTTTTAGGTGATACCTGAAACGTCCGTGTCCTGTAATCAGTGCCACCAACCATCTGAGGGTTCTCCTTTGCATATGCAGGATCTTTCTTCTGGCTGCGGTAATCGGCAACGTAAGCACCATCTTAGCCTGCCTACACGTGGTCATAGCGTCCCACCGTCTCCGGTGTTCCTCAGCGACCCATTTCTCGATGCAGTTCCTTACCAACCCGCTGCCAATGGCAGAGTATGGCTCCGGTCCCCAGAATTCCGAGGTTGACCCCTGTTTTGCCAGGTTGTCAGCCTTTTCGTTCCCATCGATGCCTGTATGTCCTCTAACCCAAGCTAGCGTCACGTTGTTTTGTTTCGCACACCTGTTCAGTTTTTGGACACATTCCAACGCCAGAGACGCATTAATCTCTGTCTGATTCATGCGCTTAATCACAGCCTGATTGTCCAGTGCTATAAGGATACTTCTTCCCTGCACCTGACCATCATTTATGTGATCCAGCGCGTGCAGCAGAGCAAGCATTTCCGCCTGGTAGACTGAGGTGTAATTCCCCAAAGCCAGAGAGCAGGTCAGATTTAAGTCCTCTGAGAAGACTCCCGCACCTGCTCTGCCGTCAATCATGGATCTGTCCGTGAAGATATATATGTCTTCCGGCCTTCCTTCCGGGAGCGTTCCGTTCCCTATGAGGGTTTTATGATACCTTTCGGTCACCCTCATTTTTGTGATCCCTTCCATGGGCATCATGAGCTCCCTAGTCCCTTTGATGCGATCCAGAATCTTCATGTGCCCATATAAGGCTCCTGACGCCTGCCATGCGGCATCCCGTCTCATCCGAATCGCTGAGGCTGCCGCAGTCTTCATTACCTGGAGATCTAACGGCAGCAGACCTAACAGCGCCTCCAATGCCGCGGTGGGTGTGGTGCGGAAAGCACCGCTCACACCTACGCTGGCCATTCTTTGCACCTTGTCCAAATGCCTCTTGACGGTTTTCTGTGTGACTTTAGTCCACCAGACCACCGAGGCATAAGTTATGATGGGTCTCACCATCATGGTATAAGTCTAGTATGCTAACCTTGGTGAGATACCCCACCTTAGTCCACATACTCTTCTGCACTGGTGAAGCACCCTTGTCGCCTTCTTAATCTTCTCTTCAACGTGGTATTTCCAGGTTAGTCGCGAGTCCAAGTATACACCCAGATACTTGACCATCCCAGACACCTTGATCCTCGATCCAAAAAGCATGAGGGGCTGAAAATCCAGATCTTTAATCTTCCTAGTGAAGATTATCGCGTCTGTCTTATTGGCATTTATGGTGAGGCCCTGTTCCGTACACCACTGCTCAACCACTTGGAGTGCATTCCTCATGATATCTGCCGTAGTGCTCATAAACTTGCCACGTGCCACAATCGCTACATCATCTGCATACCCAACGGCATGCACGCCCATTACCTCTAGCCGCCTGAGCAGAGTGTCCACAGTGATGTTCCACAGGAGGGGCGATAGAACCCCGCCCTGTGGGCATCCCTTGCTGACCCTCCCTCGAAGCCGCGAGTCTTCAACAAGACAATGTTGCTGTTCATCGGACAAGGAACGTTGTAGAATGGTTACGGAACACTATTTCTTGGCCAGCCCAAAGCAGAGACCTGAACTCAATTGAAAATCTTTGGGGAGTTCTAATCCGAAGGGTTTTCGTCAACGGCAGACAATTCTCAACCCTTTATTTAGCAACTAAAAGAAGGGCTGCCGGTTGCATGCGATAGAATTGATATTCAAATTTTATAAAATTGATTGAATACAATGCAAAATCGCTTAAATCTACATAAATCCTTTATAAAATAATCCTCCCCTTCAGTCGCATTTCTACCATTAACTGCAGAGCTTTTATCCTATTCTTAAGAGACCTATTTATTGGCTTTATCCATGCTTTCGACTTGTATAGCAATGCGAAGCAAGTAAGTTATCAAACTACCGTCGTACTTTTGACAAATAATAGTTCATGGCAGAGTTCAATGCTTATCTCAAAAGTGGCATTTCCATGCTTCAAGAAGTCAAAATTAATGGAAGTCAGATAGCTCAACGAAATGGGCAAGTTTCGTGAGTAGGCAGGCGAAACATCTTATTTAATCAGCGGAAATTTTTTGTAGGTGATCAAACTTAGGTGTGGTCTCTAAGGGGATCAGTCGGCCATTAGTTCAACTTCACCCACTGTCACGGATGGAGAGGTTTTGCACTTTTTATTGGAAATAAGACAGTACTTGGTTTTGGTGGTGGTCGACACGATTCTTGCCTTTCCAATATACATACAATGAGATCAATGTCTTTATTAATAGAGTTGGGCATTAGCTCGCGATCGTCAAGATAGGATTTAACTTGTGCTTGTCTTGCATTTTCGAAGCCGTAGTAAAAATGAAGCTGAGAAGTAGGTTGGAGGGGATTGGAAGTAGGCCATTTAGATAGATAAGAAATAGAGCAGGTGATAAAATTGATCCCTGGGAGACCCCCGTACAGATCGAGTAGGGTTGGGATTTGACCTCATTCAATACTACTTAGATGGAACGTTCGGAAAGAAAATTATCAATTTATATTTATCTAGTTCTGTAGGATAGAGTCGACACATATAGCTTTGAGTTTAGCTAACAGGGTTGACTGCTATTTCAATGAAAACTTTGGAGATATCTAGAGCCCAGCCAGGTTGCAAAACTCACAAAATCCATGCAGACTCCGGTTGTGGTGCTCTGTAAGGCAAAATAACGGATCGCCAGTGAATAAGCGTTGTGTTCGAGGGGCGGGAATAGTGGATCAGTGTCGGGTAGAAAAGAATTTGAGGCTAACAGAGATGCTAATAAATCGGCATTGTATTTGCTGTCTGTTATCAGTTTGTCATTGTAGATGTAGTGAAATTCTTCTTGATGGAACTTTCCAACTACTAGAAGTTTTTGCCACCAGTTTTTGTTTAGTGAGACCGTCGACATAGTCCAGAGCTTCACAGGGACACGAAAGCCTCACCCCACGGCTACATAGGTGTAGGTACCAGAGTGTGGTGCCGTCTTCTTTGATCCGTTAGCCGGCGGTCCGGGCGGGACATTCTCGCAACGGATGCGCTGCTGTCGGTGCCGTTTTAAAAAATCCTGCCTAGTTTCTTCGGTTTCCCGATTCTGGTCAATTCGGCAGGTCGATCACCCTCCTCCTTTCACACCCTGGACTTGGGACCAGACGACGGCGGAGTTGCAAGGTCCGCTTAACAGGGTAAAACATTTGTGGAAAGTGGGTGGGGAGCGCACTTAGCTTAGTCAGGCCTCTGAAAGCTCACCTGTTTGGTGAGAAAGGGACACGCGAGCCTTACCTCACCACTAGGTGTAGGTATCAGAGCAGGGTGCCATACTCTATCAAAAGCCCACCAAGTCGAACACAATGGATCTTTCTTTCAAAAGCTGAATCTAGTTTTGTTTCGTGCTTCAAAAGTCATTGCCCTGTTTTCATCAGGTTCATCGTCCCCATTAGCCATATGTGTAAGCTCTCCCGACATAGATGTAGGGGTTGGTTATTGCTATCTTATTACCATTTACTAATTTAAAGTAGTTAATTTCTGCATAACATCTTTAAATTATATCAAAATCGCAAATTTCTTTCTAATTCTTCTCATGCAGCTGGAAACAAACAAACCAAAATGTAAACCGGAACCCGTGTATAAATAATTTTCTGTACTAATTATCATTTTTCGGCAATAAAATAATATGCAAAATTTAATTAGCAAACATAGTAAAATTTTTTGAAAGTTTTAGCAAAAAACAAAATTCCCAAACACCAAAATCACATATGAATATGTGTTGTGTGCCTGCCACAAAATATTTATCTTTCGCGAATTTTGTTGTTTTCTGTTTTTGTTATTCTATAAAAATTTTGAGCTAAAAATCATGTTTTTTTTTATTTTGGAAGATCTGAGATGAAAATTTTGGAATTTAGTCGAGATTAAACAGAAGATGATGATAGCGAAAGTTTGACCGCGAAATTTCTTCTATTCGAACACATTAATATTTATCGATTTGACAGTGTACCACCATTTGGTCGACGGTCTATAGATGGACAATAGAAATTCCTCGTATCTAGATAGAGCTCAGATGTGGGATTATGCGATATGGCCAGAAGGCACACCAGGGAGAGAAACTAGAAAATGTTTAATATGGTGCTATTATTAACTGAATTTTAGAAGAAAAAAAAAATCTATAAAAATTAGGAAAACAAAAATGACATGGTCGGTGTGAAGAGATTTTGTTTTTGAAGAAATTTTTTGAATATATTTTTTTTAATGGGTTTTTAGTGGTGTTGTGTGGTGTGGTGGTAGCAATTATTGAATGGAAATGCTATTGGCAAACAGAATGAGATGAGATTTTGTGGTAGATTATATGTTGCTAATTTCAAGATGCAATTAGTAGAAAATAATTTAAAATGCAAGTGCATCTTACCCAGCATTCGATGCAGAAGAAAGCGACCATACACCGCAAATTTTCTTGGGTACATTTCAAATATAGAAATCTACGGGGACTACGTATCTCAATAATCCACAGAAGCTAGTAGAGACATAAAAACACAATGAAATTATCTAAGACCTCCATGTCCAGCAGGTGAACCACAGCCAGACAATATTACTTGCGTTGTCCCCGTCTTGAAATGTTTTCTTAAGAGCATAGAAAGCACCGATTCGAACCTCAAACCTCGGTCATACCGTCTCGATATCGAACATGTCGCGGAGAAATTTTTCATTCATTCATTCTGATTAAATTCCAACTCTTTCTCTGGCAGTCGCGGATTCGTTTTATACACCGAAAAATCTCGTCGCGGACACACAGTTCTCTTCTCGGTTGTTTACCTGCTGTCTGCGGCGCGGCCAGGTGAGCAAGCTTTGATGGAGACAACATCGACCATCTGCCAACTATAAAAACTCTTTCGGTGTCTTGATTGCGCTTTAATTCCACCTTGAACTTGAAACGGAGTGCACCACCAACGGTGAGAGATATCAAAGAAATGATAAAGTCCAAATATCCATAAATTGTGTGGCGGCTCCGACATTTAAAAAAAATAAAATAAAAGAATTTTTGTGCATTTATTTTCAATCGTGAATTTTAGAATTTTAATAAATGTGATACACGAAAAAATCAAGTGAATTCTGCCTAATCTAAGATAACGAATGTGTTTAGAAGAGACTTTGCCGAAAATTTTTAGTGTTAATTTTTAATTAATTTTTTTTTTAATAATTATGAAGTTTAAAATTCTTGCGTTTTTACTGGGGTTCCTGCACCTTGTGCCAGCTGAGGAGGTCTCTACGACACAAGGTAATTTCCCAATTTTAAATTGCATTAATTTTTTGGGAAAGTTCTTTTTTCCCAATTTAAATTTCCAAATCGATATTTAATTTGATTAATTTTTCTACGTTTAACTGACATAATTAATTTTCCGATTACGATTATTGAAGTAGGGCTTGTAAATTTTTGTGTGTGAGCGCGCAGTTCATTTCAATATGGCTGCAAGTTCCGGTTGTATTTATTTTTTCTTCATTGTATATCTTCAATTCATAGCCGAATATTTTAATTTTTGGAGATTTATCACCGTTATCGAAAGCCCAATATTATTTATGGTCTTCATTTCCATATTACAAATTTACACGTCCTAAATCTGAATTATCAATGCGAGTATCGGATATGTGGACGCTTTTTTGTAATATTAAAATGGTTTAGTTTTTTTGGGATTCTTTCGTGATTTATTGAAGTTGATCTTTTTTTATAGTGAAAAATTAGTTGTTTTATAGGAAAACCGATAAGCTCTTCTTTGCATTTCCTTTAATGAGGTTAGCTTAGATTATTATAATCGAAAAGAAAAGGGTCGTATTAAAGTTTTCACTTTAGGATTTTGTTGGTGTGAGGTTTTACGATGTTTATTTCCATATGTAATAAAAAAAATTGGTTTAAAACTAATCTCTTTTTATAGGCGAATAGGATTATGCTTAGTGCAGTAAAAATTTCGAATCCTAGCACAAACTTCTTCCTTATTAGATATCGATATTTAGTAACAGGTTATTCTAGTTGAATTAACAAAACGGCTACATTGAAGTCATACATGTTTTATTATTGACTTCTTCTGGACTTCACGAATTCTCGAGTTTAACTTTTTATAACAAATTAGAAGAGCATGTAAACATTTATTCACTCTCAGTAGTATTTATATGGATGTATTACCAACAAGATCAACATTTTATTGCTTAAATCACCTTCTACTGCTTACACATTCTATTACAATTCAACGTTTATTTTTGTAATTTTTTTCTTGAGATTTGCTTTAATCTTTGCGTTTCGGGCATCAATGAACATTTTGTGGATCATAATATATTATTAAAAAATATTCTAAAGCATTGTTTCTAAACCTGGGGGTTCCGACTCACATGGGGGTCAACCATTAGATAATAGAGGGTCGCAATCTGTACAAAAAAAAAATTCTAATCAACAATGCATTTCAAATTATAATCAAGGGTTACATACAGAATGTGTTTGCTAAGTTCGATTGCTTACTTACTTGCTTGCGATTTTTTGTTCGTCTAACCAAAATGTATCACTAGTCACTTAGCAAATACACCCTGAATCACCGTATATCGTCGTAACAACCGTATAAAGTCTAAAAATTTAGACTCGATTTTCTCGATAAAGGTTGATCCACACATATCCGTGTCCTGACGGCGACTTCAGTGCCATACCGCTGCATCAGTGAAAAAAAATATCGGTACTATGTAATTTCAAGGATACAAATTGGGCGGAGCATGCTCTTTAGGCGTCCGTAAAAACCGTTTAATAAGTGGCCACCGGAATTTTTAATTTACTTGTTTAATGTTTTTTTAAATTGAACTGTAAATTTTATAAGAATTCAACAGAAATTTAGGATTATTCTAAATTATTCGCACAATTAAGTTTTGTGGTGCACCAGTCCTCTATATAAAATTGCGAAGCCTCCTTCCACTCTCTTTATTATTCTTTTCTTTCTCGTCCTAGTACAATGCATTGATACGGAAAAGGTAGTGCTGTATTAATGTCAGTGAAAAATTCATCCTGGAAGGCACTGACTCGGAAAGCATCGGTGGCGTGCCGCCCCGAATGTGTGTGATCGATCTTAATAACTCAATTTTACGACCGATTTGACGGAAGAAGATGGAACCCAATGAAACATGGTTGTTTTTCCTCCATCAGATTAAACTTTTGGTTTGTTGCCGAGAAAATCGCTCCAAATGCAAAACTAAAATGGTTGAGAAACGATTGATACTGTGGTTTTTGGATATGTATTTGTTTAACCTTAAATAAAAAGTAGTTCAACATTTAAGGAAGGGATTTTGGATATTTCATATGGAATTTGTGGTGTTTCCTTTGGTGATCCAGTGGTCTCTAAACTGGCGAACGCGTACTCCTAGGGGTACGAAAAAAAATTCTAGAGAGGTACGCCAAATTCCTCTTCTTTTCTTTTTAAAACGAGCGGCTATCATACTGGTGTACGGGGAAATCGAACATCAATTGAAGCTCTGAGTTTCCATCATCTTCACAGCTCTTGTTGGCTTTGCTTTCTTCCAACGTTCACCTCCGTGATTGTCGATCTCTGGTCCGTCATTTCCAAATTCATACTTGTAATTGTCTTTCGTCTTCCGCGAGATTTTCGTCTATATCAATGCTGTCGAGGCTGGACGCTATCACACAACCCTTCGCATGATGTCATATCGGGAGCAATGGAGTCTTTTAGCACTTACAATAAATGTGCCAAAGTATCGAGGCCGGCGGCGCAGGGTTCAAAGTGGTTAGCACTGGTACGAGACCATCCAATGTTTTTTGGGTATGACCGGAACCTGCACCTGAAGGGAAACTCTCAGTGAATTTGGCAACAGTTTCGGGTGGCAATGTTTATTTTATTTTTGTACAATTAAGATACATATTGCTTATATCTCAAATCGTTCAGCCTAATCTTATGTCCTTCCCACATAGAGCCATGAGAAACACGTTTTCTCTTTGGTCAATCTTGCATTAAGGTCTTCGAAAATTTAAATGGTTTTCAGCCATCGTTATCCTGCAGAACTTTCAGAAACTTCGCCTGATTTAACTAAGCAGAAATGGTGTCACAATTACTCATGTAATGCGATAGGAGACCACTGATTTAATTGATGCTGAGAATTGCTTGTTGCCACCGAAATTATCACAAGAAACTTTTGTAAGTCTTAGATGACAACTATAAATGTCTTCTCAAAACTTTTTATTTGTTTGACTTTAATTAATTAAGATTTTCTTTTGTGAAACCGGCCGACAAAAATTTGGAGCTACATTGCATTGTGTATTCGTGCTACTGCCCCGTATGGACTACCTTATAAGGCTCACAAAGCATATTTAACGTCTTGCGTCATTCGCGTATCATAAGGAATGCTGCATGTGGCCCACGTGAGGAAAAATTATTGCTACCAGATTTAAGTATTTTTGTGAAAATCATTAATATTCTGGATCGTGATTGGACCTCTTATAACGGGTGCATTATTTAATGTTTAACTAACTCTTATAACGGTGCATTATTTAATGTTTAACTAAATGGTACTATAAAAAAACTTGACTAATATGAGGCATCCCGTTTTCTTACTTAAAATTTTCTAACAAATTTTCTTCTCCTGCTAAATATTTCTGCTGTTAAAAGTCTAAGCTTGGCTTGTTTAAAATTGTTCATATTCTTTTTGTTAAATTAATATTTTTTTTTAAGAATGGAGTAATAGTTATTTAGAGGTTAACAATAGAATTTACTAGCTCAGTGGTGTTCATTTTGCATACTGTGCATTTCAAGGTATCGCTCTAAAGCCATGGTTACGCAGTATGAGTTAGCATGCTACTCGAGCTACTGTCATAATAGTACACAGGTGCAGTAGCGGCCCACTGTCAGGTCAGCAACTCGTATTATGTATCCATGCCCTAACTGACTAGATCAAGTCGCATGCTTACTCGTACTGTGCAACCATGGCCTAATTCTCCGATCTGCTGGAACTTAATTGAAATTCGGTATTTTGAAAGGATTACCGTTTTCTCTCGAGAGGTTTTTAATGTCCTAATAAATTGGTATATGTACAACTTTAGTCCATTTTTGCCATTCTTTTACATTTCGAGGAAGAGTTTTCGATTTAAAAAAAAAAGTTGCCTTGATTCCCAGATGGGTGGATCGGAAACTCACCCGGAGTTAAGACTCCCTTCACGCTGTTTAGTGAGTCTAAGATCCGCCGGGAGTACTGCCATATTAAAATGCTGATTCTTTGAGAAATGAGAAATGTCAAAGTTGGTTTTTGAAGTCTCTAACTGGTAGTTTTAACTAGCTATTTAACTTTTGTTATTTGTTAAGTTAGTGTCATTAAAGTTACATTAAGCTGTAACCATAGGACAATTGTAGGAAAAACGTGAAGGATTTAGCTAGGTTCTAGAAACAATTTCAGCTTGGATGGATACGGTTATGTAACAGTCAAATGATTTTCTGACTTTAGTTAAGAAAAGTGTTGAAATAATTTTAATCATGGAAAAGCCTATTTAACTTTGTACTGACCAATTGTTGGCTTATAACGCCGATTGTATTAGTGCTGATCGTTAAGGTGTTATAGTACTTTGTACCTACTTGATCCAAATAACATTACATAACTCAAGTCAATCAAGTACTAATGTTATGATCAGCACTAAAACAACAATTAACGATATAAACCAGAACAACATTGGTCAAAACACAAGTTTAGTTGCCCAATTAGGATGACACATGGTTCAATGCTTTGAATCAATTTCCCCACAAACTTTACTCTGCTCCATCCCTTGGCCTATCTATGTCTATTGCATTGAACCGTGTATCTTCAACCTTGTACTGCCGAATTCACCCAATGTCCGGCTAAATTAAAATATGTCAAAAAGAACTTATAGTCTACATTTTTAGGGCAGCAGCTTATGTTGACGCTGTATATAGGTTTAGTTTATCTTAAAAAAATTGCTTTATTTTAACTAGCCAAAGCACGTTATGAACGTGCTTTAAACCTACATGACAATTGTTTTGATTTTGAATAATAATAGAGTGAGATTAGAGTCTATATTAGCCTATACTAATCTATATAGCAAAAACTGAAAGTAGTAAGATTTCACTTTTTATAGTTCTGCTAATTTGAGTTAATAAGTGAATATTTCCATCAGCAAAATATAAAAAACAGAGATGTTGTCCTAATTCAGACAAACAGTTAAGGCAGTTCCAATTAGGTTTCCCCTAATAAGTCTTTAAACACACCTGACTCTACAATGACCGTTTATATACATCAAACACATAAAATATTCCTGGATTTAGCCATATTAGCCAATTTTGAAAAATGAAAGTTTTCACAAATATTTCCCTCATTTTCGATTTTAATTTTAATAACTTTTACTTGTTCTGTCCATATAATTATTTTTACCTGGGAAAAAAAAATTCCGGTAATGATCATAAGTGTGAATAGGTCCAATTACAAATCACAATAAAAACATAACAATGGTCAAGATTTGCAACATACAAAATCTTCTAAAAGAGGTGCTATCGTTAAAAATCAGAGCTCATCTCCTACAATCTTTACAAATCTATTGTGTGGCAGAATGGGAGGATCCCGGTCCATTAAAGTGTGACTGACGGCAATTTAAGCCCATAATCTTAATCTCTACATAGATTGATGTTGCCATAAATTTTGAATGACCTCCAACATACACCAATCATGAAACAACGCTGCCTAGGGTGTACGTCCGGAGACTACCACATAATTTCCCAGCTCGACGAGATTTCATAAGTATTGTTCCCACCTGTCTTGACAATATTTTTTTTTTGTTTTGATTATTCCAGGTAAGAGTCCGGCCGGCTTTCACTATGAGCATCCAAAAATTTATACGAGCAGATTTCACCAAAATTCTCGTAGTGTGTTATCGCCAGTTTTATGTGGAATGTAATCAAATCACGTTTTTTTTGTAATCAGACAAGGTGGTGCGTAAATCAATGATTCAAGAAGACATAAACCCTCTAAAGTCGTGGGCTTCCTTTGAATGTAAACGTCTTAATTTGATAGTGCGCCAGCCCGACTTGCGGTTGGAAGAGAGCTGCCAGGTTTCCTTACATTGTGGGCAAATGTAATTCAAGCAACTCAAGTCGGTTAATGGGAATTTATTCTACAAGAAATTTACATAACTTTACGCACCAACACCTGCGTTCTTTTGGTGGCTAATCAGATGTAATTCACTTTCTACTCTTTCCCGTGATTGTCTCAGAACGAATTTTCACCTCCACGAACTTCACTGCAATTTGCTACTTTAACTACAGAAGTTTTTGCGTTCATCCATTATTGAACGAATTTTCTGCTACTGCCGAACTCAAGAACTTCTTCAAGTGAAACCAAAAGCAAGCTAAAAGACCCAAGACTCAAGTTTGACCTTTTTCTTTGTGCAAGAAGTTGGACAATTAGTTTTGGGAACGAGGTGCTAAAGGAGCGCGTTATCACGACATTTCGCTAATGAATTCGTCAAACACGTTTGTTGATGTCCAAGTTGGGACAATGCGCGACGGCGGAAGATTTCGTTTCCGCTTTTCCTTAAGAAATAGACTCGGATGGGCGCGATAGACTATCCACGAAAATTGTTTATTTTTGAAGTTTTTTTTCATGTTTTCTAAATGGAAAGTTGTAAGAGATTTGTTTGATCTGTTTGGTAAACATATATTGTTTTGTGATTGAATTGTTGTTAACTGTTCCCTTGAACTTATACATACGACTGACGACTTTAATGAATAGAGGAATGGCGCTAACCAGCACAAAATCTACAAGGAATGCTTGTCTAAATCTGGGAGCGATGAAAATAGTTTAAAAAGGTAAAAGTGATTTGGCTAAAAAATGGAACAAGGAGGGAACATAGAGAGGTATCGACGCACCGCCAGTGAACAGGTTCCTTCAGAACCTTCATTCAAGTTATTGTCGAGCTATTTTACTAATAGGATTCGTAAGACTCTACTTCAACTCTCGGTGTACAGAAACAAGGAATTTTAGTGATGACGTCACTTGGTGACCGTTTTTCACGGTATTCGAAGTTGTCAGTCTCTTTTACATTACCTTGTTTCCGCCGTGTTTAGCAGACTCGACACAAACTCGATTGATACTGAAAAGCGCAGTTATGGAATGATTTTAAATACAGCTCGGCCATATTCAGATTCCACAGATCACATCTATTATTTTTTAAGCTTCGGAGCCTATTCCTAGCTGTTAGAACACTATTCTAAATGGTCTCTGAATTAGACCATAGTAGCAAAATTTTCGGTCGTCTCTCTGGCTTTTTCCTCTATTCTACTACTACTGCGGTATTTGGTGTCGTGTTAAATTCTCAATTTGGCAATTGGCTAGTGCCCAGTGATGACCATTCTACCTAACCGCATCTTCGACGTTATCATGATGTAGCGTGATCTGTGTAGCGTCTTTGCTGTATTTAGAACGTCATTCTTTTCTATATGATAGTCTAAGCTTAGGTGTCATCCTTTGTACCACTAATCCATCATTTAGTTTATGTCACGGCGCAATGTCTAGTAGTAAGCTTTGCTTGAAGGACAGAATAGATTAGGAGAAGTCAAGTGGGTGTTAGAGGAGATGACGGTGAATTTTGCGTTTGAGCTCTTTGTTGTTGTATGAGATCGGGAATGCCGATTGTGGCAGGTTGTTCCGCAGTCGAGTTGTTTTTGTTAGAAACCATTTTATTAACCGAGAGAAATGTTTCCGGGAAGGCATAAGGTTACTTATTTCAATAGAGCAGTCATTGTGACCAATCTTGATAGGTGGTGTTCCATAGTATTGACGCTTCAGTTGGAGTTTGATATCCCCTTTCATCACACAAAGCCGCTTCTGCACATATTAATTCTCCACCAATGTGTAGAAGATTTACGCCTAGTCTGGTTAGTTTTTGCTCCTTAATGTACATTTAAATTGGTGATTAGTAAATGTGATACTGAGCTTTTTGACTTGAATGATATAGAGATGGCGCCTAAAGCCTTGAAAGTTGCTTGACTATTTGATTACAGGGCTACTCCCGCTCCTGGTTTACTGCTAGGTGCGCTTTTTAGATTGACAGCAGCTCTGCCTGGACGACACTGGCAGAATTAGGCAGACGATAGTATTTTTGGGGGTTTCTTCTTCTTGTTTAACGGGTCTTCAATCGGGATCCGGTCCTGGCCCCTCGCAATTGGTCTCTCCACCGGTCCCGATTCTGAGCCGATGTCATCCAGTTTGGCATCCCTAAGCTCTAAGCGTCCTGGTTTTTGCGATCCTTTTTGCGAAGGCTGGGTCTTCCTGGCTGTCGCACCCCATAGGTCTTACCGCAGAGAATGTTCCGAGCAGGCTCATCTTCACTCATACGAGCTAGATGCCCTTCCCACCGGAGCCTACCGAGCCTTATTTTCTTCACAACATCTATGTCGCGATAGCGCTCGTAGATCTCGTCA
This sequence comes from Thereva unica, assembly GCA_949987705.1. Classification (NCBI taxonomy): domain Eukaryota; kingdom Metazoa; phylum Arthropoda; class Insecta; order Diptera; family Therevidae; genus Thereva; species Thereva unica. Next base: position 125,187,651 of record OX465282.1, read on the forward strand.
TTGTAGTCTCCCGAATCGTCCTTCCTCACATACGGGGCCAACAATCCTCCGAAGTATTTTCCTCTCGAACACTGCTTCCTCTCGAGTGCTATCAGGAGATTCACAGGTGGCTTTATGGATATCTTCGCGCGCAAATCTAGTACTTGCAACGACCAAGTTCTTACTTGCTACCATCTTTACAACTGGCTGTCCATTGTCATTAGTGTTTCCATGCAATCTGTGGTTGCCGGCATATTGCCTGTATATGGGCTCCCGGTCTACTTTGTCGTTCAGATCTCCCAGTATGATTTTTGCATTTTACCTGGGGCAGGCATTAAGTTCCCGTCCTACCAATTCGAAGAATTCTTCTTTATCATCATCCAGGGACTCTTCTGCAGGTGCGTGAACGTTTATGAGGCTGATGTTCTTAAATATACCTCGCACACGAAGGATGCATGGCCTTTCGTTTATTGCTTCAAAGCCGATAATGGTAGGCTTCATTCTTTGGCTGACCATAAAACCTACTCCGAGCACATAGTATTTTGTATGACAGCTGTAATTTACGTCATACTCAGGTTTTTTCAAAACACCATTCCCTGTCCATCTCATCGCCTGAATGGCTGTAATATCAACTTTATACTTTAACAGGGTATCGGCTAGATGTTGTGTAGCTCGAGTTCTGTACAGAATTCAAACATTCCATGAGAAAATTCGTAAATCGTTTTGCCTTTTCAGTTGCCGTGGCCGAGTGATGATGTTGCAAGTATAAAAATGGGAATGCACTAATAGATCAAGAGCTGACTGCAAAAACGCGCCTATCGAGTAAGAGGATAAATTGAAGTACTCACAGCGACCATAAGAGAAATCGTGATCTGCCTGGGAGGAAGTGATGCCCAAGTTTGGTATGTGCGTTTTCCAGATTTTTTTTGGGACCACAACGTGACCTATCGCGTAAGAGTTTCAACCTACAACCCAATTAAAGTTTGAACATTTTTATACTAGAAAACACAGGTCTGCCGGGTCTGTGGTGGTGCCAAGTGCCTGGTAGACCACCTTTTATATTAGTGTTTAATTACTACTTAAACCTTAATAGCTCCTATACCGATTGGCACCTGTTTGGTCATTTTGATCTGAAAAGAAATCGTTAGACATTGAATTGCTTGATAACTAAAAACTGGTTTCGACTGGATTAAGTCCCCTTTTTGTTTCAGATTGATGTAAGCTTGATAATTGAATTGTCACTGGAACTTTCATATAAAACGAGAGCATTTTGCCATGCCATGCCATGCATATTATGAGTTTATTTTTTACTAAGATTTGTTTTACTTTATCGGGTAACCCCTGACACATACCCGTGTTTTATCCGCTTAAGATTCAATATTTTGGGTGTTCTCTGCACAATAAGTTTTTCTACAACCGGGATCTGGTATCCTGGCCTCTCGCAGCTGTTCTCTCCGTCGGTCCTGATTTTGAGTGGATGCCATCCGGTTTGGCATCCCTAAACTGTAGGCGTCCAGGCCTACGCCATCCTTCTAGCGAAGGTTGGGTCTCCCTCGCTGTCGAACTCCGTAGATCTTACCCCAGAGAACTTTTCTGTCAATTCGATATTCAAAAGTTTGTTTGATATCGGTAAATTGTCATTCTGCCATTTATTTTATTGTTCAGTATTTAGAAGCCTCATTCCTCTGTAGTTTCTAAAGTGTTTTATATCTTTTTATATATGAAACGAATGCTACTTGAATGCTACTATAACAACCAGTTAAAAAAAGAAAGAGTAGGCATTCGTCTATGATTCGGCTTTGATACTTACCGACACTACCTTTTCACTGAACTTGCCTTCAAACAATAGGCTAAGGTAACGCTTTAAATATTTATCATTTAAATCCAAATCCTCATTTTATTGAAGTCACTCATCTTAAGTGAAGACTAATCTTGGTCCCATAAACCTCGGTGAAAGCCAATTTACCAGAGTTTACGCCATAAATTCCCTAAAACGTTTAGATCTGTTTCCGCTACTTTATCAGCACTGATCTGAATGTCCAAAGTGTATTTTTAGCTCCTGCTGAGCCCATTCCAAAAGCGGCATATAAAGTGAGAGAAAAGCATGTAAATTTATTTATTTACAATTGTTACGAACTTAGCAATTCGGCACAAAAACTAGCATTAAATCACCTGAAAAAAAATCGAGTCAATTCTAAAAGGTATTGGATAACCAGAACGCGTGTCTTTTTTTATTTGTTTCGAATTGCCAATTTGGTCAATTGTTTGTTCGCGCGCCCACATTTGCTATGGCCTGGGAAATCAGGTTTTGTGTGTCATTTCACTAGATTTTAATCACCTGTCCCACTTGGAAGTTGTCAATGGTCGCGCAATGGCTGTGGAGGCCGCAAAGTGATATCTCACCTATATTGAATGTCTCTCATGTACATTCCTGATATGGAAAAGAAGAAAGTTTTTGCGAATTCTTTTGTAAAAGTCGAAAGACATTCTTGGACATGAGTATACCCATGAGCTGCGAAACATAGAAGATCGACCTTGACAGTCATCAATGCGCGCAATTCTATCTCGTCTTCACCTGCGTGTGTTCCTGTTTTCAATATATAAAATCATTTTTTTTAATTTATTTCTTTTCTAATTGATTTCTTCCATTAAATATGAAATAAGATCAGATCTCATCGTGGTGTAACTGATGTACAATTTCTCTGCTTTCCTCGTCATGGCTCAGGTAATTCGTGAAACGTTGACAACTTTTTTCATGAAACAATCCGATTTTATGATTTACTTGTCCGTCAGAAATCTACCGTAGGCCCTAGTGCCATAATTCACGGTTGTTGAGTACCGTGTAAAAATTTATAAAAAAAAAAAGAGTCTGTGTCTGGCTGGAGGAAAAAGCCGTAAGTCACTTAACAACCATTTGACTAGCCGCAAGAAGCGTAGTAAAATTACCTGGCGCTAATCCAGTAATAATTATGCGTCGACCTGCTGCAGCTCGATGAAAACAAAACGATCGCCTAGTAAAGGCACGCCTCAGGTGAATTGATTGCCGGCTGCATATGAGCAATTATCGTACTTCAGGTCTTAGGGGATTTCAATTTACGATGTCGGTGATGATTATGCGCTGTAACGGTGAGTTTAATTTGGTGGTAAATAAACATCACAGGTAAATGGAGAATTCTTTCATGAATGTTTAGACTATTATTTTGTTCATTGGATTCATCTGAGCTTATTTGATTTGGTCTTAGGTCGCAAGAGAGTTAAAATTAATAAACTCAACAACATTGGAGGATTTTATGGTTTGTTATTTTTGAGTTGGAAAATACAATGGTGCCTTCATTAATCATACCAAAACGTTTCTTGGATATCGCAAAAGATTATGCGGTTTAAAACTGATTTGTAGTAGATAACAAAAACAAATTTATAAATAACGCTTTTGAATCGATGGAGTTTCACTTTGCGGAAAGTAATATTGGATATGCAAATCGATTCAACTTCAGTTAAAAATGGTGAATATTTTTTAAAGGCCATGGTTTCTCTGAAGTCATACTTCATTTAGACATTAATTAATTACATATTTTCAATTACGTAAAATATTTTCCTTGTTACCTAGGAGCCCGAATAAAAATAAATGGCCTTACAACGGACGAACATTGGCCGCTTGTTCTTTTAAGTGGCATTGGATGGCCGTAGAGTTTTGAACCATTTTTAATGGGAGCACATACGGGCCCAGTAGGGCCAAACATGGTCAAAAGTTTTAAATGGCGGAGTACTGAGCTTTACACACGAGCAAACGACGGTCATATAAAGACCAAATTGATAACATTTTCGTTATGCACAATCGGCCTTTCGACTATCATACTTAAAACCGATGCACAAGAGAAACAAGCTCGCCAGTAGTCGGTTTGTTTCACGTGAAGTGTATAGTGCGGAAATTTTGTTAATTAACTGCTTGAAGAGACCAAAATAATCGAAAAAAATATACAAATAAATACTGAATAATTAACCCGTCGGTGTGTGTGTGTGTTTGGTGTACGGCCGTACAGTCCTGCAAACAACCTTCTGATGCCTGGCACGTGGCCGAAGACTATTTTTCAATCATGGCCGGTGTTCGCCCGTTGTAAGGCAATTTTTATTTTTACTCGGGAGAGATTGATAATTTAAATTAAACGTATAATTTGTTTATAATAATAATACGTTTTAAGGTACCCTTATACGGACAATTTTTTGAGCAATAATCGCCGGCAATAGTAACGGAGCAATCTGGAGCAATTCAAGCAATTTACGGCAACAGCAGCAAGTATCAATTTTAAAAAATGTAACAACAATTTTGAGCGATATGGAGCAACGGAAATTGGCAAAGATATAAAAATTAAAAATGTCGGACCTAGGTTGGACAGTAGAAAAGACTTTATATTTAATAAATATTTTTAAAGAAAAATCTACAACAAAATTCTTTGATCGAAAAATGTGTAGGAAGACGGAAAGCAGAAATGGGAACGCATAGAGTAAAGTCGTGGAGCTGAAGTGTCATTTAAACTCAACCGCAACTCAAATCGACTCCCATGGAAACTCGATAATTGGTATTGATAATCCGTTTTTAAATAAACAGAGTAACGTTGCTTGCTTATGGGCAGGGCCGGCTTTAGGTATTTTAGCGTCCCGTGTGAGATATTTTTATGCACCCTTCTCTTTTTTCATATAAAAAAATACATTTCTTTTAGGTGGATTACCTATGTTATTATGCACAAATTATACAAAAACCAGAGTAAAATTAAAAGGTAGCCTTACAACGAGCGTCCACCGGCCACGGGGGGCAAAAACGGGTTCACGACGGCCACACTTGACCAAAAGATTTAAATGGCCGAGTTCTGGGTTGTACACATGAGCATACGAAGGCAAATTTGAACCAAAAAAAAAGTTTTTGCACCAAATGTATTGTTGAGTGTGCTTTATGGGAACTTGATCATTTTCGTTATGTACAATGGTCCTTTTGATTTATCCTACTTGAAGATAAAGATGCACAAGAGAAATAAGCTCGCCAGTTGTCGTTTTTGTTTTTCGGGAAGTGTGTGGTGTGTGTTGGTGTTGATTTGTTTTTTAGTGGGAAATTTGGCTATTTAACCGCTCAAAGAAAAAAAAAACAACAATGGTCGAATTCGGTGATATGAGCATCGGATTTCTAGATGTTTGTCGCAATATATTCGGCGTGAGCTATGAGCGAAGTTACTTTATCCCCTAAAATGATTTCATCCGGTTCAAGGCATTGTTTGCCGATTTGTAGCAAAAGTGTTTTTGTGGGCTGCTAACTCTTAGTCCAGACGACTTGACTCCGATTTATCTAGTAGAGGAATCGCCAGTGGACGATACTGCGTTAGCTCATCCCGAAAAAGAACCCAAGAGGTGAGATTGGGACCTGCTAATAGAGCTGCTAGGTGTTTATCTATAATACTCTTCTTGGGTTTTGATAGAAGTGACAAATTGGGTGTTACCACCTTCCTAGGCTAATGTCAGCCATTTGGCCCCACTTTTTCTACAGTGATTCAATGGGTATTTGAAGGAGAACAAGGTGCTCTCATCGATGAATTTTATAGCGGAGTTTTGCACCCTTTTCACCCAGACCCATTAGAATGCTTATAAGGTCTTTGCCCATTCAAATGGATATATTCAAGTCGAGACCCAATGTAGGACTTGTTGATTATAGCCCAATATGCTAGCCGAAGGAAGAACTTGTATCCCAGTCATTGGGTTGCTTCTTTGGCTTTCTGGAAGAAGTGGTCATTTCAGAACAGATTTTCGGTTAAAATTAAAGTTAAGAGATGTGTAAACTATTCTCTTTTATTTTGTCTACTGAAATAGAACCAAGATCGATACAGGTTTCATAGGTATGAGGTGTATGCCCTTATTGATGGAATTCGATATGAGTTGGTTGATCAAGGCTTGTCTTACATTATCGAAGCCTTAAATGAACGCAGAGAATCATAATCAGCGAAGCTCTGAAGGGGACTGAAAGCAGATCTTTTATAAAACCTAGGTAAAGAACGGATGATAAAATCGACCCCTGGAATATCGGAAGACCCCTGGAATATGGTTAGTCTTTGATTCGATGCTATCCAATGGCACGAACGAAAACCCTTAATCAAGTTTTTTAAAATACAGTGTTTAGAAGTTTCTTCGAGAGCTTCTGTCAAAGCCTTAGAGATATCTCTAACGACCGGGCCAAACTCATGAAAGTAATGTATGATTTTGGGTTTGAGGTGAACTGTTAATTACAAAAGACACAAATCACAAGGAGGACCTAGGAAGAGATATAAAGACGACATCGAAATGGTCATACGCACAGTTGGGATCACCAACTGGAAGAGAGAGACGATTTTGATTTTTTTCACATCAACAACCGAAAATAATTCGAATTGTTCGTCCACACACAAAATATTTCTTTTTTTAATTAGAAAACAAAAAACCTTATTGTCTTTCTTCTTAAGCACCAAAAGGTCGTAAACACCCTGCATAATAAATCAATGAACCTAGTTTCATTTGTTTAATTCTTGTCCCAAAATGAAGAATCGAGGTCATCCGATCGTTCGTTCGTGATTTCGACGCATTTTTCTAATTAAAGTTTCACCGGCAGCTTTCAAATCTTTTCTCACCTGGGATATGCCAAAATAAAATTCTAAAAAAAAATATATATCTATGTAGCGCAGACATTTTTGAGTAGATTTTAGGATTTGTTTAGGATATTGTACGAATGAATCGCAAGGAAACGATCTTGTTTAATTGTAGATCACTCTTAAGGTCTACATATTGCATTGACAAGAGGGAACCCCATTTTTCACAGTAGATATTTTTTTTTGTTTAGGAACCCTAGAAGATATGTAAAATTTCGTTATCTGTTATTATGATAGGGATTTTCATAAAATCATCTCAGTAGGTGTTCGATCTATTAACATGACTGACCACATTTCGCTTTACACGAGTTTTCATGGATTATGCTAAAACACTTCTTTTTCTTCCAGCTCAATCGCCATATATAGAACTAATCCTCTGCATAACAAATGAGCAGCCATGGGAATGTGCAAAAGAACAATCGAGCAAGCTGTTGTCTTCGTGGAATAGAGATTTGCTGCGAGAGTGGAGTGGTCTGAAAGGTAAGGTGAAAATTTGTTTTTTAGGTAGATTAATCTTAACATTGATAAAAAACACGACCCTAGAAAACCGAAAACGAAAGTCACAATTTTAGTGATAAAACACAAAATTTATTCAAATTAAAAATGCGCTCGTGAGCGGAAGCACGACGAATATCGTTAGTTTTTGTATCGATCGGTAGATGGGAGTCGCGACGATAAATCCAGTGAAAGTGCCAACAGTCAACGTATTATCATCATCGGTTACTCATAGTTGATCTGCTCGGGGATTCCGAAGAACTCGCCATGTGAGATCTTGGAATATTGCTGCTAGGTCAAGGTGCTGCTCCAACAGCCGGAGCAGATCATCCACTTTTTTTCAACGGATTTAGTATGAAATGAAATTTCGTCATTTCTTTTCGATCGACCATTTTTTTTTGCGTTGACGCAGTAAAAGTGAAACTTTGTTATGGGCGAGACCAGGGTCCATTCCCAGATGTTTTGGCAACAAAGTTTCAGGTTTTCATGAGTCAGTCTTATGCTGGAGCTTCTTCAAGCATTCCTTCTCGCAGTAATTGGAGCAGAGAATGAAGCCGGTTGTTAAGTAATCGTATAAAGAATAAAAAAAAAATAATTGAAAGAGTAAACGCTTTTCGGCCTTACTCTTGGGGCTTGAAGTGTTTACATTACTTTGGTATTAACACTGCACATTGTATCTCTTCACAACGGACGTTAAAAAGTGGAGCGAGCCGTTTTCCCTACCTCCAGGTGCTTAAACACCTAGATTGCAACTAGAATGGAAAACGGGTCTTGCAACTTAGAAACTAGCTTCCACAGACTAAAGAGGTGCAATCGAAATTGCGTCTATAAAATCCACACAACGACGGATTCAGAAGAGTGTGATCGCACTTTAATTCCACTTGACGCATGACCAGACTGGCGAGCAATTTGCTATGCGTGGATATCTGGAAAGATACCGTCAATGGCAACACGTTCAACTGTAAAATCAAATAACAGAATATTGCATTCAGCATTCAACCAACGGAAATTCGATTAGAGAAGATTCCGTGGCCCGACGGAGTTGGTTATCTAATATCTGATGACATTGACCGTCATGCATGATGGTAAGAGATTTTCGATCTGGTTAAGATCGGCCGCCAGTTAAGATGATCTTTTGAGAAGATGCTCCGTGGTCGATCGTTTGTTTACGGAGCGGAAACAATTTTCGAAGTAGTTTTTGAAAGAAGAATGAAGAACGAAATGAAGCGAAGCAATCTTTTTTTAATACGAAGGTGTTTTGGGAAGATCAGACAAAATATTGGTACTGGACCGAATGACGTGCAACTTTGCATGCTTGACCAATATCGGATCAAGCTTTGATTGTGTAACTGTTTGGGAAAGAAGACAGGTTCGATTCGGTACTACTTACCTATATTTTTCCGGTATTTGATTTTAAGCTTTTTTTTGTTTTTTGATATTTGATTATGAATGAGTGTCAATTGATTAATTGTTGTTGTTTTTTGTGTGTTCTAGTTGAAGCAGACAAGGAATTGAATAACACACTACAAAGGAGGGGCTTCAGCTTGACGGAAAAACTAAAAGAAAAACCATCGAACATTCTTAATAAAATTCAGATTGGCGCAAACTATATTCAAGACTTTGTGGTTACCACAGCTAATAAGTAAGTATAGCCTCTTTCTGTGAATATTAACTATTTTATTTCGGAATTACAATGATGTGTGCATTTTTTGGTAACTAAGACGCATGTAAAATATCAACTTCTATAGATAACTTCGTAAAGTTTTAAAATTTAAACTGTGCAAAATTTATGACATGAACCTGTTTAGGCAGTGGAAAATTCAAATAAAATTACTTCGAATTGGTTGATAACAAGCCTTGTACCGCCTTTAAGTGCCTGCAACCAATTGAACTACTTTTAAATAATTTAAGGTGAAAGTAAAACACTTATGTAGATTAAGATTTGAAAAGGAGGTTGCGTGAAAACTAATTGGTATTTAGCAAATTAGTGACACGCTAGAATTCAGTGGTGGTATTTATTGGAATATGGTTCCGTGGGTATGTTGATTGGGAAAAGTTGAAAGAGTGAAACTATAATCGGAAACTTGAAATATTATAGGCTCTAGAATTTTATGCAGTAAAGGTTCTCTATAATCTACAAACAAGTAAATGTGAACCATTAAACAAAATACAACATTAACTTAGCCGAGTTGCCCTAATAATCCAAAAAACCCTTTCATGACCCCAGCAAAATATTAGGCTACAACGTGTACGAATTTAGACAAGCAATTTGCACTGCCGACAGTTTTGTCTAAAATAATCACCAGACTAAGCACCAAGCTATTGGTATTAACTCAATTCTCAATAACTTATTTGAAAGATTTAAAGATTTAATAAAATTAGGTTTGGATAGTATCAAATCTCACTTAAGGGTCTAACTTAGCAATTGATTCACCTATCCTTGTCCTATGAATAACCTGAGAATTTACGATGCATTGACCACATATTTCAAATCGCCAAATAATCATACGTATCATGAGATACGTATCATGAGATACGTATCATGAGATACAAGTTCAGCTATCAGCCGGCCTCGAGGTCTAGGAGCTCAAAATGGGGTTATGACGACTGACTACCATCGCAGAGGTCTGTGGCTCAATTTCACCCCGTGGCATGTTCGTTCTTCTCTCGACTTGTCTCACTTAGATAACATTTCATATTTCTTGTCTCGGCATAAAAGGTGGGGCACTCGTCTACCGTTCGAAACCTGATGTATTGTTCTTTCGCGGCAGATTTGGAAGGGTCCGGGTGGAGTAAAATCGTTAAAGTTGGTGCTGTTGGTTCTTTCATCCTACTTTCTACTATCTTTTCGGCTAGATCTTGCTGTTCGACATTGATATCAAACCCTCTAACCTTTCACGTAAAAAAGCCCCGACTACACTTCTAGCTGTCCTACATACGGGCCCACCTCAAATGGAATTCGTTTGTCGGGACTGGAGTATTTAAATCCACCTAGGCAAGGCTGAACATAGTGAAAACTGACTCATCAGCCTAATAGGTAGTGCGACCATCCATAACTCATTAACTAACCGTAGGCATGTAAAAGCCCTACAAAATTATATAGCTATTACCGAATTGGCTGTTCCCACGAAGTTAAAGCCTTTCTTCCTCACCGGAAACATTTGCCCGCAATAGAAGACAAGATCGATTGGAGCATTGCTTTTCAATGCACTGTATGAACACATGTTCTGATATACGTAGTCTGTTTAAAAAGTTAGGTCCGAGTGGGACGTCCACGCAACGGGTACGCTGATGTCGGCACCGCTGGGTGCCGAACTCCATTCACGATTTCCGTTTCCGTTCTTGACGATTTTTGGCGACGTCTCAAGTCTCGATAACTGATAATCGTTGATTGATCGAAGTCGCCCTCGATATACTTTAACCAGTGGACTAAATGGAAAATGGGATTGTGGAAAAATTCTTACATTTTAACTTTTCAAAATATTGTCCATCACTAGCTACAACTTTTTTTCAGTTTTCTGGACTCATGCGGATTTCGTGTCGAAAAATCTGCTTGTCGTTTGGTCTCTTCGTGAGAACGTTAAGTGTGCGTAGCCAGGACATGCATCATCGATCGGATCTGGTGTTAGTCCAAAGGGGCGATTACTGGAGTATCGATGACTAGAATAGAATATCCCAATTTGGTTTTCCAGGTAGGTTTTAAAGACGTTAGACACCATGCCACCGAGCGTTGTTGTGCTGCAGAATCACTTTGTCGTGTCTTTTTTTGAATTGTGGTCGTTTTTCCTTCTATGGTCAAAAGTAATTTAAGGTACATATACGTAAATGATAGAGACATACCACTTGTAAACTTTGACGTATAAAGGACCATAATAATCGCAATAAACATTTTTTGAATTTTAGTCTGAATGCAGAAAATATGTGATAGCTTAGACGACATGAGCAACATGCGTCGAATCAACTGTTCGCACGTGAAAAAATGACGTTCGACCCCTCTCGACGCCCAATTTCTTTACTTTTGGAGCGTCCCCAACCAAAGCTTTCAAGGTTATTTTAAGGTTCAGTTCAACCGGTGAAGCCGGGGTATTAGTGAATTTGGAAAAGGTCAGATTATTAGCTTGAAATCTGAAAGATTTGGTGTTAGGGAAGTATCTTGGAGAATTTATCGAAGTCCACTTTTTTCCATAACTCTGCTCAGTACAAAATGACTAGAAAGGTTGAAAAATGACTAGAAAGGTTGAAAAAGTTATCTGATCGCGATGAAACGAGAATTTCTAAATCAGTAAGCAACTCTACTAAGAGCTGAATTGAACTTGTGGCGCTATGTTCCGTAAATGTATGTCAGCAAACTGTATGGAAGGGTCTTAATCGTAATCCTAAGATTCACCGTGCAAATTGTCGAACTGAGCTTCAAAATAACCTCAATTCGCATACAATTTAGACATATTCAACTGAGGATAAAACAAACCAACTGGATTCGATCTGAAGTCGAACGTAAAAACTCGCTCAAAAGAGAGTAATCTCGAAATGACAATATTCAAATAAAAATTAACGTTGTGTACTCGGATAAGACGTGCGCTTTTGCACATTGAAATTTCTCTTCGCAACATCATGTTGTTCAACTGCATCCACCTACCACGACAAGAATCATCCCTATCTCACAAATAGGGCCATATCTCCCGATACACAATTAAGACCGGCAACCAAAATTTCTATATAAACTGTTTTGCTTCTATCTGGTGACGGTAGATTAACTATAATTATAATTTTGCCGGTGTGATTCCTACGTGAACAAAAGCTTTCTACTTCTTTCACTAGTTTTCACTATTTATCTGCTACTTAGTTGTCGATTATAGTCAATTAAATGTTATGCTATCTCCATACAAACAAAAAACGGAACCCCTCTCTTCCGCTTCAGTGGACAAACTAAAACTAATGATTGGAACATTTCTTAAAACTCTTGGAGTCAAATCGAGTAACTACTTGCGATGGAATAAACACATATTCCAAATCTCTTAGCAAGTGTTTTACCGGCTTTTATTCTTGAAGTGTTACTTCTCCCACTAATCGCCCTCGTTGTAATCTACATAACCTATCTTTGATCATTTATATGTACATATATTATAACGCATTCAGGTAGGTGCATTAACAAATCTTACATGACTGAACAGTTACGTAGCTCGATCGGCACATCAAGATCACCTCGATCTTAAAACTCCTTTTCACACAAATTCACTCACAGAATTCTTTAATTGCTTCAGTGCTTCTTAAGATTACATTAAACACCGAAGGCATTGCTCCATGATCTGGCGGATGGTATATTAGATTGTAGTGGATGTCCCTTGAGCCTAGACAAGAACCTTAAAAAATAGGAAAGCGCTTGCTTATCACCAAGAAAAACATTCACCATACAACTCTTTCATGCAAAAATCCACTAAAAATTTGTAGCCGCAACCGTGGCCTTGATCAAGATCCACTCTTTAAGAGTCTGTGGTGATCATACAAACACAAACTTTAACATTCCAACCAAATTACTTACATATTTCCTAGACCACGATTCTAACTATCTTCAATATTTTTTAGGTTACTCGGAAGACAAGAAGAATACGAACTGCCAGAATCCGATGAAGATGATGAGGCTCAAAATACCAAATACGAAGAGGAAGAAGAGAGCTTAGCAGATCTTACCCCGACCCACAAGAAAACGAAAAAGAAGCCACTGAGTGCTCTGTCGTCAATATTCCAGCATCACCCTGGCGTACTAACTATGAGCGATATTACTCACGGCTTCGGCGGCGGCATTCATGGCAGTATCCTCGGAAACAAGCATGGACTTAAGCTCCCGCTAAAATATGGTAGAAGTCTTGGAGGTGTGTTTGGGGCTTTGTGTTGCATTAATTACTTATATTTTTTTACCACTTTAATTGCAGCAAAAGAAAAGATAAAAATAAGATTAAAAACGTAAATTGTTGATCAGTTTTGAAATTTCAAATCGCGACAAACTTTAAAAAGCTTTGGTTCTTGACTTGACTAAATTTAGCTTAAACAAATTTTCATTTCTGTGACTCTCAAACTGTTGAGGAGAATGTCTTCTTTTCTTTTGCAAGCAATTTTGGTTTCAGATATTCCTTTTTTTTGGAACGAATATTGATTAACAAACAGCATGGATTTTATTTGTGAGATCATTTCAATTTGCTTATTGATTTGAGGTTTGAATACACCGCTTGGAACCTGAACTATTATCAATTCTAAATATATATAACCAAAAGAAGTTTGTACGCTCAGATAGGTATCAATTGTAATTTTGTGTGTTACGTAACTTATTGTCAATATTATTTAAGCTATTTCCCCCCCCAAAAAACCTTTGTATAGCTTGTATATTAATAATGTAGTTTCAAAAAAGGAGAATCAAATTTTACATGATTTAACTGCTTGGAACTGAGTTTTTCTACCATTATTATTATTTTTCTGACGGTTCTAATATCGTAACATGCCCGGTCTTTATATTGCTGATGAAAAAACACTTTGAAAGTAAATTTTCTAACTGAAATAAAACAACTTAAAAATGAGATTACTTTTAAATACATACATAGCTAGTTAAACAAAAAGAAGTTAATTTTAACCAACCTTTGTTTACACGACTATTTAAGTTACTGTGTATTTCTTCTATTTCTTCGATGGCTCTACAGCTGAATTCGAGCCTTCAGCTTCTTCCTCCAGACGTCTATCTGCTCCGCAGCTTGTTTCCCGTTTCTTGTATTGAGCAGTTTTGCCGCATCGGCCTTAACATTGTCTTCCCACCTTGACCATGGTTTGCCAACTGGTCTTTTGTCATCTGGTAGTAGGTGCAGGGCTTTTTTTTGGTATCCTTGTTACTGTGTATGTAATGCAGTAATATCAAAGTGGGTGACTAGATCCCTACATTAGTAGTGAGTTGCTAAATCTACCAAAATAAGGGAAGTGTAGCTCTGGAAGTGAATTGAGTAGTTTTGATAATAAGGCAAATTTTCTTAAAGACTCGGGAAGTATTTCAAACTGTTATCATTATAAATAATTGTGAATCAGCTTGGGATAAACCTGCTTACCTTGGCATATTTCTCCTTATTTTATCTATACTTTTGGAAACTAGCTCCATTGGAAACCCTTCAAACTACCCACGACAATTTTTATGTGGAAGGTTGGACTTCAGCGGTAAAAACCCTTGACTTCAGTGTCTTCCTTTCTTCGTTCAGGAGATGGTAATGGCAGAAATTGGTGTTGTATAAAATATCCAACAGTATGGCTTTAGACAAAAAAAAAAGATATAGTGACGATCTCATTATGTCGATCAAAGTATCGCTTTGACTAGTCGGGGCTAATTTTTCTAGCAGACACCGTACTAAGTTTAATTGCTGGACTAGTGGCACAGTCCAAACTAAGTTTTTTGCTTTTCATTAAAAGTTGTATTGGATGCAGACGTATCTAAAAATGCACCATAAATGCCTGTATCTCCCAGGCTTCAATTCTACCAAGGTATATGACATTTTTCTTATGCTTTGAACATGAGAGTACATATCTTCTAAATAGAGTCATTCACGTTTTTGTTAGTACGTATATATGATGAGTTGAACTCAGGTTGAACCCAAGTCTACATGTAGTCGCGAATCGAGTTTAATTAGGATCGACTGAGCTCAACTCAACTCTGCTTCCTGGCTTGAGTTGAAGTTATGCATAAAGGCGCAAGTTCAGTAGTTGAATAGTTGAATTTAGTTGACAGCAGCATCTCTGAGTTTTATTTGTGACTAGTGCCGCGAGTCGTAAATTCAACTCAACCTCAACTCATCATGCATACGTAGCATATGTTTCGTAAATACCCCGTATGCCCCTCCCCTCAACGCCCTCCCAACCGCACCACGGCCCATCCGATGGATTTTTTTGATTACTGACGTAAGCAACCAATGGTAGCTAAGCCTCTGACCATCTTACCCTTATGTAGATCAAAAGTCTCCCCTTTCTCTCTGCCCTCTTTGCCCCCCCCAACCCTGACCTTCAAGCACCATCCATCAATACAGGTTCGAAGAAGATTGGGGATGATTGGGGATCTTTTTACTCTCAGAAAACCCCCGACCCTTCACCTGACCAATGGTGGTCGGGGGGTCAAGAGTCTGGGGTAAGGTTATCTGCGATGTTGATGTTCGCCAATACTCGTGATCAGTTAAATTGATCCCCAATCTTCTGTATTGGGCAGTATTGGGGGATGGAGTGTGGAGACCGGAGATGGTGAAGGTGGGGGGCCGAGAGGGCATATTTTTGATCTACACGAGGGTAAGATGGTCAGAGGTTGAAGTGTCATTGGTTGCCTACGTCCTAATTCAGTAATCAGAAAAATCCATCGGATGAGTCACGATGTGGATGGGCGGGCGTTGAGAGGAGGGGTTGGATGGTCGATGTGTGCAGAGCCACAAAGGGTGGTTGTATGGGGTAGCCGTTGGCTGGACTGCAAGATTAAATTGCATTACATTCAGAAATCAGTCTTATCCCCATAGCCCGTTGGGTGGGGGTTTTCGTAGTGAAGAAGGGTTGATGGGGTTTTGTGCCCGTTGAGACTTTTAATTAGCCGAAAGCCATTTTCCATAGAAATAGCCAGTTGTTTCGGCTTTCGTTAGATTATACGGATGCAAAAATACAGGGTGATATGTAAAACTCTATTTTTGTATAGTTCTGACTGTATTACTCAGAACGGACAAAAGATTTCTAACTAGGCGCCATAGTAGCTTATATTCAGCTCAAAAATACCGATCCAACGACGTATTACACATATCTATTGGAGGTGGGTACCGAAATTTGCATTCTCCTTTATCTAATTTCTGGCCCTGTACTTTCTCATGCAAGAAAAAGCGGGGAAATTTTACTTTTACTCGTGTAAAAACTTACGCGAGATTTTAGCTTCGAGAATTTCAAGAGAATTTTTATTCAAGATTTTCGTTAAAAAGAAAGAAATGACCCTCGACTATGAGAATCAAAAGTAAAAATTCAGGAGACACTTCCTCCACCAATTTCATTGTTACATTAATTGGACGAAATACTTCTGCGCAAACTATGAAAATTATTTCTCCAATCCACCGAGTCTTTGTGTCTTTTTCCATTGTCTTGCACTGGGAGAGCTTATGGGGCGCAATATGGCATACTGACCCGGGCGCAAAAAAACCAAGAGTCGACCCTTATAGCAAGGTGTAGTTTTCATTTAACTTTGCTTTTCACTTTATTTGTTATAGAATTTTTAGACTCGTTTATATGTTCGTAGATTGGCCAATCACTGTGAGTGTAGGAAGATCCGTCGATATAATAAAACATCAAAAATGACCAACGTCAGAGAGCACTTTTCATTTGTGTTTGTCCCTTCTATAAAACAAGTTTAAATCATATTTAGTATTTTTCTTAGTAATTTTTCTGACATAATGTACCAGTAGTTTCATTACTTTAATATTTCAGTCCAAGTTTATGTGTAGGTGATATATTTCTAGGACAGGGCCTTTAAATATTCTATGAATTTTTTAGACAATGCAAAAGTTTTTTCTTGTGTTTTTTACAAGTATAGAATTTTTACAGTTGTATGTTCCAAGAGGTTAAATTACCATTAAACAAATTAGTGAAAGAACTTATTTATTATTTACACCTAAACATCCCCCCTTTTCTACCAATAAAGAATGCTTAGTAAATAACCCTGTATCTTACAATATTAATCCCCTTTTTTGATCTCTCAGCAAGACGCTAGATTTCCATGGATTTTCAATCTTTAATATTAATTAACTTCTCTAATTAAATTCCCTGCATCTATTTTTGTAATTAATTGTAAAAAACCGAAAATAAAAATATAATAATTACTTTATAAATACTTTTACCGAATACTCTCTCCAGTTTGAAGTGCCGTTTTGTGTGCTCTCTTTGTTAACGCTTTAATTACTGATCTATTTAATTAAAATTAAAATCTAATTAATTATTTTTTAATATGTAATTTACAGTTACTCGTGGCAAAAGGAAGAAGAAGAAGATCTTGATGAAAGTAATGCTCTTGGCAACACTGATCAAAGGAAAAATCGAATTATTGCTAAAAATTCTCTCGGCGCATTTGCAAATAAAATTCTTCGCCATTGCTCTGATTGGCTTATTGGTAAATATTGCCAGATTCTGGATTGATCTTCGACGAGGAGCGCAACCAAACAAGGTATGTCTTGAATAGCAAAAACTATGGAATTCAGGTGCAAAACTAATTGTATTTTTTTGAGTATTTTTTCTTTGTTTTGTGTAATTCACAGCATTTTCCATTTCTAATGAGGATCTTTATATGTTCTAATTCTTTTAAAGGACTTAATACATCTGAAGAACGTATAAGGATCAGTATTTTTCTACTTTAGATTTTCTTTCATTTGCACATAGTTTTTTTTTCGTTTTAAGTCACATTGATCACATTTTTCGACTTTCTTTTTGATTATTTTGCTTTCTTTTGTGGAATTTAAAGCTTGTGTTAAAAGCAATTGGTTTTGTTTTGCCGATTTTTTAACTTTTAAATGAACAGCTGAATAGTTGAGAGTGCCATTTTTGTATTGAGGTATATCCCAGTGGGAAATGGAGTGCTCAAAGGACAATGGAGGAGCACTCCCATGGAAGCAAGGAGTGCTCCCTTTCGGCTCCCTCTCCATATATTTTTTAACATTAGATGTCCGCCTAGGCTAGCACTCCATTTGAGCTCCCATAGGAGCACTCCTGCAACGATGTAGTTGGAGACAAAAAGGACCATTATAGAGCTTTTTTAAATATCTACAGTAGAGGTCAACATTAAAGTACCATAAGAATTTTTCAGTAATTTTATGTTTTCAGTATAATAATGAGTCATCGCATCAATACAATTTTGAGTTTTGAGCTTGGCCTATTCAATTTCTTTCAATAACTCCAATAATGCTCCCTTGGGAGTCCATTGAGAGCCCTCCAACTTCCCTCCCTTTGGGAGGGCTCCCTATTTTTCCCGCTGGGATGGGATACCAGCTTTGAGTGCTGGTTTTTCACATAAAAAAAGATCTAAGACTGCATAGTTTAGTATACGTGGGTGTACATTTATAACCGAATAGTTGAGGAATTTGTCCCGTAAACGAATTTGGAACATTGTTGCATCCATGACTTCGAACCCTATGACGAGGTGCTCTATTTATTTTCGTACAAGGAATACTGTACCTAATATGTGGTCTCTTTCTTTGCAGCTATAAAATATGTTATGTTTTTTTCCAAATATTCCCTCTCCAGTCTCTCTCATCTTCTGAATTGCCGTTACGTCCATTCTGTAATTCATCTATTCGTCTAGTATAAGTTTTAGCTTACTGGGTTGGTATAGTGTTCTTACATTCTATGAAAATAAACTGAAATCGTTGGCCTTTGTACATTTGCCGGGTCGTCTCCGTGAAATCTGCTCATTCCGAGGCTCTACCGTAGGTTAGGGGCCGTCCATAAATTACGTGAGGTGATTTTTGTGATTTTTCGACCCCCCTCCCCCCTTGGTGAGATATCGTGAGATTTGTCCCGACCTCCTCCATCCCCCTAGTCTCACGTGAGATTTTTCAAATTTTATAAAATCCATAGTATTTACATTAAAAATAAAAATTACGGTCGTAACCACAGAGTTTGAATGTAGAACTGCAGGAAAGGCCCTCGCATATAAAATCCGTGTACGTAACCGTAGTGAAATCTAGTGAAAGGTGTGTAAAAAGTTCATCTGTGTAAATGGGGGGGGGGGGGTTTGGGTGCAAGATTTTATTTGAGATAACTGATAATTCGGACTGCTTGCCCTCCTCCCTTTTCCGCTTGTGGTGGACACACAACTACCAAAACGTGAGCACTCACCCAACATTTCATTACGCTAAAATTCGGCATGTACTTTCTTGTAGCACTAAATTCTAATGGCCTTTTCGCGGTTCAGTGTTACTTGGCTCGTACTCTGCAGCATTCGACGAGTCGCGCGAAACAATCGAGTAATTTTTTTGTGTAGGACTTACCCACATCTTAAGGGTCCAATTTACACACAGTTCGCCGGCAGGCCGTGGCCTGAAAGTTTTAGCCTTGAGGCCAAGTATTACCATACACTCACCGGCCGCCAACTGTATGGTCTGAAGTTCAAGAATGCCTACAGCTCAAGAAAGCTGACAAAAATCAAATTTATCGTCAGTTCGGGCCTGAAGATCTGAGCTTCTATTCACTCTCGAGCCGTGAATTGACGGGAAGAATTCACGCTGCATCCACTCGTAACAGAAAGCAAGGGGCGAGCTAAGCGTGAAAACCATCCACACTGGCGTTCGCGCTTGTTTGCGGGTGTTCACGGCGCGGCGTGAGGCTGGAGACGCCTTGAAGCTTTCGTTGAGGCCATGAACATTTTTGCGCTTGAATTAATAACCAGCTATGCTGAGCAGTCGTTTTCACCTGTGTGTCTGTAGAGAATCATGATTTCACCTGCATGCCACGGCCTGTCTGGCGGGTACCTGAAGTATCATCCCTCAGTTAGACTGAGTCAAGCTTAGTCGTGCTGGTCGACCTGGTCTGACAGGCCACTGCCTACCGGCGGCCTGTAAGTGAATGGAGGTCTTTAGTGGAGAAACATGTTTTACTTAATTTAACCTAGTTTTCTCGGCATTTTACACTGTTTCTTTAAAAAAAAAATTTACGTGATATTTGCCGAGACCCCCCCTCTCCCCCACGTGAGATTTGGTGAGATTTGGCTCGACCCCCTCCCTCCCCTAAACGCCTCACGTAATTTATGGACGACCCCTTACATAGCAAAAAGCTAATGCCAGAAGAGTTGCTAGCCCTTCGTTGGTGGGCGAGAATATAGCGTCTCACACTCGCTACTACCGTCGTTAGTTGGTAATACAGGGGCACCACGTGGAGGTGACGGTTCGGGTTTATCTCCCTTTAGGCCAAACCTAAATGAAAAGTAACGCAGAAGTGAAGTAGACGTTACTTCCACTGAATTAGATGTAACTTCCGCTTACTTCCATTTTGGTCACTCTCATACATTCATACGCAATGGTACCTAACTTCACTTCACTTCCCATTTGGGTTTGGGCTTTTGTGTTGTTTTTTTGAAGCCTTGGCGCCGATGTGCCAACGTAGATGTGCTGTTCGATTTCATGCAGCGTTATGGTCCTTCGTTGTTTAGTTCAACCACTTTTTGTTCATGGTATTTGTTTCATTTCCTTTCAAGTTTTGAATTAGGGATATCTATGGAGGTATGACCACTTCTTATATTGCAGCTGCTTGTATGGTAAGACTTTTAAATTTTATGAGCCATGTAACACTTCAGTACACTTAGCTATAAACCAAGCAGTCAGGGTCGTTTTTCTGGCTCCATTTTTCTTTTCTATATGAAAAAAAAACAAGCTTAGGATCACTCTTTGAACTACCAGTTTGTCATGTCGTTTAGGACATTGTGCAACATCTAGTAGTTTGATTCATTTGAAGATAGGATAGTTGGGTGCCTGAGTAAATGAGCGCCGGGGCGTTGTACGAGTTGACTGCTAAATAATCGAGCAGTGTTTTGGCTTATCGAGTTCTTTAGAATCAACTTGTAGGTGATTTTAACTTACCCAATGTTAAATGGGTATCGTGCGATGATGACGATAACTACCTTCCTGGAAACAACCTTAACTCTAAGGAATCCAGCTTTCTGAATTCCTTATTTTCCTGCGGCTTGTGCCAAATGAGCGGTGTGAATAATATTTTAGGAAGGCGGCTAGATCTTGTATTCTTTTCCGACTCAGACAACATGAATGTTGAGCCTAGCTCAATTGTCTTGTCACCTGTCGATAATTATCACCCTCCTCTCCTACTGAGCTATTGTTCTGTCTTTAACAATAAGCCAATCCCAGAGGAGCCAACTTTTACCTTTAACTTTAAAAAAGCCAACCTTGAGGAACTGTCATCCAAGCTCACTTCGGTCGATTTCAATTGGTTGCTCTTACCTAATGAGTTGGATGTCGATGTAGCCAGATTTTACTCCGTCCTGTATGAAACTTTCGCATCCTGTGTACCTATCGAGCCGTTAAAATCATCCAGACCATCCCCACCGTGGTACAACAACGAGTTGAGACGTACCAAAAACCTGAAGAATAAACTCTGGAAAAACTACCTGAAGAAGAAAGACACTGCGAGTTTCGATGCATTTCTCAATTGCTATGACCAATTTCATGCTCTCTCCGAAACCCTCTATAAAGAGTACCTCAGAAACATGGAAGGTAAAGTGTTTGGTGATTCCAGAGCATTCTTTCAATTTATCAACACAAAGAAAAAAGTTGATAATTACCCTTACACCATGAAATACGAGAACTCCCTTAGTTCTAATTCAGCAGAAATTTGTGACAATTTTGCATCGTTCTTCCTCAAATCTTTCTCGTCCTCTGTATTCCAACCAGATGAAGACAATTTTCGACATATCAATGCAATCCAAGCGGCTCAAAACTTTTCCCTGTCTATAACCAGGGATGATATCTCGAAGCATATAAATGAACTTCCACAAGACTTTTCGTCCGGCCCTGATGGAGTCCCTCCAGCTGTTCTAAAATCCTGTGCAGGGGCCCTACTGTCTCCTCTTCTATGTTTATTTCAAAAATCCCTAAATAAAGGGCGCTTCCCAACCTTATGGAAGAACTCTTTTATAATACCCGTCCATAAGAAAGGCTGTAAAAACGAAATATCTAATTATAGGCCAATTGCGAAGTTATCGTCTATAATACCAAAACTCTTCGAATCTATTATTTATTCTGCTATCGCCCCTATCTGCAAGAGGCTTATCTCAACAAACCAACATGGTTTTCTTGCAGCCCGTTCCACTACTACTAATTTACTGGAGTTCTCTTCACACACAATTAGAGGCTTTGTCACTGGCTGCCAAACTGACTGTGTCTATACAGATTTTAGTAAGGCTTTCGACAAGCTCTCCCACTCTATTATAGTTCTTAAACTAAAGAAATTAGGCTTTCCGCATGCCCTTGTGGATTGGTTCCAGTCGTACTTAGCCGATAGAACCTACCAGGTTCTATTCCGCGGAGTCAAATCGAAGAATATCGAAGCGTCCTCTGGAGTCCCGCAAGGCAGCCATCTTGGCCCTCTTCGTTTTATTTTATCAATTGACGATATTGTTACACTGCTAAAGCACTGTAAAATCCTTATTTACGCTGATGACATCAAACTGTATCGCCACATAAGGAGTATAGAGGATTGCAAACTTCTGCAAGCAGATCTAAACACCTTCTATTCTTGGTGTTCCAACAACAACCTTGTGCTTAATATTAGTAAATGCGAGATCATGACTTTTTGTAGGAAACGTGGTGTTATAACTTATGACTATACTTTCCTTGACAACAAGGTCTCCCGTACTGAATCTGTAATCGATCTTGGGGTTAGGTTAGAAAGTAAGTTGGATTTCTCCACCCACATCAATTATATCTCCTCCAAGGGCAATTCAGTCCTGGGATTTATAAAAAGATGGTCCAAAGAGTTCAACAACCCCCTCGTCACTAAACACCTGTACGTATCTTTGGTTAGGCCTTTGCTTGACTACGCTTCCCAGGTATGGTCTCCTTACTACTCCTCCCATGTTAGTAGAATCGAATCGGTTCAAAGGAAGTTCGTCCGGTTTGCACTCAGCCACCTCCCATGGGATGACCCACTCGCTCTTCCGCCTTATGAGAACAGACTTAAATTGCTCAACTTAAGCTCCCTTCATAAGCGCCGCGAGGTCGCTGACGTTATATTCGTTCATCGACTGATGAATGACAAGGTGGACTCTGGTTTCTTAAGAAACCGCGCGTCATTTAGAGTGAATAACTACAACCTGAGAGGTGAACCTCTTTTGCACATTAATTCCTCTAACACCAATTATGGCATGTTCGAACCCGTTAATCGCATGCTTATAAATACTAACAACAATAGGAGTGTGTTTAGCTTGCTAACCAGTGAAGTTGTCCTTAAAAGGACCCTTCTCAATGTGGCGTGACTCTCTACGTGCTCCACTTCCTTTTTAGTTTTGCATGCTCCTCTGTTTAATGTTTTTGATCTTTTATGTTTTTAATATTTTATGTTTGCATGTCTCAGCTGAGCCACGGCAGTGGTAAATATTTCTCAGCCCTGCTGGGAAGTGTGCCTTCTGTCTTAGAAGGGAAACTCTATATATGTATATATATGTATATATATACATATATATACATATATATATATATATATATATATATATATATATATATATATATATATATATATATATATATATGTATGTATGTGTATGTATATATAGATTTTCATGCTTAGCTGTAAAGTGCGCCTTCTGTGCTAGAAGGGTTAACTCTAGTAATACCAATAGCCACAGAGGAAAGTGCCAAACTCTGTCAGAAGCCTTGGAGGCTAGTGGAACCAGACCAAATTCACTAAAGCGTTGAATGCTTTGGTAGAGCAGCTTTACTACTTCCGAACTGTAAAAATTGGTTTGATTGGAGTGGAGATATTCTACAAGATTTTTGGTGATTTTTTCTCTATGATTTTTGAGATAATAGAAGTAATAGCAGTAGAGCATAAGCTAAATTTTGAAAGGAAGTATTTCTGGTTCAATGGTGTTATTGGCTATTTTTATTGATCTATCGATAAATGAAGTGCTTTAAATGCATGTACATCTACCATGATTGCTGGACCAGTATTAGGTCATCTCGAAGATTGGCCCACCATGTTCTTCGATTTCTGCAGCTCTAATTTTCCTGACGCCCCTCAATCTTAGTGAATGAAAAGCATAACGGATTATATCTTACACGTTCTTATTAGCGTTTTATCTCAATAGTTGGTACGAAGTGTTATCTCCATTTCTAAGTACATACAGGGTTGTACATGTAAAGATTACATTTTTCAATGTGTGGCTCGCCATATTTGACTAAACTCCGTATAATATGTGTACCATAGGGGTCGGTGCTTTCTAACCGGCTTATAAATTACGGTAACTTTTTATAACCTTGTTGGGTGCAGCGTAAAATTGTAGTTATTGTTGGAGCCTTTAATTCCACAGTTAGCTCTTCTTTCAACAAATAAGAAAAATACTTTTCCTCACATCCCAAGGTCTGATTAGCAATCAGTTTACCGCCTTTGTTCTTGAAGTACGTGCAACAAAACACAAATTGGGTCATACCATGGTCTCGTCTGTGTAACTTCCGCGCATGGTGCGGTCTCTTTCTTTGTATTGTTTTTGTTCACATACGAAATTATTCTTCCTGGCTCTCGTTTCATTGGCGAGCTCATTTCTACTCTTCTGATACAGTTTATAATCCTCTTAATGTGCCGTGTTCTAAAAGACTTCTAAAGTACGCCGTTCGTTCAGCGTTCTTGCCTTTATATCTTCAGACTTCTCTATTGAAATTAAGCTCTATATTGGTAGGATCCTTCGTTGATAAATGGATGATGAACAAAAAAAATTTAGTGCCGAACAATTGAAACATATGACCCTCTGATAATATTTTTGTTCGTTTATTGCAATAATATTGAGCAAGCTCTTATTCCACAAATTATTTTTTCAAAATTTTTCTAATGCAAAATTTAAGATCTGTGAAAAATACGAGAAATCAAAATACATGTGCTACAAACGTGATGTGGAACCGAATGCAGAAACTAATATGTTGTTTTAACAATGGACGAAACATGTTTTTTAATGGCAAGGTGTGGCTGTGTTAATAATTTTTTTTTTTTCAGATATAATATCCAAAATTCACTTAAGTATTTGAAAGCATTTCTTCAGTTAGATGTACTATATAGTATTATTTTTCAACCTCCTTTTAATCTAAAATACTTTTCCTCCGCCACCTTTACCCTTCCAAATACCCGTAGTTGGCATCTTGCTCTGAAAATTTGGATCAGTTTTTAGCAGGTGTCGATTGTGGTCGCAGTTCTTGGTCGTCCCGAGCCCTCATGGTCCAAGTTTGTACGACCAGCTTTAAACTCAACAACCGTAAATAATTTCTAGCTAGGGTTTAATTTGCGCAAGGTAGACATTATAGCCTGTAGACTGTGTGAAATGTAGGTCACACTCAAGACCCACTGCCTCCTCCTTATGCATACTCCAGACTACACCTTCAACTTTTTATATCCTTTCCTATTTTCTAGTTAAGCTTACTACCTACTAGACATTCAAAAAGACATCGACTGCCAAACAGCAACTTAGCATAGAACTGTAGTACTAGAATAACTTTGAAACACTACGTGATCTTCATCTTGAAGGTTACAATTTTTTCAGTCTACCCTTGTATTTCTTCAATATCCTGTCTCCTCATTGTGACAACTATCTGCTTTTGCGCTTAGGCTACACTGTTGGCGAACAGGGTTTTCTTTTTCTAGTTGAGACAGGTTACCATGACCTCAAAATATCTTGGTCTTGTCTATTACGAAAAATACCTGAGACCACTATCGTCAGGAATTCTAGATGAGAAGATTAAAGCATGTCCAGTTGAAGTTCTTAACTAGTCTTAATGTAACTTAGTATAAAGCACTAATTTAAGATGCAGATGCAGATTTTTTCTATGAGCAATGCTTGTACTGCTTCATTAAGAATATATTCATATTTTAGTAGTTATGCAGAATAGTTACTCTTATAATATTACAATATTACTATAACTTTTATAAATTTTCAGAGAGCTTATAAATGATTCTGCATGCACTCTCTACTTTTATTACATTTCCTAGCTACTACTTCCATCTCATCATCTCAGCATTATTAATATTTTTTTATTTTGTTTATTAAATATTTGCTTTTACATATTTTAAGTTCCAAACGCAATATGTACACAAGGTTTCTTGGTGCACCTTAAGCTGTGTTTATTTCAAAGAATAAATCTCTCTAATGGCAGGTTATCTATTACGAACACGCACACCATCAGCACCACTACGATGGTGAACATCCTGACGAATGGGGTGGCGAACAGCCGCAAAGTGGATACTGGAAGAGATCGTTACCACCTGGAGAGCAGGCACCTGCAGAAAACTATTCTGGAGACTATCAGCAATATGCTGGCAATGATGATCCTTACTCGAAAGGCTTCCAACAGGATCCACAGAGCATGGCGTATAGGAGGCAAATACCACAGTCCTAGAAGAAAGGAGAATTGTCATTTGTAGATAATTTCTTGAGTTTTGTATGAAAGGAATTTAAGCGAGAAAAGTTTTGAATTTTTCTGATTGCAGAAAAGAGCAAAGTAAAATTCTAAATTTTCTAGATTTAAGCTAAGTTATTTATAAAAAGAATATTAATGTTTAATATTTATTTATGTTGTAAGTAACTTATTTATTTAATTTATTTTTAGAAAATAAACATTCTTTATAAATTGGGTGTGTTTTATTTTTGTTACTCAATTGTAATTTCAGTGTACGAAAAAGTGATGGGTATCCAGTGATGCTTAAGTGATCAAGTGATTACTTTAATAAACAATTGAAGATGACAACACACCATCAAAAGTAATCATTAATCAGAATAATTAGTGTAAATCAGATTAAACCAACAATTGTTGTAAGAAACTCAGAAGTAAGTACTTGTATATAAATTTAACTCAGGCTGACATGTTTCATTTATATGCATACAGAGTGTTTCAGACTAAGATGCCAATCCATTAAGGCTTGATTCCGGTATACCTAGTTGAAGAAACTAATTGTTCTAGAGAGAGAGAGTCTATCGGCACTTTGCACTAAGCTACAGGCTGTTTACGAAAAGACGTTATTTTAACTTCAACAACTCCTATACCGATTATCGTAGATCAAGATAATTGGGCTTGTTTTTTAGAAGATTGTGTGGTAGAAACAACAGAGACTTGAGCGAATCCATTGAGCAGATATTTGGGTTTAAAATCAATATTTTTCATCTAAATTTCCCAAAATACTTCGCATACTTAGCATATTTCTCAGAAAAATGCGTTATTAGCCTATTTTTTTCTTGCGTTTCTAATGCACCAAACCATTACCTAAACTATTTACATGCAGAAGAATGACCTTCGACCTAGGTAGTGAATTTTAATTTACTCTTACTAAACTTAATCAAATCTCTTGACAGTAGCGCACCGAAAACAATCATTTAGCGGGGAAATCTTAATAATAATAGGATTATCCTTCTAACACAGAAGGCCCAC
Source organism: Thereva unica (assembly GCA_949987705.1). Taxonomy (NCBI): domain Eukaryota; kingdom Metazoa; phylum Arthropoda; class Insecta; order Diptera; family Therevidae; genus Thereva; species Thereva unica. The sequence goes on from OX465282.1 coordinate 125,214,952, forward strand.
TTCTCAGCTGGGCTGAGAAATATTTACCACTGTTCTCTGGTTCAGCTAAGTCATGCAACCATATAATAACAAATAATAAATACAAAACACTCTATCAAAGAAGTGTGCAACTAGTCACGCCACATTAAAAATCTTTCACATGGAGGAAATAGGAAGGCTCTCTGAACAGAAAAGAGCACACTTCCCTTGTATCGAATGGAACATCTTTGATTTTCATTGTCTATGATAATATTTAAAGGATTTTTGAAACATTATATTCATTATTCAGTATCGGGAAATGAGCCTTTGGCCAGTTCTGAAGGCCTTCCATTGTAGGAGCACAGCACCCAACTCAATAGGTGGCCTTACCGAAGACATTTCCTGAAAGTATGTACTTCTAGAAGGTAAAAATTAGAATCGAAGGGAGAATAGCATTCCAATTCCGGAAAGGGAGTTTGACGCCTTAAGACATAAGCGAGGCGTTTTTTAGTCAAATTTCATTGGGTTTTCTTATATTGTGAAAATGAATTTATTTAACATACATATGTGGTTTATTATAATAATTCCACATTCGTCGGGTAGAGTTATGACGCCTTCGATGGAGTAATTCTGTGGTTTCTGGTTCAACAACTGAATAAAATATTTCTCACATACAGCCAGTTGAAGTCCATTGAAAAAGCTCGGTACAGGATCGGAACCAGCGGTAGTCAGAGTAATTATAAGGTTAATACATTAAACCACGAAAGCCGACTCCCCAGTTTTTGACGAATCATCAAAGAAGTGTGTGGTCGGGTAATTTCGTTCAATTGGTTGGTATAATCTATATATGTAATTGTAGGGTTGAGAATCAATCAATCGCCTGACTAACTTGAAGTCCCATTCATCAAGCTTCTTTTCGTATCCAGCTCTGCCGTGCAAAGGACAAAAGACCTAAATGCAAAAAGCTCGATTCGAGTAAAACGCGTTTCAAGTTGTTTTTTTGTTACTTTCCGTAAAATAAGAAAATGCAAATGAAGTTTATTCAAATTATCTAAGTTTAGATAATTTGAATAAACTTCATTTTCATTTTCTTATTTTACAGAAAGTAACAAAAAAACACTTGAAACGCGTTTTACTCAAATCGAGCTTTTTGCATTTAGGTCTTTTGTCCTTTGCACGGCAGAGCTGTGTGTTAATGGTTCAAACGCGTTCTTCTCTGTGCCTAGCTCCATTTATTAACTTCAAACGAGCGTTTAGAGATGTTGCGATCAGTGGTTTGCGACTTATTTGCAACTACGTCCAGCGCCGTGCCTGGCCAGCGTTCATTGCATCATACCATGCAGGTAGCCAAAACAAATGGCGGCTGAATCTCCAAGGAAAATGCGTCTAATACGGATAAAGGTCCATTCACACATATCAGCAACAGCAAGTCGTCGATGCTTTTCATGTCAGTGACTTCCGTGATTAGTTTTTCACTGACATTCACACAGCACCACATTTTTCCGTAACGGTGATCAATGTTCAATGACATTCGAAATTTTAGTTTTGAAATATGGAAAGTGATCTCAAGCGCATTATGGAATTTAGCGTGGAGCGAGTGGGTTCGACCCAGGTGGATTCTTCGGGAAGTCGTCGCACAGAAACAGGTTTGAGTACATTTCAAATTAACTTTACCTAAAGGAGGATGCCAGAAAATGTATGGACTTTTGTACCACCTCCAATAGCTATGTGTAATATGTCGTTGGATAGGTCTTTTGCAGCTACGGCGCCTAGTTCGAAATCTTTGTCCGTTTTGAATAATACAGTCAGAGTTAAGATAGAGTTTTACATATCACCCTGTATTTTTGTAATCCTATAACCTATTTCCATGAAAAAGGTACCAATGAACGCAAAATTCCTCCACCTATCTATGATGGTATGGTTCTATCACCCCAACTTTAGGAGTTATGAGTCGTTAAAGTCCAACTTTTGGGTTTTTTTAACAAAAATGTCATCTTCACCTACCCCTTTCTTCAAAATATAAATAACTTACCTTACCTTTGTCTATTGTAGCTCACTGCGACAAAATGAACGCGCAATATGGCACCAGGGCAGGCACCAGGCAACAACTCTTCTGCCTAGGAGAATTAAAAGGAAAAAAAATGAAAAAAAAAAAACTATGCCTCGAGGAAGAAAAATTCTGCACGAACATACAAAATATATCGGAAAGTCTCAAAGCTCATAAAACAATTACGAGGATGGCAGAGAAGCTGGAGAAAACTGGTAAAATCATGATGGAAGGTCGCTCTCCAGAAAGCTACTTCACGGGTAGGCATTGCGATTATTCGAAATCAAACGAGGGAAACGAGGATGAACCGAGATTGGGTTAATAGGATCGGGATAGAAGAGGGATTGAAACCGGTTATAGAAACATTTTTCCTATTCAAGAAATCACGGCTTGGAGAAATATAAGTTTTCGGGGATGCGTTTTCATATGTGCGATTGGTACATTTGCACCGGGCGCAATTCGACTGGGACGCAATTTTTCCATTATCTTTCACTGCGATCAAAAAATGAGGAGCTGATGTGGTGCAATATGGTATACTGCACCGGGGGCAAAAAAACTTAAGCGCCGGCCCAGGTAATAACTTAAAACTTTATATTTTTAAACGTGAGTGTCGTTTTACCAATGCGTCCCCCAACTGATTACTAATCACGCCTAATGCTGCTTGACCTCTGTAATCGATCCAGAACCGGGCTATTGAGTATGTTTAATGACATCTTTCAGTTTCACTAATATAATTGCCTAAAATATGAAGGAATGCAACAACAAAAACTCAAGCTTTGATGAATAAAAGTAAAACTAAAGGATGTTATTTTAAAGCTTTTTTAAAAGGAAGACATATGTTCGGATTGCCCCATGGGAACCTATGGGGAAATCTCTCTTTCTGTATCTACATATCAAGTTTTATAACGCAGTGGGAAAAATTGGGAGTGCTGCTCAGGGAAACTTATTATAAGCGCTGTTTAATATGCTATCGAGGGAGGCTTACTGGAGTTTTCATAGATTTTATAGAATGAAGAAAACGAGCCATTATCTGGTGGCCATAAAGGATGAAATTAAATTAGCATACTCACTGAAGCGTCTTTTTCGATACGTAGAACAAGCAGCTGAGGAACTGCTTTGATAGAACAAAACAACGCTTGCGTCCGGAAAGCAAAGAATGCAATTATAAAAACAAAAGGTTTTCGATACCGGATCACATATCCACCTGCGTCCATGAATATCTATTCTTTATTAAAAAGCTTTTTTATAATGCTCCTAGAACGCTTTCTAAGGAGCATAAAAAGGTATGCTCTTGTCCAATGACATGCAATGTTCAAAGTATGGGCGCTTTCAGTAATGCAGGATGCGTGCGCAATTGACTTATTCAGTCATTGAAAGCTTCACACTTTAATTGCTGAATAAGTCATTTGCGCACGCATCCTGCATTACTGAAAGCGCCCTATATGGAACTGCAAGTTTTTTAAGGAGCGTTCAAACAAAGCTATTGGAGCACTCCAATTCCCGCTTGGAAGTTCATGTGGTAAGAATGTATTCAGACAGAAAACGTCTAGTCTTGTCAACGGCGAAAAAGGCGAATTTAAAAGAATTTTTTTTGACTGCTTTATACCTAATGTTTATTGTTTTATAAATAACAAGTTCTAACATCAAAATTTCGAATCAAAAAATTTATTAGAGACCAGGTAATATGCTTGATTGCTGATCGCAGATTATTAATTTAATACTTTATCACTTAAACCAAACACTTTTTTTTAAATTAAGCAAAATAGTGGTCATTGAAAGTTAATTTTTGAATATTAAGGGAAACAACCGCGTATTTATTATTTAACAAAACTTTTGCTCCGAGCTGTAGTACCAAATGGTGAACAATAACTATTGGCCTCTTATTACCTTAGCGCTTCTTTGAGTCGATCATACTCTAAGCTCCTCCGAATATTCTCGTTACTTGCTCTAATTTAGTAATGACGGTTACAAATACTTTCCACAAAAATGTAAAACTAAAACCCAATTAGGGCGTCAAAAAAAATAAAGAAAAAAAATTTCCCTTAAACATCGCTACCTTTTCAGCATATTAATGAAAAAAATGGTAGAAAGTTGACCTTTAAAAGACCAAGAATCAATAGAAATAAGGTGAACTAATTTTAGTGACTGAATTGAGTGCTAAAAACCGTCCATTTCCACTTGGTATTCACACCGAACTGGCACCTTTATTACTTGTTGGCCCTAAATTGCACTCTCTTAGCAGAGCTCTAAACTGCGCATGCTCCGCCTGCTTAGTATTCCAGACGGTGTCCAAATTACAGTAGCATTAAAAGCATTTTTTCGTGTTTTCTGATACCAAGCAAAAAAATACGACATTGGCCATAAAGCTTCCAAATCCGATTGGTTTGTAACTTTTTTTTTCGTTTACGCCTTTTTTTTGACTTAATGAATAATTGTAAATGCGTGAAAAATTGCGTGTGAAACGATAAAATCAATCGGAAAGTAGGTTTTAAGTCGGAAGAATGGATGTGGCAGAACTTCCAAGAGATTTATCATGAATTTTTTTAAAAAAATAAAAATTATTTTACTGAAATTGAATAAATTCCGAAGTTGGCAAAATTCAAATTAAATTCAAATCACAAAAAAAATACCGTCATACTTCGGGTATTTTTTTCGTAATTTCTGCATTTTATTACCGAAAAATGCCCTCACATAGTAAATGAAAAAATGCATCAAGATAGCCAATTGCCTGGTGTACCTACCGTAAAGTGGATTGTGGACATTGAAGTAGCTGCGCAGCTTATTACCCACAAATCAAGTTGCGCATTCCATGAAAAATTCAACAACATCCAGAAGCAAAAATATTAAAATAAATTTATTTATTTCAAGAATCATAATTTTTGTGTGAATTGTTTCAAAGGTAATTTTTGCTGATTCGCTTTTTTTTATTCATTGTGCCACGAATAATTCTTTGTGGAGCACATTTTGATTTTGGTCATTGACAAAAATTCCTCTGGCGTTACTTAAAATTCTGGTCGTTATTTCTGGCCACTTTAAATGAGAGCTGAGAGTTGTATGCTGCGAATTTAGTTCGGGTGATTAAACCGATTAAAATCAATGTTGGACTTTGCTCTAGAAAAATAGGAGAAATTTAAATATGGTTAATAATTTTTCATTTCAGGTAAGAGTATCGGAGCGGGTGTTGACACGCGTGGATAATTGGGATTATAATGGGAATAATAATAAAAAAATAACACATACGGCACAAAAATAATGAAATACACAAAACTATATTAATTTGTTAATATTTCAGCCAAATGTATGTTTCCTATTTAAGCTCAGAAAATCTTACGCTAAAAACGTTTTACACATCAGAATGAATAAGGCTCTGGCTTGCAATCTTTGTAAGTCTTGTTAAACCTTTCTAAACTCACGGTATTTCCTTTGGCACGCTTCTTTACATTTTAGTTACATATTTATTTTTAATTACATGTTAATTTTTGGGTTGAAATTTATATCGATTTTTTTTTTAAATGAACAAAAAATTAAAAAATAATTTTGAATGTAAGGTTTTTATTGCTGCAGCCTCTTACTTAAATGTATGTAAAAGTTCCAGTATTAATAAAATAAAAATAATAGTAAAGAGCTCCCTACTCTTTTTTACATTTAAGTAAGTGGTTGCAGCAATAAAAACTTTACATTCAAAATTATTTTTTACACTTTGGATCATTTTAGTTAAAGTTCATTTCAAAACTAAAGTATTTTACTATTTTTAAACCATAAATTTACTTTATTATTTGTAACTTAGAATTGAATCTATATAGTCTTTCAGTTGAATCTACAGTAGCCGACAATCAAACAGTGGACCCTCCAAGAAATACGAGGACCAGCCAAGGCGAAGAATCGAAATCGGGGCAACGGGAGTGAGGCTACCCTCTAGAGTAAACTGAATTTGCTAGATTTTCTGTAATACAACCCGACTTGATTTTTACAGGCTTAAGTGAAATTTAGATTATTGCACTTTATACCTCTATATGGGGTAGACCCAAATTTAAATCAAAATTTGCCGAATCCATATGACTCTAAGGTGAAATTCTAAAACTGGGCCCGTCGGACATATGCCCGCCTCTTTAACAGAAATGAAAGTATTTGTAATCGACTAGGTACGACTGTCATTATACCAAACGGTCCCCAACTAATTATTAACTATGTCCAATGCTGCTTAACCTACATAATCGAACGCGAACCGATCTATTGAGTATGCTAATGGTATCCTTTATTGTCACCAAGATGATTGCCCGTTTTCTTCATTCTATACAATTTCTTAAAGGTCCAGTTTTGCTATCTCTTGCGCATTTTATTGGTTCGCCGTACCTGTAGTGACCTGCATTTGGAAGAGTACAATGTTTAATGTGTTTTACTGTTACTGTACCGTGCTCGTTGCAGGCTAAGAACGGGCGAGTCGAGTTTTTACTTGGGCATAAAATACTGCAAAGCATGAGAGTTTTAAGTTTCGCAATTTTTTTCTAATATTTTCGAAGGTCAATTGCATCGCGACTTTTGCCACATTCAAACTCCCTTGGGTTGGGTTGGAGTGTTCACTGTATTCGTTACAGAAGTGTTCCATCAAAGGCACAGCCAGACACAGCCGGGCACAATCAAGCCAATCGCGAAATGAAATCTGATCGTAAATTAATATTCTATAACAATATTGTTTCATTTTTAAGAGTCCCAGAATTTATAAGACGTCTGATAATTAATTTAAAGAAATTATCGTCATAAAATTTACAACTTGTAAACAAAAATGAAAATGACGGAAGTGCACTGTGTCGGATTTTTCAAGTTAAGTGTTCCATTTGGTCTTTCACAGAACCGCACAAAGCAGCACGCTGTGTCGAACACCGTGCCTTTCTGTGTTGTAGATGGAAAGAGCCCTCAGTTGAATATTACCCGAGTCACGAAATCTTCAAAACAAGAGTCGATATCGAAACGAAATCGATTTGTAAAAGACGAAAACGGAATGATATTATAGCAAATCGTTTTAACGACCCGATAACGACTCGTAGTGGTGACTTTGAATCGATTTTATGCTCCTTATTAATTTTCTTTGGTGGGCGGGAAGAAATTGTAAAAAAAATATGAAAAAACAAGTGCTTATATATAGGTTATTATATATAAAATATTTAATTAAACAAAATCATATAAAAATCCTAACTATTTTTGCGGTAAAGGTTACCGTTTACGATTAAATGGACAAGTTGAGAATCTATTTCTTGGCTAGTGATTCTCGACTCGTAAACGAGTCGTTACAGCGACGAGTCGATAAAATGTTTGCAGGGTTATTTTCCATGTTTTCACAACGCCTATAAAAAGCAAATAAAATTTGATGTTCAAGTGTGATTGGCTGTTGGCTAAAAGCTAAAAGGTTTTTGTGTTTTAAATTTGTTGGGGAACCGAATCTAAAAAATTGCGGAAAGTCTAAAAAACCTTTTATGAAACTTGGGCTCGGATCGAAAAAAAATCATACATATTATAAATTTATAGGTATTTGAATAATCTTTCGATATGTGATTATTAAGTTTTAGGTTAGGGCACATCCGAAAAAATTAAAACAACCTTTGTAATGCAGGTTTTTAAATTTGCTAATAATATTTTTAATTTGGCAAAAGTATTGCTTTTTGTCAGTTGTAAAAGCAGTTTAAACTCTGTTATAAAATAATGGAAAATACTTGGAATTTCATTTTTTATAAGTAAAGGCCTCTGGGTTTGTAGATTTTTTATAACAACGCTCGAGGGCTCAAACTTTTCTTCAAAACTTGCATTATCGTAAAAGACTATTTTAAAATTTTCCAATGTTAAAAATAGCTTCCACCGTATATTAGTCCAGGGAAATTAGCCATTGCGCTTCGGAAATATTCCAGGAAAGCTGAATTTGGGTATGGACCTTACTATTATTGTTCTAAAAGTCCCTATAGATTTAAAAGGGGACAGTTTTACGCAGGGTCAAAGGTAAGGTAAAGAAAAGATCTCAATAATGCTCACTGGTACAGAAAAACATGAATAAGATTTTTAGCTTATGTAATTTCCTACAAAAAACATTTTATAAGTTTTTATGGTTTTTAGATATTTTGATTTAGAGAATTTTGAATTTTATGTTTCTCTTGAAACACGGACTCCTTTGCACGCCACTTAATTTACCTGTGTATGAGCAAAATCGCAAAATTCTTCGTTTTCTCACCTTTTTACTCATATTTTGAACCTTTATATCTCCTAAATGAAGTTACTAAAGTTTCTGAGTTGATAAAATAAAAATATATATAAAGAGGCCCTAATACATTTCGTAGGGTAGGTTGTTTCTGTAGCAGTCGCTACTTGTATATACGCGTTTCGTTGTAATAAGTTTTATTCAAGTATCCACTCAGTTTCTGTTCTAATAATTTTAAGCACAGTGTTTTTGGTTACGTCACAATTTGGATTCTCACTACTACTATTAAATACACTTGGGGAATTTGGATTGTCATATCACGTATGTATACACTGTACACAGAAACAATTTTAAAAACATAGCCACACAAATATTGTGATATTAAAAATTATTTTGAATTTTTGTAAGAGTATGAGTTAGAAGTTTATTCGATAAGGAAGTCTCCTATAATAAGTTGTATAATTAAAAACCGTTATGTAATTTTCGGTGTGACATAATAAAAAATAAAAAATCTTAAACTATTAAAATCTGAAGCTATTAAATATAATAATAAATAAATGTTAAATAAACGTATTAAATAAAAGAATAATATTAATATAAAATATGTGAAGTACAAGTTTTAATTGGCAATATATATACATATATCACTTATATATTGCAATGAGATGAGGGAAGACGCAAAAATTAGTACGTCCCCCATTTCAGTTTCCATATACTGGCTGGAGCAATAAAAAGTTTACATTCAAAATGACGTTTTATTTATTAGTTCATTAGTATTTTTTTTTAGTTTTTTTAAACTATATGTATTTTTTATATCTACTACTTGATATCTCGCGAGCCAACAATGATACCGACGCATTGCAGAAGTTATAATCTGAAAAGATTTTTATAAAATTCGGTCGAATCGTTTTTTTTTTTGTTTCAACGACGGTCATAATTATAGTAACTGAACGATATCGCTTAAACTAAAAATTATATCAATTTCTTTCAGGAGCCGATCGAAGCATATTAACGAAAACATGTTCTGAAAATATTTTCATAACATTTGGTCAAGCCCTTTTTTGGTTAAATGAAAAGAACTTGACTAAGGTTACAAGCAACTTAGATTTATTAGATTTTCTGATATCTAATAAACTCGTTGGAATGACACATGGAATTATTGTTGAAATTGGTTCTGCGTCCTCCAGTTTCTGGAAATGGAAGCTTATGACGAAATTTCTAGTTGTTACCGAAACATTTGGCCTTCTGATATCTCTCGAATTTCCAAATGAAGTCAATTGCTTCCTAGTTTATCAGCGGCCCTTCAACACGCACAGGATGAATACAACCAACCACGCGCTCTAATGTAACGAACGAAATACGAAAGAAAACCCAATTCTCTCATTTCAACAATAGTAAAAAATGCTCATACACTATTATTGGCCAAGTTTGTCGTGTACAGCAGATCGTAGTGATGAAACATCTCAGAAAAGTTTAGTTACAAGTGCAATTGTAGCTAGGCAGGAGGCAAGCTTGCATAGAATGCAATGTAAATACTTGCACTAATTCTCCACGAATAATAACCATAGAGATTAAGATGAAATAAAAGAAGAAGATATTGCAGAAAATAATTGGGGTTCTACAATATAATAAGTTTTAGAAATATAATTTATTTTTAGTTTTAATTTTTTCGAAAACATTTGATTTATAAAAATTGTGATATTTTATGAAGTCTTTTTAATTACCGACATTTAAAAAAACTCATTAAAATCAGAATAATTTTGACGAGTTCCGAGATAATGCACTTTTTCTGCCTAATGCTCCTCTACATATCTTCCTCTATGTTTTTTTCTTTCCTGTGATGTAAATGTTCTACTCCTAACTTTCGTTGCGATCAAGAACTGGTTGGAGTGGATGTCTACACTGCGATTATAATTTCACATCTAAACAGGAGGGTGGGGGTGCATTTATAACTGGGTAGTCAGTTACATCTAGAGTCATTCCATCCGGAGATCTCTAGGAACCCTCTGTCTGCCTTTCCGCCGGAATATTGTGTCTGTAATCAACGTAATATTCCATCATTGCAAAATTGATCAGTAAAATAATTACGATTCTATAACGACTTCGATATGACTTCCGATACAACACCTACCAAACGATTCATTAAACATTCAATTTCGCCAAATGATATAAATTGGTTCGATCACCAATAAACTTCTATCGATTTGCCCAAACTGTGTTAGAAAAATTGATTGGTGTTTAGTATTGATTTAGGTCCGATTGTAAATTTCGAAAAGTATTTTTGCCCATCCTTAACGGCTTCTACCCAATTGCGAAGTTCTGCGATCGGAATTTAGATCGGCAATTTGTTTGTGACAATTTTTATCGTTCTAAATTTATTGCCTAAATACTGTAGGCCATATGAATTCATAATTGTGGTTTACGACAAATTTTCATTTTGAATAGTAAACACCAGGTGGAGGAGAGTTGTCCACTTTCGGTTCGGGGTGAACATCCTTTTGAGAGGTTCGCCATTAGTGATGATAGCTGGTTCCCAATAAGCACAGATGGTATTCAATAATATTTATGACTAAACGAAATCTGATCAAAACTAAAATACTTCCCCTGGTGTGTCAAACAAGCCGCCATTCCTGCGGCAGAACAATGCACGTATCTGGGCAGTTGGATTTTCACCTGCAGGACCAGCCACATTCGAACTTTTGAAATTCGAGATTCGTCGCATCGCTCGACAGTCATTCATTCTGCGCCGCGAGGCACCCGAGCCATAAAAAAAATTAATTCAAGTCATGTGACAATTTTCGCGCATATAAAATTCGTCTTTTATCTGGACAAGTGTTCATTACACTCCGGGACATTACAATGTCGCCCCATTAGATTTTTAGTGTCGGGATTTCCGTAGAGCTCAGGTGGAAGGTAGCATTCTAGCTAATGGGGCTCCGTTGCGCTACGGTAACCCCACACACAGTACTACCCGAGGGAGAAGAAGAGCCGCCCTCACCTGTAGCGCAGCGGTGTGCGCGTGCAGGTTATCACCAGCAGATTCCAGAAGCGCTCTTCCCAGGTTCGCGATTCCCATTTTCTAATTATTATGATCACGTTCTAGACTAGATTTAAAATTCTGTGAATAGATTCGTACGTTGAACGGTGGCGTGTTCCAGGTGGCACCCGCGGGCGGCGGGGGCGGGCGGGCGGACTTTATGCATACTCGCATTATGTTTGCCGTTAGTTCACCGATTTTTTTGTTTTGCAAAATTTTACTCTACTCCTCGGCGGTGGGATGTAGCGCTGGAGTTTGAGCAGTGTTGCAATTACGTGCTGTGCGAATTCGCGGATGGCTGTCGCCATTGGTTGGCTCTGATCCGCGGATTTCGACGGCCAGATAAGTGGAATTTTATGCTCGATTTGATGACAACAGTTAACTAGTAAGTATGTAGGTGGAATAAAGGATGAACAGGAAAAACGATTTTCCCTTGTCTCTGGGATCGGAGGCTTCTTCGTTGGATCGTTTTAATGTTGCATTCATTAGTGGCACTTTTTTGCGGGTGGCAATCAAGGAAATCTGTATGCAAGATGCGCCGCCACAGTCTCTTTTCTAGCTTCTACTTTATTTTTAGATCGGAGTTATTGCAATGGTGCTAGATGCAGACCTTGAATTTTAATTTGTAGATCATTTTTATTGCAACAACTGGAGCAGTGCAGAATTTTTGAGAAATGAAATTAATATTTTCTGACGCAACTGCAGCTAAAAATATTCCAACTTTAAATATATAAGATTATGATAATTTTCGTTGGTGCAGGCATTTATAGCTTGGAGAGACTGCAAATATGAAGGTAGCTGCGACAGGATATCCTGCCGGTCTCAAGGCCGAAAAAAGAGAGAAAGTTTAGGGCATAAGAACTAAATCTTTGCCTAGATTTATAATTAAACTAGAGCACGTAAGTATTTGGGTACCGGTGTTCTTGGTGTGGGGTTGGGCGAGAGGTCGTCCATTCTGACTGTGTAATTTATAGCGCGATTATGATCGATCTACGGGCTCCCAGCTGCGTTATCGCATTCCAACCGATATCTGAGCGTTTGGCGGTTATAACCATCTGTGAAACGATTAAGACCCATATCGTATCCGTTTATGCGCCAACCGAGACCAGCCCGGACGTGAACGAGGAGGAATTTTACGATCAGCTTCACCGCCGCTGGATACGATACCTAAATACCTTGAACCGAATTAAGCATACTTGCGGGAACTTTAATGCTTATTCAGGTGCAGATCGGATTAGTATCAAGCAAAGCGACATAACGAAAAAAAAGTTTTACTTTTTCGTCTTATTTTAGGGTGTTTTATCGAAATTCATAATTAAAACCTCTTCGCCAAGTAAATCGAAGCTCTGATACCAATAAAAACTTTGGCGTCACCTTCAAGTGTTAATATCTCAAAAACTAAGCGGAATATCGAAAAATTTTATTTCAATTTTCGTCTTATTTTTTGGTGGTTCATCAAAATCCATCGTTAAAAAGCAGGCCACGAAAGCAGTAGAGGTGCCAATAAAAAAGGATGGGGTAAAAAAATTGGACCCACAAATGGTCCGGCAACATCCGTATTATTTCTCTATTCTTAACTAAAATCAGTTGACGTAATTCGGTCCTTATATTTTGCATACTCAGCTACCTCCATCGCCCGATCTAATATGACATTATTTTCCCGCGAACGAGCAAATGTTCGTTTGCTTGGTCGATACGTACCACAAGTGAACCAAACAAAGTAATTGTTACGATTAGGCATCAATTGAAGAGATCCTGTGAACGTTAAATGGAGCAAAGGTTTTTTCTTCAATTGTTTTACAGAATGTTTTGTAATAAGGACCTTGAGATGGAGGCCCCTCAGACCCTCACACTAAAAATTTAAGCAATAGAAGATCCAAAATCAGACAGAACGTCTACCAGAGTAAGGCTGCTCGTCAGGGGGGAGTCAAGGTTGGGGAAGACTCAGAAGCTACCACCTACTTACATGTACCTACATTTGGGCGGATGCTGAGAAATTCTTCAAGCTCAGAGGGCACCTAAAACAAACCCATCCGCAGAGAGATCTATCTCCGATGCTATGTCATTTAAGGGCTTTCAGCCGATCAGCTCCGAAGCAATTGACGAAACCAGTAAACTTGTCTATCATTAGCAAAATCAGTACCGTCTATTAATCCACAATGTCCAAATTAAAGATAGGATGATAACACAGTGCGAACAAAAAAATCAAATTATATACAAATATATGTATGTCTGTACACCAATTAGAAAATCACAAACTCTTAATAAGCTCATAATAATAACCAATACCACTCAAGGTATGTAACGTGCCATCACTAACATGCCCTGTACAATTATGTGTAAAATGCAATGACATTAACTATTAAAACGAAAATTAAAAATCAAGGATAAAATTCAAAAGTAAGAAAACATTAATAGTACATGCTAATACTTAATCTTCAATAATTGGCGGAGGTATACCAACTTCATTTGTTTTTAATTATTATTGCCATGGCAACTTTTCTTTCACTTTCGCTGGCAGCAGCAATAAAATAACTAACAGTATAACAACTTCAGATGACTTCAAGATTACTTCAGTATCCTCCTGCCTCAAAATATCGTCCCTGGTTTGGAAGCAATTTGTACCATTTAGTCTGGTTCATGGGTTGGCTATCCAGCGACATCTTTTCCCTTTCACTTGTCTGCCTCGTTAGTAATTGGTTTCTTTATTATTCTGTTCAAAATTTAGCGTTTACACCCCAATCTTCATTTGTCCGAACTTCCTTCAAAAACTAAATCCTCGTTTTGTCCAATACAACTGTTTTCTTTTCTTTTTGCTCCTGGCAAAATCGTCTTAGTTATATTTCAACAAAATTTAGTGTTTTTATCATACCATACCTTACCTACCATATGTTAGGAACTTTTAAAAAACTAGATTGTTGTATTTTTCTCTCTCAAAACAAATTTCCCTGGATCATGATCATTTTATGCATGACATTTGTAATGCATCGAATTTCGACTGGAAAAAGACTACTTCAATTTGAGACTTAATGGCGCTATATATTTTCAGGACATCTGCATAAAACAGATGTGGAATATCTTCTAACTTTTCAGATAGATCGGTGATGAAAATATTGAAAAGAAGAGGACCTAGATGACTACCCTGAAGGAACACGGAAGTTTCTGCGATTTTATTAGAAAAAAAAAAAAAAAAAAAAAAAAAAAAAAAACTTAGAAATCTAACGACCTGAGTTCTTTCGCTCAGGTAAGATTTTATCCATTTCAGGGCAGCATCTGATATACCAGCTTTTACAATCTTTGCCATTTAGGTGTCGTGGTCTACTCTATCAATCAGGACCAGCGCTTTGGTTTTTTGCGCCCGGTGCACTATGCCATATTGCGCCCCATACACTGTTCATTTTTGAACGCAGTGAAGGATAATGGAAAAATACACAAACACTCGCTGGATGAGAGAAATAATTTTCATAGTTTGCGCAATAATAATGCGTATACCATAAAAAAAAAGTTTACATAGGAAATTTCACATGGGTCAACATCCAACCAAACAAAAATCTGGTGAAAACCGTTATTTTGCAGAGAAGAAAGTAGATAGTCACTGAATTTTTGTATCAACTTTTTAATAGCTGTGTTGTTGTTGTTTTTCAAGCTAAAGCATTCTATCGCAACGGTCGGCAACCCAAATGCATTAGCGTGTCACAAAACAGATAATTAAAACTAGTGCACTTCAAGCGAGCAACAAAAAAACCATAGTATATGAAAATAATTTTTAGTTGTGCAGTAAAAACTTTTCACAAAACAACTTGAAAACCATCAATCACATACAGGCCACCGGCAGGTACGGCCCAATGAAGGTCACACATTACTCAGTCTGACTGAGGGATGAGGACTTAAGGCATCCGCCTGACACTGGAGGTGACCTCATGATTCCCTATGATGATGATGGAAAAATCTGATGCAAGTGCAAAAATCTTCATGGCCTCAGTGAAAATTTCAGACAGAATAGAAGTTTAGATCTTCAGGCCCGAGCTGACGTTTAATACCCACAGACATAAAGATTTTTGTCAGTTTTCCTAGTCCGCAAGCACCATCCAGTTGGCCGGTGAGTGTGTGGTTATATTAAGCCTCAAGGTGAAAAACCTTCAGACTATGGCCTGCCAGGAATGAGGCCTTTATATCAACGTTTGATAAAACTGTGCCCCCAGCGACTGCGGCAACGTATATTCCTTAAATAGTATCTACATTTGTGTGCTCTCAATCATATATGAGCTAGTGCAGAGCAAGTGCGGTTGCCTCTATAACAGTCGCGCATGAGCGATGCAACTTTAGCATACCTTTTCATGTTAGCATCTACTTTCTTAATATCAATTATAATAACTTCTCACTTGCGTAGCGTGCCATGAGTGGATGTGGGGCTTTTTACAGAATTTTTCTCTCACTTAGGAGAGGAGCTTTTCCCCGATTTTTTGCTTCTGATTCTCGAAGACGAATGTCTGTTCCTTCACTTTTTGAGTAAAATCTCGAACATTTCGTGAGTAAAATTTTATGAAAATCTCGAAGCTTAAACTCCTGGTAAGTTCTGGAGAAGTAATCGAGGTTCGAGGAGAAGTAAAATTTGACCAGTTTTTCTTGCATGAGAAAGTACAGGGACAGAAACTGCGTAAATTTGTGTAATTTCTTGCAGCTCTGAGAATATTCATTATTTTTTTTTTTATTTTTCAAAGTTTTAAAATTTGTTTAATTCTTCATTTCTGAAATTGCGCCCCGAAAAATTGCGCCCTGTGCAAGTGCACCATTCGCACCCATCAATCAATGACCTTGCTGAAGTCAGTATAAACAGCATCTATTTGATGACCGTCTTCTATGCCATACAGATATGAGGCTCGCGAACCCCTTTTCTGAAATCATGTTGTTGTTCGTTAAGGTATGGGTTAATTAGGGGAGCAATTTTGTCATAGACAAGTTTTTCAAAAAGTTTGGGAATACATGACGAGTGCTTATCATCTCCTTTGTATATCAGCCTGAGGAAAGACTTCTTCCACATCCTGGGAAAGTGTCCTAATGATAATTATTTATTGATGATAATTTGGAGAGGAAATAAAAGCTGTTTTGAGCAGCACTGCTAAAAGGTAGGAGGCAGATTGTCCGGACTTTTACCTTTCAAGAGTATCAAGAGTATTCAGGCCGATTGCTAATTTCTTCTGGACATGAGGAGTTCTTTCTACCGTTTGTCATAGATGGCAGATATTATTTATATTAACGAATTCGAAGAATTTTTTGGGATTTTTTAAGATGCTATGTCCGACAGAATTAAGGTATGCAGTATAGGCCTCACGTGACCTGAGAGTAAATTCGGAAGCTAACCTAGTATTAACGCGTATGCGTTGGGGTTTTTTTCTAATCATATGACACAATTTATTCCTCTGATTTCGAAGACACCGTACACTTTCATCAAGCCACGGCTCCGCTAATTTATCCCTTTTTTTAATTTTGGGTACATATTTGTCAATGGATCGAAAACAATACTACAGAAACGCGATGCTATTTCGTCAATATCATTGCCTAGTAGCCTATTCTACCGGTCGACAAGGGATAATTGAAAGACGATGTTGTTATAATTAGTAATCTTGAAATCATGAACAATTGACTTATTGTATGATTTGCTATGATTAGAAATTGTAGAAAAAAGCTCAAGATAAGGAGTGGTGGGTAAAATTTGAGAAAAGGTTTTCCCCTGGGGAAGCGGGTTAATCTCGTCGAATTGGTGGAAATAAGGTATAATCATTTACCGCAAGAATTTGGATAGCTCAGGATTTGATGGAAATCATTACCATAAAAATTTTCGACAAGTTTTATACATAATCGACATATGTATTTATGACATTAATCGGAAGTAAGATATTGTCTTCCTCGTCAGGAATAAAATCTCCACAAAGTCACAGCCAACATAGCCTAACTCTGCAGTCATCCGGGTCCTTGGTTTAGTTTTAATAAAAGTCATTACGTTCTGATTGAATTTAATTTTAACAATAAATAAAAAATCAATTTTTCAAACATAACACAATTTTAAATCAAATATCAAAGTGCCCTCAAATGGTTTTTCACCTGTAAATTGTCACAGGATAGCCTTTAATTAGTTTAATTAGACGCTAGAAGATAGAACAGCATTGTGGAATGTAGGTACCAATAATATGAAATGAAAATAATATGTGTCGCATCTGACACATATTATATGTAGTGATGTGTTTTTATTTTATAAATTCCCGAAGTTTAAATTTAATTGCGGACAGAAGGAGATAAAAATTGGGTCAAAATTTATATGGCTTACATCAATTGAGATGTCCTAACCAGCAAGTATCACCATACTGTGACCAACCGATGCAAATACAGGTGGAAATATTTAATTCTGTTAGGTTCTACATTACGTGACTTTTACGCGCATATTCCGAAAGCAGTCCTGATTTTAATGAATGTCTGAAGAGCATTTCTCCATGGAATATTTTCACCAGACACTAACGGTCTCATCATGTTCTGTTCGATATTTCTGTCGTTGCATTTCTCTTCAATAAAACAAAACGATATCGATGCTCCCTTAGCGCAACCACTGCACCCAGCCTGAAATTGTTCACATTTAATTCTTGTCGGCTGTGATCATAAATTGCAGAGCCGCGCAACCTTGATGGCGCACAGACAACAATTAATTCAGCAAACATGAAGCTCTCTTGTCAATAAATCAGAATAAGTCTTAGCTCGTAGGACATTCTTGAATTCCTGAGAAACGCAGGAGTATGACGCGCACATTAAGCAGCCCCATCGAGGCTAGAGGATGTGCACGTGCAGAATAACAAGACGAGCATCCGACGCACTCGGTTCCGGTTGTATTGTGGAAGATTCAATTAATGCATAATGAAAGGCTATAAATCATAACTCGGCTCTCCCGTCTAATACCGCGCACTGGCATTAAGGTAAACGAAATCACCCGTAGTCGCCTCTAGCCGCACCAAATCGCGGCCGCGCTTTTATTGCCGCAAGAAATTCAAATCACCGCCGCCGTGCCGACCCATAAGATCAAAGATCCGCACATGGCCAGAAAGCATAAGATGCAACTACTGCACTCGAAAAAAGTCGCCCGAGTTCACACCTTGTTTCCAGGTGAACGAATTAACGGTCATAGCCGCCGAATTGAGACTGCTCCGCGCATCCGAGATCAGCGCCGGCCGCTAGTAATTAGGGCGCAGGCGCATCTGATTCAGATCACGTCAATTGGGTCTTAAGCTATTTTGGAAACGTTAGAAATTTCTTAGGTTTTTAGGTGAAAAACTGGAAAAAATGCAGAACTGATGCCACGGCTGCTGATTGGCCAAATTCGCCTGCAGTGCTGCCGGCGGAATAGGCCACGGCACAGCAACCAGAATACCTGCCATTAAGTAGATCGATGACATAATTTATTTCTGAGGGATGGCGCTGAATCCAAATGAGGAAGCGCACCCGGTACGTCGCATCGCAGGTTGAGCCGTTCGATTTGCAGCTCGGGCAAGGTGTCGTTGGAAATCTGCGGAAATATTTATCCAATCGTCTCTCGGGAATGGCGAGTACATGTGAATTATGGCGAATTTGAAATGTGGGAACTATTCTGGCAGACCACTAAATATGGATTGATTCTATAGCCCTGGTGAAATGCTGACAAGCCCATCGGTTCCATATTGGCGACTATTGACATGGACACTCCTTTTTGTTTGTATTTCTTTAGTGTCTTGCCACTAGATCAAACTATTTGCACGTGCGAAATTTTTTAATGTCGGCGACAACTAAACAACTGCAAGAACTAAGCTCGAAAATGTTCATTAGAATACAGACGGTAGATATGGTAATTTGCTTTGGCTGAAATGAGTTCATCTTGACTGACTTTTTTAGGTCTTGTACGTTTAGATAACCGATCTTACACGAGTGTTCATGGCAAATGCTGGATAGACCACCCATTCAACAGTGTGGTATGCAAACGAGAAAAATATCGTTATTTCAATATTACTACTTTTCTCTGGAGTAGAATCTTCGCACCTGGTGTGACTAATGTGCTGGAAATTTGGAAAGAACTAATATTTGATGATGGAAAAGTATCGCTGGACAAACAATTTTTTGGCATTAAAAAATAAATAGTCGATATTTTATGAATCAATTGTAAAAATTCAGATTAGAAACGAAAGACTTAAGTGGCAAACTTTTTTTTTACTGGACTAATTAAGCTTTATGCGCATTATATGTCAATTTTTCTCGCCCTGAAAAATAACAAACGTAGAACTATGGAACTTGACAAAACAAGAACTAATTATCCAGCAGATCAATTAAAGAAAATGGACGCAGATAGGGCACACAGGTTTATCAGGTTTATTGTAAACAAGAGTGCAAAAAATTCTTCATTTTGTTGTTTTTATAGCCAATTTTGACTTTTTTATAAATAATTTCATAATTTTTAACCTCGTTGACGAGTTGGTCCCCGGTAAACATTTTGGCATTTCAACTTTTAACGTTATGTTTATCATATTTTTGACAGTTCAATGAGGCAATTTCTAATCTTTTAAAAACGAATGCACTCAAATCCGACCGAATCCGCTTGAATGCGTTCATTATAATCGGTCAGGTCTAAAATGTATGTTGGGAAAACCAATTTGACAGTTCAATCTGTTTTGTTGCGCTCAAATCCGTTCATTATAATTGGGCCTTAAGTAATCGGGCTCTTAAAATCCCTAATGACTAATAAGGTGGTGAAAATGTGGATTTATGTCTCAACCTTAAACTAAATATATTTGGTCTATTAGATTAGTAAGTGTTCAAATTTTCACGAGCACTCTGTGATTTTTATTGTGCCTGATTATTCCTTGGCAAAAATTCAAAAGGCTAAGGAATCCGTGATTCCATGTCTAGATCTCAGTTAGCGATAGAAAGAGATACAATATTCCATTGTTAAACTCGAGTATCATTATCATTAGAAGAATTGCACCAAAGCTGGTTGCGGAAAATTGTGCCTGTACATCAATGAAAGCAAAATAAAACACAATATGGTTCCATTTGTTGGTTCGTAGTCTAACTTAGGTCAATATTACCAGTAAATAATATAGTGCTATCACGACAGCTAAAATCTAACAAGGTCTATTAGAGTCTGTTAAGGCTTTTGAAGTCCATGTATTAAATCATCTGAATTGTGCATGTATAGGTCAATGAACTTTGTCTTCTTTTACTTCTTTTATTGTGCAAACCCCGTTATAAAAAACTCTCGAGGTTAAGAGCTAAAATTCATTTAGGGTTCATATCCCAAATCTCCCTCCGAACAGACTGAGAGTCTTATCTGTTGCTGGCTACGCTGCCATGGCATCCTAATGTAATAGCGGCCTTACAATCGCTGCTCCGTTGTTTCGGAAGTTGCTCTCACCACCCAGAGCTACAATCATCTACCAGCCCTATTCTGCTTAAATGTGGCAGACCATATTAACACATTGAGAATCATAGTGGAGCAGTTTACTGAATTACGATCCCTCATGTGCCTTGCTTTCGTAGACTATGTGAAAGCGTTCGCCTCTGTCAATAGGAGCGTTATGTGGCAGGCGCTACGGCAACTACGGCAATTCCAAATGCAAGTTCTTCACAATGGAAATAACCGTGACGTGGAACTGGTAGATAAATTCTACTACCGCGGTAACGGTGGGACAGAAGAAGACGTCAGTTCCAGAATTAATAAAGCACAAAGCGCATGGAAATCAACCCAACTTACACCAAATCTCGGCTGTTCAACTCCAACGTTTAGGTAGTTCTTTGGTAAGGTTCAGAAACATGGAAAGTCACCCAATTCATTTCGGGGCGTCTACAAGTTTTCATCAACATGCCTGCATCGTGTCCTAAATCTCCGCTGGCAAGATAGGATTTCAAATGAAGAGCAACGGCGCCGTGTGGCCAAGCAAGGATAGACGACCAAATCAGGCGAAGGAGGAGTCACACCTTGCGACGCGAAAACGAAAATCTTGCCAAATAGGCCCTGGACTGGAATCCACAAGCATCCCGTCGAGTCGGAAGACCTAGAACAAGGTGGAGGAGAACTCTACAAGCAGAGAGAGCTATCGTGTAAAACAGAATCCTCTGTCCTCTGAGGGATTGAAGGAGCATAAAGTAAAAGTATAGTAAAAGATTCTTCGATATATTTAAAAAAAATGTTCTAGAGAGGGAACTATGTTAGTGGATACTATCCACTAACATACAGGGTATTTACGAAATACATACTACGTATGTATACATGATGAGTTGAGGTTGAGTTGAATTTTCCACTCGCGGCACAAATTACAAACAAAACACAGAGATGCTGCTGTCAACTAAATTCAACTACTCAACTACTGAGCTCGCGCGTATATGCATAACTTGAACTCAAGCCAAGTAGGAGAGTTGCGACGAGTTCAGTCGATCCTAATTCAACTTGTTTCGCGTCTACATGTATTTGGACTTGGGTTCAACCTGAGTTCAACTCATCATGTATACGTAATAACAGAAACTTGAGTGAGCATTTGTTTAAGCATTTTGCGATTTACAATGGGTTTTGTGACCCAACTAAAAATACCGTAGAGTTTTTAACTATATTTTATTATGTTAAACTTGCTCAAAAGAATTAAATGGCCGTGTACTGAGGTGTACACACGGGCATACGACGGTAAATTTGAGCCAAAAAAAGAATATGTAACAATGTATTTTTGAGTGTGGTTTGTGGGAACTAGATCATTTTCGTAATGTACAATCGGCTTTTCGATTTATCATACTTAAAGGCTATCGATACATAAGAAAACCAGGTTCGCCAGTCGCGGGTTTGTGAAGGCACCGTTCACTTGATTTTAGGGAAATTTTGTTATTTTAAGCAGTTCAACAAGAAAAAACCAATCCAAAAAAATAATATCTTTAATTGCAGTGCGTTGATAAAATTTATGTAATATTGGAATACGAAGACATGAGCACCAGATTTCATGATGTTTTTCTCAACAAATATACGGCCGTACAGTCTGACAAAAATCTTTGTGATGCTCGGCACATGTTCTAGGACTATGTTTCAAACACGGCCGGTGTTCTCCCGTTGTAAGGCCATCTTTTATTTTTACTCGAGGAATTATTTTATTATTAGGGAGTAAATTTTGTTACTATCATTTTTAACGGTACACCCAGTACTATTTCAGATAGGAGAGGTATTGGTACCCTTTGCCATGAGTTTAACATTAGCATGCCATTGGAAGAGGGGGCTAGTGACCTCTAAAAAAGCCTAAAGATTAGCAGTACTATCTTATAGCACTCCCAATAAAGTTGAGTTAGAGTACTCCCGTAAAACTAGCTGCAAACTAAAATTGGAGCTCTCGTCTTGAGTTCCAGGGTAGTATGAAATGGAAGTCACCTTTTTAACTTTCAATTCTTTCAGCACTTCGCGTTAAGAATAGATACATAATGACGGTATAAACTCTCTAATCAATGATTGAAAACCTATTTTGGATGGGTCCTTTATTTATCCTATAGGGAAGCCTCCCTAATTTCCTGCTGGGAAATAATAAAAATTCGATTTTAATTTATTGAAAGTTAACAATTTTGTGATTAAAATTTTTAGTGCAAAATTTTAACAAGAACAAAAGTGTGAAATATTTAGCATTATTTAGTCGGATATAATTAAATTAACAAAATTCTCGAAAATAAATTGAGAAGTTCTCAACAATTCTGTGAAATATTTGAGCTGCTTTAAAACAACCAAGAAAGAGACATAAAAGCGCAACTCATCAAGCATCGCTAAATTCCTATCAATTTTCGCCTTAAGTAAGGTCCGCCCATGAATACTGAGTGAGATGCGGTAAAGAGACAGCCCAGACCCGGCGAAAGGGTCAACACTTCTAGAGGCCCTAGCTAGATGAAGGCGCAATCGACGACTACCACCGACCGGCTGGGACAGAATTGCGACTTTCTTGAACTCTCTTTTCTCAAGACCATGGCTTCCTATTCGTCTTCTTCGCAGGTACTTCGGTGGCTTCTTGGTCTTGGGGGCTTCTTCTGATGGAGGCAAGGTCTTCTTTGAATTTTTAATAAATTGTAGTGAGGAATATAAATTGGGAGCCCCACACCCGACAAGAGCGCAGTTAGTGATATCCAACCATCCGAGACATTTGGACAGAGCAGAACTGCACGCGGTGGAACTGTGGATTTCCAGCAGATATAGCAAAAAAAAGTAGGAAGTGGACAGGAGTTCTAGGATCAAATCGTTAAGGATTACCACACCCTAGTTAGCCAGTCGAGGATTACGGATTATAAAAAGTTTACGCTAAAATTTTGTGAACTTTTTTTGACTTATTATTTTGTGCAAGTGAAATTTTCAAAGTGATTCAAAACCATGTGGAGAACTGTGATAATTCTGGGATGTGCTATTGGTGCTGTGCTTACCACCCCCATTGGATTAAAGGTTAGTGCAGTTTGCTAATAGTTATAAATTGTAGGGACGACTTCATCGAATGCAACGCAACAAAGTATTATGGAAAAAGAAAGAAATTAAATGGTACGCCCTTATCCATATGAGGGTGTACAATTGATTTATGAGTACGACAGTGGCCATCAGGTATCAGCGGAAGTTTCTTAAAACGGGTCTCAGAATTGTATGTATGCGAACATAAGTCTTCACCTGAAAGTACGAAGGGGTCTCATTAGAGATTCTATACGATACCTCGGTTGGTGACGCATTCGTGGGGAAAAGAAGAAATTTATGATATTGGGCGCGCTCAAATTCTTTTAGAGATATTTCCTCGTACAAGTCATTACTCAAATATGATTTAAATAAGCGCCAAAAAATTCTGACTTCCGAGTTCAACGTCTGTAGTGGGTGTGAAAAGTTCACAAAGTTAAGAATGTTTCTGAGAATATGTGAAAATGGGCAGGGAAGGGGTTATAGTGCATACTGATTAGTTATTTTATATTTTGCAAAGATGACAATGTTGCAAGAGAAGAAAACAATGGGAGAATATTTACACGTTTTTTGTTCGTTTAGATTTTTAGAATGGTAGGTGGTATGGTATGGTGGATCGTGGATTTGAGGAAAATTTACCAAATTTTAAAAAATGCGTCTATGCGTTGTAGATTCTCTTTAAATCAATTCATTTTAAATAATACACATTTTCGATATAAATTTACCTCGTTTTTATATGACATGTAATGGTTTGTTTCGCGGTATCGAGTTTATTGACACAGGCATTTTTAAAAAAGTACTAATTCGTTTCCCTTGTTGTAATGCAAGTTGCGTAAGAGGTGAGATGAAGAACATCCTTTTTTGAAGCACTAAAAAATAATAAAATATGAAATGATGTATACAAGTTATTAAGAAATACTTACCAGGGATCCAAGTATCTGGGCTCTCGCAACTGCTTCACTGGTCCTGGATGCGAATCGATGTCATCCAGTTTGGCACAAATAAAATCTGCGTATTCTGTTATAAGCAATTGTTCAATCGGAATTTTATTCAACCTTAGGATTTTCAAAGCAGATTGCTCTTTGCTTAAACGAGTTAGAAGCCAATGCACATCGAAGCCTACCAAGGCCTTTTCAATTCACTATATCTAGAGTCCCCGAAATATACTGTAGGTATATTCATTTCGAGGTGATCTATCTGCGAGCCATCGTTGAAGTACTTCCACCAGAATTTTCTATAAAAGATTAAGCATTTTCAAGGATATCTACATACATACATCCAACTTGTGTTATAAAATTGTCGCACGATTATTGGATCGAAAGCCTGTTTTTGGAACTCAGATTTAGATTTAGCTGCATTGCAGATTACAGAAATATTTCCGATTCCCAAAATTAACATGTGTATATTTTGAAGCTCACCGATTAGTCATAAGTACCCAAAACACCACCAAAGCCGGTACCCAAAATTGACTGTCCCAAAATCAACGGAACTGTCCCAAAATGAATGTGGGTATAAGAATGTTTAAAAATAAAACATTTAACTTGGGCCTATAAAGTTTGCTCTAGATAATGAGTTAGGAGTACATAGTTCAAAATTAGAAATGTGAAATTAAAGTAAAAATTTAACTGGGAAGATGAATAATTTTGAGTAATCAGATTAAGATTTTTTTATGACACAATTATTTAATATTAATATTAAAGATATTTGAGACATCCAAGACTAAAAACACGCTGAATATCTAAGCTTAGGAGTCACCGTGTGTACTAGACGTTGCTTTTGAACAACTGGGGGTTGTAGGAGTTAAACTAAAGAGAAGGAATATACATGAAACCCACGGATATAACAAGAAGAAAAAAAAAATCTAGCGGGGCGGTTTCGAATTCACCAAGTTCACACACTCAATAGCAGTTCTTTTATTTGCCTGTTTTTGGAACAACGAATCATCTTCAATAATTTTTAGGACACTTTTTATGAATAATTAGCCATCCAAGTTCATAAAAGTGAATGTCCAAAACGCACAATGTCCTTACCAATTTTTTTTTTCAGTACAATGGGTAAGATGCTATTAATATATTAGCTTGGGCGTTCTCTTCTGATTTTTTTTTAGGATATAAGGCGAGAGGAGCGTTGCATATATTTAGTTATTCCATTTCTCGCACGTTCTCTCTTTAGTTCGATACGGATGACTGAAACTTCTCTTCCTTTCTTGATCGTACAAAGGCTTACAAGTTCATATAAAAATTGCGGTTAATGCCAGCTGCTGAAATCATATTTCGATCTCTGCTATAAGTGAAGTCGGTTGAAGTGAAGTGTGGAGACCTACGGGGCTATCTGGTTTTCTTGTTTTTATTCCAATTACTCACGTTTTCCTAACATCTTTTGGACGATTGATTTCAGGAACCTTTATACATCCGTTCGATTTGTAAAAATGCAAAGTTTACACACCGCTAGTGGCTCTTTCAAGAGAAAGTTGAAAGAAAATAAGGATCATGCTCTTGCTGAGGAATTGAAGATGATCCGATGCCTCGACCATTATTTCTGGGAGAATATTTCTAAACGACCTCGACCTAGCTCACCTCTGGAAAAGTCTTCGGGTGGTCAGAAAAAAATGAAAATTCGCAACCGATGAGAAAAATTTAAACCATACTGCCCCTAATGAGCCGCGTGATTTGTTATAAAATAATTTATTAACAAATGACATAGTTGCTCATGTTGAATCTGTAGAAAATCCGTCCTCTCCGCTGTTGGCCTGATCTTGTACGTGGGATATATTGAATACGGAGACCAAAGATTACCTTCGGCACTACCTAGGGCTGCAGGAGATCTAGGTTCGGCACTGCTTCTATACCTGCCAATCTTAAACATCCAATCTTAATACGAGGTAATAAAATATGGTTCACCTTATATAGCTCGTGATTATGCCAATTTGGCGAAAAAAGCCTCGTGCTAGACGGGAAATTGTACAAACCTAAGACTAACTCATTACCACTAATCAAAACTCAAATAACTCAGAAACTATTTTTTATTTGAAAAATAGTACCTAATATTATACAATAAAAAAAATCAATCCCTAAGTCCAAATATTCAAATCCAGCCCACGATGCGTCGCCTGCATACGCCAACATATTAGCGATGAGTAAGACGGGTCGTGCACATTTATCAAGTCAAAGCAAGACCAAGACAAGGCTGGAGAAGGACAAGACAAGACTGGAAGATCAAGATAGCAAGACTTTGTGCTCATCACTAAGTGCCGAAAGTCTTGCAGTGATGGGCAAAACGTCTTGCACATTTAGCAAGACCAAGACAAGACGGCAGTGCTTTTTGCAACACTTTTTGCAAGACTTTTTGCTCATCACTGCAAGATTTTCGGCAGCAAGTTATGAGCATAAAGTCTTGATATCTTGATCTTGCAGTCTTGTCTTGTCCTGTCTTGTCTTGGTCTTGGCGGTCGGCTAAATTTACAAGACTGGGCAAAACTGCAGGACCAGTCTTGCTCATCACTACAACCTATGTATGTATTAGTTAATTTAGTGATATTCAATTTTCTATTCAGTTAATAAATTCTACCCACTTCCAACGCTGCTTGTCCTCCGTCTCGAACAAGAGCCGGTCCATTGAGTGTGCTAATATCGTCCTTTATAGTCACGAAGGTAAACGCCCGTTTTCTTCGTTCTAAAAAATATATGAATACTGTATTAATGCTCCCTCGGGAGCATATTTAACAGCGCTCGCCTGAATAGCGCTCCCAATCCCTCCCACTGTGTAGTTGCAATTAGCTGTATCAACAGGTACAATGAGTAGAAATCATTCAGAAGATTTTGAATGATGTCTTAACATGTTTATACCTTGTACAGAGAGTTATACGACGTCTGGTTTATAAGATTGGACTTGGCCTTCTCTAGGGCATTTCTCCAAGTTTGGTTGTCCCTTGCAGCAAGTCTGCAATTTCGGATGTTTAGCATTTTCCGTTGTCTGGGTCGTTGCCGTTGAGTCCGTTCTGTCCGAAGCCTACCTTGGTTTATTACTTTGCCTACCTGTCGTCCAACCCCAACCTGGAGGACTAGTCCGGTGTATGTTTTGTTTTGAGACGCGAAACACTCTGAGAAAGCGAACCCTGCTAACCACACTCAGCCATAGAATATACCACACAGGACATATACAGCAAATTTTAAACTGATAAGGAAATTTTCGTCAGATAATGTAATCAATAATGAAACAAAATTATGAATCTGAGAATAAAATAAAATGAGTGTCTGGAGACTACATTTGTTACTCGCTCTGTAAGCTATGCTGATCTTAAACATTTTCAATGCAATCAATCATTACTTTATTAATACCCAATGAATAAAGGAAAAACTCTTCATGCATTCCCAGAATACAACAAAAAAAAAACACGATAAAGAACATCCTGCGGAATTCAATTTCCAGACAGACAATTTCCACATTATAATTTTTGCACTTATTCTAGATAATTCATTATTTCGCTAGAATTCACTTTACTGTCCACAGTAAATCAGACGACAAAATTACGTGACTGGAATTGCTGCATCCATCGTCCACCAACGCACAGAAGAAGGTAATGCAGATAGTACGAGTACAACCGAAGTAAAAATAAAATGAAATAAAGTTGCGCGCGCAACTTAAGCATGCGTGTACCTTGATTGATACAAGTTGCGATTGCGTTAGACGTGCTCTATGCGCTCTGAGTCAACAAACTATATCTACATATACTCTATTTCTTACCTGCATTTCCACCTGGATGTATGAAATGATGGTATTGAAGACAGCGCAACGGAACTTAAGTGTCATTCACTAGCTGAATCTCAAAGTCGATTTCAATCACGTTATGGGAGGTCAGGATGTGAGGCACTCTGAAGATTATGAATTTGTTGTTAAAATTTGTTGTTTTTTATTGTGGTGGGTTTTATGGAGTTTTCTTTTGTTGAATATATATGATTAAATCAAGGAAATTAGAATTGGTATAAAAGGGAAACAGATTT
This sequence comes from Thereva unica, assembly GCA_949987705.1. Lineage (NCBI taxonomy): Eukaryota > Metazoa > Arthropoda > Insecta > Diptera > Therevidae > Thereva > Thereva unica. The sequence goes on from OX465282.1 coordinate 125,243,635, forward strand.
TTTATGTTGAAAAGAACTAGGTAATAAAAATAGTTCTTTAGCACCGAAAGTATGTCGGTGATATTGTGCGGTCTTTGAAAACCCTCTTTGAAATGGGTACTCTCAAGATAACGTCAAATCTACAGCGAATTGGTATATCTTTTTAATTGAATGAGGTTTTGTAATTATTAACTAAACAATTACCACAAAAGGCCTTTTGCTATAACGAAGCTTCGTGATTCAGCAGGAGCCTGTGTATGAAAAGCAATAAAGTGCAAACTGTTCGATTTTCATCTTTATTGGACCAATTGCCAATTTAAAGGTGTCGTTTACTTCCATGTTTGTGCAATATAGTAGTTCATTATAGCGTCAATATATCTTCACAGATATCATACATTGTGCTCCCTGTTTCTGTCACAAGAAATTCTGGCTGGAAAAGCAAAAAATGCATACACAGTTAAGAACCTATTGCAATAATGGGTTATCAAATGAGTACGATCTTGTATGAATATAGAATTTGGAGCGTATTTGAAGGATGAAGCATGTCTGAGGGAATGAAGTAATTCTCATGAATAATAGCATGTAATGATCTCTCAAATAAGCGCAAACCGAGGGTTTTTGTAGAATTATTTACATTTCGAATGCTATCATTCTATTTGGGTGACACTTTTTTATATAGTCAAGCTTTTTATAGCAATAAGAAGAAGAAGGTACAACCAAAACCGGGCTTTTGCTATGAGACCTAGCAAAAATAAAGATTTAACAAAAAAGATATCCCACGCTAGACAAACCAAACCTTTGGACAAACGAGGCGGGGCTACATAATTTTCTAAGTCCCGCTTTCATAGTGAATGAATCAAAGCTCGCACTAACAAAAAAAAAAAAGAAATTCATGCCTTTTCGTGGTCATTTTCTAGACAAAATATGAAGCTTCCGAGAAAGTTTTACGACGTAGGTATGCAAGAATTGGGCCGCGTTCACATGGGCTGCATGCAGTACGGCCAAAGCTCTTAATATTCTCTGATTGGGCATGAAAAATTATCTTTTCGTCCCATGTTTTCTTTCTTGCACAGCATTGCTACAAAAATCGAGCTTTTGACGTGCTGCATGCAGCCCATGAACTTACTGCAAATTCAAAGAACTTTCAAGTTCCAAGTAAAAGCATTGCAGCTTTCCGGAAAAAAAAGCTTGCAGCTTTCTGTTTTAAAGCTTCCGGTAAATAAAAGCTTTGCAGGTTTCAGCCTTCAAAATTTTCCAGAAATAAAAGCTTTAAAGCTCTCTGGAAATAAAATCTTTAAATCTTTCTGAAAATAAAAGCTTCGAAGCTTTTCAAAAAAACATTTAAAGCTTTCGGTAAATTAAATCTTTTTGGGAAGCAATAACAAATATCTTTATTCTTCTTAAAGGGCGCTACAGTTCTTACAGGACTTTTGAGCTCTCTGCTTCTAGCCGGCTCTAAAGGTACGTATCCACCAAGGCAAGCCAACATATGTTCGCGAGCAAAATGACGTCACAATAGCGTAAAAAGCTTTTTGCTCGCCTGCAATTTTAAATTAGTATCCACCGAAAACAAATGATCGTGTGCAAAGCTTTGCACGAAAGAAACATTTTCTTGTGTGGAGTGCTTATTTCGAGTTCTAGTGAGCAAATTTTTGCGTCCCATTGGATTTGGATAACATTTGCACGCAAGCACCTTGTTAGTTTGATTTTAAATGAAAAGTCTTTGATATGTCATTCGAGGAGGAAATTGTTATAAGTGCTTCTTGTGTAATTTTTTTTTTAATTTGAACACGTGCAATACCTAGAAGCAAAAGTTTGTACGCATGTTTTACTGCCTAGGAGCAACATTGTTGATGTGCATAGCTGCGATGAGCTCTTTTTGGTGACGTCATTTTGCCCGCGAGCAAATGTTCGTTTGCCTTGGTGGATACATACCTTAAGTCTTGCTAGTTCTGTCCAGATTGTTATACGTATATCTTCTTCCACGTCATCTGTCCACCTATTACTTTATCGTCATGCGCTATTATTCCTAATGGTCTACTATTGAAAATTCGGGCTAGCATCCTTTTGGTACAACTTGTCCGAGCCATCGTAGTCTGCTCAATTTTATGTGTGTAACTATACAAAATAAAAACTAGTTGGGATGTGGCTTTGACCCCTTCGGTCCACACGATTAACTTCCCAGTAAGATGAACGAAGATGGAATAAACTGACTTCTTACAAAATAGTTATACGTTTAGCACTAGTGGCTAGTAGCAGAACTGATGACAAAGCAATCCCGAGAGAAGCTAGTTCAAATAACTATAATAGTAGTAAACCCACAAGATTTTTCTAGAGAATTTGTTTTTACTGAACGTTAGCAAACAAACATTTCCTCCGTATTTCGTTCGCTGCACTAAGCGGGTGTTCAAATTCGTATTGAGCGGGCTGAAGCGCCATTGACAAACTCCAAAGCTTTCCGGAGAAATTAGCAAAACTGTAACTGTTAGGCTGCTTACACACCAAACTCGACATCGACATGACACGACGAAATTCGACAACATTTTTTGTCGCGACACACATCTATTCTTATCATTAAGCGAGTCTATTCACACTGAATTCGACATCGACACGACACGACAAGATTTTCTGTTGTGACACCCATTTATTCTTACTAGTTGGGATCCCCGTTACCGAAATTCGGTCACAAAAACAATAAATATTCACGATTTGTTCGAATTTAAATTCAATTTAAATATTTTTATTTCAAAAAAAAATTATACGCAATGGCGAATTTTTAATTATCTACTATGAAACATTTCCATTGTCGCTCCAGAGCATCTAAAATTTCCCAGGATGTTTTTAATCGCATCCATGACGTCTTGCTTGGCTATGTAGTGGAAAATAGCAGCAACATCAGTTACTACAGCATCATTGAAACGACGAATATCAACTTGGTTATTAACTTTTATGATCATAGAAACTTCAGCTGCAATATTCTCTGGTCTTTGACAATATTCATACATGGACCTGAATGAGTGAACAAAAGGATTAATCCGATCTAACTCCAAACCTATTTAACGCATAATATCAATATTACATTCAATATTCGCATTTCTATTTATTCTATGATTAGCAGCAGTATCTACATCATAGAAATACAATTGTGCATAACATGGAGGTCGGCCATAGCCAGGAATTAAGGCACCAGTTCGGTGATAGAAAATGTTATGGATTTTAAAATGATATATGCCATTTGCAGTGTCATTTGACAAATTACACTCAGAGCTAATCATTGCAAGGCAGCATTATACGAACGAACGAAAACGAATAAAAATTACGCAGAATAACATTCAAAGCACACTTAAATGAATCAATTAAAATTTCTAAAGGCATTCGCCAAAAAACGAACGGCAGCCCCTTACACAACACAACTCAATAATACTATACACAAAAGAGTATAAAAAAATGCACGCACAAAGTGACCGAGTTTTTTTAAGTCAGTTATGCCGCCAAAAATCTACACAAACGCTTGTTTTTCTCTGTTTCTCATTCGCTTCACTGAAACGGCATTTGTGTCAATCGTAGGCTACTCAGCTCTACGTTGATGCTCACAAAAAATTCAAATTTTCCAACGGCTTTTTAAAATTCGAAAAATTAAAATCGCTATAACTTTTTTATTCGTGAATCGATTTCGTTGAAATTCCTTATTACAAAACTATGCCATAAAAAGAACATTTTCTGAAAATTCAAACGAAATCGGTCCACGAACAAAAAAGCCTTAGCGTGTACAAACTTTTTGTTTGCCTATTAATATATAAGATTAATAAACGAGTGTATTCACACTGAATTCGACATCGACACGACACGACAGAACTCGACAAGGAAAAAAACCGTTACCGACGAAGGGCTTCACATTCAAAGCAGTTTATATCCACTGAAGGCGACACGAGGAAAAACGTCGAACGACGACTTTCGACACGTCGAGTACTTATGCAGTGACTTTCGTTTTGTCGAGTGGTTCTGGTTGTCGAATGGTGTCGAGGTGTCGAATTTGGTGTGTACGAAGATTCGACAAAAAATTTTTTGTCGATGGACGTTTTGTAATGTCGTGTCGATGTCGAGTTTGGTGTGTAAGCAGCCTTAAGCACTTGTCAGACTTGACCAAGTAGGGCAAATTTTGCGGTAACTACTGGAAATCCCGGGATGAACCGCAATTTTCTGAAACTGTATCACGGGTAGAAAACAAATCCCCGTCAAAAAGTGCTAATCCAAGGTTTGAAAAATTCGCGCTGTTTGTAAAGGGTAACGAAATTTTTGCACCATTTTTAAAGGTTGTCGGATTTTGACAAATGATGTTTTGTTCAAAGGCTATCGCTGTGCAGAACCCAAAAGAGATCACTTCGTTTAGAACGGGTCTCATTCCATTGAGTTTATTAGATATTAGCAAAACTTGTCAATTTAAGGTCTTTCTGACAATTAGCCGAAGTTTTTCTATTTAAACAAAAAAGGTCCGACCGAATATTATGAAATTTTTTTCAGAGCAGTTCTTCGTTAATATTCTTTTTTTCGGCACCTCAATGAAGTCGATATAGTTTTTAGTTCGCGCGGTATAGTGCAGGTACAAAAATCATAAACGTCGTTTAAACAAAAAAAAAAACTAGTTGGGATGTGGGTTCGACCCTTTCGGTCCACACGATCAACTTCCCAGTATGATGGATGTTGAATATGTATATGATTGGATATTTTAATAATAAATGAACAATAGGCAATATATGTAGAATATATCTATAATACCGAGAATTTGTCACAATTGTTTATCAATATTTTCGCTAAATTGTCAAACTAAATGTGCGCAATTACAAGATTAGGATGACGAAAATGTATATAAAATTGATGTTTTAATGTTTTTCGGCACCTCAATGAAGTCGATATAGTTTTTAGTTCGCGCGGTATAGTGCAGGTACAAAATTCACTTAAGTCATTTAAACCAAAAACCGCTGGACCGAATATTATAAAAATCTTTACAGATTATATTGTCGCTAATACGCTTCGAACGGCACCTCAAGTAAGTCAATATCTTTCGTGGTTCGGGGGATATCGTGCAGGTACAAAAATCACTTACGCCGCTTAAACAAAAAAACGGCTGGACCGAATTTTATGAAAATCTTTTCAGATCATATTTTGGTTAATACTCTTCGAACGGCACGTCAACTAAGTCGATATCATTTATAGTTTGCGCGATATCGTGCAGGTACAAAAATCACTTAAGTCATTTGAACCAAAAAACCGCTGGACCGAATATTATAAAAATCTTTACAGATTATATTGTCGCTAATACGCTTCGAACGGCACCTCAAGTAAGTCAATATCTTTCGTGGTTCGGGCGATATCATGCAGGTACAAAAATCACTTACGTCGCTTAAACAAAAAAACGGCTGGACCGAATTTCATGAAAATCTTTTCAGATCATATTTCGGTTAATACGCTTCGAACGACACCTCAACGAAGTTGATATCAGTTTTGGTTCGCGCGATATCGTGCAGGAAAAAATGACCACATCCGTACGCACATACACACACACACACACACACACACATACTTCCTCCCAATTTTTTGCTTAAAATGCTCCTGGGACCTTGAAAGATGAAAATACGTCGAAATTTTCGATTTCGATTTTCGGACCGATTACAATAACTTCCTATACTGGGAAGTTAAAAAAAAAACGGATCAACCAAATTTTATGAAAATCTTTTCAGATCATATTTTGGTTAATACTCTTCGAAGGGCACCTCAACTAAATCGATATCTTTTATAGTTCGCGCGATATCGTGCAGGTACAAAAATCACTTATGTCATTTAAACCAAAAAACCGCTCGACCGAATATTATAAAAATCTTTTCAGATTATATTGTCGCTAATACGCTTCGAACGGCACCTCAAGTAAGTTAATATCTTTCGTGGTTCGGGCGATACCGTGCAGGTACAAAAATCACTTACGCCGCTTAAACAAAAAAACGGCTCGACCGAATTTTATGAAAATCTTTTCAGATCATATTTCGGTTAATACGCTTCGAACGACACCTCAACGAAGTCGATATCTTTTTTGGTTCGCGCGATATCGTGCAGGAAAAAATGACCACATCCGTACGCACACACACACACATACTTCCTCCCAATTTTTTTGCTTAAAATGCTCCTGGGACCTTGAAAGATGAAAATACGTCGAAAATTTCGATTTCGATTTTCGGACCGATTACAGTAACTTCCTATACTGGGAGGTTAATAAGATAGTAAGTCTACGATCTTCCCTCTTCTTCTTCGTTTTCTTGTTTTGTGGGGTATTGGGTCTAAAAGTATCGCGGGCACTCTCTTGTCATATTGTGCTACACTTCTATTCCGCATATTTGTAGGCCAGCTTGTTGACCAGTTTAATAAGTCAGCCTCTTGGCTGATCGCTTCGACTGGACTATTCTAGTAAGGTCTCGTTGCACAACGTACCATTGCCATGGTAAGCAGGGCCAACTGAGACTTCCTGTGTTCCTGTCCACAGTCCTCCCTTCGGTCTGTTGGGAAGGGGTTCAAGAAAGCGGGCGCTGGTGTACTCCATGAGGCCTCCCAATTTTATTCCGGTCCTCCTTGACTTGGTCTTCCAGTGGATCTAGAAGCTAGGGTGTAGCGGCGGCTTTCTAGGTCTTCATGCTGCCTCTATCCTCTCTTGCTTTCACATTTGTGCCAGTAAACTGGATTTGTTCGGTTCAAATCCTTTCCATTTGGTAAAGCAGCCCCTTAGTTATTGAATATCCTCTGAACATCCTTAATGGATTCAAATGGAAGGCTTCCTTTTATTGCACTGAGTCCTCAAAAAACTTTTTGAATATCGCTTACTTGTGAATAAGTGATATCTTCCAAAGCAGGTTTACTGTATACTTTTCCTGCATATGCATTGCTTCATTGCAAAGCTTGCGACGCTTACATTTTCATTAAACTTTCAGAAAAGCCTTTACTTCTGGATGCATTCATCCTCGTCTATACTGGTTCTATGAGATTTATTGTCTAACAAAATTTTTAAAATCTATCAATCTTCAAAGAAGACGATCAGAAGCTTTAGGTCTGAACTGATTCAAAGTGCATTCTTTCTTAGATACTTATTTAATTGTTCCCAACATTTTATTTTTACCTACAAAACTTTTATCATATCTCCTTCTTCATTTTTCTTCCAGAATATGCAAATTATGGATGAAGAACTGCCAAACGAAAAGACTGAAGCAGCTATGTCAACCTTGAATTTACCCAGCAATGCAACATCAATTCGTTCCGATATTGTTGATAGTTTCTCATGCGTTAACAAAACCTACGGCTACTATGCGGACGTTGAAAACGAATGTCAAATCTTTCACGTCTGCCTTCCAGTAACATATCCCGATGGTAAAGAGAACATGTTCAGATGGAGTTTTATTTGCCCGGAAGAGACCTTATTCAGTCAAGTAAGTACCATTGAATATACCACATGTTTGTTTCATATTCCATATCTAATGCACCAATTATCTTCTTTTTAAGGAATCTTTCACATGTGTCCGCGATGAAGACATGAATTTTGATTGTGACGAATCGGAACGTTTCTATGAATTAAATAGAAACTTTGGAATGAGCTCAGATGCTTCACTAGAGATGTCCAGCTTAGAATCAGATATGGATGAACTCTTTTTGAAGAATGAAAGAGGCTCACAGATGCAATCAGCTCCATCTGAAATTTTAGAAGAAGAAATAAGACTTGACGAAGAATTATCAGCGATAAAGAAAGCTGATACAAAAGAAAAGCCACAAGCACTGTATACTGAAAATAAAAGAAAGGTGCAGTCCCAAAAACCACCGATATTCAAGCAAAAATCACAACCACCAACGAAGAAACCAACAACAGCTGCCCCAACAACAAAGAGACCGATTAACAAAAATGTTTACAAACATCAACGAAGACCAGTTCCACAGCAGAATGTTGTGTTGAAAACGGAACCAGTCGTAAAAGAAGAGGAAAAAATGACACCAAAACCAATTGTTCATAGAACGACAATCAAGTACGAAAGACCAACAACTACCTACAGGCCGGAATTTGAAGAGAAGAAAGAAGAAGTTCTGCTCGAAGCTGCACAGAAACCCCAGGTAGTAGCAGAAATTAAGAAGCAATCTCCACCACCAAAGCAAGCCCATGAGAATAAGCCAGAAGCAGCTGAGGCACCAATTGAAGAACTCAAGCCAATGACTGATAAATTTAAGGAAGAAAATCTTGTGATAGATAAAAATCTTGTAGCCGATAAGAAACCAGAAGAAGACGCCAAACCCACTCAAGAAAGTGAGCCACAGAAGCCACCTACCGCGGAATCTGAAATTGAGGCTGCCATAGGCAACATGCAACAAATGTCTGAGGATCAGCAGGAGGTTATCATCAAGACAATAGCTGATCTTATAAATGCAGCGAGCATGAATGTAGCAGCTGCTAACTTGGCTGAAAAGGATATGCCAAAGGATTCTTTGGAGCAAGGATCGGAGAAATTTGAAGAATTTAAAAAGAATCAACAACGTCTTCCTGAAAATACTGTAGAAAACGAGATGATGCACGAAGATCTGAAAGATGATAAACTTGAAGGTGATATGCTAGTGGAAGATAGCATGAAGCAAGAAGATAAGTTGCAAATGTTGGGATCTGATCTTCAGGCTCAGGAAAGTAGTTTAAAAGAAGAACTTAAGAAAGAGGAACCAAAGTTAGAAGAAACTGTCTTGGAAGATTCTAAAACTGAAGAGTTGAAAAATGAAGAACCTATTCCTGAAATCCCCGTTGAGAAGCTTGAAGATACTAAACACACAGAAATGCATTTCTTAGGTGACGTGGCCCTACCTATGCCCAGTGGTGTAATTCCTGTCCAAGTCATAACTGATACAGAAATTCCGAATGATCCTGTCAACTTCGAAAAAGAAGATCAAGCTCCTTTGAAAGAAGATCAAGCTCCATTGAAAGAAGATGTTGCCCCTTTAAAAGAAGAAACAATGGAAAATGCGTCATCGAATAACATAGAATCTGATGCTTCACTTAATCAAAAAGAAGATCTTAAAGTGAATGATGATATGATAAAAGAAGAATTGCCAGAAAAAAGTGAAGAACCACAAATGTTAGAAGAACAGAAACCAGCCGTAGAACAGCCAGCTTTAAATGAAGAAGTATTAGCAGATAGTCTGCCTGAAGCTTCGAATGGCATGCTAAAGACAGAAACTCTATTAGTAAATGATGAAAACATGAAGGAAGCATCTCAAACCACACTTGAGAGCGATCCGATCATGGTGTTTCATGACAATGAGAAATCAACGCAGACAGAACCCCAAGAAGAATCTAGTCCTACACAAGAGCAGAATATGGGTCCTTCTGAAGTGATCCTTGAAAGTCAAAATGAAGAAAACTTAGAGCAAGCTAGTACCAAGCTCGAAAATCTACAACAACAAAATGACGAAGAACCTGCAGATAAGATTGATGAAGAGCCTGAAAAAGTTCCTGAAATTGCTGATGAGCCAATGAAAGTGTCCTTAAATGAACAAGAGGCTGAAATGGAAGTAAAGCCTATTTATCAACGAATGAGGCAACCAATTGTGAATTTACTTAAAACAGACGTTCTGACAGTTGATGATGACGATGAACCTGTTGTACACATTATCAACTCAGAACTATCACCGGAAACGATTGAAGAAAAGCTGGTTGAAGAAAAGATTGAAGAATCAAAACCAGAGTTAAACCAACTGGTTGAAGATGCAGTAAAACAGGAATTGTTGAATATATTTGAAAAAGCACAACCACAACCTGAGGAAGAACCAGCGTTAGAAGAAAAGCTCGATGAAGAATTAGAATCCGAAAAGGAGAAACTAGATGAAGTAATGAACAGCGACAATCTTTTACCAGTAGAAAATAATAAGGATTCCAGCTTGAAGAATAGTGAAGACGATAAAAAACCAGAAGAAGAAACCCCTTTACCTATACAAGATAAAAATGCAAACTTAAGTCAAACTCCAGCCGAAGAATTAAATCTAGATGCAAATTCATCAAACGACAATGAACCAAAACAACAGAATGAAGCAGAAAACGAAATTAGCTCAATTCCTCTTAGAAATATTCCCGTAGAAACTGAACAACAATTAGTCCAAAAGAAGGAAGAACTCCCAGAAGCTGTAGCATCACAACCACTCGAAGAAACATCTTCACTTGAAAATCTTCCACTCAAAGAAGAATCTTCACCAGAAAAACTTCCACTAAAAGAAGAATCTTCACAGGAAAATCTTCCACCTGCAGTAAAGGAAGAATCTTCACCTGAAATGCCACAGGCTGAGCTATCAGAATTAAGTAAACGTTTTAGGAGACGAATGGACCCTAGGAAGCGTCATTTCTTATTTAAGTCTGACCTAAGTTAGGTCAATATAAATAAGCATTTTATGAATGAATTAATTTTTTATTTTTTTATAAAAAAAAATCTCCCTTTTTTTCTGCTTTAAGATTCTGATGTGTTTTTGGGCAAAGTTAAGGTTGACTTGATTTTTCCACGATTTTAACCTTAATTTTGTCAATTAAACTCGCCTATGTTTTCCTTTCATAATTTAGGTTCAAATAAATTATTGAATTATTAATGATTGTTTTAATGGAATTTCAAATTTTACATTGAGTTAAGGGAATAGTTTTGGGGGCACAAGGATGCTGAATGAAAATTTCCCATGCTTCGTTACGCTTAGTAACTACAAAGAGTAGGTACGATCGTTTTGAAGAATCCTCCTAGTTTCGTGAACTATGCAGCGGTAAAAAAACATCATCCATTGGATGAATTCGGTGCATTTTACAGATTAAGGTGTCCGACTACCGTTTACTGAGTTTTGGTTTAGATTCCCGATAATCCTTCATTTTTCCATGTTAAAACTTTTTTAAGGCGGCTTCGGTAGCCTAGAATTCAAAATACTGGACTACCATCCCATAGGTACGTGGTTTAATGCCACCCCGTCACAGAACCCAAATCCTATCCACGACTCCGTCTATAGTTCCATTTTTGTTATATGTATTTCTTCTTACAGCAAAGCAATTTTTGTATCCTTTACTGCCATCGCCTAAAAGCATATTAAGCGAGAAAGCTATCTTCCGTTCGATTAGCGAAATCAGCGTTTTGTATTGCTACAAGAATAAAACCGCATGTTGGCGTCGGCAGTACTTACGGTTCTTACCTCTACGATCTTTTTGACTAGAGCTTGGCTGTCTGATAATAAATTCAAGATCAGAACCATCAACAGTGGGCGCTTTCAGTAATGCAGGATGCGTGCGCAAATGACTTATTCAGCAATTGAAAGTGAAAGCTTTCAATGACTGAATAAGTCAATTGCGCACGCATCCTGCATTACTGAAAGCGCCCAGTATGAAGGGCCTCATGACTGAGCTAAAGTCGTTCGCACACAAAATGCTTCTCTTAAGATCTCTTAAAGGCTGGTGGCATAGATTTTATATATCGATTCCAAATTGGTTCCATGTAATGCACAAGGTAAACAATTCTTTTCTTCTATGCTAGATTACAGACGAGGACGTATGCATCCAGACGAAAAAGCTTTTATTATCAAGCGATATACGCAACCGTGGAAAAAATGGAGACTGTCGGACGTCCACGGAAAATTTATTATGTCAACTTTCACCAAAGCAATGCTCTTTATGGGCATTCATAAGAAAAATAATGTAATGTATGGTTACCCAAAAGCTGCTTTGCTTGAATATAAAGCTTGCTCCTTCAAAAATTTCAATTAACTTTCAGAAAAGCTTTTTCATCTGAATGCATTGGTCCGGTCCTCGTTTATTAGCGCGTTTTCATGACAGCTTGAAGCTTACTTCAAGTACAAATGTAAACGCAACCATCTCGATTGGAGTCGATCACAAAGATTTTTCTGATCGGCTAGAATGCTTGTCATGTAAACTGAAAGTTTGAGTGCTCAAAATTGTGAAAGTTACCCCGCGATTATAGATGTTAGATCATTGATAGATCTAACAACTCTTCTCCAGATTTCGAAAAGAGCTTGCGCGCAAAGCTTTCCCCTCGATTTTGGAAACTTTGAATAGTCAGACTTCCCCTTTAGAAGTCCCATGATTGAGGTTAGGTGCTGCCCTTTTATATTGAGATAGTACAGTAGTTTGTTATATTTATGAATTGTTTTTACTCCTTTAAATACAAGTGAAGTATTATTTTGTTTATAAATTCTTAAGTTGACTAGTCTATTTTAATTTATTTGTTGCTCAGCATTCAAGAGCGAACGAGCATAGTCATCGCGCATGAGCAAATCGCCGTCGACAGGGCCCAGGTTTTTATATTTTTTAACAATTATTTCACTTTTTGAAACTTGCTCCTCGATAAAATAGTCAACATCACAGCCAGCTCACGAGTCGCCGGCTCAGGGAGACTATACTAGGAGATATAACTGCCTGTTGTCAATTTTCTTTTGATTTATGAGGGCGCCACAGTCACATGTACCCCAAAAAACACCGATTATATTCATCCAGTTGATGTTACCGTTAACTACTAAGATATTTTATGTTTACGCTTAACTTAAAAAATCAGCTTCTAAATTGGATTTATATCGATGCGATTTTTCATATTTAACCAATTTATGAATTTTCCAATGAATTTTTATTAATTTCCAATGAATTTTTTTGCATTGCTTCATTTTCGGGTGAAATTCAGCTAACTTCATGTGGGGCACGTCAGCTTTAGGCGACATCTGTGGCTAAAAATGAACTAGAAGTTTAGTTTCTGCTACCCATCCATTTCCGGTTATTTTCCCCATAGGAGTTATATCTCCTTGTATAGTCTCCCTGCGCCGGCTATAGACAGATTTCCAAAGCTTCAAATTCCCCTCCATTTGTTAGACCTGATATCCAGTATTCCAAATCTTCGCTTTTCCCGACAAAAGCACATAGCCTTTTCTCCGTTTTCTGTTTATAGTCAGATTTCTGTGATCTAGAATCGCCGGGTTAATCTTGTAAATGTGTCTAAAAGCATTTGTGGGAATATGAGGACCCAAAATTATTAATAATGAATAATAATAAAAGAACGATAAAAGAAAGAAATAGAATAGTAACTTCAAATGGCATGTGAAGAACTCAAGCTCATTTTAAGCTAATATGCCGCTTCAAGTAGCAGAGCATATACAGGCTCGTGTTCTTGAGATTTTCAAGCTTTCGTGCACTCCGGCAGCTTGAGTTCAACGTAGAATATAATAGTAGTCCAGGAGAGATAGCGAAAAGGTATTTAAAAGTTGAAATAAATCTACGAGCTGATAGGATAGGATTATGAGATTATAGTTTACACATTTATAAATTTTAGTAGTTCGCACTATTGTTTGACTGTATTGTTTAGTCTGTAAAAATTCCTCTCCTACACTTCTGCACCGATCCTCTATTTTTCGAATCGCTTTAACTTGAAGATAAAAACTTGATTTTGTAAACTTTACCTTGAATATACAAGTATTTTTGGGTTTATTGTTTCGAGGTAACATTCACTTCGGAGGGGTCGGGCTCGAATCCCACCGCTGCCACCACTTTTCTTATATTGCACTACCATGCTCTTCCGAAAGAAGTGCATTAGGGGTAAGAAACAAACAAAATAAATTTGAAATTTTACTCACATATATATTTTTTTAAAGTTTAACTTCCTTCCTAAGTACACACAAAATGGCTCTCCACTCCAAACTCACAAGAGCCCTGTGGTTTTTTAACCAAAAAAAGCGAACCGACCACGTCTTGGATAATGACTACTAATTTTTAATTGGGTAGCATGTTTACTAGTTCTTCAGAAAAACGAGAAAAATGCAAGATCGCGTTTTTGGAAATTCAACGAGCTTCTCATGCATACATATTAGCTATTTGTGAAATTTGGCGTCCGGTTACATTGAAAATTATGAGAAATAGAATGGCATTTTCTGTTATTTTAATTGTTAGGAGTAGAAAATTTTTTAGGAATTGTAATCGGGTTACAACATTCCCAACAATTGCATTTAATCTTTGCTTTTATTCTAAATTAATTTCTTTTTTGTGTTAAATTTTGGCATACATAAAAATTACTTAATTTATATGATACTTAATTTTAACCAGTAGAAACAACCTCAGGTCCTTGGTAACTCGGGGGCCTCGGTAGCTTAGTGAGTAAAGCGTTTGGCTACCATCGCAGAGGTCCCGGGTCCGAATCCCGGCCAGCCCCACGGACCTTCGCCTTTTCCACTTTCCCACCTACATAACGTTCCTTCTTTCTTCTTCCCTCTTTACATTCCTGATTCCTTCTTTCATAGCCTTCCTTAGCCCTTCCCCTGTACCACCAAAGCGCATGTCATCGGTTGGTTGATGAGATTCAACTCGTTTCAGGAGGCATAACACTCCAGCGATGCTAATTACAGTGTTTCTCGATGCCCCGATGTCAAATTCACGATAGTAATGGTTGGGAGTAGGTGGACTAAAAATATCGTTTGCCTCGAATTTTTCTTTCTGGCTTCTGGCTTCTTGATAGACGGAATTTTTTGTACGAGGTGTATTAAGTCAATAAATAAAGTGGCTCCGGCAATATTTCTCAAGATATTTGCTTCGCCCTTAGTTAAACCTCTGGACAAAATTCATGCCATACTTCTCCGGAGCAAATCCATATTGTTGGAAAGTACCCCATGTATAGGCCGTTCCGAAAAAAGATGGATCAAACAGCTCTTCTAACTACTATTGGGAGCATTTCTATTCTCTCCAAAATCATAACTAAAATCATGGAAAGCTGATAAAATATCTAAAATATTACCGAATTCCACATAAAAGTACGGCTTAGGCGAAAATGGGCTATACGTGACTTAATTATGTGGTAAACTGAGAGCCTCAGAGTTTCTCTTCTGGCAATGTGACAAAGTTAGGTTAAAGATGACAACTCACTTCAACAGATCTTTATCTGAAAGGCAATTAATTCAAATAACGAAAGTTATTTAGAAACATGAGTAAATGGGTAAGTCGAGTAAATTATCACTTGCTTGACCTATTCTTGATCATATTAGCTGCGTTCCTTTTCTACTATTTAGTACTTGTGAGCAGAGCAGAAAAGGAACGCAAAATTTTCTGATTTGAGTAAAATCTCACTTGAAATTTTTGACGTTACTTTAAACTTTACAAATATAAGAGATATATATTTATAAGAGCAAGTGTAGTTGCTAGTACGCAAGTGTAAAAAATAGTAAAAATTAGCAGAAAAGGAACGCAGCTATTGCTTCTTGTAATTTTAGAGCGCATTTTGAAAAAAACCGTAAGCTCAAAGTTTGTTCTTTTAATAATAAAATTGGCCCCTGTCTGTAAACTGCTTCATGCCATTTTTTGTTGTCCCTTGGTAATCAAATTTCCTTCGCGCCTTTTGCCACTCAGATGATGGATCTGAGTGCTCCTTTAATGTCTTCGCGAATGTCACACTGTTGTTTTCTCGACAATTATTGCTTCAGGTGACTGCGAGAATAGGAAAATTCTCACATTCCCTGATAGGTAAGGTGACTACTAAGGCCAACTTTTTGGGAGTTGCTGTAAACTACTTTATTCGTAAGCATATTATTTCCAACCAACACGTATTCTCCCTGTAATAATGTCTAGGAAATGTATAGGAAATTTCTATAATGAAGGAATACAAATGAGAAGGGGTGCAATATGTGTGAAAATAGAAGAACTTACTGCTACAGGAATCGAACCACAGATCTCTGAGATGATAGCCTGATAGTGATTCATTGTCTCACCTAGCGTCTGCTCAATATGAATAAATTTATACATTACAACTGACTTATGTCTTAAAGTGTATATTTAGGTATAATACAACCAGGTGAATAAATATAAAAAAAACTTGTCTTTAATTTTTTACAATACTTATATTCTAAGCAAAACACACAAAAATATCGTGCTGGTTTATGGTATCTTTGATACTAGTCACAGTGTTGCAGCTACTAGAGTGTATCTACACTAAAGTTGGTTCCTTTTGATTTTTTATTTAAAAACCAATAATTTGGTACTTTCCTGCATTTAAACTACGCAAAATCGATTAATACCTGAAAGACGGAAGACTAGTTTGTCACACGCTATGAATTGAAAGTAAACGAAGTAGAAATATACTAAAAAAAAACATAAAATTTAAAACAAAAATAGTAAATAAAATTTAAAACAAAACAAATTAATAAAAAAAATATTTACACCATATTTTTTTGGAATGACGCTGTATGGACTGTAAAAATATAACACAGACTTAACCCTATTCTTAATCCTAAACTCTACGCTTCTGTCTCATCCTCTTCGCACGCCTGCATTTCTTCAGGTGTCCTTAAGTCAATAGCGAATTTCTTCCTGGTCGGTGTTATACTGTCCGACTGACCCTCAGTCTCCTTAACTCTTCGCGAATAGTCTTGAAAGGCTGCTGCTAGTGCAAATGTTAGTCTTCTTGCTGTGGCTCTGCTATCACAGACGAAGGCGTGCACCTCGAAGGGATTCTTCTTGTCATCCTTGACGATGATCATTGCAAAAACGCGGGTGTAAACTAAATCTTGAACACCATACGATATGGTATCAATTGGGTAACTCCAGTTATTTATGTTGGATTTTGGTGCTATTATATCAATGTTAACTCCATTTGTGGATACTGTTAGCTCACAGTGTGGTAGCACTTTGTTTGGTGGAAGATTTTTCGCTGTTCCAACCATAATGTCGACTGGTCTTCGAGTGTATTTTATGCCCCATAATCCACGAGCCACTTCACATCCGATGTATTTTACCTAAAATGTATTAAAATTGGTTAATATACCTTGAATGTGACTTTATTTTTAAAAAGAGTAATTATAATTGTTATATTTAAAATAACAAGAATCTGTAACAGATGTTTACAAGGACAATGTTTATAGTATGGGACATGCAATAACAAAACCGGGTTTTCTTCGTTTATTTGATAAATTTAGATACATACAACTAATCTTAATCCAAAATGCCTCACTATACGATGGGCCACCTGCTTTAGGACTTTAGGCTCCAGGGTGTTTAGTTTGTATATCCACTCTTCGTTTAATATTTTTATACTGGCTCCGCTTTTCATTGCTAGTCACAATTCGCTCCAGAAAAGGTTTATTTTCTGAGATGGAAACAAGGAAATGAGATAACACCTTCACTCTCTGCATACGATTAGACTCCGAAAGTGGGTAAAGCAGCCTTGATCCATCTTTCTGACTTTTTGATGGCAAGGCGGTATCGATAAACGGTTGACTAACCAAATTCTAAGGGTTTTGTTCCATCAGGATTCGCAGGATCTCCTCGTCAAGCTCTCCCCTTCTTCCAGGATCGGAACTTCTTGTGGGATGATCTACAATCCATTGGAAAATACTAACGCTTATTTCTCCATCTCCATACACTGCATTAATAGCTGCGTTCCTTTTCTACTATTTAGTACTTGTGAGCAGAGCAGAAAAGGAACGCAAAATTTTCTGATTTCAGTAAAATCTCACTTGAAATTTTTGACGTTACTTTAAACTTAACAAATAAAAAATTCTTAAAAGAAGAATTTGTGACACAATGGAGAAATTAATGCGATAATTTCTAAAGTAAAACGAAAGATAATAATTTTTGATAATTATACGACTGAAGTTTTATTTATGGACGTTTTTATATGAGCAAATCAGCTCGACACAAATAAAAGCCATCTAGCGGGTAATGGCGTAAGTGAAAATAATTCACAATAGACTCGAAATGGCCGCTTTCCCCCTAGCGGATTTCAGTTGTGTAATTGCAAGTGCTATCTACTCGTTTATAAGAGCAAGTGTAGTTGCTAGTACGCAAGTGTAAAAAATAGTAAAAATTAGCAGAAAAGGAACGCAGCTAATATATATTGCACTTTTGGTTCCATTGTGTCTTTATTGAACTCGGAAAGTAGGCTAGGTTGAAAAGGCTGTTCATCTACTAGGGAGCCCACTTAGGCACACCATTGGACCCATTGAGATGCCATTCTAGTGTTGGGTCAAAATTCAGGGTAGCACACTGATGCTGTGGTCCATCTCAGTCCGGCTCGTCCTAAGCTGATATTTCTCACAGACAGTTTATAGAAGGCTAAGGGTATTCCCAACTGGGTTAAGTGTGGTGTCATTTCCAATTTGGTTCCCTGACTAGCAAGCTCATCTGCACTGCTAATTTCCCTGTGTCCAGGAATCCAACACAGAGTTATATCAAACTGAGTGGCAGTCGTGGAAGTTGTGACGACAGAATTAGGAGCCTTGAGGGCCGCCTGGCTAACCGATAGAATACATATATTCTTATGAGATATATTATTTATCTTCAGCCATTCGAGACCTTCACAGATCGCATTGACTTCGGCCGGGAAGACGCTGCAATGGTCTCTTAGGAGCAAATCCCTATTTATCAGTCTGCCGATGGTACCTAAAATATATTCAGCTGGGCTCCCAAATCCTGTTTCTGCGGATGCTGCAAGAGATGTTGGGCCAGGGAAGTAGGTATCGGCAGGAGTTCCAACAAGTCCTGACTGCTTGTTGCAGTAATTCTTGGCAGATTGGACTTTTAGAGAGAACTTTTTTAAATCTTGTGATGTCCGAAAAAAAATCCTCTATTGTCTCGAAAAAGGTCTTCCAGGATTCCATCATTGACTTGTGCAGTTCATATTTGAACGCCCTTTATAGTTGCTCCGGAATCGATTATAAAAACAATTAACTGTACAATTTATGTTCAGAAAAATTATTTAAAATAATTTTCTATTATTATAATCCCCAATATCCGGTAGTCGGCGTTTTAGAGTCATATGAGCTCGAAAAAATTCTATGTTGGGTCTACCCTATTTAATGTTGGGTTAACCCTATATATGAGGGAGGTCCGGACCCCCTGGACCGCCGGTTGTGGCACCTCTGCATGGCAGAATCGGACAAAAAGAATTCGAAGCGAATAAAGGTGCTAATAAGTCGGTCTTGGGTTTAATGTATGTTATTATGTTTTCCTTGTAAATAAAAGAAGCGGAAGTGGATAAAGTGAAATTCTTCTTCATAGCTGAATATCTACAAATCTTCACTACTGGTGGTAGCATTTAAGATATTACTTCCCAGCCTATCATCAAATGTAATTTCACTTTTCTCATTTTCTCTTGGGGCCTCGGTAGCCTAGGGAGTAAGGCGTCTAGCTACCATCCCAGAGGTATCGGGTTCGAATCCCGGCCAGCCCCAGGTCCTTCGCCTTTTTCAAATCCCCACCTACATAACTTTCCTTCTTTCTTCTTCCCTCTTTGCATTCCTGATTCCTCCTGTCATAGCCTTCCTTAGCCCTCCACCAAAGCGGATTACATCGGTTGGTTGATGTGATTCAACTCGTTTCAGGAGGCATAACATTTCAGCGAATTGTTTCTCGATGCCCCGATGTCAAAGTCGCGATATTAATGGTTGGGAGGAGGTGGACTAAAAATCTCGCGGGTAGGTTGTGGCTATTCCTTCCTCCCCGACTAGAGCTGCTGCTCGAAATTGCACTCTATACGAAGAAAATAGATTGTCGACAGTATACATAGATTGACCTCAGCCTATAGTCTTAAAAAACCGATAATGGTAGGCTTCCTTCTTTTACTGACCATAAGGCTGGTCGCCCACTGGAAGCGTATTCGGGCGGCTACGCGCTTCGGTTAGATGAGCGGCCACACGTGGCTATGCGCGATTGATCCAACATAAAGAATTTCATATAAAAATCGTCCACTGCAGGTGACTTTGAGCGGGCGGCTATAAACGTATTCGTGCGTGCCGCGTGAATCCAATTTGATTTGGATCGGTCTATAATTTTCAAATCAGGATAAGCCTTCTATATTTACAAATCACAATATTATTACGTCAAAGTTCACTTCAAACTGAACAGCATGAAAAGCTTGCAATGGACGACCCATGTAGCGTGTAGCCGCGTATCTCAGAGGCGCTTGTAGCCCTGAAGCCGCTCATATAGTCGAAGCGCGTAACCGCTCGAACACGCTTCCAGCGGACGACCAGCCTAAAACCTGCTCCGAGCACATGGTGATTTGTATGACAGCTGTTACGTCATACTCAGGTTTTTGCAAAATACCATTTCCTGTCCATCTCATCTCCTGAATGCCGGTAATGTCAGCTTTATACTTTGACAGGGTATCGGCTAGATGTTGTGTAGATCGAGTTCTGTAAAGAGTTTATTCGTATCCGAGGCATGTTGCTCGTTCCGTAATAATAATTTTTTCCGAGTGAGGTTATTAGCCTCCCGCCAACCTCACTTGGAAGGGACTAGAATAGTTATCAGTGGCCACCGCTAGGAGGTTATGATTGCCCTTTAATAAGTCCAAAATAGTTGCGGCACGTGCATGTTATGCTACGTGTTATTGCCCCAATTCCGCTGATGATCGACTACCAGACATCGTCAATTATATCAAAATAAAAAAGCTACAATGGGCAGAGCAGTGAAGAAGATATATAAGGGAATCATAATCGGTGCCAGGCTAGCAGGACGACCGAGGAAAACAGGGTTTGAAGCCGAGAAGTAGAAGGCTCGATTTGGGCGGTAGTCCAATTGAACTGCACTGATAAAAAGTTTGCAATAAAAAAACGGCATACTTTGATGTATTAACTTTTTAGTGATAATATGTATATGAACAATTAATGTACAACGTCTAACTCCTACTATTCCTACAGCTATCAGCAAATTCCAGATTATGTAATTATCATGACAAATGGAAAACAACTGTACTGCCCGACTGATAACTTAATCAATAAGTAATCTCCAACAAGACCTACAACACTCTATTAACTAAACTGAACACAGAATTAACCGACATTTTCAAGGGCCCAATAATTTCTAGTCACTTTGGGCAATTATTTATGGCGCATTCAATCAAAAAGGTTACTCATTCAAAACGAGTATTACACCTGATACTCTGCACTGGAGACCTGATAAGACAAAGAGATATCGCGGTAAACTCGTGCCAGATAAGGTAAAACAAAGCATGGCACCAACTGAACACTGGGGAATATTGTGGCCTTAGTGACTCAACGTTAATTACGCAAGAAATTCAAATAAAGAAGAAAAAAAAATTATTTCGTACCAATCTTCATGAGTCGCACCTGTGTACACCTGTGTAGTATTGGTACACCTTCCTGTACATTGTTGTGCAGCTTGTACAAAGATTTTCTACAATTTTTCTATAAATTTTCACTTTTTTTTTATTTCAATAATTGAAATCGCTTTTGAGCAACAACGATGAAATTTTAAAGCCAACCAGCATAACGCGCTGCCGCCCAGCAGAGGAACAATTACAACGTCCGCTTGGCACGTGAATGGAAAAGTGGACAAAGCCGGTGGAAAGTAAAAGAGATAACAAAAAAAAAAAACAAATAATTTCCGGCAGGAAAATTCTTTCCGAATGGCGGTGTTTAATTTGAGTGTAATTATGTGGACGCGACCCAGAACAAAAAGCATGGCGGCATGGGAAGCGATGGGTGACTGGGGGAGAATCTTCCGGATGGTGCTCCAAGTGGCTACATCCGAGTTGCATTATGGCGGCAATCGGTGCGTGTCCACCATCACCACCATCATGGATGGATGCAGAGGAACTGTGGATATTTTTAAAATGATTCAATTCGAAATCGAAACTTACCTTGAAAGTCATCGGCAGGTCCTTGACTGTGACTTGATTCTCGAAGCTGCCATCCACCCCACTAGCGGACATCTTGCCTGGCTCCAGCTAGAATGTTGCACCATAAAATACGTCTCCACTTTGCAAACTAAAAACACTTAAAACGTGCCCAAAAAATCCGTCCGGCGTTAATATATACCTCTGGCGACGCGACGACACCTGTGCGCACACCTTGTTCTTATCACCGCCCTCGCAAACTAA
Organism: Thereva unica; assembly: GCA_949987705.1. Classification (NCBI taxonomy): domain Eukaryota; kingdom Metazoa; phylum Arthropoda; class Insecta; order Diptera; family Therevidae; genus Thereva; species Thereva unica. The sequence goes on from OX465282.1 coordinate 125,265,525, forward strand.
GCCCGCTCAGCGATTGCCACCTGTAAGAAAGCAAGCAATAAAATCGGTTACTTGTGATAAGAGGAGTGCGGAGTTTTTTCGCGTCTCGTTCTACTGTTGTTGTTGTTGTAATATTTAATAACAAATTTCCCCACTTTGGCGCAGTGCGAGTGCGCGGCTAGCAATTAACATTTTTCATGCTTTACCGGGCCAAAAGTTTCGGGATTGAGTAATTCAGATCGGCTGCAACGACACCTTCGCACCGCCGCCGCCCGTTACTCGGGAAGCAGCCGTCACGGTATTCTATTGCAATGTAACTGCACAATGGGGGTTCTACTATAGAGAGGCAGCTTTTTCGGAGAGTGGAATGTATGTGGAACTATGTGGAACTGGTTGTTTATGGACATGTGGGCAAATGCTAAATTGCTACCTTAAGAGTCGTTTTGAGGTGATATTGTGACTGTGGGAGGAAGTGGTTATTTGCTATAAAAATGTTATGGATTGTTAAAATTCATTTTAATTTTGATTATACCTGAAAATTATTAATTAATTCTTGTTTATGTTTGGAATGATAAAAACTCTAGACTTCCGGTAAAATAGTAACTTAAGGGAATATCAAGCTTAACAAGAATTTGCTTCCTCACTTTAGACAAACAAGGAGTAATCGAGGAGCGAATGCGTTCGCTGATCACTATCTAATTTCTGGGAATATGAGTGTGAAAAAAATGGTGATAAGACATCAACAATCAGACATAGAAAAATTAATGAATGAGGAAACAAGGAAATAGTAGGAGTGAATATTAACAAAAAAAAAATGGAGAAGACAACAAGGTCTCTGGAAATAGAATTTTAATTCCGATGCGGAAATCGATAAAAAATTATTACAGTAATAAAAACAATGTACCTACTTATTAGGAAAACAAAACAACGAAAGAAAGTAATGGTTTCATAATCAAGCATTACAATAAATTATTTATAAAAAAACAAGTTTGGCATCCCTAATCCGCGAGCGTCCTGGTCTACACTATCCTTTCAGCGGATGTTGGGTCTCCCTCGCTGTTGCACCCTATGGGTCTTCCCGCAGAGAACTTTACGAGCAGGCACATTTTCACTCATACGAGCTAGTAGCCCTGTCAACCGGAGCCTACGGAGCTTTGTTTCTTCACAACATCTATGTCGCGATGGCGCTCGTAGATCTCGTCATTATATGTAGAGTCTCAAGAATCACCCTTTCTCACATAAGGGGCCAACAATCCTCCGAAGTATTTTCCTCTCGTATTTTCCTGGTTTGAGTGGTTTTTGCTAAGCACCCAAGTTTCAGATGCATATGTGAGAACTGGTAAGACCATCGTCTTATTTAGTAAAAGTTTAGACATTAAGGTAGATGCTTCGATTTGAAGAGCCTAGACAGACTTTATAGGCTTTACTGGCATTTAACAGTCGTGCGCATATTTCTGGTTTCATGCTATTGTCGGCTGCTACTATTGACCCAAGACAGGTAAATGAATTTACAACTTCAAACATAGCTTAGGAAGACATAGAATACATAATATAGTATTTTAGTTGATATACCCTTTGATTTGACCCGTGTCAATAACCCCAGAAATAAATAAAAAAAAATCCTTACAACGGGCGAACGCAGACCCTTTGAGTTTTTAAGGGGCATAGGATGGGCCTACAGTATAGGATTGGATTGACTACACAACGAAGACCCGGATATCGTATCAAGGACAATGATTTATGAATTTTTCCTTGGAATGTAAGGACACTGTATCAATCTGGTAGACTAAAAGTTCTACTAAACGAGATAGATAAATATAAAAGTGGTCTAACAGCAGTGCAAGAGGTGAGATGGGTTGGAAAGGAGATCCTAGTAAAAAAAAACGCACAACAGATTCTATAGCTGTAACGAGAAAAATCAGGCTTTTGGGATCCGTTATAAGAAAACAAATTAAGCATCTAGTAATGGGGTTTGACGCTATAGACGAAAGAATATGTAGAATACGTATAAGAGGAAGTTTCTTTAATTACTCCATAATAAATATACCTACATGCCCCGATTGAAGATGCACTAGAAGTCAAAGAAGTCCTAGTCATGATGTAAAAAATGCAAAAAATCGGCCAGAAAAGGACAATAGGAGCATTCAGTCTACATGACGAATGAAAACGGTTTTGCAACGATGAATAATATGCTGATCGTAGATGCAAGATTCCAGCGGAAAGATATACATAAGGTAACCTGGAAATCTCCAGATGGAAGAACGCAAAACTCAATTGATCATATACTTATAGATGCGCGTCACTCTTCAGAAGTATTAGATATCAGATCATAACGTGGTGTAAATATCGACTCTGACCACTTTCTGATTGGGACGAGAATCTGAAGCAGAATATCGACAGTAAACGAAATAAAGAAACCACAGGGAAAGAAAATTTTACGTGAATCTGTTAAAAGAAGAAGAAAAACAAGAAGAATATGCAGAAGAAATAAATAGAAGAGTGACAAATGCAAATAGCGACAGCAGTTACATTGCAAAAAGTCTTACCAAATGTCTTGCAAAAAGTCTTGCAGTCTTGTCTTGGTACTGCTAAACGTGCGAGAGAAGACTTTTTGCTCATTACTGCAAGACTTTGGCCGCTTAGTGACGAGCAAAAAAACCTTGCTATCTTGATCTTACAGTCTTGACTTGTCCTTGTCTTATCTTGTCTTGGTCTTGCTTTGGTCTTGCTAAATGTGCAACACCAGTCTTGCTCATCACTAATCACGATACGAAGTAGGAATAGATCGCAACAAATTTCTGAGTGGGCATGGAGGATAAAGGAACGAAGGACTAGAGCTCTGAAGTAGGTCCATTGTACTGTCGACGGCTGCACCATAGAAAGCAATGTGAAACAGCCAACATTGTAGGAAGAAAAATAAATAACTATAGAAGGAAGGTTAAAAATATATTAAACGGAGAAATGTAGTCTAGGATGAAAAACCAAAGGACCATGGCGACTCGGAGAATAGAACCACTGAGCTTTATGATGGTAGTTGGGCGTCTTAATATGCACGCTTCAAAGGCCAGGGAAGAGGTCTTCTTGGACAACATGGTGAATTCCGAGGATGTATGAATGAAAATGAAGGTGACAGTGAACCTCATCTACATATATAAGATAAAAGAAGGAGTGAAAGAGAGATGTAAGTCCTAAGTGGTAAAGCAAAATATGCTTATCATACCCAGCATGTCAATACCATAAGCAACATAAGTTTTGCGAGAAGAATGAAATAGAAGGAGGCAGTTGTAGCAGGTAAGAGTCCTAGATGCTTTCATATAGTACCTGTCTCTTTGAAAGGTTTGTGCTTCAAGCGCAATTACATAACGAAGGGGAGTCCCTAAATGAATACAAATAAGTGTTAATATGGAAACATTTCTAGTAGTGTCATTATCGTGGATTCGTGTTGTATTCATAATTTCATAAAAAAATAGTGTTTTGGAAAACCGAGTAAAAATAAAAAATCGGCTTACAACGGGCGAACACCGACCGTAATTGAAACATAATCCTCGGCCGTATACCGGCTATCAGAAGGTTGTTTGCAGGACTGTACGGCCGTACACATACACAACAATGGGTTATTCCCCAGTTCTTTGTATATAATGGGATTAAAAAAAAGCACACCCTTAATGCAATTGGATTCCCCTATAATAGATCCGACCACGCATGCATAAACGGACAATCGTAATCTCCGCATTCTTTTATATTCAAGGCCGACAAAAAACTATACGTTAAATTAGCGCAATTGAGCTATCCAAAAAAGAAATTGTCACCGCGCAAAGGTAAATGTTTTTTTAATTGCTTTTTTATTCAAGAGGTTAAAAAACAAAATTTCCCATTAAAATATAAATGACATGCATCACATATTTCACGTACAACAAATCCACGACTAGCGAGCTCGTTTCTCAAGTTCAACGATAATTTTTAATGAGGATAAATCGAAAGGATTATTATACATAACAAAATGATAATATCTACATTTGGTGCGGATTCTTTTTTGTCTCCAATTTGCCGTCGAATGCCCGTGTGTACTGGTCAGTTCTTGGCCATTCAAATCTTATGATCAAGTTTCGGGGGTTTTGAGTCCATATGCGCACTCTACGGCCATCATATACCCCTTATAAAGCTAAGTGGCCGGTGTTCGCCCGTAGTAAGGCTATTTTTTTATTTTTACTGGAGAATCGAATATCCTTACATTTAATGTGTTTTAGATCTTGTTAAAAAGTATTACTAATAAACACCGTAACTAGTTACTTTAGCTCATATAACACTGTTTCATTTTAGACCATATTAATGTTAATTTTTAATAAAGTCTAAAATTTCGATTTGCACACTAATGTAATCTTTATGAGACACAAAGGAATTAATACCAACTTCACTAGAGGCTGCACAACTATAATCTTTTCATACGCACCATCATTGAATATACTCAAAAATGCGTAACTAAAACTTGTATTAAAATAATTGGTAAATGAATTTTTGTGAACACAGACATTAAAGCGTGACTTTCCTTAAAGAAATCAATGAAAACTTCCACTCAGATAAAAAGAACTAAAAGAAAACTCCCAAAAAACAGAACAGAACAAATTTCCACTAAATTTCTCTCTGCTGTCTGTAAATCTTCACCTGCTTTAAACCAAACAAATCAACTCTTTACGGCACTAGACACAAAAAACTCACTGCAAACTCACTCTCCCATAAGACTTGTAGTTTTTGCTTATCTCTTTATCACTAGCTGTAAATCGCACGGTTTGTCACCTTCCGTTTTCCGATATTGCACTGGAGTGTGACTCATTTATCCAGAGGCAAACAGTTCCGACTCGGCACTACACTACTGGCCCCAGCAGACTACCTTTGTGGCTGCACTGAAAAATGGACTTCGCCAAGGCAATGACCACTGGCCAGAGAAAACAAAGCTCAGTTCGAGTGCGGCCAATTTAGAGTTCGTTAAAGTCGACCAAGCGGTGGGCTTCCAAAGGAATCGTTCCGTTCATGTCCAGAATGAATGGAGCGGCTGCCTCCCCCCGTCGAGAAGCTGTTAACATCCAGGGGAGACAGGAGGCGACGAAGCAAGAAAATTGAAGACCAAAGGCGGCATTGAAGACAAAAGCACCGAAAATTACTGACCGCACTTTGTCCGACAAAACTGGACTTCGTAGATTGCATCTGCGGAAAATGGAGCGACGAGTGTCTCGATTTGGAGCCGCGGCGTAGGTGAGGTTCCCGCTGGGCTTTCATAATCGGGGGAGCCCCAGAATGGGTGTATTACGCGGCATAAAGACTGGTCTCTGCACCCTTCGATCCATAGATGTGTCCGTGACTGTTTACTTCTTGGACATCACACCGCCAAAAGTGAGTGGGCCCAGTACGTACTCTCCTAGCCCGGGGCAGGATTCTTATCTTATCTATAATTTAATTAACGGTGACCTGCTATCGTAATTATCACTGCTGGGGGACAAACTGCCGACATTCGCTCGGTACTGGGGAAAGTGACTGTAATTGAATGTCCGGCGAGCACGCATTCGCAGTGACGTAATTGATAAAGTAATTGCGGAGGAAAGTAATTACGATAATTAAGAAATTTCAGCTAGTTGTGGATGGCACGAAACGTTTCTCTTCAAAATTTATGATTGATTAACGTTGGTTTAGCAGTAAACACGAGTTTATTGTTAGCAATTAGTTAACAATGCGTTTTGCTTTCAGATTTTTAAAAACAATAAAACCCAGTGGTCAACGTCACAATTTCAAACTAAAGTAAAGTTTCGAAATTGATTAAATGCTTCACATTTTTTTAAGTTTAAAATATAAAAAAATATTTCTAAACTCAGAGTTAAAAAAGTTCTCAGTAGTATCCAGCTGATTATGAGGTTAATTAAGTTCGAACACGAAAAAGGTAAATTATTTTAAACATACACCCACATATATTGAGGATTTCGCAGGTGGTTGAAAGATGAATAGAATCCAGCACCTGAATATTTAGTTTTTTTTTAATAGATAGCTTTTGCTACTGGTGAATCACAAAAGTTTACAAAATTCAATTTTGTTGAGTTATAGCAAACAAATATAGTAACTCATTTTTTTAGGGTTTTTATATTCATTTGTTCATAAAGATGAATGAATCTGGAAATATATTTTTAATGAATCATTTTATTATCTGAATCATGAATTATGAACTTTCTACATATCTTTCCGATAACCGCAAAAATGAAATTTATTGTAGAATTCAATGAACTTTTTTATTCTGGTGTGTGTGTGTAGCTTTTATGAGAAATTTGTTTAGTTAATATCTTTAAAGCAATATCTGCGAATATAAAAATATGACCGTATGGACGAAACCAAATTTTAAAACTTCGGCCTCCAATTTTCTCATAGAAACGAATGGTCTATATTTTAAATGTGTTGCTGATTGCTTCCTTCACTTTGGCCTAATTGAAGAAACCGTCGAACTTCCTTGCCCATAAGCTCATGTGACTTTTTTTAACAAATTATTGGAAACTAGTAATTTTCCTAATGTGTAGAAATTCTTCAATATTAGCCCCATCTATAAACTGATCTAACGTAATTAACATAGGCCAATTTGCTAAACTCCTGGAGAAAATAGTTTTACCAAAGTTGACCTTTTCCTCCTCCTCTTTGTAATTATAGGAGACGCCAACACAAAAGTAGCGGCAACACGAATCTATTACCCAACTATTGAAAAGCACAGTCTATATCCTGAGCGCATTGATAATAGTCGGAGAGCCGACCGCTGAAAACCCTATGTTATCGGAAAGAAGAAAACAACACCTATTGTAAGTAGCATTAGGGGTAGGAGAATACTTTAGGCCTAAGGTGAGAAATTAGGTAATATTAGTGCTGGTTTATAGTCAAACCCTATGTTTTCGACCGTGGGCCTTGGTAGTCCAGGGGTAAGGCGCCTGACTACTATCCCAGAGGCACCGAGTTCGAATCCCGGCAGCGCCACGGTCCACGGTTTCTCGATGCCCCTATGCCCCCTAGCATATCACTCCTTCCGTCCATTCAAATGGGATCTTTCGCTGACGCCCGATCGATTCTATAAACTTGTGTAATCCATTCCTTAATTCTTGGCCCCACCCATATCTCCACATCTCATTTGTTATGCTATCTTTTCCTGGGGCTTTATTGTTGTTAAGTTTCGTCATACCTTTTTGTACGTCTGCCAGAGGCTAGACCACAGATAGGACGTGGCACACTTTGAGTTTCAGTAGTTATTAGGTTTATACTTCAATTAAAAAAAATTATCTTCCTTTTTTTATATGATAGACTAGAGTCTTAGGGAGAGCCGGTTTGTACTGTCGACAATCTATTTTTTTCGTATAGAGTGGAATGTCGAATAGCAGCTCTAGTCGGAAAATAGAGAGAAGTGAAGGAAGGAACTGCCACAACCTAGCCTTATTTTTATTCCACCTACCCCAACCATTATTGTCGCGACTCTGACATCGGGCCATCGAGAACAACAGCGTAGTTCTTGGCCGTTTAAAGCTTTTGGTAAAATTTGGCTACCCAGACGCCGTACGTGCTCCTATTAAAAATAGTTAAAAATTCGACGGCCATCATATCTCCCTTAAAAAGCCAAACGGCCGGTGTTCGGCCGCTATAAGCCCATTTTTTATTTTTACTCCGGGAATCACAGACTTAGTAAATGAAGAGGTTGTCTGGAAAAGAAGATGCAACCACGAGTTGTACTAGATATGCAAAGAACCTGACTTAAACAAAGGCATGAAGATCTCCGTCTACGCTGGAAAGAACCTATAATGAGAATGCTTGAACAAGCGCCCCCAAAAATCATGTTCTTCTAAATGGCAGAGGTTCATCTTCTAAGGAAGATCTAGGAAGAGATATAAAGACGACTCTATGTCTTACGTGCTAATAGGGTTACCAACCGGAAGAGTAAGAGCAAGAACAATGTGTAATAGGGCCTCGGGCTGGGTGCCCGAACGGCCAACCCCAGACCCTCACTCAATAACTACGAAAATTTGGAACCATACGCTAAACCGAGATTTTTCAAAGCGGTAACTACCATGGGCCTCCTGAGAAGGGCAGTTGTTGGTGGGGGGGGGGGGGGGGGGGCTCGTGGTGTGGAAAGACCCTGGAATACGATCTAGCGTCGTGCATCACCACTTACTTCTGTTGGGGAGCTCCAGCTGGCTCCTGCAACCTATCTCACCTGGTCCAGATCTTTTAACCAAAAACTTCGGTTTTCTACCACCGGTAACTTTTCCCCAGCAAGCTTTTAAGAGGCTTGTTCAAGTCCTTTGGTACTGCTTGTCCAGAGGTCAGTTCACGCAATTCGACGGCGACTGAAAATGACACGGAGCACGTTCAAAACCCTTACTTAACCATAGTAACCACGGAGTTTTTGAACGAAAAAAGTTTACCATAATTAACCAAAGTAAGGTCTGGTAGCTTACTGATGAACCCTTTTGGACATAGTTCTTGTCTTTCCAAAATTCGTGCCAGGGGTTGTCCCTTGTTTTCCTTTTAGTTTTCTTAATTGTTTGGTGGTGTTGTTTTGAAATCTCGGGGACAAAAACGGGGTCTTCCCTATCTCCTTGTTATTTTCCAAAAAAACCGAACTGACTATTTGCAAAAGAAAAAAACAACCTAGACTTGACTATTTGAAAAAAATCAACCGGACTGACTAAAAAATTGTCTTTCTTTTTTTTTCTCACCTACCCCTTTCCAATTTCTCCAAAATTCCTAATCAAATTCTATAGTGGCTAATACTAGGTGAATTTTGAATCAGAGGATAGGCCGGCCGTTACATGTGTAAGAAATTTCGTGTGGACGCCAAGGCGCTCAGCGGGCTGTTGCACCAGTGATTATGATGACTAACACGACATGGAAAGGTCAGAAAAAAGTTATAGATAGTTCAATTAACAAGACATTAAAATATGGGGTTCGTTATTAGTCCAGATCCTTATGAGTACTTTTCAAGATTTTTTCACACCCTATATAAAAATTTCAAAAGCCTAAATCAATTTTTCTTGGCTGTTAAAAATGCCTAAATCAAATTTTGAATGGTTGATCATTCGTTCTTATTCGTTCAATTGATTAGTAAAGTTGTATATTGCATTTTAGTATTAAAAATTACCACCAGATTCACAGAGTTAATGTTTTTCAGTAGTAATTTTCTGTGGCAATTTATGGCGATTCATATAATTTATGACGTCTCTTTGTCAGGTAATTGTATTCGAACTGTAATTGAATTTGTCAGAATACAGTTCTATCATTCAACGAAGAAACAATAGCAACTCGTAAAATACAAAGTTTGTTGTGATCAATGAAAACACGTAAAAACTTGTTTGAAGGAAATGCAAGTGTCACAGCACTAACTAACTACTGCTTCTCATTTCAATGGTGTACTTCATAGTAATAACTTCCACAATAACTCTTTTCAAATAGAATTTTACTAACTCAAATCACGTAAATTTTGTGAAATCTAAACTAGTTTCATTCCCGGTTGAGTGGCTGCCTTCAATATTTTCATAAAGCATAAAACTAGTGAAATTATTTTGGACCGAAATTACAATAATAATGGAACCCGGTTTCAGATTCAAATTACCTGCCAGGGCCGTTTTTTTTTCTTCCTCCAGTATTCCGTCTATGTGGTGGACATGTGACTTCAGTTCTCTAAAAATTCGTATCCGGTTAAACTGGAACCGTTTTTTCCATATCTAAATGCACATCGGCTGCACTGTTTACCTTTGAAACTAATCAACTAATATCAATTTGACGAAGCCAACAAACTAATATCAATTCCAATTGGCTTCATCGATCAGCACGTAATCAAGGTAATTATTTTTGATGAGTTTTCTCAAGAAGTCACTAATTCACTGCGGGGCACACTGCGGGAAGCGTTAAGGTGATGTTAATTATTAATTTTCACGGCGATTAATTAAGCGCAAAAAAACGTCCAGGTAAAAAAATATCGATTCACACAACGTTCGTCTCTTTTTGAATTGGTAAACATTCGCGAGGATAAATTACCGACACCCAGCACGTGGACATGTAGGACCGAATTGGACCGAAGTCAGTACAAGTGTGATTCACCTGAGAATTGAGGTGAGGCAAACAATGTTGCTGGGTATTGCCGCTTTACCTGGTGTGGCTGGTGGACCCTCGTTCGCTGCTGGCGTCATGTCTGGTGGCTTGTGTTTGAGCAGTGACTCAATTTGGCCAAAAACCGTGAACAGCAGCACATGACACAAAGGAAGCACCTGCCGCCAGACCGCACCGACACTGAGCGGGCTTATCCGCGCTTTCTGCGTTTTCGTTTCGAAGAACTTTTCGCTCCTCAATCAATTTCTTGTTGTACTCCGGTGCACCTGAACCGTAAATAAAAAGGAGAGAAATATCAAGATTTGAAATTTAGATTAACGAACGAAACCAGTTATCTTTCTTTTCTCACTCAGGTGAAACTTATTAACTAAAACTTGATATGATTTTGGAGGTGTTTTTTTTTCATTGAACAAATCCGAACCTATTATGTAAAAGAGCATGAAAAGATAATTAATTTGAGGTAAATGGTTTTTTTGTCGGTTCCCATGGTTTTGTTAGTTTGGTGCAGCTTTAAGCTAACAAAACTGGTACAAGTTGGACGCAGTTTTGACTAGCCGGCGATAGGTGGTGCTTTTATATATTAACAGTGGCGTCGCAATAAAAGTAGTTAAAGTTGTAGATTAAAAAAAAGCTTTAAACATTGGCGATATCAGTAGTGGATTTTACTTTTCCGACACGTTGTTGCAATGACTAAATAATGTAGGAAATTCAACTTTCAAAAAAGGAACGATAAACATGATTCACGTGCTTTAAAGGTTTACCAATTTTTGGAGTTGCCTTTTTGATCAGTTTGTGGCATTTTGCATTAAGAGACGTAAATATTTACGAAGTTATTTCTTACCTTTAATTTTAACATGAACTTCAACCTAGTATATTACGGATAAAATGGAAAATTGAGCGTAATTTAGAGTAGGAGTCCTGACACTGGGAAGCAAGTGTCTTCATTTGATAATTCCAAAGCTTTCCGGAGATATTAGCAGAACTAATCAATGTAAAGTACTTGTCAGAGTTGACCAAAAAAAATCAAATTCTTCGATAACAAATGGAAATTCCGGGATGAACCGCAATTTCCTCAAACTATAGGACGTAAAACAATTCCCCGTCAAAAAAGTGCTGATCTAAGGTTTGAAAATTTCCGGAAGTTTGTATAGGGTAACGTAATTTTTGCACGATTTTTAAAGACGGGTTTCATTTCAGCAAGTTTTTTTAGATATTAGCAAAACTTAGCAATTTAAGGTTGTTTCTGGCACTTAGCCGAAGTTTTTTCATTTAAACAAAAACGGCGCCCGACCGAATGTTATGAAATTTTGTTCAGAGAATTTTTTCGTTAATATTCCACGTTCGATACTACCTCGAAGTCGATATAGTTTTTAGTTTGCGCGATATCATGCAGGTACAAAAATGTCTTGTGTCTTTAAACCAAAAAACGGCTCGCCCAAATTTTATAAAAATCGTTTCAGATCATAGTTCCGTTAATTCGCTTCGAACGACACCTCAACGAAGTCGCTATATTTTATGGTTCGCACTACATCGTGCAGGAAAAAATGACCACATACATACACACACATACTTTTCAAATTTTTGGTTAAAATGCTATTGGGACCTTGAAATGAAAATACGTTGAAAATTTTCGGACCGATTAGAATAACTTCCCTGTATACTGGGAAGTTAACAAGTATCCGTAAGAATCAAGATATGGGAAAAGATCATTGACTTACAGCTCGCATTAAGGTACTTGAGAGTGATGATCGACCAGAGGCCTAATTTTTGTAACACACTCGGAGGCATGGCGGCTAAAGCTTCTGCTATTTGTGCAGCATTTCCAAGAATGCGGTCAAAAATGGGAGCTCCAACCGATCCGTCGCCTGTTGATGACGAGGGGGGTTCACTCAGTCTTGCTATAAGCAGTGCCATTGTGGCCAGCAGCATTAAGCAAGAAGGCTAACAGCAGAAAAAAATGGAGGATCGCATAGAGAAGGAAAAAGATACTTGCCTGCGTACAGTGCGTGCGTTATATCGACGAATTTTCGGGTTCCGTCTAGTCTTTTACAAATAACCAAAAAATCTAAGCGACCATGCATGCATCTATTGTATGCTTGGGTTTTTGAAACTATAGCGAATGCGGAAAAGTTGGAAGTTGACCAACTTTTGCGTTGGAAGTAGACCAACTTTTGAGTTGCGTGAGTTCCGTTTACGTAACTATATGTCAGTTTGCATTTGAATGCACACACTTCTATTATATCGACATGTATCTGTATCCAGCTTAACTAGAAGACTATATCCAACTGTACGGCGAATTCCGAGATATTCCGGGTGGGTACAGCTACTTACCATACCCACAGTATCTGCCGGCTTTGCCACCTTTTCTATTCTTTTCCAAAACTCTCCATTTCTCATCGCCTTTCATTTTTTTGATACTGTAGCTAGTAGACAGTGACTTGCAACACCTGTTGCAAGACGCGTTCTTTTATTGAAAATAGTTATAAATCCTTGTTTGACCTATATATGGATGTGAAATCTTCTGCCAATTGCAATACATAGAGAAAATTAAATGTAGCATTCAATTAAGCGATTCGTTATTGTTTCATATTAAGACTTTTTGATCGCATTTCTGCATATGCAAATTCCGTCTTGGGAAGTACAAGGACCTCCACAAAATTGAGTTTTTCGTATTCTCAAAAGGACACTCAACTTACAAATTCCTAATTTTTTAATCATGGAATCACTGAAGAAAAATTCTACGTCTACTTTTTTCTAGTGGTCTAGTCCTACCCCCTATTCAAAATTGTGACCAGTCATAAGTCACAAGCTTTTGAGGCTTGTGCTTGTCAATGAAAGTTTGAAACTAAATTTACCATACACTAAAAATTGCGCTGTGACTAGAATACACGGATTTTGTTTGTAACAATTTAAAGAAAAAACCAACAGATGGTCTACTCAGTGCAACTAATGTAAAGTATACCGAAAAGGCTTATCACTGAGTCCAAGTCTACGAAGGGTGCTGGCTTTTCAAGCCCTTTCCTCCAAAGTGCCATACAATATAAGCTAAATGAAACAAGCTAAACTACTAAACTGAATAATAGAGATTCACAGGAACAAAACACTAAGGAATACCTTGAAAAAAATTAAGCGATTCTTTTTCATGACATTCAACATTTTAAATAATTATTTCTTAAAAAACACCGCCATAGCACAACATTTACCAAACTAAACCCTCAAACAACATCAACTTCACCAAATAAATAAAAATAAAACCTCCTATGACACTTCAATGATTCTCTGACTAAAATGATCCAATTGCAACGAAATGATCAACATGTAACAGCTCTAAATCTAATCATAGTCAACCATTGATGAATACCGCCTTACAACTCATTCAATCCTTGTGATGTCAACGTAATAGCTTGTCGAACTAAGATAAGAAAAGGTGAACGATCACGTCTTTGAAAATATAAGAAGCTTACGACCATACATCACGAATTGCAAAAGGGTTTTCATGCTTCTAATGACACAGCAGCAGATGGGAGCCGATATTGAATTTAAAGCAGATCTTCTATGGATTTGATGATCAGAGATTTTTGTATGATTTTTGATTATCAAACGATTTTTTATAAGAAATTTTAAAAATGTACAGAGTTTGTTTGTTAGTTTTGGTGTTATGGGCTTATAGCATAAATTTCCATTGAGGAAACCTTTGGAACTGAAAGCTTGACTAAAAATCATATTTCTAAACTAAAAACTGCAATTAATGAGGAAAAACCTCCTTTGGTGATCTAATTTCCTCAATCTAAAAATGGGCTAATAAAGCTTGCCGGCGCAAATAATAAATGATCATCAAAATTTAAATGGCTTTTTTTAATCAACGAACGAACCTAACGAAGACAAAATGATCACTATAATACAGGAACGACCTGCAGCCTTCTCTACTTATTTATTTAACTATAACGAGTTTCTCAATAGCTTCTCAAGATCCTGGGAAAATTTAGTTAAAAGATAACAAAACAAGTCGATTTGTTGGAAACTACACCATCAAGGTATGGATCATTAATAAATAGCGAAGACAAGCCATGTCTAATGTGACACCTCAATAAGCATCCAATCTAGAGCTGGAATGTATAGAGGTACATGATTGATGTAATAAGATCCACCTTGAGAAGCCTCAACAAAGCCTCTGAAAATATACGCAAACATTATCCCAGAGATGTAAGATGATGACACCGCATGTTGCAAGACTGCAAACATTTTTTTTTGGCAGGTACTGCTCCAAAACCAGCCAAAACAAAGCCAGTGGCCGAGCAGCCGCCAGTAGTAAGTTCGGCCCAATTAAATCTCCATTTTTTATGGGGCCCCGCAATGGTCAGGAATATCAAACTAGATCGGGCCATTTAGCATTCAACTAGATGCCACTGTGGGACCCGCATTTGAATTGACATCTCAAGCCCAGAAGCGGTGGCTGCGCAGGCTTCTGCTGATCTCTTGATCTCCGTAAGAAAAAGGTTAAAACCACGCTCACATGCCACGCGAATTATGACATAATAGCAATTCCATAAGAATTGAATAATGCCCCGGCGAGGCGTCTGGGAATTGGCCGTCGCGTCAACACAAAACGCGGATTAAAAACACGGCAACTACATTATAATTCGCAATCCGGAGCACCGCCGCACGGCGACAGCCGCGTACCTCCAGTGGTAGCGAGTGCCGCAGGAAGATGTTTTCCGCGGATTTTCTCACATTATAATGAAATCTTTTATGGACGTGCTGCTCCAATTTCCCCGTGTGTCTACTCATCCGCAGCTGGCTTCCAGGCCGGGATTTTAGCAACTCATTCACGTTGTTACTACCTCTGGGAGCTGCACCGATAGCCATCTCGAATGCACTGACTTCTGGCTTGTGGCTACCCACGGAGCGAGCGTGTATAGTACTAACTATTATAGCAACTAATTGGACTGGATCAGTCCAATGATCACTAGTCGACAGTCGGACCTGTTACCCAGCATGCTCCTCCATGCTGAATCATCCGGAAAAGGGTCCTCAAAACGGGCAAAATGTGCCACGGTCATCTGTGATGCGAGACTTTCGTGCGATCATGTACCGCAAGAATTGTGACGGGTCCCACGTCGATCACTCTCTAGGGAATTGTGACGAAATCCCTAGACACTGACAGCGTCTTAACGTTGTCTCCAATTTTACCTTTCGTTTCGTGGACAAATTGCTGATTTCAATCTGGATAGCGCCGGCGAAATTACGAGCACGAAATGTGGATTAATTTGCCCGATAATCGCACACTTAAGACGTGGCTTCAAGATCTCTTATAGGCACGAAGATGATTCGACAGAAGATTCGTACGGCACTTTACCTTTTAGGTACTGTTACATAAGGATGGTTGAAGCAGGGAAGACAGCTCCCAGCATAAGGAGATATTGGTCAATTCTTGTTGTTTATTGATTCCAGGTGGATGGATCAATCTATGGTCTGAATTTGGTGGATTAAGCGTTTTTGTGTTTGTTCCTTTATTTCACATAGAATTTTGGTGCAGCATTTTTTGGCCTGGTGCCTTGTGTCTTTTTGGATATTTTGGGGAGTGACGATCATATCTGATCTTAAGCAACATCGAAAGCGCATTCCCAAAGCATCAAAACATTCTTTCTATACACCAAAATTTTAAAGATAACATTCATTACTGTCTCTAGATAAATCAACTAGATATGATGGAATGTTTTTAACATCAAAACTAATGATGGATTCATTAAAAACTTGTTGTTTGTCGTTGGTTTCTTTTTCTTTTAATTATCCATCCCACAACTATATCGATAAAAGTATGTGTTAATGAACGATTAACCTCAAATGTTTTGAGGTAGAACCAACCGAAAGTGATTCTCCATCGAAGTGTCAGCCATGCCTAAGGAGCATTAGGTTAAAGAACGAAGGGTGGTGGTTTTTAACTTTTAATTTTTTCTTGGACTATTAATATTTTTGAACTTAATACTATAAAAATTATGAAAAAAATTCAGGGGGAAACCACAGGCTCAAATACAGACATCGCTTCCTTTATGAAGCCTATCCCGATAAACCTTTACCCTGCCAAAATTAATTCAGCGGTGCTAGAAAAAATGTATATCTCGGAAAAACCATAAGTATACGGAACTGATTTACTGCAGAGGCTTTTTAGGATGATAAACAGGAGAGAAATTAGAGAGCTACTCAACAGGGTTAAGGTCTCGCTCGGGTAACTGGGACTTCTACAAGAAAGCCCTTACACATTCTTCTTCTTCGTTCTTTCTGAAAACGATAGAGAAGGATTAAGATATTATTATTATTATTAGGGAGGGTATTACAGCGAACTCACTACACTGCTTGCTATCTGTTTACCGGCCAGCTAGCTATTCAGAACTTCTCTCTACGTTCCAAGGAAATCTCTCTCTCTCTGTGTATTTACAGATAATGAGGACGTGTTTGACAAAGTTCCATTCGACAATGAAGTCCAGCAAAGTCGTCATTGGGCCCCTCCCCTCCTCCGCGAGATGGATCACGTCACTTTTTGCGAGTAGATTGATAACTGCTGAGGTTAATGGTGAATCGGTTACGATAATGGCTGCGAAGGGTGTCCTCAAAGGAAGGCTCTATCATCGTAATAAACGAACTTCTTGCCAATCTGAATAACCTGGGCTTCAAAACTCTGGCCTGTGCAGATTATATCGTCGGGCCTCATGGAAGTCGATCTATCACACGTACGTGGAGTCTGTATTTATCCAGAAAAACGGTAATCGTACCACCTTCTAATAGAATTTAGCTTTAATCGCCAGACAGGATCTGGCATGTGTCTGTCTTGTATCGAAGCCGTGAAAGTAACGAAGGTATCATCTTCAGCGAAGCTGAGAAGTGGATTGGAGGGGATTGCAAGTAGGTTGACCCCTGGGGGACCCCCGCCGAGATGGGATGAGATTCAGATTTTACGCCATCCCATTCTACATATTTTAATTGAACAGCCGAAAGGAAACTCTCAATCCACTTCTGTAAAAATGGGTCGACTCCAATAGCTTTGAGTTTAGCCAACAGGGCTGCGTGCCAAAATTTATCGAAAGGCTTGGAGATATCTAGAGCAACCAGACTAGACTCACCAGATCCATGTAGAGTTCGGTTGAGGTGTTCTGTAGGACAAGCTAAAAGATCGCGAGTGGATCTTTTTTGTCGGAAGCCATACTGTCTGTCGTTTATGAGTTGGTTGGATTCTAGATATCGCAAAAACTTTTTGTTTATTATCGTGTGTTAATGGTTTTGGAGAGAATAGAAGAGTTTACAAGAACCTGAGTAAACTCCGGAGGGGTTTGATAGGGCAAAATGTTTGCGCAGAGGTTTAATCAAAGGTGAGCCACATGGTTTTATGACGATAGGGGGTATATTATCGGGTCCAATGGATTTGTTGGCACCTACACAACTGGGGCTATTGCAGCCATATTGAACCCCCTTTACCCTGCAATGATGGGGCTCTGGCGGGGGGCGTCTAAGGAGGCTATTCTTCTTTAAGCCAACAGACCTCGTGCATCACCCATCCAGACTTCGACAAACCGTTCCTGACGATTATTAGAGGTTGTTCTAAATGGCAGCACTGCAGGCGCCTTTTTAGAGGAAGCACAGTCTTTCGATATACGGACGATTCTACAACCGACATTGGGGTATAGCTAGGCATATATAACTCAAGCCGTTAGATCCGTTAGCAATATTCCACTAATGGCCTCCTTCCATGATGGGGGCTATTTCTACATTGCCGAAGTCACTGCTCGAGACTTGCCTAAATTTCGTACTGCTCCATCTTATTGCAGGGATTTTGGACGAAAGGTTTAACAAAGAGTTCCGTTTGGGAGCCCGGTTCGGTCTTTCGACAGAGGTATACCTTATGCGGGCATATCCCTTACGAAAATTTAAGACACAAATATTTAACCTATCTCACAGCCAAGCATCAGCCAAAGCTATAAAGTCTCGTAGGACCACGATAGTTTTTTTGATGAGCTAGGCACTGCCAATCTGTCATATTACTCTTATGTGGGTCTAGGGCTATCTGGACTTCTGGGCCAATAAAAAGTTCCTGCCTTGGCCAGACAGGAACACTTGACACTGCTCGCTAAAAGAAAGAAAGGAAGAAAGTAAAGTTTAGAGCTCTATCTTGTCTAAGTCGGTTGGTATAAAAAGGCCGTTTGTCGTGTGAAACTTTTGTTTGCCTTATATTTATGCTGATATACAAACATTAGTCCAGCCAAAGTCCAAAGTACTTCATTTTCACTCTACTTTCCAGTGCATGTCCAGCATTACTGATATCCAGAAGATTTTCTACTTCGCTGCTCGCGATATGGTCTCCATAAATGTCTCCGGAAAAGGATCGATTCTCATTTGATGTAATTCAATCCACTATTACGATTAATTCCAATTGTCACTATTACGATTAATTCACTGCAGGCTGTTGTAGACCATTTTTGATTTCGAAGATATTGAATTCCCACTTTTCGAGGTGCGTCCTGTGGTCTGGTCATCATGCCGTATTTGGCAAGTTTTAAGGGAAAATGGCTTTTCAGATCAAACAATCTCTAGAGGCTTCCACTTCCTTGGCGAAGAAGGCTCTTGTTATTCGGACTTGGATGAAATACACCAAAAGCTGGAGTTCGGCAAATGGATTCGCCAACCCCAAGAGGTTAGTGTGTCGAAAGAATGTCAGATGACTTAATGTCAAGACGACAGGAAACTGCGATTTGAATTACTACTTATAGAGTGTTGGAAGGGTGGAGGACCTTATCTGCAGGCTTTGACTTGAGGTGATGAGCCTACCTACCTTACAGCCCGAACAGTCTAGTCTAAGAGACATGCCACTAGGCAGACTGTTGAACAGGTTAAAGGTAAAGGGATGTAGTAAAATAGGTCAATTGAAGTAGTTGCGATACTTTTGGAATCAATACCTCACTAAAGAAAAAGATGAAGATAGACTGTCAATAATATTGTGCAATATCTTGATTTGCAAATTGACAGATTGTCTGATGCAAAAAAGAAAACCGTCAATATTTTTCTCAACATTATTGTCAATATTATTGACAGTCTAGGTGACACTTGACCAAATTTTATATTGTTAAGTTTACTAACAGGCTGCAATCTGTTTGGGCTATTAGTATCTGCTCAATGCATGCTGTACAAATAAACATGGCACAGGTGACTTTAAATATCTTTTCAATAATATAGATGCCATCCCTTAACTTACAATGTCTGTTTTAAAATTGGAAATATAGTACAAAACTGTGCGTTTGCAGCAACCTCTAAAGAAAGGTCTACCTCGTTGTAAAGTGTGTGCTCATTGTAAAGAAGATTTTACTGATGGACACGCCTTATTATTTTTATATTGTTTCTCCAAACCTAAAATATTCCTGGATAAAAACAATCAATTGCATAACTATGAACAATTTCCCGCGCAAACAACTAACTGGAAGCCACAGGTAAGATAGTAATTAACACACTTCGCCTGAAACAAGGTGCATATTCGCGTACACGGCTCAATGCACCATTAGCATATGTCATATGGATATTTCCCCAATTCCAACTGTGTTATATTCAGCCCCGCATTGGAGAAAAAAAAGTAATTAAATCTGCGAAATGCAAGCCATGTGCAAGGCTGACTGGCAATTGTCTAGGTGCAACGCCGTGTAACTTCGGAATAAATTTAAATTTTAATACCGGGCATTAGGAAAGGAAAACGAGCTTCGAAGTACATACACCTGAATTCAGCTAGGAGATCTTCATGCTAGATACTAAGATGCTTCTTCTGACCACTCTGAAGTCCCATCATTGGGCCTGGCAGTTTCAATATTGATGGCGATTATTTACGCGTTGTTCAGTCTGCACTTGACCTTCTTCGCCACTAAGTATTGCAAGTGCTCGTAAATCTCCGCGCTTGCCACACTTTTCGGGGCTGGATTGGATTCGAAGTGATGAGTGGACCAACTGACCAAACGGACTCCTTGGCAAGGCCAAATGAAGCCGGGCAAAACGATGAGCAAAATATTTGATGGATCGTGAAACGTGTCGAAAACCCCATTGCCGCCCTCTTATGTGGAGCAAAGTGTAAAGGACAGAACAATTGCAGTGTGGAAATGGCGAGTGGAATTATTCATAATTTTTCGGGCAATAAAGAGTTCATTAAAAATTCTTTGGCAATCGCCGAGGGCTTAAAAGATTTTCATGGGTGGTTGAGTGTTACACATGAGGATCGGAGCGTTTTGTGTGAAAAGTGTTTTTATATTCGATGCAAATGCTTTAAGCAATCTTTTTGCAAATATGGATTTGAAATGTTCGTTGCAAAAGGTAAAATTTTGATTTTTTTTCGTAAACTATGTTCAAACTGCAAATCCTTAAAAGTCACTTTAGAACTTACAGAGTTGTACCATCTAAAACTCTCCTCTGGAACGATGGCATCAATTATTATTCATAAAATAATTATTGCAGAGCAAGATTATAAATGTGAGATTACTCTTTCCGGTCTTTTTGATAGCGTGACATATTTTGAAAAGTTTACATGAAAGTAAATTGGTTTCATTCGCATCACGCTCTCACACATTGAATACATACATACGTTATGCATAGATTTTCTGGCATATGTATGTCACACAGCCTTTGCTTTATCTCGAGATAAATGTAATGAAGAGAAATGAAGCGATTCAGAAAAGGTACTGAATCGGTTCGTTTAAAGCAGAGAAGTGCTTATCTTCTTAGCCTTTCTGTATATTTTAACTTTGCATGTCCTATCGCAGAAGGGATTCAATTAAGTTTATTTGTAACGATTCGAAAGCGATTAGTAGTGATGCAGAAGGAAGCACAATTGGCTCGGCTCCCTTTTATTAGTTATGTAACGGTCGGTTTTTATTCACTGAAGTCAGAGTCAGTTTTTAGCAGTCGGTAGGGAAAGTTTTGCAGTCCGTTTCGAATATTCAGTTTTTTTGCATGACGGAATAAATAGGGGCGGCTACCGTGTTAGCTCCCAGCCTAATTGGAATCCAGAAACTACAAAGAAATCTGCCAAGAACCAACCGAAGGGGTCGAGAAACCAGCGACAAAGAATCCTGCTTCTCATTTACTGGCGATTCGCGGCGTCCAGCCAAAAAGGACTGTCATCATATATGTAGCAAGGCGGTCATTGCACATCTAGCGGCAAATTTCGAAGGAGACTATTTGGTGCTATTCTGTTATACGTTGGATTTCCCATCTGTTCAACTGAGATCGTTGCTTTGTTTCAAGAGATTACAAGAATTGCATAATATCAACACGGAAGTGATTGGCTGCCGTGTGGATTCACATTTTTGGTCACTTGGCTTGGACTCAGACACCGCGCGATGTTGGCGGTGAAGGAACGGTAAATATCCCACTATTAAGCGATAATACCCACAGAATATCGAAGGAGTACGGAATATATTAGGAAGAAGAGGCACATTCATTGCGGCCACATTTCATTATTGATCATCGAGGTATTTGACGGCAGTGTACTATCAATGAGTTACCTGGTGGCAGATCTGGTGGTGAAACTCTGTGCCTGGTGAGCCCTTTGCAAGTGACGGATAGTTATGGTCTGTCTAATTGATTGGACCAAGGGCGGAAGGGAACAACAACAAACATCTGGTAATGCGGTATATGCGCTAGAAATTTTCAAAATCATTATGCATGGATGTGACATTTTTCAAGCATTCGAAGGTAAGAAATTTTGTTTGTAACGAAGGCGGCAAGGCGTTGTTTCAGATATCAGCATTGCGACCACATCGAGCGATGCATTCAATTGAACGAACATCTGTTAGTGAGATTTGTAAGGAGTCATTCAATCGTGTAACAAATTTAATATTACGACGTAAGACACCTGCGACTGTGAAGCGTTTCAGTGCCCAATGTGCGGTAAGGGGTTCCATCAGAAGGGGAATCTAAGAAATCCCGCTTAAATTCCCGAAACCCCCACCATCTTTGCTAAAAGTGTTCGGGTGTGAGTGGTAACTTTGCACGAGAGGAAATCCCTTCGGACAGAAGAGATTGCTTGACCGGTGCTGGGCTTAACCTTAACCTATAGGGGAGAAAAAGAAACAAACATACCCATCCCACAGTTAACATCTTTATGTATGCTTGAATGTACTTTAATTGATTATTAGTTAATAATTTTAAGTGTAGTTAGAATTACAGCATTTTATTTAAATCGGTTCATATAACATTTTATTTATATTTGTGGATACATTTGTTGGCTCCTCATTGGAGATATTTTTTTCTTATTGTTGTTTTCAGGTAGTTTGTTTTTTTTGTGAAACTAAACTCCATATCGGGGTTATCGTTTGTACAAAGCGAGGAGTATTGGCCATTACTGCGCGCTTTATTGTTATCTTGAGCTTCATACATGTACCTAAAAATAAAATAATGTAACATTGATTGAATTGAATGTGATCATTTAATGCTAATATTTGACAAGGACAGCTAACTATTGTCGTGGTTGATAAGTATTCCTTGTATTGTTTGTTTTGATGATTATTCGGATTATTAAATGATTATAAATAATAGAATGGTCATGTGTTAAATTTTGTTGTGGAATGGTTGGGGCGGATGGCGTTTCTTTTCAGGAGTCTTAGGTAGTGCCTTTCCTTGTCAGCTGGTGGTTATCCATACTATGAGCTGGCAAGGGACCGCACTACAGTGACACGGCTCAGGCTATGCCTGAAGAATGATGGAGGTGGAATTCAAAATTGCCCAGGCACAGGTAAGTGGTGAACCAACCGCGGTAAGGCCCGGCCACACACCCCACGACCCCTCCGGCGAGCTAGATAACTCCGTGTGGCCGGCGTAGGAGTTCCGGAATTTTGTTTCTTTTCTTATGTCTGGTATTGGCTCCTTGGTCATGCTTTTCCGGGCTTATGGCTAAGGGGGTAATACCTCGCATAAGTGGCGCCCACTATTTTATCGCGCCATTATGCTATTACAGTTAGGGAAAAGCTTTTAGATATTATTATATACCTAATGCTAAAAAGCTTTTATATTTTTCATAGGGAATTAGCCTTTACAGGAAAGAAAACCAAAGCTAATTTTTATATATTTATATATTATTTTTTATGCCCTGAACAATAAATTCAATAAAAAGTAGTTCAGTAACACGACAAAATTCAAAATGATGCAAAGAGCTAACCTACTGCGCACGCCCAAGAACTTAAAACTGAAATACTTTTATTAGCTCTAAAAAATATTGATTTTCTCTCTAGGGCAACGTGTGCTTATGAAAAGATTCCTATGACAGTGGAATAAAAGCGATTCTTTTGTGCTTCGGTTGGAAGGAATACAAATTCACCATTAGAGGTGTATATTATTTTAGATTTTTCTTGCGGCTGGGTGCTTAGAATACCAAAGGGGCTGGTAAATTAAATAAGTGAGGTGCTTTTGTTTTAAATTGGCACCCGCCTCCCCTTTGGTGAGATGTACTGGACCACACCCCCGCCTCCCCAGATTCACTCTATAATTTTAGGAATTTTAAAATTACTAATTTTTTATCTTCTTAGTATAGGGAAGCTATCGTAATCGGCCCGAAGACCGAAATCACTATTTTCAACGTATTTTCATGTTTCAAGGTCCCAATAGCGTTTTAAGCATACATTTGAGAAGAGGTATGTCCCAGCCGGAAAATATTTAAGCCTTTCTCGATAAGCAGTAAAGAATTGCTTCCACATCGTATCCTTTGGAAGGTCTTAGGAAGATTTTAGTTTTCTGTTCAACAGACATATTGTTCTTCAAGTAAATAAAAAACGAGCTGTTTGAGCCTTATGCAAGAAACTTCTTTGACACATATTTTGGGCGTTCAGAGCAATTTTTCTTCATCCTGGAATCACCCCTGAAAATATTAGCCACGTAGTGCAACAGAGGATTTATTGAACGTCTGGTGACCTATACAAGTTGCGAATTAGGGGATGAGTATTTTAAATCTTTAAAACGGCGATATCTCATGAACGGCGATTCGTACGGGAAAATGTATAATATCATTTTTTGTAGATAATTGCATGATCTACAAACTTTGTAAACAATATTTTAAGATAGGACTTTAGGTTTAAGAGATATTAGCCAAAAACGAAATTTTCTGTTTTTACGGTTTTTTTAGGGGTAGCGTACAACCAATTTTCCGAAAATCTTTTTAACATATTCTACTCACGAAAAACTATATTTTTAGAAAAAGTTTCGTCAGTTAACATTAGCTGCGTTCCTTTTCTACTATTTAGTGCTTGTGAGCAGAGCAGAAAAGGAACGCAAAATTTTCTGATTTGAGTAAAATCTCACTTGAAATTTTTGACGTTACTTTAAACTTTACAAATCAAAAATTCTTAAAAGAAGAATTTGTGACACAATGGAGAAATTAATGCGACAATTTCTAAAGTAAAACGAAAGATAATAATTTTTGATAATTATACGACTGAAGTTTTATTTATGGACGTTTTTATATGAGAAAATCAGCTCGACACAAATAAAAGCCATCTACCGGGTAATGGCGTAAGTGAAAATAATTCACAATAGACTCGAAATGGCCGCTTTCCCCCTAGCGGATTTCAATTGTGTAATTGCAAGTGCTATCTACTCGTTTATAAGAGCAAGTGTAGTTGCTAGTACGCAAGTGTAAAAAATAGTAGAAATTAGCAGAAAAGGAACGCAGCTATTTAGTCTGACTCTGACGACTCAACTATAATGAAATAACAAAAATAGCGTTTTGTTAAATGAATATTTACAGCGTTCTGGCGGCACTTTGGTGAGGGGGAAATGTTCTGGCAATAATTTTTATAAATAGAGAATACCATCAAAAATAATCTCCTGAAAATTCATGACTAATACTATAACAAAATTGAACTTTATTTCCTACCCCCTTTGTAATTTTAGGGTACTACATTCCGGCCACTGGGGGCAGCCAGTATTAGCTTTTATTGTTCAGCAGGCGTATTCAGTGTGGAAATTTTCATGACTAATGAAATGACAACCCAAAATACGTAGCTGGCTCTTGGTCTATTTCTGCCTTAACAAACCGGTTTGTGCGTGTTATACGAATTACACGATAAACTGACTGTTCTGCGTTTTTTCGTGTTACAATTCTATTGTCTATGTAGCTGTGTACAAACTGTCAAGTTAAGCTAAGTCATTTTCGTAGAACCCCGAGAATGAAATTATGATCGTGTTAGTGTGTTGCTCTGTGCAGTCGGGAATTTTTTGGGATACACAAGTAACAAACTTCCCCGCGACCCCTTGCCAATAAAACCGGTTTGTTGGAATTATTGGAAGTGTTGATGGAATAAATGTTATGCCGTGTAATTTGCATTAACCCTTTGCCACATGATTTTTTTTGAACTTGAAAAAAAGTATATCTTCATATTATACATTAGTCTAATATAGAGAAAAATACGGAAACAATTTTTTTTTTTAAATTGTGTAGAAAACACAGTTCTTTTTTGCAAGTTACTTTGAAGTTACATTGTGCGTCTTCAGTAAACTATTTTTAACAAAAAGCGCTATACTGCTAAAAAAAATTATGTTACTTGGGAGTTACAGTTATAAAAAAGATATGACGTGAGATACGGACAGGAAGCGCTTTTAAGCTTCAAAAAAAGGCCTCGTCATGGCTTCGGTACCCCAGTGGGGTTTGCATGTTTGAGTCAGCATGTGTGCGTACGTATGTATATGAATGTAACCAAAAAATATATCGACTTGGTTGAGGTGTCGTTCGAAGCGTATTAACGAAAACATGATCTGAAAATATTTTCATATAATTCGGTTGAGCGTTGTTTTTTGTTTCAACGATGGCCATGGTTATAGTACCTGCACGATATCGCTTAAGCTGAATATGATATGGACTTCTTTGAGGAGCCAATCGAAGCACATTAACGAAGACATACTCTGAAAAAAATTTCGTAGCATTCTGTCGAGCTCTTTTTTGTTTAAATAAAAAGACTTCGACTAAGGGGCTACAAGCACCTTAAATTGATCATCCAATAAACTCGTTAGAATGAAACATGGAATTGTTGTTGGAATTGCTTTCAGTTTCCGGAAATTGAATTTTATGCCGAAATTGGCAGTAGTTACTAAAAAATTTGGTCTTTCGGCCAAGTCTGTCATGTCTTTTATATTTATTAGTTTTATTAATACATATATCCTGAAATCTTTCGAATTTCCAAATGAAGTCATTTGCTTCTCAGTTTATCAGCGGCGCTTCAACACGCACAGGACAAATTAAACCAAACGCTCTATTCTAGCGAACGAAGTACGAAGAAAAAACGAATTCTCTAGAAAAATCTTGTGGATTTACCAATATAATCGTTATTTGAACTAGATTCTCTCAGGATTACTTTAGCACCAGTTCTAATACTAGTAAATTTCTTTTTAAACTATTTCCCGTGCACGTATCTCAATGAAACATATGAAACGAAAAGTATTTTTTCATAGATGGTCACAATATATATTTTATTCAGTTACGTGCCTAGGGAAAGGTGTGAAGGTCAGCTAAAGTTTTACCTATTCTGAAATTTTTTTTTCACATATGCACTAATGCACTGTGCAGGGCTGTGCATGGTCAGTGTTCATGTTCATGGCGTGCGCAGCACGCAGACGAGCAAAGCAAAAACGGGATTAAATCGAATAGGCATAAGTGAAGGACATTCAGGCGGCGCACTTATCCGTCGGCAAGACCAAGCCTTAAGCCCGCCATATATTCCAAGGTTTTATGCGATCAATCATTTTCCATATTAGAGTTGTTTAGAGTTGGGACTCAAGACTAAAATCCCACTTTGGCAAGTTCTGTTTGCCAATTTAGCAGGTACTATTGGTGTCTTGATCACCAATGGGAAAAGGTTCCTTTGTTATTAAAACACTGGAAGTCCAATTGAATTTTTCTCTATTTAACAAAGTATTTACAAAGGTCTTATATACAACTGTTACACAAGTTACATGTGAATTATATTTACCCAAGAAAAAATGATTTTAAGAAAAGTGCGTTTTGTTTTCCTGATGACGTATTATGATACGCCACACCACCAAAAAAAATTTCAGTTATTGAAAGTGATTTTTGAGGGCAGACAAGTTTTTCTTATCACAACGATCGCCGGGGAGAAGGGTCCGGCGAAATGAGACTCCAGGTCAAAATCGTTCCACAAAATATTTTGTTCTATTTTGCGTGATTTATCCTTCTCTGCCCTCCGCTGCCCGACCTGGGCTCTCCACTATAATTGTTAAACACTCAATTTGTTAGCACTCAAAAATAACTCTGAATATGTGAAAGAAAATTTGGAATGATTTTGGTGTGGACCTTCAATCCTTAATATTTTTTCTCTATATGATGTTACCTTGGAGGCGGCCCTATACCCTGGCAAGAAAGCGGCCGTATACTCAGGCACGGCCCTGACACACTGTGTACTCCCTTTCCATCAAATTATACGGAAAGAGAATACATATTTGATGACATTTTTCTTATAAAAATATTACCATCAAAACGAAGATACGCCTTTACCGAACGTTGATCCTTCCGATTCTTCTTTATGGAGCGGAAACGTGGACACTGCTCAAGCCGGACGTCAACAAGCTCGAGGTTTCTCAAATGCTTAAGGCAGATTCTCCGTGTCTCACTTCCTGATCGCCTTCGAAACGAGAGGGGATCAACAAACACTGATCGAAGAAAAGATATAAAAATGTCGACTTCGGTAGTTTGGACATGTTTGCCAAATGAATGATAGTCGCTTGGCACGTTAACTTCTCTGGCTAAAAAATATCGACTTGAAGAATCAACGATTATCAGTTATCGAGGCACGAGATGTCGCCAAAAATAGATGAGAATGGAAACGAATCGTGAATGGTATTTGAGACCCAGCGGCACCGACAGCAGCGTATACGTCCGGCTCCTGGCGGTCCGAGCGGATCAAAGTAGAAGAAGCCCCACCGTTGTTCTAGAGCCATATTCAGGTATTATGTTATCCATATTCAGTGACTTATATACATAAGGAGAAAGTGTTGACTACCCAATGCACCTCTTTAAAGCTGGGAATACACACTTGTTAGTTAGCTACAGGTATATCACGTTGTCTGTACGAAGCATCTGAAAATTTATCACCGCTGTACCATCTATTGGCATATTCTATTTTCACACGTGCAAGCTACTTACCCATTTTACTAGCATGTTTATTCCCGGCTTCATAGCAGGAACACAATGCTCGCCATAAGCTGTGGGCTATGAAAGCTCTATCGCTCTCAAATTATGCCATCGCTGTCAATCGTAAAACTAAAATTATAATAGAGCAAAGCGATACCGTAGGCGTTGAAAAATTTTTTTCTGTGAAATGAGTTTCAAATTTAAATTGAAACTAATTAAACTAATATGAAAAAAAAGAATGCAACACGTGTATTTTTTCATTTTTAAAATAAAGCACCCTCAAACACAACAAAATTTGTCAAAAAGGCACTTTTTTGTCAAAATAATAACGTTTTATTTGTTGACAGCTGTGCAGAACTGTAAGCGTCAACCAAAAAATAGAAATAGGTTCTAATTTTTTGGTCGTAGTTATGGTCACTTCGTCGATAGTTTCATTTTGTTCGTTCCTACGTAGATACATGGTATCTATTATTTACAACGAAAAGCTTTTATAGCCCACGGCTTATGGTGAGCATTGTGTTCCAGCTATCATGTTTAAGGTTTGGCAGGTTTCCTCGATTTCTAGCTTCACCTACAACCTAAGTCCAGCGACTAGCTAAAAAGCTTTTCTAGAGTGCTTTGTCCAAATACGATTTCCTCGACTGATTGGTAGGGTTGATTAGATATGTAGTATCTGGCTTAGCCTTGCCGATTCGCCCCGACACTCTTCATACTTGACACCCTTCAGCCTTTCGTGCCCTTCATACTTGACACTTCGTGGTCTTAATGTATTTCTTGTGTAATCATAAGCAGTCATAGTAGGATGTCCAATATTTAAGTTTATAGCAGTTATTGCAAAACTTCTGGCTTAGGTTCCAAGATCGACGGACCTGCTTCTATTTTTGCAAAATCCCATGGGACATCCAGAAAAATGAGAAAATATTTCGACTGTTATTCAGGAGATATCTGAGATCATAAGTTTACTGGGAAAAAGGTGTTTAAAAACGGCGTCAAGAGAATGCACTATGTGAAGCGTAGCGAGAAAGGATATATATATGAAATAGTTCATAAAACATAATTTAATGTGAGATTGAAATTATATAACTTTCTCACATTAAATCATGTTTTAAAATAAACAATAAATATATTATGTATAATTTTCGTTCAATGTTTATATCATTGGAAAATTTGCCCTCAGTTTAATCATTATTAAACTAAGTGACATTGACCGATACTATCAGTAACATTCAAATTATAATCTTTAAATTCTATCAAAATAAAAACTGGCGCCAAACTTGAATTAAACATCACTGATCGATTTTTTTCGATTCAAATACTCGAAATTGCTATAATTTTCCGGATCGTTGAAGTAAACTTGACATTAAGTTAAAATGTTTAACCTTAAATATGTGCTTTACTTATTTAAGTGTTTATCGCACTTGTTGTAGTTGTAGATTGAGGTTAAATATAAATCCATTTACTTTTGAATAGTGTTTGCAACAACATCAGCAACATATGCAATACCAGCACCCGAATGTGCACTTATAAATGCCAAATAAATCTCTTTATAATTAAGAAGAGGCACTCGTCACAACAATTAACCTAAATAATATTTCGCATCACTTACCCAAAAAACCGTGCACAAAAGCATTCCACAAAACCCCATAATTCTTAATTAACATTCAAATAAAAATGTTTAAGATCGTAATCTCCGGCATTTCTTGGATGATCTTGATTTATTTCTATTAAAGATCATCAGAGTTCTGAAATTCAAACGAGTTAATCACGACCTTCTGGCAATGGCCTGAAACCGCGCATGCGTCCCTTACTTAAAGGTTCATCAAGTTTGTCAAAGTTTCAGCTCACGAGCCACCAACCATTTGGGTATTCACAGGCTCTAAGGGAATGCTCAGAAGTAATCGGTCATAATCATTCGGATGTTGCCCAATTCAGAAGCTACCTTGGGATTAAAATTGGGCAGAAGATCAAAATTAGCCACGGACGTCGAGTGGCAACAATTTGGCTGCAATTTCCTAAAAGATGAAAGATATTCTGTGATCAGTAATGGACCCCTCTCAGCCCGGCCGCCCGGTGGTCGGTAATATCACAGCCGCATTGTGTTTCGCCATGGAGAGTCCACCAGGTGAATTAAGACCGATTCGGTTAAAGGCGCGAGACAATAGATGGCAAAACCTCTTCACAACATAACCGGGAAAATATTTGTGGATTCGTTAAGAGGTGTTTGGACAGGTTGGGTTTTCGGATTTCAGCGTGGTCATTGCACGTATGACTTAATAACGGCCACGATTTGTTGGCTATTCCTAAGTACTGACCCTGGTACATCGGCCACGGAGATATATTGAAAATAAATCGCTGATTGGATCTTCTTTTGTGGGGGCAACGTGGGCACCAAAGCAGCCTGGGAACTTGGTCCGAATCGAAGGTCAGGAGGTGGATCTCTTTGCCTTACTCTGATAGCCTTCCGCGCATCATTATTCAACAAAATACCGTCTTCCATTCACCAGATTGATTTGCGCTAATTTGCGTACATTTGCTGGAAGTTCTTCAATTTAAAAAAATTTCCGACCTGCAATCGGTGATTACTTGATGACTTACCATAGTGGTGCCAAAGTGGTTTTACCTTCCACTCAGCAGGATTTGATTATCCCTTAATCTCTGTAATTGTGAAAGATCAGTCCTAGACACGAGGAAGGTTTCTCAATGACTTTTTTCTATTAAGTAGTTTCCGATGCGATGCGCTGTTATGGAATCAGATTGACATTTTGGAATGTGATAAGAGATCTACTTGAGACGTGAAGCATCTTTGTTACGAAAGAAGAGTTCTCTCTCGGAGCTGATGCCTCTTGTGGTGAGCAAAATGTTTCCTTGTAATTGTCTTTTATTACTACAGATATTTTGTAACATATTTTCAAGTGCTGGTATTATGCATTATTCAAATCAATTCGGGTAATACGTTTCTCATATGAGGTGTAATGCTTTGGGAAAAACTGTTCTGTTGAAATTCGTGGTTTTGCATAACACAATATTTATAGATTAAAATATCGGAAATGTCAAATGCAGCACTTAGTTATTAAATTTTATAAAGCGACAAAACAAGGCAAAATTTGACGCAACGTTCTGCAACTGAACATTGTAAAAGAAGGCTGTCCATTCTCTGAACGCACTCAAGAAGATCTTTAACTGAAAAATACTGAACCTTAGCGGGGCTGAGAAAATCTCTGATAAACGTTCTTCCTCCAAGCCAGATCAGAGCAGGATATTCATGGAGAATATGTATGGGAGCCTCGTCGCCTTCCATGTAAGTCTACATTTTGTTTAAAGGCAAAGGATCTTATTAGCTCTATAGGGTGTCTAACACCTGGGACTAATTCCCAATAGGTTAGGTCCACTTTTTAACCAATTGCAGTATCGGGGAATTAGAGAAGATACCTCAGAAGGGTTTCAAGCCCTGCATCAGTATATCAGACCGCTCCCTCGTGAGCTTGTCCACAGCCTCATTTATTTACGATGCGAGTGCCTTTGTGGTAGTTTAGCTAACTAAAAAAAATCGAATGTTGGCACCTTTCAAACCTTTCTCTAGGATGAGCCCAGCGCCACCGACAGAGGGTCACCTACATTTTGCAATCGAGACCTTGGATTTGAGTCCTGTGACACCAGCTCCTGTACCATGTTCCATCTTTGACCCATCGGTAAACCATTAGAGGTTTCATGGAACCACAGGAAGGATATCTCCCACTCCGAGCGATTCGGAGCAATCACTCGAAATTTCTTTTGTAGCCGTAATTTACTAACCATATGATCAGATAAATTGACACAAGACAGCAAAATTAAAAGTTTGGGATACCGTAGAGGATATTCATATGCCATTTGATTGTAAAGGCCAGTTCAATGAAATCTGAAGTTTTAAGGCACTTTGGCATCACAAATTTGGGACAGTGGGGCATTATCTGTGGCCCATGTCTTACCTAAAAGCCTTTTACAGGCCAAGTGTGTAAAGTAGTGTTAGATTCTTTTCTGATGACGTAGTCTAGTTGAGGGTTCCAGTACAGTCTTTTATTCAGCATTTGGCCGAGCCTGAATACTCAACTGTAGCACACTGGATGACCTAGGGCCTAGGTCCAATTAGAAACGTTTGAAAAAAGGGACCAGAACGGTTGGTTTAATTGATAGTCCATCCATGGTACACTTTCTTTTTACTTTGAATGAGCTGTTCTCATGACAAGGCAAACTTTGCCGAAACAATGACGGAAGGTTGTGTAAAGCAACCGCTGTCGTTTTACCTTCTGAGTAAGTGTACTGAGAGCTAAGTAGAAGAACGTAGAGCTTCAGTATGAAATTGATGTGAAGCCAACTTTTACATCGTTTTCAAATGAAAAGAAGGTGATAGGTATATACGATTTAGGCAGTTTCAGGGACCTGTTGCCTTGTTTAGGGATAAAATAATCAGCTCGACCCACTTCTGAAGGAGTGCCAAGGAAATTCCATTACCTTCCGTGAGAGTATTAACCTTTCCTTCGATCCAAGATGTTCCCAAAATAGCTTCGAGAATATCGTTCCGATATCATCCTATGATTGTATGGAGATTAGCCGTCTGGAGAAATTACCCTGGAAAGTGCGCGCTGAGCAATTCAATCATATCAATCACATCAATAACATCAAAATACTGGTTAAACTATTATTCGCTCCCTTTTTTTATTTATTAAGTACGAAGCCCTAATACATCATTGAACAATCCGATCCAAAGGAGGGGGCCCAGGACGGAACCATGCGGAACACCGCATGTTGCCCCGAACATCTTTGGACCATCTTCGAAATCACAATGAAGCGACCTACACTAGAGATATTTGGCCACTATTCGCACTAGGTAATTTGGTGTGCCTAGCTTGATCAACGCCTCAACTATTTTGCTCCACCTCGCTTAGTTGAAAGCAATTTTTAGGTCGAGGGTTATCAGTGCGCAGCAGTGGTTATTCTCTATGGCGGCTTTTGCTATGCCCACCACCATGTTGACTGCACCAGTCCTGACCTTGCCTTTCTGAAGCCGAATTGTTTGTCTGACAGGTCACCTACCCTTCCGACGCTAGGGAGTATCCTAGTACAGATACAGGCTCGAAAAGTTTGCCTAAGCAGTTAAGGAGGCACATAGTTTTGTAGGACGATGGGTCCTCTAAAAGGATTTTTCGGCATGCTGTGGGGGACAACTACCGACATACTGCCTGAATATATTCTGCCGACCTATTTTGGAATACAAAGTCCCCCAAGAGTATTTTTATATCAAAATTTGAACAGATAGTTCCCTTTCAACTAGTTGGACAAAGTTTTATTTTTTCATGCCCACGGACTCTCCTGTATATACGTGTACTAGCTAGGTGGGTTCAAATTCTTCCATTTGTTGTTTCACAGCTTATAATGAGGTATCATGCTTTTGCTGACCATAAAACCTATCCTGAGTATTTTTTAATTTATGTACGTCAAAGTTTTTAACTTCCTTGTCCATCACATTTCTTGTATGACTTTTATATCAACGATAAATTTAGATGAAGTATCGGCTTACATCGGCTACCTGATGTGTAGGACGAGCAGAAAACGAACACTCTATAAGAAGGTTTTGAAATCGTAAAGCCGATTTTGTTATCTAGGCCATTGTTTCTCAACCTGGGGGTCGCGAACCCTAATGGGGTCACCATTAGATATAAGGGGGTCGCAATCCGTCCAAAAAATAAACAAATTATAATCACGTGTTACATATAACCATGAAATAACAACCGTATAAAATGCAAAAGCCAAAATTTTTTCGGTAAAGATCCATCCACACATATCCGTGACGTGACGGCGACTTCAGTGTAATATCGCGGCATCAGTGAAAAAAAATATCGGCAGGATGTTATTCCATGGAAACAAATTATGAAAGGCATGGCATGCTCCAGGGGATCAAATGGTAGTAACGGCCTCAGAGACCTTTGGTGGTGCCGGTACACCAAAGGGACAAGTCCTGAGAAACGCCATCTGCGACCCATGGTCTTCACGACCTAAGTCCTTCCGATATGCTACCGAATCCTACCTCCACCTCCACGAAGATGTTGACTTTACATCGGGTGTTCCCTGGATGCTCTTGTATATACAAGAGTAACTGACGGAGGAGGGTGAAAGGCGAGTGTTTCGCGCCTCAAAACGAAACAATTACCGGACTGGTCCTCCAGGTTGGGGGTTGGGCGGCAGGCTGACAACCTTCCACCGTAAAAACCCACCCGTCACGAATCCTCAAGGCAGGCCTCGGACAGGACGGACTCAACGGCAACGACCCAGGCAACGAAATATGGAATTTGACATTGGAACTTGGAACGTCAGAACGCTCAACAGGACGGGCGCTCTGCGTTCGCTTTTATTATTATTGGAAAAATACGGCATAGCAATCACCGCTCTACAGGAAACCAAATGGACTCACAGTGGCATAATGGATCTCAAAACCCACACGATACTCTCCAGTGGTTCATCGAATGGAAGAAGAGAGTTCGGAGTTGCCTTCATAGTCGAAAAGAAAATGAAATCACTGATTCTGGACTTCAAGCCAGTAAATAACAGGATATGTACGCTTCGGATTAAAACAAGACTACATAACATTAGTCTCATAAACGTCCATGCGCCCACAGAAGACAAGACGGATGAGGAGAAAGAGGAATTCTACCAGGAGCTAACAAGCGTCATCAGATTAATACCGTCAAACGATATTAAAATGGTGCTTGGAGACATTAACGCCAAAGTAGGAAAAGAAGAGGAATTCCTAGGAGTCATAGGAAAGCACAGCCTACATAACGCTACCAATGACAATGGTAGTAGATTGATCGATCTCGCTAGCTCGAACTCAATGGTAGTAAGTTCAACAATGTTCCCACATAAAAATATTCATAAGATGACGTGGCAGTCACCAGACAGGGTTACATATAATCAAATAGACCACGTCCTAATTGAGAGAAGAGGGGCCACGAGTATACTGGATGTGAAAACTATGAGGGGAGCGTGCTGTGGCTCGGACCACTATCTTGTCAAAGTGAAATTTAGAGCCCGGATAACGACCAAAACTCAAAGAGGGCAAACACAGCTAAGGTACGATATAGACAAGCTGAAACTTGAAGAAAGAAGAGAGGCCTATCAGAATGCTATCGTACAAAACCTGAGAGAAGGAGTAGGAGAAGAGCCTGACATTAACAACAAATGGGAAAAGCTGAAAAACAGCGTAAAGGAGGCAGCTGAAGACGCCCTAGGCTGGGCCCCCAGACAGACTAGAATTGACTGGTTTGATCGGGATTGCAGAGCTGCAATAGAAGAACGAAACCAGAGCCACCGGGAGTACATCGCAAGGCCCACAAGAGCAAGGATGGAAGTCTTTAAGCTAAAAAGAAGAACTGCAGACAAGCTGTGCAGAAAGAAAAAGAGAGAGTATCTAAACAGGAGGATCCTACAGATACAGGAAGACTTCAGCGAAGGTAGAACTAGGCAAGCCTACAAAGGAACACGCCAGATCAGTAATAAGTTTCAGCCAAGAACGGATATTTGCAGAGACATGGATGGGAACCTATTAGCAGACCCGGATAGGATAAAGGAAAGATGGAGACAATATTTTCAAAACTTATTGAATCCAACCCAAAGAATAAACGAAGACTCACAGGCGGAAGCAATGGTATTACCTCAAGATAGTATCCCAATAGAACCACCAACACTGGATGAGGTACGGGAAGCTGTGAAAAGGCAAAAAAGCAGCAAATCCCCAGGCATCGATGGAATCGCAGCTGAGCTACTAAAGGAAGGAGGGCCGCAACTCTTAAGGAAGTTACACGAACTCATATGTAACGTCTGGGAGGAAGAAGTTATACCAGATGACTGGAAGAAAGCGATTATATGTCCAATCTACAAGAAAGGAGATAAATTAAACTGCAAAAACTACAGAGGCATCTCACTCCTCAGCACCAGCTACAAAACCTTCACAATCCTTGTGAAACAAAAACTAGAACCTATAGCGGAAGGCCTTATAGGAGAATATCAAGCTGGTTTTAGGACAAACAGGTCAACATCGGACCAACTGCTGACCTTAAAACAAATTCTGGAGAAAACCTGGGAAAGGAATATAGATATATACCAGATATTTGTCGACTTTCAACAGGCATACGACTCGATAAACAGAGAGAGGCTGTACAGGATCCTATTGGAATTAGGAGTCCCCTCCAAGCTGGTACGACTGATAAAATGCGCAACGAATAGCTCCCTGGCGAAAGTAAGGATTCAAAATGCAATAACAGAAGAGTTCGAAGTGCGACAAGGTCTTAGACAAGGAGATGGACTAGCCCCCATGCTTTTCAACCTGGCCCTAGAATGGGTGATAAGAAAAACATCAGTACGGAGAAATGCGTCCATAGCAACGCAGTCTGTACAATAACTTGGATATGCGGATGACGTGAACATCGTGGGAAGGTCCTTCTTGGCAGCAAAAGAAGTCTATGTCGAATTAAAAGAGGCGGCCAAGGACATAGGGCTGAACATCAATGAAGAAAAAACGAAGGTGATGCAACAATCCAGAGCTGGAAGATTTAGAATGGGAAGAAATATAACTATCGACGAACATAATCTAGAAGTAGTCGATAAAACAGTCTACCTTGGGTCTACAATTACAAAAAGAAACGATGAAAAGGAAGAAGTAACTAGACGAATACTACTGGCTAATAGAGCTTTTTATGCCCAAAAACAAATATTGCACTCAAGATTTGTGCACAGAAAAACGAAACTCTCACTCTACAAAACAGTAATACGACCAGTACTGTGCTATGGCAGCGAGACTTGGACTATGACCCAGGAGATAGAGGAACAAGTCATCAGGTTTGAGAGGAAGGTGCTCAGATGCATAATAGGCCCAACGAGAGAGGATGGGATATGGCGAAGGAGATACAACAACGAGTTGTATGAAATTTTTGACGACCCAGAACTCTCAACGTTTATAAAAATCAACAGACTAAGACTAGCCGGCCACGTAATCAGGATGAATGATAACCGTATCCCAAAACGGCTTATGGTGGCCGAAATTCCAGGAAACAGACCAGTAGGTAGACCCAGGAGAAGATGGATGGACTCTGTGACGGCTGACGCAGAGACAATGCTGAACATTCGGAACTGGAGAACTGCTGCAAGGAACCGTCAGACTTGGAGAAATGCCCTAGAGGAGGCCAAGGCTCGATTTGGGCTGTAGCGCCATTGGATGGATGGATGGATGGCATGCTCCGACACATCCGATGCAGTGTGGGACCGATGTTCTCAGTACCCGTAAAAGCCAGGCGTCCGTAAAAACCGCAAAAAACCATTGTCACCGGACGTGAAACAAATGTTTATCCCGCATGCGAAACAATTTTTTTTTTAAATTCAATGGAAAATTTTATAAGAATTCAACAGAAATTTAGAGAAAGTTAATTTAAAATACACTCAATCCTGTTTCTGTGCAATTTGTTTGTAAGATTTTTTTTATACGGAATAACAAACTACAAGCAAGAAATGTAAAGATTGCTTTTATGTAGCGTTGCTAGAATGCCCAAATTTATTTCATCCTCCTACTACATACATATGTACAAACTAACTCGTGTGGATCAACTTCTCTACTTTTTTTTAGAAAATCACTGAATGCGTTTTGGCTCAATCTAAAATATTCGTAGAATGTAGTTCTACTTCCCGAAGAGCCCACATGAGATGAACCCAATCTATTTTTATTATTTTCCTTTTCGTCGAAAAGCAGCGTTATCGCAGCAAGATATTCTACGGTAAATTCCGTGATGCACTTTAGATCACTGTCCAAATTTTGAAAATTAAAAAGTAATTGAACATTGAACACTGATACGGAAAAGGTGGTGCTGTGTGAATGTCAGTGAAAAATTTATCACGGAAGCCACTGACACGGAGACCATCGGTGTCGTGCTGTCACGAATAAGTGCGGATCGACCTAAATAACTCAATTTTACGATCGATTTGACAGAAAAAGATGAAACCCGATCAAGCATGTTTGTTTTTCTTGACGCCGTCTCCATTAGACTTGGTTTCTTACCGAGAAAATCGATCCAAATGATTGAATTTTTTCTTTTAACCAATAGTGAGGTGTCGATTGATTTTTTTATCTCATCTCTGACTTCTCCTTTGACCCCCTACGACACTAAAAAGTTAGGAAACAATGGTCTAGACGTCGTCCTTTAATCTTCGTTCGGTTCGTTTTACTGGAGTTACCAAATCAACCATACTTAAATGAGACCAGCTGTTCGAACATAATGAGCCTGTTCTCTGAAGTGGTCACTACTTGAAGGTTATCACACTTCTACAAATCCGGAACAGTTACAGCACGTGCAAATTGTCGCAAAATAATGTTAATCCAGCTATTCTACTAACGACAAACCAATTACAGTATTTAACAATATGAAGGGCAATTATTTTAATTTTTCACAGTTTTACTTCTTTAAGGAAATTCGTTTAAGCAGCATACTTTTTTAAGACAAACTTTTGTCGTTTCCTCAAACAAAAATCATTAATGACAACCATTAGAAGTGTCTTAATATTTCAAGTCCCCAATTCTCTATCTAATATAAAAATAAAATTGTATTCTTCACTAAATTTTCCAGCAGCATAAAACGATTTAATTTTACAGCCATTTTGCAACTACTAAATCCCACACTTAACAAAATACATTGAAATTAAAAAATTCTCGCCAGACCAATTTGAATGGTGTTTTTTTGAATCACATCATTTATATTTTGATATTTCCTTATAATTACGTAAAATTTCACGAAAAATGCGTTTTTGTTACTCAATACACAGCGAAATATTCGAAGCAGCATTTTGCCGGACCACTAGCTTTTATGAAGAGCTGCAATTCCAGAAGCGTTAATTGCGTGTAACATACGGAACCTTCTACGCCGTCGCGGCGGCCTCAAGCTCTAAAAACGTCGAATGGACTCGCCAGTATAATTTCCCAATAAAAGGCACTTCCTGGGTTGGATAACAACAATGGCAGAAGACTTTCTCATCTTCCTCGGTTCTTTAGTGTCCTTCCTGGGCATCTTCGTGCTGCTCGAGATGAAAAGACGATCCCAAAAATCCGTCACGGGACTATCTAGTGATCTTCGACATCTCCGGCATCTACACGTGAGTCTGGAGCAAAATGTCGGTGCTTCAGAGACAAATCACGTTCAATGGTTATCCATCCCGTGGTTCTCACGCATTAGCCCCGGTGGTTAGGTGAGCTTTTACAGCCCGTCTGGGGCTCCGAAATGTGCGAAAACCCCACTGGGGTAATTACTCACTGCCAGAAACAATGAGGATCACAAAATTAATGCAGAACCGATTGCAGGCGAGCGTCTTTGTCAATCTTTCCGTGAGTATTGCACATCCCCGGCTAAGATGGGAACTGGCCCGCTGATCCAGTAACCAGCACCCGCGATAGACATCGCCGGATCCACGGCCGCGCTTCTCCTGATGGAGCCCCATCGGGCCGGGGCACCGAAAGAGATGCAGCTCAGAGGTGGTAGGAGATGCCCCGAGCCATTATAAATGAAAGAACCACAGATTTTTTCGAATTTGTTACTACTCTGCGAACGCGTTAACTTGATCCGTTCTTACCTGTCGCGATCACGTTCCCTGCAACGTGCTTTCGGTGCATTCAGAGTTTCGCGAAGCAAATTTTCAATTGCAATAAATTTCGTGCATCTTCATTGCTGGGAAATAAGCAGCCGTGCAAAAGTGTTTTTCTTGTGGCTCGATCCTCTGTGGTTTACGGTGTGAATCTGTGAAAGATCTTCTTTGCTTGGAGAAATATGGCGAAGCTGCAAATGGTTTGCGCCGTTCTGGCGTTTGGATTATTCCTTGCGGACCTGCTTGTCAGCGGTGTAAGTACTTGTAGATCTTTTGGCTAGATGAAGATGATGAGGCAATCGCGGCAATATGATCGTCATTGGATTATATAAGTAGGGCACCGAAACGGAAGTGGAGATGCAGTGAGAACTTTGGCCGTAAATGTGCAATTGCATTCGCTGCATGCAAATATTTTATTGAGGAAATACGTTTTGTGTGTGAATAAGGAAGTGGAAATTTTGTAAAAGGATTTTGGACAGTTTTTTATTGTTGCATTTGTGTGTGTGGTATTTTGCCTTAAGGAATATCAAAATGCTGCAAATTTTGGTCATTTGGTAAAAGTGGATTTAGTGATACTGTATCAAGACTTGGAGCATACGGTAGTTGTCTATTCATTTGTTTAGAAAAGAGCAATGTAAAATTGCGATTGCCTCTAAATAAAAGCGGTCGTCATGGATGCTGTTTTCAATGTATATCAGGTCAATCTTGAATGGTAGATTGGATATGGCTGATAAGTTAATCGTCATTAGTCTTTGACATTATTCGAAACCGCTTCAATAAAACAAATATACCACGGTATATAGAGATCTACATATTCTTGTTTTAAATAAATATTTAACAAAAAACTATCGGTGGAATCAGCTAATCTAAGTCTTGCGTGTAGTGTTATAGGGCCTATTATGGCTCTACCTTAGTATTCATGCCTTTTCATGATTGATCTTATTAAATGATTAATGACTGGAATTAGCCAAAACTAGACTGCTAATAATGGATTAATAACAGTCCACTATTGCCAATAGTGTTCACTATTTATGTCTTTAAGGAATATAGTGTGGTTTCCATATGTTATAATTAAGAGGGCAGCGTCCACAGTAATCAAACCCGCATCAAGTAATCAGAACCAGACATTTTTCGTATACGAACAAACGCAACTTACTTGCCGGTATGTACAACGGTGTAAAAGCCTCTTCAACAATTTTATTTTACAACTCGCGCTTGGGATCGCTTGGAATAATGACATTCGCGCTTGAAAGTAGAGTTAAGCCGAACTTACCCGAGGCAGTACATTTGTCTCTTACATGGTGGCAAATTGTACTGAGACCTCAAGTTTTTGAAATGTCCCGGCTCAAAAATAATGTACTACTTTTATTTGTATGAGCGCTTATCGAAATAAATTCATTCTTGATTTTCGATTTTTAAAATACATGACGAAATAAGCCTACGGGTAGTTGTAAATACATTCGTAGTGGAGAGATATGGGCTTCTTCTTTCTTGCTTCGTTAGGGGCAGTAAAATTCAACATGAAAACTTAAACGAGGCGAGGTAAATTGTAAATACGTAGAGGTACCTTCTTTCTTTACTTCTTTTGGGGCAATAAAATATCCACCCACCAACTTAAAGTGAGGCGAAGTGCAATTGGCATTGACAAATTTAAATATACATTGTGGAGGCATTGATTCCTTACTCTCTTATTTTTGCTCTGAGGCAGTTCCAGTATCTTTCATATTTGGTAATTTAAGCCTCAATTCGGTATACTGGAGGCAACGGAACGGAGAGTTAACGGAATGGAATTTTGCTGATTATACTGACGAGATCGAACATATGCAAAAGTCATAAGTACTTCCTAATTTTTCGGCAATGTTTTGTCAAAATCTGGACTTATGATTAAAATTTGCATATTCGTGCAATTTTTTATTATATCCAACCATCCATCCAATGGCGTAACAGCCCAAACCGAGCCTTGACATCCTCTGGGGCATTTCTCGAAGTTTGGTAGTCCCTTGCAGCATGTCTCCAGTTCCGAACTCTGCGTCATCCGTCACAAGGTCTATCCATCTCATCCTGGGTCTACCTACTGGTCTATTATCCCAAATTTCTGATGTTGCTTCTGATGGTGTTTTAGGATACGATTGTCTTCCATCCTGATTACATGGCCAGCTTGTCTCAGTCTGTTACTTTTTATTAAAGTTGAGAATTCTGGGTCATCAAAAGTTTCATACAAATCGTTATTGGTATCTCTTTCGCCCTATTCCGTCTTCTCTGGATGGGCCTATTATGCTATTATGTATTATTATCTGAGAACTTTTCTCTCAAACCTGTTTACTTGTTTCTCTATGTCCTGGGCCACAGTCCAAATCTCACTGCCTTTTTCTTTTTTTTGTACTGGTCGTATTACTGTTTTGTACAGTGAGAGTTTCGTTTTACTATGCACAAATCTTGTGTGCAGTATTTGTTTATAGGCATAAAGGCTCTATTAGCCATGATGCCTAACATGACAATGGATAAATCTTCACTCATAATGAGTGATGCTGTTCCTTGACATTAAGGATGCTTTTAGTTTCATGTGAAATTGTTCGACAATCCCTTTTGTCTGCCTATTTGCCGGATTAAATGAGTGCAGATTCGAGTTTCGATTCTAACTGCGAGCTTTGATCGTTTAAGATTTCAAAATAAATGCTGAATCGTGAGACCAATTCAGTGACGAATATTTTTGCCACTGTTGAAGCGGAAATGTCTCGATTTTGGAACGCTTCAGGAGCTCTCGTGAATCTGTCGACTATGGTTGAACTATAGGAGTATCCACGAGATGGTTTCACTACGTCGTTATGGATATGTTCAAATCTATTATTTGGAAGCATGAAAGGTTCAAATGGAGATTAGGTATGCTTTGAAACTTTGCACTTTTGGCAACCAAGGTACAATCGACACCACTCATTGAGTATTTATTGACCAATGGCTAGAAGTAATTCTTATACGACGCGACTTGGAACACCAATGGGGGATGAGATAGGCTGTGTCTATATAAGGCCCAGGAATACCTGTACTAGTTTTACGCGAAATTCTTGTAACTTTTTAAGACAGACATGATGACCAAGTTGTGAAAAATACGCAGGAATCGACAACCACCAAATCTAGTTTGTGCGCTAAACAATGGATATACATAATATATATGTACGTCCACGTCGTGAGTTTGAGTTTCTTTCGTCTAAAGCCTAAGCTCAGGAAGCACTCTTTGTATTGCGTTTTTGTGCTACGTCGTACATGATTGATGTGAATTATTTCTCAACCCAGCTACTCTACACCCCTTACTATTGTGTATAGCATGCGCCATGCGTTTTATCGTTTCAAAGCTTACTAATATTTGCATAGCTATTACAAATTCACAATCACAAACTTTCAGGACTATCTGTACGGGGTTGGGAATATGTATGAGGTTCTACATCTAAATATGACTAGGAGAAATTATTTTATACTTTTTAGTTCCTTTTAAAAACGTGGCATATTAAAAAGTTTTTTTTTTTTTTTAACTAAATAATTATT
This sequence comes from Thereva unica, assembly GCA_949987705.1. NCBI lineage: Eukaryota > Metazoa > Arthropoda > Insecta > Diptera > Therevidae > Thereva > Thereva unica. The sequence goes on from OX465282.1 coordinate 125,308,972, forward strand.
TTCTGCTTTTTAGTCTTGGGTTGAAATTTTGCATTAGATGATATTATCTTGATGATATTATGACAGATGCATGCGGAAAATTGGGGAAAAAATGGTAATCTGCCCTCTTGAGACGGACGCCATGGATCTAACTGTATATTGAGAGTATTCCATATTGCATTGTCATCGGTGCTAAAGCTGTGTGCAATTTCAGCATAATCGGATAACCGGAAGTATGTTAAAAATCGATTGCTATATTTGTACCGGACAAACAGACAAAAAAGCGAGCTAATTAATAAAAACGCCCCTACCTAAATACGCCCACGGTGGAGTGTCACGTCTAGAAATTCTGGAATGTCTCTGGAGTCGTCATCAGACTGACTTCCACTTTTAGCTCAGCAGGCCAGGTGTGGATCTTTAGAGTTGGGGATATTTCATTAGAATCAGATCGTCTCGGCTCTTCTGACCTTCATTGACGAGGTCCCCAAACATCAATTCCGGACCGATGAATATAGCGTCGAAGCATTGTTCGGCCAGAACGTCCAATCGTAGATAGACCGAGTTGGGAGTACCGATAATTAGATTCTGTTCTTTAGGTAGAGCTATGACTGTCCCCAGTAGTGATGAGCAAACGCAAGAACAAGACAAGACTAATCTAGTCTTGTTCTTGTCTTGTTCTTGTTCAGTCTGTCTTGTTCTTGTTCTTGCAAGCATAGCTAAGTCTTGTTCTTGTTCTTGTTCTTGCAAACATACCTAAGTCTTGTTCTTGTTCTTGTTCTTGCAAATATACCTAAGGCTTGTTTTTGTTATTACTAAATGTGCAAGATCAAGACAAGGCAAGACAAGGCAAGACAAGGCAAGGCAAGACAAGAAAATTACCAACAATTATTTCTTCCTTTTTTGTGTATCACGGGATTGGTTTTTTCCTGAAGTCGGTTTTTTAAACTTTATTTTATCTTAATATAATATGAGGAATCTTCATTTTTGTATGGATTTAACAGAAGAAGGACTAGTTTCCTAAACACCAGAAATTGAATTAAAGTAACAGACCACCCAATTGGATAAAAAAAGAGTAGGCAGTGTGGAACATCTACCTAAATCTTTTCGGAAAATTTTGCTTCGAAATGCAAAAATATTGATTCTGAATCTCGTTGACATGCAAAGTCATTATGTACTTATGTACAAATGCTTTTGCAATTATCATACTAAATATATACACATATACATGTATCTATAATAATTACTTGAGCATAATAATCAATTTTATGTTTTTTTGTTTTTAATAGAATGAATTTAGGTGGAATTTTTGCAAGAATCTTGCAAGAAATCTTGCTCTGGGTCTTGTTCTTGCACAGTTAGTCTTGTTCTTGTTCTTGCAAGCATAACTAAGTCTTGTTCTTGTTCTTGTTCTTGCAAAATGTGCAAGAACAAGACAAGACTGCAAGAACAAGACCACTTTTGCTCATCACTAGTCCCCAGAGTAGTTACGTAAGTACTTACTTTAGAGTACTTACAGAATTGCTCATCTGTAAGGGGTATGGTCATTCCTACCCCTTACTAGTAAGTGCTCTTTTCAGTAGTACTGTAAGCTGAGAAGTCCCACTGGGGTATTATAAAAATACGAAAACAAATGAGTCATCGGGCAAATTCTCACTTGTTTGGGTCTAATTCTGGACTACACCTTACCAACTGCCTTCTTTTGTAATGGGTTATATAAGGGCTCATCTAACACCAAGAAAATAAGGGGTACCCCCATCGGTAAGGCCTTACTACAATTCCCACTGGGACGGAACAACCTCGGATAGGACAGAAACTTGGGAAACTTAGGACAAAGATATCCAGGAAGAGGAAACAGAGACGGAAAACTAGAGCATTTTTGCCGAAGTTTGCTTAGATGGGGTTTACGAGTCAATTCTTAACTAAGATTTGTTTTTATTTATTATGTACTTATCATTCAATTGATCAAGCCACCCCAGACGCAAAAAGTGTCCGGGTTTAAGCTGTACATTTTGTAAAACCCCGCCCGGGCGGCTCCGGACGCCCTACAAACTAGAAAAAATACGTTAAAACCCGGACGGATGGCAGCCCTACTTTTAGGACTTTATTGCTCTTATAGTTGCGGGACTGATAGATAAAATAAAAAAGGTAAAAATCCCTTGTTTTCGTAGCGAGTTATTTGATTATAACGACGCGACGTCATATCACAAAACATAAATATAATGTCACAATAAAAACATATTGTTTTTCATCCAATAGCTAATAACGTTTGCCATAAAGGGTATTACTGCGTGAAATAACACCAGTACTTTACAAGTAGTATAGTAAGACCAACATTTTTTTTAATTTTTTTATTATGCGCTAAAACTACACACATCACCCCCAAACAAATAGCAATCTTCATCTCATTAAAACTTATTCAAACGAATTTCTGCATCCACCCAACAGAAAATTGTTGTTCCAATTTTTAACCTACTAAAAATTTTCGTAATACCTTTTATAGCGCATGTTCATTGAATAACAAATAAATCATTACTATCTTTCAAATTATTTCAAACAATCCAATTACTAATGTAAAACAGCAACAAAAAAAGGCACAACTTATCAATTAAGATTAAAATTAATTAAACAATGCTGAAAATTAATGAAAGCATGCGTAAAAATTTATGCGCATAAAAATGGCGAGAATAGCAACATATTATGAAAGACCCTAGCTAAAGCGACTAGGCAGAGGCATTAGTTCGATTGTAGTTTTAACGAGATATTTTAGCGCTCTAGTTAGCTGGTCACATTGGCAACGAATGCATCATAAAAATGCATTGACAACATCAAAACAATCGCGTTGATGAAACAAAAGAGGCAATGGCACAGAATTGATGACCTTCGGAGGTTCTTGCTTCGTGTAATTGCAAATTAGATACAGAAACAGTGTGAAATGGAGGGTTTTGAAATTCGTTTTAGACTAGTCGTGTTTAAGAATATTTTTTTAAAGAAAATATTAAAAAACATAATGGTTTTCATATGCTTTTTTTACAGCAAATTGATGGATACATTCCCGGAGATGACTATCCGAATTATGACAGTGTCCCAAAGGGCTTATCATTCTCATGCCAAGGACGACTTCCTGGATACTATGCTGATACAGAAACTCGCTGCCAAGTATAAAATTAAATATCCTCAAATACTATACACAATTTATAACGATATCTCCCAACAGGTATGGCATTGGTGCTTACATTCCGGCCACATCTACTCCTTCCTCTGTCCCAACGGTACAGTCTTCAACCAGGCATATCGCGTCTGCGATTGGTGGACAAACGTAAACTGCCCATCATCCGAACAGCTCTATCAAAATAATGAGGAATTGTATCGTGATGCCGGAGGGAATCTTATTTGATATGAGGCCAACTATCGGAATCAGACCGCAGCCCTTCGAACATCCACAGTAACAACACCGAAAATGATGCCGATAAAAGAAGTGCCAGGGCTGCGCAAACCAACAACCACTCAGATGTACCAAAAGATGTCCAGAACAGGCTTTCGAGGATCCGTCAAATACTCGAGTGCTACTAGCCAGAAACAGGAGCCAACAACCACCACCACATCCAGAAACATGATTACCGATGATTTGACAGATTACAAGAGCAAAATTAAGAACAAGTACAATATTGACTACGATCGCACTTTGGAGGACGAGTACGAAATTATTGAGGCCATCGAGTGATAATAATTATTTCTTTTCATATTTATTGTAAATAAGGATTTTTTGTAAATATTAAGTTTTTTTTATGTAAATATTATTTATGTGATAACGAACGCAATTTGTGGTTTTGAAGAGGTGAGTTTCTTGTGGGTTTCTTGTCACAAAATTTGGGACACTTTTAAGCTTGATTTTGGTGGGTCCAAACTCGGTCTTTGATTTTCAAATGCTTCCAGTAGAGGTTTAAGTTTACGTAGATGTTAAATGAGGTCACCAATGTGGATTCTTAACTGAAGCGATTAAGTCAGTGTAGTGGGGGCTACTGAAGTGGTAAACTGAATAATATGTCGATACAATGTGGCCTTTTAAAAAAATTTAAGCTAAACATTCGCTTGGGCTCAAACTTTATTTCTGTGAGATAATAAACCCTTTGTACTGCTAGTCCGTCATGTCCTTCATGTCATGCTACAATGTCTATAACTAAAATTATTTTGAAGAATATAAGGAGGGTAAAAAAAGTTAACCGAGTGTTCACCTCGATGGAATACAAATCGAATAGGTTCCTATGTTCAAATATATTTGATCAATGGTTGGGAAAAGAAAATGGCATCGTCGGACGAAGTTTACAGCTGCATTGGCCAGGTAACAGCAACATTCGCGTCGGTCAAGTGGTGCATATGGAAACGAACAAATATTACCATCAAAACAAAATAACGCCTTTACCGAACGGTGATTCTTCCGATTCGTTTTTATGGATTGGAAACGTGGACACTGTTCAAGCCGGACGTTCGCCGGCGATACTTGAGGCAGATTCTCGGTGTCTTACTCCACGATCGCCTTCGAAACGAGACAGCTAGTCAAAGATGAGATCAACAGACACCGATCGAAGAAGAAATACAAAACTAACAGCTAACAGATCAAAGCAGGAGAAGAGTTCAGAGACACAGAACTCCATCTGATTAGGAGGACAAGAGATGCATAGCTGGAGATCATCAGCATATAGGTGAAAACTGCAGCGACGGATAACAGAGGGAAGATCATTAATATAGAGGGAGAAAAGCAAGAGACCAAGAACCGAACCCGAACCCTGAGGCACACCTGCAGCAGACACTCTTAGGAAAAAGGATGTAACATTATTATGCCGACCACGTTCATCCGTGTTTGAGAGAAGAGAAGAGAAAAAACGAACAGAAGAAGAGGAAAATTGTAGCATTTGTATAAGTTAATGGAGCAGATGTGCGTGAACCACAGAGTCGAATGCTTTGGAAAATGGCAAGCCAGATTTGAATTTGGAAAGCAAATTATAAGAATCAAGAGTTGAGTAAATATAATTTTTTTAAAGACTTTAGCGAGAAAAGGAATAATACAATTAGTAGGGCAAAAGTGTGGCCATTTACCAAGGGAGGGGAAGAGATTTTAGGAATAGCAGTCACTATGGCTTTTTTTAGAGTAAAGGAACTTGGAAGGTTGTCAGGCAATAATTAAGAATATGCGTGATGGTGTCAACGACTAGAGGGGAAACAATCTTAAGAAAGCGAGGAGAGATCCCATCATAGCCAACGCTGTTGGACGAAATGTAAAGCAATATTCCAAGAACTTCAGGTGAGTCAGTACAATTTAAATTTTAACCATCAGACTATACCGAGTTGGAAGAAAGGTAGTCGGAAGGAGACGACAGTGGGAAATCAATTGAATGGGAAAATGCATTGAGTGAATCTACATCAACATCAAATGAGTTAAGCTCGGTGGTATGAATGCCTAGAGAACGAAGGTTAGATCAAAGTTGCTTAGGGGACAGAGCAGGATCAAGTTTACGGAAGTAAAACTCACGTTTGGCCGGTAATATATCCAAACTGGTTACTTTGGTAAACTTGGGGCTTTCACCCCAAAACCCGGCACCTCCATCCTGGAGCCGGGCATGTATAAAACGAATCTACCCAGAGGAATTTCAGGGAAAGCCCATGATAGCTTATCTTGTATGTTCACTGCAGGAGACTGACATCTTAAGATCATCGCAATCCAGGATATCACCCTTACCATGGCCATTCTCAGCCTCAGTGCAGCGCTCAGGACCGATTACTATACTTTAAAATGAAGCAGTGCCAAGTTAAACAGATTTTTTAGTGCTGCAGTCAGCACTGTAGGAATAGACGTCATACTGGCAAGGCGGGAGGTTTGACAAAAATTGTACATAAGAAGTGACTTGTCGTGGTGTCAAAATCAAGCTATGGCAGAAAGACTTCAAGCCACCCTCTTTCGCAGAGCCTATCCTTCTAAACTCGAGAATGCCAAATACAGTCTAACTATTCACCCTTCCGATTATGCAATCTGGAACAGTTTAATGGTCAGTCACAAGCGTGGTGGGGGGGGAGGCAGCGTGTAGTGTATTTATATATTAAACAAGCACGTGCCGTAACTATCTCTGACTGATGGAAGTGCGATCATAGCCTATTCGTGGTGGTCACGGGAAGCTGTCCTAAAAGCTATGGGATGGGATCGGCACCAGCAAACTAAAATGTAAAGTTATCGTGTCGAGGGCTGCATGCTGCATTGCGGTAGGTAGGTTTTGTCGTTTTAGGCCTTTCGCACACGAGTCAGCTGATCTGAAATCCCAGTTGCATTCGCAACTGTGTCGTGACTTTGCCTGGGTACGCAAGTTAAAATCCACACATGGGTCGACAGAAACAAGACCGATTAGAAACTAGTTTGCAACTGGTCGCGTGCGCAAATTATTTGCCTTGTTGATTTACCTTTCTGTAGAGGTTTCTTGCGTCATTGGCTAATTCTAATATTTTTTACATTTGTGCTTCCCAATACTGCCTTTTTCGCTTTGGATATTCTCTTCTCAGCTCGCCTCTTTTCTCTATACTCCTATGTCTACTTAGCATGACATGGTATGCAATGGTTGTTCTCCATTGTCGCCTGGGCCATTCTTTATCAAACGACTCTATTCTTCGTCCTTGTTGCACGAACCCTAGAACATCTTATACTGCTCCTTTTATTGTTCTAATCATTCAAGCCTCATGAGTGTTTTGAAAGTAAAACCTATTCTCACACCAATACCTTTCACATCTCCTCAGGCTTGGTGCAAAGCTAACATAGGCCTTCCTCGGTATTACATACCGACGTCTTTATGCAAGATTTCCTTATTATGGAACTCGTACTCGTGCCACACGTTGAGCTATTACTATGAGATTCTTCTGGCCCTTGATCACCAAAGCTGGTAATGAGTGGGCCCGATCATGCATTATAGGTTCTAATAATAATATAACCAGCATTTTAGATTTCTTCGGTCAATGATAAAGAGTAGCTTTTATTTATTAACCTTTCATTATTATATTCTGTTATATTTTTAAAAACCAAATTTTGAAAACGGAAATTTACAAAACTACGGACCCAGGATTTCGAGTAATTCATCAAGCTTGAAAAATATTTTTTAAATTTTTTCTGGCTGCGTGCTACACCAGAAACTGCAGGCTTTAGCCCCTATTGTTTTGCGGCGTTAAAATCTAATGGCAAAGCTTTCATTTGAAGTTAACATTAGTTCGAATCAACGCGATCAGAGATCTGTAGCGACATCTCTTGCAAATACTTTTAAATTAAATTGAGCGCAAGATTTCGATGATTAAATCAAATAAACTTCATCTGCTTATTTAATGGAAAAATCCCACGGAACTTACATATTCTGTAGCTGTGACTATTTCACAATCTATAGCCAACGATCACTTCAAGATCGTTAGATAGTTCGGAACCACTCAAAAGTATGCAATTGCATAAATATCGGCAAGCAACACTTGCGGAGAAACTTTACAGTGGGAATCAGCCTATACAAGGTATTCTCTCTGATCACTTTCGATCATTTTTTTCGTTCAGTGACTGATCAACAGAGAGCGAAACAGGTTAAGCTTTCGTTAAGTGCGAGTTGATCTCGAGTGTATATCTCAGGTGCTGTTGTTGTGTGTCTTTAACTTCTTGCTTTTTCACGGATTCGCTGCGGTAAATATCAGGTTAAGTAGTTTTTAAGAGTGGTGTTCCAAAATAATTTTCACCTTAAGGGCCTTGAAGTAGAGACTCTAAACCATTAAACAACCGCGATTTACTTTCAGCATACACCGACGACGTCGTGCAACAAATTCGATCATTCGCACGGCAGTCGGCAGTAATGAGCGAGTTTCCATGACAACTGACACGGTCGTCAGGTGTATTGCAGATAGCTGATACAGACTCCATCATTGCGAAATGGTTGCAAATCGAACTCCAATGCTCCGCAACTCCATGTCGCTTGCCTTCGTACTGCGTGGCTATTAGGCAATTTCGAGTGACTGTCATAAAAGTGTTCTTAAAACAAGGAAAATATATCCGATTACCTGGGAAAACGTCAAGCCCTGTTTTTTCATCGTTAAGTTTGTTTGTGCTGCCGACTTAGCTGCGCCATCTGCACTTGTGTATGTTAGAAGAGAAATCCGAGAATAATTCATGCACGTGCATACAATCCACCGACGACGATGCAAGATCGGGTTTAGCTAGAGAACAGCCGAATGGCAATTCGCAGGCAATTAAGAAGCCCAGCTTAGCTGGATTTGCGGTATTTCTTCTTAGCGGATTAGTAAGCCGCTGGTGTTTACAGCCATTACGGTTTTTCACAAAACCTCGAAGGTGAGTGGCTACTGGCTTCTGGCATGAAATTTTCAATTCAGACTCTTTTCACACAGAGAAATTTTATAATGCCACAACTAATTGTGAACAACGAACCGGGCCTGACCTTATGAACACCTCGCGTTTAATTAATTTAATGACGGTAGTTATTAGTTAGCTGCGAATACATTACTGAAAATTGTTTTAGGAAGTCTTAGTTGTAAAAGAAACTGAAGGTACAGGAAAGGCTCAATGGGTAGGTAAAGTAATGTAAACAAGAACAGCCACCAAAGGTGAAACAAACATTGTTATTAACTTGAATTTTTGTTAGTTTTGGAATTTTATTAATTCGAAGGTGATGTACCTTAGATAAACATTTGTCCAGAAAGTGCTAGCAAATGGGTAGAGAAAATAGACCTTTGTTTATGATTTATGAGTGCGGCCCATTAACGTCAAAATAAGATGTTCGTCTGGTTCGCTAGTAAAGTTGTGAGGCTAAAAAACTGCAGTATGTCCTGAAACAACTGGCGACTTTACAGTCACAAAGCGTTGGAAGTCTTGCATTTGGCTGAAAATCCAATGGAATGGGAAGCAATACCGAACAAGGATATAGTTTTCCTAATAATGCCAGACCATAAATATATACGCCAATAACTTATTTATTCGGCAGGACTATATTCTTCCATTCACTTGAGTTCTTCTTCAGATTACTTAGCACACACACAGAAGCAGTTCACTTCTTCCACAAAAATCAAAAATTACCTTTTTTCGCTGGAGGGACAGACTGTACTGGAAAGATAACAAGCAACTCTAGCAGGAAGGATAGGTCCAAACATAAATAATACAGACACAGTCGAGGGAAAATGGATAAGACTGAAGACTATACTGACAGATGTGGCGAGGGAAAGTGTAGGTTACAAACGCACAGGCAGAGCCAGTGAATGATACGGCAAGGAATACAAAGCAGCTGTAGTGGACACAAATAAAAAAAATATACATAGAGACCGACGAGGAGCAACAAGAAGAGCAGAACAGGCATCTTAAGAGAAGACAGACAGATAGAACATCTTAAGGGAAGAAGTAAACTTTGCACAAAACAAAACACGTAAAGCTTACAAGGAAGAAGCCACTATAGTCAAATGCAGCAGACACGTATCAGAACCCCATCTACAAAATAACGATGACACCAGAGAAACAAATGTACCTCCCCTGGATGAAGTACAAAGTGCCATACGGCCCTTAAAACACAATAAATCCCAGCAGAATTGATTAAATAAGGAAGCGAATCGCTTTAAGCAGCTATACATGAAATACTATGCTGCATATGGAAAAACGAAAAAATGCATGAAGATTGTGAACAAAGCATTATCTGCCCAATACATAAGAAAGGGGACATATTCAACTGTGGAAACTATAGAGGCATTTCTCTTTTAAGCACAGTCTACAAAGTAACAACTAATACAATCAAAGCCAGACGGGAACCTTATGCAGAAACAATAAGAAGAAAAGAGGTTAATAATAAAGAAGATAGTTAAGTTAACAAAAATGACAAAAATGATAGAGTATGGCACTCAGCCTTGTTAGCTAAACTCAAAGCTATTGGAATTGACTCGCTTCTCTATAAGTGGGTTGAGAGTTTCCTTTTCGGCCGTTCAATTAAGGTAGTTTTGGATGGCGTCAAATCTGAATCTCACCCCATCTCTGCGGGGGTCCCCCAGGGGTCAATTTTATCACCGGCCCTATTTCTTATCTTTATAAATGACTTACTTTCAATCCCCTCCAACCCACTTCTCAGCTTCGCTGACGACGGTACTCTACGTTACTCGTACAGCTTCGATACAAGACAGACACATGCCAGATCCTGTCTTGAAGATCGTGAACTAATGTTCAACTCTATTAATAACGACATTGAACTTATTATAGAGTGGGGAAAAAAGAATCGTGTCGAATTCAACCCCTCCAAAACCAAGTACTGTCTTATTTCAAAGAAAAAGATCAACACATCACCATCCTTGACAGTGGATGGCGTGGAAGTAAAGGCCGACCCATCCCTACACATCTTAGGCGTGACATTAGCCAAAGACTTGCGATGGAATGACCATATATTCCAAATCGCCAAACAAGCATCCCAGTGCTTGGGATTTCTTAAGAGGTGCAGGTTCCTCCTCCAGCCATCGGCCCGTGCTGTTATTTATAAATCCTACATTCGGCCTCTTCTCGAATACAACTCCCTCATTTGGGGCGGCGCTCCAATAACAACCTTAGCATGGTTAGATAAGGTCCAAAAAAAGGCCCTTAAGTTAATTAATGACGATACCGCTTGCTCCACCATCGACCCCCTAAGCCACCATAGGAATGTAGCAGCACTGACAAAATTTTATCGCTATTATCATAGTGACTGTTCCTTCGAGTTAAAAGCTCTTTTGCCTCCACGGCAATCTTATACCCGCAACACCAGATTAGCCCACTCGTCCCATTCCCTGCACCTGCAACTACCCTTTTCACGCACTCAACAAGATATGAATTCGTTTGTAAATAGAACAACTCGACTGTGGAATAATCTCTCGCAGTCGGTATTTCCGAGCTCCTACAACATCCAAGAGTTCAAACGCAGGGTTCATCACCACCTTCTTCAATACCCTCCCGTACCTTTATAATCCCTAACCTATTCCCCCCACCCCTCCCCCGTACTAAGCTTACTGCTAGACATTGCACCATGACGTGACAAATGACATGACGGACTAGTAGTACAAAGGGTGACTCCTGAGCTTAGCACTACCACATAAAAAAAAAAAAAAAAAAAAAATTGAAAAAAACAAGGTGTACAGTCAGAATACAATGAAAATTGACGGAATCCTTCCCAGTCAGGCAATCTCTGCCTAGAAGGAGCAATTCACGCAAACGCAGCCCTGTGTAATTCAGTTCACGGTGGAAAGAAGAAGAAGAAATCGCAACAGCACCTGGGGGAAACAGCTTCAAACGGGTATCTAATCTAACTACCTCGGGTCCACAATCAGCAAAGACAACGCTGAGACGATACAGGTGCAAAGACGAATAAACGCCGCAAATAGACCATACTACCAAGTACTAGAAGAAATACTACCAAGTACTGCAAGAAGTACTACCAAGTAGAAGTACTACCAATTAGAAGTACTCCAAGAAGTACTACCACGTATTCCTAGAAGTACCTCAAGAAATATCCAAGAAGTATCCAAGCAGTTTCCAAGAAGTATCCAAGAAGTACCCCAAGAAGTACTCGAAGAGGTATCCAAAGTACTAAGCACCAAGTACTAAGTACGAAGAAGTATCCAGGAAGTACTGCAAGTACCCCAAGAAGTGAGTAGTGGGGTACTTGGAAGTACATACTCCAAAGTACACTGGTGTAGTTACTCTAGGAAAAAGAAACACGGCTATTGTGGACTGTAAGCTAAGGTTTCATAGGATTTGACTGCATAAGGTTTCATAGGATTTGACATGCACTGTTGTGAAATACTACTTCTGGTGAAAACATGAAGTGAAATTTTAATACGGAATTAATACTGTTGAATAATTATTTTAATGTATTTCAGCTATTTGTGTAAAAATTAACCGTTGAAGCTGAAATATTATTGTGTGGGATTTAAGAAAAATAGCAATAATATTGATACTATGGGTCACGAAAGCTTCAGGATCTTCCCAAGAGCTTGGATTTCCCAGCTTAAATTGCGCTCCTTCAACAACAATATATACATATAAGCGTATCGCTCTGATGACATATCTGAGTAAAAAGGAAAGGGACTGAGATATGAATAAGAAGCGCGTTCCTATAATTTTCGCATTCCTTATCAGCGCTTCAGAATCTGTTCAAAAGCGCTTCAATTCCTCGATGGGATGGAATACATTATAAAATCTTTAGATATGTGATTACATATGTGCAAAGAAGCATTCATTCATTTGGCCCGCATCTTTATACCCTACCTGCTGGAGGTATAGAGTACAAAGATATAAGGATTTTAACTTTTAGGCTCCATCGATTGAAGCGATGTTTGCATTCTTCGTTTTGTATAAGGCCCTAGTAGGCAAATCTTACTTCAAATGAAAAGATTCAATATTTGCTTTACGTATTCGGAAAGCTTTTTGAAAAGCTTTAAAGCTGGCTCCACCTGACGATCTGTGCAAGTTCGAGCAAATTGTCGAACTAAACTTTAACATAACCTCAGTTCGCATACAATTTCCACATATTCATCTGAGGATAAACAAACCTCAGCTTTCGAACTGAAGTTGAACGTAAAAGCTCGCTCAAAAGAGAGTAATCAACTGGAAGAATGGAATGTCAATCCAGTGGGCTTTTGCATTTCTCACTTCTGGCCAAAAAGCAGCAACAATTTCAAGCACGAACAGAAAATGAACTGGAATTTAGCCGGTGAAGCCACTTATGTAGATTGAACTGAACATTATTCAACTGCGGTCTATGAATCCGCTAAGCTTTAGTTTAACTCATCTAAAACTTCAGTTTTTGTTGTTGAATTGCTTCTTATTTTATGTTGGGGACCGTGAAAGGTATCATTTAGCATACTCAATATACCGGTTCTGGTTCGATTACAGAAGTTAAGCAGCATTGGACGTAATTAGTACCGATTGGGAGACCGTATTGGTAAAACGGTACTCGCGGTTAGAAATATAAAGTTTTCGATACTGGCGCAATTATTAGCCCAAGTACACATTGGGCATTTTGAAGCACGTGCTTTTAAAATGAGCGTTTTAAGAATCAAAGAGAAGGTGTACAAAAGCAAGTGTGTGTCAGGCCATACTTACATGTCCACGCCGAAATGGGGAATTCTTTATGACGAGGTGTGAAGGATGCAAGGCGTTAGCTCTTTTGAGTGGGCCTTATAGGAGAATCCACAACGGGTCCACAAGGGGCGGTATGGCTAGACTTATAGAGGCCCTATCTATACTCCCTTCCAAAATGCTAGTCGGGCATAACTCTATAGCCAAATAAATTAAAGCTTAACAGACAGCTGCTAAGTTAATTGACCGATTAGCTTTTTACATTTTAACGGTCACCTGGTCGCGTGCTCTCCGCCCAAAATGGTTATGCTCCGTCGTCCCTGACTATTGTAAAACTAAAACCGCCTATACCTTTGAGAGCCTTTTTTATTCCTACTTCTAAGACTTGAAGTGAACAATGGCCAAAAATGTGTTTGTCCATCTAAGTCTGGATTGAGTAGCAAACTAAGGAAGATTGCCAGAGCCATTGCTATGCGGGTCCATCCAATTCATCAGAATAAGGGGGTCCGTACGATTTTCCCATTTTTTCGTTTTTGGGTGGTGTTCCTTTGTAGTAGTGCTGCGTCGTTCGCGAATGATGCGTTCATTCTGAACGGAACAGCGTACTGAGCCAAATGTACTGGTTCACTAAGTAGTACATGTTCTGTTCTTTCGTTCAATGGTACTACACTGGTTCAGTGGTTCTGAACTGTGTTATGGACCATGAACGAAAAGAACCAAATGTACGGGTCTCTAATGAAAAGACGTGAACTGGAATGATTTTAAAAAAGAGCAAATGAATGAATCACAATGCATGCATAAGGGGTGAGATATCTTTCTCAGAGAACTTGTTTTGGTTGTAATTTTGATAATATATTCAAGATGTGAGAGATTTGGAACTTCTCTCTAAGCAAATCTAATTGGAAATAGACATTTTGAAATAGATGAGAATTGAGAAAGTTTTGTGAATAACATTTAAGATTTAGGGAGAGTTCTAATTAGACATATTATACAAATTTCAATATATTATTCGAGAGTAGGAAGATTATATAAAATTTAACGAAAAGGGGAATTTAACGGAAATAGGATTGTTTTAAATTTATTTGAATAAAATATAGGATATCTTAAGGTAAGTTAATTAGTTCAAACTGAAAGTAGGAAATTCATTGATTCTTATCAGAAAAATTGTGTTTAGTATTTTATTGAAATGTATGTGTTTGTTCGTAGTTGTGTTTAAGGGCACTCCATGTTTTGACGTTTTCACCATCGTGAATATGCCTACTTAAGGCCAATGAACCAAATGAACCGAATGAACGGATCTTTCGAATGGTTCTTTTTAGTAAGCGGAATCGAAAGTTCACTGAAAACATTTTGCTCACCACTACTTTGGAGACCTCTCTGACCAAATCTTCCTCAGATGTGCCCTGTGCAGGGATCATCCCACTGGTAAACAGCCAGCCTGATCACTTCTCCAGCAGATCCAGATATCTTGGACAGGCAACGCTCTAACTCAGCTTCTTCTGTATTTTTTACCCTAAGTCTCTCGATTTTGACCAATAAATTACTATAAATTTACATAAACAGATCCAAGAAAACAACTTTGGGATTAGCACTGAAGAAAGTGTTAACATAATTTCATGAAATAAACAACTAAAAAATAATTACAACTACGAAATAAAATACTGGTTCTCGTACATTTATGTTTTCATTTTAGAAAAAGCAAAAAAAATTGCCATACCCTCTCTATATAACTTATTCAAAATAAAACAATTTTCATAATTTTATTATCAACTTCCTTTCGTTAAAAAAAATAACAAAAAACAACTTTTAACAGCACTACAATAATTATATACATATGTTATGCATGCCAGAAGCGTAGCGCCCTTACTTTCATAATATAAATATACAAAACAAGAAAAACACCAGCCACGAGAGACTGCATTTAAAATTACTCCCTATGCGAAGTACAAGTTATTACTTACCTTCCGGAAGCAGCTTTATCCACTCGCGCATATCCGGTTTCTTTTATTTCATTTCTCACCAAAGTAATGCAAAAATCTTTTGTGTTTTTTTTGAGGCTTATGCCCTTGAAGATCTAGAAACTAAAAATAAATTTAAAACTGAAAAATTTTATTCTTAAATTTCAGGTAAACTGAGCACGTTTTGGAGTTTTTTTTTATTTTTTTGAGAAATAAAATAAAAAAAAATAAAATAAAAAAAATGCAGCCACACAGCCACCAATAGAGGATAAATTGACTGAAAAGAAATCCATCTTACATACAATTGCACATAGATATTTCCTTACACAAAAAACCGCGGATTATCTCACCTCAAGCCAGCGAAATATTTAGAAGAAAGAAAAAAATATCAATATACGAAAAAAAAATCGATCTGCAAGGTAACGATACTTTCGACCTTTTAAATTTACCTCAAAATTGATTTTTCAAATTTTTATCAATCAAAAGGCAGGTCATCAGAGAGAAAGACAGAAGACCAAAGAGGCAGAACGTGTTTGGCTGGTGGCTCTTGGCGGACCTGAAAAGACTTGGATTTTGGATTTTATTATTAAAAAAGTTTCTTGTTCGATAAAATTCCACGAAAACATCGATTAACGATCCGGCGCAAGCGCTGCCATCAGCTGCTGTTACGTGGATGTCACATCTGCAAAATAATATCCAACAACAACAACAACAACAACAACAACGAAAAAATTAGATAAAATTGCATAACACTGCACCTCTGGCATAGGCTATGTTTTAAAACGAGAAAAGGAGATCGATATATATATATGTATGTATATATGCGCACTAGACTAACTTAAACTAGAGTAAATCTGTGCAGGTTTGGTGGACTGTGGCAAAGTCGATGGACTGGAGACAGCTTTTCGATCCAGTTATGGAATGGATGAAGAAAATTTTCCAATTTATTTCCGATATCTTCTCGATATATGTTAAATTCCTTATTTTAGCGATCGTTATATATCACCTGGTCGAGTGGTATATGATACGATATGGCATGCTCGAAAACACCACCAGCTCCGGGCTCGAGGTCAAATCAAGTTAAAGCTAGTCTAGTATCAGCCATATATATAAGTATGCAGCGCATGTCCACAAGTCGATATGGTGTATATACCATCAACCAGCCACTATACTGAAGAAACACAAGACACCAGTTTTTAAGAGTAGTGGATTACCTTACGTCACGATAATGTGAAAGTTTTATGTTTTAAAATACCATTGTATATATGTGATTGTATATGTTGAAAAAGTAGTAAGACATCTATAGTAAAAATTGTGCATACTGCTCGATCATTCTGCAATATTTCGTTTTTCATATATCGTTTTCCTTGTCCCTTATATTCCTCCAAAACCACCAAAGTCTTCCAGATCTCTTTACAGCAATAGAGCTGCAGAGGAATATATATATATATATAGTATGGTATCTTTACACGATGATCACCTCTTCACACATTTTTATTATCACCACTTGAAGGAACCTGTCTCAATTCAACTTCTTTCAACTATCTACCAAGTTGGCCACCGATCTGGCAGACAGTGGTATCCGCGACATCACCTAGGTAGGCCAGCGAGGTAAAATCGTAGTCGAGATATACTACTTCTCTTACAGCGGTACAGATTGCCTCGAAACTTGAAACGCTTTAAAAATAAGCTTTCTTAAGCATTTTCATCTTAAGATTAATTTTTTTTATAAGTTAACTTCTTTAGTTTCGAGTGAAAACTTACAGATATTCAATTTTTTTTTTGTATTTTTTGAAAAGTGATCGTGTTGCGTTATTTACATTTTTTTGATATAAATAAATTTAGTTTTCTTCATTGTTTAAATTAAAGTTTAAAAAGTGATCTTGCAATTTAACAAAAAGTTTCAATTAAATTTAAATAAAAAAAAGGAAATCCCTTAAATATCAAAAATTTTCCATCTTTGAATTTTCTTTTTTAAATAAAAAAAAAAATAAAAAATATAAAAAATAAAAGTTGCATGCTGGAGATCAAGTGTTGGTTTGTTCAAGGCACGATCAATTTTCCTTCTTCTTGTGTCTCGCTTGAGTAGTGATCGTGTGCATACTTATCTAGAGTTGTGTTTGTTACAGTTTTCTTACCTGATACTTCAATTATCTCGTATGTAATTGTTAGAAATTTTCTAGCTTCAAAAATAATATACTATATTTTTTATTCGGAGGCTTTCTTAAAAATTTTGAAAAAAAAAAAAAATAAAGAAACAAGATCGATAGCAGTGTTTATAGCAAATTTTTATAGCACACTTACTTTTCAGTGTTGTGTGCTAGTGATAAGATTTACTTTTTTTTATAAAAAATAATTACTTCTTGGATTAACTGGATCAGTTGAAAAGGTAAGTCACTCTAAGAGAGAGAAAAAAATCAACGTATATATCAATGCCGTTTTCTATTAATGGGGGGTCTTAACTCTTAGCACAAAAGTGTTGGAATTACATTGATATACTTATTGCCAATGGTTTACTTTCAAAATCAAGCCATGATCAAACTTTATCTTTTAAAATATTTCCACTGGTTTCTGGGGTGTGGCTAATTGCACAAAATTTATAAGAAAAGAAAAAAAAATTAATAAGAAAATCTTGTATTGGCAATGTTTGTTGAGAAATATGTCTGGGAATTTAATTAATATAAAAGTTTTAGTAACTGGAAATAAAATTCAATTTTCTTAGTAAAATATTGAGAAATAAGACGAGTATTCTTCTGTGTAATCAAGATATGCACATACAGTGGCGTAGGAGCAGGGGGGTTTGGGGACAGAGCCCTCCGAAACGCCGTTTGGGTTAAGAAAATTCAACTTGATCATTTATAATATCATTTTATTATTTTGGTGGTACATTCAGCGCGAAGAAAATACACCAGAATTTACACCTGATAGTTGTTAAAGCAGCGGCGGATCTCGAAGCAATTCTTGGGGGGGAATCAAATTTTACTCAAAATATGGAGATGATGTTATCTGAAATAGTATTCGGTGTACAGTAAAAACCTGACCTCCTAAGAATAAAATAACTCAAAAAAAAAACACTGTAAATTGCAAAACGCTACAAAAATCGTTCTTAGAAGCTACATATCTTCTAAATGGAGTCACCTAAGTTTCCAGAAAATATAAGCCACATAGTCCTACATGTCATAAGCCACATAGTCGTTCGTACCATGGTGCAATGTCAGCAAGCTTAGCTTGAAGATATAAAAAGGATATGATAGGTTAAGGGTAGCCTGGGGAAGCTCTTTGATGTTGTATGAGTTTATTGTTTTTAAGCAGCCGGCTGAGCCACAACAGGCCCACCACAATCGGCGAAACTGGGACGATTTGCTCTGGACCCCAAGCCAAAGGGGTTCCCGAGAATAGAGTGAAACTCAAAAAGTGAAAACCCCACATCCCTGCGTATTAATCTTCTAGGGGCCCCGTAACAACTAGCTTGAAACCCAAAAAGCCAGAACCGCCATATTCCTGCGTTCTAATTGTCAAGCAAAAGAAATCGAAAACTTGAAACACAAGCACTACTCATCATATTTATATAGTAAACACTATTTTTCTTTCTTCCATTACCGCAAAGTCGTCGATGGCATCTATATTTTCTGCCAGCTCTCGTTCTATTGATAATATCATGCATTTTTAATTTTTGCTCACATTTTGCAATCGTCTTTTCGCCTTTCTAAACGCCAGTGTCGACAGCAGTTTTACCGACCGCTCCCCCAACTAAGTACCAACACGTCCAATATGCTGCTTCACCCCCGCTCGAACTAGAACCGGTCTACGCTAGTCTGTTTTATTCGCCCAATACAATTCCTTAAAGTTCCAATCGGAGATTGTTAACAGCGTTCCAAATTTGCTCCTCTTAGTAGCGCTTCGATTTATCTCGCTGGGATAGCTTCTAGGGTGATTCTGGCAAAAGAAAGATGAGTGCTGAGCCCAGAACTAAGCACAAGGGCCTGTCTTCATAATATATGTTCCATTCTAGGCTACACTAAGTAACTTTACGTTCATTCGCGAATAAAGAACCGATCGTTCAGGATCTATATAAGGTTATCCCCTGTTTTGTGTTGGCCGCCATTTTGTGTTTGCTACCATTTACAATTTGGAATGACGCCACACAGCTAATAGTATTCTCCTTGTCATCATACCTTTTGATTTGATACCCATACCGAGTAGCTTGTAAGTAAAAAAGGTATCCGCCATTTACTTTTGGCAGCCATTTGAAATTTGCAATGACGCCACAGCACTAATTGTATTCTATTTGTCATACCCTTTCATTTGATACCCATGAACGGGGTCGAGAAACATAATTCCAAAATACAGCCGCCATCTTGGAGTTTGGCCCCAACGCGTGACGGTACGCATTTTATCAATGGCTATTATTAGGCCTTCCTGTTTCCCATTGTTGCCTTCTGCCATTATGCATTCTACGCATCTTTTGACTAACTTCACTTCTTCTTCACTTCACTTCACTTTAATAAAAATTAGCGGACTAAGACTTGTTGGCCTCGTAATGAGGATGGAGGACACCAAAACGGCTTATCGTATTCAAAATTTCGGGAAATATAGCAGTAGGTAGACCCAAGAGGAAAGCCGAGGCTGAACATTCGAAACTGGAGACATGCTGTAAAGGACTATCGAAGTTGTAGAAATTTCCTAGACGAAGCGAAGGCTAGATTTGGGCTGTGGCGCCATTGGATGGATGAAAGAATAAAGTAGGTTCTCCTGATTAAGACTTCAGTCTTAGCAGCTGAAAAAAGTCCTTTCTGTGAGCAGATTTAATGATCTCCTCTTCCATTGATGTGGGAATGACCATTAATTCTTCCCTAGATTCTTAAATAAAAATTCATGTTTAAGGTAAAAATCTTCATGAGCGGAGGTCTTTCATATCTTTCTTATAGCTTTTAAATATTGGTCTTCTTTCTGTGCTTGTTTAATTAGGTAAGTTAACATATCGACAATTGGTATTGCAATTCTGCATCTACGTGCCTCATTTTAGTACCAAAACGATGTTTAATCTGGTAATTAAATTCTTTTAGAAACATAGCCCATCTAGCCACTCTCAGTGGAACATCTTCTTTTTCATTGTCATGGCAGAAGCATTGCAGTCGGTGACAATCTTAATCCTCCTTCCCAGAACGTAAAGTCTCCGCTTCCTTAGGGAGTGTACTATGGCGAGTATGGGCCTTTTCGTAAAGGCATGCGTATGCTTTGCAACGATGCAACGAGTTCGTAAACGCAGATGATCCAAAGTCATTCGTTCGGAAACGTACAAGATTCAAGTTTGTTGCGCAACAGTCGATGCAACAGCGCAGCCAATTTCGAATGTATGCATACGTATGCGAAGAGAAGTTTGCGCTGCTTTGTTGCCGATGCGTTGTTGCTCAGTTGCTCTGTTGCTTTGACGTTTACGAAAAGGCCCTATTTCTAGCTCGTAAGAGTGAGAGCATTGTTCGGCTGGGCTTACGACTCATGCAATGGAATGGATACAACTGTTGATCGTCATTATTCCGTTGCAAGACAATAGCTCCGAGTTCGTTTCGTTGAATTCGCCGGTTGCGCCTCCGTTTCAAATAATTTCAACACTGGTGCTTTTGTCAATATTTATATTAAGGCTATAAATGCATTTTGCTGTTTGGTTTCTATTTTAAATATGACCTTTTTTGTAGCAATTCGCTGAACGGCTTTGCTTTAACTGCGTAGTCTGCTATAAAACTTCCGAAGTAGGGCGTTAATCTCAGTAACCTTTGTAAAGTTTGGTATATTAAAAAGGAAACTCAATTACTACTTTTGTCCTCTCCTCTGATAGTCTTCGCTCTCGCTAGACATCGCGTGTACTTTCTTATTAAGAGGGGCGCACTGACACCGAATATCTTAGGACGGGCCTGGTGCAAATCACTCTTTTCGTCAATATATATTAGCCCATCGTCCATCGCTGCTTTAATCTTTAATCACACCTTTTCCAAAAATCGCTAACTATCTTAAAATCGGAGCTACCTCAGCTGTGACCAATATTGGTAACAACGAAAGAAGCTTTCCAACTTTAAGTCATTTAAAGGATTGGAAAAGTAGTGCAATTGGAGAACAGCTGTTGAACGGTCTTGCTCTTTAGAGTATTCACAGGGAAATCGACGTAACGGCTAAGAAAATAATCAACAAATTTGCTGAAAAGCGTAGAAACATAGAACTGTGATTTTCCACAAACATTGCTCTGGAACCATTGATCATGTATGTCAATAGTTAATAAATTGAGTTCCTCTAAAACTCTTCTTCTAGTCTTATTCCTATTAAAACATAACTAAAAGTTGAATCAATTTTGAAAGATAATTTTTAAAGTTCAGGACTCGACTTAAAACTATTTAATCCCCCCTCACAAATTTTCCTGCTACGCCACTGTACACATACAAGAATTATATATTCATAGGTTAAACCAACTTCTTTCGATATTTCATGAAGACATTTTAACTCGTTAAGACGACCTGCAGACGACCACAAAGTGTTTCTATGAATTAAAGCTTACTCCTCACCTCATGCACCCGTGCTAACATTTGACATTTACTTTTTCTTAACTTTACTAAATCGTAATACTTTTTATTTATTAAATTAATATTTTTTTTAACTAGAATCCTTATAAAATTATTTAATTAAAATAAAAATACTATCTCCACTTTTGTTTTCTCAATAAATATAAATAAATTCAATCACGCTGTTTGTAAACCGGTCACTGGAGTTCTTTTTTTTTAAATTTTATTTTTATTTATTACTTCTTTACTTTTTAATTTTTATATATCTTTTTCTTGAATAAATTTCTTGGGACTTGTTTGAAACTTTTCCATTTTTTTTTTCATACATCTTCTTTTTTTCTTATTTTATTTATTTTTTTACTTTAAAACATGTTTATAAAATCCGATACTCAGAATTCGCTTAAATAAAGATCAAGGTGAGCGAATCCTCAGTCAGAGACGATGAATTGTGAATTTTTACAATTTTTCTTTCGATTTGTTTCGAAATGAAATTTTTTTTATTAAAAATTTATTTATTTTTACATTTACTTGAAATTAAATTATTAAAAAATATTAATTTTATTTATTAGTAATAAACGAAATTTTAAAGGTGTTACTTTCCAAAAAAAAAATTCAAAAAATTCTCTCACAAAATGTTTGCAAAATTTCAATATTTCATCCCTGAAAGGAAGTAGAACACCTCTAAAATTGCAAATGCTTCCCGGAAAGAATGGGTGTATGCAAATTTTGTTTTAGAAGGTTTCTTTTTGATTAAATTTTTTTTTTTTTTTTGAAACGAGGTAAAAGAACTTTGCATTCTTAATAAGGGGAAATGTGTGTGTTGGCGTAATTATTTCCTCGATTCTGTGGGAAAAATAAATATATATTTTTTTCGCTGTCTTCGCCATTCTTTTGAAAAGTTCATCCAAGGTGAAAATTTTTTAGAAAAAAAAAACAAACAAACAAATTGCTATTATTTTTCTTTTTTAATTACAATTTATTTTATCTTTTTTACACACCTGAAAATAGTTTTTTTATGTCCTATTGTTTTATGGATTGATTAACGATACTGGAAAAGTAATGATTATTTAAGGTTTCATGATGACGTTTCTGTTAAGGTCTTTTTATGACATTCATTAAATGTACGAGATTACTTTTGGTTAATAAACAAACTTCCAGGCCCTTAAATGAAAATTATAATGCCGTAACAGGAAATGGTAAATGGATTTTTCAGATACCTACTATAGTTTTTAACGATCGAGATTTCATAATAATTCCTTCACTACCAGACAAATTTGGAGTGTTTTATTTTTTTTTTTTAATCTCTAGCTGTTTCTGTTTGGCAATTGATCTCAATTCTTCTCAATGCTTCTCAAGGCCCTTAATTCTGTCGTCACAACATCTACGACTGTTCTGAACTGCCGCAGGTCTCTGTGTGAGACTGCCACTCAGTTTGATATAACTCTGTTCCTGGACCCAGGGGGATTAAGAAAGGATGAGCTTGCTAGAGAGGGAACCGAGCTGGGCCGAGATGGACCACAGTAGCAATGTGTCGCGCTCTTCGCAATGAAGGTGCTGACCGGTCATTGTCCCTTTGGCCCGTATGCCGAAAGATTGGGGCTTCCGCACAACGACTTATGCAGAAGTTGTGGTAATGGAGATGAGGAAGAAACTGTCTCCCATCTTCTGTGTACATGTCCGACCCTTGCAAATATAAGAGGGGCCTTCCTGGGCTCCCTTTGATGGATTGAGCGAGCTGCAAAATACTAGGGTTCCTGACCTTTGTCGCGTTATCAAAAGCCCCAAATGGCTTAAAATGGCCTGAACTTAAGTCCAACACTATAATGTCATCACTATAGGCCCAATGATGTGCCTAAGTGGGTTCCCTAGTGGGGGAGTAGCCATTTCAACCTAACCTAACATAATCAATATATTTTTTTATGTGATAGACTAGAGGCTTAGGGAAAGGCCCTTTGTGCTGTATACAATCTATTTTTTTCGTATAGAGTGCAATGTCGAACAGCAGCTCTAATCGGAAGATAGAGGGAACAGAGCGAGAAGCTGAAGGAAGAAAGACCTACCACAACCTAGGCGCGATGTTTGATTCCACCTACTCCATCCATTACCATCACGACTCTGACTGTTCAATTACAGTGAGAGCGGCGGCGTGCGTTAACGTTGACAACCACTGACATATAATAATGGACTGCTCATCAGCAATTATTCCCATACAAACCGATGGCACCAAAAAGGTATAGTCGCTCGCTCATCCATAAGCCCCCAAACTGACAGAAGCACTCAGAAATAAAATCAATTAGAAAAAAATAGACGGGTATAGTGATGTTTATATCTTTTGCTCTTTTCCCCATAAGCCCCCGGATTTTGACATACAGAATGTCAGTTGCTAAAACAGGCGTTAAGAACTTAAATCAGATACACATAAAATTTGCAAATTAATGAAAAAAAGGCATTTTAAAAGGTGAAAAAGTGAAAATAGTGTTTATTAATTTTTTTAAACAAAATATTTGTGTTGTTTTAATGTTTTAAGTACGTATTTAAAAAATGTAAATTTCAAAAGTGATTCCGGTGTTTACATGGAGTGAAAAAAGGTTCGTAGCCTATGGAACAAATTGGTGCCATGAAAAATTTCTCATAAGCAGTCCATTCTATATGTCAGTGTTGACAACCCGATAGATACCGTGTATTATTATGAGAATAGTTTAAATGGCAGCGGCAAACGAGCGTTGCCGCCCGCCGCAACGCGACCGATTTCTATTTTCTATTTTGACAAACGTTGGCTCAGTATGCGAAACAATTAAAACCAAAATTAATAAGATTGGGAAACATTATGATGCAAAAAACACATTGGGAAATATCAAAACGGAAAAATCCACTTTGCGAAACTACAAAAATGATAATCGATGGAAATTCAAATATTTTTTTAAATTATTTTTTGACGTTCTATTATAATTCTGCCGTCGTTAAACGCTGCTACTGCCGTTCCTTTACCGACGCTTCATGCCGTCGACGCACGCTGCCGCTCTCACTCTAATTGAACAGTGACATCGGGTCATCGAGACCAACTCGCCTCCTGAAACGAGTTGAATCTCATCAACCAACCGATGACAGGCGCTTGGTGGAACGGGGAAAGGCTAGGGAAGGCTATCACAGGAGGAATTTGGAATGTAAAAAGGAAAGAAAAAAGAAGGAAAGTTATGTAGGCGGGAAAGTGGAAAAGACGAAGGAACGTGGCGTTGCCGGGATTCGAACCCGGGACCTCTGGGATGATAGTCAGGTGCCTTACTTCTAGACTACCAATGCATTATGCACAGATTTTCTTCATATCATTAATGGACTCATGTCATACACCTCATATGTCTGCTAGCAAGCTTAAGTCGAAGGATAGAGGATAAGACAAATTAAAGGGAGTCTGGGGCTGCATGAGGAGATGGAGACGAACCTTACGTTTGAACTCTTGGAGGCTGTATGAGTTCGGGAACACTGATTGAGTGAGGTTGTTCTACAGTCGAATTTCTAAAATGATTTGTGAATGAAAATAAGGGCTGTAGACAGTGAGAATGAGCCGAAAGGGCTACTCTTGTGAAGGTTATATTGTTGGGTGGAATAATCGTTGCGGTAGATTTTCACCAGAGCCGCTACATTTCTGCGGTAGCCTAATGAATCAATTGTGGAGCAAATGGCGCAGTCGCCAATGAGTTGAAAGGCGGGCGCAGTTTTGCGCCTTGTCCAACCACGATGAGGTGTTAGTCGGAGCCCCTGCCCAGAGATACGAGTTGAACTCGAGGCGTAGCCGAGTGTAGGGTTCGAAGATTATAGTCCTAGCCGACGCGACGCCTGAAAGAAGAAATTGCATCTTTTAAGAAATCTCAAGCATTTTGATGCTTGTTTAACGATTTGGAATATGTCATTACTCCAACGCAAACCTTCGGTTGACACTATGCCTAGGACTTTGTGAGATGATTCTGCCATCGGTTCTAGATTGTCCACTGAAACGAAACACGTTTTATTAGAAAAAACAGTGCTTCGTTTTGCGTTGAATTAGCTACTCTTAAAGCCCCAATACCGGATTCACCAAAACGATGAATGTTTAGGTAGAGGTGCTCAGTTATATACAAGGAGGTCGCCAATAGACATTTTAGATCTAAAGCTGTACTGCTTGTCGTCCAATATTTGGTTGCATTCAAGATATTCCATAAGCCAATAAGTCCCCATGATTTTGGTGAGAATAGAAGTGATTTATGGCCCCATACACGGTCAAATTGGATGTACATCCAGATTTTCATCAAACCCATAAACCCAATGTATTTTGATCGGCCGACCGGCCCACAATCGTTAGTTTGGGTTGTACATCCGCACTTCGATGTACATCCAATTTGACCGTGTGTGGGGGCCTTTATATTGGGCGGTAGTTAGAAGCGTCGCTAGCCATATTTTTTCGGTATGGGCTGAGTATGTTTCCAGGAGTCACGGAAAACCCCGGATAAGTATGAAAGGGGAAAGAATTTGCGCATAGGTTTAGCCAAGGTGAGCCACAATTTTTAAGAGCCACAAGGGGAATATTATGGGCGCCAGTGGAGCCACTCCACGAGTCCCGAAGAAAACTCTGCCCATTCAGTGAAAGCAGCACTCGTCAATAAGGGGTTGCAAGGCAGTATCGGGCAAGGACGAATGAGAATTGAGGCAAACAGAGATGCGAGAAAGGCGGTCGTGGATTTGCTCTCTGTTAGCACTTTCCCATCGTGAATGAAAGACGATGTGGTGAAATTTTTCTTGATGGAGGGTACCAAGCACCAGAAATGTTTGCTGTCAGCAGTGGTGTTAATGAGTTTACCTTTTAATCTGTCATCAAATGATGCTTTGATTTACGTAATAGTGGTTCTGCAAGCGTTTCTCAACCTGATTTACTGATTTACTCGCGTGATTCACTCAGGGAATGCCTATACTCGCTATAGGCGGTTTCTTTGGCTTCGATTGCGTTCATACACTCTTGATTAAACCATCCATACGACCTAGGCCTGATGGATTTGGAAGAACGAGGAATAAATAAACGCATTCCTGACAGTATAATTTTTGTAATGCAGGCAAAGTTGCCATCGCGATTCTGAAGACACAGATCCCAGTCTGTAGCTTGGAAGAAGCGAATAAGCCCCAGTCTGTTGGCTAACGCCCATATATTTTAGTTACTCCACTGATAAAGGCTTTTAGTTACTCCAAAGAAATTTGTTCATAACCAGTTCAAGTTCAAACGTAACCCCTTTCCCTTTCCCCAGGCTTAGTTTTTTTCGATCTGTTAATTAGCCCTGGCTAATTGACACTATTACCAGTGATCTTCGCTTGGCCACTTCACTCGTTTTAAAGTTATTAAGTTATTTGAAAGACAAAAAAACACAATACTGGAATTCATTTTCCCAAGAAACCATCGTGCCAGGACTATAAAAGAATGTCCAGTGATTTACGTTCATATTTTTTGATTGCGTTTTATTGCATTTCTGAATAATCTTCAACAATAAAAGAAATGTCCTCGAATAACACCTTAAATTCGACATTATTCACACCGTCTGATGTTCTTCGAAGCGATCACAGATTTCATATTTGCAATACACCGCAGTTGCTTAAATATTTCGCAAGCGGATCTTAATTTAAAAATAACTGTTGAAAACCATAGTATAAATGACTGTCTGTAAACAATTATTTACCTACGTGATACCTTCTCACCTGTCGTGAATACAAACTGCGACACTAAAACCCGTTGAATTAAGCTGTTAAATTCTCGCGGTGATCAAGAAGAAACCTGTAAAGAATGAAAGGTTTGCAGCGGAGAACAATAATTGAGGATCATTGACTTCAGACGGGCGTTTGATGGCCTTTCAGAAATGACGGTCCGCGCCCAAAACAAAAATGCTAAAAAGACCGCCTACGAAAGGTGAAGAATCCAAAGGCGAATTCTACAGGTCTGATATTTAGCTGTGCTCTGGAATTCCAAGCTCGGATTTGCTTTCGGAATTAATTCAATGGAATTCCTCTCGAACGAAAGAGTTTTCCAGTGTTTCTTAAAAGATTATGTAAAGCCACAACATTTTTGTTTTTTTGGTTTTTATTATTTTGAAAATCATGTAGAAATACCACGGCATGCGTACAATGGCATCCCGGGTGACATTTACCTGATCAAAGTGTTTATGAAATTCATAAATAACAGGTAGAAAACCAGCTGCCATATTCACCAACAAAAGACTAATTAATTACTGTTATTCCAACTAAATTAAAAAAAAGGCAGGTGAAAAAAACCGTGAGCTGGACTTCCAATGCGGAATTATATCAGCTCCAGGTTTTTTCCTACTTTGCATTTTGTCACTCCCCGGGTCCCCAGCACGCTCGAAACTCTCAATACGCGCAGCGATAGTGGTACCAGGTCGGTTCGAAAACCGATCAAACTTTCGTTTTCGTTTTGTACCTTACCTGCACCGCGAGTGTTACCTATCCAGTCAGGTGTGCTGTCGGTGCTGGTTTCGTCAGATGATGAATTCGTAATTAGATCGGCGCAGATTTTGTTGTTATTCAAACCATGAAACCTTGGGTTCATTTTTACTTTCGGATTTTCTTTGCAAAACTTAGCTTAAAGTACACCTCAGTCGTCATGGGCCAATCTTGGAATTAGAAGATTGTTTTTTTCGGGGGCACAGAAATTGATTAAAGATATTTTTTCGGTAAATTTTGTATTGGAAAATTTTTTTTGGACGTCGAAAGTTAGTTAACTTCTGTGAGATCAAGTCCGAGTGCTAGGCTAGTTTTTAGAAGCTAATAAATTTAGCGTGTGCGAGGAGAGGACTTGTCTTCAGTGTGGGAACCACATCGCGATGCAATCTCTTCCTGCTCTACATTTTTGTGATGGTTTTATACGGAACAAATCGTGTTGCTGTGCTACAACTAAAATAGCATAGTTTTCAGTAGCTACATATCCCCAAAAATTTGAACAGTGATAATTTCACAAAACACAAATTACCTAGATGTAACATTTCGACAAAATGGTATGATCGATAAATTCGTTTCATAGATTACGGCAGTTTTTTATGTGGACAAACCTGGCACCTGGCTACCATCCCAGAGGTCCCGGGTTCGAATGCCGGCAGCACCACGGTCCTTCGCCTTTCCCAATTTTCCCAACTACATAACTTGCCTTCTTTCTTCCTAACTCTTTACATTCCTGACTCCTACTGTCATAGCCTTCCCTAGCCTTTCCCCGCTCCCCAAGCGCATGTCATTCGGTTGTTTGATGAGTTGCTACTCGTTTCAGGAGGCATAACACTCCAGCTAGTTGTTTCTTGATGCCCCGATATCAGAGTCGCGATAGCAATGGTTGGGAATAGGTGGAATAAAATATTGCGGCAGGTTGTGGCGGTTCCTACCTTCCAACTAGAGCTGCTGTTCAGCTTTGCACTCTATATGAAAAAACTAAATTTGTCGACAGTACAAAGGAGCTTTCCCTGAGCCTCTAGTCTTTCACATAAAAAAAAAATAAAATAAAATTTAATGTAAAGGTACCTGTAGGAATCACCCTTTATACTACCAGTCTGTCATGTAGATCAGATCATTGTGTAATGTCTACTAGCAAGCCACTCGTCTCACTCCCACCACTTGCAGCCCGTATATTTGCGCACTCGTTTCTAAATAGAACTATACGACTGTGGAACAATCTTTCACAGTCGGTATTTTCGAGCTCCTACAACATCCAAGAGTTAAAATGCAGGGTTCATCGCCACCTTCTTCAACACCCCTTCGAACTCTTATATCCCTTAACCTATTCCGCCCGTACCAAGCTTGCTGCTTGACTTTGCACTATGAGATGAAAACGACATAACGGACTGGTAGTACAAAGGGTGATTGCTGAGCTTAGCACTCGCTGGGCTGGGCTCGTATTGTCATCATCATCATCAGGAGCTGCACAGCCTATTGTTGGCCTTGGCTTCCTACAGCGTTCGTCGATTTTCTGGCCCGACTTTTCCAGTTTCTTATTCCCAGTCTCAAGTCATCCTCGACGTAGTCTATACCTGGTCTCCGTTTTCCTATCGGTACTTTCTCCAACACGGGATAGTATTGTGTTGCGTGAGAAAGGTTGGATAGGCACACTCTCCCTCCAGGGTGAAATTGCTGGGTCTAATATTGGCCCCAAAACTCAAGTGCAAGCCGAACATCGAGCAAAGGGTAAAGAAAGCCTTCATAGTCTATAAACCTGTAAAAAGACCTTCGGAAAGAGATAGGGTTTCAAGCCGAAGATGGTCTTGTGGATGCACGCAGCTGTGGTACGTCCAATTCCCACGTATGCTTCACTGATATGGTGGCCAGCGCTGGGCAAGACCAATAATGTCTTAAAGTTGGGAAGGGTCCAGAAGACGACAAATATGTACACTAGGGAGCACTTGATTACCCTCACATGAAATTTCGATGTAAAACTTGCTGCAGCAAGCCTATCCCTGCGAAATTTTTGTTAAATATTTCTGGTCCGTTATTTCAAAATTCCTAGTAATCAAAATAATTCAAAGAACTAAAAGTAACGGGAAATTCCAATTTTTGAATATTATGTGTTTTGCAAGAGGAGCACTTGATTACCCTCATCAGTTTCTTTCTGTTATTATTAGCATAAAAGTGCAGTGAAACTGAGGAATTTGTATTTAATTAAACTTTTACTTCTTTCAAATAGTGGTTTTAAGTGTTTTGCGTGTCAGTTTGAAAATATGGGTCGCGGGAAAACTCTATCCCAAGAAGAAATAGGCAAAATTCTTGCATTCAAGCAAAACAATTATTCAAACAGGGAAATCGCGAGGAAAATTGGACGAAATTCGTGGACTATTAACAACTTTTTGAAAGACCCCGAAAATTATGGGCCAAATAGAAAAGGCCGCACAGCAACGGCGACAACCGAGCGGGAGAGTAGGTCAATTTTACGTGGTGTCCAACTCCGTGTCAACCGCTCGAATGATAAAGGAAAAAGCCGGAGTTTCAGCGAGTGTTTGGACGGTTCGGAGGGTAATTAAGCAATCCCCAAAGATTCGCCACAAAATACTACAAAAAAAACGCTCTTGCTTGAACGTCATAGGGATGCCAGATTAAGGTTTTGTAGAAATTATCTAAGTTGGAGGAGTGAGCGGGAACACGTGATTTTTTCGGACGAGAAAAAATTTAATCTGGATGGTCCTGACGGGTTTCAACATTATTTCCACGATATGCGAAAATCTGAGCTGTTCCTATCTCGTCAGGACCATCCAGATTAAATTTTTTCTCGTCCGAAAAAATCACGTGTTCCCACTCACTCCTCCAACTTAGATAATTTCTACAAAACCTTAATCTGGCATCCCTATGACGTTCAAGCAAGAGCGTTTTTTTTGTAGTATTTTGTGGCGAATCTTTGGGGATTGCTTAATTACCCTCCGAACCGTCCAAACACTCGCTGAAACTCCGGCTTTTTCCTTTATCATTCGAGCGGTTGACATGGAGTTGGACACTTCACGTAAAATTGACCTACTCTCCCGCTCGGTTGTCGCCGTTGCTGTGCGGCCTTTTCTATTTGGCCCATAATTTTCGGGGTCTTTCAAAAAGTTGTTAATAGTCCACGAATTTCGTCCAATTTTCCTCGCGATTTCCCTGTTTGAATAATTGTTTTGCTTGAATGCAAGAATTTTGCCTATTTCTTCTTGGGATAGAGTTTTCCCGCGACCCATATTTTCAAACTGACACGCAAAACACTTAAAACCACTATTTGAAAGAAGTAAAAGTTTAATTAAATACAAATTCCTCAGTTTCACTGCACTTTTATGCTAATAATAACAGAAAGAAACTGATGAGGGTAATCAAGTGCTCCTCTTGCAAAACACATAATATTCAAAAATTGGAATTTCCCGTTACTTTTAGTTCTTTGAATTATTTTGATTACTAGGAATTTTGAAATAACGGACCAGAAATATTTAACAAAAATTTCGCAGGGATAGGCTTGCTGCAGCAAGTTTTACATCGAAATTTCATGTGAGGGTAATCAAGTGCTCCCTAGTGTATATGGTAAAGTTTCACTTTTTGTTATCGTGCACCTGCTCCCTCCCGATCTTCACAACAAACACCTTTCCTTTACGCCTTTAGACTGAGGGAGTCCGCGGCCTGGACCTCACAACCCTACGGTTATACCACACCACACTGTCAACCTGGGTATTGCACACAGTGTCGGAGGTACGATCATATCTGCCAAGCTGTGACCTTTGGCCCTCCATAACTGGAGTAGCCGGCCAGTTAGCTTTGTGGACTTTTAGGAAATTATTTGGGATCCCAAAATAAAGAGAATTTCTCTGAAAAATCTCCAGTTGTATTTTTTTTAGAGTTTCATGTATAAAGTGACTAGGGGAGCATTCAAGTATTACGTAACGCAATTTGGGGGGAGGGGGGGTCTTGTAAAACGTTACAGTGCCTTACAAGGGCGGGAGGGGGAGTATTTAAACAATGCGTTACGTAACATTTTTTTATTTTAATAAAAAAGCTAGGGAATTAGAATCTTCCAACTCTCTTACCCTTTTCGTTTATGTTTTACGGGGAATCGGAAAATTTATTGCAAGTGATGAAATGCGCGGACGAGTCTTGCTGTTCCCGCTCGAGGAGTGCTTTAAAATCTGTCTTTCCGAATACTTTCTTTCCAAAACCCTCGTGAAAGTAGAGTACGGCCACAGCGACTTGCTGCCAGAAGGGCAAATGAGCTGCTCTTCATTGTGCGTCATAGTGAAGCATTGTCTGAGGATGCCGATTGGCTCGATGAAGACGAAGATGATGCAAGTAGTTTAACAATACCGGAACCTTCTTCGTCTGCTCTCCGAATACCAGTAATGAAAGAGTCTGAGTGGCTGGCAAACCCATGGACAGAGGAGCAGTAATTGCAATTGAATTGTGTTTTTACGTACCTACACTTATTTGATTTATGGCTAAATAATAACATATAACTTAAAAATCTCTTCTTTTGTTTATTACTACTGCAAACGCAATTAATACAATAACAAAAGTATTATACTTTGTTCCACATAATTGTGACTTTAATGGTCACTTAAATGTTACGTAACGTTTAGGGAGGGTGAGGGGGGGGGGGGCGGTACAGAAAAACGTTACGGTGCGTTACATGGGGGGGGAGGGAGGGTCTAAAATCTTCAAAAATTGCGTTATGTAAAAACAAAACCTTTTGAAATAAATGTAAGTGTTTATAAGCGAGAGCAATAAAAACTTTATATTAAAAACTATTGTTGCCGATGAACTAAACGAAGCGTAGTTTTCAGTTTTTTTAAACTATATATTATATGTTGAAGAGTTAGTAAAGCCGAAAATCGTCACATCTTAGCTCCAAATATCAGAGCATTAATTATAGTTTATCCTGAAGATCTTTAAAAAAATACCGTAACTTCTGTTGCATTACTAATTATAAGCTGGCCGTCTCAAGACGAAATGAAAACAAAAACAGAGAGGAAATGTACATTTTTAGGCTGCACAGTGGGTACCCTAACGATATGTGACAATTGGAGAGGCACCTGTCTATGCTCTACTGGGGGTACATTATATTATCAAGGATAAGAGAGGCAGTAGACCGAACGCTTAGAAGACAGCAGGCTATATTCAGAAAGGGCCGCTCCTTCATAGCCCATAATGGAAAATTATCCGACAGTATTGAGGTGAGTCCAGGAGTACGACAAGGATGCCTACTTTCGCTCTAGATAGTAGAACCGGCGGCATAAAATGGGGATTGCTAGACCGCCTTAAGGATCTCGACTACGCGGATGATATCTGTTGGCTGGCCCACAGATATCAGAACGTCAAAAATATGTTAAACAATTTAATCCGACTAAAACCAAAGAAATGCGGATAAATACAAACACCACTGAACGCACAGCGCTGAATAGTCGTGCCGTGGAACTGGTAGATAAATTCTGCCACCTCGGTAGTATTATGACCACTGACATATAGAATGGACTGCTCATGAGGAATTTTTCATGGCACCAATTTGTTCCATAGGCTACAAACCTTTTTCCACTCCATGTAAACACCGGAATCACTTTTGAAATTTACATTTTTTTAAATACGTACTTAAAACATTAAAACAACACAAATATTTTGTTTAAAAAAATTAATAAAACACTTTTTTCACCTTTTAAAATGCCTTTTTTCATTAATTTGCAAATTTTATGTGTATTTGATTTAAGTTCTTAACGCCTGTTTTAGCAACTGACATTCTGTATGTCAAAATCCGGGGGTCTATGGGGAAAAGAGCAAAAGATATAAACATCACTATACCCGTCTATTTTTTTCTAATTGATTTAACCTGATTTTATTTCTGTCAGTCTGATTTTACTTCTGAGTGCTTCTGTCAGTTTGGGGGCTTATGGATGAGCGAGTCGACTATACTCTTTTGGTGCCATCGGTTTGTATGGGAATAATTGCTGATGAGCAGTCCATTATTATATGTCAGTGGTTATGACCGAAAATGGTGAGACAGAAGAAGACGTCAGTTCCAGAATAAGGAAAAGGCGAAGGAAATTGAATTGGATTGTCTCCACCTTGCGACGAAAAAACGAAAATATAGCCAAACATGCCCTTGACTGAAATCTGCAAGGATCCCGTCGAGTCGGAAGACCTAGAACAAAGTGGAAGAGAACCCTATTAGCAGAGGCCGCAATAACTGGGAGATCCTGGTCGGAACTGAGAGCTGTCCCGCAAAACAGAGTTCGCTGGAGGGCAACTGTCTCCGCCCGATGTCCCAGATTAGAGGAGAGGAGATAGAGGGATTAGAGGAGGTTTAGCTGTGCTTCTAATTCCTTCCTCTAAGGCTAAAGTGTGACAGTTATCTGGCAAAGTAGTTTATGTCATCGCCAAGGACTTGTAGAGCTAAAAAAAAAGAAGTATTTAATAGGAAACTTTATTGTTTTTTTTTTCTTGTTCTTTTTTTTTTTAATTTTTTAAATATTTTGGTTAACAGTAATACAAATTTGCAACAATTTCCTTAATACACTTTAATTATTTCCACCAGCTTTCGAAACAAAACATTTTAACAAAACCACACAAAAGCTGCAGGAAATATTCCTTAAAAATCAAAATATCAAATGCGAATTAAAACCAGTCCAGATATATTGGATATTGTTTACTTGAATGACTTGAATGACATCATTTTGCACAAAACTAAATCCTAAATCACCTAAATATTTTATGAGATTTCCGGAATAATTTATGTAAATTTTGAGTGAAAGGAAAACTTAATATTATGTAGGTATGGTTAGAATAGACTAGACTGCGATTGATACAACTAAGAAAGAATCTTGTGACAATACACTTTTTTTAATGGCTTCCTGTTGAGATCCGTATTGTGTCAAATATTGATTATATATTATTATGTTTTATATTTTATATAGAGTAGTTTCGGGTATTATGGCCTAGCCGGCCAATATGGCACATTTAATTATTTCTCCGACAATGCCTATGTTGTAAATTATGGGCTCACGAAGAATGTTCAGGAGTAGAAACTGACTTTTTTTCTGCGAATTTTGTTCTGCAAAATAACGAAAAGTTTATTTATTTATGGTGTGCAATATGGCTCACTTCATTGTAGGGCATTATGCCCTAGGCCATAATGGCCTACCATCTTTAAATTCTAAAAATTATTCAAGATTAAGAAAAAGTTTTATTTATGTTATGTTTTGAAGTTAATTATGTTAAATTTTTAGTTGTTGATTACTATTCGGTTCGAAGACTGAATTAACCAATAAAGACCGTTTGAACTTATAAATTTCGTGTTTTTTTGCCAAAAAGGCTTATGGTGTGCCATATTACCCGAACTTACTCTAATAATTGATGAATTTATAAGACAATTGATCTTTTAAACAATAAATGAGCCGTTTATTTTGAAAGTGGGGCAAAACCACTTTTTGTTATTTCGAGCTAAGCATTTGCACTTCAATAAAATTAAAAATATTGGTAGCCCCTCCAACAAAACGCAAAAAAATAAACAAAAATATAAAATTTCGAAAAATTATCATATCAAAACGAGCCTTGTGGAGAGAAATTTCTCAATGAGACCTCGCTAAAAAGTACTCGATTCCCTGAGAATCGATGAGTACTTTTTGACATTTCTGTGAAATGCTTTAGTTTAATGCTTGGTTATTTCTGTCATTTGTATTATTCGATATCGATGTCAATTCATGTTTTAATGTGTCAATTACAGTATGCAAAATCCGTATTCGTACACCCTCCACAATTGAAGGAAGCTCTGAGGAAGGAGTGGAGTCAAATCTCACCAACTCTGACAAAAAAACTTGTGGAATCGATGCCTACAAGATTAAAGGCCATTTTAAAACAAAAAGGATATCCCACAAAATATTAGAACCAACAAAGAAATCTTTTATTTTAATATTTTATGTGTACGAATACGAATTTTGCTTATGTTTTTAAGATATATTAAGTTTTTTTTTATTAATTTATGAAAAATAAGAGTATACATATATCGTTTTATTTCTTTAAATTTTCGTGTTTTTCTTGTAATTAATAAGTTTATACGTGAAATTTACCATTACTTTTACAGCAATAGGCGCATTTGCCTTAAAAAGGAGGGTGTACGAATACGGATTTTGCATACTGTATATGTTATGTTTGTTTTTAATTATGAACGTAATGGTCATAAAAATAATAATTAAAAGAAAAAAGGAAGCTACATATTTGGAGAGCAATTTGGAGTGTAATTTGTTATGTATTTCTTAGCAATGTTGTGCAAATATGTTTGAATATGTTTTGCACTCGCTATTCCTTTGAAAATGTGTGAATTTTTCCTATTTCCTTTTAACCCTTACCCTTGTGGACCAAACAGATCTTTTTTTCGTTGGCGGTCCTGCATGACTCATTTTAATTTCAGCGAAAAACTTAAAATTATGTCAACAAATAATATCCAAAATAAATATCATCATGACTGTTGACAACAAATTTTGGTAGATTGTTGAAAACTTTCATTGATAGGTGGCTCTCATGCCAGTTAATTATCGTGGTTAAACGAGTTAACCATTGAAATTTTGCTTGGTTTGTGATTTTTGCTTGGTTTGAATATGTACGGCAAACCACGTACAAACCATCAAAATTATTGTGGTTAACGCTTGAAACCATCTCAATAGTAGTAACCAAGTCGGTGTGTACATGCTATAAATCCCATACCCAAAGTGGTATCGCAAATTGGAGCTTTTACTGGACATTTACATCCCAAACGCAAAGTGGAAGTTTTCGTGCAACAGAGAGAATAGCATACAAATTTCTGTGCGATAAAGCAGCTCCAGAGCTGCGTTTCCACTTTTCGTTTAGGATGCAAAGTTTCCTTCCTTCTTTGTTGCAAGCTGACGCAAATTTCATTCAAAATCAAGAGCTGATTCGCAGTATCATGTCAAAGAAATGTCGTGGTTGCCATGATGACAGACAACAGGATAGGCACAAACTTAGAATAGAAAACTATAGAAAAGGCCTTCGCCGGATAGCGTTGTGAACTTCTTGTTGTGTGAGTGCCCATGGCTTGGTAACCGTTTGTTCACTACAAGCAGAAAAAGCGAGTGTAACAGAGGATGGGCAAAGAGAGTCAAAATTATCAGTTATCTAAAATAAAATCTTGCCAACAATAATGAACTTTTTATACCTCATCATTCCGAATTTTAATCAGCAGATCACATGTTGGGTAGTATTTCATCGCTTGGTCCAGGACTGTTCTCTACAGCGTCAGGATTTGATCCGTCTATTTCAAAGGATGGTGAAAGGTCAAATTCTTGTGATAGAAGCGGCGGTATTTCATTGTTAGCTACGTCGTGTTCTACCACTCTTGCAAAAACCAGCCTGAATGTTCGCTTGTGTTACAGAGTCTATCCAAATCCTCCTGGATCTACCTACTGTCCTACTTCCAGAAATTTCTTATGTCATAAGCCGCTCCGGAATACTATTGTCCTCCATCCTGATTACTTGACCAGGTAGTCTTAGCCGGTTCATTTTTATTAAAGTTGAAAATTGTGGGTCGTCAAAAAATACATATAATTCGTTGTTGTATTTCATTCGCCATATTCCATCCTCTCTGGTTAGGCCTATTATGCATCTGAGAACTTTTCTCTCAAACATGTTGACTCGTTCCTCTATGTCCTGCGTAATAGTCCAAGTCTCGCTGCGATAGCACAGTACGTGTAGACAAATCTTGAGTATGCAGCATTTGTTTTGGCATAAAAGGCTCTATTGCCAGTAGTATTGTCTGGTTATTTCTTCATTTTCTTCGTTTCTTTTTGTAATTGTAGACTCAAAGTAGACCGTTTTTTCGACTACTTCTAGTTCGTCGTTTTGTTCGTCGATAGTTATATTGCTTCCCATTCTAAATCTTCCTGCTCTGGATTGTTGCATCACCTTCGTTTTTTCTTCGTTTATCTTCTGGCCTATGTCTTTTACCGCCTCTTTTAATTCGACATAAGTTTCCTTTGTTGCCCAAAAGGACCTTCCAACCGATGTTCACTGATATACATCTCTGGACTGACGTGTTACTTATCACCCATTCTAGGGCGAGGTAGAAGAGCATTGGTGCCAGCCCATCCCCATGTTTTGTAGCTGATGCTGAGGAGTGAAATGCCTCTATAGCTTTTACATATTAACTTATCTCCTTTCTTGTACATATTTAGGGCATATAATCGCTTTCTTCTAGTATTATGGTACAACTTCTTTCTCTCAGATGCAGTTCGTGTATGGTTCGTAATAGTTGTGGTCCTTCTTCCTTTAGCAGCTCAGCTACAACTCCATCGGCGATGGTGACTTGTTGTTTTTTTGCCTTTTTACATCGTCACGTAGGCTGGTGGTTTTATTGAGATACTAGCATAAAACCCGCGTGCCTTGCAACGCCTTTAAAAACTGTTATTATGTGCAATGTTTTCCTTAAAAAAAACCAACAAAAAAGTCAGCTGTTATTATCCCTAAAAAGGGTTTATTATAATGCATTTTTTTAATAAATATGGTAAACAAATTGCTGCGAATATCACCTCTGCTCAACAAATCGCTTCTTAGTGGATGTTTACGCCATTATAGGGATGCACTGTCAAAATTTCAGCCCTATAGCTCCAGCGGTTTGGGTAAACCCCATTTCACTCCCTTAGGGGATGAATTTCGAAAAATCGCTTTTTAGTAGATGTCCACGCCATTATAGGAATGCACTGTCAAAATTTCAGCCCTATAGCTCCAGCGGTTTGGGTAAACCCCATTTCACCCCCTTAGGGGATGAATTTCGAAAAATCGCTTCTTAGTGGATGTTCACGCCATTATAGGGATGCACTGTCAAAATTTCAGCCCTATAGCTCCAGCGGTTTGGGTAAACCCCATTTCACCCCCTTAGGGGATGAATTTCGAAAAATCGCTTCTTAGTGTATGTTCACGCCGTTATAGGGATGCACTGTCAAAATTTCAGCCCTATAGCTCCAGCGGTTTGGGTAAACCCCATTTCACCCCCTTAGGGGATGAATTTCGAAAAATCACTTCTTAGTGGATGTTCACGCCATTATATTGATGCACTGTCAAAATTTCAGCGCTATAGCTCCAACGGTTTGGATAAACCCCATTTTACCCCTTTAGGGGATGAATTTCGAAATATCGCTTTATAGTGGATGTCCACTCCATTATAGGGATGCACTGTCCAAATTTCAGCCCTATAGGTTTAGCAGTTTGTAAAAACCCTATTTCACACCCTTAGGGGATGAATTTCGAAAAATCGCTCTTTAGTGGATGTAAACGTCATTATAGGGATGCACTGTCAAAATTTCAGCCCTATAGCCTTAGCGTTTTGTAAAAACCCCATTTCACACCCTTAGGGGATGAATTTCGAAAAATCGCTCTTTAGTGGATGTCCACGTCATTATAGGGATGCACTGTTAAAATTTCAACCCTATAGCTCCAGCGGTTTGGATAAACCCTATTTCACCCCCTTAAGGGATGAATTTCGAAAAATCGCTTTATAGTGGATGTCCACTCCATTATAGGGATGCACTGTCCAAATTTCAGCCCTATAGCTTTAGCGGTTTGTAAAAACCCTATTTCACACCCTTAGGGGATGAATTTCGAAAAATCGCTCTTAAGTGGATGTAAACGTCATTATAGGGATGCACTGTCAAAATTTCAGCCCTATAGCTTTAGCGGTTTGTAAAAACCCCATTTCACACCCTTAGGGGGTGAATTTCGAAAAATCGCTCTTTAGTGGATGTGCACGTCATTATAGGGATGCACTGTTAAAATTTCAACCCTATAGCTCAAGCGGTTTGGATAAACCCTATTTCACCCCCTTAAGGGATGAATTTCGAAAAATCGCTTTATAGTGGATGTCCACTCCATTATAGGGATGCACTGTCCAATTTTCAGCCCTATAGCTTTAGCGGTTTGTAAAAACCCCATTTCACACACTTAGGGGATGAATTTCGAAAAATCGCTCTTTAGTGGATGTCCACGTCATTAAAGGGATCCACTGTTAAAATTTTAACCCTATAGCTCCAGCGGTTTGGATAAACCCCATTTCACCCCCTTAAGGGATGAATTTCGAAAAATCGCTTTATAGTGGATGTCCACTCCATTATAGGGATGCACTGTCCAATTTTCAGCCCTATAGCTTTAGCGGTTTGTAAAAATCCCATTTCACACCCTTAGGGGATGAATTTCGAAAATATCTCTCTTTAGTGGATGTCCACGTCATTAAAGGGATCCACTGTTGAAATTTCAACCCTATAGCTCCAGCGGTTTGGATATACCCCATTTCACCCCCTTAAGGGATGAATTTCGAAAAATCGCTTTATAGTGGATGTCCACACCATTATAGGGATGCACTGTCAAAATTTCAGCCCTATAACTTTAGCCGTTTGGATAAAAGCCATTTCAACCCCTTAGGGGATGAATTTCGAAAAATCGCTTTTTAGTGGATGTAAACGTCATTATATGGATGCACTGTCAAAATTTCTGCCCTATAGCTCCAGCGGTTTGGGTAAACCCCATTTCACCACCTTAGGGGATGAATTTCGAAAAATCGCTTCTTATCGGATGTCCACGCCATTATAGGGATGCACTGTCAAAATTTCAGCCCTATAGCCCCAACGGTTTGGATAAACCCCATTTCACCCCCTTAGGGGATGAATTTCGAAAAATCGCTTTATAGTGGATGTCCACGCCATTATAGGGATGCACAGTCAAAATTTCAGCCCTTTAGCTCCAGCGGTTTAGATTGTGCGTTGTCTGTT
Organism: Thereva unica; assembly: GCA_949987705.1. Taxonomy (NCBI): domain Eukaryota; kingdom Metazoa; phylum Arthropoda; class Insecta; order Diptera; family Therevidae; genus Thereva; species Thereva unica. The sequence continues at coordinate 125,349,836 of OX465282.1, forward strand.
AGTCAGTTACTTTTATACAATAGAAAAAAAAGTAAAGATAAAAAATCTCCTTACAACTTATTGAACCCCATTTCACCCCCTTCAACCCTTTTTTTCTCCATAAAAAGTAGCCTATGTCCGTCTCCAAGGTCTAAACTATGTCTGTAGCAAATTTCATCAAAATCGGTTTAGTGGTTTAGGCGTGAAAGCGTAACAGACAGACAGACAGACAGACAGACAGACAGAGTTACTTTCGCATTTATAATATTAGTAAGGATTATCTTGAGAAGTTACAAATGCCTCTGTCTGTGGATCCTCGTTCAGTATGAGAGGTTTCCATCTGTCTTTGCAGATGCCCGTTCTTGACTGAAAGTTATTGGGGCTGGCTAGTTCCTTTTTGCGCTTGCTTAAGTCTTCCTTCATTGTCTCCCCCTATATCTGTAAGATATTCTCGCTTCTTCTTTCTGCAAAGCTTATCTGCGATTTTTCTTTGTTGCTTGAAGACTTCTATCCTTGCTCTTGTTGGCCTTGCGATGTTTTCCGGGGCTCTGGTTTCTAATAATTAGCTAATTTTTGCTGTATGGATAATTTCAATGTAAGATTAATTTGCACCACTTTCAAAATAAATGGCTCAAATCTAGAGGTGAAAAATGGTTATTTTATTGACCAAGAGTTGTGTATGCTAAAAGAAATTCATAACTTAATTTAAAAATAAAATAGTCAGGTGTGAAAAATTGCTAAATTGGTTTATGTGACAGATTAACTTTACTCTATTAGATTTTAATGCTTACCATCTCGGTAATAAATCCATGTATAGATATTTAAATTTATAGCGCATAATTTTTATAATACCATAAAGCATACCTACATACTAAGTCAATAAATCTCTTTCGTCCAGTAGGAAAATTTATTGATATAATCGCATTTATTTCCACAATGAAAACTTTTATTTCAACAATGATTGATGATACATAAATCATTGACACGCTTTTTTCAAAGAGATATTAGGTTGCGATCAGGAAATCCAAACAAATTTTCACAAAATATAAATAAATTTTGGGAGAAGAAGCTCAAGAAAAAGAATTCACAATGTTTTTGCATTTGAAAGAAGGAGAAAAAAACTAGATAAATAATGTAATAAAAATATTGCAAAAAATCAAGGTTATTTATGTAATATCCATAAGGCTAACAAAATTAACCTTTGCCAGTGAGCAGTGATAGCTGATATTTTTTGGCAAACATGAAATGTAGGGCACACCTTAAAAAAATTTTCCACGTAAAGCGCGCCACCCCGAGACTGCATCACTGAGACCAAGCCGCATGCGCCCAAGAGATTCGAAATTTTTTGGCGCGCCACACAAAACCGATTAAGCGCCTAAGTCTAAGACGATAGCTTTTACCGCCGCATTCACGTCTCTCAGGTATTCGCCCCACGGACCGGTATTACGATGAGCATAGCTAATGATCGATTTCTTGTATTTTCTATATTGAAAATTGATTTTTTTTTTCATGATGCCATCATGGAGAAAAATACTTTGTAAAACCAAAAATAGAAGAAATAAATAAATAACGATTAAAGCGATTTCACCATTCAAGAGAGCCTACAAAGTTTATGATCCACAAACGATCATCTCTGGCATTTACCTGTGCCCGCGCCTACAAGTAGCGAATCGATCAATTAAGATTTCCGTAAATCAAGCAGCGATCATGTTACGGTGAAAAATTCAACTATTCAGGTAAACGAGGTCGGACCGTTTTTTTTCTCTGCTACTATCTAGAAGAAAAAAGAAGATCGATATTTTCGGATTAAGTTTTATGAATTCGCAGAAAACAAGACTTTCGATCTTTCGATTAGTTACTGACACTTGGAGATCTACCTGGCTGCGATCCTTTGACATTTCGAAAGTAGATTATGAATAAAATATTTTTAGAACTTTACCTTAAAACTTTTATTATTACCTATGAATTTTTTTTTACCATTTAGAACTGGTTTAGAATATTTTCGAACTATTTTTTTATGGTTTTCTTTAGCGTATTTTCATTGAAACTTATTTAATAAATCACGGCCAAATGGAGTGATTGTTACGTAAGATTTTTGTTTTAAAAGTGAAACTAGGTAATATGAATTGATTGATTTTAATGTATTTATTAAATTCTAGTTTATCAACAGTTATGTTTTATACTAGAAATAGATGATGGTGTATTTTTAAAAAATGTTGTTAGTGACTCATAGTTTCCAACCGAGGATTAACTTGCATAAATTTTATTGGTACAAGTTTTTGTTAGTTACCTGGTTGATTGGGTATAACGAGCATATTCGGACTTGGTTAAGAGGAATGCTCTATGAAGTTCATAATCGCGAAGTAGAGTGATTGGGTTGAACCAAGGCTGTAAGGGCGAAACCAAGTGTGGATAATCTATGCAAGCATCTAATCGAGGTTGGTAGGAGACTGATGAGAAACAAAACAGTTGTGTTAAAGACGTTCTGCTCAATTGCTCGCTCTATCGGAATAAATTAAAAGAACATGATCGTTGCACGAATCAAAAATCCAAGCCTAATTCTATGAAGTTGCTTGAAAGATGACCGAGCCATTGGCAAATTAAAAGCGTAGCGTCCTCACAGTCTCCTAAAAATCTGGAAGATGGTCATGCAAGTTTCTAGTTCACTGGAGAATAGGGACATCAACCTAACCAGATTGCCTCGGCAGAATGATTATGTAACTAATACTTCCAAGTGGAGGGTGTGGTGATTGACCGCACCATTTTTAAGGACCGCAATAGAAATGAATAAGAGTTGCGAGTGGGAGTTGGAAAATACAGAACAATTTGCTGAGTCCGTCAAGGATCTGTTCTAAGGTTCTACCTGTGTTTGCGAGAAATGGTCGTTATTGGGTTCGCTGATCATACTGCGGTCGTTGTAGTATATAAGATCGAAATATTCACGTACGAAGCGATCTAAAAGATAAAACGCTGTTCTAATACTAGCTGAGCACAAAACGGAAGTAGTGCTAATAAGCATGTAGGGACATCGTCCTACAACTTCCCAATTACTTGACTGCAAAAGACTTTGTACAAAATAGTCGACTTGCATCAAGTAACTTTGAAAAAACAATAATAAATTTTTCACAGTCTTGACGTTTTCCAAATAACATAGCCAACTTGCATCAAGTATTGAACAAATCAATTAATTCAGTAATTAATTGTCAGTTTCAGTAAAACCAAAAAAACAATAAACTGAGAAAATTGCGTCATCAAGTTTTTTAATTAAAAATATAATTTTTGTAAAAGAATCGATAAATAATATATGGATTAATAAATAAAGTTTCCTTATAAGTAATAATACAACTGGTGTAAATAAATAAAGTTGCATTATATGGATTATTGGTGGATATTATTATTTTCAAAAATAAAACTCCTATTGGGAAGAGGTGCAATAAGCAAGCGGGAAAAAAAGGTGACCAAAGCGATGGAAGTACATAGTTGGCCCGCTCTTAAACTTCGGGTTGCACGCGCTCTTATCACGAAACTGCTTGGTTTGCTCTTATTGTATGAAGCGCCTGTGTGAGCAGCTGATAGAATAAAGAGTAGAGGACCAAGATGACTGCCTTGAGGGACACAGGATAACGCTTCTATGGTTGCAGATTTGGATTTACGAAAGAACTTGGTAGGTTCTGTCAGCTAAGTAAGACTGGCACCATATTAGAAGGGCTTGTGGAAAGCCTAACATTCATAGCTTCAGATATGTAATGGAGTGGAAGAGCTTGTCAAATGCCTTACTAAAATCAGTGAAAACACAATCAGCTTGATAGCCGGAACCGAAGCCCTCGACAGCATGAGAAGTAAACTCGAGTAGATTGGTAGTGGTGAAACGAGCTGCAAGAAAAACCATGTTGATTGGTTGAGATGAGTTTTTTGCAGATAGGCGCCGTTGCAGAATAATGATTGATTCTAAAAGTTTCGGTATGACAGACAGCTTCGCAACTGTTCTATAATTCGATATTTTATTCTTGCTCCCGCTTTTATGAATAGTGATTATGTACGAATTTTTCCAGAGAGTAGTTCAATCGAAATTGAACTCTTTAGCCAATTCTAGGAGCTGGGCATGGAAGTTATAGGGCATGAATTCACCGCCTCATGTTGGACGTTTCAACGCACTATATATAGGACGCGAAGCATATTCACTTTAAATGGATGGGGATTTGAGGAACGGCACTGGAAACAGTCCCCGAGGTGCAGCTAACAACGGAAAAAGTCCTAGACATGTCTATTGGAGGATGCGCCATCGGAGGATGTACGGAGACTGGTGGAAAAGACGTTAAAAACTAATAACCAGAAGTTTGAGAAATACGAAGTTCAAAGAAATATAGAAAGGCAAAACGGCCGGCGTAAGCTGATCATGCAGGTAGAATGGAAGAAAAGAAGAAGGTAGTTTTTTAGAATGGAACCGAGAAGCAAAAAAAGCAGTGGCGTAATGCTCCGGCTCGTACCGGTCTCCAGCGTCATGAAAAGATTTAGTAAGTTTAGCTAAAAGGAACCTGATACTACCGTGTGGAACACCAGCGGTATGTCTTGTCTTATACATGAGTCTTACAGGTCGTCACAAATACCCTGCTGCTGTACCTATGATATTGTAGGAACAAACATACACTCTCACATAATAATAATCGCATCAACAGCCATGAATTCTGTCGAGAGAGGCAGTCAGTCAGAAAAAAGACTCACGCAACGAAGCAACGAAACAACGACCCGCGCTATGAACTAAACGTCATTATTAGACTAAGAAAAGATTAAATTAAAAGCCATTACATTACTAGTTAAAACTCTGTTCGTGAATTATTTTTTTATAAATACTTGTGGAAAAATTGTATTAAAAGAATTTGTTTTGAAAAATAGTTTATTAGTCATTTCTAAAAAACGGATTTCCCACAATATACTCCCACCATTCTTCCGTCAAAAACGATGAAGTGGAGGAGGTCACGCCAGAAACTTAGGGGAAAACAAAGATTGTGGAGGAGGAGAGGTATCTGCAAGGATTCGACGAGGCTTAGGTGAGATGAAGCTTGTTACTCTCATAGGTACAAACATCGTTCATCTACAAAAATATGCTGTAAAAATGCTAAGGGCGACAGACTAATCACTGCACACAGCGACGGTCAAGAACGAATAGAATAAACGGCTTTTATATGAAGGCGCACATTTTGCAGACCGCTGCTATGGCGTCATCGCCGAGCGTGGCAACCGAATCAATCTAGTTTCTATTTCATAGCCGTCGCCTGTCAAAGTGGCATTAATGCTGGGACATTCTCGTGCGTTCCTGTGTAGCATATTCGGCTGTCGAAAGTGGTTGTTCAACTGTGTGCTTTTCAAGTCGCCGTGACTCTTAGTGTGTGCACACAACGAATTCAGTCGGGACTTTCGCCGTAGCCGAGCCGACCGAAATCGTTTCTCCGTCGCCCTCAGCTTGCTTACAGCAATAAGATCGGCTTTGTGTTGATGAACAACGGAGAGTAGCCAATGTTACTCCCGCACTCAAGATCTAACTGCCGTAAGGCTGGGTATGGGAATGGTGTTTTGTGATAGCTTTAGCCTACTTATAGAACTAAATATACCGGCTGACAAGCAGTAGGTACAGGACCGAAAGCTAGGCGAAGAGATATCATATACAGGATGTTCCAAACAACCCGTACCGCCCAATTTTTTCGGAATTTTGCGATTGAAATAAAAAAAGAAGAAACCTGTGTTCATTTTTTTTTTTTTTTTTTTTTTTTGAAACTATCCCTAATTTTTTTTCCAGTTTCAGATTCTGTCAAAACCTTCCTATTTTTTCTTGCAGAATCCGAATTTACTTTACTTGAAATCTCTGAAGTACGTAGGTACATAATTTACAAAATTGAAATACAATAAAAAATAGATTTTTTAAATTCTTTTATTTAACTTACACTGTTTGTCGTCAAATCTTGGAAGTTAAATTTGACCCACTTCCCGGTTTCGGATAGAGCTGAAATTTTGCATACACGTTTAGTTTGGATGACAATGCAATCTGGCCATTTTGTAAAAATATCAAGATGGCGGTTCCAAAATGGCGCCCGATTTTTGAAATTGTGCTCCGCGGCCCTCTGACATGGGTATCAAGGATATGACAGGTAGAACACAATAAGCTGTGTGGCGTCATTCCAAATTCAAAATGGCGGCCAACACTAAATTGCGGAAAGCTTATAATAGACTAAAAAGTAGAAAATATAAAACTGATCAACTTCCAATTTTGCACACACTCGTAGTTCGGGTGGTTAATGTGTATGAATGATGAGATGAATAGTTGAGTTAAGGGTGAGTTGATAATAAAGAAGCAATACACGTTACAAAAAATCACAAACAAACACAGAGATGCTGCTGCCAACTAAATTCAACTACTCAAATACTGAACTCATGTCCGTATGCATAATTTCAACTAAACCCAGGTAGCAGAGCTGAGTCGAGTTCAGTCAACCTTAACCCAGCTCGACTCCCGTTTACATATAGTTAGACTTGGGTTCAACTTGAGTTCAACTCATCATGTATAAGTACTAAATGCAATCTGACCGTTTTGTAAAAAAATCAAGAAGACGGTTCCGAGATGGCAGCCGTTTTTGCAATTATGTTCCACCGAGCCCACGACATGGGTATCAAATGAATACAGTAAACTGTGTGACGTAATTTTAAATCTAATAGAATTGCCATCATAAAATGGCGGAATACATATAATAAACTAAAAAGTAGAAAATAAAATAAATGGTTAAAAAAAATTTTTAAAAAAAATTCTTTTAATTACCTAAAAAATGTACTGAAAAGTAAAAAATAAAAAATATTTTAAAGAAAGCGTGAAATTTCAATTTTAATGAAAAAGTTAATTAAAAGAATGGCGCATTTTTCATCAAAAAATTTTGTTAGAATTTGAAATTAACAAAGCAAAAAATTGAGGGTTATTGTAAATCTCACGCGATTTACAGTTATATTTTCAATTTTTGATGAAAAATGCGCCATTCTTTTAATTAACTTTTTCATTAAAATTGAAATTTCACGCTTTCTTTAAAATATTTTTTATTTTTTACTTTTCAGTACATTTTTTAGTTAATGAAAAGAATTTTTTTTAAAAAAATTTTTTAACCATTTATTTTATTTAAATTCAGTATCCATGGCAGTAAATAAGACCAATTTGCATCAAAATTTCAGAAAATATAAAATTTGATGCTATAAAAAGACCCCGAAAAAATTGTGTCAAATTGCATTTGTTTTCAAAAATTCAAAAAGGCCCGCCATTTTATGCCATGAAGTCCAAAAATTTTGTTTTTTTCAAAACGTAGATATCTGCCCCAGCTTTCGAATGCAGTTAAAAATAATTTTTTTATTGTAATTTTAGTTACTTTTTTTACATTTATTTATAACTCAAATAACAGCAATTGGATTTTACGGCCTTTTTGAAAAATAAATTTAAATTGCTTTATCAGATCTGGTAGAGGATTCTGGAAACTTGAATTTAAAAAAATAATGTTCATTTTTGTTGACGGAAATTCAAAATATTTAACATTAATAAAAATAAGGAAATCCTTAAATCTTTTCGAAATTCTCCGAGGACAATTAAGTAAACCCTCTCCTCTCCCTTAAGGCGCTTGAATTCAATTACGAAAATTTACACTTTTCATTTCATAATTTCCCTTTTATTACATACAAACATAAATATCTTGGCTAAGCGCCAATATTTTGTTTATATAATAATTATTGCCCTACTTAATTGTGGCTTTGTTGAAACAATCAATTAGCATCACATTTTTTTACAATGGTCGCATTATTGCATTTCTTAGTAAGCCCCACATAACACTTAAGAAATTTTACATAACTCTATTAGGAAGCGGAATTGTGTCACATGCCACTGATTGACATATTTGAGTGAATCCAAAAAAAACTTCATTGAATGTTAGGTTTGGGATAGTTTAATGCCATTGGGATATGGCTACAATGGACAGCCCGAGTATTATACACGTCATGATACACAATGGCATTAAATTATCCAAAGAAAATTGAATGAGAATACTTTTGTGGTTCAACTGTAATTTTTATTAGATAAAAGTGTATGCTGCAAAGTTATATAATGAATACTTCTAGATTGGATAATACTAGTTTGGATATTATTGCACTGTTAACTTACGTTGGAACTAACTAGTTACAAAATCTTAGTCTGACCTACATTGATAACGCCACTGGCTCTTTAAGGTCATGACTTAAAAATCGCTAAACAATACTTTTCTTTGATAGAGTTGTAAACTGAACTCTAAAATTAACTAATGAAAGCACAAAAAAAACAATATAATACAAATTTTTCCATAATTCCATCATTTTATGGATTTGTAGCCAATATCGCCATATATTGAATGAATTTTACCTTCTGATGAGGTATCTATTTTTGTCCGAATTATACAGAAGGTCTAGGTTTTAAAGAAATGCATTCAGAGAAATCGGTTTATTATCTGTACAGAATACTTGCAGCTTCATAATTAAAAATGAACTCATACAACATGCAAGAGTTTAAAGGCCTACTATCCTTTACCTTTATCGTTCGAGCTAAGCTTACTACTCTAGCCATTCCACCATGATATGAAGGACATGACGGATTGGGAGTATTAAATGTGGCATCTCAGGTCAGACTATGATATAAACAAGGGTCTGAGACATTGTTCCAGGGCCTAGAACCCTTCTGTGGAATCTCTTGGTCCACCCCTGTAAGTCCTTGATAGAGAAGTGGATTAAGGGAATAAACCTAGCCCAGGTCTTAGACAAGCTAAAGATTTTATAAGACCCTTTGCCTTAAGGGACACTAACACTTTAAACAGAGCGGACCTAAGGCTGCTGGTGGGTTATCTCACGGGCCATGTAGGACTGCGGTATCACCTCCACAACCTAGGATTGTCTCAAGAGACAGAATGCCGACTCTGCTTGGAAGGCGACGAGACTTCCACACATATTCTTTGTGAATGTCCTACTCTGATCTTGCTTAGAAGAAGAACGTTTAGCAGAGAGTTTTTGAGCCCTGCTCAAGTCCGGTCTTCGTCAATTGAAAACCTTCTTGCCTTCATCTGGAAGGCTGATAGTCTGCTCCGCTAGTGGGGTACGTACACAATAGAGCTAACTTGGCCGCAGTGTTCACCATGATATAAACAAAAATTAGAAGATTACTTATTTAGAAGGTTTATGAAATTTTAAACATATATTGATATACGGTTATCGGCTAGAGCTTTACACTAAGGATATCCCTGAAAGGAAAAGTGTAAAAACCGGGACACACATATCCGCACCTCATCCGTACCGTGTGTCGGATGACACACGGAGAGAAAGTAAACAAGTACAGTTTTACCAATCAGTCCCTACATTTCCGTGTTCGCACCACGTCAAATTACTTGAGTTTAGTTTTTACACGGGCACAGTGCGGGTGCGTTGCGGAGGCTGAGCGGACGCGGTGCGGATATATGTCCCCTAGCCTTAATGCTGCGATCTCCAAACTCCGTATCTCCGGATGTCTATTCTTTTGTAATTTGAATATTTATAAAACCGTTTCGAGGAGTAGTGGGAGTAGGATATAGTTCTGCGCGGCATACATGCGGATTGCTTAAGCTGGAAACATTTATACATGTATTCAAATGCGACTTGACTTATTGTTGCGTGACCCAATGCATGCAGCACAAAAATTTCTTCTTTCAACTTTTTCTGCATTGCCGCATTCCACATAGCACTCAAAAACCTATGCACCCGATACCAAAATTTTTCGATTTTGTGCTGGGACGAAACGCAACCACCCATCTGCATATATCACTGTAAATTCATTGATGTTGTAGATTAGCCGAACGCACTGCTAGCAACGCAAAATTCTGTTGAAGCCTAAACCGATTATGATGTACCATGAAAACTGCACGAATTTGAGCATTTTGACATAAGGTCCTAATTGAAAACATAAAGTTACAAGTGGTAAGTGTAAAATGGGACGCTTGTTTGACGATTTGAAATATGTGGTCATTCCATTGCAAAACTTTGGCTAATGTGACGACGCCTAAAATATTAAGGGATATGGGCCATTAGTTCGATACGACCCACTATCAAGCACGGAGAGATGTTATAATTTTTATTGGAAATAAGACAGTATAGACGTTTTCAAACCTCGTGACATCCCGCGCATCTTCCCCAGCTAAGCTCTTAAAAATGTTAAAAAGTTCAGACAAAAGCTTCACTTAACTCCTCCTATCAAATCACTTGCTGCCATGTAATCAGGGTAATCAGTCGCGACTGCGTATTGCTACCGGGAGGTGTATCTTTCTGGGACTTCAATGATTATTTAAAAAATTTACAAATTATGACTGAAAAACACCCGTTTTTATATATTTTTTTATTTTAAGGTTTTTATATTTTACACATATGCTACAGAAATAGTTTGTAGTAATTTCTACTAAAAAATACGAAATTTGTGTTTTTATCACTTTGATTACTAGATTTTTGACATTTTCCGCCAGTCGCAATCGCGCTTCTGCCTGGGGAGGTTGTGTTGCTTGCAGCTGCGGAGAACTCTCAATTTATGAATGAAAATGCTCATATCTTTAAAAGAAATTTTTCCAGCAATTCTTTTAATTTATTTTAAATTTAGGGATGAGAAATATTTAGCATAATTATAGTAAAATTATGCTTATTACGATGGATAAACTGCCTTTGTTGAGCAGGAGTTTTACATGTATTTCAAAGCTCTGCTCAATACATATAAAGATTACTTAACTTTATTCATCCGGCATGCGCACATCCCTTCCCAAATTATTTTGTTGAGTTTTTTCTGCGTTTGTTGCATTTTTAAGTTAAAAGAGGGGAAATGATAGAACAAATTTTATGAAATTGGGCAACGAGGTGCGCAGAACCCTTCAAATTATTTGTGTCACGGAGTTTGAAAACTTCTATACTTGGTTTTGAAGGGGTTGAATTCGACACGATTCTTGCTTTCTCACGATTCTTGATTTCAATGTCTTTGCTTAATGCGTTGGACATTAGTTCGCGATCCTCAACACAGGATCTGGTACGTGATTGTCTGGCATTATCGGAGGCGTAAGAGTAACCCAGGGTAACGTCGTCAGCGAAGCTGAGAAGTGGGTTGGAGAGGATTGAAAGTAAGCCATTTAGAAAGATAAGAAATAGAGCAGGTGATAAAATTGATCCCTGAGCTGAGGGACCCCCGCAGAGTTGGGGTGAGATTCAGATTTGATTCTACTGTGATTGAACGATCGGAAAGGAAACTCTCAATCCAATTATGTAGAAGAGAGTGGACTCCAATAGCTTTGAGCTTAGATACAGCGCTGAGTGTTAAACTCTATCGAAAGCCTTAGAGATATCTAGAGCAACTAGACTAGACTCACCAAATCCATGCAATCTTCGATTGAGGTGTTCTGTATGTAAGGCAAATCACTAGCGAATCTTTTTTGTCGGAAGCCGTACTGTTTGTCGTTTATTGGTAGTTTGGATTCATAAGCTTTTTGTTGATTATCGGAGAGAATAGAAGTAATTGCTATTGGCTGTAGTTGGAGGGACTGCTGGGGCCAACTTTTTTCGGTATGGGCTGAACATGTGCAAGTTTTCATGAGTCTGGATAAACTTCAAAGAAGTATGATAGGATAAAAAGTTTACGCAGAGGTTTAGGCGCATTGAAGCGCATTTTTAAATATTTAAGACGATTATATATTATCGTATATTATCGTGTAAAGTGAATTTGTTGAGATCAAGCTGCTTGAGGTACCCGTACACCTTGCAAGGCCTGAAGAATACCGTAACCATTGAGTGGGCGCTGTGCTTGAGAAGTGGGGGTAGCGTATCAGTACTAGATAAAGATAACAGAGATACTAATAAATAGGCCTTGGATTTGCTGTCTGTTATCATCTTCTCATAGCATATGAAGGAAGGAGTGGTGGGTGTAGTGAAATTCTCCTTGCTGGAACTTACCAAGGACCAGAAGTTGTTGCTAACACCACTTGCACTAAGGAAATTGATTCTCAACTTGTTGAGAAATGAGGCTTAGAATTTCCTGATGGTGGATTTGCAGGAATTTTATAGTTTTATATGTACATACTCTCGAAGGAAATCTTTGCTCGGGGAGATCTTGTAATCTCTGAGGTTGGCTTCTTTAATTTTGATCGCGTTCAGGCACTCCCGGTTAAAGCATCTGTTCGGCCTATAGGCTTCACATATTCTTGAATCTCTACCATCTTTTCGACTTACTATCCAGGATTGCACTGAACGACATAACCGCATACAAAAGAAAAGGTAAGCTCCCCCTCCTCCCAGCCGGTTGAAACAAAGTACTCTTTACGCTGTAAGTCACACGATGCATTATTACCTCCATAGACAAACCGTTTTTATAGATAAAAGTTGTCAGAGAAGTGAGTTTTTTTATCCTTTCTTTTGTCTCACAAAATTTCTAACGCTCGTCCATCCATCACACTACCACAAACATAACATCGTACTATGAGGAATTCTCCTTCTCAACTATATAGACATCGCAATCGTTACACGAAAAATATGAAGAAAAAAGAGTACATCGTGCACTATCTGCATGATACGCAAAACTAGTTTGAGGTTAGGACAGAGTGATTGTCTAGTTGCGGCCAGGTTCACATGAGCTAGATGCTATATGATAAAAGCTCGATTTCGGCGTACCATCCATCCATCCAATGGCGCTACAGCCCAAATCCAGTCCCTTGCAGCATGTCTCCAGTTCCGGATGTTGAACATTGACTCTGCGTCAGCCGTCACAGAGTCTATCCATCTCCTCCTGGGTCTACTACCCGAAATTTCTGATGCCATAAGCCGTTTTGGGATACGATTGTCCTCCATCCTGATTACGTGGCCGGCTAGTCTCAGTCTGTTGATTTTTATTAAAGTTGAAAATTTCATACCACTCATTGTTGTAAGTTCAAGTTGTTGTATCTTCTTCGCCAATCCTCTCTGATTGGGCCTATTATGCATCTGAGAATTTTTCTCTCAAACCTGTTGACTCGTTTCTCTATGTCCTGGGTCATAGTCCAAGTCTCGCTACCATAACACAGTACTGGTCGTATTACTGTTTTGTAGAGTGAGAGTTTCGGTTTCCTGTGTACAAATCTTGAGTGCAGGATTTGTTTTTGGGCATAAAAGGCTCTATTAGCCAGTAGTATTCGTCTGGTTATTTCTTCTTTTTCTTCGTTTCTTTTTGTGATAGTAGACCCAAAGTAGACTGTTTTATCTGATTTCGGCGTACAGTATTCCGAAATTTTCGTGAGAGTCTGCAAAAAAGTTGTTTCATGGCTGCGTCTCATCGCTCCCACGGCTGCATCTACTTGTTGTCAACTGTTTTCTAATGATTTTTGTAAGACCAAGCCTGCTTCACTCCCAAAATTAAGTTGGAGTCATCATGATGTTGACAGTTCCGATATTTTGCCGTATGAACAAGAGATTTTCTCTTGCGCGACTATTGCAGCAAGACTGTGTAAGAGACACGCGTTTTGGCCAATATATTTTCCTGCCAATCATAGGACAGTAAAAGCTTTGCCGTGCACATTATGGATGAAGGACGTATGCTATTTTATAAAATGTTAGGTACTTGGACGAAACAATTTTTAAACGTTTTCTAAAAACTCAGGGGTGGAGCAAAGCAAAGGGAAAAAAATAAGTTTTGATTCACCCAGGCTGACGGTGGCTGTAAAAAATTCTTCACAGAACAATCAAAACTCTGCACCATTTTTCAACTACGCCCGCTTCCATTGAACTTCTAAGTGCATACGTCATCTTTGGCCCAAGATACACAAAGAAGCATGCTTCAAAAGCAAAAATTTATTTTTTCCGTGATGTTTCAGATGAAATTCTCCTGCTTTTCTTTTGACTTGAGACCGTATTATCGGAGAACAGCAGCAGCAGAGCTTTTTCCTTCAGAGGCAAGCTTCCTTTTGCACTTTAGTCGTATAAGGGCCATTATAGATCGTATAGGGCCATACGAGGACGTATGCATCCAGACGCAATAATCTTTCTGGAAGTTTTCTGTAAATTTAGAAGATCTGATGCCTTGTGCGCTTGTATGAACAGATAACAGATAAGATAACAAAAATAAAAGAATATAAAAAATCACTCTCAGTATAGAATGACTCAATAGGAAACAAAATCATTTTTAAATGACAAGTTTAAGTTTATTCATTTGTGTATTTGTTAAATATCTCTAATAAGCCATCTTAAGCAGTCTTCCTTAATCGATTTCCGTAATATTAGAACGCCCATTAGTCAAATCAAGGTGTAGATTCGTTGTTATAGAACTCATTTCCATTTCTACAGAGGCATTCTGTCATATCAATAAAAAAAGTGTGTTTGTCCTAACTATTCTATAGAGATATTCCTTTCTAATGATCTGCAGACAATGGAATTTTTAGGTGCGCTGGGTTTGTACTTATTTCCTGATGAGATAACACTTTTGGGCCTTGATGCTCTTGTGAATCAATTTCCCAATAACATCCTTGGTAGTTTTATTGTAGGATGTTGTGAAACTAAACTGCTGAAGACAGCATCCTGTAAAACTCATTCAAAAGTCGTAATTACAAAGCCATGCCCATAAAAAAACTTCTCTAGTTTCGTAATAATTTTATTGTTTGACTTTTGAAATTTAATCATCCACAAACATTTGATTGCCGCAGCATGCCGCAATTACGTAACTATTGATATGTGGTATATGCATATGAGATTTGTCACTAATAGGTGTATACACATAGTGGCTCCCATATTAGCACCCAGCAAGCATTTCATAACTTGGAATTGCCGTTCAGACACAAAATCTTCACAGTTCACTCCGCCGCTAATCTGGAGGTACTCGCCGCCAACACCTACGACTGGAAACCTGCTCCGACGAATAGATGCAGGGCATTGCTGTAAAATGGTGTCGCGTGCTGCTTAGCGTGTCTATCTTTGGAACAGAACCTGAATTTCTTAGGCACTGTCTCAAGTCACCGAACGCAATTAAAACTGGCTCACCTGGGTAGCAAAGGAAAAGTGAACACCGCCGCCGACCAACCGATCGAAATCTAGATACCTGGGGAGCTCGAGGGGAAACTACCGACTATCTGCGATCGGAGAGTGGACGTCCTTCGCGAAAGTATTTCTGCCGCTGTTATCAATGTCCCCGCTCCGGAAAGGCGGTATTCACGTTCTCGAAAAATACTGTTCGCTTCCGTGCTTCTAGTCCAGGAACGACAATGATAACTTCAGGTGATCTGGAAATAATTATTCAGGGCCAGGTGATGTCTGACACAAAAGTGAGTATTTTGTGCACGTCATCTCCGGCAACGTTGGCGGATATCTGTGCAAAATCAGTTTTTCTGCGGAGACTGCAGATGGGAAGATGCGAGGAAATCTTAAGAGTGAAGAAAGTGTGAAATTTTGTAAGTCACAGACTGTAGAGCTTCGGCTCTGAAGGCATGAATTGGCACTGAGTACTGACGGTATGAGTTTCGATAAAAGTGAAAGATTTGTATTTTCATCGAGTTAAGGGAAAAGCTGGGTTTTTTTAATTATTTCATTTAAGATTTTAATTTTTAATTTGCGGTGGTCTAAAATTTTGTTTTTATTTATTTGCAGTGACAAAGGATGAAAAGGAGTAGGCGATGGCTGCTGATGTTTGCTGGTAAGTATTTCTATAAGAAAATAGATAGTTTTAAAGGTTGTAAATATTGCTC
Organism: Thereva unica; assembly: GCA_949987705.1. Taxonomy (NCBI): domain Eukaryota; kingdom Metazoa; phylum Arthropoda; class Insecta; order Diptera; family Therevidae; genus Thereva; species Thereva unica. The sequence goes on from OX465282.1 coordinate 125,365,561, forward strand.
ATGAAATAACACCCTACTTTAAATACTTTTTTGACAACATCGTTGACATCACTTTTGTTTTCACTCACTGTTTCACTCGCTATAATATATCCTAAAAACTTGTCGCTGCTGCTAAAAAACTTACACCTAGGCCATTTGATAATCAATCCATTTCATCCACGCTTGTAAAGATTGTAACAACTAATGTCAATAATTGCAAATTTGGACTTGAAATTTCTTCGAGACCAAGACATTCAGAATCTCCTGCATTAGAATAGTTTCTCAGTATGTAACACCGCGATCCTTTTGCTTTGTGGGGGTAATAATGGGACAAATGTGAAATACCACCGCATTTAGCACAATTTACGTGTGGTTATTTATCTGAGTAGGTCTTAACTTGAGGTAGTTTGGCCTTTCTTAAAGCTTAGATACTGCCTGGGGATGAAATTTTGTAACCTTTCAATTTATTTTTCAAATCTGGGATAGTTATGGCTTCATATAAACGAACATTAGTATTTAGTTGTCTGACATATCGCTTATGATATGGCTATATACGAAACCTTCTCTAACCTGAGTTCTTGAAACTTGTCCCAACATCTGTCATCACTTTCTATAGTCAAAGGAGTAGCACTTTTCTACAGCTTTCGAGTTATTGCGCTTACCTATGAATGAAATAGATCTACTTTAGCTTCTTTGACTCTTCACCGGCTCTTTCCCTTTTTACAGATACCCTTTGCCTTGCTTTGTCCTTGCATTGTTATTACTTTCCACAAACTAACTTCATAACATTGTGGTTAATTATATTATCCCACCGCTGCCACAATTTTTTTGTCATTTATGCATATAATTTCTTCTTGTTTCTTCTTTGATCTGTTAGCTAGCGGTCCGAGCGGGACGTCCCCCCAATGGATACGCTACTATCGGTGCGGCTGGGTCTCGAACTCAATGCACGATTCGTTTCCATTCTTGCCGGTTTTTGGCGACGTCTCGAGCCTCAGTAACTGATAATCGTTAATTCTTTAGGACACCCTCGATATTCCAGGTTTTCTTCGGCGCCGATCGCTGAATTCTCCATTCCGCGGGACGGTCTCGTCAAAGAAGTTTACGTGGCAAGCCGGTATCATCCATTCGGCAAACATGTCCAAAAAATCGTAGTCGACGTTTTTGTACTTCTTCTTCGATCAATGTCTGTTGATCGCATTTTTGTCTAACTGTCTCGCTGTGAAGGCGATCAAGCATCGGATTTGGAAGACTCCGAGCTTTTTAACGTCCGTTTTAAGAAGTGTCCAGGTTTCCGATCCATAAAGATGAATCGGAAGGATCAACGTTCGGTAAAGACGTACTTTCGTTTTGATGGCAATATTTGGTCGTTTCCATATGCACCACTTGTGCTAGGCGAATGCTGCTATTACCTGGCCAATGCGGCTGTGAACGTCGGCCGTCGATGCCGCTTTCATTTCCTCAACCAATGATCCCAAATATTTGAACATCGGAACTTGTTCGATTTGGGTTTCATCGAGGTAAACACTGGTCCTCGATCCGTCCATTGTGAGCACTTTGGTTTTTTCCGCATTGACTTTTAACCCGTATAACTGGGCGATGCGGGAAATTTCGTATAAGATGTCCATGACTTCAGCACCCGTGCCGAAGTTGTTGTCATCGTATCGAACTCCAACTCGTCTATCGAATGCTTCCCGCATTATAGCGTCGATCACAATTGTTCGTTCGATGCTTGGAAAAGTTCGATGATTTTCAATGGCATGTGTTCGGTTTCCAAGGCTCTCCAAAAGCTGTTCCAATCGATGCAATAGAAAGCGGACTTGAAATCGAAGAAAACGACGACAGTTCGTTTGCCACAACTCCATTAGCTGACAAAAAGACAGTTACTACAGCTAATAATGAGCAAAACCTAGTCATAGTCGAAGTTTTTCCGAAATCTCGGCGGTTCTTCATACTTATCTAATCTCATAAGAACAAGTCCTACCTACTTCTGAAGAGAGCTTATTCACCACTACACATGGGGCGTGGTGCTCACTTCTGCAATTATTATCCCCCACAAGTCCTACAATAACTCTATTCTTTGCGACTTTAAAACTGCTGATTTTATTATTGTGAGCTTTGAGCTATCCGTAGTCGTAGTTTACTGAAAGAATACCCTACCAAATAATGTCATATTTGATGTGATAGTGTTCTGCTTCTATAATATTATTTTTTAACCATTGATAAAAATGTACCTAAAATAGGAAAAGGTACATAATATCTGAGCCATGGGTGCAAAAAAGTAGTAAATCTCTATTTAACGAAAGAAAGAAATTGAACAATATGTTTAGATTAAATACAAAGGCAAATGCCAAATTAGAATTTAGTAGATTAGCTTCATTCTTCCCTAGCTCCCCAGAGGCTTGTACTGCATTCCTAAACACTATTGGAAAAAAGCTTCATAAATAACCCAAACATATTTATCAACTTGGTTAATAGTAGATAAAAGTCATCAGGTTATCTGACAACAATAACAAATGGTAGCACACCTTCCTCGTACTCAAAAGAAACCTGTAACCTGTAACTGCTGATAGGTTCAGTGAAGTTTTTGGCCTTAAGTATAGCACAGTTTACACTGACCTTACAGGCACAGTCTTAAACAATTTATCGGCCAACGACATAATGACCGGTTCAAACCAACTTCCCATCAATAAAGGTCATGATCATGACAATTTTCTCTCTAGTTTTTGAACTACTAATGCTCGAAACAATTCTTACTTCCTCTTTAATAAATCATTATAATTTGGAACGTTTCTGTTGATGTGGAAGAAATCCTATCGCATACCGATCACTAAGCAACTTGTGAACAGCTACAACGGAGTTCTCATCCTGTTTTCAATTCTAGATAGCATTGTGAAAGCCGACAGGTTTCTTATTTAACAATTCCAAGCGCAGAAGATGTACAATCTAGGAACAGATTTGTTCTACTGTGACCCACTTTTCCACAATCAGTATTTCCAATTGTTTAACGTAAAGTTCATTGACTCCATCTCTAGCACTGCAGACTCCCCTTAACATTCTTTGGTATTTCATCCATCCATCTTCCCAAGTTTTATTATCAAGAGATTGCACTACAGTTTGAACAATCTGGCAGAGTTTTGTATGAGTTAAGAGGTGAAAGCTACTCATGACCGCCGCCAACTTCTTCTGCGTACCGGTTTGTGTGGGACTAGAACCGCTACAAGCCTTCTGGTCTTCCACTCTACCCGCCGTACTGGCTTTTTATCATTGCGCCGCGAGGACGAATTGGCTTAGGTGCTAAAGATCTTTGCGTTTCTTTGCCTTCCCCTGTTTCTCCCGGTTCCAGCTTCAACTTACAGTGTATTAGTGTTGATACTTGGCCTCAAAAAACCTTCAGGCCACGGCCTGCCGGCGGCCCGTATATGAATGATTGAATGGGGGCCTTTTTATCAACGTTCGAAGGAACTGTGTCCCGGGCGGCTGCGGTAAGGTATACCTTACGTATTGTAAACGTCTGTGAACTTTCATATATGTATATGTGTCAGACTAGCAAGTGCACATGCTTCTATAGCAGTCACGCATGAATATGTTTATATCCTCCATATCCACGCAAGGACTGTGTGAAAACGAAAGTTCTTCTCCACGCTACCTCATAATCCTTCCCTTCACATTTGGGATAAGTCAATGGGCCTGTTGAAAAGTTGAACTGCCAAGAGGGTTTCAAGTTTGGTCCATGAAGGTGGAAGTAGGGATGATGAGAGGTACCACCTCACTTCTTCCCTAATCCCCAAAGTTCGTAGGAACGCTCCTGGGACCGAAGCGTCTAAACAAGACCAATGGCTCCATGGACTCTCAGTAGACTCGTCCCACTTCCTTTGCCATTCCGTAAAACTAGTTACGCTTGCGCAATTGCGATGCGGGCCTTGGCTTCGCAGTATGTGGCGACTTTTCACTGACACATTTTTGCGGTGCTAGTGTCGCATTCCAACTTGGACACAATCGAAAATCAAAGTGAGAAGTGGACATGTCAGGAAATAAAGTGAAAAGGCTTTATGATTTGTGTATTATTGTCTATCCTACGAGACTTGTTTTGTCGCTCTTATAACATTACTCGGAGTCGTAGGTCTGGTCCTGTATGCCTAGAATGTGCCGAAGAGGCTTTAGTCTGTACGCGCCCTCTACACTTGCGCTGCGTACGACTGAGTTAACAATCCTCTTTATAAAGAGCCGACAACTCGGTCTGAGGGCGCCAGTATTATTTATTGGGTCAGTATTCTCGCCTGTGCTGTAACAAATAGTCATGGATGGAAATTTAACTATGTCAAAATATGGAGAGAGAAAAAAAAACATGACGTGTACGATTTCTATTCCGAATGTCAAGAAAATCGTGAAAAATTATCTTTGGCGCAAATATTAAAAAGTCGTTTTTCGACCCTTTTGGCAAAACTAGTCTGGCATAGATGGCAGTCAGTCAACTACTTTTAAGTTTTAAAAAATACTGAAATTACTTAACCTTTCAGCAGCAAATAACTTGTTAATGTAGCTTTACCAAATGGGAGTACTCGTATGTTCACTTTTGTCAATAAATTTTCTTGAAACTATACGTTGAACACTAAATAGCATCCACCTAAAATGTAATAAAGAACGTATAATTTTACAGAATATCTAATATTAAAATAATTCTTGTTTTCCCCACGAGTTTGTCGACTGGCCTTATGTACAACTATCTTCTTTTCACCATTACTGTTTACCATTAACCACAGAAACTTTTTTTAGACTACTATCATAGCCTTCGGCACTTACTATGTTTACGATATAATGATAATGTTAACATGCCCAGAAAAACAACCGCAATTTTTATTTTCCGAGAAATTGCAGCGACATATTTATCGAAGGTCGTCAGGTTTTGGAAGTTGATATTTACTTCTGCTTCAGAAGTACTCTTACTGGAAGTGGACGAGGGAGTTACCAAGAAATGCTTTCGCAGAATTAAAATTCATAATATATGCGCTGATGGAAAAGGCAATTATTTTTAAGCTGATGAACTCGATTGAAAGTTAAAGGTCGTTTGCAATGTGGATATATTTTATATAGAAATATCTTCGCTTTAATTTCAGCGAATATATATTTTACGATTCTGCATATTAGATTTTTAGAAACTTATGTTTTACATAAATTTAAGTCATTTCTTGGTTTTTAAATTTACATGGTAAATTATATTTTTGTTTTCAAAACATCCTTCACAAAAAACAGTAATCCGTAAAATGGCAGAATTACTTCATTAATTGGAATTATTTACCAGCCTGAACCTTACTGACGTTTATTATTTCTTATTCGACTTAGAGTACCTTAGAACAGTGGTTTGGTCTACCTTCCAGTAACATTTCATATATCCATGCTGCCTGTCCTTAGGGCTTGATTTTTTAAGATTTATGATTTGGCAAACTGCTTTTAAGCTTGAAGTGGAAGTGCAGAATAATCACCAGATAGTGCTCAAATTGTTTCAACATCACTTTAAGATGTGCTGTGATTGCCGAACAGATTGCTCTCTTCGTCATTGCAGTATGGGCAATGTGGCGTCAGTAATGTTATACTGTGGACTCCTGGGTCACTTAAAAGATTCATCTCCCAGATTTCTATAACTTACTTACTTATTCCCCTTTAATCCATGGGCCATAGTGCAAAAACAATTGCCCTAAAGTGGACTCTGTTTTGTGCGGCAGCTCTCAGCTCCGTTAAGGATCCAAAGTTGTCTCGGACTCTGCTAGTAGATTTCTCCTCCACGTTCTAGGTCTTCCAGCCCGACGGGTTCTTTGCGGGGCCAAGGGCCTGTTTGGCTAGATTTTCGTTTTCTCGTGGCAAGGTGTGCCCAATCCAATTCCCTTTGGCTGATTTGGTCGTCTGTCCATTCTTGGACTGCACGACGCTATAGCTCTTCATTTGAAATTCAATCTTGCCAGTGGATTTATAGGATACGACGTAGGCATCTGTTGATGAAAACTTGTAGATGCCATGTAGAGTTTTCATGCAAGCTGTGGGTGCCGACATATTGTCTGAGTACGGGCTCCCAGGCGTATTTGTTCTTCGATCAGTGCCTGTTGATCGCATCTTTGTCTAACTGTCTCGCTTCGAAGTCGATCGCGGAGTGAGACACGGGGAATCTATCTCAAGCATCGCATTTGGAAGACCTCTTGACGTCCTGCTTCACCAGTGTCCACGTTTCCGGTCCATAAAGAAGATTAGGAAGCACCAAAGCTCGGTAAAGGCCTATTTTCGTTCTGATTGTAATATTTGTTCGTTTCCATATGCACCACGTAAACGAGGCGAATGTACTTGTTGCCTTGCCGATGCGGCTGTGAACGTCGGCCGTCGATGTCACTTTCTTTTCCTCAACCAATGATCCCAAATATTTGAGCATCGGAACCTGTTCGATTTGGGCTCCATCGAGGTGAACACTGGCCCTCGATCCGTTAGTTATTAGCACTTTGGTCTTTTCCGCATTGATTTTTAACCCGTATGACTGGGCGAAAATGTCGTATAAGATGTCCATTACTTCGGCATTTGTGCGAACATCAAGTTGTTGTTGAAGTTGTTATCGTCGTATCAAATTCCGCGTCGTCCATCGAATGCTTCACACATAATCGCATCGATCACAACGTTGAGGAGAAGTGGGGAAGCGACGCCTGTCGGACACCCGTTTGAATCGGGAACTCCTCGGTTAAGTCGCTTCGAATACGAACGCTGCTGATTGAGCCGTCGTAGGAACCTTGGAGAAGTTGGGTGATTTTCAAAGGCACGTGTTCGGTTTCCAAGGCTCTACCCAAACTGTTCCTATCGATATAATCGAAAGCGGATTTGGGTAGATGAAAACGAAGACGTTGCGTTTGCCGCAACGAATTCTTTCTTCCATTATAGCTGACGGAGAGGGAATATTTGATCAGTGCATCCTCGATGTGGTATAAATACCGCCTTTTCTTCCTTTCTCGTTTGCTATCGATGTTTCTGTACTCCTTGTACGGAGTTCGATATGCTCCTTTGCATTTTGCATTGAAGCCCCCCGCGAGTATGATTAATTTGGTTCAATGTTCGACGTTCAACTAACCTCCATTGAACCAATTCAATACTTCCAACATGTGAAGTGCAGTGAGGAGACCAAACCTGGGACGCAATTTCGAGTATGTTTGCTATAACTCAGCTAACTTTAATGCTATGGAACTTCAAGCCAACTTACTTAACTTTGAAAGACCTGGGGGTGTTCCTAACAGAAACAGCTACTTCCCCACCAGAACGACTGTTTCCATCATTTCTGAACAGATTGCAACCATCTAATGGAACAAGTTTCAAGTGGACATGATCAAGCGTACAGTGAGAGACTTCAGGCACCAGTATAACATGAATATTACATCCATGCAAAATTTCCTGTTAATTCATCGATTTCATTACGTAAACCTTACGTGCATAAAAGCAACTCTTTCAGAATGAAAAGAAGAACTTTGACAATATGATATCCTGGAAGAAGACGCCTTTGCCTTGAAATCTGTCAATTTCGTAAAAATAAACATCTTGTTACTTTCGAAAATACTTGTTTCGACGTCTTGTGCTCTTCAAGCACCCTGTTTGAACTAAAAAGATAATTAATTTAAAATAATCCTCAGTCTTACGTTAGCACTCCCATCGCCATGATTGATTATTCAGTGTAATTAAAAAAATTGCTCAACAATAAATTACCACTCAATGCCCTTCAATTCGGTATTTTCTGTCTAAACATTTGTAAATATCACTTGAGTGGTTACGAAGACTCGGCTGTAAGCCTCCAGTAATCCAGCTGTCAATCAAACCAGAAATTTTCAATGTCAGTTAAGAAACCTGAATTCGCCAAGAGACTTTCACATCATAAAAATTTAGACTTCACAATTTTTACCTGCATTCAATAAGAAAATCAAAAAATTTCATTTATGTTTTGCCTACTTTCAGCACTTGTCGGCCTAATGGCGCACGCGGGTGCCTTACGAGCGACTTCTTTGATCTTCGCCAAGGCACCATCCACGACAACTACCACAACCACGGAGGCTCCGGCAGCCGGCAAAAATGCAGCAACAGCAGCACCAGCCGCAGCAGCAGCAGCACCTGAAGAAGCGGTGAGTACGGTCAGGTATTACCTATTAAGGTCTTAACCATCGATCATAAAAAACCGCGAAATAACCGTTACCGGCTTAAAAATTTCGCGATTGCGCAATGGCCGATGTTCGATGGTCACTTTTCCTTGAAAATTATTATCGGAAGTTACCTGACTGCTTTTTTTTTTCTTGTGGTGGGGCCCCATCAGCCACAACAACCCGGCAAGGTGTGTTTTTGTCTGCATAATAGATGCCCGGGCCACCCACTTGTGAGGTGGCGCACCAAAGAAAGGTGCACTTGGTTCAGGTGACATAAATGTCAAAATTCACTTACGATTTTTTATATAAATGGCTTTTTTGTTGTTGTAATTGAATCTCTTTAATGAAATATCACCTTTTATTTAAATGAAATGGAAATTAAGTGAAAGACTTTCACTATCGGGCGCAGTGATTTTTTTGTGGGCAACTTTTTTGGGCGCCATGGGTTCGTTCGATGGCGCGATTATTCCGCAGCGGGATTTATATTAAACCATGTGTGAAAATCGGCGATACACAACAGCGCATGCGCCGCAGACTTGTTAATAATTTTAATTAGTTTTTTTGTCCAAGACTATTAAGTCAATTTGATAATTTCATTAACTTTTTTTTCGGACCAGTCTAATATTTTGTCTTAATTACTTAATTCCATGAAAAAACCTGTCAAACAAGAGTTAAAAATTGGGTGAAAGGATGAAAGGAAGATTAGAAAGGGGCGTTACAAATAAATTGATAAATTTTATAATTAATCTTTTTGTGCAAAATTTCGGTTTTTAAGGAAATTATTCAATGTCAATATTTAGCATCTGTCAAATTAGAACAAACTAGATGCCTTTAGGTATAAATTTCTTTAGTTCAGTTAGCCATAATATTAACAATAAAACTTGTTAGTGCAACTAGTTGAAATAACACCGCTAGGTACGACAACTAAATCGACGTGACAATTGTCAAACTGCGTGCTATATGACGTTTTACATCAGTAGAAACTAGTTTCCACCTAAGCACGGCCAATGCGCAGTGGCCTTGATTTTCACAGGCGCAATTACATGATTTCGATTTCGAAACTGAGTAAAGGTATTGCAGTTTCGGGTCCCAGGTGTTGCTTTTTCCCAAATTTATTAAACAATTGTCATTTGAGAAAGTCTACGATTGTTTTAATTTTTTCATTTTTATATTATGTTTTCTTTGTTATTTTTTGATGAAAACTAAATTTGAACATAATTGAACGGTATCACCTGTGTGTCAAAATCGTCAAAAAATATCAGTTGGATTGATTGGACCTTAGAATATACAACGGAAAGGCAGTGATGCCAGACCTACGGATTTCTCAGTAGAAACACGGATATTTCGAACGAGAAAAAAAATAACGGATTTTTCAACGGATTATAACTCAAATACGGAATTTTAACGGAATAGTACAATAAATTTACGGAATTAACGGATTTTAAAAATTATTCTTGCCATATTGTATTTTTTTTTTAAATTTCCGCATTACAAAGTTGAGATAAATCGAACCTCTCTTCGAGACTCGATGTTTCAGGGAATTGAGGGATGTTGGCAACCCGAAACCCAACAATAACTTGTTAAATTCCCTGATTCAGGGAATTCCCCGAATTCGGGAAGCAACATTGTAAAATTTTCTTGAGTGCAAAGTGAAAAAGAAGTGCGAGGTGCCAAATAAATTCAAAACGTGCAGTTTGTACACAGTTCGGACAATAGTGCATCGGGGACTCAATAAAATCAAAAGGATTTTATCCTTCCAAATGAAAATTTAAATTACCTAAAATAAATACTTTTAAAAAGTTTTTTTATAAATATTTACATTAATATTGTGATGATTATGCGCCATCTGTTTGTCGAGAGGATGAATCAACGATTTTCGGTTGTTGTCTGAATTAAGAATTTATGTACTAAACTAACGAGCGATAAGCGAAGACAACTTCAAGCTGGTCGAAACTAAAAGAAAAATAGAACATACCACAAGGAACCAGAAAACGAAGGTTCCAGAAAGTAGACAAAGGTGGAGCTGCCTATATAAAAGCGCCTGACAGCCGCTATCGAGTGAGTTTTGATTTAAAAGGCGATAAAAGTGTTTTAGAGTGATAACAGTGAAAAGTAGTGATTTGAAAGTGAACTATAAAGCGACAGATAGAATTTAATAGTGCGAGATAGTAAATTTGAAAGTGATTATAGTGAACTGTAAGAATTGTGTTTGTGTTATTAAATTGTGTTTTGTTTCGTAATAAATAAATTTTGTGTGGATAATTAAAAAGTGTATTCCTTAATTAATCCTACGAATCCGTTAAGCCGTAAAAACGTAACAATATATTTTCAAATTTCCCGGCTAAATTTATTGTAGAAAACGTATTTTACGAACTTTTCAGCCAAATGGAGCAACAATACGGAGCAACGGATTTTTACGGAATTTTCAAACCTCGGAGAATCGCAATCTACGGATATTCGACAAAATCATCTGGCAACGCTGCGGAAAGGCCCCGCTTATAAAATCCGTGAACGTATGAGTAGTGAAATCTGTGGTTAGTTAACTGTCAAATTATGTCTATTATCGAGCTGGCCTAATCAGTTACTGCGGTGCGACTACGTGCATCGTGTGACCGTACCATACGAGTCACTGTCATGTGCATGCCGGTCAGTAACTCGCATGCGAGTTGCTACAAAAAATTTTTTTTTTACTTGCTTTCCTCAACACACCACAAACAGTAGCTCGCATGCGGACGTCAACTTACACGGTATTGCAAAATGACAGTAGCTCCTTAAGAACGGAATATAGAAACAAGGTAATGTAAAGGAGTCTTAAAGCTTGTAACAGCATAATGGCGCGACTATGTATTGGGCGCCACTTATGCGAGGTATTGCCCCCTTAGCCATAAGCCCGGAAAAGCATGACCAAGGAGTCAACACCATACATAAGAAAAAAACAAATTCCGGACTCCTATCCTCCCCAACAGCCGATAATAATGTTAGGGGGACATGCTGCCGGCCACACGGAGTTCTCTAGCTCGCCGGGGGGGTCGTGGGGTGTGTGGCCGGGGCGATGCAGATATGGTTCACCACTTACCTCAATGTTAGGTCGAAGTCCTCTTCAGTCCTGTTAGGTCGAAGTCCCTCCAGTCTACCTGTGGAAAGGACATTATTCAATGGACACCCTTAGAGAGAATCCTGGAGAGAAATCCGCCGGCCATCCTGAAAGAAATTTAGCCTTCTTAGGCCCTCATGCCTATTTGAAAGACGGGTACGATTACTGGATAAAGTAATTCAATTTTATTTATTACACCAGAAACAAACGGGTTCACATAATATAAACAACAAAAAAATGTATACAAGTGTGTTTGTATAGGTAAGTGTGAAAAAAAAGAAAAGAACTGAACCAATTGTCTTCACTGGTAACTTAAAAACTCCACCATGAAGCAAACTTTAACAAAATTTCGTAATTACTAACTGTGAAAAAAAAACCAAAACGACGCCCTGGATCCAGTACGTTGTCCTGTTACAACGATATATGACTTATATTGGTAAATCTCTTAATCACAAGCGAGACTGTCCAACGCAAAACTAATCACCCTGTAGTAATTGAGGGTATAAAGTGTTGAAGTTACTTAATATATGGAAATTAATTAATATATTGATATATGAAAAGTGTTGAATTTAATTAATGTATGAGTGAAGTGCCTGAATTGGTGAATTAAAATTTTTGCGACACAAAAAACTGTAGTGATCGTAAATACAAAAAAAATTCGTCAGCATTATTCAATATATACCTACAATGTCATTAACTGTCATTAATAATATAATACATATAATAAAAATCAGGTGCGGTCATGGGACCCCCGTCAGGAACGAAGTTCCTTACGATTTTTCTACAACTGCGATTGAAATTCCAAATAAAATCTGTATATTTTATTTATTTTTATTTTATACCATTTTTCAAGCAAATAATGTAAAGGATCGAATCAAATAAAAAAATTAATTTAATATTTTAGGAAAATATTTATTATAATATTAACATTCCAAAACTTTCCAAAAAAAATTTCAAATTTTATCACCAAATTGTAACATAGAAATTATTGGCTTATGATAACTATAATAAGATGCATATACTTCAGAATCAATTTTGTCCAAGAATCTTGAAAAAACGGCATCAATTGTAGTACAGTATTTCGTTGTGTACTGTGCTGGATCATTATTCATACTCAAACAGCTACGGTCATGCATTAGAACTCGCCCTAAGTCCTGGGGATGAGATGCCGGGCGTCGACGAGAACTGGACCCGCCTTAAAAATACTGTCATTAGTACTGCTGATTCCATCTTAGGCAGAAGTCGTAAAGATCGGAACGACTGGTTCGATAATGAATGCAAGCTGGCAACTGAACGTAAGAATGCTGCGTACCGAGCCATGCAGCAATCTCAGAGAACACGGGCACGCGAAGAGAACTATAAAGAGCTCAGAAAAGAAGAAAAGAGAATTCACAGACGGAAAAAGGAAGCCTGGGAAAAAAATCTCGTCTGTGAGCTAGAACAGTACAGAGAACGACGGCCGCACCAGGCGCGGGAATTCTACCAAAGAGTCCGCAGTATGACGCAATTCACACCGCGTTGCACATACTGCAAGGACAAAGAAGGTAATCTGATCACCGATCCTAAAGGCATCTTGGAGCGATGGGAAGAGCACTTTCATGAATTGCTAAATGGCGAGCTAACTGAGGATTCGGAGGCTCCACCAATGACAATGCTATGCTGCCGCCACCAAGCATAGAAGAAGTTAGCAGAGCCATCTGCCGGCTCAAAAACAACAAGGCCTCGGGTGCAGACGGCATCGCAGCGGAGCTGGTTAAATATGGAGGGCCTACATTACACCAAGCGATTCATGAATTAATTGTGCAAGTATGGGAGCAGGAAGATATGCCAGAAGACTGGAGAAAAGGCATCCTCTGTCCGGTACACAAAAAAGGAGATATCACAGCGTGCACTAATTATCGCGGTATAACGTTGTTGAGTACCGTGAATAAGATATTCTCCGCTATCCTACAAAACAGGATGGCCCCATACGCCAGAAACATCATAGGCCATTACCAGTGTGGCTTCAGCCCAGGCAAATCAACGACTGATCAGATTTTCACCTTGAGGCAGGCTATGGAAAAATGTCTAGAGTTTCAAAACTCAATTCAACACCTCTTCATAGACTTTAAAGCCGCCTATGATAGCATAGCCAGGGTAGAACTCTACAAAGCCATGAGAGAATTCGGCATCCCCAACAAACTGACAAGACTATGTAGGTTGACCATGATCAATGTGTCAAGCCAAGTAAAGGTATCCGGAACACTGTCCAGACCAATCAACATCTATAATGGACTCCGACAAGGGGACGGTCTGGCCTGCCTCCTTTTCAACCTGGCGTTGGAGAAAGTGATCCGAGATTCGGGCGTGACATCTAGGGGTACAATCCTCCACAAGTCCACCCAATTACTGGCTTACGCAGACGACATTGACATCATTGGAAGAACAACAACAGCTGTACAAGAAGCTTTCACTCAGATTGAGCAAGCGGCAGGAAATCTGGGACTGCACATTAACGAAAGCAAAACAAAGTACATAGTGGCCTCGTCTGGAAGAACACCTAACATTGGTCCCACAATCAAGGTAGCGGAACACGAGTTTGACGTGGTAAAATCATTTACCTACCTTGGGTCAATAGTAGCAGCCGACAATAGCATGGAACCAGAAATACGCGCACGACTGCTAAAAGCCAACAAAGCCTACTATAGTCTGTCAAGGCTCTTCAAATCCAAATATCTAACCATAACGTCTAAACTTTTACTATATAAGACGATGGTCTTACCCGTTCTCACATATGCATCCGAAACGTGGGTGCTTAGCAAAAAGCACTCAAACCTCTTGGGCGTGTTTGAGAGGAAAATACTTCGGAGGATTGTTGGCCCCGTATGTGAGGAAGGACGATTCCGGAGACTCTACAATGACGAGATCTACGAGCGCTATCGCGACATAGATGTTGTGAAGAAAATAAAGCTCGGTAGGCTCCTGTGGGCAGGGCATCTAGCTCGTATGAGTGAAGATGAGCCTGCTCGGAAAGTTCTCTGCGGTAAGACCTATGGGGTGCGACAGCGAGGAAGGCCCAACCTTCGCTGGAAGGATGGCGTGGACCAGGACGCTCAGAGTTTAGGGATGCCAAACTGGATGACATCGGCTCAGAATCGGGACCGGTGGAGAGAACAGTTGCGCGAGGCCAGGACCGGATCCCGGTTGTAGAGCCGTTAAAGAAGAAGAAGAATAATTTGGGTTATGTTATCCATGGCTGATGACTTTTTCCGGGAGAAGCTGCTCACTGCCCAGCGCAGATTTTCCTTGGTGCTGGGTTACCGGGCTTCCTCTCATGATACTATTAGCCCCGCGTGCAACATTACGACCGTGTCTGGGACTACTTCTTTTGTATTAAAGGCTTCTCCAGAAGACTTTGTCCATTTATCATCTCCCGGTTGACATAAGATTGTCGGCAGAGTTGCTTAGAGAAAATGTTTCTTAGCTTGTATCCAACAAATTGCACTATTTTCAAATTACTACTTTGTCACCACTTAACAATGACTTTCGAACTGTTGTTTCGCCAGAAAAAGCCTTGTCTAAATATTTTACAGAAACAAACAATTGTTACCTATTTCCTGACATTCTTTTCCTCTAGAAGACGTTTTTATATTTTCTTACAAAACTCTGCACCGTTTGTTAGTAACAAATGTTAAGCTGTTCATATTTACTGTAGAAGATTGTGATTCGAATTTGTGTACACAAAATCTATGACTTAATCATATAGAACGTTTTATTTGCAATATCTGTTTCATTCACACAAAACATCTTAAATAAATTGCCACACCTAAAGGAAGTATCAATATTAGCAATAAGCCAAGGATAAAATGATGGTTGATTTCGACATACTACATCATACAGTATTATTATGATAATCGAATGTGTACTTAATTTATCTTTAAATAGCCTATAACCATGCTAGATCTATGTTTAGGTACAAGAAGCATAGCCGGTGGATAATGTGAGTATGATGCGTAGCAGTATCCACCCGGAAAATTCTGGGTGGGTAAAATACTCACCCGGAATATGAGAGTAATTGAGAGGGGGGCATGAAGGGTGCTTCTGGTTCCGCCACATATTCACAGAATCTCACACAATAAAACGTGCTTTGCGTTATCCTAGGATAACTAGTCATACCAGTCACAGCGCTGAGCCATCGTATTCGAAACGTTTGAGGTATTTTCTATATCCTCCATTTATACTCAAGAACTACGTGAGGTTGTAACTCACTTCCCCACGCCATCATGCACGCCGCATCTTTGGATATGGTCCTAAATGCGCAGCACGCGCGAAAGACGCTGAAGCTGGAAGCAGATACAAGCATACGTTGGTGCGTACGGTGATAGATATAATAGAAATGCGGGCATTCAACTGACATACGTTAGTTAGAGTTACGGAAAGCACGCAATGCAAAAGTTTGTCTACTTCCAACTTTTCCCCATGGCCGCATTCGCCATAATCTCAAATACCCAAACACAAGTACACACAACGGACACATGTCTCGCGGCTTAGATATTAGGGTTATTTGTAAAACACTAGGCGTAAACCAAGAACACAACTGTGTGCCAGTGAAAATTTGCTGCATATACCGTACGGACTGTACGTACTCACGTATCTGTTTCCAACTTAGGTCGGTATGCGGCCCTCCATGTTCTGCTGTTCAGCTGATAACAGATAGATGCATGCGTACGGTATGGACGACCAATGCACAATATACGGATTTTTTTGCTAACAGATAATTGCGTGTCTGCGTTTCGGCTTGTTTTTCAAAGATATCCAAAAAATCTAAACTATGAGTGCATATATTTGTGGTGTGTGTGCGCTTGTGTCTGATTACTTGGAGAGATGTCGATTACGGTAATGCGAAACAGTTAAAAGTACACCAACTTTTGCGTTGCATGCGTTCTGTTCACGAGACTATATCTGAGATCGCATTTGAAGGCATGCACTTCTACAATATCTATTGCTACACGCACGCATGTTTCTGTACCCAGGTTTAGCCCTCTTGCTAAACGCTGCTGTCCATACTGGCACTGCGTAAGCTAGCCTCAGCAAACCACCCTCACCATTAGAAGGCGAAGGGTTGGCGTAGCCTCAATACATCATAATACAATCTGATTAACAGGAAATGTTCTAGGACACCGCATGTTTTTCTATACACCGTCTGCCCATCTTCCGATTCCCAATGAAGTGACCTACCTTCTTTCCTTTTTAGGAAAGTTTGTTGCCAAACAACAGTTTCAGAGGAGGGGGTGTATTTGATTGACTACGCAACCGAGCTTAACACGATCCGCCAGCACTGACAAGAAGGTCTTCAATTTCATCCTTTGTAGGTTAAATTAATCATTAACCATTAAATTAAGGAAGTATTAGATGACGTTCCTTCGAAAATACAACGGCCTTGTTTGGTTGGTTCGGGGACTCGATATCTGCAAAAAAGTGCCCCAATGCTATCGGTGACAACACCCTTTGGCCCTTCATCGACCCTTTGAGTCATTGTGAAAATGTGGCAGTTATGACAGAGTCCAATCGCTACTGTTATAGAGTCTCCTGTTTCGACAGCAATATTATAGCCACAAGAACAAATTATCCCACTCGGATTGTTCCCTTTACTTAAAGCCCGCTTTGTCACCCACAACACCGTCTATAAGTGCATTTATAAATAGAAACATTGCATTTATAAGTAGAACAATTGTCAACAGTCACTATTTCCGAACAACAATATCCCAGCGTTCAAACGCAAGGCTCATCGCCATTGTTCCCTCTAATTTTTTCGCTGACTACGGGGAACAAAGTATATGGGGCGAGGAAGGGGGTAGCATTGTGCTTGTTTTTTAAAAGTCAATTTTTTTTAATAAATAAAAATTGATTATACGGGTGCACCTTCTAGACCTTCGGTATTTCAACATTGAATAACTCTGATATATTTTAGCCGATTTTGACAAATGTACACGAGTCTGAAACGTCATTGAGTGTCATCTTAGCTACAGACTATTTTACACTCTTTGACGGAGTCAATAAACAAAACTGCCAAATTTGGGGAACAGAGAACCCACACTTCATTCACGAAACACCACTCTACGACGACAAAGTCACTATTTGGGCCGAAGTGTGCTCAAAAACCATCATCAAACCATTTTTCTACATAGTTGGAAAAACCGTCGACGGGCTACGCTCTCGTTGGATATTAGCAGACTTTGTGTGTCCAAATATGAGTGAAAAACGACGAACTTATATTTTCAACAACCCCAGCCGCTACGATGAAGTTTTTGTACCGCAAGCTCCCGAGACACGTTGCGTCGAAAAATGATGATCTGGAGTGGCGTCCGCGTTCTCCGGATTTAATGGCACCAGATTTTTTTGTGGCGTTATTTTGAAAGTAAAGTTTATGCCAACAAGCCAAAGACCTTTGTCGAATTCAAAGCTAACATACAAGGCGCCCGAAATGCTAGCCAATGTTTTGCAGGATGCCCGAAAAGAGCTACTTTTTGCGTTTCGAATGGAGGTGATCACTTAAACGACATTGTGTTTAAAAACTGATTTGAAATAAATGGTATAGTATAGAATATGCTAAATAAATCTTGTTAATTTGTCAAAATCGGCTTAAAAATGTCAGAGTTATTCAGTGCTGAAATACCGAACGTCTAGATGGCACACCCTATAAGGCAAGGTCTACTATCTACGACAAACTATAAAACAAGAGAAGTACACAAACAGAGGTTAGGCATATGTTACGTTGGGTGACGTCACCAACTACGTGATTGCAACCACGCACGAAAGGTTGTACACAAAATTCACACAAAAACGAACTCCCCTCTCTTAACATATGCGAACCAACCAAATTATTCCTTTTTTGTGAAATTTGGACTTTTGCCATTTTTATATTTAATTTTTTTATAAAATGAAATAAAAAAATGGTCCATTACCCCATTGTGCGCAGAATACAGAAATGGATGCGTAGCTCTCGAAAAATTAGTGCGCGGCCGCACATGCGCAGTTTAAAGGGAGCATTGCAAATCGCTATCTCTTCCTATATCCTATGGGGTGAGGCGAGCGGGCTAGTCTTGTGTTGCAGGAAAAATATTGCCGTGCAGGGAGAAGGTCCTGAATTTCAGTGGAACAGTCGCTGTGGTAATAGCGATAAAGCGTGGAGAGCGCTGCTACACTCCTACGGTGGCTCAGTGAGTCGATGGAGATGCAAAGGCTGTCATCTCCGATGATTCGGATAGCGCGGCTTTGCACTTTGTCCAGCCACGTTAAGGTGGTTTTAGAGGCTGCTTAGAATTGCCAAATAAAAGAATATCAAACAATGGATGCATATTATAGATGCGCCGAATGTTCGGCCGAATATTCGTATTTGGTATATTCGGCGTGTTTTATAATGTTCGTATTCGGCCGAATATTCGGTTAGTTTGCGGAATAATTACCGAATATTTAAATAGTATTATTCTAAGAGTTACAAATGTTTAAGAGGCTTTATTCTGGAACCGTACATATGTAGGTAGTATTTGTAAATGAAACAAACACTTCTTTGTGTAACCATATTTATTCAGAAAAACAAAAATTAAAAAAAAATAAGAATCCCCACACAAGTCGCCAGAAACGAGACCGATTTGAAACTAGTTGGCAACTGCTTGCGTGCGACTATTCTTGCCGTATGTCGAATGCAGCAATATAAAAAAGTTGAAAGTTGACCGACATTTGCGTTGCATGCATTCCATTCATGGAATATTCCGTCAAGTCGCATTTGAATACACACACTTCTATATTACCTGCCACCGAATGCAACGCATGTTACGTTTGGAAATGTCACCAGTTTCAGTTGCGTGGTTGCATTTGCACGTGTCAAAGTTTATTCAACAAAATCTTCGTGAGCACAGAACACCGATTGATGAAAGATCTGTTGCGCTTGTGTGCGGACAAAGGTTTCGTTTTGGTTGCAAACTGGTTGCGAGCATGATAATGGTGGAACCGGTTTGAAACTGGGATTGCAAATCCGTCGACCTACATATATGCATAATGTTTATGGAATTCTTGATTTAGTCCCTTATTTTTTGGCGATAGTTCTATCACGCGAGAAATTGCAATAAAAGAAAAAGGGACGCATTGAGTGAGCGAGCCGAGCTAGCGCGAAGTACTCAAGGGGTGGGCGAACGCTGCTATTCGCAGATCGTTTCGCCGACCTATATGACCTGCGAAAAAATGAATAGAATAGTTCGGCCGAATGATCGGTTCGGTACATTTTTGAACGAATATTCGGCCGAATATTCGTATTCGGCCGAATATTCGTATTCGGTTGAACCCATATTCGGCGCATCTCTAATACATATGAATCAATCGAACTTCTATGATGAACTGATTTCTTTATTATCATATTTGGCCCATCACTAAGGGTAATATAAAAACTAACAACTGTACATTCAGTTACCAAACAAAATTACAATGTCATCAGATATGCTAGAAATTATTCGGTAACCTGTAGATAAAATATAAATTATATAGAATCCAGTTAGATAAGGACTGAATTTCAATAAAAATCAATCCTCCGTTTCATTCTGCCGCTTGGATAAAAATAATACCCCAGAATTACAGACTTGAAACCCTAAATTTACCCCAAATAACCACCAGCGACCACCTAATAACCCAAAATTATCGCATTGAGGTTCCTAAAACCGCTATAAACAAAACTTGATAATGATATATTTTGCAACAAAGTGAATTTTTGTATTTTGATTGGCACTTGGAAGATTTATGCTAAGTGGCAGCGATAATGACGATATAATGGCTCCAGTCAGAGTTTCTGGGTCGACAATCTTTCACGAACGTTACGAAATGCAAAGATAAACTTCAGCCAGATCGATTCAAACTTTTCACAAATAGATAAACGCGGGGAACTGGAGATAAGCGAATAGTTTCGACCAGTATTAAATTTTAATTAGTTGAAATGCTTAAGTTCAGATTTGCAATCAGGACAGAAATTTGAATAAACTTTGGATTCGAGTTATTGTTCTCATGATTTTTAACTGTGCGATATTTTTCTGGCTGTATTAAAATGTGAAAATTACGACTTTTAAATATTTATTTATGACAAGATTCGGGCTTTCTTCTGGGCCTTCATGGTTTTTAGCTTTGACAATGATCGCAAATTTGATGTGATTTTCCGCATTCTTTAAGATGTTGGCTTTATTTTTGGGGTTTTTGTTAAGCAGATTTTGTAAAATTGATGTTATCTTGTGATATATGGTGGTATGGTATGGTTGCATGAGTTATCAGACGTATACACATTCATTTACTCTTTAGTTTTTCGATATGATAAAGTAAGAAAGCAAAATCAAATATTACAATCTTAGTGCAACTTTCATATTCTATTTCAGTCTCCTTTTTTCGTTAGTTATAGGGACAGACCCAGTTGCCCTCCAACAAAGCCTATTGAAGGTCCAGGATCTCCTAGGTGCGGAAACTAAAAAGTTGTTAAAAGTTTTTTAAGCAGTCCGCGTTGTTATCCGCTATTCCTGTGACAAATACAATAAACAAGCAAAAACTATAACGAAACGAAATTTAAAAAGGTATTTACCTATCATCGTAATGAGACTCAAATCAATTCTAAACTCGAAATACCTCCAAAAATTATCAAAAACAAAATTATTCATTTTATAAGAAAGCTTCGGATAAAAAATTTTTTCGAACAAAAGTTTGATTTTTCTCTTCGGAGAATAGACCAGTGCAGATAATTTTTGAGAAAAAAAAATTCTTAGCAGTATATGGAAGGTGGGAAAATTTAGGATAAATGCTACTTAAACAAGGAAAAATCGAGAGCACCGCAGCAGATGACCGGAAAGGGGGCGGGGGAGCCAAAATGTGAGTTTTAGGGGGTTAAACGTGTTTTTTTACGATTTCTGAGAAAAGTAGACCTCCTATCGAAAAACGTTAAATGTAAACGTTGTAGATAATTAAAAGATCTAGAGCTTTTGTTCAAACCATTTTTCGACATAACCTCGAAAAATGGAGAAAAACGTCAAAAACAGAGTTTTTCGTTTATCATTTTTATCTTTCACAAAAATGATCCAATTTTAATGAAATTTGAGGAAAATGTAGATTTTCATGTTTCGAAAAGGCCCAATTTTTTTCAAAGCGATTGGTTGTGTAGTTTTGTTTTTATAACCTTAATTTAAAAAAAAGGCCCCATTTTCAATCAAAAAAGTTGGCCAACGAATTTTTGATTTTGAAAATTTTGAAGACGGGTTTTTTTTCGTTGAATCCTCTACTTTAAGATGGTGTAAAAAAATGATAGCGTCACAATAGAAAAACATCGAGAAAAATTCGAAAAACCAAAAACATCCTTTTTCAAATATCGATTTTTCCGTAAACTTCGCTAATTCTTTATCTCTCTTTGACATAAAGCTTTAAGAGTGGCGCAAAACTGTAAATTTAATGTAATCTATTATAAGGGAACTTCAGGTAACAGTTTCAGATGTGAAAAAATTTGTTTAAACAATTATTTCACCCAAGAAAGCAAGGAAAAAATTACAGTTTTAGGCCGGCCCGCGCACTTCTTTTTATTTAATTTATTGCCTAATAAAATGATTTTTTGAGTTTATGAAGGTATAGTTAGAAGATTGATCTGATACTACATATTTGATGATGGATAAATGAAGTACCATTGCGAGTAACTAACTGAAAGCTACAGATTGGGGGTGGAAAAACCATTTAAACGGAATAATACCTAAATTTACCGAAAAGAAATTAATTCCTGAAAGTTTGCTTAAATCTATCTGCTGCAGCTGTGAAACTGGTTGTGATAGTAAAAGATGTGGCTGTCGAAAGCATGGAGTAAAATGCTCCCTTTTATGTTCCAATTGTACCGGAGCCAACAACTGTTCAAATTCTGAAAATCAACCAATGGAAGATCTGAGCGATTCGGAGGAGATTATTAATAATGAAGATTGTGATGAGCTTGAGGACCTTCACGAAGTTGATGACTTTATTGAAGATTCTCAAGAGATTGAAAAATGTGTTGAGTTTCATGATCAACAGCATCTCTCCAAAAAAATGAGGTATGAATAATTCTTTTACAACATAGATAACAGCAGTCGAGTACGCGAACACACTTATTATTTAAACACGGCATAGTCTTTACTCATGGGCAATTGTATTTAGCAGCCAGTAGAGTGTAATACTATAAAATGTAATATGTGACATTAGGAAATAATAAAAGTTGGTTTTTTGGCATTGCTTTTTCCAACTATAAAAAATTTGTTTCATTTTTCAATTTTGTTTTATTCTTCTCGAAAAATTTTGTTATTGAAGACTTATAGACTTAGAAAATTGTGCTCGAATGTCGAATGCTGGGTTCTACAAGTAAGTTTTAATGTATAAGCCAGCACAATACGTAGAAATATTTTTTTTGGCCTAAAACTGTAATTTTTTCCTTGCTTTCTTGGGTGAAATAATTGTTTAAACAAATTTTTTCACATCTGAAACTGCTACCTGAAGTTCCCTTATAATATATTACATTAAATTTACAGTTTTTCGCCACTCTTAAAGCTTTATGTCAAAGAGAGATAAAGAATTAGCGAAGTTTACGGAAAAATTGATATTCGAAAAAGGATGTTTTTGGTTTTTCGAATTTTTCTTGATGTTTTTCTATTGTGACGCTATCATTTTTTTACACCATCTTAAAGTAGAGGATTCAACGAAAAAAAACCCGTCTTCAAAATTTTCAAAATCAAAAATTCGTTCGCCAACTTTTTTGATTGAAAATGGGGCCTTTTTTTTTTAAATTAAGGTTATAAAAACAAAACTACACAACCAATCGCTTTGAAAAAAATTGGGCCTTTTCGAAACATGAAAATCTACATTTTCCTCAAATTTCATTAAAATTGGATCTTTTTTGTGAAAGATAAAAATGATAAACGAAAAGCTCGGTTTTTGACGTTTTTCTCCATTTTTTGAGGTTATGTCGAGAAATGGTTTGAACAAAAGCTCTAGATCTTTTAATTATCTACAACGTTTACATTTAACGTTTTTCGATAGGAGGTCTACTTTTCTCAGAAATCGTAAAAAAACACGTTTAACCCCCTAAAACTCACATTTTGGCTCCCCCGCCCCCTTTCCGGTCATCTGCTGCGGTGCTCTCGATTTTTCCTTGTTTAAGTAGCATTTATCCTAAATTTTCCCACCTTCCATATACTGCTAAGAATTTTTCTAGTTTTTGGCTTTTCAAAAGCGTATCTGCACTGGTCTAGAATCAGAACTAGTGAGAAAAAATGTGGGTTGCCATTATTCACCCCCACCTAGGGCCGTGCCGGTCCAGCGTTCAATGCGTGCACAGCATTGTGGCGGGCAGAATAAAAGGCGACTAAATCGCCAAGGAAAGTGCATCGAATACGGATAAAGGTCGATCCACACATATCCGTAACGACATGACGCCGATGCTTTCCGTGCCAGTGCCTTCCGTGATTAATTTTTCACTGACATTCATACAGCACCACCTTTTTCCCGTATCAGTGCTCAATGTTCAATGGCATCTGACATTTGGACAATGATCTCAAGTACATTAAGATATGTAGCGTGGAGAGAGTGTGTGGACTCTTCGGAAAATGGTCGCGCAGAGACATTTTTAAGGGTATTTCAAATAAACTTTACTTTGTTTAAACTGTTGTATTCAAAAAATATTTGCTTCACGTCCGGGATAAATTAAAAAATTTTGGTGGCAACACCTAAAGGGTACTGAGATCGTCGCGTCGATGCTCTACTGCATCGGTTATCTGGAAACATGTCGCACCTTTCTGAATTTGTTTGCATGGAATTATATCGTACCGATAAATTTTATTCACTGCTTCTCCCGGTGCTGCACTGAAATCGCCGTCACGTCACGGATGTGTGTAGATAGGCCTTAAGTAAACAACATTCAGGGTTTTATTAAGTGATGATCAAAAATGGTCTTGCTCTTGCATTCAGGTCAACTACTCCCTTTCTTCTATATGTTACCTTGGACGCGGCCGTATGTACTGGCCGTATGCCCTGCCCCACCCCTCCGCTTTGGGGATAGATTTGATTTTTGATGAATTGTGAAGGTGCAGGTAACTTCGGACAAAAACAATTTCTTACAAAAGTTTCATATTCCACTTTGGAGAATCATAATTCATGAAAAAATAGGGGTTGCCATTTGAAATTTTAGATTTGGGTGGGGTGAAATTTGTGTGTAAACTATTTCACCAGCCATATTGAAAAACTTTTGTTCTATATTTCCAACGCTTTAGATCCCACCCTTCTGACTAAACCCCAGCCTATTGTAACCAACTTAGTCTAAAATTTGATGGATAGCTTTATTCCTGACAGTTCAGTCAATTTATTAGACCCCGCACCATCTCTGGTTTCTGCAGTTTTCTGCAGTTTTAACACGAGAATGACAGTTTTGATATTTCCATAAGTTGCAGCAGCTCGTAGCTACTGGAAGTTTCTGGGTGTTACTGAGGGGTGAGGAAATGAGTATTGCGGATGCAGTCAAAATAAGAGAACAGAATTCTGTTAAGTAATTTGAAGCAACTGACAGATTCTGTATTTTCTGCCGGTACGGACCTACTACCTTGATTGAACGCCCGTTAAGGAAACTCTCCATCCAATTCTTTAGAAATGAGCCAATACCAATAGTTGGAAGTTTAATTAACAAAGCGTCATACTCTTTGAAAAGCCTTGAAGAAATTCAGAGCACTCAAACCGTACTCGCCAAATCGAGCTGCAGTTCGAGGAAATGCTTGAGTTTGTGTCTACTTCTTTCGATTAGGGTTGAGTGGCTTTATAGACTTTTGGGAAATTTTTGGTGGCCCCAAAATAAAGAGAGCCTCGTGGAATTTTTTTTTAAAGATTCATGTATAAAGTATCTGGGTGGCTATCAGTGAACTAATAAAGAGTGAGAAAAAGTAGATAATTAAAAGAAACAAATATAAACCTAGTATAAATTGAGAATAATGTAGTTGAAGGAATATTACTGGTTATTCAAAAAACTGAAAACGCGTTTCCTGATCACATTTAACGACCCCGCATTTTGAACTTAGTTAGGCAGGCTATTCCAAACTTGAAGCGAATAAACAAAAAAAGATCTCTTGAAAACTCTTGGGGGTATAAATAACGTCTAACATCCAATTCCGAGAAAGTCATGTAGATAAGATGGACGGTCGGCAGAATGCAGTGCAGAATGCCGAACATTATCGGTAAGTTATCCGAAATCGAGTACCTACTGAAGGGGAAAATATGGTATAAACTTAACCCTCTTAGGAGTCCAAAAAACCTCTGTCGACTATGGAGCATGGTACACGCACTGGTGTTGCAGCACCCAACGCTAAGGGTCTTAATTACAATGGGTAGGTTTCTTGCAATGCGACTGCAATGGGCTAATTTCCAGATTGAAACATATGACATCGAGACCTCCGCTAGGCTTGCCCTTAGAAATAAGTTCTAACGGCACAAACATTACAAGGCAGGGTGCTGCCAAAAATGCACATTGCGTGCGACTTCTTCCGCTACAGACTTCCAATTTCTGAATATTGCAGAGTGTGCGCTATCGTGCGTTTTTACTAAGCCCGCACAATAGTTTCAGGGTGCTTTAACGGACTCCAGAGACCGGCGAGACTTTCAAAAATGGCTTAGAAGAAGAACGATTACCAGAAAGCCTCAAAGCCTGGCTCAGGTTCGGCCTTCTTCAAGTAATATTCTTCTTGCCTTAGTCTGCAGGGCCGCCGACGGCGATTGGTATGTGCACAATAGGCCTAAATTGAAGTGCCAACCATATGGGTACATTAAATCAACCAATTCCATTATCAATTCAGAATAAATTTCTTCAATTTCTACACGACTCGCATAACTATCAAAGCCTACTACCCGCTCAACGTCCTGAATCGCTCCCACCGCCATCTGGTGAGAGAAAATTTCTTATCGTATGTCGTACCCTTGTAATAGCATAATGGCGCGATAAAATAGTGGGCGCCACTTATGCGAGGTATTACCCCCTTAGCCATAAGCCCGGAAAAGCATGACCAAGGAGCCAATACCATACATAAGAAAGGAAACAAAATTCCGGAACTCCTACGCCGGCCACACGGAGTTATCTAGCTCGCCGGAGGGGTCGTGGGGTGTGTGGCCGGGCCTATACGCCGTATGGTTCACCACTTACCTGCGACTAGCAAAATTCATCTTCAGTTCCGATCGTCCTTCGGGCCTCGCATGAGCCGTGTCATTGCCCTCCGCTTCCCTGACAGCTCATAATAATGCAAGCTATCAGCTTCAGGAACAGGTACTTTTTAAGAAACCCTGGAAAGAAGCGTCACCCACCCAACCATTCCACAAAAGAAATCTAACACACAGATATTATTTTTATAATCCTTTAATGATTTTGTCCTTCACAGGACCAATAGTTATAATAACCCAAACAATGAATAATCGTAAACATCAACTTTTCAAAACAATAGGTACAGGTCCTTGTCAGATAAAATTATTATTATACCATTATTATATGAACATAATTATGACGCTAAAGATAAAAAAAACGCGCAGTAGTGGCACCAATACTTCTCGCTTTTTTACAAAGGTGGTTACAAACAATCGAGTAATCTAACGAAAAAAACACAACTTCCCCGGAACCGAAACAAACACCCAGGAATGTCGAAAATAGTTCCAACAAGGAGCCAAAATAAATTCCAAAATTATTATAAGTATGATTAACGATAATATTACATTCAGGTACAATTACTATTTACTGAAAAATGAACTCATGAACTAAAATGTGTTAGATAACCGAGACTAACAAAGCTTTCCTAATGTCTGATTGAAGAAGGTTTTTCTTTTTGGTTTCTTTTTTCTCTTCTTTTTTTTTTTTTTTTGTTACACACAGAACCGTGAGTTAAAACAATATATTACCACTCAATGAATGTGGCAAATGGAGCACCATTATCAATAAGAATTAACAAATGTATGTTATGATCCAATAACCCCATGCAGTTCTAAAAGAGTACAGTTAAATGCATCCGGGTTAATGGAGAGTGCATAAAAATAATGTAAATATGTTTGTTTAACCTACAGGTAAGTAAAAGAAAAAATGTTAGGATAAACACAACTTATAAGTATTAACGCAAACCACTCCAAACCATGCAAAACAAACATGAATTTATGCTACCTCAGGGCCTGCAGAGGTCTTGCTACCAAAATATTCTTCCCCGTTCGGGTCCTCCGTATTAATCGCACTAGAGCTTCTTGGGAAAGGGGTCCCTTTCTTCCTCTAAATGATGTCAAGAATTCCTAACCCTGACCTTTAACCAGTTAATTATGTAGAGCCTGTAGCAGAGCTAGCGCATTTAAATTGAGCTAATGCGTAGCCGTTGACAAATGGCGTAATTGGTTACAACAAATTCATCCAGCCAGCTCTCTTCATGATCTGGAACAAGTGGGCAGGGTGCAGCTACCACATCCTCCGGATACGGCCAGGTCCTTCGGTTAGGTCTCCCGTTTCTATTCTTCCAGCTTTTGGAAGTTCAGCTTTCCTTTTGACTTTAGCCAAACTACAAGTTATTTTCCGGATTGACAAATAATACAACTTTTTCGGTTTTTCCACCAAAAAAACCACAGCTCCACCACCTTCTGACTAATTTTTATATTTTCTCTTTTTTTTCCTAAACAAAATCCTTCCCTTCCAAAAAAAATTTTTTCTCGCCTCCCTGTTAAAAGTTTTCATTTTTCCCCACAGTGATTTCAAAAAAAAATTTCCCATTATCTACAAGGTGATTTCAAGATAAATTTCCCAAGAAAAATAATTTTTCCGACCGACCGTTACACCCTTAAGTTCTTAGATTTATGTAAAATTAAAGTTGAGTTCCGGATATGATAAAGTTCGACGAACAACGAACACTTGACCCAGTATGCAAGACAGCAACCTTAGCAACTTAGATCATGATTTTTTCTTTCAATAAATAAAGCATCTTATAAGTAACGTAGATCCCTTCTGACATCCTAATAATAGTATTTTAACAATAATTATATTAAAAAATACCAGTACTGTTGCTTGTTGCTCTATAGTTACACCATAATGATTTGTTTTATTCTTTTGTTATATGCCTTAGGTGCACCTTGTTTGGCGCATAAATAAATAAATGAATAAATAAATAAACTATCACCGTATTTCGAAATTGTCTGTACATCTAACATACAAGCACTAAAAGAACAACAATAATGAGAGAAATCTGAAAATCTGAATATGAAATACTTTTCTAAAATCAGTGATTGTAAAAGTGTTATGAAAGGCGCAATTCATAAAAAAACATTAAGGTGAATTTTGTGTTATCACAATAAACCATAAAAAACAATGCAAATTTGAAAGGTGAACTCAGGTGTTTCCTACTTTTACCACCCACGCAATAAACCGTCGAGTTTAGACCATGCAAATGACCAGGAGCGCGTTCAAAAACCTTACTATGGTTAACCATGGTTAACTATGGTAAACTTTTGTCGTTCAAAAACTCCGTGGTTAACTACAACATAACCACGAGCATAACTTTTTGGCGTTCAAAAACTCCCGTGGTTAACCATAGTGTAGTTAAATTTTAACCATGCTCGAGAGCATGGTTAGCGATAGTTAAGAAGAAGAAGAATAAAAACAATTTTTTGACATTTGTTTTAATGTTAATAATGAACAAATCAAAGTGGGATTTGTGAGATTATTTTAAATAAATAATTATTGGAAATAATTAAGGCAAAAGCCGACACTATTTTATGGAGAATTTTTTAAATTTTCTTTACCATGTAGTTAACCACGGTGCGTTCAAAAACCTCCATGGTTAAACATAAACTTTCGTGGTTAAGTGAAGTGATGTAGCATAACCACAGCTTACCTCGTGGTTTACTATAGTAAGGTTTTTGAACGCGCTCCAGGTAACCACCAGCTTCCACCAGCGATAAAACCGCCTTAGACTGGCCAAAATAAAAACTGCTTCCCGGGTCAGACTGCATAACTACGAAATCCACCACAGGTAAAAAAGATTTAGAACAATATTTCTACGTGACTTCTCCAGATGTGGGTCAGGCCTAGAGTACAACCTGAACACCTTTGGAACCTCCACACGAAAAACCCCAACTTCCGGAACTAGTAACAAGCGTCGTTAATTATTTCGTTGCATAACGCGGCGGCGAGCAGCGATTCATCTCTTATGGGTCAGTTCCCTTTTTGGAGGTTTTTACACCGCTTGCATATCCACGATCAAACCTAGAGGTATATACCGAAAAGGAGAATATACCTGAGCGCACACCTGACCTGATGGCTGGCAGGCGGCGAAGTCTAGACCTTCAGGTGATAAATGTTTACTGCTGACTTTCGGGCTGGCGTGCGCCATTGTTGTGATCGTTTTATTATTGCAAATGAAACCGGTGCGGCGGTGGCGGCCAGGTGAGCGGACCAACTATGATGGATAAATGTTGTAGGAAAAAAGGTTCGCATTTGTTTGGTTTTCCGAATGGCGCTAAATTAATTATTTTCGGGGATCGTAATTTCAAGATGAGCAACTCGAAAAACGAAACTCAGAAAATCATAAGAAATTATGAAACATATTTTGCAATTCTTCAGCATTTTGAAAGTTTTTTTCGGCCGTGTTTTATGGAATTTTGAATTAAATGAATGAATTAAAACTTTCGATTTGTGTTGTTGTTTTGCTTTTTTTATGTGAAATGGAAATGTGAATTTTTTTTATGGAGATTAAAAGGAGGATTCTGAAGTTTTACTGTCTTTGTTATTGGGTTTTAATAGAAAGATGTATGAGGTTGAATTGCCATTCTAGGGCAATGATCAATGACTCCTGCAAACACTGTAACCTATGAGGACATTGTGTGATTTTATCTCCAGTGATTGTCGCGACCGCGCGGTCGTTTCGCCATTGCACAGGAAGTGCTCCAACTTGTGTCATTGGTCAGTCCCACGGTATACAGAAACAAGGTAATGTAAAAGAGACCGACAGCTTCGAATACCGTAGAAAAGGGTCGCCTAGTGACGTCAGCTCTATTGCAGAAACAACAACAACAGCTTCGATTTTATATGGGAAGCGGACACCACGTGACGTCAGCACTAAAATACCGTTTAACGGTATACGATACAGTCTTTTACTTTACCATGTTTCTGTATATCTACGGTTGGTTGATCCTAGCTTTTTGAGATGATACGTAACGGGACAATGAACAGAGACAAATCTAACAATTTTTTGAACTCTTTAAAGTCACGATGTATTTTGCTTTGAAGTTATCCATTTCGATGAATCAATTCATCTTCTCTCGTGTGGCGGTTCAATATACGAAGATTGACTTCATCTCCCAATTGTAAAACAGTGAACTTAACCCACATATCAATATGGCTGCGCAACTCCATCTACACCAGTGGTCTCCAAACTTTATGGGTCCGCTCGAAGAGTGGAGTAGTAAATTATGGGACGGGACCAAATCTGCCCTAGAAGTATGGCATAGATCCGGGTTCCCCTGAACTATGAAATACCGAACTAGATGACATCAGTTCGGAGTCGGACCAGTGGAGAGAGAAGTATTAAGAGGGCAAGAATGCATTCTAAAAGCGGAACCAGGGCAAGGCATACACTTAGGAGAACTTAAGAAAGGCTACCATAACAAGAGGATTTTTTCTAATAGCCAAGCGACCATTAGGGCGATAAGGTCTCCTAGGACCAAGTCCAAATTATTTTGGGACTGCCAAGGTACTGTGTGTGATCTGGGTGTTCTCAATCAAGTTACTCTTGTTTGGGTCCCGGGTCACCGCGGCTTCAAAGTCAACGAAAAGGCTAATGCCCTGTCTAAACAGGGCTTTGAAACTGTATTAATCGGTCCAGAGCCGGCTATTGGGGCGTCCACCAGCTTGCTGCGAAGGGACGATCGGACTTTGATGAAACATACTGAATGCTGGAGGTCTGCGCCTGGACTAGCCAGCTCTACGCGGTTAGAATTTTTGAGGCGCAGTAGAATTGATGTCAGGATACTTGTTGGCTTGATTTCCGGACACTGCACTCTAAATTATCAACGTAAAGGAAGGCAGAGGGCCCTACCTGTAGGCTTTGTCTTGAGGAGTATAAGCCCGCTCTCCATTTTCTCTATGAATGCCCCGTGAGTATCATCATCATCAGGAGCTCCAAAGCCTATTGTTGGCCTTGGCTTCCCCCAGCATTTGCCTCCATGATTCTCAATCTCTGGCCGGACTTTTCCAGTTTCTTATATCTAACTGTTTCAAGTCATCCCGACGTCATCTATGGAACTTTTTTTAGAACTACCTGGTCTCCGTTTTCCTGGCAGTACTTTCCCCAGCACTATCTTTGTCGGGTTCCGTTACCTACCTCGTTGGACATGACTTAGTATGTTTATTTGGACCACTTTAGCAACGTTTGGAATCTTACTGATTTCATACAACTCTAAGTTGTATCTTCTCCTCCAAACGCCATAAACCTGTATTCCTTTGTAGATCGAACGAAGGATTTGCCTTTCGAATCTTCCTACTAATGCTTTGTTTGCGTTTTTCAATGTCCACACTTCCGAGCCATATAGTAGAACAGACCTTATTAGTGTTGTATAAAGGTCAATTTTGTTTTCCTTGAAATATTTCTGGACATCAGGTGCTTGCGTAGACCAAAGTAATATTTATTACCCAGTGCTATACGTCTTCTGACTTCGGTCGATGTATCATTCTTCTTTTTTAAAGGCTCTACAATCGGGATTCGGTCCAGGCTTCTCGCAACAAAAGTGTCGTTCACTGCAAAAGCGGTGCAACTTCACAATTCAAAATACTAGAGGTTGACCCGCTTTAGGGTCACATTCCGTCACACCCTGCTACAAAATCAAAGCAGCTCCAGAAGTGCACTATAATTGGAGTTATGGTGCACTTATGAAGCGCTTTACCCCCACAGCGAAATATATGACAAAATATGACTCCAAAGCAAATTAATCCCCAATACTCTAAAATATGGAGCTACACCACTCCTACATTGAACGAAACAAATGTTGCTCGTTCCGTAATAATTATTTTTTCCGGGTAAGGTTATTAGCCTCACATCAACCTTACATGAAAGGGACTAACCCGATGATATTAGCCTCCTCTCTCATAGGATATAGTTATCAGTGGCCACCGCTAGGAGGCTATGATCGCACTTCCATCAGTCTCAAATAGAAGAATGCTAGCATAATGCCTAAAGTTTAGCAGGTCTACTACCGTTACAACTTTAATGCTATGCTTAAGGGAAAAAATTTCACGAGCTGCTACAAGATAAGAGCAAGGTACCATTTAAAACCCCTCATAACCTAACCGCGCATAACCTTCATTCGCTCCACTCGCAAAGTGAACAGAAACGTTTAGTTCACTAAAAAAAAGTGGATACACTTCTAAAGTGGAACTACACTTTTCAATTTAACGCGTTTAACTCCACTTATTAGTGGAAATGTATATTTTAAAGTGTATATACATACATGTATACTCGAATGTGTCAGGTGGAATTTGTGTTTATACATTTTACATAATACATTTTGCGAGTGGAACGTTACATTTTCAAGGGTGACGCCCATATTTTAGGACCGCTGGGGCCTGATTTTCGCTATAAGCGAGCCAAACAAAATGTAGGGTTCGATTTTCTTAACTGTATCATTTTGGAACGAAGCCATTTTTAAATGGACTAAAGGACCTTCTTCCTGGATTTCGAAGCATAGGTTTACTCAGTAGCTTCCGTTCCATCTTCGTGGACTATAAAGAGACATACGACTCTATACCAGAAGAAAACTCATATAAATTCTAAAGGATTTAAGAATACCCCAAAATTGCCAAGATTAATAAATCCGCACTAGAAAGGACGACTTTGCAGGTGAAACTGCAGTCATACAAATTATCTTTTAACTAGGAAATATGTACGTCATAGCAACACAATGATTCTTTGAAAGCATAGAAATCGAAATATACAAATGCCGTACAGGAATTAATCACCTTTGCGTGAAGGGGAAGGGGGAGGGGGTATGGTTGTGACGAACGTCCTGAAAGACAACACATAGGATCCATTATACTATTTTAAATTAGATAATAAGAACGTATATTTGACTTCATAAATTTATAATGAAAATACTTTAGAAATGATTTTACCCAACAATGTTTATTAGTTTCTATTTTAATTCCTGACCACTCATCTAAAAAAATTCGCCCCTAACCTATTCCTAAATTAAATTGAATCAATAATTTTATATCAAATAGTCGGCCAGAGTCCTAAAAAAACAATTGCCATAACCTCAACTAACAAAAATGCGATCGAGCTTGCCTTAGCAGTGAGAGAACCTTTCCTAATTCAATTGAGATTAGTTAACGAACTTTAGACACAGGTTGTTTTATGTTTGAATTATTATGTAACTTAGGTAAGATTTTACCGCAATTACGGGGTGCGGCCAACACTTTTCCTATAAGACATCAGACCGCTGAGAAATGCACGATTCTCTTCCTATATATGGTACATCTCTGGAAATTTTGGCGTTGGTGAATTATAACGAAGAAGAAAAATTCTTCTATCTACCGAACTGAAAGAGTGAAAAATCCTTGAAGCTTCTCTATAAAAAGCACAGGACATTTAGGGATTTTCCAGGACTACCTCCTTGAAAGCTTCTGAAACTTTGGAAAAGCTATCAGAATTTCCCTAACAAGGATAAAACTTTTCAAAGTTTATGTGTGACTAGGCAGGATATTTATTCCCTATGTTAAAAACTCATTTTATATTATGTACAAATTAATAATTTTTCCTTTTTTGATTATTTGCAGACAACGGATGCCCCAGCGATTGAAAACAGTACGACAACAAAGTCGACATTGACTGGAATACCGCAAATCGATTACATTTGGGATCCGAATTTACCGAGGGAATTGAATGGGTAAAGTATTAATTTTGGATTAAATAGAAAATATTTAACAAAATTTTGTTTTTTACCCTCAGATACAATCTTTCTGATTATCCTTTCTTCAATTCCGTTCCACCACCGGAGGAAATCGATTTTAAGTGCGATGGTCTTCATGATGGATTTTATGCTTCAGTAAAACATAAATGCCAGGTAAAATAGAATATTAATTTGAAAATGGAAAAAAGTAAAAGGAGAATAAAAAATTTGAGTGAGCTTTTTGGTGTTGTTAGCAGTGGTTGTCCTCCTAAAGTTATTGAAATGCATTTTTTTTTATATGGCAAACAGTCGTTTTTGAATACCTTTCTATTAGATACAAGTTTATTTATTTCGTAAAGTCGCTGTATGATAGTTGTACCACGAATCCATTTCTGGAATGCAGACAAACTTGACTACATTTGAATATCTTATTCGATTTAAAAGAATACTGCCCTCAGAAAAATATTATGGGAATCCACAATGCCCCGAGCCTATGATTTTTATTTGTTTTTTTTTTATGATTTTCCGTTCTCGAACATAAGTCGCCTGATTACCATCCCAAAGGTCCATGGTTCGAATACACTCCGAGGCCTAATCTTTCGTCTTTCCATTTCTCTGAGCTAGATAACTTTAATTCTTTGTTGTATTTCTTCGTTACATGCCCTTTCCACTGCTATTGGCTGCAAGCATAATAAAACTGGGTATCGTCGCCTATTTAAACACAGCAGTTCGGTTTTGCTGCAGTAGTACTGGATTTAGCGGTGGAAGAAAGCCTTAGTAGGAAATAGTAATCGAGAATGCACAGTGCCGCGCAAAATACATATATACAGGGTGTATTGTTGAAACTTACAAACCGACCGGCTATTGATAGATGAACTTCACTGTACAAACGAACTTAACTGATTGCTAAAGTTACAAAAATACAGGGTCATATGTAGACCTCTACCAAAAAAAATTCAAAACGCCCTAGCAGCTTAACCGTTACGATTTCCCCCTTTGAAGCCTTCCTTCCGGGTACCATGATAGTCTACCCTGCGGCACATTGGAAAAAAGTCCGGATTCTCTTCCATAATCTTTACTATTATAGAAAGTCCTCGCTCCCAGTCCCCAGGTAGGAATTCGCTTTGAATTCGCCAACGCTGCCATTGGAAAAGTCCAGATTACCCGGATGATGAAGAAATTTTTTAAATTTTGCTCAATTAATTGTGAAACTTTTAACTGCCGTTCTATGAACCCAACCTAAGGTCACTGCTACCACTATAGCAATATCACTTGTGTAACCATGAGCGAAAAGCTTTCTACCATTGAGTAGCTCTAGAAGAACATCTGCAACAAAGCATCACAAAAGTGGAGATAAAACTCTTCTCTGTTGATAGGCTTGTATAAAGCTTCCTCGGTATGGAGGAAGGTTCCCAGCGCAACTCCTTTGTTTAGTGCTGCCCATTCTAGCCTGAGAACCAGATGGTGCAGGGCTGCCTTAGTGAACTTGCCCGCCTGACGAAAGTGCTGATAGGAGCTTAGCGGTTGATGCTATATATCGATTTTCTACCTCCACGACATCTGATATTTACAAAAATTGATTGGGGCAACACCGCTCGACTCATTTCGTTTGCCTACAGCCCACATTACGTCGACGCTACAGACAAAGAATTCGTTCAAAAATAAAACAGCTCGCCTGACAGTGGTACAATCTTACGTAGCATTGTTTACACGCAAGATTCATCGTCATTTCCTTGAACGGCGTTCTGGTTTTTAACAACCTCAACACTATTCTATCTCTACAGCAGTACACCACACGTACACGCTCACTAAAACATAAATCAATACGCATTATAACTTCACGTACAACAACCCGACGACTGGCGAGGTCGTTTCTTTTGTGCATCGATTATCTTTAAGTTCGATAAATCAAAAAGACCATTGTACATAACGAATTTGATCAAGTTCCCATACATCAACAACACATTTGGTGCAGATTCCTTTTTTAGCTCAAATTTGCCATCGTATGCCCTTCAGCTGAGTACTTGGCCATTTAAATCTTTTGGTCAATCTTGGCCGTGGCCGAATGTGCTCCCATTAAAATAGTTGAAAACTCTACGGCCATCATATTCCATTTAAAAATTCAACCGGGCCGCGTTCGCCCGTTGTAAGCCCATTTTTTTTACTCGGAAGACGTCAAATGTCATTGTACTTTCACATTTAGGTTGTAGATAGATACAGAATTAGTTGACAACAAGCACTGGAGCATACACCTGATGAACGCGAAATTATTGGAACTGCTTATTTAACCGGTAGGTGAATTTCGGCGTCTTTTTGTTCGCTGTTCTGCACAATGTACACGAGTTGGGTCCACTAGAGATACCTCAAAAAGTCGGGTCGGCCCCGTGTTGCTTGTTTGTCCAAGAATATCGCTGCTGCGGCCGAGGAGGTACGAGAGGGTCCACTAACATCGAATTGCGTTGCGTTGAATTTTAATGAAAGACCTGAAGATGTTTTATTTTAAAGTGCTCACCAATTGCTGCTTGCAGACTGTCAAGTGGAGTTAACGTTACTCCCATTCTCTGTTAAACCATAAAGAGAATTATTTCGTATCCCAAATCATAATTAGGAACGAAATCCATTAGTGAATAAGCACAAATTGGCTTTTCTGGAGTACGAAAAAACCATCCCCTCAAAGGGACTGTTCGATGCGGCGTTTGCAGTGAAAAAGTGGTCGAACGATTTATTTTTCGAGGACACCGACGGCTAAACTGTAGCAATAACTGGTGAGCGCTATAGACCAATGTTAAACGAGTTTTTTTCCGCAAGCTGCTTGATTGCGCCTCGAGCATTGTTGGTTCCAGCACATAAAGATTTTGGACTTAGAGCATATTGAAA
This sequence comes from Thereva unica, assembly GCA_949987705.1. Taxonomy (NCBI): domain Eukaryota; kingdom Metazoa; phylum Arthropoda; class Insecta; order Diptera; family Therevidae; genus Thereva; species Thereva unica. Next base: position 125,402,611 of record OX465282.1, read on the forward strand.
TTTTGCAACACCAACTTCCGGGCCATGTGATGTCCCCTTTCGACGTTTTGAACAAGATCGCAAAGCTGAAGGCGTCATACTTCTTCTTTTGAGAAATCTAGCGTTTGCCAGAACAAGCCACTAAGCTTGCAAGTCTTGAAATCCAACATTGGAGAAGAAATCACCAATTTAAAGCCAGATGTTTTGCGTGACCTTTGGTGCCTTATTATTAACAGGTTAAGCCTGCTACTTGTCTTATTAGGACTACTCTACCTGTCAGTATGCCATTATGCAGTAAGCGTCTTTCTCAAAATTGCTTTTCTCATTTTCTTATCTTAAAATCTCATTATATCAAAAATTCATATATTCAATTGCACGACAAATCTGCGAAACATTTCCTTAAAAGTGGTGCTAGTGAGATCGTACCTAAAACTAAAATATCATTTACATCCAATTATTATCGTGGGAGTTTATTGGAGTTTGAGTACTTTAGACAGAGGGGGATTATGCATAATTATTGTAATTTCAAATAGTCATTGAGATGCTTGATCCATAGCCTTACAAAAAACCATGAATTGCTGTCATCAATGACTACATAATCTACTTATAATTCCATATCAATAAAACTATTAATCATCTCATCTCATAACATTCATTGTTATAATTCCTCAAAGATGAATACCCCAACAAAACAATTTCACCCATATTAACCGACAATTACAAAATGATCGTCGTAAGTAACTACAATTGAGGAAATAGTCACATTTCATAATATCAAAAAAGGAAAATCTCTTGAAATCCATCTGAAAAGCAATCGTTGCATAACCTGCATGTTCTTCTCAAATTTCTGGCTCAGTAAAGCCTCCCTAAAGCGAAGATCGTGTCATGAATCTGTCGAAATTACAATCACTTCAGATCATATATCAAAAGTCGTGCATCACGACGCGACGGCGCGAAGGTAACGCGCGACTAAAAATCTCGATTATTTTTCTTAGAAAGATGACACCAGTGTGTGACACTCGGCTGTAATCCTCTTGAAATGCTTGTCGATACTAATCTGTAAATCCGATGAATGAAGCTGAAATTTTTATTAAAGATACTTTGTTTTTTTTATAGTTGTATCATCACTGCCTGTACGGAGTCCGTTATGACTTCTTGTGCGCGAATTTCACAGCGTTTGATCAGAAAACATTCATATGCCACTTCGCATCCGAGATCGACTGCAAGAACTCCCCTAAGTACTTCCACAGGTAATTCAATGGATTTCTATAACAATGAACTCTTTACCTAGAAATTTTTGAAATTCCATAGAAATGATGCTCTTTATCAAAATCCAACAACAACAACCACAACAACTACGACAACGCCACCTCCGCCAACAACAGCTGCACCTTTTGCTGGACCTGATGGTAGACCTCGTCCTCTAAGACCTCGAAGACCTTTGAGACGTCGTCGTCCACAAGTCGATTATTATTATTACGATGATGATTACGATGATGATTATGCCGATGAAAGGGCAAATAGACGGAAAAAGCAGAGACCACGTACCAGACGTCCAGATTACGATGACGACTACGATGAGCGACGTGGTTACAGTGATGATGATCGGTAAATTGAGGTCTAAATCAAATTTTTTCAATGTTTAACCTCTTTGTTTGATGTTTTTTTTCAGTGTCGATAAACGTCCATACAACAGTCGTGATCGTGCACAAGATGATGTCAGTGACGACTATGATTATGATCGGCGCAAGACAGACAGGCCAAGAAACCGCAATAGACCAGATGAAAATAGAAGATTCAATGATGATGATCGCGGTGAACGTGCTAAGCCAAATGATCGAAGACGACCTAGTGATGATCGGAAAGTACCTAATGATGATCGGCGTGGATCGCAAGATGATCGAAGACCAGGAAATGCTGACAGAAGATATAACACAGATGACAGAAGAAGTATATCCGATGAACGTCCCGCATACAAAAATTTCAACAACAAATCACGAGATAATGATGAATCGGAAAGTGAACGGCGCCCTTTGAGTGGAAGACGTCGTATCAATGGAGATCGCAGACCTGCATATGAGGAAAATGATCGTCCACGAAGACGAGATGATGATGATGATCTACCACCAATAGAAAAGAAACCAGAAGCTAAGCCACTATCACCATTAGTAAGACCATCTGGATCTGGTGGTACTTTAAGCTCGCTTTTCGAAAGACCAAGAACTCCACCAAAGATCGCGCGTCCAGTTCCATTTACCGAAAAGAAAAAATTTGAATTCAGCACAAAGAAAACAACAACTACAGCACCGCCACATTCTGATGATGATTACTACGATGACTATGAAGACAACAGCTCAGGATCGAAAACAAAACATGAAGCGATAGAGAAGAGCACTTCCCCACCGCCACTATCTCTTACAACAGCGGTCAGTAACAGAAGATTCCCACCAGCAGCAATTAAGGAAGATCCAAGAAATCGATATGAGACTGTTCGCGATGTTGATTCAACGGAAGAAGAGATCAATAATAGACCCTTGCAAAGACCCAGATATAGGCCAATCTTTAAAAATGGTTACAGAGGTGTGCCCAAACGTGATCAAACATCTGATGATGAACGCGATTTTGTAAAAGACCGCGACGATTTGGAAGAACGTACCATTCCAAAAGAACGCGATTCTCCTAGGGAACGGGATAGCATTAGAGAACGGGAGAGTCCTAGAGACCGCGATAGTCTAAGAGAGCGCGATAGTCCTAGAGAGCGCGATAGCACTAGGGAACGAGATAGTCCAAGAGAACGAGATATTCCTAGAGAACGAGATATTCCTAGAGAACGAGATAGTCCTAGAGAACGAGATATTCCTAGAGAACGAGATACTCCTAGAGAACGAGATAGTCCAAGAGAACGCGATAGCCCTAGAGAACGCGATAGCCCTAGAGAACGAGACACTCCTAAAGAACGTAGTGGTCCCAGAGAAAGAGATACTTCTAGAGACCGAAGTAATCCTAGGGATCGAGATATATCTAGAGAGCGAGATATCCCAAGAGAACGTGATAGCGATCGGGAAGAAATCATTGATCGTGATAGACTAACCGATCGTGAGGATCCAAAAGCTAGTATCAAAGATCGCGATGCTCCTAAGGAACGCGATGGTCCAAAATTTCGCTCACGTGAAACGCCTCTAAGGATATCATTAGGTACTAGGTTTGAAAATGATAAAGAAAAGGGTGCCAGTAAAGGTAATGATCAATTGCCATATAAAGACGCGCAAAGAAATCAACAGCTTTCGAAAAATGAAGAAGAACTGGACGACTTGGATCCACTCAATAATAAAGAGGAAGTAAGTGAACAAATCAACGAGGACGATAATGATCCAAAGTCTGAGCCTGACGAAGATAATGAATCTGAATTATATCAAGATAAAGAGCCAGAAAAGCCCGACTTTGAAGAAACTCCAATTAGAGAGGCTCGACCAATTGTTCGAGTTGTTAAGAGGCCGTTTTTGCCATCACGTGGCGGCAGTCCATATCTCCCTAGAGGACTGCAACCTGTTGGAGCAGCAATTAAGCAAACAACAACTGATAGCACTCCATTAGATATGGGATCAACAATATCTGGTGTTAGACTGTTAGAACACGCCCCACCGATAGTACGAGGCTCTATTAATAACGATGACTATCCTCCACAACATCAGGGTCCTAGAACGACACAAAAACCACAAATTGATCCTCCAAAATCTGCTCTAGATGCGATCTTTGATAATGAATACGATGTTACACTGAACGATGCACTAAATCCCACTATCAAGCCGTTAGTTCCTAGCCGAAATTTCCCGACTGGATATCCATCAAATGGCAAGTTTGACCGAAATCGTTTCTCATCACCGGGTGGATACTACAACAATGATTCCATATACGCATCAACAGATGTCAGAAGCAGCGCAGTACAATCGCCAAGTAGCAGTAGTAACAGCAACAGCAACAGCAGGTCACAGTTTGTATCAACAAGGGGGTCACATTACTACTATGATGACTACGATTATTAGGGGAAATAAAACTTTTAATTTAGGAATCTTCAAAATTCAGTAAAACATTATTATTTTTTTCTGTAAATACACTTTTCGAACTAGGTAGAGAACTATTGAATCTATTGAGTACCAGACGCATGCACCTTGTAAAAATGTCGTTTTCCCAGAATACTCAAACATGGTGATAGCAAGAGGAGTTCTGTCACAAGAATCTTGCGAATTTCTAATTCTTTGTAAATTATTATTATTTTTTATGTATTTTTTTTTTACAAATATTTTTCATAATTTGTAATCAGCTCAGTTCTAGGGCAATTTAAAAATGAACAAAAAAAACTTGCTTGAACATTTGTAATTTTTATATGAATGAGACTTGGCGATCTTAAAAATAATAAAATAAAATGAAGTTTTGTTAAAAAATATTTAAACAAGTTTTTATTAATTGTTAATTTTGATGTTGGACTTGTCAGCTAGTGTCATAACACGTCTGCTGATTTCGAAGAATTTGTTTTTTCATGTTTGATAGATAGGTGAAAGAGGCAGCCCTGTCCACCGACATTTTCTTGAAGTACGCAGGCACCCCATATCGTGGCCACTGAGGAAAATTTAGGTCTATTATGCACATACCCTACCAACAGAAAACACCGTCGCGTCGCACAGTGGTCTGAAATCCCCAAAACCTGGACAAAAGTACCAAAACGAAAGTTTTTATTTAGGTACTTTTTTCGCGTGGGTTAGGTATAGTGGCCCCCCTGGAGTATTTCAAGGCCCTTGGCAAGAGGCAGATGTTCGAAACCTCTTTTGTATTCCATTTGGAAAGTGAGTGGCGAACACGCTACACGCAGCACGTTTTCTCGGAGCAAAAGCACGTGTTACGTTTTTGCGTGTAGATTGCAGTACGTTTGCCCGTTTCCTTTTCTGTAAAAAGGTTTCTTCTCCTAAGAGTAAGTACAATTATACTGTGTTATTGAAATGAACATAAATAAATAATTGTATTGTTTATTTATGATCAAATATGTAGTAAATTGTGGTGATTTGATTAACGATTCGGCTTATAAATTGATGGCTAAGTACAAACTTCCATCGACTTCCACTAAGTAATACGCATGTAATTGTTTATTAGTCATCTCTGCAAAACATATAAAAAAATCAGCTGCTCCTGCTTGCTCCATGTCATTCTATCCACGATAGAGCAAAATATCCATGGCTCTGGGCACTACCCCCACTGTGTTTCAGGCCGAAATACTTGCCATCCAGGTGTGTGCTCAGACTTGTATAGAGTCTTAATAGAGCTCCAAATAGCTCTAACATTGTTATTTTCTCCGACAGTCAAGCTGCATTGCTGGCCATTAAATCTCACAGGGTGTCATCAAAGACTTTCCTTGATTGTCTCCGATCTCCGAAATTCTTAAGCAGGAACAACAGTGTCACGCTGATATGGATTCCGGGCCACGAAGGTCACATTGGTAATGAAATTGCCGACAGCCTGGCGCAAACTCATCACCTATCGGTCCGGAACCTTTCTGTAGCGTTTTTTTTTTTTTTATGTGACACACTAGAGACTTAGGGAAGGCCCCTTTGTACTGTCGACCATGTTAGAACGGCCATCAAAAATCGACCAGCTGTATCTTCATAGCTGGACAAACACCCAGGGTGCTCGTCAAGCTAAAAGATTCATCCAAATCGATAAAGCTAAAGCGGGAAAACTTTTACATCTCAACAGGTGGGAGCTAAAAATAATAATAGAGCTCTTGACGAGCCACTGTTCGCTTAACTACCGTCTAAACAAAATAGGTCTGGTGGCTGATTGTAGCTGTCGGTTCTGCGGAGCAGCTCCCGAAGCTGCGGAGCGCTTGCAGTGCAACTGTGAGGCTACAGCGAGGAAGAGATTGGGCCTCCTCCATCGGGACTTCCCTACCCCTAGGGACATTTGGGACAGAAATCCTAAATCAGTTTTAGGCTATATTAGAAGCCTTAACCGTGAGGGTTTTTAAAGACGGGGATGGCACAATAGACCAAATAAATAGGTCGCAGTGCCGGCAAAGGCACCCCTCAACAAGAAATAGAAAAATCCACGATATACTACATATTTGCTCAACGTATAGTTTTGAACGTCCTATTCAGGCGCTATATATTAACTTTTTTTCATCTTTATAACAAAGTATTTATAACAAATCTTTGCAACAAATAAAGCCTAATGTATTTGAATTTGAAAAAAAGTTTGCATCTAAAATTAATTTAATAATTGTTAAATTAAATAAAAAAAAGTTTATTTTCATTAACAATTCTAGTACATTTTCGTTAAAAATTATTACTGAGCAACCACAAAACGTCCTTATTATAGATTTTCATTTAATTCAAAAAAACAAAATTGGCCGCCATATTGGATCCACTATTTTGTTTAGTAAAAATCTAATGACGGATTAATAATTAGCTACTCCGAACAGCCATTATTGCATAATTTCATTCAATTCAATTAAATATGAACAAAGTTGGTCGCCATATTGGATGCGCCATTTTTTTTCAAAATCTGATAACGGATTCTTACTCAGTGACCCTGAAAACCCCCATATACCAATTTTTATCAAATTTGCTTAAATTTTCATAAAGCTGGTCGCCATATTGGATCCACCATTTTGTTTTTGGAAAATCTGATAACGGATTCTTACTCAGCGACCGCGAAAACCCCCATATACCGGTTTTCATCAAATTTTCTTAATTTTTCATAAAGTTGGTCGCCATATTGGATCCGCCATTTTGTTTTTTGAAAATCTGATAACGGATTCTTACTCAGCGACCCCGAAAACCCCCATATACCGATTTTCATAAAAAAATAATTTTTCTTACGGTAGTAAATTAATTTTGTCCAGGTTTTGAGGATTTCAGACCACTGTGCGTCGGTGCGAAACTGAGTGCGGCTGAGAAGCTCTCTATTCATCATTCTTCATCTAAAGCCAGATCAGAATAGGTCATTCACAAAAACATGTCTGAAAGTTTCGTTGCCTTCCATTGAGAGTTGGCATTCCATTTTCTGAGGTAGTCCTCAGGGACGGCACTTTCATAGGTGCAAATGGGGCACTTGCACCGGGCGCAATTGGACGGGGCACTTAGAAAAATGAAAGTGTTCGCCTGCCATGATTTTCATATAAACGAATTGCACAGAGTGATTGTGCCTTTTTCCACTGTCCTTTGCAAGCAAGGGGGCCTCGGTGGTCTGGAGGTAAAGCGCCTGACTGCTATCACAGAGGTCCCGGGTTCGAATCCCGGCCAACCCCACGGTCCTTCGCCTTTTTCCACTTTCCCACCCACATTACTTCCCTTCTTTCTTCTCCTCTCTTTACATTCCTGATTCCTCCTGTCATAGCCTTCGCTAGTCCTTCCCCGCTCCACCAAGCGCATGTCATCGGTTGCCTGATGAGATTCAACTCGTTTCAGGAGGCATAACACTCCAGCGAGTTGTTTCTTCTCAAATGCCCCGATGCCAGAGTCGCGAAATGGTTGGAAGTAGGTGGAATAAAAATATCGCGGCTAGGTTGTGGCAGCTCCTTCCTACTTCTCTGTCTCTTTCTACTCTCTATCTTATCGGCTAGAGCTGCTGTTCGACATTCTATACGAAAAAAATAGATTGTCGAACAGTACAAAGGGGCTTTCCCTAAGCCTCTAGTCTATCACATAAAAAAAAAAAAGATGTGGCCAATCAATTCCATTTCGTTCGCCTGAATTTAAGAAAAAAATTTAAAACTTGCAAAAAGCAATTGAAAACGGTTCCCGTGCCTTCATTTTCTTAACAGAGTGTTTATGTCTTTTTCTATTGCCCTTCACTGCTAAAAAAAATCAACAGCTGATGGGGATGCAAAGTGGCATACTGCACCGGGCGCAAAAAAATCAAGCGCCGGCCCTGGTAGTCCTAGTTTGCTCAATTAATACCGCAGCCGCATATGGCTAGCTAGCAGATTTCGCACCAACAGCATAATGCTCTAAACAGACAGCGTCCTTAATACAAAAGGCTGTGTCAGATCCTAATTTTCGAGCAGCGGAAGCAACAACAATAAATGGCAGCATGCAGCAGCAGTAGCAGACTTTTATTTGACAGTTTCCAGACTTTGAAATGCCAAAGAATGCTACCGTCTGACCAAAGCAGCAACATTGCGATTAGAGATAAAAAAGAAGAAGCGTATTATGACCCATATAAAAGATATGAATTTAAAATGTAGTCTACGTTATTCTGACGTCATAATCCGGATTAAGAGTGCTAGTCTGTCGAGGGTATAAGATCTGGAACCGATTCCCAATAGGTTAGGTTCAGTCCCTTAAGCCAGTTCTCTAACTTGGAGATGGACTATGAGATATCCCAAATCTGTTCAGGACTCTGGATGAGCGACCCAAATTCCCCCCTCGCGACCTTGGACATTTTCATAAACGCAGAGCTGCGGTCATTCTGCAATATTCAGCTACAGACTTCCAAATGCTCATTACCCGCAGCAGAGCGAGACCCTATTGGAAGAAAACTTTCGAAATCAGAATGGTTTGATGGCAGCTTGACGTGAAGTTTTTATTGTTGGGCGCTTTCAAACCTTTCGCATGGTTAACCCTAGCGCAGGTCTCATCGGGTCGTAGGTCGCTTATATTTCAGTAATGAAAACGGAGGACCATCTACCTACTACAAATGGAACCTTGCACTTGGGTCGTAAGACACCAGTCCCTATAGCATGTTGCAACTTTGTTCCGTCGGTATAGAGGTCCCGCCAAAAGAGTTGATGCCGGAGCGCGCAGCTGGGGAAATTAAAGCTGCACACAAATAAAAATTGCGCACATATTGATAAGAAATGCGCTTATGTATTTTCAAATTTCCCCTTCGAAATTTGTTGCGACTAGGCTAAGGGACGGGAACGGCATGCGGGGATTCTACTGCGCATGGAAAACGCGACTTTCTCGGCATCAACTCTTTTGGCGGGACCTCTACCAATGTTGGTTTCTTGGAGTCCCAGGATGAGTTATTCCTTCTTAGCCCTATGGTACATGAGCCAATCAATCAATTCCAACTATTACTTTGCAGTAGTAGCATGAGGGGAGGGGGGACGCGGTGAAGTGTGTGCGGTTGAGCGAGAATAGGATCGGTTTTTGCTGTTCTTCCAATTGCATAGAAAATGTTTATGTGTTGTGACTGTGTCAAGTACATTTCGAAATGTCAACAGAAAAATAATTCATCAGTTGGGGTTATTTTTTTTGAGTAACTTTTTTGAGATATTTTTTAATCGAATATAAAATACTTTATACATATGTATGTATGTACTATATATTAATACGCAAACAAGAACTTGGTAAATGCTAAGGCTTTTTTATTCGCAAACCGATTTCGTTCAAATTTTCAGAAAATGTTCTTTTCATGGAATAGTTGTGTAATAAGAAATTTGAATGAATTTGATTTACGAATAAAAAAGTTATAACAATTTTAATTTTTCAAATTTGAAAAAGCCGTTGGAAAATTTGAATATTTTTGTAAGCATCAATGCAGAGTTGTCGAGTAGCCTACGATAGACACAAACGCCTTTTTAGTGAAACGAATGCGAAACAGAGAAAACAATCGTTTGTGTGGATTTTTGGCGGCTTAACTGATATAAAAAACTCGCTTACTTTGTGCCCGCATTTTTACATTATTTTTTTCGGGGTATTGTATTATTGTGTTGTATGTATTGTGCAAGGCGTTGCCGTTCGTATTTTGGCGAGTCAAGTGCAAAGCGATAGAATGCATTTATTAAAAAAAAAATAGATGTAAAACCAGCACACCATATAGTCAAGAAAAAAGTGATGGAAGAGATTAAAAAGTTCTAGGAAATTTTAGACGCTCTAAAGCGACAATGGAAATGTTTCAAAGTAAGTAAAAACCCCATTGCGAATTATTGTTTTTTTTTTGTTTTTTTAACAGAACGTAAATTTTGGCCCCTGTGCTGAAAGTGGAGTCGTGATTCGTGAAAAGTTTTTTGAGTTGAAGAAAGTGATGTTTCAGTGGAATTGCGACTTTCAGCATAGGGGGACTAAACTCGAACTTGGCAATTCCACTCTAGGCCACTATGCTGAAAATCGTAATTCGATTGAAACGTCACTTTCTTCAACTCAAAAAACTTTTCACGAATCACGACTCCACTTTCAGCACAGGGGCGGCATTTTTTTATTTATTATTTGTGACCGAATTTTGGTAACGAGCTTTTCTACTAATATATATGAATCAATTGCCAAATCGATTAACTCCACTAATGAAATTTATTAAGTCTATATTACAACATTCTTTGTTGACTGTCAACTGTATATATGCAAAACAGATTGATCTCATAATAAGAAGTATTAACACTTCTAAATGACTATTATCAAAGCAAGCTGTATATACAGTTAAGAATAAACAAAGTATGTTGATATATCAAGACAATAAAATTCAAAATGGAGTTAATCGATTTGGCAATTGAAGTTATCATATATTTTTAATTAATAGCGGCCCATAACCTACAAGGTTTTATGAGTTCAAACAAGACGTTCATACAAAGATTGACAATGTGTGGTGAATTTGGTTTTTGATTTTATTATTGTCACAAATTTGTTCCAAATATCAATTTATTTCTTTTTTTTTTTGTAGTGTTATCTGATAGTTATATGCATAAACATAAAATTGTAATGGCTACTAATAACAACTTATTTCTAGTTAAAAAAAACTCATTTCGATTTTAAACCTTAAAGCAGGGGTTCCCAACCGTTCTGTGGCGCGGGCACATTCGAGATTGCAAAACAAACTGGCGGGCACAAGTCGGATTTAAACGCCGGGAAAGACATGATTGTAAGGCTCCTTTCATATTGGATGGCGGTTTGGCGGCGATTTTATTGCTTTTTATACTAAGTAAGTCAGTTTTACTCAAAGCTACTTGGCGAGAAAAACAATAAAAAGGCGGCCAAATCGTGGAACCTAACCGACAGTCAGTGCCAAGGGTCTAATTGGCGTGGTGGATTAGACAGATGTTAGTGTAGCCAATTTAGCGAATTTCCCACTACATCTAGCAAGATTTTAAAAATTAAAGTAACTTTTTTTTTGTTATTTTTAAGATTTTTTTCTTCGTATTTCAGCACTTTGTCGCAGGCACAATTAAATATCTCCGCGGGCACATATGCGCCCGCGGACACTAGGTTGAAAACCCCTGCCTTAAAGCATAATTAAAACAATATAGTGTATGAGAAAGCTCAGGGTTCAAGCAAAATGGTCACAAAGCCCTTGTAGTGTACGGGCCAAGTTTCTTACCCATGCGCTAAGTGTATGGGATAATGTGTGGGATTTTACTTTGCATAAGTTTAGGCTTATAATAACTCCGGTTATATGGATTTTTGGTCTCAGAGTATTCATGATAGAGTGCCGTGCTTACAGCTTAAAACCATGCTTACATAAAATGTACATGGGGGAAAATGGTAAGCGACAAATCAAAACGGAGCACTTTTTGTTCGATCATGCATTTCCATAAATCGAAATTACTATTTGGGCCTTTTTGATAGGAAATGCTTGTGGCTCAAATGTGAAGGTCAAAAGTCCTAGGCATTGACGAACTGCAAGAAAACCATGTTGATTCGATGAGACCAGCCTCTTGCAGATAGGAACGATTGCAAAATAGATAATTGATTAAAAAAGTTTCGGTATAACATAAAACTTCGCAACTGGTCTATAATTCGATATTTCGTTCTTGCTACAACTAGGAATTATGAACGAATTCTTCCAAAGAGTAGGGAAGTACCCTTTGTCCAGGGATTTTTGAAAAAGGGCCAGTAGAAACTGGAGCACCTTCACACAGGACTTAAGGATAGCAGGAGGAATACCGTCGAGGCTAGAAGTGAAGTCGAATGCGATATGTTTCATGATATAAGCACTGGTAATTGAGAGAGACAAAATATGAGGTTAGTAGGAACAATGTGATTGTTGTCATCAGGCTGAAAGTTAGAATGTGTGAAGATTGATGAAAGAATGATGCAAGTAGAATGCAAATCACAGGCGACTCACCGCAAGACCAGTTCGTGTGCTGCATAGTATTAGGATAGTTATCAACTTTTCTCTTAGAGTTGACAAATTTAAAGAAGTTCCTCGGATCAGTAAACACTTTATCACTCATACTGCTAAGATATTCTTTATACAGAGCAACAGAAAGTGATTGAAATTGGTTATAGCAATTGATAAATGAATTGCTACTCGGAAAGTCCCTTCTCTTTAAATAGGTTTTCCAGAGTTTATTCTTCTGATTTTTTAAATGCTTCAGTTCATTATTGAACCAAGGTGGAGAAGAACTGGGCAATTTTTGGTACGTCATAAAACCGTGCCACATCGTCATCCAACTCGGGGAAAGTAAGTTGTTGAAATCTTTCAAGGAAAGTTTAGATAACAGTTCACTAAAGTTAGCCTTTTTAAAATTAAAGGAACGGGTTACCATCTCCGGACAAGGAGTATTCTAAGAATTGAAGCAATAATTAAGCAGGAGAGGAGGATGGTAATTGTCAACAGTCGTCATGACTATTGGACTGGGTTCAACAGTTATGTTGACTGAGTCAGTAAAGAATATAAGATCCAACTGCCTCCGTAATACATTAGTCACTCCGCTTATTTGATTCAAGCCGAGTGATAATAAGGAGTTGAGAAAGTAGGATTCCTTAAAATTATGGCTGCCTTTAGGGAGGTAACTATCATCAGCTTCTTTCGATACCCATTGAATATTGGGTAAATTGAAGTCTCCTAGAAGAAGTAGTTCATCACAAGTGTTCATCACATTTAGGATATGATCCACGCAATAAATGAGAACATTGTTACGTTTTTACGGCTTAACGGATTCGTAGGATTAATTAAGGAATACACTTTTTAATTATCCACACAAATATTTATTTATTACAAACCAAAACACAATTTAGGCTGTGTGCGAAACCGGCTAATTCCTCGCTAAACTTCCAGATTTTTTGGAAGCTTCCCAGTCTAATTCCAGTACTGTGCGAAACCACAATTGAAAATAGCTTGCTACAATTTTACCGGTTGACAAGTACTTGACGTTAATTGTAAAAGTAGCATTTGAATTATTATTTTAATAATTTTAATAATGGACACTGAATTAGAAGCCAATGATGAAAATATGGCAGTAGTATTTTTTGCGAATTTGTTGTCCATATACGGCATGGAGTTATCCTTCAAATAAAAAAAGCAACATTATTTATTATATATATTATTTCACATTTACTTACTGCGTTTATATTTATTAATTGAATAGCTTTTAAATTAAGATTTTTCGTTACCAGTAGCAACTCCTGCGCAAATATTTCAATATTAAGCAAGAGAAGAAGAAGAATTAGCAAGCTCGAAAATTTACTAAATGAAAACGTACTAGAATTAGCAAGGAATTACCCGGTTTCGCACACAGCCTTAATAACAAACACAATTCTTACAGTTCACTTTAATCATTTTCAATTTAATAACTCGCACTATTAAATTCTATCTATTACTTTATAGTTCACTTTTAAATCACCACTTTTTACTGTTCTCACTTTAGAACACTTTTATCGCCTTTCAAATCAAAACTGACTCTTTCAGCGCCTGCAAGCCGCTTTTATATCCAAGCTCCACCTTTATCTAACTTCTGGAACCTTCGTGCCTTTTCTAGTGCCTAGTGGTATGTTCGTTTCTTTTCGTTCAGAAGCTTGAAGTTGTCTTCACTTATCGCTCGTTCCAATTTTAGTTTAGTACATATATCTTTAGTTCAGACAACAACCAGAGTTGCTACCGACAATTGTTGATTATGCTTTTTAACAAACAGATGGCGCATAAATCATCACAATATCATATAGGTTTTAATCTCCTTCTTCAAGTGTGCTTATCATATCTGTTGGGATATAGCAGCACGGCAAGAAGAGATTTGTTTTGGAGAAGGAAGTTTTGAGAGCAAGTAGCTCAATGTCAAGGTGGATAGAAAAACTAGGAAGCGAGATTGCGTTACAAATTAGATGGCTACTACATGCGAGAAGTACGCCAAGAGTCAATGTAACGCTCCTTCCGAAACACTTGGTAGGAGGAATCTAAGAGTTCAGCATTAAGAATGCCTTCAAGGAGACAGGTTCCCGTAAATGCTATGAACATCGAACCCGCTAGCCGTCGAAGCCTGAAGGATGTCGTTAGTTTCTGACTTGGCTTCTTTCACATTCTGTAGAGCACTCGGAGTAGAAGCGTTTGCATGATGGGCTCGAGTACGGGCACGCGGAACATGTTACGTGCAAAATTATGGCCACGCAAATGCCGGCAACTCAGAGGTTAGGTGTGGGCTCCCGTGTACTATTCGAAGGGCGCCATGTGGTTATTAAGGTCCACGAACCGGATACACAATAAAACAATAAAAAAAAGATAAAAAGAACCACGACTTTTAAGGACAAATTATAATATTTCTTTATTAAAACTCCCTAACTTTCTTCCTTGCGCAAATTACACTTTACAATATATTTTATACATATATAATATATATAGATATACATACGTTTCGGTACTTTCGAAAATTACTTATAACAATAACCGATACTAACTTGTAAATTATTAGTTTACTCGACATCCACTGGTGCTCCACCGGTGATCCTGTTCCTCTTCCACAGTTGCGTTTAAAAAAAAAAAAAAAAAACTGACTCTCACTGACTTCACTGACACCTTCTACGATATATCGCAAAATTTTGACTGCCTGACCGCTCCAGGGGCCCGGTTTTTATTAGGAAATGCCCCCTATTTCCTGTTTTCCAGCGCGCATTCCAATCGATTCCAGTACACTGGAATCGGTTACAAAATATTATTAATAATTTTTGTTTTTCTTTACCAATATGTGCGCTGGGACTCGGCATTCGCTTTTCTACCTCCGGAAAAATTCTCAAGGCTCGGGCTCGCCTGTAACTTGAAATTAAAATCGGGGCTTGACAGCTTTCGGCCACATTTTTGGAAATTCCGGGGTAGATCCTTAATTTAAAATTCATAAACGTTGGAGCACTCCCTGTGTGCTGGTTAGGCCATATCGTACTTTAGGTTTGTCAGGAATATGAAGTTTCGAGAGAAATCGTTGATTTAAAGTGGACGAGGTTAGGACCATCGGAGGAGCCGTGCATCGTCTTATAATTCGAGTTACAGTGCCAAAATTTAATTCAGGGTAAGTATTAACTTATAATATCGGTATTTATTAGTATAATTCTATGTAATTATATTTATTTATCCTCTGGGCTAGCTTCCAGGAACGGCTGTCGTGATGGGGTGGGTAAGGGGTCATCTGCTGCTTCCTCGGTTCGGTTGTCCTAAAAGCCGGCCTCTATTTAAGCGTTCCCATAGCTGGCTACTTATACCATCATGACCTTCACCTGAAATGAAGTTGGATCAGCAGTATCATAGTTCAAGGACAATTGGACGGCACAAACAGGTAAGTTGTCCCTACTTTTCCTAACTTCATTACTAATTTGTTTTATTTTTATTTTAAGGTCATAACACATCGATTTTTAGGCCATAACAAACAAAAAGCTTGGTAATGGCGCCAGCAGGCCAGAAAGCAGGATCTGAAAGAGTCTCGGCATTAACAGGCGGCGCCGACAAAATAAAAGAAGCAACAAGTTTAGAAGCTTCGCTGAGTTTTCGCTTACCAAGCGTTTCGTTCCGCGTAGCCGCAATCGATCTCATGACGTAAACGTTTGAACTTCGGCTATTCCTCAGATATCAAAAATTCGATCTGATACCAGAATCTGAGGGGGCCAGGTCAAAAACTAAAGACATTCTTCAGGCATCGATTGCTAGTGGTCTCAATGTCATAGCATTCACTCAAACCTGGCTCCATGTGGGCATTCTCTTTGCTGAACTTTTCGATTCCTCCTACCAAGTTTTTCGAAGAGACCGTCACACTGACTCGGAAGCTCGTGTGGGTGGCGTACTTTTTGCTTGTATAAGCCCTCAGCACCTTACAGCACCTCACTTCCATTAGCAGGTCCAGTAACACTATGAAGAGCTGTTTCATTGGGTTGGTTTACATCATTTTCATTTTCGTCGTCTCTATTGAGTAGCTCATTAAAACAACCTCCCTCTGTTTATGGCTACTACCTAGGATAGGTTCTTTTTTGTTCTTCTTTGAAGGCTTTCTTCTCGCATTCCACCTTCCCTGATGCATAAAAATTGACACCGTCAAATTGGATTTAAGCTGGTGGATCAAAACCATAAGTTGGTGCTAGGAATCCTGCATTTCTTCTTCCGACTAAAGTTTACTGTTCGATATGATAGAGGTGTTAGCAGTACAAAGATCTGTGGTTGCAGTCGTAGTTGCAGTCATTCACATAAAAGCGAGCTCTAAATTCAACTGTTTGCATCAAACCATATAAATTTAAATTAAAAGAGAATCAAGTACGTTCCAGCGAGCAAAAAACACAATCACACAAAATAGGGTCTGCACAAATACCTACTCTAAAACTGCAGTCCCTGAATCCAAAGAGAATATTAAATCTATTAATACGACGGTTCAAACAATTTTCCATCAACAATAGCACGTCATATATTAACGCAAAAGCTCTCATATCACATCCGAAGAGTTATTATCCTTAATAACGTCCTTTTGCCATCATAGACACAACTATACAAAAGGTTGTAGCTTACTCAAAAAGCCAGCGAGAAAAATGAATCCTTTGGCCACGTAACCGTAATTCTACCAAATGAGTAAAGTATGAGCATAAAGCAACAAACAAAAAGCAACAAAAACGGGCGAAGACGAATGTGAATGGGAAAAAATATATAAGAATAATATCCCTCGTATATGGTTATGTGTATGTATGTATGTAACAAAAATAATACGAAAAACACACAAAAATCAATAAAAGTTTCTCATCCAGGATAAAATACAGCCAAGAGCATCAAGTATATGTAAAGCTCAGAAAATGCTTGGGACACAAAATAAAAGGACCTCTGGGGGATTTACTATCCTCAATTTATGCACACCCTGTAATGTAAGCTTGTCACTGAGATATGTTGGCAAATTTGCATTAAACCAGGACGAGGTCCTGATGGATGAGATTTTCCTTCGTCGCACGTGTTATGTCCTTGTATAATTTACTCGAGTAAATGAAAACATTTTCCCAGAGACATTACTGGGATTTTGCTTTCGTTAAAATGCTGAGTGGAGCAAGAAAAAAAATCATTTTAATTTTATAAAAGGATAGAAATAAAAGGCATTTCCTGAATGAGCCTCGGGTAACTTATTAAAAAAAATTATATTTAAAAAAGTGAAATTGAAAAAGAAATAGTCGCTGCTTTTGGATTGAAAGTAAAAAACCGAAGAAGAAAAGCACTAGCACTGTAGATGAGTTTCGATGAAGGTGGTTGAGAGGTGTTTCGTATATGGTACGATTGGGGGGCAAACGGCTAACAAAGACCTCGGAAAGTGGTGGTACCCAATTTGCCACCTCTGCCAAAACCCGAGAAAAGTCACTGCAGACGAACACCTAGCAGACACCCGCGGTGCCCCCTGGGGTACTTCTTCGGAAGGAGCTAACGGGAGATGGGCGAATGACGAGCTCTCTGCGCCACAAAACAGAGCTTTAAGTCGGTTGGGCTGAGGATTAACAACCCGCTCCCATAAAAAAATACCATTGCTACGAATCGTCAAACAATGTCTCGGAACCGGATGGACAACACGACGACGACCTTTGCTTCTCGAACAAGGACACGAATCGGATCTTGGAATGTGAGAACACTGCTGGCTGAGGGACGGCTGGATGAAGTCCTTAACGGGATGAATCGATATAAAATCAAGATCGTGGGACTTAGCGAGACCAGATGGCCCGATGCGGGGGAACATATCTGCCCAAATGGTGAGTCCTTTTTATATTCTGGAAGAAACGAAACTGAATGATATTAATGCGCAAACCTTCGCTGAAGAATTTACTCCCATTCATTTGGCTGCTCTCAAGGGTTACGATTCTACTGTCAGATCGTTGATGGAGCATTGGGGTATTGATATGGATTTAGATAATAACGAAGGCTTCACACCTTTACATAGTGCTGTAGCTGGAGGATTGCGTGTTGTTCAAGCCATACTCTCGCACCCAAGTGTGAATGTCAACCGACGATCTAATAGAGGATTATCAGCTCTTCATTTAGCAGCAATAAACGGGTATAGAGACATCGCTGAGGCATTATTACAAACTCGAAAGTTGAACCTTAATATTGAATCTGACGGCCAATTGACTCCCCTTCATTTCGCGGCAATTGCTGGTCATCGCGATATGGTGCAATTCCTACTAAGTAATGGCGCAGATATAAATGTGAAGTCGGTTACCAAGTGGACACCACTACATTTCGCCGTTTCTCTTAGAAAATATGACATCGCTTCTGTTTTACTCCAATCAGCGGCGATCGACTTCAACTCTAAAACTGAAGATGGTTCTACACCTATGCACATTGCTTGTGGATCCGAGCAAATTGACATGGTGATAGAGATATTAAAGGATAAACCTCATGATATCGTGCGCGAGATCCTCGACACGAAAACGAAGGACGGACTGACACCTCTACATATTGTCATCATGAAAAAATATACCGAGATTATTTCTCTTTTATTAGATAAAGGAGCGGACATTGAGTCAAAAACAAACGAAGGTCTAACGCTCCATCAAGCCGCTACAGCAAGTGGAAACTTGGTTCTTGTGAAAATCCTTTTAGGAAGAAATGCTGACATGAATGTCGTAGATGCAAAAGGTAGAAACATCCTACATTTAGCAGCTCAAAATGGTCATCTAGATATTTTAAAGTACCTTGTGGAAGAAAAGGGGTTCCCTCTAAAACAGGACATGTCGCTTATATTGTCGGTAATACCAAAAGGGGATTTCGATATTGTTAAATATTTAGTAGACGAAAAGGGCTTGGATCCAAAGTGCTTTAGCGTTATGTTTGAAGTGATCGGTGGTAAGGGTTGCCCGTTGTTTGAAGCTAGTATATATGGACATCTGGACATATTTAAATATTTAGAAAGTAAACAAGGAAAGTGTGACGTAAGATTATGGTCGCGTATTTATAAGTAACGTCGCCAAATATGGGCAGTTGAATATCCTGAAATATCCCAGCGGGAAATGTGGTCAGGTATTCTCAAGTGACACATCACAGATGCATCTTAGGGCCTAAAAGTTTCATGTCTCGATAATAATGCATCCCGGTATTATGACAGGGAATCTAGGCGGAAGGGGTACAGAATTTTTTCTGCACTTTCAGCTAACGTGAATCGGCCTGTTCGCGCTTGCGTTCCATTAGCAACATTAAGAAGCGATCTTTGTTCCATCTTTCTTACATTCCCCGTAAGGTATAAAAAGCTCTATTAAGAGACGCAATCGTACCCAATCATACATTCTAGACTGGTTCATGGTCCTCTTTGAGGAAGCACATGAAAAAGCTTTATATGCCTCCCTCCTGCGGACATGCTAATGTTAAAAAGAAATGGAGGTGGATACGAAGGGTCATGCATCGCATCTTCCAAGGGAGTGATCTAAGATTCATTATTGTATGATTCCATTTCCCGCTGGGATATTATTGAAGAAAGGAAAGCTGATAAAAAAATAACGAAATTGGTCCTAGAGCAATGGGTTATGCTGTAGCGTATCGCTGGTTGAGCATAGTGAAATATCTTCATGAGACACTTCGCATCCCTCTTCTTCCAAATCGTTACCCTATTATGGCTGCCAATTCAGGTAACTAATATTTATCTATTAAAATATTTAATGGAAACCATTGCTGGTGGTAATGGCTGGAAAGATCCTAAAGTCACTAAACCACTTCTCTCCGCTGCTGTTTTTGGCCCAAACGATGAGAGCTTAAATGACAAACTGAGTTCGACCGTTTTAAGATATTTAGTAGACGAGAAGAATTACGATGTAAATGCTCAAGATAGATTCGGTGAAACTGCCTTGATGCTGGCTATTTATTATAAAAGTGTCTATGCAGTTAAATTCTTGATATCAAGAGGAGCTGATTTACATTTAGGAACACGATACGGTCTTACAGCACTAACCGAAGCACGCAGATCTTCACCTGAAATACGAGAATTTATCCCAATGCAGGACGTCTGCACTGAAATTTTGAATAACAAAGTTCCAGTTATACAACAAGATTACAATATTAACGTCCTATGCATCGATGTTACGAAAGGATTAACTGATGACATTTATCATACTACTGCCCCTCACTTGGCAGTTTATAATGGCGCAATGCAAACAGCCATCGATCTTATAAATCGTGGGGCTAATGTTAATGCAAGAGATGAAAAGGGAAATGTACCTTTACACTGGGCGGTCGAAAAAGAAAACATTGATATGATAAACTTCCTAGTACTCCAAGGAGCAGATACAACCATAAAGAATCTAAACAACCAAACACCAAAGGAGTTAGCTAAAGAAAATCAAGTAATGAATATTGTTCAAATATTGAAGAAGGCTCAAACCGATCGGAATAATGGACGTTCGAGAAGAGCTAAAAAATCAATCAACCAAGAAGCCTCTTTGGGCACAGAATCCAAGGTTCACGATAACGTTCTTACTCACATCATTGGGAAAGTATGCGGCAACAATGGTGCAACTCCTCCATGTTTACAATCTTCAAGTGGCAATCAAGATTCAATTGATGTTCGAGGTGCAGAATGCTTGAATAACAACGTATCTTTGGGATTATTGTTGGCGCAGAACTTCTTAAAAAAGAAATTCCCACTGCCAAAGTTTTCCCATGTTACTACTGCTGAAGCACGAGCAATGGCAGCTACAATCAGCAATAAGTTTGAGAAGCTGCTTAAGAAACATGCTAAGAACGCTGACGATCTTGATTTCTACCAACTTTATAAGGATATTGGAGCTAACATTGTGAATGAGAAATTCACCAATGTGCCAAATGTACTACATGAGTTTGCTGAAAAGGCGTGTGGCAAGAATGTTGGCGCTGTGGCTGATAAAATTACTAACATGTTCCCTAAATTGTAAACAATTTTCAAAATATGTCAAAACTAAATAAATTGTCAATTAATAAAATATTTAATTAAATATATATTTACTCAAAAATGGCGTTCAAGTCTAATGTATCTAAATGTTATACAAATGGGGAATTTCGCCTAACCGTTTCGCCCTCGTAAACTGGGGTGTTTCTCGGATACCTATGTTTGTTTCTACCTCGGATTTTTTCTGAATGATAGATTTTGGCAAAAAAAACGATGAACCTACATGTTTTGGAGGTGACGCCATCGAGGGGAATTTGCTACAGCTAGTGGAACAGCTAGTATTGAAATATTGATTTTTTTTAATAAACTGAGAGTCACACGAATTTTCAAAATTCCATAGCAAAAGCACACATGATCCAATTTATGCCTGCCCAACTGCGCCCGGTGCAAATGCACCAATGACAAGGTACAAAATCGTGCCCTCAAACTCATTGGTGATGGCCCCTTTCGCGCCTCCATAGACACCTTAAGCCACCGTAGGAATGTAGCAGCCCTCTCCATACTTTATCGCTATTACCATGGCGACTGTTCCACTGAAATTCAGGACCTCCTGCCTGCACGGCAATACTTTTCCCGCAACACAAGACTAGCCCGCTCGGCTCACCCCCATACCCTACAGCCCCCCGTTCACGCACAATACGGTTTAGAAGTTCGTTTATGAATAGAACAACTCGACTGTGGAATAATCTCCCGCAGTCGGTATTTCCGAACTCGTACAACACCTTAGAGTTCAAACGTGAGGTTCATCGTCATTTTCTTCTACACCCTCCAGACCCCCTCTGACCATTCCTATTCTCCTCTATTCTTCAAACCAAGCTTACTACTAGACATTGCACCATGAACTGAACAACATGACGGAGTGGTAGTATAAGGAGTTACATCTAAGCTTGGTTTTTTCATATATAAAAAATAATTATACCTATTAAAGCACCACCCTTACCTTGTCCAACCAGGATTTGCTTTGCGATCTTACTTTTGTATTGAGTTTGCTTGCACTTTAACTTCACAAAACTCTGCTGCTAATGTTGTCTAATTGTGCTTCAGGATGTTCCTACCCTAACTATTTCTAGCGCAATTCTGGGCTCCGAAAATCTATTGTACTTTACACTCGAATATCTATAATAGAGGTCTCTACGTGGTTCTCCAAGCATTCATATTTCAAGGGATAATAGGTGGTCACTGCATTGCATGTATTAGTTTCTACTGTATCTTGCATGAAAAAAACAGTCGACCTTAACAGACTTCCTGGATATAGAAAATGCTTCCAACAACTTCAGAAGAGAGGCGATCCAGGTGTTTCTTGCCGAACTAGAGATCTCTAATACACGACTAGTACGAACATCAAATCAAGAGTTATGGCACCGAATTGACGAAATCAGGCGAACGAAATGGAATTGGATTGGCCACACGACAATGAAAAAGGCACCTGCACCCTGTGCAGTTCTTTTAATACATGACAATGAAGGCACCGAAATACATTCTCAATATTTTTTTTTTGTTCTTTAACATCTGAAATTGCGCCCGGTGCAAGTGCACCATTTGCACCTATGAAAGCGCCGCCCCTGGCTGGAAGACTCAACTTCCATGATATCTATCAAATTTAAACCACGCCACGCCACTGGTGATAACATAAACAAACATTTAAATTACCTTCAAAAATTTCCTCAAAAGCAAGAACAGAAAAAATTCAAACAATGGAAATACTGTTGACATATGTACATGTGAAAATACAATACTAAATTTATTCAAAAACAATTTCTGTTTTGAACAATTGTAGAAGACTTATAGAACAAACACTTGCAGATATTCAGACATATGTGCCAAGACCAAAATGTTTTATTCATTTACGTTAAACCACTAGGCCAACTATTGAACATGTTTGAACAGGCTAGCCTACAAATGCATGATGATTGATTAGTAGTCATATCACGGTACTTTGAACCTGTTTCTTTCAAGAAAGAAATAGGCGAATATCATAGGCATATTGAGATCATATAGGCTAACTGAGATCATTCCTTAACTACAGATAATCCTTGTAACTACAGATAATATAATTTTTTTTTGTATTAATAATGAAAATAAACACAAAATTGTTTCACAAAAATTTCAAAACTTCAAAATAATAAGTGACAACATCCCTTTGAAAATTCAGCGAGTATCGTTTCTCCCTGTAAACAACCCCTATTTCCACAATTACTAAGGTAAGGGGATTATTGCCTACTGGTTGAAACATGCTGTATGTACGCGTATTAGAAGTTATACTTATTTGGCTTGGTTTTAAGACTAACGGATACGGAGCTGTCGGCACCGCTTTAAAAAACGCTGTTTCTTGCCTAGTTTCTGTGTTTTCCCGATTCTGGTCAATTCGGCAGGTTGAACACCCTCCTCCTTCCATTGCCTGGCTTGGGACCAGACAACGGCGGAGTTCATCGTATTATAGACTAAGGCTGAAGCCACACCGAACCAGGCAGAACAAAACAGAAGCAAATTTCCATACTAATTCACACAACTCAAAGCAAAACAAGCAAAAAAATGTATGGAAATTTGCTTTTGTTTTGTTTGCCTGGTTCGGTGTGGCTTCAGGCTAAGTCGTCCTCTGCTCTTAGCCATGCCTTTAGCTTTCGGTTAGAGCACAGCAGTTTGCTCGGCTAATCTCCGGCATTCCAAAAGGACTTAGTCTGTGTCCTCTATCACATTTAGGAATACCGGGCATGGCGATTTTTTTCTTGTCCGAACCGATGGAGGTATGCCCTGGAACACACATGTCCGCTCAAGAACTATGCGAGGATCGTAACTCACCTGTCTATGCTATCTTGTGACCGATCCCTCCACGTTTGTTATGAGCCTGTGGGTTCATCGAGCTGGGGTAGATTCATTTTACTTCCTTTTTTTATGTGACAGACTAGAGGCTTAAGGAAAGTCCCTTTGTACTGTCGACAATCTATTTTTTCGTATACAATGTCGAACAGCAGCTCTAGTCGGAGAATATAGAGAAGAGAGAGAGAAGAGAAGGGAGGAACTATCACAACCTAGCCGCGATATTTTTATTCCACCTACTCGCAACCATTTTGCGACTCTGACATGGGGGCATCGTAAACAACTCGCTGGAGTGTTATGCCTCCTGAAACGAGTTGAATCTCATCAACCAACCGATGGCATGCGCTTGGTGGAGCAGGGAAGGACTAGGAAGGCTATGACAGGAGGAATCAGAAATGTAAAGAGGGACGAAGAGAGAGAAGGAAAGTTAAGGTGGAAAAGGCGAAGGACCGTGGGGCTGGCCGGGATTCGAGCCCGGGAACTCTGGGATAGCAGTCAGGCGCCTTACCCCAAGACTATCGAGGCCCCCACTACTTTAATAAGTACCTTTACTACTACTGCTGAAATAAACGTCACTTCTAAATTATGTTCACTTCCGTAGCTTCTTCTCCTAGTGGTTACTCAATTGAATTGAGCGGGTTAGAGTAACTGAAATATGATAACAGTTCATCCTAAGGACATTAAGGCTAGATGCAGGCGCGGATCCAAGGGGGGGGGTCACGGGGGTCATGACCCCCCCCCCCCCCCAAACAGCCCGCATTTCAATAAATAGAGCTGAAACAATATTTTGCAAACCGAAAAACAACAAAAAACCAAACGAACAAAACCTAGTTTGTGCAAACATAAAAACCTGAAACTAACCAAACGACTGAAATTAACTTACTTTTTTGCACTCTGAAAAAATTGCAATCAAAAAATGACTGAATCAACAAAATTGACTAATTTTCTTTTACTTTTTTATTATTTAACTTCCCAGTATAGGAAGTTACTGTAATCGGTCCGAAAATCGAAATCGAAATTTTCATCTTTCAAGGTCCCAGGAGCATTTTAAGCAAAAAATTGGGAGGAAGTATGTGTGTGTGGGTACGTATGTGGTCATTTTTTCCTGCACGATATCGAGCGAACCAAAAAATATACGACTTCGTTGAGGTGTCGTTCGAAGCGTATTAGCCGAAATATGATCTGAAAAGATTTCATAAAATTCGATCGCGCCGTTTTTGAGTTGAAGCGGCGTAAGTGATTTTTGTACCTGCACTATGTCGCCCGAACCACGAAAGATATTGACTTACTTGGGGTGCCGTTCGAAGTGTATTAGCGACAATATAATCTGAAAAGATTTTTATAATATTCGGACGAGCGGTTTTTTGGTTTAAATGACATAAGTGATTTTTGTACCTGCACGATATCGCGCGAACTATAAAAGATATCTACTTAGTTGACGTGTTGTTCGAAGAGTATTAACCAAAATATGATCTGAAAATATTTTCATAAAATTCGGTCGAACCGTTTTTTTTTTTTTTGTTTAAACGAAGTTTATGATTTTTGTACCTGCACAATACCGCCCCAAACTAAAAACTATATCGACTTCATTGAGGTGCCGAAAAATAATATTAACGAAGAAATGCTCAGAAAAAAATTTCATAATATTCGGTCGGGCCTTTTTTGTTTAAATAGAAAAACTTCGGCTAATTGTCAGAAAGACCTTAAATTGACAAGTTTTGATAATATCTAATAAGCTCAATGGAATGAGACCTGTTCTAAACGAAGTGATCTTTTTGGGGTTCTGCACAGCGATAGCCTTCCAATAAAATATCACTTGTCAAAATCCGACAACCTTTCAAAATCGTGCAAAAATTTCGTTACCCTTTACAAACAGCGCGAATTTTTCAAACCTTGGATTCTTCTTCTTCTTTGATCCGTTAGCTGGCGGTCCGAGCGGGACGTCCCCGCAACGGATACGCTGCTGTCGGTGCCGCTAGGTCCCGAACTCTATTCAAGATTCGCTTCCAGTCTTCTCGGTTTTTGGCTGTGTCTCGAGCCTCGGTAACTGATAATCGTTGATTCTTTAAGTCACCCACGATATTCTTCAACCAGGTTTTCTTCGGTGCCGATCGCTGTATTATCCAGTCTGCAGGACGGTCTCGCCAGAGAAGTTTACGTGGCAAGCGGTTATCATCCATTCGGCAAACATGTCCAAACCACCGTAGTCGACGTTTTTGTATTTCTTCTTCGATCAGTGTTTGCTGATCGCATCTTTGTCTGACAACCTCGTTTCGAAGGCGATCACGGAGTGAGACACGGAGGATCTGCCTCAAACATCGCATTTGGAAGACCTTGAGCTTCTTAACGTCCGGTTTGAGCAGGGTCCACGTTTCAGATCCATAAAGAAGAATCGGACCGGTTAAACCTTGGATTAGCACTTTTTGACGGGGAGTTGTTTTCTACGCGTGATACAGTTTCAGAAAATTGCGGTTCATCTCGGGATTTCCAGTAGTTACCGCAAAATTTGTTCTTTTTGGTCAAGTCTGACAAGCACTTAACAGTTACAGGTTTGCTAATATCTCCGGAAAGCTTTGGAATTTCCAAATGAAGTCATTCGCTTCTCAGTTTGACAATGGCGCTTCAGCCCGCTCAATACGAATTTGAACACCCGCTTTAGTGCAGCGAACGAAATACGGATGAAATTCTCTAGAAAAATCTTGTGGATTTCCTACTATTATAGTTATTTGAACTAGCTTCTCTCGGGATTGCTTTGTCATCAGTTCTGATACTAGCCAATTTTCCACTAGTGCTTAACGTATAACTATTTTGTAAGAAGTCAGTTAATTCCATCTTCGTTCATCATACTGGGAAGTTAATCGTGTGGACCGAAGGGGTCAAACCCACATCCCAACTAGTTTTTTCTATATTTGGATTATAGCTATACTTTATATACTATCATCTAAGGCTATTCTGACTTTGCTTTTTATTCATTGAAAAAATTCGGCTAGTGTTGTTTATTTGGTTATTTTTGTTATTTTTTTCTATCCTGTGACCCCCCCGGAAAAAAATCCTAGATCCGCGCCTGGCTAGATGCAGCATCAATGGTGGTGCCATATAGTGTTTTTTAAAACCGATCGATCATTATACATTGTTTGATTTGCGTGATCTTGAAGAAAGTTAATAGGTAGACCCGAATCTTCGCCTCTACCAAGGAATTCTCCTCAATCTTTGTGTATACTTGTTTCATTTTATTAGATTTTTGATTTGGATTAACGTATACTGCAACCACAACTTGTAAAGTCAGACTGGTTCACAGAGCTAAACTCTCAACCATTCAAAATTGAATCTGGAGTCCGCCAAAGCTCCATTCTAGGTCCCAAGCTTTTCAATATATTTATACACGACCTTCCTCACAAAACTCCCCTCCTTAACCCAACTTGAATAAAATACGCTGAAGATTCATTTCTTTGGGATACAAGTGTCTCACGTATTAAAGACACAGAAAAACTCCAAATACACGTCAACAAAATATTCAATTACCTAGATAAATAGAACTTAGAACTTAATCAGGGGAAAAGTTTTATAGCCTGCTTCAGGAATCCCTCAGGTAAAGGATATAGAAACGCTCCGTGGGAATCAAAACTCTACAAAATAACCATTACTGGTCCACACAATTACACAAATATTTTATGAAGTATCAAGAGAAACTAAAACCTTACTCTATAAGACAATAGTATGATCAGTACTTCCGTATGATGTCCAATATCCGCAACGGTGGCAAATGAGTTAGGTTACCCTGATGTCCCTAGATGGATATATCCCTATATGGCAGCGGAAAATAAATGGCATGCCAAACAAAACAATATATGAATCGGCGAAAACTACACCAATCCTGACGTACATGCTCCAGCTTATGTAAAACAGACTTCGCAAACTAATCATGCTCCCGAATGAATTGGTAAGAAAAGCTAGTCAAGGCATATTGCCAAACGAAATATAAATGAATAGAAAACTTGAAACACGCAAAAAAACATCGGCCTGGTAAAATAGCTCTGACAAATGTAAGTCAGCGATACAAAAAATCTATTTGTGCCTTAAACGATACAAATCTTCCTCTGCCCACAAAAAACTTAAACTCTAGCTTAGCTGAACACTCGGACATGTAATTTATTTCCCTTCATATCCTAAGGATAGAAACTCCCTCTTCCGGACTTTAGCTACGAACTTTCATATGTCCATAAAAAACTTAATAGCTAAAGGATGGGAGTTGAAATTCCTCGGATTTTTGTGTTGCGCATTCCTGTGTCTCACATACCTAAAAATTCACTTTAATAATATTTTCAAAACCTATGACCAAACTTACACTACACTACGAGTGAGAGAAATTGGCTTGCATCCAGTAAAACCCCTCACCCACAAACAGCACACAATAAACACTAAGAATCTTCCTATGCCCACGAAAAACCCAACTTACATACGCTTACCTGATGAATCGAACATGAAATTTATTTCCCTCCTCGGCAAAAACAAAAACTCCTTCACCCATTGACATCGTGAACCGGCATTAGCTAGGAATTTTCATATGATGATGTAATGATAATCCCAATGCGCATGAAGAATGGGAGTTGAAATGCTTGCACTCCATTGCCTCCATCCGTTCGCACATATCCTCCTTTCTGCGTCTTCTCGGATTCCTGTGTTGCGCATTTCTATGTTGCGCATTTCTGTGTTGCGGACTCCTCAAAGTCACTCTTATAATATTTCAAAACGCGTCTAAGGAAGTATAACTGCAAACAAATATTTAAAGCGGTAAACGGCTTTTTAAATTATAAGGTACTAGGTTGTACCAAGTCACTCACAACTTATATAATCACGTCTTCTCGCGCAGTTAACGTGAAGAAATAGACAAACAAATATTAAGGCAACTTTGGAAAATTTCCAGCCAAATAAAGCCCACTGTTGACACGCCTGTCAATTAGATGAAAATACTCAAGTATCAGTAACAACATTATCAGTTTTAAATTTAGAAATAATTTTCAAACAATCGATCGCAAATATTTTTCAAAAATAGCACAGGTGCGCAAGGAGCAAAACTCGGTATTCACTTATGGAAGAATCCGAAATTTATTTAAGCTTTCTGCGCAGTTTGCTAAAAAACACGGTATAAAAAGGTAAGCATTTCTGGGGAGTTTTTCATTCAGTAAGCTGTGTCTACTGGAAAGAAGGCTCTAAAATATTCTAAACTTATCAGTAAAGTGAGTTTCATTTAATTAAATTTTAGTGAGATTAATCTAATTTAGACAATTATTGCTAAGTTAAGCATCTCTAACGTTCTACATTTTAATTGTTAAAGTGCTAGTGTTCTTTTTAAGTTCTTGCTCTCTGGTTTATTGATCTTCAAATTTATTACACAACTGTTTTATCTGAAAAACAATTCATAATTATAATTCGGTCATGTTTTTTACGCGATAGAGCGTTCAGCTCTATAGCACTACAGCCCAAATCGAGCCTTGGCCTCCTTCAGTCTTCTTCTCCAACCTGATCGCTCACTGGCTAGAGTCCTTCAATTTTGTAGGCCCAACAAGTGTGCAGCGTCTGCTTCTACGGCTTCAAACAGTCTACTCCTCGGTCATTCTTCTTCTTCTTCTTCGATGGCACTACAGCCCAATTGGAGCCTTGGCCTCCACCAACCCTCTTCCACCAAATGTCCCTCTGCTCCTTTTTCTTATGATGCTTGCTCTCGGCATACATGTGCATTCTCTTCATCGAGAGTAACTTTATTATGCTTACAAGGGATATCAATGTGTGCGCAGCTCAATCGCGTATAACAAACAGCTTTGTCAACATCAGAGCCAAAAAAAGAAGAAGATAAGAAGATATATTTGTGCATGTGTTAATATTCACGCCAGAAATGTCTGTTCAAAAAGTTACAACAACTTTCTCCCTTCCTTTGCCCCTCTGCCCTGAAACCCGGTTGTCGACGTTATGATCCGTGTATGCCAGCCCATTGTTTTCATTCATTGGGTCGTATATCCTTTGGAACACCTTCCCCTCAAATATATCCATCTTGCAATGTCTGTCTGGCGTTCGTCCCGGCGGTGTGTCTGCCCGTAGTGTCTGTCTGTGATTTATAAATAATTGTGTTTTTTTTTGGGTTCGCACGGTTTTAATAAGATCATTTAGTGCTCATTTAGTGCATTTGATTTATTTTTGGTGAATATTTGTTCGTATCTGAGGTTTTGTTTCGTTTAGGGGTTTTTGTTGTTGCCCTCCTGTCAAATTTCGACACCAGTAGGTACATAACCTTTTACCTTCGTGAAAACATACACCTAAGGGTATGCAACGTTTTAAACCCGTGAACTGGTTCTCAGACTGAAACAAGTTTAATCCTCAGTTTTGGCAAAAATTATTTTTGCAGTTCAGTTGTTTAATCGTTCCGTTTTGGAAATAAGTTTTGACCTACTTACCTTCTCCAATGGAGGGTCACTAGTTTACCAACCTGTGCTCTTTGAAAATCGTCCGAAAGGGGATTTCCTGTGATGGTGTATGCGGAGGCGCATTTTACTTTACCTTCCTGAAAGCTCGAGTCAGTTGCAAACCTTCAGCCCCTAGAGGGTCAACTTGCACCAAATGCTCCGACATTCAACCCTGCTAGGTACGTCCGAAGACTGATAAAAGACATCTCTGATGTACTTCTCTGGAAATATTTCACATTTGCAAACGGAAATAACGGAAGGCCTACCTCCACCCTGCAAAGGTTCAAACAAGGCTACGTCAAATGATCTATAGTTTATTCATTGAGCTAATGGTTACCCATAGTCAAAAGTTTGTACTAAAATGATTCTACACGATTTTCGGGTTTCTTTTAATACTAACAAATAATGTGCATGTTAATACTAACACATAATGTACATACAGACTCATACGAAAATTTTTATCAAATTTATATTTAATAATATAATATTTTTGTTTCACAGATTCTTCTTCAAAATCACCATACCCACAAGTACAATTTGATCTGTAACTGCTCCAAAAATAAAAATGACTACCTTGAGCTTAGTTGCCAAAAAGGATGGGTACGTTCAATACATCGACAAGGTGCTGGCTAAGAGGTCGATGGAATCGAACCAAAAAGGCAACGCTATACAGAGTCAGCGCACCCGTAGGCAAGCACCTTTTGTTTTGACTCCGGAGCAAAAAAGTGCAACATGCAAGAATTTACAACTTACCTCAGCAATATCTGGAGGTGCGGCAAACGTGGCATCAGCAGCCTCTTCGGCTGCTGCATCCATACCATTTTTCGGGGCTCCTGCCGCTGCCGCTTCAGCTGGACTTGCTGCTGCGGGTTACGTAGCACAGACGGCTGCTGATGTTGAATATATTAATTTGGATTGCTCCAATATACCATTCGACGAAATAAAGGAGATCATGGACAAACGATTTAACAACATAGACAAGGCTCTTGATAGAAACTATGCAGCTCTTCAAGAAATTTCTAAAATTGCTTCAAAGACCCTGACTGTTGTTGAACAAACAAGAATTGAAATGCATCAAGGTTTCAATGACGTTTTAGTATCGATTAAAACCTCACGAATTGAGCCAATCCTATCAAAATTGAATAATTTCAATGAATATTTCGACACTCAGAAGGATCAGATCAATAGCTTTACCTTTATGTACATTAATCGGATCGATGCAATCAATAATGTATTAACTAAATTGGATGGTTCCATAACTCCACAAGGTGACAGCCCCTTATCGCTCGTAAACGACATAATATATCAAAGGTTGGCATATCCCAGTGATGCTACCGATATTATCGGGGTATCCGCACTCTACGCTCTGCACTACGGAACACACACTTACGCTGCGGTTCTGTTCTTCATGATCGAACAGCACTCATATATTGGTGATTATTACTTTCAAAATGGAAACTTGGATAAGTTCAACGAGCATTTTGGCAAGATTCATGAGATTTTCGAAATTTTCCGTAGCACTGTGACCAATCGCAATGGTTTGATTGATGATGTTATGAAGATCATAGCAGAAGTTCGAGAAATCGATTTTATAGCCGATGACAGGGTTTTAGCTGAAACGTTAACCGACAACCTTAAAGAATTGGAAACACTGAAGGATACAATTCTTGAAATGAAACTTCCAATAATCGAGGAAACGCCTGATAAATTCAATGGACAAATTGCATTCGATCCTCCAGATATTAAAACTCCGATTGGTGATTGGTCGGATCGGATGTATGTCTACTATGCCATGCAGTATAAAGAAGGTAAAAAGTACTCAAAAGTCGGCCCTTGGTCGGATCGTGTTATAGTACAGGGAAAAGCGAATCCTACTTTACGTATTCCTACCGATCCAAAAAGGAGGACAAGACTTATTTACAGGAAATTTAATAATGGTAGCCCACAATTAGTTGGTATTATTGAGGATGTGTACCAGAGTAAATTCCGTGATATAGATCGGGATCTGTATAATGTAGCAGCATGGCCAAGTACGGATAACGCTGAAGTGACACTCGACATCTTGCTCCGAAATCGTGCTAGCCCCACCGCAATTTTCGACCAAGGAAGAAGTGCCTTGCATTCTGCTGCTCTTGGTGGAAATACTGAGATTACAATCGACAAGTTGAATCCTGCTAATATCAATATTCGTGACTTCAATGGTTACGCGCCATTGCATATTGCTGCTGAAGCTGGCAATGATAACATGGTTAAAATTTTATTACAAAAAAATGCTGATATTAATGCGCAAACCACCGCTGAAGAACTTACTCCCATTCATTTGGCTGCTCTCAAGGGTTACGATTCTATCGTCAAATCGTTGACGGAGCATCCGCGTATTAATATGGGTTTAGATAATAACGAAGGCTTCACACCTTTACATAGTGCTGTAGCTGGTGGATTACGTGTTGTTCAAGCCATACTCTCGCACCCAAGTGTGAATGTCAACCGACGATCTAATAGAGGATTATCAGCTCTTCATTTAGCAGCAATAAACGACTACATCGATATCGCCGAAGCATTATTACAAACTCGAAAGTTGAACCTTAATATTGAATCTGACGGCCAAATGACTCCCCTTCATTTCGCGACAATTGCTGGTCATCGCGATATGGTGCAGTTCCTACTAAATAATGGTGCAGATATAAATGTGAAATCGGTTACCAAGTGGACACCACTACATTTCGCCGTTTCTCTTAGAAAATATGACATCGCTTCTGTTTTACTCCAATCAGCGGCGATCGACTTCAACTCTAAAACTGAAGATGGGTCTACACCAAT
Source organism: Thereva unica (assembly GCA_949987705.1). Classification (NCBI taxonomy): domain Eukaryota; kingdom Metazoa; phylum Arthropoda; class Insecta; order Diptera; family Therevidae; genus Thereva; species Thereva unica. Next base: position 125,435,737 of record OX465282.1, read on the forward strand.
GCACATTGCTTGTGGGTCCGAGCAAATGGACATGGTAGAAAAGATATTAGAAAATAAACCTGATCATATCATGCGCGAGATCCTCGACACGAAAACGAAGGACGGGCTAACACCGCTCCATATTGTCATCATGAAAAGATATAACAACTTTGTTTCTCTTTTATTAAATAAAGGAGCGGACATTGAGTCAAAAACAAAGGAAGGTCTAACGCCTCTTCTAGCCGCTACATCAAGTGGAAACTTGGGTATTGTGAAGACCCTTTTAGGAAGAAATGCTAATATGAATGTCGTAGATGCTAAAGGTAGGAGCATCCTACATTTAGCAGCTCAAAATGGTCATCTAGATATCTTAAAGTACCTTGTGGAAGTAAAGGGGTTCCCTCTAAAACAGGACATGTCGCTTATATTGTCGGTAATACCAAAAGGGCATTTCGATATTGTTAAATATTTAGTAGACGAAAAGGGCTTGGATCCAAAGTGCTTTAGCGTTATGTTTGAAGTGATCGGTGGTGAGGGTTGCCCGTTGTTTGAAGCTAGTATATATGGACATCTGGACATATTTAAATATTTAGAAAGTAAACAAGGAAAGTTTGACGTCAATGATTATGGTCGCGTAGTTGTAAGTAACGTCGCCAAATATGGGCAGTTGAATATCCTGAAATATATAATTGAAGAAAGGGGAGCAGACCCAAACAATAAAGAAATTGGTCCTAGAGGAATGGCTTTTGCTGTAGGACATGGTTGGTTGAGCATAGTGAAATATCTTCATGAGACACACCGAATCCCTCTTCCTCTATTATCCAGTTATCCCGGTATGGCTGCCAATTCAGGTAATATTTATCTATTAAAATATTTAATGGAAACCATTGCGGGTGGTAATGGCTGGGAAGATCCTAAAGTCACTAAACCTCTTCTCTCCGATGCTGTTTTTGGCTCAAACCGAAAGAGCTTAAATGACAAACTAAGTTCGACCGTTCTAAGATATTTAGTAGACGAGAAGAATTACGATGTAAATGCTCAAGATAGATTCGGTGAAACTGCCTTGATGCTGGCTATTACTTATGGAAGTGTCTATGCAATTAAATTCTTGATATCAAGAGGAGCTGATTTACATTTAGGAACACGATACGGTCTTACAGCACTAAGCGAAGGAAGCAGATCTTCACCTGAAATAAGGGAACTTATCCAAATGCAGGACGTCTGTACTGCTATTTTGAAAAACAAAGTTCCAGTTATAAATCAAGATTACAATGTTAACGCCCTATGCATCGATGTTACGAAAGGATTAACGGATGATATTTATCATACTACTGCCCTTCACTTGGCAGTTTATAATGGCGCAATGCAAACAGCCATCGATCTTATAAATCGTGGGGCCAATGTTAATGCAAGTGATGAAAAGGGAAATGTACCTTTACACTGGGCGGTCGAAAAAGAAAACATCGATATGATAAATTTACTAGTACTCAAGGGAGCAGATACAACCATAAAGAATCTAAACAACCAATCACCAAAGGAGTTAGCTAAAGAAAATCAAGCAATGAATATTGTTCAAATTTTGAAGAAGGCTCAAACCGATCGAAATAATGGTCGTTCGAGAAGAGCTAAAAAATCAATCAACCAAGAAGCATCTTTGGGCACAGAATCCAAGGTTCACGATAACGTTCTCACTCACATCATTGGGAAAGTATGCGGCAACAATGGTGCAACTCCTCCATGCTTGCAATCTTCAACTGGCAATCAAGATTCAATTGATGTTCGAGGTGCGCAATGCTTGAATAACAACTTATCTTTGGGATTATTGTTGGCGCAGAACTTTTTAAACAAGAAATTCCCACTACCAAATTTCTCTCATGTTACTACTGCTGAAGCACGGGCAATGGCAGCAGCAATCAGCAATAAGTTTGAGAAGCTGCTTAAGAAACATGCTAAGAACACTGACGATCTTGATTTCTACCAACTTTTTAAGGACATTGAAGCTAACATTGAAAATGAGAAATTCACCAATGTGCCAAATGTACTACATGAGTTTGCTGAAAAGGCGTGTGGCAAGAATGTTGGCGCTGTGGCTGATAAAATTACTAACATGTTTCCTAAGTTGTAAACAATTTTCAAAATATGTCAAAAATACATAATTAGTCAATCAATAAAATGTCCAATCAAATATACATATATTTAATCAAAAGATATAGATGGAATACAAGCCTATTGGTTTGTTATGGCGTTCAAGTCTAATGTATCTAAATGTTATAATGTATAAATAAAATATTACGAAATTGATTAATCACAACAAAAGTATTTTCTTCCAGATATTATTAAGAATAATAATATTGTTACCTTTTAACGGATTCTTACGAATAATTAAGGAATTCACTTTTTAATTATCCACACAAAAACTTATTTATTACAAACCAAACACAATTTTGTAACAAACACAATTCCTAAAGTACACTATAATCACTTGCAATTTATTATCTCACACTATTAAATTATATTTTTCGCTTTTTATTTCACTTTTCAATCATCACTTTTCGCTTTACGTCACTTTTATCACTTTAGAACACTTTCATCCCTTTTCAAATCAAACTGACTCCTTAACGCCTGCATGTCACTTTTATATATCCAAGCTCCTCCTTTATCTAACTTCTGGAACCTTCGCCCATTTTCTAATTCACAGTGGAATATTCTTTTCTTTTTAATAGATCTAGAATCTAACAGATGGCGTATAGTGGAATTGCAAAACCCAACAGTCATTACAGCACCCGTTGATTCAAATTTTAACAAACAGATGGCGCATAAATCATCACAATGTATTAAAAATACTGAAATACTTGACAACTGAAATAATTTATGTACCTGAAATTAAATATATATTATTAACACAAAACTGATATTTTATGTCCCTACAAAGTTATTTTTGTTCATACAGATATTGAAAACTCAAAGGCGATAAGCACCAAACATAAAAGTTTACACATAAAAACAACAACAACAAATGTCAAAATGTCAAAAACACACAGAAAGGGGACAAATAACATAAATAAACCACATCTCATGCAGCATATTGATAAAATAACTAACAGAGAACACATATTCCACATTATGTTCCACATAGCTAAGCAAAACATAGGTGACACTTTGTTACAAAAACATAAACAAACCGTAACCCGAGTTTTTTTTTTCACTTTTACAAATTAGAACGAAAAACGTTCACACATAACGTTTACATAAACCATTAGCACAAACACTGGTTTACTATCACAACACAAAACGCGTCCCTGAACGCGGCGAATTCAGGTAAAATCCGCGAAATTAGCGATCGCGATTTCGCGAAAGTTTCGACTTCGCCTAAACGTCAAACTTTATCGATAGATAGGTTATTTACATGGGCCTGTTTAAACGGTTCGCTTCCAGGAACATTCCTCACGAGCTTTGAAAATGAAGGTGGTAGTGGGGATGATGTGATGTGCCACCACACTTCTCCCCTCATCCATAAAGTTTGTGAGAAACGTTCCTGGAAGCGTAGCGAACCGTCTAAACAGTCCCAATATAAAATCGATGTGAAATTTGACGCATATAACAATGGTGGTACCAAAATGGCAAGATTTTACACGAATAAAGTTATGGAAATAAATAAATTTTTCCATAATCATAATAAGAGAGAGCGAGAGGTAAAATGATATTTTCGAAAAAATGGACGATGCGATTTCACATAGCCATTTTGTACTAAGGGCCTGTGCCAAAATACATTCCAAATGTCAATTTGTATGGAAAACGCATTTCGATTTAACATTTCAATTTTCAGAGGTTTGTGTCTTTGGAAATGTAAGGAAATATTTTGAATTGTAGGGAGATATTGGCCTCGATTCCCAGATCCGCGCGGTGCGGAAGTGAGTGCGGATTTGACACTTTGCGATTCTCAAATCCGCAACCCCGAATTTCTTTTTGACATTTTCCGCGCTGTAAAAGTGTGATCCGCAACAAATTTTCTGCGGATTTGAACGACAAATGCGCCTAAGATAATCCGACATCGTATATTTCATTATCGCGTGAGTCTTCACTCCGAATTTTCGATTTAAACCAATCCGGGACTGCGGATTTAAGAATCGCAAAGTGTCAAATCCTCACTCACTTCCCTCCCGTCGGATCTGGGAATCGAGGCCATTATCCAAACATTCGTTTGACAGTTTGCTGGATTTTGTAGCAGTTTGTCATAATTAAATAAATGTTATTTTTATAAATGGTGACAAACATCTTGCCTTTGACTTCAAAAATACAACTTCTTGTTGATATATTAAACATGCAAAGGATATTCGTGCAATCTATGGTCCTAATGCTTTGGTTGAATCCATTTCCAATTATTGGAGTACAATATCCAGAGTTTTTGCAATTTTTAGGGAACGATTGTTCTCACTGTATATTACTACTACACCGTAGTGCATCGTTCAACAACGCCAATCAAAATAAAATTAACAAATCAATTTCCGTACGAAAATTGAATATTTTTTTTTAAAACTTGAGTAAATGCTTCTTGCATTTCACCGTTACGGATGATGCTCATGAACCTCTTCCACTTCCATCATTTCAAAAACATGAATGTAGCCCTGGACTGCTTTAAAAGAAATTATTAAAAATTTTATGAGTAGAAAAATTTTCTGTTATTCATGTTTTAAAAAATAATATCAATTTATCAATGAAATGCGTGAATTGTATTTTGGCACACTTTGTAATTTCGAAGTGTCCACGGTGAAAGTAACAAATTCGGAATTGTATTTTGGCACCCACCGCCGTTTGCCAAAATAGAATTTCAAATTTTTCTCATTTCCAAGGGCACTTCGATATTCCAAAGTGTGCCAATATACCAATTCACACATTTCAATGACAGCTAGCATTTTTTCTTCAAAAATAGATAAAACATGGAGTTGTGCAAGATTCTATATTTTTTTAAATATTATTATGTTATTACTTAGTGAAAGGCATTGTTTTTTTTTTTTAATAAATAAATGATTGATTTTTGTCCTTGATATCATTATTTATTTAATTTCTTGCTGCGAAACTGAAACTAGTTGGGATGTGGGTTTGACCCCTTCGGTCCACACGATTAACTTCCCAGTATGATGAACGAAGATGGAATAGACTGACTTCTTACAAAATAGTTATACGTTTAGCACTAGTGGAAAATTGGCTAGTATCAGAACTGATGACAAAGCAATCCCGAGTGGCGTGGAAACGTGTGCATGTTATAGGGTTTCACTGCAGACTTCCAGATTTTCCTCACACTTTGAACCTACATATCTTCTAAACGGAGTCACTCAGGTTTCTGTTCTTTCTTTCAAATAAAAGAATACACATTTACCTTAAGATGAGCCTAATTACGTTGCTCTACTATAATCGGTCTAGAAGTTATTAAAGTTTAAGTAAATGGCAATTCGGCCATACAAGTTGCAAGTGAGGGGATATGAGTGCTTTAAATCTTTAAAACGGCGGTATCTCATGAATGACAATTCGCACGGGAAAATGTATAAGATCCTTTTTTGTAGGTAATCGCATAATCTACAAACTTTGTAAACACTATTTTATGATAAAAGTTACCATTTTGCTGAAAATCGCGAAAAACCCGTTTTTGTGACCTTTGACCCCGAGTAAATCCAGGTTCCAGGTGCCGGATCGATGAGGACTTTTTAGATTTCATTTATAACGGTGCTTTAAACAATCCTACCAATTTTCAGCTTGGTGTGAATTTCTGTACCCTCATACCTATTTTTTGGTCTAATTTGACCGGACTATAACTGAATTCCTTATATTTTGATATCAGTCCCGAAATACAGTTATATGCCTCGTTCACAATGGGAAATTGAATTTATTTTGTGTTTCGTCTCGCTCTTTCCACTTCCTAATTCTGTATTTACATCTCATGTAAAAATTTGATAACATCAGTTTAAGTTGGCTCAACTTCATAACTCAAATTTATTCCCCATCCACGGTCACACAAGTGTGCGATATACGGCAAACATCGAAATTATTTCGTAGTATGCTTGTGTAAACTACAAATTTTCGAAGTTGGCCGCCATATAAAGTAAAAATTAAACTGGTTTGATTTTTCCTTCATACCTTGATTTTTTGACATACGAGAAATAGTTGTTTCATTAAAAATTTTTAGTTCTCATTTGATAGTAGCTCGCGGAACACTTGTGTGACCGTGGATGGAGGACTATTTACGAAATTCGGAACTAACTAGTGACATCTGTTCATTTGTTGTTGAAATCTCTGTTATTTGTGTTAATTATTTTATATTGAGAAACATAAAAAATATTAAAAATTAAAAGAAAAAATATTGTAACAAAATTCATTTGAAAACTTTACGAATTTTCTGCAAATTGAGTTAATAAAAAGCTAAATTCAAGTTCTTTTTTTCTCTCTCGTTTCATTAGATGGCATTACCATACATTTTTTATCCCGAAAGAGATGGTGTGAATTAAAATTCAGTTAACAGAAATCTCGCTAAATTCAAAGACTACTTTAAAATTAAGCAAATTTTATGTCCGAAAATTCACTTCAACACTATGCAAAATTATCACTTTAACATTGTGAACGAGGCATTACAGTTGTTCAAGTCGTTATCAGTATAAATGGAAAATAAAGTCAGTTCACGAATAGTGAATAAAATTTATCGGATTAGTTTTAATATTTGTAGCCTTTTCTTTGACCCTAAAATTTTACGGATTTAACATTTGTTTCTTTGGTGCCAAAATCCGGGAATTATAATTTATCGTATCGTAACGTTTAATCGCTTATGACAAAGCTTATTGAATTTATTATGGAGTTTCGTTTGGTCAGATAAAAAAATTCGTGAAAGTTGTAAAGGAAGCAAAAGCATGTGTATTTTTTGAGTGTGGACTAGAATGGCACTATGTCATACGCATACCTGGTAAAAACAAAACCCTGCAGTCGGTGTAAACACCAACAAAATTTAGTGTTCAAACACCAGGCCCATCGCTTTCTTCTTCAAGACCCTCCACACTCCTATTAACCTATCAGTCAATTCGTGCGCAAACGTTCCGTTAGCAATGACATTTTTATAGAATCGATTCGCTATACATGTATTTTTCATGTCAGTCTTAAAAAGATACAAGAATCTAGTGTAAAACTAGTACAGGCATTCCTAGGCCTTATACTGGTATATCCACTTCCTTACCTTGTCTAGGGTTCAATTCCGAACACAGCCTTGGCCCTATTCTGATTCTCACTTTCACGGCGAGTGACAATCCAAGACACATTTTCAAATAAAAAGTGTAATGTAAAATTGTGTCTTGGGTAGTCACTCGCCGTGAAAGTGAGAATCAGAATAGGGCCCCCTATCTCTCCCTGGTATTCGTTCTACCAGACGCGTAGCTACCAAGAAAAACTTCTGGCCATTGATCAATAAAGGCTGTGAAATGAGTGGACTCGATCGTTGCCAAAAGTCCCAAGTTTCAAAGTATACCAAATCTCCATTTCAAGCTTTCAAGCTACCAAATAATAGATTTGGGCATATCCATAAGGACGTAGTGAAACCATTTCCTGAATACTTTTAGGGCCGGTTTCATCGACCCGGATAGTAATAAGACCGAATATATTCATTTCACCAACCTGGATATATCTCAGTCGGATATAAATACGACTGGGTTGCGTTGGTCGTAAAAATATCCGCTGGACGTAGCCTCATTTAGTATGCTATGTTCGAAATTTCGAAAATTATGTTTGACGTTAAAAACAAACTGTTTCAATTTATTTTTGAAAATTATGTTTGACGTTAAAAACAAACAGTTTCTTTTCATTTTTGAAAAGCTATATGGATCGAAGTCAAGATGAGTAGAACAGAAACAGAAGATGGCATTCAAAATTAATATTTATATAACTGTGTAAGATAAATTTTTGTTTGTCCGTTTTAGATTTAAGAACTATTTTTTTACAACACTTTCCATATTTGACGCAACGAACTTTTACAGAAAATAAAATCAAATGCCAACTTCCTTACCTGATATCGAAAAACAATCTACTAGACATCAAACCAAGCTACTACTAGACATTGCACCATGAACTGAACGACATGACGGACTGGTAGTACAAAGGGTTACACACCTAAGCTTGGTTTTTTCATATATAAAAAAAAAAAAAAAAAAAACAGCTGACTCTATGTTCGAATCCTATGTCCGAAAATAACATAGACTTTCGAATATGGAGGCATCATTTATCCCGGTCGATGAAACACACCAAATATCCGACAGAATATCCAAGATATTTATTATCCGTGGATATATCCGTGCCCATGAAACCGGGCCTTATAGTTTTAATATAGTTGATAGATGCACGAGAGGGCGTGAAGCCATCTTGATATTCGAGATATCTTTGCTGCAACAGCGGCAAAAAGGCTCGTCACTGAATTCGTCCCACGATTCGGGTTACCTCTTGAAATCACAAACTAACAAGGCTCTCAGTTAAAATTGACACTGTTCTGTAAAGTGGCCAAAATATTCTGCACTCATGGAATCCGGAGAATCAGGGAAGAAAAAAAATCAATGGTCGAAACTTCCTTAATGGAAAGGGACAGCACTGCTCATTGTGAGTGAAGATTTGTGGTTGCATGTCAGGCATGCTATCAAAATGGCACATTGACATAGTTTTAAGTATATAGTTGTATTTGTATAGATTTCTGGCAGCAAATTTTTATTTGTCATTAACATCGCAAACTGTTCAATTTTTTTTTCATAGTTTTTTGTGATTGGGGAGGGGTCCCCATAATTTCCTTAGCTCCTAGAAAGCTCTGTGCGGCCCTGCACGGATCCATTGCTACACTCCAGAGTTAAAACGTAACAGCAAGCTCAATATTGACAACTTACAAAGTAACGGGCACTCTTCTTTAGAAGTCATATATCAGCTATGTTTTGTATCTGTACATAAACCTTTTGCCGGACGATGTTGTCATCATTCTAAGCGGTGAAATAGGGTGCTACATCAAGGACCATGCAGCATGTACTTGATTCTGTCTCTACTTGATATGTTAGCGTAACACTTAGAGCCATCCATTTGGACAAAACTGCACTGGTTCCATCTACCAACCAGGAAATGATCATGGCAAGCTTATTATGAATCCTCACTTGGGCGGTGATCTTGAACGGCAGCAACCTAAAATTGGCCTCAATTCCCAGATCCGACGGCGCGGAAGTGAGTGCGGATTTGACACTTTGCGATTCCATTATAAATTTTACCAGGATGTTCCTTTAGGTACCGAAAAGCGTCTCATACGGTACATAAAATTGTCCATGGCCAATGTCCGGTAAGGGTACCGTGTCTTGGGGCGAAAGCCAAAGGTTTAGTTCACTTGGGAGCCTTATATGATGTATCTCAAGCAGTGATGTACACTATATTGTCATGTATCTACAAGATTTTGATAAAGGCTTACAAATGACAGCCAAGATGCAGGATCTGGTTTAAAAACCTTCAAACAAACCCTTTATTCCCATACGAATTCCACGCGGTAATTCTTGCCTAATTCTTATGTAATTCTGGTTAACATTGGACGGTAGTAGAGATCCAAATAAGCTACCTATTAAATAAATTATATAGGACCAGGGAGTGCTGGGTAACTTAAAACTATCAAGTATAAAGTTATTTTTCAACAGGGTGATATAGACAAACAAGCATTTAACTAACTGAAAAATTTTCGCCGAAACATGGCAAATAAAATTGCTAGGCAAACATGTTGAAACACATGCAAATTCGTTATCAAAAACAGTCGTTGCTGTGAACGATTGTTCAATTTTTGGTATCAGTTTTAATTATAGAAAGAAGAACACACTTTTAAACCATATTTCGCAAATATTGCATAAATTTTCATACATGCGCCAGGACAAGAATTCTGTTTTGACTCACGCTTGTTTAACGTTTTTGGAAGAGTATAAATAGTTTGGCCCAGTTGTCGATTTCGTCAATCAGTAAGCTATCTACTGAACATAAGGCTCGAAAATATTGGGAAGAAAGTGAGTTGTAATTAATTTTAACTATTTTCATACTATTAGAGTGAGAGTGGTGCAATGTTGTAGAAGACGGACCTAGGCTAAATTATTAATTGTGAACTTAGATTCTGTTTGTGTGTTTCTGAATTTAGATTCGGTGTTATTTTTGCGAAAATGTAGAATGGCTTATAAAAGTATAGTAGTTGTGTTATTGCATTTTAAAAATAATGCAAGATATTTTTTGGCAGTAACTGATGTTGGACGAACGTTTTTCCTCATATCGAATCTAACGAAGTTGAAAGAATTGCCAAATACCCAAAATGCTACAAAAGCCGATCTAAATATGGTACCAAACTTTTTTCGGTTTCGTCTAGTCTAAACCAAGATAGTGTTATAAAATAAGTACCATACCGTATCGTACCGTCCATTAATAACTTCTCCGGATACAATAGTTTTTCATCATTAGTGTACGAAGTTATAAAAGAGTTGAATTTGTGCTTGACTGACGCATTTTTGGGTTTAAATTGTGGAGCCTATGTTTATCGTTCTCGGGATCACACGTTTTAATTTGAAAACAATTGGTAACGACTGCAGAATGAACTTATATAAAAACGCGAGTTGAGTTGTGGTTGATTTGAAATGACACGTCAACTTGAAATTGAAACGCATAGAGTTAAGTCTTTGAGTTGAAGTGTCATTTCAACTAAACTACAACTCAACTCGACTCCTATGGAAACTCGGTATTAGTTCAACCTACCCATTTTCGTTGAGTTGAGCAGATTTAAAGAAAAAAAAATTTAACGAAAACTGTTAAATGTGTCTGTTTCCATTACCGGTTCTATACGGTCAACTTATTCTTCCATTTTTACGATTTTCGAACTATCAGATTTCTTGAATTGAACAAAACTAGACATGTCTACACATGCGTTCAACTTTTTCTTTCAACTTTTCAGTTTAAAAATTCAGTTCCTCCGAGTCCGAAGAAGAAGTCGTGATTGCATTCGCCATCTGCGTGTTGTGAGGTTATTTTCCAAAATTCTGAAACTGATGAAACTGCAAAAATAAAACGAAAATGGATCGAGGAATGTAGGAAAAATAAAGGATTTTTTTTTTTTTTGCAACATGACTTGAGGTTAACCGATAAGAAATCATATAAAAACTATTTGAGAGGGGATGAATTCACATTTGAAACATTACTTAAATGAATAAGAAAGAAAACCTCTGATGGCTAAAACTTCCATGTACATATGTATACTCATACTTAACCAATCCGTTCCGTTCGTTTTCAAAAGTTGGAAATTTGACATTTCCATAAACTTTCCATGAAACGAACAGAGCGGTAGCCACAGTCAATCGGACGGAAAGTAATACAAAATAAAGGAAAAACGTGCGGAGCGTACGGAACGGATTGGGTCTGTTTGTGCCTTTACGCACGCAGCTACACTTTAAAAAAAATTGAAGGAAAATCCAGGACTGGAACGAAAATTTTCACTCAACTTTTAGTTCCCTTCAATTTTCGAATCACGACGAATCTCTTTCTAACTCTACATGTGAGCGAAAGAGAAGAAATTTCTTAATTTCGATAAGTTGAACGTGTAGACATGCTCCATAATGAATTGATTGAACTCTCGTCGAAATTCAGTAATTGTTTCGCCATTTCTCTCTTAAGCCTCGGCCAAGATACGAACGGCTAGCGGCTACACAAAAGTGTTGTTCGCCGCTAATCCGAGACATTTTTCTGGTGCCGCTGGCCGCTTTGTTGAAAAGTTCGTTAATAAAAAATTAAAAATATATTTAACGCCTAATTTAAAACACCAACTTCCAGATTCAAGTTATATCAATGCGATTATTCGTATCTAATCAATTTTTGGATTTTCCAATGAATATTTCTTGTATTGCTTCATTTCGACTAACTTAATTTTGAACTAATAATCGAAGTGGGTCAAATTCAGCTAACTTCATGTGGGGCACATCGAGCAAAGGTGACATCCAGGGAGACTATACAAGGAGTAAAACCTCCGTGTTGTCAATTTTCGTTTGATTAATGAGGGCGCCACAGTCACATGTACCCCAAAAAACATGGCTGAGTATATTAATCCGGTTGATGGCAAAGTCCGTTAACTACTAATTTTATGTTTACGCCTAACTTGAATTTATATCGATGCGATTTTTCGTATTTAACCAATTTATGAATTTTCCAATGAATTTTTATTAATTTCCAATGAGTTTTTTTGCATTGCTCCATTTTCGGATAAAATTCAGCTAACTTCATGTTGGGCACGTGGCTAAAAATGAACTAGAAGTTTAGTTTCTGCTACCCATCCATTTCCGGTTATTTTCCTCATTAGAGTTATATCTCCTTGTATAGTCTCCCTGGTGACATCTGTGGCGAAAAATGAACTAGTAGTTTAGTTTGATTCTGCGCATGATTTCCCCATACTTTTTATATGGTCTCCATAGTTAAAGCAATATGACCACAATGAAGTTTTATTCAATTCAATGAGGCAAATTACACGGCATAACACCTTCTGCCTTAACAAACCGGTTTGTGCGTGTTATACGAATTACACGATAAACTGACTGTTCTGCATTTATTCGTGTAACAATTCTATTGTCTATGTAGCTGTGTCAGTTAAGCTAAGTCATTTTCCTAAACCCCGAGAATGAAATTATGATTGTGTTAGTGTGTTGCTCTGTGCAGTCGAGAATTTTTCGGGATGCACAAGTAACAAACTTCCCCACGACCCCTTGCCAATAAAACCGATTTATTGGAATTATTGGAAGTGTTGATGGAAGAAATGTTATGCCGTGTAATTTGCCTCAATAGCTTTCACAATTTTACAATTACAGCATTGCAAGATATAACACATATATTACACATTGCATATAAATCATCTAGCTTGCTTTCGGAAAGACATGAAAATCGACAGTTTCATACCCTGTGGTGAATTTTAACCACTATAAATTTAAGGACTTTATCCTAAAAAATTCTAGTTCTCTACATTTTTTTAAGGATCAAAACCTGGGTCAAGTCCGTTCATTACGACGGTTTGGGGGTTTTCTCAATGTGTATTGCTGATCTTCACCACCTAGTTCGACAGTCTTAATGGTTTCCATCGGCGCCTCGTGAACCATATTAATTGTTGTTTTTGTAGTTCCTACTGTTGTCTTTTCGTTGGCCAATGTCGCCATTGATGCTGGTGGTCGTAATTATACTCCTATTCTCTACAATACATCGAGACTCTCCCACTCTGCACGAGGCCAAATAATACGAAGTTTTCTACAGAAGTCGAAGCTGACTAGCGTCGAGCGTACAGAAAACAACATATCCACCATACCACGCCAATATCCAATCTTCACTATGCAAAATAGGGACCTAAGGACCCTCCATAATTAAAAGTTTTTAGTAAAATATTTCTACATGATTTACGATGTGGATATAGAATTTGAAAGATTTTCCAAGCATTGTTAATGGCATTAGTATTGCAAAGAGATCGTTTTGCTCTAGGCCGACTTTATTATCATTATACATTGTAAACTATGCAAGAATTAAAACAAAAACTTTCAGTTTTTTTTTTCAATAAATTTATTTTTATAAAATAATCTCTCTGCTTCACAGATTCTTCTTCAAAATCACAATTAATTCAACTTGATCACCAACAACAACAATGTCAACCGTAGCATTAATTGCAAAAAAAGATGGATTCATCGAATACATCGACAAGGTGCTGGCTAAGAAGTCGATCGATTCGAAAAACTTTGAAATCGCCAATACAAATCAAAACGATGGCAATCAACAACTTCGCCGCACCCGTAGGCATATTTTCAATGATAAAGGCGATGCCTGCAAAGCTTTGGAGATTGCCTCAGCAGTAGCGGGAGGTGTGGCAAACGTTGCCGGAGCAGCGTCTTCAGCTGCTTCATCAATACCATTTTTTGGGGCTCCTGCTTCTATCGCTGCATCTGGAATTGCTGCTGGATATTTCATAGCACAAACAGCTGCTGATGTTGCATACATTTCAATGGATTGTGGTGATATCCCATTCGATGAAATAAAGGATATCATGGACAAGAGATTCAACAACTTAGACAAGGCTGTCGATAGAAACTATGCAGCTCTTCAGCAAGTTTCCAAGTTAGTTTCAAGAACCCTAACTCTTGTTGAACAAACCAGAATGGAAATGCATCAAGGCTTCAATCAGGTTTTATTATCGACAAAACAATCTCGAATTGATCCAGTCTTATCAAAATTGAATAGTTTCAATGAATATTTCGACGGTGAAAAGGACGAGGTCAATAGCCTTTCCAGGAATAATTATATTAGTCGAATCGATGAAATCAACAACGTCTTAACCTTCCTTCAGGACGCAACAACTCCGAGAGATGACAGTCTCCGTACATTCTTAATGGACATAATCAACCAAAAGTTTGCAATTCCCACTGCAGCTGATGATATAATCGGTATCTCCGCACTGTTCTCTCTGCACTACGGAACGCAAACGTACGCTTCGGTTCTGTTCTTCCTGCTCGAGCAGCACTCGTATATTGCTGATTATTACTTTCAAAATGGTGACTTAAATAAGTTCAACGATCATTTCAGTAAGATTCAGGATGTTTTCCAAAAATTCCGAAACACTTTGGTAGGTGGCAACAAAAGAAATGGTTTGATTGATAAAGTTATGAGCATCATAACCGAAGTACAAGCTATCGATTTTATAGCCGATGACATGAATTTGAGTGAAACCTTATCCGAAAGACTTAAAGATTTGATAAAATTGAAAAATCAGATTGTTGCAATGACACTTCCAGTAATTGAGGACACACCTGAAAAGTTCACTGGTCGAATTAAATTCAGCCATGAACGTATTACTACTCCGATTGGTGATTGGGCGGACCAACTACGTGTCCACTATGCAATGCAATATAAAGATGGAGACAAATACTCAAAAATCGGTGAATGGTCGCAGCCTATTAAAGTCGATGGACAAGCAAATCCGACATTAAGAGTTCCTGTGGATCCAAAGAGAAGGACAAGGCTTATTTACAGGAAATTTAACGACCACAAGCCACAATTAGTTGGTGTCGTTGAGGATAAGTATCAATCTGCATACCACGATATACATAGAGATCTGTATAACGCAGCATCGTGGCCAAATACGAATAAGGCTAGGGGAGTGGTTAATATCTTGATCAGAGAAGGTGCTAGCGCTGACGCCATTTTCGATCAAGGGAGACGCGCCTTGCATTCTGGTGCTGATGGTGGAAATCCTGCGATTGCAATTGATATGCTGAAACCTACTGACATCAACGTTCGTGATGATAAAGGCTACACGCCTTTGCACATTGCTGCTGAAGCTGGCAATGATGATATGGTTGACATTTTAGTACAAAGACGTGCTGACATTAATGCACAAACCTTAGCTGAAGAGCTGACTCCAATCCATTTGGCTGCTCTCAAGGGCTACGACTCGACTGTCAAAATTTTGACGAGGCATCCAGATATCGATATTAATTTAGATGATAACGAAGGCTTCACACCTTTACTTACTGCTGCCGCTGGTGGACTGCTTGTTGTTAAAGCCATACTCGCGCATCCACGTGTCGATGTCAACCGAAGATCTAATAGAGGATTATCAGTTCTACATTTAGCAGCGTTAAATGGATATAGAGACATAGCCGATGCATTATTACAAACTCGCAAGTTGAAGCTAAACATTGAAGCCGAAGGCAAAATGACTCCCCTTCATTTCGCCGCAATTGCTGGTCATCTCAATATGGTGCAATTCTTACTAGATGGTGGTGCAGATGTAAATGTGAAATCGGCTACCAATTGGACTCCTCTACATTTCGCCGTTTCTCTTAAAAAAGTCGATATTGCTTCTGTATTACTGCAATCAAGGACTATCGACTTAAACCTTAAAACCGAAGATGGTGCTACACCTATGCACATTGCTTGTGGATCCGGACAACTTGAAATTGTGGAAAAGATATTGCAGAACCGATCTTCTGCTATTGTGCAGGATATCCTCAACACGAAAACGAAGGACGGGCTAACACCTCTTCATATTGCCATCATGAAAAAATATACCAATATTGTTTCGCTTTTATTAGGAAAAGGTGCGAACATTGAAGCAAAAACAAAGACAGAGGGAGGCGTAACTCCTCTTATGGCCGCTGCAGCAAGTGGAAGCTTGGATATTATTAATCTTCTTTTAGAAAAAGGAGCAAATATGTATGTCACAGATGGAGAGAAAAACGTTCTCAATTTCGCAGCCGAAAATGGTCATTTAGATATTATAAACTACTTTTTACAAGACAAGCGTTTCCAAATGAAAAATGGAAATGCGGTTTTAATTTCGGCAATACCAAAAGGCCACTTGGAGATTATTAAATATTTAGTCGAGCAAAAGGGTGTGAGCCCAAATTGCTTATGGTCGGACAAGAAGGAGTGTCCATTGTCTGTAGCCAGTAAACATGGAACTTTGGAAATATTTAAATATATAGCAAATAAACAAGGAGCAAGAGTTGATTATGATGCGCTGATTTTAGCATACACCGTTCAATATGGCCACTTGAATCTCCTGAAGTATTTGTTTGAAGAAGGGGGGGTAGATCCAAAAATTAACGGACGTGCTACTAGCGCAATGAATCGTGCTATAAAATATGGTTGGTTAAGTATTGTGAAATATCTTCATGAAAAACACCATATCCCTTTCGTTCAATTCACAATTCCCGAAATAGCCTCTGGTAATGTTTATCTAATGAAATACTTGATGGATAGCAATCTGGGCTCCAGTGCCTTGAAGCCCAGTGTTGAACTTCTGTTCCGTACTCTTGAGAATGCAACCCCAAATGACAAACAAAGTTTGGCAAATTTTAAATATTTATTAAACGAGAATCACTACGATGCCAATGTTCAAGATAAAGACGGACGTACCATCTTGAATGAAGCTGTTCAAGGAAACAACCTCTATGCAGTTAAATTCTTGATATCAAAAGGAGCTGATGTACATTTAAGAGGTAGGAGTCATATGACACCACTAGAGCACGCTGAAGGAGAAATAAAGGATTTTCTTAACATGCACGCCGTCTGTAGTGCAATTTTGAAAAATCAAGTTCCAAATATACAAGAAGGTTACAATGTAAATGCGGCATGCATCGATATTAAGAAAGGCTTCATGGACGACGTTTATCACACTACTGCTCTTCACATGGCAGTTTCTGCTGGCAACATTAATGTAGCTAATCTTCTTATAAGTCGTGGAGCTAATGTAAATGCAAAAGATGAAGAGGGGAATACACCTTTACACTCTGCTGTCCAAAATAAAAATATCGATATGATAATTTTACTAATACGCAACAAAGCCGATACTACATTGAAGAATCAATTCAATCAAACACCAAAGGATTTAGCTAAGGAAAAACATGCAAAGGATATTGTTAAAATTTTGAGGAAGGCGCAAACTGAACGTAATGGTGGTGGACATGTGAGAAGATATAGATCTATTAACCAAGAAGCCTTTTCGGCCGCAAACTCTTCTTTCAAGAATCACGATAATGTTCTTACTCACATCGTTGAGAAAGTGTGCGGTAAAAATGGTGCAACTCCTCTATGCTTGCAGTCTTCAAGTGGCAATCAAGATTCAATTGATGTTAGAGGAGCGGAATGCTTGAATAGCAACGTATCTTTGGGATTGTTGTTGGCGCAGAACTTCTTAAACAACAAATTCCCACTTCCAAATTTCTCTCATATTACTAGTGCTGAAGCACGGGCAATGGCAGCTGCAATCAGCAATAAGTTTGAGAAGTTGCTTAAGAAACATACCAAGAACACTGACAATCTTGATTTCTTCCAACTTTATAAGGACATTGAAGCTAACATTGAGAGTGAGAAATTTACCAATGTGCCAAATGTACTTCACGAGTTCGCTAAAAAGGCTTGTGGCAAGAATGTTGGCCTTGTAGCTGATAAAATTACTGGCATGTTTCGCTAAATATTAAACAATTTTCAATATATATATACCTAAACTTAATAAATTGTCAATCAATATATCAATTTTCAATATATATATATACCTAAACTTAATAAATTGTCAATCAATCAAATATCCAATTAAGCATGCATATATTACTTACTTACTCACGAAAATTTTTAAATTAGTCCAATAAATTTTTGTGCCGAATAAGTCTATTGTATCCAAATGCTATATAGGAATAAAATATTATGAAATTGAATAATAATTGTATCTCTGAATAATTTTTCCCAGAAATTAGCAATTATCAATGAAGGATATGGGAATTTCTTTAATTGGGCAAGGTTGGATTTTGCCGCCCCAACCCAAGAAACAAATTTGAAACAATTAGTGTTTTATTAAATACCCCAAAAGTGCTCTAGAAATGAAAAAAGTGATGGAAATGAGATAACCGGTTGAGACTAATTGCAATCAATCGATAGAGGATGGAAAAATGCATCTACAGTTGATTTTGGCCGAAGTTTGGACATGGCCAACATATAAAAAAATCATTAAAATTCCTTTTTTTCGTAAGTGCGGTTTGAACGAAATTTTCACTTTATCTCGCCATATCCCACTTGATATTGCAGATATCAATTTCAAATTTTAACATAGTCTAGTTTGACTAATTCCCTAAATATAAAACTTTAACCGAACTGGTTACATCATTTAAAAACAAAATGGCGAATGTTTAAAAAATTTCCAACAGATTCGTGAGACTTATTTTTCTAATCAAAAAGTTGTGTTATAGGTTTTTGAAATTCGCTTTTTTGGCTATTGTACATTGTAGCCAAATACTTAAGGCAGTTTTCTGTAAATTTTCAGATCAAAATGTCCTCCGGTTCAAAAGTTACAGTAACATTTGTTGACACTCGACATTGTAGCCGTTGCAAAGTACACGAGTAGCAAAACCACATATAATTTTTTATCGTTAAAATAGAACGAAATTATATGCGTAATTGATCTGCAAATCGGATGGGTTCGGATATTCGCAAGTTTTAGGTATTTTATCGATATCTACCCTGATTTTTTCGACAGCGTGGTATAAAATTACTGAATCGTTTGTAGCATCAATTTTAATATCACTCACGTTTTTTTCTCTTTTCAGTAATTCGTAGATAGTCCAATTTGTCGAACAAATAATCTCAGGACACCCTTTTTTTGAGTGAAATATAACACCATCTGAAGCAGTTTCCAAAAGATTCAAAGAGTTGCTATCACGGCAGCAAATAAATTTCTTGAAATACCATCATTATTTTGGTTAGTAGACTCAAGAAGAGCATCGATTCCTTTTTTGCTTACTTGTGCAGCAATGACAAAAAAAAAACACTTCACTTCTTTGCCATTAATAGACATTTTGAGATCTGTATAGAAATAAATATAATGAATTTAAATTAAATGAATTACCCAATAGGGAAATATAATCAAACCTTAATCGGATAAAAATTTATGATGAAAATCAAACACTTATATGTAACTTTCTAACAAAAAAATTAACTAGCAGAAAATATTTTAAATCTGAACGTTTGTGGCGGACGAAGTCGAGTGTCAACAAATGTCAATGTAACTTTTGAACCGGAGGACATTTTGATCTGAAAATTTACAGAAAACTGCCTTAAGTATTTGGCTACAATGTACAATAGCCAAAAAAGCGAATTTCAAAAACCTATAACACAACTTTTTGATTAGAAAAATAAGTCTCACGAATCTGTTGGAAATTTTTTAAACATTCGCCATTTTGTTTTTAAATGATGTAACCAGTTCGGTTAAAGTTTTATATTTAGGGACTAAATAACTAAACTAGACTATGTTAAAATTTGAAATTGATATCTGCAATATCAAGTGGGATATGGCGAGATAAAGTGAAAATTTCGTTCAAACCGCACTTACGAAAAAAAGGCATTTTCATGATTTTTTTATATGTTGGCCATGTCCAAACTTCGGCCAAAATCAACTGTAGATGCATTTTTCCATCCTCTATCGATTGCAATTAGTCTCAACCGGTTATCTCATTTCCATCACTTCGAGCGAAAAAATGGGATGCGCTGCAGGCCTATAAGGCCGTTTTCACTTGGAGAGTTTTAGTATAGAAATTAACTAAGTTTTACTTAACTATGCATACTGATTTCACAGGTGGAACTTA
The DNA here is from genome assembly GCA_949987705.1 of Thereva unica. Lineage (NCBI taxonomy): Eukaryota > Metazoa > Arthropoda > Insecta > Diptera > Therevidae > Thereva > Thereva unica. Next base: position 125,455,887 of record OX465282.1, read on the forward strand.
AGTTTTACTTAAGTTTAACTTAAGTTTCAGTTTCTCTAGTTTTTCTAAAGTTAGTATTCATAGAAAATTCAAACGTCAGTTGATTGCCAGTACATTTCAAGGAAAACGCGATTGAAAAGAAATCCTACAAAATGTATTGAAGAAGGTATAAAGTGATGAGGAAAGTTTGATTTTTCGCACTCTATGATTGCCTTTATTCTTTTTAACTTCATCTAAAAGTAGCTTTATTTCTTACGTTCAGATGCCAGCTTGCATTCATTATCGAACCAGTCGTTCCGATCTCTACGACTTCTGCCTAAGATGGAATCAGAAGTACCAATGACAATATTTTTAAGACGGGTCCAGCTCTCGTCGACTCCCGGCATCATCATTGTTGCTATTATTTTATCATTTTATTTTTATTTTCAATTTGTATTTATTATCTAAGAAATGATTGTGCTTCTGACTTCGCGAAATTCACAATCACCCCTCAATATCATGAGATTTGATCTCCAATTTCTGTTTATTTCAGTTAGACTTTCTGTTGTGGTGGGGGGGGGGGGTAGAATATTTTCTGTATGAAATCTATTATTTCACTTATTCTTTTATTTGGTGATATACACGAAAGAAGATTTTTCTTACAGAACCAGCTTTTGCCCGTACTAAAACTGCCAAAGGGGATTTGGCAACTAAACCACCTTCTAGCCAAACTAAAACCATCAAAGGCTAACTTTTCCGAAAGAATCCTACTTTTGCCTTAACTGGAACCCTGAAAAGGATTTGTCAACAAAATCACCTATTGCTCAAACTCAAACAAAACTAGCTTTTGCTCTAACTCGAAAAAAACTGCAAAAGTCTTTTGGCTTATTTCCCCTCCCCTCAACTCTGTCAATTCGCCTCAATCCAACATTTTCGTGGCGGTTTCAAATGTCTATGTACACAAAAAGTTACTATACCGCGCGACAAAAAAAAATCACTTCAAAAATAAATTTAAAATCAAATGACTTAGACGTAAAATGGACCAATTTTCAGTCGGACCACAATCAGTCGGACCAAAATTAGTTCGTCATTTTGAATTCACAAATTTTGACCCCAAAACCGTCGATCCGTCAATCAAATCTTCAATTGCCATCCACTTGCAAAGTTTGGCTCACAAACACTAGTTTATGTGTCACTATCGATGTAAATAAAATATTAAAGAATAGAAATACAACGTTTGTTTCCTTAGGACAACAAACTTAAGATCTCCTGAAAATTTATATTGTACATCTAAAAATGTAATCATTTAATCATACTTACGGTTAAATTTGATCAATCATAAATCACCTAAAGTTCTGATTTATAATATTAATCACTAAGCATGATTACAGTTTTTAATCGTAATCATTAGTCATCAATCAGATTGAATTTTGTCCAATACTGCCGTGAACAACTGCAAAAATAGCCATATATGGGTTTTGGTGTCAAAACAAAGGCCCTTAATGCGATTGTCGAAACCTAATCAATAAACGGCTGTCGACTATGCAGTTTGATATTGCGAATGTTGATTATAATCGAAATCTGTCGACTTTTATTAATTGCTTTTTTTGCTCACGATAAAATTCGCAAGTAATTTAACAGCAACAACTGGATACTTATCGAAAATTTCAAATTTTGATTTGAATCAAGTGTTCTAATACCCTGTTTCCATGGCACCCGAAATCTTCAGATTTCGTCAAAAATAAAGATTTCCGACGAAATCTTTTGTGAAATCTCATAAAATGAAATTGCCTTATACGCTAGACCAGTGATTCTTAACCAAAAAGGGGGCCTCGGTGGTGTAGAGGTCAGGCGCCTGACTACTATCCCAGAGGTCCCGGGTTCAAATCCCGGCCAGCCCCACGGTCCTCGCCTTTTCCACTTTCCCACCCACATAACTTCCCTTCTTTCTTCTCCCCTCTTCACATTCCTGATTCCTCCTGTCATAGTCTTCGCTACTCCTTCCCCACACCACCAAGCGCATGTCATCGGTTGGCTGATGAGATTCAACTCGTTTCAGGAGGCATAACACTCCAGCGAGTTGTTTCTCAAATGCCCCGATGCCAGAGTCGCGAAATGGTTGGAAGTAGGTGGAATAAAAATATCGCGGCTAGGTTGTGGCAGCTCCTTCCTACTTCTCTGTCTCTCTCTTTCTACTCTTTATCTTCCGGCTAGAGCTGCTGTCACTGACATATAGAATGGACTGCTTATGAGAAATTTTTCATGGCACCAATTTGTTCCATAGGCTACAAACCTTTTTTCACTCCATGTAAACACCGGAATCACTTTTGAAATTTACATTTTTTTAAATACGTACTTAAAACATTAAAACAACACAAATATTTTGTTTAAAAAAATTAATAAACACTATTTTCACTTTTTCACCTTTTAAAATGCCTTTTTTTCATTAATTTGCAAATTTTATGTGTATCTGATTTAAGTTCTCAACGCCTGTCTTAGCAACTGACATTCTCACCGGGGGCTTATGGGGAAAAGAGCAAAAGATATAAACATCACTATACCCGTCTATTTTTTTCTAATTGATTTAACGCAAAAGATATAAACATCACTATACCCGTCTATTTTTTTCTAATTGATTTTATTTCTGAGTGCTTCTGTCAGTTTGGGGGCTTATGGATGAGCGAGCGACTATACCTTTTTGGTGCCATCGGTTTGTATGGGAATAATTGCTGATGAGCAGTCCATTATTATATGTCAGTGGCTGCTGTTCGACATTCTATACGAAAAAATAGATTGTCGAACAGTACAAAGGGGCTTTCCCTAAGCCTCTAGTCTACCACATAAAAAAAATGAATTACGAGCTGGCTTTAAGTTCTTTGGTTATGGGGTTATGTCCGACCAGCATTTTGGAAGGGACTCTTATGGAGCCTAGCCCGACCGCCCCATGTGGACCCCGAGTAGATTGCCCTATAAAGCTCACACCGAGTATCTTATCCCTTGCCTCATTCGCGCCTCGTCTTACGGAAATGCCTCGGAGAAAAAAATCATTGCTCCTCGATTCCGAGTGGAAAAGGGATTCCGAAAAGTTTGAGCGTTTCGGCATGGATATGTGAATAATAACTGCGCCTGTGCCGAAAACTTTATACTTCTAAACGCAAGTATCGTTTTACCAATACGGTCTCCAAACTGCGTACTAATTACGTCCAATGCTGCTTAACCCCTGTAATCGAACCAGAACCGGTCTATTGAGTAACCCTTCACGGTCACCAACATGATTGCCAGAAACATGAAGCAATACATAAACGAGTACGAGTTAAACTAAAGCTTAATAGCCCGGCCTCACCGACCTCAGTTCAATCCACGTAAGTGACTTCAGTTCAATCCACGTAAGTGACTTCACCGGCTAAAGTCCAGTTTATGTTCAGTTCGTGCAAATTGTTGCAGTTCGTGCAAATTTAAAATACAAAATGGCGGACTAATATTGGCAATTGTTTTCCGAATGCATGGAAATTCGTTTTCGAGGGGGGAGGGTGGTTAAAGTCGCAAAGAACGAATTACTGGTTAAAATTTATGAATTCGAAATGGTTGTTCAAACATGTCGGATAAATGGCCCGATCAAAAATTCGATTGTTGATAATTTTGAAAATGTGGCGAGGTATGAGTGGATTTGTTACAAATTATATTTTAGTTCAATTTAGAAGCGTCTCATTTTAACCGAGATATTTCGTCTTTAAGGTTCAGAGACCTAGTTGTGTTTAGATTACTTGAAGAAATATAATTATTTCGAATAAATCACTAATAGTAGTTTGGTAGTTAGTACTTTTATAAGGTGCATTTCCAGTGCGAGCCGCGTTGCTGCGGTGATTTTCAAGAAATGTGTGGAGCACAGCGAGGGAAGTCATAATGATCCACAGCCACAATCCACATACGGAAAGCGTCGGTGGCGTACAGTCAGGGATATATGGGGATCGACCATTACTCTTACTCACATTACAACACGAAAACGGAAAGAAACAACGGCACTTCAGGATCAAATCAGTAGTGTCGTTGTAGATTGTTGCCAATGTTCGTTTCAAGTTATGTATTTATTGGAAATTTTTAGGGACGCCAAATTGTGAATTTTTGGGCTGAACAGTGGACACCAATTTTGCAAAATTGGAGACTTTTTTAAGAGCTTTTTTTTGGATAAAAATGCTGAGGTAGCCATGGGACAATTTCTGCACTGGGTGCCAATTTTCTGGGAACGTCAAAATCTAGGAACCGCATTCTGAATGTGATTGGCTATGTGGCTGTTGTGTACGTAGTACAAAATTTTTTTTTATTAAAAACCTATTATGCTTTTTGAATACCCTGTGATCTGTTAAAGTCTTTGTAAATAGAAAACATACAAAATGATTATTCCACACGAAAATTTAATTAATTAAGTTATTTATTATATTTGCACACATTTAAATATATCAAATCTAAATAGTCCTAATTATTCACAAAAATATTATATTAAATATATCTACCAAAAATTCGAAATTTAATAAATTATTAATTTTAATTGTTTTGTTCCGAAATAGTTGAATTTCGTTTTATATTAATCAACTTATGGATTTTTCTCGTTCTTTCGCCTTCCATCTAAATTTTTCTTTACATTGTCGTTTAACCAAAAAATCGCAGAAGAATATTCTGTACCGACAATTAGTATCTTCTTTGTTTGAACATGTTCTTCAGAAGTAAAAGGCTGGAAAAATAAAAGGAGATAAAGCTTTATTAAATGTGAAAGGAATTTAGTGGAAAATAATATTACTATAATAATTTGGAAGTCGGTTCAACATGTTGAAAGTGACGATTTGTTTTTAAATTTGAAATTCCATCTAATATGAAAGACAACAAAATACTAGATATGACAAAGCTAGCCTATATTCGATTTTACTATTTTCGTTTGTTTATTCAAACTAGCACACTTAAATTACAAATGGATAAATCAGTCTTTCTGGTGATAGTCTAAAGCAGTTGTTTTCCAAACTTTATGATACTGCTAGGTGGGGTGCGCCATCTAGACCTTTGGTATTTCAACATTGAATAACTCTAACATATTTCAGCCGTTTTTGGCAAATGAACAAGATTTATTTAGGATATTCTCTACCATTTACGTCGATTAAATGACCTCCATTCAATAAGCAAGCACTAGCTTCTTTCGGGCGCTATAGTAGCTATTTCGGCTGGTATGTTAGCTTTGAGTTCATAGTTGTCTTGCTGGCATAAAGTTGACTTTTGCCAGAACTTCATCGTAGTGGCTGCGGTGTGGCCGTCTTGTTGAAAAAAGATTCGTCACACCTTTTTCACCCGTTTTCGGACCCACAAAGTGCACAAACATACTACGACAGCATGCACCGTCAACGGTTTCTCGAACTTTAAAGAAAAATGATCCGATGGTTTTTGAGCACACTTCGGCCCAAACAGTAACTTTCTCATGGTGCAGTGGTGTTTCCTGACATGAACGACGTGAGGGTTTGTTTATTGACTTCGCCAGAGAGAATGAGCTTCGTCCGTCATCGCGTCGATCATTCTTGCGACGGCATTTCTATATTGCAAGCGATGCGTCGTGTTCATTGGCAGCAATCATTGAGTAAGTTGAACGTTGTATGGGAAGAGCTGAAGATCTTGCTTCATAATCCACCTTAGAGAGATTTTACTCACGTAAAATAGTGATACGACACATTTGGATTATCAATTTCACTGAAGAGTCGCGGGCGCGGTCCAATGGGACGCTGGCGCGTTACTACAGACCCGTACTCAAAGAAATGCTTCACCAAACAACGAACTGTGTTGTCTGAAGGCGCCGATTTTCTCCAATATTTGTTACGATAAGCACGCACAGTCTTCACGATTGTCTTCAATGTAAAACGATACGGTTTTAACATGTTTTTTCGGTGTGAATAGACTCATAGTTAAAATGGTACTGAATGACGTTTCAGAATCGGGCACATTTGTCGAAATCGGTCTAGGTGGCGATGAGATGTAAAATAAAAAGACATAATACCAATATGTATGACATATCACCGGTAACCGGCGCTTAGTTTGCTCGTTGCGCGTCGGGGTCACTGGTGACCGGCGAAGCCTATATTTCTAGAAACACAAAATTCGGGTAAATGTTGAATGATTTTAATTTTTTCATTTTATCATAGTTACTGAAATGGTGTGAAGAAAGTAGTCCAATGTAGAGCAAACGGAAATAGTCCGAAGAGAAATAACAAAGTTTTGCGCAAACCAGCGAAACTTCCCTGCACCCTCAAAAATCATCAAAAATCAAAGCTAACCCCCAAAAATCATTCATTTGGGGGATCCTGGATACCTGGACATGCCAGGCAGAGCGGTGAATCATCGTGCCCGAAATGACGGAGAATAAATACTATCCCAACTCCCTTCAAAACGCTCCCTCATAACCCATCTCGCCATGTTTGGGATAAATTTGTAGGTCCACCAGTCCTTAACAGACGCGTTCCACTTCCCTTTTCATTCTTTTACGGACTCACATCGCTACCGCACTGTATTTGGCTCCCCTGTAACCAATTCTGGATCATAGAGAAGCATGCCTCGCCAGTATCTCTATGGAATCATACCTGCCATAACCTGTGCCAAAACAATTGGGAATCTCAAAATCGCTTTTTTCATGTGCACTGAGAGTCTCAAATCCTCACCACGAATGTAGATTAGAAAAGAAAAGTACGCAACGTTCGTTTAAAATCCCATATCACTCGCTCATTTATATTCTCAATCACAATTCAATCAGTCTCACTACGAATCTTGTTGTGGTCAGATACTATGGAGGAGTGCGGTGCCCGTAAACGAATTTCAAAGGGAAATCACGAGCGCTTGTATTTTGTCCATACACGAAATGTATGTGTATGGAATTGTCATTTCCCCATGCATATAAAATTCCCAATTGTTTTGGCGCACCCTATATCACTCTCGCCATATCGTTAGATATGGTCCTGTACGCGCAGCACTCGCGGGGGGCGTTTAGTATGGATGTGATCATCTATTTTCTGCTGTTAGCCGACCTGTTAAACGCTATTGCTCCCACTGGCGCTGCCTCAAGCAAAATTGAGCTAATCACACTCGCTCGCTCGAGGGCTCCCACGTTGGAAAGCATTCTTGAAAATTCTGCACAAAGAGCTGAAGTCTTATCCGCAATGCCCTCTAAGTGTGCTTTAATCTTAACCCTTCAGTCCATCATCACTTCCTTGTACCTGGTCTGTTTCCATACCTTGAACCTTATGGACACTTGTTTTCTTAGTTTGCTGATCGGCAAAGCTTTAATTCTGTTCAGAGATATCCGGGCCCGTTTTATCTCTTTCGGGGGTGTTTTAATCTCTTCAGCCGGCTCTACACGATGCGAAAAGTTTCAAATGTTGGTTTCCTACGATTGAGTCAGCATCGACAAAAGCCCGAAAGTGTCCAAATACGCTTGGGGCGCTTGACATTGGCCAATCGTAGTTTGAGTATCGGTCACATCAAGCGTCCAACGCTTTAGAGTGTTCATAGAACTGTGTAGGCTCTAGATAGCTTCGTTCGCGCATAATTCGATCTTATGCTGTAAACATGTTAAGGGGCGACTGACGAATCGTTTTATACAGCGACTGTCAAAAACGAATAGAATGCATGCCGACCGAATCCATCTATTTTCTATTCTATTTCGTAGCCGTTGCATGTCAAACTTACATGGGTGCTATGGCAAATAATTGTGTTGCTATTTCCGGGTGTTCCTGAATGAGCGTGTTGCATAATCGGTTGTGAGGGGGGGGGGGGGTATTTTGTTTGTCGCCGTCGCTCTTAGTGTGTGCACACAACGAATTTATTTCGTCGGTACTTATTCCGATGTCATCCGCGAACCGGATCGAAACTGCTCCTTTTGGGAGGCTTAGCCCAACTATATTGTGATCCAGGGGCGGATGGGCCATAAGAGGAACCGGGAAATTTCCCGGTGGGCCGGCTGCTCAGAGGTGCACAGGGCCGGTGGCTGAAAGTATGTCTAAGTTAAGGGTGGTTAACCTTTTTATAACATGGGCCAAAATAAACTCGAAGTTTTTTCCGCAGCCCGCAGTAGTTAATTGACATCTTCTTATGCCCTGTAATTTTTTAATCTGCATTTGAAGTGAAAGATCTTTAATGTGGTAATTTACACTATCCATCACTCGGTCCTAAACTCAAAAAGGTTTCTGTATAGTTTTTTTTCCTTTTTTTATGTTGCTTGATTAAGCTCAGGGATCACCCTTTGTCCGTCCGTCATGCCATTTAAGTCATGGTGCAATGTCTAGCAGTAAGCTTGACCTGAAGGATAAAAGAGAAAATATAGGTTAGGAGTCTAGAGGGTGCGTGAATAGATATTGATGAACCTTGCGTTTGAACTCTAAGATGTTATATGAGATCGGACGTCTACGTCTACTGGTATGCGCGGACCTTTTGCCGAGTCCATTCACTAAAAAGTAAGTAAGTTGTTTTCGATATGGTTTTCCAATTCAAAAGAAGACCGAAGTTAAAGATATGTTAAAACAGATAATGGTACAAGGCACAACTCTCTGTCGTCCAATAAAGGAGTTATTAAGTGATAATGGCGAAAAGCTCAACAACGACCAAGTTAAAAAAAAATCTGGAGCTGGCTTTCAACGGTGCGTGATTTTTCTGATTATCACGCATGGCCGACGGACGTCCACGGAAAGCCATGCACCGAACCAGGCCTTTTACAACGGTGCGTATCGGCCTGTGTGGGTCTTGAGATTTGAAGCCATTTTGAATTCCAATATGCAAAGTGAAAGAGAACGTATCGCAGCTGCGACGTTAGTGGTATTCTTTAGAATTAAGACATTAAGGAAGAAATTAAAAATAAGCTCGTTCACTCCATTGTTCATACTCGTCTGTTTTTATACGGACGATCGCGCCGCACCTGTAAGTTACCGATTCGCGGCAGATCCTACGCACCGCTACATACTTTACCTGCGCTTCCACAGAAGACACTCGTCCCATGGTGCTCCGTCCGCGTCTGTTTCTAATATCACGCGCCGTGGAAGTCAGCTTGAGAATTAAATTGACTACGTAGAGGTTTAGAGCTCCATACTCGCGTGAGCAAAATGGGGGTGCGAAGGAGGAACACCGAACGAAATGACAAGGACTCTTAAGTATTCCAGAAGAGAACAAATGTTTTTTTATTCAGTTTCCAGGAGAAATAAGTGAAGAAAATGTCAAATGGCACTTCGAAATCCTGAGATTCAGAAAGACGCAGAGTTCAATATTAGTATTAAATTATGAACATATGTACATGTTGCTATGTGCGTTTAATTTTCAATTTAAACTAAACAAATTAATCAAAAAATATTTAGTTATAATTTCTTCTAGAGTTCTCGCGGGCCGGATAGAAACTTTCGGCGGGCCGGAGTTTGACCATCGTTGGTCCCAGTGATCTACCAACCTATCTTCATAAGCATTTACTTACCGAAAATAAAGAACCGGAATAAATTTTTCATTTTCTTAACAAATTTTGGTAGGATTTTTGTACATTTTTTCTGTATTTTACACTATTATTTGCCTATATAATTAATCAGCAAAAAATTTATTTTTTTTATTTCTTCTTCCGACTGTCCATAAAAAACTCTTAAACTTTTATGTTTTGCTTATTTTGTGGTATAGATGTTTCAAAACCGTGACATTTGGCGCATGCTGGAGAACAAAGCTCTTAAAAATGCTTAAAAGCTTGATAAAAGCTTCATTCAGCTCCTCCTATCAAATCACTTGTTTTCATTTAATCAGCCACGTCTGCGTATTGCTAGTGGGAGGTGTATTTTTCTGGCGCTTTAATGATTATTTAAAAAATTTACAAATTCTGAATGAAAAACGTCGTAACACCCTGTAAATGTATATTTTAGCCATATCCGGAAATTAAAAAAAGGGCCGACAAATATTATTTCCCGGGCCGCTAAGATGTTTCCCATCCGCCCCTGTTGTGATCCACCTAGGTCCACTAGGATAGATCCCTACGGAACCCAACATGTTGTTCTGCTCACCCATTCCTCATACTCATCCGACTCACAATGAAGTGATATATCTTCTAAGAAAAGGTTTTGCCTAATAACAATTTCGAAGAGTAGTCAGTTTGTCTGACTACCCACCCGGTCCCAACAAGATCCACCAGCACTGATGCAAGAGTCTCTAGCTTAAGCAGCTTTTTACCTCTCCCCGCATAAACATACAAAATATTTATTTATAAATATAGTTTTAGAGTTAGTGTATTAATAATACTACATACCTGAACATTTTCTGCTGGTTTAGTTTTTTGTGTAGTAGATTGGTAGACTTATCTTCTAAGTTTTTTAATAAAACATTCTATGGTGCGCTTCTTCAGTTTCGGCCAGTACCCGTCAGAGCTCCTCTAAAAATTAAAATTAATATTAAATAAATATTATTAAATTTTTACAAAAATATTATAATAATAGAGCAATCAATTGTCGTGTGAGTTAAAGAAAGTTACGTGTTGTAATGATTAAATTTTTGACGGTAAAGGTACGGTTTAGAACCAAACAGCAGACTGCCAATACAAACACATATGAATGTGTTACAAAAGGTAGTAGAAACACATGTGCGTCCTATTAAATAAATAATATAGGTCCAGAGTTGTGCTGGTCATTCAAACCTATCAAGTATAGAGTTCGTTTTTTTAAGTGGTGATATAGACAAACAAACAACACAAGCCACTAAAAAATTTCCGTAGAGACATGGCAAATAAAATTTCCAGGCAACATGTGTTGACACACATGCAAATTCGTTATCAAAAACAGACGTTGTTTTGAACGATAGTTAAATTTTGGTATCAGTTTTAATTATAGAAAGAAGTAAAACACTTTGCAAATATTCCATAAAATTTCGTACATGTGCCAGGAAAAGAATTTAGTTTTAATTTACGCAAGTTCAATATTTTTCTTAGGGTATAAATAGGCCAGCATTGATATCGATTTCGTTAGTCAGTAAACTGTCTACTGAGCATAAGGCTCGAACATATTGGGAAGAAAGTGAGTTTTAATTAATTTAAGCTGTTTCCAAAGTTGTAAAGTGTGATTGGTGAAAGACGGACCTAAGTTCAATTCATTAATAGTGATCCTCTGTGAATTTTAATGAGTGGTCTGTTAAAGTATCATCATCATCATCATTATCTGTAGCACTACAGCCTTTTATTGGCCTTGGCTTCCTTCAGCTTTCCCTCCATACCGTTCCTGGCTAATGTCTTCCAGTTAAGTACGCCTAACTTTTCTAAATCTTCCTCAACGGAGTCCATGTATCGCTTCTTTGGCCGAACTGAATTTCGCTTTCCATCAGACATTCCATTTAACGCTCTTTTTGCAGGGTCGCTATCGTCAAGCCTTTGTACGTGTGCCAGCCATCGCAATCTACTTAAGTTTATACTTTTTACAATGTCGGTTCCCCGGTACAGTTGGTATAATTCGTGATTATATCTCCTTCTCCATTGACTGTTTTCGCAGACACCGCTAAATATTGTGCGTAGAATTTTTCTCTCAAAAGTGCCTAGAAGAGTTCCATCAGCAGTTTCATCAATTCCATGCCTCTGATACAAACATCAAAACGGTCTTGATTAGTGTGATTTACAGTATACACTTCATTCCTCCAGACAAAAAGCGTAATGGAAGATGTTGTCGAAGGCCAAAATAGCTTCTGTTAGGAACGTTTATTCTCCTTCTGATCTACACTGTCTCACCACTGTCAGCTTGCAATACTGTCCCAATATAAATAAATTGTTTAACAGTTTCTATGTTATGAATCTATGGTAATGTTAAGGCAAAACTAGGGCTATGTACTTTTTGAAGTACAAAGGTACTTAGTTTTTGCTTCGTTGATGAGTAATCCCATTCTTTTCGCAGCTGTTTCCAGGTTGGTAAAAGTTTCTTTCACGCTTGCAAAAGAACTTACCTATTTGAGCGACGTCATCAGCATAAGCCACTGTCGTTTCTACCCCAGCTACTCTTACCACCTTCTACAACACTATGTTAAATAGGAGGCCTGACAGCGTGTCACCTTGTCTCAGGCCTATCTGTGATGTGAAACTTTCTGTTAAAGTAGAGTGGTTTCTATTATATGGACATTCCTCTTCTTCTTTAAGGGGTTCTACAATCGCTATCCTATCCTACCATGTCGGGGTTGGGTCTCCTTCAATGCAGCACCCCATAAACGTACCGGAAACAAAAGTGGAAGGCATAGTAACGACGCATTTTTTTTTGCTTAAGTTGTGAAGGTTTTATAGTGCTCCTTTTAGAATCTTCAAGATTCCAAGTCATCATCATCAGGAGCTCCACAGCCTATTGTTTCCAGTTTCTTCTAACCAAATGTCTCAAGTCATCCTCGACGTCATCTATGTATCTTTTCTTAGGACGACCTGGACTCCGTTTTCCTGGCGGTACTTTCCCCAGCACTATCTTGGTCGGGTTCCATTCCCCACCTCGTTGGACATGACCAATCCATCTTAGCCTGTTTATTTTGATACTGCTTTCATACAACTCTGAGTTGTATCTCCTCCTCCAAATGCCATCAATCTGTATTCCTTTGTAGATCGAACGAAGGATATTCCTTTCGAATCTTGCTACCAATGCTTCGTCTGCGTTTTTCAATGTCCACACTTCCGAACCATATAGTAGGACAGGCCTTATTAGTGTTGTGTAAAGTGCCAATTTTGTCTTCCTTGAAATATTTCTGGACGTGAGGTGCTTGCGTAGACCAAAGTAGCATTTATTAGCCAGTGCTATTTGTCTTCTGATTTCGACCGATGTGTCATTTCCTTTAGTTATAATCGTGCCTAGATATAAGAATTCATCCGACGCTTCTATATTGTAGGTGTAGGTCTGTCAACGTACAGTAATTTCTATTTCATGGGCATTCTTCTTCTTTCTTAGCGGTTTTACAACCGAGATCCGATCCTAGACTCTCGCAACTTTTCTCTACAACGGTCTGAACCGATGTCATCCAGTCTGGCATCCCAAAGCTCTGGGGGTCCTGGTTTACGCCATGCCTCTAGCTGAGGTTGGGTTTAACTCGTCGCATCCCGAAAAACTTACCGGGCACAAAAGTTAAACCAGACTCAAGTGCATTCATTACGACATTTTAGGTTTCTTCACTATGTGAATTACTGCACTTCAACACCTCCTTCGGTAGCCTTTATGGTAACTACCGGCTGCTAGTAGAATATATCAACTACTGGCCTGGTAACTTTTAGTGTGGCGAAGGTAGGATTTTTCCCATCATCTCATTTATTAATTGCTATAGTTTGACTTCGTTTTCCGAATTTCGGCAGCCAAAGCTCCACTGACAACAACCTTGTTTGGAGAGTTTGGGAATCACTTTTAGCTCTCAGCTGCGTTTGTTGGTACAGCGTCGTCCCCTATTATCGTCACTTGTACTCTCGATTGTACTGGAGTTCATACACATATTTTTACTTGCGCCTGGCGCTCTTGCACTGGCAATTTTCTGAGCAATAATTGGCGGGCAACAGTAATGGACCAATCTGGAGCAATTAGCCTTTAGCCAGAGCAAGAGTTAAGATGATCCATAACCTTTTCCTAACCATCGAGAAAAACACTAGTGATGTCTGTCATCATTCTTAGGACATGGCAGGCTCTAATGTCTAATACTCTTGCTACAAGTTAACCGGTCAAGGGCCAAAGATTTACAATTGACTCGAGCGTTGAGGCAAGAGTGGTGAAAAACGCCCCCACATACATCATCACAAGCAATATACCCTTGGACTAATTCCAAAGAGCACATTTCTCAAATCTGAAGACCAGCCGTGAGAGTGTTAAATTAAAAAAAAACACCGTTTAATGAGATAACCCAAAAAAAACCCCAAAACAGTTTGAGAAACAGTATTAGAAGTTTTTAAAAATTGCATACATTCAGGAGAAATATGCCATATACATAAATCACTCGGTTGCCGCAAAGTATGTCACGGACCACCAAAACCACCAGACTTCCACGAACACGAACGTACGCCACGTTACTTGAGCTGATATCAATTCCTTTTCTGTTTTTTTTTTTTGCTTTTGACCTCATAATAATAAAAGCGGCACAAGCCGCCGCTGCAAGAAAAACGTCGTCCGTGGTTGACGTAAGTTGCTTTAATTGCCCCAAGTCGTTACTGTTGCCCGGAAATTATTGCTCAAAAGATTGACCGTGTAAGCGCACTTTTAGGCTTGAGCCGTACCAACAGCACTAGGGTTTATACAAAACCAGGCTTTTTAAAAAATCAATTTTCGAGTTTTAACTTTTCCAAGAAACCGGTTTTAACCGGTTTCGAGTTTTTAAGGTTGACAAATAACAAATGACGGGTGATACATTTCGAGGTGCTTTTTTCAGTAGGGATTTAAAGACAGATCGCGCTTGAGTTGTGTCAAACTGTCATGATATTTTTGTTGAGGATTGTTTGACATTTAATCATGGAAAGATTACGCCCTTAATAGCGTTTATAAATTGTTCAGTTGTATTACGAGAATCGATCTACTGATCGGCCCAAATTTTGTTCAGCAAAGAAGCCCAGATCTGGCTTAATGGCTACGTCAACCCCGAAGTGGCTCAAGAGCTGCTATTGCATCCAGACAAAACAACGGTTGTTGGTGGTGTGTTTATCCGTCCATATTTCTTCAAAAATGACTGAGTGTGCCCCGTTATCGGGTCATAACAACGGACTATTTGCTGTCTGAAATTAAAGCCCGTGATCTTGACGACCCAACAATTTAACGCTACTTGCCACTCGTGAGACTATGGCTAGAACAATTCAGTGTGGAGTTAATTTCCCGTTCCAACCGGTGCATTGGCCGCCTAGATCATGTGATATGACACCTCTAGACTTTTTCCTTACGGTCTCCGTAGAATCCAACGTCTACATGGATTAGCAGACTTTGTTTGAGGAATAGAGGCCAACATTACGGGGCTTTTACACGAGAAGCTTGCGTTTTCACTTTTTCGGCCCAACAACGAACGACTGTAACACTGTAAACACTCGAACTAACGACTGCGACTGAAATTATTTTCAGCCGTATTTTCTACTTAGACATTAAAAACCGTTGATTGAGTGCAAACAGACGAGGCAATCGTCAATATTAGGCCGATATCGTACCAAACGTTGCGTGGTGTAAAACCACCTTAACTAGCGTCATTGGCAAAATTCCAGTCGAAATGCTCGAAAGTTTTGTCGGTTTGAACTTAAGAATGGGATCAAGAATTTTTTCTTTTTGAAAAAAGTACCTCTAAATCAGCGGTTTCCAAAGTAGAGGCCGCTTATAGCTCAAACGGTGGATGATTTTATCCTTATGGATCACTTTATAATTTCTACCTAAATTTTTTATTGCAAATCTCATCGCCATCTAGACCAATTTCGACAAATGTGCGTCATTTAGTACCGTTGAAGCTATGAGTCAATTGACATAAAAAACTCGTTTTACATTGAAAACAATCGTTCTATTGTGAAGACTCTTAAAATATATGGGAGAAGTTCGGTGCCTTTAGACTACAAAATTACTAATTTAATGAAGAATTTCTTTGAGTACTAGTCCGTAGGCACTCGTCCGCGATATTCCAATGGAGTTATTGAAACGGCAATGGAGAGTGTAGCCTGTAGCCGATAATCCATAACTATCATCGACGCCCTTCTATGGAGGTAAACGTGAGTGGAACGACTCTAAGGTTGATTTTGAAGCAAGATTTCATTTCTCTTCATACAAAGTGCAACTTACTCAATGATTGTTGCCAACGGACAAGGAAATGCAATATGGAAATGCCGTAAAAAGAATTTTCGATGCCGATCCAAATTTTGAAGACGGACGAAGCTTATTTTATACTCTCTGGCGGAGTCACTAAACAAAACTGTACGACGAGCAAGTCATTGTTTGGCCCGAAGTGTGCACAAAAACCATCATCGTTGGATGTTGGTGCACTTTGTGCGTCCGAAAACGCTTGAGTTGTGACGAACCTTTTTACAACAACACGGCGCACCTTGTAACACACAGTAGACACTAGCATGAAGTGCTTGGAAAAGTAAGGTTTTTGCCAGCAATCCGAAGACCATTAACGAACTCAAACCTAACATACGAGCCGAAGTAGCTACTATAACGCAAGAAACCAGCTGTCTTTTGGGTATCGAATTGGGGTCATTTAATCGACATTGTATTCAAAAGCTGACTTGAAGTAAATGGTACAGAATATCCTAAATAAATCTTGCCAATTTGTCAAAACCATCTAAAAAATGACGGGAGTTATTCAATGTTGAAATACCGAAGGTCTAAATGGCGAATTCCACTCAATATGCAAAGGAACCGGGGAGGGGGGGGGGGCGTAGTCTGTGAGCTTTTGACAATAGTTAAGAAAATGACTATTCAAATCTTCAATGTTCCATCGAGACCACACAAAAAATCTCTTTTAACTCGGTAAAAGGTCAAACAGGAATACGACAAACCATTGAGTAAATCAAAAGTTTGTAGTAAAAACGAATTGCACATTAATTTTCGGTTTTATTCTAACACCAACAAAGGTTATTCAATTTGAGATCACTTAATTTTCGCTTTACATTGTAAACTCCGTAAAAACTAAACGGACAAATTCGAAAATTTTGATTGTTTTAACAAATTTATATTTAATAAAATAATTTTTCTGTTTCACAGATTCTTCTGCAAAATCACGATAACCTAAACTTCGATTTGATCACTAGCTCTTCCAACAACAACAATGTCAACGGTTACCATAGTTGCAAAAAAAGATGGGTTCATCCAATACATCGACAAGGTGCTGGCTAAGAAGTCGATCGATGCCAAAAACTCTGAAATCGCCAATACAAATCAAAATGACGACAATCAACAACTTCGCCGTACCCGTCGGCATATTTTTAATGATAAAAAAGATGCCTGCAAGGCGTTGAGATTACCTCAGCAGTAGCTGGAGGTGCGGCAAACGTTGAATCAGCAGTAGCTTCAGCTGCTTCATCAGTACCATTCTTTGGGGCTCCTGCTGCTGCCGCTTCAGCTGCAGTTGCTGGTGGATATTATATAGCACAAACAGCTGCTGATGTTGCATACATTTCAATGGATTGTGGTGATATCCCATTCGATGAAATAAAGGACATCATGGACAAGAGATTCAACAACTTAGACAAGGCTGTCGATAGAAACTATGCAGCTCTTCAGCAAGTTTCCAAGTTAGTCTCAAGAACCCTAACTCTTGTTGAACAAACAAGAATGGAAATGCATCAAGGTTTCAATCAGGTTTTATTATCGAACAAGCAATCTCGAATTGAGCCAGTGTTATCAAAACTGAATAGTTTCAATGAATATTTCGACACTGAAAAGGACGAGATCAATAGCCTTTCCAGGAATAACTACATTAGTCGAATCAACGAAATCAACAACGTCTTAACCTTCCTGGAAGACTCAAGAACTCCGAAAGATGACAGTCTCCGTACTTTCTTAATGGACATAATCAACCAAAAGTTTGCAATTCCCAGTGCTGCGGATGATATAATCGGTATCTCCGCACTGTTCTCCCTGCACTTCGGAACGCAAACTTACGCTTCGGTTATGTTCTTCCTGCTCGAGCAGCACTCGTATATTGCTGATTATTACTTTCAAAATGGTGATTTAGATAAATTCAGCGAACATTTTAGCAAGATAGAAGCTGTTTTCCAAAAATTTCGAAACGCTTTGACAGGAGGCGCCAAAAGAAATGGTTTGATTGATAAAGTTATTAACATCATAACCGAAGTTCAAGCTATCGACTTTGTAGCCGATGACATGGATTTGAGTGCAACCTTAACCGAAAAACTTAAAGATTTGATAAAATTGAAAAATCAGATTGTTGCAATGACACTTCCAGTAATCGAGGACACACCTGCAAAGTTTACTGGTAGAATTGAATTCAAGGATCCGTTTATTACTACTCCGATTGGTGATTGGACGGATGAGCTACGTGTCCACTATGCAATGCAATATAAAGATGGAGATAAATACTCTAAAGTTGGTGAATGGTCGGAGCCTTTTAAAGTACACGGAAAAGCGAATCCCACTTTAAGAATTCCTGTAGATCCAAAAAGAAGGACAAGGCTTATTTATAGGAAATTTAACGACTACAAGCCACAATTAGTTGGTATTGTTGAGGATAAGTACCAGACTGAATTCCGCGACATACATAGAGATCTGTACAACGCAGCATCATGGCCAAATACGGATATGGCTGAGAAAGTATTTGATATCTTATTGAGAGCAGGTGCTAACTTGAACGCCATTTTCGATCAAGGAAGACGCACCTTGCATTCTGCTGCTATTGGCGGGAATCCTGTGATTGCAATACACAAGCTGAGACCTGCTAACATCAATATTCGTGATGATAACGGCTACACGCCTTTGCACGTTGCTGCCGAAGCTGGTAATGATGACTTGATTCAGGATTTAGTACAATACGGTGCTGATATTAATGCACAAACCTTCGATCAAGAACTTACTCCCATTCATTTGGCTGCTCTCAAGGGCTACGATTCTACTGTCAGAACTTTGGCGCAGTGTCGAGATATCAATATAAATTTAGATGATAACGAAGGTTTCACACCTTTATTTAGTGCTGCCGCTGGTGGAGTGCTTGTTGTTGATGCCATACTTTCCCACCCAGGTGTCGATGTCAACCGAAGATCTAATCGAGGATTAGCAGTTCTACATTTTGCAGCATTAAACGGATATAGAGACGTCGCTGATGCACTATTACGAACTGGCAGGTTGAATGTTAATATTGAAGCCGAAGGCAAAATGGCTCCTCTTCATTTCGCCGCAATTGCTGGTCATCTCGATATGGTGCAATTATTACTAGATGGTCGTGCAAATATAAATGTGAAAACGGTTACCAATTGGACTCCTCTACATTTCGCCGTTTCTCTTAAGCAAGTGCATATCGCGTCTGCATTACTGCAATCAAGGACTATCGACTTAAACCCTAAAACCGAAGATGGTCTTACACCTATGCACATTGCTTGTGGATCCGGACAAGTTGAAATTGTGGAAAAGATTTTAGAAAATAGATCTTTTGATGTGGTGGCAGAGATCCTCAACACGAAAACGAAGGACGGACTAACATCTCTTCATATTGCCAGCTGGAAAAGATATACCAATATTGTCTCTGTTTTAATAGATAAAGGCGCGAATATTGAAGCCACATCAAATCAAGGTGTAACGCCTCTTATGGCGGCTGCAACAAGTGGAAGCTTGGATATTGTGAATATCCTTTTAGCGAAGGGGGCTAATATGGCAGTCACAGCTGCAGGAAATGAAAACGTTCTTAACTTTGCAGCTGAAAATGGTCATTTAGATGTTGTAAAGTACTTTGTAGAAAACAAGGGTTTCGACCTGACAAATGGAAATTCGGTTATAGCTTCGGCAGCATTAAAAGGCCACTTGGAGATTATTAAATATTTAGTAGAGGAGAAAAATGTGAGGCCAAATTGCTTATCGTTGGACGACATGGATTGTCCATTGTCTGTAGCTAGTAAGCATGGAAATTTGGACGTTTTTAAATATATAGCAAATAAACAAGGACCAACTGTTTATTATGATGGGAATATGAATGTAGCAAACGCCGCTCAATATGGTCACTTGAATATCCTGAAGTATATATTTGAAGAAGGGGGAGTGGATCCACATATAGTAGCAGGTGCTAGCGCAATGTCAAGTGCTATAACATATGGCTGGTTAAGCATTGTGAAATATCTTCATGAAAAACACCATATCCCTTTCGTTCAATTCACAATTCCCGAAATAGCCTCAGGTAATGTTTATCTACTGAAATACTTGATGGATAGCAATCTAGGCTCCAGTGCCTTGAAACCCAGTCTAGAACTTTTGGTCCATACTCTTGTTTTTGCAAAACCAAATGACAAACAAAGTTTATCAAATTTTAAATATTTAATAAACCAGAATCACTTGGATATCAATGTTCAACAAGAAAACGGCCGTAGCATCTTGAGTGAAGCTGTTCTATGCGAAAACCTCTATGCAGTTAAATTCCTGATATCAAAAGGAGCAGACATGCATATCAGAGGTAGGGACATTACACCACTAGAGCACGCTCGTGGGGAAGTAAAGGATTTTCTTCAAATGCAGAACGTATGTGATGCAATTTTGAACAATCAAGTTCCAAATATACAAGAAGACTACAATGTCAATGCGGCATTAGGGTGGTTCAAAAAACACCATTTCAAGATTTCAAATGGTGCACCCCCTCATTTTAAAGTTCATTAAAAAAGAAAATTTTTGACGCCAACTAGAGCATTTCTCGTTGAAATTTAGAGGTCGCTACCAGCGATTAAAAATTTTAAGTTTATCAAAATTTGTTCAAAATTTTGCATTAAATTAACTGCTGTGCAAAATACGTTATTTAAATCCGATTTTTGATTTCATGTCTTGTTTCTCGGTCTCATTTTGAACATTTTGATGAAATAACTTGATAGATTGATCAAACTGGATATTTATTGAGAACGATTTGAATGAACAAAATAAATTAAATTTGTTATGTTAAAAATTTACATTTTAGTTTACAACAGTTTATAAATTCTTTCAAACTACCTCCTAACTGTACAATCTATCTACCTTTCGAGAAGAGACTTTAATACAGTTTTTTTTTCTTGAATGTGGCACTTTGTTTCTGTTTTCAGCAACACCTATTATTAAAGCTTGTTTTTGACTTTCGTCTTTCGTTAACAGTAAATTATATTCCGTGATCAACCCTACACCACGTTCTGCAACGTCATTGACAACGTGGCGGTGGCGATAGCCGTTTGGTCTCTATCATTCTTGCCACCATAATTGAGCGTTCGCTGCGTCTCACCCTTGTGACAGTTGATCTACTGCATATAGCTTCAGTCACATCATGTCCAAATCCGTGAGCGATTGTTGGTAAAAGTTGAGCTGCACGTCGATCAGAGATTTTACACCCATCAAGCGTACTCACAAACTCTTTTTTCATCAATTTGACTTTCGGAATTCGAGGCTTAGGCCGCTATTACATTAGGATGCCATGGCAGCGTAGCCAGCAACGTAGCCATCTGGAATATGTACATTTGCATTATGAGTATTAGACCTGGCGACGGCCTGGCCACGTATCCAGCCATAGTTACGTTGCTGGCTACGCTGCCATGGCATCCTAATGTAATAGCGGCCTTACTAACTGCAGGACTTGAAATACTAGGATCTGCAACGATATCATCTGGAGGAGAGTCCAACGGCCTAGAATTTTGAATGCGTCCACTGCGTTGAGACGACTGTCCTTCTTTGCATTTTTTGCGCATAGTTTTAACAACATTTTTAATTGAATTGACATGTCCTTGGCGTCCTTCTTGTCGCTGACTTATTAGAAAGGTTTTTCATCTTCAATCATATTGAGCGCATCTCCATGTGCAATGTCAAACAAATTTTTGATTCTCTTTTGGAAGTAAACTTTCGATTTTGTTTCGTTTGATCCGATTGTTTTGCATTATTTTCTTTGTTTTTTTTTTTTTTTTTCAAAAGACGCCATGAGTCGAAAAGTTTAACTACTTTCTGCTCTACTCTGTGTTTTTGGGCGAACGGAAGAAGCACACGTTCCCAGCAATTGATAACTTTGACGGCTGTCAGAGTCGCACTCTCTTTGATGCTTTTATTCTCGTCAAAATGATGATGGCCGAATAAAGCGAGAATGTGTTCTTCAGATGGCAATTTTTCCTTGGGAAAATATTTCGTGACATTAACAAGCCACATTTTTATCCTAAAAAACAAGGTGAAAAAAATCATCTTAACCTATTTAAAAAATGTAGAACATTGATAAAAAACGTACTTCGAAAATTTTGCAGAAATTTGCAATTGCAAACTCGACTCTCTGGATGAAACGATTCAGCTAAATTACTTCAGACACGCAAATCCAACAACAATATTACAATTTATACTTTTAGATTATGATTTCAGGATCGACAGATCTGTTTTCAAAGAATTCTCGCAGTAAACATCAATAACATATGTCATCAAGTTTTATGTCTTTTGTGACCTAAAGATTCAAAATTCACATTGAACTATGAATTTTGAGCAACGTAAACAAATAATTTCAATTTTTAGAAATTAAAATGGATTTAAAGTTATTTCATCAAAATGTTCAAAATGACACCGAGAAACAAGATATGAAATCAAAAATCGGATTTAAATAACGTATTTTGCACAGCAGTTAATTTAATGCAAAATTTTGAACAAATTTTGATAAACTTAAAATTTTTAATCGCTGGTAGCGACCTCTAAATTTCAACGAGAAATGCTCTAGTTGGCGTCAAAAATTTTCTTTTTTAATGAACTTTAAAATGAGGGGGTGCACCATTTGAAATCTTGAAATGATGTTTTTTTGAACCACCCTAATGCGGCATGCATCGATATTAAGAAAGGGTTCATGGACGATGTTTATCACACTACTGCTCTTCACTTGGCAGTTTCTGCTGGCAACATTAATGTAGCTAATATTCTTATAAGTCGTGGAGCTAATGTAAATGCAAAAGATGAAGAAGGAAATATGCCTTTACACTTTGCTGTCCAAAATGAAAATATCGATATGATAAATTTACTAGTTCGCAGCGGGGCCGATACTACATTAAAGAATCTATTCAATCAAACACCAAAGGATTTAGCTAAAGAAAAACGTGCAATGCATATTGTGCAAATTTTGAGGCAGGCTCAAACTGATCGAAATAGTGGACGTTCGACAAGAATTAGGAAATCTATCGACCAAGAAGCATTTTTGGGCACAGAATCATCTTCCAAGGTTCAGAATAATGTTCTCACTCACATCATTGAGAACGTATGCGGTAATAGCGGTGCAACTCCTCTATGCTTGCAATCTTCAACTGGCAATCAAGATTCAATTGATGTTAGAGGAGCGGAATGCTTGAATAGCAACGTATCTTTGGGATTATTGTTGGCGCAGAACTTCTTAAACAAGAAATTCCCACTTCCAAGTTTCTCCCATATTACTAGTGCTGAAGCACGAGCAATGGCAGCTGCAATCAGCAATAAGTTTGAGAAGTTGCTTAAGAAACATACCAAGAACACTGACGATCTTGATTTCTTCCAACTTTATAAGGACATTGAAGCTAACATTGAGAATGAGAAATTCACCAATGTGCCCAATTTACTTCAAGAGTTCGCTAAAAAGGCTTGTGGAAAGGAGGATGACACTGTGGCTGATAACATTGCTAACTTGTTTGCTAAATTGTAAACAGTTTTCAACAGATTTATGTCAAAACTAAATAAATCGTCAATTAATAAAATATTCAATTAAATATATTTGTATTTACTAAAAAGATATAGATTTGAAGTTAAGCGTTTTGTTTAATGGTGGCGTTCAAGTCTATTATATGAATAATTTTGATTTGCGCAAGCATATTACATTTGAAATGCAAGAATTTTACTAGGGTACGATAAACCCTGATGTCGTATATCACAAGCGACTGAAGTTGAAATTTTTACTAGCATTTTGTGTAAAATTAGTATCTAAATATTCATTTCAGTACTAGAATAATTTTAGCATGTGGAGACTAAAAAACACGTACTCTTATGTAACGAATAGGACTGGTCCACACCTGGCATGGCCAGTTTCACACGACCCAACAGCCAACGAACAAAAATCTGCTGTCATCGTTCATTCTCTTTTGAAGTAGGGATGGCCGATTACATCGTGATTAATCGGACAATCGATTATTCGATTCGATTAATCGAAACAATCGCATTGTTATTTTCCAATCCGATTACATCGAAAATCGATTATTTCATGCGATTATTGTATCCGATTATTGAAAAATAATAAAATAATTATTGGATTGTTAAAAATTGTAAAACAACAGATAAAAGGTTGACAGAATTTGAACCTAGAAAATTATTAGGTTGGCAGTACAACTGCTTCACCACACGTCCCTATACCAAACGCAAGTATTAAAAAGATCTAGGTAACGTAAACACCTTGTCTTGTCGGTTGGCATTCGCGACTAAAATTCTTGTGCGTCGATCATCCGTTGAACAGAGGGATAGTAGTTTTTGTTCGGAAAAACGGGCACCGCTCAGCGAAACTCTGTGGTCAAAATATAATCTTAAGTAACTTCCTTCTAGATTGATAATATACTCTATTATCAAAAATTATTCTATGATCGTTTCAGATGTATATTCTATATGGTTGCAAGTAGGTGGAATAAAAATATCGCGGCTAGGTTGTGACAGTTCCTTCCTCTATTCTCTCTATCTTCCGGCTAGAGCTGCTGTTCGACAGCGTCTACGGAAAAATAAGATTGTCGACAGTACAAAGGGACTTTCCCTAAGCCTCTAGTCTGTCACATAAAAAAAAGAAAAAAAAAGTCTTTATTCTAAAGAATTGTAAAATTTCTTAATTGCATAATCACTACCTATAATTTAATTTTGATAATTTTATATTACTATATTACTTTGTACAACAAAAAATTAAAAATAACATTAGAAAAGTGTTTTTATCAATTTTTATTGAAAATTATTCGATTATTACATTAATCGATTATTTTCAAACGATTAATCGATTAGAGATAATCGAATGATCCGATTAATCGGCATTCGATTAATCAATATTTTTTTAATAATCGGCCATCCCTATTTTGAAGTTCGATGAAAAGTCGCATGAGCTTTCACACGAGCCAAATTTTCCAACCAACGGCACAGGTCAGAAATATTTAATTTATTGTTGTTGTCTCCTTTCTTCCAGAAAGTAAAAACAACACCTATCACACAGCTGTCAAAAAGTTGATTCGGAAATCCAATGAAAGAGTTGGTTCAAAAAATCGGCCAACCCGTTCGTCCTCTCTGACCCTCTTCTTTAGAATCGACGTTTTCAGTCAATTTTTGTTGGTTGGCTGTTGGCTCGTGTGAAACTGGCCCATGCCTAACTCCAAGCGGTTTCACCTCGTAACACTGTCAAAAAACAATTGATTAGGGTGATTCCACACGAGCGTAAACACGACACGACATGAGCGGCTGCAAACGTGGTTTATGAAGAAGAGGGTAAGAGAGGACGATGGAATGTGTTGGCAGATCATTAGTGCGTTTCTCTCTTGAGTGACCTACAGATAGGTATAAATTCCCCTAAATCTCGATACTTCTTTCCTAAATTTTTGAATTAGTATAATTCCATCTTTGGAGCGAAGAAATAACCATATCGTAGTATAGTTTAAACCAATTAACGTTTCAGTTAACTTATTTTTCAGTAATTTGCTTTATTGAACATATTTTAATTATAATATGCTTACATTAAAGTTATATTCAACTAATGCTAGGTTTCCACTTGTCGTTTTGAAATTGATAAATGACCTATTATTACGTCATTTTGAACATTCGCAAGTAGAAATAGCGAAAAACTGCCTATAATTGAAGTAACCAACGGCACCAATCATTTAAATTCTTGGTAAGTCATTGACAAGTGCTGTTGGTCAATTCAATTATAGGCAGTTTTTCGCTATTTCCACTTGCGAATTTTCTAAATGACGTCATAATAGGCTATTTGTCAATTTCAAAACGACAAGTGGAAACCTAGCATAACAGACGTCATAATTAGGGATACGGAATCAGTACTCGATTCTTTACATTGAATCGGAGGTAGTATTTGCCTACCGGTGCTACAATAGGAACAAAGGCCCGGCAAACAGAATTTTCACTGCCGGTAAATACAGGGTGATATGTAAACCTCTATCAAAAAAATTTCAAAACGCCCTAGTGACCAAACCGTTACGATTTCTGCCCCCCTCCCATATGATTTTTTGTTCGTCTATCCAAAGCCTATCTACAGCCCGCCACTTTGTAACTTGAGGTGGGACACCCTGCATAAAGAAAACAATATAAAAACAAAATTTTTTCATATTTTTTTTCTTTACCCTCCATTTTCCGACCATACGTGAGGTTTTCCGGGAAAAGCTTATATAACTTTTTTTGTTGAGAATTTTCAAAGCTTTAATTTGTCTTCTTAACATTTTTCCAATTTCGACGTTTTTCCGAGCTACGGTCGGGAAAGCGTCGGAAAATTCTTTCAATCGGATTTTCTCGTGATTTTCACGAAGTACGGCCCGGAACTCAACGGTTACTTTTTCTCCAATTGCTAAACTCCCACCATTCCATTCAGACCCATTAGGATTTTCGAAAAAATAAAAAAAATTCATAGCATTTTCAAAAGTATTCAAAATCGAGCCAGTGAAAATTCGGCTTGCAGGTTGCCACCCCATAAAAAAGTTGCTAAACATTGTATAAAACCTCAAATAAAACACCCGATTTACAAAACTTATGAAAATTTATTGAATTTCATTTATACTCAGTGGCTATGAACATAAAAAATGAATGAAAATTTGTATGAAAAACTAAATTTTCAAAATGGTATGAGATTAATCCAGATCATCATCTGAATCACAGTTCGGGCAAGTGTAAACACTGTATCGCATATGGGCACATTTCGCGTGAACGGCTGTTTTGCAGGTGTGGCACTTGATAGAGTTGTTACTGGTGAGTCTTTTGGGCATTTTCTTCAAACAAAACATGCAGTCATCGCCGCTTTCATCACTAGATGATGAAACCTTTTGTTTTGTTCGTTTTGCTAGCGGTGCTTTCTTCGGTGAAACTTTGTGCTTCTTTTTATCAGCGTTGGCTTCCTTTTTCTTCCTTGCAGCTATTCGCTTTTCTTGTCGTTCTTTAAGAATGACAACATTTTCAGGTGAAGTCAAAACCGTTGTTCGCTGTGGCTTTGGGCCACGATTTGACCTTTTCTGGGATGTTGCTGCTCTCAATGGTCCGATCGAAGAGATCACAGAGACCAAGCTGCTAGCACGAAACATGCCTGATGTCGATTGCTCGGATGATTCGTGGGCATCTGCATCAATTGGCGCACTGTCAACGAAAATTCGGGGGTGCTCTTCTTCACCGTATTCCCTTTCAATGGCGGAAGCCTCTGCATTTGCTTCATCAACGCCAACACCAACAAAATCGGAGTCGTTGAAAACACCCGGGTCGTATGGGCTAATTCCTGTGGCTCTGAAGCCGGCCACAATGTTTTCGGCCGTAGCACCGCGCAACAAAGCCGTTGCAACAAGCATCGGAATGTGGGCAATGTCGAATTTTTTGCCGGCATTGTTTCGCATCCATGCATTATGTAGTTGATTGTATGAGACTTTCATCGGCCCATACACTGACACATCAAGCGGCTGCAACCGATGACTGCAATGCGGCGGAAAAGTGAGCATCGTTACGCCATTTGCAACAGCCATGTCAATCGCTTCGACTGACAAATGAGAGGCATGATTGTCGAGCAGAAGAAGCGTTGGTGAACTTTCCGAAGAGTGGCTGTGCTTGATGAAATGCTCCATGAATTTTACAAATTCAGCCTGCTGCATCCACCCCGAATCGTTTGCGAAACCGACCGTTTCTTTCGATGCTTAAGTCAAGTACAGGGGGTTCATCATTTTTCTCGGGAAGAGGTAAAAAGGCGGTATTGA
The DNA here is from genome assembly GCA_949987705.1 of Thereva unica. Classification (NCBI taxonomy): domain Eukaryota; kingdom Metazoa; phylum Arthropoda; class Insecta; order Diptera; family Therevidae; genus Thereva; species Thereva unica. Next base: position 125,483,416 of record OX465282.1, read on the forward strand.
ATTGCCGCACGCATTGACAGCAACAGCCAACGTAATCATACTTCCGCGTTCGGCAGATGTGCTTTGACCTACACGCTTCACCCCTCTCAGGGAAATAATTTTGCCCATCCGGGTTGGCACCGTCGAAAACCCAGTCTCGTCCATGTTCCAGATGGAACTCGCAGGGAATGAGTGTACGGCAAGAACGGAGTCCAAATTACGAAAAAAGTGGTCTACATTTTCGCGGCAAAATGCTTTGACACGGTTGAGGCTGGTTCGTTCGGGTGTGCGCAGAGATAAATTTTTGTGCCGCTGCATGTAACCATAATACCACTGTCTACCGGCCATTTCATTTTCATCCCAGCTTCGCGGATATTGAACCTTAATTTTTAGAGCAAATTGATATGCCAATTGCCTCAATTCAATGATGCTCAAGCCATAATAATAATGGGCACACTTCACCAAGTATTCGGCCAGCACCTTCTCTTGTTCTTCATTGAAAACCTACAAAAAATTCAATAAAGTTGATTATAGGTCTTTAAAATATCCCATCATTAACAAACCAATGATGGTGTGGAGTACGATGCAATTCGGCGAACCACTTTCAACAATTCATCATCAGCGACGGCCAAAATATCAGGAACCTCAGCATCGAATTTCTGCACATATCGGCCCAAGCTTCGCATGTCGATGTCGTATGCCTTTGCAGTGCTCTTCCTCGATTTATTGTCGATTTTGATTGCTTTAATTGCATTGAGCAATGCAACAAAATCTTTAACACCATGGTCGGTTTTTCTTGGTCTGCGTGCTGCCATAACAAAAAAGCAAAAAAACAACGAAGATATCACTAAACTGCAATAAAAACACTTCACTTTTGACTCAATGATATTTCTGTACATAAAACAATCAATAAATGTTTCCCATGAGGAGGTGGCAAACTGCAAGCCAAAAAAAGTGGCAAACTGCAAGCCAAAAAAGGTGGCAACCTGCATTATTGACGCCATTTCGGAGTAACATGGAAAATAAAATGATAAGTTATGATAATGTTTAAAATTCTGTTTGGATTATGTAAATTGAATGAAAAAGCAACTCAGCACATAATTCACCTTAAAATATCGATGAAAAATGTTCACTTTCGAGCACAGGAAAAAACACAATCTTGATTTTTCAATTTCTTTAAAAACTTTACACTTTGTTCTTAAATAATATGTTATTGCGTCTATCCGTTTCAAGGGCACATTATAAGTAACGGCTTATTTTTTTTACGTCGATGTCTGACGGAATTTTGGTGTTGCCATTGTTCTTGAAAGTCAAAATACGTAAGTGGTGGCAATCTGCAAACAGTGGCAACCTGCAAGCCTTTCCCCTACTAGTAGGAATAAGGAATCCTTCCTGTTCGTTCCCCAGAGAAGGTATAGAGAGTTTTTTCAATTTTATTTCCGCAAAAGCTTCATTCTTAGGCTGCTCGCACACTGGATCAGAAATTATACGAATTTGTGCGAATTCTGATGAAAATGTATACAATTTCATCAGAATTCGCACAAATTCGTACAAATTCTGATGCAGTGTGCGAGCAGCCTTAGATTTCGGTTGAAATGAAAATTTCTTGTTTGAACTTGTTCAGTTTTGTGTTTTAAAGAATTCTGTTTTTATTAAAGACGCGAAATCTTGGTCGAGCATCCACAGATATATGTATGTATAAACAAACATTTGTAATTAAAAATCATGTTTGTGATTTATTATTCTTCCAGAATGCACTTTATGCTTCAAAATAGCTTCCAAGAAAAGTCAAATGAAGTTTTCTTATAAAATTCGAAATAATTTGCAAAGAATGCTTTCATATCACTTCTGCAGAATAAAAACAGAAGACTTCGTAACAACTTCAATAGAAGATAAAAGGAAGTCTTCCATCCAATGACATGGATGGATAAAAAGAATATGAACTAGAGCACGAAACAGAATGCTTCTAAACTTCTTCGGAAGGTTTCCTGCATTCATGATTGTATGTTTCCTTTTCCTTGTGGGTGATTACACCCTTACTACTTACCCACAAGGAAAATTGAGAATGCTTCCTATTGGTAGGAATAAGGAAGCCTTCCTGTTCGTTGCCCAGAGAAGGTATAGAGAATTTTTTGAATTTTATTTCCGCAAAAGCTTCATTCTTAGTCTTCCATCCAATGACATGGATGGATAAAAAGAATATGAACTAGAGCACGGAAGAGAATGCTTCCAAACTCGAGAATGCTTCCTCGGAAGGTTTCCAGCATTCATGATTGTATGTTTCCTTTTCCTTGTGGGTATTGTGTACTCAACAAAATACACTTTTTGAAGTTTTACACAGGGACGTGTTTAAATTATGACAAAAGCATACCAGCGCACACGGCCTCGCCTCACCTCAGATCATGGTGTAGACTGTAGAGGAAGGTGCCGGCAGACGCTACAAATTCAGTTAATGGAATGGAAATGCATGGAATATTTCTGCGATTCTCAAAGTTCCGTATAAATTTTTTTATATAATATTGCAGCTTACAATAATAAAAGTTTGTTTAAATATTTTGTTAATAATATCTTCATATCAATATTGCACTTTATAGATATGTACATAATGTATAATATTTAATTGTAAACTTACTTGATCACAGTAAGGTGAAGGACCATCTCTTCGAATATTTCTTCCAAACTTTTATCCAAGTTTCGTAAAGTAAATAATGTCGATGTTGCTTCTGCTGCTCTTTCCAGCAAAATCTTATATAAATTTTCTATATTTCCCTAAATATTTTAATATAATGAAAAGATCCAGTTGAAATTTAATAAGTTATTTTTCATACCTCTCCTCCACCACACGGCCCAGGTTGATTAGGACACGTGGCTCCACCTTGGCTAGGCCCCGATTCTTCAAAATCACCTTGATTAGGCGGCGGTGATCCATACGGACATTGTCTAGGCGGCGGTGATCCATACGGGCATTTTCTAGGCGGCGGTGATCCATACGGACATTGATTAGGCTGCGATGCTCCAAAATCACCTTCAGTAGGACACGTGTCTCCATACGTTGAAGTGTCATTTAGGCCAGTCCAATTGTCTCCATACGAAGATTCATCTGGGCTAGGCCACGGTGCCATATACTGAACATCACTATACTGGTCTCCACGCTCTTGATTATTCCACGGTTCTTCAACCGCACTTTCATTAGGACACATGTCTCCAAAGGCCATAGGGTCATTTTGGTTAGGAAACGGTTCTACAAACACACATTGATTAGGACACGTGCTTCTAAATGATGAAGTCTCACCTTGGTTAGGACATATGTCTGCATACTGCCCTTCAACCGATGAAGTCTCACCTTGTTCATTCCCTGGCTGCGTCTCATCATAATCTGATGAGTAGTCCATTGACAGAAAATTACCTAAAGGTTGCATCGTCTGGAAAATATTTATCATGAGTTTCAGTTTTGTGTAATTATTATTTTTTTCATGGTGTGAATAATAAGAGTTGTTGAAATTACCTGACATGATTGCAGGTATGTCGTTGAGTTGGCAATTTGAGGTCCAAACGATGGTCTACGATTCATAGAATTGTCGAAAGTCTGTAAAAGTTTCAAATATAGGTATATAAACTAAATATTAAATAAATTAAGTTTATAAGGTGGATGAATATCCAAGTGAGATCAACTTTGGTGAAATAAAAAACATTTCTTCATCGATGAAACATGGAGTCATCACTACACTCCAGAGTGTCAAATCAGCAGGCAATAGTGTCTTTTAAAAATAAAAGAATGATGTGTATTACAGCTATCACACCAAGTGCTCGGCCAGCAAAAGGACGAAACCTATCATCATCGACTTTAAAGCAATAAATGAAAGACGCAGCCTCATCAGCCCAACTACAGAAGAGTACCTGGATGATGAAAGAGAAGCATTCTTCGAAGTAGGTATCTTGGGAGAACTGAACGTTAAGGAAGGCCGGGAGTCCATATACAGGTAGTCACGCTGTGATATTCCGGTGGTGAGAAACGAGAGGCCGGCGTTGGGTTTATGATCGACCGACGGGCTACCAGCACCGTTATCGTATCCCAACCGATATCCGATCGTTTGGTGGTCATAACTATCGGTGGAACGATCAAGGCCCATATTGTATACGTTTATACGCCAACCGAGACCAGCCCGGTTGCGAACAAGGACAAATTTTACGATCAGCTTCAAGAGATTTAGAATCGGACCATTTATTTCGTTCGAGCGAAATTATAGATGTGATTACAAAGAGCGAAGAAAACGGCGTCACGGCCAGCCAAGAAGAATTGGGCGTGCTATGGGACCCCACTATCGGACGAGAGTCTCAAATGGCATTATTCAACATTTCGCAGGGTATTGCGAGCACGATCGGACGATATCGATATAGACGAAAGGCAATTATCGGAGTCTATTGTGTGCAATGAAGTTTTGTCCAAATATCTGTAAACGGACGCAGCCATGGATCACGGACAGCGTATCGATCAGCGGATACGAATGAAATACGTTGCCTTTTCAGAAGCACCGACGATTGAACAAAGAAGTTCGACAGAAAATGAAATCGGCATACGGGAATAGGGTTTCGGCTAGAGTTTCACGAGAGCGAGACAAGACAACAGTCGGCCGCGGTCTCGATCTCGCTGCGCGAGAGTGAGACCACTGTTGTCTTGTCTCGCACCCCAGTGCAACAGTGATATTATAGTGTTGTGTCGCGATAGTATCGCGTTACTCTCGCGAGAGTCAGTGTTGCACTCTCGCCCTCCCCAACCGTCCGTTTTTGCCCTTCGGAGAATTTAAATGTATGGAAATTCCTTCGAAGGCGGCCGCCACCACGATCTACGACAATCTGTTTGTGCCTTTAAAGGGGTAAAATTAAAGTTGAATATAAAAAAAGATTTAAAAATTGTTGAAATATTATTAAAAAATTTAGGAAATTTATTTTAATCCCACCCCTAAGAATAAAAAATACATTGAAAAAGAATTTCTTTTCGTAGATGCAAAAAAAATTAAATGAAAAAAAAATTTAACATAAAATTAACATTTAAGAGAATTTATACTCCCTCCTAATTAGTGTTCACTCTGGACAACATACCCTTCTCAAGAGAATCCACTCAGAGTGTTCACTTAGTTTTTATTCACACCACCCAGTGTCTCCGCGAGAGTAGTAGGACTAAACTAGATTAGGGACGCTTCTCTCAATGAGACCGTGGGGTGTTTAGAAGGGTGCACTCGCGCTCTCGCCTGCCTGTTAGGGATTTACTGGCACCTTTAAACACTAGAAGACTGGGGTTGTCCAGCTCATAAATATATTACCGACGAACATATAAAACTCTACTTTCTATAGAATCGGGAAATCCGGCAACGATCCGGGAAAAAAATTAACCAACTGGGAAATCCCGCGAGATCGAGCGAGAGCGCGACAGTCTCGCATTCGATAGTGTTGTCTCGACGAGACTAGGATTTTTTTACTGTCGCGCTACTCTCGCCATGGGACAGAAGCTGTTGTCTCGCGTGTTGTCTTGTCTCGCATGCGACAGTGCGAGAGTTGCAACACTAGTGTTGCATCTCGTGAAACTCTAGTTGCGGCCGACATGGAAGAAGCGGCGTTGAGGCACCAGTACCGGACACTGCACCACATAATCCGACGGTTAGTCGGCAAAACAAAATCATAAAACGACAACATCAAAAAATCGGATGGAACTTTCGTGACCTCTCCCCATGAGCCAGTGGTGGACAGAATTCTTCCAGAAGCTGTGCACCCACGATCCGCCACAAAGCCCGCACCGCCGATTATCGAACAGCCGGCAAATTAGTTTCTCGATACCGAACCAACAATAATTGTCGAAATTAAGACGGCAATAAAATCGCTGAAAAACGGAAAAGCGCTGAAAAACGGAAAAAAAGTGAATAGACCAATAACGGCCGAGATTATCAACAGCCGAGATTATCAACAGCCGAGATTATCCACAACAGAGATATATAATTCGGATCGGAAAGTGAAACATCGGAAGCAAACGAGCCGGAAAGAACAAACGGGATTTAGATCACAACGAGGATGAATTGATAAATGATTGAAAATCCGTCAACTAATGGAAGAAAGAATTCGTTGCGACAAACGAACTGTCGTCGTTTTCATCGGTTTAAAATCCGCTTTCGATTGCATCGATTGGAACCGCTTGTGTAGAGCTTGGAAACGAGCACGTGCCATCGAAAGTCATCCAACTTCTCAAAGCGTCGTACGATGGCTCAACCAGCAGCGCTCGTATTCGAAGCGACTTATCCGAGGAGTTCCCAATTCCAACGGGTGTCCGACAAGGAGATATCGCTTCGCCACTACTCTTTGACGTTGTGATCGACGTGATTATGCGTGAAGCATTCGACTAAGGACGCGGAGTTCAATACGGCGATAACAACTTCGCAACCCTCTTGATCTTCGCCGACGATAGCGCCGTCTTCGCCGACAAGGATGCCGAAGCAACAAACATCCCTGATCCCCGATCAATCGTTTTTTTTAATCATTATAAAACAGCTTCATTAAACACGATATTAAAATTTCTTAAATAAATGTTTGCGCATATTTAAACCATATTTAGCCGGCTTTTCTGTTTTAACACCAGTTGTTTGTTTGGAAGCAGTCACAGCTGTCAATATTGAACTTCTGTTCCTACAATGTTTTACAATGAATACCGACAATTTGGGAAAAGAAAATGGGTAAACATGTTTAATCAAATAAAACAATATTTATTACAAAGTTAAATAAGAAACGATAACAAACATAAAGCCTTATGTACACGAAACGTATTTTGGAGATCGTGCAAATAATAATTTTTCATTGCATTTTATGATGTAAACAATTTTTTTGGCATTTGTTAACGAACAAAAATAAGTTTGTGGGGTCGCAAATGCAATGGGTTGGGAAAAGCGGCCATCTTGAAAAGTAAGAAGAGCTTGTTTAAATACCCCGTTTGCATGCAATGATAGCTATAAATGATTAATGTAAGGGTTATCGAGAATAAAATTACTTATTTCAGGCCTTGCCCTTGACACCTTGAATGGTGATCTTAATGTGCAGTTTCTATCAGAGTGCAGACAAGATAAAATTTAATGATGAAGTTCGGCGTGCAAGGCACACAAAGTTTCTTAAGTGATGCTCTCATCGCGCTGAGTATACAAAGAACGAACCCATTTACAAATGTTGTGTGGTATTCAACAGTCATAGTTCATGCTTCTCCTCTAAGCAAATTGTCCTATAAAAAGTAGTATGGACCCCCAAAGGTGTCTCCTATCTTAGACATGACCTTAAATACACGGTAACAAATATTCGCTGCTGCTAGAACGATGTAATATTCGGATCATTGCCTCGTGAACAAGGGTAGGTCTAATAAACTAAAGAGAACTAGCAAAACGTTGACTAGAAGACGAGATGCCAGAGTCCTACAAGGATTGTAGCGCAATCGAAGAAAAATAATAGGGACGAAAAATACCATGCCACAACTCAAGTGATACCAAGAACAAGTAAAGGTAGATGGGTCAAAGAAGAAGCGAATAAGCCCAAAACAGTGGGGGTTCGAAAAATAGTAAGAAATAGTTCTTCTAGGAACGGTAGAAGATTGAAATGACTGATGCTAAACGAGCCAACAACAAACTAAGTAAATAAAGTTAGATGTAATTATCGGCTTCACTGTAAGTTATTTTTTCTTATTTTAAGGTAAGAGGTCGGTCAGGCACTTTCTGATATAAACCATATTTATCAATTTGTCCCAACCTTCGTTTTAAAAACCTTTTACCTGTCCACCTGCTGTTACCCCTAAGCAAAAATGGTGTTGTTCATGCAATCTTGTCTTGTTCTTGCACATTTTGAAAGACCAAGAACAAGACTTAAGCCGTGCTTTTTAATGAACTATATAGTTCTTCCCCATACAAATCTCAAAACCCGGGTTTTATGGGGGTTTCTATCGAGGTTTTGGGAAATTTCTTAATTTGCATATTGCATACTTTCGGGGGTTGGCATGTTGCATACTTTACTTTCGGGGATTGGCATGTTGCATACTTTCGGGGGTCGGAAAGACGTAATTTAAAAATAAAAACAACAGGAAAGTGATGAGAGCAAATTTATAACAAATAATTGATTTTTTATAAACATATTTATTATTTTCTAGCGAGGATTTCGTGTAACAGTGTAAAAAATAACACTTAACTTCCGTTTAATTTTGAAATTTTTAAGCATCGAAGTAGGCGCTTCATGAAATTTCCCTTGTCGTTTTTTTAATGAACTCGATAAAGAACTATATAGTTCATTAAAAAAACACGGCTTTTAGTTATGCTTGTAAGAACAAGAACAAGAAAGACAGAACAGGAACAAGACACGACCAAGACTAGATTAGTCTTGTCTTGTTCTTGCGTTTGCTCATCACTAGTTACACCTGTATTAAATTCAGGGTTTTTTGCGCCCGGTGCACTATGCCATATTGCGCACCATAAGCTGCTCATTTATGAACGCAGCGAAGAACAATGGAAAAACACAAACACTGGCTGGATGGGATAAATAATTTTCAAAGCTTAATTGCTCAAATTTAAGATTGCACCATAATAATGCGTACTTATAACAAAAAAAAAAGATTACATACGGAGTTTCATGTGGGTCAACATCCAAACAACCAAAATCTGCCAAAAACGTCGTTTGCCAAGAAGAGAATAGGAGGGGACGATGTGGTGAGTAGCTTTTGAACTTGTGAATTCTTTCACTGAACTTTTGAATCAACTTTTTGACAGCTGTGCGGTTGTTGTTTTTTGTCTCCCTTTTGCTAGGAGAAGAAAATAAAAGGGATGTCAGACGGAATAATTGAGATTAAAAAAAACAAGCTAAAGCATTCTAGCGTAATGTTCCTTGGAAATGCTGGCTCTTGCGAAAACCCATGCGACTCTTCATCGAATTTCAAAAGGGAATGGACGATTACAGTCAATTTTTGTTGGTTGGCCCGTGTGGAACTGATGATATTGATTTGTTAAACAGTAAATGTTCTCCCAACTGGGTCATTATGTATCTACGCAAATGGCTCAAAAATTGGAATCAGAGTAGGTTGTGATATCTTTTCCGAGGCATTGAATATAGATCCCTCTCTTCGTATACCCGACCATTGCAGCGTCTGCCAGGTGGAAGTCACTGCGATCTGGGAAGCTATTGAATGGCTGAAGATAAAAAATATATCTCATAAGAATATATGTATGTATACTATTGGATAGCCAAGTGGCCTTCAACGCTCCTAATTCTGTTGTTACAATATCCACGACTGTTTCGAACTGTCGCAGGTCTCTGTGGGAGACTGCCACTCAGTTTGATATAAATCTGTGTTGGGTTCCTGGGCAAAGTGCTGCAGATGAGCTTACAGGGAAACGAAGTGGAAAGAATACCCCACTTAGCCCAGATGGGAATGCTTCCGAGGAATGATGAATGAATGATGGATTGAGTGAGCTGCAAAACACTGGTGTTCCTGACCTCGGTTGCCTTATTAAAAGGACCTGAATTAAGCCCAACACTAGAATGGCATCTCAACGGGCCCAATTGTCAACCTAGGTGGGCGCTCAAGTGGGGGAGCAGCCATTTCAATCTTGTTCTCCTCATTTCGTTAAGACTCAGAATGCAGCAACAGCGTAATTTCTGAAATTGCGCCCGGTGCAAATGCACCATTCGCACATATGGAAGGGCCTGGTTAAATTATACACGTATTTAGAGACAAATGGAAATGATGCTAGCTAATGCGTTGCAGAAATACCAACTACAATATATATATTGTTTTACTAAAACAGGAAGGTGAAAACTGTGATAAATATCGTTAAAAAGGTCATATTCATCAAATTTAAAAAAAAAAAAAAAATAAAAATATATAAGTATAATTTAAAAAAAAACCTAACCTGTTGTCCTTCACAAAATTGATACTGCGTTGATGACAATACCGGTGCACCACCCATAGTTGCTTGCTGTGAATCGTAACCACTCTATAAAGTGTTTTTAATAAAATAAAATCAATAATCATTAAAATTTGAACAAAAACCTCATCATAATCAAAACAATAAAAAAAATTATATATAAATTAATAAAATAACCTGTTGTAAATCACAAAACTGGTGCTGCGTTAATGACATCAAAGGCGAACCTGCACCCTCTTGCTGTGGAGTATAAATCATTGAAATTTGATCACCAACAATATAGTATAAATTACAAACCTCATTATAATCATAATTTTCCTCCGGGACGTCATTTAACGTACAGCTGGCATAATCCAATCTTCGCTTGGCACCACATCTTCGTGCCTTAAATTTTATATTTTTGGTTAAATGTATTAAATTTTAATAAAATTAAAAAAAAATAATTAAATTTCCATTTAATTACTAAAGTAGTAGCGTTTTAAACATTATTATTACCATAAAATCTTCCGTAGTTTCCGTAGGGCAGAGTGTCTGAAAATTGATTAATATTAGAATTTAATTACATTGAAATAAACAAAACTGAAATTCCTTAAAAAAATATGTGAAAAACACAACAAACTAAAAAAAATGAATAAGGAATATTATTTCTCGTGGTTCAAATAGGGTAATAGTTATTGACATGGAATTTAAACACTACACCAACGACGGTACTCTACGTTACTCACTTCGATAGTTTAAGGCAAACATGTTAGAGACATTGTCTTTTCACATGTCAAACTTGTATCATTTTCTTAAATGGGGCTACGGTCCTTTCAGGACTCGGGCTTTTTGAAATCCTTTCTTCCAGTCCCTCTATGTCTTGATAGTTCTCTCCAGTTTGTCAAGAGCTACCATATATCGTGTAACACGTCATCCATCCACCTATGTATATCTTGTTCGTTCTTCACGTCTGCTTCCATGGTAGTCTACTATTGAAAATTCTGACTAGTACTTTTTTTTCAGAAACTCGTATAACGTGAGCGAGCCATACCAGTCTACTCAACTTTTTAGATCTGCTAGAACAAGTAGAAAAGGGCCCTTAAACTAGTCGATGACATTTGCTCTATCGTCGACCCCTTGAGCCACCGTAGGAATATAGCAGCACCGGCAAAATTTTATCGCTACTATCGTAGAGACTGTTCCATCGAAATAAACGCCCTCCTACCTCCATGGCATTCTTATATCCGCAACACCAGAGCCCGCTTATCTCACTCTACCACCTGCAGCCCGTCTTTTCACGCACTTAAAAGGAGGAATAATCCCTGGCACTCATTATTTCCGAGTTCCTACAACCAAGATTTCAAACGATTTCTTCAACACCCCCCTCATAACCCTTAACCGGCTGCGAATTGTGGGTTTTTTTTGGACTTGTACCTAAAAGCCATTCTTCCATCTTTCTACTTCTTGATATTTCGCCTTACCAAAGACCTTATTCGACTCACTTATTCGCCTGCAGAGAACGAAGAAAAGATGAGTAAAGTAAGGAGAGTAGGGTAGTAGTATAGCAGAACGAACTAGAGTGAAACTGAAGGACGACAGAAAAATAGTTGCCCGCTTTCTGAAAGTCGTGGCTGTGCAGAAGTCTCTTCCCCAGAAAATTAAAAAACCAGTAAAGCACAATCAATCAATGACAGGGATAGGAACGTTACCAGGCCACAATTGCTCTTGTCACAATCAATGACAGAAATAGGAGCATGAAGATCATCTGCATACATATGAAAAGAACAGTCGTCAATGACAGAGGGAAGATCATTGAAGTACAGGGGAAACGAGTGCAAGACCAGTCTAGTAAGACTAGTGGTGGCTATTATTTTACTATTTGCGATGGCAAATTCAGCCATTCTGTTCACTGCATCGTGCAGCGCGAACTTGCCAGAGTAGGATGGTTACTTACCCAGATGGGCGTTCCTCCGAATTCCTCCTTTATAGTTCTTTCACAAGACCACGCACTTTTTTCCGTAGAATTTTTGTGCTATTTTGACAGTGCGAACATGGTTACGCAACCAAAAGCCAGTGCTAAAAAGAAAGATTTTTATGAAAGAGTGCGTAACCAAAAAGTGTGCGTGTCCATTAGCCACCAGTTTAGGGGTACAATTTGCAAGTTCTACATCAGACATCGCCCAGAATACAATACATTAATTTTGGTGTAGGCCAGGAAAAGGTGCTCAAGCAGAATGTAGAAGACTGTTCCAATTATATTACCGTCCCTGGCTCCACGTCAATATACAGGAATAGCTCGCTCGGCTCACTACCACACTACCTCACTATGGTCTAGTGAAACGATCTTCCACAGTGCAGCCGCCAGCAACGTTTTAACGGTCTGGTAGTACAGGGCTATTGCTAAACTGATTTTTCGCTAATTAATAAAGCCTAATATTTAGTATCTGGCAACAATTTACTGCACACGAAGTAAATGAAACTCGAAGTATCGTTATAAGATTTAAGTTATTATTTATTATATTGTATTTCGAGAGGAAAGTGGTGTTCGCCTTGTACGCCAGAACTGTAATATAGTCTTGTATCCCCATCAAACGTTGTTTATTCAAGTCCTACACTTAAAGGCTGAGGAACAATGATTCCGTTTCGAATCGCACCGTATCCGTACTGTTCCGTGGAGTTGGATAACGGGCTACAATACAGCCTATTCATTCCGTTTTTAACTACTATACAAATTTAAAAGAAGTGAGTGCAGAAATAATAAAATGGACAGTGAATTATTAGAATTTTCCGAACCGTCCATTGTAGTCACCCTCCCATTTCCACGAACACTCATTGAATACTCTAACAATCCGACTTTTGATATTTTTACGTAACGTTACCGAACGGAATCATTGTACTCCTTCCTAGGGTATCAAATCAATATATAAAATTCAAACTTAATTTTCATAGTAACATTCTTGTAATACCTCTTCCTGAAAACGGTTTTTGCATGCACTGCCGTCATTCTCTGATGTTCGCCTAAGAAGACCTCTTCGATACTGAAAATTTATATTTCTTATTATTTTGTTAATTTTATTAAAAGTAAAATATAAATTGTTTATTAGTTATAGTGCAGTAAACAAAGCATATTATTTTGCACAGTCTGATAACAGCCGGAAACAAGCATCGGTTATGTCCAAAGAAACATGCAACGCTGGATCTGCGATACAGCCTGGCAAAAAGTAGAAAGCAGGAGGCCCTAGTAAATAACGTGAACTCTACAAGTGACCCGGAGAAACATCATCAAGTTGAACGGGAATACTCCCAATTTTACCGAAAGATAAAGAGAAGCGTCCGGCGTGACAAACGACGGCAGATAAACAAGCTCGCAAAAAACGCGGCGAATACAGGCAACAGTAAGGTGCTGTACTAAAACACTAAAGGCCCGTGGAGACGCTAAAACATGGTACGAGTAAACATGGTATGACCAAAACCCGCAGACGGTAAGACATGTGCTAAGACCGATTTACTTGAACACCGCTCTCTTGTCAAAATATTTCAAGTTAATCTGTCATTCAGTTGTGTGTACGAGTAAATTTGGTCAAACAAGTCCGCAAATGGTGGGACATGGTATCATCAACACGAAACTCCGCCCACGAACATCGACGGAAATCAAACCAGTTTTGATTTTAGTCGGACCAAAAAACTGGTACGCGTATCGGCCCGTACACGGCTAACATCACCTCGAACATGGTCCCTGTACCATGTTTACTCGTACCATGTTTTAGCGTCTCCACGGGCCTTAACAGCTTACTTCTTCGCCGCCTTGAATGGTTCATTTGCACAGGAACTACAAGAAAGCAGCAATAATGCACAGCCAATAAGAATCACTTCCCGGCCCCATCCAAAACAGAAATATTAACCGCAATTCATGCAATGGCGAATGGTAAAGCAGCTGGAAAAAATGGCTTTCTGCCAGAATTGTTGAAAGCCGACTCAAGCCTCATAGCAGATGCACTACAGCCAATCCTGGAAAAGGCATTGGACCGTGTTGGAGAGATACATATGAGGCAACTCTAGCAGAAAGGATCGGTCCAAACATAAATAATGCAGATACAGTCGAAGTGAAATGGATAATATTGAAGACAATACTGACAGGGGGGTGCTACACGGAGACTCAAGAAGTCGGCCGAACTCAGATTTGAGTCTCGTTATTTAATGCTACACGAGGCTGTCTTCAGCTTAGATAATTCCTTATATATGAAAGCCTTGACTGTGTGTGTAGTAAGCGGCGTTTCTTTATTTTCATTTGTCAGAAAGAGATCAGAAAGAAATGTGCATTTGTGTTAGTTTTCACCCAGGGAATTTCTGGATGAAAATTCTTTCGTTAACGATTCGTCAAGCGCGACTTCTTTCCCTTCTCTTCCCTCGTTTCTTGCCTGTAAAACCGGTTTTTTCGTACTTCTTGAGTCCCCGTGTAGCACCCCACACAGATGTCACGAAGGAAACTGTACGTTACAAACGCACAGCGAGAACCAGTGAATGGTATGACGACAATGCAAAGCAGCTATAGAGGGCAGATTTAAAAATAAAAAATCATACATAAAGACCAACGAGGAGCAAGAAATTGAAATACGAGGAAACAAGAAGAACAGCAAAAACATTTACAGGAAGAAGAAAAGGCAATTCCTCAACAACTACAAACAAAACACGGGAATTATTATAGTCACAGGCACCGACGATGTAAAGAAACGGTGGAAGGAATTTTTTAGCGAACTGCTGAACCCGAATGAAAGCACCAGACATGTACCAGATTCCCGTCCACAACATAACGATGATACCAGAGAAACAAATGCTTCAACCTTGCAACAATTACAGAGTGCTAGACAATTATTAAAAAACAAAAAATCTACAGGAATTGATAATATCCCAGCAGAGCTGATGAAACAAGAAGGCGATTCGGAGGAACGAAAAAATGCCTAAAGATTGGGAACAAAGCATTATCTGCCCAATACACAAGAAAAGGGACAAATTCTACTGTGGAAACTATAGATGCATATCTCTTTTGAGCACAGTATATAACATAATGACAAACATAGTTAAAGCCAGACTGGAACCTTATGCAGAAACCACAATAAGTGAATACCAATACCAAAGAAATAGGTCAACAATGGATCAAGTTTTTCAATAAGGCAAATCCTCCGAGAATGCTGGGAACACATCAAGGTGTATCAACTTTTCACCGACTTTAAACAAGCATACGACAGCATCGACAGGAAACAAATGTATGCGACAATGCTGCACCTAAACATACCCCTAAAGATAGTAATATTAACAAAAAATGATAATGGAAAACACAAGGTGTGCAGTCAGAATACAAGGAGAATTGACGGAGTCCTGTTGGCACCCATGCTACTTAATCTCTGCCTACAAGGAGTAATTTGCAAAGTAAACATTGATGCGAACGCAACCCTGCTAAACAAATTAAAATAATTAGCAGGATATGCGACGACATAAACTGCCTTGACAGATCACTGTCATGCCTTAGAGAAATATTCACGGAATTAGAAGAGGGAGACAAAGATATAGGGCTGCAAATAAATGCCGACAATAGTAAGATTCAAATTCAGTCAATGGTGGAAAGAAGAAGAAGAAATCAGGACAACAGCTGGGGGGAATATAACTTCGAACGGGGTCCTCAGTCAGCGAAGCCAACGATGAGACGATAGACGTACAAATGAGAATAAACGCCGCAAACAGAACATACTTCTCACTACTGTCAGTAATAAAATCCAGAGGTATCCACAGAAACATCAAAATAAGAATTTACAAAACAGTCATACGTGCAGCAGCTATGTATGGATGTGAAGCATGGAGTTTTTCCCAGAAATCCGCGGACAAGATGGATATATTTGAGAGGAAGGTGTTCCGAAGGATATACGGCACAATCAATGAAGACAATGCATGGAGAATACGCTACAATCACGAATTGTACGATCTATACCTATGCAGAAAAACTGTTCAATACAAGAAACTGGAGACAAGCTGTGTAGCAGACGTCTGGAGGTCAAGGATCTCGAATCGGGCTGTAGAGCTATCGAAGAAGAGAACGCTATTGATATGACAACATGCCAATGGCTACACATTTCAGTATAATCGAAATATTTTATTAAACTCTTCCTTATTATTATTATTATATTGTAGCGCTCCCTTGATTCTTCTTAATTTGTGATATGCTGGCCTTTGCAGCCTGTTTAGTTATTGATGGACTAATGCCTAACATCATTGCATATATTTGAGAAAAAGCCAATAGCGGGTATTTTTTGTTATTTTAGCGTTCAAACTTTTATTTTCGCGCAACATTCTGTCAACTTAATTCTACACTTAAGGCAAATCGAGAAATAACAACAAAAGCCAAAAAGAATAATGCCTATTTCTTTACATGAATATAATGTATGTACATATGTATGTAAATACAAAAAATAGTTACGAACTCACCGGAGGTCCGCCTGCAGACAGCCTTGCCTCCATGAATGGTACCAATGCTTCCAAGTTGCCACGAAGGGTGTGCATTTTTTGACAATTTATTAAGCTGAAAATTTATATTTATTTTTAACGAAAATTTTTTAAAGAGCGCAACATTAAGTTATTAAATTTAAACTTAAGTTTCTTTGTTTGACATAAAACATCAAGATTGTTTGATGAATTTTATTTTTGAATTGTAATTGCAAAGTATTATGTTTTTGAGTATGTGGTTTTGGGGCTAAAGTCAATTTATTTTCTGATAAATAATGTAAATCTGGATGCGGACCTTACCTCTTACAATGGTAATAGACCTGAATTTAAGTGCGTTACGCTGGCCACTTAACCCGTTGCTAACTACGTGAATGAGTCTCCAAAGAGCTGTCGTCTCTTTAAGACTGTAAAGCATTGGAGATGTTCGAGCCTCAGCAAAACTTCACAAAACCCTAATGGTACTTTGGGAAATCTCGGTGACCTTGCTCTTTTTACCCAAGCAAGGAGGTAGTCTACACACTAGTTTTACCTACAAAGGCTTTTCAAGCCCAGCCCAATAAATTCCTGGTTCTGTCGATCTACGGTTAGTCCCAAACACAAATGCCACATCAGCCCTCGCTCTAGGGGCAGCAACCCGGGCATTACATGTCCTACCCAGCGTTGGCGTGAGATATTGATGCTTTTGATTATGTTCTCTCGTAACTTTCGAGAACCTGCTCATCATACTTTGTAGAGATCCATGTTTTCGATCCGTACATGGATACTGGTTTTATTCAGAGTTTGAATAACTTCTCCTGTTGATTCGTTTCTACTGATGATTTGTTTCCCAGGCTAAACTGCTGGCATACACTGCCATGACGGCGTACATAAAATGGTGGATTTCCGTTTACTCAACTTACAATACGCTCGGTATGGATATCGGATATGACGCCACACAGCTAATAGTGTTCTACTTGTCAGACCCTTTCATTTGATACCCATATCGGGGGTCGGGGAACACAATTGCAAAATTAGGCCGCCATCTTGGAACCGCCATTTTGATTTTTTTACAAAATGGTCAGGTGAATAATTTGTGCTCTGGCTCGGAAATCTTAGTTCAATTATATAGGTTATAGTATATGAAAAAAAAAAAAAAAAACAATTGGGGCCCTATTCCCATAGTCACATCACTTTTTTTTCTCACCTTAAATTTTTTGTCACGTAAAGTCGAGTGAAAAGAAAAAAATGAGTGAGATAAAATGTGACAAAATTATGAAAGATGACAATTTAGCTCAAGAAAAAGACATTTGGAAAAGGAATTTATCTCAAAATTCTAAAGTAATTTAGAAATATGAGCTTTGAAGAAATGTAGTTTGATAGTGATGTGGGGAGAGGCAAGATTTAAGGCTTATAACAAGATAACGAGTAAAAATGAAGGATGAATCAAATCCTTTGGATGTGATTGTTTGACGTAAGCGAACATTCCATTTTTTCTTAATGATTTAACAGTTATTTCTCTTCAGATTTACACATTATTACAGAATCTCCAAGGAACTGTTGGTATTTCTTCTTGAGATTTTAGAAAACAGAATAGAAAAACAATATGCTCAACATCGTTCTTCCAATAATAACAAAATTGGCGGAATTCAATGACAAGTTTTGAAGGTTTTCAATATTTTTGAGGACTTTGTTCCTTGGTAATAAATTTTCTTTCGACGTCTGAAGAGATGGTGTACCTAAACTATACAGCATCACTGAACATCCCGTCCATTTTCTTGTAAATTCAGTTACTTTGGCTACATTTTACGCCCTTCGATATCTGCTGGTTTTTCTCCATAAAGGCAATACAATCAAATTATCTCCTGCTTGTTAGTCGCATCACCTGAAAATTTTCTGTGACAAAAAGTGACAATTATCCTTGAGAAATGCAACTATAAATGACTTCGGGAATGCCACACTTTCACTTTTGTAACAATTGTCACTCAGGTGACTATAGGAATAGGGGCCGCGATCAATTAGGTCTCCCGGGTCCGTTAACAAAAATTCCTTGGTCTGCTACTTTTAACGTTTAGTATAATTTAAAGCTTTCTTACTACCATTAGAGAAGGGCTGTTTAAGACATATTAGAAACAAAAGGCCGTTGTAGTCGCTCCAGCGCATCTGCCTCATGAACGTTTGGTTGCGGCAGTGTTGAATTCACTCGAGAGAAAGGCTGCGTTCCGAAACGTCGGGTGTTTTCAATGATGCAGGATGCTTTTGCAGACTTGCACGAAAGCAAATGACGTTGACTGACAGCTTAAGCAACATGCAAAAGCAAACAACATGCATCATTGAACATAACTCATTATATGTCAAAATTGTCAGCTGACATACGTGAAATTAGTGCTTCCACTACTTACGTATTGCGAGAAACTGAAAACAAAATGGATAAAAGAAATTTAAAAACATTAATTGGAATTGTTGAGAACAAAATTCTAGTAGAAAGTGCGGATACGAGTAATGTCTCCCATTTCGTGCAGAGAAAAATGAAAAAGAAATCATTATTGGTTAAATTAATAATGAAAAAGTGAGTAAAACAAAAATGTATGGCAGCACTGACGTGTCTTCTTCTTCAAAATTACAACTGCAAGTATTTGAAAAAGCTGGCAAAGTATGCAATCATTTGCTTTTAAGTTTTAATCATTGAACACTGTGCTTTTGCAAGTTGCTTCATTGAACAACATGCAAAAGCAAATATGCCGCAAGTTTTAATCATTGAAAACGCCCGTCATTTGCAGAGCAGTAGACGCTACTCATTCGTTCGGTATTGCAATTGATAATCAGGAGTTCGCAAATGCAAATTGACTATTGCCAAACGTTCGGCAATGCACATTCGCACTGCCATCTTGCAATCATATTAATTGTCAGGGGGTCGGAGTCGTCAAATTCGCAGTAAAACTAGTCACTTCTGCAAACTGCATCAGTCATTTTGCAGCCGACGCAGTTGCTTGACGATCATTTGACGATACCGAAAGCAGCCTAAGGCTGATGCCGTTTTTAATATACCAATTTTTATTTATTTAAAAAACAGAGCACCCTTTTAAAAAAATACCCCATGTGCTGTAAATAAGCCAACAATCAAAGTCCCATTAAGGCTGTATTCGGTATCGTCAAATGACGGTCAATCAACTGAGTCGCCTGCAAAATTGACTGATACAGTTTGCAAAAGTGACTAGTTTTACAAAAGCAAGCGCTGCAAATGACGATTCCGTACACTTTACTGCAATACCGAACGAATGAGTTGCGTCTACTACGCTGCAAATGACGTTACCGAACGCAGCCTAACACAATTTCTATTTAGAAAAAAACTTCAATTATTTGCGTTCTTCTTTTAATAATTGCACATAATAATAATAATAATAATATAATGTCATTTCATTAATTAATTTTAATTACAAAGGTTCTTTAATTTATAACTACTCAACACTGTTCATTTTAATTACTAATACGCCCTTGTCCTTTGATTCCATATGTTCCATTGCGACAAATTCTTCTATTGGACCATTTTATAATTTTCTTGTGAAGCACTTGCAGGCTTCGGTTTTTTTACATCAAAAGTTGGCAGCCGCTCTATTGTAATTTATAAAATGGTCCACAATATGACAAAAATTGTTTTTTTTTTGGAACTGAGACCTGAAAAAAAATAAACATAGTATCAACAACAATTGTGCCAGACAATCCAAATGTTTGAAATATTTAAATTTATTTTTATTTATTTAGACTCCCAAGATCAGACCAAACTTCCTATTCTTAGGCCGGGTACACACGTTCCGGTATACCGGTCCGGTTTACCGGTACAGGTGACCTGTACAGGTAAACCGGAGCGTGTGTGCCAGTCGCTGCAGGCAAACCTGCACAGGCATAACGACCTGCACAGGCGACCGGAGAAGAATCGAAATTCAATTCTTTCTACCTGTGCAGGCATGTAGACTGAGCGTGTGTATGGGTCACTCCGGTACGCCTGTACAGTTTTTAGGTTAGTTGTGGCTAGCTAGAGTAGTACAATAGTCCTAGCGAAGTGACCGGGGTGCTTTTGGACCCAACATCTTACCAGAAGAAAGAAAGGATATCCTACTTCCATATATGGTTTCAAGCTGCTTTACAGAATATGTACGTGATAGTACTTTGTAAACTTTGTCAACAGTGTCCGTGGTCTGCATTTTTCGTAGTTCATCCTTTCTTCCTTCCTATGGTGCTACAGCACATATGGAGCTCTGACTTCGATCGCGTCGTCATTTTTTTTGCTTGCCATCTCTCGACTGATATAAAACCTTCCGGTTTACCGTAGCGTGTGTGTGCTCTAGCCTGTACAGGTATACCTTTCCGATTTACCTGTGCAGGTTTACCGGACGGGTATACCGGAACGTGTGTACCCGGCCTTACACGCTTTTTAAGGAGTGCTCAAGTATGGTTATTGGAGCAGTCCATTTCATGCAGGAAGGCTGTAGTCTTGCTGTTACCATGACGCTTTTATAGCTACCTTATGAAAAATTTGATAACTGGGCATATGCCTTGTAAGCTTGTTATAGTTCCGTCCCAGCAGGAAATGGAGTGCTCCAATAGCCATGCTTGAGCATTTCTTAAAAACCTCGCCGCGCTGTCGTCCCCGTACCAGTTCCATATACCTTTTGTGAAATATTCTCCTTTGAAAAATTTGCATTTAGAGTTGTGCGCTCAGTGAAAGAAGTCAGTTGATCCATGAACATAAACAAATTGTGATTTCATAATAAATTGTGATTTTGAATAATTTAGTGAAAAACGGTAAGTAATCAGCTTAAAATCGAAAAGCAAAACCTTTTTTCCTGCTCCCAAAGAAGCAAAAAAGAAAGCTTTGCGGCTTGCAAAGCCTAAATCTTCAAAATTGCTTCCCAGGAAGCTAATTAGAAGAAAATTTACAAACTGCTTCTTCCTAAGGACATGCAATGCTAAAAAGATATTGACAGGGATGCGGAAGGGAAGCACTTCCAAGCAACCTAAGCATAGCTTCTTCATGCACCAGTGAATGCTTCTATTTCCCACTGGGATTTTATTGTAATAGATAATCTTTGGTCTTGTGTGCCATGGTGTTAGAAGGAATATTCAGTTTATTTTGTAGAGCAGAGTCAACACAATACACAATATTCTTCAAACCAAGCTACTACTAGACATTGCACCATGAACTGAACGACATGACGGACTGGTAGTACAAAGGGTTACACCTAAGCTTGGTTTTTTCATATAAAAAAAAAAAAAAAAATAGCTTGGAGTTTAGTGAACAGATCAATGTGTCATACTCTATTAAAAGCCTTGTAGATATTTAGAGCACCTCATATCGAGACATAGTTTGGTTGAGATGCTCTGTTAAGGATACAAGCAGATCGTCAGTAGATCTGTTCTATCTGCTTGTCGTTCAATATCTGATTGCTTCAAGGTAGTCAATAAGCTTTTTGTTTATTATTGTTTATTATTTATTAGACGCTGTTTGAGGGAATATTAGTGATTGCTATTAGGTGGAAGTTCAAAGGATTAGACTCTAGACTCACCTTTTTGGTATAAGTTGAACATGAGCCGAGTGTTGAGTTTGAGTTTAGAGAACCATAGGAAGAATATTATCCATTGAGTGAATGGAACAACCCCTTGAGGTTACCAAGGACCAAAAGTTTTTACTGCCAGCAGTGGAGTAAATGAGTTTACCTCTGAATCTGTCATCGAATGATGTTTTGATTTTTCTGATAGTGGAATTAGAATAATTTCTCAACCCGATGAACTCACGGTAAGATTATTCCCTTAAAGAATGTTTGTATGGCTGTTGCGTTGATACATACTTCACTTCTCCTGGCGTTTATACACTCAAATACTATATCAAAAATTATCGAAGATTAAGTCCATAATACGAAACAATGACATTAAGGTAACCGATTAGCTCAGATGTTCATGGTTGGCCCGGCATAGGTCATGGTATTTCCGAAGTCAAACGTTTTGTTGAGACAGTATTGCATGGGATCTCAAGAAAATGACACTAAAAAATCAAAAAGGAATTGTTGGGGATAAACATTCCTCTCCTGAGCTGTAGAGTTATGGAAGTAAATGAGATTATGAAAGACTTTGTGCAAGAATCTATCAGAGCCTTTAACATCAAGCGGAACAGAGTAGATACATTACTTTTATAAATTTAATTTAATTTACCTGTTGACCTGTTTCTTGAGTACGTTTTACATAAAATAAATAGTAGTGATTCTCTTATTATGGGAACCGCTGTCCTGGGTTAAGAATTCATGTAAGCTTGAGTTGTTCTAAAATGTTCAATTTTGTGTATCAATTAATTTATTATATCCATTTATATTAAATAATCAATATTAAAAAGTAACCTTGAAGCATGAGAAATCTCATTCAAGTGAAGTGTAGCCTCTTCATGTTTTGTTTTCGCGAGGCCAATAGTTCTAGTAAATAGCTCTTTTTTCTGATTTTGTGGACATGGTCCGCCTCGTCCGGAATTCGTCTGTAGTTGGGAAAAAATTGTTTCAAAAAATTATTATTATTGTTTGATTGTTGTTCCATTAGTAAATCGTGTATTTTCAAACAAGTTGGTCCACGAATCAAATGTGCAAGGTATGACGACCACATACATATAAATATTTTAGGATCTAAGGTTGCGGTAGACTGGGTCCAAAAAGAACGGACCCGTCCAGCCATATTTTTCTTGATAAACGGATCTCAAGACCTTCTTTAAATGTGAATACGGAGGATATATTGGTTTGTGTGATTCACCAGTATACATCTTTAAAAGACGAAAATAAACAGTATAAACTTCAATAATTTCGTCAATATCCATGGGGCCAGAATCGTCTCTGTGATCCAAATAGTTTTCTAGTAAACCTGATAGCTCAGACAACCGCATAATGATGCAAATTTATTTTATTTTTTTATCAAGAATTGTTTTAAAATTTTTTACTTAAACCCGAAAATTTCATGTTCTTTTGTTGAATTTTGACGTAAAACTAAAAGGTCAGGATTTTTTTTTTTATGTGGCAGTGCTAAGCTTAGGAGTCACCCTTTGTACTACTAGGATGTTAAAAAAATTTAATTGATTGTTCTACAGCAGTGATTCCCAAAGTGGGTTCCGCGGAACCTTACGGTTCCACGAAAAAATTTTAGGATTCCGTGTCACCAGAACCGAAGCGCAAATACATTCGCCGACTCCCTGGCGCTGCGCCAGCCGTTTAACGCGTTCTTGCTAATAAGAAAGTTCGAGTGGCTCTTCTACCTTAAAATTTGAACTACGTCACGCCGCGTAACATTTTGGCCGCCATTCCATATTCTCATGTCGAGGGGGTTTTGAAGAAAATGGTAATCCGCCCTTTTGAGATGGCCGCCATGGGCCAAACGATATATTGAGTATACTATATTGCTTATGGTGTTCTACTTATCATACCCTTTCATTTGATAGCCATGTCGAAGGGGTTGTAGAGAATATTTCAATCTGTCCTCCTGAGACAGTCGCCATGGATCTAAAGGTATAATGAGTATACCATATTGCATTGTCATCGGAGCTAAAGCTGTTTGCAAAATTTCAGCATGATAGGATTTCCGGAAGTATTTGAAAAATCGATTGCAAAATTTGTTCCGTGAATAAAACAGTAACCCTCCTCTTGAGATGGCCGCCATGCATCTAACGGTATAATGAGTATACCATAATGCATTGTCATCGGAGCTGTATCCGTTGTGTGCAAAATCGGAACGGTTCGGAAGTATTCAAAAAATCGATTGCAAGATATGTACCGGACAAACAGACAGACAAGAAAGCGAGCTAATAAAAACGTTTTAAAATATATTAAACGATAAATATATACATATATCATATATTATTTTATTTTTTCATTGTTGGGCTCCGCCAAATTTTATACAGTGTAGAAAGGTTCCGTACGAAATAAAGTTTGGGAACCACTGTTCTACAGTGTTTTAGTTTATTCTAAAGTGTATATTGTCAAAGGGTATTGAATATTAGAAGTAGTCCAGGGGGGCAATTCTGGTTCGGTGCAGTGAAAACGTGAAAACACTTGACACGTTTACACCTTAGTTTGCGATTCTTATACCGTGCAAACCACTGTCAAAAACTTTGCACGATCAAAAAATTTTTACACCGTGAAATTTAGAGTGAAGTCGTGAAAAGTTTTCACTTTAGATATGTACCTACTAGATTTGATAAACTGTCACTTTCTAGTATAAAAATTCAATTCAGCCTTTATTCAGCATTAAGTTTTCACGGATGCAAAGAGAATCGCTTTTTCAGATTGAGTGCAGTGATAAAGTGAAAAAAGGTGTGTAAAACGTCAAGTGTAAACTTTTTTCAAGTTTTTACTGCACCGAACCAAAATTGACACCCTGGTGCTGATTTTGGTTTTGGCGTGACTAACTTTTTTGTTGGAACCGGTCAGAAACGACCTGCCCAACCATATCCAGAGGATGAGCAAACATGAATATACCTAGAAAATTTATGGGAGCCCAAAAACTAAAAAAATCATGAAAAAATCGTGAAGTTTGTTGGGCATGTTTTGGTCTGGCGTTTTAACTACTGTCATAAAATAGTGTTTTAAGCAACTACATAAATTTCAGCTTTTATACTTTAACGTAAATGAGCTCAGTTCTTGAGCATTTTAACACTTGATACCGGCCTAAAGCAACACTAGTCAAGTGTGCTAAACCTTAATTTACTTATTCTAAACATACCCTCCACTAACACCAAATTGCGGCTGTTCAACTCTAACGTTAAGGCAGTTCTTTTGTACGGTTGCGAAACATGGAAAGTCTCCCAATTCATCACAGGGCGCCTACAAGTTCTCATCAACAGATGCCTGCGTCGTATCCTAAAAATCCGCTGGCAAGATAGAATTTCAAACGAAGAACTATGGCGCCGTGCTGGCCAAGAAAGGATAGACGACTAAATCAGGCGAAGGAAATGAAATTGGGTTGGCCACACCCTGCAACGCGAAAACGAAAATCTTGCCAAACAGGCCCGTGACTGGAATCCGCAAGGATCCCGTCCAGTAGGAAGACCTAGAACAACGTGGAGGAGAACCCTACTAAAAGAAGCCGCAACAACTGGGAGATCCTGGTCGGAGCTAAGAGCTGTCGCAGAAAACAGAGTCCGTTGGAGTATAAGAGGAAGAAGAAACATACCCGATACTGCACATTGTCTGTCCATGCTAGGTCGAACCCAAAGCGCCGGTGCAGGGTTTCAAGGTGGCATTCTTGTGCATGCACGATGTACAAATTGTGTTAGGTTGCGGCCTTGCTCGGGCGCATGTGCAAATGACTTGCGACAGATAATTTCGCTGATTAATAATATATTCGCTGATTTGGTATTTATTATTAGGTACAATAGAATTTAGAATTAAGAATTAACAATTATTATAATTGTATTGGTAACCACAGAGATGTATAAATAAGATAAGCAAGTACAATAAAGACACAGTCTAGCCGTTTTCCTTAAAACTTGTCCGAATTTCACGTTAATCGGTGCTGTTCGAAAGAATTCGGAGCCAAAAACCGCTATCCACTGGACTGTTAATTGGGGTAGCGAATCGAGGCTCGATATGGACGAATTTTGTAGATACCAGTCGAGGTCGAGTAGTTGCTTAGAGCGGGTTGTTGGTAGTGATGAGCAAACGCAAGAACAAGAAGAGACTAATCTAGTCTTGGTCTTGCCTTGTTCTTATTCAGTCTGTCTTGCTCTTGTTCTTGCAAGCATAACTAAGGGCCTGTGTGAGTTCGATGACTAAAATTTAGTGTCGATAATACAGTATTTAGTCTTCTGGCGAGGAGACTAAATTGTGTGACAGTTGATTAAATTGAGGGTGAATTTATTTCAAAATAGTTCAATACAACGGAAAATAAAGTAAAAAACTAATAGCCTGTTGTCAATAGTGATATTTTCTACATCCATATATTTAATTGCTTACTGCATAAAAAGCATATGCTATAAATTATAAAAGTAAAAATTATTGTCAATTGAATTTAGTCATCAAACGAATTCACACAGCAATTCCCTACATTAACGACGAAAACTGCAAAATTTAGTTTAATCATTAATTTAGTCCCAATTCACACAGGCCCTTAGTCTTGTTCTTGGTCTGGCTAAATGTGCAAGAACAAGACAAGACTGCAAGAACAAGACCTTTTTGCTCATCACTAGTTTTTGGTGCAATAGTAATTAAGTATTTACGAATGAAGTCATTGTGGGTATCTACACTAGTATTCCTTGAGCTTTCGGTTTTACAAGTTAATTTAGGTCTACACTGGTATTCTTTCTTATCTTTACACGGAGATACCTGTGTGGGTGCCAACATCAGAGCCGAAAGAGTACGCAGAAGAACACTGGTACATGTTTTAGGTTTTGTCGCCGAAAAGAGCATGTTACTGTACTAAATAATCACTACCTTATGTATTGGAATTCGTTTCGGTTTGTATGGCGATTAGTTTGACGTTTTTTGAGAAAGTGCTTAGCAACAAAGTTTAAATTTCTATTTAAATTTTTTTTTTCGCCGAAAGTCGATTTTCAAATATATTGTACCGGAGTTGCATCTCAGTAATTTTCAGTAGGCCAACGATAACTGACTTCATAGTCTCTTGTTTTTGGTAATTTATAATGGCCGCCCCATTTTGTCCGGTCCAGTCTTCATTCTTTTTAAATTCTTTTATTTAACTTACACTGTTTGTCGTCAAATCTTGGAAGTTAAATTTGACCCACTTCCCGGTTTCGGATAGAGCTGAAATTTTGCATACACGTTTAGTTTGGATGACAATGCAATCTGGCCATTTTGTAAAAATATCAAGATGGCGGTTCCAAAATGGCGCCCGATTTTTGAAATTGTGCTCCGCGGCCCTCTGACATGGGTATCAAATGAAAGGATATGACAGGTAGAACACAATAAGCTATGTGGCGTCATTCCAAATTCAAAATGGCGGCCAACACTAAATTGCGGAAAGCTTATAATAGACTAAAAAGTAGAAAATATAACCGATCAACTTCCAATTTTGCACACACTCGTAGTTCGGGTGGTTAATGTGTATGAATGATGAGATGAATAGTTGAGTTAAGGGTGAGTTGATAATAAAGAAGCAATACACGTTACAAAAAATCACAAACAAACACAGAGATGCTGCTGTCAACTAAATTCAACTACTCAAATACTGAACTAATGTCCGTATGCATAATTTCAACTAAACCCAGGTAGCAGAGCTGAGTCGAGTTCAGTCAACCTTAACCCAACTCGACTCCCGTTTACATGTAGTTAGACTTGGGTTCAACTTGAGTTAAACTCATCATGTATAAGTACTAAATGCAATCTGACCTTTTTGTAAAAAAATCAAGAAGACGGTTCCGAGATGGCGGCCGTTTTTGCAATTATGTTCCACCGAGCCCACGACATGGGTATCAAATGAATACAGTAAACTGTGTGACGTAATTTTAAATCTAATAGAATTGCCATCATAAAATGGCGGAATACATATAATAAACTAAAAAGTAAAAAATAAAATAAATGGTTAAAAAAAATTTTAAAAAAAAATTCTTTTAATTAACTAAAAAATGTACTGAAAAGTAAAAAATAAAAAATATTTTAAAGAAAGCGTGAAATTTCAATTTTAATGAAAAAGTTAATTAAAAGAATGGCGCATTTTTCATCAAAAAATTTTGTTAGAATTTGAAATTAACAAAGCAAAAAATTGAGGGTTATTGTAAATCTCACGCGATTTACAGTTATATTTTCAATTTTTGATGAAAAATGCGCCATTCTTTTAATTAACTTTTTCATTAAAATTGAAATTTCACGCTTTCTTTAAAATATTTTTTATTTTTTACTTTTCAGTACATTTTTTAGTTAATTAAAAGAATTTTTTTTAAAAAAATTTTTTAACCATTTATTTTTTTGTAAGAGCTTCACAAGCTATGCCACTGCAGTTTGAGTAAGGCTATATACTAACACAAATTTTACTACGAAGTTGAACTCACTCCACCTTCTTTTCAGTAATACTTGAAACTGTACGCTCGCCGGAGATTGTCTTATTGAACAGAGTTGCCAGTTTATAAGTATTCAGTTCGCTCATGTAACTTGTATATAGTCGCAAATTGTCCAGACATTCCTTCTTCCAATATTCCTTTTCACAATCTTTCATACTCTTGTTTTGGTTGCTCATTTCTTAATGACTGTGAGTCATTTTTATCTGATTGTTATTGTTCCTGCTAAGTCTTGTCGCTAGTCTCAATAACCAGGGGTCTGTTCAAGATTTCTGCTATAGCAGCTTTACTAGAAGAATTTTTAAAATGTCAAATTACAGCAAAGCAAGAAAAAGCTGCTATGATATCTTGAACGCAAAAAAGCTGCTAGCATAGCTTTGTGTTAATGTATGTGTATGAGTATTTCTTGCAGTGAACTATTCCTCTCCCTAAAAAAGCCTGGCCGTGCAGTTGCAATCCCTAAATTTATTATTTAATATGTATTAATGTCAACAAAACCTCACTCAAAGTCAGTCATTTTGGCAAAACGACCAATGACATTTACACACACATGTATGATTTACGAAGCTGCACATACGTCAATATTCCACATTTACGCGGCCAAAATTGAATTTTAAAAACTTACGGTAAACACATAAAATAGCACATGCAGAGCTAGAAGACAGTTCCAAGAATCCTAATTGACCCCCACCACCTACCTACGATACACCCCGACCGCATTCAGGTAGTCGGTACTTGACCGTCAACCCGTGCGCTCGTTTTTGCTGCTTAAAGTTACAAACACAACAAAAGTGACAACATTAATATTTTTTTTCTGTGTCAGTTTTTGAAGTGAAAGTGATGGATTCCAATAACATAGGTATGGATCTTTATTTTTATTATTATTTACTTACCCAAAATGCTCAATTCGAATAATTTGGGGGTTTCAAACACATGGGTTGTTTTAAGACAAATTTTGAAGTAATTTTGAACTTCAAAGGTCAATTTGTTGTATTTCTCGATGAGATACGATCATCATTCTTTTTTTATTTGAAACTACAATCCTTTGACTAAAAGAAAATACAAAAACCAGTTGCGGAAGAGTGCGGATGACAAAACGGGGGACCTTTTATACCATTACGATTTTATATGAAAAAATAACCATTTTTTTTATTTTGTGTGTATTTATTTTGATTGAATACATTTTTTACCTTAATTTATGTTTTTTTACCTTAATTTATGATTTTTTACCTTAATTTACAAAATAATTTAACTAAATAAAAACAAATAGTCTTATGAGATATTTAATATCATGTAGACGTGATATACGTAAACAAATAATTTTGGCCGCGTAAATGTAGAATATTGACGTATGTGAGCTGCTTTCTTGCTTGCAGTCGAAACTGCGAGCAACAAAAAGCAGCTACATTAGCAGCTTTTCTCGAATCTTGAACACAAAAATAGCAGCTTCGTTAGCAGCTTTTTTGCTGTTTTGAACAGGAAAAGCATGACAATAGCTGCTAAAAGCTGCTATAGCAGAAATCTTGAACAGACCCCAGGTAATCCTCGGTGTCCACATTTGCTGCACGATGACTCCTCAGTCCTCAGGTCCATTATATGTACTACTTAAATACTTAATACTAATTAAAACACGGCCAATTTGATTATATTGTCTACCATCTGGTAATTTCCATGTCATATATTTATTCTCATTATTAAACCAGGTGCTTAAAGTCGGAGAGCTGGAGACGAAAAAGTGCTTTGATCAGAGATTTTTACACGTGATTTAATATTACATTATTAAACACGTAATCAATTTTTCCGACACATCGACACCGTTATGATTTTTTTGAAAATATCAAACTATAAATAAAAGGGTAAAAAAGGAAAGGTACTTTGACATATGCCTGAATTTGTAATATACATACGTTGATTTCTTAAATTTTAAAAATTCCTACGCATATTGATGTGGCTCTACTTTTCTACACCTGCGAAGTAATCTCCTGAGTGCTTTCCTATTTGAAAATACTTTATGCTTGACAAATCGTCTTCGCACAGGGAAAGTGTTTCATATTTTTCCAAATGACAAAGTTGGTTTTATTAGAGCAAAGTTTTTTTTACCCTTATCACAATAGTATGCTTTCAATAAATTGCGTGCCATGAAATATGCCACTATCCATACTCATGCATACAGTAATGAAGTATTCAATTTTAATCTGTCCCAAACTTTTGTGTAGAATTAATATAAGAAAGTTAAGAAATTGTAACTGAGGTAGAATAAAGCTCTAACTGAATTTCGTGTTAATTTGGTGCACGAATCAGCTGTTTTGCGAGGTTGTGGGGTTCAGGGATTTGCACTCAGCCACTTCTCGTGCTCAACTGAAGCTCTCTCCATAAACGTCACGGTTTCTTGTAAAGTTGTCCTTAAAAGGACTCTTCCTGAAGGGGCGTGACTCCCTGCGTGCCCCACGTGATGTTTGATGTTTTGTGCTCTTATATGTTGTTTAATATTTAAGTCTGAATGTCTTAGCTGACCCACTGAGCAGTGGTAAATGTTTCTCAGACTAGCTGAGAAATGCACGTTCTTTGTTAGAAGGGTAACTCTATTATTATTAGAATACCCCAAGGGCAGCAAAATTGGGCCTTTATAAAATTGTTTACGACGGGTGGTCATTGGCAAACTCATTAGACAATTTTTCTTTTGGTTGTGTAGGTCAAGCAGCATTGAACGCGGTTAGTATTTAGTTGGGAGACCGCTGTGTAATCGACACTTGCATTTGGAATGATCGATTACGAATATATTCATATATATTAACAGAGTCTTGCAGGACATTTTGCTTGATAAAACTTATGCTCGCCACGTCTGACTAGCTTGCGAGTACTTTATAAAAACATTTTGCTACACTCATGCGAGCATTTTCAGTTGAAGCACTTTCTCCGTTTTACTATGTAGTACACTTCGTGAAATTGAGCGAGCTCTCTCCGAGTCAAACACTTGCACGAGGGGCTTTTATAGAGTTTCACGAGATGCAACACTAGTGTTGCAGTTCTCGCACTGTCGCATGCAAGGCAAGACAACACGCGAGACAACAGCTTCTGCCCCATGGCGAGAGTAGCGCGACAGTAAAAAATTCCTAGTCTCGCCGAGACAACACTATCGAATGCGAGACTATCGCGCTCTCGCTCGATCTCGCGGGATTTGCCAGTCGGTTAATTTTTTTCCAGGATAGTTGCGGGATCTAACAATTCTATAGGAAGTAGAGTTTTATATTTTCGTCGGTAATATATTTATGAGCTAGATAACCCCAGTCTTCCCGATTTTAAAGGTGCCAGTAAATCCCCAACACGCGGGCGAGAGCGCGAGTGCACCCTTCTAAACATCCCATTGTCTCATCGAGAGAGGCGTCCCTAATCTAGTCACACTACTCTCGCGGAGACACTGGGTGGTGTGAATAAAAACTAAGTGAACACTCTGAGTGGATTCTCTTGAGAAGGGTATGTCGTCCAGAGTGAACACTAATTAGGAGGGAATAAAAATTCTCTTAAATGTTAATTTTATGTTAAATTTTTTTTTGCATCTGCGAAAAGAAATTCTTTTTCAATATATTTTTTATTCTGTTTAGATATAGGGGTGGGTAGGATTAAAACAAATTTCCAAATTTTTTTAATAATATTTCAACAATTTTTAAATCTTTTTTCATATTCAACTTTAATTTTACCCCCTTAAAGGAACAAACAGATTGTCCCAGTGGACGTGGTGGCGGCCGCCTGCGAAGGAATTTCCCATACATTTAAATTCTCTGCAGTGCAAAACGGAGGGTGGGGGTGGCCGAGAGTGCAACATTGACTCTCGCGAGAGTTACGCGGTACTATCGCGACACAACACTATAATATCACTGTTGTACTGGGGTGCGAGACAAGACAACAGTGGTCTCACTCTCGCGCAGCGAGATCGAGACCGCGGCCGACTGTTGTCTTGTCTCGCGCTCGTGAAACTCTAGGCTTTTATTCGCATTTGCTGGACCACCAAGTGTTTTTGATTTTTTTTGTTTGCACGTGCCGGTAAGTTGATGTCGAATTTGTCTCTTTGAATTACAAAAAGGTTTGGACAGGTGAGTCAAGCGGTATCCCTCTTTAATCGGTGAGTGATGGCGCAAAGCCAAAAATTTAGTGTTTTTTTTACGTTTTATATTATCTTCAGCTGTATGTTGTATGTAGTAATTTTCGCGTGACAATTCAATCTGACCATTTTGTAGAAAAATCAAGATGGCGGTTTCAAAATGGCGGCAATTGTGCCCCCTGACTTCTGACATGGGTATCAAATGAAAGGGCATGACAAATAGAATACTATTAGCTGTGTGGCGTCATTCCTAATTCAAAATGGAGATAGAAACAAAATGGCGACCAACAAAATTTGCGGATTAGCTGGAATATGCAATCATTGGCTCATTAACGACATTCGAAGCGATGGATCTGAAGTATCCGTGCAAGTAAATAGGCAACAAACTACCTCGCTAAATATTTGTCATATCCGTCCTTTTCACATTCATCGCTTCATCAGGAAGACGACATATCCTCAGTTAATGAACAAGGGTTGTCCACTTTTGAAAAATATTTTTAAGTTGTCCGCCAGTTCTTCCTTAGATTCTTACAATTTTTCACTTTATTTTTAATTAAAATTCGTTTTCGTTTACTGGTAACGATATCCTCATCACTACTAGTATTACTAAACATTTTGCAAAGTGCACTAGATAAAAGCACATCCGTAGTCCAAAGAAAATTCTGGAGGTAAGTTGATAGGCAACTTGCAATTTCAGTCGCCGCCGTGTGAAGATGACGAGCACCTACAGTCTCGATCTCGAGTCTCTATATCGTAGTCGCCGAGTATCCGATATTTTAGTATCCCGGCGTGAGTAGTGCCTTAGACATACAAGGAGTTCGCTAGTGTATTGTTTAGATCTAAAGGCATACTGATTGTTGTTCAATATCTCCTAGCTGCATTCAAGATATTCAATAAGCTTTTTGTTTATTATTATCTACCTGATGTTGGAGAGAATATTGGATTGCAGTTTGATGGATCGCTCGATTGACCTTTTCAGTAAGCTGAACATGTTTCCAAGAGTTAGGATACACTACGGAGAAATATAAAATCGCATGGGATCTCAGGAAACTGGAACTAAACAATCAGAAAGAAATTTTAGAAAAAAAAAACACATCCCTCCTGATATGAAGAACTATGAGAACTAGAGAGAAAACGATAAAATTATGGAAGACGTTATGCAAGAATTTATGTACACCTATAACATCAAGCTGAACAGAGTAGATATATATATATATATTTTTTTTTATAAATTTAATTATATTTACCTGTTTAAATATACTTGAGTACGTTTTACATAATATAAATTGTAGTGGTTCTCTTAGTGTGGGTTCTGTAGGTTCATGTATTCTGGAGATGCATTACTAAAATTTTAATATTTATCAATTTACTATTTTCATTCAAGATGTGAGCTATTAAACATATTAAACAAACAATATTAAAAATCATTCCAAATACAGTACCAGATGTATCCTATAATCTCACCTTAAAATATGTGAAACCTGGCCCAAGTGACGTGACAGCTCTTCATGCTTTTCTTTCGCGAAGCTAGTCAGTTCTAGTAAATAGGTTAATATATCTACAGAATCATCAATTTCTGCTATCATTTTTTCCTTAAAATTTAATATGTTATTTATCATTAATATTAATTATTTTACAAATACTTCTTCTGTTGGCTGATTTTGTGGGCATGGTCCGAAATTCTGTATTTGGAAAAAAAAATGTTGGTTTAACATTACTATGCTTGTTTGATTTATTGTTCTCTTAGTAAATTTCATATTAAATAAAAACAATTATTTTGTTGGGTCTATCAGACACTGTAAGAATTGTTCTTATACTATAACTTACGTCAAAAAATAACGGACCCGTATAACCATATTTTTTTCGAAAAAGTTCCCTCAACACACGCTTGAAATGTGAAAACGGAGGATATATTACTTTGTTCGAATCGCCAGTATATTCCCTTAAAAGATGCAGGTAAACTGCATAAGTTGAAATAATTTTATCAATCTCAAGGGGGATAGAATCGTCTCTTTCATCCAAATGGTTTTCTATCAATTTTGATACGTCAGAGAAACGCATAATGATGCAAATTTATTTTATTTTTTTATTGAGAATTTTTTTTTAAATATTGTTACTTAAAACCAAAATTTCAAGTTGATTTATTGAACTTTGAAGTAAAACTA
This sequence comes from Thereva unica, assembly GCA_949987705.1. Taxonomy (NCBI): domain Eukaryota; kingdom Metazoa; phylum Arthropoda; class Insecta; order Diptera; family Therevidae; genus Thereva; species Thereva unica. Next base: position 125,518,081 of record OX465282.1, read on the forward strand.
AAAGGTCACGTTATTAAAAAAAAATTAATTGATTGTTGAACAGTATTTTAGTTTATTCTATGTATAGTGTATATGTATTGTCAAAGTTGCTGCAAGCTGTACTCTTCTATATAAATATAATTCTAGTGCCGGTCTGCGTTACCAAAATATGTAATTGAAAAAACTTAGAAAAGTTTATATGGTTATTTCCATGATATAAAAACAAAATTTGTCTGTCTCTATGTCTTTCTGTTTGTCCCGGCTAATATCGGAAATGGCTAATCCGATTGGGATGGTACTTTCACTGGAAGATTCGGTATTTCATTTACACAAATTTTGAAGCATGATTTTTACCCACTTTTATGTTACCGATCAACTTCAAATTTTGCACATTATGTATAATTCGCGTGACAATGCAATGTGACCACTTTGTAAATAAATCAAGATAGCGGTTCCAAGATGGCGGTCAATTTTCACAATTTTGCTCGCCGACCCCTGATATGGGTGGGTATATCAAAATAAAAGGGAATGATAAGCAGAATACAATTAGCTATTTGGTTTCATTCCAAATTCAAAATGGCGGCCGACTCAAAATGGCGGATTCCCTTTTTCTTTATGGCCCACTCGTTATGGGTATCAAACGAATGGATATATTACAACTACAATACTATTACTTGAGCGTCATCTTTCCAGATTTATTTTTTAGTTTTTTTTTTAAACATTTTTACTTGAATCCGACTATCAGAACCGATTATCGGCTCCGGCTATCGTATCCGACTATCGGGCACCCTATTTCCATAGTCACGTCAACCATTGCAAAATGTGACAAACCAATTTTCGTATTCTCGTAGTCACCTGTTGTATAAAAAGTGACGGCATTTGTTATACCTTTTATCACTCAGCGGGCATCATGGTTAGTGGACTTAACTGTTCATCATTAATGAACATTTCTTCTATTTATTTTTATATTACGTCTTGCTTTGGTTCACTTTTACTCCCTGCCATAATTCCTTGTTATTTGCGATAAAGCCAACAAGGCAATAAAATTGCCTCCTGTTCATTTTTTTAATTCTAGGATATAAGAATAATGTTAAATCATCAGAAATATTAAAAAAAACATATATCTTACTTTTTGTCACTATCTATTTTAAAAAAAATCGTAGCGTAACCTACAATTTTCAAGTGATAAAAAGTGACAATTTTCAATGGAATTTTGCTACAAAAAATGACTTCCATAATACCACATCTAATTTTGTGGCATTTTACATCACAAATTTTTTCCTTGTCACTCGACTATGAGAATAAATACCACTTTATAAGTGACGTGGCAAAAAATGATAGGTGAGAAAAAAAGTGAGGTGACAATGGGAATAGGGGCCCGAATTAGACCGAAACCTTGCAAAGAAAGAAAGCAAGTGAACATTTTTTTATCATTCCAATTCTGTCCATCCATTTTATTTATTTATTTATTTATTAATTCGCCAAACAAGGCACACTTAAACTAGGTATACATACACTTAGATTAAAAAACATAGTGTACAGTCTTTTTTATATAACTACTGATAGCTACTAAAAACCTACTATTGTCAGAGAGGGGTTATGTTAGTAGGGATTTGAGTATTTTTTTATAGGATGCCTTGTTGAGGGAAGGGGAGAAAGAGGAGCTATGGCTATTAAAAACCATACAGCATCTGTTGACGGGCTCGTTCCTTGCGTAATCGGTGCGGTGTGGATATTCCCTAAGTAGTTTAGTGTGTCGTGTGGGTCGGACTACATCATTCAATTTGATTCTGTCCGACAGAAACTGCACTTTAAGCTTTCCACTTAGGACGTCAAAGGCAACGCAAGATATGAGCAGTTTCCTCCTGCTAGACAGCGACATAAGTTCAAGCACTTTGAGCCTGTCCAAGTAGTGCAGCAGGGTTTGGTAGTCATGGGGGTTGTGTAGATGTCTCAGGGCAAAAAGAAGAAATCTCTTTTGAATGGATTCGATCCTCCTGCTGCTCACTTGGAATATAGGATCCCAGATAGGACACGCATATTCCAGGATAGGGCGGACTAAAGAACAGAAGAGTGTTTTTGTGACCCATACATTACCAAATTCTTTGGCTCTCCTCTTGATGAAACCAAGAAGTTTGTTGGCTCTGGCAATTATATTATCGCAATGCAGGTTGAAATTGAATTTTTTGTTTAGGACGACGCGTAGATCTACGATATGGTCAACCTGATTCAACATTATGCCATTGAGATAATAGTTATGGCTCTGTGTGTTTTTTAAGCGGGAGAAGGTAATTGCACGACATTTGCTGGTGTTAAGTTGCAGTTTGCTCATGGTGCACCAGTTGTGTAGGTCATTGGGTTTTGTCTGCAAGAAGGCAGCATCAGTTTGGGTGTCAATGACACTATAAATTTTGAGATCATCCGCGTAAAAGAGATGTGGAATATTTGCTAATTTATCGGAAAGATCGGGGATGAAAATATTGAAGAGAAGGGGACCGAGATGACTACCCTGAGGAACGCTAGAGGTTACTTCGATCTCATTAGATAGAAATCCTTGGAATCTGATAACCTGTGTTCTTCCGTTCATATATGATTTTAACCATTCCAGGGCAGAACTTGATATATTCCAAACTTTAATAATTTTGCGATTAGGATGGCGTGGTCCACCCGAGCGAAGGCCTTGCTGAAATCAGTGTACACTGCATCCAATTGATGGCCGCTCTCCTTACCGCATAACGATTCGGAGATAAGGACCATAAGGTTAGAAGTTGTTGAACATCCTTTCCGAAAACCATGTTGTTGTTCGTTTAGGTATGGATCGATAAGAGGAGCAATCTTGTCATGAACAAGTTTTTCAAAAAGCTTAGGAATTGATGATAAAATGGCAATGCCCCTATAATAGTTGTCTACCGAGTGCTTGTCACCGGATTTATAGATTGGCGTTAGGTAGGATTTCTTCCACAGCTTGGGAAACTTTCCTAACGATAAAGATTTATTGAAGATGAGATAAAGAGGAAACGCGATATATTGCGAGCAGCGCTGCAGGAAAATAGGAGGGAGATTGTCGGGACCATTACCTTTTTTGATATCAAGATTGTTCAGACCCGCCATGATCTAATCAACAGAAAGGGATATACCGGTTATAAGGTAAGTGTCAGTGTGCGAGTCAGTTACATCGTATATTGCGCTGGACAAGGGGCTATAAATTTCAGCAAACCTATCAGCAAACATGCTACAAATTACTTGGGGCCATGAGGTGTGGGCTCTACCATTCGTCATTGTTGATGGGTAGCCAGAAGTGTTCCGTTTAATGTTAACGTAATCAAAGAATTTTTTGGGATCACTTATGATACTATCACCAACTGAATTAATATATGCAGAGTAGGCCTCGCGGGACCTGAATGAATTCTGAGGCTAGTCTAATGTATTCGGAGTTCAATCGCTCGTTTACATATGTGTTATTTTTGATCATGTTATATAATTTATTTCTTTGATTACGTAGGGATCTAGTATCTCTATCCAGCCATGGTTCCGACACTCTATCCCGTTTTATAATTTTGGGTACATATTTGTCGATGGTGTTGAAAATGATAGAATAAAAGCATGAAACTATCTCGTCAAGATCATTGCTAGTTAGCCTATGTTCCCAGTCGACTAGGGATAATTCGAAACCAATACAGTCCAGGTCCGCGTTTTTAAAATCTTAAATAAGTGCATTGTTATATGTTGCACGATGCTTGGGGATTGATGAATTAAATTCGAGGATCCACGCGGAGTGGTGGATGGAGTTCGAAAATAGGTTTTCCTCATCAGAAACGAGTAGAGTATTCACCTCCTCGTGTGAATTGGTGAAGATCAGGTCTAGCCATTTACCACAAGAATTTGGTTGCCCGAAAATTTGATGAAGGTCATTGCCGTAAAGAGTGTCGATAAATTTTATATCGACGGCATTAGTTGCATTAATAGCAAGTAATTTATTATCTTCCTCGTCGGGGATGAAAGAGATATTCGGTCGATTGAAATCACCGAGGATAAATATGATATCTTTACCGCAGAGTGTATCGTTAACTTCCTCCACAATATGCAATAGGTCGTCATAGTCTGATTCGTCGGAATTGAGGGGGATATAGAAAAAGACATTTACAATTCAAGAACGATTTCTGACTTTCGTCGATTGTAACCGAAAAACTAGCCAGATTGGCTGGTTTAATTGTCGATACTCTAGAAGAAGAATATAACATGCCCTTGGAAGGCTTTCGGATACGACAATGGTGCAAATATGAAAGGTTCATATAATGGTGCAAATCCAAATGTTGTTTATTCAACATGTTGAATATTTGTGCATCCAATAGTCTCAATTTATGTGGTTTTTACTCTGCAGAATGCTGCTACAACAATTTCAACAGTAGTCCACAACGTTTCCTTCACAGACTTTCAGATACAAGATGGTCTGCTAGAGTTCAGGCACTAAACCTTTTACCAAACATATTTTAGGGTTACATAAAGCACTAGAAGGCGTAATACCCCAGCTTCACCGGTCGAACTGCGTTAGTTCAAGCCAAATGGTGTACTGAACTTCAATTTTTGCCTGAGTTCCCATATATTATGAAATATTAAACTCAATAAAAATAAAAAGCCTGAGTTCGCCCAACAGAACATAAAATATAGCTTGAAAGTTAAAGAAAAAGACAGTAAAAATTTGAATATTGGAATGTCATTCCAGTTAGCTTTTGCACTTCTAACTTCTGGCGAAAAACCAAGAACGATTTTTAGCACGAACTGAACTTGCTAGCCGGTGAAGCCACTTATGCAGAATCAGGCCCGTGAAGCCGGGGCATAACTGAACTAAATCTGACTGCAGAGACTCGAGGTGATGTCAATGGCAAAAATTCGAGTGCATCCTGATGTTATTAATATGGCCGAAGATATTTACAAATATCAATGAAAGGATCATCATTCTTCAAGCCAAAGACGCTACTATTAACTTCGAACTTCAAAATCTCGCTGTCTGACTTGAATTTAATTCGAAATAAATCGGATCGCATTTAACGCAAAACGGTTGTCATTCAATTGGCGATATCGATATTCGAAAAAGAAAACGAAAATTGTGTTTCGATGAAAATGAGTGAGAGTGGCTTGACAAGGAGCAAAACCGAGCCCTCCAATTCATTGGCGATGGTGTTATTTGCTCCGCAATTGATTAATTGAGCCACCGCAGGAATGCAGTGGCTCTGGTGTAATTCTACTGCATTTACCATAACGACTGCTGCACCGAAGTATATAACCTCCTTCCTCCATGGTAATGTTTCTCCCGCAACACAAGACTAACTCTTTCGGTTCATCCCCACTATCTAAAGCCGTTATTTTCACGCACACATTAGTTTAGAAATTCGTTCTTCTCGAGAAAAACTTGACTGTGGAGCAACCTCCCACAGTCAGTATTCCCGAACTTATACATTTTTCAAGAATTCAAATGCATGGTTCATCTTCGTCTTCTCATGCATCCCCCAGACTCCCTTTAATCTGTCTTATCCTTTCTCTATCCTTCGAGCTAAGATTGCTACCAAACATCTGACGTTGACGTGTACGGCATGACGGACTGGTAGTACAAAGAGTGACACCTCAGCTTAGACATATAAAAAAAATTATTTACGTTCCCTGGAAATAAAATGAAAGACGTTGTGCAAGAATCTATCTCCACCTATAATAGCAAGTTGAACAGAGTAGATATCTTGTTTTTATAAATTTAATTATATTTACCTGTTTAAATATACTTGAGTACGTTTTACATAATATACATAAATGGTAGTGATTCTCTTATTGTGGGTTCTGCTGTGAATTGGTAATGTCTATGTAGTCTCGTGATGTCATACTAAAATTTTAATAATTATCAATTTACTATTTTCATTCAAGACATATTAAACAAACAATACTAAAAACGATTTCAAATACAATAGAAGATGTATCCTATAATTACCTTAAAATATGAGAAATCTCCGCCAAGTGACGTGAAAGCTCTTCATGCTTTGCTTTGGCGATGCCAGTTAGTTCTAGTAAATAATTTAATATATCTAGAGAACCATCAATATCTTCTATTATTTTAGCCTTAAAAATTTGTTATGCTATTTACCATTAATATTAAGAAATTTGCAAATACTTTATCTGTTGGTGTTGCAGGTTGACCACCATTATGTTGCTGACCACCAGATAATCTTTCAGGTTGATCATAGAAATTTGGTTGCTGACCACCACATAGTCTTTCAGGTTGGACATAATAATTTGGTTGCCGATATTGTGGACTTGTGCCGATTCTTGGGGAACTCTGTATGTGGAAAAGAAGTTTAAAGTTTCAGAATAAATTTTATGTCAGAAATTAGGACTGTTGGTTTTGTCTTTTAAATTACTATATTTGTTCGATTGTTATTTTATTAGTAAATCGCATATTAAAACAAATGTTATTGTAGGTACGGTAGGGTCTTATCAGTCACTGCAAACATTTTGCTATACTGTCGTTTCCAGTATATTCCCCCCAAGGATCATTCGATTACATTTGAAACGAACGAAGAACTATTATGGCTCGGGCATGTTGTACGATATTCGGCAGAAAGAATGCTAGGAGATTCAATGGTAGATCAATACGAAAGATAAATGTAGAACGTTCTATAGTATGTATACGGATGACATGCTAGAAGATAAAGAAAACTGGCTAGAGTTAGAGACCACTAGCTAATAGGCCAATAACTAACAAGACGTAGAGGTCACTGGAAGAAGAGAACTTCGATAGGTTACAGATCTGCAAGAGCTGTAGTTCCATTTAAAAATAAGAAGCTTTTAGACGACCCACTTTTAGATATACATATGTATATGCGATGACGGATAGAGCTAAACGATCAGGTTCAACACCTTCAGCTCCAGGAGTATTTCCTTCAGATGGAGGAGTCCGTCCGTCCGATGTAGTCCGTGTCTTTCCTCAAAAACATGTCAAATAACTTCGAGCTCCTTGGTGTAATAAAAAAACCTAGCACCTTGTAAAATCTTATACAAAGGAGGTGAGTCACAGCTCATACTAAATTACCTTACATAAATTATTTCAAGCTTTTTTGTACGTAAATTATGCGGTCTCGACACTAACGAATTAAGGGAACAAAAATTTCTTAACTAAAGGTTAATATTATAACAACAATTAACACTATTCAAACCAAAATTCTTTGTCTTTAAGACATCAACAAAAAAAATCAAAAACTTCCAAAAATCACCTTCCAATCACGTTTAGACTCATTCAATAGCCTTTCCGTTTGATCCAAATAGGAGTCTAATAATACTCCTAGAGCGGTCAGAGCCATAATGGTACAAATTTATTTTATTTTTATCGAAAATTTTGTTAAATTGTGTTTAAGCCAAAATTTCAAATTTGTTTACCGAATTTTGAAGTAACATTTAACACAGGTTACTTTTTATTAAAAATTATTTATGTAATTCTATTGGTTCTACGCCGCCTATTTCAGTAAAACCTATCAACTTTCACGGATTTTTAATGTTAAGAATATTTTTACCATTAATTTCTAACAGACGAACTTCACCTAAGGATTTAAAAAAGAGTGCTGGAAATGCTCCAAAACAAAAGTCGCGTCCTGGATTAAAAGAAAGTCCCTTAAAAAGAATGAGTCAGGTCGAGTCTGGGCTGGGCCAACGTAATTTGGAAATACAAAAATCAAGTGAGTGGCTTGTATGCCTCTCAAAGTAAAACAGACAGAAAAGTTGGTCTTCTTTACCCACCCCTTTGCCGCTCTTCCTGTTTATATGAGCCAGGGCCACAACCTATATTGGATGTCTTGTTTGTCCTTGGATAACCCTGCAACCGGCGCAGCTGGCTGTATCTGAAATAATGATCCAAAAATTCTTATTTTGATTTTTGTAATATTCGGTTCTTTATGCGAGTTCTTCGCCAGTAATGTGCCATCTGTTCAAACATAGGGGACATAGGACGGAAACAGTTGCCCTCCAGCGGACACTGTTTTGCGCGACAGCTCTCAGCTCTGACCAGGATCTCCCAGTTTTTGCGGCCTCTACTAGTAGGGTTTCCTACACATTGTTCTAGGTCTTCCGGCTCCGACGGGTTCTTTGGGGGGTCCAGTTAAGAGCCTGTTAGGTTAAATTTTCGCTGTCGTTTTGTAAAAATCCAATCCACTAGCCAATTCAATTCCATTTCCTTCGCCTGATTTGGTCGTCGATCCTTTCTTGGCCAGCACGGCGCCTTAGTTTTATCTTGCCAGCGGATTTTTAGGATACGACACAGTCATCTGTTGATGAAGACTTGTAGGCGCCTTGTGATGAATTGGGCGACTTTCCATGTTTCGCAACCTCCGGATGAGATCTCCGATGCGGAACAGGCATGCATATGCGCCTCGTGCCTTATTCATTCTGGAACTGACGTCTTTTTCTGCCCGCCAATTTCGAAAATAATGCTACCGAGGTAGCAGAATTTATCTAAAAGTTCCACGTCACGGTTATTCAGCGCTGTCCGTTCAATGGAGTTTGCATTTATCCGCATTTCTTTAGTTTTAATCGGACTACTTTATGTTGGGAAATTGTTTAACATGTTTTCTTTTTGAGGTCCTGGTGTCTGTGGGCCAGCAAACAGATATCATCGGCGTAGTCGAGATCCTTAAGGCGGTCTAACAAACCCCATTGTATGCCGCCTGTTCTACTATCTAGAGCGCCGACAAGGATGTCATTTATTACTATAAGAAATATTAAAGGCGAGAGTAGGCATCCTTGTCGTACTCCTGAGCTCACCTCGAAGCTGTCGGATAATTTTCCATTATGGAGAACTCTGCATTTGGAATTGTTATATAGGGCTTTTATCAATTCTATTATTTTATCAGGCATTAACCGAGTCAAACGCTTTCTCATAGTCTACGAAAGCAAGGTGAAGGGATGATCAGAATTCAGCAGACTGCTCCTCTATTATTCTCACTCAAGTTCCTGTTCTTAATATCACGTCACTTCATTTCATATCACTTTTTAGAGTCAACAAAAATATTCGATGTATCACCCTCGGGATCGGTTTTCGTTCCCGATTGGGTGGGACGTATCCTCCTGCGACTGGCCCGTCAGCTTAAATTTTTGTTTACTGAAATGTTAACTGTTTCATCAATGTGGCACTTTTCGAAAATGTCAATGACTGGCTTTTGATTTGAATCAAGTGTTCTAGCAAAATTTTGACGATTGCGTCGTGTTCGGAAGCACTTTGTAAGTCAACAATTTGATTATAATCTGTGCAACAAAACAGTCTCTTCAAAGCAACTGCAAATGAATTCGGCAAATAAATTGCCATGGCAACATTTTGATCGTCGCAGGACTTTTAAATTTTTGAAGTGATTGCAAATCGTTGACATTTTCGAAAAGTGCCTGTATTTTAAATGAAGCTATCGTGGTTTCAATCTAATTCATTAGTTTCTTTTAACATATAATTAAATATCTTAGTTCTGTTTTCAAACAGTGACTTGCGTGACTTTTAAAAAATAGTCCTAGTTTTCGCTCAAAATACAAAAACAGAAAGCAGCAACTGCCCCTTTCAGGATCACATCAGTAGTTTTGTCTTATGATGTTGCCAATGTTCGTCTTAAGCCGGGGTGGCCTCGGTAGTCTAAGGAGTAAAGCCATACAAACTAAAACTGGCAAAATTTTCCCACAAAATTGCGCATAAGAAAGTGCATAACATTATCAAAGCTAGGTAAAATACAGATGCCCAGTCAAATAGGCGAAACGTGCTCCATGTTGTCGAAAGTGATTAATCCAAGTAAAATATTTAAATGTTGCAACCATGTTGCTGGTTGGAGCATGGCAACTTTTGGTCGGCCTCCAGCAACAGACAACAGCGTCAACGTAGCGGCAGCGGGCGTTTGCATTGCAACATTGAAACGCTCACACCCTAGCTATTTTGCTTCCCACACAGAATGATACACGCTGCTGCTCTAGGCAGCTACAAAGGTGCCAAACAAAAGTGCGCGTGACGCGAGTTCTTACTTTTTACCGCAGGCCAAAAAGTGCCAGTCGTGGCTACAGAAGTATTAACTTCAAAAAGTTTCGAGCTTTCGACGAAATTTTGCGCTTGTATTTTGTACAGGGCGGCCAAAAGTGTTTATCCACTTTGCGTTCGGGATGTAAAGTCCCCTTATCGTACTATTAATTTCTAAACATTACTTCGCCACACATCTATAAATTCATAGATTTCATTTCTCTTTTCCATGTTTTGTGTCTTCTGCACGTGCTGCTGAGTCTTTTTCTTCACAACTATATAATTTTCCTTTAATTTCCGCAGCTGGAAATTGGCGCTGAAACTACTTCCAAACGTAGTATAGTATGCAGCATATATAGATTTCGTAACCATGTCACGGGTATTAGGCTAGACGTAAAAAATTATAATACTACGAAATAGTTTTTTTTGGTTAGATATATTATACATTATTTGAATTTTCAATACAAGTAATAGACTTCATTTGTATTTCTACCTCCGTCCTATACTCGTTGTAGAGAAGTCTTCTGTACCTAACATAAAAATAGAAGAATTTTATAAATAAAAAAGAAATAAAATGACATGAAGAATTACTTGTACTTGACTTGAAATTTATTTTTATAGATCCGACAGACCATCACAGATATTAAATCCAATAATACTCTGGGCTCATGGCTACTCATCGAAGCTTGTAGTCTTTGGACCTCAAGGGTTGATTCTTTATTGGAACACTTTAATAAACGCCTATGGTCATTTGGTTCTTACTGAAACATTCAAGGAGAATATCGGCGAATTTCAAAATGAATCTCCTGTTGAAGGTTCTTCTGTCCCGCAATTTTAAATAAACATTAACGATTCTCAAAAAAACCATCAAATCAAGTATACTGTAACATACTCAACAGCAACTGCTGTTCATCAAAATAAAACCTTCCTGGCTTGTTGGGTGTCGACATCCTAGAGATTGAATGAAAACTGTTAGTGTTCTTTGCGGCTATTTTGTGTCAAAACATATTTTTATTTCGAAATTGTCTCAAGATTAAATAAGCAACCCAAAGCTGCATTTATTTTACTGATTCTATTCTTGACTGGAAGGTTTTATCTGAAAAGAAAAATATGTTTTATTGATTTGAATTTTGTATTTCATTACATTTTATAATATCGACCAATTAGTACTATTGGCCAAAATGTAGACTAGGAAATAGGGTCTTCCTATAAATAAAACAATTTTGGGTGACTTCGTAAATGCCAACAAACTGTGTCAAAATACAGTATTAATGCGGTCAAGTCAAAGTTCAGTAAAAGCTTAGACAAAGTTGTGCAGTTTTAAATTTGACATTTATGAAGTGTCCTTTTTTTTACATTTTTACAAAATGGATAAAAAAGTTATTCTAATCAGCTCTACAGCTGCAGAAAACATTAAGTGGCCTACAAATACAAGACAGGTCATGGATGAATTTTTAAATTTACGTTAAACGCCTTTTCCTTTTGTCATTTTGCGTTTATTCCGCGCACTTTGCCGATTTTTTACACTTTGCATCATAGCTATACATGATGCCGAAATTCCCATTTCAATGCAAAGATTTGACGTTTACGATGCAATTATGAATACACTGCTTTAAAACTGTGACATTTATGAAGTCTTGACTTAAACCGACTGCTTAAATTTTGCATTTACGAAGTCACCCTTTATATACTTGCAATGCAAATGCATTCTTTTGTATCTTTTTTTTATGTGAAAGGTTAGAGAGAGAAGTCCTTTGTACCCAATGTCGAACAGGAAGCTCTAGTCGGAAGATAGTGAAGGGAGAAAAGGAAAAGGGAAGGAAAGAACTGCCACCGTTTTTCTTTTTCACCTACTCCCAACCATAACTATTGCAACCTAAATGCTGTCATAACTACTGCTGCTGTCAGAGGAATCAGGAATGTAAAGAGGGAAGAAGAAAGAAGGAAAGTTATGTAAGTGCGGAAATTAGGAAACTCCCTAGACTACCGAGGTCCCAATCTGGTATAGTTTGAACGACTCTCTCCGAAAATTTACTTGGCGGTGGTGACGAAAAATACTCCCTTCAGTACCATTCAGAGTTCAGAATATGCGCTCAAAGAGAAAAAGTCGTAAAGATGAGCACAATATTAAATAATATAATATGTCAGCGAAGAAATGAAAGAAATAGTCAAAAGTCACTTAAACGCTGCTGTCATTGATGAACCCGAGAGAAGCCCAAACTATGGGTGCTACTAGAAGGCAAGCTGATGAGCAATACCTGGGAAGAAGCCAAGATCGGACTAATCTTTAGGACACCTAGAACCAGCATCTGCTTACCCAAGATGGAAGTCGAGGAGGAAAAGCAAGAAAGTGTGATGAGCAAGCGTAGTCACTAAGTGCCAAAAGTCTTGCACTGATGAGCAAAAGTCGTGCAAAAAGTCTCATAATCATCATCAAATGAGTCTTGCAAAGTCTTGCAAAATCTTGCAAAGTCTTGCAAAGTCTTGAAAAGTCTTGCAAAGTCTTGAAAAGTCTTGCAAAGTCTTGCAAAGTCTTGCAAAGTCTTCAAATAAAACGTCTTAAAAAAAAACGTCTTGGAAAAAAACGTCTTGCAAAAGTGTTGCAAAAAAAAGTGTTGCAAAAAAGTGTTGCAAAAAAAAGTGTTGCAAAAAAAAGTGTTGCAAAAAAAAGTGTTGCAAAAAAAAGTGTTGCAAAAAAAAGTGTTGCAAAAAAAAGTGTTGCAAAAAAAAGTTGCAAAAAAAGTGTTGCAAAAAAAGTGTTGCAAAAAAAGTGTTGCAAAAGTGTTGCAAAAAAAGTGTTGCAAAAAAAGTGTTGCAAAAAAAGTGTTGCAAAAATATGTGTTGCAAAAAAAAAGTGTTGCAAAAAAAAAGTGTTGCAAAAAAAAGTGTTGCAAAAAAAAGTGTTGCAAAAAAAAGTGTTGCAAAAAAAGTGTTGCAAAAAAAGTGTTGCAAAAAAAAGTGTTGCAAAAAAAAGTGTTGCAAAAAAAGTGTTGCAAATAAAAAGTTTTGCAAATAAAAAGTGTTGCAAATAAAAAGTGTTGCAAATAAAAAGTGTTGCGGTAATTTTGGCCACTTGACTGAGGCGCAGTATTTGCACAGTTTGTTACGGAAAGACTAACGACAGGAATGCTGCCTCCACCATGAAGGCAGCCAAAACATGTTTACTGAGAACGGTTCTGATGGCGCGATTTTCATCTTCTCCAGCCAAGCTAAGGTGGTTTTTGGGACGCTCGCCCAGATATACGAGTTGTATTCAAGGCTGGACTGAATGTAGGAATTGTAGATTGGTTTGGCCGTTCGTAACGGCCAGGAAGTTTACATTCAGAACAAAAATGTATCATAAAATTACTGTAACGCTGGCGACATCGAGCGGCAGACACGCACCGCGCCAGACAAAATAATATTCTTCTGTGCAGTGCGCGTATTTACAACTACCGTGATACCACAGCGCAGTGGTGAACAGACACGGGCCGTACCAGACCAGTATTCACGAAAAGAATATTTTGTCTGCGCGGTTCATATCTGCAGGTGTCTGTGGGTGTCTGCTGGGAAGTATGAATAGAACATCGTAGCCGTGCAGACATTTTTTGTTAGAAAACTTCTTCTAAAGCTCGGTACCCACTTGTTGCAAACCGGCGTTTCGTATCCCTGTATCGTTTCAATTGTTGATTGATACGAACAAAACAGAAACCCAAATTTTTCGTGTATCATCACTGCGTTTCGAATCATCCAGCCTGTATCATGTTTGATGCGGGAGCGCGATACGGTTATCTGGTCAGTGTGTGATTTGAAGTGACGATACGCGCATGCCCGTCCACACTTCCTCCTAAAGCGTATCGTATCATTCCTTTGATGTGACGGAGAAAAACCGCTAAATGAGAGATCGGGTTTGGATTGTATCATTTCGCACATTTTGAAACGAAGCGTTGCAATTTTTTTAGAAAAAAATTTAAAGAACGGTGATACGAAACGCCGATTTGCAACAAGTGGGTACCGGGCTTAAGACGTGTTTGAACATTTTCAACAAAAACATAGCTTGTGTCCTTCGTCTGACACTGCACGCTAGATGTAAATAAACGGTGTCTGAAACGGCGCGTGCCTGGCACGCTCAATGTCTGTAGATATAAACGGACCTTAAGGGGGCAGCGACAGAGCGGCCGGCAGGAAGCACGGGAAAAAGGTGGTGATGACTAATTTGTTGTCCATCCCTCGGTTGTTATTCTGTTGGTACCTTCACTTGGGTTTTTATTTTGTGTTTATTATTGTTTGTTATGTTATCGTTTTGTGGTTGGTAATTTTAGTTTGTTATATCGTGTGTCGCTTATTTTGATATTATGTAATTTATAAATAAAATTTACCTGATCTTTTAAAATTGTTCATATCTGCCTTTTTATTATCTTTCAGTTTGTCCAGGAATTTCATTCTTCAAGCAATTGATTAGTAAACCTCGCACTGAAATTTGAAATGAAATTGTTAACCAAAATAGACTATTTAATTTTCATTGAAAAAAAAATAAAGATAAAGCAGAAAAGAAATTAATTATTTTTAGGTTTAGATTTTGGTATTGTAAGAGATGGCGCGCTTGGAATTAAAGTAGGACAGGTTAGCCCAGCACCGGCGAATATCGTGTGTGGGATTTAGATTTGGTACTGTTCTATAGTATCTTGATTGAAGGGCCAGAAAGATAATTTCTGGTCGAGAGTTTCCGCCGCATATCAATTTTAGGCAAAGATGAATTCACGGGAAACAGAGATGCAAATTAATCGGGGTTGTATTTGCTTTCTGGCACAATCCACCTCTTTAAAAAATTAAAATTTTAGGTGATGAGGCAGTATAAATTAATAAAATTCTACAGTTATGATTCAATGGTATCACGCAGGACGCAGCAGATTGAATACTTCCAAGTAAACTTATAAAAAAAAATGAATTAAATATAACTAAATTCTAAGTAATAATTTACTTAAGCTCCGGTAAGTGTTCCGAGTCCTCCATTTCGTTGTACATATCCGCAGTATCAGAACATAAAACTCTCATAATCATCATCAAATGAACTGCGTATGAAATATCCAAAATGATCTTCATAGCTTTTCGAGAACCCTGCAATTTATTTATTGAATTTCTATTTAATCAAAAATTTACTGAATTTGTATTCACCGTAAATTTTTTGTGATCTCGAGAAAAAAATCGACGTGATGGAGGTCGACCTTGACATGTTCCTTGTGATGGTCCAGGTGGCTGAAAAAAAGTTATAGCCTTTAAAAGAAAATATTGTGACTAATTTTTGTGTTCTAAGAGTTATAACTTCTTAATTATTCAATTTACGACAATATAGCTAATAAAATAAATTGTAGATAATTTAATTTTAAACAAAAAATCTTTTTACAAATTTTCTGTAAGTTGTACTGTTACGGAGATATAGTGGAAACTCCATTTGCACACCTTTTCCAAGATGGCGGCCAAATGGGGCCAGCTCCTAGTTTCGCATGGTCTACTGCTGAGATAATGAAGATATGACCAGTACGACTGAGGTTTAAATTTTTGATAATGTGTTCAGTACTATCGCTTTTGATGAGGATGATAGTCACATATGGTCAC
Organism: Thereva unica; assembly: GCA_949987705.1. Classification (NCBI taxonomy): domain Eukaryota; kingdom Metazoa; phylum Arthropoda; class Insecta; order Diptera; family Therevidae; genus Thereva; species Thereva unica. The sequence continues at coordinate 125,533,676 of OX465282.1, forward strand.
ATACAGTCAGCGAAATTCGTTTGTGCGCACCCATATTTTTCATGTTTTCGACGTCCTGGAATTTTTATTGGACTTTTTAATGATGGGAAATATGTTTATTATAATAAACGAATATAATTATTTATTTATCTCAGTACAAAATTTATTTTACTTGTATTTAACCATAAAAAGTAGAAAAACTACAGCGAAATTCATTTGTACGCACTTTACAAAATGAAGGAAAAACAATGGTTTATAGGAAAAATTTTTTTTACAGCAACTCGAATATTTTGTAAATCGTCCGTGGCTTTAGATTTTTGCAAAAATTCGGTTGGGTATTGATCTTAACATGCTACCGATAAGATCCTGGCCAATGTTAGCCCACGTGTCCAAAATAACTCTTTTTTATGTGATGGCGTCATTGAACTGATGTCCGTTGACTTAAACACACCTCCCCATGATCCCCCGGAGGTTCTCCATAAGATTTGGACCGGGTCTTAATACTGGGCATCGCATCAAAGACCCTTCCCGATCACTAAACCACTGCCGCGAATGAAGAGAGACGTGGATTGGCGTATTATCTTGTTGAAAGACGACCGCCTGGTCACCAATTTCGGCTTCCAAATACGGTATAAGGGCGGATTCAAGCATATCCATTCATTTGAGAGTTTATCCTGGAAGGGATGATGCATAAACTTAGCTTCCCGTATGATGAGAAAGGCATCATTAAAGCCATCATTAAAGCAACATCATAAGGATGCACGGCTTTCTTTTGCGAGGGAGCACATGGACTGGACGCGGGAATGGGAGACCGTTATCTTTTCGGATGAAAAGAAATTTAATTTAGATGGGCCAGATGGTCTCACTCATTATTGGCACGATCTTAGAAAAGAGAACCCACCCAGAAGTAGTCGACATTCGGGAGGTGGAAATGTAATGATATGGGGAGCTTTCTCATCATATGGAAAGCTCCGCTTATGCATCATCCGTTCCAGGATAAACTCTGAAATGTACACGGATATGCTCGAATCTGCCCTTATACCCTATTTGGAAGATGAAATTGGTGACCAGGCAGTCGTCTTTCAACAAGATAATGCGCCAATCCACGTCTCCAGTCGCGGCAGTGGTTTAGTGATCGGGAAGGGTCTTTGATGCGATGCCCAGTATTAAGACCCGGTCCAAATCTTATGGAGAACCTCCGGGGGATCATGGGGAGGTGTGTTTAAGTCAACGGACATCAGTTCAATGACGCCATCACATAAAAAAGAGTTATTTTGGACACGTGGGCTAACATTGGCCAGGATCTTATCGGTAGCATGTTAAGATCAATACCCAACCGAATTTTTGCAAAAATCTAAAGCCACGGACGATTTACAAAATATTCGAGTTGCTGTAAAAAAAATTTTTCCTATAAACCATTGTTTTTCCTTCATTTTGTAAAGTGCGTACAAATGAATTTCGCTGTAGTTTTTCTACTTTTTATGGTTAAATACAAGTAAAATAAATTTTGTACTGAGATAAATAAATAATTATATTCGTTTATTATAATAAACATATTTCCCATCATTAAAAAGTCCAATAAAAATTCCAGGACGTCGAAAACATGAAAAATATGGGTGCGCACAAACGAATTTCGCTGACTGTATGTATCTATGGAAGCCCTATTTAACCGTCCTCCGCTCCACTAGGTTGTGATGGAAGTTTGGTGGGGAGCTGTGTCCATGGGGGCAGCTTTCTATAAAGCAAGGAGATCTTGTCCATCACACATCGATTCTCAAGGAACTCCAGTGCTGGCATTATCTGATACAATTCCTGCTGCATACGCAGTGACTGCAAAGACGTCTCCTTCGAAGAAAAAAGTAACGCCAACACACACCTTAAACATTGTGTGTGGTCTACTCTTCTAGGTGCCTATTCTAGAAACCGCAGATCGGATAAATGGTAAATAGCCAAAAATCTCTCTGCCTCTGAGACTACAACGAGGTGTCAATGCTCAAAGAACGTCTGCATTAAATAATTTTGGGATGTAAATCGTACTCCGAACAAATAAGATTCGGTCAATGATAAAAAACAATCATTTTTCTCCGACCCTAAAAATAAAATATAAAAAATATTAAAATATTATTGGACTCACAGCGTTCATCCATCCAAAACCAGGGTCAAGCAAACTATAACTCATGATTCAAAATTGAATTTTTTTTTATATAAAGACAAACCGAAACTATAATTTCGAGTTAAAGTATGTATGTTTTTTGATAAATAATCCAGGACTTACTGAACTATTCTCCAAAAAAACGCTTTTAATTAAAATAAATAGGAAAGTACGAATAGTAGGCTGTAGTAGAAGTCTATAGAACTTCAGGTAGGAATGCAACATAGTATTGCTGCCTCGCCAGGTCCATGCAGAATGCTTACCAACAAAGTTTTTTACATGTCATAAGAACTATGTGTAAGTAACACCACTTTATAGAGATTGCGGATGGCATACGAGTACTGCAAATGCAAGCGCTTACAAAGTAGAGTGGGGTCGTGATGTTACATTGCAGCCGGCTTCAATACAGGCAAGAAGACCGACCAAATTATAGTTATAAGCTGTCAATGATCAGGCGATTAGAAGATTAAAAATAGATAGATGGAAGCATTTTTGCAAGAGCATCAAAGACATTTGCTACATAGCAAAACGAGATAAAGCTCTAGTTAAAGGAGCTTCTGGAGATCTGGAGATGCATACAAGAAGCGATGACTTCTTCACCCAGACTAGGGAGAAACCTTGACAATATTCCTTCAAGCACCCTGTCGCACAACCTGTCGGAGATTAGGCTGATGGATAACTGAGGTGACTTCTATTAAATACACCGCTGCACACTCATTTCGTCTTTTACAGCATTAATAATTCTGTTTACTTACTTACGCTCCTTCAATCATAGGGCATAGGACATATGGCGGAAACAGTTGCCCTCCAGTCGGCCTCTGCTAATAGGGGTTTCCTCCATGTTGTTCTAGGTCTTCCGACTCTGCGGGATCCTTGAGGATTCCAGTCAAGCGCCTGTTTGGCTAGATTTTCGTTTTCGCGTCACAAGGAGTTGTCAACCCAATTCCATTTAATTCGCCTGATTTGGTCGTCTATTCTTTCTTGGCGGGCACGGCGCCATACCTCTTTATTTGAAGTTCTATATTACCGTAGGCGCCCTGTGATGAATTGGGTGACTTTCCATCAGTGGCGGCTCGTCCTTAGGGGCTAGCGGGGCTTAGCCCCACCAGAAATTATCGATCAAATCATAATCATACATTTTTAATTATGTTCATTTTTGCAAAGAAGCAACGCAATTTTTTTTTTGTAATTTATTACAATTTCTAAAAAAAATCTCAAAATAATACCCCACAAAAAAATTCGAAGTTGAACTTCATAAAAAAAGTATCAAAAACAAACCAAATAAAAAAACAAAAACAAAGAAAAACTCAAAGCTCTCTTCCCTCTATCAAAATAATCTGGCCGAATCATAATGCCATTCCTATAGGAAAAATATATTTACATGTAATTCTCTACCCTCAAGGGCTATCGTTGAGTCAGCCCCGAAAATGAACCATTTTGTATGCTAAATTTCTTGACTGCAGCGATTGATTCATGCACTTTTGTTCTACCAACCGGGGCTAAAATTTATTAGCCCCGAGCGATTCATTGGGATTCTCTCACTGGCATGTATGGATTCTCTCGCTCTGCTGGGTTTACTCACGCACATAGAGTGCCAGTGTTGTCGATTCGTTCTTTTAGTTCTCTTGATTATATTTCTAAAGGAATTTTGCCTGCATTTGATACTAATTGGCCGAACATTTAGAAACTTTTTTTAAACTTGTGGGTTTTATATACGGAAGGGCTGATTTTATTTAGCCCGTAGCAAATATTTGGATATAAATTTAGTAATAAGTAGTAAAAAGAGAAATTCTTATTGGAAAAATGGCTAATTGGAGATTGAATTTTAACTGAAAGTTCCAAGTTTATTTAAGTGAAAAATGTGTGATTGCAAAATTACGGTAGATATATATTGAATTATTCACCAATAATTAGTATGTATTAAATTATTAGTTATTTAACTATTTGTTAAATATTAATAAACCATTTTTTAATATATATACCTGTCTGTATATATATTTTTCTTAGATTAGATTTATATTGATTCAATATTTGTTTTTGCTTCAAATGAATCACGTAGATAATTTATTGAAGACAAAAATTTCTCTTTTGTTATTAGAAGAAAAATTAGAAATTTAACGTTTAGGGCCGCATCAATCATTTGATTTTAAATTAATTTGCACTGCAAAATACTAAAGTAGAAAATTGTGGTCGGATTGGTGTTCCAAAAAAGAAATGGTTTACGATTAGAATAAAAAAAATTAATTGTTTTGTTTTTTGCGGTTTGTTTAGAGGAGAATCGGCTTGAACAAAAGGCGGTATCCGGGATTTAAAACATGTATCGGAAAAAATTAAAATCCATGAAACAAACGCTACGGAATGATCATTTTTTAAAATGATTTAAATTACCAAACCTTCTGGTTGGTCAATATTATCGCACTGATCGATGCAGGATATGCGAGTTCTATCGCGAAATATAAATAATCGTCAAGTATTGAGTCAAATTTTAGATATCTTAAAGTTTTGCGGTGGTCACAATTTTACTCTTAGTGGCCACGATGAATGTGAATCAAGCAGTAATCGAGGAATATTTCCTGATATGGTTACATAAAACAGATCAATAGATATCACATTCGATGACTACTTGAAGAATAATCAAATCGTAAAAACTCTTAAAAAATTAGTTATACCCAGGACACACCAGCACTCTTAATCATGATTATGACGTCAGAATGACGTAGACTGCATTTTATTTCCATATCTTTTGTATGGGTCTACGTCATTTTGACGTCATAATCACGATTAAGAGTGCTTGTGTGTCCTGGGCATTACTTGAATGCTGTTTATAGATTTATCTAGATAAACTGAAATCTGAATTACAAGCAAAAGTTTGTGTATGTTCAATCTGATAAAACAGAATTAACAGGTTACATTTATCAATATGTGGTAAATATGTATATTCCCGAGATTCCAAATTGTAATGAAAAGCTATTGAATTGTTAGCGCAGCAAAAAGAACATCGGACAGATTATTTACATAAAACAGTTTAATTTCTCTTTTTTCTTTTACTGATTTGTTGAATTTTTGTTTTGTTTTGTTAAATATTTTATTCTTTTATTCTTTTATTTTATTCGTTTTCCAAAGTAGTTGAGCTCATATTCTTAAAATTAGTGGCATAGGCCTAAATTTGATAGCAACGAATATAGTTAAATTCCTTTTTATAAAATCATTTCTCAAGCCCCACCAAATTTTAGAGGCAGGAGCCGCCACTGCTTTCCATGTTTCTCAACCATACAAAAGAACTGCCTTAAGGTTGGAGCTGAACAGCCGCATTCCGGTGTTATTTGAGATCTGGGTTGATCTCCATATGCGAAACAGTCATGCATATGCGCTTCGTGTTTTATTTTTTCTGGAACTGACTGACGTCTTCTTCTGCACCGCCGTTTTCGGTTATAATACTACCGAGGTAGCAGAATCTATCTACCAGTTCCACGTCACGGTTATTCAGCGCTGTCCGTTCAAAGGTGTTTACATTAATCGGCATATCTTAGGTTTTATTCGGATTCAGGCTTAAGCCTACTGGACTACTTTTTGTTGCCAAATTGTTTAACATATTTTCTCTTTTAACAGAGATCATTCCCGCAATCCTTAACGTAGTCTAGCCCCATTGTATGACACGTGTCCTACTGTCGAGAGTCCTGACAAGCATGTCGTTTATTACTATAAGAAATAGTAAAGGCGAAAGCAGGCATCCTTGTTGTACGCCTGAACTACCTCAAAGCTGTCGGATAATTTTCCATCAAGGATAACTCTGCATTTGGAATTGTTGTATAGAGCTTCTATCAACCCTGAATATGTTAAATAGAAGTGGTCCTAGGTAGCTGCCATGAAGTACAACCGGTGGTTACATTGATTTCTTTTGAAAGGAAACCCTGAAATCTTACCACCTGAGTTCTCCCGTTAAGATAGGATATTATCCAATCCAGAGGGGGGCCGGATATCCCAAATCTTAATAATTTCATAAATAAAATGTGGTGGTCTACTCGATCGAATACCTTGCTGAAATCAGTGTAGATAGTGTCAAACTGGTGGCCCTGTCCCACACCTCCCAGCAGTTCGGGGATCAGTATCATAAGATTGGATGTGGTGGAACGACCTTTTCTGAAACCATGTAGCTGATCGTTTAGGTTCGGAACAGTTAGGCTGAAGCCACACCGAACCAGGCAAACAAAACAAAAGCAAATTTCCATACATTTTGGAAAACTGTTTTGCTTGTTTTGCTTTTAGTTGTATGAATTAGTATGGAAATTTGCTTTTGTTTTGTTCTGCCTGGTTCGGTGTGGCTTCAGCCTTAGATATCATAGATAGATTGTCATAGATAAGTTTTTTCAAATAGCTTAGGGATAACAGATAAGATAGCAATGCCCCTATAGTTGTCCACCGCATGTTTATCACCTGATTTAAAGATTGGCGTGGGGCAAGATTTCTTCCATATCGAAGGAAACTTACCGGCAGATAGGGACTTGTTACAAATTAGGTGAAGAGGGAGAAGAATGAGTTGAGCGTGTTTCTGCAAATAACTTGCAGCTAGACAGTCCGGACCGTGAGCTTTATTGACCTCCAGATGTATTAGACCTATCATTATATCTCTTGGAACAGTGTGTAGTCGAAGAAATGGGGCAGAAGATTTCACTGAATCTGTCTGCAAACATGTTTGAAATTTTTTGGGGAAGAGGAATGTGTGACACCGTTTGTTTTTCGCTTTAGATTAACGAAATCAAAGAATTTTTTAGGAGTACGTATGACATTTTCACCGACACCCGTGACCTATGATCAAATTCAGAGGCTAACCTGGCGTTCTGCTCAGCACTAACATAGTTGTTATTTTTCACTACGCGGTACAATTTATTTCTCCTATTACAAAGGGACCGAGTGTTTTTGTCAAGCCATGGCTCCGTCAATTTATCCCTTTTTTTGATTTTGGGTGTGAATTCGCCAATGGTGTTGAAGATAACATCGTAAAATCTAGTAACTAGCTCGTCAATATCATCACCATCAATTAGATCCTCACTTGCTAACAGAGCTGCTAGATGTTCGTCTGCAGTGACTTCTCTCGAGTTTTGGTAGAGCTCGTTCACTACTTCATATATGTTGCGAACGATTTTTCTTTCAGATCTTCCTCGATCAACCGCAACTCTTCATTTTGTATATAATTCTCAATGTTACACCCAACGCCCTATAAACAATTTTAAATTGAATAATAAACACAATATTGTCTTAACAAATTAAATTATTCAGTATATTGGACGCAATGACATTTTAGTAATACAAAAAAAAATTAATTTCTAATTTATCATAAGAATATTTTAAATATAAATAATATAAATATTGGAATTTTGGTTACATTATTGTACATAATGTTTGTAATATTTGCACCCGTTACTTTTCCTCTGTTTTTGCTTTCTTCATCTTTTTCCAATTGGGGAAGTGTTTGGGAACATTCAACATATATTCATTCTAAATAGAAATTTTAAAAATGGTTGATCTAACAATTGTTTAAAAAAAATTACATACATACATTATGACGTATTAAGTTTAAAAAAAAAATAGCCTTCCTTTCCGATGATCATCAGTCAAAATTTTGTTCGAAATTAGCCACTTTTTCATATGAGATTGGAGAATTAATTCTCTGGAAATTCGGGGACAAATTCCAGGTTCGTTCTCTCTCTCTGTAGGTGGGGGAAGATAATAAGTGTTTCCTTTCTATAGAATCTGCTTCTTTGCAAATCTGTTCTTAAGCTGTATGTCAAAACGAAAAATAAAAATAAAAGTTTGAATAAGTATTTCATATATTAATAATGCCTATCATTTTTACAATTCAAAAGCTATACTGAAAATCAAATTATGTAAAATAACTAAAATCTAAAAATTTGAAATTTTCAAATAAACGTAGAAAATTTATAAAAGATACATTTCGTAAACTAGAACTGCGTACAAAAATTGAATTCAATGAACTGAAATGTCTATATCAGTAGGTATTGGGACGGTTTGGCCTGGGAAAAACCAGTTAATGACTTGTTGGGTGTTTTATGATTCCATATAAAAAGGAAGTTATATAGTAATTTCTTTGTCTAATCTGATTTACCCTACAGTGAAATTGGGTCTAAAAGTTGTGGCAGATTGTTAATCATTCGATCACTTTTCACCAATCAATAATAGATCATACTATGCTGAAAATGCTTCTTACAATATATATGACAAGTAGATAGTAGAGAAGTTAAAAAAATATGTTACATAATATTTTCGGTAAATTTTGTTTCAATAATTATCAAAATGACTTTTAGAGTTTGATGAGGAAGCTTGCATATAATATGCTACACCACAAATTTCATATATTAGTACACAGTTTCCAGAGAAAAAAAGTCACTAAAACTGAAAAAAAAAAAAAAAATTGTAAGTTAATTAAATTGGAATGGGGGGAGTTTAGCAATAGGAGAAAAGGTAACCGTTGAGCTCCGGGCCTTACTTTGTGAAAATCAAGAGAAAACTCGATTTCCGGGCCGTAACTCGGGACAAGCTATGAAAATTCGAGACAAAAAAGGTCCTTTAAGCTTTTCCCGGAAATCCTCACGTTTGATCGGAAAATGATTCCACTATACGGAATGAAATATTTCCGTTACTACATTCACATTGAACAGAATAGATCAGTCACGTCAAGGTACATCACGTCAAAATATCGTTTGAAACTAATCTTGACGTGCCGTTATGTTGACGGTCCCTGACGTTGCCTATATGTATATGTGAACGTGTAGTGCAAAACTCATTGAAAAATATTGCCGTTCCGTAAAGTGACGTTTACGTTCCGTATAGGTATAGTGCGAATCGACCTTAAAGGAAAAAAATATGAAATTTTTTTTCGAATATATATTGTTTTCTTTATGCAGGTGTTCCAACTAAATTTATAAAGCGGCCAGCTGTTTATAGGCTTTAGATAGACGAACAAAAAATCGTATGGGAGGGGAGGGGAAATCTTAACGGTTTAGCGCCTAGGGCGTTTGGAAAATTTTTTTTCCAATTTTTGAAACCCTATGACCTACTTTCATTAATAAGGTAGCAGTATACCCAGAATACTTCCAGCTACTTAAAACTGTAAAAACGAAGTTCTACACTACCAACTTCCAGAGTTATCAGTCATCAAAGGCAAAATATCGCTGAATGTCTCTGGGATCACTAGAGTTGACCAATTCACCTTCATTTTCTTAGTCCGAGCTCTCTTCAGGTTCATTGATGATGGGGAATTACTGCAGCCATTACTGTAACAATGAGCACATACGGTGTCGAACAGCAGCTCTAGTCGGGAAGGAAGGAATTGCCACAACCGCGATATTTTTAGTCCACCTACTCCCAACCATTACTATCTTCTTCTTCTTCTTCTTTAACGGCTCTACAACCGGGATCCGGTCCTGGCCTCGCGCAACTGTTCTCTCCACCGGTCCCGATTCTGAGCCGATGTCATCCAGTTTGGCATCCCTAAACTCTGAGCGTCCTGGTCCACGCCATCCTTCCAGCGAAGGTTGGGCCTCCCTCGCTGTCGCACCCCATAGGTCTTACCGCAGAGAACTTTCCGAGCAGGCTCATCTTCACTCATACGAGCTAGATGCCCTGCCCACCGGAGCCTACCGAGCTTTATTTTCTTCACAACGTCTATGTCGCGATAGCGCTCGTAGATCTCGTTATTGTAGAGTCTCCGGAATCGTCCTTCCTCACATACGGGGCCAACAATCCTCCGAAGTATTTTCCTCTCAAACACGCCCAAGAGGTTTGAGTGCTTTTTGCTAAGCACCCACTGTTTGACCCCAAACCTAAAAAACAAAACCAAAACACGAATGAACCTAAAAAGAAATTGTATTAATATGAAACTAAAAATAAAATTATACCTTCCTGGCTATGCCCAACAAAATTCCACATCAGAAATGGCCAAATCTAAAATGTACAAGGAAAATTAATTATTTAATTAAATAACATTGAATTTATTTACATATAAGTAGAAATTCCACAAGAAGTCAAGAAATTTCTACTCCAAAAACAAATATCAAAATGACATAAAAACAACAACAACAAGTACATAAAAATGTAAACAAAGCAAAATATACACAATTAACATAAATTATATATATAGCGCAACGAAATGATAAAAAATATATTAAATAATATTTCACCTGTATAATAATACGAAAATAAACTAAATTTCCAGGTGAAATATTAAGTGAAAAACATAGAATAACACATAACCTACCTTTTATGGACAAACATTAAAACAAGCAAAAAACACATAGTTCACATGCACATATAACACCAACACACAGCATAAACACTAAAGAACTTGCGCAAAGGCTTTTACTTACCTGAAGACAACTGGAACACACTTAAAACGCACTTTTTACGCGAAATTATGCGCGCGCGACTTCGCGATATAAACACCGTCGAACAAACGTCAAAATCAAACTTTAGGTATTGTCATGGTGTGATACATGAAACCACAGTAAAATTTAAAGAGGATTTCAATGGTGTGGCCAGAAAGGCAAAATATTTTATGTGTAAAAAGATATTAAGATAAATAAAAAATTTTCATAAAAGGTAGTAAGAGTGAAAGAGAAAGAAAACAAAAAGGATAAAAAGAACGAGATACATATATTTTCAAAAATACATTGATAAAAATATATGTGGCCATTTTGAATAAAAATAGTAAGAATATTGGTGTTTGAATTTGGACCGTTGCTTTCCTGGCTATAAAATCCGAGCACCAACAGCACTCATCACCAGTCGCTTGGTAGCAGCAAACGAATTGAGTGATCAAACTTCTATATGCTAAATAGTAATTGAAGTTATATATGCTCAAAGATTTGCAAGAACTTCAAACGTTAAAAAGGACTTGGACAAATATTAAGTGATTGTGTCACACATATGCCAATTAGGTTATAGTGGCGCTGTATGCTTATATCTCAAAGTCCAGTAGCATAAGTATATAAAATTATATTAAAGTTGTTTTATATATTTAAATTTTTTCATAAATAAAGAAAACTTGGTTGTTAACTGACGCGTTTTATTTCTATTCCTAAACTCTTCAGTTTGCATTTAACATTTTGGTGGTTCCATCCAGGAATACGCGTGCAGTACAATCAAGTTCGCTTTATAGTTTCGGTGTTCGAGTAGCTTCATATTTTCAACATGACGACACTACAACAATTGTGCCAGACCCAACAAGTGCTGCGAAATCGATTGAGCAAATTCATCGAAAATGGAAAGAAAACTTCCTTAGTAAAGCGCACATATGGATTTTACGAATCCAGAATCGCCGACTTGAAAATACTGTGGGAAGAGTTCCGCGATAATGACTTCGCCTTAAATAAAGCAGCACTCGCAGATCCTCCAGAAATTCCCGTGGAATATTTGGCTCTCGATCACTATAGTGAATCGGAGATCAAATACGCTGAATATATGGGTGAATTGATGGATGGATTGCAAAGACAGGCACCAACCACCTCGTCAGGATCAGTCATCGCTCCAAACACCAAAACACCAGGACTGCAACAAACTGGGACGCAACATGACATCCAACTTCCTAGGATCAGCCTGCCAAAATACAATGGCAATTACGACATGTGGCGTTCCTTCCATGACATCTTCATCTCCCTGGTACATAGTAACCCCAAGTTAGCACCTGTGCAAAAATTGCACTACTTGAAGGAATGCCTAGTTGGGGAAGCAGAAACTCTACTGAAGCACGTGCCAACAACCAATGAAGACTACGAACCAGCCTGGTCAAAGCTAAAAGAGCGCTACGAAAATAAAAGAGTTCTTGTAAATCATCAAATTAAAACCTTTATGAGCATACCCAAGCTCTCTACTGAGACAGCAAAGGGAATGAAGGTTTTAATTGACACTACATCCGAATGCCTACAGCAACTCAAGAGTCTGGATGTCGACACCAGCTCATGGGACGCTATTTTGATATATTTGCTGGTCCAAAGGTTACCATTCATGACATTACGGTTATGGGAGGAAGAACAAGGAAACACTCAAGCTCTACCTACCTTTACCAAGTTCCAGTCCTTCTTAAACACAAGATTAAGGATCTTGGAATCCATTGCAGACGTCATTGAATCCAAACCTACGGCTCAACCCAAGCCCAACAACACATTGAGGACTACATATACACATCATGTGAAGAAACAAGGTAATTGTCCAGCTTGTCACGCCAGGCACTTCATTGCTACTTGCAAGAAATATCATGCAATGAATTCTACGGCCAAACGCAAGGTACTCGAAACAGCTGGCCGTTGCCTAAATTGTCTCTCCAGCTATCACACAACCAATGATTGTACCAGCAAATATCGATGTAGAAAGTGTAACGGAAAGCATCATACCACACTGCACAACGATTCCAAGCAAGAAAAAACTGGATCCACAGGATTTCACGAGAAAGTCCGCAACGAAGAAGACACCATACCACAGCAGTCTTCAACAACCACAGGGTCTCCCTCAAATAGCAGCAATGCAGCAACAATTCAGAATTTCTTGGCCATGAAAAACCATCATGCGCTGTTATCAACAGCAGTGGTCATTGCTCATACTCAACATGGCAAGAGAAGAACATTGCGATGCCTCGTAGACCCTGGCTCGGAGTCATCGTTTATCACAGAAGCTGCATGCAGGCAGCTGGGTGCAAACCCAACGAGTACAGCTGTATCAATCGTAGGCATAAACACAAGCCCAGCAGCAACATCAAATAAATACGTAAGACTCACACTAAAACCACGCAGCAATAATAGGATGTCAATAGCAGACGACTTCCTAGTCCTCAACACGATTACGGATCCTCTTCCAACAAAAGTAGTCCAAGGGAAAGAGTGGAAACATCTCAAAGATTTACCATTAGCAGATCCAACATTTTGGAAACCTGGAACTATCGACGCATTATTGGGAGCACGAATATATGCCAAAATCGTACAAGAAGGTATCCGACGAGGACCAGACACAGCACCCATAGCCATCAAAACATTATTCGGATGGATTATTATTGGGCCAACAGCAAACACGTTTGAAAATCAAACAGTAGCTTTCACAGCAAGTGCAGCAGATATATGTAAATCTAGATGAGCAACTCAAACGCTTTTGGGAGATTGAAGAATTACCTCCAAAGCAGCTTCTCACAAAACAAGATGAGACCTGCCAGCAGATCTTCAATGAAACGCACGTTCGTAAGCCAAACGGACGTTACCAAGTCACACTTCCATTTGTGGACAACAAGAAGCCAACTTTAGGACAGTCCAGACCACAGGCTATGAGTCGGTTCTTATCCTTGCAACGACAACTTAGTAAGAATCCTCAACTCAAGGAAGATTATAGTAAATGCCTAAATGAATATATTGATCTTGGGCATATGGAAGCAGTGGATCCCCCCAGCAACGAGGAAAATCATTACTATATTCCTCACCACGCAGTATTTAAAGAAAGCACTACAACTAAATTGAGAGTGGTTTTCGACGCCTCCGCCAAAACATCAAATGGAAAATGCCTCAATGAACAACTTCTGATAGGACCCACACTGCAGCCTAAACTTTTCGCAACCTTGCTTAACTGGAAGAAATACAAAATCGCTATGAATGCTGACATAGAGAAAATGTATCGGATGATAGAAGTACATCCGGACCATCAAACATACCAGAGGATCATATGGCAGCATCCTCAAACACATTTACCACAGGATTACAAGCTAAAAACAGTGACATTTGGCACAGCATGTGCACCGTATTTAGCTATCCGAACACTGCAGCAACTAGCAGTAGACGAAAAGAAAACCTGGCCATTAGCATCCAAGGCGATCCTTAAAAACTTTTACGTGGATGACTTGCTAACTGGCGCTGATGACATCAAAGAGGCAAAAATACTACAACGGGAGCTGATCAACATAACAAAGGCAGGTGGTTTTCTATTACGAAAGTGGACGAGCAACGATCCTGCATTACTAGAAGATGTGCCACTGGAACACCGAGAGTTAAAGACAACTTTGATGCTTACTACAACCGATGTCATAAAAACACTTGGCATTCGCTGGCATCCAGGGCCTGATTACTTCACTTTTGTAGTTACACCAATCCGGGAGCATAATCTTACAACGAAACGAAACATTCTGTCAGACATAGCATCCTTATATGATCCATTAGGATGGTTATCACCCGTTCTCATCATCGCAAAGATTTTAATGCAATCCCTATGGATTACAGGATCCTCATGGGATCAGCAAGTCTCCAGTCATATAGAACGTCAATGGAGTACGTTCAAACAGGACTTAAGGACCATAGAAGCTCTTCAAATTCCTAGATGGATTGGATATTCTAATAACGCAAACATGCAACTACATGGGTTTTGCGACGCTTCAGTCAAAGCTTACGCTGCCGTTTTGTACCTACGAGTCGAGTCCAGCGACGGAGAAATCTCTTCAAGAATCCTCACGTCAAAAACACGAGTAGCACCTACCAAACCGACCACAATCCCTCGATTGGAACTAAACGCAGCCGTGATTTTGGCCAGATTAATAAAAACGACTCTTGAAGACATGCAGCTACAGCACATTCCAACCTTCGCATGGACGGACTCCACTATAGCACTACAATGGGTCAAAGAACATCCATCCAAGTGGAAAACGTATGTCGCAAATCGCGTAGTTGAAATCCAAGAAGTCATACGCTACGATCAATGGCGACATGTTACAACAACTGATAATCCAGCAGATCTGGCATCTAGAGGAGTGCCAGCCTCCAAAGTGGTCAACAGTCAGCTTTGGTGGCACGGCCCAAGTTGGTTGACTAAAAGACAAGATGAATGGCCTAAAGTTCGAGAAATCAACGGGCAGACCAAGTTGGAAGCAAAAAACCCAACCATAACTTCCTTTTTTGTGCAATCAAAAGACAACTTGTGGCTGCGCTATTCAACAATAACGCGACTCGTTCGCATCGTCGCTCTAATCCTGAGGTTCACGTATAACTGCAAGCATTCCAAATGTAAAAGGCTTAATCATCTCTCCGCGATTGAATGGCAAGAAGCAGAAAATACAATTTTGCGCTTAATTCAACAATCAGAATTTCCAGTTGAATACACCAATCTGCTAAGTAAAAAACCACTACCACACAGTAGCCGGTTACTTAAGTTAACTCCTTTCATGGGTGAGGATAGGCTGATTCGAGTAGGCGGGAGACTGAATAACACAACGATGTCATACAATGCGAAACACCCAGTTATTTTACCTCAACAGCACACTGTCACACACATGATAATTGACCAAACGCATCTAGGAACACTTCACGGTGGAACATCTCTCGTACTAACCACGTTACGCCAAAAATATTGGATTTTAGATGCTCGACGGTGTATAACTAATCGTATTCATAAATGCATTACCTGTGCAAGACATCGCGGCGAAACGATGACACAACTGATGGGACACTTACCTGCACCCAGGGTCACCATAGCCAAACCGTTCACAAATATTGGCATTGATTACGCTGGACCCATCACAATGAAAACGTCCACGATTAGAAACGCAAAACTACAAAAGGCATACATTTGTGTTATAATTTGCCTCACAACCAAGGCGGTACATATTGAACTAGTGTCAGACTTATCAACAGCCGCATTCATCGCCGCTCTGAAGAGGTTCATTTCTAGAAGAGGTCTATGTGCTAATATCTATTCCGACTGTGGTACGAATTTTGTAGGAGCAAAGCTCGTGCTCGACAAAGACCTCAAACAAGCCATAAAAGAAGCTACTCCAGAAGCTGCGCATTTCTTTACATCGAAGCAAGTTACATGGCACTTCAATCCACCCGCCGCCCCACACTTCGGCGGTCTTTGGGAAGCCGGTGTAAAGTCCGTCAAACATCATTTACGCAGAGCAATAGGAAATTCAGTTTACACGTTCGAAGAATATACCACAATACTTACGCAAATTGAAGCTTGCCTAAATTCACGTCCACTGTGCTACGTTAGAAATGACCCAGATGATCCATTCGTACTTACGCCTGGGCATTTTTTAATTGGACATGCACTCAACGCCATACCAGAGCCAAGTCCTGACGAGAATGTATCTCTCTCACGCCGTTGGAAACACATCCAACAAACAGTTAAAGGATTCTGGGATAAGTGGACCAAGAATTACTTAAACCAACTCCAGCAAAGGCAGAAGTGGCACAAGGAACAACGTAATATCCAAGTTGGTGACATTGTTCTCATCAAGCAAGAAAACCTGCCACCACTGAGATGGCCTCTAGGCACTGTCGAAAAAGCATTCCCCGGACAAGATGGTCTGATACGAGTAGTGCAAGTCCGAACGGCTCACAATACTTTTCT
Organism: Thereva unica; assembly: GCA_949987705.1. NCBI lineage: Eukaryota > Metazoa > Arthropoda > Insecta > Diptera > Therevidae > Thereva > Thereva unica. The sequence continues at coordinate 125,550,195 of OX465282.1, forward strand.
AAGGCCAGTTACCAAAATCTGTCGCTTGCCTATAGACCAACTGACGCCTCCAGATGACACCATGACTCCATGATGGAACAACAATCATCTTCATGTTAAATGTGTTGTTTGTTATCCTTTGTCCAACCTGTCTAATAACTATCCTCAAGCTAATCAATTCTTTGTAGATAGATCAATACCAGTACACTGAGGAGATCTAGCCGCGGCAAAAGACGGTTTACTGCTACCACCAGACAGCCAGGTTTACTGCTACCACCAGACAGGAAATATGACACCAGAGTTTTCCAGCGTGTTTTTTCCAACTACGCCGCTACCAGAGATATCACAGGCAGGTCATAGTGTCAGCAACCCACAACAAAGGAGGTCGTTTGCAGTTCCAGCCGTATCTTCATCAGCCATAATCAACAGGCGTCACACAGACAACTTGGAACTTCTTATGGCCGACAAACACATCAGCAAAACTAAGGTCTATGTTGAACGTGACCGTTCAAGGGGGAGGAGAATGTTTGACCCCAAACCTAAAAAACAAAACCAAAACACGAATGAACCTAAAAAGAAATTGTATTAATATGAAACTAAAAATAAAATTATACCTTCCTGGCTATGCCCAACAAAATTCCACATCAGAAATGGCCAAATCTAAAATGTACAAGGAAAATTAATTATTTAATTAAATAACATTGAATTTATTTACATATAAGTAGAAATTCCACAAGAAGTCAAGAAATTTCTACTCCAAAAACAAATATCAAAATGACATAAAAACAACAACAACAAGTACATAAAAATGTAAACAAAGCAAAATATACACAATTAACATAAATTATATATATAGCGCAACGAAATGATAAAAAATATATTAAATAATATTTCACCTGTATAATAATACGAAAATAAACTAAATTTCCAGGTGAAATATTAAGTGAAAAACATAGAATAACACATAACCTACCTTTTATGGACAAACATTAAAACAAGCAAAAAACACATAGTTCACATGCACATATAACACCAACACACAGCATAAACACTAAAGAACTTGCGCAAAGGCTTTTACTTACCTGAAGACAACTGGAACACACTTAAAACGCACTTTTTACGCGAAATTATGCGCGCGCGACTTCGCGATATAAACACCGTCGAACAAACGTCAAAATCAAACTTTAGGTATTGTCATGGTGTGATACATGAAACCACAGTAAAATTTAAAGAGGATTTCAATGGTGTGGCCAGAAAGGCAAAATATTTTATGTGTAAAAAGATATTAAGATAAATAAAAAATTTTCATAAAAGGTAGTAAGAGTGAAAGAGAAAGAAAACAAAAAGGATAAAAAGAACGAGATACATATATTTTCAAAAATACATTGATAAAAATATATGTGGCCATTTTGAATAAAAATAGTAAGAATATTGGTGTTTGAATTTGGACCGTTGCTTTCCTGGCTATAAAATCCGAGCACCAACAGCACTCATCACCAGTCGCTTGGTAGCAGCAAACGAATTGAGTGATCAAACTTCTATATGCTAAATAGTAATTGAAGTTATATATGCTCAAAGATTTGCAAGAACTTCAAACGTTAAAAAGGACTTGGACAAATATTAAGTGATTGTGTCACACATATGCCAATTAGGTTATAGTGGCGCTGTATGCTTATATCTCAAAGTCCAGTAGCATAAGTATATAAAATTATATTAAAGTTGTTTTATATATTTAAATTTTTTCATAAATAAAGAAAACTTGGTTGTTAACTGACGCGTTTTATTTCTATTCCTAAACTCTTCAGTTTGCATTTAACACCCACGTTTCGGATGCATATGTGAGAACGGGTAAGACCATCGTCTTATATAGTAAAAGTTTAGACGTTATGGTTAGATATTTGGATTTGAAGAGCCTTGACAGACTATAGTAGGCTTTGTTGGCTTTTAGCAGTCGTGCGCGTATTTCTGGTTCCATGCTATTGTCGGCTGCTACTATTGACCCAAGGTAGGTAAATGATTTTACCACGTCAAACTCGTGTTCCGCTACCTTGATTGTGGGACCAATGTTAGGTGTTCTTCCAGACGAGGCCACCATTACTATCACGACTTTGATATCGGGGCATCGAGAAACAATTCGCTGGAGTGTTATGCCTCCTGAAACGAGTTGAATCTCATCAACCAACCGATGATATGCGCTTTAGTGGAGCGGGGAAGGGCTAAGGAAGCCTATGACAGAAGGAATCAGGAATGTAAAGAGGGAAGAAGAAAGAAGGAATGTAGATGGGGAAAGTGGAAAAGGCGAAGGACCATGGGGCTGGCCGGGATTAGAACCCGGGACCTCGGGGATGGTAGCCAGACCCCTTACCCTCTAAGCTACTGATGCCCCATAACATTGAAGATCATTACCTGTAAAAGGTGCTTGAGAATCTTGGGGCTGTTCCCCTTGTGCATAAAAATCGATATTCATTTACGTTTTGCACATTCTTTGGGCGTTTTAAATTTTTAGCAGACATAGCATCTCTTTCTCGAAAATCTTTCGACTACCTCTGCCAATATTCTAGTGTCAGGGTGCGTACTTGTTGAGTCAGTGTGAATTACATTCGACTTCGGGCAAAAAACTGCAATGTCAACAAACAAGTTGCAAATTTCTTGGGGACATGAATATTGTTTTTTACCGTTTGTCATAGTCGAAGAAGAAAAGAGAGAACCGTAGAGGGTCCTATACCTCTCTCAGTTGGACTCGCAAGCATGATAGGAGAGATCTGCAGCTTCCGGGGAAGCACATGTGGCTCTCAAGAGCTGCTATTGCCCAACTCTGGTTTATTGGTGGAAACTGGAGTCAATAGTTGCAAAAGAGCACAGAATAAGCTAGCCCTTACCAGCTATCTTTTACATTTTTTCAAACACAACCTTTGTTTACCTCCTGTGCATATCCGGCGTTGTCTCTTGAATTATGGTTGTGTAATTATTTAATACCTAAATTAATGAACATATTACTGGATCGCGGTGGCGCCCCCTAGAACATGGCGCCCTCGAGCGGTCGCCCTGAAATCAAAACTTACTCAAATTTTAGTGTGAAATCCTCATTTATAGATACGTTAGAACTCAGAACGAAATAAGAAGCCAAAACTAACGCCAAAGGTGGACTTTACGGATGGTAAACAAACAAAACAAATATTATTTCTCACCAAGTTACAACTCAACCAGCGTATATGAGGCGAAATATCCCAGGTAGCAGAGCTGAGTTGGTTTGAGTGGACCCAGTTTCAACTCGACCCCCGTTTATGACTAGGTTGAACCTGGGATGAACTTAATCATAAATGGCGTAAATAGTGTGATGATTGATGCGCCATCTGTTAGAAGTAAAATGAACTGCTATTAGTATTTATTTACTTAGAATTTGAATAAACGATTCTTAATGATTTATGTTCTAAACTAATATGACGCCATCTATTAGATTTATTTCAATCTTTTTGCTAAACCTTCTGGAGTACACAGTTACTCAAAATTGGATATTTTCGTGAACCCTTTCCCTACAGCCCGCAGGAATGACTGCGGTCCGGAACTCGAGAAGCTTGAACAGTCATGTGGAAGCGACATACTACTGGTGGTGGTTGTAGTACAATAGGCCAAGCGAATGTCTGCGGTACTTATGGACCTACTATCTCTCCAAAAAAAATACCCATGAAGTGAATGAACAGACTTTCGTCTTCGAAGTAACAATTAACTAGAAAAATCCGAGAGGAAGTAATAGGAAAATCTCATTCATTTGAAAATTCCTTAAAAAGCGCCCTATCAACTCATTGGGCGCTGTTGAAGTACTTAGTACTTATTACTAGATCTTGGTTGGAGGATTGTGAAATTACAAAAAATTTCATCTGCGATCAAAAAATGATGGGGCGCAATATGGCCTTAGGCACCGGGCGCAAAAAACCGAGCACCGGCCCTGGTCACGAATAAAAGACTTAATATGTATACCTACTATTTTTGTGCATATGTTTAAAGGGTATAGAAATACAAAAAATATTATTTGTATACTAACCTGAATTTTTGAAAATGTTTTAATATTCTGTGATAGATTATCCGTCATGAGCGCAAGCTTTCTTACCACACTTGGTTTATTCGGGACAGAAGGTCCTGGACAAATGCCTGAAAGTTGAAGCAGATTTAGTATTCAAATTATATTAAAAAAAACACACGTTTGTATCTTGCATCTACTGAATAAAACTTCCATTCCATTTAATAAAAATCTAACAAGAAAAAAATCGAAATTTAAGAAAACACTACCTGTTTTGAACATGATGAATCTCCTTGCTGACTATTGAGCGCATCTGGATGTGCTCTTCCCAGTGAAGTGTTAGCAAACTTCATTGCCGTTCTAAAACGAGCGGCCTGAAAGTTTAGTTAATATAACATTAAGTAACATTTTAAAAACTCATATTAACAAACCTCGCGCTGATGGTCGTCAAAGTCAGAGGCATCATAAGGCTGCAAAATAATAGTTGGCATTGCATAAGAATAAATGAATAACATTATAAAGTAATTGAGTTAAATCGTAAAGTTCTTAAAGAAGTAGTGTAATCATAAGACGGATTAAAATTCGATAGAAAGAAATTTGAGTTGAGGCTTCAAAAAACATATTCACACACGCACCAGCCATTCCTGCAAGTTAAGATATGGTCCAGTATCTCATATTTTAAGCTCCAAACTCAATTCTCATTCTCATTCCCAGCCCATGTTAGAAAAGGAAATGCACTGTGAGTGATCTTAGACAGACCGCACTGCTGCAGAGAAACTGAACAGACCTGCACTACTGCAGACCTGCGGCTCGCCTCCACAGCCTTCTCCTGGCCTTGGACTCATCTGTATTGTTACGAAGGTTTGGAAAATTTGTACTATACTACTAAAATAAAGGCTGGAAGTTCACTCATTTTCCTCATCGCAACTTCAGACGAAGTTGAATTTCGCTGCATATCGGAAACTTTGGTATTGTGGTGTGACGCTGGAACTGCAGTTAGCAGGGTCATCTGCAAAGGAATTGTCGGAAACGGAGAGCAGAATCTCCCGATGTGGATACAACTTGCTGTGAAACGTGCGGACAGTGGAAAAGAGGCGGCGAGAAGGAGGCCGAAGGAACTAACTCTGTATCTCCTCGCAAACAACAGCAGGAAACGAATAAAAACAAACTCCATGGGGCGGGAGTTGGTCTGGAGAATGGAAGCCCCCGGTGGCATCATCAATATCAAACAACTGCAGCGTAGTGACAACAGCCTTGTCATCGATGGAAAAATTTGAGCCGAAAAACGCACAATAACTGTAGGTACTGTGTCTTCACAATCTGTCATCCGGGCTGACTTGGTTGGTAATTACCCAGTAATAATTCTAGGAAGGGCTTACCGATGGAGCACTGAAATAAGGAGTCATCTGGTAAGGGGTGCCCCTTATTTTCTTGGTGTTAGATGAGCCCTTATACAGGGTGTCACACATAAACTTACAAAGCGGCCGGCTGTGGATAGGTCTTGGATAGACGAACAAAAAATCGTATGGGTGGGGGGGGGAATCGTAACGGTTTAGCCGCTAGGGCCTTTTGATTTTTTTTCCTAAAATTTTACATATCACCCTGTCTTTTTGTAACCGTATAACCTATGTTCATGGTTATGGTACCAGTGTACGCAGAATTCCTCCACCTATTTACAACGGTAAAAACAATGGTCCTATCTTACCAACTTTTGGAGTTATGAATCGCCAAAGTCAAAATTTTGTTATTTTTTCACTAAAATTTCAACTAAAACCACCTTTTTCTCCAAAAAAAACTTTTTTTTCTAAAATTAGGAAGATTGGACAATTTCCTATGAATAATGCCTATTAAGTGTTAATGTAACTGCCTTTATTTTGGAAGATATAAGGCATTTAGTCTAAGTCTAAAAATACAAAATAAAGGAAAATTTAACATCACATTACTCACATGTTAAATTTTCCTTTATTAAGTAAGATAGGACCATTGTTTTTACCGTTGTAGATAGGTGGAGGAATTCTGCGTGCACTGGTACCATAACCATGAAAATAGGTTATACGGTTACAAAAATACAGGGTGATATGTAAAACTTTAGCAAAAAAAAAATCAAAACGCCCTAGCGGCTAAACCGTTACGATTCCCCCCCCACCCATACGATTTTTTGTTCGTCTATCCAAGACCTATCCACAGCCGGCCGCTTTGTAAGTTTATGTGGGACACCCTGTATAATCCATTAGTACAGGAGGCAGATGGTAAGGTGTAGTCCAGAATTAGATCCAAACAAGTGATAATTTACCCGATGACTCATTTGTTTTCGTATTTTTGTAATACCACAGTGGGACTTGTAAGCTTACATAAGTACTGAAAAAATCACTTACTAGTAAGGGGTAGGAAATGGAAGACTTGTCTGGTCGATATCATCGTCGTTGGAAGAAGTTTCGAGGAATTCTGGCCAATCTACGAGAGGTTTTCCAAAAGTTGAGGACTGCCCAACTGAAACACAGCCCTAAAATATGGGTGCTATTCAGACAACAAGTCAACTATCTCGGACACACGTCTCCACTCGCCAAAAGCTCTATGAGTATAATTCCCTCTCGCCGCATCGTTGGATATCCTCTAGGCGCGAATGCTTAAGCTCGAGACAGATTCATGCGTAAGTTGCGGTTAGTGATATAATAGAAGCGCGTGCATTCAAATGCAAACTGACTTAGAGTTATGTAAATGGAACGCACGCAACACAAAAGTTGGTCTACTTCCAAATTTCCGCATTCGCTATAGTCTCAAATACCCAAATACAAACACTCGCAACAGACACATGCACTCGTCGCTTCGATTTTATTTGTATCAATGGTATTTGTAAATAAAATAGACATAATGCAAGCATGCAAGCGTCTGTCAGCGAAAAATCGCCGCATACACCGCACGCACTGTACGAACGCACGTACCTTTTTCCATTTGTCGCAGTCCTCCATTTTCTTCTGTCAGTTCTCTTGCTCAACGATACTGGACACACTGGCAGTGCGTAAAGCTAGACTGAGCTAACCACCCTCGCCATCTGGTTGAGCCCCCACTTTGGACAGGATTCTTCGAAATGCTGCACAAATAGAGGAAGCTTTATCGGCTATGCCCTTCAAGTATGTGATAAAATTAGTTTGGTCGTTCATTACTCATGATCATTACAGTCAATGATCTGTTCCCACACCTTGATTCTTATGGATACTTGTTTTCTCAGATTGCTGACCAACGCGATTACAGTTTTGGGGTCACGGCCGACGCTCAGAGCAGGGCGCCTTTTAATATCTCAAATTGCTTGGTTCGCCCATAATTCGATCTCAACGAGTCATACGTCCTTATACATTGTGATTCACAGGTGAGGTACCAGGACACCACATGTAGTTCTATACACCATCAGCGCCCATTCACAATGGAGTGGCCTACCTTATTTGCTTTTTAGGAAAAGGTGTTACCAAATAAGAGTTTGGAGGAGGGGATGTGCTTATCTGACGACTACCCGCCCGGACCCAACACAATTCGCCGGCTCTGATTGTGGGCGTATCGACGACAGTTCAGCCAACGACAGGATGTTATAATCAGGGACTCCGAGACCCTCAACGTGACGACCTAAATCTTTCCAGGATGGAGTATGAGGAGAAGCCTGAATGGAAAGACATCGCAGCGAGGAGCACTGGAATACTGAAGCGAAACCGGGAAACCGTTGATGGTATCTCTCATCGAATGGACGTACTAGTCCCTCGAGCTAGAATTAGAGATATTCTAGAGAAGTGTCACAAGGGAGGACATCTGGGCGTCAGGAAACCTCTGGCAAAAATAAGAGATAGATTCTATTGGCCTCACATGCGGGACGATGTTGCAGACTGGTGTCGTAAATGCACAGTTTGTGACAGAAGCAAAGGCCCTCGAATAAGAACAAACGGAGAAATGCAGCACTGTAACGTGGAAGCTCCGGTTTTGGTGGTTATGGACCAATTACTACTGGTGGTTATAGTAAGTGGCCCGAAGCATGTTCCACTCCAAATCAGGAAGCAATCCGATTGGACATGGATAAAAGTATTAATGTACACAGCACTAAACAATTGAGTAAAGTACGTTAATAAGCATGTTGAAATGCTTCTGTGACCTGTCTTTTCTGCAATTGATCTAAAAATAACTGCAATAAATCATAATTAATTTTTCAAATACCTGCGGCCCTTTTGGAGTTGAACTTACTGCATATTTGAAATCATCTTGTATTGTACTGTTACCGAACATGGAAGACTGTGAAATGCACATTAGGTTGAGTAGAGCAGGGGGGGTGCAAAAATATATCTTACTTGGTTCATAGCGCATTCTCCTAGATCTTCAGCATCAGATGAATCCTTAGCAGCCTGTGAAATATTTGTTAAAAAAATTATTAATACTTAAAGCAGTTCTAATTACCTCCGAATATGTCCTGTTAAAATCTAATTTTCGTCGCACAGCATTACTTCTCTTTCTGAGTTTAGCCCGAGACCGGACAGTTACTGGCGTTTGAGGATCATGGTAATAGCTCTAAATATGTTTAAATTTTTAAATATTTTTTAGTAATTTAAATTTGTTTTTCTACTTCTCCATACACAAAGTTATGATTACCTGGTTGGTACTATCTAAGTTAAGTTTACGTCGTGCTCGATTTCGTCTTTCAAAACCTAGTCGGGTTTCGTCTGGTGAATCCTGAAATTGATGTATTAAGTAAGCCGTGGATGTTTTTATTTTATTTATGTCACCTGTGGCACACTACTAAAGTCAAGGTTTCGTGCCTGCATAGATCGAATCCTATTTGGATTACGGTTAGGTGTGTTTAGATCAGCTGCCATAATCGACTGATTCTGGATTTTTTTTGTTATTTTATGTTATTAAGTTATATGTATGTAAAGCTTAAAATACTGTTTTCTTAAAGTACATAACATAAAAATTACTAGAACGATCAAACGATCTAAAGCGATCAAACCAAATTTAAAAAAAAAAATCGACATTCCAAATTTCAGAATTTTTTATTGTAATGCGAGCGCAGTTCAACTAGAGCAATATCCAAGAAAGGAGAACATTTTGAAATAAATGAGATTCATTTATTGGATTGCTTGGCATTTTTTCTAGCCTACACTGTCATCGTCTCGAAATGAAAAATCGGAGTTTTAGTTTATTGGCCCAGCGCGGCGCTTAACGGTTTCATAACCAATTTAGGCAAAATTCAAAGAATCGCCTGCCTTAGCATCACTGAGGCCATCCGCACTTCCCTGACGGCAGCGCTGGAGACTCTCCTCAATCTGGTATCCCTTCACTTTGAGGTAGAGAAGTCCGCCATAAACGCGGCGCTGCGACTGAAAGCGAAAGGTTACCTGGGCACTGGTGTTGGGCGAGCACATTCTATAATAATCAACATCATAGAAGAAATTCTGGAAACGAGGATGCTATAGGACTGCATGTCCTTTAAAACTCAAAATTCTGTTCACATACAGGATAGGCTAACCTGAACTTTTCTTAAAATATTGCCGGGTGGACTAGTATGGTACACGGATGGTTCCAAAACAGAGACAGTTTTTGGCGCCGGAATCTAGAGTGAAAGCACCACACCACGCAGAGCGATAGCCTAGGCCCCTTAGCAAATGTCTTTCACGCAGAGGTGTACGCTATATTGGCATACACTCATGAGAACTTAAGGGGCCCTAGTTCAAACCTGATGTTCAGAGTCGTTTCCTCGCTAAACCATCTCGAGGAAGTAATGAATCTTATAAGTTGCGGGATTCCAATTTTCGAGATCTCCGCAAGCGTGCTTAGAAAGGGTCCATCAAATGTGGTTAGTCTCCTTCTGCTTAAGCCTGGGTAGTGACAGAGGAGATGTAGTACACTGGTGCGGATTCTTACAGCTTCTGTAATTCAAGACCTAGGCGGGTCGCATGCGTCCGTGCTGTTTGCAGCGAAATTTGAAAGTGGGTCCAGGCATACCAGCCATTTCCTTCCCTGGAAGGAGAGTGACGGTCGTACCTCTCCTAGCCAGTTCGTCAGTTAAATAATTACCTTCTATGTTTCGGTGACCCATTCCAGGAGGGCCCTAAACTGCTGAGTTATCTCGTTAAGAGATCTGCGACACTCAGAGATAATTTTAGAGCTGTTTTTGCTAGAGCGCAGGGCTTCTGCTTGGCTAACTGAGAAGATGTAGACAGTTCGATTCCTGTAGCCTTGCCGGCTTATTAGTAGAACAGCTTCATGTGTTGCAAGAACCCCCACTTGGGATACACTACAGTGATAGTAGTCAGAGAAGTCGGAAGGTGACTTCAATCCCAAGCTCTGGGGTAAAACCTCCTCCTCCTACTCGATCTTCGAGTTTAGAGCCATCAGTAAAAAAGTTTGTGGCACCCTGAAACTGTATGGTCTGTTTCTTCATTGATAACTTGAAGGTATGTGGACTCCGTGGTCCTCGTGAAGTTAAGTTCGGGTATGGGTGGTAACAGAGTTCAGCACGTTCGTGTGTCCTCCCCTGATTCCGGCTCAAAAACTTGATTCTTTTATTATAAGGGTTGCGATGATTGCACTTTCCACAGCCACAAGATTCAAAGGAGGGAGGAATGATATAACATTTAGGGCGTCAATTTGGTACCTCTGGTGTTTAAGTATGGGGCGAACATCTTTGTACTTTATGTATCCACACATATTTGTACTTTATGTATTTTGCTTAGCCCAATGGATTTTCTCAGGGTTGGCCACCATCTAAGATCCCATAAATTAGAAGTGGGCGGAAGATCGTAATTGGGGGGCGAACGGCTAACAAAGACCTCGGAAAGTGGTGGCACCCGATTTGTCACTTCTGTCAAGATCCGAGAAAAGTCACTGCAGACGAACACCTAGCAGACCTGGAGCGCGTTCACAAACCTTACTATAGTAAACCACGAGGTAAGCTGTGGTTATGCTGCATCACTTCACTTAACCACGAAAGTTTATGTTTAACCATGGAGGTTTATGAACGCACCGTGGTTAACTACGTGGTAAAGAAAAATTAACATTTTTTTCCATAAAATAGTGTCGGCTATTTGCCTCAATTATTTCCAATAATTATTTATTTAAAATAATCGCACAAATCCCACTTTGATTTGTTCATTATTAACATTAAAACAAATGTCAAAAAATTGTTTTTATTCTTCTTCTTCTTAACTATCGCTAACCATGCTCCCGAGCATGGTTAAAATTTAACTACACCATGGTTAACCACGGGAGTTTTTGAACGCCAAAAAGTTATGCTCGTGGTTATGTTGTAGTTAACCACGGAGTTTTTGAACGACAAAAGTTTACCATAGTTAACCATGGTTAACCATAGTAAGGTTTTTGAACGCGCTCCTGTTAGCAAGTCCTAATCCCACCTCCCCGCGGTGCCCCCTGGGGTACTTCTTCGGAAGGAGCTAACGGGAGACGGGCGAATGGCGAGCTCTCTGCGCCACAAAACAGAGTTTTAAGTCGGTTGGGCTGAGGGTTAGCAACCCGCTCCCATAAAAAACACCATTGCTACGAATCGGCAAACAATGCCTCGGAACCGGATGGAATTCCGCCCTATGTCCCATGAGGGATTAAAGGAGTTTAAAGAAGAAGAAGAAGGACGATCGTAATGTGGATCCATCGTACTATGTTATGCTATGTCCCATATCTTCCCAATGGATTTTTTGCTGTGCACTCTTCTGTGTTTTCATTCCAGAGGAGTTTCTTGTCCAGGGCTACTTCCAAGTACCTGGTACTATTGCTAAATTTGAGCCTAAAGCTGTTAGGTCGGGGGAGGGTTAAAGGAGGAATATTTTACCTTCTTGTGAAGAGGACCAGTTCACTGGGTTTATAACGCATGAGATCACAGAGGACTTGAGGGAATCCGCTTTTTGTGATGATCGCAACGTCATCGGCGTGTGCTAGGATGTGATGCCCCTCTGCCTCCATGCTTCGCAACAATTGGAAACTACTCTCCTAGCGAGCTGTCGCCTAGGACCGAACTCACCACCCTACCAGTAAGCATTTCGTGGATAAGAGACACCAACAATGCTTCGATCTTCTGTTCGTCAGGAAGTGCGTTGTTAAACGCTCCCTCTATGTCAAGGAATGCCACTAGTGTATACTCCTTAACCTCGTGGGGTTTTTCAAAGGTTTAAACCCTCTACTCGTTGGTTTGCCCTTTGTATAGGCGTGTTGTGTGCCAGAGAGTTCCGAGGCTAATAACGTCTGATATATTTCGATTAGCCTTTCTAAAGTTTTAGCCGACCATAACAAACGGATCTGCATCTTCTCTTACAGCCAAGCGGCGATAAGGTCCCGTAGGACCTAGTCGAAATTAATTTGAATCTGCCAGCGTGCTGTTGGTGAGTTGGGCGTTCCCAATCAAGTTACCCTTGTCTGCGTCCCGGGTCATCGAGGCCAAAGACAACGAAAATACGGACGCCCTGGCTAAACAGGTCTCTGATATTGCATTCATCGGTCCAGAGCCGCCTATTAGAGCACCCACCAGCTTGCTGCAAAGGGCCGTGGCCGATCGGACTTGGATGAAACATACTGAACGCTGGAGGTCCGCGCCAGGCCTGACCAACTCTAAGCGGTTCCGTCCTATACCTTAAGACGGCCAAGGAATTGTTAGGGAGCACTAGAAATGTCAAGACACTTGTTGACACTTGATTACCGGACACTGCGCCCTAAATTACCACTAATGGAGGATAGGAAGGGCGGAGGACCCAACCTGCAGGCCTGGACGAATGAGTGTACCCTCCACGTTCTCTGTGAGTGCCTCACAGAGGAGTAAGCCATCTTTGTTCAGGGAGTCCCTGCTCGAAAATTCGCTCGAATGTTCAGGTTTAAACGACAAGCCACCAAGCAGACTAATGAACTTACTCAACCGGTGTGGCCTACAAATACGAGGCATATGGGTGTAGTACAGTAGGCCAAATGAATGGCCTCAGTACCTTTGGACCCAACAACTCACCCAGGAAAAAAGTGAGATAATTCGTTGGGAAACTGTGAATGTTGGAAGGCGAAAATTGATAAGGCTGACGTGCTTGGGCTGTCATGCCATCTGATGATGAGGGCACTTAAGCAATATATCTCCCGTTTGGATAAACCTCTGTGCACACTTTAGGTCCTGTCGTACTTCTTCGGATTATATCCAGACTCTTAGGTACTAGCTAATGTTGAGCCCATCCCGTCGAATAATCTTTCTAAATATCGGCCAAAAGCAATTATTTCTATTCTCTCCGATGACAATTATAAATAACAAGGAAGCTCTACAAAGGAGGGTCTCAGTGAACAATAAACAAAATGTTTATGTACATAGGTATCAATATTTAGCATAACAACATTTTTCCTTACCATTTGGGTCTCGTGAATACTGTCGTTTCTTGTGCTCGTGGGCAATGGCATCGGGCAAGCTTGTGTTGAATTGTTCTTCATTTTTATCAACAGGAAAAGAAATAATTTTATGTAAACTATGAAAAATTATTGCAAAAAAAGCTACCGAAGATCTGTTAGCAACGCTTGCATTGAGAAGATGTGCATGTTCTTGAAGTCTGTTTAGCATCACCGCTAACTTTTCTATACTAGAAAGAGGTGGTGGACTCGACTGTATCAGGTGAAAGAAAAACTTGTTGTGTTTCAAAATATCATAGATATCTTACAATACAACCTCAACTACTGATTCATCAATTCTATATTTGTCAGGATTCTCCATCATATAATTCATTTGGTATTCCAATGCTCCTATACTATTATTTTGGTTGGATGCCTGTGTATTGATCTATTATTGATTAATTTTAACAAAACATTTTAGAAATAACCTGAGATGCTGCAGCCGGAAGTGTACAAGTCGTGTCCTGCTGAGTCTGATTTACCAGGGGTGTTGAAGCTAGGTTAGGAACAAACTGTTCCTCATTTAGGGCTGTCGTATAGAGATCATCCTGGTCATCCTGGTCCTGTTTGGAAGAAAAGTAATGGTTCATTTCCAGCGCTGGAGTGAGCTTTCGCTAAGACTCTGCGCAAATTGGCCCTATTTCCAATGCGAGCGTAGTGTGAGTTTCGAATTTCGATTTGGAACAGATTTGGAACAGATTTCAGTTGAGAATAGCACAGCCTTTGTTGACAGGTTAGCGGGATTTAGGAGGCATAACCAGGCCCACCACATCACTTTGAGTGTGCTGGGGCTAAATATGTTTGGGGGCCCTTCAGAATATTGAAATTTCAAAAAATCTTTGACTGAAAATATTTGTGGTTAGAATAAGTTCATTTAGAAGAACATTGAGTACAGATACTGAACGATCGGTTCTTATTCGCGAATGAACCTAAAGTTACTTAGTGTAGCCTAGAATGGAACAGGTCTTATGTAGACAGGACCTTGTGCTTAGTTCTGGGCTCAGCACTCAGAACCAATTTCTTTTGCCAGAACCAATTCAGAAGCTATCCGAGCGGGAAAAATCGAAGCGCTGCTAAGAGGAGCAAATTTAGAGCGCTGTTAATAATCTTCGGTTAAGGAATTGTATGGGGCGAAGAAACGGACAAGCGTAGAACGGTTCTCGTTCGATACTAGGGTCAAGCAGCATATCGGACGTGTTGGTAATTAGTTGGAGGACCTCTCGGTAAAACTGCTGTCCGAAACTCGCGCTTAGAAAGGCAAAACGGCAATTTCAAAAGGTGGACAAATATTAAAACTATTAAAAAATTATCTAAGATCATGGTATAAGTCACGTTAAAATCATTGCATGATATTATCAATAGAACCAGAGCTAGCAGAAAATATGGACTATGATGATGTCATCTACGACTTTGCGGAAATGGAAGAAATATAAAAGTGAAGAGTAGAAGAATCCATTACCTATACACAAACATAACATATATTTTAGCGTGCTTGTGTTTCAGGTTTTAGATTACTTTTATTTGACAATTACAATGCAGGGATATGGGGCGTTTGGCTATTTGGGTTTCAAGCTAGTTACGGGGCCCCTAGACGATTAGTACGGAGGGATGTGGTGTTTTCACTTTTTGAGTTTCACTCTATTTTCAGGCACCCCTCTGTCCTGGGGCCCAGAGCAAATCGTCCAAGCTGCTCCCTTTTGTGGCAGGCCGGGGCATATCACCCCGCTATCTCAAACTAACCCCGACGGTTGTATCTTAGCCGGCTGTTAAAAAATATACTCATACAACATCCAAGAGTCAACCGCTAGACTCACTGTCTTCTCCAGGGTACCCTTAACCTTTCATATCCTTTTTATATCTCCAAGCTAACTAGCCTGCAATTAGACATTGCACCATGACATGAATGTCTACGTGGCCTATAACATGTAACACTATGTGGTTTATATTCTTCATTTTTGTAGCGTTTTTGATTTATAATGTTTTCTTAAAGTTATTTCATTCATAGAGAGTCAAGTTTTTTACTATAATTTTTTCTGTGCACCGAATAAAATTTCAGGATAACATTATCGGCATATTTTGAGTAAAATTTGATTCCCCTCCCCATGAATTGCTTCTGCATCCGCCTCTGCTTAAAGGGTCTATCGACGCGCGAGCCAGGGGCGCCTGCTAAGATATACAAATTGTATTCAAGGCGGGGTCGAGTGTAGGATCTGTAGATTGTAGCCAAGGCTGCTGGCTGGAGGAATAACTTGCATCTCTTAAGAAATCCAAGTCAAGAGGTGGGAGCTTAAAATAATAACAGAGCTCCTGACGGGTCACTGTTCGCTTAGCTACCATCTTAACAAAATAGGTCTGGTGGTCCATTCTGGCTGACGGTTCTACGAGCAACTCCCGAAACCGCGGAGCACTTGCTGTGCGACTGTCAGGCTACAGCGAGGAAGATACTGAGCCTCCTCCATCGTGATTTCCCTACTTCCAGGGCGATTTGGCACAGAAACCCTAAATCAGTTTTAGGCTACCTTAGAAGCCCTTTAACAAGAAATGAAGAAATCCAAGGCATTGGGAGGACAGTTTGGCGATTTGGAATATGTGGTCATTCCATCGCAGAACCTCCACTACGTTCAGTAGTGTTTAACAAACTCAAAAAAAAGCTAAGTAAAAAATAATTTTGAATATCAAATTTTTATTGCTCCAGCCAATATATAGAAACAACCTATCTTTCGAAATGCAAAAAGCGTGGGGCGCTAGCGGAAAAATCCGGTGTTAATAAGAATATAGGTAACGAGTCCAACGCTTTTTTAAATTTCGAAAGATAGGTTGTTTCCATATATTGGCTGGAGCAATAAAAACTTGACATTCAAAATTATTTTTTACTTAGTTTTTTTTTTAGTTTGTTAAACTGAATTTTTTTAAAAAGAGAAGAGAAGAGCTTTAAAAACTTCATTTAGCGAAAACGAGCTTAACCAAAAAAAGCTCGAAAAGCTTCAAGCTGCACTAGAAATAGATCAACTGAAGACTGCAGCTTAAGTGTTTGCAGCATGGATTAGAAGGAAAGATTCATATGTAAAACTGTACGAGTGTAAAAGAGAACACAAGTTCACCCAGCCCTACGCTAGCATTGGAAACGTAGCCTAAGACTTAATAAAAGTATAATGCTATCAAAAAACTTCAGATGCTATGTCCTGGGTTGCATAATTTAATGCTTTATAAAATTACCTGATCCGCGGCTGTTGTATAGAGATCATCGTGGTCATCCTGTTCCTGTTTGAAAAAAGTAAGAATTAAGAAAAGTACATTGCTTTCAAATAACCTCAGATGGTGTATCCAGGGTTGTACAATTTAACGCTCTTAAATTACCTGATCCGCGGCTGTCGTATAGAGATCTTCCTGGTCATCCTGGATCTGTTTGGAAAAAAGTAAGACTAAAGAATAGTATAGTGCTTTGAAATAACCTGAGCTGTTGAAGTGTTGAGCGTCGAATTCTGATTCTGCTGATCATAATTTAAAAATAATTTTAGTCTTTAGAAATATGAAATGCTTTTAAAATAACCTGAGGTAATGCACTTAGGGTTGCTTCTAGACTAGTATTTATAATATCCACAAACGCATCAAGCATTGTGTTGACCTTATTTACTGGTTGAGGCGATGGCACCTAATACAGAAAAGGCATTATCCTATAAAGAAATGATAAGCTCTCATAAAGCTACCTGTGGCTTGGGGGATTTTGGTGATCTATATGCATCGGGGTTCTGGTTCATTTGCTCCATAAGAGCTTGTAAACCACCATAAGTGGGAGCGGGTGCAGGTGGCTTTTTCTGACAAAAGAAATAAACTTTTATACCAATAGAAATTTTAAGTTGGTAATAAATGAACCTCTGGCGACAGGCAAAGATTCTTGTTCTGATTCAACTTCTCAAAATACTCTTGCATGCCAGCTACTTGCTTATTCGGCGTTGGAGATTTCTGTAAGTTTTTTAATAAATTTTGTTGTTCTTAAATTATTTTTTTTTAATAATATTTGTTTAGTAACCTGTGCCATAATAGGCTGTTGGTTATTTTCACCCATATATCTTTGTAGACCGACATGCTGACGATTCTGCGGCCATCTCTGCAGTCCCTGATAGAAGAAATAACATTCAAGTCAATAAGATTGTTAAATTAGATATAAACCTACCTGTCGTTTAGGTGGGAATCCACTCATATCTCTTCGAAGACCCCAATGCTTACGACCTTGCAGTCCACACGACTCTGCCTGATAACAAAAATTGTAATTGATATTAGTGTTTAATAGTCCACAAAGCAACCTGTACCGGTGGTGAAGGCTCGGGCGATGCGCGAAGGTTCTTGTTCTTATTCAGTTCATCAAAATACCTTTGCATATCTGCTATTTGCCTGTTCTGCGGTGAACGTTGCTGTAAATAAATTTAAAATTAATTTTGTTGATCTTCTATAATTTTAATTAATTTTATAAATTAACCTGTGGCGTAGCGGCTTTGGTTGATCTATATGCATTAGCATTTTGGTTCGGTTGATCCATGTAACGTCGCAAGCCAACATGCGGACGATCGCATGATTGAGTCGGCTATGCTTGATAAAACAATCAATTACTAATCAATGGAATTTTAAAATAGTCATAAATAACCTGTGGCGATGGAGATTCGATTGGTGGTTCACCAAAGATATCGAATTGATTTAGGTAGCCCTGATATTCCTCTACGAGTCCTGGTGGTCCATTTTTCTATATGTAAATTATAAAACTTGGTTGTAACAAAAAAATGCTGCGGGTTCAAATGGTCGTAATGGGTTCAGGGACATTTGTTAGTACATCAAAATGATTATTCCTACTTGGCTCGTACACTGCAGCATTCGTCGAGTCGCAAGTTTGGCTGTCCAGCGACGGCTAAACAATCGAGGGGTTTCTATGCTAGTTTCTGGAGATCGCATAATTGCGTAAAATTTTTTGTATAGGGTTTTGTCATATCTTAAGCCCTCCATTTACGCACAGGTCGCCTGCAGGCCGTGGCCTGAAATTTTTCGCCTTGAAGCCAAGTATCACCACGTGGTCACCGGCCGCCAACTGTATGGGGACCTGCAGTTCAAGAAAACTGACAAAATATTTGTGTTCTAGTCAGTTCGCGCCTGAAAATCTGAACTTCTATTCATTCTCATGTCTTGAATTTATGGCAAGAATTCACTCCGAGTCCACTCGAAACGGAAAGAAAGGCCCGAACTAGGCACGGAAACCATCCACACTCCCGTTCGGGCTTGTTCGCGGGTGTTCACGGCGTGAGTCTTGAGTTTTCGTCATGAAGTTTTCGTTGAGGCCACTTGACACTTGAATTAATAACCTGCTATGTTAAACTATCGTCTTCACCTGTGCGTATGTCTTCAGGATTACAAAAATGCAGGGTGACATGTAAAACTATAAAAAAAAACGTCAAAACGCCCTAGCGGCTAAACCGTTTCGATATCCCCCCACGATCTTTTGTTCGTCTCTCGCAAACCTATCCACAGCTGGCCCTTTTCCCGAGTAATAATGAAACTCGCCCGCATGCAGCAGGTACGCACTAGCCCGCACGGTGCCCGCAGCTAGCATGAAGCTGGCACGCACGAACAGTGTCAAAAGCTCTTTTTCTAAACTCAAATTTAAAACGACAAAAAATATATTTTTCTAGAATAAAGCATCCTACGTTTCTTAAAACAGATACACCACAGGCATGCACGAAATCGTCTGTATGGCTTTTAAAAATTGTATAGGGCGAAGAAAACAGACAATTATCATGGTGACTATAAAGGGTGCCAATATCATACTTGGTAGAGCGGTTCTCGTTCGATTACGTAGGTCAAGCAGCGTTGGACGTGGTTACTCCTTAGCTGGGGGACTGCTTGGTAAAACAACACTCCCGTTTGGAATGGTCTATGCCGATGCGGATGTAGTAATCAAGTTTCATGGCTGAATTTTTAGATTTCCGTGTCTGTGGCGGAGAGTGGATGCCTCTAACGAACAAATTTTAAGATATTCGTGCCTGTGGCGGTAGCGTGTATGCTTGTGACAGGAAAGTGCATGCCTGTGGCGGGAGAGTGGGTACTTTTGTAGTATACCTATTCGTTAGCTGTGCGTGTTAGCTGAGGGCGCGTGCGTGCTAGTAAAAAATGAATACTAAGCCATTACGAAACTTGTCGCATTTTCAGCGACTGCTGACTGCTGTCTGACTCTAGAAGAGAGAATATGGCGGTGGTAACTGACTGCCAGCCTGCTATCTTGGCTCTCAACCCCATCCTGATCTCATTAAAACAATGCTCAGGTGACCTCAAACTCATAAGCAGGCATGTAAACATCAACCTTAGGTGGGTTCCAGGCCTTAGGCATATACAACGGAATAATAGAGCTGATGAATTAGCTAGGGAGGGTTCAAGAATGGATTCAGCAGAAGAGTCAGATCTCCGTATCAATACGACTAAAAGACATAGGCTGCTTTCGGTATCGTCAAATGATCGTCAATTAACTGCGTCGGCTGCAAAAATGATTGATGCCGTTTGCAGAAGTGACTAGCGAGTTTGATGACTTCGACCACCTGACATTAAAATGATTGCAAGATGGCAGTGCGAATGTGCATTGCCGTACGTTTGGCAATAGTCAATTTGCATTTCCGAACTCTTGATTATCATCAATTGCAATACCGAACGAATGACTATCGTCTACTGCTCTGCAAATGACGTTTCCGAACGCAGCCATATTCAGCTACACTTTTTTTCCTTGGCATGAAGCTATCCCGTACGAAGCTAGCTAGAGCTGTAGCTGTGTATACGGGACCTTGGCCAATCGGAGACCACTCATTGAGAATGGGCATCATTCAACACACCATATCGTAGCTTCAAAAGGCCCGATTCCTTCAAGGACTGTTGCATCACTTAAGAAGAAAAACTAAACAATTTTAACAATATCAGTAAATTAACCTTTTTATTCACTCGTTCTATTTGTTCCATAAACTGCTGACGTGCAAGACGTCTGCCATCATCCGGTGGTGAGCCGTGCTGCTGTATCCCAATAAGAGAAAATGTTATTAAAAAATTAAAAAACACCGCGATGGCGGATCAGGTGCTCTTACCTTCTTGCACATTTTTCCAAACATCTCTGTTCTATGTATGCTACACCTAATTCACACACACACACCCACTATATAATCTCAAAACAATTTCTGTTTGATGATGATGGATCTCGATTGTCCTTAGAGGGTGGTGCTTCGAAACTTTTACTCCTAAAACTATCACTATTAATTTATAAATTTTTATTTTTCATTAAACTGTAAATTTATTAAATTTTTGAACTAAGAATTTTTTTATTTAAATAACATTGAGATCTAAATTTTAAACTTTCATGTCAGTTCCTAATATATATTTTCAAGCATACTGCGTCACGTTGTAAATGAAACATTTGGCAAGGTTCAATTTTGTAAGATTATTTTGAAGACAGTATTTTAGACTATTGAAAATGTTTTTGAGTAACGAACAATTGTGTTCAAGCTTTTCCAAAATCCAAAATCAGTT
The DNA here is from genome assembly GCA_949987705.1 of Thereva unica. Taxonomy (NCBI): domain Eukaryota; kingdom Metazoa; phylum Arthropoda; class Insecta; order Diptera; family Therevidae; genus Thereva; species Thereva unica. Next base: position 125,571,139 of record OX465282.1, read on the forward strand.
GTGCTCGTGTGTGGACAAAAATTTCATTATGATTGCAAACTGGTTGCGCTCGCGATTATTGTGAAACCAGTTTGAAATTGGCCTTGCAAATCAGTCGTTGAAGATAGTTGCTTACTAAGCAATGCAGCAATAGCACAAAATCGTCTAAGTATATTTATGTGTGTATCCTGACGTGATCACCCAGCAGGAAATTTGAAAGACCTCCCTAGAGAATAAATAAAGGAGCCTTCCCAAATAGGTTTCCAGTCATTGATTAGAGAGTTTATACCATGACTGCGTTTATGTATCATTAGGTGTTGCGTTCGTTTTCTACTTTTTTACCATTTCGACCTCGTGAATACTCGTCCTCTGCTTTATTCGGATTGTGTCATACTGCATCTATCCGCAGCGCGAAGTGCAGTGAAAAAAGTATTATTTGCATCCTCCCAGAAATAATTGAAAGCTAAAAGGGAGATCCCCATTTCATATCACTTCGGAACTCAAGTTAAGATCTTCAATTTCAATCCACAGCAAGCTTTACGGGAGTACTCCAACTTAAGTCTATTGGGGCTACTACAGGAATACTCTCTTTATTTTTTTTTTGAGGTTAGAAGGAGCCCTCTCGTCCAATGACATGCTAATGTTAAAATCATGGCGAAGGGAGACATTTTGGAGGTATTAATACTTCTCCTAGGAGACATCCAATATTACTCGAGGAGGCCTCTTTTTCCTGTTGGGCAATTACTGAGTTTCTATACAGAGTTTATCCTGGGTTAACTCAAATTAAGCGCCCATATAAATACAGGTTGAGTAAAGTTTCGTTAAATCCATGAAAACTCCACAAAACCCGTCAAATTAAGCCGGGTTTTGCATATGCGTTTGTTTAAGTATCAAGTGTGGGCTCGGTATCTGTCACTTTCATCCAGAGCCGTCATGGAAACAGCATCGAGTTAACTTGAGGGACAAAGCTTTATATTTACTCAATGAAAACTCTACCTCTGTTCATGGAAATATATAAATACACATTAAAGACTAGACCTATGAAAGACTAGAGCCTCAGGAAAGGCGCTTTGGTGGAGCGGGGAACGAATAGGGAAGGCTATCACAGAAGAAATCAGGAATGCAAAGAGGGAAGAAGAAAGAAGGAAAGTTATGAAGGTGGAAAGTGGTAAAAGCGAAGGACTAGGGGGCTGCCGGTACTCAAACCTGGGACCTCTGGGATAGTAGACAAACGTCTTACTCCTTAAGCTACCAAGCCCCCCCCCCCAAGTTTGTAGAGCAAAAGTGACTGAACTAGTCAGTCAAACGCCTTGGAGCAATCAAGAAGAACTAGTATTGCTATGTCACCCTGATCTAGCACTGAACGAAGATCTAAAGTTATTTTCAATATAGCAGTTCGGCAACTGCGGTTTTTAGCCTGATTGGAATTTAGAGTGGAAGTACGCTATTCTGACATGCACTCATGAGAACTTAAGAAGGGCCTGCCAAAATAAACGGATTTTTAACTTCTCTGATAGCTAAGCGGCAAGAGCGATAAGGTCCCGTAGGACCAAGTCGAAATTAGTTTGGGACTGCAAACGTGCTCTTGATAAGTTGGGTGTTCTCAATCAAGTTACTCTTTTCTGGGTCCCGGGTCACCGGGGCTTCAAAGGCTACGCAAATGCGAATGCCCTGGATAAACAGGTCTCTGATATTGTATTCATCGATCCAAATCCGGCTATTGGAGCACCGTCCACCTTGCTGAAAAGGGCCCTAACCGATCGGATTATAATGACGCCGAGGTCCATGCCTGGACTGGGGAACTCTAAGCGATTCCTTCCTGTGCCGTCCCCTAAGACGGCCAAGGATTTGTTAGGGCGCAGTAGGAATGATGTCAGGGCACTTGTTGGTTGGATTACCGTAAACTGTGCCCTAAATTTCCACTTATGGAGGATAGGAAGGGTAGAGGACCCCACATTGTAGGCTTTGCCTGGAAGACGATGAGTCTACTTTCCACGTTCTCTGTGAGTGCTCCGCAATAACGAGCAGCAGGGTTTATTTGTTCGACGAGTCTCTGCTCGAACGCTCAAGTCTAAGCGACAAGCCACTAGTCTGACTGCTGAACATGTTCAAGCGGTCATGGCCTACAAATATGACTTGTAGGGGTTGTAGTACAATAGGCGAAATGAATGGCCGCAGCACCTTTGCACCCAATAACTAACACACAAAAAAAATTGTGCGGCAGTTTGCTTTCAAACAATTCCATAAAGTCAGCAAAGATCTCCGAACTAGACCCACCATCACTTCTGTAAGGGGCCGTCCATAAATTACATAAGGCGTTTAGGGGGGGGGGGGGGGTTTAGCAGAATCTCACGCGGGGGAGAAGGGGGGTCTCGGAAAATATCACGTAATTTTTTTTTTCTCAAGAAACACTGTTTCTCCACTAAAGATCCCCATTCACTTACAGGCTGCCGACAGGCCAGGTCGGCAGACACGGCCCAGTGAAGGCCACACAATACTCGGTCTAACTGAGGAATGAGGACTACAGATATCCGCCTGACGTGTTGACCTTAAGGCGGCTCCAGGCTCCGTGAACGTTCGCGCGAATACGAGTGAGTTTTAGTGTGGTTTCCACGCCTTTCTTTCAGGTCCGACTAAATAGGGTGTGAGATGCAGACCCCATCCGGTTGGCGACTGCTGACTCCTTCCGGTTGGCGGCCGGAGGGGTGTGTGGTGATACTTGGCTTCAAGATGAAAACTAAATCCTACACAAAAAATTTTATGCGAACTCCAGAAAGTAACATAGTAGCCCCTCGATTGTTTAGCCGCCACCGACCAGCCAAACGCGCTGAAGTCGATGAATGCCGCGGCGTTGATCTAAGTAACACCGACCCGCGAAAGGCCATTAGAATATAGAACTACAGGAAGGGCCCTCGCCGAATTTTAGCGTAATGAAATTCTCGTGATTATGAGTGCTGACGTTTTCCCTGGGGCTAAGATCTCTATGTATATTGGTATTTATCCTCAACAACACCAACTAATTGTGGCTTGTAAGTAGGTTATAGGACGATTGGGTCTGAGAAAATTTTGCCCACCGTAGGAACTAAATCACGGCCATTGACCTTGAGACTAGGTCACTTGGAATTGCGTCTATGAGTCCGGAACTGGGTCAAGGTCAATGGATCGCTCCGTAGAGAGCGCGCCTGCGTCCCCCATGGAACGGGTTAATATGTGGGCAGCAAGGAGTGGGGTAGTTGGGCGAACCATGGTCAATAACTTGTAAACAATGTGCGTAGAACTTGTACAGTTGTGGAAGGTAGTAAATTAAAGCATACGCCTGCTGTACGAAAATAAAAAAACCCAAATCACACCGTGGGAACTAAATCACGGCCATTGACCTTGAGACTGGTAGCTGCCTCCAAATCGTAGGCCAGTAATCTGAGAACAAAAGCCCCGTTTAAGAAATCCGCCTAAAAACAATGCATTGTTTGCCGATGAATAATTTCGACAGTAATTTGTGGACAAAAGACACTCCATGTGGAGTACGTCCGCATGCGGTAATCCTTTAGATTACGTCAGAGAGTGAAATGTATGGTTGTCGAAGGGACAAAATAAAAACATGATTCATGCTAACCCGTTCGTACGCCCGCCCCGATTGCAGCCTGAGTGAAGGTGGTTCCTTAGACGCTGAAATTAAAAAAAAAACCGAACCACAGCCAAGAATATTATCGAGAAAAAAAAAGAAGACGATTTACCCATTTAAAAATCATTTTATTTATTTAACAGTTATACATATAATTATTTATCAATAAATTTTAAATTTAAAAATCCCCCACGTGTGTCATCCTTCCCCTCAAACACCATGTAGCAGGCTTTTTTCTGGTTGAGGTTATCAACCTGAAGCTGGTTATTAGTTTTCTCCGAAAAACGTGGAGGAAGAACAACAAAGCGTCCATCATCGAAGTGGGCCGTTAATTTTACACCAAACCTGGTGTTCATCAGTTTAAACAACCGTATATGACTTGTTTGTCTCCAAGTGACTTGTTTATCTCCAGATCAGTGATCGGAATTAAATCATTAGGTCCTTTATTAGAGATGTCCTTTAATGTCTCAAATGCATTCTGAAGAATAAAAATAAAATGCATTACAATAGGAAAAAAGAACTTTAATAGCTGATGATTGATTTTGAGAATAAATGAAAATACAGAATAGTTTACAGGGGAAAATGCCGCTTGTTTACAGCTGGCTAAAAAGCCGCTTGCTGTCGTTCTGACTCATTTTTTCCTCATCATCGCACCAAAAGCTTACGAAAAAAAAGAAACCAACTAATTTCATTTTTAAGTCACAATCGGAAATATTGTTTCTTTTTCAACCGTATCTGGTCATAGAAAAAAATTTTTTCCTTGGGGATTGTAGCTAAGCAAGCCACTTTTTGAGCTCCGCTAATTCCTGACAGTGACGAGCTGTTACGCCAGCCCGTTTAACACCTATTCCTTTCGATGTCCGCTTTATGGTGTTTTTTTACAAAGTCAGAAACGAACCGAGGAGTAGGTCCAAGTTTTGACTGCTGTTGACACCGAGTTTGGTATTCCTCCACTGAAATCTGCTTCGGTTGTTCCTCCAGGAAAATTGGCTTAGATGCAGTTGAAGCTAGATGCAGCTTCCCTTGTCCTCTCTGCTTCTCGTCCCCAAAAAAGGACTGCTGATGCCGTCTCAGGTACGCTTCGGCTGTTGGCTGCTTTGAGTCGTCGTCAGGTGTTGGCAAAGGTGATGGCGTCCACTAGAAGAAAAAAACAAGTTAATCTGGAACGGTATACAGGCAAAAATGCCGCTTGTTAACAGTAGGCTAAAAAGCCACTTACTGCCACTGCGATTCTGATTTTCCTGACTAGTGAGCGTCTATGTAAGTATATAAAAGATTTTAATTGTTGTTGTTGTTTTCCGTAGAAGTATTCCATCGCATTATTTTTTATTTTTTCTTTTTTATTAAGCATATTTATTATAACTATATTGTAATACAGGCTACGCTTAAACCTATTTTCCCTATGTACCTTAAAAAGAAACTTACTGGCCCTCTGCGGGCACTCTAGGTTAGACTCTATCTACTTAAACTATTTGGAATTGCCTTTCGGCCTCTTTATTCGCTTCAAACGATACATAAATGCTTAACTATATGCTACATGCTAAGAAAATATTGTAAGATAAAAAAAAAACTTAGCTAACTTAACCTATTTTATAAAACTTAACCTAGTGTAAAAAGACTTACAACCTACCTACCCTAACCTACAGCTAACTTAAAACTATATAGGGATCGTGATCCTACTTAAACTAATCTATTACTCATTCGCACCGAAACACGCTTGTTAACCTGCCTCTTCCAACCACCAGTACCTCCTACTGGCCCTGGAGGCTTCCTCTTTATCTATAGGGCCTACACCTGTACTGAATCGCAGGAGTTGTGCATTAAGTCCATCGACTCTTTCGTGCAAGACACGTTTATCTCGCGCGCGACGATACACGTGGTAAATTAAAGGAACTCCCTCCCTATCCTGTATCAGCCCTAACGCATCTAGCCATGGGAATGCTTCGAGCGGTATTTGTCCTGTCCGTCTTGTCGTGTCATAAAAGTGTGGTCTGGGATAGTAAGCTCCGAAGATGAGAGGATTGTTGCTTTCCGTCGCTCTTACAACGTGATTTCTGGTTAATCTGATTATGAAATTGTCCACCCTCATGGTTTTTGCTTTTCCGTATAGGATTTTGTTAGAATAGAATTTTTTGTAGTTCGATTCGGGAGTTCGATACATGCTCAAGCACGCTCTCAGGCATTGTCTTTCAAACATCCTCATCTTTTCCATATATGATGGGGTTATATTCCACCATACGGGGCAGCCGTAAGTAAGAACCGGTCTGACCAAGCTCTTATAGCAATTCACCTTAACCCTTGAGTTAAGGTGCTTGCTGTAAAAGAGCTTCTTCGTCATATGGAAGGCCTTCTGGGCTTTGACTATAGCAGTACGTATATGACTCTCGTAATACATGTACTGATCCAGCCAAATCCCCAAGTACCTAACCTCGGTTTTCCTCTCCAGCGTCTGTCCCGCATGGCTTCGAACATGGAACGTCTTCCAGTTCCTTCTAACATCGCGTGGAGCTTTGTTAAGAGGAGTTCTGAAAAGGATCGTTTCGCACTTTCCATGATTGATTTTCAATTTCCAATCATTAGCATAATGCTCGATTTTCTCGAAATCACGTTGTATAAGCGTCTGGATAACGTCAATCTTCGAGCCTGTTCGGTATATAACTAGGTCGTCTGCGAACGCTAAAGCGCTTTCAAGAGATCCTATTAAATCACTTGTGTATATATTGAAAAGGAGTGGCGAATTTACTGCTCCCTGCTGCAGCCCGTTTTTAATGTCAAAGATTTTTGAGGTGCAGTTCCCACTTTTAACAAGAAACTTCCTGCATGTTATCATGTCGTAGATAATTCGAAGTAGGGGACCATTCATCCCGTTCATTGTTAGCTTCAGGAGAAGTCCCTCAACCCATATAGAGTCGAAGGCCTTCTCGAAGTCAACCAGACATGCTCCGGTACACTGTCTTTTGGCAAAATTCCACTGTATGTCAGACACCAGTTTTGCGCAAGCATGGATAGTGCCATGTTCCGCTCGGAATCCAAACTGATTGTCCGGAATAATGTTATTGTCCTCAACCCAACTTGTCAGCGAGCGGTTGATTACCACCTCGAACACTTTGCTGATGTTTGGTAGCAAGCTTATTGGCCGAAGATTGCCAGGATTTGATCAGTCTTTTTTATCCTTGGGTATAGGATATATCACGGCCATTTTCCAGTAATCCGGAAAATAGGCATTATTCAAAGCATTATTAAACAACGTGGTGTAAATGTCGACTGCACACTGAGGTAAGTGCTTTAGAACCACATTGGGGATACCATCGATCCCTGCCGATTTCTTATTCTTTAGCATGTGGAAAATTCGCAAAAGATTATCCTTCTTCACAAAAATCGCGTTTTCGGAGGCCTCTGGGATGTTGTCCGCTGGGCAATCCTCACTGAATTCGACTAAATGTCGATTCTCAGATCTCCAAACTCTGTTTTCGCTTTGAAGGTCAATGTAGTTTAGCCGCGCCCGATTTTCCAGGTCGCGATTCGGCTGGACAGGAGGGTTCGTTGTGTAGACCTTTTGCCAGAAGGCTCCCACCAAATCAACTCTGTCCTGCTCATCTTCCACATGATAACAGTCGTCATCGTCTCGGTAATGCGTATCTGGATCTAAGCCCGCCTTTCTTAACAGTCCTTCACTGTCTTGGTTGTTCGGTAGTCTGAGCTTCTCTAGTCTGTTATGCGTCCTTTTTCGGAAGATTTTGTTTATCTGTGGGAATGTGCCCGGACCACTGGGTTTTATGGACCGGATCTTATTGCTCCAGTACAGATTTATAGACTTAGAGTAATTTTCCTCGATTAGATGCTGAAGGTTTCGAATCAACGACTTCAATGTTGTGATTTCTGGATTCCGGTGATTTTGGAATTGGCGATGTAATGTTTTGAGTCTCGATAGCAATAGGGTTTTTTGTCTTTGTAATCTGTAGATTGTAGAATTCCTGTAGCAGTACGTGCAGTCGCGTTTTTTTGTCTTAGGGATGGCTCGATTCATCGTTTGCACTATGACTCGATCCATCTCCTTCAAGTAATGGTCGATTTCGTCTCTAGTCAAATTTTGGTCTGTCGGCGGTGTTAGTCCTTCTGTTTGTATAGTGCGGGCCATTGCCCTGCAAAATCGCGGCCAGTTCGCCTTATGATAAATATAGGGCTGTACTTCAGCATACTGCTCCAGTTCGATAGACTCACGTGGCATCTGCACCGTGAGGGTCAGTCCGTGGTGGTCGCTGTCGTAAGGTATAGTCCGTAGGCAGTTTACATCTTCGTCACTTATTCGTCCGCTATCCAGACGTGAGTCGAGCAAGCATATATCCAGATACGATCCACCCCTGGGATACGAAGGCATGTTCGTAGCAAGAAGTGTGACTTTCTGCTGGATTCTATTACACTCCCACCATCTTTGCAGGTGGTTACCTCTGGTGTTAGGCATTTGATTTCCCCAAGCTCTATGTTTGGCATTTAGATCTCCGGCCAATAAGTAATAATTTTCTTCTGAACCCAGCCCAAGTGTTTGAAAAAGTTGTTCCAGCTCGCTGACAAAACTGTCGACCTGTGGAGCTGCGGGTGCGTAAGCCGCAATTATGTAGGTACATCTTACGTCCGCTTTGGAGTGGGATATACACGACGCAGGCTTCCAGCACTCGAAACTGTTCGATCTCCCTGCTTTGCCGTACCCGAAACTTAATTCCATTTTTAATAAAGATAGCCGTTCCGCCATCCCGAGTAGCACCAGGGCGATCTCGCCTGATAACTACATAATTCTTATACTCCAGTCTGTGTCTCTCAGACAGCTTAGTTTCGCTGACTAACAGGACATCAGGAGCTTCTTGCTGCAACAACGAGAGTATGTTCGCCCTCCTCTCAATTCTAATAATGGAATTGGCGTTTATGGCCACGATCTTAATTGCGTTCTGTCCCAGAGTTGCCATTGCACGCTTACGGCCCGTTTTCGGGGAAGAGCATGGAGTAAACAAGGTTCAACCTGGCACCTTGCTCATTCACTTGCCGTCTTATGTCGGCTAATTGTCCCTGAATAGATAGCAGGATCGTCATAACCTTATCGCTGCCGGCGGAAGGGGCTTGATCTACTTCCGGGGCTTGTTGCGCTGTTGTTTCTGCGTGCCTTGCCATTTGAGCAAATGTTAAGTTTGGCCTCACAATGTTTTTGAACATAGCAGCTTTCTGCATTTTTTGTTTTTCTATCATGCTCTTCCTCGCCTGTATTCTCTTCTTCAGTTCTGCGTATTTTGGACATCCCCGATAATTAGCAGGGTGACCGTTTGAACGGCAGAGTACGCAGTATAGCATGTTTTTGTCATCTACGCGGTCTTTGCCGAGAGGGCATTCCCCTGGCTTGTGGTCCTTATCGCACTTGATACACCTAAATGCCATGTGACAGTTAGGTGCAGCATGCCCGAACCTTTGGCACCTCATGCACTGGAGGATACCTTCTTTTTTATTTAATTTTTCCCAACGAACTACGAGGTGACCTACATCTCTTATTAATTTAAGATTGTCTAGTCGACTCTCCGGGGAAAGCTGGACGAGGAAGTAAGGGAGTATCTTTTTTGTAGTGCGCGAGTGCGGTGTTACAAAAGGCTTCACCGCCAAAAATTTTAAATCTTTGATATTTTTTTCGCGTAGCAGCGAGTCCATTTCAGGATCCAGGCCCTTTAGAAGAACGGTTATTTTCCTCTCCGATTTCGCAGTAAAGGGGAGTTTACATCCCAGCCTCAAAGTGGAAGCGCAAATCTGAACTCTTTTATCGCATAGAAGATAGTATGGCTCTGTCTCTGTTTCACCAAAGTGGCAACAGCAAACGGCAGCCTCAAAGTAGAGTTCTATTCTACTTTACGAATGCGAATGTCGGAAAAAACCTTTTAGTTTCGTTAAATTTAAGTATTCTAGTGCCTACTAGATGTCACTTTCGCGGTTTCTTCTGGTTTTGTTAGAAGTTTTTACATATTTACCTTGTTTTCTACAGCTTGAAAAATCAAAAACGAAATGTAATAATGTTTGAAACCAATAAAAAGGCTTTGCAGCTAATTAAATTGTTTTCTCTGCGATAGTGTTAAAAAATTTCCATTTGACAGTTGTAAAAAGTTTCGAGCTTTCGACGAAACTTTGCGCTTCCATTTTGTACAAGGCCACTTTGTTCTTCCAATTTGAGTCTGGGATGTAAACTCCCCTTAATACTCTCGACATACGGGCGTTGTTACAACGAGAAATCGTTGTTAACACAGAAATTTGCTTTGTAACAAAGAAACGTAACAAAGCATTTTTTGCTTTGTTAACAACGATAACTCAAAAAGCTCTGAGAAAGAGCCACCTACCGGTTGCTAGATTATTTAAAAAAAAATCCATTTTGCTGTGCTTATGTCCACTGTACTCAAAAACTGCTAGTACAGAAACCGAAGTAGGCATTGAATAAAACTTGCTAAAATAACGAACATAGAACAAGAAAGCGGTTTTTAAGATTATAATTGTGAGTTTAATTGTTTAAATTCAAATAATTAACGTAATAAATTGCGATTTTCAGGGAAATGAAAATAGAGAATAAATCTCGATTTAAATGGACTGCGGAGTGTATAGCCTATTTATTAGAAGTTTGGCTTAAATATTCCGAACAATTACGGGGGACGCGGAAAAACACTCATGTCTATAGTGACATGAATTCAGAGATGAAGAAAAGAGGAGTTGTTGTTACCTCGAAAGAAATAAGGGACAAAGTAAACAATATGGCTAGAAAATACAGGTGACATTGTAACTCTAATTGAGGAATAATTTTTAAATGTGAACGTTATCTTTGATGTTCCAGAGACGAACAAAAAAAACTTGGGACGGGTTCATCACCTTCACAGTGGGAATATTATGAACCAGTAAATAAAATAATTGGGGGATATCCCTGCAACAGTTTAGAAGATTTGGAGGGAACTGATGTATGGATTGAAATAGAAAAATTTAGTACTGTTTTGAATATTTATATTTTATATCATATTTAGGCATTTGATTTATCTTCTCCGCCATTAGGGAGAAGCCCAAGTTTTGATAGCGCACACTTTTTGGATGAGTTTCAGTCTCCAGAGCCAGTAGAATTTGTTGATTCCTCATCAGCAGAAAGAGCACCTCCTTTAAGTACATCCACATCCGCAGCAACCAGAGAAAAATCACTTCCATCGAGAAAAAGAAGACAAGATAAATTATCATTTCAATCCGAAGTGCTACAACAGATGAAAATCAGCAATGCCATGTTAGAAAAAGAACTCTCTGCTCACAGAAAACTTACGGAAGAGATCGCTAAAAAAGATGAAGATTTTCAAAGAGAAGCAATAAAATTTCAAAACCAATTTTTGGAAATTTTGAAAAAAAAATAATATATTATATTTTGTTTTTATAAAACATTATTTTAAATTATATCTGCTTATAAGCTTTCTCAAGCCTGAGTTTGAATAACATCTGCGATAACATTTCTAATACTGAGACCAGCTGTATCAGCTCGATCACTTAACTGCTCAGAGTATTCTCGTCTTCGTGTATTTTCAAATTGTAGTTGTTCATTAATCCAAATTTGATTCACCTCGTCGTTGTTGCAGTTCAGAAAGTTATGCAATACAGTGGCTGCCTTTATGATGTCATTTGTGTTTTCAATTCTAACATCAAGACCTTTGCCAATCCTACGGAATCTTGCTTTCAAATGGCCAAAAGCATTTTCCACTACACGACGAGCAGCAGATAATTTTGCATTAAAATTAGCTTGTTTTGCATTCAAATTATTCAAGAATGGATATGGCTTCATTAGTGTGTCACTTAAAGCAAACGCAGAGTCCCCAATTAGCATAGGAGGAACAATGCAATCTTTCATTAATCTCCTATGTTGCATAAAAAGGAAACTGTTTCGCTGCAGCTTCTTAAGTGGAGAGATTTCGTAAAGGGAACAATCTCTCACCCGTCCTGGTGCCCCGACGGAAATGAAGGTGAAACGGTAGCTATAATTTACAGAATGTATTATGTTTTTGCACTTTCATTCATGGTTCAGTATCTGAGGTTTACCGATAATCAACAACTGCGAGTAGAACTGTGGAATACCACCCCTTGAAGTTGTAGTAATCATATCCATAATCTTTCGGGGGACTTACTTCGATATGACAGCCATCTGAAAATGAAGAAATGTCAAAAGGATATCCAATACGTGAATCTTATGCTATTTGCATACCTATCGCTCCAAAACATTGGGGAAACCCAAGCCTATTAAATCCCTCAATTGTATCCACTAACTTTTCTGAAGTTAGCGGTTCAAAGAAATTTAAATATTCTGGTTTTAAAATTCTCCACACAGCTTTACAAAACTCTATCACAATTTCTCCAACAGTTGTACGTCCGACACCAAATAGATGTCCGATGCTGCGATATTCAGCTGAGGACCCCAGAGCATATATTGCGATACCTATCCTTTTTTCCAAAGGAATAGCTTTCCTCATGTTAGTGTCTTGTCGATTTAAACTGGACAATTTTTGACACAGCAACGCAAAGATGGTCCTTGACATCCTAAAGTTTTCTTTAAAAGTCTGTTCGAACATAAGCAGAACATCTACCTCCCAAAACGACGACGTTCTTTCCTGTAAACTAAATCATTAGTTACACATATTTTTACTAATTAAAAAATCATACGTGTTTCCAGATTACCCGATTGAGAGACCGGCGAAGGCCCACCGACGTAGCAAGAAGAAAATCCATTTTTTTTTATAAAAAGCGCCTTCATTAGTTGGAATTGTTTTCTCCGTTGTAAATTCCTTTTTGTCGAAATATATCTCTTTACTAAATTGCAGTAATTTATTAGCAGGAAATAAATAGATTCCTTTATATTTTTATTCATAATTTTTGCGAGCTTTTTCACAACACTTTTGACAGTTTTGACAGTTAAAAATGTAACGAAGCAATTTATAGTGTGTCACCCCCTTTTTGGGCTTTCGTTGTAACAACGATATTTCGTTGTAAAGCGCTGTCGTGTGTCGAGAGTATTAAGGGGAGTTTACATCCCAGAGTCAAATTGGAATAACAAAGTGGCCCTGTACAAAATACAAGCGCAAATTTTCGTCGAAAGCTCAAAACTTTTTACAACTGTCAAACGGAAAATATTTAACACGGTGACACAAGAGCCAATTTAATTAGCTGCAAAGCCTTTTTATTAGTTTCAAACATTTTTACATTTCGTTTTTGATTTTTCAAGATGTCGAAAACAAGGTAAATATGTAAAAACTTCCAACAAACCCACAAGAAATCGCGAAAGTGACATCTAGTAGGCATTAGAATACCTAAATTTAACGAAACTAAAAGCTTTTTTTCGGACTTCGCATTCGTAAAGTAGAATAGAGCTCTACTTTGAGGCTGCCGTTTTCTGTTGCCACTTTGGTGAAACAGAGACAGAACCATACTATCTTCTATGCGATAAAGGAGTTCAGATTTGCGCTTCCACTTTGAGGCTGGGATGTAAACTTGCCTTAAAGGAGAAAAATTCCGTTTCCGCACGCTCAAGCACTCTCTTCATTTTCTTATAATCTTCTATTCTAGCACACAAAAGGGAATGGTGCCCGCCAGATTGTCTCTTGACGGAGAATCCTTCCCTCCCAATCACTCTAGAAGCTAATGCTAAGGTATCTGAAATTCCTTGCTTAAAAATATTGATAGGCGGTACTTTTTCTTTTTTTGTTGCTGTCATCTGGGGTGTCGTTGTTTTTGCTGCTGCTGCTGCTGCCTGGTCAGTCGCCAGATTCGTCGCACTGGTTGCTGCTTCATTTGCAGAGCTTTCCGCTGGCAGTTTGGGGAAACGTTTTTCTTTCACCGAGTGGATGAGTTTCTCGAGGGCTTGCTCTTCTTCATCTGTTGGCATTAGTGGAGCAAAGGAATTCCCTGCGCCGCTGTATGCTGGCTGTTGCTGGTCATAAGGCATGCTGTCGTAGGAGCTTTCGTCGTCACAACTCCCATTGTCTGTATTTTCCGTTGTTTTGTTATTTATTGGTGTCTTTCTGGGTATTAAACAATTTTTGCTTTTTCTTCGCCTTTTCATAGTGTCTCCGAGCACTGCACTATTTGTTGGGCGAGGGTCCATGTTATGGCCCGTACCCTTCGTTTATTCACCACTTTTATATATTGTGTATATAATTTTCTTTATAAGTAAAAAAATGAAAAGAAATATCGGCAATTCGCACACAGAATTAAATTTATAAAGTTCGCAAAAAGAAAAATAGTAGTAAAACTTGCACTGAACGTATACGCAGTCTCACGTCCTCTCTGTATCACAGTTCGGGTGGGACTCATTCCATCGCATTATTTTTATTTTAATATGCACGTAAATAAAACAAAATTTACGCAATCGATGTAAAAAAAATTTCGATTGAATAACAACAGCTCTTATCAGACATAATGAACTCATTTCGGCTATTTTTAATGGAACTAGGTTCTTGAACTCGTTTTGTCTACACTGCATTTCATTTCATTTCATTTCATAATGTATTGTATTGATATAAACGTGCAATTGATAAAATATTGTAATTAAAGGCGAAGTTTTTCCCTCAAAGTGGTCAGTAACAGTAACGGCCGGAGGATGTGAAAAATAATTCGGCCATGCCACTCTCTATGTAGTCCATTCAAAACGCGGGGGGGGGGGGATGTTCCAAAATAACACCGTTAAGAAAATCGAACCTAAAGGTTTTTGGGGTCGCTGATCACGAAAATCGAGGTCCCGCGGTCTTAAAATTAGGGCGTCACCCCTAAAAATGCAAAAACACCCCTTTTTAGGGGGTTTTCGCGATTATTTCAGTAATAATGAAAACTAATGCGATGAAATGCACTTTTTTTAATATCTATTTGCGTGAAGGTGGTTGATTTATACTAAATTAAGGCGAACTTAAGGAGTAGTCCTAAAGGGTTGAAATTACCCCTAAATCAGCCAAAAATGGCAAAAATTGTAAACATTTTTTTTTCTTCAAGTTTATGCTTCAAATTCGATGGTGGGCGTACTCAGGGCCGGACTAGACCAAGTGCCGCCCCCACGCCAATCGCAAGTTGCCGCTTCCTTAAGGCTAGCGTTATTCGAAACTTAAATTTTTTACTTATAGGGTAAATATAATGATAATATTTTTATAACATATTGGGTCCTATTCTATCGCTAATATTTTATCATTTTATGTTATGAACAATCAAATGAGATCAAAGTAGTGGGTAAAAATGAAAATGACAATCAAAAATTCGCTTTTTAAGAAATTTTTACCCACTACTTTGATCTCATTTGATTTTTCATAACATAAAATGATAAAATATTAGCGACAGAATAGGCCCCATTATATGATTATTTAATATAATGATTTTATACAATTATTATATAATTGTAGTGGTGAAAGATCTTTCTCAGTGTTAAAGAGAATAAAAAATTATTTACGTGCCAGTGTAGGTGATGAAAGACCTAATTCATTTGCAATATTGTGCATTGGAGCTGAGCTTAATCGATCTCAAGATGTCGAATTGTTAATTGACGATTTTGCTCAGAAAAAAGCTCGAAAAGTACTAATTTAAAAACCGTAGAATAGCATGTATTAAAAAAAATTAAATAAAAAAAAATTTCATTCCTAAATATTAAAAAAAAATTTTCACATTATTGCCGCCCCTAGTAATGTGCCGCCCTACGCCATGGCGTTGTTGGCGTAGGCGATAGTCCGGCCCTGGGCGTACTGTCAGGCAAAAATAAATTAATTTCAACCCTTAAGTTGTTAAAACTACCCCTACTATAATAAAAACAACTTTATATAAAAAAATTGCCAACATTTTTTTTGCTTTTTGTTTGAAATTTGGTTCAAAAGGTATTATCAGAAAATTAATTTTTTCAACTCTTAAGGGGGTAAAACTACCCCCACATTAAAATTGTAATTGGAGCAAATTGAAATTTATTGCTTTGCATTAAAATTTTATATTTGATGAAATATTGGGGCCTATTCAATAAATATTAATAAAATTTTATCATTTTTGTTATGTTATGCCATAAAATAAAAGAATTATCTAAAATCCTATTCTGTCCGATAAATTTTATTTTCTTTTATGCATCATAACATAAAATATTTCCTGTTATGCTTCATAACATAAAAGAATCTCAGTAGCACATTTTAAGGTATTTTGACATATTTTATAGAAATAACAGGTGTGAATTGACACTTGTTGTGCAAAGTCGTATTAATTGAGTTTTTAGTTTAATTAAAATTAATACGCCCAGGGAACGCTTTGATTTTGTTTATTTACATTTACAACCGATCAGCTGTTCATTTTCAACCGAATTGCTCAAAGCGTAATAGAACTCAGAGCGGATTATACTAAATCTTTTATGTTATGTGCCCATAAAAGATTCCATAAAATAATTTTATGGAACTATGACAGAATAGGAATTTCGAAAATATTTTATTTTCATTTTATGGAGAAGAAATTTTATCATCATAACATAACATAAAATAATATATTATGAAAAATTGCAGAATAGGCCCCATTATTAAAACATTTGGAAAATTTTTAACCCTCTTAAAGGAGTTAAACCTTAGGGGTAAATTGAAAAAAAAAAAAAAAAAAATGGTATTTCGTAGATTGCAATTTAAATTTTTTTAATGAATTGTTTGAATAAAAATTCTTTAAAATTATAACAAATTATAAATTCTTATAAATTGATAATGTACATGTGTGTATGTTACGATGTGATAAATCTGGTTATTACGTAAAATCTCCGGGTATTATATCGAGGGTTTCCTGCCAGAAGGGCGTATCCACAAAGTCGCGATTTTGAGCGTATAAACATTATTAAATTTTTTACGGTTTGTTTTGACAAAACTCATCATGTGAATAAAAGTATCCAAAACATACGCCTAAAAACATTTATTTTCGATGATAAGCAATATGAAAAAAAAAAAATTCACCAATTTTTGAAATGTTTTTATTGAAGCCTCTAAATCCATGTTTTTGTTGATACTCCCTTCTGGCAGGAAACCCTCGATATAATTCTCAACTTGTAATGGCAAATATAGGCCCAGAGCGAGCGGTGGCGGTCGTGCGGCGGGTAGGGCGGACATAAGAGCTTGTGCCGCGGTAGGCATGTGGCGGGAGGGCAGGTGGAGGGAGGTGGTTGTGGTCGGCGTATGACGGATGGGCGCAGATGGTGAAAGGGTGCAGGCGGCGAAGGGCGGGTAGAGGCAGAAGGGATGTAGGTGAACGATACCGGGGGTAGGCGCAGGAGGGGCACAAGTAGGGTGGGGGCGGAAAAGGGATGAAGCCCGCGGCTGTGGGAAATAGAGCGAACTTCAGCCTATCGCCGTCACCCATCTTCGCCCACGTCCCTTTGCAATTTTTTTATATTAAGTTGTTTTTATTATAGTAGGGGTAGTTTTAACCCCTTAAGGGTTGAAAATAATTTATTTTTGCCTGACAGTACGCCCACAATTGAATTTGAAGCATAAACTTAAAAAAAAAAAATAATTTACAATTTTTGCCATTTTTCGCCAATTTAGGGGTAGTTTCAACCCTTTAGGAGTACCCCTTACCATTAAGTTCGCCTTAATTTAGTATAAATCAACCCCCTTCGCAAAAAAATATTAAAAAAAGTGCATTTCATCGCATTAGTTTTCATTATTACTGAAATAATCGCGAAAACCCCCTAAAAAGGGGTGTTTTATTGCATTTTTAGGGGTGACGCCCTAATTTTAAGACCTCGGGACCTCGATTTTCGTGATTAGCGACCCCAAAAACGTTTAGGGTTCGATTTTCTTAACGGTGTTATTTTGGAACACCATAACGCGCGTTATGCCATGTAACACGACTATTCAAAGAGACGTACACTTTAATAACTATTATTATAGCCCAGGCAACGAATGCTCAAAAAAAGGTATAGAGGGAAATGCTTGGAACACAATTTTTGACTTCGCAACTTTGTTTGGACTAGTTAGGAGGTGAACATATCAAAAGTCCCCGCCCCTAGCCCTTGAGCTTGGGGAAAGAGGGGGGTTTAAAGGACCCATTTTTCGGGTTTTCGCTTATATCTGGGAAACTATGCGTCCTAGCGACATGACCACTATAAACAAAATGAAAGCTGATTAAATTTTCTATAAGTTTGGCTCAGTCAAGTTTTTCGATATCTTGTATAGTTTTCGAGATATCTGCTCTTAAAAGTATGGAATTTTCGAAAAAAAAAAAATATTTTGATCTTTTTTACCGGATGACTCTATAAGCCATTGGGATAGTTTTATAAATCACAACCATTAAATGAAAACGAAGTTTATTGAAATAGGAAAGTGAATTAACATAAAACATTACAACAGTAGGCACCATTGAGTCAATTTCTTGCTATCTTGGGGTGGGAAGGACCTTCATCCTCGTCTTCGTTTTCAGCTTCTTTTTCTCCAATCTCTTCTCCATCGGACCCCTGTAGAGAAACGTTCAGAAGATCCTCCTGGTCTTCTTTATCTTCGGAGTCAACTTGAATGACCCCATTCAGGCACTTCCCCTGGCAATTTTGGCATGCTGAGGAACATTTGAGGCTTCCTTTTTTGCAGCCGCACTTCGCGCTGGCACAGCCTTTCTTACATCCCCAGAAAATCACTTTCAGGATATCCTCCGGTGCAGCTGCTAACTCACTGTGCACTGGGACCAGACAGTTGTTCTCAATCTTCCACCCATACATCTGAGGAGGCAGATTATTTCCCAGCCATAGCTGAACTTGATGGAATGTTCGGAGGGAATGCTGTTTTACTGCTCCTTCGGTTGGAGGAAGGCTAGAGATATTGTTGGTATATGGGTATTAATTCAAACACAATTAATTTATTTTAATTTATCGATTTTATTTTTGACACGTTCCTACTGGTAGCAAAACGAATAATAATGATTTTGTTTTTTCACATAAAATGTAAACTTAGATTTTATTCCATGCCTACCAGATTTATGAAATTAATCGGCAAGTGAATTTCATTAAATTCCAACAGATATCAGGCTTAATGGTGGCCACCGATTTCAAGAATGACTTGTACCTGTAGGCATTGAGGGAGACCTCTTTTGCTGGAGCCCCATACCACCTCAAGATACAGGTTTCACCTGCCTTTTGTACTTGGGTGGTTGTGGAGGAAGGGTCTGAAAAGACTGCTCTACAGTAAAAAGCCAGAAGTGTCTAAGTGCAAATTTGAAGATTTTGACTTTATTGCATTTTTGTATTCAGTATTTTAGTCTTAATCATTGCTATAATTATTATCTTAAACTGAGCTCTGGTTCCTGAGTTATTGGACCGACAAAAGTGGTTTTGTGCACAATTCTGTATCTAAAAAAATCTTTGAGGGCGATTTTCTCGAAACGCATATTTTGCACTTAAGCACTTCTGGCTGTGTACTGTAGTGCTGCTGCTTTCTGGACCGCTGGAGATTTCAGATACAACTTCGCAAATGCGACCTTGCTTTTTTGAAATGCAGAAGATGTTGTGTCGCATCCAGTAAAGGCGTGCAAAAATAGCGCGTCTTTGAAACCTTGTTGCTGAAGCTCTTGAGATGAGAAGAATGAATCTCTTATCTTCCCACGTCCAGGCTTGATGAAAATAATGTCCTTATGCGCATCAGCCTTAGCCATTAAGAGGACTATGAGGTCGACATCTTCACCAACAATGCCGACAGGTGTTGTTTCCGACATTTCCGACATTTGGCTAGTTGGCTAATTTTGCCGTCACCCCTCTCATTACTGGCTTTTTTAAGGGAAACTATCCCTTTTTCACTCACTTTAGAGACATCAGGACTCGATGCAGTCACTTCCTCATCGCAAACAAAACACTTGCTGTTCATGTTGACGACACAAGACTCACGATATCGTTAAATGTGACACCAAAAAATCTCACTGGAACTAACAAAACAAAACACTAAGTAAAGTTTTTTGAACGGGTGTAAATCCAAGGGTCTGGTGTAGAAGTTTTCATAAAATGAAAGGAAACAATTGGGTAATAACACACTTGAAAAGTTTCACGACAAACAAAGAGCCGTCTATATTCCTTTTTTAATTATTATACTTGAGTTAACGTAACGCTTATAGTGCCGTAAATCACAGAGAACTGTTTCAGCAGTCATAAAAAATGTTTTTAGAAGAACGGTAAGTAGTAAAAAATAAATAATGTACAGCTCTTCAAAAAACCTTTACTTACCCAATTGCTTTGACATTTGAAGGAAAATAGATAAAATAGTAAAGTATTATATATTTTTGAAGGGACACAACCCGTTTGACGGAATTACTTTTTAGGTTCATCGTTGAAGAGTCATCCGGTAAAAAAAAACAAAATTTTTTTTTTTTTTTTTCGAAAATTACAGACTTTCAAGAGCAGATATCTCGAAAAATATACAAGATATCGAAAAACTTGACTGAGCCAAACTTATAGAAAATTTAATCAGCTTTCATTTTGTTTATAGTGGGTCCTTTAAACCCCCCTCTTTCTTCAAGCTTAAGGGCTAGGGGCGGGGACTTTTGATATGTTCACCTCCTAACTAGTCCAAACAAAGTTGCGAAGTCAAAAATTGTGTTCCAAGCATTTCCCTCTATACCTTTTCGTTGCCTGGCCTATTAATGCTAATTTCTGGAAGATATTATTCCATTTCATAATATTTTATTCATATATATATGTATATAACATTTGGATACAATAGACTTTTCTTGAGTAAATATGTAATATAGATTTAATTGGATATTTGATTAATTGATGATTTATAAGTTTTGAGTTATTTTGAAAATTATTTATAGTTTTGGAAACATGCCAGTAATTTTATCAGCCACAGCGCCAACATCCTTTCCACAAGCCTTTTGCGCAAACTCGTGAAGTACATTTGGCACATTGGTGAATTTCTCATTCACAATGTTAGCTTCAATATCCTTATAAAGTTGGAAGAAATCAAGATTGTCAGTGTTCTTGGTATGTTTCTTAAGCAGCTTCTCAAACTTATTGCTGATTGCAGCTGCCATTGCCCTTGCTTCAGCAGTAGTGACATGGGAGAAATTTGGAAGTGGGAATTTCTTGTTTAAGAAGTTCTGCGCCAACAATAACCCCAAGGATACGTTGCTATTCAAGCATTCCGCTCCTCTAACATCAATTGATTCTTGATTGCCAGTTGAAGATTGCAAGCATAGAGGAGTTGCACCATTTTTACCGCACACTTTCTCAACGATGTGAGTAAGAACATTATCGTGATTCTTGAAAGACGTGTTTGCGCCCGAAAAGGCTTCTTGATTAATAGATCTATATCTTCTCACATGTCCACCACCATTACGTTCAGTTTGCGCCTTCCTCAAAATTTGAACAATATCCTTTGCATGTTTTTCCTTAGCTAAATCCTTTGGTGTTTGATTGAATAGATTCTTTAATGTAGTATCGGCTCCGTTGCGAACTAGTTCATTTATTATATCGATATTTTTATTTTCTACAGCAAAGTGTAAAGGTGTATTTCCTTCCTCATCTTTTGCATCAACATTAGCTCCACGTTTTATAAGAAGGTCGACTGTATTAAAGGCGCCAGCAGAAGCTGCCAAGTGAAGAGCAGTAGTGTGATAAATATC
The DNA here is from genome assembly GCA_949987705.1 of Thereva unica. NCBI lineage: Eukaryota > Metazoa > Arthropoda > Insecta > Diptera > Therevidae > Thereva > Thereva unica. The sequence goes on from OX465282.1 coordinate 125,592,368, forward strand.
ATCCATGAAGCCTTTCGTAATATCGATGCATGCCACATTGACATTGTAATCATTTTGTATATTTGGAGCTTGATTTTTCAAAATTGCATTACAGACGTCCTGCATTTGAAGATATTGCTTTATTTCTATATTGTCTTGCTCCAGTGGTAGTAAATTGTTTCCACCTCTTAAATGTATATCAGCTCCTTTTTTTATCAAGTATTTAACTGCATAAAGATTTTCATCTACAACAGCTTCAAACAAGATGGTACGGCCGTCTTTATTTTGAACATTGATATCGTAGTTATTCTGGTTTAATAAATATTTAAAATTTATTAAACTTTGTTTGTCATTTGGGATTGCATGCTGAAGAATATGGAACAGAAGTTTTATACTGGGTTTCAAGGCACCAGCGCCTAGATTGCTATCCATCAAGTATTTAATTAGGTAAGGATTACCGGAGACTATTTCGGGAAATGAGGATTTATCGAAACGAATATGATATTTTTCATGAAGATATTTCACAATGCTTAACCAACCATGTTTAATAGCAGTTCTCATTGCGCCATCACCAATTCCAAATTTAGTTGGATCCTGTCCAAGTTCTTCATATATATACTTCAGCAGATTCAGGTGACCATATTCAGCGGCGATTGATATCATTGGTCCAGTATAATCAACTTTTTCTCCTTGTTTATTTGCTAAATATTTAAATAACTCCAAATTTCCATATTTACTAGCTACAGACAATGGACACTCATTCTTGTTATCGGATGAGCAATCTGGACTCATACCCTTCACCTCTACTAAATATTTAATAATATCCAAGTGGCCTTTTGATACTGCCGACACTAACACCGAGTTTCCTTCTGGCAGGGCCAACTCCTTGTCTTCTATGAAATACTTTACAACATCTAAATGACCATTTTCAGCTGCAAAGTTAAGAACGTTTTTGTTTCCTGCAGCGGTGGCTGTCATATTAGCCCCCTTCGCTAAAAGGATATTCACAATATCCAAGCTTCCACTTGCTGCAGCGGCCATAAGAGGCGTTACACCTTGATTTGATGTGGCTTCAATATTCGCGCCTTTATCTATTAAAACAGAGACAATATTGGTATATCTTTTCAAGCTGGCAATGTGAAGAGGTGTTAGTCCATCCTTCGTTTTCGTGTTGAGGATATCCCGCACAATAGCAGGAGATCGGTTCTGTAATATCTTTTCCACAATTTCAAATTGTCCGGATCCACAAGCAATGTGCATAGCTGTAGCACCATCTTCGGTTTTAAGGTTTAGGTCGATGGTGTTTGATCGCAATAACGCAGACGCGATATCCACTTTCTTAAGAGAAACGGCGAAATGTAGAGGAGTCCAATTGGTAACCGATTTCACATTTACATCTGCACCACCATCAAGTAGGAATTGCACCATATTGAGATGACCAGCAATTGCAGCGAAATGAAGAGGAGTCATTTTGCCTTCAGCTTTAATGTTTAGGTCCAACTTACAAGTTTGTAATAATGCATCAGCTATGTCTTTATATCCATTTAACGCTGCTAAATGTAGAACTGATAATCCCCTATTAGATCTTCGGTTGACATCGACACGTGGATGCGCGAGTATGGCTTTAACAACAAGTAGTCCACCAGCGGCAGCACTATGTAAAGGTGTGAGACCTTCGTTATCATCTAAATTTATATCGATATCCGGATGCCTCGTCAATTTTCTGACAGTAGAATCGTAGCCCTTGAGAGCAGCCAAATGGATGGGAGTCAGCTCTTCAGCAAAGGTTTGTGCATTAAGGGCCTAATACACTCAATCGAGCAATTATAGGGTATCGCGCGCCCGCGAATATTAAGAAAACTATCCAGCCAAATGAAATAATTTAAATTAGGTATTTTTAAGAAAACATAAATCTAGCTATTCATGGTGGAAAATTTTAATATTTTTTATTAGTATATTAGTTATAATGGTTCAAAGTTCCGTACCTGCGCCCGGAAAATACTCCTATTTAGGTGGAAAAATTTTAAAATTTTTTTAATGTACGATAAACTTAAATCGATTATCTAGCTATTCATGGTGGAAAATTTTTGAATTTTAGCCTTCTTTCATGAGTAAATTATGTTTTAAAAATTGTCCACAAAATTTAAGAACGAAAATTCCCTAAAATTCTTCAGTTGTAATACATCAAATTTCCGCTCCAAGCAAATCTCTGCGCTAGTTGTATTCTGTATAAAGCATTTGCGTAATCATACACGAGATGCGTTTGTATAAGTGAGAGCTTCTGCTTCGGCTTTTGCAGGGGAAATTTCAAACCTTTTTTGTTGCAGGCATGGATGGTGATCGTATTTTCGGGAAAAAATAAAATCTGAGGAAAAATCGGTTTGTTTGGCAAGAATTTTAATGACTTGCTTGATGGTGATTTCCTTGATTTGAGAATTTAGGGATTCTTGCCCGGTGGTCAGGTAGTGATCAATCGGTGTTTATTATCTTGGCTTTATGAAAAACCCAAGAAAATATTTTAATGGCAAATACTACCTTCATGTAATAATTAAGTTTTATGACATCCTTGTTTTTCGTTATTGTCTTGTTAGCCGTAACAACTTCCCGGAACTAGATTCGCAAAAAAGGTGTATCCCTTGCACAGGTATTTTACAACATGAGTGTAGATAAATTTTGCGTAAATTCATTTTTTATGGTTTTTATTATTTTTGTATGTAAATATGGGCTTTGCTGGACCTCTGGGTTAATTTGGTAGGAGGTCCGGAAATTCGGAAAGTCGGGGGTGTTTTTCAGATTTTTTAGTAAAGGGGGTGGGAGCCAAACAAAAAAAACTAGCAGAAGCAAAAGCAGCGATATCAAAATTTCACATGAATGAAAAATTTAAATATCAAACAAAAAAGATCTATTCTCATATCCCATGACAGGAACAAGTTCGTAGAATGCATTACTGCGACATTAATTCAATTTCCATTCATAATTATCTAACACTGGCTTCAATTTCTAGCCGGCGACACCGCAGAAGAGATTTCTTGAAAGTCGCCAGAAAATTTACCTCGGGCACGCACTCATAAAGTAAAGCCCAACAAGACATACGAATGCAGCCGAACCCCTTTATTGTGCAAAGATTTCCCCTCCGGCGGCCGTGTTGTGCACTGCAAGCAGTGCACAACAGGTAATTTTGACTGTGTTAGGATGTTTTTGAGATTGGGTTAGTTTAATTTTGTGACTGTATTTTTTTTTAAGCTTCCCTTAATATTTTGTTGTTGGAACTGAATTTCATGTTGGACTTCGTCGCTGAGTGTATTAGGGCCTTAATGTCAGCCTTTTTTTTTACTAAACCTGCAACCATGTTATCATTGCCAGATTCAGCAGCAATGTGCAAAGGCGTGTAGCCGTTATCATCAGGAACGTTGATGTTAGTAGGCTTCAGTATTTCAATTGCAATCTTACGATTCCCACCAACAGCACCAGAATGCAAGGCGCGTCTTCCTTGATCGAAAATGGCGTCGGGGTTAGCCCCTGCCCTTCTCAAGATTTCAACCACTTCCTTAGTCTTATTCGTATTTGACCATCCTGCTGCATTATAAAGATCTCTATGTATATCGTGGTATGCAGTTCGGTATTTATCTTCAACAACACCAACTAATTGTGGCTTGTAGTCGTTAAATTTCCTGTAAATAAGCCTTGTCCTCCTTTTTGGATCGACAGGAATCCTTATAGTGGGATTCGCTACTCCGTCAACTTTAAGAGGCTCCGACCATTCACCAACTTTTGAGTATTTGTCTCCATCTTTATATTGCATTGCATAGTGGACCCGTAGTTGGTCTGTCCAATCACCAATTGGAGTAGTAATGGATAGATGCTTGAATTCAATTATACCAGTAAACTTCTCAGGTGTGTCCTCAATTACTGGAAGTGTCATTGCAACAACTTGAGTTTTCAATTTCATCAAATCTTTAACTTTTTCGGATAAGGTTTCACTCAAATCGATGTCATCGGCTATAAAATCGATAGCTTGGACTTCGGTTATGATGCTGATAACATTATCGATCAAACCATTTCTTTTGCTGTCACCTACCAAAGTGTTTCGGAATTTTTGGAAAACATCCTGAATCTTACTAAAATGTTCGCTGAACTTATTTAAATCACCACTTTGAAAGTAGTAATCAGCAATGTACGAGTGCTGCTCAAGCAAGAAGAACAGAACAGAAGCGTACGTTTGTGTTCCATAGTGCAGGGAGAACAGTGCGGAGATACCGATTATATCATCAGCAGCACTGGGAATTGCAAACTTTTGGTTGATTATGTCCATTAAGAAAGTACGGAGACTGTCATCTCTCGGAGTTGTTGAGTCTTGCAGGAAGGTTAAGACGTTGTTGATTTCATTGATTCGATTAATGTAATTAGTCTTGGAAAGGCCATTGACCTCGTCCTTTTCAGCGTCAAAATATTGATTGAAACTATTCAATTTGGATAAGACTGGCCCAATCCGTGATTCCTTGTTCGATAATAAAACCTGATTGAAACCTTGATGCATTTCCATTCTTGTTTGTTCAACAACAGTTAGGGTTCTTGAAACTAACTTGGAAACTTGCTGAAGAGCTGCATAGTTTCTATCGACAGCCTTGTCTAAGTTGTTGAATCGTCTTTGCATGATATCCGTTATCTCATCGAATGGAATAGAATCACAATCCATTTTGATATAATCAAGTTCAGAAGATGTTTGTCCTATGTACATGGCAGCAGCAACTCCAGCTGAAGCGGCAGCCCATGGAGCCCCAAAGAATGGTATCGATGAAGCAGCTGAAGACGCTGCTGATGCAACGTTTGCCGCCCCTCCAGCTATTGCTGCGGTAATTTGTAAATCCTTGCACTTATTTTTTTTTACCACAGAAACCATCCTGCGGGTGCGGCGAAGTTGTTGATTGTCGTCATTTTGATTTGTGTTGCCGATTTTAAAGTTTTTCGAATCGATCGACTTTTTAGCCAGCACCTTGTCGATGTATTGGATGAACCCATCTTTTTTTGCAACTAAAGTCACCGTTGACATTATTGTTGTTGGAAAAGTTAGTGATCAAATTGAACTTTCGGTTATTGTGATTTTGCAAGAATCTGTGAAACAGAAATATTATTTTATTAAATATAAAAAAAAAATCAAAATTTTCGAATGAATCGAATTAATTCTTGCGTAGTTAGTGGACAGCGAAGATAGGCGGCGTAGAGCAAAACTTCCTCTGTAGGCTACTAATGCCATTACAATTTAACGCTTCAGCAACAGACGCTGGATATGATACCTCGAACCGCATTAATCATACTCGCGGGGGACTTCAATTCACAATCAGGTGCAGATCGAACCGGCTGGGAACGAACCCTGGGCAAATTCGGAAACACAGTAATTAACGACAACGGCTTACGCCGGCTTTCATTCGCAGCGTCAACCTATTTGATGGTTAACAAGAGCATTTTCTACCATCCACTCAAACACCAACTAACCTGGCGAAATCCATCCGGCAACGACTCGGCGATGTTAGACCACGTTTTGATCAACGCAAGATTCCGATCGACGCTTAAAGACGCACGTGCAATGCGTGAGCGCGATTGCGGATCAGACCATTATCTTGTTCGAGCGAAAATTACAGATGCCATTACAAAGAGCGAAGAGAACGGACCCACCACTAGCCGAGAAGAAATGGGCATGCCTATGGGACCCGGCCATCGGGCGAGAGTTTCAAATATCATTGACCAACAAATTCGCGGCGCGCTCGCAGTACTGGCCGATATCGATGTAGAAGAAAGGTAATTATCTGAGACCATTGTGAACAAGCAGCAGGTGAACAAGGAAGTGCACCGACCGCTAAATGAAGACCCTACCGAATTGGAAATTTGGTACCCTATTATTAACCGGTTAAGCCGGCCGGATGCCTATTAGGGCTACCTTGGAATGTGTGCCGTGTTGCGAGCTGTTCCTCTGGAATTAGTTTCCAACTTGACGACGGAGTTGCTTAACGGCTTTGCAACGTTTCTTTGCTCGCCAAGGTGTTCCCAAGTGTCCTATGTCTAATAACGCTCGCCCCTTTACGCGAGTTACCTTAGCGTTGCGTCAATTGGGGCCTATACTGAACTCCAAGAGAATGCAAGTTTTTATTAGTGAAAAGGGCATTACGTGGAAATTTATAGTGGAGATAGCTGCTTGGTGGGGCGGTTTTTGGGTACGCATGGTTAAATTGTTGAATGACAACTTAAAGAGAGATTGGCAGAGCATTACTAACGGCAGAACAGCTGCAAACGTTTTTGGTGGAAGTGGAACCTACTATTTACTCCAGAGCTTTAACTTACTTCAGCGAAGACCCTATAGATCTCTCTCCACTGACTCCAAACCATTTTCTGAATGGTTCCCATTCAGATATTTTGTCCACCTCGGTACAAGCGACTGACACCGATATAAGGGCCAAATGGAAGGACCAACTACGATATTCCCATATCTTCATGAAAAGATTAAACAGGAAACCGATTTAATAGACGTTGTCACGTCAAAAACAAACAAAAAGTCAGCTGTTATTATCCCTTATTAGGGCATTTTTTTAATAAATATAGTAAACGAATTGCTGCGTATATCACCTCTGCTCAACAAATCTGCAAGTTTTGAAGCAGAGATTGGCATGTATATGTCATCCAGAGGAGTGACATTTTAGGGTTTGACGAACGTTCGTTAAGTTTATTCGCCCATTTACGTGGGCGCAAGAAATTATAAAGCAATCGCAAATGAATCCTAAATAAAGTTAATTTCGAGTTTCACAAATTTTGAAATGCTAAAACATGTGTTTCATTATATGGGCAAAAACGCGAAAAAAGGCATATTTGAACATTCAAAACCCAGCAAAAAAAAAGTTTACCGGCCGAGTTTTTTGTGGGTTCTCCCCCCATATGGCCCCAAAACAAACCCGTTTCTGCTACAGGGGTTATAAGGCGACCGTCTACCATTTTGGAACTTTCTTAGAGCAGTGGCGGTTCGTAAGGTTCAGGATAAGGGAAGCAATGCCCAAAGCGAACGATAAAAATAAAAGTATCGAAGGCTTTATTAACTAAAAACACTCAAAAATAACATATAGTGGAATCAGATAAGCAAACATATGGAATTGTTTCCAATTTAAAAAAAATGTTTGGAACATGTTAGTTACATCGAATACTATACGAAATGGACATTTTCTACCTCTAGCAACCGCCGCTATGTAAGTTATCGGCTATTTTGTGAAAATTTCATCATTTTGGTCGTTCTTTCTAAAAATAGATGCATATATATCTCGGAATGTGTAGGTCCGCAAAATGCAAAAAAATAGAGGCTGCACTTATGATTTTGGCTATCAGCGGTTACAATATCAAATTTTTATCTGTACACCTAACGTCAAGACAAACTTAAAAAACTGCTAAATTTTAGCATCTTCGGCTTTTTTCAGTCAACTTATACAAAATAACTGGTTACAATTTCAGGTCAAAATATCTTATTCAAGTCCCAAAAATTGACTTCAAATTTGAAAATTAATTGCCCTTTAATTTTTGTGCATCGCATGAGGTCTTTCCTTTTTTTAAAATGCATTTTCTTTTATGATGGTGGACAAGAAAAAATTTTTGAACTTAAAAAAAGTGAAAAAATCGAATTCAAAGCCGTGAATTTTTGCATTTTGTCGAAATAGTTTCACTGCTAGCGGGCGTTTTGCGCCCTTTTTCAAATTCTGTTCAAAATTAAAGCTTCCAAAGAAAAGCTATAATAAGCCAAAATCTAATAAAGATAGTAATAATAAAACCCTATTGTAACCTTCGCCTACTATCATTACATTCTTCTTGCAAAAAAACACTTCAGGCAACCCGTACTCAAAAATTAATTTCATAAAAATATTCTCTATCCTTTAAATCATCATTAAAGAGAATCATAAAAATATAATGGAAGCTTCAAAGATATCAGCTTATATTCAATAAACACCGTCTGCCACCCCACTAGAATAAATAATATATAAAGAGAAACTTCACCTATCCTCTATCTCTTTTTTTCTTGACTCAATCTTCAAACGAAAATTCATATTTTAAGAAGAGTCAAAAACAAAATTACGAAACAAAATTTTAAGAGCAAATTTAATATTGCTCGAAGCCAGAACAAAAGAGAATATGGTGGATACAGAAAATTTCTCTATCTTCGACTTCTCAATTCTCGCTGTTCGTTTCCGAAGAAGCTTTGTTTAGCTCAGCTTCTGAGGATACTGTATTAAGGGCCTAATACACTCAATCGAGCAATTATAGGGTATCGCGCGCCCGCGAATATTAAGAAAACTATCCAGCCAAATGAAATAATTTAAATTAGGTATTTTTAAGAAAACATAAATCTAGCTATTCATGGTGGAAAATTTTAATATTTTTTATTAGTATATTAGTTATAATGGTTCAAAGTTCCGTACCTGCGCCCGGAAAATACTCCTATTTAGGTGGAAAAATTTTAAAATTTTTTTAATGTACGATAAACTTAAATCGATTATCTAGCTATTCATGGTGGAAAATTTTTGAATTTTAGCCTTCTTTCATGAGTAAATTATGTTTTAAAAATTGTCCACAAAATTTAAGAACGAAAATTCCCTAAAATTCTTCAGTTGTAATACATCAAATTTCCGCTCCAAGCAAATCTCTGCGCTAGTTGTATTCTGTATAAAGCATTTGCGTAATCATACACGAGATGCGTTTGTATAAGTGAGAGCTTCTGCTTCGGCTTTTGCAGGGGAAATTTCAAACCTTTTTTGTTGCAGGCATGGATGGTGATCGTATTTTCGGGAAAAAATAAAATCTGAGGAAAAATCGGTTTGTTTGGCAAGAATTTTAATGACTTGCTTGATGGTGATTTCCTTGATTTGAGAATTTAGGGATTCTTGCCCGGTGGTCAGGTAGTGATCAATCGGTGTTTATTATCTTGGCTTTATGAAAAACCCAAGAAAATATTTTAATGGCAAATACTACCTTCATGTAATAATTAAGTTTTATGACATCCTTGTTTTTCGTTATTGTCTTGTTAGCCGTAACAACTTCCCGGAACTAGATTCGCAAAAAAGGTGTATCCCTTGCACAGGTATTTTACAACATGAGTGTAGATAAATTTTGCGTAAATTCATTTTTTATGGTTTTTATTATTTTTGTATGTAAATATGGGCTTTGCTGGACCTCTGGGTTAATTTGGTAGGAGGTCCGGAAATTCGGAAAGTCGGGGGTGTTTTTCAGATTTTTTAGTAAAGGGGGTGGGAGCCAAACAAAAAAAACTAGCAGAAGCAAAAGCAGCGATATCAAAATTTCACATGAATGAAAAATTTAAATATCAAACAAAAAAGATCTATTCTCATATCCCATGACAGGAACAAGTTCGTAGAATGCATTACTGCGACATTAATTCAATTTCCATTCATAATTATCTAACACTGGCTTCAATTTCTAGCCGGCGACACCGCAGAAGAGATTTCTTGAAAGTCGCCAGAAAATTTACCTCGGGCACGCACTCATAAAGTAAAGCCCAACAAGACATACGAATGCAGCCGAACCCCTTTATTGTGCAAAGATTTCCCCTCCGGCGGCCGTGTTGTGCACTGCAAGCAGTGCACAACAGGTAATTTTGACTGTGTTAGGATGTTTTTGAGATTGGGTTAGTTTAATTTTGTGACTGTATTTTTTTTTAAGCTTCCCTTAATATTTTGTTGTTGGAACTGAATTTCATGTTGGACTTCGTCGCTGAGTGTATTAGGGCCTTAACGCAAACCTTTGCGTTGGAGTTTTACGTTGATTTTCTGTGGCAAAGAAGCTGGAGATATTACAGCTTCCCTATGTTGTGTAAAGCCTCGGGGCACCAGGAAAATTTAAGGTCTCAAATTAGCGGAGAGGCACTTTAGTATTGTCACTCTGCCGCTCGCCGCTCATATCATGTTCGAGGCCTAACACAGCAATGGGAAGCTTTAATATCTCCAGGTTTAGTGTTTCCAGAGTAGAAAATATATTAAGATTTTTGTTGTAATTAATCTTGATATATTTTAAAATTTAAATGTATTATCATTTATATAAATTTATTTTTATGAAGTTGCCTATTTGGTCAAGGGAAGCAGTGCTTCCTTTGCTTCCAAAGAGGAACCGCCACTGTCTTAGAGAAATTTTCTCAGAATTTCTATCTTATTGAAGATTTCAAGAAAAAGCTGCCACGGAGGGGACCGCCACGGAGGGGACTATTTGACTTAAAATCGCTTTTCTGAGTTCAGCAAGAATCCTGAGTGAATTTCCGCTTACCGGTGACCACAGCTTCTTAGAACAACTTGAACTTTCCACTTCTGACGCGTTTTTTTCGGTTTGAAGTTGAAACCGCGACTGCCATGGTGGGGACTTGTTTGAATATGTGTTTGCACTTTGAATTTTAGAGCAAGCAAATTTTATAGTTAGTGATTCAAATCGAACGCGCCGAATGGGTTTTCGAATTGTTGCAGGTTCATGAAACATCCCCTGAGCAGAGCGGGCACAACAGAACATTCGAATGCATGCAGGTTCTAGCGGCACTGCGGTTCGCAATTTTAACGGAAAATTTCGGACAAAATTCGAATACGTGTAAGTTCTGTATTGTGGCGTTCCGGTTTGCGATAAAAGAGAAAAAATCAAAGTTTTAGGCCCCAAAAACCATTCGTGAACGTCCTATCCTGAATCGCACAAGTTGGTCCATTTAATATGCCCAATTAATTTGAATTTTTGTAGTTGGGACATGCCACGGAGGGGACATTTTGCACAGTTTCTGGGGCCTGCCGGGCTTTATGGCTGGCTGGATGGCCTTTTTTTGTGGAAAAATGTTGTCTAGGTTGGTATACACCGAAAGCATTTTTTTTGGGGTACTCATTTCCGACTCTAAAACGGTCATCGGCTCCGGACACGCATATGCCTTTTTCTGCGTTTTTGCCCATATATGCTATATATAGTTTTTATAGCAAGTTCTAAGAACAACTGTTGAAGTAAATAACTTCGCATACAACTGTTTACACCTTGTTTCCCCCTTCGGTGTTTCATTATTTATGGTGTTTAGTATTTATAAAAAATTCGAAAAAAATCTGGCTGAAGAAAAAAATCCCTATACAACCTATTCAACCCCATTTCCCCCTTAGGTGATGAGTTTCAAAAAAGTGGATGTCCACGTCATTATAGGTATGCACCGTCAAAATTTCAGCCCCATAGCTCCAGTGTTTTGGATTAACCTCATTAGGGGATGCATTTTGCAAAATCGCTTCTTAGTGGATGTCCACGTCATTATAAGGAAACACTGTCACAATTTCACCCTTTTAGCTATAGCGGTTTGGGTTAACCCCATTTCACCCTCTTAAGGGATGAATTTCGAGTAACCGCTTCTTAGGAGTATTTTTACTAAGTTTGAAGAAATTCTGACTAAAGAAAAAAATTCCCCTTACAACCTATTTATTCAATCCTATTTCACCCCCCTTAGGGGATGAATTTCTAAAAATCCTGAAACACGTATTTCATTATTTATGGTTAGGAGTATTTTTACTTAGTTTGGAGAAAATCTGACCAATCAAATGAAACCTCCCTTACAACCTATTCCACTCCATTTCACCCCCTTAAACCCTTTTAGTAGCCTATGTCCGTCTCCAAGATCTAAACTAACTCTGTAGCAAATTTAATCAAAATCGGTCCTGTGGTTTAGGCGTGAAAGCGTAACAGACAGACAGACAGACAGACAGAGTTACTTTCGCATTTATAATATTAGTAAGGATTTAGTCTGTTCAGTAATCCCATTTATAAGCTTTTTCGACAAGAACACTCACTATTGAACTTACAATTCACACCCAAAAAAATGCGTCATTTCAAGAACAAATTAAACCACTTTTACGTTAACCGATCCTACATACCCGATTGTCGTATCCGATGAAACTACTTAATTTATTCTTTACTATTAGTTGCATTGTACATGGTCGTTATTATACATGAACATACATAAGTTTGGAATATTGATGATTTATTTAAAAATACAATTTCGTATCAGAAAAGAAATGAAACCGATCGGCTTTTGGATTATTTGGGCTATTTGTCAAGTCTTCCAACTTCATTTGACTCGATTTGAGGAAAAACTTTCGCCCAGCTTCAGTTACTGGCAAAAACAGTATTATTTTCAAAATGTAAGACCACTAAACTTTACCAAACTATTCAACTATTTCCCAAAAATAACACAAAATCTAAAGTCACAACGGTTCACAATCAAAACTTCAACCTAAGTATTTCTTCTTCAACACTGCATAGCTTTGCAAATGCCCAAACCAAATGTACTAGTACACCACTCTCACTTTAAAAGTATAAAAAAGGTTTAACTAACTACAACTCACTTTACTTCCCAATATTTCAGAGCCTTGCGTTCAGTAGACAGAGTTTACTGATTAACGAAATCGACAGAAATGCTGAACTTTTTATACCATTTTTCCTATAGAAATATTAAATAAATTTTGGCAAATTGCGCAGCGACAGCGGAATTTTTGTCCTGGTATATGGTCTAATATTATCCCATTATTTGCGAAAGACTGTTTGAAAAGGTTTTTTTTATATATTTAAAACTGACACCAAAAGTTTGTACAATTGTTCATAGTTAAGACTATTCTTGACTAAGTTTAGTATTTTTATCGAATTTACACGTGTGTCAACATTATTTTGTTGTCTGGAAATTTTATTTATAAATAGTATCTTTGGGAATTTTTCAAGGTTACTGAATTTCTTGTTGGCCTATGTCACCACATTAAAATACACCCCTAGATTGGATAGTTTTGAGTGACCAGAACAACCTGGCCCAGTATAAGTTGTTTACCAGAAAACATGTGTAGTACTGTGAAATGTTAACCCGCATTAGCAGACAAATATGCAACAATTACCGCAAGCGTTGAATTCGTCATTGAATAAGGGTTATTAAAGGGTTTTAAACCAGGTGCTGTCCCATGCCTGTAGTTTGTAAGCCCTTAATTGGTTTCGTTAGTACGTATTATAGCGTACACCATAGCTTGAACTTGAACGACCGCATCAAGCCCTCCCAAGCTTACTAAACATTTGGCTTTCGCCCTAAGGGCACTCATATCGAAAATTACTTACTTACTTGCTTATGCTTCTTTAATCCCTCATAGGAGTCATAGGACATAGGGTGGAAACAGTTGCCCTATAGCAGACTCTGTTATGCGCGAGAGCTCTCAGGTTTGACCAGGATCTTCCAGCTGTTGCGGCTTTTGCTAATATGTAGAGTTCCCCTCCACGTTATACAAAGCCTTCCGGCAAGACTTGACCCTTGTGGATTCCAATCAAGGGCCTCTTTGGCTTCTTCTTCTATTATTTGATCCATTAGCTGGCAGTCTGAGTGAGACATCCCCGCAACGGATACGATGCTGTCGGTGCCGCTGCGTCTGGAACTCTATTCACGATTGGTTTCCATTCGTGCCGGTTTTTGGCAACGTCTCGAACGTCGGTGACTAATAATCGTTGAACATTTAGGTCGCCTTCGCTATTATTTAGTCAGGTTTTCTTCGACGATCGCTGTATTCTCCAGTCTGTGGGACGATCCCGCCAGAGAAGTCTACGTGCAAGCATGTCCCAACCACTGTAGTCGACGTTTTTGCATTTCTTCTTCGATCAGTGATCACATCTTTGTCTAACTGTCTCGTTTCGAAAACGATCTCGAAGTGAGACAAAGAGGATCCGCCTCATCGCATTTGGAACACCTCAATCTTCTTAGCATCGAGTTTGAGCAGTGTCCACGTTTCCGATCCATAAAGAAGAATCGGAAGGATCACCGTTCGGTAAAGGCTTGCTTTCGTTTTGATGGTAATTTTTGTTCGTTTCCATATGCACCACTTAAACGAGGCGAATGTTGCTGTTTCCTGGCCGTTACGGCTGTGAACGTCGACGTCGATGCCATTTTCATTTCCTCAACCAATGGTCTCAAATATTTGAACATCGGAGCTAGTTCGATTTGGGTTCCATCGAGGTGAACACTAACCCCTGATCCGTCCTTTTTTTTTGTTTTGGGTAAGATGAAGCTTAGGAGTCAGCCTTTGTACTACTAGTCCGTCATGTCTTACAAGTCATGGTGCAATGTATAGTAGTAAGCTTGATCTGAAGGAAAGATGAGATAAGATAGGTTAGGGGTCGGAAGGGTGCATGAGTAGATGTCGATGAACCTTGCGTTTGAACTCTGAGATGTTATATGAGCTCGGAAACACCGACTGCGGAAGAGAGTTCCACAATCGAGTTGTTCTATTTATAAACGAACTGCTAAAACGTAATGTGCGTGAAGGGGAGGGCTGAAGGGTGAAGGGGTGAGCCGAGTTGGCTAGTCTTGTGTTGCGGGAGAAAAATTGCCGTGTAGGCAGGAGGTTTTTGATTTCAGTGGAGCAGTTGCTATGAAAATAGCGGTAAAACTTGCTGAGCGCTGCTACATTCCTACGGTGGCTTAAAGGATCAATGCAAAGGGTGCTATCGCCAATGAGTTTGATAGCGCGGTTTTGCACCTTGTCTAGCCAAGCCAAGGTGGTTTTAGGGGCGCCCGCCCAGATATACGAGTTGTATTCAAGGCGTGGCCGAATGTAGGACTTGTAGATTGTAGGTAGCCGTTGGATGAAGGAGAAACTTGCATCTCTTAAGGAAGCCGAGGCATTGGTACGCTTGTTTGGTGACTTGGAGTATGTGATTATTCCATCGCAAATCGTTGGATAGAGTCACGCCGAGGATGTTAAGATATGGATCAGCGGTTATATTATCCTCGCCCACTGAAATGGAGGGAAGGTGGGTGCAGGTTTTAGTGGAGAATAGACAGTACTTGGTTTTGGTTTCATTGAACTCGACACGATTCTTGCGACCCCAATCAAGAGTGAGTTTAATGTCCGCGTTAAGAGAGTTGGACATGAGTTCACGTTCTAAGAGACAAGGTCTGGCACTTGCTTGTCCTGTGTTGTCGGAAGGGTATGAGTAACGCAAAGTACCGTCATTGGCAAAATTATGAAGTGGATTGGAGGGGATTGAAAGCAGGTCATTAGTAAATATAAGAAAGAGAGTAGGTGAGAGAATCGCCCCTTTGGGGAACGCAGGCCGAAGTGGAATGAGGGTTGGATTCGCGGCCATCCAATACTACCTTGATTGAACGGCCAGAAAGAAAGCTCTCAATCCAGTTCCTACGAACTGAGTCAATACCAATAGCTTGGAGTTTCGTCAGCAGAGCGGGATGCCATACTCTGTCGAAGGCTTTGGAGATATCTATAGCAACCAGACCAGACTCACCGAAGCCATGGATGCTTTGGTTGATGTGTTCAGTCAGGCACACAAGAAGGTCGCCAGTAGACCGTTTTGGTCTGAAGCCGTACTGCCTGTCGTGAATAATTTGGTTAGATTCTAGATATTTCACCAACCTTCTATTGGTTATTGTCTCCATAACTTTGGAGAGAACAGAAGTTAATGCTATTGGGCGGTAGTTTAAAGGGTCGCTGGCTTCACCTTTTTTGGGAATGGGCTGAACATGAGCTAGTTTCCAAGAGTTGGGATAAACTCCGGAGAAATATGACAAGGCAAAGAGTTTGCGCAGAGGTTTAGCCAAGGGTGAGGCACACTTTTTGAGTACCATAGGGGAAATATTATCGGGGCCAGTGGATTTATTGACGTCAAGTTCTTTGAGACATTTATACACCTCTCGTGTCCCGTTGTAAGCACTTTGGTCTTTTCCGCATTGATCTTTAACCCTGAGTATTTGCCGGATGAATTTCGACAGGTTAGTTGATGTTTGAGTTGATGGCGGAAAATGCTGTTGCCAACCAACAAGTTGGTTGACGCTGCGAATGAAAACAGGCGTATGCCGTTGTCGTTGTACTCTGTGTCAGAATTTTCCCGTTTCTTCCGATCCGGTTCAATCTGCTCCTGAATGTGCATTGAAGTCCCCCGCGAGTGTGATAAAATCGGTTCGAGGTATTATATCCAACGTCTATTGAAGCTGATCTTAAAATTCGTCCTTGGTCGCGTCGGTGCTGGTCTCGGTTGGCGCATAAACGGATTCGATATGGATCTTGATCGTTCCACGGATGGTTATAATCGCCAAATGCTCGGATATCGGTTGGAATTCGAAACTACGTCGATCGACCATAAGCCCGACGCCATCCTCTCGTCTATCACCACCGGAATAGTAAAGCGTCATCGTTTTGTCGATTGCTGGCGGAACGATCGTCAAGAGCCCGGATCCAGTAAGTCGGTGTTCCGATAGTGCTGCAACTAGCTCAGTGCAATTAGTCGAAAAAAGGGCATGAAATTGCATTTCATGATGGTCAAATTTTTTTTTTTGGAATTTGTTGGGGTACATATGACAATGTTAAAACCAAGTTTGTGGGGTCGCAGTGTGATGGGAAAAGCCGCCATCTTGAAAAAGAGGTAGAGGTCGTTTATACCAAATAACTCGGTTGTGTGCAATGATAGCTGAAAATCATCAATACAAAGTCATTAGAGAATAAAATTATCTACAAAATGAGCCCTTAACGAGGTCTGTAAGTTAATTTGGCTCAAAGTTATGGCCGCTCAAAGTTCGAACTTGTTCGGGTGGTTGAGGTTGAATGCAGTTTCTTGCGATTATCTCGTAAGATATTAATTTGGGTGGGTTAATGCCGATTACCAAACTTATAGTGCTAGTGATTACCTTTAGAATAAGCCCTTAATCATCGTTCTAGCTTATATAGTTTGCGAGTAATCCAACGCCAAAGTACGCACTTCACGTGCCTGAGATAACTGATAACGCCATTTTTTTTGAATATCTCGTTAACGGTTGCTCATATGATAATGTAGTAAATAGCAGAAATACGGGCATTAAAATATCTTTCATATGGGCTATTGGCCTAAGCTCTATGTCGTTTCATGTCCGCGACATAGCGGGTGAAAAGTCAAGCGCGAAGGTTGTGTCACTTCTCGACGAATAACTCGCTTCCAGCCAGTTTCGCGTGTCGGATGTATTAGAATTTTATGTAACGCCCTGAATTATCTATATTTTGGGTTATTTGACTACTTTGGAAAATTATAATAATGGGAAACAGTAGCTAAGAATCATCATTTTCGAGGTTCTAAAAGTGAAGTTTTTGATGAGACTGCTTCAGATGCGGAAAATAACAAAATGTGAAATGTAAGGTAAAACTTTCTGACGAGACTGTCTTTGAAATCCGAGAAACATTACGTGTGCAAAGAGACTTAAGTGAAGGTCAAGTGAAAGCTGTTTAAGAAAAGGTGGTGCAATCATTTTTAAGAGGAGCAGTGCAAGAAAAGACAAAGAAAGTGGGAAATTACTAAGAAGTGTCTCGACCGTCAACATGAAGATGAAGGTATTCTCCCACAAAAAAAGTATCCACAGTATTGTTTATATTAAAGATTTATCGAAATAAAAAATATATGATATATTGAAAGGGAGTGCTTTAGTTTTCGCGAAGATGATGATTCTTAGCTACTATTTCCCATTATTATTAATTTTCCAAAGTAGTTAAATAACCCAAAATATAGATAATTCAGGGCGTTACATAAAATTCTAATTCATCCGACATGCGAAACTGGCTGGAAGCGAGTTATTCGTCGAGAAGTGTCACAACCTTCGCTGTTGACTTTTCACCCGTTATCTCGCGGACATGAAGCAACATAGAGTTTCGGTCAATAGCCCATTTGAAAGATATTTTAATACCCGTATTTCTGCTGTTTACTACGTTATCATATGAGCAACCGTTAAGGAGATATTCAAAAAAATGGAGATATCAGTTATTTCAGGCACGTGAAGTGTGAACTTTGGCGTTGTATTACTCGCAAACTATACAAGCGAGAACGATGATTAAGGGCTTATTCTAAAGGTAATCACTAGCACTATAAGTTTGGTAATCGGCATTAACCCACCCAAATTAATATCTTACGAGATAATCGCAAGAAACTGCATTCAACCTCAACCACCCGAACAAGTTCGAACTTTGAGCGGCCATAACTTTGAGCCAAATTAACTTACAGACCTCGTTAAGGGCTCATTTTGTAGATAATTTTATTCTCTAATGACTTTGTATTGATGATTTTCAGCTATCATTGCACACAACCGAGTTATTTGGTATAAACGACCTCTACCTCTTTTTCAAGATGGCGGCTTTTCCCATCACACTGCGACCCCACAAACTTGGTTTTAACATTGTCATATGTACCCCAACAAATTCCAAAAAAAAATGTTGACCATCATGAAATGCAATTTGATTTACTTATTGCACTGGACTAAACTGATATTTTACATTTCAACAACTCCATTGCTATGATTTCCTTTTGACCAACGTGATGTTCTGTTCGTACATTCCACCCAGCGAATTGAATTTCCGTTTTCGGTGGGACTAATTTGGGCGTTCGGACAGTAATCCACTTCTTACCAGCATCCCTGGTCCCCAGCGCTGGCGCATCGGCTTCGCCGGATGCAGTAGCAATATTTCGTGAATAGTTAATTCGTGTATCCATGCGGTTTCTTGCCAGTTTCTTCGGGTTTTCCGACTCTGCTCAATTTGGCAGGTCGACCACCCTTTCACACCCTGGACTTCTGACAAGGCGACGACGGCGGAGTTGTCTGTTTGGCTAGATTCTCCTTTTCGCCTCGCAAGGTGTGGCCAATCCAATTGCACTTCCTTCGCCTGATATGGTCGTTTATTCTTTCTTGGCCGGCACAGTGCCTCATTTGAAATTCTATCTTGCCAGCAGATTTTTAGGATTTGACGTCGTCTGTTGATCTGTTGTGGATACCTGGAAGGCGCTCTGTGATGAATTTGCTGACTTTCCACGTCAACCTGGCAAGAGAACTGCCTTAACGTTGGAGTTGAACAGCCGCAATTTGATGTTGGTTGAGATCTGCGTTGGTTTCCATATGTGGAACAGGGATGCATATGCTCTTCGTGCTTTATTTAATCTGGAACTGACGTCTTCTTCTGCTCTGCTATTTTCGATCCTTATAAAATAAAATAGATGGCGCTCCTCATCCCTACGTTTGATGGACATACCACCCTATACTCAAGTATGACATTTCTATGTTTGGAGAAGGTAACGTTTTTAACTTAGCCACAGTCTTCATGACTTATTATGTACCTGATACTCAGTGGATAAGTTCCATGGCAAACCTATAGGGTGAAGCTCCTAGGCCATGAAGATGCCCAAGAACGATGGACTGGAAGAAGTTTAGTTGGGTCCTTAGAGCGAGGCGGAGAAGGAAAGTACAGATCTAATGGATACAATATAAGATATGATCAACACTTGCAAAAACGCTACCCACCGGGTAGGACACGATTATAAAATAAGTTTGTAAGAGGTGCCTTTTTTTTTGAGCCAGTACAATGTCATACTTCAAATGAGGCGAAGTGACATTATGATGCCAAAATTACGAAAACAAGCAAATTAAAGAAAGGATAAAAGCAAACAAATACCAATGAAGACCGTTTTTTAGGAGCTTGATTTTAATATGCTATAAACTGCCTCCGAAACCTATGCTTCGACAATGTATGTCCATACTTTACAATCTCGCCTCGCCCTAATTTCAAATTGTGAATTTAACCCACCACTAATTTTTAATTGTGAAACCCACCACTACGTACACTTCGTCTCGCCAGTGCTATCGAAAGCACTTTCAATGTCAAGGAAAGCACATTAAGCAGTTTCCTTAGTGGAGAAGGCTTTTTAGATTTTGCTGACCAGGTAGTGTAACGCAATCTCTGTTGATTTACCTTTTGAGTAGGCGAACTGCGAGCTATATAGAGAGGAAGGAAAAGCTCCAGCTTGCACCTAATATGACGGTCTAGTAGCCTTCCCTCTTTTTCAAAAGACAAATGCACCGTTCGTCTACC
Source organism: Thereva unica (assembly GCA_949987705.1). NCBI lineage: Eukaryota > Metazoa > Arthropoda > Insecta > Diptera > Therevidae > Thereva > Thereva unica. Next base: position 125,612,251 of record OX465282.1, read on the forward strand.
TCATGTCAATAATGTTCAGTTCAATCCATATAAACGACTTTACCGGCTCAAGCCCAGCTCATTTGCAGTTCATGCTTGAAATTGTTGTTGCTTTTTCCCCAGAAGTTAGAAATGCTAAAAATCACTGGAATGGCATTCATTATTCCAATTGGTAACTATCTTTTGAGCGAGCTTTTACATTTAGTTCGAGTCCAGTTACATTTAACTTCAGTTTATCATCAGTTGAATATGTGGAAATTGTATGCGAACTGATGTTATTATAAAAGTCCAGTGCGCTAATTTGCTCGAGCTTGCGCAGTCCGTTCGGTAAAGTCGGCGTACAAGCTGAGATATTTTCTAAAAGAATCGTTACTATCCTTTTTATTTTTTTGGGTTTAGGTACAATGTAAATAAAAGATGTTATTTATTTATAAAGATCTATTTATATTAGAAACACCATGTTAATAAGTTAAGTTGCATGCTAGAGATACAGCGTAAGAATGTGTTAGAGTTAGAGTTTACAGTGATTGATCTGACAGGCTGGAATAAAGTCAGCAATACATAGTCAATAAAGAGTTCTTGACAGTTACCTATCTTACCATTTGACGTTTTTCATTTTACACTTTCTCCCAGCATTTTACTTCTTGCGCCACCTATGGGAAATTACGGTATTACATTTGTACCCGTAATAAAAAATGCATCAATTATTGACATTAGCACACTACCTTTAAATTCATAGATGAGTTTTATTCATAGATGAGTTCGTCTAGTAGAAATTACCGAGTGCTGCGCAATCATCGGCAGACCAACGTGTATGGTCACACCAATAAGAGATTTATGTAATATCTGTTTGCATACCTGAAGTTTTAAAGATACATACCTTAATATAATAGAAACACAAAAATTATTATTTATAGGCTAACCTGAATTTTTTAAAGATGTTTTAATGTTCTGTAATAGATTAGCCAATCTGAGGTCGTGAGCGCAATTTTCCTTACTACATTTGTCTTGATTGGGACATAATTTCCTCGGCAATTGCCTGAAAGTTGAAGCAGATGAAGTGTTCAAATTAAATTTAAAAAAAGCAAGAACTGAATAAAACTTTCCCAACATCAATTTAATTCAAATACTGTAACGAACCGCGATTCATTACTAATAGTCCAAGAGCCAGTGACAGATTTGCAAAGTGATTTTGCAGAGGATGGGCCTTTGATATATGTTAGATTACTTAAAGCACAACTGATTAAGACTAATCGCCAATTCGAGTCTACTTAAGTTTTTATTTTATGACCTTTTGAACTTGTAGATTTTTTGACCATGAAAAAAGTGATATTGCAGAGGATGGGACTTGGTATATAGGTAAATTGGGTTGCTCCCACCTCATATTCCGATTGCCATCTCGTTTGGAGGTTAGGTTTGAATTTTGGGAATTTTTGAAAATGTCGGTTTGGTCCAGTTGAACAAAGTGATATTGCAGAGGATGGGATTTGGTGTAATGGTGAGATAGACCACCAATAGCCCAAATTCGGGTGCCCATCTCATATGTAATCAAGGTTTCCATTTTGGCGGCTTTTGATTTTGTAGCCATTTTGGGTATGACCCAAGTGATTTTGCAGAACCCAAAATTTGGACCATAGGTTCTTGGTATCTACCAAATTCTACATTTTCAATCCCATCTCCTTTCCGTTAATATTTTCAGTTTAATTGAGAAAAATTGGTTGATTGACGTCAGAGCAAAATTCTAATGAAGTCCCCTAACTAAATGTTAACTCCTAAACTAATTATCGTAGACCAACGTTATTAGGTTCATATTTTAGTTAAATGTGTATTATTTTATTTAGCATAAAGAGCAAAAACTTGAGTGATTTCGTTTATAAGATATGTATATTAGGTTCAAAATATGAGCAAAATGCTAAAATATTAGGATTTTCCTCACGCTTTTAACTAAATACCTTCTTAACGGAATTCTTAATATCAAATAAAATAATACACATTTATCTAAAATATGAACCTAATTATGTTGGTCTACGTTAATTAGTATAGGAGTTATTTAAGTTTAAGTAGAGTTTTAAAAATTATATGTTTTTCTTTCGTAAACACCCTGTATCTAGTGGGTAGTGGGGATAATAGGTTCCTCTCTAGAGTCTTTTTTTATCTCCAAATATATCCAATCACCCCTAAAAATATTAGCCACGTTGTCCAACAAAGAATTTATTGAACGTCTGAAGACCCATACAACTTGCGGATTAGGGGGTATGAGTATTTGAAATCTTTAAAACGGAATAACTCATGAATGGAAACTCCTATGGAAAATTTGCTGGTTTTAGGGGTGCAACCAATTTCCCGACACTTTTTTAAAAAAAAAAATTCTACTTACTAAAAAGATTTAAAAAAAAAAAATTGGCAGTTATAGGGACTGCCGATAGAAGTGAAAACTTAGAACTTAGATGTTGAAATTCGATTCTTTTGAAGTAATACAAAATTCTATATTTCTTGAAAGGACTAAATCTTTTTGATTGCAGTATTTTCATTAGGACATTAACCAACTTATTAAAATATGTAGCACAAGTAACTGCGTCTTCATTAATAAGTGTACTTTTTTCTATAAAATTTAATGCTGCTGCATCTTCAACCGATATCTCAGAATTATTTTTTAAATTATGTAATAATTGTAGCAATTTTGACCATCCTATTTCATTAGCACTTTTGTAAAAAAGATACAATCGGGTTATGGTAACTAAAGTAAGAAATGAAAATGTTTGATTCGAATTTATCTAAGTATCGCGTAAAAACCGCATCGATCGTCGTTTTATATTTGGTAGTACTAAGTTTCCGATCATTGGACATATTTAAATTAAGTGTTGTATTTAAAAATTCAATTAATGGTAGCTATCATCTGCAAAGTTAATATTGAAGTCTCCACTTAAAATCATCGGTACATTATCATATTTTTCGCCGAATCTTTTTTCGAGAATTTCAGAACCTTCTTTTGTATAAATCATCAAATTTTCGAATAAAAATTGTTGTATCTGTCTCATAGATTTTCCAGGCGAAATATAAACGGCAACCATTAATACGTATTGCCCATTCTCGGAACTGCAACGAGCAACGCATATTTCGCCTATATCAGAAACATTAACACCAATGCATCTAGTGAATTTAGTATGTATGTCCATATATGAAGTAATGAAGTGTGACGTTCAAAATGACTGGTTTTATATTTTCATTTTCGATACTTAATTGAATAATAGTAGGCGGTCAGATTTATTTTTTTATTCAAAATCAAAAAGTTTTTGATTATAATCGATTGAGCGCGTGCGCCAGTCATGAGCATGTCGGTGACGCGAACCCATAACATTTTCCCCTATCAAAAAGTGCCCAACGCGGCTAAAGAAGTTTTCACTTCAAAAATAATGAGTTAACATTTAGTTAGAGGTCAAACAGAAAAAAATTTAATTTTTTTTTATTTCCCTCCAGGCATCATTACAGCCCTGTGTTAAAGGCAGGATGACGTGAAATGTTTCTACCTGCATCCCTTGCGTGTGCTTTCTTATATATTATCTTCAACTTTCTCTTTTTAGCGTTTTATTCAAATGGACCAAGTTTGCTTTTTGTTTTAATTTCTTTCAGTTAACGTGGTTATTTGAAATGCTTGTTAAAAAAAATTAAAAAAATGTCTGGGGGTGGGGAGATAGCAACTATGACCCTGATAGCGATAGTTAATGAGCCTATCATATTTATGTATATAAAAAATAATATTAGTATTTATTATTATGAATATACAAATAACAAATTTGAAAATTGGAAAAAAGAAAATCAATTTATTTATGATAAAAGTATATCACTCATTATTTATCTGAAAATGATGTTTTACTTTTATTTCTTCTTCTTCTTTGATCCGTTAGCTGGAGGTCCGAGCGGGACGTGTCCGCAACGGATACGCTGCTGTCGGTGCCGCTAGTTTCTTCGGTCATCATAGTGAACGATTCTGGTCAACTCGGCAGGTCGACCACCCTCCTCCTTTCACACCCCAGGCTTGGCACCATGCGACGGTCGAGTTTTACTTTTATTTAATCACATACTCGTACAATACCCAACTACTCATTATATCTTAAAAATATACCATAAATATGCTGCCAGATGTGTATATACACTCATTTTAACTAAATTTAATATATAAGACTTGATTTTACGATTTTCAAACTTCAACTGGAGATGGCATGGGTTTCTACAAATAGGAAAGAGATGGGCAAGTGGAGAAGTATTATATATGTCGTAACGAATCCTAATGTTCAAATCCCATCTCCTGCAAAATCACTTGGGTCATACCCAAAATGGCTACAAAATAAAAAGCCGCCAAAATGGAAACCTTGATTACATATGAGATGGGCACCCGAATTTGGGCTATTGGTGGTCTATCTCACCATTACACCAAATCCCATCCTCTGCAATATCACTTTGTTCAACTGGACCAAACCGACATTTTCAAAAATTCCCAAAATTCAAACCTAACCTCCAAACGAGATGGCAATCGGAATATGAGGTGGGAGCAACCCAATTTACCTATATACCAAGTCCCATCCTCTGCAATATCACTTTTTTCATGGTCAAAAAATCTACAAGTTCAAAAGGTCATAAAATAAAAACTTAAGTAGACTCGAATTGGCGATTAGTCTTAATCAGTTGTGCTTTAAGTAATCTAACATATATCAAAGGCCCATCCTCTGCAAAATCACTTTGCAAATCTGTCACTGGCTCTTGGACTATAATAATCCAAGATGACCTCCCCGGGACGAGTATGTTAAAAGATTGAATTTGGCTTCGTGAAGCAGTTTGTTTTATAGCTGGAAAGCTCGTCGGTCCAGGAAGCTTTAAGTTTCGAAGTGGAGCTTTCAAAGGGAGAATAGCCTGGGCTACTAGGTGAATATTTATTTGGGAGAGGATTTACTAGTAATGAATGGCGATTCGTTACAATTCAAGAAGAAACAAAACACTACCTGTGAACATGGTCCAGATTCCTGCTGCATATTAAGCAACGCTAGATTTGCAAACCCCAAAGCTTGGTTAGCCAGATTCATGCGTGTTCTAATTGCATAGGCCTGAAATTTTATTTAATATAACATTCAGTAACATTGTGAAAACTCATTAGCAGACCTCGCGTTCAGAGCCCTTATAAGCCGATTTCGGAGTGCTGGTACGACTCATTTCAATTACTTCAGTCTGCAAAATAATAGTTTGCATTTAATAAGAAAAAAATAAAAATAAAATGACGCAAAAAATTGGGTTCAATAGTAAAATCATTAAAAAGAAGTCCTGTAATCATAAGGCGTTAGAAAAGGAAATGCATTGTGTATGATTCTAGGCAGACCGCACTACTGCTGAAAGACTCAATAGGACCACACTTCTAGATAATGAAATTATTCTGGCTTACTCGCCTACACTTCGTGGCATGCATCTTTTAAGGAATTGTCAATCTGGCCTCATGTTCCTCGCATTATTCTGTGAAAATTATCATAATTCTGGAGATTCTGCAGTTAGGCAACTTGAGCCTATTATTGAAAGGATCTTCATGTTGATATCTCTCATCATCCACAGCGGCTTCTGTACATTCTCCACTAGTGTACCTACAAGACTTGCTGGTAGTTTTGCTAGTATATCTACCTTGTCGTTGCCTTCCAAGAAAACTCGACGAAACCAGTCGGGTTAAGCTGGGTTTGCATATATGTTTGTTTGAGTATCTTTTACTGCACATATACCAACAGCGACACAATGTAAAATGAATTGTCTGGCACTCCCAGATTCGTCTAAATAACCAGGGGCTGATGAGGAAACGGACACTAGTAGCGAAAATCCACGAAGCGCAAATCAGCCGAGGAGTGGGCTAAGGCAATCGAGATCAAAGAATTAAGGGATTAAGAAGCGGGCGAAGCTAGGCGGAGATGGAAGGGAAGGATTATGCAGCACACGTAAACGAAGAACCCAGGATGTGAACTAATCATTTCATGTTCAAAGATATGCAAGAATCTCTAGAAAAATTGAAATGAGACAGGAAAAGAATACTCAAAGTGGTATTTATATGCACGGCGTTTATTAGTGCCTGCGAAGTTGGCGGTTGAGACGAGCGTTGGTATCAAGTGATTCGAAGAGCTCAAAGAATTATAAGAAAGTCACCATAAGCGATCGTCACCACGTAGCGAAATCCAGTAATTCCAATAGCGGAAAAATATCACAAAGATATTACAATTTCGGATCCAATTCACATCTAACCGCAAGTTGTCCGCACAAACTAACGGAGCTCGTTGTTTCAACTGCAGAGAATTTGGCCATGCGAGAAAATTAGAAGCTGAGCGGCGCGTTCCTTTATAAAGATTAAGGAAAGTTGTGAAGGAAACCCTAGGGTCAGCAGATTTGGCATTGGACATTGAAGGTGAGTACTACAGTATTTCATGCCAAGACAAACACATCCGCTTCTCCGAAACTGCTATTTGGTAACAACCTTTCCTGAAGAGGCAAAAAGGCAGGTGAACCGAAAAAGGGGCCGACGGTAAACAGAACAGCATGTCATGTTCTGGGACTTGTCCTGTCGATCACAATGTATAATCATGTACGCCTCGATGAGATCGAATAATGCGCGAACGAAGCTATCTGAGATATTAAAGTGCGCCGTAGTAGCGCTGGTCTGCCGTTTAGTGAACACAAAACTAACCGTCCTCGTTAGAAAGCTGGGAAAAGAAGTATCCATAAGAATCAAGATATGGGAACAGTTCATTCACTCACTGCTTGCGTTAAGCTACCTGGGGATGATGATCGGTCAGAGGCTTAATTTTGTAACACACTTGGCGGTCATGGTGGATAAAGCTTCCGAAAATTGCGCAGCATTTTCAAGAAAGCTCTCCAAAGTGGGAGCTCAAACCGATCCGCCGTCCTCTGTTGACGAGCATGGTAACCTCAGTCTAGCTTTACGCAGTACTAGTGTGGCCAGCAGCGTTGAGCCAGAAGGTAGAAAATGGAGGACCGCATGCAGATGGAAAAATATACATGCGTGTGTAAGTGCGTGCGGTGTATGCGGCGAATTTTAGCTGACAGTTGCGTGCTTGGTGTAGTCTTTAAAAATAACCAAAAAAGTAAGCGATGAGTACATGTGCCTGGTGTGTGTGCTTGTGTTTGGGTATTTGATACTATGTCCAATGCGGCAATGCGGAAAAGGTGGAAGTAGACCAACTTTTACATTGCATGCGTTCTTTTTACGTAACTACGTATCAGGTTGCATTTGAGTGCACACTAATCTATTTTATCAATCACCGCGTCCTTCGCACAGGACCATATCCAACGATGCAGCCTTTGTGGTAATGGAAATTATAGGCATAGCGATATTGGCGAGAGAAGGCATGTCACTATTATCCACAATTTGTTAGAGGGGAGACAACTATGTCGACTGCAACGGCAGTAGACGCATTACGAGTATAAAACGTAAAGGTAAGGCAAATGAGACAAATGTGTTAAGAGTCCGTGGACAGTCAGACTTAACCCAAACGTAGATGGGTTACGAGCGAGTGTGGAAAGTGAGTTACAACTTCACGAAGTTCCTGAGTGGAAACAGTTGATAGAGAAACTACCTCCATCGTTTCGAACAAGATGACTCAGCGCTATGGCTGGTATGACTAAGTTCCGGAATAACGCAAAGACGTCTTCTTTTATTGTGTGAGTTTCGGCGATTATGGGCCGAAGCCAAAGAAATTTTTCATGTCACACGCTCAGTTACTGTCAAATTTCGGGTGGGTATTTTGCCCAGAATTTTCCGGGTGGGTACTGCCATACCCACAATATCCGCCGGCTATGGAACTTGTAGTACTTACTTGTCGGAGCACAGAAACCCAAAACATCAATCATAAACGTTCAAAATTCCAAAAATACACGAGGACGCATACAGCAGATGCAGATAGCTTTTTAACGAAAGGGAGACAGGGTGACAATAGTGTGGGAAGAGTCGTTAAACTTTCATAAAAAGATCCATATGATCTAGGACACTGACATATAGTAATGGACTGCTAAATGAGCAAAATCCCATACAAAAAAATGGCACCAAAAACTATTCCTGCCTCGCTCCCACGTTAAATTCCAATGAACTGTAATCGTCAGCGCATGTCAGCGATATAAACATAATTAGAAAAAGTAGACGGGTATAGTTTTCGTTCTTCTGTCTCACTCTTGAGCTATTTTGAAAACTTCGTTAAACAGTGAAATAACCGTCACGGTTTTGGAATAAATACATTTATTTAATGAAAAAACTGCTAATAAATAAAAATGAGGGATGGAAATTTATTTCCGTTAATTATAACAAACGTCTTATCACTTATTTTCTCCTGAATTCGAAGAAAAGTTTTTTGTTTGCATAAAAAAGGTTTTCTATTTCTGGAGAAAAATGGTGCCATTCAGCATCGTCAATCAGCAGTCCATTACTATATGTCAGTGATCTAGGAGCACTAAACAATTGAGTAAAGTACGTTAATATGCATGTTGTAATGGATCTGTTACCTAAGAAAAATTTATTGAAATCAAATCTTTTCAGGTATTGAACGGTCATTCTAGAAAAACTGCAATAAATTAAGAATTCATTTTTACAGATTACCTGCGCATTTGGACTTGAAGCTATTGCATATTGTAAATCATCTCTTATTGCCCTGCCATCAAAGCCGGAAGCCTGTAAAGGTCAAATTAGATTGAGAAGGGCTAAAATATAACTTACTTGGCGCATAGGACATCCAGGTAGATGTTCAAATCTTCTAGCAGCCTATTAAATATTTATTAAACAAAACATCAATGCTTCAAAGAGTTATACTTACCGGTCGATTACTAAAATCCAATCTTCGTGGCCGTGCATCGTTTCCTCTTCCCTAAATATTTTTAAATATTTTTTGGGAATTTAAATAATTTTTTTTCTAAAGTTATAATTACCTTGGGGGTGGTAATATCTAAATTTCGTGCTTGATTTACTCTTTTATTACTTGGTTGGGTTGCGCGGTTTGGAGGAGTTTCCTGAAATTTGTTTTTTAAGTGAACCCATGAAAAAATTTTATTTAATATTTTCTTACAGGTGACATAGCATCAAAGTTTAGGCTTCGGGGGCACAAAAATTGACTTCTGTTTACATCTCCTATCATTTCATTCTGGAATTTTTTTTAATGTTAAAATTTAAAAAAATCGTAAAATATTGTTAACGAGAATGTATACGACATAAAAATTATTAGAACCGCATAAAACATATAAAATTGTCATTACAAATTTCAGAAGTTTTTGTTGTAAAAAGGAGTTTACATCCCAGACTCTAATTTGGAAGAACAAAGTGGCCCTGTACAAAATACAAGCGCAAAGTTTCTTCTGTGACCGTGTAAAAATTTTACGGTTGACAATAGTAAAAAGTTTCGAGCTTTCGACGAAACTTTGCGGTTGTATTTTGTACAGGATCACTTTGTTCTTGCACTTTGAGTCTGGGTTGTAAACTCTCCTTTAACATTAGAACTAAGACTAAAATGTATCCTATAATACAAATCATAAAATTCATAATATGACTTGGGAAAAAACTGCGACTTACAAAGTGAGCTAAAGCTAGATATTGCGACTTGCCTGGATTGAATGATAGTCGATTAACCCAAGCCCATAGAAGAAAATTACTTGCGAATTTTCCTTTCTCCTTATGCTTAGGCATAGAGAGGTGCACCTGTACATCATGGGCGTACATGTGGATTTTGGAGTTGTTTACTACTGCAGGAAGGTCATTAATGTATGTATATATTAAATAAAAGAGGGCTAAGAATTGAACCTTGCGGAAAACCACAGCAGAGATTGGTTTGAGGTTGAAGCAAGACGATATACATAGTTGCGAAACACTTGATACCACCCCCCCCCCCCCCCCCAAATTAAAGGGGACAAATGCTTAATTGGATTTATAGGGGCTTCAAATTTTTGGGTGTAATTTTAGGGGTCTTGTAAGAGAGGTCAGAAATATTTCAAACAATTATACCGACTCATGCAACGAAGACTATAGTAACTCATTTTTGGGGCTTTTTGAGTTACCATTGTGCATGGCATATATTTACCTGAAGTTCGAAACGAAAGGGTTAGGCAACCAGAAATACTAGCATAAAAATAGTAAGTCATTTTTGGCCATAAAATACAACGAATACTATATTATCTCGAGATACTATACTTCAACAAATATATGCCATGCACAAAACCCCCAAAAGTGAGTTACTATAGTCTTCGTTGCATGAGTCGATACGATGATTTAAAAACGGTAATCTCTTTTAGCTTTTTATTCGAATTCTGATTGGTTGTTGAATTCGTTGGCGGTTCTTTAAATAACCTGAAGCAAAATGGGTCGACAATTTTTTTTACGACTAACTTTTAGAGTCACAGAAATGGAAACTATTGCCCATTATGACCGTGGAGACACCGCACCAATTTTGATACACCCCTAAAATATTGCCACAGCAAAGATAGTTCAGGCCAGGGGTGACGAACCTATGGCACGCGTGATACATATGAAAAATGTACTGGCTCGCGGAAACTCGTTGGTGTAGCGTTAAGGTTAGCGAGAACATCAAAGCAGTACATGACCGTGAGGCTACGTTTCCATGATATCTTGAAGCGTACTTAGAGTACAAATGTAAACACATGCCGCATGACGACGACGACGGTACTAATATTTATCTTCATTGTACAATTTGTGACTAATAACATAGGTAATCTGGATGGCGTCAAATCTTAATCTCACTCCAACCCCTATGGATAAAATACCCCCTATGGTTCTGAATAAATGTGCATCCCTTTTGGTTAAACCTCTGCCCAAACTTTTTGCCCTGTCATACTTCTTTCTACGGAGTTCCAGACTCCTGGAAACTAACTCATGTTCAGCCTATACCGAAAAAAGTGACCAATAGCAATTACTTCTGTTCTCTCAAACTAATGGAATATCTGGAAACTAAACAAAATTATTCATGACAGACAGTACGGCTTTAGATCCAAAAGATCTACTGGCGTCCTCTTTGTATGTCTAACAGAGCACCTTCACCAAAACATCCATCGCTCTGGTGAGTCTTTTCTGGTTGCTCTAGATATGTCCAAAACCGAGTATGGCATTGGATGGCATCGAATCTAATCCCCACACAAACTCAGCCGGAGTTCCTCAAGGGTCAATTGTTTCACCCGCTCTTTTCCTAATCTTCATAAATGATCTGCTCTCAATCCCTTCTAACCCATTGCTCAGCTTCGCTGATGACAGTACCCTGCGTTATTCTTAAGCTTTCGATACTATTAGACAAGCACGTGCCAGACCTTGTCTTCACCATCGTGAACTCATCCAGTTCTATCAACAGGGACATCGAACACATTCTTGATTGGTGCCGCAAGAATCGAGTTGAGGTAAACTCCTCCAAAACGAAGTACTATCTCATTACTTATAAAACCTGCGCCGACCTTCCTTTTGTCTCTGTGGGTAGGCAAAACAAATCATACAGCTGATCCTTCTCTTAATAAATTGGGTATAACTTTATCTGAGGACTTGCGATGGAATGATCACATATTCTAAGCATCCCAATACATAGGGTTTGTTAAGAGGTGGAAATTTCTTCTCCCACCAACAGCTAGAGCTACAATCTACAAATCCTACATTCGGCCCCGCCTCGAGCATAACTCATTTGCCTGGGCTGGCATCTCGAAAACTGCTTTATAGTCCAGTCAAAATAGACGAAAAAACGCCATAATTGGAAGATAATTCCGAAGTTGCTGAAAATTGGAACAGCCGTTAAAAACATTATTATACGTAAGCTGTAGAGACTGCCACGCGATTGGGCGGCTGCAAACTTTTTTATTCAAGGTCAAAGGGTCAAAATATCAGTTTTTTGCAAATATATGCTAAACCGTACGTCTTATCAGAAAATTGTGTTTACAACGTTTGTAGATTAGGCGATTATCTACAAAAAAGTATATTATACATTTTCTCGTAGGAATTGCCATTTCTGAGATATTGTTGTTTTAATAAGTTAAAATACTCATATTCTATCATTCCCGACTTGTAAAGGTCATCAGAAATTTAATAAATCCTTTGTAGTCCAAGAGCCAGTGACAGATTTGCAAAGTGATTTTGCAGAGGATGGGCCTTTGATATATGTTAGATTACTTAAAGCACAACTGATTAAGACTAATCGCCAATTCGAGTCTACTTAAGTTTTTATTTTATGACCTTTTGAACTTGTAGATTTTTTGACCATGAAAAAAGTGATATTGCAGAGGATGGGACTTGGTATATAGGTAAATTGGGTTGCTCCCACCTCATATTCCGATTGCCATCTCGTTTGGAGGTTAGGTTTGAATTTTGGGAATTTTTGAAAATGTCGGTTTGGTCCAGTTGAACAAAGTGATATTGCAGAGGATGGGATTTGGTGTAATGGTGAGATAGACCACCAATAGCCCAAATTCGGGTGCCCATCTCATATGTAATCAAGGTTTCCATTTTGGCGGCTTTTGATTTTGTAGCCATTTTGGGTATGACCCAAGTGATTTTGCAGAACCCAAAATTTGGACCATAGGTTCTTGGTATCTACCAAATTCTACATTTTCAATCCCATCTCCTTTCCGTTAATATTTTCAGTTTAATTGAGAAAAATTGGTTGATTGACGTCAGAGCAAAATTCTAATGAAGTCCCCTAACTAAATGTTAACTCCTAAACTAATTATCGTAGACCAACGTTATTAGGTTCATATTTTAGTTAAATGTGTATTATTTTATTTAGCATAAAGAGCAAAAACTTGAGTGATTTCGTTTATAAGATATGTATATTAGGTTCAAAATATGAGCAAAATGCTAAAATATTAGGATTTTCCTCACGCTTTTAACTAAATACCTTCTTAACGGAATTCTTAATATCAAATAAAATAATACACATTTATCTAAAATATGAACCTAATTATGTTGGTCTACGTTAATTAGTATAGGAGTTATTTAAGTTTAAGTAGAGTTTTAAAAATTATATGTTTTTCTTTCGTAAACACCCTGTATCTAGTGGGTAGTGGGGATAATAGGTTCCTCTCTAGAGTCTTTTTTTATCTCCAAATATATCCAATCACCCCTAAAAATATTAGCCACGTTGTCCAACAAAGAATTTATTGAACGTCTGAAGACCCATACAACTTGCGGATTAGGGGGTATGAGTATTTGAAATCTTTAAAACGGAATAACTCATGAATGGAAACTCCTATGGAAAATTTGCTGGTTTTAGGGGTGCAACCAATTTCCCGACACTTTTTTAAAAAAAAAAATTCTACTTACTAAAAAGATTTAAAAAAAAAAAAATTGGCAGTTATAGGGACTGCCGATAGAAGTGAAAACTTAGAACTTAGATGTTGAAATTCGATTCTTTTGAAGTAATACAAAATTCTATATTTCTTGAAAGGACTAAATCTTTTTGATTGCAGTATTTTCATTAGGACATTAACCAACTTATTAAAATATGTAGCACAAGTAACTGCGTCTTCATTAATAAGTGTACTTTTTTCTATAAAATTTAATGCTGCTGCATCTTCAACCGATATCTCAGAATTATTTTTTAAATTATGTAATAATTGTAGCAATTTTGACCATCCTATTTCATTAGCACTTTTGTAAAAAAGATACAATCGGGTTATGGTAACTAAAGTAAGAAATGAAAATGTTTGATTCGAATTTATCTAAGTATCGCGTAAAAACCGCATCGATCGTCGTTTTATATTTGGTAGTACTAAGTTTCCGATCATTGGACATATTTAAATTAAGTGTTGTATTTAAAAATTCAATTAATGGTAGCTATCATCTGCAAAGTTAATATTGAAGTCTCCACTTAAAATCATCGGTACATTATCATATTTTTCGCCGAATCTTTTTTCGAGAATTTCAGAACCTTCTTTTGTATAAATCATCAAATTTTCGAATAAAAATTGTTGTATCTGTCTCATAGATTTTCCAGGCGAAATATAAACGGCAACCATTAATACGTATTGCCCATTCTCGGAACTGCAACGAGCAACGCATATTTCGCCTATATCAGAAACATTAACACCAATGCATCTAGTGAATTTAGTATGTATGTCCATATATGAAGTAATGAAGTGTGACGTTCAAAATGACTGGTTTTATATTTTCATTTTCGATACTTAATTGAATAATAGTAGGCGGTCAGATTTATTTTTTTATTCAAAATCAAAAAGTTTTTGATTATAATCGATTGAGCGCGTGCGCCAGTCATGAGCATGTCGGTGACGCGAACCCATAACATTTTCCCCTATCAAAAAGTGCCCAACGCGGCTAAAGAAGTTTTCACTTCAAAAATAATGAGTTAACATTTAGTTAGAGGTCAAACAGAAAAAAATTTAATTTTTTTTTATTTCCCTCCAGGCATCATTACAGCCCTGTGTTAAAGGCAGGATGACGTGAAATGTTTCTACCTGCATCCCTTGCGTGTGCTTTCTTATATATTATCTTCAACTTTCTCTTTTTAGCGTTTTATTCAAATGGACCAAGTTTGCTTTTTGTTTTAATTTCTTTCAGTTAACGTGGTTATTTGAAATGCTTGTTAAAAAAAATTAAAAAAATGTCTGGGGGTGGGGAGATAGCAACTATGACCCTGATAGCGATAGTTAATGAGCCTATCATATTTATGTATATAAAAAATAATATTAGTATTTATTATTATGAATATACAAATAACAAATTTGAAAATTGGAAAAAAGAAAATCAATTTATTTATGATAAAAGTATATCACTCATTATTTATCTGAAAATGATGTTTTACTTTTATTTCTTCTTCTTCTTTGATCCGTTAGCTGGAGGTCCGAGCGGGACGTGTCCGCAACGGATACGCTGCTGTCGGTGCCGCTAGTTTCTTCGGTCATCATAGTGAACGATTCTGGTCAACTCGGCAGGTCGACCACCCTCCTCCTTTCACACCCCAGGCTTGGCACCATGCGACGGTCGAGTTTTACTTTTATTTAATCACATACTCGTACAATACCCAACTACTCATTATATCTTAAAAATATACCATAAATATGCTGCCAGATGTGTATATACACTCATTTTAACTAAATTTAATATATAAGACTTGATTTTACGATTTTCAAACTTCAACTGGAGATGGCATGGGTTTCTACAAATAGGAAAGAGATGGGCAAGTGGAGAAGTATTATATATGTCGTAACGAATCCTAATGTTCAAATCCCATCTCCTGCAAAATCACTTGGGTCATACCCAAAATGGCTACAAAATAAAAAGCCGCCAAAATGGAAACCTTGATTACATATGAGATGGGCACCCGAATTTGGGCTATTGGTGGTCTATCTCACCATTACACCAAATCCCATCCTCTGCAATATCACTTTGTTCAACTGGACCAAACCGACATTTTCAAAAATTCCCAAAATTCAAACCTAACCTCCAAACGAGATGGCAATCGGAATATGAGGTGGGAGCAACCCAATTTACCTATATACCAAGTCCCATCCTCTGCAATATCACTTTTTTCATGGTCAAAAAATCTACAAGTTCAAAAGGTCATAAAATAAAAACTTAAGTAGACTCGAATTGGCGATTAGTCTTAATCAGTTGTGCTTTAAGTAATCTAACATATATCAAAGGCCCATCCTCTGCAAAATCACTTTGCAAATCTGTCACTGGCTCTTGGACTATTGTTGGAGTACGCGGCTAATATTTTCAGGGGTGATTCCTGGATATATTTGGAGAAAAAAATTGTTCTACAGAGGGCGGCTATCTCCACTATCCACTGAGATACAGGGTGATTAGGGAAAATTTTTTTTTTTTAAATCTACTGAAATTTGAATAACTCCTAAAGTAATTATGATAGAGTAGCCTAATTAGGCTCATCTTTTAGGTAAATGTGTATTCTTTTATTTGGTATAAAGCACAGCAACCTGACTGACTCCGTTCAAAAAATATATAGGCTCAAACAATGCTTAGAATCTAGACCTGGCAGATTTCTTCGTTTTTCTCAGAAAATTCGTTACTAACAGTACATTTTTTTTTTGCTTTTCTGATGCACCAAACTATTACCTACAATATTTCCATTCACAAAAACTACTCGTGTGCCAAAAATCATTTCAATTAATTTTTGTGTCAGGTATTAGTAAATTTTTTACTACAGCGCCTGGACTAGCAGAGCAAGGTGAAAAAATGTCTCTACAGGTAATTTTATTGAAAAGCAGTTAAGTTATAATTACCAGGCGTGCTCCTGTTTTTCCTCTTTTATAAATGGGTTGGGCTACGCGTTTTGGAGGTGTTTCCTGAAATTTGTTTATTAAATGAACCCAAAAACATTTTTAATTTATTTATTTTACCGGTGACATAGCATCAAAGTTTAGGCTTCGAGGGCTCAAAGTTGGGCTTCTGTTTACATCTCCTATCATCTCATTCTAAAAAAAATTTTATGTAACAATTGAGATAATGGATGACATTAAAAAAAGAAATCTTAAAATTTTGTTAAGTTAAAGTATAGGTTTATACGGTATATACATGCTTATGAACGGCCGTTTTTTACCGGGTGTAGGGCCGATACAAAACGGATGTCCTTGTTGATGATTCGTCAAAATGACGTGGAGACTTTCGTTGTCTATAATCTCACCGGATCCAAACAAGAAGTGAGTGAACGTTCCACCACGTTAACTAAGACTGTGGCTATGAATCAATGGAGTAGGCGAGTGTGGCGTGTGAGCTGGTATGAGAGGGTTCAAGCTAGTAATTCTCGCGAGTGTTTTGTGAGAGTGTGTTGATAAGGAAATTTTAAATTTTAAACAATTGTTTTCCAAATAAAAACATGATAAACTACATTAATAGTTCCAATTTTGAGCAGAGCAAGTGGAGAAAATACCTCTACAAGTAGTTTTATTGGAAAACAGCTATATACTTGCAGTTATAATTACCTGGCGTGCTCCTTTTTTTTCTCTTTTATAAATGGGTTGAGCTACCGTCCTTGGAGGCGATCCCTGAAATTATATATTAAGTGAACCCATAATCTTTGTTATTTTATTTATTTTACCGGTGACAAAATATTATAGCCTAGCCTACGGGTGAGGGGGATAGTTTGATCTCTGTTCAAATCTCCTCTCAGCTGATACTGAAATTTTATTTTGTCATACAATTTAGATAATAAATGGCACTAAAGGAAGAAATTTTAAAATATTGTTAACTTAAAGTATACTACATAAAAATTATTTGAAAGGTATAAAACGTTCAATTTACTCGGACGCATTTTTTTCGTATTGTGTGCTCTATCCACGTTCTGCTCTTTTCTTTATCTGTTTGACATATGTATAATGCTTCCTATTTGAGCCGACTGGTATAAATTTGTAAACCTAAATGTAATACGATAAAATGACAGTGGTTATATTTTCCATTTTCCTCTATTGTCCATTCTAATTTGTTTTTCATTTCATTTTTGTGTTAGGTAGGTAGCCCAACTAATAGAAATATACACACTCGTTATGTCATAATGCGCATTTTTTTAATGATTCATGAAAAATATAATCCTGCGGTATATAAACAAAAAAAGTCATGCACTGGAAGCGATTGGGAGGGCTAAAAATCCAAATAAACCAGCTCGTAAGTGGGTAGAAGCCGATCGATGTTGCTTAATGCATCCTTGAAAGCCAACTATAAGCAACATGCTTTCATTACAATAGACGAGCAGTTGCTTCCATTTAGAGGCCTTTCCTTTTAAACAGTTTATACCATCATGAATTAAAAGAGGCGGTAAAGGACACAGGCCTGAAGATAAACGAAGAAAAAATGAAGGTGATGCAACAATCCAGAGAAGGAAGATTTAGAATAGGAAGAAATATAACCATCGACGAAGATAACTTGTAGTAAGTAGTCTATAAAACAGTTTATCTCGGGTCTACGATCACAAAAAGAAGCGAAGAAAAAGAAGAAATAACCAGACGAATACTACTGGCTCAAGATTTATGCACAGGAGAACGAAACTCTCACTCTACAAAACAGTAATAAGAGAAAAATTCACAGATGCATATAGACCCAACCAGAGAGGATGGAATATGGCGAAAGAGATTCAACAAGGAGTTATATGCAATTTTAGACGACTAACAACTCTTAACTTTAATAAAAATTAACAGACTGAGACTAGCCCGCCACGTAATCAGGATAGACGATAACCGTATTCCAAAACGGCTTATGCTGTAAACATGCTAAGGGCGACCGACGAATCGCTTTGCTCAGCGACTGTCAAAAACGACTAGAACACACCGCTTTTGTATGAAGCTGCACAATCTACAGACCACTGCGATAACTATGCCGCCAAGCTCGGCAACCGAAACCAAGTTTTATTTCGTAGCCGGCGGCGTCTGTCAAAGTTGCATGTGCGCTGTGGCAATGGTTTGTGTTACTATTCTCGTAAGCTCCTGTGTCATGTGCAGCATACTCGGCTGTGCAAGATGGTTATTTCGGTGTGGGTTTTTTAATTTCTGTCGCCGTCGCTCTTAAGGCCCCCATACACGGTCAAATTGGATGTACATCCAGATTTTCATCAAACCCATAAGCCCAATGTATTTTGATCGGACGACCGGCTCACAATCGATAGTTTTGGTTGTACGTCCGCACTTCGATGTTTTTTTTTTTTTTTTTTTTTATGTGGTAAATACAAGCTTAGGAATCACCCTTTGTACTACATGTCTGTCATGTCGTTCAAGTCATGGTCAGTGTCTAGTAGTAAGCTTGATTTGAAGGATAGAGGAGAAAGGATAGGTTAGGGGTCTGGAGGGTGCGTGAGTAGATGTCGATGAGCCTTGCGTTTAAACTCTAAGATATTATATGAGTTCGGAAACACCGACTGCGGAAGGGAGTTCCACAATCGAGTTGTTCTATTTATAAACGAACTACTAAAACGTAATGTGCGCGA
Organism: Thereva unica; assembly: GCA_949987705.1. Lineage (NCBI taxonomy): Eukaryota > Metazoa > Arthropoda > Insecta > Diptera > Therevidae > Thereva > Thereva unica. Next base: position 125,631,186 of record OX465282.1, read on the forward strand.
AGAGGAGGGCTGTAGCGTATGCGGGTGAGCCGAGTTGGCTAGTCTTGTGTTGCGGGAAAAAATTTGCCGTGTAGGCATGAGGTTTCTGATTTCAGTGGAACAGTCGCTATGGTAATAGCGGTAAAATTTGCTAAGGGCTGCTACATTCCTGCGATGGCTTAAAGGGTCGATGGAGGAGCAAAGGGTGCTATCGCCAATGAGTTTGATGGCGCGGTTATGCACCTTGTCCAGCCAAGCCAAGGTGGTTTTTGGGGCACCCGCCCAGATATACGAGTTGTATTCAAGGCGGGGCCGAATGAAGGACTTATAGATTGTAGCCAGAGCAGTTGGCCGAAGAAGGAATTTGCATCTCTTGAGGAAACCCAGGCATTGGGAAGCTTGTTTGGCGATTTGGAATATATGATTATTCCATCGCAGATCAGAAGATAAGGTTACACCTAGGATGTTAAGAGATGGGTCAGCCATTACATTCTTATTGTCCACTGAGATAGAGGGACGGGTGGTGCAGGTTTTTGTAGAGATGAGACAGTACTTAGTTTTGGTTGCGTTGAATTCGACACGATTCTTGCGGCCCCAAGCAAGAATAAGTTCAATGTCCCCGTTAATAGAATTGGACATTAGTTCACGGTCTACGGGACAAGGTCTGGCACGTGCTTGCCCTATATTATCGAAGGTGTGGGAGTAACGCAAAGTACCGTCATCGGCGAAACTGTGAAGTGGGTTGGAGGGGATTGAGAGCAGATCATTAATGAATATAAGAAAGAGAGCAGGTGAGAGAATCGAGCCTTGGGGAACGCCGGCCGAGATGGAATGAGGGTTGGATTCAACGCCATCCAACACTACCCTGATTGAACGGCTGGAAAGAAAGCTCTCAATCCAGTTCCTTAGAACTGAGTCGATACCAATAGCTTGGAGTTTAAGCAGCAGAGCGGGATGCCATACTCTGTCGAAAGCCTTGGATATATCTAGAGCAACCAAACCAGATTCACCGAAGCGATGGATGTTTTGGTTGAGAGCCTCAGTCAGACACACAAGAAGGTCGCCAGTAGATCTTTTCGGTCTAAAGCCGTACTGCCTGTCGTGTAAAATTTGGTTGGATTCCAGATATTTCATCAGCCTTCGATTGATTATTATCTCCATGATTTTGGAGAGAACAGAAGTAATTGCTATTGGGCGGTAGTTTAAAGGGTCGCTGGCTTCACCTTTTTTGGAAATGGGCTGAACATGAGCTAGTTTCCAAGAGTTGGGATAAACTCCGGAGAAGTATGACAGGGCGAAAAGTTTGCGCAGAGGTTTAGCCAAAGGTGAGGCACATTTGTTAAGTACCATAGGGGGAATATTGTCTGGGCCAGTGGATTTATTGACGTTGAGATCTTTGAGACATTTATACACCTCGCGCGTTCTGAAGAAGATCCCGCCCATTGAATGGGCGTTGCGCTCGAGGACCGGTGGTGACGTATCAGCTTCGGGTAGAGAAGAATTTGAGGCGAACAGAGATGCCAATAAATCGGCCTTGGATTTGCTTTCTGTTATCACCTCCTCCCCATTGATAAGTGGAGGAATTGCGGAAGACGTGAAATTCTTCTTGATGGAAGTTACCAAGGACCAGAAGTTTTTGCTGCCTACGCGTGTATTTAGGATCTTACTTCGCATCTTGTCGTCAAATGACGTTTTGACCTTCCTGATGATGGAATTACAGGAGTTTCTTGATATCATATATTCACGTCGAAGTGACTCATTTGGGGAACATTTGTACGCTCTATAGGCGGCTTCCTTAGCATTAATTGCGTTTTTGCACTCCCCATTAAACCATCTATTTGGCCTAGGCTTTATAGACTTAGTAGAATGAGGAATGAACAAACACATTCCTGCCCGTATTATTTTGGTAATACAGAGCGCAGCATAGTTCGCACTGGCACCGCGGAAACACAAATTCCAGTCAGTGGCTTTAAAGAAACGAGTGAGACCCAACCAGTTGGCTTTCCCATAGTGCCAGACAGTTCTTTTGGGAACTGTGCCGGTTGGAGTGGAGGATGGATATGGGAAATTGGCACTGACTAGTTTGTGGTCCGAGTTGCCAAGGGGTGAGCTCACCTCGACGGAATATCGAGTGGGATGCGAAGTGAGAAATAGGTCAAGCAGATGGGCTCCGTGACCTGAAACATCCGGAATTCGTGTCGGACAATTAACGATTTGGTGTAGATTATTTAAGTCTGCAAAAATCTCGGCGTCTTTGCCAGAAACACTGGTGCCATTCGAGTAATTTAGCCAATTGGCATTATGAACGTTAAAATCACCCGCAACAATGATTTCACACTCCGGGTGGGAAGATAAAAATCCGGAGATTCGTTCTGAAATAGCATCGAAGGCTAACGTTGAGGCTTCATAACTTATATTAGGACTTCTGTATAGAAAACAGAAGAATATGACGTGGCTACGAAGGATTATTTTAACCCATATGTAATTAAAGTCGGAAGATGTGCTATTGCACACCTTCTGGAGAGCCACGTCATTCCTAACATACATGGCGACACCCCTATGGTCAGAGAAATTGTGCACTAAGCTATACCCAGTCACCTGAAATCGATCGAGATCGGAATCGGTGACTTGAGTCTCACTTAGTGCGAGAATGGCCGGGGCATGGATATGTAGGTGGCACATCACGTGAGAGAAGTTCGAGAGGAGACCCCTAATATTACAAAAAACAATAGAAAAATGTTTGTTTTTGTTTAGGGGCCTCTCCGACGCAAGGTCCATGACCTCATTTGTGGCTGACTCCGCCGGCGATGCAACCATCGGGGCAAACGGGAACAATCCTGTTGCAGTGTTATGCCTGCTAAAACAAGACGATTCCTATCAGCTGGCCGATAAGTGCTGCAGCGCCGGCGATGTCTAGCTCGGAGTGCGGGGAAGTGGAAAAACGGGAGAAACTTACTTGCCGTCCGTCAGTATTTTGATGTAAAGTCCCGTGCGGTGATCTTCACTATATATTTTTAAATCCACTACACTAATTAGGTTTGAGCACTTATTACTGCACTTGTTTGAAGTTTATTTTATTTGTTATTGATATTGATTATTTGTTGTTTATATTGAGATGGCGGAAGAATTATTTCACGATTATTGCGGAACCGGGATATTTTTTTTTTCTTTTTGAAGGCGGTTAGAGTGGACTGGCGAAGGCGGTTAGAGTGACTGGACTGTACATCCAATTTGACCGTGTATGGGGGCCTTTAGAGGGTGCTCACAACTAATTTCGTCGGCCCATTCGCTGTGGCCGAGGAAAACAGTTTCGTCGTCGCCCTTAGAATGTTTACAGCATTAGAGTTTCCAGCTACAATACGGTGCGAATTTATTGTTCTTAGTCATGGTCCGCATTACAAGACATGCGGTCAGATTGTCGATAGGGAAGTTAGAATTTTAAGGTTGAAATGTTTTTTGCAACATTGTCATTTGTGAATTGCCATTGAAGTATTGTCCCATTTCTTCTCAATTGTCTTCCCTCCCTTCCCTTGAACCAATTTTTATGTTAAAATTGACTTTGACATAAGACAGGTGGAGCAAAATAAATTCGATACAATTCAAAACGAACATTGGGAAATCGCGATAATACCAGAGACACACTTGTGGTATAGTAATTACAATATGAGCAATATTGCAATATACTTCAGGTGTGTCTCCATATACTGAGAAAAAATCTCGGTATACACTCAGTATACTCAACATTGAAACTCAATATCCCAATTGAGAAAAACTTCGTGGTATAGCTCAGTATACCCTAGATTTAAACCGAAGAATAGTCTGGGCATAACCCAAAATGATAATTTCGAACAGAATTTTAATTCTTCAATTTTGGCAGCACTACCTATCAAAGATTTTTATGTCAGTTGAAGGAGTTAAGTTGTTTATCCTTCTCTATTTCACTTTTATTTTTAATATAAATTAATAATAATTTCACAATATTTCTATTCATATTTAACTTCAATTTAACTGCAGCACAATAATTTTTTTCGATTTGCAAATCTGACAGATAAATGACAACCAAATAACTCAGTATACTAATGCAAGTGTGTCTTCACATTTTTATATTGCAATATGGCAATATTGCAATATCCCGATCTCAATTGCTATACCACAAGTCTGTCTCCGGTATAAGGTTAAATACTTACGCACATTGTGTTTTTGTATGGGAAAATATATGACTGTCAATATAGTCATCCAGATTTGTTCATAACTTTTATTTGCAATCCAGAATGGGAGGAGATTGAATCTCTATTACTCCCCAGTCAATCTCCAATGGATCGTCACGGCATAACAGCACGAGTTGAAGTGAAAACAAAAGGCATGATGCCATGGGCCATTATAGAGCATTAAACCACTATGCTTAATAGATAGAAAATGTTCAAAGCGGTATCCAAGAGCATTGTGTTGTATGTAAGACTGTATTCGGCAACGATGGCTACCCATTGTATCGTCTTCGATCGACTGAGGCCAAAGACAGAAAGATAACTTGGAAGCTTAATGTTCAGGATTTTAAAGTTGGTAATCGTTGGGCGGTACACTATTCGCCAATATTTTCCAAGACGTTCAGTGCTCACATAATGTTGAATTTTGCAATTCCGTCAAATCAATCAAATACATATGCAATGGTGTTGCTAATTCAAATACCATTGACGATATAACACAGCATCAAATGGGAGTTATGAAGCGATGTGGCGAATTTTTTCATTTGCCATTCATGAAAGATATCCAACTGTGGTTCATTTGGTAGTTCATCTCGAAAATGATCTACGTGTATATTTTGCAAGTGATAGCACGCGGTGTATAAGGTTGAACGACCACCTTCCACCACATTGACAAGTTTCTTCGTGATGTGCAAAGTTGATGAATTTGCAAGATCTTCGCTTTACTCTGAAATGCCAACATATTAGATTTGGAAGCATACTTCAAAAACATTCCAACGTCGCAAACAAGAAAGACCAAAGGAAAGCCATTCGAATCTCTTCCCGACGGACGCCTTTCAGCGGATTCCCGACAATGATGAATGTTTTTATTTATAGTCCAGGACCTGATGACACTGAAAGTTCCGTCATGCGGAATTGAAAAATTTCTAAGGAAATCGAAAGTTTACAGTTAGACGAATGAGAAAAGCTTGGTACGCATGGATTTAATAAGCCGTAAAGGTCGGATAGGGGTGACCGATTTGAAAGGTGTGATAGGGGTGAAATTTCTCCGCAACATGTAGCAAGCTGGGAGTACAGGCCCAGTATTTATACAATTTTTTTTGTATGGAAAGTGCTATATGTAATTAACATCGCGATATCTTCCGAAGTGTCACTCGTAGGGAGAAACGTGTAAGCCTCTTTTTCGTAGAGAAAAGAGCAGAGGAGACCAAAATACACGAGGACGCATACAGCTGATGCTTTTTAAGGAAAGAGAGATATAGGGTGGCAATAGTGCTTCTGGGAAGACCTCTTTCTAGAAAAAACCAGACGACTATGTATATTTTAGTTGCTTAACCTTCATAAAAAGATCCATATGATCTAAGAGCGCTACCCAAATGATTAAAGCTTCTATGACCTAAGAAAAAAGTTACTGAAATTAAATCTTATCGGAAATTGAACGATCATTCTAGAAAAACTGTAATAAATCAGAATTAAATTTACAATAATTTTAATTTTGCAATAGGTCTTCAAAAATATAACTTACTTGACCCATAGGACATTCTGGACTCTGTTAAATATTTGTTAAATAATATACCAATGCTTATAAAGGAATTATAATTACCTCCGGAGATATGCTATTATTAAGATCTAATTGTCGTCGCCCTGAATCTAAATTTTCTCTTCGCTAAATATTTTTTTGGGAATTTAAATATTTACATTACATACAAAGTCGTAATTACCTCGTAACTGGTATTTAATTTTCGTCCCGGTTTTTGTCTTTCAGCACTTGGTTGGGGTACGACCCATGCAGGTGTTTCCTGAAATTATATATTAAGTGAACCTATTTTTTTTTTGTTTTGGTTTTTTTTACCGGCGCCGGCGACACTTTAGAAAAGTCTAGATTTCTTCCCATAATATACGACATGTTGGCATCGCACTTGGGTGTTCTCATATCTGATGGGCTCCTCTCATACTGGAATTTTTATTTTATTTTACAACAAGTCTTAAAATTTTGTTAACTTAAAGTGTACGCCATAAATTTTATTAGACCGCCGCAAAACGTTTAATTTACTCAGTCTAACCAAATTTAAAAAAAAAGTTATTACAAATTACAGAATTTTGTTGTTGTTAGGTAGCGTTAGGTTGTGGCTATGAATTAATGGAATTGGCGAGTGTGGCGTGTGAGACGGTATGGGCGGGTTCGAGCAGGTTCGCGCGTGTATTGGGTTACAGCTTATAGTAGGGGAGAGCACGATGCTAAATGGTGATTTACTCGTGCGTCGTGGGAACCTCTTGTATTTTGAAGAATAGATGGTAGATAGAAAAAAAATTGATATGTTGTATAGCCATCATCAGTGTGTGTGCATCTACAAGCGTTTAAAAATGTGAAAAGCCACATGTAGGGAATTTAATTCCGCATCAAAATCTCAATCCAAGAATCCCGCGGAATCGAGGTAAACAATCCTGCGAATTCGTTGGTTTTTCGTGGCACTGCAAAAAATTCATATTTTGTTCTAAATAGTTATGTTAATGAATTCATGAAGTATTATATGAAATAAGAGCTTAGCAAACTGCAGTCAAACAAGGAATTCAGGCCAATTTTGAACTACTCTGGAATTTCCTTACAAAGTAGCATAAAATTTGATTTCGAAATTTCTTTCAATTACAGCAGAGTTTATGCTACCGATGTTAGAAAATTCCAGCGGAATCAATCCCAGCGTAGTTGGAAATGGCCTGAATAATTTTTTTGACATACAACCCAATTAGCCGCGAGGGTAATCCCCATACGCTCATATGTAGTGAGTTTGCAGGCTAGGTTAGGTTAGGTTGAAATGGCTGCCCCCACCAGGGAGCCCACTTAGGCACGCCATTGGGCCCATTGTGATGCCATTCTGGTATTGGGACATAGTTCAGGCCATTTCAAGCCATTTTGAGCTTTTGATAAAGCGACAGAGTCTAGAGACACCAATATTTTGCAGCTCGCTCAATCCATCAAGGAAAGGTGAGCCAACGAATGTCCCTCTTTTCCTTGCTAGGGGGGACATGTACAGAGAAGATGGGAGACAGTTTCTTCCTCTTCTACCTTACCACAACTTTACATACATAAGTCGTTGTGGGGGAGTCCTAATCTTTCGGCGTGTGGGCCAAAGGGACAGTGACCAGTCAGCACCTTTACCACGTGGCTTATCTCCTTTTTGTTCAACTGAACCAGAGATTTTGAACGCTTTGCGTCCAAAGTTGGCCACATTGCATGAAGAGTGCGACAAACCGTTGCTGTGGTCCATCTCAGCCCGGCTCGAGCTAAGCTGATTTTTCTCACAGCTAGTTTATAGGTGGCTAATGGCATTCTCATTCGGGTTAAGTGGGGTGTCCTTTCCACTTCGGTTCCCTGTCTAGCAAGCTCATCTGCCCTACAGTTTCCCCTAATCCCACTGTGTCCAGGAATCCAACACAGTGTTATATCAAACTGAGTGGCAGTCTCACACAGAGACCTGTGAGTTTGCAGGCTAAGTTTACCCTGGGTTTTTTTCATAGTACGCGCCCATGGAAACGGGGGTTGAGTAAAGTTTCCAGTCCGATTAAGCAGATTAAGTATCCGTTACTGCACATACATATATTGACGGCGTATTTATTTGTCACTTTCAGCCAGAGTCGTCATGAAAACAGCATCGAGTTGACTTGAGGGAAAAGGCTTACTGTTTAACTCAATGAAAACTCTACCTCTGTTCATGGAAACTTATTAATGCAAGTGGGGAGTCCCCTGTCGTAGGCCTAGGGTAACTTGACATTTAAACAAACACATGCAAAACCCGGCTTAATCCGCCGGGTTTCGCGGAGTTTTGGAGATTTAATGAAAGTTTAATTAACCCAGGTTAAACTCTGCTGGGAAACGTTCGGATACATGCACATAAATATACTTAGACGATTTTATGTTATTGCTGTGTTGCTTAGTAGACAACTTTAGAAGTTAGCTTCTTTATTTTAATTTATATCCACATCATATTTTACACTTTACATTTTATTTTACAATCATTATTCACATGTATTTTATTATTAACACTTTTATATACATATATTTAATTGCGTTGGTTTTTTGTTTTATGATTTTAATTCACATTTAAATATGTATCTATTTTGTGGAGGGTAAGGCCCTTGGCATACGAGTCGTCTGATTTGCAAGCACAATTTCAAAATGGTTTCACAATAATCACGAGCACAACCAGTTTTCAATCAAAATGAAATGTTTGTCCACACGAGCACAGCTGAGTTTGGATCAATCGGTGTTAGTTTTTACTAACGAGGTTTTGGCAAAATATCAAGGAGTTCAGATGAAGTGCAACCACGCAACTTAAATCGCTTTCGACCGCCAAGAGCAGTTGCAACCGAGCAGTTCAAACTAGTTTTGAATGAGGTTTGTCTCAGTCGACCCGTGTGTGGATTGTGGTGTAAGTGGTGTATATGCCCTACGTGTCTTTGGTGACAGAGGTATATTAATCTGCCGGTTTGCATGCTGGGAGGGGACGTATGAAAGGGTTAACAATTGATGTCAAAGTTCTGAAACCGTTGGCGAAGATTGCATTTGTTATCTAAAATTTTAAATGTCCGCCATTTTATGCAATTCTGTGAAATTATGTTTTGTTTTGTTTTTTTTCTTCTTTTTTTCAAAATGAAGATCTAGACACCAGCTTATGTTTTACCAAAAGCCTTCCGTTATTTAACTTATTTAAAACTAAATAATTTTTGTTGATTGTTTAAGATTTTGAATTTTGTTATAACAAATTGTTTAGACCCAACTTTCTTTTAGTTCTTAAGTTCATTATATTGTATGTTCATTATGTTCATTATATTGTATTATCCTATGTAAACTATTTGGACTTGAATAAATAAATTAATAAATAAATAAATAGCGCAAACGATATAACTCGCTGATACAAAGGTTGCTACCTTTGCTTGTAGTTTCAAATAAACCACATTGCCATGAAGCTAGAAGATAGTTGAGTCTAAATCAAGCTTTTAAATGAATCTCAGTGAAAAATAAATACCTAATATATATATTATTATCATAAAATAAGCACTAAACATAAAATCCTTACCGCAAAAGAACTGTCGTTCATTGGATCATCAGACGCCATAGAATATTCCTTAGGAAGAAAAATTAATTTTGTTAATTTTTATATATTCGTTTTTATTTTAATTTTTTTTTTTTTCACTTATTTCACATTTCTTTTATCAAATATTTTTTTGGAACCAGACTCCCGGCTACAGCATAACTTGACTTGCATGATCCTTTAGGATGGCTTGCACCAACAATCATGGTCGCCAAAATTTTAATGCAGAGGGTGTGGTGATCAGGTTTGGATTGGAAGTTGTACCAGAACTAGAACATGAGTGGTATCAATTTCGAAGAAACATGAAGGAGATCGAGACCATCCAAATAAAAAGATGGATTTTTAACACAGCATTAACTCAGGAAATCGAAATACATGCATTTGCCGATGCAGACGAGAATTGGCTTAAAGCAGGGCGGTGGAGTGGCACCCATGCTATTTAATCTCAGCCTAGAAGGAGTAATTCGCAAGGTTAACATTGAAGCGAACGCAGCCCTGTTTAACAAATCCAAACAGTTGGCAGGATTTGCCGACGAAAACTGCCTTGCAAGATCACTGCCATATCTTAGAGAAACATTCACAGAATTAGAAGATGGAGCAAAACATATAGGGCTGCAAATAAACGCAGAGAAGAGTAAAATTCTAATTCAGTCAAGGGTGGAAAGAAGAAGAAGAAACCAAAACACCATACGGGGGGAACATAACTTTGAACGGGTAAACCAATTTAACTACTTGGAGTCCACAGTCAGTGAAGACAACGATGAAACGATAGACGAACAAAGAAGAATAAACGCCGCAAACAGAACATACTTCTCACTACTGCCAGTAATGAAACCCAGAGACATCCACAGAAAAACCAATACAAGAATCTACAAAACCATCATACGTACAGTAGCTACGTATGGATGTGAAGCATGGAGTATCTCCCAGAAATCCGCAGACATGCTGGATATATTTGAGGGGAAGGTTCTCCGAAAAATATACGACCCAATCAATGAAGGCAATGCATGGAGAATACGCTACAATCACAAATTGTACGACTTATACAACGAATGTAAACTTTCGACCCATGCCAAACTACTACATTTACGTTGGGCCGGTCATGTCCAAAGAATGAATTACTCAAGGATACCAAAAAGAGCTCTGTATCTACTACCAGATGACAAAAGACCAGTTGGCAAACCACGGTTAAGGTGGGAAGATAATGTTAAGGCCGATGCAGCAAAACTACTCAACACAAGAAATCGGAGACAAACTGCAGAGCACAGAGACATCTGGAGGAAGAAGCTGATGGAGGCCAAGGCTCGAATTGGGCTGTAGAGCCATCGAAGAAGAAGAAGAAGCATTTGCCGATGCATCGATAAAGGACTATGCAGCAGTAGTCTACGCATGTACAGAAGACCTGAATGGAGATCGACATGTAAGTCTATTATCTGCAAAAACATTGCATTTTGAATTAGATGGTAGAAAAAAAAAGTTGATATGATGTTATAGACCAAGATACAATGCATTAGGACTGATAGAAAACAGAGGGGGCCTCGGTAGCCAAGGGAGTAAAGCGTCTAGCTTCTCGCTGTTCGACATTGCACTCTGTACGAAGAAAATAGATTGTCAACAGTATAAAGGGCCTATCCTGAGATTAGTCTTTCACATAAACAAAAAGAGAGGGAGTACCTTTAATAAACCACGTTTATAGTCGTGCGCGGGGTAAACGTGTGTGATACGAACGAGCCGATGGACTAAATGCAGAGTTCCTGCGGTTCAGCAGGCGGGACAGCCCTTCATATTGCGAAGAAGTCTCCAGAGCCAGTATGAAGCACTGGTGGCTGGAGGAATAAAATGAATAAAGTGTGTTAATGTGCGAATGAGTGTATGCATGGTGTGAATGCAGGCGTTTGCCTACGTAGGTTTAGGATCCCAATAGGGGAATTAGATAGCGCTATAGAGCTATCATTGCAATAAGTTTAACTATAAGATAGATAGGTAGTTTTGAGGTTAGGTTTAATCGATTAGGGGTAGCGCCGCGCTGGTAATTGTTTAAGATTTTTGATTTTGTCATATCAAATTGTTTAGATACAATTTTATTTTAGTTTATAAGTTTTTAATATAAGTTCTAATCCTACACCCAGGTATTTTTTTTCCTCTGCAGGATTTACTAGTTTTATGCATTATATTCTATTATCCTATGTAAACTATTTGGACTTGAAGAAATAAATTAATAAACAAATTAATAAATAAATTAATTAATAAGAAAATAAATAGCGCGAACTATATAACTGACTGAAACAAAGGTTGCTACTCTTTTTTTAACCAATAAGGGGGTAACCCACATGGTGAACACTGTGGCCATATTAGGCCTATTGTGTACGTACCCCACTAGCGGAACAGACTATCAGCCTTCCGGATGAAGGCAAGAAGGTCTTTAATTGATGAAGATCGGACTTAATCAGGGCTCAAAAACTCTCTGATAAACTTTCTTCTTCTAAGCCAGATCAGAGCAGGACATTCACAAAGAATATGTGTGGAAGTCTCGTTGCCTTCTAAGCAGAGTCGGTATTCTGTGTCTTGAGATAGTCCTAGGTTGTGGAGGTGCACCGCAGTCCTACATGGCCAGTGAGATAACCCACCAGCAGCCTTAGGTCCGCTCTGTTTAAGGTAATAGCGCCCATTAGGGCAAAGGGTCTTATAAGTTCTTTAGCTTGTATAAGACCTGGGACTGACTCCCAATAGGCAAAGTTTAGTCCCTTAATCCACTCCTCTATCAAGGACTTGGAGGTGGACCAAGAGATTCCACAGAAGGGTTCTTGGCCCTGGAGCAACGTCTCCTTCTTGGCTGTCTGCAGTCTCATTCCCCTCGTACTCCAGTGTGCGGGAACCCAGCAGAGCGAGACCTCTTTCTTTTGGTCAGGCTGTAGAGTACGTCAAAGCACCCTACTACTATTTTGGAAGAAAACTTCCAGGTTGAGAGTGCCTTGATGGCAGCTTGGCTGTCAGAAAAGATTTTAATGTTGGGGCCTTTCAGACCTTTCTCAAGGTTGAGCCTAGCGCAGGTCGCAATGGCATGTATTTCAGTCTGGAAAACAGAGGGCCACTTACCCATTGCAATCGAGACCTTGGAGTTGGGTCCTGAGACACCAGCCCCTGTGCCATGTTCCATCTTTGACCCGTCAGTAAACCAGTGGAGATGTTTTGGATCCCCAGGAAGAATAAATTCCTCCCACTCAGAACGATCCGTGATAATCGCTCTGAATTTCCTTTGGAACCCAGTTGACTAACCATATGGTCGAATACGCAGCAAATGGAAATGTATGGGATATTGTTAAGGATATCCATGTGTCCTTTGACCATATAGGGCCAGTTGGATGAGATGTGAAGTCTCAAAGCACTTATGGCGGCGGATTTCCATATGAAGAGATGCAAAGGAGTCAATCCAATGATTGCCTCCATTGCAGCTGTGGGACAGGTCCGCATATCTCCGGTAATGGAGAGGCAAGTAAGCCGTTGCAGTTTGCTGCACCTGAGGATCGACGAAACCTGTTTAGTCTTGGGCTACCAAACTATAGCAGCATAAGTGACAACAGGTTTAACGATCGTATTGTACATCCAGTACATCATTTGTGGTGTAAGACCCCATGTCTTACCCAGAAGCCTTTTACAGGCCAATATGGCCCTTGTAGATTTGCTGATGGCGGAGTCAAGTTAAGCGTTCCGGTTCAGTCTCTTGTCTAAATTAAGGTTGATACCCTTTCTTATAGTTCAGCCTAAATCAAGCTTTTAAATGAATCTCAGTGAACAATAAACAATATATCAATATTTATATATTTATATTTATCATAAAATAAGCACTAAACATGAAATCCTTACCATGCTGTCGTTCATTGGATCAGACGCCATGGAACATTCAGCGGCCTGTGGAAGAAAAAATAATTTTTAAAATATTTGTATATTCGTTTTTATTTTCAATTTTTTGAAGTGAAACTTCCTCGCTCTCGTTCCGCGGATTTGGAATTAATTGGCTCAAGTACGAGTGAATCCGAGAAAACGATGTTGGAGTGAGATTGCAATTATATTAGGGAATATGAATTTCGAACTGTTATTATCTACAGTAAGTTAGCTGCTAAGTGTTACAATTAAAGTTTGACATTAGAGATCATTTAGCATATGAATGTTTCGAGAGTGGCCAAAATGGAAGTAAGTGGAAGTTACATTTACATCAGTGGAAGTAACGTCTACTTCACTTCTGCGTTACTTTTCATTTAGGTTTGGCCTAAAGGATAGGCTAATATGATCGGGCCAGTCACGTCCAAGTAACACGTGACGTGAGGCTAATAACCTCACCGGAAAAAAGAATTATTATGGAATGAACGGCATATCTCGGATAGTGGAATAAGCGAAACGAACACGGCAACGAAAGCGGCAAAACGATTTAAGAATTTTCTCATGAAATGTTCCAACTCTGTACAGAACTCGAGCTACACAACAACTAGCCGATATTATATCAAAGTATAAAGCTGACGTTACCGTCATTCCAGGACAATGCAATGGACAGGAATCGGTGTTTTCCAAAATCCTGACTATGACGTATATTACACTATATATTAACACTATTGCGTAAAACAGAGTCCGCTGAAGGGCAACTGGAAAAGAAGGAAAGAGAACTCACAGCCATAAAAATAAAGCCTGGAGGAAAAATCTCGTTTGTGAACTAGAACAATATAGAGGGCAAAAGTCGCTTCAGGCACGGAAGTTCTATTGAAGAGTCCGCAGTAGGATGCAATTCACTCGACGTTGCACATAGTGCAAGAGCAACGAAAGGAAAGGAATCTGACCACAGATCCTAAAGCAATCTTGAAGTGATGGGAAGAGTACTTTCATGTATTGCTAAAAGACGGGCTAACTGAGGATTGGGGGGCTCCAGATATCTTCACTTTCGTCCATAATTAGTGGTTGTACGAATACTTTTTGCGCTCACTGTAGCTCGGATGAGAGAAGATGAGCCTGCTCGGAAATTTCCTTGCGATAAGATCAATGGGGTGCGACAGCGAGGGCAATCCAACCTCCGCTGGAAGGATAGCGTAGACCAGGAAGTTCAGAGCTTACCAGTGGGGAGGACAGTTGCCTAAGGCCAGGAACAGATCCTGTTTGTAGAACCGTCAAAGAAGAAGAAGAAGAAGAAGAAACCTAGCTTTTGTATGTATCTCATTGAACAATAAGCAACATATCAATATACACAAAATCCTTACCTTATCATACCAACTGTCGCTTCTTGGACTCGTGGGTGGAGGCGGCGTAGGAGGGGTTGGTGGATAGTCGTCCTTTAGAAGGAAAAATAATTTTGTGAATTTGTCTTTTGTCAAATATTTTTCGAGAATTTAAATATTTTTTTCTGCTTCTCCATATACAAAGATATAATTACCTCGTTGGTGGTCCTAGCTAAATTTCGTGCTTGATATCCTCTTTGATAAGTTGGTTTGGCTGCGCGGTTTGGAGGTGTTTCCTGAAATTTGTATTTTAAGTGAACCTATAAACATTTCTAATTTATTTATTTTACCGGTGATATAGCATTAAAGTTTATGCTTCTTTGGCACAAAGGTTGACTTCTGTTTGCATCTTCTATCATCTGATTCTGGAAATTCTTTTATGTTATAATTGAGATAATGGATGGCATTAAAAGAAGAAATCTTAATTAAAAATTATTAGAACGGCATAAAACGTTTAATTTACGCAGGCTAACCGGCTTTTGAGGGAGTCGAACACGGGTAACCGCCCGAGGACGCCAGGTCCAGGAGTGCGCCACCACTACTAACGAGATCCAGTAATCTGTTCATTGATTCAGTCATTAAATGGTAATGCTTCATTAATACAAGATACAATGCGGGATGTGCACAGGAGGTAAACTAAGCTTGTTTTTTATTATACTTTTGCATCGATTGGCTCAATCTGCACTCACTTGTATTCCTTCAGCTGCACAACACCACTAATTGTAGGAACACATGCAGATATCTTCGTGCAAAGGCAATGTAGTGTAAACTTAGAGTATGTGTGTGGTAGAACTGATTTGCAAACTGTTGAAGGAATACCAGTGTAGATACCCACAGCCATTGGGAGCTCCGCGTACTTCCCGGGATCCAGAGATCTCCTATCCTGCTTGTGATTTCGAGTGAGAGAGAGATATACAACCCTCTATTGTTCTCTATTTAATTCTTTCGGGTTTAAAGAAAAGAAGAACTATGGAGGGTCTAAACAAAAAGTCTTCAGCATGGTGCCGCGCAAACGATTTGAAACCCTTAGCTCCATCAAAATCATTCCAAAATTAAGGTTTTCTTTGATTACCCTGGCTGCCCTCCCAATTCGTTACTCATTTCGACCTCATAAAACGTCCCAGTCGACGGAAATTTTTTTTGTGACCGGGCTAAACGACACGTTGATTGCAAACGTAGATGTACATTGCAAGCGATCATGTGCATGAAATTTGAAGGAAAGGCTTTTGTTTCTACAGAAATAGACTAACAAAAGACGGGGATATGGAATACAATGTGTTCACCGTAGGCAAATTATGACTAAGGTGCGCCATCTAGACCATCGGTATTTTAACAATGACCAACTACAGCATTTTTCAGTCGATTTAGACAAATGTACACGATTATGAAACGTTGTTCAGTACCATTTTAGCTATGAGTCAATACACACCGAAAGATCGCGCTGAAATTGTAGCGCTTTACATTGAAAACAATCATTCAAATGTGAAAAAGTCCCCGAGACAAGTAGTGTCGAAAGTGGTAATTTAAAATGGCCTCCTCGTTCTCCGGATTTAACGGGTCTTTCTATGGAGTTACTTCAAAAGCAAACTAAGGACCATTGAGGAAACCAAAGCCTACATACGAATTGAAATAGCTGCTACAATGGCCGAAATGCTGACCATTTTATGCAGGATACCCGAATAAAAGCTGAATGAAAGGGGTAATTTAAGCCCAGGTCACACCGAAAGTGCCGCGGCGCGAAGCGATTGTTGTTCAACGAAAAATAAAGCTGTAACTCACACCAGAAGCGACGCGGTTAATATCCCCTAGATGACGACGACGGTACTAATATTTATCTTCACTGTACAATTTGTGCATAGTAACATAGGTAATCTGGATGGCGTCAAATCTGAATCTCACCCCTTCTCTGCGAGGGTCCCCTAGTGGTCAATTTTACACCGGCCCTATTTCTCATCTTTATAAATGATCTACTTTAAATCCCCCCAACCCATTTATCAGATTCGCTGACGATGGTACTCTACGTTACTCGCACAGCTTTGATACAAAACAGACTCATGCCAGATCCTGTCTTGATGATCTTGAGCTAATGTCCAACTCTATTAATAACAATATTAATCTCATTCTAGAGTGGGGAAGGAAGAATCGTGTCGAATTCAACCCCACCAAAGCCAAGTACTGTCTTATTTAAAAAAAAAATAGTTCAACACTAATTGCCTACCCTTCGCTTCATGTCTTAGGCGTGACATTAGCCAAATCGCCAAACAAGCATCTCAGTGCTGGGGATTTCTTAAGAGGTGTAAGTTTCTCCTCCAGGCATCGGCCCGTGCTGTAGCTGTTATACAGGGTGTTCCAAACCACCCGTACCACCCAAATATCTCTGAAATTTGGGATTGAAATAGAAAAACAAAAAACACGTGTTCAATATTTTTTGAAACTCTATCCGACCATACAAAAATGGACCCCCCAAACAACCCCCTCTTTGGGGGGTGGGGGGCAACTTTGGAAATTTAAATGGGACCCCCCATTTTTTTTGGCAGATTCGGAATCTTCATAAAAAAATATGAAGATTTTGTCCCAAGAATTTTTTACGATTCGCCATAGATGGCGCTGTAATCGGAGGAAAACGTTTTTTATGACTTATTTATTTCCGCCGATTACAGCGCCATCTAAGGCGAATCACAAAAAATGATAAGAATAAAATCTTCATATTTTTTCATGAAGAATCTAAATCTGCAATAAAAATTAGGGGTTTTCAAGTTAATAATCAAAATGGCTCTCTACCCCCAAGTTTTTGGAGGGGAAGGGATGCAGAATTGAAAAAAAAAACCCCTATTTTTTATTACAGATTTAGATTCTTCATGAAAAAATATGAAGATTTTATTCTTATCATTTTTTGTGATTCGCCTTAGATGGCGCTGTAATTGGCGGAAATAAATAAGTCATAAAAAACGTTTTCCTCCGATTACAGCGCCATCTATGGCGAATCGTAAAAAATGCTTGGGACAAAATCTTCATATTTTTTTATGAAGATTCCGAATCTGCCAAAAAAAATGGGGGGTCCCATTTAAATTTCCAAAGTTGCCCCCCACCCCCCAAAGAGGGGGTTGTTTGGGGGGTCCATTTTTGTATGGTCGGATAGAGTTTCAAAAAATATTGAACACGTGTTTTTTGTTTTTCTATTTCAATCCCAAATTTCAGAGATATTTGGGTGGTACGGGTGGTTTGGAACACCCTGTATATAAATCCTACATTCGGCCTCTTCTCGAATATAACTCCATCGTTTGGGGCGGCGCTCCAATAACCACCTTGGCATGGTTAGATAAGGTCCAAAAAAGGGCACTCAAGTTAATTGATGATGATACCGCTTGCTCCACCATCGACCTCCTGAGCCACCGTAGGAATGTAGCAGCACTGACAGTATTTTATCGCTACTATCATTGTGACTATTCCTCCGAGTTAAACGCTCTTTTGCCTCCACGGCAATCTTATACCCTCGGCACCAGATTAGCCCACTCGTCTCATTCCCTCCATCGGCAACTCCCCCTTTCACGCACTCAACAAGATATGAATTCGTTTGTAAATAGAACAACTCGACTGTGGAATAATCTCTCGCAGTCGGTATTTCCCAGCTCCTACAACATCCAAGAGTTCAAACGCATTGTTCATCACCACCTTCTCCAATACCAAAGATTATCTATTACAATAAGATGTGACACTCTCGAAGTTTTCGCTTATCTATTTTTGACCTTGGTACCGTTATTTAAACGACCTTGCCGGAATTGTAAGAAATAGATAGCGATAGAAAAGCCATTTGTAAGAAAAGGATGCAATATGATGAGGAACGAAGTGGAAATGAACACAATTTTTACAGGGTGCGCATATAATTTAATGAAATTTTTTGGTTTAAAATTAAATTTAATCACATAGGCAAGTCAAACATGGCCAATCAAAAACTCAACCTGGGAATAAGCTTAGTTTAGCTTATCTTAGCCAGAAGCTTAGTTTTTACTTCATTGTATGAAATTATGCCGAATGTTTTCACTAAGGGGTAAGTTTTTTAATGGATGATTCCTGGACAAATTGTTCTTTTGCTATCGTCACAGACGTTTGGAATAGTATTGAAGTGAAACTTTTTTTGTCGCGGTAGAGAAGCATTCTGTGTAGAGATATGAAACCATCACGAAAAATGTAAGGAATGGAGGGGAATTGAAAAAGTAAGCTGGCTGAGGGAAAGTACGCCAAATCAACTTTTGAGGTTTTAGTAAGGGCCAAAGCAGGTTTTCAATTATGCGTGCTAATTCACCAGGTAAAACGCGTTTTGCTTTCTGTATAAATGAAGCATCACTTTCCTTATCTTTTCGCAACTCTTCAAGTTCCTTTTTTAATTCGTCGCACTCCTTTCGCAATTTTGTTACGTCATCTTCCGTAAATTTTCCCTTACTATCTGTTTGAGTATATTTATGCGTTGTATGAAATATCGCGTTATCATTATCATTACCCGACATAGTATCTTCTTCTATGCATTGTGCTGTAGAAGTTTCCGCAATTGGCGTTGGCGTATCTACACTTTTTGGCGGGACCAACAAAGTATTATCCAGAATTATAACTTTGGAAGTAGTTTCTTCTGGAATTGAATTTGAAGTGCTTAGATTAACTGGATACGCCTTTCGTTTTAACCGATTTGTTTTTTTTTTTTTTTTTTTTTTTTGAAAGCATATTTTCATCGAAGTGCTTTTCACAACCCCGGTAATCTTCCAACAATTTTACATTTAGCATATCCGTTTTATTTAAATTCCCCAACCATATTGCTCGCCTAGCACTATTCACCGGTAATTTAAAAAATTTCACTTCTAAACTGTCATTTTTTTGGCACCACATACCAAACACTTAATATAGTGCTTACCCGTTTTTAAAAATATTTCGAGAGTAAAAAAATGAATAAAATAATTTCTAAAAACTAATTAAATGCAATCAATATTTCGTACCCCGACTTTTCGCAGTCCTTACAACGCAAAGGAACCAGTTGGTTCTGGGTCGCTTATAAAAATTCATAAAAAGAACTTTGAAAACTATACCCGCATCACAAAGCAACGTCTAACACTCTCTTTTAGTTTACCTAATTTTAAAAATACTTCAAATAGAAATACTTCAAATAATTCGGTTACAATTTTGTATTAAAATGAAATAATTTACGGCGTAATCTTATTATACAATTAAAATTTTTTTGGATCAGGCTGTAACCTTGCTGGTTATCTGTACTAACACGAGTGCGATCGCTCCAGGTCGCCTTTAAAACTATGGGATGAAAAAATTCTCAAGTTGTAATGCGTGTAGGGATTTCACATGTGTTTCCTTTATTTCAATTCCACATTTCCCTATGATTTACATTGCGCGAACTGCTTGAGAATGAACAACTAATACCATGACAATTGCTCCAGGTCGCCTTTAAAAATGCATTATGAAAAAATGTGACTTTATTTATTGTACACATTTTATGGGTGGGGCGTAACTTATGTGATGTTGTTTCGTACCCTTTCTTTTTTATTGGAATTTTCATAAGGGAATTAATTAGAAAAAAAAGCACTGTAGCTATTCTTTTTCAACTAATAGGAGATTTTTGTTGATGTGGTTATAAGGAATTGTAAATGGGTCAGTAAATCAAGAGTGTCACATCTTATTGAAAATAGATAATCTTTGTTCAATACGCTCCCGTACCTTTGATGAAATATCAATTTTCCAAGGTTTCCCGTGAGTTTTCCCCATTTTCTCTAGCTGTTCGCGTACCAAAAATCATTTCAATTAGTTTTAGTGTCAGGTTTTAGTAAAATTACAGCGCCTGGACTAGCAGAGCAAGGTGAGAAAAGTAGTCTCTACAAGTAGTTTTATTGGAAAGCAGTTAAGTCATAATTACCTGGCGTGCTCCTGTTTTTCCTCTTTTATAAATGGGTTGGGCTACGCGGTTTGGAGGTGTTTCCTGAAAATTGTTTATTAAATCAACCCAAAAACATTTTTAATTTATTTATTTTACCGGTGACATAGCATCAAAGTTTATGCTTCTTGGCCACACAATTTGACTTCTGTTTGCATCTTCTATCATCTCATTCTGGAAATTTATATGACAATTGAGATAATGGATGACATTAAAAAAAGGAATCTTAAAATTTTCTTAAGTTAAAGTATACGTTTATACGGTATATACATGCTTGTGAACGGCCGTTTTTTACCGGGTGTAGGGCCGATACAAAACGGATGTCCTTGTTGATGATTCGTCAAAATGACGTGGAGGCTCTCGTTGTCTATAATCTCATCAGGTCCAAACAAGAAGTTAGTGAATCTACACGTGCCACCACGTGCTCTAAGGCTGTGTTTATGAATCAATGGAGTAGGCGAGTGTGGCGTGTGAGCTGGTATGAGAGGGTTCAAGCTAGTATCTCTCGCGAGTGTTTTGTGAGAGTGTGTTGATTAGGAAATTTTAAACAACTGTATTCCAAATAAAAACATGTTTGATAACCACATTAATAGTTCCAATTTTGAGCAAAGCAAATGGAGAATATATCTCTACAAGTAGTTTTGTTGGAAAACAGTTATGTACTTCATGTTATAATTACCTGGCGTGCTCCTTTCTTTTCTCTTTTATAAATTGGTTGGGCTACGTTCCTTGGAGGTGTTACCTGAAATTATTTATTAAGTGAACCCATAAACATTGTTATTTTATTTATTTTATCGGTGTTATATTATTAAAGCCTAGCCTTAGCCTTGATATTTATCTGGCCCAGAAAATTTGACATAATGCGTAAAGATTTATTGAAGAAAACTGGTATTTTGTTTATACCCGCTTGCAAATAAAATACATTGCCATGAAACCAGATAATCAACGAGCCTAAACTTAGCTTTGGTATGAGCCTCAGTAAACAATAGACGTACAAATCCACGTACAAATAAATGCACAAATTCAAGACCCTCTCAACTACAGGCCACGAAGGAGAGTTTTTCGTGGTGGTCAACTCAGTCCTAAAATTCACCGGAGTGAGCGGAATATAAACATGGCGGGGAATAAGTTCGGGACCGTTTTGGTTATAGTTTTGCAGTAAAAAGTGGTAAAATATTATATTTTATTACTTTTAACTGCACATAGATTACATCAAATGAGTTCGTTAGTGATTTTATTAAAAAAAAGTGATTAAGTATCTTTAAAGGGTGTTAATTGTTATCGTGATCATTTCTTATTACATTCGCGGTGTTTTTTCGTTGTTTATATTGTATATTGTATATATATGTTGTATATATACGTAAGTGCATGGTCTGAAAGGAAAAGTGAACAAGAATAGGGGTATTCTGCAGTTATAATTTTATAATATATAATCACTTTTAATTCTATCACCGCAAAAAACATTAAATATTCAACATTTTTTTCCTAAATAAACAACGAAAAAACACCGCGAAAGTAAAATAAATTGATCACCTCAACAATTAACACACTTAAAACTCACTAAATCACTATTTTTTTTTATTTTTTATTTTTATTAAATCACTAAAGAACTAATCACTGATAATCCATGTATAGTTTAAAGTAATAAATTACAATGTTTTTCCACTTTTTACCACAAAAATATAACAAAAACAATACCGAATCTATTCCGCGCCATATAAATTCTAACCAAATGTCTGATTTGTGGACTGACTTCAGCTATGGTTGTATTAGTTCAAGAGAGAACTTCATGGTCTGTAACTGTAATGGAGAGGGTCTTTGACAAATTTCTTGCCAACATCGCAAAAATTGCAAGTGTGCGTGTATAAATTCTCAGCGGGAAATATTGGAAGTGCTTCCAACCGAATCACAAAAGAATCGCTTATATGCCACTACCGTAAGCATACATACATATGTTGCTCCAGGGAGAAAACCAATATTTTTTAGAGTCATTTCATCAATGAACTGGGAACTGGGTGCTTATGAAAAGATTCCTTTGGTAGTGTCATAAAAGCGATTCTTTTGTGCTTCTGTTGGAAGCACGTTTAATATTTCCCGCTGGGAAGTTTTCGAGCTTGGCCGCTGTTTGAAGGAAATATTCGTCTGGCTTAATATTTCCTTCCAACCAGCTTATGAAAGTTAAGTTTTATTTACAGTAGATGATGTGAAATGTCGCTAAAGATGTTTGAAGAAAGTTTCCCTAGTTGATGGCCAGCAAACGTCGAAGTATAAATGTGTGCGCTCTTTGTCGAAAATTTGATTGATTAGATACTTTATTTGACCGTGGATGAGGGCCTCTAATAAACAATATATTTATAGTGTCTCGGTTGGTCACTAATAATACTCGATAGTTATATAAACAAACTTTATTCAGATTAATTTAATTCACTAACAAAGCTAACATAAATGATACTTATTCAATATTCTACTTTACAAACAAAAATGGACGAATGAATTGTGTAGCTACTTTTTGCCGGGAACTGTTGCGAAATTCACCCACACCATCACATCGTTCAAATCTTACTCTGGTGGTGAGATGTGTAATTAAATTTTGTTTGTGCTGCCACAACTACTCCCTCTCCAGTGACATTGTCACGATTGTCCTTAAATGTAACTGACATTTTCTTTCCTTTGGGTCCTTGATATGTTTTCAAACTTATGGGTTGTGGACCTTCTTGTTCCAGAGACGGTTGATTATCATCCTTACAGATGTAGGCTGGTTTTAGTCGTTCGACTGAAATCACAACTTCTTTCCCGTTCATATCCAAGAGAAAAACATAATCACTCAGTCTTTTAATAATTTTGTGCGGTCCCGAATATGGAGGTTCCAATGGTGGCTTTACTGCATCATTTCTGATGAATGCATGTGAACATTTATACAGGTCCTTGAGGATGAAAAGCTTTGGTTTGATATGATGAGCAGCGGGTGCAGGTCGTACTTGTCGAATATATTCGCGGAACTTCTCGAGGAATATTTGTGGATCAGCAGGCATGTCAATGTTGGTGAAGAATTCCCCAGGCACTCTTATAGGTACTCCGTAGACCATTTCTGCTGTGGATGTTTGTAGGTCCTCCTTAAAACAGGTTCGAAGGCCTAATAATACGGTCGGTAACAATTCGATCCAAGAAGCTGAATGGCACATTAGCGCGGCTTTGAAAGATCTATGCCAGCGTTCTACCATCCCGTTTGAAGCTGGATGGTAAGGCGTGGTATGGATGTGTTTTGCTCCTATTAACTGCGTCAATGCTTTAAAGAATGCGGACTCGAATTGGGATCCTTGATCCGTTGTGACGACTTTTGGTACCCCAAATCGTGCTATCCAATGGTTGTAGAAGGCTGTGGCTACCGTATAAGCTGTCATGTCCCGTAATGGAATCGCCTCTGGCCAACGAGAAAATCGGTCGATCATCGTCAAGCAATACTTGTATTCTTGTACTTCCGGTAATATTACCAAATCGATATGCACGTGGTCAAATCTTTGGTCTGGTGCTTTGATCTTGTTTGGTTGAAGTCTCATGTGTCTGTGTATTTTGGCTCGTTGGCAAGCCATGCAATGACGAGCCCACTTCACGATGTCTTTCTTCATGTTAGGCCATACATATCTCTGTTTGATGTTTTGTAACGTGGCACGGCCGCTGGGATGGGATAGACCATGAAACATGTCAAAAATTGGTCGCCTGAGTGGTTCTGGAATGTATGGACGAATAAAGCCTGTTGAGGTGTCGCAATAGATTGCTGTATCATTATCTATATGAAGCAGTTGTAACTTAAGAGAAGAGTTTCCTTGAAGAAATTCCTTTAGCTCGTCCTCCTCATCTTGTAACTCTCTGAGTTTAGTATTCGGAATGGTCATAGGCATACTAATAGCATTTAACCTTGATAAGGCATCTGGTACTACATTATCTGCTCCAGCTACATGGATGATCTCAGTGGAAAATTGTGCGATGAAATCTAATTGCCTCAGTTGCCTTGGTGAAGCTTTGTCAGGACGTTGTGCGAACGCGTATGTCAACGGCTTGTGATCGGTTTTAATGATAAATTGGTTAGCTTCCAAGATGTGGCGAAAAAACCTTACAGCTTCATAGATGGCTAATAACTCGCGGTCATATGTGCTGTACTTCGTTTCGGCTGAACGTAATTTTCGCGAAAAAAATCCCATTGGTTTCCATACACCTCTGATCTGTTGCTCTAATGATGCGCCAATCGCTACGTCGGATGCATCAGTGCATAATGCAAGTGGTGCATCAGGTATTGGGTGAGTCAGTGTAACCGCATTAATTAAACTCTGCTTACAATCTTCATACGCCTTTTCCGACAATGGTGACCATGGTACAGGTCTTTTATCATTTTTCTTGACATCTCGTAGCATTTCATTAAGTGGAGCTTGAACATCCGCTGCTTGTGGAATACATCGTCTGTAGTAATTCAAAATGCCAATGAATCGCCGCAGTTCGACCAATGTTTTTGGTTTGTTGTAAGCTGTGATAGCCCTGATGCGTTCCTCTGGTGGTTTGATACCTTCACCGCTGATTACATAACCCAAATATTCGACCTTAGGTTGTCCAAATAAGCATTTATTGATATTGATGGTAAGTCCGTGTTGTTGCAGTCTTTGCAGAACGGTATCAAGGTGTTCACGATGTTGTTGTTCATCTTCAGACATGATGATTACATCATCAACATAACAGTAGACGAAATTTAAATCGTGAAAGATGGTGTCCATAAAACGCTGAAACGTCTGCGTAGCGTTCCGCAGACCAAATGGCATTGCGACAAACTCGAAAAGTCCAAACGGCGTCGTGACTGCAGTTTTCTTGATATCTTCTTCAGCCATTGGGATCTGGTAATATGCTCTAACCAGATCAAGAGTGGTAAAAACTGTTTTCCCATGTAGCCTCTCAGTAAAATCGTAGATGTGTGCGACTGGATAACGGTCAGGAACAGTTTGTGAGTTCAATCTCCTATAGTCGCCACAAACTCGCCAGCCTCCTGTCTTCTTTGGTACTAAGTGTATCGGTGAAGCCCATTGACTTTTTGATGGTCGACATATTCCAAGTTCCAATAATTGTTCAAATTCGGTTCTGGCTGTTTTTAACTTCTCCCCTGCCAATCTTCGTGGACGTTCCGCTACTGGAGGGCCAGTTGTTGAAATGTAGTGAAAAATGTTCTTTGCTGCTTGATGTTTTTTTGCGTTTGGGTTGGTGACGCTTTTATATTTAGCCAGAATTTTGCTGTAGTCACTGCTAAATTTAATTGTTGAGATTCCTAGCGTTGAAGCTTGCAGTACTTTTCCAGATGTTGTTAATAATGTGATAGAATCAATTAGCTGTTTCTTCTTCAAATCAATTAGCAGGTCATAATGAACAAGAAAATCTGCTCCAATTATAGGCGATTCCACTTCAGCTACCACAAAGTCCCACTTGAAGGCTCGTCTTAGATTAAAATCCAGTTCTAAATTGTGCTTACCAAAGGTTGATATCTCTGTGGAATTTGCAGCGTACAGTATTAGGTTGCCTGGTGATAATTTAGATTTAACGAATGATTTTGGTATAACGGAGAGGTCTGACCCGGAATCAATCAGAAATTGTTGCTTCGTTTTTTTATCTTTAATAAAGAGTCTAAGCTTTGATGAAAGGCTGTTACGAGTACAGGTGTCGTCCGCAGCCTCACAGCACGATACCTTATTTAGTTTTCCGCTTTGAAATTGCAAGGTGACTCGCACTTCAAAGCCTTATTGCCAAATTGGTTATGGAAGTAACATACTTGCTGGTTGGCATTCTCATTATGCTGACTTCTTCCCCTACTCCGTTGTCGCACTTGATTCCTAAATCTGTTCCTCGATCTATTCCGGTGAGAAAAGCTATGATAATTCCTTTTCAGAGTTGTAGTGAGTTCTGAAACTTGCTTTTCAAGAGCTACAATTCTTTGTTGCAGTTCCTCGTTGTTGCAGTTGCGATTGTGACTGATGGCGTCTACTTTAATCGAAGATGAAGTATGCTCTATTATTTTGTCGGCAATTTCAGCTAGTTTGGTTATATTTAAATCATCACTAGCAGATAATATACACCGAATGCTCGTGGGCATTCTCCTCATCCATAGTGTCCTGATTATTTCTTCTGACGTGTCAGGCATGGCTAGACTCTTCATTTCCCTTAAAAGTTGCGAAGGCTTTTTTGTGCCTAATGTTAGCTCCGATAACAGCTTATTTAGTTGCGTCTCTTTTGACTCACTGAAACGTTCATTTAATTGAAATTTCAAAGTTTTATACCTATCTTTTGTGGGTGGATTTTGCAGAATGTCTGAAACTTGTTTCAAAACATCTGGGTCCTGTAGTGCCGCCAAGACGACATAATATTTTTCTTCGTCCCCTTCGATGCGATTGGTGAAAAAGATGGCTTCGGCATTGGCAAACCAAAGTCCTGGCTCGTGCTTCCAAAATTTTGGTAGTTTTATGTTATTAACCCTTAATGTGGTTTCACCTCCAGCCGGTATGTGTGTCCTGCTGCTATTTTCGGTCTTAATCACCCTTTCAGGCGCGAACAATTCAATTAATTCATCTTCGGCCTCGCTCATTTTATTTATTTTTTTTATTTCACGTATTTGGGTCACCAATTATAGTGTCTCGGTTGGTCACTAATAATACTCGATAGTTATATAAACAAACTTTATTCAGATTAATTTAATTCACTAACAAAGCTAACATAAATGATACTTATTCAATATTCTACTTTACAAACAAAAATGGACGAATGAATTGTGTAGCTACTTTTTGCCGGGAACTGTTGCGAAATTCACCCACACCATCACATCGTTCAAATCTTACTCTGGTGGTGAGATGTGTAATTAAATTATGTTTGTGCTGCCACATATTGTGATGATTATGCGCCATCTGTTTGTCGAGAGGATGAATCAACGATTTTCGGTTGTTGTCTGAACTAAGAATTTATGTACTAAATTGGAACGCGCGATAAGTGAAGACAACTTCAAGCTCCTGGACGAAAAGAATAGAACATACCACTAGGCTCGAGAAAAAGGACTCGAGAAGGTTCCAGAAAGTAGACAAAGGTAGAACTGCCTATATAAAAGCGCCTGGCAGCCGCTATCGAGTCAGTTTTGATTATAAAGGCGATACAAGTGTTTTAAAGTGAGAACAGTGAAAAGTAGTGAAATAAAAAGCGATAATTAGAATTGAATAGTGCGAAATATTAAATTTGCTAGTGAATATAGTGAACTGTAAGAATTGTGTTTGTAATTAAATTGTGTTTCGGTTTGTAATAAATAAATTATTGTGTGGATACTTAAAAAGTGTATTCCTTAATTAATCCTACGAATCCGTTAAGCCGTAAAAACGTAACAATTGGTGTCAGAAGTGGGATTAATTAAGAGATAAGTCAAATAAGTGAATTTTTTTTTTAAAAAAAAACTATTGTGACCGGAATTTAATTTTGTGAGTACGAACTAAAGACATAATAATAAAATGGGTCGAAAATTAGTGGATTTGCGCATTGTGGAGTTGAAAAGAGAATTAAGTAAGCGCTCGTTATCAACGGTGGGGGCTAAAAATGCCCTAACCGCCCTGCTTCGGGAAGCTATGGTGAACGAAGGTAAGGATCCTGAATCCTACATGTTTGAAGGCGAGGTAGAAGAGGAGCCAGAAGAAACGACAGTGAGTATGGCAGAACTTTTCAAAACATTGATGGTGATGAAGGAAGCGCAAGAACGGTCATCGGCAGAGATGAGGGAAGCGCAAGAACGGTCATCAGCAGCGCAAGAAGAGATGAAGGAAGCGCAAGAACGTGCATCAGCGGAGATCAAGGCAGAAGTGTTGGCGCTAAAAGATGAACAGAAATTGGTAGCAGTAGTTCATGAACGCTCGTTAGCAGAGATCAAAGAGTCGATGGAGGAACAGAGAAACCAGATGGAGCAAAAATTCGAACTAATGTCACTCTCTGTTGATAAAAAGCTAGATAACGTAAAGGAAAATGTGAGGAATGATCTGGAAAATCTCGAATCTTCGATCAAGGCAAATGTGAGGAATGATCTGGAAAAGCTCGAAAATTCCATGAAGGGAAAGCTCGAAAATTCCATGAGGGAAAATGATGAAAAGTTGAAGATGGAACTAGAATCGGTCAGAGCCGACCTGGAAAGGGTAAAGATTCACCACCCAGCGACGGCATCTCATGAAGTCATCGGAGTTAGGAAACTGCAGCCTCCAACTTTCGACGGGCAAAGCCCATGGCCTACTTACAAGCTCCAATTCGAAGCAGCACCAGCAGGCAATTTCTGGACTGAGGAGGAAAAAGCAATGGCCTTAACTTTGTCACTAAGGGGTACAGCAGCAGAAATATTGCAGTCAATACCAGCGGAACATCGCAACAGCTACGGGTTCTTAGTTCAAGCGCTGGAAATGCGTTACGGCGATCAGCACCTGCAAGAGGTTTATCGACTTCAACTTCGAAACAGACTTCAAAAGCCAGGAGAAACTTTACAACAACTATGCGCCGATATCGAGAGGTTAGTGCATCTGGCTTATCCTAGTTTCGGCCAAGATTACATCAACGAAGTAGCAAGAGAGGCTTTCCTTAACTCTTTTGCTGACCGAGATCTACAACAGGCAGCCAGATTGGCCGGAAAGAAGAATACCGCAGAAGTTCTGGCATATGCTCTGGCATACGAGGCAGCGAAGCAAGCAACAAGGAATACGGTCCACCTCAGGGGAATCAATATGACTGAGAACATTTGCCATCGAGTCAACACCTCGGAAGTACGTCGTCGTCTACGATGCTGGAACTGTGGCGAGCCGGGCCATTTACAAAGGAGTTGCCGAAAGCGAAGGAGAGTGGAATCGCCAGGGAGTAGGAGTGGCTCAACATGCTGTGAAAAATGTGGACAACGGCAGAAAGGCGACCGGAGGGAGTTAGTGGGGAAAATGGAGACCCCTGATGTCATCGTCAATATCACCCAACTGCAGCGTGGCAACAACAGCCTTGTCATCGAGGGGAAAGTTTGTGATGAACAATACACAATTACCGTGGATACAGGTGCTTCAAGATCTGTCATCAGGGCTGATTTGGTCGGTAGAAAGTGGCTGAAAAACGCGGACCAGTACATTCTGAAAACTGTAACAGGAGAACCAGTGAAATTACATGGGGAAACAATGATGGACGTGGTACTCGGCGACATTAAGTTTACACATTCGTTCCTGGTAGCTGACATAGTAGACGAGTGTATTCTTGGTTTGGACTTTATGACAACACACGGAATACTATTGGACCTTGGAGAATTGATGATGAAACACCGCAACAGGGGAATTCCAATGGATACTGCACTGTTCCGGCGACCATGCGAACCAGGTTTTAAGTATCGTTGGCGTATTGAGGAAAAGTGTCAAAAGACGACTGCGGAGCCAAGCATAAAATATGAGGACCAAGGAATTCGAGATGCGCAACGCGACGACCCGGACGTTTCTGCGATTTTGTCATGGAAAGAACACAACGAGAAGCCTAAATGGAAAGACATCGCAGAGAGAAGTGAAATCCTGAAGAGCTATTGGGCCCAATGGGATTCATTGCATATCGAAGGAGGAGTATTGAAGCGCAAATGGGAAACAGCTGATGGTACCTCTCATCGAATGCAGGTGTTAGTCCCTCGTGCTGGAATAACAGATATTCTTGAGGAGTGTCATAATAGCCCGTCAGGAGAACATTTGGGAGTCAACAAAACTCTGTCAAAAATAAAGGAGAGATTCTATTGGCTTCACATGCGGGAGGATGTTACGAATTGGTGTCGCAAATGCACAGCTTGTGCCGGCAGCAAGGGTCCTCGAGTAAGAGCGAAAGGAGAAATAAGACAACACCACGTTGGAGCCTCAGTTGACAAAATCTCAAGGGAGAATCCTAAGACGGCCAGTGACAGGATGAAACCAAGGTACGACCTCCGAGCAAACTGTAGCGGATTCCAGGAAGGTGACCTCGTTTGGCTATTCAACCCTCGAAGACGGAAAGGCAAGTCTCCGAAACTTCAGCGTCAGTGGGAGGGGCCCTATAAAATCCTAACACGGATCAACGATGTGGTCTACAGGATTCAACAAGGACCCAAAGCAAAGAAGAAGATTGTGCACATAGACAGGCTGTGCCCATATCATCAGCCGGATCCAGGATGGACAACTGTTCGGGACGAACAGTCCTAAGAAGGGGGCAATGTGATGATTATGCGCCATCTGTTTGTCGAGAGGATGAATCAACGATTTTCGGTTGTTGTCTGAACTAAGAATTTATGTACTAAATTGGAACGCGCGATAAGTGAAGACAACTTCAAGCTCCTGGACGAAAAGAATAGAACATACCACTAGGCTCGAGAAAAAGGACTCGAGAAGGTTCCAGAAAGTAGACAAAGGTAGAACTGCCTATATAAAAGCGCCTGGCAGCCGCTATCGAGTCAGTTTTGATTATAAAGGCGATACAAGTGTTTTAAAGTGAGAACAGTGAAAAGTAGTGAAATAAAAAGCGATAATTAGAATTGAATAGTGCGAAATATTAAATTTGCTAGTGAATATAGTGAACTGTAAGAATTGTGTTTGTAATTAAATTGTGTTTCGGTTTGTAATAAATAAATTATTGTGTGGATACTTAAAAAGTGTATTCCTTAATTAATCCTACGAATCCGTTAAGCCGTAAAAACGTAACAATATCAATATTTAACATAAAATTTTCTTAAAACTCTAAACACAAAATACTCACCGGAGATCTGTAAGGTGGCCTTGGTTTCGCAAGTTGTGGAAATTCTTGAAATCTGGTGTTCACCATAAGAAGATATAGCTTTTCCATATCAGTAAGTTCCATCTGAACCAAATAAAAGAATAAAAAAACATCAATTTTTTTTAAAATAATTTAAATATTAAATAGGTAATAAAAAAAATTTTAATTTTGCGTTAATATAGTGAACTAAAAAGTATTATTTTTTTAATCCACCTAATATGTAACTATGTACAAATACATATAAGCTTGGGGCGCTTTATCAGATTGTATCCAATTAATTTTCGTATTTATTAGTTAAATCATATTTTTTTTGCAATTTTGTTGTAAAACATATGTAAACTCAGCGCCTCAAGCTTTAATTCCGCTTTATGAAACCAAGCGAGACGAGTTGAAAGTATGATTAAAGGTAACACCAAGATCACAACTAGTTTCTGGAGAGTCAACAATCACACCGTTAATATTATATGTATAAGAAAAAGAAGAATAAGAAGAACAGTAAGACGATAAAACCAATATTTTTTACATTTAAGGGGATTTAACTCTAGCCTGTTTGCATTGCACTACGAACAAAGGGCGTCAAATTCCTTCTGAAGAATAATGCAGTCCTATAATGAAAAAAATTATGTAAAGATCTTCAAATCATCAGCAAACATTAAAGTGCTAGCACGCGAAAAAATCCTATAAACATCATTAATGAAAATAATAAATAACAACGAACCCAGGCGACTACCTTGCGGCACACCTGATTTGACTGCAAAAGTTTTAGACATATATGTATCAATTGAAACGGACTGCTTACCACCAGTAAGATAAGAACTTAGTCAATTGAAAAGTGAGGAATGAAGACCAAAGGAACGTAGTTTCATAATTAACAGTGCAGTGTCAGTGCGATCAAAGGCTTTTACAAAGTCCGCATAAATAACCACGTTCAATAGCATTAATTGCATAGTTTCCTCAGAAATACATTTATTCACAACAAATAGTAGTCTGTTAGTATCTAAACTTTCAAAACATTTAAGAACGGCAATAGTTTTGCAATAATTCCTCTATAATTTTTCCACGACAACCTGATTTATGAAGAGGTTTGATAACAGAGAGAATTTCCAAGAATCAAGGAATGAACCGAGCATTAAGGACAGCTTAAATATTTTTGTAAAAGGATACGTTACAGTTCTAGAGTTACATTTCTGTAATAAAAAATTACACAACAAGTCTGGTCCATGAAACGTGTCACCATTTTATTTTTTAAAGCATGATTCAACTTCACTCGGATCAAGTTGAATAAGGCCAAGATCAACAGTTGACATTAAATATTTAAAATCAGGGATAGGATCACAACTATTAAGGCCCAACTATAATGCACGTAAGAAACGCACGTCAATCGACGTGCGTAAATTTCGTCAAACGCAAAACCGACTAATTGGTTTGCGTATTGGGAGAGACTTCAAAGTTTAAAATTATTAAAATGCTTGAATATTATTCATTGACTATTAAAACTAGGCTATTAATATTTGCATATTATTAATAATCGTGTTTATTTTCAATTTATAATAAATTTCTCATCAAAATCGCTATCATGTATTTGAACCACAACATTTTCCATACTCTTTTTTCTTTAAAAACCACAAAACAACAACAAAAAATTA
Organism: Thereva unica; assembly: GCA_949987705.1. NCBI lineage: Eukaryota > Metazoa > Arthropoda > Insecta > Diptera > Therevidae > Thereva > Thereva unica. The sequence goes on from OX465282.1 coordinate 125,664,090, forward strand.
GCTTTCATCGATGTAACTACAAATCATCTCACAAAACTTACGTAGAGCGCGGTTCTTTTCCCATTTTTACGTTTAACGAAACTTAACGAAATAAAATATGACTGACGTACGTCCAATATGGCCGAACACATTAATTTCCATGAGAGCGCCGAGATGACGTGCGTTTCTTACGTGCATTATAGTTGGGCCTTTATGCGACCCATTGAGAGATTCAAAGTAATCAGCGAAAAGATGACAATAAAATTTTATTGAAAATCTGGAGATGATGTTATCTGAAATAGTACCTAATGAGTTAAAAATGATAGTAAAAAATTGACTCCTCAATAATAAAATAATTCTCCGAGTTAAAATAAAAGATGGCCTTACAACGGGCGAACACCGGCCGTGTTTGAAACAGAGTCCTATAGGACATATGCTGGTCATCAGAAGAATGTTTGTCTGACTGTACGGCCGTATATTTATTGAGAAAAACATCATGAAAAATGGTGCTCATGCCTTCGTATTTGAATATTACAAAAATTTTATCAACGCAATACAATTAAAGGTTATAAGATTATTTTTTTGGCTCAAATTTACCGCCGTATGCCCGTTCTCAGTACTCGGCCATTTAATTCTTTTGGAAAGGTTTGTCCGTCGCGGGCCCATATATGCTCCCATTAAAAATAGTTAAAAACTATACGGCCATCATATACATACCTCTTAAAAGCAGTAAGGGGTGGTCCATAAATTACGTGAGGCGATTTTTGGGATTTTGTTTGTGATTTGTGTCGCGAGTCGAAAATTCAACTTAACCTCAACTCAACCATTCAACTCGGCATGTATACATACGTAGTATGTGTTTCTTAAATACCCGAGGAATTCGAGCCTGAAAATATTAGCCGCGTAGTCGAACAAAGGATTTTATTGAATGTTTGCTGACGTATACAAGTAGCGAAAAAGGTATTTTAATTCTTTAAATCGGCGACAATAAAGCCATAGTTGACTCGACTATTATCATAACCCTTCATTTGATACCCATATCGAGGAGTTGTGCAGTAAAAGGTTATGACATCACATATATTACTGTATTCTACTCGTCATACTCTATCATTTGAGAACAATGTGAGGGGATTGTAAAGAAAAATGTAGTCCGCCATTTTATGGTGGCTTCCATATTTGATATACCATAAAATTTAATATATTTTATAGCAATAGTTTTCAGACCCAAAGGTTTGTGCCTTTGATCATCACCGGATTTCGGGAAGTAGCCGAAAAATGGACGATTCATTCCCAAAAAGAAATATGATGTACCAATCTAATAGAGAATGCGGGATCGATCGTAAGTTTCCTCCCATACAGAGAACGAAGTTAATATAAAGCTTGTAAAAACACGTTGTCTCAAAAAATAAAGAAATCCAGGGGCCGGTTCATGTAACTCGACAACGAACATTTTTTTTCGTTTCGCGTTCACGTAGCTCGAAAAAATTGCAAATTTTCGTTTGTTGACTCGAAAGCTCTTATGTTATCGAACACTTGTATTATTAAGATTAATTTTCCAATTTAAAAGTAGACTTTTATAAGTTATTACATATGTAAATTATTTTTAAAAATTTAATTAAGTTGCTGCCAATAAATTGTATATTTTTACAGCGGTTTTTGTAAAGAAAATCGTGTTTCAGTATGTGATTTCCTTAAATTTTCTTTCGAGCTACGTGAACGCTAAATTTTTTCGATTCAAATTTTTTCGTATTCAAATTCCTTTCGAACGATTGTCGTCGTTCGAGCTACGTGAACCGGCCCCAGTTGTTCAGTTGTGAAAGAATCGTTACTCATTTGAGACATGTATTGTTGAAGAGTTTTGGGAGTAGCCTGTATATTCATCTTATACCATGTTTCCATCGCACTCGAAATCCGCAGGTTTTGATAAAACGATTTGGCGAAATCCAATTGTGTTTCCATCGCACCAGGCAGTTTTCGCTTGTCATAACAAACTTGCACATCAAATTTTAAAAACCTAATTATATCAACAAAACTGAGGAATTTATAAAGAATAGGCTGTAAAATAAGGAAAAAATATAAACATTCATTTAAGCTCCATTTTAAACCTTAAAGATAGAAAATTTAAAAATGACAAATTCGTACTGTCAAAATTTTTTACAGCTGAGAAATTTCCCCAAAATTTCCCACTTGCTGAATAGGCTGAATAGTCATTACCAAGATTTCGATCGAGATTTCATTTACCTTGTTTATGCGTAAGACGGGTTTAAGCTTAAATTCGGCTTAAGACAAACTGCCTGCATAAACAGATTCGGATTCTCTCTCTCTCTCTCTCTCTCTCTCTCTCTCTCTCTCTCAAAGCTCATGGAATTTCTGATTTTGACTAAAAGATCGAAGCCAGCCTTATAGTAATAGTTTTACATATTTACTTTAGGCTGTACATCTCCTCCTCCTCCTCTACAATTCCTCACACACAAACAAACACAAATTCGTCTTAAGCTGAAATAAATTAAGCTTGAGACGAATTTCGACTTAAGGCGGTTTATACGGAGCCGGATTCTGTCTTAAGCCGAAATTCAGCTTACGCATAAACAAGGTAATTGAAATCTCCTCCGAAAGGCGATTTCATTTTATATGCTAAAACATGAGATTTCAAACGAGATTTCGTCCGAAATCCTCATTTTTGCCGAAATCGGAAGATTTCGAGTGCGATGGAAACATGGTATAATATGAATTAATTTTAACAAAACGTTTATAAAATAAGATTAGTTAATCTAATCGGGAATCTATACCTCTGGCGATGCTGATTCTGATTAAGAAAAGGAAGTTTTAATAAATATATAATATTGTGATGATTTATGCGCCTTCTGCTGAAAATTTAATAAACTGAAAGCTAGATGGTGTTTAGATCGTTTATGTGAAATATATACTGAGTTTCCATGGGAGTCGAGTTGAGTTGAGGTTGAGTTGAAATGACACTTCAACTCAACGACTCAACTCTATGCGTTTCCATGGCTGACTTTTCTGCCTGTGTACAGACAGCTGAATGTGTACTTGTATTAAGCAAGTAGCTGTTTTTAAATTTGACGTAATATTTTTGTTATTGTAAAATAGCGATCATGGACCATAAAATTAATTTATTGTGTTCGTTGTATAACAGAAATGTTATAAACAGGCGCGACATTTTGACTTTTTTTACATTTGACAATCCCGTTTGTAGTTGTGTGCGTGAACTCTGTTCAATCTACCTATTTTCGTTGAGTTGAGCAGAGTTGAAAATCTTTAACGAAAACTCTTGACTGCGACTGTTTCCATGGAGTTCAACTCGGGTTCAGCTCTAGTTGAACTCTCATGGAAACTCAGTAATAGAGACTTACATATTTCTGTGAAGGTTACAATGAGGAAGAAGAAGAACATTTTTGTAAAAACACGAGTAGAAACGTGCTGTTATTTTGTTGTGGAAATAAAGTTTGTTTTACTTAAAAAAAAGTGGAATTAATAATCTTTTACTCCTCTGAGTTTCCCCCATCACATCGTCCCAAAGACATCCCAAAAGTTAGAGTGTGAATTAACAATTTATATACTAAACTAAAATTGGACTAGAATGGAACGGATGATAATTGAAGACAAAGCTTCTCAAACTTGGCGGAAGCAAAGAATATTCCACCGTTGACTAGAAAATGAGCGAAGGTTCTAGAAGTTAGATAAAGAGGAAGTTTGGATATATAAAAGAGACTTGCAACGGCGTTCTTAAATGTTCTAAAGAGACATAAAGCGGAAAGTGGTGATTGAAAAGTGAATTAAGAAGCGAGAAATATATATGTATATTAATAGTATGAGGTATTAATTTGCAAGTGATTACAGTGAACTTAAAGAATTATGTTTGTTGTTAAATTGTATTTGGTTTGTAATAAATAAGTTTTTTTTTTTGTGAATAATAAAAAAGTGTATTCCTTAATTAATGCTACGAATCCGTTAAACGTAACAATATTTTAAGATGACCCGTCTTGAGTGTCAAAAACTGATCTTGTTTTCTTTAACTCTCGTGTTAAAAATAAATGTTAAGAAAACTAATGTTAAAATATTACCTGGGTTGCTAAATTTGCTAAATTTTGCTCGGGTCTACGTTGATCCTGCTGATTCTGATTAAAAAAAATAGGTTAGTCTTAAGAAAACTAATGATTAAAAGTTACCTGGGCTGTTAAAGTTCGGTCGGGACTAAAATAATCCTGTTGATCCTGTTTAAAAAAAGGTAAGTCTTAAGAAAGCTAATTATTAAAAATTACCTGGGGTATTAAAGTTCCGTCGGGACTGAAATGATCCTGCTGATCCTGTTTTAAAAAAAGTAAGTCTTAGGAAAAGTAATGATTAAAAATTACCTGGCCTATAAAAGTTCGCTCGGGACTAAACTGATCGCACTGATCCTGTTTTAAAAAAAGGTAAGTCTTAAGAAAAATAATGATTAAAAATTACCTGGTCTATATAAGTTCGATCAGGACTAAACTGATCCTGCTGATCCTGGTTTAAAAAAGGTAAGTCTTAGGAAAAGTAATGATTAAAAATTACCTGGCCTATAAAAGTTCGCTCGGGACTAAACTGATCGTACTGGTCCTGTTTTAAAAAGGGTAAGACTTAAGAAAAGTAATGATTAAAAATTACCTGGTCTATATAAGTTCGATCAGGACTAAACTGATCCTGCTGATCCTGGTTTAAAAAAGGTAAGTCTTAGGAAAAGTAATGATTAAAAATTACCTGGCCTATAAAAGTTCGCTCGGGACTAAACTGATCCTGCTGATCCTGTTTTAGAAAAGTTAAGTCTTAGGAAAAGTAATGATTAAAAATTACCTGGCCTATAAAAGTTCGCTCGGGACTAAATTGATCGCACTGATCCTGATTTAAAGAAAAGGTAAGTCTTAAGAAAACTAATGACTAAAAATTACCTGGCCTACATAAGTTAGATCGGGACTAAATCGATCCTGCTGATCCTGATTTAAAAAAAGGTAAGTCTTAAGTAAACTAATGATTAAAAATTACCTGGCCTATACAAATTTGATCGGGACTAAATCGATCCTGCTGATCCTGATTTAAAGAAAAGGTAAGTCTTAAGAAAACTAATGACTAAAAATTACCTGGCCTAAATAAGTTTGATCGGGGCTAAATCGATCCTGCTGATCCTGAATTAAAAAGGGGTAAGTCTAAAGAAAACTAATGATTAAAAATTACCTGGCTTCTATAAGTTTGATCGGGACTAAACTTATCCTGCTGATCCTGATTTAAAAACGGGTAAGTCTTAAGAAAACTAATGATTAAAAATTACCTGGTCTATATAAGTTTGATCGGGGCTAAACTGATCCTGCTGATCCTGATATGTTGTATCCAGCGGTACAGAATAGAAATCATCTTGGACCTGTTTGAAAGAGTATGACTTAAGAAAAGTGTAATTTTTATTTAAAAATAAATTACGTTTTTAGAAATATGAAATGCTTTAAAACTACCTAGGATTATGAGCTTAAACTAGTATTGATAATATTCACAAAAGAAATCAACCATTGTGAATACCTTATTTGGTAATTGAGGCGATGATAGGTTTCCATTTCCAGACAAAGTTCATGAAAAGCCTTCTGCGAAGAAATAGACAAGCTTTGAACCTACATGAGATTGCACAAAGTCTTGTCTTAAGAATCATTCCAGTGGCATTGACTCCTTCAAGACACCTGAAGGGGCCTTTATGAACAACACCAACGATACCATGGAGATATTAATGAGCACTATTTCCCGGCTTCTCAAGTAACTGACACTGGAATGACTTTAGAACCTAACACTTGATCGGAGGTATTTCTTGCCTGCCGGTCTTACAATAAGAATAAAGGCCGACAAACCGGATTTTCACTGTGGACAAGATTAAATGGGCCATTGGCACCTTTTAGCCTTTCAAGGCTGTTGGAAATGACTAGATCTTCTCGACTCTCCTATAGGTATGCTTGGAGGAGATATTATCAATCCTGCTGCCATTATTTTGATGTAGTTGTGTGCGGGCCCATATTCCGAGATGCTGTAGAAAGGCTAGGGTAGTCTTTATCCATAAATCAGAGAGAAGATAGTATAGGGAAGCAACATCATGAACTTTCTCCTGAAAACGATGGAGAAGGCATATTATATGCAGTTTACCTTCCGGCCAGACAGATTTAGAGATACTGCCATTCATTTGCTAGTCAAAGATAGCGATAGGTCTCTCTGAGCTAAGGAAATCTATCGCTGCGCGTTGGCCAATGTGTGTGCCAATGGTTGTGGGTTGTGGCCAATTACCTTGGCCATCGTGTGGAATTTACGTTTGGGTTTACTTTGCTATGAATTAGAATAATGGGGAATGATGACATACATACTCAACCCAAAAATACCTATCCAACGAGATATTACACATAGCTATACGAGTAGGTACCAAAGTCCATACATTTTCTGGCATCCTACTTGAAAAGCTTACTCTTAGGATGGTCAAAAAATGGTTTTCTCAAAGGATGTTAAATATCTAGGCATAATCCCAGATCAAAAGCCCTACTGAACCTTCCTCCGCTCCACCTAGTTATGAATAATAGGCCCTGGCAGGAGTGCTACTCCAAATCGCGCTAATCGGTTGGATTGTTAAATTAGTCATAAACCTACCTGTCGTTTACAAGGTGAGCAATCCCCCATTTCACTTCGTGGACTGCTATGCCTACGACCTTGCAGAACACACGCCTCTGCCTGTATATAAAAATTGTGAATGTATAAATATTTAATAATTCAAAAAGAAACCAGTACCGGTGGTGGAGGCTCGGGCGATACACAAATGCTATTATTGTTATTCATTTCATCAAAACTCTGCTGCATATTCGATATTTGCCTGTTCTGTGGTGAACGTTGCTGTTGAAAATATAAAATTAATGTTATTGCTCTTCTACAATTTTAATTGATTTTATAAAGTAACCTGCGGCGAGGCGGCTTTGGGTGATCTATATGCAACAGTAGTTTGGTTCATTTCCGTTTCGTTTTCCATATAATGTTGTACGCCAGGAGCCATACAAGCGCTTGATGTACTCGGCTATGAAGGATAAAAAAATCAATCAATTAGTAATCAGGTAAATAGTCATGTATACCAACCTGTGGCGATGCAAGTTTGATTGGTGATTCTCTAAGTCTGTCATATAAATTTAGAAGTTGAAAAACCTCGTTCACGGTCTTATCTGGCGTCTGTTGCTGTGAATATTGTTGTATGTAAATGGAAAAGCTTTATTGTAACAAAAAAATATTGCGAGGTGAAATGAGCAGAGAGCTTTGGTAGTACACCAAAGTGATAATTCCTGAGGAACACCAACGAGAAACTGCTAATACCAATTTAACATCTACAGACATGCTGCCGGATTATATCTCCACCTCCTCCGATATTGACTTCACATCCTCGGGATGCTCTTTTCTAATTTAAAAGTAACAGTCGGAGAGGGCTGCAAGGCAAGTGTATACTCAACGAAAACGAGACTAATGCCGGACTGATCCTCCTGATAAATGGTTGGGCGAGAGGTTGACAACCTATTCGCGAAAACTAGTTCTTGTTATGGAATCAATAAGTCAACCTCGGATCAGTCAAGATTTACGACAAAGACCTTGACAACGTCTCAGCACCAATCTTTTATGGAATTACGATAAGCTCGCAAAGTGAAATGTCAAAATATTATAGAGACATGGACCTGTGGAGACCACAGCAGTGAAAGTAGATGACCAGGTCATCCGCTTCCAGCCCACACTCAGGTATTTGGGAGTAATGATTGGCCGAAGCTACAAGAAAAACTATCGTCATCGTCCATCGTCAAGTGTGCTAATCATATCTACACTGCAAACCCCAGAGTATATTTTCCGTGTGAATTTAACACACTACACCAGTGATTTCCAAAGTGGGTTCCGCGGAACCTTAAGCGGCGTTCACATTGGCGTGTGCAAGTCGGTGCTAGTGGACTGGTGGTTAGTGTCTGGTTAGTAAGGTACTCGCAAGGCTGAGGTTAGTTATAGGCGAGTAGATGTTCAGACGCAGTTCAGTTTGGACAGGTTAGTGGTTTGTAGATGTCAAAATGCCAAATCATTTTAAAAAAAATCAAGTTGCAATAAAATATAAAAAATCTGCAGAATCGTTATCCCACAAACATTCACTCTCTTTATACAGTTCTAAAAACTTAATTGTTTCACTGTCAGACCACTTCATTTTATATTAAATATAAAAAATTAATGTCTCAATTTTTCATAACAATCACCTGTCAAAAATATTTGCTTACTAACCCGCGTTGGTATTGTTCGCACGAAGCGAGTTAAGTGGTTAGCATAGAGAAGCAGAGGATAGTGGGCTAGTAAATAGCCCCCTGGGCTATCTACTAGCAAGGGCACTACTCACCAGGTTAGTAGACTCGCCAAGAGAGTACACTAGCACAAGTGTTCATACAAGGCGTGTGCTAGCATGCCAGTCACTGGCAACAACCAGTAGCCGCCACGTACTAACCCTTTGTACTCGCCAATGTGAACGCCGCATTACGGTTCCACGAAAAAATTTTAGGGTTTCGTGTCACCAGCGCCGAAGCGCAAATACATTCGCAGACTCACTGGCGCTGCGCCGGCCGTTTAACGCGTTCTTGCTAATCAGAAAGTACGAGTGGCCCTTCTTCCTTGAAATTTGGTCTACGCCACGCTGCGTAACATTTTGGCCGCCATTCCATATTCCCATGTCGAGGGGGTTGTGAAGAAAATGTTAATCTGCCCTTTTGAGATGGGCGCCATGGACCAAACGATATATTGAGTATACTTATTGCTTATGGTGTTTTACTTATCATACCATTTCATTTGAATAGAATATTTCAATCCGTCCTCCTGAGACTGCCGCCATGGATCTAAAGGTATATTGAGTATACCATATTGCATTGTCATCGGAGCTAAAGCTGTATGCAAAATTTCAGCATGATAGGATATCCGGAAGTATTTGAAAGATTGGTTGCAAAATTTGTTCCGTGAAGAAAACAGTAATCCGTCCTCTTAAGACGGCCGCCATGGATCTAACGGTATAATGAGTTTACCATATTGCATTGTCATCGGAGCTGAAGTTGTGTGCAAAATTTCAGATTGATCGGGTAATCGGAAGTATTCAAAAAATCGATTGCAAGATATGTACCGGACAAACAGACAGACAAGAAAGCGAGCTAATAAAAACGTTTTAAAATATATTAAAGGATAAATATATATACATATATCATATATTATTTTATTTTTTAATCGTTGGGTTCCGCCAAATTTTATACATTGTAGAAAGGTTCCGTACGAAATAAAGTTTGGGAGCCACTGCACTACACACTTCATAAGCGTGTAAATTCAGTTAGTAACAGAAAGGCGGCGAGAGAAGACATTACGGTGACGATTGTTTCAGGTTTACTGCCTGTAAAAAGATGCTAAAAAGCTTTACTCAAAAAAGCTTCATAGTAATGCATATTAGGAGTGTTTAAAATACACGCATTAACTGTTTTAAATTTACACACTTTTCAACGCGTACACGATTTTACACGCCAAAGGTGTTTTAAAATCACACACTTGGGCTTGCACTTTTGCAGTATAGTGGGATGTAGCAGCAGAGTAAGAAGAGATTTGTTTTGGAGAAGGAAATTTTGAGAGCGAATAGCTCAATGTCGACGTGGATAAAGAAACTAAGAAGCGAAATTGTCTGTGGTATACTTGGCAGTTCCTGCCAAATCACATAACATTTTAATCGATAGAATTGTTAAATCACTTATAAACCTACCTGTCGCGGAGAAGTTGGTGATCCTACCTGTCGCGGAGAAGCTGGTGATCGATTCATATCGCTTCGTGGACAGCTGTTCTGTGGTGAACGTTGCTGTACATAAAATAGAATTAATATTATTGATCTTTAAAAATTTTAATTTATTTTATAAAGTAACCTGTGGCGTGGCGACTTCGGGTGATCTATATGCACCAACAGTTTGGTTCATTTGATTCGTAAAACTTTGTTGCATATAATCAGATGGTCTTCTCGCCTATGCATGATAAAACAATCAATTACTAATTAATAGCATTTTTAAATAGTCATGTATACCAACCTGTAGTGATGCATTATTAAGTCCAGAAAGGCTGTTGTAATAAGTTACCAAGTCAGTTACAGATGGATGATTCTAAAAGGTGAAAAATAGTTGTAATTTTTTAAATGGTAGCATGCCTATTAAATTGCTTTCATATTTTGTTTGTAATAAAATAAATTACGGGGTAAAGTGGTAGTAAAGGACTTAGAGACTTTTGGGAGTACATCAAAGTGGAGGAATGCCAACTGTCAATACCAATTTAGGATCTACAGCCATACTACCGAATCCTACCGCCACTGGTATTTTAAAAGTTACAGAAGGTGAGGGCTGCAAAGCAAGGGTTTCCTCAAGGAAAACTCAAAACGAAGCAAATACCGGACCAGTGTTCTTGATAAGTTATTGGGCAAGAGGTTAACAACCAATATTCGACAACTAATTCTTGTTATGGCAAAAATGATGTGAGCTCAGAGGCAGGGCCGGCGCTTGAGTTTTTGCGCCCGGTGCACTATACCATATTGCGCCCCATAAGCTGTTTATTTTTGAACGCCGTGAACGAGGGGCGAACGGCTAACAAAGACCGCGGAAAGTGGTGACACCCGCTTTGTCACTTCTATCGAAACCCAAGAATATTCACTGCAGGTGAACATCTAGCAGGTCTGTTAGCAAGTCCTAATCCCATCTCCCCGCAGTGTTTCCAGGGGTACTTCTTCGGAAGAAGCTAACGGGTGATGCTATCTTAGCCACAAAACAGATTTTTAAGTCGGTTGGGCTGAGGGTTAGCAGCCAGCTCCCATAAAAAAACCATTGCTACGAATCGGCAAACAATGCCTTGGAACCGGATGGTCAACACGACGACGACCTTTGCTTTTCGAACAAGGAACACGAATCAGTTCATGAAATGTGAGAACACAGCTTGCTGAGAGACGGCTGAATGAAGTCGTCAACGAGATGAATCGATATAAAATCAAGATCATTGGACTTAGCGAGACCAGATGGTCCGATGCGGGGGAACCTTTCTGCCCAAATGGTGAGTTCTTTTTATATTTTGGGAGAAACGAAACTGAAAGCCGTAGGAGTGGCGTTGGTGTAATACTCACCAAAGAAGCCCGGTCCAGCCTTCACCAGTTTCTGAGAGGAGAATTACCGTGTGCCTGCGTACCAGACTAAGAAGTACTACAATAGTCCAATGCTATGCTCCAACTGAAGACGTAGAAGATGACATCGAAGACGATTTGTATATTCGACTGAATGAGAATTTACGCTCTATTCCAAATGGAGACATCATTCTTTTATTGGGTGACCTTAACGCATAGATCGGCCGTTACAACACCGCCCTTGAACAAACAATTGGAAATCAAGGTCTAAGCCAAGTTACCAATAACAATGGTGAGCTTTTCGTTGACTTCTGTAGTTCCCACCAACTCATGGTAGGTGGAACTTACTTTTGCCACAAAAGATACACAAAGAGACCTGGGTATCGCCCGATGGTAAAACGAGAAGCCTGCTGGATCACGTGGCCGTCAGCCGCAAAAGGAGAACTATTCTGGAGGATGTCAGGAGCTTTAGGGGAGCAGACACTGGAAGTGACCACCATTTGGTAGTAAAAACTATTCGCCTTAAATCGCCGCAATCAGAAACGTCCAACGCGATGCCATAAACCGTAGACGGTTTAACTAAGATCTTCTGCGAGAGAGGATTAAAAGGCGAGATATTGCTGGGAAACAACAACAGACATTAAGCCAGCAAAGACTTTCTGACAAAAATAACATTGAAGAGCTGTGGAATACTGCAAAGGGCGATATTATAACAGCAGCGGAAACAAGAATCGGTTATGTCCAAAGTAACCAGTAACACTGGATCTCGGTCACAACCTGGCAAACAATAGAACCTCGGTAGTCTAGGGGTAAGGCGCCTGACTACTATCCCCAGAGGTCCCGGGCTCGATTCCCGGCGCGCGGTGCCACGGTCCTAGCCTTTCCCAATTTCCCGCCTACATAACTTTCCTTCTTTCTTCTTCCCTCTTTGCATTCCTGGTTCCTCCTGTCATAGCCTTCTCTAGTTCTCTTCCCCGCTCCACCAAGCGCATTTCATCGGTTGGTTGATGAGATTCAACTCGTTTCAGGAGGCATAACACTCCAGCGAGTTGTTCTCGATGCCCTGATGTCAGAGTCGCGAAATGGTTGGGAGTAGGTGAAATAAAAATACCGCAGCTAGGTTGTGACAGTTCTTTCCTTCACTTCTCTCTCTATCTTCCGACTAGAGCTGCTGTTCGACATTTCAAAATAAAATACATGGTCGACAGTACAAAGGGGCCTTCCCTAAGTCTCTAGTGTGTCAGATAAAAAAAAAAACAATAGAACGCAGAAGGGCCCTCAAAAATAGTGAGAACTCTACAAGTGTCCCGAACAAATGTAATCAACTTGAATCGGATCACTCTCAATTACACCGGGGGGTAAAAAGAGTCGACCGTCGTGTTAAAAACCAGTAGACAAAAGAAGCTAGATAAAGCAGCTAGAAAAGATGTGATCTCGATAGAATTGTTGAAAGCCGATTCAAGTAGCATAGCAGATGCGCTACAGCCAATCCTGGAAATAGCAATATGTGACAACTGGAGGAGCATCCGTTTATTATCTACTGTGGGTAAAATTTTGTCCAATATATTACTATATCGGATAAGCATAAGAGAGGCAGTAGACCGAACGCTTAGAAGACAGCAGGTTGGATTCGGAAAGGGCCTCTCCTGCATAGACCATATTAACACTTTGAGAATCATAGTAGAGCAGTCTACTGAATTACGATCCGCCCTTTGACTTGCTTTCGTAGAATATGAGAAAGCGTTCGACTCAGTTAATAGAAGCTTTATATGGCACGCACTAAAGGACTGCCTGATAAAATAATTGAAGTGATAAAAGCCGCAAAGCACAGTTCTCCATAATGGAAAATTATCCGACAGCTTTGAGGTGAGCTCAGGAGTACGACAAGGATGCCTTCTTTCGCCATTACTATTTCTTATAGTAATAAACGACATCCTTGACGACGCTCTAGATGTGGAACAGGTGGCATACAATGGGGTTTGCTAGACCGCCTTAAGGATCTCGACTACGCGGATGATATCTGTTTGCTGACCCACAGACACCAGGACCTCAAAACCATGTTCAACAATTTGGCAACAGAAAGTAGTCCAGCAGGCTTAAAGCCGAATGCGACTGGCAAGATAGAATTTCAAATGAAGAACTATGGCGCCATGCCGGCCAAGAAAGGATAGACGACTAAATCAGGCGAAGGAAATGGAATTGGGTTGGCAACAAAGTTCTCGTAAAGGAGCATAAAGAAAAGGAAAGATTGAGGAAAGTGCGGGCTGGGGACTTAAGCTAGGAATAGTGCTATCCATTGTACGCCCACGCCGCATCCTCACCTATGGATCAATAGGACGCAAGCCAGCATTAAGGAAGGATTACAACTGTACCAATATAGAAAACGTCCAGAGAATGGCATGTATATGCACCACAAGAGCATTACGCTGTCATTATAATATGCATAGTCGGTTCGGAATAAATGCCGTGGTCTCCTCCGAATTATGCCATATAGCCATGAAACTTAGTATAACAAACTGGAGAGAGCTTGCAAGAAGTAGAGACGACTGGAAGAAGACAATTCAGAAGGCATGATTTCATAAAGGACTTCAGCATTACTTAAGAACAAAAAAAAATTTCAAATTTTTTGTAATTACCTCTGGCAACTCAGGCATCCTGGACGATCTGTTTCTATTAGGGTTCCTACTAACTGCTTCCATATACTGTTGACGTAAATTACTGAAGCTACTTGTCATCAGTGATAAGTTTTGTTGCTGATAAAAGAAAATGTTATCATTAAAAAATTCAAGAAACAAAATCTAAAAACAACCTGACGCGGTGATGGACTACATTCCATTGACTCCCTGCACCTGTTCATTCTCGAACATACCCCTTCCATGTTACTCATCTTGTTCTGTGTATGTATGTATGCTGCTAATTGAAGCACCTTTATTGCACAAAATATTTCTGTTTGGTGAAGATGAATCTGGGCTATTTCTTGATGGTGGCTGGCCTAAAACTATTACTATTGATTTATAAATTTTTATTTTTCATTAAAATGTAAATTTATTTAATTTTTGAACTAAGAATTTTTTTTTTATTTAAATAACATTGAGGTCTGAATTTTAAGCTTTCATGTCAGTTCTTTATATGTATATATTTTCAAGCATACTGCGTCTTTGTAAAAGTAAATTTTTGGGAAAGTTCAATTTTATAAGATTGTTTTAAAGACAGTGTTAGCTATGAGGTACAGAAACAACCATAGAAACCATACGATTTTTGGCCTTTAATATCTTTGATGAGTATACATATGTAGGAGATATCTACCTTGTCTAATATAGACGAATTTTAAAGCTAGAATTTCTGCCAACCATATTCCAGATTCTTATGCACAAAGAAGAAACGACTGCCAATTATGGAACTATGAGTAGGAACCAGGAATATGAGAGATTTGTTAGTTCCTGGTAGAATTCTGCTTTCTCCTCATTCGTCTTATCTTCTGTGGGAACATGGACGTTTATAAGACTAATGTTATGTAGTCTACGAACTATCTCGAAAACGGAGAGAGTTCAACCGATGTTTGTCGATCATTTTTGAAGTTATATTCTTCTTTAGGCGCGTTTTGAAAATATTATGAGAGTGAATTTTTAGGAATGTGACACACAAAAATCCGAGGAATTCGCAACGCGAACGATATGGGCGAAGGGGTAGAGGCTATGGAGGGCAGTAATTTCAACTCCTATCCTTTATCTATTAAGTTTATTATGGGCACATGAACATTCGTAACCAAAGTCCGTTCACGATATCGATGGGTGAGGGCAGGGCCGGCGCGCGGTTTTTTTGCGCCCGGTGCAGGAGGCCATTGCTCCCCATCAGCTGATCATATCAAAAAGGCTTCTTTCGCCTGAATCGCAAGGACGGAAAACACTCATGACACTTCCTTCCAATCTGTAACAATTTGCTTTGCTTTTCCAATAAATTCCTGAAATGTTGCTTCTGATCGTAAATGTATCAAAAAGCCTTTTGTAGAATTTAAAATATCAACTGCAGCATATAAACAGACATATGAGCTTTGTAAGTATATATTGGCTGTGGATTTACCATATTTCGTTATATTTCCGTAAAATACAACATTTAGGACTAGTTTGAATAGTTGAGTCGGGGTTGAGTTGAAACTTCTACCACCGTTTATAATGTCGAGTAGAATTGACTTTGGGTTAAAATAGAGTTGAGCTGAAACAAACAAAACAAATGTCACTCCAACCCAATATATAAGCGAAATATCAGCTTGACCCAACTAGAAGAGCTGAGTTGGGTTGAGTGGGCCAACTTTCATTTCGACCTTTGTTTATGGCTGGGTTGAACCTGGATTGAACCTGGATTAAACCTAGTCATAAACGGGGTTAATTAAATGTTTAGTGGATCAAGCAGATTAGAGAATTCGAAATGACTTAAATAATGCGTAGTTCGTAGATTACATGACTTATGTATATGGGTTACAGGGGAATAACATAATGCGTAATCCGTAGACCTTGGAAAGTGTGGGTAGCAAGTATATAGTAGACGGCCTGCAAAACATTACGAGACGAAATCGAATCGCGAATCGAATCGGGCCTCGGTAGTCTAGGGGTAAGGCGCCTGACTACTATCCCCAGAGGTCCCGGGTTCGATTCCCGGCGGTGCCACGGTCCTAGCCTTTCCCAATTTCCCGCCTACATAACTTTCCTTCTTTCTTCTCCCTCTTTGCATTCCTGATTCCTCCTGTCATAGCCTTCACTAGTTCTCTTCCCCGCTCCACCAAGCGCATTTCATCGGTTGGTTGATGAGATTCAACTCGTTTCAGGAGGCATAACACTCCAGCGAGTTGTTCTCGATGCCCCGATGCCAGAGTCGCGAAATGGTTGGAAATCGATTTGTAAAAACGAAAAGGGAATGCTATAGAAAATCGCTTTTAGGACTCCTCGGCTCTTAGTAGCGACTTTAAATCGAAGAGCTCCTTATTAGATTTTGGCGAATGATTCTCCAATGATAAGGAAAAGCTCTGTTTCCATCTTGTAAAACTTTTCAATAAACAAAACTGTCGTATTTGGGGAACAGAGAACCCACACGTCATTCACGAGACTGTACGACGAGAAAAACACTGTTTGGGTCGAAGTGTACTTAAAAGCTATCTTCAAAGTTCGAGAAACCCTCCACGATGCACGGTGCTGGTGCACTTCGTGTGTCCGAAAAAGCATGAAAAAGGAATGATGAACCTTTTTCCAAAAAGTCGGCACACGTTCTTGTCACGCCGCAGCCATTACTTACTCTTGCAAAAGTAAAGTTTAATGCCAGCAAGCCGAAGACCATTGACGAACTTAAAACAAATATGCGAGCCGAAGTAGATGCTATAACGGAGATGATTTAATCAACATCGTATTGAAAAACTGATTTGAAATAAATGGTAGAGAATATCCTAAATAAATCCTGCTCATTTGTGAAAATCAGCTACAAAATGTCGAAGTTATTCAATGTTGAAATACCGAAAGTCTAGATGGCGCCACCTAGCATGAAAATTTACATATTTTATTGGGGCCCCCAAGGGTTTTTCATGTAACAGGTTACGGCAGTATAATAAAGTTTGGAAACCACTGATCTAAGGGCTAATAAATTATATGGAACTGGGTTGCGCATGCGTATGCCACTCAAAACTTGAAGTCTTCTCGTTCTGCATTAAATCTGGTGTAATATCATCATTGAAAAATTTCCACCGAAATGAGAAAAACAAAATTTCCAGACAAACAAGATACTGTTGACATTATGCATGTGAATTTGATGAAATTGCTAAATTTAGTCGAAAACAACGTCTGTTTTGAACGATTGTAGAATAAATGGGGCAAATTTAGAACAGATTCTCAAACAATTTTTTTGCAAGTACATAATGCACAATATTAGTACAAGCGAAAGGAGCAAAATTCGGCATGTTCTTATGCAAGAATCCAAAATATATTAAAGCTTTCTGCGCATGCTACTAAAAGACTGTATATAAAGGTTAGCAGTTAACAAAGATTTTTATTCAGTAAACTGTTTATTGGAAATAACGTTCTAAAATATTGTGGAGTGTTCAGTAAAGTGAAATATAATTCAAATAAATTTGAAACTTAAATTGAGACTATCTAGACATTTGCAAAGCTGTCCACTCTTGAGAAAGAAGATTCTAGCTTCAATTTTTACAGGTGATTCATTGTGAATTTGAATTTTGTACTATTTTAAAAAAATTTGTTCTTGAAGCAATTTCTAATTCATTGGAAAATAATACAATCAATAGTTGTTGTAGATATTACCCAAAATTTTCCTTTAAAAACTTCAACGAGTAACGTTTTTAAGTAATTACACACTTATCGGTTGAAATTGTAGAAGCGTTCTATTTCACTTCTTTAAAGTTTAATTTTGTTCGTCCTTTTTTTACTTGTGTGAGGTATTCGGTCGTGCGGCCATTCATTTGGCCTATTGTACTACACCCTTATACCTCATATTTGTAGGCCAAACCGCTAGTGGCTTGTCGCTTAGACTTGAATGTTCTAGCAGGGATTGTTCGAACAAAGAAACCCTACTTCTCGCCTATTGTGGGGCACTCACAGAGAACGTGTAGAGTAGACTCATCCTCCTCCAGGCAAAGCCTGCATACAAGCCAACAAGTGTCCAGATATAATTTCTACTGCGCCCTAACAATTCCTTGGCTGCCTTAGTGGACGGCACAGGATGGAACCGCTTAGAATTGTCCAGGCCAAGCGAGGACCTCCAGCATTCAGTATGTGTCTTCCAAGTCCGATCGGCCAGGGCCCTTTGAAGCAAGCTGGTGGGTGTCCCAATAGCCGGCTCTGGACCGATGAATGCAAATTAGAGCATTGTTTAGCCAGGGTATCCGCACTTTCCTTGCTTTAGAAGCTCCTGTGAGCCGGGACCCAGACATGGGTAACTCGATTGAGAACGCTCAGCTTACCGAGAGCACTTTGGCTGTCCCAAACCAATTTCGACTTGGTCCTACGGGACCTTATCGCCCTAATTGTCACTTGGCTACCAGATAAGATAAAGATCCTTTGTTATGGAAGGCCCTTTTTAAGTTCTCATGAGTGTCTGCCAGTATAACGTACACCTCTGTTTGAACGACAGTTCCTAGGGTGCCTAGGCTTATAGCCCTAGGATTTCACTCCAGATTACGGCGCCCACACCTGACAGTTTTGAAGCCATCCGTGTACCTGTATCTATTAGTCCAGTCAATGCACGGAAAAAACGGCGAAAGCTGGCAATCCTGCCAAACAGCACCAATTTGAACCAAAATTTGGATTTGGGTTCTGCTTACTCTATATTTCAAAGTTGTCAATGTGCCGACGGTTGCTTTTTATTTTTTAGGGGTGTAAACTACCCCTATTCGAAAATAAGTGTAAAATTGTAGATTCAAGCGTTTAATCGATCGAAATTATCATTGCATCATGAATTACAAGTTGCAACCCTTATGAAGACAACCCGTATAAAAAAAAACCCCTATAAAAACAACCCCTACTTCTTAAAATTTGATTTAAAAAATAGGAAAAATTAAAAATTTTCTTAAGTTTTTAATTAAAACAATAAATATATTTTTTGATATAAAAAACACAAAAAAAAATCAAAAACCATAATTAAAAATTCTTTTCTTCTTCATCCTCACTCTCATCTGCCTCATTCTCGTCTTCCTCCTGATCTACAATTGGAGCACTATTCAGGCAATTGTCTCCGCTGCATCTTGAGCAAGTTGAATTGCAGAAGAGTCCTACTCTTCGGCAACCGCAGGTTGAACCACAACCCTTTTTGCAGCTGCAAAAAATCATTTTTAACAGCTCTTCAGGAGCAGGTTGATTTATATTTTTGATTGGAGCAAATACTCCTTCAATATTAACCCAACCCCAATCAAGTGGATTAATATTTTTATTACCCAGCCATAACTGGATTTGCAAATAAACTCTTTTTATATGCTCATTTAAAGCATCAATTGTTGGAACGAGCGAGGACAACTTGACAGCATTTTTTTTTGGTGGTGGCTTTTATAAAAGATTCATATCTAATTTTTTCGAGATATGCAGGTAAGTAACCTTTCTCAATTTATTACATTGAGTATCCTTGGCAAGTCCGTACAAAATGGCAGTGCAATACTGACCAGCTTGTAAAATCTCCTCAACGGTTGAACGATTGTTGTAAAAAATCGATGCCTTTTCTCTAACGTCCTGTCGTTTATCTAAAATATCAATGATTTTTGTTTTTCCTTTATTGTAAAACGCAGAAGTAGAGTCACATCCAGTAAAGCAATGAGCAAATATAATAAATTTTGAACTGTTTGGATAATTAGTTTCTAAGGATTTGGAAGAATACACAGCTGCAGCGACGTTTTGTTTACTGAGCTTCAAGAAATAAATTTCTTCGTCAGCCCTAGCTCTGTCGGTCAAAATCACTAGCACATCGATGTCTTCCGCTACAATCACTTTTTGTAAATTCGTGCTATCTTTAATAGCAATTTCAACAAGTAATTCGTCAGCCTCCCCTTTCTCTTGATAACATTTGATAGAATTTGTTTGTAGTTCTTGCATGAGGTGCTTTATAAAACGACTCTTGTTTTTGTAATTCGAGAAAAATTTGTCTTGACTTACTGATAATTTTGAATCCTTTGTAAAATTAAATTCCTTAGAGGCTACCTTCACTGACCGACGTGATCTTTCAGCTGCTTTATTACTGTTATCATCATAGCAATCAAAAACAACTGATAGTTCATTTCCAAAATTTCTTTTTAAATAAGCAATATATTCTTGAAAATTTTTGTCGTATGTACAATCAGTGGTCCATTTAATTTTGTAAAGCAGCATGCCTCCATCAATGTAATATTTTACATTTTCTTTATTGAAGGTAATGTCCAGCGCTTGAAATGATGAATACAATATAGATTTCGATGATTTTCTCATTCCAACATCATCGAACAATGAGAGAGGATAAGGAGCCAATTCATATTTCATGTATGTTTCTAAGTGATGCGATTATTAGAAAAATCACAAATTTCCCAACTGAGGGGGATAAATGAGAACTTGAGGAAAACAAAGCACAAAAATGGGAGTATAGAGTGCGTGCTTCCGAAGAACTTCCACAACATATGAATTGGAAGCGCTGCATTCTTATTTCTTTTGACAGCGCTTGATAAATTTCCGGCTGGGAAGGTGTGAAAAGATGAAGGAATCTTCTATATCAGGTTGTTATATACGTGTGTTGATAACTGTAAAAATTTGTGATTGGGTATTTTTACCATAACTCCCTTAGTTTTTGAGCTATCAAGTTCAACAAAAAACTATTTTATAGGGTTTTCCAAGAGCTATAAGCTGATGTAAACTAATTTTTTTGTAAGCTCTTATTTTTTAAAAAGTTTGAGCTGAAACAGCTTCAAAACGTTGCATTGTGAAAACTTGAAACGGCCATATCTTCCTCAATTTTCATCGTACAGAAAAAGTAAAAAACCAGAAGTTTTAGAAAAAGAAAACCTACAATTTTTCACTTTTTTAAATTTTGCGTATCTTTCATAGTTTTTGAGTTATTTTTAAAGAAAGGCAATTTTTTGCAAACTTGCAAAAAAGCTCTCTTCACTTCAAGCTCATTTTTTTTTAACCAAGCACTTAAAACCGGTCAAACTTATAGGGCATATTATAAGTACATATATGAAGTAAATTGTAAAGTGGTAACGATCATGTTCAATTGGGGTGGTAATTAGGGGGTGATTTTCACATTTTTTTGCTGCCAAAAAAATGGGGATCAATTTTGTTTTTGTCATAACTCGCTTAATTTGGGTACTAGAAACTTAAAAAAAAAAGAAAATTAAAGGTTTTTCCAAGCACTACAAAAAAAGTTTTATGAGTTTTCCCCGAAAAATGCGTTGTTTTTCGGATATTTCACGTTGAAACTTACGATTTTGGCGTTTGACGAAGGAGACCCAACCTTTAACATGCTATTACTCCGTTAGCATTAGGTCTAGTGATATTTTAAACCCAGTATTTTTTTTTGTTTTTTTTATAAGCTACATTTTTACTCCGAATGGTTTTTTCATAAAATACTTATTTTCAGAGTTATTCATGAAAAACCGTCTGAAAACGGGTTTTTTTTCTGAAAAATTGACTTTTTCACTCTCGAATATTTCGAAAAGTATTGACTTTTAGTAAAAACTTTATATAACAAAAGTTGCTTAGAATTAGTCAATCTATCCATTCCCATACTTATTTTTATTAAAAAAAAATTTAACCGGCGTCGACCGCCAGGGTAAAAGCATCCGTCGGCACATTGACAACTTTGAAGTAGAGGGTAAGTAGAACCTACAGCCAAATTCTGTTTGGTGGAATTGCCAGGCAAACCGTGCATTGACTGGACTATATCCTGTATGTGCACAGGAGGTTGTTCAAATTGTGAGATTTTAAAGTTCAATAGCACCCCCGTTTCCGAGATTTCTTCTATGACGTTAATTATTATAGAATGTCCTCGCCCAAGCGTAGCGCCCAGGTAACCATTCGGTTGCGGTTGGAAGCCGCAGTGCCGAGCTTGTGGCAGACTTCTCTTCCGTATCAGGGGGTATCAGATTAAGGAGACTCTCCAGCGCTGCTGCCGGGAAGTGCGGATGGCCCCAGTGATGGCAAGGCAGGTCATTCTTTAATTTTGCTTATTTGGTTATGAGCCCTTTGAGCCGTTCTGTGCCAGCAAACTAAAGGTTCATAAGTTACCATGTGCCTAATGATGGTGGTGTATATCCAGTGCATGGTTTTCGGTTGCAAACCCCATGTGGAACCATAAACTCTGCGGCAAGCCCACAGGGATCTGCGCGTTCAGCTTGTGAGCTGAATCCAGTTGAGCTAGAAATATAGGATCACTCCAAAATATTTGGCTTGTTGTGAAAAGTCTATAGTGCCTGCGGGTGTCGGTTCCATAAGTTTCCTGGTGAAAGGAACCACAATCGTTTTATCGCGAATGAGTTTTAGTTAACATTAACCGAAGATCTGCATTGGAGTAACCACTTATTGCAAATCGCTAAACAAGCACCACAATGCTTGAGATTCCTTAAAAGAGAGAATTTCTTCTTTCAGCAGTCGGCCGTCGTACGACGCTTTTGACGCAATGAATTAATTTTTTCTTCCATTATCTGGCAGAGGGCGAATATTTGCTCAATGCGTCCTCGATGTGGTCTAAATCCCGCTTGTTCTTTCCAGCTCGTTTGCTCTCGATATTTCTGTAGCCTTGATTGTATGATTTTCGTAAATACTTTGCCGATGATGGAAAGAAGGCTAATACCTCGATAATTCTTGCATTCCCGGCTGTCGCCTTTCTTCAAAATTAGGACAACGATCGCTTTCTTCCACGCCGAAGAGACACGATCCGAATGCCATATGTGTGTTAAGAGGGCATGGAGTCGTCGTGATAAGACATCACCTCCGGATTTGATCATCTCAGCGCTTACTTGAACTATTCCCGGCGCTTTTCCTTTTTTCAGCGATTTTATTGCCATCTTCACCTCGATAATTGTCGGTCCGGTATCGATAAACTGATTCGTCGGTTGTTCGATAATCGGCGATTCGGGTGCTGGACCTTGCGGCGGATGGTGGTTGTATAGCTGGTGAAAGAATTCTCTCCCCCGCTGCAGGCGCCGATAGGCAGAAGTCACGAAAGCTCTATCCAATTTTTTGACGTTGTTTTTTGATTGTCTGGTACATGTTGTCGGATTGTCTGGTATAGCGTCCGGTACTCGGCCGCAACGTTATTTCAGTCCAATCCGCAATGGGGCCCACGTATTGCACGTAAGTCTTTGAGCGTTGATCGGAATCTTGCGTTGATCAAAAGTAGTCTAACATCGCCGAGTCTTTGTCGGATGGGTTTTGTCAGATGAGTTGGTGTTTGAGTGGATGAAGGAAAATGCTGTTGCCAACGATCATGTTGTTTGACGCTGCAAATGAAAGCAGGCATAAGCGGTTGTCGTTAATTACTCCATGTCCGAATTTCCCCATCGTCTCTTCCCAGCCGGTTTAATCTGCTCTTGAATGTGCATTGAAGTCCACCGCGAGTATGATTAATTCGATTCGAGGTATCATATCCAGCGTTTGTTGAAGCTGATCGTAAAATCCTAAACGTCCTTGGTCGCGCCCGTGCTTGTCGCAGTTGGCGTATAAACGGATACGATATAGGTCTGGATCGTTCCACCGATGGTTATAATCGCCAAACGCTCGGTTGGAATGCGATAGCGCTGCTGGCAGCCCGTCAATCGACCATAAAGTCGACGCCGGCCTCTCGTCTCTCACCACCGGAATAGTAAAGCGTCATCATTTCGTCGATTGTTGGCAAGACGATCGTCAATTTACCGGATCCGATAAGTCGTAGTTCCGATAGCGCAGCAACTGATATTTTGCATTTCAACAACTCCATTGCTATGATTTCGTTTTGACCGACGTACACGGCGAATTGAATTTCCATTTTCGGTGTGACTAATTTGGGTGTTCGGCCAGTAACCCACTTCTCACCAGCATTCCTGGTCCCCAGTGTTGGCGTATCGTCTGCTCCGGATGTAGTAACTTTATTTCGTGAATAGTTCGTTCGTGCATCGGCAGGTCGACCACCCTCCTCCTTTCACGCTCCCTGGACTTGGAGCAGACGACGGCGGAGTTCCAAACGACGAAGGTGGGGGCTAAACAATCGAACTGCTACTGGGATAATTTGTGCGATTCGCGTAACCGCGATAATTTTTTTTTTTTAAGAATTTGGCCATGGCTTAGTGGAGAAAATTTTTTCCTTAATTTAATCCAATTGGGAGGAGTGAAAAACGCAATTTCCTGCTCAATTGATTTTTAATCTTTGATTTCATTTTTTTTTATGATATTTGATGTTTTTGTACATTTAATTAACAACTAATTTCTTTTTCGTTTCACAGATTCCTTACCAAAATCACCAAATCCACAATTTAAATCAAATCGCCGGCAATAATCATGTCTCAAGTTAACTTGATTGCAAAAAAGGATGGTTTCGTCCAATATATCGACAAGGTGCTGGATCGGTTGGATAATTCAAGGAATTTGAAAAAAACTAGCTTAATCCCAAAAGATAACTTTGGTCAGCAGCTTCAACGCTCCCGCAGGCATATTTTCAATGATAAAAACGATGCCTGCAAGGGTCTGCAGATTAGCTCAGCAGTAACTGGAGGTTTGGCAAACATTGCTTCGGCAGTGTCTTCAGCTGCTTCATCAATACCATTTTTCGGGGCACCTTTCGCTGCAGTTGCAGCTGGAATTTCGGCTGGGCATTTCTTTGCAACAGCAGCTACTGATATTACTGCAATTGCAATGGATTGCGATTCTTTACCATTTGATGAAATCAAGGAGATCATGGACCAGAGATTTAGTAATTTAGACAAGGCTGTCGATAGAAATTATGCAGCTCTGCAGCAAATATCGAAATTGGTTTCAAGAACTCTAACTGCAGTTGAACGAACAAGACTGGAAATGCATTTGGGTTTCAATCAGGTTTTAGAATCGATTAAAGACTCACGAATTGAGCCGGTCTTATCAAAACTGAATAGTTTCATTCAATATTTCGATACTGAAAAGAACCAAATGAACAGCTTTTCCAGGGATAATTACATAAGTCAAATCGAAACAATCAACAAGGTATTGAACTTTTTGAAAGACTCAACAACTCCAACTGGTGACAGTCTTCAAACTCAGATAAACCTAATAATCGACCAAAACTTTGCAATTCCCACCAACGCTGATGATGTAAACGGTATATCCGCCCTGTACGCTCTGCACTACGGAACGCAAACTTACGCTTCGGTTCTATTCTTCTTGATCGAACAGCACTCGTATATTGGTGATTATTACTTTGAAAATGGAGACTTGAAGAAGTTCAACGATCATTTTGCTATGGTTGAGGATGTTTTCCAAGATTTTCGTGGTACTTTGGTAGGTAGCAATGGCTTGATTGATAAAGTTATTCAAATCACAACAACCGCCAAAGATATCGATTTCATATCTGATGACAGGTTTTTAAGTGACACCTTATCCGCAAAACTTGAAGAATTCAAGAAGGCAAAAGATTATATTCTTAAAATGGCATTGCCAGTTGTGAAGGAAATACCTCCAAAGTTTCCCGGTACTATAGTATTCAACGAGCCATATATTAATGCACCGCTTGGTGACTGGGTGAAAGATTTGCGTGTCTCCTATGCACTACAGTATAAAGATGGTGATCAATACTCAAAGGTCGGCGAATGGTCAGATGCTTTTACAGTTGATAAATACGCGCATCCCTTGTTAAGAATTCCGACTGATAGGAGGGCAAGACTTATTTACAGAAAATTTAACGATTTGAAGCCTCAATTAATTGGGATTATTGAGGATGAAACCCAGACCGAATATCGCGATGTACATAGAGATCTGTATAACCAAGCATCATCGCCAAATACAGATGAGGCTGAGAAAGTTGTTGATGTCTTACTCCAAAACCATGCTAACTCCACAGCAATTTTCGATCAAGGAAGAAGCGCTTTGCATTCTGCTGCTTATGGTGGAAGTTCGGTGATTGTAAACAAGCTCAATCCTACTAACTTCAATATTCGTGATGACAACGGCTACACGCCATTACATATTGCTGCTGATGCTGGTCATAATGAGTTGATTAAAGTTTTAGTACAAAAAGGGGCTGACATCAATGCACAAACCTTCGCTGAAGAACTTACTCCGATTCATTTGGCAGCTCGTAAGGGCTACGAATCTGCTGTCAGAACCTTGATGGAGGCTAATGGTATAGATATAAATTTTGGTGATAACGAAGGCTTCACACCTTTACATACTGCTGTAGCTGGGGGATTGCGTGTTGTTGAAGCCATACTCTCGCACAAAAGTGTCGATATCAACCGAAAATCGAACAGAGGATTATCTGCTTTACATTTGGCAGCAATGAACAACTATAAGAATATCGCTGAGGCATTACTAGAAACTGGAAAGTTGAACATAAATATTCAAGCCGAAGGAAAGATGACTCCTCTTCATTTCGCTACTCTATCTGGTCACCTCGAAATGGTGCAGCTCCTACTAAAGAACGGTGCAGATATAAATATGAAATCGGTTACACAATGGACTCCACTACATTACGCCCTTTCTCTTAACAAAGTAGACTTCGCCATGGAATATATGAAATCAGATAAGATCGACTTAAACGCAAAAGCGGAAGATAATATGACACCGATGCACATCGCATGCGGATTAGGACAAGTAGAAATTGTACAAAAGATATTAGACAATAGATCTCCTGATATCGTCAAGGCAATCCTAAGCGCGGCAACGAATCACGGACTAACACCTCTTCATGTTGCAATCATGAATAAATATAGCAACATCGTTTCTATTTTATTAGATAAAGGTGCTGATATTGAGCTAGAAACAAATGACGATCTAACGCCTATTATGGCTGCTGCATCGAGTGGCAGTTTGGATATTGTGAAAATGCTCGTACAGAAGAATGCCCGGTTTGATACGACATACCATAGAAACGTTGTTACTTTAGCCGCTGAAAATGGCCATTTAGATATTGTGAAATACTTTATCGAAGAAAAGAATTTCAGCCTAAGAAATGGAGATACTTTTATTCTGGCGGCAATACCGAATCGTCATTTAAAAGTCATTAAGTATTTAGTAGAAGATAAATCTATTAGCCCAGCATGCAATGGTTTTGTAGAAAGCTATTGTCCATTGAACATAGCCGGCAAATATGGGCATCTGGATATTTTTGAATATATAGCAAGTAAATATACAAAGATTGATTTCAGTAACATTCCTCAACAAATTGCTACTCAATACGGGCACTTGCATCTAGTGGAATATATGATTGGAAAGGGAGCAGATCCAGCATCTGATGAGGCTAGATCAATGTATCTTGCTATACAATACGGTTGGTTAACCATTGTGAAATATCTTCATGAAAGACATAATATCTCTCTCGACATTAATCGGACTAAATACGGACTATCTAATATCCAATTGGCTGTCAGCTCAGGTAATACAAATTTAGTAAAATACTTAATGGAGACCAATAGTGGCGCTAGTGCGTTAGAAGATCCTGAAAGAAATCGATCACTTCTTCACTTTGCTACTTATGGCCCTGACCATGCAAAGATATATGACAAAAAAAGTTCATCCGTTTTAAGGTATTTAGTAGACGAGAAGAAGTACGATGTCAATGCTCAGGACAAGAACGGAGAAACTCCCTTATTTGTCGCGGTTACTTATGAAAGTTTATATGCAATTAAATTCTTGATATCAAGAGGAGCTGATTTACAAATAAAAACTACTTCCGGTAGCACAGTACAAAATCTACCAATGGATGACGATAAAATAAGGGAATTCCTACAAACACAGGCCATCTGTAATTCAATTTTGAAAAACCAACTTCCAATTATATATCAAGGTGACAATGTCAATGCGTTATGCGTTGATGTTACGAAAGGATTAACGGATGACATTTACCACACTACCGCTCTTCACTTGGCAGTTTCTGCTGGCGCAATCGAAACAGTCAAGCTTCTTATAAACACTGGAGCTAAAGTAGATGCAAGAGATGAAAAGGGAAATGTACCATTACACTTTGCTGTACAAAATGAAAACATCGATATGATAAACTTATTAGTACGCAACCAAGCCGATACTACCTTAAAGAATATAAACAACCAAACACCAAAGGATTTAGCTAAAGAAAAGGGTCTAACGAATATTGTTGCAATTTTAAAGCAGGCTCAAACTGATCGAAATCGTACACGTTCGACAAGAGTTAAAAAATCCATCAATCAAGAAGCCTTTTTGGGCACACAATCATCTTCCAAGGCTCACCATAATATTCTAACGTACATCATTGAGAAAGTATGCGGTAATAGCGGTGCAACTCCTCTATGCTTGCAATCTTCATCAAGTGGCAATCAAGATTCAATTGATGTTCGAGGTGCACAATGCTTGGGTAGCAACGTATCCTTGGGATTGCTGTTAGCGCAGAGCTTCTTAAACAAGAAATTCCCACTACCCAATTTCTCCCATATTTCTACTGCTGAAGCTCGGGCAATGGCAGCTGCAATCAGCAATAAATTTGAGAAGTTGATTAAGAAATACACTAATGAAGCTGACGATCTTGATTTCTATCAACTTTACAAGGATATTGAAGCTAACATTGAGAATGAGAAATTCACGAATGTGCCAAATGTACTTCTCGAGTTTGCGCAAAAGGCTTGTGGAAAGGATGTTGGCCCTGTGGCTGATAAAATTGCTAAAATGTTTCCTAAATTATTAACACAAAATAAATTGTAAATAATTTTCAAAATTTGTTGAAACTAAATAAATTGGCAATTTGTTAAAATAAACATTCGTTTTTTATGTGTAAGTCTAAGCTATGTGTCACTCTTTATACTCCGTCATGTCATACACGTCAAGGTCAGATGTCTGGTAGCAAGCTTAGCTCGAATGATAGAGAATGGATAATTAAAGATAGATTAAAGAGAGACTGGGGGTGCATGAGGAGATGGAGATGAACCTTGCGTTTAAACTCTTGGAAGCTGTATGAGTTCAGGAATACTGACTGTGGGAGGCTGTTCTTCAGTCGAGTTGTTCTCGAAAAGAACGAATTTCTAAACTGATGTGTGCGTGAAAATAAGGGCTGTATATAGTGAGGTTGAGTTTTGTGTTGCGGGAAAAACATTGCCGTGGAGGCAGGTGGTTATATATTTCGGTATGTACATATATGGTTATGGTAGATGCGGTAGAATTTCACCAGATCCATTACTTTCCCGCGGTGGCTTCACTGATTCATTCAATTGCTGAGCAAATGGCGACGTCGCCAATGAGTTGGAGAGCGCGGTTTTGCACCTTGTCCAGCCACTCTAAGGTGCTACTCGGTGCCCTTGCACAGAGATACGAGTTGAATTTGAGGCGACGGCTGAAGGAGGAAATTGCATCTTTTAAGGAATCCCAAGCATTGTGATGATTGTTTAACGATTTGGAATATGTGATTACTCCAACGCATATCTTCTGTAAATGTTATGTCCACTGAAACTAAGGAACTAAGTCTTCTTAGAAAAGAGACAGTATTTTGTTTTCCGTGCGTTAAATTCGACACGATTCTTGAGGACCCAATCTATAATCATACTTATATTCCTGTTGATTGAAATTGACATAAGTTCACGATAAAGCATTCAACGTCTGGCACGTGCTTGTCTTGCTTTTTCGAAGCTATACGAGTAACGCAGAGAACTGGCGTCAGCAAAGCTGTGAAGTGGGTTGGATGGGATTGAAAGCAGGTCATTTATAAAAACTAGCAAGAGAGCTGGTGATAGAATTGAGCCCTGGGGAAGGGGCACAGATGATGTGTCGATTAGATTCGACGCCGTCCAATACTGCCCTCATTGGACGGTGAGAAAGGAAACTCTCAATCCAATTCTTTAGAAGAAAGTCAATACCAATAGCTTGGGGCTTATTTAATAGAACGGGGTGCATTACTCTATCAAAGGCCTTGGAAATATCGAGAGCTACTAGGCCGGATTCACCAAAACGATGAATGTTTTGGTAGTAGTGTTCAGTTAGGCATACATTTCCAGGAGGTCGCCAGTAGATCTTTTAGATCTAAAGCCGTACTGCCGTCCAATATTTGGTTACATTCAAGATATTCCATAAGCGTTCTGTTTATTATTGTCTCCATGATTTTGGAGAGAATAGAAGTGCTTGCAATTGAGCGGTAGTTAGAGGGGCTGCTAGAAGTGAGTAAGTCGGCCTTTGATTTGCTTTTTATCTATCGTGAATGAAAGAAGGAATCGAATATGTGTTGAACATTTTTCCTGATGGAGGTTACCAAGGACCAGAAGTTTTTGCTGTCAGCAGTGAGGTTAATGAGTTTACCTCTTAATCTGTCATCAAAGGATGCTTTGATTTGCTTGATGGTTGTTTTGCAGGCGTTTCTGATGTATTCGATTCGGGTTGATTCGCTCAGGGAATGCCTCTACTCTCTATAGGCGGTTTCATTGGCTACGTTTTCAGCAATATGCCAAAAACCGAAGAAAATTGTGATTTTGCCCATGCTTTGAATCTACATATCTTCCAAACTCAAGCTCCTGTTATTTATATCAAATAAAAGAAAACACATTTACATAAGAGTATAGCATAAGTATATTGTTTTACGATAATTAGTCTAGAAGTTGTTCAGCTTTAAATAAATTTAAAAAAAATACATTATTTTTCGCACACACCCTGTATCGTAGTGGGTAGCCCCCTCTCTAGAACAACTTTTTTCTCCTAATACATTCAGGAATCACCCCTAAAAAACTAACAACGTGGTCCTACTTGAACCTAGGTTATCAGAGGTTATCACAAGTCGCGAAAATGTGCATATGATTATTAAAACGTTTTTATTAGCTCGCTTTCTTGTCTGTCTGTACAAATCCTGCAATCGATTTTTTGAATACTTCCGGTTACCCGATCACCCTGAAATTTTGAACACAGCTTTAGCTCCGATGACAATGCAATATGGTTTCTCAATATACCTTTAGATCCATGGCGGCCGTCTTAGGAGGGCGGATTGAAATATTCTTCACAATCCCTTCGACATGGGTGTCAAATGAAAGGGTATGATAAGTAGAACATCATAACCAATATAGTATACTCAATATATCGTTTGGTCCGTGGCGGCCATCTCAAGAAGGCGGATTGCCATTTATCTAAATAATTATTTTAAATCGTTAAAACGGTGATATCTTGTTACGGCGCAGCAGCGCGTAACAGATATCTTCAGCAAAAAAAAATCTAAAACACAACACAATACAATACAAACATGTAAACATAAACAAACAGACAAAAATTACTAATAAAATAAATATATTAAGCCTATAAAATACATTTCTAAAACTACAACTAAATTAAACTAATAAAATTAAAATAAACCTACATCTAAATAAAAACTAAATCTAACTACTTATTAACTAACTAACAAAGTACCTGCAAAGAGAAAATGATTAAAAATTGACCGACAATAAATATAATAAATAATTACCTGGAAGGCACCTGGGCCAAGTGCCTTCAACCAAAAGAAGCAGGAAAAAACAGGGCTCAATATCTAAAATTAAATAAATAAATAAATAATTAATAATGTTACAATAACAATATATACAAATATTCAAAAACTAAACAAATTTTACTTACCCAATTTTATTAGGACATGTAGAAATGTTAATTCCAATCAGAAAGCTCAAAAGCTTCAAGCTGGGGTGAGATCAGAATAAACCAATTTGGTCTAAACTCAAAAGTTATACGACTTTAAACGTGTATAACAGCTTTCTCCCCCCCAGCTTTAAGCTTTCGATCGGATGCGTCTGATCTATAAAGTTCACAGCAGCAGCACGAACTTGGCTTTTTAAGTTTCACATTCCGTCCAGTTTGATTCAGCTCGCGAAACGAAAACCAGACAGGCATTGACCGTCAAGGAAGAAGACCAGGAAAACATTTTTTTTAATTTTTTTAATAATCATATTCAACAAGACAGGCGAAGACCGTCTTTTATTTTTCAGAATTCGACAGGTATTTACCGTCGCAAATAATACTTTGGCTGGCATTAGTCGCCAAATTAGGGACTTAGATAATCGACAGGTTTCACCGTCGGTTCGGGGGTTAGCTTAGTGAATAATTCTTGTAGTTATCGGTGGTGGAAACATCGTGGGAAAGGAATCTAGGAAATTTCCCAACAAATGTTATGGGGAGATTTCAAGAGTATTTTTACCTTGAAATTTCCAGTGTAATATTTATAGGTTTGATTGAATAAATTTAATTAGGAGTTTTCAAAGGTGTGGATATACTTTGAACACTCCTAGAGGAATTATTCCAAAATTGTATGACTAAAGCGCACCTCGCCAAGATACAAGGGCTGTTTTTATTTATGTATTGGTGAAAGAAAATTATATTCACGGTTCCAAACACGGGTGATTCGAAAATCACCTTTGAGTGGAACAATTAGTCAAAGCTTACAGAAAGTTTTCCTTGAATCTAAGGCGCCATAAAAGCAAGGTTAATATTAATTATTTTAAGCAATAGTGGCCAATTTTAAGCTCAATGAGCTACCATTAAAAATTGCAAGAAGCAAATCTTATACGGCGCTATTTGCGGTGAAAAAACAACCGTTGCAATTATTGAGTGTTGGCAGCCACGTCTGGTATAATCCGACGTAATTAAAAGAGGAATTTTTCCATGTTCACAAGGGAATTTCTCTGAGCTTTGATAGTTTAATAACTCTTTGGACAAATAATAATTATTATTTAATTACAGATATCCAGGAATTATCCGGATTTGTTATAAGATAATTTTAAATTGACCTTCAGTCAAATCAATTTGCATTTTTTGGTTAAAGTATTCAGTTAAAATAAGAATTTAAATAGATTTAATTAGCTTTTATAATATTTAGGAGAAATTATATTTGAATTTTAAACCACTCCTGCGTTTTTTTATCAGAGACCTATCCTTTTACAGCATTTTTAGAGATTTGAAAATAATATTTAAAAATTTTATTATTTTCGGCGTCTCGCGCCGAAACATGGTCCTTCGAGCCGGATAGGTCGTGGTCAAATCAAATATAATTTCCGATAAAGTGCTAGTTGAAAGCTTTTTATTTTTCTTCAATTATTTAGTTTGTCCAAAGATTTAATTATTTGTTATTTGTCTAACCCCGTGATATTAATATAAAGCAAAAAAATGAAAGGTATTCTGAGGCAACAGATTGCCTTAAAGCGAGAATTGAATCAAACCTTATCCAACTACAAAAAGACACCTGTGGGTCGGAGAACCCGGGGGTATCTTTCGGGAAAGTTGGAATCGATAAAGTCCACATGGGAAAAATTTAAGGAAAACCATGATGAACTAGTTGTTGCAGATATCGATAGTATCGAAGATGAGAAAGTCCAAGCCGCCGTGTTGGCATATTCGGAAGGTATTCAGTACGAAGAATTCGAAGAAATGTATTCCGAATTCTATGGAGATTTAAAAGATGGGTTATTAGTCAGCTCGGGGACTGAACGTGAACAAGTGGGTTCACCCAAGGCAATTTTACAATTACCAACCTTGGACATCCCTAAGTTTGACGGGCAATACGCGTCGTGGAGAACTTTCCACGACAGATTTGTGTCGCTCATACATCATGAAGATCGACTATCAACGGTAGATAAGATGCACTACTTGAAGAGTAGTCTTACGGGAGATGCCCGGAAGGATTTAGATTCCTTCGACACCACTGCTGCAAATTATATGGCAGCATGGGAAGTTTTATGCAACCGGTATAACAAAAAAAGGTTGTTGATATATGCTCAGTTGAAGCTATTATTCAATCAACCAAAGATTAGGACGGAATCATACCGGGAAATACGGACAACTTTGGACGAGTTGCAACGTATACAGCACAATTTAAAGGCACTTAAAGTAGACATAGCCAATTGGGATCCCATCTTCGTGTTCATAACAGCGCAAAAGCTGCCGGAGAAAACACGGAGTTTATGGGAACAATTGATAGCGAAGTCAGACGAGCTGCCATCCTTAAAGGAATTGATTACGTTCATGGAGCAACGTTATCGAAGCCTAGAGGCAACCAAAGATATCCATCTGTATAGGGCAGGGAGCAATCCTCACAAAGCTGGAAAGAGTCATAGTAGACTTACGACCTACTACACAAACCAGCAGGATAATTACACTACCACTAAAGGTAGGTCCCAACCGAATTATAGGCATCATACAGCCCCGGAATATAAGGGACAAAACAGGAATGGCTATCAAAAAAGGTCAGACCACCCTGAGAAAGGGAAATTAATAAATCACTGCCCTATGTGCAGAGAAAAACATTTTTTAACAAGATGTCAACGGTTCAAAGAACTATCAGTTACAGCCAGAAGAAATTGGCTGATCAAACACAAGCATTGCGAAAGATGTTTGTGGAACCATGAAACTGCTGAATGCACCACCAAATTCGCGTGTAGGACGTGTGGTAGCCAGCATCACAGTTTGTTGCACGATCAAACTGATCAGGGCAATACAGCTAATTTACCTAGTGTCAGCACGGTCAACGAAATGACCGTGACTCAGTGTAACCACATTACGGATGTTACACAATCAATGTTGGCAACAGCCCTAGTGAAAGTGAGGGGCCGCAAAGGCGATGAGTTGACGTTACGGGCATTAATAGATCCCGGGTCACAAAGCTCATTTATTACGGAGGCTGCGTATCAAACTATAAGAGCGCAGACTTTCCCGGCTGATTTAAGTGTTTTTGGAGTAGCAGAAGCACAAGTCGCTACCGCAAATAAGGTTGCAAGATTTACGTTGTTGTCAACCAAAGGGGGTTACAAGAATAACATTGATGCGTACGTTATCCGGAGTATTACTAATATATTTCCACCAGAACGCACAATGAACAAGCACTGGCCACATATAGATGGGTTGGAATTAGCCGACCCAAAATTTATGAATCCAGGACGAATAGATATTCTCCTTGGAGTAGGAATATACGCGGATATCATTAGAAAGGGTCTGCGAAAGGGAATCAAAGGGGCTCCGGTGGCATTAAGGACAGCTCTAGGATGGATTGTGTTTGGGGAGGTGCAGTCAGCAAACATACATCCTAAAAATATAAGTCTATCTGCATTTACGACGCAGCATGACGTGACATTAGAAGAGTTGAGCCGCCAAATTAAGAGGTTTTGGGAATGTGAAGAAATCCCTAAAGAAAGGCAATTGACCGGGGAAGAAAGGCAGTGCGAAGAATTTTATAATAAAACTACCATACGTAAGTCCAACGGGCAGTATGAAGTACGGATACCCTTTAAGGACGGTAACCCACCAAGTTTAGGGGAATCTCGGAGACAAGCCATGTCCAGGCTATTGCAGTCGGAAAAGAAGCTAGCCCAAAAGACAGAGTTGAAGGACTCCTATCAAAATTGTTTGCAAGAATATATAGACTTGAACCACATGAGTTCAGCAAATGAATTCGCAGACGAAAGGTATTATATGCCACATCATGCTGTAATTAAAGACAGCACCACAACTAAGGTCCGCATAGTTTTTGATGCCTCTGCAAAAACTACAAATGGGAAAAGCCTAAATGAGCAAATGCTGACAGGGCCAACGTTGCAGCCAAAATTATTTGCTACGCTTCTAAAGTGGCGGAAGTATCGGTATGCAATGACCGCGGACATTGAGAAAATGTATAGGATGATCCTTATCAACCCCTTGGATAGGAAGTATCAGACCATCCTGTGGAGGGCAAATATTAACTATCCTATACAAGAATACCAAATGAATACGGTAACATTTGGAACCACTTCAGCACCCTACCTTGCAATCAAAACCTTGCAAAGGTTAGCGGTCGATGACCACTCCTTGTTTCCTGAAGCAGCTAAGGTCGCCATGACTGATTTTTATGTGGACGATGTGCTTACAGGAGCGGATACGGTGCAAGATGCACAAATGTTGCAAGGGGATTTAATTAAATTATTGAAAGGAGGAGGATTTCATTTGCGGAAATGGGCCGCAAATCATGAGTCGCTCCTAAACTCGATCCCAGCCGAGGATCGCGAGTTACAACTGCCCTTACAGGTAAGGGAAGAAAATCAGATAAAGGCACTTGGCATATATTGGCATCCAGTGGGGGATTATTTTTCATATGCAATCAATTGCGCAGAATTCAAGCCAGCTTCCACCAAAAGGAAAATTTTGTCGGAAGTGGCTAAGCTCTATGACCCACTAGGATGGATTGCGCCATGTGTAATTCTAGCGAAATTACTAATGCAAAAATTATGGATGGCTAGATATGATTGGGACGAGACGGTGGATCAAGACATTCGCGAAGAATGGAGCTTGTTCCAAGAGCAGTTACCACATATACAGCACATCAAAATTCCACGATGGGTGGACATTTTAAGCACCACGACGGAGTGCCAATTGATGGGCTTCTGTGATGCCTCGATCCGGGCATATGGAGCAGTGATATATATCAGGGTAATAAAAGAGGACAAAACCATCGACACGAAGCTGCTAATGTCCAGGACAAGAGTAGCACCTATTAAGCCGATGTCACTGCCGCGACTCGAATTATGTGGAGCCGTGTTATTAAGCAGACTGATGCGACAAGTGAGAGAGGACATGAAGCTGGGTAACATAGCATCACGATGCTGGACAGACTCCAAGGTGGTCCTAGCATGGATCAAGGGTTCGCCACAAAGATGGAAGACGTTCGTAGCGAACCGTGTTGTCGAGATACATGAGAATGAAGGTAACACAACATGGCACTACGTTCCTACAAAGGACAACCCAGCCGACATTGCATCTAGAGGAGTAATGCCAGCAAGGATCCAGGAACTGACAACATGGTGGCAAGGACCTGGCTGGATGCGGGAAGCAGAGGAAAGTTGGCCGCAGCGACCCTTGGATAATTTTCAAACTTCCATAGAAGCTAAAGGTAAAACTCAAGCCACATTAACGATGCAGTCAGCACCACAGGAGTGGTGGTTGAACTACTCATCATATTTAAAAACAATGCGGATTATGGCCTATTGTTATCGGTTCGCCTACAACGCCAGACGAACCAAGGATAAACGTACTTCGCCGTTGTCAGCTGGGGAAATTAAAGAGGCAAAGGGAAACCTCGTTAAACTTGTACAACGACAAGCCTTTGCCCAGGAGTATGAGCAGCTGCAAGGCACAAAATCAGTAAAGAAACAGAGTACATTGTTTCGATTGCAACCCTTTATGGCAGAGGATGGCACGATAAGAGTCGGAGGTAGACTACAAAATTCTAAGCTGCCTTACGATGCAAAACATCCTCTGATCATTCCCAAGCACCACCATGTAACAAATATAATCATTGATCATTATCATAACAAAACATTACATGGTGGAGCACAGATGGTGTTAAATGCAACACGATCCCAGTATTGGAACATAAATGGTATGTCCGCTGTAAAAGAAAGAATACATAAATGCGTAAAGTGCATTAGGTATCGAGCGACAGCACCAACCCAATTGATGGGAAATCTACCAAGTGTAAGAATTACGCAAACAAACCCATTCGAAAACGTTGGAATAGACTATGCTGGGCCAATCGACATAAAAATGTCGAAACATAAGGGCGCCAAAATATATAAAGGATATTTTTGTATATTTATCTGCATGGCAACTAAAGCCGTTCATATCGAGGTGGCCTCAGATATGTCCACAGATGCTTTTTTGGCTGCCCTCAGACGGTTTATAGGAAGACGAGGCCTTTGCAAGCACATTTATTCAGACAATGGGACAAATTTTGTGGGCGCGAATAAGCGATTAAAAGATCATACCAACAAGGCCACAGATGAGGTCGCAAGGAATGCAGCCGAGGAATTAGCTAATGATGGCATACAGTGGCACTTCAACCCTCCGACCGCTCCTCACTTCGGAGGACTCTGGGAAGCAGGGGTAAAAAGTATTAAGCATCACTTGAAGAGAGTTGCGGAAGGAAAAATACTTACCTTTGAGGAGCTTAATACGTTGTTAATACAAATAGAGGCCTGCCTCAACTCACGCCCATTGTGCCCTCTATCAGCAGACCCATCTAAATTAGATGTATTAACACCAGGACATTTCTTAATCGGAAGAAATTTAAAGACAATGCCCGAATCCAACGTAGATGACCAAGTCTCCTATGTTGATCGTTGGAAATATGTCCAACAGACTATGCAACAGTTTTGGAGGCAATGGTCAAGTGAATACCTCCTTCAGTTGCAGAAAAGAAATAAATGGGTACTACAACAACCTGACCTACACGTAGGACAATTAGTAATAATTATGGACCAAAATAGGTCACCGTCGCAATGGCCCCTTGGAAGAGTGGAAAAGGTCCACCCAGGGCCTGACGGTCAGGTAAGGGTTGTTACGATCAAAACACAAACAACACATATTAAACGACCCATTACCAAATTATGTCCTCTACTAGCATGACCTACGTCTAAATGTGCGTTTTTCTATGTAATGTCCGTCCAAAAAACTAACACTCAGGTCGTACGTCCCCAGTACACGTCATGTCACACTAACACATAATAACAATATCATAATCATTCCTCATTCATTACAGACACATTTAAACATAAAACCAGGTCCCACTATGAATACGCTAAAAATTCAAGAGGACGAAGACTCATTACTTGAGTTTCTTATGAATTGGCCTCTCGACGATGAAGACATGGACCAATTAGCAGTGGATACAGATCTAGAAGATTGGTACCTCAAAACACCTTCATCATCACCGATACCACTGGATGATATACCAATAACACCTGGGAAAAATCTCCCGGAAGCCGACGAAAGTATAACAACGCCGGAAAGACCACAAAGACCATTATCACCGATACCACTGGATGGTATACCAGTAACACCTGGGAAAAATCTCCCGGAAGCCGACGAAAGTATAACAACGCCGGAAAGACCACAACGACCATCATCACCGATACCACTGGATGATATACCAGTAACACCGGGGAAAAATCTCCCGGAGGCCGACGAAATTATAGCATTGCCGGAAAGACCAGAACCACCTATTTCAGAGGAAATAGAACAACAACTGGATCTGCCATCCACTTCAGGAAAAAATTTGGTTGATACCGCTTCGCTATCAAATGAGACCATACCAGAAGTAATACCCGAATTCGACACAGAACCATCACTGGATAACAAGATGTATGACAAGTGGACCGTTGACGGGAAACACTTCCAACTCTCGTATAGACAACTGCGATCAATTCCATATGCCGTCATACGAGGAAGAAGCAGGAAAAGACATACAGTCTTCTTATCCGAAAACCTTAAGGTGAACTTAAAAATCCTAGAGGACCATACCCAAATATGGTATGGATTAAAGGAGTTATAGACTCAAAAGAAAGGTTTTATGAAATAATATATATATATACATATATAATCACTGAATTAAATTCGAAATTACAATCATATTGAAATATGAGAATAGAATAGATTTAAAATAATAATAATAAATGAATTTGAAATATATATTATGAATTAGAAAGTGCCTCTGATTTATTTTGATGCGACGCATCAACAGGGGGGAATATGTTACGGCGCAGCAGCGCGTAACAGATATCTTCAGCAAAAAAAAATCTAAAACACAACACAATACAATACAAACATGTAAACATAAACAAACAGACAAAAATTACTAATAAAATAAATATATTAAGCCTATAAAATACATTTCTAAAACTACAACTAAATTAAACTAATAAAATTAAAATAAACCTACATCTAAATAAAAACTAAATCTAACTACTTATTAACTAACTAACAAAGTACCTGCAAAGAGAAAATGATTAAAAATTGACCGACAATAAATATAATAAATAATTACCTGGAAGGCACCTGGGCCAAGTGCCTTCAACCAAAAGAAGCAGGAAAAAACAGGGCTCAAT
Source organism: Thereva unica (assembly GCA_949987705.1). Taxonomy (NCBI): domain Eukaryota; kingdom Metazoa; phylum Arthropoda; class Insecta; order Diptera; family Therevidae; genus Thereva; species Thereva unica. The sequence goes on from OX465282.1 coordinate 125,703,764, forward strand.
ATCTAAAATTAAATAAATAAATAAATAATTAATAATGTTACAATAACAATATATACAAATATTCAAAAACTAAACAAATTTTACTTACCCAATTTTATTAGGACATGTAGAAATGTTAATTCCAATCAGAAAGCTCAAAAGCTTCAAGCTGGGGTGAGATCAGAATAAACCAATTTGGTCTAAACTCAAAAGTTATACGACTTTAAACGTGTATAACAGCTTTCTCCCCCCCAGCTTTAAGCTTTCGATCGGATGCGTCTGATCTATAAAGTTCACAGCAGCAGCACGAACTTGGCTTTTTAAGTTTCACATTCCGTCCAGTTTGATTCAGCTCGCGAAACGAAAACCAGACAGGCATTGACCGTCAAGGAAGAAGACCAGGAAAACATTTTTTTTTAATTTTTTTAATAATCATATTCAACAAGACAGGCGAAGACCGTCTTTTATTTTTCAGAATTCGACAGGTATTTACCGTCGCAAATAATACTTTGGCTGGCATTAGTCGCCAAATTAGGGACTTAGATAATCGACAGGTTTCACCGTCGGTTCGGGGGTTAGCTTAGTGAATAATTCTTGTAGTTATCGGTGGTGGAAACATCGTGGGAAAGGAATCTAGGAAATTTCCCAACAAATGTTATGGGGAGATTTCAAGAGTATTTTTACCTTGAAATTTCCAGTGTAATATTTATAGGTTTGATTGAATAAATTTAATTAGGAGTTTTCAAAGGTGTGGATATACTTTGAACACTCCTAGAGGAATTATTCCAAAATTGTATGACTAAAGCGCACCTCGCCAAGATACAAGGGCTGTTTTTATTTATGTATTGGTGAAAGAAAATTATATTCACGGTTCCAAACACGGGTGATTCGAAAATCACCTTTGAGTGGAACAATTAGTCAAAGCTTACAGAAAGTTTTCCTTGAATCTAAGGCGCCATAAAAGCAAGGTTAATATTAATTATTTTAAGCAATAGTGGCCAATTTTAAGCTCAATGAGCTACCATTAAAAATTGCAAGAAGCAAATCTTATACGGCGCTATTTGCGGTGAAAAAACAACCGTTGCAATTATTGAGTGTTGGCAGCCACGTCTGGTATAATCCGACGTAATTAAAAGAGGAATTTTTCCATGTTCACAAGGGAATTTCTCTGAGCTTTGATAGTTTAATAACTCTTTGGACAAATAATAATTATTATTTAATTACAGATATCCAGGAATTATCCGGATTTGTTATAAGATAATTTTAAATTGACCTTCAGTCAAATCAATTTGCATTTTTTGGTTAAAGTATTCAGTTAAAATAAGAATTTAAATAGATTTAATTAGCTTTTATAATATTTAGGAGAAATTATATTTGAATTTTAAACCACTCCTGCGTTTTTTTATCAGAGACCTATCCTTTTACAGCATTTTTAGAGATTTGAAAATAATATTTAAAAATTTTATTATTTTCGGCGTCTCGCGCCGAAACATATCTCATAAATGGCATTTCGAACAGGAAAATGTGTAATAACTTTTTTTTATAGAGAATTGCATGATCTACAAACTGAACATTCCTTTATGATAGGACTTACCGTTTAAGATGTATTTGCAAAAAACTGATATTTTAGAAAATCGGTAGACTTGATAGCCCTTTAAAAGAGAGTTCTGTGCCAATTTTCAGCTTGTACCCAATCATTTCTACTATTTCGCTTTTTTCGGCTTAATTTACTTGTAATAAAGTGAAATATCGAGCATCCTATAAGGTCGATTCGCACTATTCGGAACGTCAACGTCACGTCACGGAACGGCAACGGCACGTCAAAATATTCTTCAATGAGTTTTGCACTACACGTTCACATATATATAGGCAACGTCACGGACCGTCAACGTAACGGCACGTCAAGATTAGTTTCAAACTATATTTTGACGTGACGTGCCTTGACGTGACTGATCTATTCTGTTCAATGTGAACGTAGTAACGAAAGCATTTCGAATTTTTCAAGCATTTATGCTTTTTTTATTGAACTAATTTATCATGGAAGATGAAAATTTAGTTGCAAAGGTTCAGCGATATGAGGAGCTGTATGATTTGTAACAATTTTTTTTCTTTCTCATCCAAAACTAATGCGATCCTTCCATCCATCCTATGGCGCTACAGCCTAGCCTTGGCTTCCTTCTAGGATCTAGCCTTGACCTCCTTTAAAGCATTTCTCCAAGTTTGACGGTCTTTGTTTCGGATGTTGAGCATTGATGTGACAGCCGTCACAGAGACTATCCAAATTTCTGATACCGTAAGCCATTTTGGGATACGATTATCCTCCATCCTGATTACGTGGCCAGCTAGCCTCAGTCTGTTCATTTTTATTAAAATTAAGAGCTGTGGGTTGTCAAAAATTTCATACAACTCGTTGTTGTATCTTCTTCACCATAATCCATCCTCTCTGTTTGGGCTGAGAACTTTTTTCTCAAACCTGTTGACTCTTTCCTCTATGTCCTGGGTCATGTGTACAAATCTTGAGTGTGTGTTTTTGGACATAAAAGGCTCTATTAGCCATTAGTATTCCAGTCTGGTTATTGCTTCGTTTTCTTCGATTCGTTTTGTGATTGTAGATCCAAGGTAGACTGTTTTATCGAGTATTTCTAGGTTATGTTCATCGGTGGTTATATTTTTTCACATTCTAAATCTTCCTGTTCTGGATTGTTGCATCACATACGTTTTTCTTCTTTTATCTTCAGACCTATGTCCTTTGCCGCCTCTTTTAATTCGACATAAGCTTCTTTTGCTGCCAAAAAGGACCTTGCCACGATGGTCAGATCCGCATAACTAAGAAATTGTACCGACTGTTTAGCTATTTATGCACTTATCTTGACTGAGGTTTTCCTTATCACCCATTCTGGGCGAGGTTATTAGCATTGGGCCCATCCCATCTCCTTGTCTAAGTCCTTGTTGTACTTCAAACTTTTCTGTTATAACATTTTGATTCCTATCCTTCGCCAGTGAGCTAATTGTTGCCCATTTGATCAGTAGTACCAGCTTTGAGGGGACTCCTAATTCCTATAACATCTCGTATAGTCCCTCTCAGTTTATTGGGTCATATGCCTGTTGAAAATCGACAAATATCTAGTGTATATCTACATTCCTTTCCAGGTTTTCTCCAGAATTTGCTTTAAGGTCAGCAATTGTTCCGATGTTGACCTGTTTGTCACCAGCTTGATATTCTCTTATAAGGCCTTCCGCTATAGGTTCTAATTTTTGTTTCACAGGATTGTAGTAGCTGGTGCTGAGGAGTGAGACTGAACGGCAAAGTTGATGTAACGTTGACGTGATGTTTAAGTGCGAATCGAAAGCAAAATTCACGTGCCGTTGCCGTTCCGTGACGTGACGTTGACGTTTCTTATGCCTAATCTCCAATGGCAAAACCAACCACGAACCAACCAACCAAAATGCTGCTTCCTATTCCTTCCCATTGAAAATTGAATTATCCGTCTCGCTCGTGTTTTGGTCGACATGGGTTAACTTTTCGTATGTGTTAGTTAAACCATTTGAGTTGCCAGATGAAATTCAGCAACAATTTAGTACAAAAAATTTCAAAAATCAAGTCAAAAATGACAAATGACAAATAAATATGACAAATAAAATCGTGAAAATGTCAATTAATTGGAACTGACATGTCACATAAATGACGTTAATTGTATTTGCAATATCCCGCCAAAAAATTTGTCAACAGAGAAGTTTAATTAGAATTTAGAATTTATAAAAAAATTTATTGAGCTTCATAACAGGTTAACACATATATCTTTACATATTTCTTATTGCTGACTTAACACTATGTCTGAGCTACTACATCAAAGTAAAATGCTACGGAGAACCTTAGTTCATTCGATCAATACTTATATACAAGTTTACTAATACATAGAATAATCGGCTATAATGTCTGCTACATGACGCCGAAACGTAACGGAGCCTTAGTGGCTTACAAAGTTTTGAAATTAAAAATTAAAAATTAAAGATTAAAGTTAAAAGAAAAATAATAAATAAATAAATAAATAAATGAATGAACGAATGATGAACATAAAAATTAATAAAATAAAATAACATTAAATAAAATTAAGTTAAATTAAAATTAAAATTAAGAAAAATTAAGAAAAATTAAAAATTAAAAATTAAAAATTAATAAAGGAAAAGAAAAGAAAAGAAAATTAAAGGAAATATTAAAAGGAAATAAAATCAAAAGAGGACATCCAATCCTACTTAGTGAGTTAAAGAATCTCTTAATCCTAAGGGCGACCCAAGAGCCTCAAGATCAAATGAGATCACTACGTTATAAAATTTATCACAATAAAGTAAAAGAATATAAAAGAATATAAAAGGCACTTACATACTAAATGAAGCTGTGCTTCACCAAAAAAAAGAGTACAAAATTCAAGTTTGCAAACTGAAACCAGGGTCACCTACTTAACCTTAATACAATTAAAGTGAATCAAAAGAACAAAATTCAATTACCGTTAAACCAAGCTTCATCGGTTTTACCAATTTTAGGTAACTATTGCAAGAACATACGGCCAACTCGACTCCCGCTAGCCTCTGTAATGAGGGGTACCCGTTGCATAAAAGGCCGGAAGATATCTATTAATATCCGGGTTGGGCAGTAAATAGTGCGACATATCCTGTCTTAATAATTGAAAAGGGGATAGATATGTAGTTTCATTGAGTGACTGAGAAAGCCTAAGGCCCTTGATTAGATCATTGGGGTGCTCATCGATTTTGAGGAGTCTTTTAACCATTAACGCTGAGAGATAAAGCATAATAGGGGTAATCCTCGCTCTTCCATACAATACTTGGTTTGAGAACCATTTGTTAGTTTCTTTCATATATAGGGAGGTGCAATGTCTGAGTAATTTTCGCTCCATGACTTGTATTTCCTCCGCCGCCGTCTGCGAGCATGTATACCAGATGGGGAAAGCATAGGCAATTATGGGTCTAAGCATGGTTTTATACATAAGAAGTTTGGTGCTGCTATAAAGGTTAATAGAATTGATGAGCGGTTTTAACGCCGCCGCCGCCGATTTGACTCTTTTGATTTTAAGCCTAACGTGAGGGTTCCATTTCCATCTGTGATGTAAAAGAACACCTAAGTAAGTGATGGTGTCATTCGGCACTATTCGATGCCCGTTAATCATGAGTGAGATGATTTTTGATTCCTTCGTTGCATTCTTATGCCCTTTACCGGCGGGGTTCCTAATGCAAATTAGCTGGCATTTATTTTGGTTAATGTCTATGTTCCATAGTTTATAGTAACTACCAATCTTGTTAACTTGCGTTTGTAGTGCTCTTGAAGCCGACACGGGGGATTCATCAGCCGCCCAGGTAAGGGTGTCATCCGCATATTGTATACTGGATGAGCCACAGCTATTGTCGTGAGGGAAGTCATACACGAAGATGTTAAACAGTTTCGGACCCAGAATAGAACCCTGTGGCACTCCTGAGTTAATCAAAAATTCAGACGACGAAGAGTCTCCTAGCTGGATGAATGCTGATCTGTCTGAGAGGAAGCTATATACTAGTCTAGTAATGCCAAATGGGCAGTGAAGATTGTTCAATTTGAAAATAAGACCATCGTGCCAGACACTATCAAATGCTTTTCTAAGGTCTAAAGCGCACATAACCGTGCACTTTTTATCCCTAAGATTTTTAACGACCTTCTCTTGTAATAATAGAAGCGCGTGCTCAGTGGAGTGCTGCCTCTGGAACCCGAATTGAAATTTAGGTATGCAATCATTGCTTTCACAGAAGTCTTCCAGATTTCTTAGTATGATTTTTTCAAGGAGCTTTCCGAAGTTCGAGAGCAGGGAGATGGGCCTGAGATCGTCCAGGGTTCTCGCTTTGCCAGCCTTGGGGATGGGCACTATTTTCGCAACTTTCCAGGCCTTAGGAAAGTAGCCATTGCAAATGCAGTTATTGATAATAACCGAAAGATAACTAGAGACAGAGCCTCCGCATCTCTTCAGCAGGTAATTGGAGATCCTGTCAGTTCCTGCGGAATGCTTGTTCTTCAGCCCATGTATAAGCGCTTCCAGCTCCGAGGGGGTAGTGAAGTACTCACCTCTCTCCCACGGCCTATCCGCACGGTTATACATTGAGAAGGGCACCAATGGCGGGGCCTCAACTCCATACATTGACAAAACTTCCTCAACGCTCGCTTCCAAGGCGTCTCCCCTAATGGGCCTATCCTTGTTAAGCGCTCTCTCAAAGAAGTCCCGAATTACCAACACTTTCTCCCCATTTTCGGAAATAAGATTTCCATTAACAAGGAGGGGGGAGTACAGACAGCCTGACCTTTTGGCTCCCGTAATTCTAAAGATCTCCTTAAAGGCTCGAGGACTAGGTTTAATCTTCAAAAGCTGTTGTTTAAACCAATAGTTCCCATCAATTCTTGCCTTTTCACGGATTAAGGTGTTTAAGCATCTAATCCTGGAAGCCAATTCCTGATATCCATGTGTGACTCTATTCCCTGACCTATGGAAAATCCTCTTTAGGGCTTGTGCCCAGCTTCTTCTGAGCCTGAATAACTTCAGAGTGTCAGTCGAAAGATATCTGTATTTAAAAGCCCTAACCGGAATCATTTTGGCTTGTGAATCAGCACACCCAATAAGTGCATCAGAAAGGATCTTCACATACGTTTCAATCTCCACGTTAGCTAGGTTCCTGTATACGGGCAGATCAACCAGGTCCAGCATACTCTTCAAGTCCCGATTCACAACCTTCCAGTCAGCGGACTTGTATGATTTAGTAAACTGCTGTACCCGCCTCTCAAAATCAGGAGCCACAGCTACATAAAGTAGCACCCCATGATGATCGGATGGGTACGCAAATGTAGCACAAGAAACAGAACCCCCATCCACGAGATTGTCCGAAACAAGGAAAAAGTCCAGATATGAAGAACCCCTAGGAAAGGTCGGCGCATCAGGAGCAGCAATGGTAAGTTTCAAGTAGGCAGAATTTTGGTACCAGTCATGCAAGATTCTTCCATTAAGATTCACCCTGGAGTCCCCCCAAAGGCTGTGTCTAGCATTAAAATCCCCTCCTAATATGCATTTGTCATAGTTAGATAAAAGTACCTCCAACCTGGATAATTCCCCAGAGAGGTCATTGCCAATATTACATGGAACATAAATGGCTCCAAGCAGAATCCTTTCATTAGGGCCCCAGGAGCAGCACACCAAACAGCAGAAAAGAGAAGTGGAAGTGAAAAGAACAGGTGAGCATTTAAATTTATCGCTCAAGACAACTGCCGTCCCTCTGCCGGCATCATTTCTAAAAATATTGTATCCCTTCAGGACGGGGCGGTCCCGCGAACGTAATCTGGTTTCCGAAAGAAACACAACATGAGGATTGAGTGCATTAAGTTCTTGCTCCAACGAGGTAACTCTATCAATACCCCGGAGAGAATTTACATTTATTGCTATAATTTTTAGTTCGATTCTTGTAAATCCAACAGAAATTGCAAGAGCGCCTCCATCTTTTGCTCTTCCCTAAGTAGACAGTATCTAGGCCAAAACGCCTTGAGCTTAGCCATCACAACACCCAGAGGGGCAGCAAAATGCCTTTTAATTTCATCCATAAAACTACCCAACAAGGAGGCTTGATTCCCCGAGACTACTTGCGCATAGGATCTGCCCGGAGTCCGAGAAGAATTTGCAAAACGTTCCTTCCTATCTTCCATCACATGTTTTATTTTTTCTTTGTTTAACTCCCTTTTTTTTTTATACGCTAAAAGATTCGGGCATCCGCCAAAGTTCGCAGTGTGTTCGCCCCCACAGTTTGCGCATCTAGGCTTGATGCCGTTGTTGATTGCTTCTTCTCGTTTGGGGCACAGATCCCCGCAGTTAAGGCCACATCTAACGCATCTAATATTGTTAGCGCAGTTCGCACTCACGTGTCCGAACGCCTGACACCTATAGCATTGTGTGTGAGACCTTTTATGAGGCCTCTCAAATTTTATGACATGATAAATTAAAGTGCGGATCTTAAGTAACTCTTTACTATCCACACCTTGTGAGAGCTTTACGAGAAAGCTCCCCAAGTTGACCGCCTTTAAATGGGGTCTATTCGACCTAAGTGGCCTTACCCAACTAATTCTGAGATTCGCGTTGGCCGCAAGCAATTCACTCAGAACCTCATCCGGGGAAAATTCACCCGAGAGTCCCTTTAAAACAAAGGTCTCCCCCTTATCCTGCTTCGAGGAAAAGGAGAAGGCTTCAGCCTCAGAATCTCTGATACCTTCTATAATCAGCCTATGCAATTCCTTATCATCCACAAAGATTTTGCTTTTGAAAAAGTTAATCCTCACAACTTTGAAGTTAAAGTCAGATTTGACCGACTTACACATTTTTAAAATAGTAGTGGGCCTCACTTTCGAAGTAAAAATAGGAGGGCACCAATTAATTTTAAGTTTGTGCTGAGGAGGATCACCCCTACCATTATTTCCATCCCCACCCCCATCAGTGTCGACAGAATGGTTAGACGCCCTATTGGTATTCCCCTTATGCTTGGGATCCTTATTTAGTAGCGCAAATCTGTTTTCAGAGTTTAGAATCGTGGGATTAGCCGCGCTGGCCGTATTGATGGCCTTCGGCCCTTTTTTAACTAGTGTAAACCCGGATAGATCCAGATTAATATTTTCAGCCAACGATGCCTGGTTTAGTGTATTACAATTAACATTTTGCTTATCATTATTTGAATTAAGATGAGATTGCAAATTATTGTTACCATTGCACAAAGCATTATCATTATTTTCAGAGAAAAAGGACTTATTTTTACCAGTACTATTATCAAACTCAGAAAAGGAGGAATTATTTTTACCATTAAAATTATCAAACTCTAAATCTAAATCTACATCAACATCAGTATCAATCAACTTATCTGCAGTTTTGTCCGCCACTGTAGCTTCCAGTCCATGTTCGCCTGTATTAGTGCCGAAATTAGGTATCAGCCCATCATTGAAGTGTGCGTGCCCTGACGCCGTTTCGGGCCCGTTATGCCCCTCGCTCCATTTTTTAACATTCTGATAGATGTTTCTAGCAAAATCCTCATCCTGCGCCAGGGTCTTCAAATTTACCTCTTTTTTTGAGGCCCCGGCCGGTTTTATTTTATGGACTTTGCCATCTTTCACAGCGTTTTTCGGCGGCGGGGGGCCTGAGTTGGCTTCCCCGCCCGCCGACATACCCAAATGGGCGCCTCTTTTCAGCGTCCCTTTAAACAAAACAAAGCACAAGCTTTAGTAATATCCACCACTATTCGTCACTTCAACAAAAGTAACTCTAATAATTTGTTTTTCTATAGAATAGATAAAACAGCTCACTAATCAGCACCAATCCAAAAGTTTAAAAGACTTTCAGAATATATGGACACTATTATAATTACACTCAAAATCAAAATCAAAGCCTGGCACAGACAAGAAACACGTCCGACCATGTCGAGCTTACAACTCCAATCATCCAGAGAAGTTTAATCTAGTAGTAATAATAACAAAACAGACATTTCTGACAATTCACATCTGCAGTGATAGAAATGTGTGTGAACACATTTTGTAAGCTAATTCAGCCAACTGGTACGTGGTTGGTTCGTGGTTGGTTTTCTCATTGGAGATTAGGCATTATAGTGCGAATCGACCTTTATAAAGAAAATTTACAGTGAATTGTTAACCTTGCATTAATTAATATTACACATATTTTTGTATTGCCAATGCCATGCGGGCGGTATGACCAGCTGCTCTAAAACATTTAACAACCAAACACGAAAACAGGAAGCAGCAACGGTCCTTTTTCAGGATCATATCAATAGTGTTGTTTTATAATGCTGCCATTGTTCGTCTCACAACAATATTTTTTTAGGGGCGTAAAATTTCAAATTTTTGGGTTGCGTAGTAAGCGGGAATTTTGCCAAATTGATTTAGAACTTTTTTGGAAAACAAATTTTGAGGTCGCCACGGACAAGCTCTGCACAGGGTGCCAATTACCTGGGAACGTCCAAATCCACGCGCACGAGACGTATTCTGAATATGACTAGGTGTCTGTTTTGCACGTAGTGCAAAACTTTTCCGATAGGTGGTGCTCAACCTCGAATTTTAAAAAAAGTTGTGGGTATAATATTTTTTCATAGGTAACTAAAGTTTTTTATGTGCCCAAAATCATGTTTTGCAAATTAGTTCTTTGTTTCATTATACCTTTTTTTTCCGCGGACTATTCACAGATAATTTGTTTTTTTATTAAAAGGCGATAAACGAACTGCCATTTATGAAATACCTACATTTTATTTTAAAAATACTATTAAAGTATTATTAAAACTGAACCAACTACATGTTGTATCTATTGAGATAATCAGAGGTTGAAATTCCGGGTGAGTGGGACCGGCCGGCGTAATTAATGATGTAGGTAAGTCAAATTGATGTCACCAGAAGGGGCTTAAAGACGATAATAGAAAATAACGTTTACAGGGATAAAGTATAGGATTTAATTAAATGATATGTGACTGCGTATTAGAGCCGCCTTTTTATAGCTTTCTCCTGTTTCCGAGAGTTGCGATTGTTTTTCAAAACGGTTAAACAACCAAAAGCTGCTAATTTAAACAATATGCACAAAATTTTTGCTTTTATTTTACCCCTAATAAGTCGCTACCACCACCCCCCCCCCCCCTATATATCGTCAAAAGTTGATACCATTTAAGCAAATTTACAATATTTCCACAGAAACACGGTTAACAAACAATCTGCTATTGACACATTTGTTGAAAATGCTGAGCTTACGTAAAAAATAGTCTCTATTTTGAGCAATTGTGGAAAATTTGGGTGTCACTTTTATATCCAGTAAACATTTTCAAATCTAATATTAACATGTGGTAGGATCAAAATTCGTCATCAACTTGCGCAAGAACTGAAAATGTATTTAAGCAAATTTTGCTGAAGAAGTATAAAAAGTTCGTCGTTCCTGCCGAGTTCGTTATTCAGTAAACTGCCTACTGAAAATAAGGCTCTAAAGTATTGTGTAGTGTTCGGGAAAGTGAGTTTTATAACTAAATTAAATTTGTAATTTTAGTGGCAAATAATTGATTAAGACTATTGAACAACTCTACACTAGTGATAAAGAAAGAACTAGGTTCAATTATGGGTGTTGGTCCATTGTGTATTTTGATTTTATGTTATTATTAGGGAATTGTTGAGGGTTCTTAGAAACCGATTAAGCGTGGTTTGGTAACTTTTACACATCCATAGACTCATGGAGCCACTGTTTGTAACTCTTTGTGATGATGTAGATATCTAAACTTCTTTCTAATAGAATTTCATATAATGGTATTCCATAAAAATATTCACTTGAAATTAGCTGATCTTAGGTGTTTAAAATAAATAGCTTCTCAGATATACTCTCAAATTAACATATTAGCAGGTGAGGTACACCGGAAACAAATAGGTAGATAAATGGATCCTTTTCGTGTTTTTTCTATTATGGCAAACCAGTTTCTTTCTTATCTTAGCTTCAAATCGAAGCAGCGCAAGGTTATAAATCGAACGGTGAAGTGTCCCAGCCGAAGTTTTGACTGGAGCCATACATACTAATTTGCTGAGAAAGTATCGGCTATTCGGCCCAATGTCCATTTGAGCAGAGGACAAGTCTCTACCGTGCTATGTCCAATATTTTAAAAGCGGTGCTCCCATTTACACTGTCATTCTTTAGTTTGGTAACTAAACATGTGTAGACTGTAGTCTTAACTAGCGCAGTTAGCGTTAGAAACGGAGATACAATTAAAACTCAGGAAAACGTGATATCTCCGGCGGCCATGTTTGTTTTTTTTGATTCCGAAAGAAATTGTTTTCTTAACAAGTCTCAAGAAAGCTATGGACCAATTTACCCGGACTATTGATATTCTTTCTTTTTCTTTCTTCTTCTTTGATCCCATAGTTGGCAGTTTGAGCGAGACGTCTGTGGAAACGCTGCTGTCAGTGCCGCTGGGTCTCGAACTCTATTCACGATTCGTGACGGTTTTTTGGCGACGTCTCGAGCCTCGGTGACTGATAATCGTTGATTCTTTAAGTCCCCCTCGATATTCTTCGGCAAACTTTTCTTCGGTGCCGTTCACTGAATTCTCCAGTCAGCGGGACGATCTCTCCAGAGAAGTTTACGTGAACAGGACCACCGTAGTCGACATTTTTGTATTTCTTCTGCGATCAGTATCTGCTGATCGTATCTTTGTTTCGAAGGCGATCGCGGAGTGAGACATCGAGAATATGCCTTCAAGCATCGCATTTGGAAGGCCTCGAGCTTATTGACGTCCAGTTTAAGTACACTGCGACACGTTTCCCATCCATAAAGTAGAATCGGAAGGATCATCGTTCTGTTAAGGCCTACTTTCGTTTTGATGGCAATATTTGTTCGTTTCCATATGCACCACTTCAACGAGGCGAATGCTGATGTTGCCTGTTCGATGCGGCTGTGAACGTCATCGGTCAATGCCACTTTCGTTTCCTCAACCAATGATCCCAAATATTTGAACATCCGAACCTGTTCGATTTGGGTTACATCGAGGTGAAACTGGCCCTTGATCTGTCCGTTGTGACCATTTTGGTCTTTTCAGCATTGATTTTTAACTCGTATGACTGGGCGATGCGGGAAATGTCGTATAAGATGCCCGTGGCTTCGGCATCCGTGTCGGCGAACATTAAGTCGGTTACAAAGTTGTCGTCGTCGTATCGAACTCCGAATCGTTCATCAAATGCTTCACGCATAACCGCGTCTATCACAACTTTGAAGGGAAGTGGCGAACCGACGTCTCCCTGTCGGACACCCGTTTGATTCGGGAACTCCTCGGATTAGTCACTTCGAATGCGAACGCTGCTGGTTGAGCCATCGTACGACGCTTTGAGGAGTTGGATGATTTTCAATGGCACATGTTCGGTTTTCAAGGCTTTCCAAAAGCTGTACCAATCGAAGCAATCGAAAGCGGATTTGAAATCGATGAAAATGACAACAATTCGTTAGCTGCAACGAATTCTTTCTTCGATTAGCTGATGAAGTGTGAATATTTGGTCAATACATCCTCGATGTGGTCTAAATCCACGTGGTTTTTTCCGGCTCGTTTACTCTCAATGTTTATGTAGCCTCGATTGTAAGATCTTCGTAAATACTTTGCCGACGATCAAAAGGAGGCTGATACCGCGATAATTCTTGCATTTCCGACTGTCGCCTTTCTTTAAAATTGGAACAACGTGCGCTTACTTCAACGCCGACGGTACACGATCTATTGACCTTGGTTCACTTAATTTAGTCATCAACTGCAAAAACTAAAAATCTAGACAAACCCGTACGAGGAGTTTGATTTTTTACAAGATATTTCATGTTTTTTGTGTATTAAATAAATAAACAATCTCTTTTCTGCTTCACAGATTCTTCTTCAAAATCACCACCAACATTTCAATTCGACCCCTAAACTCCTCCAACAATAACAATGTCTACGGTGAACTTAGTTGCTAAAAAGGATCCAATGATCCAATACATCGAAAAGGTCCAGACTAAAAGGTTAAAAATCGGCAGGAAACCAATGAAACTAAACACTGGTTTGCAGCTCCATCGCACTCGTAGGCATATTTTCAATAATAAAAAGGACACATGTAAGGGATTGCAGATAACTTCGGCAGTAACTGGAGGTCTGGCAGGTGTGGCATCATCAGCGGCTACAGCTGCTTCATCGATACCATTCTTCGGGGCACCATTCGCTGCCGTCTCATCGGGAATTGCTGCTGGACATTACATAGCAAAGGCAGCTGCTGAAGTTGCTTATATTGCAATGGATTGTGCTTCTATACCATTCGACGAAATAAAGGAGATCATGGACAAGAGATTTAATAATTTAGACAAGGCTGTCGATAGAAACTACGCAGCTCTGCAGGAAGTTTCGAAATTGGTGTCAAAGACCCTAACTGCTGTTGAGCAAACCAGAATGGAAATGCATCAAGGTTTCAATCAGGTTTTGGTATCGATTAAGAACTCACGAGTTGAGCCAGTTTTATCAAAATTGAATAATTTCATTCGGTATTTCGATGCTGAGAAGGACCAGATCAATAGTCTTTCCAGGGATAATTACATAGCTCGAATCGATGAAATAACCAACGTCTTGAACTACTTGAAGGACTCCAGAACTCCGAAGGGTGACAGTCTCTACACTCTGGTTAATGATATAATCAATCAAAACTTTGCAACTCCCACCGATGCTGATGATATAATCGGTATATCCGCACTGTACGCTCTGCACTATGGAACACAAACTTACGTTTCGGTTCTGTTCTTCTTGATCGAGCAGCACTCTTATATTGCTGATTATTACTTTCAAGATGGTGACTTGAAGAAGTTCAACGATCATTTTGGGAAGATCCAGGATGTTTTCCTAAAATTCCGCAACACTTTGGCTGGAGGCTCCAACAGCAATGCTCTTATTGATAGTGTTATTAGTATCATAACGCAAGTTCAAGCCAACGATTTTATAGCCGATGACAGGGCTTTGACTGATAACTTATCTGACAAAGTTGAAGAATTGCAGAAGGTGAAGAAGCAGCTTCTTGAAATGAAGTTGCCAGTAATCAAAGATATACCTGCGAAATTTAATGGTAAAATGACATTCAAGCCTCCATCTATTGCTACACCGCTTGGTGATTGGAAGGACGAGCGTCGTGTCTACTATGCCATGCAGTATAAAGATGGTGATCAGTACTCAAAAATTGGGGCATGGTCAGAGCCTTTGGTGATATATGGAGAAGCGAATCCGACCTTTAAAATTCCAGTAGATTCGAAGAGGAGGACAAGACTCATTTACAGGAAGTTTGACACGATGAAGCCTCAATTAATCGGGATTATTGAGAATAAATACCAGACTGAATACCGCGACATACACAGAGATTTGTATAATGCAGCATCGTGGTCCAATCCGAAGATGGCTGAGAATGTTGTGGATACCCTACTCCTAAAAGGTGCTGACTCTACCGCAATTTTCGACCAAGGCAGACAGGCTTTGCATTCCGCTGCTTTTGGTGGAAACCCTGTGATTGCAATCGACAAGCTGAAGCCAACTGACATCAATATTCGTGATGACAACGGCTACACTCCGTTACATATCGCTGCTGAAGCTGGCAATGATGACTTGATTCGAAAATTAGTAGAAAACGGTGCTGATGTTAACGCACAAACCTTTGCTGAAGAACTTACTCCCATTCACTTGGCAGCTCGTAAGGGATTCGATTTTACTGTCAGATCGTTGGTGGAGTGTGAAGGTATCAATATGAAGTTAGGTGATAAGGAAGGCTTCACACCTTTACATAGTGCTGTAGCTGGTGGATTGCCTGTTGTTGAAGCTATGCTCTCGCATGAAAGCGTCGATGTCAATCAAAAATCGAATAGAGGAATATCAGCTTTGCATTTGGCAGCAATGAACGAGTACTTGGACGTCGCTGACGCACTATTAAACACAGGCAAACTGAACATCAATATCGAAGCTGAAGGCAAAATGACTCCGCTTCATTTCGCGACAATTTCTGACCATCTCGAAATGGTGCAATTCTTGCTAAACAATGGTGCAAATATAAACGTGAAATCGGTTACCAATTGGACTCCACTACATTTCGCCATTTCTTTGAAGAAAGTAGATATCGCCTTGGAGCTCTTGCAATCAAGGGCGATCGACTTGAATCCAATAGCTGATGATGATATTACACCTATGCACATCGCATGTGGATCTGGACAAAATGACATCGTGGAACAGATATTAGTGAATAGACCTTCTAACATCGTACAGGACATTCTCAACTCGAAGACAAAGGACGGGTTAACACCTCTCCATATTGCCGTCATGAATAAACATCGAAACATCGTTTCTCATTTATTAGATAAAGAGGCTAACATTGAAGCAAGAACCAATGAAGGTCTAACGCCTCTTCTAGCCGCTGTAGCTACTGGCAACTTGGATCTTGTGAAACTACTTTTAAGAAACAGGGCTGATAGGAATGCCGTAGATGCAAACGATAACAACGTTCTACAATTGGCAGCCCAAGGTGGTCATTTGGATATTGTAAAATATTTCGTGGATGACTCGGGGTTCAGCTTAAAGAAAGGAGAAGATGTTCTAAAGTCCGCAATACCAAAAGGTCATTTGAAAGTCATTCAATATTTAGTAGATAGTAAAGGTATCAGTCCAACATGCAGGGGTAGTGTAAATCACTATTGTCCATTGTCCAAAGCCTGTAAATACGGCCATCTGGACATTGTTAGATACATAGCAAGTAAGTATGAACGCATCGATTTCAGTGGTGTTCCTCTACAAACCGCCGCTCAATACGGCCACTTACATCTAGTGAAATATATGATCGAAGAGAAGGGAGCAGAGCCTAATAGATATGAAGGTAAGACACCAATGCATCTTGCTGCAATGTATGGTTGGTTGAGTATTGTGAAGTATCTTCATGAAAAACAGAATGTCGCTCTCGATATTGGCCGAGATCACTACAAGAAGTCTACCGTGCAATTGGCTATCACCTCAGGTAACCTATATCTACTACAATACTTGCTGGATAACAATCTTGATCCGAGTGCCTTGGAAGATCCTGAATACAATGATACACCTGTTCACTTTGCCGTTGATGGCCCAGACAATAAGGGTATAAATGACAAACAAGATGCGGCTGTTTTAAGATATTTAGTAGACGAGTTGCACTATAATGTCAATGCTCAGAGCAAATATGGCTATACTCCGTTGCATGATGCTGTTCAAAATCAAAGTTTCTATGCAATAAAATTCTTGATATCGAGAGGAGCTAGACTGGACATAAGAAGTACTAGTTACGAGACAGCACTAGATCTAGCGACTAAATACAAGAAACGTGTTGAAATAATTGAATTCCTTCAAATGCAAGAAGTTTGCAATGCGATTTTGTATAAAGAAGATCCAGCTATAAAGCAAGGCTACAATGTCAACGCGGTTTGCGTGGATATTAAAAAACGATCAACGGGTGATATTTATCATACTACGGCCCTTCATTTGGCAGCTTCTACTGGCGCACTGAATGCAGTGAACCTTCTAATAAGTCGTGGTGCTAATGTAAATGCCAAAGATGAAGAGGGAAATGTACCGCTACACTTGGCTGTCCAAAATGGAAATGTCGAGTTGATAAAGACCTTAATACAAAGCGGAGCAGATATTACTTTAAAGAACTTACTTAACCAAACACCAAAGGACTTGGCTAAAGAAAATCGTGCAACGCAGATTGTGGAAATTTTGATGCAAGCTCAGCTGGATCAAAATCTTGAAGGTCAGACAAGAGTTAAAAGATCCATCAATCCAGAAGCCTCTTTGGGCGCAGAATCATCTGTCAAGGCTCCGGATAATCTTCTTACTTACATCATTGAAAAAGGATGCGTTGATAGTAGCGCAACTCCTTTATGCTTGCAATCTTCAAGTGGCAATCAAGAGTCAATTGATATTCGAGGTACACAATGCTTGAATAGCAACCTATCATTGGGGCTGTTGTTGGCGCAGAACTTCTTAAACAAGAAATTCCCACTTCCGAATTTCTCCAATGTTACTACTGCTGATGCACAGGCAATGGCACTTACAATCAGCGATAAATTTGAGAAGTTGCTTAAGAAATACACTAAGAAAGCTGGCGATATTGATTTCCATAGACTTTATATGGAAATTGAAGCTAACATTAGAAATGAGAAATTCACTAATGTGCCACATGTACTTCTCGAATATGCGCAAAAGGCGTGTGGAAAGGATATGGCTGGTGAGATTAGTAACATGTTTTCGAAATTGTAAATGATTTCAAACCATCGTCAAAGCTAAATAAATTCTGAAGTTATAAAATATCCTGATAAATATACTTGCATTTATACAAAGTGAAGTTTTACCCAAATTTTATGTGTTGTTATCATTGTTAAAGTCTATTGTATTTAACGATATCAATACAATATTATGAAGCATATCACTCAATTCGTTTGTTCTATATTTCCGACATTGCCCAAAACCGTCCTCTGACCTCTAATTTGTCTCATAAAAATAGAAAAAGTTTATGTCCACACAATCAATTTACTAACCATTGCAATCAAGTCCTTGAAGTTGCGTCCTAGAATAGGAACTGGTGTCGCCTGTACTATATTCTTTAACCCAACGGTAAACTAGTAGAGGTATTTTTGATCCCCCAAAAGGATAAGTTCCTCTCATTTGATGCAATCCGGTTTCCTTTGGAGCTACAGTTCACCAATTATAACGTATATGAAGGCTTTTTATATGGCCGAGCTAAGCTTACTTACTGATAAATGAAATGTCTGGGATACCTTAGAGCATATCCATATGTTCTTTGGCTATATAGACCCACTTAATGAGATCTGAAATCTTTTACTAAAGGATTATGGGGAAGAAATGCAGTGGAGTCAATGTAATGATTTCTTCCATCATCACGTAGGGAAAGGTCCACATTGCTGTAGTGATGGAGAGCCAAGCAGGCCGTTCCAGTTCACTACACGTGAGAATCGCCATTTTTTTTTATGTGATAGACTAGAGACTTAGGAAAAGCCCCTTTGTACTGTTCGACAATCTATTTTTTTCGTATAGAATATCGAACAGCAGCTCTAGCCGGAAGATAGAAGGTAGAAAGAGACAGAGAACTAGGAAGGAGCTGCCACAACCTAGCCGCGATATTTTATTCCACCTATTTCCACCCATTTCGCGACTCTGGCATCGGGGCATTTGAGGAACAACTCGCTGGAGTGTTATGCCTCCTGAAACGAGTTGAATCTCATCAGCCAACCAATGACTTGCGCTTGGTGGAGCGGGGAAGGACTAGCGAAGGCTACAGGAGGACAGGAATGTAGAGAGGGGAGAAGAAAGAAGGAAAGTTATGTGGGTGGGAAAGTGGAAAAGGCGAAGGACCTGAGGCTGGCCGGGATTCGAACCCGGGACCTCTGGGATGGTAGTCAGGCGCCTTACCTCTAGACTACCGAGGCCCCCAAACCATGGCCCCATGACCGCAATACCGTCTTTACGAAAACCTCGTCTTTATTCTATTTTAGGTAGTATAGCAAAAAAAAAGGTTTTGAGAGTAACTGAGAATGTTGTTAGCGAAGATGTGACGCTCACTTTCTCCATCGTTAGGTTGAAAAAAAGGCAGACCAGGCCATCTCTTTGTCGGAGGCCATTATAGATGTTGATTTATCTAGACAGTGTTCCGGATACCTTTACTTGGCTTGTACTTGTTGGGAATGCCAAATTCTCTCATACCTTTGTAGAGTTCTACTCTGGTTATGCTATCATAGGTGGCTTTAAAGACTGTGGTGTGAAGAGGTGTTGAATTGAGTTTTGCCTGCCTCAAGGTGCAAATCTGATCAGTTGTTGATTTGTCTGGGCTGGAGCCACACTGGTAATGACCTATGATGTTTCTGGCGTATGGGGCCATCGCTTGATGTAATGTAGGCCCTCCATATTTAACCAGCTCCGCTCGGCACCCGAAGCCTTGTTGTTTTTGAGCGGGTGGTCGCTGCGCTAAGTTCTTCTAAGCTTGATGGCGGCAGCATAGCATTGTCATCAGATATTATTGCAGATGAAATCAGCAGTACAGTATTTTTAATGGCGGGTCCACGTTTCGTCGACGCCCGGCATCTGATCTCCAAGACTTCCGCTTCTGAGTGTTAGTTCGAACGGATGACCGTAGCCGTTTTTGGCCATTTGATTGCGTAATGCAGCTGCGTTGATTCGAGCCTGATCAGCGGATACAGCTCAGCGTTGTAATGCGCTCTCGGAGCGCTATACCAACAAGATAATGATCCGAGTGGAAGTTGGCACCTCGGTACATTCGTACCGTCATCAGAACCAAAAGGCGGCGGCGGTCTATCAACACATGGTCTATTTGGTTGCGAGTGGCTCCATCAGGAGATGGATATGGATATCTTTACGCGAAAATCGAGTATTTGCAACGACCAAGTTCTTACTTGCTGCCATCTCCATAATTCGCTCTCCATTGTCATTAGTGTTTTCATACAAGCTGTGGGGGCCGACATATTGCCTGCATACGGGCTCCCGACCTACTTTGGCGTTCAGATCTCCCAGTGTGAAATTTACATCATACTTGTGGCAGGCATTCAGTTCCCGTTCAACTAATTCGAAGAATTCTTCTTTATTATCATCCGGTGACTCTTCTTTAGGTGCGTGAACGTTTATGGGGTTGATGTTCTTAAATTTACCTCGCATTGCGGGGGGGTGCATAGCTTTTCGTTTATTGCTTTAAAGCAGATAATGGTAGGCCTCATTTTTTTGCTGACCATGAAACGTACTTCCAGAACATCATAGTGTTTTGTAAGACAGCTGTAAATACATCATACTAAAGTTTTTGCAAAACACCATTCCCTGGCCATCTCATCTCCCTAATGGCGGTAATGTCACCTTTATAATTTACCAGAGTATCGATTAGATGTTGTGTAGCTTGCGTTCTGTACAGAGTTCGAACATTCCATGAAAAAATTCGTAAACCGTTTTGCCTTTTTCGTTGCCCTGGTCATCGTCGTTGATTCCCGCATTCGAGGCATGTTGCTCGTTCCGTAATAATGGGAACTGGAACTAGTGGGAAATTGACTAGTACCAGAACTGGTGCAAGGTAAATCCACAAGATTTTTCTAGAGAATTTATTTTTCCTCAAGATTAGCATTTCCTTCGAAGCTCGTTCGCTACGCTAGAGGGCGTGGACGCATTCGTCTTGAGCGTATTGAGCGAATTACTTCAATTGGAAACTCGAGCGATTTCAGGAGGTATCAGCAAAACTGAACTATGTAAAGGACTTGTCAGACTTGTCCGAAAAGGCCAAACCTTTCGGAATCTTCAGGAAATTCCAGGATGAACTTCAATATCCTTGGATATCAATTCAACAACGTACAAAAACTGCTGACCATGGGTGGGAAAATGGGTGATGTTGTAAAAGTTAACGATATTTTTGCAAGATTTGTAAAGAGTACTTGGATTTTGACAAGTGATGTCTTGTTAGCAAACTATCTTTCTGCTGAATTCAGAAAAGGTAGCTTCATTTAAAACGGGTTTCATTCCAACGGGAATTAGAAACATCAATTTAAGGTACTTGTAACCTTTAACCGAGGAGAAGTCTTTCCATTTAAACAAAAAAAAAACGGCTCGACCGATTATCATGAAATTCTTTTCAGATAATTGTTTCGTTAATATGCTTCGATCGGCATTTCAAAAAAGTCGATGTCATCTTTGCATAAGTCGTTTAAACAAAACGACATAAGTCGTTTAAACAAAAAAAAAACGGCTCGGCCGAATTTTATGAAAATCTTTTCAGATCATATTTCCGTTAATACGCTTCGAAAAACTTCTCAGCGAACTTCATATCTTTTTTGGTTCGCGCGATATCGTGCAGGAAAAAATGACCACATATGTACGCACGCACACACACACATACTTCTTCTCAAATTTTTGCTTAAAATGATATTGGGACCTTGTAAAATGGAAATAGGTTGAAAATTACGAGTTCGATTCGGACCGATTACAATAACTTCCCTTGGGGCCTCGGTGGTCTAGAGGTAAGGCGCTTGACTACTATCCCAGAGGTCCCGGGTTCGATTCCTGGCGGTGCCACGGTCCTAGCCTTTCCCAATTTCCCACCTACATAAATTTCCTTCTTTCTTCTCCCCTCTTTACATTCCTGATTCCTCCTGTCATAGCCTTCGCTGGTCTTTCCCCGCTCCACCAAGCGCATGTCATCGGTTGGCTGATGATATTCAACTCGTTTCAGGAGGCATAACACTCCAGCGAGTTGTTTCTCAAATGCCCCAATGCCAGAGTCGCGAAATGGTTGGAAGTAGGTGGAATAAAAAAAAATATCGCGGCTAGGTTGTGGCAGCTCCTTCCTACTTCTCTGTCTCTTTCTACTCTCTATCTTCCGGCTAGAGCTGCTGTTCGACATTCTATACGAAAAAATAGGTTGTCAAACAGTGCAAAGGGGCTTTCCCTAAGACTCTAGTCTATCACATAAAAAAAAAAATATAAACTGGAAAGTTAGATGTACTGTTACGGAAATATCAATACTTTTCCAAGATGGCGGCCAAATGGGGGGCTGGGGATCCCGAAAACTCAAATTTAAATTTACACCGACCCCCCCTCCCCTTCTACACAACCCAAAAATAAAACCTTGTAAATAGCTGCCATTCAGGGGGAGGGAGGTTTAGTTTACAGCCCCATGTAGGATCATTTTTTGATAAAATAGAACAAACTACCACCCTCTTAGGTTTGTACAGTCGGACACATTGTATTTTCGGTTCCAGCACCATCACAATTCATTGATTTAACTTTGCACCCTCCAATTTGAGGACAGATCGTGAAGGCTCGTCTTAGTGGGGTTTCCTTCTATGTAAGCGTGCAAAAGTTAAGGGCCTCTTATCTTCTTCCTGACAACTTTCTTCATTGTCTTCAAAGTGAAAACGTGGGGAGGATTATTTCCCTGAAGAATTTAAACAGGGTGAAACTACAATGTCCAGGGCTGCATATAATTGTCATGTTAACATTTCTTGAAAGGATGGAATTAAGCCATATGTGCAAAGGGAGGAAGCTCTAATATCCGATCGTGTCGCCACGATAGCATCATGAGTGAACGGTGCATTTGTTTTGTCCAGGCATCATTTTTCTCGGTACGTTCTAAGGATAATGGTAATGGCAGCCCGGCAAAACCTGGTAAGTGTGCTTGGAATAGTACTATCAAAGAGTGGTTGGCTATATTTATAAGACCTAAGATTTCTCAGTGTACTTTTTACTGGTGTTTATGGAATTGTTTCTAGTCTCGAACAGCTTTAATGCTCTATCAAAAAGTTTTCAAATACTCCTTCTTGTTTTGCTAATGGTTTTGATTCAGGTGGTTAGAGAGTTTCTTTAACTGTGCCATATTCTAGTGTTCTTGGTATTATTGAAGAGGTCAACTTAGAGAGTTTGTTATTCCATCATGGAGTTTTCCTATTACTAGCAGGCTAGTTATTGTTACAGGAAGTACTAATTACCTCCGTAAGAATATTCGTATTCCTGCATTCATTATAGATTTAATTGAGTCCACGTATTACACCTCCAATACAGTGCCTAATTCGCCACGAAAAGCTGTCCAATTCTTGTATTTGGAAGAATTATATACAAGTGGATGCCTACCATTCACTTTCTTTAAAATTAAAAATGTTTTCAGCGGCCAGCATAACTTCTATAGCGTTGCGTCTCCCATAGTTGTCGAAGGTAGGGTCCTTGCCCCACTTTTATTATATATAGGTTAGTTGTTAAGAGATAATCAAACAGATACTCACCCCTTAAGCTCACTTCACTACTATCCCAGGTATTAATTGTTTGCATCACATCATTTAACGATTTGTAGGCGGCGCTTTCTTGATTGTAACAATATCTCCTTAAATTCCTTCTAGGGTGCTTTATCTGTGAGGTATTCCGAGCACCCTCATGCTACCTTCTTTATTGATTTCTACCTTGGCCGCTGCTTCATCTTCCCATACTTGCATCATTAGGTGTGTAGACAATTTTTGCTTCATTTTTCACTTTTCAGATTTACTGACTCATAACTTTCTTCGATTGTTTTTATTTTTCTTTTTTCTGTTTTCACATAAAACACTGTTTTGAAACGTTTAATTTGGCAAATAATGCACCACCAATTCGAATTTCAATTCCCAAAATAACTCTGATGTATACTGATATTGCACGAGTACCTCACAGCTACCATATCGTATTTAACCAATTTCACAATTGAAAAAACAATAAAACATTCAAAATTTGCGCAAACCCGGTACAAACAACCCCAAAAAAGGTGTAACCAAAGGTGAAAATTTTCCATAGTATCTCGACTTTGACGTTGCTTTATTGAAACAATTGTGTATCGCAAATGCTGAAAAAATATTGAGTTTACGCAAGAGCTCAAAATTTGTCCAAATTTGGTATAAAGATTAAAGTTTTATTCGGGATTAGTTCAGTATTCTGTGCACTGGAGGCAAAGCCTTGCGGGAATTGCTTTAATTTGTTGAACATTTTTATTTGATTCAAAAACTCGGAAGGAGCTGTTGTTTGGTTTTTGGTATGTTAACAACTTTATTTAAGTGAGGTTATAAGATAAGGCTCTAATCAATCTCCAAAGTATTATGTGGTCACACCTTACGTCAGATAATCACAGAAACTCAAGTGTTCCAATTGACGTAGTTTCTTTATAATATCGTATCCAAATGCTTCAATAGTTGTGCCAATTTTTGAATTTAAGTTTTGCGACAATTATGATAGTTACAAATATGTAAAATCTACATTGTAGATATATAAAAGAATTAACAACTTTAACCATTGTACTTGTACCAAATTTCTCAATTTTAATATTAATGTACTATTCGTAGTTACTAGGGTTTATACAAAAACCGACTTTTTAAAAAACAGATTTTCGAATTTAATGTTTTCAATGAAACCGATTTAAAACGATTTCGAATTTTTACAGATAAAAAACAAGACATACTGACAACTTAAGGGGAGGTGCGCCCAAAAAATCATAGAAAATGAGAAAAAATCGATTTTTTTTTATTGTAGTTTTAGATACTTCAATTCTTTCTTTATATGATAGTGAAAGTAGAATTTTGATACGAGCATCGGAATCATTGTTTTTTTTTAACTATTTATGTGGCTCTGCATAGCGCCCAAGCATAGGTTGCTCAGCTTCGAACGTCGCTATCTCGAAACACTTTACCAATGATTTCTCGCACTAAGATTGATTTTTCTCGGTTAATTTTTATCCGATTGACTTTAAATTTGGTGCATATCTTCTTTGAACTATAATAAAAGTTTCTGTAAGACGGATTTTTGATAACGTTATTTAAAAAAAAGTTATTCAAGTTCGCTTAACAAAAAAATACAATTATAGCCCAAAAAATGCCACTTTTCTTACACTATTCCATTCTAAGACGAAAATCAATTATACATAGCATCTATTATGACAACAGAAATATCGTCTATAATCAGAAATTCAACCTTCCATTGTTGCCTCATTGTTCGCAATTCCTGTTAGTGGAGACATTCCCGTCATACGATCATCTGCTCTGTATAGGAACTTTAACATGCCTTGAACTGTTGAGCCGCTGATAAGTCGTGCTGCTACGCCCGTTGATTTCGCAGTAAGTTCAATTGTAGAAGCAAGCCGCTGACTGGGACCTGTGTTTTGAGAATCGCGATGCCAACTTTTCCGCTCTCTGCATCTCAAAAATCATATTGGCAGGAATGCGTCTATTCATTCCCCATTCTACCAAATCCATTAAGCCAAGGCCGCATGGATGGTTTAATCAAGAATGTATGAACGCGATTAAAGCCAAAGAAACCGCCTATAGAGAGTTCAGGCATTCCCTGAGTGAATCATCCCGACGTGAGTACATCAGGTTGAGAAATGTCTGCAAAACCACCATCAAGCAAACCAAAGCCTCCTTCAATGACAGGTTAAGAAACAAACTCATTAACACCTCTGCTGGCAGTAAAAACTTCTGGTCCTTGGTAACCTCCATCAGGAAAAATTTTAACACATCGTCGTCTCCTCCCTTCATTCACGATGGGAACGTATTAACAGAAAGCAAATCCAAGGCTGACTTACTCGCTGTTTGCCTCCAATTCTTCCTTGCCTGATACTGCCGTGCAACCCCCCATTGTAGAGGGTTCTGCTCACTCAATGGGCAGAGTTTTCTTCAGAACTCGTGAAGTGTTCAAGTGTCTCAAGGAGCTCGATCCCAATAAATCCACTGGCCCTGATAAAATTCCCCCTATGGTTCTTAAAAAATGCGCTTCACCTTTGGCTAAACCTCTGCGCAAACTCTTCGCCCTTTCTTACCTCTCCGGAGTTTTCCCTGACTCCTGGAAACTGGCTCATGTTCAGCCTATACCGAAAAAAGGTGATTAGAGCGACCTCTCTAACTACCGCCCAATAGCAATCACTTCTATCCTCTCCAAAGTCATGGAGACATTAATAAACAGAATATTAATATGGAATATCTTGAACGCAACCAAATATTGGATGACAAGCAGTACGGCTTTAGATCGAAAAGATCTACTGGCGACCTCCTTGTATGCCTAACTGAACACCTTTACCAAAACATTCATCGCTTTGGTGAATCCGGCCTGGTAGCTCTCGATATCTCCAAGGCTTTTGATAGAGTATGGCACCCCGCTCTCCGCTCTATTGAGTAAACTCCATGCTATTGGCATCGACCTTCTTCTAAAGAATTGGATTGAGAGTTTCCTTTCCGACCGCTCAATCAAGGTAGTATTGGACGGCGTTGAATCTAATCCCCACTCCATCTCTGCAGGCGTTCCCCAGGGCTCTATTCTATCACCAGCTCTCTTCCTAGTTTTTATAAATGACCTGCTCTCAATCCCATCCAACTCACTTCACAGCTTTGCTGATGACAGTACTTTGCGTTACTCGTATAGCTTCGAAAAAGCAAGACAAGCACGGGCCAGACCTTGTCTGCTTGATCGTGAACTTATGTCCACTTCAATCAACAGGGACATAAGATTGATTCTTGATTGGGGCCTCATGAATCAAGTTGAATTCAACGCACAGAAAACAAAATACTGTCTCTTCTCTATGAAAACGCGCTCCCCAATCCCTCCCATTAAAGTGGACAGTCTAGAACTGATGGCTGAACCATCCCTCAATATCCTGGGCATAACTTTAACTGAAGATCTGCGATGGAGTAATCACATATTCCAAATCGCTAAACAAGCATCTCAATGCTTGGGATTCCTTAAAAGATGCAAATTCCTCCTTCCGCCGTCGGCCAGGGCTATAATATACAAATCCTACATTCGGCCCCGCCTCGAAATCAACTCATATCTCTGGGCAGGGGCACCGAGTACCACCTTAGCGTGGCTGGACAAGGTGCAGAACCGCGCTCTCCAACTCATTGGCGACGACGTCATTTGCTCCAAAATTGATTCACTAAGTCACCGCAGGAATGTAGCAGCTCTGGTAAAATTCTACCGCATCTACCATAACGACTGTTCCACCGAAATATATAATCTCCTGCATTCACGGCGATGTTTTTCCCGCAACACAAGACTTGCCTATTCGGCTCATCCTCACTATCTACAGCCCTTATTTTCGCGCACACACCAGTTTAGTAATTCGTTCTTTTCGAGAACAACTCGACTGTGGAACAACCTTCCACAGTCAGTTTTCCCAAACTCGTATAACACCCAAGAGTTTAAACGCAAGGTTCATCTCCACCTCCTCATGTACCCCCCAGACTCCCTTTAATCTGTTGTATTCTTTCTCTATCCTTCGAGCTAAGCTTACTACCAGACACCTGACGTTGACGCGTAAGACATGACGGACTGGTAGTACAAAGGGTGACACCTGAGCTTAGACTTTCACATAAAAAAAAAAAAAATTGAAACGTTTTTCCTACAGCGGATCCACCACAGTAAAGAATATTCTCAATCTTTCGTCACCACCAGATATCTGAGTTTAGAGATTTGGTTTACATCGTAAATATTCTTCTTGGACCAGCATTCACAGCTTGTTCACCTAATTGGAACTAGTTTTCGTTAATTGACAAGTGTGGTACTTCTTCTTCATCGAGTAGACTCAACTTGTTCTAATAGGGTGACTTCGTAAATGCCAACAAACTGTGTCAAAAAACAGTATTAATGCAGTCAAGTCAAAGTTCAGTAAAAGCTTAGACAAAGTTGTGCAGTTTTAAGTTTGACATTTATGAAGTGTGGCGTTTTTACTTTTTTACAAAATGGATAAAAAAGTTATTGTAAAGTTAATCTTAAAACATTTAATACCAATATAGAACCGCTAAATGATAATTTAATAAAAGAAAATGCGGAATATAAAAAAAAAACAAAAAAAAACTATTACTTACTCAAGTAAAGAGAAAGGTGCCGAAAATATTATCTCTTAAAAACTTAATTAATGAATATCCAGACGATATTTTCCTTTTATATTTTAGAATGGAAAAAGGAACATTTGTTGTAAGTAAATATTATACATAATAAGTTTGTTAATACTGAAGTCCTTCATTCAAAAAGAAACCAATCCACAAAAGTATTTTATGTATTTATAGGTGTTAAAGACACTTATGGAAGCAAGCTACAAAAAATGTGAAAACGAGCGCCCTTCAATCTCAGTTGAAAGTAGCCTATACTAGGGATGATCAATATTCATCGATGTTATTGATGTTGAGCGTGAAAACATCGATATTTGAACATCGATATTAGGTCCTCTAAAACATCGATCAATCGACGATGTGAACAAGACCATCGAAAATCGATGTTTCCGCATTTGTTTGTTGTAAAATTTAAATTGAGCCTATGCTTAATATACAATTCCCAAACGACTTTTAAGATGTCATCATTTGAAACTAGCACTAGCTAGCACACTTCGAACTTGGCGAAGTAGTTCTTAATTTTTATGCTAGATGTCATCTATAGTTATTTTTGATTCCAGGGTTGTAAAAGAAAACAAACTTACTACCGTTCTGTTTATCTGTAGTCTATGGTTATATATGTTTTTAATTCATATTCAGTCACTCAGTTCAGTGAGGCAACACATTTACCATTTAAAAAATGTTTGGTTTTAGCACTAAAACATCGATGTTTTTACATTGATGTTTAACGCACATCGATATTTACTTACCGATATTGACATCTGACATGACACCTTACAT
The DNA here is from genome assembly GCA_949987705.1 of Thereva unica. Taxonomy (NCBI): domain Eukaryota; kingdom Metazoa; phylum Arthropoda; class Insecta; order Diptera; family Therevidae; genus Thereva; species Thereva unica. The sequence continues at coordinate 125,732,518 of OX465282.1, forward strand.
TGGCTAATCAAAATAGTTTTCGTGAAATATGCGATCGTTTTAATGTGGCACAAAGAACAGCACACAAAATTTTTGTAAAATTTGTAAAATTAATCACTTTGCATCATAGCAATTCATGATGCCGAAATTCTCATTTCAATGTAAAGTTTTGACGTTTACGATGCAATTATGAACACAGTGCTTTAAAACTGTGACATTTATGAAGTCTTGACTTAAACCGACTGCTTAAATTTTACATTTACGAAGTCAGCCTATGTGGAACGCGTGCACTTGATTAAATGAACTTTTGAGCTGCCTATCTCGCTCAGGATAGAGTGTCATATGGGCACTTCTTATTCTAAGCTGTTGTTCCCTCGCTAGGAATGCTTCTCTAGCACTATTGTATTCTCGAATAAACGCGTTTACTGCAATAACAAACTATAATAGAAAGCTTCTGGATCGGTCGCTGCTACAAAGTCTGGTACGCGTACAACGGCTGATGTACTTATTTCTTATTGTCATTTTCATGTTGTCTCTAAGTGTAAGACGCCTCTTCGTTATTTGTTCTTGTTGTACATAAGCATCTGCATCAATATTGTCTTCATTGGTTTGTGCTGGCTTTACGTAGTATGGCTATGTATAACATTGCAAATTCGAATAAGATTATGGTGCTGAAGCTGTAGTCCGGGTGTTCGGTTGGTCGTTGGCGTATAAATTTATTATTTCCGACACCCCCAAATAGCGATTTTCAGTGAAATCGAATTGTAATTGCAAAAATCGTACCGGCATATTGCCGCCGCCATTTTAAATTTTTATATTTTGACCACAGAACCGTCATTTGTACTCATAAAGCCCCGGGTAACGATTTTCAATGGAATCGGAACATAATTGCAAAATTCGTCCGCCATCTTGATTGGTAACTCAATGTGTGTGCAAAGTTTCATAAGAATCGATTGTTGAAAAAGCTGTCGCAAGATTTGACACAAATATATAAATAAATATACGAGGTGAAGCTAAATAAAACTAAACGCTTCAGTTTCGGTGATACCTCCTCATTGGAGCCATATTTCATTCCGTTGAGCATTTTTTGAGGCTTGAGAACTGGTCAATGGGAGAAGTCGGTGGATGTGGAAGCAATTCGGAGTACAACTCCTGTGATTTTGCCATACAATCGACTTGAGGCACAATGCATTGTCCTTTTTCTACTTATCTTGGGCCACTTTTTCGGGATTTCGGCCTTAGCTACATATGTAGGATTCACTATTGATCCCTTTTTCCTTTTCAAAATAATCGAAGCTTAAAATACAGACGCTATAACTTTCACTTTGACTGCCGATTTGACTCTGGAGCATAGTGATGGATCAATGTTTGGTCCATTGTCTCATCAGTCCATTGTCCAAACAGTGCTCTAGATCATCAACCCTTTGTAGTTTTTGGTCAACATTGAGTAAAATCGGTAACCACTTCAGGCAAATGTTAATGTTCTCCAAAAGTGGAAGGGAAAAAATCCCTTCAGGAAATGACTACTCCTTCCAATATGAAGCTTGTCCAGATAAACCTTCGTAACGCCAAGGCTGCCTCTGCAATACTTGAGAAAAGGTTTATCTCGGGCAATTTAAATGAAGCCCTAACCCAAGGGACATGGGTGTTCCGAGGAAGAAAATGTGCTCGGTGCTACTGCTGGCAGACTGACCTACTCTACCATAAGTAGCACTGCTCATGAGGAAGAGACTAACCTGCCTTCTTCTTTCGCCGCTCGTATCCAGAGGTCTGGTAGCGGCGGAGATGTAGGAATACCCAGGCATGTCATAGCCTCAGCCTACTTATGCAATATGCTTATGCAATATCCTCGGAACATTTAGTATTCCACCGCAGACTGACTGGGCGGCTTTTCGCACTGCTCCCCTGTCACTACAAATCTGCAGGAAACGATCATCGCAGTCTTCAAAAATCGCTGCCATACGAAACTCTGAAGCACCAACCGAAAGGTTTCGTGGTGGAACAATGATCTCTTCAGGCAAAGGAGACAAGGCAGAAAACTATTTAAGGGCTAAGGTCTCGGGCAACTGAAAGCCTACATGGAAAGCCTTCTGGGAAGAAATAGGCAAGTTTCCAGCCTCCGCGAGGTTACACAAAGTTCTGTCTAAGGATCATTCCAATGACATTGTCTCTCTCAAGACTCCTAAAGGGTCCTTTACGGAGAACCCCATGGATACCATGGGGCTATTAATCATTTCCCGGGTTCTCAGGTAATTTACTCTAGATTGGGCTTAGAACCTCACATTGAATCGGAGGTAGTACTTGCCCACCGGTACTACAATAGGAACAAAGGCCTGGTAAACAGGATTTCACTGCCGGTAAGATTGAGTGGGCCACTGGCACCTTTAATCCCTTCAAGGCTCTCCTACAGAGAGACTTGGAAGAGATCTTACCAATCCTGCTTCGGCGCGATCAATGAAGCAGCAGCAAAAAATGGCATTCATCCCCCCACTGCGAGATAGATCACGTCGCTTCTCAGCAGCGGTAATGACTTAAGGCTGTCCTCAAGGGGGCGTCCTACCACCCCTCTTATGGTCAATCGTGATCGACAAACTTCTTGCCGACCAGAATAGCCGGGGGCCTATGCAGACGATATCGTCACAACGATTAGCGGCGGTCATGATAGCACCGTTTCAGACCCCATGCAAGCCGCTTTGTCATACATATGTGCATAGCTGATGCCATAAAAATAACATGTGTATTAACCAACTGTCATCGTACCATTTACTAATAGAAGGAAGCTAAATTTAAAAGCTCCCTCTTTGGACGGTAAAGAAATGGGTTTCTCAAAGGAGGCTTAATATCTAGGCCTGGATCAAAAGCTCTCCTGGAAATCCCAGATTGAGAGAGTAAGTCCAACGCAATTACATCTCTCCAAATTTATCGCCAACTGGTAGGAAAAACCTGGGTAAACCGAAGTTAATATTTTGGCAATATACGACGGTCGTAAGACCCATGGTCACGTATGCATCCATCGCATGGTGGGCGAGGACCAAACAAAAGTGTACTGTGATTAAGCTGGCCAGGGTGCAAAGACCGGCCTGTATTGGTATCACAAGGGTCAAAAGCACTTATCAGACTGCGGCTATGGAGACCCTACTGAATGTCCCTCCGCTACACCTAGTAGTGAAAAGGAGACTCTGGCGGGAGCGCCGCGTGTACGGGAGCTATTCTCTTTTAAGCTATTCTCATTTCTCGATTCTTAAGAAGCTGAACCTGGAGTCAATGATATCATTGTCCGACACCATTCCTGCCACTCTTGACTATGACAAACCGTTTACGACGATCATTCGAAGTAGGTTAGAGTGGCAACATGGCAGGTCTCTCTTTAGAGGAAGCACGGCCTTTTGGTATACGGACGGTTCCAAAACCGATAAAGGTTTTTGCAAACTTTGACCTTGAATAACTTCGAAAGGTTTAAGTTTTCGGAAAAATGACAAAAGGACTTTTTCAGTCAATGCAGACAAATAACAGTAACTATTCTCCAACTTATAGAACATCCAACAGTTTAAATGTAGCGTTCATCGGTTCCTCCTCACCTATCCTTAAAGCTAAGGTTACTACTAAACTTCCTATTAGATTTTGCACCATGACACCATGTGAGTTTTGAGCTTAGAACTTAAGATAAGAAAGGGCAATGAGGGATCAAACCATAAACTTCTGTGATCGGAGCAGGTATTTTTAACCTCTAGGCTACCGTGGGCGGTTATGCGTCGAACGTCATCAGTTTTTTTTATCCGTTCTACACAAGATAGTGTGAAGCCTTCTCCACTGCATTGATATTTTGTTATTCATTATTATAACTCATCTCTTTCCTATCTTAGATCAAACTGTCTGTAAAATATTTATTTAATGTTGTTTCTTCTTTATAGATATTATCTCCAATCAAAGTATCAACTTACTGAAAAACTCAAAACTGTTTCACCAACACCATTAGCAAGCAACACAACCAAACATGTCACAATCGGCTGGAAATTCAAAAACCATTCTAGGCGTACCTCTACCAGGTATTTTCGCTGCCGGAAAGATCGCATTCTATGTGGGAAAAACAATTAAAGATGTCAAAGATATTGTAGAGGGCAAGGCTGATATCCCATTCAACGAAATCAAGGAGATCATGGATAAAAGATTCAACAACTTAGACAAGGCTATCGATCGGAATTTTGCAGTGCTGCAAGATATTTCGAGGATGATGTCGAAAAGCTTAACAACAATTGAACTAATACGAATTGAAATGTATCCGGGCTTCAATCGCATCTTGGAATCGATTAAGAATTCACGAATTGAGCCGGTTTTGTCGAGATTGAATAATTTTATTCGATATTTTGATAATGAGAAGGATCACGTCAATTCGCTTACTAAGGATGATTTTGTTAATTCAATTGAGGATTTGAACGATGTTTTGAGTTACTTGAAGGATTCAAGAACGCCGAAAGGGGATAGTCTGTACACGCTGCTGAATAATATAATCAATCAAGGATTTGCAATTCCCAACGGTCCTGAGGATCAACTTGCAATATCGGCGCTCTATGCACTGTACTACGGCACTCAAACTTATGCTTCTGTTCTGTTCTTTCTGATTGAGCAGCACTCTTATCTTGCGGATTATTACTATCAACACGGGGAATTGGAATTGTTCAATTCGAATTTCGGCATGATTCAAACTGTTATGGAAGACTTTAGAAATACGCTTGCAGGTGCCAGTAACGAAAATGCTTTAATTGACAAAGTTGTTAACGTTATGAGACAAGTGCAAAGCATTGACTTGATTGCAGACGACAGGGCCTTAACTGAAACCTTAATAGAGAGAATAGGCGAGTTGAGCAAGCTTAAGGTGAAGTTGCTTGAAATGAATTTGCCCATGCTGACGGATAAACCACCGAAATTCTCCGGAAAGCTTAAATATACCAGTTCTAGAATTCCTACTCCACTTGGTGAATGGAAGGACGATGCCCAAGTGTCGTATGCAGTGCAATATAAAAGCGGTAAGCAGTATTCACGAGTCGGTGATTGGTCAGAGCCGTTTATGGTAAGCGGAGACGCAAACCCTGTCGTGACAATACCCACTGATCCAAAGAGAAGAACCAGACTTATTTTCAGGAAGTTCAACGAGGACGAGCCTGAGCTGGTTGCTGTCATTGAGAACAAGTACCAAGCAGAGTTCCGGGACATTAACAGAGATCTTTACAATGCTGCTTCGGGGTTGAATCAAAAGCTAGCTGAAAATGTTATTGATACTTTGATTTTGAATGGTGCTAGCACGACTGAAATCTTTGAAGAAGGTAGAATAGCCGTGCATTCCGCTGCTGATGGTGGAGTAGCATCGATTGCTATTAAGTTACTAAAGGATGTCGATGTCGATGTACGTGATGATAATGGGTTTACACCACTGCATATTGCTTCAAACATTGGACACGATGAATTGATCACGCTGTTGGTATCACAAGGAGCCGATGTTAATGCAAAAACATATAGGGACGAACTATCACCTCTGCATCTAGCCGCCTTCAATGGCTACGAATCTACTGTGATGTCCTTAATGGATTGTAGAGGAATCGATGTTAATCAGGGCGATAATGAAGGTTTCACACCTCTGCATAGCGCAATAACTGGTGGACTACCTGTCGTTCAAGCCTTGCTCAGAAGTGCTAACATAAATGCAAAATCTAACAATGGATTGAGTCCACTTCATTTGGTAGCAGCTGGCAACTATCTCGATATTGCTGAAGAATTGACTACGCACACAAATTTAGATATAAACATTCAGGCTCAAAGCGAAAAATTAACACCATTGCACTTTGCGTCAATTGCTGGTCACTTAGACATGGTTAGGTTCCTTGCAGCAAAAGGAGCTAATATGAATGTAAGATCGGAAACGAATTGGACTCCTTTGCACTATGCAGTCTCTCTTCGCAAGGTAGACGTAGCTTTGGAATTGTTGACGGATAGAACAATTGAGTTCAATCCAAAAACCGCTGATGGTCTTACACCCTTACACCTTGCGGCTGCTGGTGGACAAAAGGAAATCGTACAGAAGTTGTTAAGTAATAGATCAAAGCTTCAAGAAATGCTCGCCACAACAACAAAAGATGGTCTAACTGCTCTTCATATTGCAACTTTGACCAAGAATAAAGAAATTGTTTCTATCTTATTAGACCAAGATGCTGACATTGAGGTGAAGACGAATCAAGGTATGACCCCTCTTCTAGCCGCTGTAGCTACTGGCAACTTGGATCTTGTTAAACTGCTTTTAAGAAACAGGGCTGATAGGAATGCCGTAGATGCAAACGATAACAACGTTCTACAATTGGCAGCCCAAGGTGGTCATTTGGATATTGTAAAATATTTCGTGGATGACTCGGGGTTCAGCTTAAAGAAAGGAGAAGATGTTCTAAAGTCCGCAATACCAAAAGGTCATTTGAAAGTCATTCAATATTTAGTAGATAGTAAAGGTATCAGTCCAACATGCAGGGGTAGTGTAAATCACTATTGTCCATTGTCCAAAGCCTGTAAATACGGCCATCTGGACATTGTTAGATACATAGCAAGTAAGTATGAACGCATCGATTTCAGTGGTGTTCCTCTACAAACCGCCGCTCAATACGGCCACTTACATCTAGTGAAATATATGATCGAAGAAAAGGGAGCAGAGCCTAATAGATATGAAGGTAGGACACCAATGCATCTTGCTGCAATGTATGGTTGGTTAAGTATTGTAAAGTATCTTCATGAAAAACAGAATGTCCCTCTCGATATTGGCCGAGATCACTACAAGAAGTCTACCGTGCAATTGGCTATCACCTCAGGTAACCTATATCTACTACAATACTTGCTGGATAACAATCTTGATCCGAGTGCCTTGGAAGATCCTGAATACAATGACACACCTCTTCACTTTGCCGTTGATGGCCTAGACGGTAAAGGTATCAAAGACAAACAAAGTTCGGCTGTTTTAAGATATTTAGTAGACGAGTTGCACTATAATGTCAATGCTCAGAGCAAGTATGGCTACACTCCCCTGCATGATGCTGTTCAAAATGAAAGTTTCTATGCAATAAAATTCTTAATATCGAGAGGAGCTAGATTGGACATAAGAAGTACTAGTTACGAAACAGCTCTAGATCTAGCGACTAAATACAAGAAACGTGTTGAAATAATTGAATTCCTTCAAATGCAAGAAGTTTGCAATGCGATTTTGTATAAACAAGATCCAGCTATAAAACAAGGCTACAATGTCAATGCGGAATGTGTCGATGTTAAGAAAGGATTCACCGAAGATATTTATCACACAACTGCCCTTCACTTGGCAGTTTTTACAGGCGCACTTAATACAGTAAACAATCTAATAAGTCGTGGAGCTAATGTAAATGCAAGAAATGAAGATGGCGACACACCTTTACACTTGGCTGTCCAAACTGCAAACATAAATTTAATAAACACTCTAATCACAAGCGGAGCAGATGTTAATATACAAAATAAAGAACGCCAAACACCCAAGGACTTGGCTAAAGAAAAACAAGAAATGGATATTGTTGAAATTTTGCGTCAAGCTCAAATACAGCAAAATCATGGAGGTGAGAGCTCACGAGTTAGAAGGTTTATCAATCAAGAAGCCTCTTTTGACCCGGCATCACTTTCCAAGGCTAACAAGAATGTTCTTAGTTACATCCTTGACAAAACATGCAATAGCAGCACTGGAGGTCCATTATGTTTGTCATCTAAAAATACCAATCACAAATCGATTGATATCAGAACTGCACAATGTTTGGATAAAAACTTATCTTTGGGATTACTATTAGCGCAGAATTTCGTTAACAAAAAATTCCCACTTCCTAATTTGTCTCATAATACCCCAGAGGAGTCTAAGGCAAGTGCCCTAAAAATAAATCAAGAGATTGAGAAATTATTTCAGAAGCACGGAATTAATACTGACGATCTCGATTTTTATCAACTATACTTGGATATTGAAGCAAGTTTCAGAAACGAGAAATTTTCTAAAATAACAACTATCCTTCAGGAATTTGCTAAAAATGCTTGTGGAAGCGATTCAGAAGCCTTTACCAACTTAACAAATAAAATTAGTGGCATGTATTGAAAAAGTTTAGCGGCGAGATGAAAAATAATGTAACTTTCCATTTACTAGATTGATTCTATCTATAACATAAAAAAACATAAAAAAAAAATTAATAACATTCTTTTCAAAATTTGGTTGTGTGATTTCAATTTACCTTATAAATTGTAAACTTAATAAAATCGGGAGTGACAAGAATCTGTCTTATGATTGGTTCCATTTGCTTTGTCCAGTGTAACGCCCATACCCGCGGTAAGAGCAAAGATGGTTTCAATTGCGATTTCACTCCTTGAACTTCATTAGCTTTACCAGTTATGCTACAGAATTGCAAAAAAAAATTACCCAATCGATCTTCTTTGGGTTCTGTCTCTGCTAGGTTCGCGTCTTTGCTAAAATGGGAGGTTTTTAAGAATCTTTTTAATAAATAAGTAGATTTGTAAGTTTGTATCGTCTCAAGTCAAAACCTTATGAGTAGATAAGTTTAATGGATGGGACATTCGCTGGAAAGTTCTTAGTCTTACGGTATTAGTTCATGGATCGGGATATTAGTTAGGAAATTCATCATCCAGAGCTCCACGTTCTGTTGTGGGCTTTGGCTTCGTCCAACGTTCTCGATCTCTGACCCATCTTTTCCAGTTCCATATTCCTGACTGTCTTAACACGTTCTGTGGCGGCTCAGCGGCTAAGCAAGAAAATACCTTTGGCCAGCTTGAAAAATTCATATCCAGCCCCAGTCGCGGAGCCGCATCGTTGGCTATACAGCCAATTTCCCCCACATTGTTCACTGATTTTAACACTGATATGTAAAGATACTGACAAGAAGGTTTTTTTGTCAGTGCATTTATAATCATTTATATAAATAATGATATAATTGTTAATTAAAATCAGATGTATTTTATGGCAAGCAAACAAATCCAAACTTACCAACGTAAGACTATTTTTTAAATACTTATTGATGTATAAATAAATTTCAAATTTAGTATATAGTAGCTGAAACCCGTTGCGCCCCACTGCACCTATCGGAGTAACATAAAGGGACAATTGCTTGACCCCTGGATTGTTATGTGCAATGCCACTGACCCAAGTTTTATTTGTTTACCTAGATGTCAGCCTTTTCCCATATTGCAGAATCCTCGACTTATACCTAAATTTTCATAGGTGGAGGGTTTCTTTAATTCCAATCCATTGTATTAGGCTAGTGCAAATAGGTTTTTGGAAAAAAAAATTAATAGCAGGCAAGGCTCAGCAGTTAAATGTGGTCAAGGCTATAACTAAGAGAAAAAAAAAAACTTTTAAACACGAAAAAAGGGGAAATCTTAAAATGGGGATGCTATTTAGGGGTTGAAAACGGTTTTTTGTGATTTGCGGTGAAACATGACCTCCTAGTGGAAAACGCTTCATGCAAAAGTTGTAGATAATAAAAAAATCTATAACTTTTGTATATAACATATTTTGACATAACCTCAAATTCTATAAGAAAATGGCGGAAACCCGATTTTTCAGTTTTTAATTTTTTTCTCACGTAAAATTAATTCAATTTAAATGAAAATTTGTAAGAATGTACCTTGTATTGTGTTAAATAAGCATGATTTTTTCTTGGTTTGAAAAACGAATGGTTTCCTAGATATTGACATTTTACGAAAAAAATACCCTAATTTTGCAAGAACAACTTTATTGGTGTTTTTTCGGATTTCGATGTTCAAATAAGTTCTCAATTAACCGTTAAAATGTCTACTTTCAAATGGTCTATATATGTTAATACTTTATTCTTCATTAAACTGCTTAAAATTAAGAAAAACCGAAAAAGGACTTTTCGGATCACGAATTTTTCAATTTTACAACTTTTTTAAAATTTTGAATTATTTCCGTTAATGACGGTTAAATTTTAATGACAGAACTTATTTTCATATAATATTACTTAAATTAAATAAAGTTAATTACAGAAAGTGGCACACACCATCCGCAACATTTTAAATAAATAAAAAATAAAAAAAAAATATGTACGTATAAATTTTGTTTCACTTGAATTACCCGCCCAAACCCAATTACCCGCCTTGGGTGGGCGATTTCAAGACTGGCAGACACCACTTAAACGCACTCAACTAGTACGGGCCAAGATTTGTGATGCTGGCTTGTAGAAGAGCACGTGGTGATTAAGTTTGAAATCTAAATAAAAAAAATTTTTATCGACTACAATCTGCTCTCGTCGTAAAATAACAAGGTGAAAATCTATGGTAGTATTTTTTCCTAGCATTCAACACTGTCGGTAACTCTTATGATTTTACTTTTATTACAAATTTTTGCACGATCATTATAATTGTTAAGTACATATGAGTAACACATATAGTTTTTTCACATTTATAAAACTAACAAATTGAACAATTAATTATTTTAATTAAATTTAGGTTTTTTACATTGCAGATTTTCTTTTTCATCGATCGAAATTTCAAATTGGGTAGGCTCTTCAAAATTATCGATGTCATCGATGTCTTATTTTCGATATCAAGACTCTTTGCTGGTTCTTCATCAATAAGCTCGTCTGAATCACTAACTTGTTCAAATATTTCGTTGTCTCTATTTGAACAATTTTCATGACATTTAATGCATAAATTACTGCATTTTAAGCCATGTTTTCGACAACCAGTCTTGAAATCGCCCACCCAAGGCGGGTAATTGGGTTTGGGCGGGTAATTCAAGTCAGTGGCGTAGCGTGGATTTGTGCCACCCGGGGCGAACCATAAATTTGCTGCCCCCTACTTTCGAATTGATTCTTTTAATCAATGAATCAAAACCCAACTTGAATTTCAAGTAATTTTCAATCCAAGAATTCAAGGCATCATGTAAACGCAATGAATTATATGTAACTAATGAATGTTCGGTATAGTGCGCGCCAAAATAAATGGGAATTTTACGCGCAGGTGAGGAAATGACAACTCCACACACATTAACATTCCGTGTATGGATAAAATTCAAGCGCACATGCATTTTAATTTCCCTTTTGAAACTTTACCGGGAACAACACTCCACCATAGCATCTGACCAGGACAAGAGTCGCGTAGTGAGACGGATTGAATTGTGATTGAACATATAAATGAGCGGGTGATTTGGGGCTTTAAACGAACGGAATGGCGAGGTGCACTTTTCTTTTCGAATCCACTTTCGTGGTGAGGATTTGAGACTTTCACTGCGCATTAAAAAATCGATTTTGAGATTTCCAATTGTTTTGGCGCCGGCTATATCCGTGCTTCAAGGTTGGCCTAAATTATAAACTTTAACAAACCCAGAGAGCTGGAATCAGTAATTTCTCTCTGTAATTTATTTCAGTCTGTCTTTAGATAGAAAGCCTCGTAGACGCTTAAACTCTTCTCTGTTCCAATATCTGGAGGTTTCATTTCCCATCATCGTAGCACAATACTATTACAGGCGATTTTAACGACAAATGCGGCAGCTGTTGGAGTCCTTCTCAAACTTCAGCATTTACAGCCCGCGTCATAAAAGAAGGGAATCTTAATATCGCTGTTTCCATGCACATTGAGAATCTCATACAAGAGAGCAACGTCACTCTGTTTGTATAAAAACGAACGAACGAACTTACAACAAAACTACAATTCAACTGAAAATAAACAATTGAATCAATTTTTCACCACAATCTAACCGACTGATTTATTCACAATTTGACAATCCGCTGTCAGCTGCCAATGCACACCTATCGTGTTTCATATGCGCTAGTCCAGAAATAAGGTTCATATTTATAGTCCAGAAATAAGACCAAACCCAAATGAAAAGTAACGCAGAAGTAAAGTAGACGTAACTTCCACTGAAGCAGATGTAACATCCACTTACTTCCAAATTGGTCACTCTCACACAGGGCCGGCGTTTGGCTTTTTTGCGCCCGGTGCAGCATGCCATATACATATTGCGCCCCCTTCATTGTTGTTCATTTTTTTTATGGCAGTAAAGGAAAATGAAAGACGACACAAACACTCATTGAGAATGAAGGCACGGAATTTTTCTTTCATTTTTTTTGAAATTGCGCCCTGTCCAATTGCGCCCAGTGCAAATACACCAGTTGCACCTATGAAAGCGCGCCCTTGCCTTTGTCCAATCAGGATTTGCTTCGCGATCTTGCTTTTGTGCTGAGTTTACTTACGCTTTAAGTTCACAAAACTCTTCCGCTAATGCTGAGTAATGCTCTCCGATGATTTTCATTATGAGCTGCACTTCCTTAACTATTTCCAGCACTAATAATACTATAAACTCGAATCTCCATAACGGAGGTCTCTATTACCGCGTTTCCATGGGAGTCGAGTTGAGTTGAGGTTGAGTTGAAATGACACTTCAACTCAACGACTCAACTCTATGCGTTTCCATGGCTGACTTTTCTGCCTGTGTACAGACAGCTGAATGTGTACTTGTATTAGGCAAGCAGCTGTTTTTAAATTTGACGTAATATTTTTGTTATTATAAAATAGCGATCATGGACCATAAAATTAATTTATTGTGTTCGTTGTATAACAGAAATGTTATAAACAGTCCCGTTTGTAATTGTGTGCGTGAACTCTGCTCAATCTACCTATTTTCGTTGAGATGAGCAGAGTTGAAAATCTTTAACGAAAACTCTTGACTGCGACTGTTTCCATGGAGTTCAACTCGGGTTCAACTCTGGTTGAACTCTCATGGAAACTCAGTATATGTCGTTCTCCAATCCTTTATATTTCGAAGGATAATAGATGGTTACTGCACTGCATGTATTGGTTTCTACGGTAGAGTCTTACATAACAAAGCAGTCTGTTAAGTCTGTTAAATCCGCCTTACTGGACATAGAAGCCGCTTTCAAAACTTCAGAACAGAGGCGATCCAGGTGTTTCTCGCCGAAATAGTGATCTATAATTGTACGACTAATTTGAATTACAAATCATGACCTATGGCACCGTTACCAACCAAGAAAGGATAGACGACAAAATCAGGCGAACTAAATGAAATTGCATTGGTCACACCTTGCAGAAGACAATGGTAAAACGCACAGAAGATTCATTCCGTGTAATATATGACAATGGGATCACTTTCCCAACTTTTTCAAAATTTTTTTTAAATTTTAATTTCTGAAATTGGGCCCGGTGCAAGTGCACCATTTTCACCTATGAAAGCGCCGCCCTTGCTCTCATACATTTATTTGGAATGATACCTAACTTCACCTCACTTCACTTCCCTTCCCATTTGGGTTTGGCCTGTAGACACCATCAGCCAGGACATCGTGCTGGATGTGGCAATGGTTAGGGCTTCATGTTGCCGGCAAGATCTCTAGCTCTGTCCAGTTTGGCCGCCGCCCCCAACAACTACGCCGCCCGGGGCAATGGCCCCCTCGGCACCCCCCACGCTACGCCACTGATTCAAGTGAAACAAAATTTATACGTACATATTTTTTTTATTTTTTATTTATTTAAAATGTTGCGAATGGTGTGTGCCACTTTCTGTAATTAACTTTATTTAATTTAAGTAATATTATATGAAAATAAGTTCTGTCATTAAAATTTAACCGTCATTAACGGAAATAATTCAAAATTTTAAAAAAGTTGTAAAATTGAAAAATTCGTGATCCGAAAAGTCCTTTTTCGGTTTTTCTTAATTTTAAGAAGCAGTTTAATGAAGAATAAAGTATTAACATATATAGACCATTTGAAAGTAGACATTTCAACGGTTAATTGAGCACTTATTTGAACATCGAAATCCGAAAAAACACCAATAAAGTTGTTCTTGCAAAATTAGGGTATTTTTTTCGTAAAATGTCAATATCTAGGAAACCATTCGTTTTTCAAACCAAGAAAAAATCATGCTTATTTAACACAATACTTCTTCTTCTTCTTCTTTGATCCGTTAGCTGGCGGTCCGAGCGGGACGTCCCCGCAACGGATACGCTGCTGTCGGTGCCGCTGCCGCTTAACACAATACAAGGTACATTCTTACAAATTTTCATTTAAATTGAATTAATTTTACGTGAGAAAAAAATTAAAAACTGAAAAATCGGTTTTCCGCCATTTTCTTATAGAATTTGAGGTTATGTCAAAATATGTTATATACAAAAGTTATAGATTTTTTTATTATCTACAACTTTTGCATGAAGCGTTTTCCACTAGGAGGTCATGTTTCACCGCAAATCATAAAAAACCGTTTTCAACCCCTAAATAGCATCCCCATTTTAAGATTTCCCCTTTTTTCGTGTTTAAAAGTTTTTTTTCTCTTAGTTATAGCCTTGACCACATTTAACTGCTGAGCGTTGCCTGCTATTAATTTTTTTTTGTTTTGAAGCATTTAAATCGTATTTGCACTAGCCTATATATAAATCCTACATTTTCGCTTCTCCTTACCACCTTTCCAAAAGTAACTTGTTGATCAATTGTTAACCGATATTCAGGATAAACTACGTTCAATATTTTGCCATAAGTAGCAACGTTTCCAACTCTTGAACAACTGTATGTATGTATGTACTGTATGATAACCGGAAAATGACACTTATTTGGAAAAATGCGTCCGCCATATTGGCCCCGAAGTTTTGAATTTATAAGTTTCGATCGTAAATTCGTTATTTGCTACCTTACCAGCTCCCACATACCGATGCTTATTGGAATCAGACTACAATTGGTGCAATTTTGAATTTCGTTGTTTGCTACTTTAGAAAACCCCAGATACCCTTTCTTTAGAATCGGAACCAAATGAACAAAATTCGTCCACCATATTGACGCGGCCATTTTGAATATATAAGTTCTGATAACAAATTCGTTCGTTATTCACGACCTTAAAAACACCTAGATACCCACTTTCATTGAAATCGGAACAAAATTGGCAAATTCAACCATATTTCCGCGGCTATTTTCAATTTCGGACATATTTTGGGGGCCATTTTGCATTTTTAAACCCGTCCTTCGAGATACATATATCATAGGAAATCCCCACGGACCTTCATGCAAAATGTCAAAGCTCTGCGATGATTTTCAACGAAGCTCTCCGTGACAGCGCCATCTAGGAGAGGCTTTAGAAATTAATAGAATAGCCTATGTTCTTTCTGTTAATTAAATAGCACGTGGTTTAAATTTCATTAAGATCGCTTGCACGGTGTAGGAGGCTATTGCGAACATAAAGACATATACACATTAGTCATTAAGTTTTGTTAAATTACCCATTTTTTGCGCAATTATGTATTAGAAGACTTAAAAAAAAAGACGAATAAAATCAGCCAAGTCGTTGTCAAGGTATGGCGTGACCAAGGGAAACAGTCATTCATTTTAAAGGGTTTTATTAGCTCGCTCTCTTGTCTGTCTGTTGCAATCGATTTTTCGAATACTTCCGGTTATCCGATTACGCTGAAAATTTTGCACACAGACACGATCCACGGCGGCTGTCTCAAGAGGGCCGATTAACATTTACTCCACAACCCCTTCGACATGGCTATCAAATGAAAGGGTATCATAAGTACAATACAATAAACTATATAGTGTACTCAATATATTGTTAGATCCATGGCGACTATCTCAAGGGGGTGGATTACCATTGTCCTCGCAACCCCCTGGATATTGGTATCAATTGAAAGAGCATCACAAGTGAAATACAATAGGTTATGTCGTTAGATCCATGTCGGCCATCTTAAGAGGGCGAACTACCATTTTCTTCACAACCCCCTTGACATGAGTATCAAATGTAAGGTTATCATAAATACAATACATTAGGCTATATCTTTAAATCCGTGGTGGCCATCTCAAGAGGGCGGATTACCATTTTCTTCATAACACCCGAGACATGGGTATCAAATGAAAAGGTATCATACTCTTCACAACCCCTTCGATATTGCTATCAAATGAAAGGGTGTCATAAGTAGAATACAATAAGCTATATAGTATACTAAATATATCGTTATATCCATGGCGGATATCTCAAAAGGGCGGAGTACAATTTTCCTCACAACCCTTTCGACATGGGTATCAAATGAAAGGTATCATAAGTGTAATAGGATAAGCCATATAGTATACTCAATATACCTTTAGATCCATGGTGCCCATCTCTAAACGGGGGATTACCATTGTCTTCACAATTTTCTGCATGTATTTGTCATCATATTATCAAGATGATCAAAATCGACTGCAAAATTTCACACACAAGATTGAAAAGCAGAAAATAATTATTTAGATAAAAAACACTTTTTATTAAACCACATTTTTTTAAAACGAGCTAAATGGTTTAAAATAATTTCTCCTAGCCCCATACAGATTTAGAACCTCATATATATTCCAAACAGTACTGAAAATTTTTGATTCTGAATTTGTGATATGCAAATATTTGTAGGATTTAAAACGAAAAAACCTGGGGCGCAAAAATATCAACTTCAGCTACTTATCTTAAAATAAACAACAACAAACTCATGGGTTGTTGTTGGTAAGCTGAAGTTGATGTTTTTCTGATAAACCCCTAAATTTGGACTTTGATGACTCAAAACGCCGAATTCTGCCTTCATTGGTACCTTACTCATGGAAATAGGTTATACGGTTACAAAAATACAGGGTGATATGTAAAACTCTATTTTTATACAGCTCTGACCGTATTACTCAAAACCGGGAAAGATTTCGAACTAAGGCGCCATTGTAACTTATATTCAGCTCAAAAATACCTATCCGACATATTACACATTTAGAAGTGGCTACCAACGCTACGCTATTAGAGGTGGGTACCAAAATTTGCATTCTCCTTTGGTACTGAAACTTATTTGCCTAAATTTCATTACGTTTACATGCTTACTTGAGGTATACTTGAAGTAGATTTCAAGTAACTAAATATGCATGTAAACTCGTCCTGACTTCAAGTACACTTGAGTCAAGTAAATCACAAAAATTTGTTTGATTGACTTGAAAAATCTCATGTAAACGCTACTTGAATACTTGAAATTTTGCATGCGTATTTTTTCCTTGGAACAAGATGAAGATAAAAGCTGTAGGGAATATATACTTTTGATGCAATATTTGTGAAGTTATTTATATTATAATATGGAGCTACTTTCTGTTATAATATGAAAGGTCAAATGTCAGTTCAAGAAAATTTCAAGACATTTTGAAGTCAAGTAAATGAACCGAAAACGCAACTTGAGTTTCAAGTAAATTTCAAGTCAAGAACTCAAGTAAATCATGTAAACGTAATGCTTGTTTCTGTCAATAGCAAAAACTGTACAAATATAAATATTTGTTTAGTTCAGATGAAAGCAAGGCGAATGGAAATTTTTACCAAAACGTTTCACAAACATATGACTGCAAATATTGAGACAGAATTTACTTATTTGTTTAATAATTGTGATCCGATCAGTTTTATTGTTTGTTTTATATTAGGAAAACGCTTTCTAAATAATTGTAGCTTATGAGACTTACTATATGCTTCGGGTGGTAGATATCCTTTCTGTCATAGTAGTCTAGTCGGGGATAGTAAATGAGACGATTGCCGATCACTGCCGCTCTTACAACATAATTTCGGCTCAATCTGCTTCAGGGCTGTCGAAGTTACTCCAATCGGCGAAATTTTACTCCATTTAGTAAATTATATTTCAATATGTATTTCGAAACTTGCCAAAAAAGCTAGATTTCTGTTCTGCTACCTGTTTCTTGTACTGCGGGAAAAGAATGAAAGACGCGAAACTACAATCTGTGGTTAGTTACAGTTAATGTGGTGTTTTTAGTTGATCTTAAGATTCTTGAGAATTTTATAAACAGAGACTCAATGAAACATTTTGTAAGGACTTCCTTGAAGACCTACCCACTCTCTTGGCAAAACTCTACTTACCACAAAACGGCAGCACTGATATGGTTATGAAATTGCCTATCCTGATGGTTGCTGCTTTTCCGTATAAGATGTCATTGGCATGGAATTTTTTTAAGTTTGAATCAGGCGTTCTATACATGCTTAACATACCCTTAGGCATTATATTGCGAATACCCTCAATTTATCCAATTTATGATGGGGATGTGTTCCGCTATACAGGGCACCCATAGGTGAGTACTGGTTGGACTAACGTCTAGTAGCAATTCACCTTAACCCTTGAGTTGGCCGTTCTGGAGGTTAAAACGATTCGACAGAGCTTTATTCTCCAGATCGAAATTCGGTCGAACAATAGTGTTTACCAAGTATAAGTACTTCCTGGCAGAATGCTCCCACCAAATCGACTCAGTCCTGCTCATCCTCTACATATAAACAATTGTGATGGTCCCAGTAGAGCGTATCCAGATCCAAGCCTGCCTTTCGCAACAACTGCTCAATGACTCGATTCCTAGGTAATCCCTGCCTCTCCAGTCGATTATGCGGTTTTCTCCTAAAGATTTTATTTGTCTGCGGAAACATGCCTGGACCAATGGGTTTTATGCACTGGATTTTATTGCTCCAATACAGATTTATGTCCTTGGAATAGTTCCCCTTGATTAATTGTTAGAGGTTTCGAATCATCAAATTTAATGTTGCAATCTCTGGATTCCGTTGGTCTTGGAATTGGCGGTGGAGTGACTTCAGTCTTGAGGGAACATACTTTTATGGCTTTGTAGATTGTCAATCGTTGAGTTTCTGTGACAATCAGTGCAATTACATCCATTGTTTGGACAAGTAGTCTGGACTGTACCGGCATAGAGTGCGGGCGGGTGCTGCCGCAAGTCCACTTCCCCGTGAAAATTAAATCCTCGCAACAATCAAATTCATAACCAGAAAGATAATCCCGATATAAAGTCATAACCCGGCCTTTATAAAAAACAAAAATCAGCATCAATAATTATTTAAAAAATCGAAAAACAATAGTGCAAACGGAGTGAAGTGAAAAAAAAAAAAAAACAAATCAAAGGAGACGACACCAACACGGAATCCACCAACGCCGTACTGACGGACAGCAAGTAAGTTCCCGTTTCCTCTTCTCCCGCTCCCCCAGCTAGACAACGCCGGCGCTGCTGCAATATCGGCCAGCTGATGGGAGTCGTCTTGCTTAAGCAGGCATAACACTGCAGCAAGGCCGTTCCCATAAGCTCCGATGGTTGCATCGCCGGCTGAGTCAGCCATAAATGAGGTCATGGACCTTGCGC
This sequence comes from Thereva unica, assembly GCA_949987705.1. NCBI lineage: Eukaryota > Metazoa > Arthropoda > Insecta > Diptera > Therevidae > Thereva > Thereva unica. The sequence continues at coordinate 125,751,697 of OX465282.1, forward strand.
AGGAAAGGCCCCTAAACAAAAACAAATATTTCTCCTTTGTTTTTTGTAATATTAGGGGTCTCCTCGCGAACTTCGATCATGTAATGTGCTATCTTGATACGCATGCCCCGGCCATATTCGCACTAAGTGAAACTCAAGTCACTGACACCGATTCAGATCGATTTCAGGTGGCTGGGTATACCTTAGTGCACAATTTCTCCGACCATAGGGGAGTCGCCATGTATATTAGGAATGACGTGGCGTTTCAGAAGGTGTACAATAGTACATCTTCTGAATTTAATCATTTATGGATTAAAATTATTCTTCGTAACCACGTCATATTCCTCTGTTTTCTATACAGAAGCCCTAATATCAGTAATGAAGCCTCCACATTAGCCTTCGATGCTATCTCAGAACAAATCTCCGGATTTTTATCTTCCCACCCGGAGTGTGAAATCATTGTTGCGGGTGATTTCAACGTTCATAATGTCAATTGGCTAAATTACTCCAATGGCACCAGTGTTTCTGGCAAAGACGCCGAGATCTTTGCAGACCTAAATAATTTGCACCAAATCGTGAACTGTGCAACGCGAGTTCCGGACGTTGAAGGTCAAGGAGCCCATCTGCTTGACCTGTTTCTTACTTCTCATCCAACTCGATACTCCGTCGAAGTTAACTCGCCCCTTGGTAACTCGGATCACAATCTAGTAAGTGCTAATTTCCCATATCCATCTTCTACTCCAACCAACGCAGTTCCTAAAAAAACTGTCTGGCACTATGGGAAAGCCAACTGGTTGGGACTTATACGCTTTTTTCAAGCTACAGACTGGAATTTGTGTTTCCGCAGTGCCAGTGCGAACTATGCCGCTTCCTGTATTACTAAAATAATACGGGCAGGAATGTGTTTGTTTATTCCTCATTCTACCATATCTATAAAGCCTAGGCCAAATAGATGGTTCAATGGGGAATGTAGGAACGCAATTCAAGCTAAGGAAGCCGCTTATAGAGCGTACAAACATTCCCCCAACGAGTCACTTCGGCGTGAGTATATCAAATCGAGAAACTCCTGTAATTCCATCATCAGGAAGGTCAAAGCATCATTTGACAACAAACTGAGAAGTAAGATCTCAAAGAACTTGACGTCAATAAATCCACTGGCCCCGATAATATTCCCCCTATGGTACTCAAAAAGTGTGCCTCACATTTGGCTAAACCTCTGCGCAAACTCTTTGCCTTGTCATATTTCTCCGGAGTTTATCCCAACTCTTGGAAACTAGCTCATGTTCAGCCCATTCCCAAAAAAGGTGAAGCCAGCGACCCTTTAAACTACCGCCCAATAGCATTAACTTCCGTTCTCTCCAAAGTTATGGAGACAATAATCAATCGAAGGTTGATGAAATATCTAGAATCTAACCAAATTATTCACGACAGGCAGTATGGCTTTAGACCAAAACGGTCTACTGGCGACCTTCTTGTATGCCTGACTGAACACATCAACCAAAGCATCCATGGCTTTGGTGAGTCTGGTCTGGTTGCTCTAGATATCTCAAAGGTCTTTGACAGAGTATGGCATCCCGCTCTGCTGTCGAAACTCCAAGCTATTGGTATCGACTCAGTTCTAAGGAACTGGATTGAGAGCTTTCTTTCTGACCGTTCAATCAAGGTAGTATTGGATGGCGTCGAATCCAACCCTCATTCCATTTCGGCCGGCGTTCCGCAAGAGGCGATTCTCTCACCTACTCTCTTTCTTATATTTATTAATGATCTGCTCTCAATCCCCTCCAATCCACTTCATAGTTTTGCCGATGACGGTACTTTGCGTTACTCATACCCCTCCGACAACACAGGACAAGTAAGTGCCAGACCTTGTCTCTTAGAACGCGAACTCATGTCCAACTCTCTTAACGCGGACATTAAACTCATTCTTGATTGGGGCCGCAAGAATCGCGTCGAGTTCAATGAAACCAAAACCAAGTACTGTCTATTCTCCACTAAAACCTGCACCAACCTTCCCTCCATTTCAGTGGGCGAGGATAATATAACAGCTGACCCATATCTTAACATCCTCGGCGTGACTCTATCCAACGATTTGCGATGGAATAATCACATACTCCAAGTCACCAAACAAGCGTATCAATGCCTCGGCTTCCTTAAGAGATGCAAGTTTCTCCTTCATCCAACTGCCTTGGCTACAATATACAAGTCCTACATTCGGCCACGCCTTGAATACAACTCGTATATCTGGGCAGGCGCCCCTAAAACCACCTTGGCTTGGCTAGACAAAGTGCAAAACCGCGCCATCAAACTCATTGGCGATAGTACTCTTTGCATTGATCCTCTAAGGCACCGTAGGAATGTAGCAGCGCTCAGCAAGTTTTACCGCTATTTTCATAGCGACTGCTCCACTGAAATCAAAAACCTCCTGCCTACACGGCAATTTTTCCCCCGCAACACAAGACTAGCCAACTCGGCTCACCCCTTCACCCTTCAGCCCTCCCCTTCACGCACATTACGTTTTAGCAGTTCGTTTATAAATAGAACAACTCGATTGTGGAACTCTCTTCCGCAGTCGGTGTTTCCGAGCTCATATAACATCTCAGAGTTCAAACGCAAGGTTCATCGACATCTACTCATGCACCCTCCAGACCCCTAACCTATCCTATGTCATCTTTCCTTCAGATCAAGCTTACTACTATACATTGCACCATGACTTGTAAGACATGACGGACTAGTAGTACAAAGGGTGACTCCTAAGCTTCATCTTGCCACAAAAAAAAAAAAAAAAATGATTCAATCCATATCCTTCAGTACACCGTCAATTTCGTATTTAGCCAGGTTCTGTCTGTCGGTGGTGTTAGCCCCTCCGTCTGTAGTGCGGGCAATCAGGCTAGAGAAACGTAGCCAATGTGCCCTATGGTAAGTAAAGAAGTGGACTCTTACATATTGTTCCAGCTCGATCGACTCGCGTGACATTTTTACAGTGATAGAGAGGTCGTGGTAGTCGCTGTCGTGAGGAACCGTTCGTCGGCAGTTCACATCCTCTTTTTTTGTTCGGCCGCTGTATAGACGTGAGTCGAGCAAGCATAGATCCAGATATGAACCACCTCTGGGTACGATGGCATGTCTGTAACGAGAAGTATAACCTTCTGCAGGATTCTATTGCCCTCCAGCCATCTTTGTAGCTGGTTTCCTTATGTTTTGGGTGTTTAATTTCCCCATGCTTCTATGTAGAGGGATATAACATACATATAGGGGCTTCCAGCACTCGAAATCGTTCAATGTACCTGTATTGCTTGACCCCAAAACTTTATTACTTTTTTGATAAGGATAATCTTTTTGCCACCCTAGACGGCAACAGGTTGGTCCCGTCTAACCCCCTCGTAGTCCTTGTACTCCAGTTTGCGCTTCCTTAATAACTTAGCTTCGTTGACAAGGAGCGTCGTGTTGCAGCAACAAGAGGATGTACGCCCTCCTCTCTAGTCTAATAAATGAGTTGGCATGTATTGCCACGATTTTGATGGAGTTCTTTCCCGGTGCTGGCATTACGGAACTACGGCTCGTTTGGGAGAAAAGCATGGAATAAACCTACCACGTTGCTTATTTACCTGCCGTTGAATGTTGGCCAACTGTCCCTGGAAGAACAGCAGGATTGTTTTTAACTCAGTGTCCCCCGAGGGGCCTGAGCTACTTGAGGAGCTTGTTGTAGTACTGCCTGTGCTCCTTTTTCTGCTTGGGCAAAGGATACAATTGGCCGTACTATGGACCGGACAACCAAGTTCTTTGATGACCTGTTAAAATTGGAAAAATTTGATACATTCACGATACAGACTATCACTTGTTTTGATCTCTGGAGAACTTCCCCAAAGGACTTAAACTGACTTCCAACGAAACCTGTCAAGACTACTTAATTCGTTTTTTCAACCGGAAACCACTTTTAAATTCATTTTAATACTATAAGAAAACCATTTGAATAGCACTTAAAAACACCCTGAGGTTTTTCCACGCCTAATGTCTGTAAAACATCCAGCAAACTTAGGAATCCAACATAGAATTCTTCAGGTCCTTATTTACTTTATAAGAAAGTTGAGTTGTAACACCAACTACATACCTACTGTCCACACAAACAGCGAATAAATAAACGCCTTCGAAATTATGCTTAAAGTTTGTTATATTCAGTATATACTGCATCTGTCAACTTTTTATGATCGTCATACTCGCCACGAACAACGAAACATACGTAAGTATGAAGTTGTGAATCCTCTTTATTGCAAGCACGTTCCATTGCTGCATGAACGTTTTCTAACTTCTCAGGAAACAGCTTACAAATACTGCCAAAAGCTTTAGCAAACTCGTTGGATTGGCAGTTGTCTTGGAATTTGTTGAGGAAACCAGCCTGTTTGATGAAATATATAGTTCAGTTGGAATAGATATTCAACTCCGACATATAGATAATTTGCAACTGGTTGAAAATTGGTGAAACACTTAAAAACACACACGTCGCGAATAAGTGCTTATGAGGGTTTTAATTCTTAAAAACAACGATATCTTACAAATGCCGTTTTTGTAGATAATCGCATAACCAACAAACTTTATCAAAAACTATTCTATGATTCAACTTGCCGTTTAAGAGATATTCGAAAATATGATTTTTTGACCTGTTGATCTTGAATAAGATTTTTTTGGCACCACCCTTGAAAAAATACAAAATTTCCTTTATAATGATGTTTTTAAGGGTTGTACAAATTTTCAGCCAGTTGCGAGTTTTAACGTAGTTTTACCTTCTTTTCGTCAATTTTGGCTAGTTCAAAGTCGTCGGCGTCAGCACAATTAAAGCCTAACATTGCGATGCCAAGGGTAATAAATAACACGAACTGCATTTTCCTGAAAATAGTTTTAATATAACGAAAAAGAAAACTCATAAAAGACAATGTGAAATACCTAATCTCTTTAGTTATACCTCTGTCTGTGCTCTGTACTTCTGATGAATTAATTTAAAAAAGCTCTGGAGTATTTATATAAAGATTTTCTCCCACATTTACTAATATTTACAGGTAACGAGATACGAGTGTTTTTAACCAATCGGAATCAATAGTCTGGTGTGTTAAAATAAATATTTGCTTATTAATCAGTTGTGATTTGCAGCTGCTGTGTGTTTGTTGGAATATGATCTAAGACGGAATAGTTATTTTATATTTTTATTCTTAACACAGGGGCGGATCCAGAAGCAATTCTTAGTGGGAGGGGGTGATCAAATTTTACTCAAAATCTGGTTATTATGTTTTCTGAATCGGTGTATAGTAAAATTTATAGTAAAAGGATATTTTCAAACGTTAGTCTTTATAATGTGAACAATAACTGGATAAAGTTACAAATCAAAATATCTTATACAAGTTCTTTCTTGTTTTCAAATTTAGTTTCTTTCTTGCACTTTATGATGGTGAAAAAGAACATTTTTTGAACTTGAAAAAAAAGTGAAAAAAATCGAATCGAAAGTCGTAAATTTTTGCATTTTTTGATAAAAGTCAATTTTTCGAAAAATTCCATCAGCATATGAAAAAATTAAGTAATAGTACAATAGAAATTGAGCTTTGCCAAAAAAAACTCAAATTTTTCGAAAAAAATTGACGAAAAAATAATCTTGAAAAAAATATTCTTGCAATATTGGAACAATGCTCTGTTTTGAATACAATAATAATTTATTGTCATCATGTTATTTTTAAAACAAGGGTATCAACTGTCTCATCTAAATACCAGTACTTTTCATTATCGACTTTCAAAGCAAGTAAGTCCTTGACAGGAACACCCGCCGCGTTTGTTTCACATTGATTATTATAATTCACAGCATCTAACAAATTAAAATTTTCACCTTCATTGCAATTAGAAATGTCATTCCGCTGAAAAATTTTAAATGACATTATCTACGATAAGGATTTAAACGTCCGGATCACTGTCCACACCAATAACATCTATAATGGACTCTGACCGGCCTGCCCTCTTTTCATAAAACCTTTAAAACAAGAAAAACAATTTTTTTTATAAAATATTAAATATTGTTGTATATTTAGAGTATGACAATTTCAGCATCTGACATAAGTAATTTTTAGTTGAGTCATTTCCGTTTTGGCAATCATTTTTCAGGATTTTCTCGGCCTCATCCAAACTTTTCTGAATTCCATCGCAAAATGGTTTAGGACAGACTGTCTTTGTCCTCATAGAACAGCATTGTTTGAGCCCTTTAAGAAGAAACACACTTTTTTTAATTTCTGGATAATCGCAATGAACACCAGCAATTACTACCAGAAAAACGCAAACAAATACGTTAAGTTTCATTTTTCTAGATAAACAATAAAAGCGTTTAATTAAAAATATGTGCTGATAATTTATCGCCTAAACACGGTTCTAATTACCTGTGAAAAAATCTGACATATTTATAGGAAATTTTCCAATCATAGCCCCAAAAAAGTTTTAAACACGTTTAAGGAATTTTTTTTTGTTCAAGTTTTTATCCAATGGAAATCCGTGGGTTTAACCAAATATTCTTTGCAAATATAAACACGATCGTTTACTTTTTAATCAGGTGCGTTGAGAAATATCTGGAAGTGTTTAAGAGTTGGTTTGAAACAGATTTTTCTGCTACAGCAAGCACCTAATACGGCGTTCACATCGCCTCGAAAGCACGCATTTTGGGCGAAAACACAATCGAAAGTAAGTATTTTATCATACAAATCGAAAACAACTTGGGAAGCTGTTTTCGATGAAAACGACCACGAAAACAAGAAAAGTGTGGACAAGAACCCAAGTCAGCGTTCAGCACTTGTTATAAGCATGTCATTTTCGCGATATGAACAGCTCATTCGTTTTCCGAAAACACTTCTATGAAAACACGGTTTTTCGAGACGATGTGAATAAGGAGAAAATATTTTGTTCTTTATGTTTTAGTATTTATAAATTTTAAAGGCTTTTAAATATAGTATGCTACTTTGGTAGCAGGGGCGGCGCAAATGGTGCACTCGCACCTGGCGCAACTGGTCAGGGGCGCAATTTTAGAAATTAAAATTTAAAAAAAATTCTTGCAGTTTGTCTGGAAACCGTCAAATTTTTCGTAATCTTGATGGTAAACAGGAGGAGGAGTCTTTAATAACAAAATTTTTCGAGAAGAATAAAACATATTTGAAAAATGAAACAAATTTTTATAGTTAGAAAAAGCAATGCCAAAAAACCAATTTTTATTATCTCTTAATTACATTTTATTGTATTACACTCTACTGGCCGCAACATACAATTGTCCATGAGGAAATACTATGCCATGTATAAATAAAATTGTGGTTTAAAGTGTTTAAACTCTGTAAAATGTCACAAAAAAAGTTCTTACCGTTTAATTATTTGATAAAAAAATTTATTCATCTCTTTTTTTTTTTTAGAGATGCTGTACATCATGGCACTCAACAGATTGAAAGAATAACCGTGTAGACCTTGAAAACCGGTTTTGCTGCTGCTGAAGGAATACTAATATAGTTACCTACAATGGTATTCATCGAAAATGTAGTATGAGATCAATCTTCTAATTATACATTCATAAACTTCAAAAATCATTGTATTGGGTTATTAGCTTACAGCAAGTACACTGTTTCGGTGTTAGTACACAATGTGGATCGTATGAACGAATAAAATGTAAGGACAGCAGAGCAACAAGCGGAAAGGTGAAAGAAATATAAAAAAAAGAAGTGAGCGGGTACTCCAATAAGAGATTATAAAAATCTATCCCGCCATAATTCAATCTTTAATGTGCATATAAAAACGGGCGAACGGGTAACAAAGACCTCGGAAGGTTAGCAAGCCCTAATCACACCTCCCCGCGGTGCCCCCTGGGGTACTTCTTCGGAAGGAGCTAACGGGAGACGGGCGAATGGCGAGCTCTCTGCGCCACAAAACAGAGTTTTAAGTCGGTTGGGCTGAGGGTTAGCAACCCGCTCCCATAAAAAATACCATTGCTACGAATCGGCAAACAATGCCTCGGAACCGGATGGACAACACGACGACGACCTTTGCTTTTCGAACAAGGACACGAATCAGATCATGGAATGTGAGAACACTGCTTGCTGAGGGACGGCTGGATGAAGTCCTCAACGAGATGAATCGATATAAAATCAAGATCATGGGACTTAGCGAGACCAGATGGCCCGATGCGGGGGAACATATCTGCCCAAACGGTGAGTCCTTCTTATATTCTGGTAGAAACGAAACTGAAAGCCGTAGGAGTGGCGTTGGCGTAATACTCACCAAAGAAGCCAGGTCCAGCCTCATTAGCTGGTCACCAGTTTCTGAGAGGATTATTACCGTGCGCCTGCGTACCAGACTAAGAAATACTACGGTAGTCCAATGCTATGCTCCAACTGAAGAGGCAGAAGATGACATCAAGGACGAGTTCTATATGCGACTGAATGAGGTTTTTCGCTCTATTCCAAGGGGAGACATCATTGTTTTAATGGGTGACTTAAACGCACAGATCGGCCGTGACAACACCGGCCTTGAACATACAATTGGAAACCAAGGCCTAAGCCAAGTTACCCATAACAATGGTGAGCTTTTCGTTGACTTTTGTAGTTCCCACCAACTCATGGTAGGTGGAACTTACTTTTGTCACAAGAAGATACACAAAGAGACCTGGGTATCGTCTGATGGTAGAACGAGGAATCAGATAGATCACGTGGCCGTCAGCTGCAGATGGAGAACTATTCTTGAGGATGTCAGGAGTTTCAGGGGAGCGGATACTGGAAGCGACCACCATTTGGTAGTAGCAACTATTCGCCTTAAAATCGCCGCAATCAGAAACGTTCAACAAACTGCTAGAACCCGTAGACGGTTTAACATAGACCTCCTGCAGGAAAGCTTTAAAAAGCGGGAATTTGCTGGAAACCTACAAGACCTATTAAACCAGCAAATCGTTTCTGAAGACACAAATATTGAAGAATTGTGGAGTACGACGAAGGGCGCGATATTGACGGCTGCGGAAATGAGCATCGGTTATGTCCAAAGAAACCAGCAACACGGGATCTCGGACACAACCTGGCAAAAAATAGAACGCAGAAGGGCCCTCAAAAATAACGTAAACTCTACAAACGACCCGGAAAGACGTCACCAATTAGAACGGGAATACTCCCAATTACATCGGGAGGTTAAGAGAAGTGTCGTGCGTGATAAAAGGCAGCAGATAAATGAGCTCGCAGAAAAAGCGGAAAACGCGGCAAACACAGGCAACAGTAATGTGCTATACCAAATCACTAAACAGCTCTCGGGAAAGCACTCTACTAAAAAGCATGCCGTTAAGAGTGCGGATGGAAGGCTGCTGTGCAGCGACGAAGAGCAACTCCAAAGATGGAGAGATTACTTCTTCGCCGCCCTGAATGGTACACTTACACAGGAACCTCAGGAAAACAACAACAATGCACAGCCAAAAAGAATCGCCACTCGGGCCCCATCCAAGACGGAAATAGTAACCGCAATTCATGCGATGGCCAATGGTAAAGCAGCAGGAAAAGATGGCATCCCGCCAGAATTGTTGAAAGCCGACTCAAGCCTCATAGCAGATGCGCTTCAGCCAATCCTAGAAATAGCATGGAACACTTGTACCTTTCCTTAGGATTGGACGGAAGGTATCATAGTCAAAATACCAAAAAAGGGGGACCTAACAATATGCGACAACTGGCGAGGTATCTGTTTATTATCTACTGTGGGCGAAATTTTGTCCCATATATTACTATCTAGGATAAGTGAGGCAGTTGACCGAACGCTTAGGAGGCAGCAGGCCGGATTCAGGAAGGGCCGCTCCTGTATTGATCATATTAACACCTTGAGAATAATAGTGGAGCAGTCTACTGAATTCCGATCCCCCCTTTACCATGCTTTCGTAGACTATGAGAAAGCGTTCGACTCGGTTAATAGGAGTTTCATTTGGCAGGCACTACGGCGACGTGGACTGCCTGATAAAATAATAGAATTGATAAAAGCCCTATATAACAATTCCAAATGCAGAGTTCTCCATAATGGAAAATTATCCGACAGCTTTGAGGTCAGCTCAGGAGTACGACAAGGATGCCTACTTTCGCCTTTACTATTTCTTATAGTAATAAATGACATCCTTGTCGGCGCTCTAGATAATAGAACAGGCGGCATACAATGGGGTTTGGTAGACCGTCTTAAGGATCTCGACTACGCCGATGATATCTGTTTGCTGGCCCACAGACACCAGGACCTCAAAAACATGTTAAACAATTTGGCAACAGAAAGTAGTCCGGCAGGCTTAAGGCTAAATCCGACTAAAACTAAAGAAATGCGGATAAATGCAAACACCATTGAACGAACAGCGCTGAATAACCGTGACGTGGAACTGGTAAATAAATTCTGCTACCTCGGTAGCATCATTACCGAAAATGGTGGGGCAGAAGAAGACGTAAGTTCCAGAATAAATAAAGCACGAGGCGCATATGCATGCCTGTCCCACATATGGAGATCAACGGTGATTTCCACTAACACCAAATTGTTCAACTCCAACGTTAAGGCAGTTCTTTTGTATGGTTGCGAAACATGGAAAGTCACCCAATTCATCACAGGGCGCCTACAAGTCTTCATCAACAGATGCCTTCGTCGTATCCTAAAAATCCGCTGGCAAGATAGAATTTCAAACGAAGAACTATGGCGCCGTGCCGGCCAAGAAAGGATAGACGACCAAATCAGGCGAAGGAAATGGAATTGGGTTGGCCACACCTTGCGACGCGAAAACGAAAATCTAGCCAAACAGGCCCTTGACTGGAATCCGCAAGGTTCCCGTCGAGTAGGAAGACCTAGAACAACGTGGAGAAGAACCCTACTAGAAGAAGCCGCAACAACTGGGAGATCCTGGTTGGAGCTAAGAGCTGTCGCGCAAAACAGAGTCCGCTGGAGGGCAACTGTTTCCGCCCTATGTCCCATGAGGGATTAAAGGAGTCTAAAGAAGAAAGAAGAAGAAGATAAAAATAATATATGTATGTATGTTAATCGTATTGTTTTGAAACTATATACGTTCGTAAGGCATAGACAATTTTTTCTTGCCTAAAAATATAATTTTTTTCGTTGATTTCTTGGATGAAATAATTGTTTAAACAATTTTTGGCACATCTGAAACGGTTACATGAAGTTCCCTTATAATATATTACATTAAATTTACAGTTTCGCACGACTTTAAAAGCTTTATTTCAAAGAGAGATAAAGAATTAGTGAAGTTTACCGAAAAATCGTTTTTTGAAAAAGGTTTTTTTGGTTTTTCGATTTTTTATCGATGTTTTTCCATTGTGACACTATCATTTTTTACGCCATCTAAAAGTAAAGGATTCAACGAAAAAAAATCCGTCTTCAAAAGTTTAAAAATCAAAATTTTGTTCGCCAAACTTTTTTGATTGAAAATGGGGTCTTTTTTTTTAAATTAAGGTCATAAAAACAAAACTAAACAACCAATCGCTTTGTAAAATTGGGCCTTTTCGAAACATGAAAATCTAAACTTTCCTCAAATTTCATTAAAATTGGATCATTTTTGTGAAAGATAAAAATGATAAACGAAAACCTCGGTTTTTGACGTTTTTCTCCATTTTTTGAGATTATGTCGAAAAATGGTTTGAGTGAAAGCTCTAGATTTCCTAATTATCTACAACTTTTACATTGAACGTTTTTCGATAAGAGGTCTAATTTTCTCAGAAATCGCAAAAAACACGAATAACCCCCTAAAACCCTCATTTTGACACCCCCGGTCCCCTTTTCCGGTCATCTGCTGCGGTGCTCTCGATTTTTCCTTGTTTAAGTAGCATTTCTACTAAATTTTCCCGCCATTCATATACTGCTAAGAGTTTTTCTAGTTCTTGGCTTTTCAAAAGTTCTTTTGCACTGGTCTACAAGGCAAACTCAAAATTTTAAAAAGTCGGACAAGGAAAATTACATGCGTATAACAAGTGCTGAACGCTGAATTGGGTTCTTGTCCACACTTTTCTTGTTTTCGTGGTCGTTTTCATCGAAGTTTCCAAGTTGTTTTCGATTTGTATGATAAAACACTTGTTTTCGATTGTGTTTTCGCCCAAAACGTGATTTTTATTTGGCAAAACCGCGTGTATAACACATTTCGCTATGAACACATACATAAATGTTTGTTTGAAAACCAAAAATTTTGTTAGGAAATTGTATTTTTTGCACCTGTATCAAGCTTGGGAAAGTTTACTTTGAATTGTGAACTCAACTGGCAATTTTTCAAAAATGAACAAATGAACTGAACTTTATTTAATACTTAAATATAAATTTTTTTGCGGCGGCTTATAAAATTCAGATGTTCTTTTGGCTAAATCCAGTCTATAGACGAGCTTCTATTGGACACAAGGTTTCATTTTCATACTTTTATCCTTTGAAGATTTTATTTTTTGGTTTTTTTTTTTGGAGGTTTTTATAATTTATATATTTTGTGCCTTGCTGTAAGTGTGGAATATTTGAAAAATTGTTTTAGTTCAGTTGGTAAGTTTGTACTAGGGTTACTTTTTGATTTAAAAAAAATTACTTAATTATTTCATGATTTGGTGAGAACTTACTATATAAAATTTGAAGATATATAATGAATTGCGGCTATAATTTTGAAGAAGCAAATTGGCAAACCCAAAATCGGAAAACCCAGGTTTTATCGGGGTTTCTATCGAGGTTTTGGGAAATTTCTTAATTTGCATATTGCATACTTTCGGGGGTTGGCATGTTGTTTCGGGGGTTGGCATGTTGTATACTTTCGGGGGTCGGAAAGACGTAATTTAAAAATAAAAACAACAGTAAAGTGATGAGAGCAAATTTATAACAAATAATTGATTTTTTAGAAACATATTTATTATTTTCTAGCGAGGATTTCGTGTAACAGTGTAAAAAATAACTCTTAACTTCCGTTTAATTTTGAAATTTTTAAACATCGAAGTAGGCACTTCATGAAATTTCCCTTGTCGTTTTTTTAATGAACTCGATGGAAGAACTATATAGTTCATTAAAAAAACACGGCTAATGACAGCCACTACTACATACAGCGTCAGTCACGCCACTCGTTGCCACTACTACATGCAGCGTAAGCCACGCCCACTCACACGGTTATGCGACACTTTGTCGCTTGGACATCCCGGCTAACCGTTTTATTAGACATTGTCACGTCAAAAATTCCAACTGACTTTTACAAAAAAATTTGTTATGAAAGCAATTTTGAGGTTAGCAATATTTTAGAATCTCTAGCGAAAAAGGAAAATCGGCAAATTAATGCATGATCGGTGTTGTTAGTATCTGCAACTATAATAATTGTTTTTAGATTTTGCTTAGTTTTAATATAATCTATAATGCACATTCGTTTTTTACTATTAATCAAAACTCTTTTGTTTCATTTTTTAAGTGTCTTCAATAGGTATTCAAATCAACGAAACATCCTTAATATCTTAAGTGTCTCATTGGTGAAAAATCTTCAGCCTAACACTCAACCTTCAAAATGCTTCTGGATACTAAACAAAATAACCCTGATACATCAATTGTCCGTATCAAAAGGGATGACTCCACGCCCACCAAGGCAGAAACATGTAAGAACTTGGAGCTAGCATCAGCAATGCGAGGCCGTGCAGCAACTCTAGTCTCAGGGTTTGGAATAGGCAATTATTCATCAATACCATTCTTCGGAGAACTAATTCAACCTGCGGTAGGCCTAATTACAACTGGAATTCTAACATCTCAAGCATCAGCTGATATTGCCCTAATCGAAATGGACTGCGGTGATATACCATTTGATGAGATCAAAGAGCTTGTCAAGGAGAGATTTGACGCTGTTGATAAGGCTATTGATAGAAACTATGCTGCAATGCAAGATATTTCTAAAACTGTAACGAAAACTCTTGCTGCTGTTGAGCAAACGAGGTATGAAATGAATAGTCAGTTTGAGAAATTGTTCAATATACAAGCAGCCGGTGAAATATCGGTTGTGAATAGTTTCATACAAGATTTTGATAGTGAAAAAAAGAAAATTGATAATTATTCGAAGGCAAATTATATTGCCAATATTGATGAAATAAAATTGTTTTTGGGTTATCTTAAAGATTCAAGAATGGCTAAATATACTGATGCACTTGATACTATGCTTCAGAGGATACTCGATACAAGTGGTAGCGATGTCACGTTCTCTCAACTTTTTGCATTATTTTCTGGTGCACGAACACTTCTGACGATGCCTCTTTTCCGGTATGAGCAATATTCTTATATTGCGGATTATTATTATGAAAATGGTAAATTGGACGATTTCAATAAACAATTTCAGAAACTGCGTGAAATTAAGCAAAGTTTTGGGAGAATTTTTGGTATTACAACAAGAATCAATAATATTACCGAAGAGATTACAGAAAAATATTCCATTGTTGATGATGATGAATTTGTTCAGACATTGACTAAGCAGATAAATGATTTGAACTTAGTCAAGGATAAGTTGGAAGAATTGAAACTGCCAACTCTTGATGTTGATCTAGTTCAGCTTAACTTGAACGAAGCATTGAATTTTACAATATCAACAATTGAAACACCATTTGGTGAGTGGAAAAGTGGCAGCACTGTAACGTATGCAATACAATATAAAAATGGTAAAGAATTCTCGAATATTGGTGATTGGGCAACACCCATAGTGATTGGAGCCACAGCTAATCCGCTTGTAAAATTGCCAAGTAATAAAAACAACGCATTTACAAGACTTGTTTTCAGAAAGTTCAACGATAAAAATGCACAGCTAGTTCGTGTTATTAATGATCAGGCAGTTACTGAGTTTAGGGACATCAATAGGGATTTGTATAATGCTATGTCTGGTTTGTATCCTTCAGAAGTTGAAATAGATAAAATTTTGCAGACATTGATTCGGAATAATGCTGATGTTAAAGCAGCATTCGATCAAGGAAGGCAGGCAATACATGCTGCAGCAGCCTTTAAATCCTTGCCTGACAACATTCGAGATACATTATTGAGTATTGCCGACATCAACGCCCTCGACGACAATGGTTATACACCACTTCATATCGCTGCTGAAGTGGGTAATGCGAAATTTGTGAAAGTCTTATGTAAAAAAAATGCTTATGTTAATATGAAAACAATAGTTCACAAGCTAACACCTTTGAATCTAGCTGTACGTCAAGATGATATAGAAACTATTCAAAATTTACTTAACTGCACTAATGTCGACGTTAATAAGGGTGATGATAAGAAAATGAAACCCTTACATACTGCTGTATCGCGTAATGCAACGGAAATTGTTAAAGTTTTATTAGAACATGATAAAATTAATGTGAATGTAAAAGCAACAAGTGAAAACCTAACACCTTTGCACATGGCAGCAATGGGTAATTTTCATCAAATCGCAGAGCAGTTAAAATCAAAAAAGAAGTTGGACTACAACGCTTTAAGTTCGACTATGCTAACACCACTTCATTTCGCTGTGAACAATGGTAGTTCAGAAATGTTAGACTTTTTGATCAAGCAAAATGTTAATGTAAATGTAAGATCGACAACAAATTGGTCACCACTTCACTATGCAGTTTCTCTACGAAAAGAAGATGCCGCTTTTAAGCTGTTGAAGGTTAATGGGATTGATGTTAATGCAAAAAATTCGGACGGGTTTACACCATTGCATATTGCAGCTGGTACAGGACAAGAGAGTGTTGTTGAGAAGTTATTGAATGATCCGCAAATACGTCTCGATGATACGACCAATGATGGCTTAACAGCGCTTCATATTGCTGCAATGCATAAAAATATTAATATTGTTAAGGCATTGGTGAATAAAGGTGCTAACAAAGAAGCTACAACTAAGAAAGGACTTACACCATTGTTAGCTGCTACGAAAAAAGGTAATTGGGATATTATACAATATCTCATGCAAAATTCTGCAGAAGTATGTGCCAAAGATAATGATGGAAACGATATGTTGACCATATCTGCTGCAAATGGGCATCTAGATATTATGGAAAATTTGATCGATGCCAAGTATCCTGTTGGTAATCTATTGAAAGCAGCACTTGAGAATGGTCACTTGGAAATAGTTCGAAAGTTAGTTGACCAAGGAAGAGTTGGTTCTGTTTGCACCGGTGCAGAACATACAATGGACTATAAATGTCTAGTGAACGAAGCTAGCAAATATAAATATCTAGATGTTATCGACTACCTTCTTGGTAAGGACAAAGCAACACCACTAGTAATTCCAGCAAAAACTGCAGCTAAGCATGGACATGTTAAGACATTAGAAAAATACATAAAACTACAAACCGAAGATATAAAGCCGCATTTTAACGATATAATGAAAATTGGTGTAGCATACGGCTGGTTTGGTATTGTTAAGTATCTGCATGAGCAACAACATGTTGCAATTAATAATCTTGGTGCCCTTCCTTACTCTTCTGGTAATCCGAAATTGCTTGAATATTTAACTGATAAGAATTACGAGCCTTCCTTGATTGACGATAAAAACAACACCCTTTTACACTATGCCGTTTCACCAATCGACGACTCCATATGTAAAAATGATACTGCAAAAACTGCAACAATTGTCGAATCACTAATAGATCTAAATTTCAATGTGAGCGCAGCAAATTTAGATGGTCTAACTCCAATGCATATGGCTGCATGGAGCGGTTGTTTGCAATCAGTTAAACTTTTGATACTAAATGAAGCCGATTTAAGTCCCAAAGATAATAAGCATCTTACACCTTTGGATCACCTAATAAATGCCAAAAAACATCCCAAAATACAAGAATTGTTAAAAGCACAAGAAATATGCAACGCGATTGTGAATAACAAATATGTTTTTACTCCCGGCGACTATATCAGTGGTGAGTGTGTTTCACCGAAGCTAGACGATGTCTTTGCAACTAGACCATTACTCGTTGCAATTGCGTATGATATTAATCTTGCCGATACAATGTTACCATATGCTGATTTAAGTGCAACCGATGCCAATGGAAATACACCATTGCATATCGCAGCTATGCATAATGCAACGAAATTGATAAAAAAATTAATTGAGAATAAAGTTAACATTCAAGCGAAAAACAATCAAGGTAAAACAGCTTTAGACTATGCTAAAGATAACAACTATACCGAAATTGTTGATTTATTGAATCAGGCACAAGGCGCTGAGAGCCGGAAAAATAAAAACAGGATTAAGAGATTTGCTGATGAAGTAGAATATCAAAACATTAAAGCGAATTTGAAGAGTTCTGATGATGTTTTAAAATACCTCATTGCAGCTGGTAGTAGCATCAATCATCCAAAGCACAATCTACTAAATCTTTTATGTTTGGACAATTTGAACGATAAACAGGGTGAAATTAAAATAAAAAATGCCAACTGCTTGGATAACAACTTATCCCTAGGATACATCCTGCTACAAAACTACTTAAACAAAAAATATCCTCTTCCAAAATTTTCAGATATTACGCCTGAAGATGCTCGCGCAGGCGCTCTGAAAATAACCCAAAAGTTTGAGAAATTACTAAAAAAATCAGTGAAAAATGCGGGCAATTTGGACTTTTATCAATTGTACGTTGATATTGAGAAAATGATTAGAAATGAAAAATTCTCTAATATACCGATAATTCTAACTCAGTTTGTTAAGAACGCATGCGCTACCGATGGAAATTGTGAAAATTAGCTGAATCGAGAAAAGAATTGGTAAAGTTTTTTGAGTATTGCATTAAAATTGAGATGTAAACATCGCTAAAAGTAAAATAATTAATCACAATATTACAATGTATTTTATATAAAAATGTATACTTGCTTCTGTATTGTAAACATGTTTCTGTTTTGAAAATAAAGTAATATGAATAAAAAAACTTGTGTTTTAACCTTTAGGAAAAATGTTGTGCGTGATATGGTTGCCTAGCAGACCTGTTAGCAAGTCCTAATCCCACCTCCCCGCGGTGCCCCCTGGGGTACTTCTTCGGAAGGAGCTAACGGGAGACGGGCGAATGGCGAGCTCTCTGCGCCACAAAACAGAGTTTTAAGTCGGTTGGGCTGAGGGTTAGCAACCCGCTCCCATAAAAAAACACCATTACTACGAATCGGCAAACAATGCCTCGGAACCGGATGGACAACACGACGACGACCTTTGCTTTTCGAACAAGGACACGAATCGGATCATGGAATGTGAGAACAATGCTTGCTGAGGGACGGCTGGATGAAGTCCTCAACGAGATGAATCGATATAAAATCAAGATCATGGGACTTAGGGAGACCAGATGGCCCGATGCGGGGGAACATATCTGCCCAAATGGTGAGTCCTTCTTATATTCTGGGAGAAATGAAACTGAAAGCCGTAGGAGTGGCGTTGGCGTAATACTCACCAAAGAAGCCAGGTCCAGCCTCATTAGCTGGTCACCAGTTTCAGAGAGGATTATTACCGTGCGCCTGCGTACCAGGCTAAGAAGTACTACGGTAGTCCAATGCTATGCTCCAACTGAAGACGCAGAAGATGACATCAAAGACGAGTTCTATATGCGACTGAATGAGGTTTTTCGCTCTATTCCAAGGGGAGACATCATTGTATTAATGGGTGACTTAAACGCACAAATCGGCCGCGACAACACCGGTCTTGAACAAACAATTGGAAAACAAGGCCTAAGCCAAGTTACCAATAACAATGGTGAGCTTTTCGTTGACTTCTGTAGCTCCCACCAACTCATGGTAGGTGGAACTTACTTTTGCCACAAGAAGATACACAAAGAGACCTGGGTATCACCCGATGGTAGAACGAGAAATCAGATAGATCACGTGGCCGTCAGCCGCAGATGGAGAACCATTCTGGAGGATGTCAGGAGCTTCAGGGGAGCGGACACTGGAAGCGACCACCATTTGGTAGTAGCAACTATTCGCCTTAGAATCGCTGCAATCAGAAACGTTCAACGCGATGTTATAAACCGTAGACGGTTTAACGTTGACCTTCTGCAGGAGACCGCTAAAAAGCGAGAATTTGCTGGAAACCTGCAGCAAATATTAAACCAGCAAACCGTTTCTGACGACACAAATATTGAAGAGCTGTGGAGTAGAACAAAGGGCGCTATATTGACGGCTGCGGAAACGAGCGTCGGTTATGTCCAGAGAAACATGCAACATTGGATCTCGGACACTACCTGGCAAAAAATAGAACGCAGGAGGGCCCTCAAAAATAACGTAAACTCTACAAGCGACCCGGAAAGACGTCACCAACTTGAACGGGAATATTCCCAATTACACCGGGAAGTAAAGAGAAGTGTGCGGCGTGATAAAAGGCAGCAGATAAATGAGCTCGCAGAAAAAGCGGAAAACGCGGCAAACACAGGCAACAGTAAAGTGCTGTACCAAATTACTAAACAGCTCTCGGGAAAGCACTCTACTAAAAAGCATGCCATAAAGAGTGCGGATGGGAGGCTGCTGTGCAGCGACGAGGAGCAACTCCAAAGATGGAGAGATTACTTCTTCGCCGCCCTGAATGGTTCACTTGCACAGGAACCTCAGGAAAACAGCAACAATGCACAGCCGATAAGAATCAACACCCGGGCCCCATCCAAGACGGAAATAGTAACCGCAATTCATGCGATGGCCAATGGTAAAGCAGCTGGAAAAGATGGCATCCCGGCAGAATTGTTGAAAGCCGATTCAAGCCTCATAGCAGATGCGCTTCAGCCAATCCTGGAAATAGCATGGAACACCTGTACCTTTCCGGAGGATTGGACGGAAGGTATCATAGTCAAAATACCCAAAAAGGGGGACCTAACAATATGCGACAACTGGAGAGGCATCTGTCTATTATCTACTGTGGGTAAAATCTTGTCCCACGTTATATTATCAAGGATAAGAGAGGCAGTAGACCGAACGCTTAGAAGGCAGCAGGCCGGATTCAGGAAGGGCCGCTCATGTATAGACCATATTAACACCTTGAGAATCATAGTGGAGCAGTCTACTGAATTCCGATCCCCCCTTTACCTAGCTTTCGTAGATTATGAGAAAGCGTTCGACTCGGTTAATAGGAGCTTTATATGGCAGGCATTACGGCGACGTGGACTGCCTGATAAAATAATAGAATTGATAAAAGCCCTTTACAACAATTCCAAATGCAGAGTTCTCCATAATGGAAAATTATCCGACAGCTTCGAGGTGAATTCAGGAGTACGACAAGGATGTCTACTTTCGCCATTACTATTTCTTATAGTAATAAATGACATCCTTGTCGACGCTCTAGATAATAGAACAGGCGGCATACAATGGGGTTTGCTAGACCGCCTTAAGGACCTCGACTACGCGGATGATATCTGTTTGCTGGCCCACAGACATCAGGAGCTAAAAAACATGTTAAACAATTTGGCAACAGAAAGTAGTCTAGCAGGCTTAAGGCTGAATCCGAACAAAACCAAAGAAATGCGGATAAATGCAAACACACTTGAACGAACTGCGCTGAATAACCGTGACGTGGAACTGGTAGATAAATTCTGCTACCTCGGTAGCATTATTACCGAAAATGGCGGTACAGAAGAAGACGTCAGTTCCAGAATAAATAAAGCACGAGGCGCATATGCATGCCTGTTCCGCATATGGAGATCAACGGAGATCTCAACTAACACCAAATTGCGGCTGTTCAACTCCAACGTGAAGGCAGTTCTTCTGTACGGTTGCGAAACATGGAAAGTCACCCAATTCATCACAGGGCGCCTACAAGTCTTCATAAACAGATGCCTACGTCGCGTCGTATCCTAAAAATCCGCTGGCAAGATAGAATTTCAAATGAAGAGCTATGGCGCCGTGCCGGCCAAGAAAGGAAAGACGACCAAATCAGGCGAAGGAAATGGAATTGGGTTGGCCACACCTTGCGACGCGATAACGAAAACCTAGCCAAACAGGCCCTTGACTGGAACCCGCAAGGATCCCGTCGAGTTGGAAGACCTAGAACAACGTGGAGGAGGACCCTACTAGCAGAGGCCGCAACAACTGGGAGATCCTGGTCAGAGCTGAGAGCTGTCGCGCAAAACAGAGTCCGCTGGAGGGCAACTGTTTCCGCCCTATGTCCCATGAGGGATTAAAGGGGCACAAAGAAGAAGAAGAAGATATGTTTGCGCGGTATTTGTCTCTGATTGAGGGGCTGATTGACACACTCTATGGTTTCACACAGGTTAGGTTAGTTTGAAATAGCTTCTGCCCACTACGGAGCCCACTTAGGCACACCATTGGGCCTATTGTGATTCTATTCTATTGCTGAGAGAAAATTCAAGCCATTTGGAGCTTTTAATAAAGCGAAAGAGATCAGGACCACCAGTGTTTTGCATTTCACTCAACTCATCAAGGAAAGGTCAGCCAAGGCAGGTCCCTCTTCTTCTCGCGAGGGCCGGACATAATTAGAGAAGATGGGAGATATTTTTTTCTTCATCTTTATTAACACAACTTCTGCATAAGTCGTGTGGGGGAATCCCAATCTTTTTGTTCAACTGAACAAGAGATTTCGAACGCTTCACGTCCAAAGTCGGCGATATTGTATGAAGAGTGCGGTACACAGTTGCTGGTGTCCATTTCAGCCCGGCTCGAGCTGATATTTCTCATACCCAGTTTTTAGATGGATAAGGACATTCCCATCTGGGTTAAGTGCGATGTCCTTTCAACTTCGGTTCCCTGTATTGCAAGCTCATCTGCCCTACAGTTTGCCTTAATACCTCCAGTGACCAGGAACCCAACACAGAGGTATATCAAACTAAGTGGCAGTCTCACACGAATATTGTTATGAGATATATGTATTATTTATCTTCAGCCATTCAGATCGCAGTGACTTCCGCTTGGAAGACGCTGCAATGGTCGGGTAGGCGAAGAGAGGTATCTATATTCAATACCTCGGAGAAGATACCACAACCAACGTTGTTCCCAATTTTAGAGCCATCTGTGTAGATACATAATGACCCAGTCGGTATAACACCATCTGTCCAATCATCTCTGGCCGAAATGATGGAATTGAAACCATTCTGCAAGGTCCACGTAGTCTAGGCTGTCCACAGCTGTGGCGAGCCTTCCAAAGATGGATGAGTGATCATTCGATGGTTGCCATTTGCTCACAAGTCAATCATAAATGCTCACAAGTCAACATAATCTCTTGCTGTGCAACAGCGGAAATGAACCTACGGCATTGGCAGAAACAGGGGCCAGTTCGCGCACTTCGACGTCGACTGAAAACGACACTAAGTGTATTCAAAAACCTTGCTATGGTTAACAAAGCAATAAGATGCAATAAGACATCCAGCGCAGCTGTTGGGGTGTTTCTCATTGCACCACTCACTCACAGCTCAGTTGTTCTTTGGACGTTTTCCAGTATCTTACGATTCTTAATCTTCTATAATGCAGTCCACTATACCGATAAGCGATGCATAAGAATAGGTCTAATTCCGGCTGTATACAACCAGTGGGACCAGAAACTTCTACAAAAGCATAAACCAACAAAGGAAAGAATTTAAGCCTAGAGGACAATGTGCAAAAATAAAAGTGGGGAGATATTAAGCAATCATGACGAAATATTGGCTAGATGGGCAGAGCATTTCGAGGAGCTATTAATGACCCCAGAGCAGGAGCACAGTGGTATCCCGAACGTACAGAACATGAATCCGGACAATGAGGATGATAGCACAGCAGCCCCTACCATAGAAGTAGCACGCCAAGCATTGCGTACATTAAAAAATAATAAGGCATCAGGATCTGACAACATACCTACTGAACTCATTAAGCAAAGCGGAGAGGAAACTATCCAAAAACTGCATGAAGTAATAGTGGAAATCTGGAGACGGAAAGAAATGCCTGATGAGTGGAACGAGGGCATAGTGTGTCCTTTACACAAAAAAGGAGACCCTCTATCTTGCAGCAACTATAGAGGAATAACGCTATTGAATACAACATACAAAGTGTTCTCACGTGCACTCTATAATAGACTACAACCATACGTGGAAAGAATACTAGGAGAGTATCAATGCGGTTTTCGTCCTGGAAGATCCACAACAGACCAGTTATTTGTACTCAAAGAAACCCTAGAAAAGGCCGTTGAATTTAACATAAACATCCACATGTTATTCATCGACTACAGATATGCTTACGATAGTGTGAACCGCAAGGAGTTATTTGATGCTATGGAGCAGCTCGGAATACCAAAACACCTTGTAGAGCTGACAAAAATCTCGATGAAAGATGCAAGGTGTAAAGTCAGAATTGATGGTGAATTATCCCCACCCCTCAGAACAAATAGAGGATTAAGGCAAGGTGACGCACTCTCCTGCCTGTTATTCAACGTGGCCCTAGAAAAAGCAGTAAGAGATGCATCGATTAACAGATCAGGGTGTATCTTTGACAGGTCAGTGCAAATACTAGCCTTTGCCGACGATATTGCTATCCTTGGAAGATCATTTGAGAGCATGAAGGAGGCCTTTGTAGCACTTGAGCAAGCCGCAAAAAAAATCGGGTTGGAAATAAATGAGCACAAAACAAAGTATATGTGCACAAAAAACACCAGAAGTAGCAGACAAAATATAACGATCGACACCTACAACATCGAAGCAGTGGATGAATTCGTATATCTAGGCACGATTATAACGAAAGGAAATGACACATCGGCCGAAATCAGAAGACGAATAGCACTGGCTAATAAATGCTACTTTGGTCTACGCAAGGACCTGACGTCTAGAAATATTTCAAGGAAGACAAAATTGGCACTTTACACAACACTAATAAGGCCTGTCCTACTATATGGTTCGGAAGTGTGGACATTGAAAAACGCAGACGAAGCATTTGTAGGAAGATTCGAAAGGAAAATCCTTCGTTCGATCTACAAAGGAATACAGGTTGAGGGCGTTTGGAGAAGAAGATACAACTCAGAGTTGTATGAAATCAGCAAGATTCCAAACGTTGTTAAAGTGATAAAAATAAACAGACTACGATGGATTGGTCATGTATTGGTGGAGAACGAAACCCGACAAAGATAGTGCTGGAGAAAGCTCCACCAGGAAAACGGAGACCAGGTCGTCCTAAGAAAAGATACATAAATGACGTCGAGGATGACTTGAGACAGTTGGGCATAAGAAACTGGAGAAGTCAGGCCAGGGATCGAGAATCATGGAGGCAAATGCTGGAGGAAGCCAAGGCCAACAATAGGCTGTGGAGCTCCTGATGATGATGATACAACCAGTGGACGATGCAGGGTTTAAGGCCCCAATTGACTCCGATTGTTCTTTGGCAAAGAAGAGAGCTGTTTTGGCCTTATTGGCTTTCTCTAAAAGATTTGGGCCCGTTAGTTTCCTATCCAGTATGAAACTTAGAAATTTTGCCTTTTCCTCCTTATCTTGCAGTATTTCATTGCAGAGTCTTAGAGAAGGAAAATCGGGAAGTCTATGCTTCCTTGTTAAGAGCACTACTTCAGTCTTAGCTGGGTTAACGCCTAGACCCTTTGTAGTAGCCCAATGAACAAGAGTGTCCAATGCTCGTTGCATTGTATCTCTTATTGTTGAGATGTACTTGCTGGTCACCACCAGCACAATATCATCACCAGAGACCACCGTGGTGCATCCAGAACATTTCGTTGACTGTTAAATTCCAAAGGAGCGGCGATAGAACCCCACCCTGCAGTGTGCCTTTTTCACCCCATCTGACTTCTTCCGAAAGCCCCCGACTAGACTTTATTAACCTACACTTCAGCAGATGATCAACAAAGGAACTGGAGCATCCGCCAACACCCAGACACTCCAGTGCTCCGCGTTTGCAGAACATTCAACATTGTTGAAAGCACCTTCAACATCTAAGAAAGCAGCCAAAATGAAGTCCTTCAATTCAAGGGATTTGTCAATGATCGCTAGCAGGGATTGGAGAGTAGTGCCTACCGATTTACCTTTCGTGTAGGCATGCTGCGGTAAAGAAACCTTCTATCAATGCTTTTGTAGTGGCCGTGTAGAACAGAACCACTATAAGTTCACACAAGCCACTGCAATCGAAAACCGATCAAATATCGAATAGATCGATTGACCAAAAACGGCTAGATCACTGATCGGCGATCTAGACCTGCATGACTTCCGGCATCTTCACTTTTGCTTTGCGTTCTCGAAGTGGTACAAGCACCTCGCCGTTTTAAAAATCGCATTTTATCATATCTAAAATAATCCTTAAGAAAGTATTGTGCATAATAATAATAACATACAAATAAATAACGTGTTTTTAATAAATTAAATCGTGACATATTTATTTGTTTTATTTTGGGCTTGAAGAAGCCACAAAATTGGTGACACCGACGCCGCGACACGCGGAAATCGTGATATAATAACTATCAGAGTGCAGTGAATTCGACATTATTTAAATTATAAAATAATGAGAAGTGCGACAATAAGATTGCAATTATAATCATACCATAAAGTGGTGCAAAGAATATTACAAGTACACTTAGATTTTTTTTCTTCTTTCATAATTTACAGCTACTTCAAATTTCATTATATTCTCTTAATTATTGTTCTTTTGTTTGACAGAAATTATTTTTCAGACATTGGAAATAGTTTTCAGGTCTAACTGCTATACAATAAAATAATCCCGCCAGAAAAAATCTACATGCGAAAATGTTTGTTGTTTTTGGCTGAAATCAGTACACAAAAGAAACAAGCGAAAAATTTCTAGAACTGAGTGAGTTTATCCAAAACTTTTATAATAAATTAAAAAACATTGTTGTTTAAACAATTGGTGACTGTCTATGAAGAGCAAGGCGAAACGTTCAAAGTGAAATACATACATACATAGATATATAGTTTTGTTTTAAGAAACGAAACGCCAATTTTGAGAAATTCGCCATCCCTGTGCTGGCAATGGATAATAATTTGATGTTATAACTTTAACCACAAAACAAATATGACGAGAAGGCGAAACAACATTCATCAATTTAATTAAAATATACATAACAACAACAATCAAGGAAAACGCAGATAAATTTTTTTTTCTCATCGTTAACATTTTCATTATTTTTTTTATATATATAATATTTATCATCTTCTTATATATTTATATTTTACATAATCATATAACAAAATTATTTCGCCTAATTATATTATTCAACTTACTTATATTTAGCATTTATTTTTTTTTAAATATATTAAATGCAACATTATACATAATCATAATTATAAATATTTAACCGAACTACATATATTATTGAACTTATTTATTGCTATAAATTTACCATTGATTTTTTTTTCTTTTTGAATAATTTTACATTATATACATACATATACACCTACGTATACATATAAATAATTCACATAATTGTTCTCACGTCGTTAATGTAAGAATTCTGTTTTCTTTTCTTTCGCGCTCAATTTTCAAAAATTTTAAAATATGTCAAGAACCGGTGAGATGCCCAACGCAGATGAAGAAATGCCCGTGGAAGGGCCGAAACCAGGCACGTCAAATGCCGACGCCGTTACGGCGAAATTTAACTTTCCGGGTTTTTGGACCCATAGTCCGGTCTCCTGGTTCATACAGGCAGAGGCCCAATTTTCGATATCAGGCATGACTTCTGACAAGTCACGCCTACTTCATATCATCCCGGCCCTGCCTGAAGAAGCGATTTCTAGCGTCGCACATATTTTGTCGGACATAACGACGGCAAGATATGACGACGTTAAACAAAAGCTGCTAGACAAATATGGTCTATCGGAGACCAAACGTCTCGAGCAGCTACTGTCTGCTCAGGAACCAGGAGACAGAAAGCCCTCCGACTTCCTCCACTCCCTTCGAGCGCTAACTGGCAATAGCCGAGCAGTCACGGAGGAGCTCATCGCGAGATTGTGGGAACGACGCCTCCCACAAACGATCCAAGTCTCGCTTGCCCCTTTGAAGGACCGGCCTTTAAGCGAGAGGGTCCAAGTTGCCGATAACGTATGGGAGGTTCTCCCCCACGGCAACACGTCGTACGCGTCCGCAGTTCGGGCTGAAAGAGCCCGCGAACCAACAGTGGAATCGCTCCAACGAGACTTCCACAGACTCAAAGCTCTGGTGCTACGGCTTAGCCAGCGCCAGAAGACAAATAGCCGGCGCGACCGCAGTAGAACACCGGCAAGAAAATCGACATCTGCCTCTAGAGCGACCACCAGTACCAGTGACACAGGGGATACTCTGTGCTGGTACCACAAGCAGTACGGCACCAAGGCGACGAATTGCCGTCAACCTTGTAAATTTACAAGGAAACAAACAAAAAACTAAACGACCAGGGGATCGTTCAGTCGACGAGCAACCAAATGATGGTACGCTCACGTCGTCTTTTCGTCCGCGATTCTAATAATCGAATCGACTTTTTAATCGACTCAGGCTCGGATTTATCCATTGTTCCGGCTTCGTCCTTTTCGGCACACAACGGATGTGCCAATTTACTTTTACGGGCCGCTAACGGAACAGTAATTCGTACTTTCGGCACGAAATTATTGGAACTGCATCTTGGTCTTCGCCGCAGATACATCCATAATTTCATCGTCGCCGGCATTTCAAAAGCCATTCTCGGGGCGGACTTCTTAACGAAGTTCGAGTTGTCAGTCGATTTTAAATATCGACAGTTAGTCGATTCACACACGAACCTTCGAATCAATGTGTGTTCCACAGTCGACTATGAGCTCGAAGAGATACAATGCCAATTTACAGGCATTTATAAAGAACTTTTAACGAAGTATTCTTCGTTGACAAAACCTCCGAACTTTAACCTTCCAGTTAAACACAATGTGCGACATCACATTGTGACAAATGGGCAACTCCCTTTCGTCACCGCTCGGCGACTCCATCCAGAGAAGCTGAAGGTGGCAAGACTTGAATTTGAACATATGGTTCAACTGGGGATTTGTCGACCTTCGTCGTCCCCCGCAGCATCTCCGCTTCATCTGGTCCCTAAACGGGACTCACATGATTGGAGGCCATGCGGCGACTACCGTCGCCTTAACGCAGTAACAGTGCCGGATAGATATCCTATCCCACATATTCAAAACTTCTCCGTGCATTTACACGGCTGCACAATCTTCTCGAAGGTAGATTTGGTACGCGCGTACCACCATATACCTATCGCACCAGAAGACGTGCATAAGACTGCATTGATTACGCCGTTTGGTTTGTACGAATTCACTCGTATGCCATTCGGGTTACGTAATGCCGCCCAAACGTTCCAGAGGTTTATAAACGAAGTCACGAGAGACCTCGACTTCGTCTTCGTCTACTTAGATGATATACTCATCGCGAGTAAATCTGAGCCAGACCATATTAACCATCTCGAACAGCTCTTCAAACGCCTTGACAACTTCGGCTTGACCATTAAGTTGGAAAAGTGCGTTTTCGGGGCGACAGAGATCAACTTCCTTGGCCACCACATCTCGAAAGATGGAATACTTCCATCTTCAGATCGGGTTAAGGCGATCGCTGATCTCGCGCCCCCCACTTCTGTTAAACAGATACAGAAGTTTTTAGGAATGGTGAACTTTTATCACCGATTCATTCCCAATTTGGCTAAAATGCTGGTACCAATCAATGAGCATTTGAGATATCTTCTCAATCGTGCTCGTGCCACGAAAGATAAAGAATTCCCTTGGCCCGCAGAATGTGAAGAAGCATTCCTCAAAGTAAAGACTTCGATGGCAGAAGCTACATTGCTAAACCATCCACTCGAGGATGCCAAATACAGTCTAACGACTGACGCCTCTGATTATGCTATCGGAGGCGTATTAGAACAATTTGACGGTCAACGGTGGCAACCATTAGCTTTTTATTCTAAAAAGTTGTCACCTGCGGAACAGAAATATTCTGCATTCGATCGCGAACTACTCGCCATCTATGCGGCGATTAAACATTTTCGCTATTTTGTCGAAGGACGCATTTTCGTGGTCTATACGGACCACAAACCCCTCGTACGCGCCCTTCACACAAAAACCGAACGATCCCCTCGGCAGACCAGACATCTCGATCTGATCTCACAGTTTACCACAGACATTCGCCACGTGTCTGGTAAACAAAATGTGGTCGCAGATTATTTGTCACGCTCGCTAGCGACTGACAATGTCGACTCCGTCACTTTTGACTTGGCTACATTAGCACAAGCCCAAAAAGGCGACAAAGAGTTACAAAATCTCCTACAGCACCCCAGCAAAGGCTCACAAGTTAAGCTAGTTCTCACACCTATACCCTTTACGACGCATCAGGTCTGGTGTGAAACTAGCACAGGTATTCCGCGTCCTTATATACCAGCAAGTTTGCGCAAGCTAGCGTTCAATTCCGAACACAGCTTGTCGCACCCTGGTATCCGCGCTACCCGACGAACCATCGTTAAAAAATACTTCTGGCCGGCAATTAACAAAGACTGCAATGAGTGGTCTCGTTCTTGCCTCGGTTGTCAAAAATCCAAAGTGACGAGACACACTAAGTCTCCACTTGAAGCCTTCAAGCTTCCGGATAATCGGTTTGAACATATCCATATGGATATTGTGGGACCACTTCCGCCATCTCGAGGATACTCGTACATCCTTACAATCGTAGACCGGTTTACGAGATGGCCAGAAGCCTATCCAATTCGGGATATTAACGCTTCAACAGTGGCAAAGCACTTTGTCACTGAGTACATCCCACGATTCGGCGCACCCCTCGAAATCACTACAGATCAGGGTACGCAGTTCGAATCCAAACTGTTTAATGAAGTTGCCAAATTAATCGGTAGTAACCGAATTAGGACAACCGCCTACCATCCGCAAGCAAACGGAATGGTTGAACGGTTTCATCGACAACTTAAAGCCGCTTTAATGGCAAGGGACAACACTACTCATTGGAGTGAAGACTTGCCCTTTGTCTTACTGGGCATACGTACGGCAATCAAATCCGACTTGCAATGCTCACCGGCAGAGCTCGTCTATGGCCAGAATCTGAGACTGCCCAATTCAATTTCCATCCCATCGGATGAAAATCCAATCGAGCACTCAGAATTTCTCACTCGCCTTCGTTCGCATATGCAGAACTTAAAGGCAACCCATCCTCGACAACCTAGTCAGAAGGATGTTTATGTGCCACAAGCCTTGGAGGACTCCGACTATGTTTTCGTGCGTATCGATCGTGTACGAAAACCGTTTGAGCCCCCGTATGAAGGCCCGTACAAAGTAATCAAGCGATTACGTAAACACTTCGTCGTCGATTTGAAAGGCACAAACAAATCAATTTCGATCGACCTGCTGAAGCCAGCCTTTGGTTGTGACCGCGACGTCGACGAAGCCGAGCCACATCGAAGAGTAACTTTCCGTTAACGCTACGCTGGGGGGGGAGTATGTAGTGGCCGTGTAGAACAGAACCACTATAAGTTCACACAAGCCACTGCAATCGAAAACCGATCAAATATCGAATAGATCGATTGACCAAAAACGGCTAGATCACTGATCGGCGATCTAGACCTGCATGACTTCCGGCATCTTCACTTTTGCTTTGCGTTCTCGAAGTGGTACAAGCACCTCGCCGTTTTAAAAATCGCATTTTATCATATCTAAAATAATCCTTAAGAAAGTATTGTGCATAATAATAATAACATACAAATAAATAACGTGTTTTTAATAAATTAAATCGTGACATATTTATTTGTTTTATTTTGGGCTTGAAGAAGCCACAAAACTTTGCTTGATATGAATCTCCACAACTCTTTCGAGGATCTTGAGGAGAAAGAATTTGAAACATATAGGTTTCAATTATTCTGAATTATGGTAGGAGATTGCTGTTTGTAGGCTTATCACAAAATAAGTGTTATTTGCCGCTTTGATTGCTATTGAAAACAGTATTCTGCAGTAACCTGAAAAATATTCGTAGTATTTATAATGTTTTCTTTGGTACATGTGCTAGAATAGACGTAATCCACAAAAAAATTTATCTAGAACGTTCAATATTTAAAGTAATTGTTTCCAAAATGTTTAATCACCTTTATTTATGGATAAACATTCCAAAATCCAACGTGGAGCCATGTTTATAGGCAAGTAAACAGCTGTTTCATATTGATATTTGCCCTTGATGTTTGCGTGTTGCTCAGATTTTATTTTGGAATTATGGCGCGTATTAAGCGAAATCGATTCTTTGAACAGGTTGAGCACTTTTTGGCCAATCAAATGATATTATCTCAGTTGAAGCGATTGTTTTATCTATAACGAAATTTCCCTGGAAAAATTAATATTTATTTAAAGTTGTAGAAATTCAATGTGATATTTGAACATAAATTCTGGTCCCCTTATTTTTTATTTGTTCGGTAAAAAAAAAACAATAGACTTTCCAAAAAAAAGATCGCGTGTACTCAGTACGTATACGTAGTTAGAATAAAGGTAATTTTCCATCCCAAACGCACGTGTTGTATATGTACCATTGCCGTTGATGGCCTTCGGCAGTGGCGGATTAGTCATGTAGCAAGAGTAGCAAATGCTACACTACAGGCCCCGCATGCTTCGGGACCCGCCAAAAACAAAACAAAAGTGCGCTTTGTTCTGTAAATGCATGTTGCCAAACTGCTCTTAATCGTAATCCTAACATTCATCGTGCAAATTTGCGAACTCAATTTTAAAATAACCTCAGTTCGCTTACAATTTACACATATTCAACTGAGTATAAAGCAAATCAACTGGACTCGAACTGAAGTTGAACCTTAAAGCTCGCTCAAAAGAGAGTAATCACATGAAATAGTGGAATGCCATTCCAGTGGGCTTTTGCTTTTCTGACATCTGACGAAAAAGCAACAAAAATTTCAATCACGAATTGCATTTGAACATTACTGAACTGGGGTCGATAAATAAATTATAAGCTTTGCTCTCTTGGCATTTTGAAAAATACAAATACGAAACTTTTTTTTAAACTTCCCAGTATAGAGAAGTTATTGTAATCGGTCCGAAAATCAAAATCGAAATTTTTTTTATTATAATTTATTTGGTTTGGAATTACTCTCTTATAAATTAAACCCTGAGTAGGGTTTTTGATTATATCATGTTATACAAAAATTTATTCAATGAATTTTGAAAATATTTCTTATTCGTATACGCATTTAAAAAAAGATTAAAAATATGTTTTATTAAATTCTTCGTAAAATACATTTTTGCAAAACTATTTTCTCGTTTTTTTTTTACATATTTTTTTCAGAAGAGGCACACTGTGATATATTCGGTGGTTCCATACGTCTTCTTACGTTGCACATAGTATAGTTAGTTGATGCTACAAGGGAACATTCATCCTGTTCAATACTCAAACTATGATAAATACGCGGCTCATTTCTCAATACTTTTATACGATCATTCTTTGATTCGTTTTTCTCTGCCTCCAGAATCATTGTACAGAAATGCACTTCAAGTTCACCGGCAGGAGTTTTGCACACACTGTTGTACAGGCCAGTAAAGGCCTTATTCATATTTGTACAAAGCGGTCGAATCGATGGCTCTAGCTTGTCAGCGCCGCAGTATACTACGAGATTTTCAAGAACTGGTATTACATTATAAAATTCGACCTGACAAGTTGCTGCTCCCAAAAACAGAAAAAATATAATAATTTTCATTTTGCTGAAAGGAAAAATATGAAAGTATTTTTAAAGGCAGGTTGAAAAAGTTAGAAAGAATTTTAGAAACCTTTTTGTGCTGTCCTCGCTTTATATATGCTGCAATTGACGTCTGAGTTTGTTCTAAAAAACCCAAAGTATTTATAGATAATTCTGCTTCAACATTCATCACCTTATCCACGCTGCGATTGGGCACTGAAAATTATTCCCGTGAATTTCTGGCAATCGCAAAAGTTATTATACAAATGTATAAATATTGATTTAGTTCAGGTGAAAAAAAGCACGAATTGAAGTAGAAACGTTTCAAGAACACAGAAATATAAATATTAAGACAGTATTTTCTTACTTGTTGACTAGTTGTGATTTCATAGCTGTTTTTTTTTAATATTAGTGACAAAATTTCAAAATGCGTGAGATTAAATCAGTGGCGTATTCATGTAAAATGTCCCTCATTCCCAAGTCCCTCCTGTAGTTACAATAACTCCGCCGTCGCCTGGTCCCAAGTCCAGGGTGTGAAAAGAAGACGGTGGTTAACCTGCCGAATTGACCAGAAAAAACTAGGCAAGGAACCGCATTTTTTAAAGCGGCACAGACAGCAGAGTATCCGTTACGGGGACGCTCCGCTCAACCCGCCAACTAGGCTCGGTATGAGGGTGTATGCCTACACCAAAGGATAATAAATATATGTAGCTCCACTGCCTGTTATTGACCTTGGCTACGTGCAACATAACCCCTCACGATTGTCGGTCCCTGGCTTGAAGTCTCTAATTTCTTATACCTACGGCTCATAGATCTTCTTCTATGCTATCTGTATATCCCTGCACCCAAACCTAGTCCACGAATATCAAGGGACACATTAACACATGTATTTTAACCCTTTCAGTCCATTTGTTGCATTGAAGTGCAAGCGCATACAGGTTTTTTTTATATCCTTGACTGGCAGGTATACGAGTATGTCTAGATTTCAGTTAAACTCTATTTCACCCATAGTGCACTCAACTCGTCGTCATAAACGGTGGTCGAAATTTCAACTCAACCTCCACTCAACTTTCAACCTTGTCTTAAACGGGGTATATATGTATAACTTCAACTCAAGCCAGGGCAGAGTTGAGTCGAGTTCTGTCGATCCTAATTCGTCGAGCCGGGTTCAACCTGAGTTCAACTCATCATGTATACGTACGAACAGAAATTTGAGTGACTTCATTTAGAAGATAATATGTACTAGCAGGTTCAAAGTATGAGAAAAATCCCACACCTTGGTTTTTTAAGAATTTTGAGATTTACAATGTTTTTTGTGACCAGAGTGAAAATAAAAGATGGCCTTACAGTTTTTTTGGAGGTATATGATGCCCGTAGGGTTTTAGGTTCGGAAGTCGTCAGTTTGTGAAGGGTACCGCTCACTTGATTTTGGCGTTGATTTATATTTAAGTGGGAAATCGAAAAAAAAAAAAAAATAAAACCTTTAATTGCAGTGCGTTGATAAAATTTTTGTAATATTCGAATAAGAAGACATAAATACCAGATTTCGTGATGCTTTTTTTAATACGCTTTTATTAGCTTCACTTGTAACTATGTAATAAAATCTTGTAAGTGAAGTTTGACCCACTTCCCGGTTTCCGATTGAGCTGAAATTTTGCACACACGTTTAGTTTGGATGACAATGCAATCTGACTATTTTGTAAAAAAATCAAGATGACGGGTCCAGGATGGCGGCTGAATTTTGCAATTGTGTTCGCCGACCCCCCGACATGGGTATCAAATGGATGGGTATGCCAACTACAATACAATTAGCTGCGTAGCGTAATTCTAAATTCAAAATAGCGGCCCACACATGGTGGTGACAAGAAAATGGTAGAAGCCATATAATAGACCAAAAAGTAGAAAATAAAATATATAGTTTAAAAAAACCAAAAAATACGCTTTTAATTTAAAATGAACTAAAAGGTAAAAAATAATTTTTAATGTAAAATTTTTATTGCTC
Organism: Thereva unica; assembly: GCA_949987705.1. Classification (NCBI taxonomy): domain Eukaryota; kingdom Metazoa; phylum Arthropoda; class Insecta; order Diptera; family Therevidae; genus Thereva; species Thereva unica. The sequence goes on from OX465282.1 coordinate 125,786,265, forward strand.
CAGCCAGTATATGGGAACAACCTACGTTTCGAAATGTAAAAAAGCGTGAAAAACTTGAAGTTAAAGTAAAAATGTACTAGTTTCATATATTTACAGTACATCAAATGTCAAAAGTATTCCTTTTCATTAAAATACACTTGTAAAGTGCAAAAATGTCAACGCCAATGTGAAACTTTCAGTTAAATTAGTTAACCAGGAGAAATTCGTCCGGTTAAATTAACTTCCAGTTGTAAATTAACTGACAGATTGACTCTAACTAGAGATTGTGAAACGGCACTTTTAACTAACTGCTGGTTATTGTTGCAGTTAAAATTTAACCGGAGATTGTGAAAACGGCCCTTACAGTTTTAGATAGGTGGGAGTATTCTGCATAGATTGCTGCCTTATTCATGAAAATATTTAATAGGGTTACAAAATACAGGATAATATGTAAACCTCTAACAAAAAAATTTCAAAACGCCCTAGCGGGGCGGGGGGAGGGTACTGGGGAGTGATGGGGCGAAATCTAAGGGTTATGGGTAAACCATGACCTCAGAATCGTTCTTAGCACATCGAAAAACCTACAATGAGATATTTATTTTGAATTTTTATATAAAGTAAAATTTTGACCCTTTGGGGGTACTGGGGGGTGCAGGGGCGAAATCTAAGGGTGATGGGTCAATTCTGACCTCAGATTCGTTTTTAGCACACCGAAAAACATACCGGAAGGTACTTCACCTTTCTGTATCAGGATTTCGATTTTTTTTGTGGTCCTGTGTAATTGTTTCTGGATCCGCCCCTGGAATAAATGAACAGGAGAAGACGAAAAGTTGGTCAAGTCTGGACTACGGTGGACGCACCGAAACGGGTTATTATAAAAGCTGGCTCAGGCTTGTGATGGTAGCCAGCACTTTTCCTATTACTCAATTCGGGGCGTTTCGTTCAATCGGTTAACGTAATGGCTATATTTGTCGACGGTAGAATTAAATATCAATTGCCTGTCTGCCTGTAAGGCAGCGGTTTCTAAACTCTGCTTAAAGGCTTAAAGCTGAAAGAGATTGGGCGGGGGGCGGCGGGTTGATTTGATCTATTTGACTTTGTTGACTTACTTTTAACTCAATTTCATTACTTGAATTTTGTTGTGTCTTTTTTATTATACATCTCATCGCCAGCTACACCTTCACCGCAAAGAGAGTTACAGTGTTTTTGCTAAGCACCCACGTCTCGGATCCATATGTGAGTACCTCTAAAACCATCGTCTTATATAGTCGAAGTTTTATGCTTGGATTTAAGGGCCTTGAAAGACTATAGTTGGCAAAGTTATAGTTGTTCTTCTTCTTCTTCTTTGATCCGTTAGCTGGCGGTCCGAGCGGGACATCCCCGCAACGGATACGCTGCTGTCGGTGCCGCATTGAAAAATGCGGTTTCTTGCCTAGTTTCTTCGGTTTCCCGATTCTGGTCAATTCGGCAGATCGACCACCCTCCTCCTTTTACACCCTGGGCTTGGGACCAGGCGACGGCGGAGTTTATAGTTGTTAGCTTTTTGGATTACTATCTCAAACGCCAGATTGAAACGGAGGTAAGCCAGACCGCCGTCTTTTGAGGTCCATGGCACAATGAGTCATCTTTAATTGAATTTTTTTGATTCTCTATACAAACATTGAACTACTTGTGTTACATTGACATGATTTTATTTTTTATTCTTTTTGTATATATATTAATTAAATGAACAAAATTATTTTATAACAGATATATTTTCTTTTTTAATTCAAACAGGTGGCAGCATTACAGGGTAATCGTCAGTATAGGTCTGTAATGCTGCTTCGGCCGCAGCAGCAAATACTTGTAAAATGTATTTTTCGATATTTGTCTTGGCTTTGCCTTTGGGATGAAATGCGTCATGCACAAAGTCTTCTAACTTGTCTCTAATAGAGTTGCAGAGTGTCTCAGTTTCGTCCAATTTATAGTCACTATCACAATATTCCATAAATTTTTGCACAATCGTTATATTCTTTTTCATCGATAATTCTTCAGTGTTACCACCTCCAAATGTAACGATGAGGATTAATAAAAATGTGCCAAGTTTCATCTTTCTAAAACAAAAAATAGTTTATCAAAAAATTTCCATGAAATATATAATTATTAAAACCTTTTCAATGTCTTAACTACGGCTTACTTCTGCCTTGTGTGCTAAAAAATCCGCGGAATTTATATAAAAATGATGTTGCCACAGGGGCTACGATACGGAATTGTTGCGTTGTTGACAACATATGCCGATCAAAAGCTCTTTGCACAGCATATTTCTTAACAACTATACAAATATCAATATCTAGCTGGGCTCCGCTTACGTACTAGGCATGCGTGTTTTGATTTTATGCGCATTACCTTTTTTTGGTAAAAATTTGAAAATAGATAAAGCTCTATAGCGACAAATATAGTATAGGTAAAATTTGGTTTTAGCAGCACTAATAAAGAATTCAGCTCTAAAATAATTTGCATTATCGCGAAATTATTTCGCAGAGTATCGTTGTTTGGCACGTCCTCACTTGAGTAAACAAGTCTAACTGACAAACCTTCAGGCAGAGTACTAAATTTCTCCTTCCTCAGACAAGGGGCCAATAATTCTCCAAAGGATTTTCCTCGGGAATACTAGGTACAGTGTTTTTGCTAAGCACCCTCGTCTCGGATCCATATTTGAGTACCGCTAAAACTATCGTCTTATATAGTCGAAGTTTAATGTTTGGATTTAATCGAAACTTGGTCGAAACCCGAAATCTCCTCCGCTTTTGTATCCCTTCCTTACATCGCAATGATCGTATTGGACGCACAGGTGGTGGTGTTGCTATTTATGTTACTTCTTCACTTTCCTCTAAATTTATAGTTACCCCGTTTATGACTAGGTTCATCCCAGGTTCAACCAGGGTTCAACCCAGTCATAAACGAATGTCGAGTTTAAACTGGGTCCACTCAACCCAACTCAGGTCTCCTCTCCGGATGGAGTTGAATTTCGCCTCATATTCGCGGGTTGAGTTGAAATTGGGTTGAAGTGACATTTATTTTATTTGTTTACCATCCTTGAAGTCCGCTTTCGGCGTTAGTTTTGGGTTCGGTATTTTTTAGGGCACAGGAACAAAGAATTATTTCGTTCTGAATATTTTCGTAAAATGAGATAAATGAGTATTTCACACAAAAATTTGAGGTTGTGAACCATAACCAAAAAAAATCAAACTTTGTCCGTAAAGGCACAAGTGGAAATAAACACCAGAAAACTTTTAATTCAAGGCCCGTGTAGGACTGTTAACGGGCTTTAAAAGCCGCGTTGGGCGCCATTTATGTAACAGCATAATGGCGCGAGTATGCAATATACTCAACTTCCAAACCATTAATCTGAAAAACGTGTCGCGTTGGTACCAAAACGTACCATTTTTTACACACGATATCACAAATAAATGGTTCAATTTAAAGGAGAACAAATTACCTGGAAACAACAAGAAGAAAAAAAAATATTTCCAATAAGGTGTTTGCTCATGTAGAAACAATTATAAATAAGATTAAATGTAATACTAACTGCACTAAAAATTATTGGATGTAAATACATTAAATTAATAAATTAAAGCATAATTAAATATTTCATTTTCTGTAGTGTGTGTATGTTTGGGGTTTTTTTTTTCTTCCCTAAGGGTAAGCCCTGCACCCGTTCGAGAAATGCTCTTTTTCCAATCAATACACTTTCGTTAAATTTTTGTTTACTTTAATCCGCGAAAATAAAACCAGGTGAAATTTGGTATTTTCGATATACTCTCATCTCGTTCAACACTCAAACTCAATTCCTTCTAGCATCCTAGAATGAAACAGACTAATACGACCTGTCTCAATATTTTTCTTCAGCCAAATCCGAACGGTTTTTTTTCTCTCGTGGAATTTTATCTGAAACTTTGTGCAACGCACCCAAAAAAAAAAAAAAAATATGAGTGTGCTTAAGACCACACTTTAGAAGTAAAACTTTTGTGTCCAACGGCTAGTAATATGCAATAGATATAGTGGAAAGTCTGTCGGATCTATAGTACGCTTGAGAAAATTCAGGACAACGACAGATGCAGGAAGAATAGTGACGAATCTACTGACGGACTTGATACAAATTCTATTTGAAAACATCAATATTTATAAATTCCTATTTACATTAAAACCTAAAAGTAACCGAGTAAAAATAATTTTTATTGGCTAATTTTCTTAAAAGCATACACGCGGTGCACCTAGTACGTATAGCATATAAGTGGGCATCCTACGCGGGTATGCACGCTTCCGCCACAGGCATGGATACTACCGCCACAGGCACGAAAATCTAAACATTCGCCTCATGGAAGTAAGCTGGTGACATATGCAAGCGTACATGCATTGCATCCAGAGGTTCATAAAAATGCATGGTTTTTTCCGTCCCGGCTTTCACACATAGCCCGAAAATCTAAGTAACGAGTGCATGCAAGGTGCATGTGTTTGTTTTGCATACTTGTGTGTGCTATTTCGAATGCGGCATTATAGAAAAAGTTAAAAGTAGTCCGACCTTTGCGTGGCATGCATTCCATTCATGGAACATTCCGTCAGGTCGCATTTGAATACACACACTTCAATATTATTTATCAACGAATTGAACGCATGTACGCTTGGATATGTTACCAGCTGTATGCATGCTCCGCTCCCGCTTCATTCATGATCATTAATAATTGCATCCGCATCGGCATAGACTATTCCAAACCCAAGTATTGTTTTACCAAGCAATCCGCCAACCACATACATGAAGCTTTACCTACGCGAGCCGCTTTACCTACGCGAACGGGAGCCAGTCTATTTGAGTATGGTATTGGCACCCTTTATGGCCACCTAGCCAATTACCTGATTACTTCGTCCCATACAATCTTTTAGGTAGCCAATTAATTTTAAAGGGAGCAAAAAGATATGCAATCAACCTTTTTTCAAATTCTTCTTTCTATGCGTAGTTGAAAATAATTTATTTTGGCTGATTAACCCGAATTCGAAGCATAAAGTTGAAAAAACATTTTTTACAAACCTTTATATTTTCAGTCGATGTAGGGATAGTTTTAGCCCTTTACTATTATCCCTTATCATAACATTTGCTTTGTTATAAATCAACCACTTTTGAATATAAATATTTGCAAAAAATGTATTTTATTGGATTATTTTTGATTTTAATTAAAATTATCGCAAAAATCCTTAAAAAAGGGAGTTTTTAAGCATATTTAAAGGTGACATGCATATTTTAAGACTGTGGGACCCCGATTTTCGTAATCAGCGACCCAAAAAACATATCAGGAACGATTTTCACAATAGTGTAATGTTTTGACATAAACGATTCGTCGATTTATGCAACTTAAAAAAATTGTAATTTAAAAAGGGGAAAGGTCCAGCACATCTCACCAAAGGGGAAGTGGGTGCCAATTTTAAACAACAGCACCTCACACATTTAATTCACCACTCCCTTTTGGTATTCAAGCACCCAAACCACCCCCGAAAATTCTTCTCGTATATGCCGCTTCCAACATGTCAGTCAACTCCAAAGTGTCCGCGGCATAAGCCTGGCCAGTGACCAAACACAAGAAAAATCTGAAATAATTCACCTCTACAGAATGGTGAATTTGTATTCCTATAATGAGATAAAGCAAAGTCTGGGCGACAACGTAGCTAACATGCCAGAAAATTTATGCAGTAAGGCAGAGTGTATTTTAGCTGTTGCATACACAGCCCCGAGTTTCTTCGTCTCTCGTACCCTTTCCCATAGTTATACGAAAGTTCTGACGATTTTTCATGTGTGAGAGCGTTACACGAATGAAATTGATTCACTCTCATGTAAATTTTTTTAAGCAAACGTCCCTAAAGAAGTTTTACTTCAAAATACGAATTAAACTAGAGTCACCTGATAGAAATTCACGAATTTCTGCGCTGGCTTTTTTGCGTCGTCCTAGTTTGATTGTCGCAACTGCGACCCACGTAAATTCTGGTCAGTTTTGACGGTATTGATTCATAATCCCTAAAATTTTCTGGCAGATACACTTGGTTTTCCTGGTCTCTTCTGTCCGACGGGATTTTCTCTCGTGCAAAGTTACAACATGAAAACTTCGATTAAAGATGATTCAAAAATCCAAAAAATGACGATTTTTCCAGGTTTGACTTTTTTGTTAATTGAAGTAATCGTCTGGGGTTTCATGATGACTACCTTTCGACGTTTGCCAGGAGCTTGAAAATAATAAATATGTTTCTAAAAAATCAATTATTTGTTATAAATTTTCTCTCATCATTTTCCTGTTGTTTTTATTTTTAAATTACGTCTTTCCGACCCCCGAAAGTATGCAACATTCCGAAAAGAAAGGGAAATTCTGAAATTTCCCAAAACCTCGATAGAGACCCCGATAAAACCTGGGTCTTGAGATTTGTATGGGAAGAACATTAAGAACTTCATTAAAAAACACGGCTAGTATCAGTTTCATTGCAAGCTAATCAATGCACCGCACCTTCCAAAGTAATTATCTCAAGGAAAAAAAAGTGCTAGAAAAAAACCCGCCCTGGTACCATGGCGCGTTTCTTGTACGCACAATGATTTGGCTTTCAACTTCTTTCTTCTCTTTCTTTAACCGCTCTCCAGCTGGGATCCGCTCCTGGCCTCTCGCAACTGTTCTCTCCACCGGTCCCGATTCTGAGCCGATGCCATCCAGTTTAGCATCCGTAAGCTCTGCGTCCTGGTCCACGCCATTCTTCCAGCGAAGGTTGGGTCTCCCTCGCCGTCGCACCCCATAGGTCTTACCGTTTTCAACACGTTGACCTAAAACCCTATGTGAAATAGGAAGATACTTTAATTCGTGGCAACCAAAATGACTATAACTATGAAAAACGGAACAGCTACAGAAAATTAAACACACAATATAAAACCAATTTTTCCGATAGCACGGCAACTTAAAATATCGATTTTTTAAAATCAAATTGTCATAGAAAAAATTCGAGAAATTTTCAGTCTGCCATTGACTTAATGCAATAATACATCAATTGCTGTACTATACTATATAATAATACTATATTGCTGTGGTCCAACAAATTTACAAATGCTGATCGGCCGCCGCCTGTGCTTCTTGAGGGTGTCACCAGGGCCGGGTTCGTGTATGGCGAACGACGATAGTAGAACGAAAAAAAATTGAAGTCGAAAAATTTTGGAGTCGAAAGAAAATTGTTCGTGTCCTAATGCGAAAACTCGATAACCCAAGACCTTTCGAGTGCCTTTCGTCGGCTTCAGGCGAAAATTTTCAATTTTTTCGACTTACGCGAACCCGAGACGAAAAAAAATTGTCGTTTTCGACATACACGAACTGGCCCCTGGAGCGACAGGCTCCCTCTCCGTCCCGGTCTTTCAGGATCCACTAGGTGTAATAGTGGACTAGGGGTTCGGCTTTGGCTGGGTCTCAGTCACACAGATATCATCCGCGTAGTCGAGATCCTTAAGGCGATCTAGCAAACCCCATTGAATGCCGCCTGTTCTACTATTTAGAGCCCTGACAAGGATGTCGTGTATTACTATAAGAAATAGTAAAGGTGAAAGCAGGCATCCTTGTCGTATTCCTTAACTCACCTCAAAGCTGTCGGATAATTTTTCATAATGAAGTACATACTCTGCATTTGGAATTGTTGCTAGGGGTTTGATTAATTCTGTGCACTGAAACATATTATACACTGTGCACTATTAACATATTCGTGATGCACTGTAACTCCGCCGTCGTCTGGTCGCAAATCTAGGGTGTAAAAGGAGGAGGATGGTCGACCAGCCGAATTGACCAGAACCGGGAAACCGAAAAAACTAGGCAAGAAACCGCATTTCTTAAAGCGGCACCGACAGCAGCGTATCCACTGCGGGAACGTCCCGCTCGGATCGCCAGCTAAGGGGTCAAAGAAGAAGGGGTGCACTGTACCATATTTTTCCAGCTCGAGTCGCGTGGAATTTTCACTGTGATCGAGAGGCCGTGGTGGTTGCTGTCGTAAGGAACCGTTCGTAGGCAGTTCACATCCTCGTCATTTGTTCGGCCGCTGTCTAGACGTGAGTCGAGCAAGCATAGATCCAGATAAAAACCTCCTCTGGGTACGAAGGCATGTCTGTAACGAGAAGTATAAACTTCTGTACGATTCTATTGCCCTCCAGCCATCTTTGTAGCTGGTTTCCTTATGTTTTGGGTGTTTGATTTCCCCATGCCTCTATGGAGAGGGATGTACATACATATAGGGGCTTCCAGCACTCGAAATCGTTCAATGTAGCTGTATTGCTTGACCCCAAAACTTTATTACTTTTTTGATAAGGATAATATTTTTGCCACCCTAGACGGTAACAGGTTGGTCCCGTCTGACCCCCTCGTAGTTCTTGTACTCCAGTTTGCGCTTCCTTAGTAACTTAGTTTCGCTGACAAGGAGCACATCAGGAGCGTCGTGCAGCAGCAACAAGAGAATGTACGCCCTCCTCTCAAGTCTAATGATTGAGTTGGCATGTATTGCCACGATTTTGATGCAGTTCTCTCCCGGTGCTGGCATTACGGAACTACGGCTCTTCTGGGAGAAAAGCATGGAATAAACCTACCACGTTAATTATTCACCTGCCTTTGAATGTTGGCCAACTGTCCGTGGAAGAACAGCAAGATTGTTTTTAACTCAGTGTCCCCCGAGGAGCCTGAGCTACTTGAGGAGCTTGTTGTAGTACTTTGTGCTCCTATTGCTGCTTGGGCAAAGGATACAATTGGCCGTACTATGGACCGGACAACCAAGTTCTTTGATGACCTGTTAATAATTGGAAAAGTTTGATACATTCACGACTATCAGACTATCACTTGTTTTGATCTCTGGAGATCTTCCCCAATGGACTTAAACTGACTTCCAACGAAACCTGTCAAGACTGCTTAATTCGTTTTTTCAACCGGAAACCACTTTTAAATTCATATTAATACTATAAGAAAACCATTTGAATAGCACTTAAAAACACCCTGAGGTTTTTCCACGCCTAATATCTGTAAAACATCCAGCAAACTTAGGCATCCAACATAGAATTCTTCAGGTCCTTATTTACTTTATAAGAAAGTTGAGTTGTAACACCAACTCCATACCTACTGTCCACACAAACAGCGAATAAATAAACGCCTTCGAAATTATGCTAAAAGTTTGTTATATTCAATATATACTGCATCTGTCAAATTTTTATGATCGGTATACTCGCCACGAATAACGTAACATACGTAAGTATGAAGTTGTGAATCCTCTTTATTACAAGAACGTTCCATTGCTGCATGAACTTTTTCTAACTTCTCAGGAAACAGCTTACAAATATTGTCAAAAGCTTTAGCAAACTCGGAGGATTGGCAGTTGGCTTGGAATTTGTTGAGGAAACCAGCCTGTTTGATGAAATATATAGTTCAGTTGGAATAGATATTCAACTCCGACTTATAGATAATTTGCAACTGGTTGAAAATTGGTGAAACACTTAAAAACACACACGTCGCGAATAAGTGTTTTAATTCGTTAAAGCGAGGATATCTTACAAATGCCAATTCGTATGGCAAAATGTATGATATCGTTTTTGTAGATAATCGCATAACCAATAAACTTTATCAAAAACTATTTTATGATTCAATTTGCCGTTTAAGAGATATTCGAAAATATGATTTTTTGACCTGTTGATCTTGAACAAGATTTTTTTGGAACAACCCTTGAAAAATTATGTTTTTAAGGGTTGTACAAATTTTCAGCCAGTTGCGAGTTTTAACGTGTTTTTACCTTCTTTACGTCAATTTTGGGTGGTTCAAAGTCGTCAGCGCAATTAAAGCCTAACATTGCGATGCCAAGGGTAATAAATAACACGAACTGCATTTTCCTGAAAATAGGTTTAATATAACGAAAAAGAAAACTCATAAAAGACAATGTGAAATACCTAATCTCTTTAGTTATACCTCTGTCTGTGCTGTGTACTTCTGATGAATTAATTTAAAAAAGCTCTGGAGTATTTATATAAAGATTTTCTCCCACATTTACTAATATTTACAGGTAATGAGATACGAGTATTTCTAACCAATCGGAATCAGTAATCGGGTCTGTTAAAATAAATATTTGCTTATTAATCAGTTGTGATTTGCAGGTGCTGTGTGTTTGTTGGAATATGACCTAAGACGAAATAATTATTTTTATTCTTAACACAGGGGCGGATACAGAAGCAATTCTTGGGGGGAATCAAATTTTACATGTTATCTGAAATAGTATTCGGTGTACAGTAAAAATTATAGTAAAAAAATTGGTTCGTTAAGAATAAAATAACTCACAAAAAACTGTAAATCGCAAAACGCTAAAAAAACCAAGAATTGGAATTTTCTCGTTATTAAGGGCCCCGGAGACGATCAATAATATTGTCAATATGTATTGACAATAATATTGAAGCTCCTGTCAATACGGTTCAAAAATCTCATCAATCTAACTATCAATACGGCGGGCGACTTCGCAGTGTTGTTTTGAAAATCGGTTGTGACACGAGGTGACGATTTTCACATGTTTATTTTTGGAATTAGTTGAAATACGAACGAAATATTGAAATATTGGTAAACGGTCAATATGCTCTGTCAATGCGCCTCGTCAATATTATTGAGAGCCGTATTGACAATATTATTGATCGTCTTCGGGGCCCTTTAGAAGATTTACATACATACAATCGTCTAAATTGAGTCACTCAAGAATCTTTTATCCGTAAATACCCTGTATCACAGTGAATAGTGGGGATAGCACCGATCTTTGGATTTTTTTTTTTCAAATATATCCAGAATATAGCAGTCCTGCCAGGATTCACCCTTACGAGAAGGTGGGCGGAATGTAGGACTTGTATCTGCCAGGGCAGCTAGCAAATCTGAAGGTAAATTTACGCCTAAAACGTTGAAAGACTTGTCAGTTATTAGGCTCTTTTTGCCCGCTGAGATAAGAGGATGGACGGTACAGGTTTTGTAGAAATAAGACAGTACTTCGTTTTGGTTGCCTTGAGTTCAACACAATTCTTGCGGCCCCAATCAAGAATGAGTTCAATGTGCCGTTCAATGTGAGTTGGACATGAGTTCACGGTCTAGCACTTGTTTGTCTTATATTGACGAAGGCGTAGGAGTAAAGAAGAATGCCATCATCATCATCATCATTATTGCGCTCCTTTAATCCCTCATGGGACATAGGGCGGAAACAGTTGCCCTCCAGCGGACTCTGTTTTGCGCGACAGCTCTCAGCTCCGAACAAGATCTCCCAGTTGTTGCGGCTTCTGCTTCAGCAGAACTGTTAAACGCCGATCTTCACGGATCAGGGCACGCATACGCTGCGCATTCGTGTCAGTCCGCACCTCGACTCTTCTCCCTCTCCGCGCCTCGTCTTCCACGCTTTCACGCCCCTCCTTAAACTCTTTATGCCATCGCAACACCTGGGCACGACTAAGAGCACTATCACCATGCACTTTTACAATTTTAGCGTACGTTTCCCAAGCTGTTTCGCCCAATTTGACGCAAAATTTTATCGCGACGCGTTGTTCTTGATTTCGTTTTTCCATTTTCGTGACGAGCACCACGAACACACGTTTACTCAACACTACAGAGCAGGCGAACTAAACAAGCTAGAGCGATGGCAAATATATCAATGGAGAGGGGAAGGATGCCGAGAGAAGGGAAAGGGAATTTCCAGGTCGCAGGGTTACCACAATCGCGGCAATATAATCACTACTACTTTTAGAGGAGTATTGTTTAATTTTAAAGGGGGCATATTAGATGAATCAAAACGACGTCTACTAAGAATAAGTGCAGACGATTTATTAGGATTAAGCTGCAGGAAGTTATTATTGCACCACAAGGACAAGGATATCAGATCCCTGTTTAAGGATTCAATAAGGCGCGGGGCGTCATCAGGAGTGCAGTAATTGTATAATTGGAGGTCATCTGCATAGCTATGATGATGAGAAAAGGTGATACAATCGGGTAAATCATTAACATACAGACAGAACAACAGTGGCCCAAGAACAGAGCCTTGGGGGACCCCCGACAATACAGAAATAAAGGAGGAAGTTGATCATTATATCTCACGCATTGATACCTATTATTAAAGAAGGATGCAAAGAAGTGGGTTGCAGAGGACGAGAGACCGAAAAAGCAGGATAATTTGTTGAAGAGAACGCTATGACAGACAGTATTGAAAGCACGTGAGAGATCAAGAAGAATTAATACACCCAGATGATTCCTATCACATGCCATTCGTAGATCAGTCGAGACTTTAAGAAGCGCAGTTTCACAACTATGAAATTTCCTGAACCCGGATTGAAACGAGTTCAACAGATTTCCACGATTGAGATACGATTGCAATTGAACAGATACGATTTTTTCGAGTGCTTTAGATAGAAATGGTAAAATTCTAATGGGACGGAAATCACTCACATCAACAGGACAAGAGACTTTTGGAATAGGGGGAATAACTGCCTTTTTCCATTCAGATGGAAAAGTAGATTGCGTTATGCGGGAGTTAAAGATATGCGTTAAAACAGGTAAGATTAGAGGTGTAAGGATTTTAATAAAACGGAAAGGGATGCCATCAATTCCAGTTGCATTAGATTTAATGGACATAATGGCAACGTATGTTTCCCGTTCATCTATACCCCTGAAGCTAAGCCCATCAACAGCCAGAGAAGATAGATTGACTGGAGGTGCATTATCCGGAAGAGGTTCATCGAAGGAGCTATTAAGGACACTAGGATAGGATCAAGGTCTACAGGTGCGTTATTGCTACCACAAATACCAAACGAGCGTAAATTTTTCCATAGCAACTTAGTGGAAAGAGGAGGATCTAATTTTAGTCCAAAGAATTGTCTTTTGACACTTCTTATTTGGCTTTTTATTTCCAATTGGATTATTTTCATTAAATTTTAAAATTTGATGATATCGGAAGTTTGGGGGTGGTTTTATTAAAGCTCCCATAACTAAATGAAGGGTGGTGTTGTTTTTAGAAATCGTTCATGCGCCTGTGCGCTTGTTGACACCTTGATTTGCTATATGCAAATCCCGTCCAAAATATTCGTTCTCACCGGCACGATTAAAACAGCGATAAATATAAATAAAACTACGTCTTTATCAAGACTAAACAAAATTATACTTTAATGAAATTCTTGATTACAAACTGTACATGAGCTGTGCTTCGCTCCAATGCCACTCTACAAGTGAGTTGCTGACGGAGACTCAGGAGAGAAACCGCTTACAATAAAAAGAGAGGGGGGTGTCGGTGTAAACGCGATCAAACATGCCGACCCCCTTGAAAGAGCAACTTTCAAATAAAGAACATAAAATAAATACAAGTATGACTTACAATGAATGCAATAAGTTTAAATATGAATGAATGCAATAAGTTTAAATATAAATAAAGAACATAAAATAAATACAAGTATGACTTACAATGAATGCAATAAGTTTAAATATGGTTACAGAATAATACATTTTCCATGTTTCAATCAACTACTATTCTTCTACAACAATAAAATAAATGCGCTCCCGGAATAATGAAGCAAACCAGTTGGATTCTATTTACTCTCTTCAATGATCAAATTAAGCATGCATAAGGACAGATAAGGTATTTAAACATTACTTTCATTCGAATCTGTCGGCAACAAGTAGATTTTGTTTGTAGGACGGGTATAAGTACCCTTGCTCGTGCGTAAGGTTACGGTACGAACGATCCCGTCCTTACCCGGATGTAAAAGCTCAATACGTCCCATTTGCCAGGTGAGAGGTGGTGAATTGTCCTCGTGCATAAGCACTATTTGTCCTATTTGAAATGACACATCTTTAAATAACCATTTAGAACGCTCTTGACATTTATGCAAGTATTCCTTAACCCAACGTCGCCAAAAGGACTGTCTAAGCCGTTCAACCAGTTTCCATCGTGAAAGCCGATTGGACGATGAATTTTCGAGGGAAGGTTCAGGGTACGAAGTTAGAGCATCTCCAATTAAAAAATGGCCCGGAGTTAGTGGCGCGAAATCGTTGGCATCACTTGAAATGGGAGTAATTGGCCTAGAATTGAGTATAGCTTCTACTTGAACTATCAGGGTTTGTAATTCTTCGAATCTGAGCGTCATATTCTGCATAACGTGTAGTAGATGTCTCTTAGCTGACTTGATGGCAGCTTCCCACAAACCGCCTTGATGCGGAGCGTGAGGCGGAATAAAGTGCCAATTGATTCTTTCATTGCTGGCAAACTTGGTTATTTTGTGTTGAAATTCGTCATCGCGTAAAAGATGGTACAATTCTGAGAGTTCATTAGAGGCGCCAACGAAATTTGTGCCGTTGTCTGAATATACGTTATACGGCAGTCCGCGGCGAGCTACAAATCGCTTAAAGGCGTTAAGAAAAGCCTCAGTGGAGAGATCACAAGCAAGCTCAATGTGAACGGCCTTGGAGGCGAAGCAAACGAATATACAAATGTAACACTTGGCAAGCTTGGACGTTCTTCTCGAACCCACTTGATGGTAAAACGGTCCCCCATAATCAAGACCTGTATTGATGAAGGGACGGGCGGGGATCTCTACACGAGAAGATGGTAATTCGCCCATCAAAGTAGGTTTGTTTCTTGGTGAGTAACGAGTGCAGGTCACGCATTGCCTGGTGACTCTGCGCACAGCAGCTTGGCCAGAACAAGGCCAAAATGTTTGGCGTACAGCGGCTAATGTGGCCTGTGGGCCAGCATGAAAATGCCTCTCATGTTCGTACTGAATGAACAAACGTGTAAACTGATGATTTTTAGGCAACAAGATGGGATGCCTAACATTATATGGCAATGTAGAATTTTTTAGTCTACCCCCAACTCTTAATATTCCTTGATCGTCTAAGAAAGGAGTCAGTTTTCTAATCGTACTTTGCTTATGAATCTCCTTATTACCTTGGAGAAGGCGCAATTCAGTGGGAAATGATTCTCTTTGAACAATTTTTATTAAGAAATTCCTTGTTTCATTCAACTCTACTAGCAACAATGGGCCAGTTCGTTTAGAAGATGCATTTCTTAAATTGTAAAAGTAACGTCTCCACCATGAAATGTATCTTATAATTTTATTAAAATTTGAAAAATAGGTGAATATCTCTAACTCATCACTGTTATTGACGGCGACATTAGAAGATATGCTGTTAGCCCTTTTCTCGGGTATCTCATTAAGTGTAGTTACAAATGGCCTTGGCCAGTTTGACTCATCAGAAGAGAGCCATCGTGGACCGTGCCATCAAAGCATTTCATTTTGTAGATTGGAAGGCATAACGCCTCTCGATAGCAAATCAGCGGGATTTTCTTCACTTTTAACGTGTCGCCATTGGCTAATAGGAGTCAACTCTTGAATTTGGCCAACTCTGTTGGCAACAAACGGTGTCCAGTTACGGGCGCAAGATTGTAACCAATGCAATACAATGGTGGAGTCCGTCCATAAAAAGGTGGAGTGAATGTGGCAAGTTAAGCATTCTCTAATCTTTTCTATCAGTTGAGCTAATAATAAAGCTCCACACAACTCTAATTTTGGTATAGTAATTACCTTTAAGGGCGCTACTCTTGACTTAGCTATTAATAGCCTTACGGTGTGCTCTCCAGCAGGTTGTGAGCATCGGATGTATAAGCATGCCCCATACGCCGCCTCTCTGGCATCACAGAAGCCATGAACTTCCAAGCGTATGTAATCAGCATTGACTACTGCTCTTGGTATGCTGATTCGATTGAGATCTGGCAGCTCGCGTTCAAATTCTAGCCACTTAGTGTGTAAGTCGATTGGAAGAGATTCATCCCAATCACCTTTAAGACGCCACAGATCTTGCATGAAAATTTTTGCTATTACTACAGATGGACCCAATAAACCTAAGGGATCATATATAAGGGCAATGCGCGATAATATGCTACGTTTCGTGGGTGTGTTCAACGGGGGTATATTGTTACAGCCGCTGAATTTTATTTGGTCGCTATTACAGTTCCAATTTATACCCAAGGTTCTGGTTTCGTATACAGTATTGGCGAAGAACGTGGCTTCGAAATTGGTAGTTTCCACATCACGTAGTGAGGGTGTATTGGATGCCCATTTTCGCAATGTCATTCCACCTCGACGTAATATCTCCGAAGTTTCAAGCTTAATTGACTGAGCTTCGCTTATTGAATTTGCACCAGACGTTAAGGGCCGAAACACATCCAAGCCCGCTTTGAACACATCCAAGCCCAAAGCCAGCTGCAAGCATATCCAACCAATGCGTTTAAATGGGACTGAACACATCAAAATTTGTCTCGCAAATTCAGGCCTTGGCAAAGCCGGCCGCAAGGCTCGCCTCTGTCGGAATTCCGGCAATGCTGGAATTTGAATTCGGCCGAGGCTCTAGTTTTTGCTTTTGACAGTTGAACTTTGAGGTTGATATTTTGTATGCGAGTTTGTATGGAAAATAATTAAACGAATTAAATACAAAATGTTAGAAAATTTCACTGTAAACAAATAAATAATAATTAAAAAAGTCAACAAATTTTATTTTATTTAAAATGTTTGAAATTTCACCACATTTACATAATAACAATTAAAAAATAACAATGAAAACAGGCCAAATAATTTTATTTTATTTAAATGATTTTTAAATTTCACACTTTTCAACAATTACAATGCTCGCTTACAAATTTGACAAATGTGATGAGCCGGCCTGATTGTGTTTTGAGTATTCCGCGGATGTCTCTGGAGCTCGCCTCAAGGAAAGCTTCGAGAGATGAGCTTTAAAGCCAGCCTGGATGTGTTTCGGCCCTAAGTCATCGACGTAGAAGTCGCGTAGTATTACCTCACTACCACTAGGAAACTCTGAAGAATATTCTTTAGCCAAGGTTCTAAGGGATTCAATGGCTTGATAAGATGCAGAGGCAGTGCCATAAGTTACGGTTAGCAATTCATATATCTTTAAACTTTCTTGAGGAGAATCTCGCCACAATATGCGTTGAAACGGCAAATCATCTTCGTGTACTTGTATTTGACGATACATCTTGGCTATGTCGGCCACCAGGGCTACTGCAAACGTTCTAAAACGCGTAAATATGGAAATAAGGTCTTGTTGAACAGTGGGCCCTGTCATTAGTATGTCATTTAACGAAATGCCTGTATTGGTTTTGCATGACGCGTTAAATACCACTCTTAATTTAGTGGTGCTGCTGGTTTCTTTAATTACGGGGTGGTGAGGCATGTAATACGCTGGGATGCTGGGTAATAGTTTACAAGGGTTTTTTAGCTCACGCATGTGATTCAATTCTATGTACTCACGCATAAAGGCTGCGTAGCTTCTGTGCATGTCAGGATTATTCGTGAGTCGTTTTTCCAATGATAAAAATTGTCGCTTGGCTGCTTCGTAAGATTCTCCAAGTAAAGTTAGTTTTTCTTGCTTTATAGGAAGCCTTACAATGAAACGACCTTCACGATTGCGGCAGGTATGTGCTTGAAAATGCTCGATGCATTTTTCTTCTTCGGGTGAATGCTTAGAGCTGTTTGATAGATTTTCAAGTTTCCAGAACTTGGAGAGGGATTGATTTAACTCATCATACATCCCGAGGTTGCAAACTGCTAATGTAGATTGTGAACTTACAATTGAGGACGAACGCCCAGCAACCACCCACCCAAAAAGAGTTTTTTGCAAGGTGGGGTGATCGGGACTTGATCTTATTTGACCTATGCACATTAGCCGCCAAAAGATGTCTGCGCCAATTAATAGATCAATATCTCCTGGGATATTAAAATTGGGATCGGCTAAAACTATATTGTTAGGTATTTTGAAATTTGATTTTGAAATAAATTGTTGAGGTAATCTTTGTGTAATCGTTGGTAATATTGTGCAGTGTACGTTAGTATTAAATGTGTTGATACGGGATTTTACACGTAGGTCGACAGATGTTTGAGACTGTAATAACCCATTGTATATGCCAGTCACCCTTACCTCATTGTTGTATGATCTTAAGTTTAGTCGATCGACCATACTTTGTGTTACGAAGTTTAGTTGGGAGCCGCTATCCAATAACGCGCGACACGGAACGGCTTCCATATTATCGTTGTAAACATTTACGACCGCTGTGGATAGTAAGACCCTCGTGGCATCATGACTGTTTGCGTGATGGCACTGCGGAGATTGAACTGGATGCGCGATATAAGTAGCGGGTTGATTAGAATCATGAGAAACAACTTCATTATTTGTTTTGCTTAAATGTAAAAGGGTGTGATGTTTTCCGTTACATTCTCGGCAAACTCCAGATTTACAATCTTTTGCTGTATGTTCAGCTGTGCGGAGGCAATTTTTGCAAATGCGAGCATTTGCAATGATGTTAAAGCGCTGATCGGCTGGAAGTTTGCGAAACTCTTCGCAATGATATACGTGGTGGCTGCCTTTGCATGAGATGCACGATAGAGAGATTGCAGTGACGTGGGATGCTGCCCTGTTACCATTGGATCTTGACAGCTTGTCATCGTGCTTGCCATATATGGCTTCAAGTGCTTGTGCCCGATGAGCTATGAAATCTGTGAGGTCTTTAAGGGTGGGCAATTGAGTGCCAGTTAAGCTAGTTTCCCATTCTTTGTTAGTTGCGCGATCTAACTTGGAGACCATTAAATGAATGATGAGATCGTCCCACTTATCAGTAGGTCTTTTGAGAGCCTTTAATGCACGGAGATGTTTAAGGACGGTATCGAGTAAACTTCTAAGCTCAATGTGATTTTCACGCGACATTGATGGTATTTGAAATAATGCGCCGATGTGACCTTGTATTATCCACCGTTTGTTATCAAACCGTTCCTTTAATAAATGCCACGCTTCCATGTAATTGTCGGAGGTTATTTCAAAGGCTTGTATAACTTCTGCTGCTTTATTCCTTAGGCAGGATTTTAAATAGTGAAATTTTTCAATTGTTGATATTACATCATTTTGGTGAATGAGAGAGTTGAAGGTGTCATGAAAGGAGCACCATTCTTGATAAGAACCCGAGAATGTCGGTAGTTCGATTTTAGGTAGGCGGACTTGGGCATTATGAATGTTATTGGTGAAGGTTGGGATGGGCTTAAGAAGTTGTTCTTCAGGGAGTTCTCTACGATTAATTGATTCAAGGTTCGCGTCATATCTTGCCAGAGTCTCGAAGTAAGTTGACTCGAAGTTGTCGCGGTGAGCTTCATGATCTATGGCTAAGGAGTCCTTGTCAGTGATCTCGTCATCATTAAGTTCAATGTTTTCAATATACGCTTGAATGTTATCAAATTCAACCCATAGTTCGGTCAGTTTTGTACGTCGTTGCGTCAGGTCATGTTTTGACAGACCACTTACGTCAGCTTTGTCAATAAACGTTTTGAGCCGAGTTGCCGATGATTTTACATTTTTACGCTTAGCCTTTGCTTGGGCTATTGTTAAGCTCATCATTTTTTTTTTTTTTACAAGACGAGGTATAGACAATTTTATAGCTTAACGTTTCACACCTGATGTGTAAACACTACGTATATGCACAAATTATCGAGCGTGCAAGCAAAATTTGACCATGGAAGAGATGACACAAAATCAGTAAAAAATGCGGGTTATAACAATTAACTAGAATGATAAACAATTCCAATATTTTGTTTTTAAATACTTAAATGTAGTAATCGTTTAAATGCAAATGAAACACGATACAAAATTCAAAATAAGAGTAACAAAAATTAAATAAGTTGTGCGTGTGTGGTTCACTATGTCTTATTGACTCTTAAAACACTATACATAACTAAAGAGAACTCACTATCCATTTGAGCGAAGTGGCGTTGCGCTCTCTTAAGTTGAGAGAGGTGGCGTGATGCTGTTGCCCTTGTGGCTCCCAAGTTGAAAAATGGCGACAAAAAATTATGTTTTGTTCCCTGCTACACCTTTCATTTTCCGATGGAACCGAATATTTTTGTTTTTGATTTATTGGTTTTAAATTGCTGATGCCTATCCGGCTCGAAGGACCATGTTGTTTTTAGAAATCGTTCATGCGCCTGTGCGCTTGTTGACACCTTGATTTGCTATATGCAAATCCCGTCCAAAATATTCGTTCTCACCGGCACGATTAAAACAGCGATAAATATAAATAAAACTACGTCTTTATCAAGACTAAACAAAATTATACTTTAATGAAATTCTTGATTACAAACTGTACATGAGCTGTGCTTCGCTCCAATGCCACTCTACAAGTGAGTTGCTGACGGAGACTCAGGAGAGAAACCGCTTACAATAAAAAGAGAGGGGGGTGTCGGTGTAAACGCGATCAAACAGGTGGTGTGGGATATACATATATCATTTTTTTTTTTTTTTTTTTTTATGTGACAGACTAGAGGCTTAGGGGAAGTCCCTTTGTACTGTCGACAATCTATTTTTGTGAATATTTGAGTGAATGTCGAACAGCAGCTCTAGCCGGAAGATATAGAGAAGAGAAGGAAGTAACTGTCACAACCTAGCCGCGATATTTTTATTCCACCTACTCACAACCATTTCGCGACTCTGACATCGGGGCGTCGAGGACAACTCGCTGGAGTGTTATGCCTCCTGAATCGAGTTGAATCTCATCAACCAACCGATGGCATGCGCTTGGTGGAGCTGGGAAGGACTAGGGAAGGCTATGACAGGGGAATCCGGAATGTAAAGAGGGAAGAAGAAAGAAGGAAAGTTAGGTGGGAAAGGCGAAGGACCGTGGCACCGCCGGGATTCGAACCCGGGACCCCTGGGGATAGCAGTCAGGCGCCTTACCTCTAGACTACCGAGGCCCCAAAATATATTATAAACCAAAATTACCAAAATTATTATAAATTCTTATAAATAATTCTTTATCACCCCACCCACGCAGGGGAGAAGGGTTGTAAGGGGTAAATTTGAACACGTTTCCTTTGGAATTAACCGTTGGTCACCCCTAAAAAAGTTTTCAAGGTAGAAATTTTGCAAGTCACCTTTTTACAAGTATTTTTTTTTAAAAGATTGTTAAAAAGCAGTTATTTCAGCAACTACCCCCCCCCCCCCACAACACTCTCCTAACTCAACCTCTACCTAATTCTCGGAGTGGTGCACGACCCTATTGGCCAAACCTAAATAGGAAGTGAAGTGAAGTTAGGTACCATTGCATATGAATGTATGAGAGTGACCAAAATGGAAGTAAGCGGAAGGTATATTTAATTCAGTGGAAGTAACGTCTACTTCACTTCTGCGTTACTTTTCATTTAGGTTTAACCTTATTGCTGCTGCACCTTGAGCGAAGGGCGGGGCGGGCTGATAAAGTAAGCAATTACCCTTAATAAAAATATTTTAAAAAAAAACTTCCAAAATCGGAACTGTTCTTCGTTCATTGATTCAACTACTTACTGCCATTCTACTTGTATCTCTCTTCCCCATTAATTAATTTCTTCATTGTGAAATTTCAGCTACCGACCAAGAAATCATCGTAACTTTAGCCCCTCCGCCCTCTTCCAAAACAAAACAAATAAAATAACAAAACTAAAAGGAAATAATATTATTAAATTAATGTTGAAAGCCCATTCCAACTTATGTAAATCAATACAACTATCGTCACGGAAAAATGTTTAATCATAATCTGCTTACGCTATAATCGGATTAGAGTAAGTAAGTTTCGGATTAGAGCTCCCCAAAGAGCAAACTAAAAACTGCCCACTGGCAAAGGTACAAAAAGTGAATATGTATGTCCGCGCGATGGAAGAAGACGGAAGGCATAAATGGAAACGCATAGAGTTAAGTCGTTAAGTTGAAGTGGCATTTCAACTCAACTACAATTCAACTCGACTCCCATAGAAACTCGGTAATTGTCTTGCTGAAAAATGAAGTTGGGGAATCCCAGCGCGTGCTAAAAAACAAAAACGAATACACAGGCTAAAAAACAACATAAATCTCTACAGCTATTACTAGATCTACATTTGTAGACCTGTCACTGCTGCTGACCAGTGTAACTCTTGATCTACGTACCCTGCAACTACGCAAATTGCAAACGTAAAGATTTACAAAATCTAAGAATATTTTTTAATACCAAAAACACTGATAAAACACGCATTAAGTAGTTAAATTTGGAAATAAACATCTGTGGAATAAGCAAACAACAGTTCGATATTTGCACGTTTGTTCATAATGTTCTTTATAAACAACTAACACGATAAACCATTTTCCTAGACAATTTGTGAAATATTTGCTTTTTTAGACTCTCTGATTGGTTGAAAGTTTTGTGGAAATTTTCGTTTTTAAACAAACGCCTAAACGCGTGTGTCTTAAAACGTGCCTGAGCAAACTCTCCTATAAATACTCGAGATATTTTTCTAACTAATGCAGAGGTTTATGAAATCAGAGTTAAAGATATTATTTAGGTTTCTTATTTAATAATTTCGAATTTATTGAATCTACTAATATTAAACAATTTTTTTAGGGCACAATGAAACTAACAAAGTATTTCCTACTACTCGTAGTTGCATCAATTTTTGTTTCTGCTAAGTGTAGTAGTCGAAGTGTGGCAATTATGGCAATGATTGTGAGACTTCCAGAATTCTGTCACTCTAACGTTACAGGGCCACCACTTATGGACTTATGCAATGTGGCGATGGCGACAACCGATTTACTTTATACGGCTGTACAAGAAGAATGTAAAAAGTCAAAAAGTAACCTACTACTTTCGTTTGCCTGCGCAAGCTCTGAGGTTTAATCTATCGTCTGTTGTGCACGATATACTTTCACTAATATTTCTAAGTTAACTAAATCTTTGTTCTGCTTTGTAATTATATTTGGAAAAATTATTTGTAATGGTCTCTTTTTAAATCATATAATAAAGAATATATAAAAAAAATTAATACTGATATATTCAATGCATATTTATTTACAGGATGTATTGCTGAAAGTAACACAGCCACTGGCTGTGGATAGATTTTGGATAGACGAACAAAAAATCGTATTGAATTAAACGTAAGAATTTCCCCGCTAGGGCGTTTTGAAATTTTTTGATAGGGGTTTACATGGCATGATGCATCGGGAGAAGGAAAGATCAAGCTAGAGTAAGTGAAGTGCGGCAAGTCAACTTTGAACGTACAGCCACAAGCTCTGCAAAATACCATTAGTTTAGATAAGATATGAGACACCTGATTACAGCAGGTTAATTGTGAGTTCAGAAGAGCACCACGAGATGGACAAGCGACAATTTAATTCCAACACTTCAAAAACAAAGACTAATGAGTTAATTGAAACAAAAAAACATGTGTTTAATGAACACTAACCTAGTAGGGTGGTTCAAAAACGGCAAAAAAATTTTCAAAAAAACGTGCACGCCCTATCTTTAAGTTCAATTAAAATGATGATTTTTGGCGGCAACCGGAGAATTTTTGATTGACACTAACCATTGCCGCCGAGCACATTCCGTTTTAGAGATTTACGATTTTTAAACGATAATAAAAATTTGATAATTCTGTTCATTTACTTCCATTAAACTACCTAGATCGTGGCTTCTATATGGTTTTCGAGGTCGCTGATTACGAATTTGACGTCAAATCGAAGGTTTGACAAATGACAGCTGTCAAAAACGCTGTCAACTATGAACAAAATATTACATTTTTTTACATTTTTTTCAAAATGACGTGAAATTTCGTGCTATAGAGGGTTTTCGAGGTCGCTGATTACGAATATGACGTCAAATCAAAGGTTTGCAGCATGACAGCTGTCAAAAACAGCTGTTAAAAATCGTAAATCCCTAAAACGAAACGTGCTCGGCGGCAAGTCGGTTAGTGTCAATCAAAAATTCTCCGGTTGCCGCCAAAAATCATCATTTTAATTGAACCTAAAGATAGGGGGTGCACGTTTTTTCGAAAATTTTTTGCCGTTTTTGAACCACCCTAATGGCATAGGTTGTGTTTTCAACGGACAACAAGTATTTCCTTTTTTTTTTTTTTTCTTTTATAACGCGTACAATCCCATGTGAAATGAAGTGTTATAATAAATTATATGGTAAAACAAATTAAATATGTCAATAAAATTAAAAGTTGCTAAAGTTTAATAAGACAAGCAACGTAGACCAAAATAAGAAAATGTTCAAAATGCTACCTCAAAGAATGTAGTTATTACATTACTATATCATCCATCTCATGTTCTGGACCTAATTCCGGGTATTCGTTCTTCGACATAGGATGAGCCTTCAACTACCATTTTAACTCCAGCACTAGCGCTTCCTGCAAATTTAGTTTTCGTCCTTACCGCTTCATTTGATCCAGTATCAGAGTTAAGTAAAATCTTGATCCGGTCCAGAAAATCGTTTTCCACCGGCACAACTGCCTGATTGTAAGGCTGTGAGAGGAGAGGTCTGCCGGCACTTTTCCCAACCAGACTCTTTCCTCTGTTTCCTGCAACTCCCGTGGGGGTAAGGTCCAGATAGACCAGGTACGGCCAATTCTTCCTTCTAGCGCTCCAGTCTTAGCTCCGGGAGTCTTTGGGGGTGGTTCAACAATCAAGGAAGGTACGCCTGTGCCTTAACTCTTGCACTGTCAGTAGCTGCACTGGAGAAGATTCCTATCCCCGTCCACTCCTTAATGAGTCTCAGTTTCGATTAGCCGTATACTTGTTTACGACAAAGAAAATTTTCCCGATTTAAAACAAACTAAACTTTTTTTTCCGATTAAAACTAATTTTTTTTTTTTTTTTTCAATTCTCCAAAACTGAACTATTATTGTCACTTTTCAAAATCTAACTCCCTTTTATTTTTTTCTTTCACCCAAGGCCTCCTTTTTTTCGAAAAAAAACCCTGACTGACTGATTTAATTCTCTTCATAACTCAGTAGTAAAAAAAATCATTGCCGGTAAAATTGATATCCGCCAAATTCCTAGCCGGGGATAGGTCCGCCGTTACAAGTTTTTGGATAAAGATCATTAATATATACGCTCCAGACCTCCGGGACTATTTAAATAAATTTGGACATCATCTGCATACATGTACAGTTTTCGACACGTCACGATACTGTTGGGTTCGTTTAGGTAGATGCTGAAAAGCAACGGTCCTAATATGGAACCTTGCGGAACACCGCGCGTGATTGGTAAAGGAAATTGAATTTTGTAGCCAAACTTTTTAAGATCGATTATGTAACTATTCCCGAATTAGAGACGAGGCTGAGGATGAAAGTCGAATGTGGTCTATTAGCCTCATTTCTATAAGCTTATGGCAGACACTGTCAAAAGCTTTACTGAAGTCAAGAAGCACAGGAAAAGCAATGTCATTTGAAATCAACAGCCATTCGCAGGTCGATCCAAGTAGGACCTATAAGCTTACAGAAGTACTGAAATAAGCACTTACGTTATCATATTCCTTACAGAAGTGCTTATTTTTACACACGATGTCATAGGAGGTAAGGCCATACTTTTTTATTTTCCTTAGAGTAGTTAAATAAGTACATACCTTAGAGTACTTATAGAAGTGCTCATCCTAGAGCAGTTACAAATTACGCATTAAAAAAATACGAAGACAAATGAGTCATCGGGAAAATTCTCACTTGTCTGCGTCTAATTGTGGGCTACATCTTACCATCTGCCTTCAGAATCAGTTCCTTTATGATCCAGGAACCCACCTGCATTCA
The DNA here is from genome assembly GCA_949987705.1 of Thereva unica. NCBI lineage: Eukaryota > Metazoa > Arthropoda > Insecta > Diptera > Therevidae > Thereva > Thereva unica. The sequence goes on from OX465282.1 coordinate 125,811,901, forward strand.
AGGAACTCAAGTATATCGAGGGTCCCTGTAACGAGAGCGGTGAAAGGATTTGATGCGAACGTCCCCCATCACGCCTGGGGCCTAAAAGGAGTTAGTAAAAGGGGTGATAACCTTCGATTACCTCCTGGACATTCTAAACTACCGTACGGATCCTACGTCAGCATAGGTAGGAGCTGTGAGGTTTTATACATCACCCTAACCACTCAACATATTGCCACTTACGTGAATGAATAGTTGGTTTCAGACCAGGCGTCGTGCTTAGACCACAGACGCATCCACTTTCGGGTGGGTGAGTGTTTAGAAATAGTTCGAGCATTGAGTTGGCAAAGTTTTGAAGCGTTCCCTACAGTCACTCATCCGGAAGCCTCCTTAAGGAGGAGATTACTACTACTTGCAATAAAAACTGCCTCGTTCTGATGTAAATGTGCATTGGGGTAACCCCATGGTGGAATAACGAGTTGAGATCCGCACCTAACCAAATATAATAGTGCGCAGGCTGGAATGCGCAAAAGAGTCGTGTCGACAGCCTACCTCGATATCTAAGGGTCCTTCGACAATACATCCTTTAATACTATAGCTAGGATTCTAAGTAGACTATAGAACTCTAAAAGCAAATGGATGGTGTCTAATCTTGAGGGGTCTCTTTAGCAAAAGGATGTCTACAGAGAGCAGTTTTATCTCCACTATATAGGACTAACACTAGGCGCCAAGTTCCTTTAACCATTTCAGGGAAACGCAAGCATTCATTTAACCAAGCAGGGAAACGCAGATCCCTGGTGAGTTGACGCAAAGCTAATGAATCCATACAGTTTTTAAAGCCAAAATCCATGTACTGGATAAACACTACCATTATTAGACCCATTGTTTTTTTATACCTAAGGCTGGAAAACGCCTCCCACGCAACACCCAAGGACAGGCAAGGTGATGTCTGTCTACATCTTCTCAGATAGTCAAGCAGGTCTGAAACCCCTGAGATCTTGCACAAACAGCTCTAGAACTACCTCTGAATGTCGCAGATCTCTTAACGAGATGGCTCAACAGTTCAAGATCCTCCTCGTATGGGTGCCTGGGCACCAAAATATAGAGGGAAATTGTAAAGCTGACGAACTGGCTAAAGGCCCTTGAAGACGCTAAAACATGGTACGAGTAAACATGGTACAGGGACCATGTTCGAGGTGATGTTAGCCGTGTGCGGGCCGGTACGCGTACCAGTTTTTGGGTTCGACCAACGGTCCGACTAAAATCAAAACTGGTTTGATTTCCGTCGATGTTCGTGGGCGGAGTTTCGTGTTGATGATACCATGTCCTACCATTTGCGGACTTGTTTGACCAAATTTACTCGTACACGAAATGTTTCAATTTACCACTTGACAACTGAATGACAGATTAACTTGAAATATTTTGACAAGAGAGCGGTGTTCAAGTAAATCGGTCTTAGCACATGTCTTACCGTTTGCGGGTTTTTGGTCGTACCATGTTTACTCGTACCATGTTTTAGCGTCTCCAAGGGCCTTAAGAAAGACACCACTGCCACTCTACTTTCAGCAAACTCCGATACAAACAACACAAAATGCAACAAGCGGAAAAGCATTGCAGAGATCTTAATAAAATCTTTGCGGCCTCGGTAGTCTAGGGGTAAGGCGCCTGACTGCTATCCCAGAGGTCCCGGGTTCAAGTCCCGGCGGTGCCACGGTCCTAGCCTTTCCCAAATTTACCACCTACATAACTTTCCTTCTTTCTTCTTCCCTCTTTACATTCCTGATTCCTTCTGTCATAGCCTTCCTTAGCCCTTCCCCGCTCCACCAGAAGCGCATGTCATCGGTTGGTTGAAGAGATTCAACTCGTTTCAGGAGGCATAACACTCCAGCGAGTTGTTTCTCGATGCTCCGATGTCAGAGTCGCGATAGTAATGGTTGGGAGTAGGTGGACTGAAAATATCGCGGGAAGGTTGTGGCGGTTCCTTCCAACCCGACTAGAGCTGCTGTTCGACATTGCACTCTATACGAAGAAAATAGATTGTCTACAGTATAAAGGGCCTTTCCTGAGACTCTAGTCTTTCACATAAAAAAAAAAAAAAAAATAGGATGTCCTGCTGGAACATTTCAGTCTTAGCGACAAGCCACTAGCCATTTTCCAGCGATGTGGCCTAGAAATATCAGGAAGAGGGCTGTAATACAATAGAACAAGCAAGTGGCCGCTGTTCCTTTGGACCCAGCACTTCACTACAGTTAAAAAGGGTTAAAGGTATTAATTTGTACTATTGGGGAGCCACACTTAATCAATCAAACATTTTGTTTTTTTACGAGTTTATATAAATTATTCTAGGAATTGATATAATTATTAAATTATATTTATTTCTTAGAACTTTAAAAAAGAAAAACAATTTTTGTTTTATAAAATATTAAATATTGATGTATATTTAGAGTATGACAATTTCAGCATCTGACATAAGTAATTTGTAGTTGAATCATCTCCGTTTTGGCAATCATTTTTCAGGATTTTCAAGGCCTCATCCAAACTTTTCTGAATTCCATCGCAAAATGGTTTAGGACAGACTGTCGTTGTCCTCATAGAACAGCATTGTTTGAGCTCTTTAAGAAGAAACACACTTTTTTTAATTTCTGGATAATCGCAATGAACAGCAGCAATTACTGCAAGAAAAACGCAAAACAATACGCAAAGTTTCATTTTGCTAGACTAACAATAAAAACTTTGAATTAAAAATATATAGTGATAATGCCAAGGTATTTATCGCCTAAACACGGTTCTAATTACCTGTGAAAAAATCTGACATATTTATAGGAAATTTTCCAATCATAGCCCCAAAAAAAGTTTTAAACACCTTTAAAGAATTTTTTTTTTGTTCAAGTTTTTATCCAATGAAAATCCGTGGGTTTAACCAAATATGCTTTGCAAATATAAACACGATCGTTTACTTTTTAATCAGGTGCGTTGGGAAAGATCTGGAAGTGTTTAAGAGTTGGTTTGAAACAGATTTTTCTGCTACAGCAAAGCACCTAATTCGGCGTTCACATCGCCTCGAAAACAGGCATTTTGGGCGAAAACACAATCGAAAGCAAGTGTTTTATCATACAAATCGAAAACAACTTGGGAAGCTGTTTTCGATGAAAACGACCACGAAAACAAGAAAAGTGTGAACAAGAACCTAATTCAGCGTTCAGCACTTGTTATACCCGTCCGGGGGCGTGATTTAAGATTTGGAAAATAACATGCCTTTGTTTCCGTGACTTCATTTTCATACATTAAAGGAATTCACTTTTATTACCCCAATTTTTTTTTTTCGCAGTTTATTTTCTCGATAAAATACTCTGCACGTATGTCCCTGAACTAATGCGGAATTTAACCAATTTCTGTCCCTGTACTCAGGACCGGCGTTTGGTTTTTTTGCGCCCGGTGCAGTGTGACATATTGCGCCCCCATAGGCTGTTCTTTTTTTGATCGCATTGAAGGACAATTAGGAAAAGACATAAAGAAACTGTGGAGTTCCTTTAATATATGTAAATGAATGCACACTTTTTCATTTTTTTTTCTAAAATTGCGTCCGGTGTAAATGCACCAATTGGATTTCATCTTTTTCGATGTTAGCTGCACTTCCCTAACTATTGCCAGAACAATCCTGGGCTTCGAAAATCTATAGCACCATACACTCGGATCTCCATAATACAGCTCTCTATGGCGTTCTCTAAGTCTTCATATTTCAAGCGATAATAGGTGGTTACTGCACTGCCTTTATTAGTTTTTACTGTAGAATCGTTCGTAGAAAAGCCACTTCACCTTAACAGCCTTCCTGGACATAGAAAGCGCTTTCAAAAACTTTAGAACAGAGGCAATCCAGGTGTTTCCCGCCGAGCCGCGATTTCTTGAATGGTAAAAATGTTTCTATACCAGGTTTCAATCCTTCTTTTGTCACGATTCTATCAACCCAATCTCGGTTCACCTTGTTTTCATTTGGTTTCTCGGTTTCGAGAAAGATTCATTTCTTTTATTTCTGGCCTTGTAGTTTTCCCTGGCAGATGAGTTGCCTCTCTTCATAACCTAATTTAAGATCCTTCTAATACCCCTCTTCCGCGATACCCACGCAAAATTCACGGGTTTAATTTCTGAAATTGCGCCCCTGTCGAACTGCGCCCGGTGCAAGTGCACCATTTGCACCTATGAAGCTTCGCCCCTGCCTGTACTTTATCATGCAAGAAAAGGCGGAGAAATTTTACTTCCCCTCGTTCTAGAACTATAGTCATAAAATGTCTGTCCAAGAAAGTTTTCACCTGGTAGTGGGTCACCAGTGAGATAGGAGAAGAAACATGGAGTTTATTTAAATATTTAAATACGCACGTGGAACAACTATAGCGAACTGGTGAAACTGCGATCATAACCTCCACTGCAAGCTGTCCTGAAAAGAATGGACTAATTTGATCGGGCCTACCACTGTCGGTTAAGGATCTCCTCATGGCACCGGGTGCACCCAGTTGTATAATGCCTTATTCTCATATTGAGGCTTTGTCAAGATGGATGCTTTTGTTAACTCCTTCCCTACAGAGCAAAGTCAGGACGACTGCCTTGAACCGAGTTAGCCAAGAAGCAAACCTAGACAGTCGCCGGCCACTTTGCCCACATTTTCTTGGTTCGCAGTACCAGTTCCTATTTAATCTAAGGGGAACATTGCCATCAACCAGGGACACAGGAACCCCATAAGAAGAAAATAAAAATAAGAGTGGAATCGTAATTACCGTCGTATTAGGACAAGAAGGAGAGCCGTAGTGGAATTGAGGACAGCGTTGCCAACTCTTGCCTCCATAAACCACTAGATTAGACTTTCAAAACCACCAGAAAACCACTAAAATAATTTCCTCTTCGGCAAAAGTAACTAGCCCCTCTATTCTAAAATTGTGACCAGTCATAAGTCACAAGTTTTGGTGACTCGCGCTTGCTTTTTATGAACTTCTTATTTTTGTATCTATGTCGATGTTGTGACAGAAGTTACGTCTACTTCACTTCTGCTTCGTTTCTACTTTACTTTTTACTTAGAATAGGCCTTCAAGTTGAGACTGCGTTGTGACTTGTCACCGTTTTTAGAATACATCGGTAAATCAAAAGTTGCTCAACTTACCCTGGCTTCACCAGTCGAACTGTGCAAGTTCAAGTAGATTGGTGAACTGAACTTGAAAATAACCTCAGTTCGCATACAATTTTCATATATTCAACTGAGGATAATCGTGGATGCACACTACGCGAACTTAGTTTAGCTTAGTTTTATGACTTTTTTACGAACTTTTCGATGGCAGAGGCAGCACGGACAAACTTCATGGCTGTGCTTAAAACGGTTCATTGTACGTACACATAATATGGGCTCAACTTACTATTCAGAAAATATCATTCGGCCAAAAGCGCGCGGGATCTAAGTCCGTGTAGTGAGGACGGCCCTTAAAACAAACCTCAGCTGGTCCAACTTGACTCAAACTGAAGTTAAGCCTAAAAGTTCGCTCAAAAGAGAGTAATCAACTGGAATAATGGAATGCAATTCCAGTGAGATTTTGCATTTCTAACTTCTGGCGAAAAAGCAACAAGCATTTCAAGCATGCACTGAACATGAACTGGACTTTAGCCGGTGATGCTATTGTCAACTGGTTAGCGGGTGGGTCCACCATTTTTAATCTTCCGCTAACCCCGACGGTTGCCTCTGAGCTCATAGAACCTCAAGAGATCAAACTCGAGGATCAGCGCTAACTCCTCATGCATCACTAGACTACTAATTTTGGAAACTTGTATACTTTCCTCTTACCACCAAAAAAAAAATCCACTAGCCACTAGACGCGATTTTTTCCCACTAAATACCTCACCATAAAAAAAAAACAAATACTCATGAAGTGAATGAACAGACATCTTCAAGAATCAGAAGTAAAAATTAGCTAGAAAAGCCCGCTAAGTGAGTGGAAAATCTGTCATTCATTTACTCTGTTCTGGAGAACTTTTTTAAAATTCTTCAAAAAGGGCCATATCAACTCACTGCGCGCTGTTGGAGCACTTTTAAATCTTGTTCCAACATTTGTTATAAGAGGCAAATGAATGAAATGTAGGGAACAAAATCCCAAATTGTTACAATGAGTCAATGAAAAATGGCGAACCAGATCTTAAATTAAAAAACAAACATCTTGGGCTTTGTGGTAAACTTTTTTCTTGTTCTTTCCATTGCGATCAACAAATTAAGGGGCGCAATGCGGCATTATGCACTGGGCGCAAAAAAACCACGCACCGGCTTCGTTAATGTAACACAAGGACATGACAGCCATTGTTGCCTCCATGATCAGGAACTCATGCCTAATTCGTGCGAACATATTGTTGATTGAGGCGGCAAAAATGGGGTGGAATTCAGCGCATCTTAAATAAAATGCCGTTTTATCTCAAATAAGGCCCGCAGCAATTTTCCTATCTTTTCAGTAGACAGCACCACGGTATACAGAAATAAGGTAATGTAAAAGACTGTATACCGTATACAGTATTTTAGTGCTGACGTCACGTGGGGGAGACTTCCCATATAAAATCAAAGCTGTTGTTACTGTTTCTTCATTAGGGCTGACGTCACCAGGCGCCAATTTTTTACGGTATTCGGAGCTGTCGTCTCTGTTACATTACCTTCTGTTTCTGTATACCGGGAAAGAACAGTATAGAGGCAGCTAATACAAACTCTGAGCATCCGAAGCATAACGTTAAACAAAGCTCTCCCACTGGGGTACGAAAGCCCACTTTATGGCGACGAAGCATTCATTTGAAGTCATGATTTCATCTATGACTCTCAAGATGTTAATATGATCCTTACATGAGCGGCCTTTCCTGAAGTCGGCCTACTGCCTTCTAAGCGTTCGCGTTCGGACACGGTTTTGCCCACAATAGATAATAAACAGATGCCTCTCCAGTTGTCACATATTGTTAGATCCCCGTTTTTTGGTATTTTGAATATCATACCCTCCGTGCAATCCTCCGGAAAGCTATAGCTGTTCCACGCTATTTCCAGGATTGACTAAAGCGCGTCTGCTATGAGGCTTGGCTATCGCATGAATTGCGGTTACTATTTCCGTTTTGGATGAGGCCCGAGTGGCAATTCTTATTGGCTGTGCATTGATACTGTTTTCCTGAGGTTCCTGTGTAAGTGTACCATTCAGGACGGCGAAGAAGTAATCTCTCCATCTTTGGAGCTGCTCCTCGTCGCTGCACAGCAGCCTTCCATCCGCACTCTTAACGGCATGCTTTTTAGTAGAGTGCTTTCCTGAGAACTGTTTAGTGATTTGGTACAGCACCTTACTGTTGCCTGTGTGTGCCGCGTTTTCCGCTTTTTCTGCGAGCTCATTTATGTGCTGCCTTTTATCACGCCGGACACTTCTCTTTACCTCTCGATGCAATTGGGAGTATTCCCGTTCTAGTTGGTGGCGTCTTTCCGGGTCGCTTGTATAGTTTACGTTATTTTTGAGGGCTCTTCTGCTTTCTATTTTTTGCCAGGCTGTGTCCGAGATCCAGTGTTTGTTGGTTTTTTTGGACATAACCGATGCTCGTTTCCGCAGCCGTCAATATAGCGCCCTTTGTCGTACTCCACAACTCTTCAATATTTGTGTCGTCAGAAACGGTTTGCTGGTTTAATAATTCTTGTAGGTTTACAGCAAATTCTCGCTTTTTAACGGTCTCCTGCAGAAGGTCTACGTTAACCGTCTACGGGTTCTAGCATCATGTTGCACGTTTCTGATTGCGGCGATTTTAAAATGAATAGTTGCAATAACAAAATGGTGGTCGCTTCCAGTATCTGTTCCCCTGAAACTCCTGACATCCGCAAGAATAGTTCTCCATCTGCGGCTGACGGCCAGGTGATCTATCTGATTTCTCGTTCTACCATCGGGCGATACCCAGGTCTCTTTGTGTATCTTCTTGGGACAAAAGTATGTTCGACCTACCATGAGTTGGTGGGAACTACAGAAGTCAACGAAAAGCTCACCATTGTTATTGGTAACTTGGCTTAGGCCTTGGTTTCCAATTGTGTGCTCAAGGCCGGTGTTGTAAGGGCCGATCTGTGCGTTTAAGTCACACATTAAAACAATGATGTCTCCCCTTGGAATAAAGCGGAAATCCTCATTCAGTCGCATATAGAACTCGTCCTTGTCATCTTCTGCGTCTTCAGTTGGAGCATAGCATTGGACTACCGCAGTACTTCTTAGTCTGGTACACAGGCGAACGGTAGTAATTCTCTCAGAAACTGGTGACCTGCTAATAAGGCTGGACTTGGCTTCTTTGGTGAGTATTACGCCAACGCCACTCCTACGGCTTTCAGTTTCGTTTCTACCAGAATATAAGAGGGACTCACCATTTGCGCAGAAATGTTCCCCGCATCGGGCCACCGTGTCTCCCTAAGTCCCATGATCTTGATTTTATATCGATTCATCTCGTTGAGGACTTCATCCAGCCGTCCCTCAGCAAGCTGTGTTCTCACATTCCATGATCCGATTCGTGTCCTTGTTCGAAAAGCAAAGGTCGTCATCGTGTGGTCCATCTAGTTTCGAGGTATAGTTTGCCGATTCACAGCAATGTTGTTTTTTATGGGAGCGGGTTGCTAACCCTCAGCCCAACCGACTTAAACTCTGTTTTGTGGCGCAGAAAAGTCGCCATTCGCCCTTCTCCCGTTAATTCCTTCCGAAGAAGTACCCCTGGAGGCACCGCGGGTAGGTGGGATTAGGACTTGCTAACAGGTCTGCCAGGTATTCGTCTGCAGTGACTTTTCTCGGGTTTTGGCAGAGATGGCAAATCGGGTACCACCACGTTCCGAGGTCTTTGTTAGCCGTTCGCCCCCCTTTCTTTCAGTTTTTTCACATACAGTTTTCTTATTTCTTTAATTTTGAATGAAAAAAAAATCATATAAAATAATTTCGCCATTATTTCAGAGCTGCCAACCAAATTTAGCCTATATTAAATTTTTTGTCCCTAAAGAAAATTTAATAGAATTTTATCTATTTTCAAAATCACAAAAAAAAAGTAATTTTTAAAATAAAAGCATAAAAGCAAAACGCGCATGCCTAGTACGTAAGCGGAGACCAGCTTCAAATTGATATTTGTATAATTGTTAAGAAATATGGTGTGCAAAGAGCTTTTGATTGGCATATGTTGTCGCAACAATTCCGTATCGTAGCCCCTGTGCCAACATAATTTTTATATAAATTGCACAGATTTTTTAGCTCGCAATGCAGAAGTAAGCCGTACTTAAGACATTGAAAAGGTTTTAATAATTATATATTTCATGAAAATTTTTTGATAAACTATTTTTTGTTTTAGAAAGATGAAACTTGGCACATTTTTATTAATCCTCATCGTTACATTTGGAGGTGGTAACACTGAAGAATCATCGATGAAAAAGAATGTGACGATTGTGCAAAAATTTATGGAATATTGTCATAGTGAATTTATATAGGAAGAAACTAAGGATCTCTGCAACTCTATTAGAGACAAGTTAGAAGACTTTATGTGGGAGGCACGTCGTACCAAAGGCAAGACAACTATTGAAAGTTACATTTACCAAGCATATGCTGCTGCGAACGAAGCAGGATTGCAGTACTATGCTGAAAATTACCCTGTAATGCTGCCACCTGTTTGAATTAAAAAAGAGAATATTTCTGTGTTTATACAAAAAAAACAACAACAAAAAGAATAAGAAAAAAAATCATGTCAATGTAATAATAATAATAAAAATAAATTTATTGGAAAGGTACCCAAGGTTATACATCTTTTAGAGTACTACATTATTTGCAAACAGGTAAACTTAAATTTAAATAAATGTGTGACATTAGCCAAAGACTTGCGATGGAATGACCATCATCCTGGTATTCGTGCTACAAGACGAACCGTTACCAAGAAATACTTCTGGCCATCGATCAATAAAGACTGCAACGAGTGATCTCGATCATGCCTAGGTTGCCAAAAGTCCAAAGTTTCACGGCATACCAAATCCCCATTTGAAGCTTTTAAGCTTCCAAATAATAGATGTGACCATATCCATATGGATATAACGGGACCCCTACCCGCATCTCACGGATACTCTGATATCTTAACGATAGTCGATAAATTCACGCGATGGCCTGAAGCATACCCAATTCGGGATATCTCAGCTTCAACAGTGGCAAAAGATACTCGTCACTGAATTTGTCCCACGATTCGGCGTACCCCTCAAGATCACGACCGATCAAGGTACGCAGTTCGAATCGAAACTGTTCAATGAAGTTGCCAAATTACTCGGCACTCATCGAATCCGGACAACCGCCTACCATCCGCAAGCAAACGGAATGGTTGAACGGTTCCACAGGCATCTATACAGCCTTAATGGCAAGGGACAACACTACTCATTGGAGTGAGGACTTGCCCTTTGTCACGCACGGCAATAAAGACCGACTTACAATGCTCACCAGCCGAGCTCGTATACGGGGGGCCTCGGTAGTCTAGGGGTAAGGCGCCTGACTGCTATCCCAGAGGTCCCGGGTTCGAGTCCCGGCGGTGCCACGGTCCTAGCCTTTCCCAAATTTACCACCTACATAACTTTCCTTCTTTCTTCTTCCCTCTTTACATTCCTGATTCTTCGTGTCATAGCCTTCCTTAGCCCTTCCCCGCTCCACCAAAGCGCATGTCATCGGTTGGTTGATGAGACTCAACTCGTTTCAGGAGGCATAACACTCCAGCGAGTTGTTTCTCGATGCCCCGATGTCAGAGTCGCGATAGTAATGGTTGGGAGTAGGTGGACTGAAACTATCGCGGGAAGGTTGTGGCGGTTCCTTCCTCCCCGACTAGAGCTGCTGTTCGACATTGCACTCTATACGAAGAAAATAGATTGTCAACAGTATAAAGGGTCTTTCCTGAGACTCTAGTCTTTCACAAAAAAAAAAAAATCTGAGACTTCCCAATTCGATTTCTATCCCAACTGATGAGAATCCAATTGAAGAATCAGAATTCCTCTCTCGCCTTCGTTCTCACATGCAGAACATTAAGGCAATACATCCTCGGCAACCCGCCCAAAAGGATATCCACGTGCCAGAAGCCCTGGAGAACGCCGATTACGTTTTCATACGATTCGACAGAGTTCCAAAACCGTTCGAACCTCTATATAAGGGCCCGTGTAAAGTAATCAAACGATTACGAAAACACTTCGTTGTCAAATTGAACGGCACAACCAAGTCAATATCGAGTGACAGGCTAAAACCAGCCTTCGGCTGTGAACGCGGCAACGAAGCTAAACCGTCTAAAGCGGTAACATTCCGTTAACGCTACGCGGGGGGGGGGTATGTGGTGACTGCGTACAAACTTAATACCAAAGTTTTACGCCATTCACACTACAACTTCCATCACGATCAAAACGATCACTCGGAACACTCAATCGATCACTGAACTCATAGTTCAGTGATCTAGCCAATTTTCGCCATCTCCTATTCTGACTTCTCGTACTACGGTCGTGAAGCCCATTCCACTTAGTGCCCGCTATATTATAATACATAAATCACATTGTATCGCGATATATAATACCAAGTTTCGCTTAAATCCAAACATCAAACTTCGACTATATAAGACGATGGTTTTAGCGGTACTCAAATATGGATCCGAGACGAGGGTGCTTAGCAAAAACACTGTAACCAGTATTCACGAGGAAAATCCTTCGGGGAATTATAGGCCCCTTGTGTGAGGAAGAAGGATTCTAGTAGTCTGCCTGAAGGTTTGTCAGTTAGACTTGTTTACTCAAGTAAGGACGTGCCAAACAACGATACTCTGCGAAATAATTTCGCGATAATGCAAATTATTTTAGAGCTGAATTCTTTATTAGTGCTGCTAAAACCAAATTTTACCTCTATTATATTTGTCTCTATAGAAAATTTAATAAAGCTTTATCCATTGTCAAATTTATCACAAAAAAAGTTAATGCGCACAAAAGCAAAACGCGCATGCCTAGTACGTAAGCGAAGACCAGCTAGATATTGATATTTGTATAATTGTTAAGAAATTTGGTGTGCAAAGAGCTTTTGATTGGTAGATATTGTCAACAATGCAACAATATCGTGTCTAAGCACATGTGGCAACAGAATTTTTATATAAATTCCACAGATTTTTTAGCACACAATGCAGAAGTAAGCTGTAGTTAAGGAAATTGAAAAGGTTTTAATAATTATATATTTCATGGAAATTTTTTGATAAACTATTTTTTGTTTTAGAAAGATGAAACTTGGCACATTTTTATTAATCCTAATCGTTACATTTGGAGGTGGTAACACTGAAGAATCATCGATGAAAAAGAATGTGACGATTGTGCAAAAATTTATGGAATATTGTCATAGTGAATTTATATTGGACGAAACTAAGGATCTCTGCGACTCTATTAGAGACAAGTTAGAAGACTTTATGCGGGAGGCACGTCGTACCATAGGCAAGACAACTATTGAAAGTTACATTTACCAAGCATATGCTGCTGCGAACGAAGCAGGATTGCAGAACTATGCTAAAAATTACCCTGTAATGCTCCCACCTGTTTGAATTAAAAAAGAGAATATTTCTGTTATAAAATAAATTTCTTCATTGTATTAATATATATACAAAAAAAAAAAAAATTAAAAAATAAAATCATGTCAATGTAACACAAGTAGTTCAATGTTAATGTGTTAAAGATGACTCATTGTGCCATGGACCTCAAAAGACGGCGGTCTGGCTTACCTCCGTTTCAACCTAGCGTTTGAGATAGTAATCCAAAAAGCTAACAAAGCCAACTATAGCCTTTCAAGTCCCTTAAATCCAAGCATCAAACTTCGACTATATAAGACCATAGTTTTAGCGGTACTCAAATATGGATCCGAGACGAGGGTGCTCAGCAAAAACACTGTAACCAGTATTCACGAGGAAAATCCTTCGGGGAATTATAGGCCCCTTGTGTGAGGAAGAAGGATTCTAGTAGTCTGCCTGAAGGTTTGTCAGTTAGACTTGTTTACTCAAGTAAGGACGTGCCAAACAACGATACTCTGCGAAATAATTTCGCGATAATGCAAATTATTTTAGAGCTGAATTCTTTATTAGTGCTGCTAAAACCAAATTTTACCTCTATTATATTTGTCTCTATAGAAAATTTAATAAAGCTTTATCCATTGTCAAATTTATCACAAAAAAAGTTAATGCGCACAAAAGCAAAACGCGCATGCCTAGTACGTAAGCGAAGACCAGCTAGATATTGATATTTGTATAATTGTTAAGAAATTTGGTGTGCAAAGAGCTTTTGATTGGTAGATATTGTCAACAATGCAACAATATCGTGTCTAAGCACATGTGGCAACAGAATTTTTATATAAATTCCACAGATTTTTTAGCACACAATGCAGAAGTAAGCTGTAGTTAAGGAAATTGAAAAGGTTTTAATAATTATATATTTCATGGAAATTTTTTGATAAACTATTTTTTGTTTTAGAAAGATGAAACTTGGCACATTTTTATTAATCCTAATCGTTACATTTGGAGGTGGTAACACTGAAGAATCATCGATGAAAAAGAATGTGACGATTGTGCAAAAATTTATGGAATATTGTCATAGTGAATTTATATTGGACGAAACTAAGGATCTCTGCGACTCTATTAGAGACAAGTTAGAAGACTTTATGCGGGAGGCACGTCGTACCATAGGCAAGACAACTATTGAAAGTTACATTTACCAAGCATATGCTGCTGCGAACGAAGCAGGATTGCAGAACTATGCTAAAAATTACCCTGTAATGCTCCCACCTGTTTGAATTAAAAAAGAGAATATTTCTGTTATAAAATAAATTTCTTCATTGTATTAATATATATACAAAAAAAAAAAAAATTAAAAAATAAAATCATGTCAATGTAACACAAGTAGTTCAATGTTAATGTGTTAAAGATGACTCATTGTGCCATGGACCTCAAAAGACGGCGGTCTGGCTTACCTCCGTTTCAACCTAGCGTTTGAGATAGTAATCCAAAAAGCTAACAAAGCCAACTATAGCCTTTCAAGTCCCTTAAATCCAAGCATCAAACTTCGACTATATAAGACCATAGTTTTAGCGGTACTCAAATATGGATCCGAGACGAGGGTGCTCAGCAAAAACACTGTAACCAGTATTCACGAGGAAAATCCTTCGGGGAATTATTGGCCCCTTGTGTGAGGAAGGAGGATACTAGTACTCTGCCTGAAGGTTTGTTAGTTAGACTTGTTTACTCAAGTAAGGACGTGCCAAACAACGATACTCTGCGAAATAATTTCGCGATAATGCAAATTATTTTAGAGCTGAATTCTTTATTAGTGCTGCTAAAACCAAATTTTACCTCTATTATATTTGTCTCTATAGAAAATTTAATAAAGCTTTATCCATTGTCAAATTTATCACAAAAAAAGTTAATGCGCACAAAAGCAAAACGCGCATGCCTAGTACGTAAGCGAAGACCAGCTAGATATTGATATTTGTATAATTGTTAAGAAATTTGGTGTGCAAAGAGCTTTTGATTGGTAGATATTGTCAACAATGCAACAATATCGTGTCTAAGCACATGTGGCAACAGAATTTTTATATAAATTCCACAGATTTTTTAGCACACAATGCAGAAGTAAGCTGTAGTTAAGGAAATTGAAAAGGTTTTAATAATTATATATTTCATGGAAATTTTTTGATAAACTATTTTTTGTTTTAGAAAGATGAAACTTGGCACATTTTTATTAATCCTAATCGTTACATTTGGAGGTGGTAACACTGAAGAATCATCGATGAAAAAGAATGTGACGATTGTGCAAAAATTTATGGAATATTGTCATAGTGAATTTATATTGGACGAAACTAAGGATCTCTGCGACTCTATTAGAGACAAGTTAGAAGACTTTATGCGGGAGGCACGTCGTACCATAGGCAAGACAACTATTGAAAGTTACATTTACCAAGCATATGCTGCTGCGAACGAAGCAGGATTGCAGAACTATGCTAAAAATTACCCTGTAATGCTCCCACCTGTTTGAATTAAAAAAGAGAATATTTCTGTTATAAAATAAATTTCTTCATTGTATTAATATATATACAAAAAAAAAAAAAAATTAAAAAATAAAATCATGTCAATGTAACACAAGTAGTTCAATGTTAATGTGTTAAAGATGACTCATTGTGCCATGGACCTCAAAAGACGGCGGTCTGGCTTACCTCCGTTTCAACCTAGCGTTTGAGATAGTAATCCAAAAAGCTAACAAAGCCAACTATAGCCTTTCAAGTCCCTTAAATCCAAGCATCAAACTTCGACTATATAAGACCATAGTTTTAGCGGTACTCAAATATGGATCCGAGACGAGGGTGCTCAGCAAAAACACTGTAACCAGTATTCACGAGGAAAATCCTTCGGGGAATTATTGGCCCCTTGTGTGAGGAAGGAGGATACTAGTACTCTGCCTGAAGGTTTGTTAGTTAGACTTGTTTACTCAAGTAAGGACGTGCCAAATGAGAAGGTATTAACAGACAGCAAATCCAAGGCCAATTTATTAGCATCTATGTTCGCTTTGAATTCTTCTTTACCCGAAACTGATGTGCTACCCCCTGTTTCCGAGCGTAACGCCCATTCAATGGACAGGGTTTTTTTCAGGACTCGCGAGGTGTACAGGTGCCTCAAGGAGCTCGATGCCAACAAATCCACTGGACCCGATAGTATACCCCCTATCGTCTTAAAACAATGCGCCTCACCTTTGGCTAAACCTCTGCGCAAATTATTTTCCCTGTCATATTTCTCCAATTACCGCCCAATAGCAATTACTTCTATTCTCTCCAAAACAATGGAGACGATAATCAACAAAAAGCTTATGGGATATCTAGAATCCCACCTACTCATAAACGACAGACAGTATGGCTTCCGACAAAAAAGATCCACTGGCGATCTTTTAGTCTGTCTTACAGATAGGGATAGAACAAGAACAAGAACAAGACTTAGTTATGCTTACAAGAACAAGAACAAGACTAACTGTGCAAGAACAAGACCCAGAGCAAGATTTCTTGCAAGATTCTTGCAAAAATTCCACCTAAATTCATTCTATTGAAAACAACTAGTGGGATGTTGTGCCTAGAGACTAGCCACTAATTACGCTTTTTCATGGTATTCTTTCTGTTGAATAACACTTCAGACTAGATGATTACTCAAACTGATGATTAAGTAAATGTTTACGTTCTCCTGAGTATCATTATTTGTCGTTAAATATACTTCCGGTTGGGATTTTCAGACCATTTTCTCAGTTTTAGGTCTCTTGATCAAGAGCTACAATTTGAGATATGGCCCAAGTCTGTAGCGACAGTATTTTCAGAGATGAAAGAAGGTCACAGACGGACAGAGCCTCTGTATAAGCTTTTTTTTTTTTTTTTGAAGAAGCTAAAAAACATAAAATTGATTATTATGCTCAAGTAATTATACATGTAGTGTATATATTTAGTATGATAATTGTAAAAGCATTTGTACATAAGTACGGGTGACTTCGTAAATGCCAATAAACTGTGTCAGAAAACAGTATTAATGCAGTCAAGTCAAAGTTCAGTAAAAGCTTAGACAAAGTTGTGCAGTTTTAAATTTGACATTTATGAAGTGTGCCATTTTTACTTTTTTACAAAATGGATAAAAAAGTTATTGCAAAGTTAATTTTAAAACATTTATATAAAAATATAGAACAGCTAAATGATAATTTAATAAAAAAAAGGCAGTGGTTGTGTATACTTATGTACGCACATTAGAAGTTATACTTCTTGATAGAGTTTCATACTAAGGACATTAACCTATCGGCCAAATTCAGCATCAATGGTGGTGCGGTGTCGTGTTTTTGAAACCAATGGATCATCATGATTAGATTTACATACATGATCTTAAAGAAAGTTAATAGGGTGGACCTGAATCTTCGCCTCTGCCAAGAAATTCTCCTCAGTCTTTTGTGTATGGCCATAATATGTATTTATTTCAAAAATCGATTTGAAGTAATGTACACTGCTGTCACAACTTGTAAATTGAGACTGTTATACAGAGCTAACCTACCGTTCAAAATTGAATCTGGAGTCCCCCAAGGCTCCATTCTAGGCCCCAAGCTTTTCAATATATTTATACACGACTTCCCCACAAAATTCCCCTCCTTAACACATTTGTTGTAAGTAAATATTATACATAATAAGTTTGTTAATACTGAAGTCCTTCATTCAAAAAGAAACCAATCCACAAAAGTATTTTATGTATTTGTAGGTATGTAGGTAAGTATTTTATGTATTGTTAGGTGTTAAAGACACTTATGGAAGAAAGATACAAAAAATGTGAAGACATGCGCCCTACAATCTCAGTTGAAAGTTGCCTATACCTTACATTGTGGAAGTTGGCTAATCAAAATAGTTTTCGTGAAAAATGCGATCGTTTTAATGTGGCACAAGGAACAGCACACAAAATTTTTGTAAAATTTGTAAAACTAATCAGTTTGCGTCATAGCTATTCATGATGCCGAAATTCCCATTTCAATGCAAAGATTTGACGTTTACGATGCAATTATGAACACAGTGCTTTAAAACTGTGACATTAATGAAGTCTTGACTTAAAGCGACTGCTTAAATTTTACATTTACGAAGTCACCCTACATAATGACTTTGCATGTCAACGAGATTCAGAATCAATATTTTTGCATTTCGAAGCAAAATTTTCCGAAAAGATTTAGGTAGATGTTCCACACTGCATACTCTTTTTTTATCCAATTTTCGGTGTATACAAACTTTTGACGCTGACTGACTGACGCTAAAATTATAATAGTTTTAAAATCAATTTTTTGCATTTTCTTGTTTGGATATATTTTTTTTTTATTAAAGTCTAGGTTTTTTTCAATAACCATTTTATAAAATCAACATACAATACCTACTACATGCGAGAAAATACCTTGGCCTTGCAGTTTTGTCTTGCCTAGTCTTGGTCTTGCACATTTAGTAAGAACAAGAACAAGCCTTAGGTATATTTGCAAGAACAAGAACAAGACTTAGCTATGCTTGCAAGAACAAGAACAAGACAGACTGAACAAGAACAAGACAAGAACAAGACTAGATTAGTCTTGTCTTGTTCTTGCGTTTGCTCATCACTACTTACAGAACACCTCAGCCGTAGTCTGCATGGATCCGGTGAGTCTAGTCTGGTTGCTCTGGATATCTCCAAGGCTTTCGATAGAGTTTGGCACTCAGCCCTGTTAGCTAAACTCACAGCTATTGGAGTTGACTCACTTCTACAAAAAAGGATTGAGAGTTTCCTTTCTGGCCGTTCAATCAAAGTGGTATTGGATGGCGTCAAATCCGCATCCCACCCGATCTCTGCGGGGGTCCCCCAGGGGTCAATTTTATCACCGGCCCTATTTCTCATATTTATAAATGACCTTCTTTCAATCCCCTCCAACCCACTTCTCAGCTTCGCTGACGACGGTACTCTACGTTACTCGTACAGCTTCGATACAAGACAGACTCATGCCAGATCCTGTCTTGATGATCGCGAACTAATGTCCAAGTCGATTAATAACGACATTAAACTCATTCTAGAGTGGGGAAAGAAGAATCGTGTTGAATTCAACCCTGCCAAAACCAAGTACTGTCTTATCTCTAAAAAGAAGTTCAACACCCCTCCACCCTTGAAAGTGAATGAAGTTCAACTATTGGCCGAACCATCCTTACACATCTTAGGCGTGACATTAGCCAAAGACTTGCGATGGAATGACCACATATTCCAAATCGCCAAACAAGCATCCCAGTGCTTGGGTTTTCTTAAGAGGTGCAAGTTCCTCCTCCAGCCATCGGCCCGTGCTGTTATTTATAAATCCTACATTCGGCCTCTTCTCGAATATAACTCCCTCGTTTGGGGCGGCGCCCCAATAACCACCTTGGCATGGTTAGATAAGGTGCAAAAAAGGGCGCTCAAGTTAATTGATGACGACAGCTCCTGCTCCACCATCGACCCCTTAAGCCACCGTAGGAATGTAGCAGCACTGACAAAATTTTATCGCTACTATCATAGTGACTGTTCCTCCGAGTTAAACGCTCTTTTGCCTCCACGGCAATCTTATACCCGCAACACCAGATTAGCCCACTCGTCTCATTCCCTTCACCTGCAGCTACCCCTTTCACGCACTCAACAAGATATGAATTCGTTTGTTAATAGAACAACTCGGCTGTGGAATAATCTCTCGCAGTCAGTATTTCCGAACTCCTACAACATCCAAGAGTTCAAACGCAGGGTTCATCACCACCTTCTTCAATATCCCCCCGTACCTTCTAATCCTTAACCTATACCCCCCCTCATCCCTCCCTCGTACTAAGCTTACTGCTAGACATTGCACCATGACGTGACAAATGACATGACGGACTAGTAGTACAAAGGGTGACTCCTAAGCTTAGCACTGCCACATAAAAAAAACAAAAAAAAAACGAGACTCTGCGTTATCGTGCTACAGTGACAGAGATCGGGCAAGTCGCCCTACATGAGGCAGCGCATGCAGGTGGTATCCATCTTTAATACGAACCTCCATAGGCATCTTTGCTGTTGGCTCTCAGTACTAGTGAGGCGTTGCGTGATGGCGACAGTATAAACCGCTTAGGGCTCACTATATCAAGTGTCTAGTGTCTGATTGTACCTTGCTCATCAAGGACGCATTGGTACTCTCAAACTAATTTGGCTCTAACAACCTTATTGCCTCTTGGCTCTGATATAATATTTGTGAGGATCAGTCTAGCAGCAGTGAATTTGTGTGACCGCCTGTCTATGGCCCATGCCACCGCTGGCAGGCCCCATCCAGACCATAGTATCAGATTACTGACTCGCTTACTTTCAGCTCACCTTATATGACATTTGAGTCCAGACCGGTGCGAACCACAAAAGACTGGCGTCATTAAAATGAACCTTCAAAAGAATCCTTCGTCAGAGCTGGAATAGTGGGGTCTACGGATCAGCGACCTAACGTCTCTGCTCTCTTTGCGGCGAAGGTCTAGCTGGCGGTGAGATGTATAATAAAAAAGACACAATCAAATTCAAGTATATGAAATTGAGTAAAAAGTTTATCAAAAAAGTCAAATAGATCAAATCAACCCATCCCCCCCCCCACCCCCTTTCTTTCAGCTTTAAGCCTAAGCCCAGTTTGAGTAATAGGAAAAGTGCTGGCTACCATCACAAGCCTGAGCCAACTTTTATAATAACCCGTTTCGGTGCGTCCAGACTTGCCACAACTTTCGTCTTCTCCTGTTCATTTATTCCAGGGGCGGATCCAGAAACAATTATTGTGGAGAGGGGGGGGGGTTTGAAATTTTACTCATAATCTGGAGATGATGTTATCTGAAATTGTATTGGGTGTAAAGTTAACAATGATAGTAAAAACTCCCTAAGAAAAAATAATTCCCCGAGTACAACTAAAAGATGGTCTTACAACGGGCGAACACCGGCCGTGTTTGAAACATATTATTAAGACATATGCCAGGAATCACAAGGATGTTTGTTGGACTATACGGCCGTATATTTATTGAGAAAAAAAAACATCATGAAATCAGGTGCTCATGTCTTCGTATTCGAATATTACAAAAACTTTATCAACGCACTCCAATTACAGGTTTTTTTTTCGATTGGTTTTTTTTTTCTTGAACAAAATTTCCCACTTAAATATAAATCAACGCCAAAATCAAGTAAGCGGTACCCTTCACAAACTGACGACTTCCGAACCTGCTTTTCTTATGCGTCGATAGTCTTTAAGTATGATAATGGGAAGGCCGATTGTACATAACGAAAACCATCCAGCTCCCACAAACCGCACTCAACAATACATTGGTGCAGATTCTTTTTTGGCTCAAATTTGACGTCGTATGTACACACTGCTCAATTCTTGGCCAGTTAATTCTTTTGGACAAGTTTGGCCATCGTTGGCCGGTATATCCCCCGTTAAAAATAGTTAAAAACTCTACGGCCATCATATACCTCTAAAAAAACTGTAAAGCCATCTTTTATTTTCACTCTGGTCACAAAAAACATTGTAAATCTCAAAATGATTAAAAAACCAAGGTATTAGAATTTTCTCATGCATTGAACCTACGAGTGTACATATCTTCTAAATGAAGTCACTCAAATTTCTGTTCGTACGTATACATGATGAGTTGAACTCGGGTTGAACCCGGCTCGACGAATTAGGATCGACAGAACTCGACTCAACTCATACCTGGCTTGAATTGAAGTTATACATATATACCCCGTTTAAGACAAGGTTGAAAAATTGAGTGGAGGTTGAGTTGAAATTTCGACCACCGTTTATGACGACGAGTTGAATTCAGTATGGGTGGAATAGAGTTTAACTGAAATCAAGACATAACCTCCACTCTTTTTATGAAATTCTTATAAAACGTTCCGGTTCAAGCAACAGCACTGAACACAAAACTAACGCCAAAGGCGGACTTCACGGATGATAAAGAAACAGAACAACTTCAACCCAATTTCAACTCAACCGACGTATATGAAGCGAAATATCAACTCGACCCTAGTAGGAGAGCTAATTTGGGTTGAGTTGACCCAGTTTCCATTCGACACCGGTATATGGCTGGCTTGAAACCGGGTTGAACCTGGCTTGAACCTAGTCATAAACGTTGCAATAGGCGCTAGTTAAGTAGTTCAGTAGTTGAATTTAGTTGACAGCAGAATCTCTGTGTTTTGTTTGTGGTTTGTACCGCAAGTCGAAAATTCAACTCAATCTCAACTCAACTATTCAACTCATCATGAATACCTAGTATGCTAGTGGCTAGTGTAGATAGCCCCATCTCTAGATTTTTTTTTAAATATCGAGGAAACACCCTTGAAAATATTAGCCGCGTAGGCAAACAAAGGATTTTATTGAATATCTGCGGACGTATACACAGGGGCGGCGCTTTCATAGGTGCGGATGGTGCACTCGCACCGGGCGCAATTTCTCGAAGACGCAATTTCAGAAATTTAAATTTAAAAAACATTTAAAACTTTGTGGAAAAAAAATGAAAAGTATTCTCGTGGGTGCAGCAAATTACACAATTTTAGAGCCAGAAATTGTCATATAAGAAAAACCGGGGAATTTTACTTCTCCCCGTATTGGAAGTTTCCAGAGATTTAAGCTTCGATATTTTCATAAAATTTTACTTCAGAAATGTTACTCGATACTTTACTCTAAAATTGAGAATTAGTCTTCGAGAATCAGAAGCAAAAATTCTGGAAAAAAAAATTTCCAAGCTAGAAAAAATCTCATTTATTTATACTACGCTTGGAGCATTATGTTAAAATTCTGTTCTAAAAAATTGGCCAATGGCTCTGTATTGTTGTAATGCCGTGATTGATATAAATTTCAGGGCGTTGTGCTCCACTTTTAAATTCTGTTCCATGAAGAGGTAAATGAACGAAATGCTTGTTCCTTTACTGACTAACAAATTAATATGGCCAGTTTGACACGGACCAACCAACAAAAATTGGCTGTAATCGTCCATTATCTTATGAAATTCCATAAAAAGTCGCTGAGCACGATATAAGAATACTATGTTTCGTAGGCAAAGTACTAGAAAAATTAATGTCGTGGCAAATCGATGGGCACTGCGTATGTGGTCCCTGTTGTCCCATGCACAGTCTGGTTTCCGCAAGAGCAGTAGCTGTGAAACTGCACTACTGAAGGTGACCACCAATTTGCGAATGGCTCTTGATTGGTATGACATTGCTTTTCATGTACTCCTGGACTTTAGTAAGGCATTCGACAGTGTCAGCCATACGCTCCTTGAAACTAAGCTAATTGACCACATGAGGTTTTCATCCTCTGCGTCCTCCTTTATTCGGAGTTACTTGCATAATCGATCTCAAAAAGTATGATCTCAGCAGTGTCGTGACTAACTGTTATCTGCACATGTATGCAGACAATGTCCAAATTTACTTAAACAGTCCTATTGGTTTGGTTGAGAACTGTGTTAACAACATTAATGCCGATCTCGAGCATCCCATTGTATAGGAGTCATGTAGACCTATCATCCTCATGAAGACACTCACAATTAATTTTCTGTGACCAGATCTCTAACACTCTATCTCTATATGGAAATTTGCGTCGTCTATGGCTGTACGCTTCCACTCTGCCCTTAGGTAGTCGTTCAAAGCTAATCGAAACCTTAATTTTACCGTATTTCACCTATGCTAGCTTGGTCTTCCCGTCCCTTGATGCGTTATGTCGTGATAAGCTCCATGTAGCCTTCAACGATTGTACAAGGTTTGTTTATAATTGTTTTTCTAGCAAAAGGGAGACAAAAAACAAAAACTACCAAACAGCTATCAAAAAGTTGATTCTTTTATTCATTGGATGTTGATCCATGTGCAATCTTAAATTTTGCGCAAACTATGAAAATTATTTCTCCCATCCAGCGAACGTTTGCGTCTTTTTCCATTGTCCTTCATTGCATTCAAAAATGAACATTTTATGGGGCGCAATATCGCATAGTGCACCCGGCGCAAAAAACCAAAGAACCGGCCCTGTATACAAGTAGCGAAAAAGGGGATATCAGTACATATTACGTAAATGGATAATATTTTTTGTAGTCAATGGAATTACCTACAAACTGTCGTAAAAACTATTTTATGACAAGACTTAGCGTTTAAGAGATATTTGCAAAAAACTGATTTTTTCATCTCTTGAAAAAACCTTTTTTGCTCCCCCTGAATAAACTTTTTTTTGCAATGCGACATTTTATTTGTAATGATGTTTTTAAGGGCTGTTCCAATTTTTAGCTATTCCCGATTTTTGCGGCAGTTGAATATCTATTTTGACTGGACTATGCCTGCCTGTCAAGGATATAAAAAAAACCTGTGTGCGCCTGCACTACAATGCACAAAAAAAATACTGAAAGGATTGAAATAAATGTGTTCCTGTGTCCCTTGATATTTGTGGGTTGGGTTTGAGTGCAGGGATATACAGATAGCATAGAAGAAGATCTATGAGCCCTAGGTATAAGAAATTGGAGACTTCAAGGCAGGGACTGACAATCGTGAAGGGGTATGTTGCATGTAGCCAAGGTCAATAACAGGCAGTGGGGCTATTTATAATCCTTTGGTGTCGGCATACACCCTCATACCGAGCCTAGTAGAACTGTTGGAAATATGTAGTTATAGAATTATCAGTGCAAACAAATATCTTAAAATGGGTAATGTGTTGAGGGATTTAGACTATGAGAAATGTCATCTTGACTTTTTATATATATTCTTAAAGTTGTCACCCCTTACATTTCCTGTAATACACTTCTTCTGTCTAACCTCCCAATAGGAGAAGTACTACTTATATTTAGGATATAATAAAGATCTGCATACAACCAGAAAAAAAAAGGGAGGTTTTAGGGGAACTTCATCAGAATCTCCTGATAGATCCGCAACATTTGATGTTTGAGTTTCTAGAGGATCCTCTTCTTCAGCTACAAAATTCTCTTGCTCTTCATCAGAAGCCATCGCAAACAATTTCTTATTACTTTTGGAATGTTGTAATAACTTTTTAGTGTTAAATAGTGCCAGTAATTTGATAAAATTCAAGCGGTATAAACTTCCAAGTTCCGATTTTTGTTGGGTACTCAAACGAATCAAAAGCGTATCGGCTTTGGTGTCCTTCGAAGCACAAGATAATCATAAGCAACGATGTGAAGTTCTCTCATCCTTTCGAATTCAATAGTAAGTTTGAAGAATTTACGAACCATCAGGATATGACAAAGAAAAATAAATCAGAGTATGACCACAAAATGACTCAAGAAATTAAAACAGAGTCTGATCTGGAAATAACTTTACACAGATGTAAAGAAGAAGAGGAAAATATGCCTATATCCGATGCATCGGAGGACGAAAGAAAACAAGGAAGACCGATGGTCCTGCGGACAGGGAAAAAGGTTTATCACCGACAAGGAGGTATTATTCAATGGAAGAAAGGGAAAAAACACCGAAAATCACGAAATATCACGCAAGTTAAAGAAGCATCAAGAAAGGAATCAGTAGAGATATCAGATGAAGACATTTCCGAATTACCCCCGCAGTTACCTACATATGAAAGTGCAAATTTAGCAACAAGCTTAGAAAGTCCAGTATCACTAGAAGAAGCTCTAAAAACGGATCAATCTTATGAATGGATAAAAGCCTTAAGGGAAGAATACTTTTCACACGTGAAAAATGGGACTTGGGAAATTGTAGACCGACCATCAAACGAAAACGTTGTTAGCTGCAAACTTGTTTTCAATACAAAATATAATGCAACAGGAAAAGTAGAACGAAGAAAGATTCGCTTAGTGGCGAGTGGGTTTACTCAGGTACCGGGGATTAATTACCACGACACCTTCGCACCTGTAGTTCGAATAAGCTCCATCCGAATCATTATGGCAATCGCGGTAGAAAAGGGGTGGGAAGTTCACCAGATGGATGTTACAACAGCCTATTTGAATGGCGATTTACACGAAAGAACATTTATGGAAGTTCCGGAACTGTTAGAAGAAAACTTAACATAAATGCTTATATCACTAAAGGAAAACAATAAAAATAAACAAACGATTAAAGAATGGCTGTCGCAGTTAAAGGAAAATAAACCAAAAGTTTGTTTCTTGCGAAAAGCGTTATATGGATTACACCAGTCGGGAAGAGAATGGTATACTAAATTAAACAGTGTATTAATTGATCTTGGAATGAAAAGGAGCAATTTCGACCCCTGTGTATATCTTTTGCATCAAAACAAAGATACGGTTTTTATTGCCATATATGTAGACGATATAGTGATCACCTCAAATAACCTATTAGTCATGAATAAGGTAAAATTAAAATTAAAACAAAAGTTCGAGATGAAAGATCTTGGGAAAATACATTACTGCTTAGGCATAGAGTTTAACCAAAGTGAGGATAAAAAACAAATAACTATGTCACAAACGAAATACATACATAAAAGAAATTTTGAGAAGATTTGGTATGGAAGACTGCAGATTAGCAGTCACACCCCTAGAAACTGGAGTGAAATTATTTCGGAAGAAACCTGGCGATAACGAAGAAGACGTGAACTTGTTTAAAAAGCTTCCTTATCAAAACCTTATTGGGTCACTTATGTATTTGGCCGTGTCCACCCGCCCAGATCTAGCTTTCCCGGTAAGTCTTTTGAGTCAGTTTAATACATGTTTTTCCAGAATGCACTGGCTTGCGGCAAAAAGGGTGTTGCGCTACCTGAAGAACACGACATCACACGGACTAGTCTTCAAACAGATGAACAAAGAAGTCATCTGCTATGCTGATGCGGACTGGGGAGCATCTTTAGACGACCGAAAATCTTTTTCGGGTTTCGCCTTCGTAATGGCTAGCAGCTCAATATCATGGTGTTCGAGAAAGCAGCGTACGGTTGCTCTATCAAGTACGGAAGCCGAATACATTTCCTTATCAGAGGCAGCAAAAGAAGCCATATTTTTCAAGGGCTTTATAAATGAATTAGGCTGTCCACAGCCATCGATGATAATATATAATGACAACCAGGGTGCTCAAAAAATTGGGAAGAACTCAGCTGTACAAAATCGGACGAAGCACATAGACATTAGATACCACTATGTCCAAGAGATGGTGAGAGAAGGAAAACTGCAGTTACATTACATGCCGAAAAACTTGATGCCAGCTGATGTCCTAACAAAGGCTCTTCCTAAATTAAAATTAGAAAAATGCATTAAAAATTTAGGAGTACGAAACCTGAGGGAACTGCCTTGAGTATATAAAATTAAGAAATATTTTTTTTTTATGAAGTACTAAAAATTTATATATTTTGAAGTTAGATTTTTTGAATAGGACCGTGGATTTTGATTAGATATTTGAATTTGTAAAATTATTGTAAATGTAAAATTTAAAAGATTTTGTTTGAGTGGGGGTGTTGGAAATATGTAGTTATAGAATTATCAGTGCAAACATATATCTTAAAATGGGTAATGTGTTGAGGGATTTAGACTATGAGAAATGTCATCTTGACTTTTTATATATATTCTGAAAGTTGTCACCCCTTACATTTCCTGTAATACACTTCTTCTGTCTAACCTCCCAATAGGAGAAGTACTACTTATATTTAGGATATAATAAAGATCTGCATACAACCAGAGGAAAGCAGTTTCTTTTTATAACAAGAACATTTTTGAAGTGGGACATTTACAAATATTGAGCAGTCAGTACAATTTAACGTCGTGAAAGCAGCAAATGTACTGCCTAGGATAAGACTGCTACCTTATAGAATCTGTTGATCAAAAAGCTCACGGAGCTATATTAACCATCTTCTTCCTCTTCTTTGATCCGTTAGCTGGCGGTGTTTACGCAGCGACGTAATTGTACCTTTGGTGGAAAGTGTAGCGGTGTATCCAATTCGACGCACAGAACCTTGGTTATACCAATTCTATTATTTTTCACTCAATTCAAATTTAATAAAAACACACACAATAACACTCCAATAAAAATTTGTTTTATTTTTATTCCTTATTTACAGATGCCCCATAAAATTCAATTTTTCTAAAATTTCAATTTACTCAACTTTTTATTTTTAATTTCAAAAAAAAACTTAACACGATTTTTATTTGGACATAAATTTAATTTGAAAACTTAATCAAAAATTCAATTTGCAAACATAGTATATATTTTCATACAAGCCTTAACGGATCTTAAAAGAATTCACTTCACAAATTTATATATATAATCCCACGATGAACACTAATCTTAATGTGTCTTAACCACTATTCCAATTTGCAAAACTCGATATGTATAAGGCCCTCCGCACACGGGTCGACTGATTAGCAATCCCAGTTGCATACGCAACTGTTTAGTGACCTTGCCTGTGTACGCAAATGGGAATCCACACACGGGTCGACAGAAACAAGACTGATTTGAAACTAGTTTGCAACTGGTCTTGGGCGACTGGGCTTGCCGGTCGAAAGCGATTTCAGTTGCGAGGTTGCACTTGTTGCTGTCAAATTTTATAGGTTAGATTCAAAGTTCATAAAGTTTATAAAGTGTTTATAAAGAGTTCGGAAATAAAATGTGCGAGCAAAAACTTAATATTGAATTTGTGTTTGAAGTCGAAAAGCATGAAGTTTTATATAATTATAAACTTGCCGGATATTCTAGGAAAGATGTGGTGTAGGTTACATATGAACACCGATTGATCAAAAATCGGTTGCGCTCGTGTGTGGACAAGAGTCTCGTTTTGGTTGCAAACTGGTTACAAATGTCATTATTGTAAAACCAGTTGCAAACTGGGATTGCTAATCAGTCGACTCGTGTGCGGAGGGCCTTATGTATTTCCCACGTTGAATATGAATCTTAAGGGATCTTAATGCAATTCTAATTCACAGATCTAAATATATGTCCCACGTTGAGTGCGAGCTTTAATTCCTAAATGCCACCACCATACATTAAATAACATGAAGGAAAGACCCTTGCCCTGCATGCATGCATTTCTAGGAAAAAATGACTTGAAGCATTACTTTTTCCTGATACATGTACGCTGTTATAATATTTCCAAACCAATGGTTTTAGGGCCGCTAATGTCGCGCTTAAATAGGGTGGCCGTGTCGATATGGTAGAAACTGCTATAATTTTCGGGTTTCGTTATCGATTTTGCAGAATTATTATCGACCAACTTATATTTTTTGTCTCCCTTTTTTGTTGCCATCTCTCTTCCTCTTATTGGTTAAATTGTCGTTTTTTAATTTCCTTATTTTAGCCCTTTTCGCGATAATTACGCGAACACCTGGCATTGCTGTCGAACAAAGCTTTTTAGCGCCAGCTGACAATGGCATCAGAACATGGATGCCAGTATTCATTTTCGTGTTTTCGCGATCGCGGTCGTTGGCCCTTTTTAAGGGAATTCGCGCGAGTGAAGTGTTATGCAGGTGAAAAAAGGGATAAACTCCACTCAGGTATGTATCCTTTATGTATTTCGCATGTTTTAGTTGTCCTACTGACCCTTTTTTGTGCGAAATTTGAACAAATATATTTGCCGGTAAGAACTGTCAAATTCCGATTGTTTGTTCATTTTTTCTTTCTGATTACTTAATTTCTTTAAAAAAGTGATATAAATTCATTTATTTGTTTTGTTTGTAATATATTAATTCAATAATTTCTTATCTTAACATAAAATTCATTTGGATATTTTAATTCTTAATTTTTAGTATTGTTGTTGTTGTACATGTTTTGTTTACATTCTAAGGCTTATACTATGGCTCTAAATTTATAATTCATATTTCATTTTAGGTCTTTGAATTAGACGCGATGAAGGAGGAAGACGTCCCGGATGGAGTTTATTTCAATGGTATTGCTTTAAATTCATTGTTTTGGAAATTTTTTAATTATATCTTTTAGCTTATAACGCCTGTGCTAGACATTCTCCCTCCCGTTGAACATCTTTGTTCAACAATTTCCTGACCACTCCTCTTTTGTGGTAGTGAAAGAATTTAAGGCTACCGTCTGCTTTCAGCTTGAGACGTACCTGGTATCTATCCGGCAAGTTGAGCGTTTTTTCTCTGGTTTTCGTCTTGGCGATCGCTTCGAAATTTATTCTTTTTAAAACCTCTCTGGTGAGAAATATATCGACGCCTTCTCGAGTTATAAACCTTTGGTGCGTATTGTCTATCCGCATTTGTAGTTCCTTGACTGTTGTAGTTGGTCGCAGTAGAAGGAGTGAATGTTCTTTCGCCCCATTGATTGTAGCTGGCTCTGCTAATGTGGCCTTGGTGTGAACGGTTGTACCCTTGAGATGTTTTGTGGGATGATCCCGGAAAGTCGCACTAGATCGTGATGCCTGATGTTGATTGGCCTTTTCATTAGTAGTGGTAACGGTACAGCTGCCTCCACCTGGCGATGATTCATGGAACCCTTTGCTGACGGGATCGGCGTAGAACTCTGGGTCCGGCTCGTCAGTCATGGAAAAGAATATCCTTTCGGACAAGATTAACACATCTTCATCGTAATCCATCTGAAAGAATACTTATGAAATTAATTTGTTTTGAAAATGAGGACACCACAACATAAAGACGAACAAACAGATATGTCTGTTAGTGTTTGGACAATGTTATGTTTCCGCTATGGGTAAGCGAACCAATTTTACAATTGGCCTTCTAAAGGTACTAGTGTGAGTTTTGATCTGAGCCACTCGAACTAGCCCATCTGCTCCAGGAAAGACTTCCTCTACGATGCCTAATGGCCATTTTATTGGCGGCATGTGCTCATGAGTAACAAGTACTACGTCTCCGATTTTGAGATTCTCCTTTTCTGATTGCCATTTGGATCTTGTTTGCAGTTGATTTAAATAGTCCCTTGACCATTTCTTCCAAAATTGGTGTGTCCTTTGTTGCAAGAACTTCCATCGGTGTGTAAAGGATGGTTCGTTGGAATAGTCCGGCTCTGGCAGCATATTCAAGGCTTGGCCTATCAAAAAATGTCCGGGTGTGATTATTTCGGGATTACTAGGATCTGCACTAATGTAACAAAGCGGTCGCGAATTTAATATGGCTTCTATTTGAGAGAGCAATGTTACGTATTCTTCAAAGGTACATATCATGTTGCCTAAACTTCTTCGGAGATGGCCCTTTATGGAACGTACCCCTGCTTCCCAGGTTCCTCCGAAATGCGGCGCTGCTGGGGGGTTGAGATGCCAATTAATTGAACGAGTGGAAGCATATTGAGCAGCTTCTTGAGTTGAGTTGACAATTGCGTTTCGTAAGTCCTTATCGAGTGTTGATATTGCTCCAATAAAATTGGAGCCGCAGTCAGAATAAATATCGGTGCACAGGCCCCTTCTGGCAATAAATCTTTTCAAAGCTGCTATAAAGGCATCGGTGGTCAATGACGAAACGAGCTCTATGTGTATGGCCCTGGTTGTCATGCAAACGAATATGCATACATATGCCTTCAGGAGTTTTGCCCTTCTGCATGGTGACGACTTGACGGTTATAGGTCCTGCATAGTCTATGCCAACTTTACTGAATGGTTTTGTGACATTGACTCGAAATTCTGGTAAATCACCCATACGCTGCTGACAAGTTGTTTTTCGGAAACGAACACATGTGATGCATTTATGGATTCTGCTTGAGATAGTTCTCCTGGCATCCAGAATCCAATATTTACTTCGACTGGTGGATAACACTAGTGACGTTCCACCATGAAAGGTGTCTTGATGAATTTTGTTAATCAATGCTTCTACCACATGGTGATTTTTTGGTAGTATGATTGGGTGTTTGTTGTCATAGGCTAAGGATGCATGAGATAGTCGTCCCTTTAATCGTACAAGTCCTTGGTCATCGAGAAAGGGATTTAATTGTATGAGTTTGCTCTTGTGCGAAAGTGGTTGACCGTTTGATAAGCTGTGATATTCGTTCGGAAAGCTTGCCCTTTGGACTAAACGCAGTATAATAGCTTCAGCATTACACAATTCGCTGCGAGATAGGACTCCAACTTGGTTAGTTGATGAACACTTGCAGTTCTCTATGAAGCGCAGTAAATATGCAGTTATTCGAATTAATTTATCAAAGGAGGAATATCGCATGAGGTAGTCATCTTGAATTGCTGTTGTAAGGGTTGCCGTGGTGTTTCGTTTAGCCTCTAGCTCAGTACCCTCTTCACTTTTTTTTAATTTTGGCCAATGCTCTTCACCCTTGGTTAGCCAACCTGGACCATGCCACCATATATCCTTCGATAATAAATCATCTGCGGTGGTGCCTCTCGAAGCAAGATCGGCTGGGTTATCTGCTGTAGGAACATGCTGCCATGAATCATACTTTAAACTTTCCTGGATTTCAACGACCCTGTTCGCCACATATGTTTTCCAGCGAGACGGGTGTTCTCTTATCCATTGAAGTACAATAGTGGAGTCTGTCCAAGCAAATATGGAGGCGTTTTTCAGTTCCATGTCTTCAACCGTTGTTTTGATAAGCCGAGCAAGAATTACCGCGCCGTTTAACTCCAATCTGGGAATGGTGGTTGGCTTCGTGGGAGCTACTCTGGTTTTGGCCGTTAACAGCATTGATGAGATGCTACCATCTTCGAGTATTGTTCGTAAGTATAGGACAGCTGCATATGCCTTGGTTGAAGCGTCGCAAAAGCCGTGTATTTGAATTTGTGCTGTGCTGGCATATTGGATCCAACGCGGGATTTTTAATCGAGGCAGGTTACATAAGTCCTCCTTAAATGTATCCCACTGTTCCTTTATTGAGGTAGGTACTGTAACGTCCCACGAGCAGCCTGTAATCCACAGTGATTGCATTAGTATTTTCGCGACGATTATTATGGGGGCTATCCAGCCGAGCGGGTCATACAGAGACGCGATCTCTGATAATATAGCTCGTTTGGTAAGAGCAGATTGTTTTGATTTTAAGGAAATTTTGAAGGTGAAAATGTCTTCTGCAGGATGCCATTGGATACCTAATGTTTTAATGGCTTCCATCTCTCCAATAGTAAATGATTCCTTAATTTCGCAATACTCAGATGGTAAATGAGATAGTAACTCTAAGTCATTGCTTGCCCATTTCCTCAGGTTAAATCCTCCGGTCTTCATCATTTCGATTAATTCCCTTTGCAGATTTTTAGCACTTGCAACATCATCTGCTCCTGTTAATAAATCATCAACATAGAAGCTCTTGAGGGTTGCTGTGGAAGCGAGGGGCCAATTGTTCCTTTCATCCTCTGCTAAGTGCTGCAAGATTCTAATGGCGAGGTAAGGAGCCGCTGATGTACCGAATGTGACCGTTTTCAATTGATAATCCTGTGTTTCATGGGTAATTGGATGCTTCCAAATAATTCGTTGAAACGCTCGTTGATTTGGATGGATCAAAATCATTCGGTACATTTTCTCTATGTCCGCTGTTATGGCTACCTTGTACCTCCGCCAATTCATCAAGGTGGCAAATAGCTTCGGTTGTAGAATAGGTCCCTTCAGCAGGTAGTCATTAAGTGATTTTCCGTTGGTTGACTTACAGGATGCGTCGAACACGACTCTTAATTTTGTGGTTGTGCTTTCTTTAAAGACCGCATGATGTGGAATGTAGTAATGTGGTTTGTTAGTTACACCGGGAGCGATCATTTCCATATGTCCGAGTTGTAGATATTCATCGAGACACTTGGTATAGTCTCTGGCTAGATCTGGTTTCTTCCTAAAATGTTTTTGCAGGGATATGAACCGCGTAAGGGCCTGAGGGCGAGATTCACCCAATTTAGGAATTTCATTGTTTATAAATGGTAAGTGGACTTGATATTGTCCATTTGGTAGACGTTGGTACGTAGTTTGAAAGATGTCTTGACATAATGCATCTTCCATTTTAAGAACTGGGTTCGAAGGAAATTCTTCAGTCTTAAAAAATTGTTGAAGCTGACAGCTGAGATCATCTTCAATTGTAGTCATAAGGGATACTGCATGATTATGACGTTCGTTGGTGGTTGGTCCGAGCAAAATCCAACCAAATATTGTATTAATTGCCACTGGGGCGTGCTTGGCTCCCCGTATAATTCCATCTTGTAGAATTTGAGTATAAAGATTTACTCCGAGCAAGGCATCTATTTTTCCGGGTTGCCAAAATGTTGGGTCAGCTAGGTTTAGGCCGACTAAGTGTTGAGCGTGTTCCTTAGACATTCGTTGCTGTGGTAGAGGGTCACTAATTCTTTTTAGAATTAGAAAAGTTTCCTCCACGATCGGTCCATTCAATTGACTGGATTGTAGTTGTAGAGTTATTTGTTTCCCAGAGTTTCCTGCCGTGCAGGTGCCGATGCCTATGATAGTAGTGGAAGCAGGAGAACATGTTGCACCCAGTCTCTTGCAGGCTTCCTCTGTCAAGAATGATGACTGAGATCCTGGATCAATGACACATCGTAGGGTGTGTGGTTGGCCATGTTTATCTCGTGCAGTGATTAAAGCTGTTGCTAGTAAAGCTCGTAAGTTCTGCCTTGTGATGAAGGCTTGAGTAATTTCAAGCTGAGCAGCGCTGTGGCTATTGGTTTCTGGATTGGATTCGGCTGGACATGTGTTAGAATCCTTTGACTGGTAATTGGATTTGTTATGTGGCGTTGAGTTTTCCTTAGTAATATGTAAAGAGGTATGGTGACGTTGATTGCACGTGAAGCAATTGTGTTTGCTAGTGCATTCAGGTTGAGCATGGTGACCGGATAAACAATTGAGACATCGTCCTGCTGATGAGATAGCCTTACGTTTGGCTTCCGACGACATTCGCTTATATTTTGAGCATTTTAAGACATAGTGTTTTCCTCCACAAGCAGGACATCTTCCTTCCCTTGTACTGTGATACGCGACTATTTTTTCCCTTGGTTGAGGTTTGGGTTTCACTGATACACTTCTGGGGCCTAGAACGTCAGCAATCGAGTCGAGTACCTTCAAGCGAGTATTCAAAAAATCTTTAAACTCTTCAAAGGTGGGTAAGTCATCGCTGGATCCTTGGTCTTCTTCCCAAAGCTTAAGTGTGTAATACGGAAGCTTCTGTACCAATATGTAAATTAATAACGCGTCCCATGAGCTGGTGTCCACATTCAAACTCTTCAATTGCTGTAAGCATTCTTCAGATGTGTCTATTAATGATTTTATTCCCTTATTGGTCTCTGTAGCTAACTTTTGTTGATTGACTAGCAGTTTAAGTTGATGGTTAACCAAAATGCGAGTGTTCTGGTAACGTTTCCTCAATTTGTCCCATGCTGGTTGATAGTCCGCATCTGTTATAGGAGTGTGACGTAACACTCTTTCCGCTTCGCCTACTAAACAAGACTTTAGATGATGCAATTTTTGTACCGGAGATAATTTTGTGTTATTATGCACGAGCGACGTGAACATGTCTGAGAACGATCTCCACATGTCGTAATCTCCATTAAATTTAGGAAGAGAAATCCTTGGAAGGGTTGTATCTTGATGGACGATGATGGATGTAGCTGATTCGTTGGCACTGGGATTGATGACTGTTGCCTCTGCTTTGAGTTTACGAAGACCTTCATATAAATCGCTCAAATAATCTGAATATTTGGCTTCTGTGTTGCAAAAATGATCTTCCTTAACGTATGGATGGCCAGCGGTTGCAGAATCTGCACTTAAAGCTTGCATTATCTCTACATCTAAAACGCTATATTGTTCCCATAACCTTTTTAATTCCACCATTCGAGATTCAAAAAAACCTTGAGTACGTTTGACTATAGCAGTTTTCTTTGAATTCTCGATATATTTTTCGATGCGATTCCGAAGGATGAGCTCCTGATCAAATAATTGCTTGTTGGTAGACATTGTAAATAACCGTAATTTAAATGAAGCGTTAACCTAACTGTGTGTTTTTTTGAATTGCAGTAACCAACGGTATACTTGTTGGGAAGGAACGGTAAACGGGTTCTGTACTGTTTCCTGGATGGAACCACCAAAATGTTTACGCAGCGACGTAATTGTACCTTTGGTGGAAAGTGTAGCGGTGTATCCAATTCGACGCACAGAACCTTGGTTATACCAATTCTATTATTTTTCACTCAATTCAAATTTAATAAAAACACACACAATAACACTCCAATAAAAATTTGTTTTATTTTTATTCCTTATTTACAGATGTCCCATAAAATTCAATTTTTCTAAAATTTCAATTTACTCAACTTTTTATTTTTAATTTCAAAAAAAAACTTAACACGATTTTTATTTGGACATAAATTTAATTTGAAAACTTAATCAAAAATTCAATTTGCAAACATAGTATATATTTTCATACAAGCCTTAACGGATCTTAAAAGAATTCACTTCACAAATTTATATATATAATCCCACGATGAACACTAATCTTAATGTGTCTTAACCACTATTCCAATTTGCAAAACTCGATATGTATTATGTATTTCCCACGTTGAATATGAATCTTAAGGGATCTTAATGCAATTCTAATTCACAGATCTAAATATATGTCCCACGTTGAGTGCGAGCTTTAATTCCTAAATGCCACCACCATACATTAAATAACATGAAGGAAAGACCCTTGCCCTGCATGCATGCATTTCTAGGAAAAAATGACTTGAAGCATTACTTTTTCCTGATACATGTACGCTGTTATAATATTTCCAAACCAATGGTTTTAGGGCCGCTAATGTCGCGCTTAAATAGGGTGGCCGTGTCGATATGGTAGAAACTGCTATAATTTTCGGGTTTCGTTATCGATTTTGCAGAATTATTATCGACCAACTTATATTTTTTGTCTCCCTTTTTTGTTGCCATCTCTCTTCCTCTTATTGGTTAAATTGTCGTTTTTTAATTTCCTTATTTTAGCCCTTTTCGCGATAATTACGCGAACACCTGGCATTGCTGTCGAACAAAGCTTTTTAGCGCCAGCTGACAATGGCATCAGAACATGGATGCCAGTATTCATTTTCGTGTTTTCGCGATCGCGGTCGTTGGCCCTTTTTAAGGGAATTCGCGCGAGTGAAGTGTTATGCAGGTGAAAAAAGGGATAAACTCCACTCAGGTATGTATCCTTTATGTATTTCGCATGTTTTAGTTGTCCTACTGACCCTTTTTTGTGCGAAATTTGAACAAATATATTTGCCGGTAAGAACTGTCAAATTCCGATTGTTTGTTCATTTTTTCTTTCTGATTACTTAATTTCTTTAAAAAAGTGATATAAATTCATTTATTTGTTTTGTTTGTAATATATTAATTCAATAATTTCTTATCTTAACATAAAATTCATTTGGATATTTTAATTCTTAATTTTTAGTATTGTTGTTGTTGTTGTACATGTTTTGTTTACATTCTAAGGCTTATACTATGGCTCTAAATTTATAATTCATATTTCATTTTAGGTCTTTGAATTAGACGCGATGAAGGAGGAAGACGTCCCGGATGGAGTTTATTTCAATGGTATTGCTTTAAATTCATTGTTTTGGAAATTTTTTAATTATATCTTTTAGCTTATAACGCCTGTGCTAGACAGGCGGTACGGGCGGGATATTCCCGCAACGGATACTCTGCTGTCTGTGCAGCTTTAAAAAATGCAGTTTCTGGCCTAGTTTCTTCTGGTCAATCCGGCAGGTCGACCATCGTCCTCCTTTCACACCCTGGACTTGGGACCAGGCGACGGCGGAGCCATTGTAACTATATGAGGGACATGGAAAATGAAGGACATTATACATGAATACGCCACTGATTTAATCTCACGCATTTTGAAATTTTGTCACTAATATAAAAAAAACAGCTCTGAAATCACAACTAGTCAACAAGTAAGAAAATACTGTCTTAATATTGACATTTCTTTGTTCTTGAAACGTTTTAGCAAAACACTTCAATTCGTGCTTTTTTTCACCTGAACTAAATCAATATTTATACATTTGTATAATAACTTTTGCGATTGCCAGAAATTCACGGGAATAATTTTCAGTGCCCAATCGGAGCGTGTATAAGGTGATGAATGTTGAAGCAGAATTATCTATAAATACTTTGGGTTTTTTTAGAGCAAACTCAGACGTCAATTGCAGCATATATAAAGCGAGGACAGCACAAAAAGGTTTCTAAAATTCTTTCTAACTTTTCAACCAGCCTTTAAAAATACTTTCATATCTTTCCTTTCAGCAAAATGAAAATTATTATATTTTTTCTGTTTTTGGGAGCAGCAACTTGTCAGGTCGAATTTTATAATGTAATACCAGTTCTTGAAAATCTCGTAGTATACTGCGGCGCTGACAAGCTAGAGCCATCGATTCGACCGCTTTGTACAAATATGAATAAGGCCTTTACTGGCCTGTACAACAGTGTGTGCAAAACTCCTGCCGGTGAACTTGAAGTGCATTTCTGTACAATGATTCTGGAGGCAGAGAAAAACGAATCAAAGAATGATCGTATAAAAGTATTGAGAAATGAGCCGCGTATTTATCATAGTTTGAGTATTGAACAGGATGAATGTTCCCTTGTAGCATCAACTAACTATACTATGTGCAACGTAAGAAGACGTATGGAACCACCGAATATATCACAGTGTGCCTCTTCTGAAAAAAATATGTAAAAAAAAACGAGAAAATAGTTTTGCAAAAATGTATTTTACGAAGAATTTAATAAAACATATTTTTAATCTTTTTTTAAATGCGTATACGAATAAGAAATATTTTCAAAATTCATTGAATAAATTTTTGTATAACATGATATAATCAAAAACCCTACTCAGGGTGTTAATTTATAAGAGAATAATTCCAAACCAAATAAACAAGATAATATTAACTCAAACAACTTTTTTAAATAATGATCCTGCTTTTTTTGAATTGGTTGGCGAATAGCAGAAATAGAAGTTATTACAATTTAAATAAATTATAAAATTTTTCCAGACGTCTTTTCTTAAACACCCTGTATCCCAGTGGATAGTATCGATTATCGCGCTAATTTTTCTCTAAATATATCCACGAATCATTCCTTAAAAAGGATTATACATGTATGTATGTAGTCAAAAACACCCTGTACATTTCCAAATTTGACTCTTTGGCATTTATGGTTATCGATTTTAGGTGCCCCATCTCTAAATCGATTACCACTTTGCGATAAATATCTTATGCAACATAATTAAATCATTAATTCTGAGTCTGGGATAAGTTAACACAAGAGATAACTTCATACCTAGTATAAAGATGCGACACAGGGCCGGCCCTAGGGCAGAGCGAGAGGTAAGGGCACCAAAATGAATGCGAAAAGCAATTTCGAGCAAACAATAAAATTTTGATGGCGCTTTTTGAAGGCGTTGTTTGTAGCTAACCAAGTCTATGTACTCATGACTCGAGTACGGCACAAGCAGAGAGGACTAACTCCAAGAGCGATCGTACATGGCCTAAGGCTACATCCTGCTCGAGGTCCAGAGCAGACAGAATACGGCGGATCTAAACTCGCAATCTTAATGTGTAAACAAACTTGCTGAAGTTGTGAATGAAAGGTCCTGCGTGAATGTACTACTAACGATGGACTTCGGATACCATGGTTGGTGATACGGAGCTCTACCATGGGTGACCGCACTTTCTCGCCAGCTCATGGTATTAATATAGAAATACATTAAAAAACTTTTGAAGATGGAGATGGGTTCCCTTAGCTCCCAAAGACAACCTACACTGACAGTTATATGTATTTGGATCCATGCATCAAGGTGTCGAATGTGGTCCTAGTAAAGGAGAGGGATGAAGAACCTTGAGATTCCTTCATTGGAAGATCTCCTGCCGAAGTAGAGGCACCTAATTGTAAGGCGACTCGAAAAAACTATCGCTTTCAGGAGACGGGCTGACGGAGATCAAAAATGTTTTACGCGATATCTGGAAGCTAGCTACTCCAGTGTAGACGCTGGTAGAGTCTACGTGGCTCCCGAGGCAGAAAGGGATACCGATTTTCTTAGTAAGAAAAGGGTTAGATCCTCAAAAAGGACGAAGGCTTTGGCCATACGGTTTGAAAAGCCTTCAGAAAAGTCGGACGCACCGATAATGAAGTCTAGAACGACTCCAAAGCCCACCTCCTGTCAAATAGCAGAAAGTATAAGAATGATATGAGCCTTTTTGTAATCGAGTACTTCCCGGCAGCAACAGTAGACCCCACTAGCACTGGAAAAGATAATGGTATACAAGAAGACCCTAGGGGTGTAGGAGTAAAGAATACTACACAAAGTGAACCGCATCAAATTCACAGAGATGACGTTGTCAGGATGGTGAACACTGCAATTTGGGCTGATGGTAGGAGAAGCCTCTTTTAACGAGAGGGTGACTCTCTCCACCATCTTAACCTTACCAGCACAACCATGCAATACGAACAACCAAATTGCCTCCAAAGAAAGTAACCCTAAAACCACCATCGAAACCCTTATGAGGCAGGCAAGTAGTACAATTTATGTATATGAAGTGAAAGCGTCGACCAAAGGGCGCGGAAAGACAATCTCGCTCCACCTTCAACAAGACCTAGGGCCGACGTAGCTGCGATAGCTAGAATTAAGAACCAAAACGCATTCCAAAGTAAAAATCCCGATGCATTTATAAGCAATGGGAGTGAAAATACAAAATATTTTCTGGTTTGAGATGTCAGCTCCAAGCTCAGATTCAAAATGATAAAGAGAGCAGGATAAAATGTTTAATTTAATGTATTTAAAACAACCAATAAATAAAGAAAAAACTGCTGTAGCTAAATGAAACACCCAGCTTCCTTTTTACGAAGTCTTCCTCCTTCGGAAAAATAAAAAATCATACTCCTGTCATCTCACCCTTAGTCAGCGTTTAGAAGCACAACATGAACCGGGATGGAAGTTTCACTCTAGCTATCTCTTCGGGAGCGAAAATCCAAGTTCTGGACTTTTTCTCCCGGTTTATAAACGGTGATAGAAGTTTCGATCTGGAGGGAAACTCCGCTTATAAACGTAGTAATTTTTGTAGGCTCTGTAGGTGCTCGAAAAGGTGTAGTAAGCATATGTGATTTGCGCTCACACCACTGATTCAGCTCAAAATTTTGTGCCGATAAAAAGTTGATTCCGATCAAATTATGATAGGAATCAATTTATGTGCGGAATCAATGCCTTTTTCATAATTGCATGGTTGCTTGCCTGCTTGCATGCATGTTTGCAAAAGAGCAACTGTCAGTTAAATCAGTTGCGCAATCTAGAAACTTTGCATTTTTCAATGAAAGAAATCAGCTGTCAAAAATGTCAGAATTTTGACGTTTCAAGCATAAAGTCTTTTTCCTTCATTTTCTGAGTTCTTTTGCCGCTAAAAAATAAAACTATAGAGCACATAAGATAAATTTCAATAATATTTTAAATTAAAATAATATCGAAAAACGATAACAACATTTCACTTTTGACACTTTTCTTCTTTAATCAAATAAGCATGCGTACAAAAATAGTTGCAAGATTTGCGCAGACTTGCCAAGCAGGTTGCAGTTTTGAACACATTTTCTTTTTGAATACCATGCAAAAGATCGATTTGCGCAACCATGCAATTATGAAAAGGGCCCAAATTGAATACATGCGAATTCCGTTCACATTGCTGATTCCTATCGGAATTGTTTCCGTTCAATTTTCGATTTGAGCGCCGCTTACTGAACTGCAAATTTCAATCCTTATTCAAACTCAAATTTAATCTAGGATTGGAAATAATTTTTAAAATTGAAAAGGTAGTTTTAACCCCTTTTAAAATTGTGTGCTTAGTTTTAAAAGTTATTTAATCAAAATAAGTCTGTACTTGAAATTGTTGAATTTTGAAAAACTTGGCAGAAAACTCGTTTTAGAACCTACATATAATACATAGTTACAATAGCTTTGTGAGCTTTTTGATTAACAGATTTCATAGGGTAACAAGACTTATCCTAGGCAGTACATTTGTCCCTTTCACGATGTTAAATTGTTATTTAAAGGATGTTAAATTTTTGTAAAAGTCCCACATCAAAAATATCCGACTAGGCTCGGTATGAGCTTGTATACCTACACAAAAAGATCATAAATAGCCCCACTGCCTGTTATTGACCTTGGCTTCGTGCAGCATCGTCCTCCACGATTGTGGGTCCCAGTCTTGAAATATCCAATTCATACCTAGGATTCATATATCTTCTTCTAGGCTATCTGTATATCCCTGGCTACCATCCCAGAGGTCCCGGGTTCGAATCTCGGCCAGCCCCACGGTTCTTCGCCTTTTCCTATTTTCCACCCACATGAATTTCCTTCTTTCTTCTTCCTCTTTACATTCTTGATTCCTCCTGTCATAGCCTTGCTTAGCCCTTCCTCCCTCCGCCTAAGTGCATGTCATCGGTCGGTTGATGAGATTCAACTCGTTTGAGGAGGCATAACACTCCAGCTAGTTGTTTCTTGATGCCCCGATGTGAAAGTTGTGATAGTAATGGTTGGATGTAGGTGGACTAAAGATATTGCGGGTAGTTTGTGGCAGTTCCTTCCTTCCCGACTAGATCTGCTGTTCGGCATTGCACTCTATATGAAAGAAATAGATTGTCGACAGCATAAAGGGTCTTTCCTGAGTCTCTAGTCTTTCACATAAAAAAATAGTTGGGATATGGGTTTGACCACATATAATCAACTTCGGTCCATATAATCAACTTCGCAGTATGATGAACGTAGACGGACGGAATAAACTGACCTAAGAATTTTGAAAGACAAATTAGTAATACATTTAGCACAAGTGGGAAATTTACTAGTATGAGAACTGGTGACAAAGTTCCTGAGAAAAGCTAGTTCAAATAACTATAATAGTGGCAAATCCACAAGATTTTTCCAGAGACTTTGTTTTTCCGGAAGGTTAGTAATCAAACATTTCCTTCGTACTTCGTTCGATACTCTAAGCGGTTGTCCGAATTCGTATGGAGCGTGTTTAAGCACTGCTGAGGAGATATTAGCAAAACTAATCAATATAAAGTACTTGTCAGACTTGACCAAAAAGAACTAATTTTTCGGTAACTATAGTTACTGTGTAGTATACTACAAATTCCGGTCTGAGCCGCAATTTCCTGAAACTGTAGATCATATAGGAAACCCATCAAAAATGTGGTGGTCCCAGGTTTGAAAAATTCTTTGTAAACATAAATTTGCACGATTCTTTTAAAGAGTATCGGATTTTGCCGAGTGATGTTTTGTTGGAAATCTATCGCTGTGCAGAATCCAAAAAAAGATCATTTTATTTAGAATGGGTCTCATTCCATCGAGTTTTTTAGATATTGACAAAACTTATCAATTTAAGGCCTTTCTGACACTTAGCCGAAATTTTCCATTTCAACAAATGGCCCGATCGAATGTTATGAAATTTTTTTCAGAGCATTTTTTCGTTAATATTCCTCTTTCGGCACCGCAAAGAAGTTGATATAGTTTTTGGTTCGTGTGGTATCGTGCAGGTTCAAAAGTCGTTTATGTCGTTTTAACCAAAAAAAAGGGTTGACCAAATTTCATAAAAATCTTTTCAGATCATATTTCTGTTAATACGCTTCGAACGACATCTGACCACATGACCAAATGACCACGAACACAGCCATACTTCTTTTCAAATTTTTGCTTAAAATGCTATTGGGACCTTGAAAAATGTACATAAATACATATGTACGTCGAAAATTTCGATTTCGATTTTCGGACCGATTGCAATAACTTCCCATACTGGCACTCTTTGTAAATTTAGTATTTTTCAAAATGCCAAAAGAACGGATTTACCGACCCCAGTTCGGTAATGTTCATGTGCAATTCGAGCTTGAAATTGTTGTTGCTTTTTCGTCCGATGTCAGAAAAGCAAAAGCCCACTGGAATGGCATTCCACTATTCCATGTAGAGTTGAGTCGGACTTACAGGAGGCAATTCATTTGTCCCGT
This sequence comes from Thereva unica, assembly GCA_949987705.1. NCBI lineage: Eukaryota > Metazoa > Arthropoda > Insecta > Diptera > Therevidae > Thereva > Thereva unica. The sequence continues at coordinate 125,855,270 of OX465282.1, forward strand.
ACACGTTAGTTAATTATACTGAGGCCTCAACTTTTTTAAATGTCCCAGTTCAAAAATAGTGTACTACTGGGATATGAGCATGCCTCGTGCGATTGTAAATTACGAAGTGGAGAGACATTTCTTACTTCTTCTGTGGCAGTAAAATATCCAATTTGAACTGCGCCGAGGTGAGATTGTAAAGAGGAACTGGAACAAAATGAAGACATGAATGGATGAAGGTGATATGTCGCAAAATTAAAATCGACTTCAAAGTTTCGCATAAACATTTTGGAGATATTCGAAAAGGAATAACCTTTATTTTTTTTAAATGGTGTGGAGCGGCGTAAACAGTTTAATATATTTTTATGATAGAAGAGAAAAAATAAAAAAAAAAATTGTAGTATTTTATTTTAAAAAAACTGAACACAACTCCATCTTCCACAAACAAAGTTTTAATACAAATTGAGAAAATTAATTCTGAAAGAGACAAGTTCTTTAAAAAGTGGCTGTTTTAAGGTTTATTTTTTTGTTTGTAAGCACATAAAACCTTCATCAAAGCGGTGGTATTCGATGAAAGGTCAATATCCTAGGCCAGTGATTCTTAACCGGTGGGCCGCGGCCCTCTAAAGGGCCGTAAGAAGTTTTGCCGGGGGCCGCCAAAAATTAATGAGTTTTCATTAATTGTGAAGTTTGAATGTTATATAAATAGACAAGGCATTAATAGGCAACCCATTTTTGTATTTATTATATAAAAAAATTAAATTTAAATTAATAAATATAAATTATTATTAAAAAAATGGGGGTCACAAACAAATTTTGAAATATTTGGTGGGCCGCGAGTATAAGAAGGTTAACAACCACTGTCCTAGGCACTATCAACTTTTCGAACTAAGACTGTGCAGGGTTGTAGTTTTTGTGCCTTCTGAACTCCTCTTTTCTAAAGCCGGTCAAGTTCTGGGAGAAAGAAGCAATAGGTTAAGTGGCAACAAAGTGTCACAAATCTCTCTCTATAACAAATAAAATATTTTCGTGTTATTAACTTCCCAGAGTAAGAAGTTACTGTAATCGGTCCGAAAATCGAAATTTTCTACGTATTTTCATCTTTCAAGGTCCCAGGAGCATTTTAAGCAAAAAATTGGGAGGAAGTATGTGTGTGTGTGCGTGTGTGCGTACGGATGTGGTCATTCTATCTTACACGATATCGCGCGAACCAAAACTGATATCGATTTCGTTGTGGTGTCGTTCGAAGCGTATTAACCGAAATATGATCTGAAAAGATTTTCATAAAATTCGGTCGAACCGTTTTTTCTTTGTTTAAACGACGTTTGTGATTTTTGTACCTGCATGATACCGCGCGAACCAAAAACTATATCGACTTGATTGTCGGTCAAAGTGGTGCCGAAAAAAGAATATTAACGAAGAAATGCTCTGAAAAAAATTTCATAATATTCGGTTGGGCCTTTTTTGTTTAAATAGAAAAACTTCGGTTAATTGTCAGAAAGACCTTAAATTGACAAGTTTTGCTAATGTCTAATAAACTCAATGGAATGAGACCTGTTCTAAACGAAGTGATCTTTTTGGGTTCTGTACAGCGATAGCGCCTTCGAACAAAACATCACTTGTAAAAATCCGACAAGCTTTCAAAATCGTTCAAAAATTTCGTTACCCTTTACAAACAGCGCGAATTTTTCAAACCTTGGATTAGCACTTTTTGACGGGGAATTGTTTTCTAAGCGTGATACAGTTTCAGAAAATTGCGGTTCATCCCGGGATTTCCAGTAGTTACCGCAAAATTTGTTCTTTTTGGTTAAGTCTGACAAGTACTTAACAGTTGTAGTTTTGCTAATATCTCCGGAAAGCTTTGGAATTTCCAAATGAAGTCATTCGCTTCTCAGTTTGTCAATGGCGCTTCAACACGCTCAATACGAATTTGAACACCCGCTTTAGTGCAGCGAACGAAATACGGAGGATATGTTTGTTTGCTAACGTGCAGGAAAAACAAATTCTCTAGAAAAATCTTGTGGATTTACTACTATTATACTTATTTGAACTAGTTTCTCTCGGGATCGCTTTGTCATCAGTTCTGATACTAGCCAATTTTCCAGTAGTACGAATAACAATTTTGTAAGTAGTCAGTTTATTCCATCTTCGTTCGCCATACTGGTGTTGTAAAGCACCCATGTCAGCATATTAGTACCCTTCCAGCATACTTTTATTTTTCCAACAATTGCTACTTGCTAAATTCTTCAATTCTACAATTTCATTAACCTTCCTTTAAAGTCACGTATGCATTCTATATTTCCTGCAATTATGCTAACTTATCAAAACGATCCCTTGTTTTTCTCAATAAGTCACGTTAATATCAGGTTTCATCCTGTTTTCCACCGGTTGAACTCTATTTTCTTTAAATCCCAATAGACACTCCAGTTTGATTTTCCAACGTGGTCGGGTCTTCGCGGAATCATTTTTTGATTAATTAAAAAAGGTTTAATAAAGTTAATTAATTGTTTTAAAAAAAATTTAAGATTTCATTTAACATCCCGATCAACCTCAACACTGGGAAGTTAATCGTGTGGACCGAAGGGGTCAAACCCACATCCCAACTAGTTTTCAATTTCAGGTAGTTTCGTTTTAAATCTGTAAATATATTTTTCCTTATACAATTAACAAAAATTTTGAAGAATATTTTGGTAATTAACATTCATAGGCACTATAACTAATATTCCTATTCATTCTTTCATCATTTATCATATCCTTTCTTTCACAAACGCAATAGAATCTACCCGCATCACAACATTTCATTACAATGGCACCTCGCCTCATTTGAAGTGAGACATTGTATTGGTTCAAAAGGAAAAAGAGGCTCCTCTTACAAACTCATTTTATAATCGTGTCCTACCCAACACTAATTCCACGTGATTACTCTCTTTTGAGCGAGCTTTATGCTCAGTTGAATATGTGTAAATTGGTTAGGTTATTTTAAAATTCAGTTCGCCAATTTGCACGATGAATGTTAGGATTACGATTAAGAGCAATTAGCCAACATACATTTACAGAACAAATCGCACTTTTGTTTTGTTGTTGGCGGGCCCCCAAACGTGCGGGGCCTGTAGCATTTGATACTCTTGCAACATGACTAATCCGCCACTGCCGAAGGCCATCAACGGCAATGGTACATTTACAACACGTGCGTTTGGGATGGAAAATTACCTTTATTCTAACTACGTATACGTACTGAGCACACGCGATCTTTTTTTTGGAAAGTCTATTGTTTTTTTACCGAACAAATAAAAAATAAGGGGTCCAGAATTTATGTTCTAATATGGCATTGAATTTCTACAAGTTTAAATAAATATTAATTTTTCCGGGGAAATTTTGTGATCGATAAAACAATCGCTTCAACTGAGATAATATCATTTGATTGGCCAAAAAGTGCTCAACATGTTCAAAGAATCGATTTCCCTTAATACGCCCCATAATTCCAAAATAAAATCTGAGCAACACGCAAACATCAAGGGTAAATATCAATATGAAACCGCTGTTTACTTGCCTACAAACATGGCTCCACGTTGGATTTTGGAATGTTTATCCATAAATAAAGGTGATTAAACATTTTGGAAACAATTACTTTAAATATTGAACGTTCTAGATAAAAATTTTTGTGGATTACGTCTATTCTAGCACATGTACCAAAGAAAACATTATAAATACTACGAATATTTTTCAGGTTACTGCAGAATACTGTTTTCAATAGCAATCAAAGCGGCGAATAACACTTATTTTGTGATAAGCCTACAAACAGGTAGTCTCGATAGATTAAACGAAATTAACATTTCACTTTACTTTTATTTTGCAGAATGATGAATTTTAAGTTAATGTTTCTCATCACTATCGCTACAGCCGGTTTTGCTACTGTATACGCTGGACAATGGGATGTGATTTATCTTAGGCCAGTAGCCAAGATTATATCACTTTGTGAATCTCCAAAATTACAAGATCAACAAGATATCTGTCCAAAATTACAGGGCAGCGGTAGCGAAATTCGTAAAAGATATAAGAGAATGGTGCAAAACCAGTGATAAGAAGCAAAGAGTTAAAACGCATATTTGTTGGGCGATTGAACAAGCTGAAAAAAAGGACAACTGAATGTGGGAAATCCAGTTTATTAACTTTCCGTAATTATGAAAAGCTTGTATACTTGTTTTTAGAAATAAATTATTAAATTTCAAAATAATGTAATATTTACTTTGAAACCAATTTCATTTAATAAGGAATTTATAAATATTCTTTGTCAGTGGTGGGTATCCTTTTAGGCATGGTAATTCTTAGACCCATACCCATCTTTTACCCCAACCAACAAAGCTCCCAAAAGAATTTTCTTGCACTGGAAAGCCAACTGGTTGGTTCGCATTCACTTCTTTCAAGCGCGTGTGTGTGGGATTTGTGTTTCCGTAGTCTTAATTCGAACTCTGCCACGTTGTGGGTCACCAAAAGTAAACGAGCCGGAATGCGTGTTTTCATTCCTCACTCCACCAAATATATACAAAGCCTATTTTCAATGGGGAATCCATGAATGCAATTAAGATGCAAGATTAGATCTAACCAAAAAGAGTCACTTCATCGAAAGGAAATCAAATTGAGAAACTCTTGCAATTACATCATAAAGAAAGTCAAATCATTATTTGACGATAGATTGAGGAGTATGACTCTCAACCACTTTAGGCATTCAACTAAAATTTTATTACTCGAAACTGCTATACCTTCTCGACCCCGCGAATACCATCCACTCAATGGAGCTGGCTTTCTTCAGGACTCGCATGGTATATAGGTATCTCAAAGTACTTGAAATCCACTGACCTTGACAATATTGCCCTTATGGTATCTAAGAAATGTGCCTCACCTTTGGATAAAATTCTGCGCAAACTTTTCCAGATTTTTGCATTCTAACTCATGCTCAACTCATTCCAAAAAAAGCCAATCCGACGACCGCTCTAACCACCCGCCCAATAGCAATTGCTATCTACTATATTCTCTCCAAAATAATGGAGCCACTAATCAGTAGAAAGCTAATGGATTATCTAGAATCTAACCAAACGACAGGCAGTACGACTTTAGACCAAAAAGAATTACTGACGATTTCCTCGCGCGTTTTGCCGAACATCTCGACCAGATCAGCCATCACATCGATGAGTCAGATTTGGTTGCTTTAGATATTTTCAAGGCTTTGGAAATAGAGTGGCACTTTACTCTGTTCTATGGAACAGACTTAAGTACTTCCATTCCGACCTTTTAAATAAGATAGTATTGGATAGCGAGAATCTAACTCCTACACCATTTCGGCCCATGGGTCAATTCTATAACCCGAACGTTTTTACTAATCCCTTCCAACCCGCTTCGCTGATTACGATACGGATTACTAGCGCCACGTCAGAATGCCTTTTTTTAGAAATCAAAGTTCTACCAATCAACAAGAAATACATTCGGCCCCGCCTTTAATTCAACTGAATTGATCGGGCAAGCACCATAAAAAAACATCCCTCGCGTGTCTGGAGCAAAATCGTCCATCAAACTCAGTGGTTATGGGACTTTGTGTGTCACCTGTTCTACTATCTAGAGCGCCCATAAGAAGAAGAAATAGTAAAGGCGAAAGTAGGCAATATTGTTGTACTCCTGAGTTCACTTCAAAGCTGTCGTATAACTTTCCATTGTGAAAAACTCTGAAATTGGAATTGTTGTATAAAGCCTTTAACAATTTATTATTTTGTCAGGCAATCCTTGTTGCCTTAGTGCCTGCCATATAAAGCTCCTATTAACCAAGTCGAACGCTTTCTCATAGTCTACGAAAGCAATCCAGTAGACTGCTCGATTATGATTCTCAAGGTTTTAATACGATCTATGCAGGAGGGATCTTCCTGTTGTCTTCTAAGCATTCAGTCTACTGCCTCTCTTATCCTAGATAGTAATATATGGGGCAAGGTTTCGTCCACAGATCGAAATTGATGCCGATGTTCGCAGTTGCGATGTTGAGAGTAGCGCAGAATAATCTCCATCACAGTAACCCGGCCTTTACACGGGACAGTATTATACTGTTACTGTCACTGTCACTGTCTCATGTAAACGTCTACAATCCCGACTTTATTACTGTCGCGACAGTACTGGCAAGATAACAATCTCGACAATACTGTCTAGAAAGTAATTTGACAATTTGTGAAATCAAGTTGACGAAAAGTGATTTTAAGGTGGTAACTACATGCAAGAGTTTGCCTATCGGTACGATGCGAAGTGCTCGTTGGATATTTTATTTCATTATTTCAGTTTAATAAATAAAAATTTACTTTCAGGCCAAAATGACAACTTTTATTTTACCAATTCATACAACAAGAAGCAGATTTACCCAATATTTTATCTTCCTGTGTCTCCTTTTTTCATCCTTTTCGATATCCTCAAGCACTTTTAAGCACTTTAAAGCGGTTACTGCAACACCACAACGTGTGAAAACAGTTTTAGAGTGAACTGTCGGTCAGTTGATCGAACGCTAATCGGCTGGCTGCACAGTATTTGACAGTTCCAGACAGAACTGTGCATCAGTAGAACTGTCCCGTGTAAAGGCCGGGTAAGGCTTCATACGCCAGTCTCTGCTTACGCCTTTCGAAAGCTGATTTGGATATCGTCCTGGTACAAGAGTCCTGGATTGTCCGGGGCCTTTTGTGCGTAATTAGGACTCCAAAATACAGGTTGCTATACCCTTAAAAGGGGAAGGTAAGCCAGGAGCCTGTTTAAGCGTAAATAATGAACTTACCGCTTTTATGTTGTATAAGTATAGCTATACTGACACTGTGGTTGTTTGTTTTTATGGAAGACTATAGGCACAGAGAAAGCCCCTTTATACTGGCCCCTGTGCTTAATGTCGAGTCGTGATTTGTGACAAGTTTGAGCTGAAGAACGTAACGTTTTAATCGAATTACGATTTTCAGCATAATGGCCTAGAGTGGAAGTGCTAAGTGCGAGTTTAGCCCCCTATGCTGAAAGTTAGCCCCCAATTCGTCTGAAACGCCACTTTCTTCAACTCAAAAAACTTGTCACAAATCACGACTCGACATTCAGCACACGGGCCACTGTCGGCAATCTATTTATAAATAGAAAGAGTGCAATATCGAACAGCAGCTCTAGTTGGAAAATAGTGAAAAAGAGAGGGAGATATAAAAGAAGGAACTGCCACAAACTAGCCGCGCTATTTGTATTCTACCGAAGGTGGCTTTCATTCCGAAAGCGGGTAAAATCTCCTCCCTCAATCCAAAATAATTGAGACATATATGCCTCACATTCTTTCTCCTCAAGATACTAGAAAGACTTGTGCAGATTCATATTAAGCAAAGCATTGATAGAAGGTTGCTTTCGCCTCGCAGCCCGAAAGGTGAATCTTAAGAGACTGCACTCCATTTTCTGGTATCGGTCATTGAAAAATCCCTTGAATTCAATGAACTCTCTTTGGCTGCTTTCTTAGAAATTGAAAATGCTTTCAACAATGTTGAATCTGCTGCGGGCACAGGGGTACTCCAGGTCAGTTATTGATCAGTTGCTGAAGTCCAGGGTCATAAAGTCTAGTCGGGGGTTTTCGGGAGAAGTCAGACGGGTTGAAAAAGGCACATCGCAGGGTGGGGCTCTATCGCCGCTCCTTTGGAATTTAACAGTCAACGAAATGTTTATAACCCTAAGGGAGTCGGGGTGCATCACGGTGGCCTATGCTGATGATATTGTGCTGGTGGTGACCAGCAAGTACATCTCAACAATAAGACATATAATGCGACGAGCTACTTGTTCATTGGGCTACTGCAAAGGGTCGAGGCATTAATGCAGCTAAGACTGAAGTAATGCTCTTAACAAGGAAGCATAGCTTTCCCGATTTTTCTTCTCTAAGACTCTGCAATGAACACCTGCAACTTAAGGACCATACGAAATTTTTACGTCTCATACTGCATAGGAAACTAACGTGGCCGAATCTTTTAGAGAGAGCCAATAAGGCCAAAACAGCTCTCTTCTTTACCAAAGAACAATCGGAGTCAACTGGAGCCTTAAACCCCGTATCGTCCACTTGTTGTATACAGCCGTAACTAGACCTATCCTTATGCATGGCATATCGGTTTAATGGACTGCATTATAGAAGGTTACGTGTCGTAAGATACTAGAAAACGTCCAAAGAACAACTGGCTGTGAATTAGTGGTGCAATGAGAAACACCCCAACAGCTGCGCTGGATGTCTTATTGCCTCTTATTGCTTTGGATATACATGCCGAGTAAATGGACGACCGTAAGCACAAAGCTTCTCTTGGGCGGGCTCTATATTCATATGGTCACTCATCTATCGTTAGGAGGCTCGCCACCGCTGCGGACAACCTAGACTATACTACTCCTATCTACACAGATGGCTCTAAAATTTGGAACAGCATAGGCTCTGGTATTTTGTTTCCGAAGCATTGAATGTAGATACCTCTCTTCGTCTACTCGACCATTGCAGCGTCTTCCAGGCCAAAGTCACTGGGATCTAGGAGGCTCTCGAATGACCTCTATCGGTTAGCCAAGAGGCTTTCGAAGCTCTTAATTCTGTCGTCACAACATCCACGATTATTCTGGACTGCCGCAGGTCTCTGTGTAAGACTGCCACTCAGTTTGATATAACACTTTGTTGGGTTCCTGGACACAGTGGGATTAGGGGAAACTTATTTTTTTTTTTTTTTTTTTTTTTTTTTTAAGTGGCAGTGCTAAGCTCAGGTTCACTACTAGTCCGTCATGTCATGTGTCACGTCATGGTGCAATGTCTAGCAGTAAGCTTAGTACGGGGGAGGGATGAGGGGGGGCATAGGTTAAGGATTAAAAGGTACGGGGGGGGGGGGGTATTGAAGAAGGTGGTGATGAACCCTGCGTTTGAACTCTTGGATGTTGTAGGAGTTCGGAAATACTGACTGCGAGAGGTTATTCCACAGCCGAGTTGTTCTATTAACAAACGAATTCATATCTTGTTGAGTGCGTGAAAAGGGTAGTTGCAGGTGAAGGGAATGAGACGAGTGGGCTAATCTGGTCTTGCGGGTATAAGATTGCCGTGGAGGCAGGAGAGCGTTTAACTCGGAGGAACAGTCACTGTGGTAGTAGCGATAAAATTTTGTCAGTGCTGCTACATTCCTACGGTGGCTCAGGGGGTCGATGGTGGAGCAGGCGGTGTCGTCATCAATTAACTTGAGCGCCCCAAACGAGGGAGTTATATTCGAGAAGAGGCCGAATGTAGGATTTATAAATAACAGCACGGGCCGATGGCTGGAGGAGGAACTTGCACCTCTTAAGAAATCCCAAGCACTGAGATCCTTGTTTGGCGATTTGGAATATGTGGTCATTCCATCGCAAGTCTTTGGCTAAAGTCACGCCTAAGATGTGTAGGGATGGGTCGGCCTTTAGTACCACGTCATCCACTTTCAAGGATGATGAGGTGTTGAACTTCTTTTTGGAGATAAGACAGTACTTGGTTTTGTCGGGGTTGAATTCAACACGATTCTTCTTTCCCCACTCTAGAATCAGCTTAATGTCATTTATAATCGACTTGGACATTAGTTCGCGATCATCAAGACAGGATCTGGCATGAGTCTGTCTTGTATCGACGCTGTACGAGTAACGTAGAATAGGGCCGGTGATAAAATTGACCCCTGGGGGACCCCCGCAGAGATCGGGTGGGATGCGGATTTGACGCCATCCAATACTACTTTGATTGAACGGCCAAAAAGGAAACTCTCAATCCACTTCTGTAGAAGTGAGTCAACTCCAATAGCTTTGAGTTTAGCTAACAGGGCTGTGTGCCAAACTCTATCGAAAGCCTTGGAGATATCCAGAGCAACCAGACTAGACTCACCGGATTCATGCAGACTACGGCTGAGGTGTTCTGTAAGACAGACTAAAAGATCGCCAGTGGATCTTTTTTGTCGGAAGCCATACTGTTTGTCGTTTATGAGTAGGTTGGATTCTAGATATCCCATAAGCTTTTTGTTGATTATCGTCTCCATGGTTTTGGAGAGAATAGAAGTGTAATAGCATAATGGCGCGATAAAATAGTGGGCGCCACTTATGCGAGGTATTACCCCCTTAGCCATAAGCCCGGAAAAGCATGACCAAGGAGCCAACACCATACATAAGAAAGGAAACTAACTTCCGGAACTCCTACGCCGGCCACACGGAGTTATCTAGCTCGCCGGAGGGGTCGTGGGGTGTGTGGCCGGGGCTTAGCGCGGTTGGTTCAACACTTACCTGTGCCAGTGCAATCTTGAATTCCACCTCCATCCTTCGCCGGACATCACCTGAGCCTCGTCAAACCCTGAAAAGAAGTGATCCCCCCTCAACCATTCCACCCAAAGAAAGTTAATACATGGCCATAATAGTTATAATCGTTTTAATACATTGCAATAAACTTGTATCTTACAGGCGCAATCAACATGCCAAACAACATAGTGAACAAGGAACAATTTCACTAATGATTATAGGTCTCCTTGGCAGATATTAAAAATATTATTTTATCCTATTAAATGATCAATTTCAAGGAACTTACAATGAAATTTTCTTAGATATACATTAGTCCGAGAATCAAGAAGGAAAAAAACGCGCAGTACTGGCACCAACACTCCTCGTTTTGTACATTCGTTAACACAAACGTTTGGGTCAATTTACGGATGAACAAATTCCCGAAAAAATCAACACAGAAATTAAGAAAGTAAGCAACGCAAGATTATAATTCTAAATATATAAATAATTCTAACAAGGAGTCACCCAAAACACGACTTCATAAAAACTTAATAAATTGATTCACAAGTTGTCACCTAAGGCTATCAAAATGATTATTATCTCAATATATGTACGCAATATATGTACTAACTTAACCTGAAAAGTGTATGTTATTACATAAAAAAACAAACCAAAATGTGTCTATGTAAATGAAATCATTACAAGAAGAACTATAAAAATTAACTATAAAAGTTATGTGTCCAGAAGCAAATACCATCCAAGCTGGAGGAGGCCTAGCCGCTAATCTTCCTGGTCTGGTAGCCGCAATTCGAACTGAGGGTTAACTTCTGGGAGGACCGGGCGGTGTGCAAAATTCTTCCTCTACAAAGCGAGTGGGCAGCGTCGGGCAGCGCTCTTTTAAATACGGCGCCGACCGTCACGATCCAGGCTTACTACCACTCCTCCTGGTTCTGGCCCTCACGTTTTGCCTAGCAGCCTTCCGTCGGGAATCCTACTTACAAATTATACCCAAGAACTTACGCGCAATCCGACCGGTTGGAATCCGGGGCTTCCGACACTGAAGTCAACAGATCCTGCAGGTTGGGATCTTCTAGTTCTTGTGGCCTGAGATTGGATTCGAAATCTGCACAACTGAGGAATTCTTCTTGCTCGTAATAGTCTTCATCGCTGTCTACATCCAGTATTTTTTTAATTAAAACTCGTAATTAATATTTGAAATTAAATCGGACATCGAATGGGGGCTATGGAATCCAGATCCAATGTTTTCTTTTTTATTTAATTTTAAATTTTTTCAAACCAAAAACTTTTTCAGTCAATTTTCACCTCCCTCAAAATTCGAACTCCATTTTTTTTTTCTTTTTTTCTTTCTCCCCGCCTACCTTTTTGTTCCCAACCAACTACTCGATTTTCTTCCCCACAGTAATTTTTAGTCAAGTAGATATTACGTCAAAACTGACCGTTACAGAAGTATTTGCTATTGGGCGGTAATTGGAGGGATCGCTGGAATCACCTTTTTTCTGTATGGGCTGAACATGGGCAAGTTTCCAAGAGTCGGGATAAACTCCGGAGAAATATGACAGGGAAAATAATTTGCGCAGAGGTTTAGCCAAAGGTGAGGCGCATTGTTTTAAGACGATAGGGGGTATATTATCGGGTCCAGTGGATTTGTTGGCATCGAGCTCTTTGAGGCACCTGTACACCTCGCGAGTCCTGAAGAAAACCCTGTCCATTGAATGGGCGTTATGCTCGGAAACAGGGGGTAGCACATCAGTTTCGGGTAAAGAAGAATTCGAAGCGAACATAGATGCTAATAAATTGGCCTTGGATTTGCTGTCTGCTATTACCTTCTCATTGTGAATAAAGGAAGGGGTTGAAGTTGTAGTGAAATTCTTCTTGATGGAACTTACCAAGGACCAGAAGTTTTTGCTACCGGAGGTTGCATTTAGGAGTTTACTTCAAGCCATGTAGTAAAAGTGCTGACCGGTCACTGTCCCTTTGGCCCGCACGCCGAAAGACTAGGACTTCCCCACAACCACTTGTGCAGAAATTCAGGAGGAAACTGCCTCCCATCTTCTCTGTTCATATCCGGCCCTCACGAAGAAAAGAGGGACCTTCCTCGGCTCATCTTTCCTAATGGATTAAGTGAGCTGCAAAACACTGGTGTTCCTGACCTCTGTCGCTTTATTACAAGCTCCAAATGGCTTAAAATGGCCTGAATGGTCAATGGAATGGCCAATGGGCCAAATGGCGTGCCTAAGTGGGCTCCCCAGTGGGGTGCAGCTATTTCAACCTAACCTGTGCGCAACCAAAGAGTATGTCAAATTTTGCATCTGCCCCTAAATCAGAAACAAGTACTGCGCAACTGTATCACGCACACCATTTTTCCTAAAGGTTAAAACACAAGTTTTTTTTACTCATATTACTTTATTTTCAAAACAGAAACATGTACATATACAATACAGAAGCAAGTATACAATTTTATATAAAATACATTGTGATTAATTATTTTACTTTTAGCGATGTTTACATCTCAATTTCAATTCAATTCTCAAAAAACTTTACCAATTCTTTTCCCGATTTATCTAATTTTCACAATTTCCATCGGTAGCGCATGCGTTCTTAACAAACTGAGTTAGAATTATCGGTATATTAGAGAATTTTTCATTTCTAATCATTTTCTCAATATCAACGTACAATTGATAAAAGTCCAAATTGCCCGCATTTTTCACTGATTTTTTTAGTAATTTCTCAAACTTTTGGGTTATTTTCAGAGCGCCTGCGCGAGCATCTTCAGGCGTAATATCTGAAAATTTTGGAAGAGGATATTTTTTGTTTAAGTAGTTTTGTAGCAAGATGTATCCCAGGGATAAGTTGTTATCCAAGAAATTGACATCATTTAATTTAACTGCGCCTTGTTTATCATTCAAATTGTCCAAACATAAAGGATTTAGTAGATTGTGCTTTGGATGATTGATGTTACTACCAGCTGCAATGAGGTATTTTAAAACATCATCAATATTTTGATATTCTACTTCATTAGCCAATCTTTTAATCCTGTTTTTATTTTTCTGGTTCTCAGCGCCTTGTGCCTGATTCAATAAATCAACAATTTCGGTATAGTTTCCATCTTTAGCATAGTCTAAAGCTGTTTTACCTTGATTGTTTTTCGCTTGAATGTTAACTTTATTCTCTATTAATTTTTTTATCAATTTCGTTCCATTATGCATAGCTGCGATATGCAATGGTGTATTTCCATTGGCATCGGTTGCACTTAAATCAGCATATGGTAACATTGTATCGGCAAGATTAATATCATACGCAATTGCAACGAGTAATGGTCTAGTTGCAAAGACATCGTCTAGCTTCGGTGAAACACACTCACCACTGATATAGTCGCCGGGAGTAAAAACATATTTGTTATTCACAATCGCGTTGCATATTTCTTGTGCTTTTAACAATTCTTGTATTTTGGGATGTTTTTTGGCATTTATTAGGTGATCCAAAGGTGTAAGATGCTTATTATCTTTGGGACTTAAATCGGCTTCATTTAGTATCAAAAGTTTAACTGATTGCAAACAACCGCTCCATGCAGCCATATGCATTGGAGTTAGACCATCTAAATTTGCTGCACTCACATTGAAATTTAGATCTATTAGTGATTCGACAATTGTTGCAGTTTTTGCAGTATCATTTTTACATATGGAATCTTCGATTGGTGAAACGGCATAGTGTAAAAGGGTGTTGTTTTTATCATCAATCAAGGAAGGCTCGTAATTCTTATCAGTTAAATATTCAAGCAGTTTCGGATTACCAGAAGAGTATGGAAGTGCACCAAGATCATTAATTGCCACATGTTGTTGCTCATGCAGATACTTAACAATACCAAACCAGCCGTATGCTACACCAATTTTCATTATATCGTTAAAATGCGGCTTTATATCTTCGGTTTGTAGTTTTATGTATTTTTCTAATGTCTTAACATGTCCATGCTTAGCTGCAGTTTTTGCTGGAATTACTAGTGGTGTTGCTTTGTCTTTACCAAGAAGGTAGTCGATAACATCTAGATATTTATATTTGCTAGCTTCGTTCACTAGACATTTATAGTCCATTGTATGTTCTGCACCGGTACAAACAGAACCAACTCTTCCTTGGTCAACTAACTTTCGAACTATTTCCAAGTGACCATTTTCAAGTGCTGCTTTCAATAGATTACCAACAGGATACTTGGCATCTATCAAATTTTCCATAATGTCTAGATGCCCATTTGCAGCAGATATGGTCAACATATCGTTTCCATCATTATCTTTGGCACATACAACTGCAGAATTTTGCATGAGATATTGTATAATATCCCAATTACCTTTTTTCGTAGCAGCTAACAATGGTGTAAGTCCTTTCTTAGTTGTAGCTTCTTTGTTAGCACCTTTATTCACCAATGCCTTAACAATATTTATATTCTTATGCATTGCAGCAATATGAAGCGCTGTTAAGCCATCATTGGTCGTATCATCGAGACGTATTTGTGGATCCTTCAATAACTTCTCAACTATACTCTCTTGTCCTGTACCAGCTGCAATATGCAATGGTGTAAACCCGTCCGAATTTTTTGCATTAACATCAATCCCATTAACTTTCAACAGCTTAAAAGCGGCATCTTCTTTCCGTAAGGAAACTGCATAGTGAAGTGGTGACCAATTTGTTGTCGATCTTACATTTACATTAACATTTTGCTTGATCAAAAAGTCTAACATTTCTGAACTACCATTGTTCACAGCGAAATGAAGTGGGGTTAGCATAGTCGAACTTAAAGCGTTGTAGTCCAACTTCTTTTTTGATTTTAACTGCTCTGCGATTTGATGAAAATTACCCATTGCTGCCATGTGCAAAGGTGTTAGGTTTTCACTTGTTGCTTTTACATTCACATTAATTTTATCATGTTCTAATAAAACTTTAACAATTTCCGTTGCATTACGCGATACAGCAGTATGTAAGGGTTTCATTTTCTTATCATCACCCTTATTAACGTCGACATTAGTGCAGTTAAGTAAATTTTGAATAGTTTCTATATCATCTTGACGTACAGCTAGATTCAAAGGTGTTAGCTTGTGAACTTTTGTTTTTATATTAACATAAGCATTTTTTTTACATAAGGCTCCCACAAATTTCGCATTACCCTCTTCAGCAGCGATATGAAGTGGTGTATAACCATTGTCATCGAGGGCGTTGATGTCGGCAATACTCAATAATGTATCTCGAATGCTGTTAGGCAAAGATTTAAAGGCTGCTGCAGCATGTATTGCCTGTCTTCCTTGATCGAATGCTGCTTTAACATCAGCATTATTCCGAATCAATGTCTGCAAAATTTTATCTATTTCAACTTCTGAAGCATACAAACCAGACATAGCATTATACAAATCCCTATTGATGTCCATAAAGTCAGTAACTGCCTGATCATTAATAACACGAACTAGCTGTGCATTTTTATCGTTGAACTTTCTGAAAACAAGTCTTGTAAATGCGTTGTTTTTATTACTTGGCAATTTTACAAGCGGATTAGCTGTGGCTCCAATCACTATGGGTGTTGCCCAATCACCAATATTCGAGAATTCTTTACCATTTTTATATTGTATTGCATACGTTACAGTGCTGCCACTTTTCCACTCACCAAATGGTGTTTCAATTGGTGATATTGTAAAATTCAATGCTTCGTTCAAGTTAAGCTGAACTAGATCAACATCAAGAGTTGGCAGTTTCAATTCTTCCAACTTATCCTTGACTAAGTTCAAATCATTTATCTGCTTAGTCAATGTCTGAACAAATTCATCCTCATCAACAATGGAATATTTTTCTGTAATCTCTTCGGTAATATTATTGATTCTTGTTGTAATACCAAAAATTCTCCCAAAACTTTGCTTAATTTCACGCAGTTTCTGAAATTGTTTATTGAAATCGTCCAATTTACCATTTTCATAATAATAATCCGCAATATAAGAATATTGCTCATACCGGAAAAGAGGCATCGTCAGAAGTGTTCGTGCACCAGAAAATAATGCAAAAAGTTGAGAGAACGTAACATCACTACCACTTGTATCGAGTATCCTCTGAAGCATAGTATCAAGTGCATCAGTATATTTAGACATTCTTGAATCTTTAAGATAACCCAAAAACAATTTTATTTCATCAATATTGGCAATATAATTTGCCTTCGAATAATTATCAATTTTCTTTTTTTCACTATCAAAATCTTGTATGAAACTATTCACAACCGATATTTCACCGGCTGCTTGTATATTGAACAATTTCTCAAACTGACTATTCATTTCATACCTCGTTTGCTCAACAGCAGCCAGAGTTTTTGTTACAGTTTTAGAGATATCTTGCAATGCAGCATAGTTTCTATCAATAGCCTTATCAACAGCGTCAAATCTCTCCTTGACAAGCTCTTTGATCTCATCAAATGGTATATCACCGCAGTCCATTTCGATTAGGGCAATATCAGCTGATGCTTGAGATGTTAGTATTCCAGTTGTGATTAGGCCTGCCGCAGTTTGCCATAGTCCTTCGAAGAATGGTATTGCTGAAGCAAAATCGGCTATTCCTTCGACTATAGTTGCTGCACGGCCTCGCATTGCTGATGCTAGCTCCAAGTTCTTACATGTTTCTGCCTTGGTGGGCGCGGTGTCATCCCTTTTGATACGGACAATTGACGTATCAGGGTTATTTTGTTTAGAATCCAGAAGCATTTTGAAGGTTGAGTGTTAGGCTGAAGATACTTCACCAATGAGACACTATATAAAAAGATAAGGGATGTATTTTTTGCTTGAGATGATCCTCGTTGACAGGTCTTCAAATATTGAATGAACACCTAAAACATGAAACAAAAAGTCTTGATTAATAGTAAAATACAAAGGTACATTATAGATTGCTTTAAAACTAAACAAAATCTTAAAAACAATGCGTTAATTATAGTTACAGATAGTAACAAGGTAAACATTGATGCGAACGCAACCCTGCTTAAAAAATCAAAACAGTTGGCAGGATATGACGATGATATAAACTGCCGTGCTAGATCACTGTCATATCTTCAAGAAATTTTTACGGAATTAGAAGGGGGAGCTAAAGATATAGGGCTGCAAATAAATGCAGGAAAAAGTAAAATTCTAATTCAGTCAAGGGTGGTAAGAAGAAGAAGAAATTACAACACCACCCGGGGGGGGGGAACATAACTTCGAACGGGTAAACCAATTTAACTACTTGGCACAGTCAGCGAAGACAACGATGAAACGATAGACGAACAAAGAAGAATAAACGCCGCAAACAGAACATACTTCTCACTACTGCCAGTCATGAAATCCAGAGACATCCACAGAAGAGCAAAAATAAGAATCTACAAAACCATCATACGTACGGTAGCTACGTGTGGATATGAAGCAAGGAGTATCTCCCAGGAAAACGCCGACAAGTTGGATATATTTGAGAGGAAGGTTCTCCGAAGGATATACGGCCCAATCAATGAAGACAATGCAAGGAGAATGCGCTACAATCACGAATTGTACGACCTATACAAAGAGTGTAAACTCTCGACACATGCTAAGCTACTACGTTTACGTTGGGCCGGTCATGTCCAAAGAATGGATGACTCAACTCAAGGATACCAAAAAAAAGCCCTGTACCTACTACCAGATGGCAAAAGACCAGTTGGCAAACCACGGTCAAGGTGGGAGGACAATGTTAAGGCCGATGCAGCATTACTGCTCAATATAAGAAATTGGAGACAAGGCGCGAAGCAGAGAGACGTCTGGAGGAAGAAGCTGATGGAGGCCAAGGCTCGAATTGGGCTGTACAGCCATCGAAGATGATTAATTTTATCGTTTTTTGTTTTTTTTTTTTTTTTTTTTCGCCACAGAAAAAATTTTTTGGTAAAATTTTTAATTTTGATTTTCAAATGTGAAAATTACAGAGCTCAATGTCTGTTAGAAAGATAAAAGTTGGTCAAGAGAAAAATGAAGGATACCCAGCCTAATCGAAATACCAACAAAAGAAACACTGGTTACTTTGATTCTAAGAAATAGGAGTCTGTCCTTGGGCTTTAGAGGAAGTTAGAGAAGAGAGTAACGACGTGCCTGATGTAGCGAAAGTGAACAAAAGCTATTCTTAAGTGCGCTGTTAGGCTGAAGTATCTATATACAAAAATGAATGTCTATTGGTAATGTAATGCCAGACTAAAACTCAAAAACTGGCACCCGATTGAGTTGAAATTTTCACAGAATGTGTTTTTTGACTAAATCCAATACACCGCAAATACGATTAGATAGGTGGCGCCAAAGAAAAATAGAAAAAAGGGAATATCAGAAGACACATTATACCTACAAAAAAACGCCTAATTATTTTTAAACAAAATGTAAATCAAAATACATACAAAAAACTTTGAGTGCAAAAATCATCACCCATAAATACAAAAAACTATTGAAATTTTCTTCTTGTCGGAATTTGGAACCGCCATCTTGAATTTTCACAGAATAGCCAGTTAACAACGTCAAGCAAACTACGCATAATGTGCAAAATTTGAAGTTGATCGGACCCATACTGAAGGAGCTGTGAAGATTTTGAACCGCCAACTTGATTCGGTTACGACTGGATTACATTGTCAGAAGAAACTATGCATATCTACAAATTTGAAGTTGTTCGGTTATACTTTCTTCTTTTTAGTCCATAACATGCCTTCTGCCATTTTTTGTTGGGCGCCATTTTGAATTTCGAATGACGTTATACCGCTTGTATTCTATCTGTCATGCCCTTTCATTTGATACCCATGCCTTGGGTCGGGAAACACAAATACAAACATCGGTGGCCATCTTGGATCCACCATCTATAGTATTTTACAAAATTGTGACATTGCTTTGTCAAGAAAACTACGCATATGGGCAAAATTTGAAGTTGATCGGTTATATTTTCTCCTTTTTAGTCTTCCGCCATTTTGTATTGGCTACCTTTTTGAATTTGAAAAGACGCTACACCACTAATTACATTCTACCTGTCATGCCCTCGCATTTGATATCCATGTGGGGGGTCTGGGAACATAAATACAAAAATTGGCCGCCAGCTTTGAACTGCCATCTTGGTTAGATTGCATTTTCAAGCGACCTACGTGCAAAATTTAAAGTTTATCGGTTGTATGGAAGTGGGTCATAAAACTTTTTTTTGTTAATGTTTGATTTTTACTCCCCATGCATGCATGAACACAACAAGCCACAGTGGGAAGACATCTCACTAAACGTTCCTACTGGGCACAGCGGGAATGGCTGTACATGCAAGATGGGATTTTGAAAAGGAAATGATTATCAAATGATGGGACGTCACATAGATGGATGTTCTTTGTTAGTTTTATGATGCAAGATCCAGCATTCATCTAAGGATCAACAAAACCGTGGAAAAAATAAGATAACATCTTTATTTTGTCCATACGGAGGACAACGTCGAGGAATGGTATCACAAATGCACGATCTGTACCGCGACCAAAGGTCCGCCGAAGAAACCCAGAGTGGACAATGATGGCCCACCATTTGAAAGATTGATTGACGACTGACGGGGGACAACTTGGTCATCGTGGTCTAGATACTTCAGCAAGTGGCCGGAAGTTACATGCAGGCCATCCCGAATTAGGAAGCTGTTAAGATTGCGGATAATTTAGTAAGCAACTAAATCCGTAGATATGATGTAACAAATGAATTCCATTCCAACCAAGCAGTCCCAAGTGCTGCAAGAGGTCTGTAACATACTCAGGATACGGAAAACGACAACGCTTCACCCAAAATCTGATGGAATGATGGAAAGTTTCAACCGAACCATTGGTAAACATCTAAGAAAGATGCCTAACTACCATCAGCGTTATTGGGACGGCTACGTACCGCTCTTCTTAGTGGCATAAAGGACAGCTATCATCAGTTCAACTCCTCAGCTATCCTCAGTTCAACTCCTCAGCACCAGCTACAAAATCTTCACAATACTTATGAAACAAAAACTGGAACCTATAGCGGAAAGCCTTATAAGAGAATATCAAGCTGGTTTTAGGACAAACAGGTCAACATCGGACCAACTGCTGACCATAAGGCAAATTCTGGAGAAAACCTGGGAAAGGAATGTAGATGTATACCAGATATTTGTCGACTTTCCACAGGCATATGACTCAATAAACAGAGAGAGGCTATACGAGATCTTATCGGAACTAGGAGTCTCCTCAAAGTTGGTACAACTAATCAAATGCGCCACAAATAGTTCACTGGCGAAAGTAAGGATCCAAAATGTTGTAACAGAGGAGTTCAAGAGCTTAGACAAGGAGATGGACTGGCCCCCATGCTTTTCAACCTGGCCTTAGAATGGGTGATAAGGAAAACGTCAGTCCAGCGAAGTGCCTCAATAGCTACCCAGTCGGTACAATTACTTGGATATGCGGATGACGTAAACATCGTGTGAAGGTCCTTTTTGGCAGCAAAAGAAGTCTATGTCGAATTAAAAGAGGCGGCAAAGGACATAGGCCTGAAGATTAACGAAGAAAAAACGAAGGTGATGCAACAATCCAGAGCAGGACGATTTAGAATGGGACGAACATAACCTAGAAGTAGTCGATAAAACCGTCTACCTTGGGTCTACTATCACAAAAAGAAACGAAGAAAAAGAAGAAATAACCAGACGAATACTACTGGTTAATAGAGCCTTTCATGCCCAAAAACAAATCCTGCACTCAAGATTTGTACACAGGAAAACGAAACTCTCACTCTACAAAACAGTAATAAGACCAGTACTGTGTTATGGTAGCGAGACTTGGACTATGACCCAGGACATAGAGGAACGAGTCAACAGGTTCGAGAGGAAAATTCTCAGATGCATAATAGGCCCAATCAGAGAGGATGGAATATGGCGAAGAAGATACAACAACGAGTTGTATGGAATTTTTGACGACCCACAACTCTCAACTTTAATAAAAATCAACAGACTGAGACTAGCCGGCCACGTGATCAGGATGGAGGACAATCGCATCCCAAAACGGCTTATGGCATCAGAAATTTCGGGAAGTAGGCCAGTAGGCAGACCCAGGAGGAGATGGATAGACTCTGTGATGGCTGACGCAGAGTCAATGCTCAACATCCGGAACTGGAGACATGCTGCAAGGAAGTGTCAAACTTGGAGAAATGCCCTAGAGGAGGCCAAGGCTCGATTTGGGCTGTAGCGCCATTAGATGGATGGATCCTCAGTTCAACCTGTCAGACGCGTAGAAGGACTATCTTCGGTAAATAGATTACGCTGCCAGGTGATTTAAAGTTTGGAATTGCGCCAGAAACAAGCCAACCATCGAATAATCCTCGGCACAAAGAGCGAAATTAGCGGAAGTCCCCGAGTCGACAGGATGACCCGCTATGACCTAAGGGAGAACGGAGCTGGAGGATTTATTGAAGGCGATCGAGTGGCGCTAAATCATCTTCGAAGAATTTAAGGGAAATCACCAAAACTACAACGGAAATGGGAAAACCCCTACGCTATCATCACAAGGCTAAGCGATGTGGACCGATTATGTCGCTATGAAAAACGGTACCCTGATGGAAACGGTGTTCGGAACGAACACAAGTAAAGGAGAGGGCAGTGTAACGGCTAACCAACAGGAGAAAGCTAAAATTCAAATTCACCGAGAAGTTTCATGTGCAGAGGCACCTATTTTAAAAAATACATATCGCTATGTGATATCTCTATTTAACGGTTTTTTATGTGGAAGAGTCTAAGCTTAGGTGTCACCCTTTTATTACCAGTCCGTCATGTCGTTTCCTTCATGGTGCAATGTCTGGTTGTAAGCTTAGATCGAAGATAGAAAACGGATATGATAGGTTTAAGGTAGTCTGGAGGATGCATGAGGGGGAGCCAGTAGGCCTTGCGTTTTAACTCTTGGGTATTGTACGAGTTAACTCTTTTTAGTAGCCGGATGAGCCGCAACAGACAGGGTTAGCAGGAGATAGGCTAGTCGGAGTGTTATGCTTCCTGATACAAGAGGATCCCGACCGAAACCAACCGAAGCGTAACAATGGTACCCTGTTATTAACAGGTTAAGTCGGCGGGATGCCATATTAGGGCTACCCACACTAACCTAACCTAGTACTACCCACACTGTTCTAACTGAACCACCAAAAATATTGGGAAGAAGAAGAAGGAGAAGAAAAAGATGAAGGAGGAGCACATGTACGGGACATGGAGGGAGAAAATAAGGATGAGGACGCTGCCAGCAACGACGACTGGTCACACGTAGTTAAAAATGAAAACAAAAAAAGAACACTAAATGATAGTGACCCTAATACAAGCAACGAAATTAAAGGGAATAACTGAGAAAGTCGCAAGGCTTCTAATAATAATAATAATAGGTTCGACATATTATACGACAACCAAAACCTAGAAATTGTAGGCAGGAGTTGGACCAGAACCACGGGCTCCATACCTAAAAGAACAATAATAGTTACTGGTAGTAGAGTAAAAACTAGTAAGAATAGCCCCAAGAAATATTGAATACTTCAAGTACAAATGTAAATGCAAGCAGTAGAGTCGATAGAAAAAGATTTTTCTGATGGGCTCAATTGTTTGTCTTGTAAACCCAGCTTGAAAGCTTGAGTGTTCGGGATTGTGATAGTTTGGCTTGGAAATATGCCTAGCAGCAATATGTGGAAACATGAGGAGACTAAATTAATAATAAAAACATAAAATCGCGATAAAAAAAAGATATATTAATAATATCTTCAAATCCCAGCTCAAGAACTCAAGCTCATTTCAAGTTAATATGCAGCTGCTAGTAGTCAGAGCATATATGCGCTCAAGCTCTTGAGATTTTCAATCATTCAAGCACTCAGGCTGTCATGGAAACGTAGTAGTAGTTATAGCCCCAATTATTATATATATTCGAAGTAAGTTCTCCCCAAAACATTTAAAAAATTAACTAAATTTTTTTAAATCAAAAAATAAACTTAGAATAAACTTACCAAATGAACCAAAGCAATTTTTCAAATATTTCACACTTACAGCAAGGCACAAAATATATAAATTATAAAAACTTCTAATAATAACCAAAAAATTAAATCTTCAAAGGATAAAAGTATGAAAATGAAACCTTGTGTCCAATAGAAGTTCCGTCTATAGACTGGATTTAGCCAAAAGAAAATCTGAATTTTGTAAGCCGCCGCAAAAAGATTTATATTTAAGTCTTAAATAAATTTCAGTTCATTTGTTCATTTTTGAAAAAAATTGCCAGTTGAGTTCACAATTCAAAGTAAACTTTCCCAAAGTTGATACAGGTGCAACAAATAGAATGGCGTAACAAAAATTTTCCACTGTTTTGGTTAATACAAACATTTATGTGTTCATAGCGAAATGTGTTATACACGCGTTTTCGCCAAAATATCGCGTTTTGGGCGAAAATACAATCGCAAACAAGTGTTTTATCATACAAATCGAAAACAACTCGATGAAAACGACCACGAAAACAAGAAAAGTGTGGACAAGAACCCAATTCAGCGTTCAGAACTTCTTATACGCATGTCATTTTCCTTGTCCGAATTTTTAAAATTTTGAGTTGTAGTCCAGTCAATGCACGGAAAAAAGGGCCAAACCTGGAAATCCTGCCAAACAGGAACAATTTGCACCAAAATTTGGATCTGGGTTTTACTTACCCTCTACTTCAAAGTTGCCAATGTACCTAGGGTTGCTTTTTATTTTTTGGGGGTGTAAACTATCCTATTCGAAAATACCCTATTCGAAAATAGTTGTAGAATTGTAGATTCAAGCGTTTAATCGATATTAGAGTTTCACGAGAGCGAGAGAAGACAAAAGTCGGCCGCGGTCTCGATCTCGCTGTATAGTGTTGTGTCGCGATAGGCTTGTGTTACTCTCGCGAGAGTCAGTGTTGCACTCTCGACTTCCCCACCCTCCGTTTTTGCCCTGCGGAGAATTTAAATATTTGGGAAATTCCTTCGCAGGGGGCCGCCGCCACGACCTCTGCGACAATCTGTGCCTTTAAGGGGGTAAAATTAAAGTTGAATATGAAAAAAGATTTAAAAATTGTTGACATATTATTAAAAAAATTTGGAAATTTACCTTAATCCCACCCCTAAATCTAAACAGAATAAAAAATACATTGAAAAAGAATTTCTTTTCGTAGATGCAAAAAAAAAAACATTTAACATTAACATTTAAGAGAATTTTTATTCCCTCCTAGAGTTCACTCTGGACGACATACCCTTCTCAAAAGAATCCACTCAAAGTGTTCACTAAGTTTTTATTCACACCACCCAGTGTTTCCACGAGAGTAGTGTGACTAGATTAGGGACGCTTCTCTCGATGAGACAATGGGATGTTTAGAAGGGTGCACTCGCGCTCTCGCCGGCGTGTTGAGGATTGAGTGAAATTACACAGCCATTCACTTGGGACTCACGTCAAACCTGTCTGTGTATAATTTGAGTATTACACGAAGCATCTAAATTTCTACCTCTTTTCCGTGTAACATAGTAAATGTATATGTAGTTGTGAATAACAGTGTGAACCCCCGAGAACAAAGTTATGCTTGGGTTAGTGTAATTTGCGGTGAGACCGAAAAATTTTTGGGTTTACAAGTAAGGCTCAACACATACCCTTCCCTGCCCTCCCTTGTCTAAAAAACCGGTTTATTGGAAGTGATTGGAAAGTGAGTCTTGGAAAGTGATAGGCCGTGTAATTTGGCTGATTTACTGGCACCTTTAAACTCTGGAAGACTGGGGTTGTCCAGCTCATAAATATATTACTGACGAAAATATAAAACTCTACTTTCTATAGAATCGGGATATCCTGCAACAATCCGGGAAAAAATTAACCGATTGGGAAATCCCGCGAGATCGAGCGAGAGTGCGATATTCTCGCATTCGATAATGTTGTCTCGGCGAGACTGGGAATTTTTTACTGTCGCGCAACTCTCGCCATGAGGCAGAAGCTGTTGTCTCGCGTGTTGTCTTGTCTCGCATGCGACAGTGCGAGAGTTGCAACACTAGTGTCGATATAAATTATCATTGCATCATGAATTATTAGTTGCAATCCTTATGAAAACAACCCATATAAAAACAACCCCTACAGATTAAAATTTGATTTAAAAATAGGAAAAATAAAAATTTTGTATATTATGAATCTTAATTTAGAAAATCAAAAAACATAATTAAAAATCATTTTCTTCTTCATTTTCACTCCTTTCTAAGTCTGCCTTATCCTTCCTCCTCGTTTCCCTCTTGATCTATAATTGGGACACTATTCGGACAATTGTCACCGCTGCTTAAACAAGTTGAATTGCAGAAGAGTCCTACTCTTCGCCAAACTAGTAATGAGCAAACGCAAGAACAAGACAAGATTAATCTAGTCTTATTCTTGTTCAGTCTGCTTGTTCTTGTTCTTGCAAGCATAACTAAGTCTTGTTCTTGTTCTTGGTCTTGCAAAATGTGCAAGAACAAGACAAGACTGCAAGAACAAGACCATTTTTGCTCATCACTACGCCAAACGCAGGTTGAATCACAACCCTTTTTGCAGCTGCAAAAAATCATTTTTGTGTGTGCGCATGCGTGTGTGTCTCACAATGTGTGAAAAGATGAAGAAATCTTCTAAAATACACGTGTTTTGATAACTGTAAAAATTGCTATTTTTACCAGAAATCGCTTAGTTTTTGAGCTATCAAGTTCAATAAAAACCTTTTTGTTGGTTTTTTCAAGAGCTATAGATGTATGTAAATACATTTTTTGTGGAGCTCTTATTTTTTAAAAGGTTGGAGGTCAAACAGCTTGAAAACGTTACTATGTATTTGCGAACGAAACAAACTTGAAACGGCCATATCTTACTTAATTTTTATCGTACAGAAAAAGTAAAAACCCCAAAAGTTTTAAAAAATACCCTACATTTTTTTTCACTCTATCAAATTTTGTGTATCTTTCATAGTTTTTGAGTTATTTTTAAAGAAAGACATTTTTTTGCAAACTAACAAAAAATTCCTCTTCACTTCAAGCTCAAATTTTTCAAAAACTAAGCACTGTAAACCGGCCAAACTTATAGAGCATATTACAAGTGCACAAATAAAGTTAATTGTAAAGTGGTAACAATCATTTTCCATTGAGGTGGTAATTAGGGGGTGATTTTCACATTTTTTTGTCGCCAAAAAAATAAAAGAACCAATTTTGTTTTTATCATAACTCGCAACACGTTGAATGCCATGGGGGTCACCGGTGACCGGCACTGAGTTTGTTCGTGGCGCCGTGGGGGTCACCGGTGACCGGCGAAGCCAAGATTACTATAAACACAAAAGGACCCCGCACAAAATGTATGGAAATGTGCTTTCGGTCAAATTGGCTGAAATTTTACTATGTTGTAGCTGACATCGTCCTGATCAAAAGTGTTCATGGGCACGAAACCCAAAAATAAGATCTTTTGGGTTTTTCAGGTACTTTTAGGATTTACGTCTCTTTTGCCTCCCACGGCCCCAAAACAAGTCGTAGGAGGCTCCAAGACCCCTCAATATTTTCGTAACGGTACCTACTATTAGTAAAAAATACCAGAAAAATCCCCCTTGCCTCTAAGGGGGCCAGGGGGCGGTCCGTATGGCTGCAACAGGCAAAATGCACTGCGAACTGCAGAAGTCAACGAAAAGCTCACCATTTTTGCTAGTAACTTGGCTTATTTCTTGATTTCCAATTTGGTCTTCAAGGTCGGGTTTGCTAGGGTAGTGCGTTTAACTCACTCATCAAAAAATAAGGCGCCTTTGGAACAGAGCGAATAATCTCATTCAGCTAATGAGGCTAGACATGGTTTCCTTGATGAGTATTATGCCAACGCCACTCCTCCAGTTTTCGGATTTGTTCCTACCAGAATATGAAAAGGGGTTACCACGAAGGCAGATATGCCTGGTCTTGGTAAGTCCCATGGTCTTAATATTATTTCGATTTATACCATTGAGGACTTAATCCAGTACCCTAATTCGAAAAGCAAAGGTCGAATTTTTGTTATCCACCCGGTTCCTTGACATTATTTGCCGATTCGTAATAAGAGCGGTTTTGTTGGAATGGGATGATAACTCTCAGCCAAACCGACTTAAACTTTGCTTAAGGTGCAGAACATTCACCGTTGGTATATTGGGAGGATTGTTCGTACACTGGTACGTTATACATGAAAATGTGATATACGCTTACAAAAATACAGGATGATATTTAGAACTTTACCAAAAAATGTTCCGATTCCACCGCTCCTTAAAACCCATTCAATTGTTAGTTAGTCTCACCAAGACCTATCGCCAGCCAGTTTTGTGAATTTAGCATAAGGAGCCTTTGAGATTCATAGTTCGAAGTAAAATGAAATTTCGCGTATTTCTCCATAAAAACATCTGGTCTAGAGATAATTGAATTATGACAGTTTAGAAACTATCTACATCCTGTGTAAGCACATGGGTCTGTCTACATAAGACCTGTTCCGTACTTGGCTGCTCTATGTTCATTCGAAAATCAAGAACCAACTGTTCGATAACTATCTTCCTAATACAGAATTCAAAAATAATCAATACTGTTTTAGTAAAAGATTTTTTGGAAATTCAATCTCCTTTAAACAGCCCCAATCATATTTTAGCCCTAGGCCTTGCAAGGTAGTAGTACGTAGTACAAAGAGTTATTCCCAAGTTTAATTTTCCAATATTTAAAAAAGGTTATGCGTTGGCCCTGGCCGTGGTGGTCACCGGTGACCTCAGTAAAATAAATGCGTCTCGAATGAGGGCATCAATTCCCGAGTAAAAATAAATTTCGGCCTTTTGACGGGCGTGATGGCCCGGCCATTTGGCGGTCAAATGACGGCCCTTGCAGGACAGTACGGCCATTCGGGGGGCGATTGACGGTCAAATTAGGGCTTTTCAGTCGCAAAAAAGGCCATTCGGGGGGCGATTGACGGTCAAATGAGGGCTTTTCAGTCGCAAAAAAGGCCATTCGGGGGGCGATTGACGGTCAAATGAGGGCTTTTCGAGGGCTTTTCCCCCGAATGGCCTTTTTTGCGACTGAAAAGCCCTCATTCGACCGTCAATCGCCCCCCGAAAGGCCTTTTTTGCGACTGAAAAGCCCTCATTCGACCGTCAATCGCCCCTCGAATGGCCTTTTTTGCGACTGAAGGCCCCCATACACGGTCCAATTGGTTGTACAGCGAAGTGCGGTTGTACAACCAAAACTATCGATTGTGGGCCGGTCGGCCGATCAAAATACATTGCGCTTATAGGTTTGATGAAAATCTGGTTGTACAGCCAATTTGACCGTGTATGGGGGCCTTGAAAAGCCCTCATTTGACCGTCAATCGCCACCCGAATGGCCTTTTTTGGAACTGAGAAGCCCTCATTCGACCGTCAATCGCCCCCCAAATGGCCGTACTGTCCTGCAACGGGCCGTCACACAGTGGGCTAGATTTGGAAAAAAGTGGACAAAAATAGAATGCGTTGTCTTATACATTCGAAATTTTGGCTACATGGGTGTTTCACATCGCTGATCACAAATCCGTTATTAAAACTATCAAAACAAAATGGCGGATCCAATATGGTGGACGGATTTTACAAAGACTCGCATATTCTGAGAACAAAAGAATTGTAAAAAGCAAATGGTTTATTTTTAATTTTTTTATTTTTATTTTTAATTAAAATTAATTACTATAAAATAATCATACATACATTTATAAACTTTACGTATATACATTAAGGGTCTGTGCCAAAATAGCAATTCAAATGTCAATTTGTATGGAAAACCCATTTCAATTGGTAAATTTGATTTTCGACGGTTTGCGTCTTTGGAAAGGAGGCAACTATTTTAAACGAATTCGTTGACAGTTGAAATCATTTAAATTTTGAATTTTGAAGTAATTGGTTCATTTAAAATTTAAAAGACAAGATAAAAGAATTTAAAAAAAATGGAGCCTTCGTTGCTACTAGCGGACTCAGATGGTACAATTGCTTTACTTAAGTCCCTGCTAGTCTCTGTGTCGGATGTATGAAGCAACCTCAAAGCTTCGCCAGACAAACTGTTATTACATTTAGGGTATTTCCGGCACATGCTCGAAATATAAGGGTCGGATGTGACGAGAAGACGATTGAATACATCCTCCATATTTCCTTGTCTAGAAGTTTTTCTAGCAAAATGCTCACGATATTTTTTTAAATCTTTGTTACGCGCCTCTTGGGCGTCTTCAGACATTTCACCAAGCGTTAATTAAATGTAATAAATTAAATTTTCATACATTTTTCCGAAAAATTTCACATGGTAACACTACGTACGAGTTTTAACGATTTTTCACGAAAGCACGCGATTCACGCCGTACAAAATATGAATTGGCAAGTTTTGGCACCCAAATCTTTCGAATTCTCATTATATAAAGAATTTCCTACAAAATCGCGTTAAAACTATGCCGGGCGGTAGTGGGCAATAAACTATTTTTACAATTTAAGGCTAATTATTATTTAAAAAAAATTTTTTTTTCGTGGTTATTGATCATTCTCTTACATTAGCATGTATTATTATTTAATAACGGTAAAACACATAAAAATTTTCTACATACCCAGCGGGAAATATATTCAGCGCTCCTAAAAAGATTAGCTTTAGAGCGCTTCTCTTCCACTTCTAAATGGATGCAGGTTGCTGCAAGCGAGAGGTTCGTTTTTTCCCGGAAATGAATGCGTCATACAATTGTTAGAAATTGCGTGAATTGTGAAATTCTCTCGTGTAGATAGAATGCGTAAATCTTTAGTTTTGTGCTTGAAGTGAAACAGAGAAGTGCTCGTGAAAATAACTTATTCAGGTAAGGAAGCAATCTAATAATTTATTTATTTATTTAATTGAGTAAGATAGATAGAAATAAATATAATTAATTAAATTTAAGTACTAAATAAATAAAATTTAAAGACTAATAACATTATGAAAGTGGTTCAATCGATTAGATTTTCTATTTTTTCTGAAAGTTTATTAAATTTGCTTGTGTATAACATAAACGTTTTTCAAAATTTTCTATTAGTTATCAATTTCAAAATGAGTAAAAAAATTGGAGGAATTAGCAAGCGTCACATGAGACGTTTAATTCAAAAAGAGAGAAACGCTATCTCGTGTATGAATGAAGTTTCTGGGCCTTCAAATCCACTTGAAATAGATCAGGATGAGGCAAGACATGAAAATTTTAATTTTCCTAATATTGAGATATGTGCTGACGCATTATTTATTAATCAGAGCGATAATCAAAATGAATGTTTGGTAAATGAATTAAAAGAATGGTGCGTAAAGCATAAAGTAACAAGAAATTGTTGTGAGGATATTTTAAAAATATTACAAAAAGCTGGCATGAAAGTACCAACCTCAATGAAAACTTTATTAGAAATAAAAAATAAACCTATCGATACTATTGCAATACGTCCAGGTAGATATTTTCATTTCGGTGTAGAAAAGGCTTTACAATTGTTAAATTTGAAAATTTCGGAAGCAACAACCAATCTATTTCTCGATATAGGCATTGATGGATTACTAGTACGGTGCAATTAGTCCAAAAAAGGGCCTAACCTCAACATCCAAAGTAAAAGTTTCCCTCCAACTCCAAATTGTTCTATGCAGTCCACATATTGTTTGGTAAAAAGTTACACCGTTGTGAGCGTCGGGTTTGGGCGGGGGAGGGGGGAGAAGTTGGTAAATTAGTAGTTTTTATCAGTTTTTCTTGAATATTTCGAAAGCTATGCGGTTTAGCACAAAAAGTGCCATATACAAAAATAATCTACATTAAATTGCGAACAAAAATGGTCTTTTCATAATCTTGCTAAAGTGAACGGTTCCAGAGTTACGGAGGGTGTAAAAGTAGAAATTTTTCGTATTTTTTAGATTTTTTGGAAAAATGAAATTTAACTACTATGTAAACAGAAATAACTAAAGAATTTTATTAAAAAGTCATATTGTACTAGAGGCTAATACCGGATCCACACTTTTGCCAAGGCTTGACAACCGTTCGCAAATTCAAACGTGTGGATAAGGCGTTTGGCTTGGCTTGTGTAAGCTTGGCAACCCTTGTGGTGATGACACAGACTTGCTAGTCTTGTTGACTGTCCACGCACCCTCAGAGAGCAAATTGAAAATGGTGGTACCAAAGAAAGGCAATCAGCAGGAAAAAGTGTACACTATTTCTGACATTCAGCGCGGCATTGGGGATATGACAGGTGTACTCTTAGCAATATACGCCTTCACAGGATGTGACACGGTATCAGCTATCTACAACAAGGGGAAAATTACACCGTATAGGAAAGTACAAGCCAACAACGCTCTTCGTACGAAACTTCTAGTCTTCAACGACCCCAAAGCTCACCCCAGTGCTGTGGCTGACGCTGGAAAGCATTTCCTTCTTGCGATGTTTGGAGCCAAGAACACTGAAGATCTAGATTGTTTTCGCTACCAGTGTTACTTGCAGGTTGTTGCAAAGCAGCCTATACATTCCTTGTTCAAGTTGGCTGCACTTCCCCCACTTCAGCAGCTCCCAGGCAACATTCATTTAGAACCTACCACCAGGTGCAGCAGTGGCTGAATGAGAAGAAGAATCCGCTCGAGTGGGGGTGGAAGAAGATTGGCGAACACCTGAGACCAATTACAACAGCACGTCGTGAAGCTCCCCAGGAATTACTTTCCCTCATAGTGTGCGCTTGCAAAGACGAATGCGTCCGCAACTGCGAGTGCAGAAAGAGTGGTCTAAACTGCTCAAGCATATGCGGAAATTGCTCAGGCCTAAGATGTGATAACAGGGACACGAACATCATACACGAAGATCTAGAAGAGGAGGGTGCTATGTTTGAAGAGGACTGAATACTGACAAACATTCGCTTTAACATTCTACATTTTTATTAGTTTTATTAGTTCAGAGTGGGTTTCTCCGTACCACAGGTTTATATGGCCTAGGACTGTGGAAGCCTCTTTTCCCTTAAAAAGTAGCGCCCCTTGAGAAGGTGGTGAGGTTGTCGTTCCTTCAAGGGCTTATCACTAACATACCACCGGCCACTGAAATCGCAATATACTTTTACAAAACACAATCCTGTATAAAAATATTAGTTTCCATAGCGATAATGTCATATTTTTTCCAAAAAATCAAAAAAATACGGAAAATTTCTACTTTTACACCCTCCGTAACTCTGGAACCGTTCACTTTAGCAAGATTATGCAAAGACCATTTTTGTTCGCAATTTAATGTAGATTATTTTTGTATATGGAACTTTTTGTGCTAAACCGCATAGCTTTCGAAATATTCAAGAAAAACTGATAAAAACTACTAATTTACCAACTTCTCCCCCCTCCCCCGCCAAACCCGACGCTCAAAACGGTGTAACTTTTTACCAAACAATATGTGGACTGTATAGAACAATTTGGAGTTGGAGGGAAACTTTTACTTTGGATGTTGAGGTTTGGGTCTAATTGCACCGTACTATACCCCTTTTTAAGAGCTCTAAAACGACACTATGGCCTATTGTAGGCTCCATATCTAATTGTTTAGCAATGAAGCCATTTTTAATAGGTGCGTATGTGGGTAATCGAAAACCAGAAAAAATAAACGAATTCTTATTTGAATTTGTGAAAGAAATAAAACGGTTAAATGTCGATGGTGTTTTAATAGATGGGAAACTTATATTCCCCAAAATCAGAATTTTGGTAGCTGATGCTCCGGCAAGGGCCTTTATAACTGGCACTGTTGGACATACTTCCAGCAGTGGATGTTCGAAATGCACCCAAACAGCAAAAAAGATTAATAATAGATTGACGTACAGTTCATCAATATCAGCCTTACGTACCGATGAGGATTTTAAAAGTAGGAAAGATAAAACTCACCATGTTCAGTATTTTTTAGAAAACATAAATATCCTAGAGGAAATTAATGTGAACATGGTTAGTCAAGTGCCTATAGATGTTATGCATCTAATAGATTTAGGAGTGGGGAAAAAAATTATATATAATATATGGTCAGGTAGTCATTTAAGAAAAAAATTAAGCAGTACAGAGAAAGAACGTTTAAATAATAAATTACTTTCATTACAAAGTTATATCCCAAAAGAATTTAGTCGCAAACCTAGAAGCATGGACGAAATTAGCAGATGGAAGGCGATTGAGTTTCGTCAACTGCTTTTATATACAGGCATTGTGATTTTTAAAAATGTTATAGATGAAGAGTTACATTCGCACTTTTTATTGCTCCATGCCGCTTATAGACTGGTTTCGTGTCCTAAAAATTGTCAAGGAAATTTGAATACTGTACAGGAAATGCTGGAAACATTTGTTTATAATTTCAAATTTCTTTATAGCGAAGAAAAATTAAGCTACAATGTCCACAATGTAATGCATTTAGCAGATTGTGTAAAATTATATGGAAATGTCGATAGCTTTTCAGCATATAAATTCGAAAATTATTTGCAGCTTTTAAAAAAAAATGTTCGGAGCCTTACTAAAATCTTGGAACAAATTTACAATAGAACGATAGAAATGACTAAATACATTTCAAATAAAAATTGCTCAGAAGCAAAAATAGGCATGAAAAATCTAATGAATAGAAAAACAGAAATAACTACTAACTCAATATACAAAAATTATTATTTTAACACATTCCTCTTGAGCAGCTCATCGCCAGACAACTACTGTTACATTAAACCCTTAGTTCCAATAAAAATAAAAGGGTTTTCAAAAAACTCTGACAATGAAGAAATTATCATCGGTCTTCGATTTTTAGTAGTTGGTAATTATTTTTCTGAACCCTTAAACTCATCGCAATC
Source organism: Thereva unica (assembly GCA_949987705.1). NCBI lineage: Eukaryota > Metazoa > Arthropoda > Insecta > Diptera > Therevidae > Thereva > Thereva unica. Next base: position 125,889,354 of record OX465282.1, read on the forward strand.
TTTGGGCATAACATTCGTGGAAAACCTTAGCGATAGAGAAGAAGAATTCAAAATTACAGACGTTCTTTGCAAATCCGTATGCTTGCCTTTCGAGGGTGGTTATGTATTTCTTCCCATCCTCCATCAGTGTGTTTCTTAAGGTTCTATATTAAAAACAATTGATTTCATAAAATAAAAATAAGTAACTTTGTATCTTATAGCACAATGCAACCAATGAAGAGGAACTTTGAGGCAACCCCTGTATTACGTTGCAACGCAACCGTGGGACAGGAAAACAAGGAAAATATTGGTAAATGAAATACAATAATTTAATTTTAAAATAAAAACTACAAGTATTGTACATATTACACATATTTTCAGATTTTTATCTACAAAATAATGAAAATTATCTGAAAAAACGATGTGAGGAGCTAGGTAAGGGAACATTCCTCGACTATTATTCATTTAATGACTACATATATTTTTTAGAAAATGAAAATAAAAGACTAAAAGTGGAAAATAAAAAAATGGAAAACGTGGAAAATACATTACACCAGATGAATAACATTTTAACAAAACATACAGTGTTTTTAGAGCGACTGATGACCAAGCTCTTTCCTTTGCAAAATATGTTAAATATATTTCCGATACAGAATATGGAAGCCCTAGAGAAGGTTGAAAAAGAATTAAGTAATATTCCTGAATCTGAAATGGTAAGAATTTTCAATAATTAAATATCTTTACAAAATTAGGAATCTCAACTAATTTATGGTTATTATGTTATGTTATTATGATGCCATTATGTTACCAAAATTAATTCATAATTATTATTTTATTACACAACTTTATTACACAATTATTTATTTACACAACTATTTATTTTCTTCGCAGATCACCTATATTCGACAAATTGTGGGACGTTCCCCCATATCAAAATGCCTTCACCTATTTTTTGCACCAGAATTTATATTGGAAATAAATTGGGATGGTCTTCAAAAAAAGGTTGCCATCAAAAATACGGAGTTATTCAGTAAATTTGTTTTCAGTAAGTGAAAGTTGCCTTTTATTGCCAATTGTATCTTCTAATTTTATATTTAATTAACAGATGCAGTAAAAAACGAAAACTATGGATATTACAACTATGAAAAGGATATGAGGGTTGGTTTTCGAACCGCTAAAAATAAATGCTATAAAAATAAAATCAAGGCAAAAAACCAAAATGCACCCAGTTCCTCCTCCACATCATAAAATGTGATTATTACTTTAATTAATTAAGGATAAAAATATTTTATGTGCAAATGAAAAATGTTTATTTTTATAAAAAGGAATTTTTTTATTTATAATAATTTTAAGTCATTATTTATATATTAATGAAGCAATAAAAAGACTTATTTTCATTGCATTATTAATTTTTATTAATTTTTCCCGTTTTTAATTAACATCTCTTTTGGGCTGCCGAATTTTCAATTAATTTAAACCTTTATTCTTAGAATTTATGAGAGAAATAATTGGCTAGTGCAGATTGTGAGATCCGTTTAGAGTGCGTCAGATGCGCTCTGAAATAGGCTGCTCAGAAGCGCATCTTTCCTAGGACATGTCTATGTTAAAAAGCAATGAGTCGTCATGCTAATGTGATGCGCTCTGTGCTCCAAAGGAAGCGCACCAATAGGGCTGTTGATGCGCAACTTTTCCCGCTGGGTACCTTCAGGATCACTCTCCATTGAACTTAATTAATATTACACACTCAGATATAAAGTTATTGGGATTTAACGTAGGAAGTATTTTTCGCGGTGAAGACACGCAAATGCAGATATGTCCAAAGTATCTAACTTCGGAATGCCTCAGATCCGCTGGCTTTAAAGCTACCCGCCCCATTTTTCGGAAAAACGTCCAGGGGATCCCCCTCTATAAAATAATTCCTATAGAAAAAGGCATTTAAAAAAATTTTTTTTTTGATTTTTGTCCACTTTTTTTAGAATCTAGCCCACTGTGCGTCATTTGACCGCCAAATGGCCGGGCCATCACGCCCGTCAAAAGGCCAAACTTTATTTTTACTCGAGCGAGAAATAACGAGAAAAATACATAAATCACGGTTTACGCATTTGGCATTTTTATGGCCTCTATAAGGCCTTCTCGGAAATTGAAATCTTTTGTTCAAGTTTGCCCGTCATTTGCCCGTCGTTTGCCCATCTGTGCTCGCCCTAAAAAAATTAAAAAACTCTACGGCCGTCGCACAGTGGGGCCCGCTCATAGAAGGTTCTGCTCAAAACTCAATTTTCAAAATGTGGAAATTTTTCAAAAAAAATGTATCATCGTAGTTGTAATAATGTATCAGATCACGTGTAAAAATATTAAGTCGCTGACTGCTATGATTCATCGAGCGCATGAGCATAAAGTTCATAGTTTAGGCAAAATAATACTTCTGCGAAAAGGGAGTGCCAGTTTATGCGCGATATAAAAACATCAATTTCTAACGTTTAACGATAAAATCTATGGAAGTGTATTATGTCGGTGATCAAGCAAGGTATGTTAATTCTTATTTAATTTTGTATTATATGATAAGTTCATTGGTTTATGATACAGGGCTCAAAATTTGTGGTAGTGTGTATTTTTTCGTAGGAGGTTCTTTAAATGACATTTTCTCTAAAATGCGCAAAGTTCTATTTTTGATTCTTTTTTTATTATAAAAGGAAGGCTTTGTATATTAGTTAATCGAAAAAATTAGCAATAGAACTTTGCGCGTTTTCGAGAAAATGTCATTTAAAGAACCTCCTACGAAAAAATACACACTACCACAAATTTTAAGCCCTGTATCATAAACCAATGAACTTATCATATAATACAAAATTAAATAATAATTAACATACCTTGCTTGATCACCGACATAATACACTTCCATAGATTTTATCGTTAAACGTTAGAAATTGATGTTTTTATATCGCGCATAAACTGGCACTCCCTTTTCGCAGAAGTATTATTTTGCCTAAACTATGAACTTTATGCTCATGCGCTCGATGAATCATAGCAGTCAGCGACTTAATATTTTTACACGTGATCTGATACATTATTACAACTACGATGATACAATTGTTTTGAAAAATTTCCACAATTTGAAAATTGAGTTTTGAGCAGAACCTTCTATGAGCGGGCCCCACTGTGCGTCGTTTGACCCTTGAAAAGCCAAGTCGCCATTTTTGCCCCTTGAAAGGCCATCATAAAAATGGTTTAAAATTCTACGCCCGTCATTTGCCCGTCATTTGCCCCAACGCCCGCCAATGCCCTTATTTTATTTTTAGTCCATGGAAATGGTACTTTAACATTGCAAAAATGCAGGACAAGGTTTTATTTGTGGGATGTGTAGGGGGGGTCAGTGTGAGCTTAAGTTTGAGTTTTCGGGATTCTAACTCCCCCCATTTGGCCGCCATCTTGGAAAACGTGTGCAAATGGTTTTTCCACTATATCTCCGAAACGGTATATCTTACCGAAAATTTGCAAGGACACTTTTTGTTTAGAATTAAATAATCTACAATTTATTAGTTGGAAATTTTGTGGTAGAATGAATAATTAAGAAGTTATAAGCCTTAGAACACCAAAATTAATCACAATATTTTCTTTTAAAGGCTATAACTTTTTTTCCTTCAACTTTAACATAAAAAATAATAACAAGTTTTTCGTAGAGGGTTTCATTAGGAATAATTTTCATTCATTACTTTTTTAATTTCATTCACTACAAAGGGTTTTACAGCGCCTCGAAGGTATGAAAGTGACAGATTTTCAGAATATTTTATTACAATTTTACCTCCTAGAAATTAGCAATAACAGCTAGCAAGTAATAATAATGAATGAATGACTATACGTTATAAAAAATGCCGATGTTTGAGTAATGTAATAAAATTGTTTCGCATTTTTTTGCGGGTTTTTATTGCTGTTATGCCATGTTTTATAAGGTACGATATGGTTTAAAATGAAATTCTTTGAATAATAACATGCGTTACTCCAATTTTTTCAAATAATTTGTTTTAGGAGTACACAAAAAAGTGCTTTATTCAGTTATGTTAACTATCTAGCAAAATATGGACGTATTCAGTTTGTGATAAAAGTTTGAATTATCTTAGTCTTATTTCAAAATTGTTATTTCAGTTTGATCTTAGTTATATTTTCATATTTATAACTGTGTAAATAGTTATTCAGTTGCGCATACTACCAAAACACAAGTTTTGGAGAATAGTTTACACTCTATTTGTTATAAAAGTTATTCTGATAGTCGTACGGGTAACAGCGTTTGTTGACATAGTACCAGCAACAGCGACGATACTGTCTTGTATACTAGAAGCTCCTTTGATTGATTTTAATTTCCTGACCAACTGTTTCATTTTCTCTTTGAACTTTCAGCCTTGACACCTTTGTACTCTGCTATAATTCCTCAGCAAATCTAAAAATGTCCAGTAATTGATCATGAACCGTTGCATAGCTCTTCAAAAAGACCAAGAATAGACTAGATAGAAAAGCAGCATCCTGGATTAGTCGAATTGGGGACACCACTTTAAAAACGCACCGACAAACTCTACCTCGCAGGTAGTGTGGAAATGAGTTATACAACTTGCAAACGCTTGTCATAAAATGAATACGCCCGTATGTTGCTAGATAGTTCGAATAAATGAAATACTTTTTTGTGCAGCCCTAAAACAAATTATTTAAAAAAATTGGAGTAACGCATGTTATTATTCAAAGAATTTCATTTTAAACCATATCGTACCTTATAAAACATGGCATAACAGCAATAAAAACCCGCAAAAAAATGCGAAACAATTTTATTACATTACTCAAACATCGGCATTTCTTATAACGTATAGTCATTCATTCATTATTATTACTTGCTAGCTGTTATTGCTAATTTCTAGGAAGTAAAAGTATAATAAAATATTCCGAAAATCTGTCACTTTCATACCTTCGGGGCGCTGTAAAACCCTTCGTAGTGAATGAAATTAAAAAAGTAATGAATGAAAATTATTCCTAATGAAACCCTCTACAAAAAACTTGGTATTATTTTTTTTGTTAAAGTTGAAGGAAAAAAAGTTATAGCCTTTAAAAGAAAATATTGTGACTAATTTTGGTGTTCTAAGGCTTATAACTTCTTAATTATTCATTTTACCACAAAATTTCCAACTAATAAATTGTAGATTATTTAATTCTAAACAAAAAGTGTCCTTGCAAATTTTCGGTAAGATATACCGTTTCGGAGATATAGTGGAAAAACCATTTGCACACGTTTTCCAAGATGGCGGCCAAATGGGGGGGTTAGAATCCCGAAAACTCAAACTTAAGCTCACACTGACCCCCCCTACACATCCCACAAATAAAACCTTGTCCTGCATTTTTGCAATGTGAAAGTACCATTTCCATGGACTATAACTTGCCTGTTGTAAATAACATTTTCCCAAAATAAGCACGACATAATGAAAAATATATGTTGGCCAGACGGGAAAACCATGTAAAATTAGCGTGGCATTTAACATGTTAATTTCGATACTAGGAACTACCATAAAAAAACAAAATAAAGGTTTTTCTAAGCACTTCAAAAAAGTTCTGTGAGTTTTCCCCGAAAAATGCATTGTTTTTGGGATATTTCACGTTGAAACTTACGATTTTGGCGTTTTGCCGAAGAAGAACCTTTAAAAAGCTATTACCACGTTAGTATTGGTCTAGTGATATTTTGAAACCAGTATTTTTTTTATAAGCTACATTTTTACTCTGAATGATTTTTTCATAAAATACTTATTTTCAGAGTTATTCATGAAAAACCGTCTGAAAACGGTTTTTTTTGTTAAAAAATTGACATTTCCACTCTCGAATAAGTCGAAAAGTATTGACTTTCAATAAAAACTTTAAATAACAACAGTTGCTTAGAATTAGTCAATCTATCCATTCCTATTATTATTTTTAATAAAAAAAAATTTCACCCCCGAGAAGGGGTGGCGCCTCCCCCCCCAGGGTAAAAGCAACCCCCGGCATATTGATAACTTTGAAGAAGAGGGTAAGTAGAACGTACAGCCAAATTTTGGTGCAAATCGGTGCTGTTTGGTAGAATTTCCAGCGAAATTTTGCATTGACTGGACTATTGGAAAAAATTTAAAACGCCATAATTCAATTAAAGTTAAATTAAAAAGGTACAAACTAAAACATATTTAAAATGGAAAGTCCTCCAAAGAAGAAATATAAACTTTTTTTTAAATTTATCTGAAATTTTTTTAAATAAACAAATCGAAATATGCAACTATATTAAACAAATCGAAATAAAAACTACTAGATAAAGACAACGTTTTGGAAAAAGAGTGTTGTTTGAGGAGTTGGGTGTTTCCAGACCAGAACAGTCAATATTAGAACAGAAAGTGTGAACAAACAGTTTTCTGGATAAAAAAAGAATTGCGTAAGAAAATTCTAAGAAATTATTTTTTATGGGCAAATATAGAGATATGAAAAAGTTTGAAAAAATTCTAAAAGAAAGCTAAACACGAGGCAGGCCCAGAAAAACTATGATCATTTATATAAATTAGAAGGATATTTGGCGGAAAATTTTCCAACAAAATTTCACAATATTTGCAACAGCCATCGGATTAGAGAAAAAGGGTCAAAGTAGCGGTATTCCTAAGTGCAGTTGGCCCTGCTGCAGAAGAAAATAAAAATAAATAGTTTTAAAAAAACTAAAAATTACGCTTTTGTTTTAAAATGAACCAAAAAGTAAAAAATAATTTTGAATGCAAAGTTTCTATTGCTGCAGCCACTTACATAAATTAAAAAAGCCTGGATCGCTATTTACCTATATTCTTATTTTATTAATACTGAAACTTTTCGTTCGCGCCATACGCTTTTTTACATTTAAGGAAGTGGCTGCAGCAATAAAAACTTTACATTCAAAATTATTTTTTACTTTTTGGTTCATTTTAAAATAAAAGCGTAATTTTTAGTTTTTTTAAAACTATTTATTTTTATTTTCTACTTTTTAGTCTATTATATGTCTTCCGCTATTTTGTGGTGGCGACCATATTCGATTTAAAATTATGTCACACAGCTTTCCGTATTCTACCTGTTGTACTCTTTCATTTGATACCCACGTCGTGGGCTCGGTGGAACACATTTGCAAAAATCGGCCGCAATCTTGAAATCGCCTTCTTGATTATTTTACAAATAAGTTAGATTTCATTTAATACTTATATGTACATGATGAGTTTAGGTCAGGTTGAACCCGATTCCAACCACATATAGGTGGGAGTAGAGTTAAGTTAGGGTCGACTGAGCTCGACTCAACTCTGCTATCTGAGTTTAAATTATGCATACAGACGTGAGTTCAGTTGTTTAGTAGTTGAATTTAGTTGGCTGTAGCATCTCTGTGTTTTGTTTGTGATTTTTTGTAATGTGTAGTGCTTTCTTATTTTCAACTCAACCTCAGCTCAACTATTCAAGTCACCATGTATATAAGGCATATCAAAGATTTCTTTTTTGGAATAGAGATCAAAAAGAAGACGAGCCATTTGACTAATTCCTAATGGGATTACAAAACTTGTAAAGTTATGTAGATATGCAGATTTGAAAGAAATAATGCAGCGGGATATAGTTGTACTTGAAACCCGAGATAAGAGAAAACTAACAAAAATTTGGAAATGGATGAATTATCACTAGTTAAAGCTATTGATACGTGCAGAGCGTATGAAGAATCCAAACAGGTGCAAATTAAACTACAGGAAACAATAACAATAACAGAAATATGTACCTGTAAAAGAACACAGAAAATTAATTGCAAATATTGTGGACAGAGCCACGTGTATGGAATTTGCCCAGCTTACAACAAAAGATGCAAATTGTGCGATAAAGCGATATCATTTTTCAATTGTGTGTAAAAAAACAAAATAACAATACAGTTTCGGAGATTGCACAAAATTTAGAATAATTTTATATAAGAAAACAAAATTATGTGTTCATAGTCCGGTATAAGAAAATGGTATAATGAAACAAAGAACCAAAATGCAAAACATGATTTTGGGGACAAAAAAAAATATAGAGTTGCCTATAAAAACTATGTTACCTATAGCTTTTTTTAAAATTTTAGGTTGAGCACCAATTATTGAAAAAATATTTGTGCTACATGGATAACAGACACCAAGGCATTCATATTCCCAGGTAATTATCACTCTGCCAGAACTTGCACATAGTGACCTCAATATTTCTTTTCCACAAAAATCTCTGAAAAAGATCAATTTTGCAAAATTCGCGCCCACTGTGAAACACAAAAATTCACAATTTGGCAGTCCTAAAAATATCGATTAAATACATTTTTGAGCATTGACAACATTATAAGACGACACTACTGATTTGATCTTGAAAAGGGCCGTTGTTGTTTCTCATTTTCGTGTTTCGTCGTAGCATTTGGTTATACCGCCCGCATGACAATACAAAAGTGTGCATAATATATTAATGCATTGTTAACAATTCACTGTAACGCTCCTGTATGAACAATGGTCGATGTTTTACTTTTTTTTTTTTTTTTTATGTGGCAGTGCTAAGCTTAGGAGTCACCCTTTGTACTACTAGTCCGTCATGTCATTTGTCACGTCATGGTGCAATGTCTAGCAGTAAGCTTAGTACGGGGGAGGGATGAGGGGGGGGGGGGTATAGGTTAAGGATTAAAAGGTACGGGGGGGTTTTGAAGAAGGTGGTGATGAACCCTGCGTTTGAACTCTTGGATGTTGTAGGAGTTCGGAAATACTGACTGCGAGAGGTTATTCCACAGTCGAGTTGTTCTATTAACAAACGAATTCATATCTTGTTGAGTGCGTGAAAGGGGTAGTTGCAGGTGAAGGGAATGAGACGAGTGGGCTAATCTGGTGTTGCGGGTATAAGATTGCCGTGGAGGCAGGAGAGCGTTTAACTCGGAGGAACAGTCACTATGATAGTAGCGATAAAATTTTCCCAGTGCTGCTACATTCCTACGGTGGCTCAAGGGGTCGATGGTGGAGCTGGCGGTGCCGTCATCAATTAACTTGAGTGCCCTTTTTTGCACCTTATCTAACCATGCCAAGGTGGGAGTTATATTCGAGAAGAGGCCGAATGTAGGATTTATAAATAACAGCACGGGCCGATGGCTGGAGGAGGAACTTGCACCTCTTAAGAAATCCCAGGCACTGGGATGCTTGTTTGGCGATTTGGAATATGTGGTCATTCGATCGCAAGTCTTTGGCTAATGTCACGCCTAAGATGTGCAAGGATGGGTCGGCAATTAGTTGAACTCCATCCACTCTCAAGGGTGGAGAGGTGTTGAGCTTCTTTTTGGAGATAAGACAGTACTTGGTTTTGGAGGGGTTGAATTTGACACGATTCTTTTTTCCCCACTCTATAATAAGTTCAATGTCGTTATTAATAGAGTTGAACATTAGTTCGCGATCATCAAGACAGGATCTGGCATGAGTCTGTCTTGTATCGAAGCTGTACGAGTAACGTAGAGTACCGTCGTCAGCGAAGCTGAGAAGTGGGTTGGAAGGGATTGAAAGAAGGTCATTTATAAATATGAGAAATAGGGCCGGTGATAAAATTGACCCCTGGGGTACCCCAGCAGAGATCGGGTGGGGTGCGGATTTGACGCCATCCAATACCACTTTGATTGAACGGGCAGAAAGGAAACTCTCAATCCACTTCTGTAGAAGTGAGTCAACTCCAATAGCTTTGAGTTGAGCTAACAGGGCTGAGTGCCAAACTCTATCGAAAGCCTTGGAGATATCCAGAGCAACCAGACTAGACTCACCGGATCCATGCAGACTACGGCTGAGGTGTTCTGTAAGACAGACTAAAAGATCGCCAGTGGATCTTTTTTGTCGGAAGCCATACTGTCTGTCGTTTATGAGTAGGTTGGATTCTAGATATCCCATAAGCTTTTTGTTGATTATCGTCTCCATGGTTTTGGAGAGAATAGAAGTAATTGCTATGGGGCGGTAATTGGAGGGATCGCTGGAATCACCTTTTTTCGGTATGGGCTGAACATGGGCAAGTTTCCAAAAGTCGGGATAGACTCCGGAGAAATATGACAGGGAAAATAATTTGCGCAGAGGTTTAGCCAAAGGTGACGCGCATTGTTTTAAGACGATAGGGGGTATATTATCGGGTCCAGTGGATTTGTTGGCATCGAGCTCTTTGAGGCACCTGTACACCTCGCGAGTCCTGAAAAAAACCCTGTCCATTGAATGGGCGTTACGCTCGGAAACAGGGGGTAGCACATCAGTTTCGGGTAAAGAAGAATTCGAAGCGAACATAGATGCTAATAAATTGGCCTTGGATTTGCTGTCTGCTATTACCTTCTCATTGTGAATAAAGGAAGGGGTTGAAGTTGTAGTGAAATTCTTCTTGATAGAACTTACCAAGGACCAGAAGTTTTTGCTACCGGAGGTTGCATTTAGGAGTTTAGGAGACTTGTAAGTATTACAACTGATTACTGAGTTCAGAATAGTTAGTTGAGTTTAGTTTGAATCTCCGTCTCTATTACGAACTTTCAAAGAGCAGCCATAAACTCAATGTTATGATTCTCATTAATCCCAGAACATTTTCTATATCGTATATCCTAGAAATAGTACTGAATTCTGAGTTTTCCGACTGCACTGTCATATTTTGTTTTAAATGACGTTTTTCAGCCTGTGCCTAAATGAGTGATCATTTTAGACGTGCGTAAACAAAAGCATGTTTTTAAGTTTTTTAAACTATGTATATTTTTTGTTTTCCGCCTTTTGTTTTCGCTATTTTGTAGTAACCGATATTTAAAATGACGTCACACAGCTTACTGTACTATACTCATATACTTTTTTTGACACCCATACCGAGAGTGTTATAAAAAAGGTAATCCGCCATTTTTGTGTTGGCTGCCATTTTGAATTTGGAATTATGCCATTAAACTAATAGTTTCAAGGTAAACCCATTTTATGTTGGCCTCCATTTTGTTTCGGACGCCATTTTGAATTTGGAATGACACCAAATAGCAAATTATATTCTTCTTATTATTCCCTTTAATTTGATATCCATGTCAGAGGTCGGCGAGCACAATTGCGAAATCGGCCGCCATTTTGATTTATTTACAAAATGGCCAGATGTGCAAAATTTGAAATTGATCGGTTATATAAACGCGGGTCAAACTCAAGCTGCAAATTTGTCTACATACATAGTACATCCAGGCAATACCGATGAGACTAATATAAAGAGTTTACAAATACCCTAAAATATGCCCGCAAAAATACAGAATCTTTCAGTGAAAGTCCCATCTCAATCGGTTTAGCCGTTTCCGAGCTTAGCGCGACCAAACAGTCAAACATACAGACAGACAAAAGTTTTAAAAATACTTGATTTTGCTTTAATCTCACAAGAACCTTATGAACTTAGAAAAACACAATTATTGTGAAGTTACAGATCGACATCAGATAATATTTTAACACCTTTCTTAAAATTTTGCTTTATTGAAAATGTCGATTTGTGGATTTGGTCCCTATTTGTGATATCCTGGAAGTGGATTTATTTTTACAAAGCTTTTATTCGAGTTTTAATTTACCTTGTTACACAATGAAATTTTGTTCTCTTCATCTAATTTTTTTAATATTTACTGTAAAACCAAATTTTCGATCAGTATCAAAGTTAGTATTCTAGTACAAAAGTTACTTCAACCTAGGATTGGCTACAATATTAAATAAAAATTTAAACAAAAGTCATTATCCAGAATTTTCTTAGCATTTTCCAATATTCCTCTATATCATGTAACCCTAAAACACGTTCGATGTCGAATTTGGTGAAAAAGAAAAGCTTAAAAAGGATAAAGCTTCCAGGAGCTTCGGTTGATTTCCCTTTTTTTATCACCGTGGAAATTTCAGTCCAAAGCAAACCACTACAGAAGGAAGAGTCCTTCTCATCTTCTGTTCCACCACCAGCAATACCATCAAAAGCTCTCGACTCTTTCGTAGACAAGCTTTACGACTAATTTATTCCAATACGATTAGGTCGGAAGTGCAAATAAACAAGGACTAAATTAGGCTCTCAATTACCGGCCCATCACTACACCAAATGCAGCAGCCACAGCATCACTACATGGTCAATGGCATTTATGGCCAGATGAGTGCCAGGTGAAATTGAATATGCTTTATTAAGTAAGATCCTGTCCTAAAATAGACACACACAAAACTTCCAGGCATGATAATCTCTCGGGTCGTCCTTGCTGGTCCCTTTTTAATTCTTAAACGGTTCGTAAATTTGATAAATCGATTTCGTATTTATTCACTTTGCGTGAAGCGGAGGATCAGAAATATTTCCTTTTATTCAATTGGAAAATTTCTCAAGAAAAACGCCGTAATTTTATTTATGCCACACAATAACAGAAAGGAATTTCCTTTTTTGAATCAATATTTTATGTCCTTAAATGACGGCTACAGTCAGCTGCCGTTATTTCTCCTGGAACGTGTCTCTCGCACCGTTAATTGCCACTTTCCATGCAAACATCTTGTTTTACGCTGGCGGAACTTGAATTAAGGCCAATTTATATACTGGAACTATTTTCTGCTCAAAAGATATCCTTACAACTAGTTTAGATAACGTGAAAAACGCTTGCGCTTGAACTGCTAGTGTAAATTGCTCCTCTAATTGATAACGATACTTACGGCTGGAGGAAAAGGTATCCAAGACAATGGCAGCTAGGAAATGGTGGAGAAAGCATTCTTCGTTTTTTTCGGGGAGCGTTTTCTCTTTTGGATAAATTTATTCAAGCTTTCGTTGTGGGGAGCCAACTGCGATAAGTTTTAGATTTTGAAGATTGTTGAAAAGTGTTTTTTCTTGTTTCATGAAGGAAAGTAAAGGATGTGGTCGTAATTGTAATAGTGTGGAACTTTCGTATTGGAACCTTTAAAATATAACCCTTAATAGTATTAGTTAACGGTGCTATCGATGGCGAACCTTTGTAAGTTCATAAAATTTTGCTTTGCATTTGATCATTCGAACTATCAATTGTCATTTTATAGGCCACGAGAAGCTCTAAAAAGGCATCTCGCCATCTTAACCGGTCAATAAGTACCGTCTTCGGTCGGGTTTCAGCTATCGGACGGTAGTCCTCCTTGTCCATCTGGAGCGCATTCAAAAACCTTACCATGGTTAGCCATAGTGGTTCAAAAACTTCGGGGTTAGGGGTCGTCCATAAATTACGTGAGGCGTTTAGGGGGAGGGGAGGTGGTCGAGCCGAATCTCATCAAATCTCACGTGGGGAGAGGGGGGTCTCGGCAAATATCACGTAATTATTTTTTTTAAAGAAACAGTGTAAAATGACAAGAAAACTGAGTTAAATTAAGTAAAACATGTTTCTCCACTAAAGACCCCCATTTACTTACGGGCCGCCGGTAGGCAGTGGCCTGTCAGACCAGGCCGACCGGCACGACTAAGCTTGACTCAGTCTAACTGAGGGATGATACTTCAGGTATCCGCCTGACACGCCGTGGCATGCAGATGAAATCATGGGTCTGTTCAAGATTTCTGCTATAGCAGCTTTAGTAGCAGAATTTTTAAACTGTCAAATTACAGCAAAGCAAGAAAAAGCTGCTATGATATCTTGAACGCAAAAAAGCTGCTAGCATAGCTTTGTGTTAATGTATGTGTATGAGTATTTCTTGCAGTCCACTATTCCTCTCCCTACAATTAGCAAAAAGCCTGGCCGTGCAGTTGCAATCCCTAAATTTATTATTTAATATGTATTAATAGCTGCGTTCTTTTTACACCGTGAACCCACTCAGATAATTAACTTTCAAGCAAACCAACAACAATAACTTGATCCAAAAAAGATTTGGATCAAAATCTGTGATACAAAAATAGCTTGTGTAACATCCATATCCAAGACACATCTCATTGGAAAATCAAGAGCTTTTATAATTTTGTTCTGTTTTCTTTAATTTTAAGGGTTGGTAGCTCTGCAAAATTTCATAAATTTATTTGTAAAAATGATTGAAAGTTACCTTTTGTTAATTTTGGAAGTCAATTAAACATTTTTATAAATTCCTTTTAAATCAGAAATATTTTTAATAAGTTTTAGAGACTGATATAAATTGCGACAGAACATATCAAAAATCAGAACTACAACTGTAAAAAACTAAATTTCTTCCATGATCCAAGTCCGTTCTTTTATGCTCGGCTGATCTGATCTGGATCACGGTGTAAAAAGAACGCGGCTAATGTAAACAAAACCTCACTCGAGTCAGTCATTTTGGCAAAACGACCAATGACATTTACACACACATGTATGATTTATGTAGCTGCTTTCTTGCTTGCAGTCGAAACTGCGAGCAACAAAAAGCAGCTACATTAGCAGCTTTTCTCGAATCTTGAACACAAAAATAGCAGCTTCGTTAGCAGCTTTTTTGCTGTTTTGAACAGGAAAAGCATGACAATAGCTGCTAAAAGCTGCTATAGCAGAAATCTTGAACAGACCCCATGATTCCGTACAGAAACACAGGCGAAAACGACTGCTTAGCCTAGCAGGTTATTAATTCAAAAATGTTCATGGCCTCAACGAAAGCTCCAAGGCGGCTCCAGTCTCACGCCGTGAATACCCGCAAACAAGCGCGAACGCGAGTGTGGATGGTTTTCACGATTAGCTCGCGCCTTGCTTTCCGTTACGAGTGGATACGGCGTGAATTCTTGCCGTCGATTCACGGCTCGAGAGTGAATAGAAGTTCAGATCTTCAGGCCCGAACTGACGATAAATGCGATTTTTGTCAGCTTTTGCGAAAACTTTCAGGTCACGGCCTGCCGTTGAATTGTGTGTAAATTGGGGACTTAAGATATGGGTAAATCCTACACAAAAAATTTACTCGATTGTTTAGCCTACAACGGCTAGTCGAATGCTACAGAGTACGAGCCAAGTAACACTGAACCGCGAAAAGGCCATTAGAATTTAGAACTACAAGAAGGGACACGCCGATCCCGATCCGAGTGTAATGAAATGCTTGCTGGATGAGTGCTCACGTTTTGGCAGTTGAGTGTTCACCGCAAGCGGAAAGACGAGGAGGGCAAGGGAGTCCGAATTATCAGTTATCTCAACTAAAATCTTGCTCCCAAAAACACCCCCCCCCCGCCCCTCCCAGATGAACTTTTTACACGCCTTTCAGTAGATTTAAATGCGGTTTTGTACACGGATTTTATACGTGAGGGCCTTTCGTGCAGTTCTGCTGTGGTTACAACCGTAAATACTAGATTTTTTAAAATTTGAAAAATCTCACGTCAAATTAGGGGGGAGGGAGGGGGTCGAGAGATCTCACGATATCTCACCAAGGGAGAGGGGGGTCGAAAAATCGCAAAAATCACCTCACGTAATTTATGGACGACCCCTGAACCATAACATAACCACGAGCATAAATTTTTGACGTTCCCGTGGTTAACCATGGTTTTGGTGTAGTTAAATTTTAACCTTGCTCTGGAGCATTTTATTTAACCTGTAGTTAACCAAGGTGCGTTTATAAACTTCCATGGTTAAGCATAAACTTTCGTGGTTAAGTGAAGTAATTCAGCACAACGACTGCTTACCATAGTAAGGTTTTTGAACGCACTCTGGTTGGTAAAAGGGGTCAGCAAGCATACCATTACCACGAGGCTGCTCCCCCTAGCACCGATGGTTGCCTATCTGAATCAGGTGGCTGCCATTCGACTTTACGAAATCAAAGCAATCGTTCTCCTAATCCTCCAAGCGTTAGATATCATCTTCCATCATCTTCATCTTCCAAATTTTCTAAACAAGCATCGCAGTGCGAAGGATTAATTAGAAAAAGGTTATTGGTGGTTATTTGATCTTTAATTGAATCATTCAACCCCCAGGAGTGTAGTAGCTTAATAAATGTATTTCGCTTATACCCCAATCACTACCATCAAAATAAATAACCGTCTGCTTCCACACCTATGTTTTTCCCATAACAGAAGCCAAGCCCGTTCATGTCACTCGCAGAGTCTTTATCCCGAATTTTCTCGTAGATTGGTCTAAGACATCGTTTACAACTAGAATAACTCGACTGTGATAATATCCTTCTGCAGTAAGTATTTCCGACGTCATACAACAGCCAATAGTTTCAAAGCAAGGTTCTCCGCCTTGTCTTCATTCATCTCTCAGCCCTATACTATACTTTTTTGATACTTCGAGCTAAACTTACTACTAAAAATTCACCATCACCCGGTGAACAACATAACTGGACTAGAGGGAAATACTTGAGCTTAGAACGTATAATGAAAAATAATAAATAATATAATGAAAATATAATTAAGATCAAATATCGTAGGATTGGTTCTTCCCGTTATGGAGTCTGGAGACATTCACTTTTATTGCCCGAGTAAAAATGAAAAATGGGCTTATGACGGGCGAATCACGGCCGCTGGATTTTCAGGGGCTATGACGGCCGTAGAATTTTTACCCATTTTGAATGGGAGCACATTCAGCTTTTCGACGGCCAAACTTGACCAAAAGATTTAAATGGCCAAGAGCACAAGAGTACAATGAATGGGCCTTTCGATTTATCCGACAAGATTATCGATAAAAGCTCGCCAGTCGGTTTATTGTAAGGGAAATGTGTAGTGCGTGTTGATTTATATTTTAGTGGAAAATTTGTTTCTAATGCCCTTTATATGGCCGAGGACTATGTTTAAGCACTTTTGGTGTTCGCCCGTTGAAAGGCCTTATTTTATTATTACTCGGGCTAAAATATTTTCTTATAGTAGAGCGAATACCCACGTCGCTGCTACTGTACCACCGTCGTATGCCCTAAATAGCAACCACACGGCCGCCCGCCGTACCACCATAGTATGTCCTTAATAGTAACCATACGGCCGCCGTACCACCGTCGTATGCCCTTAATAGAAACCACACGGCCGCCGTACCACCGTCGTATGGACGTTATTGGTACTGCAAGGCCGTCATTCTACCGTCAGTTGCCCCTGCAAGGCCGCACTGTCCTGCAACGGGCCCTGTGATGCCCTCCATATGGCCGAGGGCTATAACAATCACGCCCGTTGTAAAGCCATAATTTATTTTTACTCGGGTGATAAATGATTAAAAAACAATAATTAAAAAAACGATGCCTTAAAACGTTCAATCGCAATTTATTAGTCACATCAGGCGTTTTTGGCGTTTCTTATTCTGTCCTAGCCTCTGGTCTGGTCTGGACTGATGATTTTATTATGGTGTGAAGCGAATTTCAATGGAGTCAGCATTAAACATTCTTAACAAAATACTTCTTTCACAATGGCAATAACTATATTTCAAAGACTATTATAAAGCGCAAGTCCTTAAAGGATGAAGCACATTCGGAATACTTTTAGTACTCTTTTAAATATTTAATTCCACAGAATCGTGACTGCAAAAAAACATAAAAGTGGGTTATTCTCTAGCAATGGCGAATATTACCGCATATTTTCATAAAAGAATATTTAATCCGTAAAGCACGTCGAAGATTTCAAAATCACATTCTTTTCAGTTGGTCACCTTTGTTCCTTCAGAGCATTTCCACCAACAGTTGAGATTCTTCAATAATTCATACCATCGGAGAAAATTGAATTCTGGTGAAACTAACAAAAAGTGCACACGATGGAGAAATCCATGAAATATTCATCTTCAATTCACATTCAAATTTCATATTATGAAATTTCAAGGTTTTTATTTCTTGTCCTCGTCCTCGCCATCCTTTCAATATCCCTCATCCTGCAATAGATCCTGAAGCCCCACCAGCTTCCTTTCAAATATCAGAAAATTGAGATTCGCTAACCCAAAGTCCTCGTTGGTTATCAGGAAGAGTGTCAGAGTAGAGCAGCACAAAAAATATAAAACGGAAGATAGAAAAAAACCATCGCACTCCGGCGGTGTCCCATATATTTTCTTGTTGCTTCATACCAGAAAAAAAAGGACGAAAATCCTCTGTTCCACAAGAAGGAAACAGGAAGAAGCAAGAAATCGTTCAACACTGCTCGGATGTTAGCTTCGAATGTTCACCAAAGTTCTGTGTCATTTCTCCATTTTTATTTCTCAGATTTTTTGCGGAACTAGCAAAAGGACTCCCCGTGCTCGCAAAGGATTCATCTGCGCCACACTGTACTGCACTGTTCTTGTGTGAGGTTTGCGCGATAACCGTGCACTTTCCCAATATCCTCATTTATTGTATTCTTATGCCCCCCGATAGCATATCCTTATAGCTGCGAGTGTGCTGTGGCAGTCCTTATTCTCATATTTTTATTTACTTTATCACCGAAACTGGCACATGTTGATTTGTATGAAATTATGTGCTACGATTTTGTATGCCAAGGTCCTTGCGGTCCTTTTGTTGTAGATGGATATCCTTACAGTTGCCCTATTTTATTTGACAGATTTCTTTTAATAAACATTGACATGGGACTTGAGTTGGGGCTCCTGCAGTAAGGATTTATTGGATGGTTGACAGTGATTCCTTGTTAATTTTATATGAAGTTGATATCTTTCGTGTATCTCGGTTGTTCAAATTTGCGATAAAATGAAAAGCCACAGAAGACTAATTTGATACTCGCTGATGGTTTTTATAGAGGACAGGAAAATTAATAGCAGATTTCGATGAACAATCGTTGATATAACGATTGAACAACAGCTGATTCTGAATGGAATAGAATACTGTAACTTGGAAGAGAACAGTAAAAATTGCATGTCCTTTTGAAATACAGTCTGGATTACACCATAAAGCTGGTGACATATCCAAGCGTACATGCGTTGCATTCGTTGACAAATAATATAGAAGTGTGTGTATTCAAATGCGAGCTGACGGAATATTCCGTGAATGGAAGGCATGCCACGCAAAGGTCGGGCTACTTTCAACTTTTTCTGCATTGCCGCATTCGAGATAGCACACACAAGCATAAGCACACAAACACATGAACACGTTACTTAGATTTTCGGGCTATGTGTGAAAGCCGGCACGGAACGCAACCATGTAATATGTGTCAGAGGAAATTCGACGGATATCATGGAGCCTCTGAACGCTTGGATATGTCACCAGCTTTAATTTTCAAGTAAGCTAACAAAAAAAAATAATGCAATCTCATCTGCACTTGTTGGTAATCTGGACCACTGCCTGGTTTTCAATAATTCCATTGCAATGATTTCCTTTAAGCCGACATGATGTCCTGTTCGTACATTCCACTCAGCGAATTGTACACGGTGTTTCGCCAGCTACGCCAGCCTTTGTCAAGTTGGTTACCTCGGGGTTTTGCTTCCTTGCTGACCGGAGCGGTAATGATCGTGGTTGCCCGCCAGGTGCTGACAGTCGATGAGGAGACATTGCTAATTTGGCTGGGGCACTTTTGGACATGGCATTTTCCTGATCCTAAGTTGCGCCCGACCAAACTTGCCGCCAATATGGCCACCCGTCGCACAGTGGGCCAAAATGCCAAAAAGCTGGCCAAAAGCCGAAAAATCGAAGTTCGATTTTCGTACTTTTTGCCTGATAAATATCTAGTAGGAGACCGCTGCCACACATTAAACCAGTTTATGGCGGTCAGTTGTCCTTTTTCTCTTCGCAGGATCAGTGCAAAAGTGACCGTTGCTGCTGATGTCATTGTGAGAATTTTTAAGCCCTTGTCGAAGCTGCTATTTGTTGTGCTTATTATTTTACTGTGGTAAAAGTTATTTAATTAACAAAAAATGGATTCTTCTCCTCAAGGTATCTAGAAAACATTTCTATAAGCAATATTGTCTATTTTTATACCTGTATAATTAATTAATTAATGAAAAACAGTAAAATTTTTACTATTTTTGTTAGAAAATCTTTTGTTAATGAAGCCCTACAAAAGAAGTCTCGCTAGGTCCCGCTTTAAAATTTTTTTTAATATGTTCGTTAAACATTTCTACACAAAATACCAACAACAAAAATTGAGACTTTTTGCGATCTTTTAATCGGTGGACGTTTTTATTTAAAAAATGCATCATTTTATGGTTTATTCCCTTCCCTTACTTGTGTATAAATAACCTTTTTATGTATTCATATTACATATGTTATGGATGTATTATATAATATACTAGCTGGAACCCGATGCGCCTTGCTGCACCCATCAAAGTGGTGGATGGTTGTCATTCAGCTCTTCCCGCAGCAATATCCGTTCGTTGTAAGATATAATACAGTGCCCGAAATTGATTTAAGTTTGAATCATTTTTAGTGCGAAATTGATTTAAGTTCAGTAAGAAACATAGAAGTTTTGGGGAACTTGAATCAATTTCGGGCACTGTATACGCTGGCCATTTTCGAGATGACCTACTAAATGAACCACAGTTGGATATCTTTTATGAATGGCAAATGAAAAAATTGCCATAGCGCTCCATTATTAACATAACGTCCTATTTAATATTGTGTTCATTCGTCCATCGTATTTGCATTAACAGCACCAAAAACAGCTACAGTGAGCGTCAATATAAAGTTAACACAAACAATTTTGAAAAGTTTCGTTCAATAGCATCTAGATAAGTGATTGAAGTTTGTTATTTTTGGATTATTTCGAAACACCTTTATGAACGCTATTCAAAAAATAAAATTTATTCACTTCAAAAATAATATTAACAAATTCATAGCAAAAAAGAAAAACGAAACTTCTCAAAATTGTTTGTGTTAACTTTATATTGATGCTCACTGTATGTCACTCAGTTTCGTGACATATTTGAATATGTATTTGATTGATTTGACGGAATTGCAAAATTCAACATTTATGTGAGCATTGAACGTCTTGAAAAATAATGGCGAATAGAGTACGACGCTACGATTATAACTTCACAATTGTGACCATTAACCTTCAAGTTATCTATTTGCCATTGGCCTTAGTCGGTCGGCAACGATACAACGCTTAACCATCGTTTCCGATTACATTTTCAGAAATCAATGCTCTTGAATACCGCTTTAAACATTTCTAACATGCATCATGATTCAATCACTTCCCATTGTGGATTGCAAGTTATGGTGATGAACAAATCTGGCGACCATATTGATATTGGACATTATGCTTTCCGACACACAATGCATCAACGTTTCTAGCGATTTTCCAACGTTCATTCGAATTGTATCGATTTTCTTTGCTGAACTTAAATAAAATTTTTAAAGTGACGGCTCGGCTGCGCCAACTTTCATATTTTTTTGTTCTTTTTCACATAAGCTTTTGTCGAAAACTACTAAATAAAGTCCGTTTTAACATAAAAATTGTGTCAACAGGAAGAGAGGGAAGTGTTGTACCTTGTTCAACAAAAAATATTGCTTAAAAACTAACACATGCACAGATGGCTTATAGATAAAGAAACATTACTCGGCCACACACGTTGATATTCCATCTAAGGATAATAAGTTAATCTTGGTGAGGCAACACCCATGTACCCCAAAAGTATGATAACAAACCGGTTAACCAAGTGTTAAGTATTGACCCGTGTACGCCAGCCCAATGAGAGTAGCACTTGAACGTTATTACTGTTACGTTTCGTTTAAAGCCCGGTATGCTAGGCTCAAGTAATTACTTGACCTATCTTAAACCTATGTAAAAAAATTGTCAAGAAATGGCTCAGAAATATTTTCTGCTGCGATTTCTTCACCCGGTATGCTAGGTTCAAGAAATCACACCAGAAAAATCGTGTTTTTTAATGACGCGCAGATGTCGCTATTGATAAAATTTTAGTTTTTCTTCCAGAAATAAGTGTCGAGGCACTTATTTCTTTAAGTAATTTTGACGTTTCATGGGTTTTTTTTAATTGAAAGTAGAAGTTGAAGGAAGCCTTGCGTTTTAAGTAATCGTTGAACCCTTAACAAAACAACTGTACTGTCAGCAATGACAATTAGACAAGTGCCAAAATTTTTTACTGACTGTCACTTTTTCTTAAGGGAATAAATGCAGAAGTTTTCTTGAGCAAATTCCTTGAGCCTAGCATACCGGGCTTAATGTATTTAAAATTTGACACCACATCGCTGCTGCAATCCTTTTTTAGAACGATGAAATCTTTTTTTATTTCATTTAATAAAACAAACCGATTTCACATACAAATCATATCAATTAAATGCAAAGAAAAGAATTTCCAATAGGGATATCGACAATTCCTCTTCAAGCGCCATTACAAAAATACCAACAGGCATAACCATGAAAACTATATACATAAACCTTACTATTGAGGTCTTCTAACATAAATAACACTCAATCAGTCATTGCATACAGCCAATTTTTCAAACATCGATTACATACAAAACAATGATTCATTTTTATATATATACATATGTATAGATTTATATAAATATTGTTTTTATAAACTGCTGCATAAAATTTTTCGGAATATTCTTTGTTGATTTCGGAAATATAATAGTATAGGTAAATTAAGTCGAAAAGAGCGAAATAGCGGAAATGATTGGGTACAGGATAAAATGAATGTGGCAGAGAGCTTCCTTTTAGAGTTCTTAGGGGTTATAAAGTCTACCGATTTTCTACCCTTCATCTAGAAGTTTTAGGGTCAAAATATCAGTTTTTTTGCAAATACATGCTAAATGGTAAGTGTTATCATAAAATAGTGTTTAAAAAATTTGTATATTATATCTACTATTATTTGCAAAAATAAAGTTCTGAATTTTCCGTTTTAAAGATTTAAAATACTCGTATCCACTTATTTGCGACTTGTAAAGATCATCAGACGTTCAATAAATCTTTTGTTAGACTACATGGTTAATATTTTCAGAAGTGATTTCCTTACAAGTTTTTATTTAAAATTTTATTTTTTATTAAGAAAAGGCCGCTAAATTCGAAATCAGCGACCCGAAAAACCCCCGCATACCAAGTTTTGTAGAAATTGAAGGATATTTCACTACTTTTAGTCGCTATTTTGAAGCCGCCATCTTGTTTATGAAAAAATGGACACTAAATTCGTAATCAGCGAGCCTAAAAACCCCCGTGTACCAAAAGTTTTGTAGCATTTGAATGATATTTAAATACTTTTAGTCGCCATTTTGAAGCAGCCATCTTGTTTATGGAAAAATTCGTGATCACCAACCCCAAAAACCCCCATATACCAAATTTCAAATTAATTGGTTAACGTTAAAGACTTTTGGCCAGCTTTTCGGCCTTTTGCCACACTGTGCGTCGGCCTAAGCTCGTCAATAGACCTTTGCTCTACAGAGAACACTCCACTCCTACACCTTTAGGGTCGTTTTTTGGATCCCTAACGTTTTCAACAAAATGTATCCGCTGGGAAGCACTGGACCGCAACATAACTTCCCGGCAGCTTTCCCTCGTCTACAGCGACAAGGCTTGCTCCTTCCAGGACTTAAAGCGGCCCAACACAGAGGCGCGCAGCAACGCCAACGTATCTGGGCTACTCTGACTCCTACCCCTACTCGACAATCTCTTTTAGAAAACTCCCTTGGACGGCAACTAGCTGTTCTGTGGTCAGGAGATTCTCCGGATATACAAATCGCAACGTCCATTCTGACACTTTCTGCCATTTGATCGGACTTCTTTTCTGAAGGATTTTCAGTCGGATGCTCAAACCGTATGCCCAGAGCCTTCACCTTTATGCCGAGTTATTGTGGTCTGGAGGAGATCCAGAAACTTTCTTCTTATTAAGTAAAACGGCATTCTTCTTTTCCTCGAGGGCGATGCAGAGCCCAGTAGCTTCTACACGGGAGTACCCAGCTTCCAGAATTCGTCGTCTGAAAGCGGTCGCCTTTTTGGGTCGCCTCTCCGATGGAGCAAAAGGTGCCCGTACTTCCGCAGATGGGCCTCTAAGGAGATCTTCTTGCAATAAAAGAATGATCTAAGCGCACTCCATCGTGGTTCGTGGTATCAGTCTGCCCTCCTTGCATTGGTATCCCGAAAATTTCCCTTCATTGGAGCCACATTCGGCACCCTACTCCATGGGTTCAGAAATATCCAACTGGCCTTGCAGGTCGTCCTGTTAATGGATATAAAGCTCAAGAAGTGTTCGGAACTTTGAGAAGTGCTAAGGTTTTTTGAAAAAAAAAAAAAAAAACGACGCCATCAAAATTTTATTTTTTGCTCGAAATTGTTTTTCGCATTCATTTTGGAGCCCCTTGCCACCTGGCGCCTAGAGCGACTACACTAGGGCCGACGCTGGTTAGTTCGTGTATCCATGCGGTTTCTCGCCTAGTTTCTTCGGTTTCCCGATTCTGGTCAATTCGGCAGGTCGACCAGCCTTCTCCTTTCACACCATGGACTTGGGATCACACAACGGCAGAGTAGTAAACTATTACCACCAAAATGATCAAATGTTTGCGTTCAAATGCTGTCAGTTAATATCTCCGAATCAAAAATAAATCGCTATGAAAAAATAAATTAAACCTCAATTGTAACACGTTCTTATCCCAGATGCAAAAGCAGTCCAAGCAGGAAATCATGTCCTCAGATGGGAAGCTATTAATCAACAATTTTATGCTACGAGCACCTTCCCTAACCCTTCCAAAAACTCCAGCTTGTTTTGAATATTGAAGATAAATTGAAGGGAAAAGCGTTACAGGCTAAGAACTTCCATCGTGGCAGTTTCAATTGCGGAAATATTTTCCCAATTTCACGCTTCAGCTATGACGAAATTATAAGCAGAGAGCATAACTTTTCCGCTCAAGTTTCGCTGTGCAAAAAGTTTTCAATTTTACGGATAGCCATTTTTCAATTGATAATCTGACAGCTTAAACAATGGATAAAGATTCGATACACACTCCTGCGAAAAAATATGCACTATGAAATTGCTCCTGTCAGACGCGAATATGGGAGGTACATAAGCCGGTAAATCCGCCAAGGCCCACTCTGCCAGAGGTAAACCCTGTGCACATCTGGATACGCAACAAGCTTTGACAACGCGCAAATGAATGCACTAAACGCAATTATAAATAATCAAGGGAGCTGAAGGTAGCGCTATTACATTCCACTCTCAAGTTTAATTGGATTCAGCTGAAAGTACACCCTGTGCCGGCAGGAGAGGCAGCGTGGGCGGGCCGGGGCTTCACCTTTCAACGTGTATTGCTCACCGTAAATTACGCTGACAGGATAATTTGGTTGCATGTCATAATGTGATTTATTGCGGGCGCTGGCTTCTAAGCTCGCTTTCATGCTAGCGGCATGATGAGGTGCGTACCAACGACTATGCTCCACCTGAGTGAAAGCTAAAAGGACTTTCAACTCAGCAGCGATTATGGAAAAATATTACCTTAGTTCTCCGTGGATTGGTTTGAATTTATGTGCTGTTTACATCTTCTGGCTGGATTATTCATCCATTCATTATTGGGGAATTTAAGCCAATTGCACTTGGGCTTTGCTTAGACGAATGCGAAGTGAACAGAAGTAAAAAAGTTTCGTTTATGTTCTATGAACGATTCATGAAAAGTTCACCGTGGAATATATAAATCATGCAGATAAATCAACGCGTTATGCTGGTTGAAATATGTTATCAAAATCACTCCGCCAATGTGGCAATCTAGTCCTAGTATTAAAGCATACATTGGAACTGATTTTTGTCTAAACCGAAGCTGCTAGTTGCGTTTTTTAAAGACCATTAGTCAACTAGTCAACTAACTTACTCATCAACGTTTTTCTATTATTTAAAGCAATGTATGCATATACGTCGTTTTTTGTAATGGTACCGGTGAAAAATCTATATACAAATACAATTAAAATGTGCTTCGAGTGACTTTAGATCTCACCATCTCTCATTTCCAGACCTGGTAAGTGTGAACATTATAGTTCGTAATACATTGTGTGCCGCGTACCTATCCGATAACAATATTAGCTAGGCTCTTGCCTATGTGTCACAAAATTGCCATGTCCTAAGGGGCGCCGCACACTGGGGCAGAAAGCACTTTTTTTGTTCAAAAGTTTCTAGAGACCACAATTTTTAACCAATTTAGATAATTTTTTTTTTTATTTTGAAGGTAAGATGATTTGTAAGATATCTGTGGAATTTTGATTTTCCCTTCCAAATATGTTGCACCTAACCTCAAATGTAATTAATTTGTGCTAGATAACACTTTACTATCAATAATAAGCTTTGATCTATGCGATAAAATGAGACAATTTGATGTAATTAGAGCCCCAGGTGAGGTACAATGACTTTTTTTTGATTGATTATTAATTATTACAATCAAATTAACTAGTTTTATAATTTAGACATGGGTGGCGTGCATAGGGTGCATATGAAGGGGGGGGGGGGCAAACTTTCAGGACCCTTTTTGACCCCCTTAGAGGCAAATGCGGATTTTTATATTATTTTATTATTGTTGTACGTTAAATTACGAAAATTTTAAGGGGTTTTCGAGCCTCCTACGATTTTTTTAGGGCCGTGGGAGGTAATATTATAAAGTGCATAAGTGCATTTTACAATTCACAGCCCTTAAGGTTGCGCACTGGCCCCTTTAGAGGAGGGCGGATTTTTTTGTTATTTTTTAATTATAGTAGGGACTGTTACGAACATTTTAAGGGGTCATAGTGCCCCCTACGACTTGTTTTGGGGCCGTGGGATGCAAAAAAAATGGCTAAAAACAAAAAAAATTTGAGGCATATTTGCAAGGGAAAATCAAAATTCGGCTTCCACAGATATCTTACAAATCATCTTACCTTCAAAATAAAAAAAATTTATCTAAATTGGTTAAAAATTGTGGTCTCTAGAAACTTTTGAACCAAAAAAGTGCTTTCTGCCCCAGTGTGCGCCGCCACGATCCAGTAATGTGTTCATTCATTTAGTTATTAATTGATAACACCTCCATAGTACAGGACACAATTCCGGATGGGCACAGTAAACAGTTCTTCTTCGAATGTGACAAATCGGCAGAAAACCCCTAAGTCCCCAAGAAATTTGTAACATGTTTGCATTTTGGTTCCCATACATCTTATCTTCAACAACCCGTTATCGACAGGAAAGTTTCCTAAGATATGGAGAAAATCCTATCACATATCAATCCACAAAACATATCATCAGCATTCGGTGGAAAATTACAAGGGTATTGCCATCTTATCAACAATTACAACATTTCTCGAGTTAGCTTTATAGAGAGACTAGCAAAAACCCGCGTGCGTTGCAACGCCTTTCAATGAAATAAGATTATGGGGACACAGTCTGCGATAGGAAAATGATATAGTGAAAAAAGAACAAATCTGGGAAAATTGATTTTGGGAGATGACCGCCATGGACCAAATGATATATTGAGTATACTATATTACCTATGGTGTTCTACTTATCATACTCTTTCATTTGATACCCATCTCGAAGGGGTTGTGAAGAAAATGGTAATCCGCCCTCTGGAGATGACCGCCATTTACCAAACGATATATTGAGTATACTATATTGCTTATATTGTTCTACTTATCATAGCCTTTCATTTGATACCCATGTCTCGGGTGTTGTGAAGAAAATGGTAAACCGCCCTTTTGAGATGGCCGCCATGGACCAAATTATAAATTGAGTATACTATATTGCTTATGGTGTTCTACTTTTCATAGCCTTTCATGTGATACCCATGTCTCGGGTGTTGTGAAGAAAATGGTAACCCGCCCTCTTGAGATGGCCGCCATGAATCTAAAGACACAGTCTATGGCAATGTTCTTATAATGCCCTTTCATTTGATACCAATGTCGAGGGGGTAGTGAAGAAAATGATCATCCGCCCTCTTCAGATGACCGCCATGGACCAAACGATATATTGAGTATACTATATTGCTTATGTGTTCTACTTATCATACTCTCTCATTTGATACCCATCTCGAAAGGGTTGTGAAGAAAACGGTAGTCCGCCCGCTTGAGATGATCGCCATGGACGAACCGATATATTGAGTATACTATATTGCCTATGGTGTTCTCCTTGTCATACTCTTTCATTTGATATCCATGACGAAGGTGTTGTGAAGAAAATGGTAATCCGCATTCTTGAGGTGGCCGCTATGGACCAAGCGACATATTGAGTATACTATATTGCTTATATTGTTCTACTTATCATACTCTTTCATTGGATACCCATTTCGAAGGGGTTGTGAAGATAATGGTCATCTGCTCTCTTGAGATGACTGCCATGGACCAAACGATATATTGAGTATACTATATTGCCTTTGGTGTTCTACTTATCATACCCTTTCATTTGATATCCATGTCGAGGGGTTGTAAAGAAAATGGTAATCCGCCCTCTTGAGATGGCTGCTATGGACCAAACGCCTGCTTTTCTATTGAAATTTTGCTATAAACCTCACGGAGCCCGAGACCTTTCCTTCAGATATGAATTTTACACAGATGAAATGCCTCAAAGAACATGGGTCTTGCGTCGGCCGCCATGAATCGGTATATTGAGTCTACTACATTGCTTATTGTATTCTACTTATCATACCCTTTAATTTGATACCCATTTTGATAGGGTTGTGAAGAAAGTGGTAATCCGGCCTCTTTAGACGGCCGCCATGGATCTAAAGATATATTTTGTATACTACATTGCTTATTGTATTCTACTTATCATACCCTTTCATTTGATACCCATGTCGAGGTGGTTGTGAAGAAAGTGGTACACCGCCCTCTTGAGACGGCCGCCATGGATCATTTTAGTTTCAATAGCGTCATGGCCTACCTATTGTTTGACAGCTGCGTAAATTTGAAATTTTCATTAAATGTAATGATTCAATTTAATGACAATTTTACATTTGTCAAACAATAGGTAGGCCATGAAGCTATTGAAACTAAAATGAAGTGAAAATTCCTAAAATTACCATTTTTTTGTTTTTTCAGGCAATTTTTTTAATTTTTCTCTCCGTAAGAACCATCCTCGTACTTCAACGAATATTCAAAAAAAAAATTAGTCCAATAGGTCCAGCCGTTCTCGAGTTTTGCGCTTACCAACACATTTAGCGATTCATTTTTATATTATAGAAGAGTCCAAGAATTCGATAACGTTGGGGCACCAAAAACTCTTTTCTGTTCTTTCGTCTGCCCTATCCTGTTATATGCGTGCCCGATCTGGGACTCTATATTTCAGGTTAGTAGCATTAGGTTCAAATTAGTATATTTCTACGTATACATGATGAGTTTAATAGTTGAGTTGAGGGTTGAGCTTAATTTTCGACTCGCGTCACAAATCATAAACAAATTCTACTACTCAACTACTGAACTCGCGTCTATATGCATAATTTCTACTCAACCCGTGTAGCAGAGCTGAGTCGAGTTCAGACGACCCTAAGTCAACTCGACTCGACTCTTCAAGTAGTTGGACTCAGGTTCAACCTGAGTTCAACTCATCATGTATACGAACTAATAGAAGAAATTTCTGCTCTTCGCTCTGGAAAACCTACACGACCCACGCCGTTTTTGCAGCTTACCGCCTGTCAACGGACAGACTCAAGAGGAATTCATGCCGCTGTCACATAAGATGCAAGTGACTATCTCTTACTTTATTTTTGGCATCCTAAACGATACCGTTAAGCTACGGTTCCTGTCCCGTTGGACACAATAGGCATACAAAAATGTTTAAGGAAAACCCTCATCCGAAAGAATATGCAAACAACGAGCCCGTTAACAAATGTCAACCAACAAACAAATAATCCTTTTAACTATCCTTCATAAGTGATAATTTAAGACGCAGTGTACGGTAATCAAGGCAACGAGCCTCCTGACATCGTTTCTACTGCGCCTGCACAATTTCTTGGCCGGGTTAAGAGACGGCACAGAACGGAATCGCGTAGAGTTAGCATTCAGTATGATTCATCAACGTCCGATCGGCCAGGGCCCCTGGCCGCAAGCTGATGGGAACCCCAATAGCCGAGTCTGGACCGATGAATACGATTTCAGATCCCAGTTTAGCCAGGCCATCCGCTTTTTCATTGACTTTGAAACGACGGTGACGCGGCACCCAGACAAGGATAACTTGATTGAGAACGCCCAGCAGTCCCAAACAAATTTTGAATTGGTCCTACTGGACCTTATCGCCCTAATTGCTGCTTGGCTATTAGAGAAGATCAAGTTCCATTTTTCCTGGTAGGGTCTTCTTAAGCTGTCACCAGTGCATGCTTGTATAGCTTACACCTCTGCTTGAAAGACAGTTGCTAGTAGTGATGAGCAAAAATGGTCTGTGTCTTACACATTTAGCAAGATGAAAACCAAGACTTAGCTATGCTCGCTAGACCAAGACCAAGAGCAAGTCTATATCACTGTTTGCTTATCACTAGTTTGTAGGGTGCCTAGGCTTATCGCACTACTTACGCTTTAACTCCAGCTTCCGGCGCCCACACCTGCATCTATTTAGGCGCCATCCGTGCACCATACTAATGATCCCGGCGGGACTTTAACCCTTCGTCGGGGCACCTCTAAACCAAACACAATCAAGCGCAAATTTGCCCATGAGATTCCGGCGTGCACAGCTTAGTTCTTGGCCATTTAAATCTTTTGATTAAGTTTGGCCGTCGTGAGGCCGTATGTGCATCCATTAGAAATTGTTAAAAATTCTACGGCCATAATATCCCCCTTAAAAAGCCAAGCGGTCGCTGTTCGCCCGCTGTAAGCCCAGTTAAGCCCATCTGTTGAGAGGATTGCTCCAGAAACAAGACAAATCCCGGCAACCGACCGATAAAAGCTATGACGCGGGTCTGGGGGTGCTCAAGAAGATGTCAATGAACCTTACGTTTCAGCTCTTAAGAGTTGTACGAGTTCAGAAATACTGTCTAT
Source organism: Thereva unica (assembly GCA_949987705.1). Taxonomy (NCBI): domain Eukaryota; kingdom Metazoa; phylum Arthropoda; class Insecta; order Diptera; family Therevidae; genus Thereva; species Thereva unica. The sequence goes on from OX465282.1 coordinate 125,920,041, forward strand.
CGGATTACCATTTGCCCAGTCCGCTGCAAAACTTCGTAGAAATGAGTACACAACTTTTAAGGGTGTCAAAATGGCAGTGAAATACTATTCCGCCTCAAAAAGCGAGACTTCTTCTCCACGAGATTGGAAAAGCTTCCAAAAGAGCTGGCAAACAGTTTTAACTAACGAAGGAAATTATATTATGTTGAATTAAATTTTATATACAAAGTGAAAAATAAGTAATTTGGTTTCCTTAAAAAACGACAGGAGTTTCTTTTACTTTAAAGTTCAGGATTGAACAGAACAGAGCTATGGTCTGGAATTGTGAATTGGACACTTTAAGTTATCACCAACTCTTTTACACGAAACCATCTCCAAAAGTAATGATGATTGTTACACACAATTTTGCACTTTCGGACATCCTTTCATCGATACGTCCAGAAACAAGGTGTGTGTTAATAGCCCCTCACAAATTACAGCAAGTAATCATAACAAAGCCAAAAGGGCGCCCCTATTTAATGCTCAGCAGCGATCGATATATTAAGAACAGAATCCTCAAGTAATCCTTGCTTGCTCAGTTGTTACAGTAACCAAGATTCCCCAGCTAGATAGGATACTCTCACAGAATGCACTCGGTTGCCTTATCATCATCCATTATATGTTAGGTGCTTGTTAGAGTGACAGTGGTCTCGCTCACTTAATCGCTTGTGCACCTTATTTAAATTTCTGGTAAGTGTCAAAGCTCCACTGCTCTTGGGGGAATCTGAGAAAGACCATTGGGGGAGGGGTGCTCTTCATTTCATGGATTTGGTGGTAAGTTTTTGTTTGGGGTTTTACTTATTATTGAGAGCCCCTAAGTTGAATTTTGGATTAGGGCAGTATGCAGACCATTCGATTTTGGGCTTGATGAAATTATCCAGAATCACTTTCCTGCTGTAAATGCAATAACCAAGTAAGACTATTACTTGCTTAATCTCAGACATGTTCAAGTCCTGACCATATTAATTATCATTTCGTTATTAGTTCTTACTCTTCACAGTGTTAAATTCTTGTTCTACACTTAAGGCACTGAATACTTTTTGGTTTCCCTTTCACAATAAGTGCTTCCTTTATTGGATATAATCTCCATGTAATAACTATATTAATATTTTCTTGATAATGATGTGATTGTCAATGGTATAGTAAGCTTACCAAATTTCATTTCAGAGTCTCCATTTGTATTAAAGTCATTTTTAGCCTATTCTTCAGCAAAGTCGTAATGCTTTAGTTATCACTACAATAATACTAAAGGGCATATACTCACATCTCCAGATTACCATGCAAAGATACCCAGTGAATGTTGTGGTTTGCATAAAAAATGACCTTACAACGGACGAATACTGACCGGGTTTTTTTAAGGGGCATATGATGGCCGTAGATTTTTAACCATTTTTGATGGGAGCACATACGGCCTCACGACGCGACGGCCTAACTTGATCAAAAAATTCAAATGGCTGTACAAACGGGCAAACGACGACAAATTTGAGCCAAAAAAAAGAATCTGAACCAAAGGTATTGTTGGATGTGTTTTATGGCAATAAGTTAATATTTCAGCCAGTTAGGAGGCGTAACCTTCCACTCAACTCAGTAATAATGAGTGAATAAATATATACTCCAATCAATCTACACAAATCCATCTAATAATTGCCAACTGGAAACAAAAAATATGGTCATATAGGAAAAAAAATCTAAAAAAGATAGCGTCTTCTTTTTTTGAATTTGGAATGGCGAACCTAACCTAAAAAATCCCGGAAAGTGTAAAAAACGCTTTTTAGCGAACAAAAGAAAAACGTGACCTCGGATCGAAAATATAAAGTTGTAGCTATTCAAATTATCTTTCGATTGATGTATATTGAGCTATAGGTTAGGGCACAAAACATAGAGATAAATGGAAAAACTTGGTCCATGGACTTCTCTGGATCAATGTTCGAGAGCTTAAAATTTTCTTCAAACCTTGCACTATCATGTAGAAGTAAACAAAAGTCGTTTAAAAGTCGTTTGTAGGTTTAAAATGCTTACAATGCTAAAAATAGCCCCCAAAAAGGTATTAATAATGAATTTGCTGTGATTTGATCAGCTCCGCCCACAGGATTTCAAAAACTTTTGAGTCAGCCGTGAATGGCATGCATGCTTGATAGTGGATGGGACCTTAAGGGAACGCAGTCCCCCTATCCCCAAAATCATTTGTATTTTGAGTTAAATTGCGCCAATTTGTGTGAAAATCTAAATATATAAAAATCTCGTGTCACAGTGGTAGAGGCTCTTTCGAAACGGGTTGACCAATTTTTATGAAATTTTTTGTGTATATTTGGTTGGTCTGAGATAGGATGGGTACCTACTGTTTGACAGCTTCGTAAATGTAAAATTGTCATTAAATTGGATCATTCCATTTAATGACAATTTCAAATGCGAATGCAGATGCCAAACAATAGGTACGTCATGACGCTATTGAAACTAAACTGAAATACAATAAGCAATATAGTATACTTAATATACCGTTAGATCCATGGCGGCCGTCTCAAGACCCATGTACGTTCTTTGATGCACTTCATTTGGTTAAAATTCATAACTCGAAAAATGTCCGGGTCCCAGCTAATATCTCTATAAAATACATAGATATTAAAAAGGATTTGTTTTAATTGCATTATATACAAACGTATACCTGTCGATGTATGTGTGTGTGCGTGATGTACAGCCGTCCTGCAAACACCCTGCTGATGCCCGTCACAGGACCCAGGAGTATGTTTCAATAACGGCCGGTGTCCGCTCGTTGTAAGGTTACTTTTTATTTTTACTCGAGTCCTCTTGTCTTAACATTGCCATGCGGAGCACGAGGCGGATTTTGTTGAAGTGCTCAGCTGCAATTTGGTGAGGCTTGTAGGCCCTTCGCCTACATGTTTTCTTGCCTATAACTAGGCGGATGGACGATGTGGTCCAAGTGAAAATTGTAGTGGATGCGGCAGTTCATATGATAGAGGTCCCTGAAGTTCTGAATGTGCACCAGAATGGACGTATAGTCTTGCTGACCCTCAAGCCGCTGGTGGAGATGTTGGTTTTCTGGCTGCCGTTGGCTTCCGTTGGCTGCCGATTTGATTGTTGGACAACATTGTGCGGAGGACTAGTTCCTTTTTTCGCCTTTTCTTTTTATATCAATTCCTTGCTATTTCTTCTTAAATCGCCAGTAAACATAGTAAGGTATGAAGCCATCTCCTGTCCAATCACCGAAGTCATAGTCCTGTGGAGGTAGCATTTAATTGTAGCCATGAAATAGCATCGCATGTTGGCATTGGCAGTTCTTTCACTCTTCTATATACTATCTTTTCGACTAGAGCTTGCTGTCCGACATGGCACTCAATAGCTGCGTTCCTTTTCTACTATTTAGTACTAGTGAGCAGAGCAGAAAAGGAACGCAATATTTTCTGATTTGAGTAAAATCTCACTTGAAATTTTTGACGTTACTTTAAACTTTACAAATAAAAAATTCTTAAAAGAAGAATTTGTGACACAATGGAGAAATTAATGCGATAATTTCTAAAGTAAAACGAAAGATAATAATTTTTGATAATTATGCGACTGAAGTTTTATTTATGGACGTTTTTATATGAGCAAATCAGCTCGACACAAATAAAAGCCATCTAGCGGGTAATGGCGTAAGTGAAAATAATTCACAATAGACTCGAAATGGCCGCTTTCCCCTAGCGGATTTCAATTGTGTAATTGCAAGTGCTATCTACTCGTTTATAAGAGCAAGTGTAGCTGCTAGTACGCAAGTGTAAAAAATAGTAAAAATTAGCAGAAAAGGAACGCAGCTAATGATAACAATATCAACAGTACAAAAGGGCTCTTACCTCTGAGCTCTAGCTTTCCACATAAAAAAAGATTGTGTATTTTTCGTAAGTAGTACAACTCCATTTAGCATCATTTAGCAATACCAACAGCACCGTTTTTAAATATATAATAAATCCATCCCCACATTATTTCACACACATTTAATTACAAGTTTCTTTTAATGCCGCCATTAATTTTCAATAGCCATATCCGCAATTGTATTACTGTGGTATTTCGCTAATTAATTAGTCGGATACCATCCGTCCCTTATTGATTTGTGGTTACGGTCCAAACAGGTGGTCGTAATTATATTCTATACACCAAAAGCCAGTTTACGTTTACGCATCAATAAAATTAATTACTACTAATTGCAGAAAACAACAAATTGGCCATAAATCGATTATATCGATTTAACCTCTGGTCTTACGCCTTTGAAGTGCATAATAAGCCTTTTACCTGATAAAAGTTGCAAAATTATTTATGTCATAAATTTCGATTGATATCATAAAGTTAAATGGAAAGTGCATTTTTGCTTGGAAATCAATCCAACTTTGAATCAATGCAATTTGTGACTTTCCAGTGAAGTTTTTACCAACCAACAGTTTTCTGCTCCTGAATCACGTACAGCAATACTATATTTTACATAACTTTTACCAGAAAACGTGTACTGGTGGGGGTAGTTGCAGAAAATTGGAGTACATTTTTGCATTCCAAAGCATAAAAACTTTGCTGTTACGCTAACGGAAACAAATTGTCACAAAGCATACTCTCAATGGTGTTGCATATCGAACTACACACTTATTATTCATCCGGCGAAGGAATCCATTTTGAGCTCCGTAGAAGCTCCTTTCAGGAATTTAATTTCCTCAAGAGAACGATTTGAAATCAATTTCAGATGCAAAACTTGCCAACTCAAACACGAATAAGCGAAAAACAAAACCATGGAACAACCAGAACCGACTAGGGTAGTCGATATAGTACATCCATACTTCATATACGTGCTGTACTAGTGCAACCCGAGTAGAGAAGTAAGTTTCGCGTTCGCTTTCCCGTAGGGGGATTTGAAGCCTTAAGTGCCTTCTCAAGGTTTGGACGCAACAAGAATCGATTTCGAAAGAAAGGACTAAAAAAACCGATAGCACAAGAAAAGGTTCTGCAAGGTTCAGTAGGAGTAAAAATGCGGGGTTTAAGGGGTATCAATAGCTCCAAGCTTCAACTTTTAGTTCAGTTCAAATGGAAAAAAGTCTAACCCCAAAGGAATCAATCGGGAACTAACGATATGCGAAATTTCTCGTTTCGTGAAATGAATAAAAAATCATTGACTACCGCTAGTGAGAGAATGCTCACCCTGGCGTGTGATCCGTGAATGTTCAGAGGAATTGTTTTATAGGGAAACATTTTTATTTGAACTTTCTTAAAGGTGGAGTATTGAATTCTATGCTAAAATCGTATCAAGGAGGTTAACGAAACGCGATTCCTGCCAACGAGGAAAATGTAGGGCTTCAACGTAAGCTCCACCCTATCATGTGTGACCTAGTGTCACATCCTTTTCGTGACACAATTGCACACTTGTCAGTCAGAGATGATATAATACGCACACTTTCTGTAGATCTGTTCCCGTTCCTGCAGAAAGTACAGAAAATGTTGCTTCGAATTACTTAACAGAAATTCTTTTTCCGTACTTTTACTGCAGTCACCATATTCATTTCCCCACCCTGGAGTAAGACGCACAAACTTGCAGTAGTTATGAGCTGCCGTAACCTGCTGCAGTTTAGTTATTTGAAATATGGAAATGTCAAAACTGTCATTCCCGTGTTAAAACTGCAGAAACATGTCCCATTTCATCCCCACCTCTCAATAAGCAACTTGCAGTAAAGCTGGTGACATATTCAAGCGTACATGCCTTGCATTCGCTGACAGATAATATAGAAATGTGTGTATTCAAATACAACCTGACGGAATATTCCGTGAATGGAATGCATGGGATGCAAATGTTGGTCTACTTTCAACCTTTTCTGTATTCCATTCCACATGCACTCGTTACTTAGAATTTTGGGTTATGTGTGGAGCTGGCTCGGAACAAAATCATGCAATTTTGAGTCAGTGGAAAATCGCCGCGTATCATGGAACCGCTGTATGCAATGCATGTACGCTTTTATGAGACACCAGCTTGACAGAATGCAGAAAGTACGGGAGCAAACCTTGTGTTTCCATGAACGGAGGCACAGTTTTCGTTGAGTAAGCAGAAAGCTATTTTCGTCAAGTTAACTCGCTGCTGTTTCCATGACGGTTCTGGCTTAAAGTGTCAGATAATTAATTTTTCATTGTGTTGCCGTTGGTATATGTGCAGTAAAGGATACTCAGCATATACAAATATGCAAAACCCAGCTTAACCGGACTGGTTTCGTCTAGTTTTGCTGGATTTAACGAAACTTTATTCAACCCCTGTTACCATGAGCCCTATTCAGTCAGAAGAGGGTTTCAGGTACTGAGTTTCCATGCAGAGTTTACTCAGATTAATCTGAGTAAACTCTGCATGGAAACTCAGTACCTGAAACCTTCTTCTGACTGAATAGGGCGGATGTAGAAAGAAAACGTCACAAATTCAGAAATACGTGTAAGCAATAGTACCAAGATGATAAATGTTTGTTTTAGCATTGATGTCTCGATAACGATGGTCTCTGGACCCCGAGTGGCAGCACATTTCGTGTTGTTTCATTTTAGCAGCACTTAAGTTGTTTCAACCAAATTGTAATTCGTTTCGACTAAATTTGGTAACTTGTAAAGCTTGTTTCGCAGGTTTCAAGATGACGTAATAAACAAATTTCAACGTAAGGGAAAGTGCTTCCATCAGGTCCCCCTTGTTCTTTGTTTGTCCGATGAATGAGTACTAAAATGAATAAAACAACAAAAGACGCAAGTGTAGAATATTAACTGATGGTTTTAAAATAATGAAGCATTTATTAAACGAAGGAACCAAGCAAGTATTAAACTTGACTTATGTGCAATTCCAAATTCAATTCGTTATTCTAAAATTTTAGACTTGGAATGATTTGAAATACAAAGCAAAGAAGAAATTATCATCCAATATATAATTGCTTATAACTCGATTTGCGGGATTATTCAAAATTGTGTTAGCTTCTCTCAAATTGTATAAAATAGAGCAGTTCAATCCTGCATGATCTAGCATCCCAAAGAAGAGGCCATCGCTTGCAGATTTGAATTGTTGTATACTTCTTACAGAACTCGTCAAAGGTTTCCGTTCCACCTTTTGTGGCGATTTCTGGCTTGCCGATTTCTTTGTTCATTCGGCCAGCTTTGTGCAAGGTATAGGATAGGATAGTAGCAAACAACTTTATTTTTACGTTATTCCATCGGCGTAGGCGTACCGCATCGAGCCAGCAGCTGTTGGTTGCGTAAAAGTCGCTGGAAATACCAGGACTTGTTTTGCGCAACGTTCGAACCGTTGTCAAGGAGTAATTGCTCTGAATTGCTTGATCAATCTTCATGGACAAGTAGAGAAATATGTATGTGCTCAGTCTGCCTGTCTCTACCTTCCCAACATAAGGTTCAGCGTTCAGCATGTACTATGTTTGCACGTCGTTGCAGGTGACAAAATTTATTTCGTATTTATCCAGTTTACTACCAACGTATACTCTCGCTCCGAAATGGCCACGAAATTCCGGAAGTTGTTCGTCGATAGTACAATTGGTAGATGGAGAATACCTATTGCAATTTACAATGAATGCGTGCCACAGTATCTTTTATGTCGTCGAATCGAAGATTTTGTAAAAAGTACTGAAATCGACCTTCCTGCATAACAACTCGGTGCAAACTATACCCGAACTCAGGGGCGGGTTCGTGTATGGCGAACGACGATAACCGAACGAAAAGAAATTGAAGTCGAAAAATTTTGTCGACGAAAATTTTAGCGTTCGCATAGGTCGAAAGAAAATTGTTCGTGTCCTAATGCAAAAACTCGATAACCCAAGAGCTTTCGAGTGCCTTTCGTCGGCTTCAGTCGAAAATTTTCAATTTTTTCGACTTACGCGAACCCGAGACGAAAAAATTTTTTCGTTTTCGACATACACGAACTGGCCCCTGGGCTCCACAGTTCTTCTAAATTTGTGTGATTGTTCTTTTCCAGATCGGTAAAATATAATAATCCGATTAAAGGTTTCAACTCGACTATATATCGGTGTTTCCACAAAATGTAGAACGACTGTCAACGTGAGCTCCTTGCCTTTGATCGATTTCTTCATTGGTATGCTGAACAATAATTTTGAGCATCATTGGAGTACATAATAGGGCCCACACTTTCAAGGGTGTTGCAATATTCCTCGCTTCATCATTCGCTGACGTCAAGTAAACCCGAAGCGAACGACGTTCATAAATCTCAGGTGCGTTTGTCGACCACTTGAAATTATTATTATTATTTTGAAAATAGATCGGCCTGCCAGTCTTGGTAATGTATTGTATATAGCTCGGATTCGTTTCTTTTCGCCCTTATGGAAACTCATTTTCGTCAGGGCTATGGCAATTGTACACTGCTTCTTCTTTCACTCATCTTCAAAAATTGTTAAAACAAAAAAATTTATTCCAGTAAAAGGCATGGACTGGATAAAAAAACGAAAAAGCAAGAAATAATAAAGCAAAACTTTACTTTCTATTTGACACGTACCGTGGCAGGCAAATTAATATTTTTCTATACAGTGGGTATGAACGTACCGGGCCACAAACCCGTAGAAGCGGACAGGAAAGGGCCGTGCCCGATCAGTATTCGCGGAAAGAATATTTTGTCTGCGCGGTTCATGGCTGTACCTGTCTGTGGGTGTCTGCTGAGCAGTATCCCAGCGGGAAATGTGGTCAGGTATTCTCAAGTGACACATCACAGATGCATCTTAGGGCCTAAAAGTTTCATGTCTCGATAATAATGCATCCCGGTATTATGACAGGGAATCTAGGCGGAAGGGGTACAGAATTTTTTCTGTACTTTCAGCTAACGGGAATCGGCCTATTCGCGCTTGCGTTCTCGAAGTAATTTTAAAGTGAGTCGGTGTCTAAAGAAGACGTATTTTTAAAAGTTTTTTTTATATATTTGCCATTTTTTAATAAAATTTTTTATAGTTTAGACATTAAAAAAGTTTTGGATTTTTTAAAATGCCATGTTTTTAAATAGAAGAACCCTTATTCCATTAGCAACATTAAGAAGCGATCTTTGTTCCATCTTTCTTACATTCCCCGTAAGGTATAAAAAGCTCTTTTAAGAGACGCAATCGTACCCAATCATACATTCTAGACTGCTTCATGGTCCTCTTTGAGGAAGCACATGAAAAAGCTTTATATGCCTCCCTCCTGCGGACATGCTAATGTTAAAAAGAAATGGAGGTGGATACGAAGGGTCATGCATCGCATCTTCCAAGGGAGTGATCTAAGATTCATTATTGTATGATTCCATTTCCCGCTGGGATAAATACAGCATCGGAACCGTGAAGACATTTTTTCTTTTCTTTAGCAATGTGATTGCTTTCTTTAACAGATGGCGATCGAACGGCAGCTTCTCCTCCACCCCGAATTTGGCCACTATCCTACATATAAAAAGTCGCTACCTATCCAAGTACATATAGTATCATATAGTATCATCCGGGCCCTAGACCGAGTCGCCGCCTCCTCTTGGGGAGGGTGGTCAGCTCAGTCCTGTCATACGCAGCGCCAGTGTGGGCAGCAGCGTTAAACAGGACTGCAAATAGTAGAAAATGGAGGGGTGCATATAGGCTAAGTGCACTCCGAGCTTGCTGCGCGTACAGGACCACGTCCGACGATGCGGCGTGCGTGATAGCGGCGGGGATGATTCCCGTAGACATTCTGGCGAAGGAGGGCATGCGTCTCTATGACCCAGAATATGGTAGCCAAGAAGGGTAGGGCGGCAGATTGCGCGCTGTGAGTCCCTAAGGGAATGGCAGGGGAAGTGGGACGAGTCTGTTAAGGGTCGTTGGACCCACAGACTTATCCCTAACGTGGAAACATGGGTTTCGAGGGAGCGTGGGGAAGTAAGCTACGACCTCACGCAGTTCCTGAGCGGACATGGGGGGTATAGGAAATACCTTCACCGCTTCGGGCACGATGATTCACCGTTGTGTCCTGTATGCCCAGCGACGGAAGAAGACGCAGAGCACGTCTTCTTTGCCTGCTCGAGATACGCCGAGGAAAGGGCGGAATTAGAAGAAACGGCCCAGGCGCCACTAACGCCGGAAAACATCGTAGAATATATGATGAGATCCGAGGAAATGTGGAAGAAAGTGGAAGCAACCCTGAAGGCCATTCACAGAAAGTTAAGGCAAGAAGAAGCCACAAGAAACAGAGAAAGGCGAAGAAATGCCGAGAGCAGTAGCAACCCCTATGGGTAAAGACCAGAGGGACACCTAAAGGGTCATGGGTGGTGACGCCCGCCCGAAGTAATGCCTCGCGGCGGTCCCGGGCGGGGTAAACGTCACACAAAGGGGTGGTGAGTTTATTCAGTAGGAATCTGAAATGCCGTCTGAGAGCGGACCCTCAGCGGTGTCTATGTAAGATTCTCACCATCCCTAGTAAAACAAAAAAAAAAAAAATATAGTATCATTATTGTTTTCAAAATAGACATGTCTTCATCAGCACATCACCATCGCAGCGAAATGGGCTAACACTTGGCTTTAAAATGGGTGTGGCATTTGCTTAGTATTATAAGAATTTTTCCTTAAAACTACGAACAAACTTTCATTCCAATTTCTTTTTTACAGCAAGATATGTTTTTACTCCTAACTATCCTCAGTTTGTGAGCAAAAGTGAAGATATAAAAACTATTTCGCCTCTTCTGCTACTTCTGATAGTATGAAATCGCTCGACTACATAAAAGCAAAGCCTTTCTGCTAATAACACAATTATTTTCCTTGTATGAGAATATCAAAAAATTCCTTATCCCAACAATTTGGGAAAAGTTAAAAAAAAACCCGATTTGAAAAGTCATAAGCAACACTTGTAGCGAAATAAATGACCTGGAAAAAGCGGAAAAACTTTTGTTTTAAATTTTCCTGCATCCTACACTGCACTCCCGCACAATCTCAGCAGGATCCGTTCTATGGATGAAACTTTCAAGCACTACACTTTTTAATAAAGTACTCCAAGTGCCCAGAAAGAGTAGTGGAATCGATAAAGTTTGAATATTAATGCAGGAAACGCCCGCCCTGCGCCTTCCATAAGGCGTTCAGGATGCAGACAATTGAGCTCCTGGAGAGGTTCCTATTGTCCCGAAACTCTATAAAATCCATAATTGCTCCATTATAAAAAATTAATGAAACAAGGATTTTTTTTTTGTGTTTTGAAATTTTCAAGAGAAAAAGGAATTAACATCCTTGAAAAATTATATAAAGTTGAAAGGGAAGGGTGTAGTTTTTATCGAAGGATTATATGGAATTATCCTTAGCAGAAAGGAATCAGGTTCAAAGTTAATTAAAGGCATACTATCGTTCCAGGCGAGGATCCTATATAGAATTGAGCTGCGGGAGGTCCTGTTCTCTCTGCTGGGGGCTTTAGCTTCCTCTTCCTTGAGCTCTAGCGCTGCGCTATATAAAAGTCGATTGCTTGCAATTATGATAAAACCGAGACAATAAGGATCGTAGGTGGTTTGAAGAAATCCAATTATGTAATAAAGGAGGTCCTTGGTCGTTGCCTTTTCATGCTTTTCAGGCTTTTATCTTGGCCCAGCCGCAGCAGCACCACCACAACCAGTAAGCGGCAACGTAAATATCCTTGACGCTTGTTCTCATAGCACCCAGGCTCCAAGCGGTTAGAGAATCTCTTTCCATAATCTTAGAGGTCCTTTTGGCCTGTGCCAGGGTATGTACTGTGTGTGTGTCTGCCTTTACGAACATTTAGAAGCCGCATAGGCTTTAGGTGCTTTTAGTTTCATTAACGGAATTAATTGAGGTAATTGCTTACGTAATCACTTTAAGGTCTGTGGGCAACTTAAATTCATTCCAGCACACCCATCCTTAAGGAGACGACGACGGTGTGACAATAAACAGGACTCCACCGATCCAGATAGAAGGAGAACGGAGATACGCGGTCTTCCATGGATGGGTTTCTCCTAATTTAATAATAAATAACTAAAAGCTTTTTAACGACTTCGAAATTTATTATTGATCAAATAATCGAAAATTAATTTTTCGGAAAGGAGAACGCGCCTTATTTTTTCCGCTCTGCTCCTAAGTACAACCTGCGAAATTAATTCCGCTGAAGGATATTGATGGGGAAAGTTTTAAGGCTGCGGATTTTGATAAAGTTAATAAATTATTATGGGGCGTTGAAAATGGATGAAATTAATATTAGGTTGATGACAATATTAATCGCATTTTTAATATTAAATTTCAAAAAAGCGTTTTCAATCTAATTCGAAATTTACACGAAAAACTTGACTTAAGCCTGAAATATTTTTCAACAAAATTAGCAATAAATAAAATTTTCATTAATAAAATATGAATAAAAAAAGTAAGAAATTTCTTCCTGATTAACTTTATAGAATTAAATATTTACACAGTGTACAGGCCGGTACAGAATTAATTCTAGTGGGTAGGGCATATCCCTATTATATCCTTGTATGTAAATTTCGTCCGAGTCCATGACTAAATTTAAAGCTTAATGAGACCCTTTCACATGAACTCTAGTCTCTAATATAGCACCAGTAATTTGAGTAGATTTGGTATTCAAGGTAGGATTAGGGCTTGTGATATATGAATCCTTTCAGCAAAGTTATTATGTCCTTATATGTTTCTATGTTAGGTTTAAACAAAGTCTTTCAATATCTTTTTGTTTAAATTGTCAGAAAGCTTAAGGGCCTAATACACTCAATCGAGCAATTATAGGGTATCGCGCGCCCGCGAATATTAAGAAAACTATCCAACCAAATGAAATAATTTAAATTAGGTATTTTTAAGAAAACATAAATCTAGCTATTCATGGTGGAAAATTTTAATATTTTTTATTAGTATATTAGTTATAATGGTTCAAAGTTCCGTACCTGCGCCCGGAAAATACTCCTATTTAGGTGGAAAAATTTTAAAATTTTTTTAATGTACGATAAACTTAAATCGATTATCTAGCTATTCATGGTGGAAAATTTTTGAATTTTAGCCTTCTTTCATGAGTAAATTATGTTTTAAAAATTGTCCACAAAATTTAAGAACGAAAATTCCCTAAAATTCTTCAGTTTTAATACATCAAATTTCCGCTCCAAGCAAATCTCTGCGCTAGTTGTATTCTGTATAAAAGCATTTGCGTAATCATACACGAGATGCGTTTGTATAAGTGAGAGCTTCTGCTTCGGCTTTTGCAGGGGAAATTTCAAACCTTTTTTGTTGCAGGCATGGATGGTGATCGTATTTTCGGGAAAAAATAAAATCTGAGGAAAAATCGGTTTGTTTGGCAAGAATTTTAATGACTTGCTTGATGGTGATTTCCTTGATTTGAGAATTTAGGGATTCTTGCCGGTGGTCAGGTAGTGATCAATCGGTGTTTATTATCTTGGCTTTATGAAAAACCCAAGAAAATATTTTAATGGCAAATACTACCTTCATGTAATAATTAAGTTTTATGACATCCTTGTTTTTCGTTATTGTCTTTTTAGCCGTAACAACTTCCCGGAACTAGATTCGCAAAAAAGGTGTATCCCTTGCACAGGTATTTTACAACATGAGTGTAGATAAATTTTGCGTAAATTCATTTTTTATGGTTTTTATTATTTTTGTATGTAAATATGGGCTTTGCTGGACCTCTGGGTTAATTTGGTAGGAGGTCCGGAAATTCGGAAAGTCGGGGGTGTTTTTCAGATTTTTTAGTAAAGGGGGTGGGAGCCAAACAAAAAAAACTAGTATCTAGCACTTGCTAAATTTCAAATCAGCAAAAGCAGCGATATCAAAATTTCACATGAATGAAAAATTTAAATATCAAACAAAAAAGATCTATTCCATATCCCATGACAGGAACAAGTTCGTAGAGTGCATTACTGCGACATTAATTCAATTTCCATTCATAATTATCTAACACTGGCTTCAATTTCTAGCCGGCGACACCGCAGAAGAGATTTCTTGAAAGTCGCCAGAAAATTTACCTCGGGCACGCACTCATAAAGTAGAGCCCAACAAGACATACGAATGCAGCCGAACCCCTTTATTGTGCAAAGATTTCCCCTCCGGCGGCCGTGTTGTGCACTGCAAGCAGTGCACAACAGGTAATTTTGACTGTGTTAGGATGTTTTTGAGATTGGGTTAGTTTAATTTTGTGACTGTATTTTTTTTTAAGCTTCCCTTAATATTTTGTTGTTGGAACTGAATTTCATGTTGGACTTCGTCGCTGAGTGTATTAGGGCCTTAAGGTATATTTTTATAACTAATCACAGTTTTCCTTTTCATAAAAATTTATAGTTTCATTAGTGACCACTTAAACAACTTTCTTGTTGTTATTAGTGGAATTTCTTGTATGAAAGGCTAAAATTTGGCGGATGGCTTAGTTAGGAGTCGTCCATAAATTACGGGAGTTGATTTTTGCGATGTTTCGACCCCGGATATTCGATCGTTAAGGTACGTACGGCTATGGTACCGCACGTCATATTTGGTTCAGGCTTCAGCCATACCTTAACGCCCCATTCGCACATCGGTTTCCGGTCTGGCCTGAAAGTTGTCGCCTTAAGTCCAAATATCACCACACACTCACCGGCCGCCAACTGGAGGGGGCCTGTAATCCAAGAAAACTGACAAATCTTTGTGTTTACGGCAAGAATTTACACCGTATCCACTGGAGACGGAAAGCAAGGCGGGAGTTAGGCGCGAAAACCACCCACATTTGCGTTCGCGCTTATTCATGGGTGTTCACGGCGTGAATTAAAGTTTTCGTTAAGGCCATGAACATTTTTGACTTGAATTAACAACCTGCTATACTTAACTGTCGTCTTCGCCTACCCTTCGCTACCATCAACAAAACACTGTAAAAAGCCAGAAACAAGGCGGAAATTTTTATAACTTTAAGACTTGGAATACTTTTAGGAAGGAGGTTTCGGCGTTTCTTGGACTTAGAAAATTTTTTGAAAATTTCTAATTGTAACTCCTTCTATCCAAATGTCGAAATGTTTCCGTCTTAATTTCGCCACGTCCAAAGTTTTCAGTTGAATTTACTCAATTTTCAGTACACTTTCAGTTCTGTGGCTCCGGCTCTTGTTCACTACCTAAGTAAAGTTTCCGTTCGTTTTCCGACTGCTCTTAAACGTTGAAAAATGCAGTAAGTTTTCAGTCTGTTCTATAGCTTTGTAGAGTTCTACTCCCTCGCGTGAAAATATAACCCCAGATATAGAACTTTACAAAGCTATCAGAGAATTTATTATCTACAATAAACTGCCACGATTATGTATGTTGATCATGACCTACATATGTGATAACCCAAGTAAAGGTATCCGTAACACCGTCCAGACCAATCAACATCTATAACGGACTCCGACAATGGGACCGCCTGGCCTCCTTACTTTTCAAACTGTGTTGAAGTACGAAATTCTAAATTCAGGGGTCACAGCAAAGTGCACAATCCTACACGAGTTCACCCATTTCCTGGCTTATTTTGGTGACATTGACATCATTTGTAGAATATCAAGAGCTGTACAGGACGCGTTCACTTAGATTGGGCGGGCGGAATGAAAGCTGCAAATGTACATCAATGAAAGTGAAACAAAGTAAAAGGTGGCGGGGTCTGTAAGAACACCTAACATTGGTCTCACGGTAGCGAAGAAGGACTAAAATCATATACCAACCTTAGGTTAATAGTAGCAACCGACAAATTCATGGAACCAGAAATGCGCATACAGCTGCTAAAAGCCAACAAGACCTGTCTTTCAGGGCTTTTAAAATCCAAGCCTTAAGGTTTTCATTCACACACAGACCGGCGGCAGGCCACGGCTTGAACGATTTTCGCCTTGAAGCCAACTAAACTGACTAAAATATTTTTGTGAGTGGGGATTTATCTTTAGTCCATGCCTGAAGATCTGAACTTTTATTCAGTCTACAGTTTTCGTTGAGGCCGGGAACACTTAAATTAGCAGCCTGCTACGCTAAACTGTCGTCTACGCCAGCGATGGCCTGTGAGGCAGTTCTCTCAAGTCTTCATCCCTTAGTCAGACAAACCTTCATCGAGCCGTGCCTGCTGGCTTGGCCTGAAAAGCCAAGGCCTGCCGGCTAGGGGCCTGAACATCCAAGATCGGAACATTCAAGCTAGTGTTGTATGAGGCGACAGTCTTATCGGTATTCACATCCTCATCGGAGAAGGCCGTGTTCGACAGGCTCTACTGTTCGGAGAGTTGTAGGTACCTTATGTGAAGAGCGACGATTCCGGAGGGTCTACAACGACGAGATCGCGACAAAGATGTGAATAAAATAGGCTCGGTAGGCTCAGATGGGCAGAGCCTGTAAGAGCGAAGATGAATCTACTCGGAAGCTAGCAGGATTCAGTTGGCACTAGAAGTATGGCGGGCTCCAGGGCGTCCAGAATGTTGTTAGTGATGATAAAAGTGAACGCAGAACGTTCTGACGTTCTAAGTTCTTAATTCGAGTCCCATATTCCGTTGCCTGCGTCCTTTGCTTTGAGTATTGGTGATCGGTTGATTTTTACGGTCGTAGGTTTTTAGGGTGCTGTCCAACTCCCAACGTAGAAGACTACTACTAGTTTGCTTCTATTCGCGGCACGAAATAGTCACCTTTCACTTTACACAGGGTGTACCTGCTTAGTTTGCAAAAGTGGCGGAGTCGGAATTTCGTAACGGTTTAGCCGCTAGGGCGTTTTAAATTTGTTTGTTAAAGTTTTACATATCCCCCCCTATTTTGTAGACCTATGCCCTATTTTCATTAATAAGGTAACAGTGTACTCAGATTACTCCTATCCATTAAAATATTAAAAGTAATGGTTGCACCCTCCAAAACATAGGGCAGGAACTGATCCTAATAATATTGCCTTGTCTTGAATTTGTTCTTTTTGAATCCTTTGCTCAAAAAAACATAAAACAAATAGCTCGTGTTAAACCCCTTAAATTAAGCGGACAAAATTATAAAAGTAATTTATCACAATATTGAAAATTGATTATTTCCTAATGGCTTCAATCATCCTGTTAATTTCGTAATTCATGCAAATTTGTCATCACGGAAAACTTGGGAAGTGTCGACGACATTCATTATTTGGTGAAAATTACAAACAATCTCTGGAAATGACTATTGACGTGAAACTGGACAGGTACAGGGGCACTAACAAAATGCGAACATAAAACACGTTAGGAATCATTTTTACCCTGGTTAAGCTCAGTCTAATTGGTTTCCGACACGATGGTGCTTTTACTTTTAGCGATTTACCTGCAATTTATTCACGTGGAACTTTCCAAATGTGCGAATTGTCCAAATTGATCCGGAGTTAAGTCGAACCAGAATTCTATAGTTCGACTAAAGTGGAGCGCAACGGAAGCATCTTCATTAATTCTATATTTGCCAATTGCTCCGGAGTTTCACTCTTTTAGCCTGTGCCGAGGGCAGGACTAGGTAAATTTGCGTTGCCTATCGAAACTTAATCACAGCTATATGTACTTGGGCCTGTGCTTGTACACAATGCATCCCGGAACAATTCAATTTCCGCATAATCTACATGGGAGCCGGCATTATCGGTGTGCCTTGAACCAATCCATGGAATCCGCAACTATCAGGACTCCGTGTACAATTTATGCTAATTTAACAGGATTACGAAATCACTTTCCGAGCACGCTGGAGGGCCCTTGTTTTGTTGCTTTCCGAATCGTCATGAGAGCAATCATAACCTAGTTAGAGCCATTATGAAATTACATTCAATTGCTAATTGATATTCAAAGCTCGTGAACTTGGCAAGTTGCGGGTGCTGGAGACGATAACGACGCCGGGGCAACGCCGGCTAATGAGCTCCTTATAGGCATATCCTTGTAGCTGCTGTTCATGAATAAATTGGCCTTGGTTAAACCATTATGGTTTTCATGAAATGATGTTATTTCATTTCATATGATGTCTAATTGGAGCTATAAAAGTTGTACATTCGATATGTAACAAGGACGCTTATATGTGTACGTACTTCGGCATTATCTGATGTAATTTTGCGGGTGGTTGGGCGGCTCTTAATTTTCTCTTCTCTCTAAATACAGGACTTAATCCTGCTTAATATTGGGAGCATTATGCTCGAGGATTCCTGTCATGTGAAATGAAAATTGAGTTTTGAATTTTACTCGTTAATGTCAGTAGTTGTGTTAATTAGAATTCATGTACACTTTTTCGTACAGAAATTTGTGGAAGCAATGTTTACAGCTCGAGGTTTTGACCTAAGGGGTGAATTGTTGTCTCTGGAGATGATATGTGGCATATGTTGTGTGTCATTATCACATATGCGATCATTGTAACTTAATGAATGACACACGATACGATCCATCTGTTGCTTAGTCGTATTGTATTCAAGCAGTTTATACGATTTGTTGTAAAAACTTGATTTTGGATTAGTTATCATTTACATTATATCAAGACGATAAAAGTGAATCAAATACAAAATCGCTAAAGAACTTGAAATGATATTTATCCAGAAAAAAGTTTAGCTTGGTAGGGATTAACCATTAGCAGTGCAAATAATGTTAAAGAATTTTGTGTAAACAAACTTAATTTTTTAACTTTTTCAATAATGACATTGACAAATGCAGGGAATATTTAGAACTCGATTGTACATAATAGACGAATGCTTGTACCAGGGCGAAGAAGAATGCAATCCTAAATCAATCTTAATTGATGTCATCCTGCCTTCAACATCCACAGGATGGCCACGCCTTCACTCTATCTTCCAGGATGAGATTGTTGGGTCTAATCCTGAACAAAAACTTCGCGCCATGTCGATGTGGGTTGGCAAGAGATGGGGTTTTAAGTCAAAGGTGGTTTTCTGGAAGTACACATCGTCCAATCCTCACGTGGGACTCACTGGTATGGTGGTCAGCACTGAAGAGGACCTATAATGTCATAAAGTGTGAAAGGATCCAAAGGACGGTAACAATAGAATAAGCAGAGGTCATGAGTGCCCGAACGGCCTAGATGAGCTCTTGCACTTGGTTAAATTCGACCTTCACATCAAACACCTTGAATCATGCAGTGTCCATAGACTGAGGGAATCCGTCATCTTAACCTCAAAATTCTACGACAATAGCAGCATCTTCGCCTTACCAATAGTAATGGTTGCCACAAGCACAGATTATATTTTCCTCAAATTGACCATCAAAAAGGACTACGAATTCGAAATACCCTAAAGAAGAGAGTGAATAAACGAGTAGTGGAGACTTCTGAAGTCTGATTCGGGGATATGGGATGACATTCCAAAATAACAGACGGAGTGGTGGCAAGAGAAAGATAGAGACTCTGGGTGTAGTGCTTTTCCGTTCCCGAATTACAGTGTTGTCACTACAAGTAGTCCATATACATACCTATGTAGATTGAACGAAGTTCTGAATTTGTTTACTTGGTTTATCACATCAAGGTAAACCAAAAATCTAGTCAAATTATCGCGATTCCGAATTCTCTCATGGTTTTGAAGAGCTTACGCCTGACTGCGACTGCGCTATAATAGGCGGCCATTAAGTCAATGAAAACCGTATTGGAGAGATATTAACGCAACTCTAGGAAAAAGGATAGGTCCAAGTGTAAACATAAATAATGCAGATGCACTTGAGGGAAAATGGACAAGACTGTAGATGATACTGACAGATGTCACGAAGGAAACCCTAGGTTACAAACGCACAGTCAGAGCCAGTGAATGGTACTATGAGGAACGTAAAGAAGCTATAGAAGCCGGAAATCAAAATAGGAAAACATACATAGTGAGACCGACGACAAGCAAGAAACTGAAATAAGTGAAAACAAGAGTAAACGTAAAAAACACCTGCAGAAAGAAGAAATGACAATTCCTCAACAATTTCATCCTGAGGGCACAAAACAAAAGACGGAAAGCACACAAGGAAGTAAACTTCTTCAAGAAAGGCTTGAAACCCTCCTCCGGTATATGTAGAACAAAAGAACGCACTGTATGTAGAAGAAATGAAAATTTTTAAAGAGTTGCCGAACGCAAATGAGATCATCAGACATGTACCAGAACCCCGTCTACAGCATAACGATGATACCAGAGAAAAAAAAGTGCCATGGCTTCTCGATGGCATAGTGGGCATGAGATCGCTTATATAACAAATGAAACGAAAGATTGAAATGGTTTTATGTTTTTTTTTTCGATCTATTATATACACTATATATATACAAACATATACATACAAACATACAACAACGATCAACAAATCCACATCACACAACTTTTTTTAAAAAATACTTACACAGTATTCGTGCTCAAAAGTGGAAACCGCCACGTAATGAAACTATTAAAAATGCAGTGAATGATAAATAAATGCTGATGATTTGAGACCACGTGCATACATCTGCGCATAATTACCGCCCAGGCGCAGCCAATATCATGCCGTAGAGTGAGTCATCATTAATGACTCATTAGTCTCAGCCTTAGTTAGGCCCACTGCTATCCCCACTACGCCCTCCTCTACATACCTAAACTAGATCCCAACTCAGCCCCCAAACTCAGCAATGAGTCATGGTAACGATTTTTGTTCCGCACATTCTTTTAAATAGACCCCAGGGATAAGACATATTCATGTCAAAACAAAAACAAAAACAAAAACAAAAACAAAAACAAAAACAAAAACAAAAACAAAAACAAAAACAAAAACAAAAACAAAAACAAAAACAAAAACAAAAACAAAAACAAAAACAAAAACAAAAACAAAAACAAAAACAAAAACAAAAACAAAAACAAAAACAAAAACAAAAACAAAAACAAAAACAAAAACAAAAACAAAAACAAAAACAAAAACAAAAACAAAAACAAAAACAAAAACAAAAACAAAAACAAAAACAAAAACAAAAACAAAAACAAAAACAAAAACAAAAACAAAAACAAAAACAAAAACAAAAACAAAAACAAAAACAAAAACAAAAACAAAAACAAAAACAAAATGAGTCATGGTAACGATTTTCGTTAAATAGACCCCAGGGACAAGACATATTCATATCAAAATGTATCAACAATTACAAAGTGCCATACAATCCTTAAAAACAACAAATCTCCAGGAATTGATAACTTCCCAGTAGAGTTGATCCAACAAAGGGGCGAATCGCGCTCATCGATTTTTTTTTATATGAAAAAAACCAAGCTTAATAGTAACCCTTTATACTACCAGTCCGTCATGTCGTTCAGTTCATGGTGCAATGTCTAGTAGTAAGCTTGATTTGAAGAATAAAGGAGAATAGGAAAGGTTAGGGGGGTTTGGAGGGTGTAAAAGAAAATGACGATGAACCTCACGTTTGAACTCTAAAGTGTTGTACGAGTTCGGAAATACTGACTGCGGGAGGTTATTCCCAAGTGACTAAAAGCTGGAGTACAATGCTTCCGTTCTGTACGTTTTCGTCAAAATGGAAAGCGTGATGGACGGTTCGGAACTATGCGGAATAGAAAATATGAGCAAATTTTATCTTTATACGAAAAGGTCGGAAGACATAACCTACAAAAGTCATTTGGTGGTCGGTACTTTAAAACATAAATATGGAGGAGGAAAAGTGATTGAATTAGTGAAAATATATCTGGAAATATATTAATTACTATTAATTCACAGTCCATTTTATTATTTCTGCACTCACTTCTTTTAAACTTGATAGGTAGTTGTCAAAAACGGAAAGAATAGGCTGTATTGTAGTCAGTTATCCAACTCCACGGAATGGTACGGATAAGGCACGGTTCGAGACGGAATCATTGTACCTCAGCCTTAAAAGTGTATGGGTAAAAAGTATATAGTAGATGGCGCAAACATTACGAGACAAGATCGAATCGAAGCCGGGTCGCGAAACATGATGAAGACTTCGAGACGAGATCAATATCGAAACGAAATCAATTTGTAAAAGACGAAAACGGAATACTACAGCAAATCGCTTTGAAGACCTGATAACGACTCGTAGTAGCGACTTTAAATCGAAGAGCTCCTTATTCATCCCAAGTTTTTGGTGAGTGAATTTCTACTCATACAATTTCTACTACAAGGAAATAGCTAGCCAACTGCGATGGCTTTAGAAAATAGAATGCTGGCCAGGATTTTCAACAGTAGACCATCAGGAAGGTGAAGAGTAGGGCGACCAAGAAATAAGTGGATGGATGACGTGCTAGAAGATATACGGAAACTTCATATAACAAATTGGAATGAGCTAACAAGACATAGAGACGACTGGAACAGGGACTTCAAGAGGCGCCGAGTCCTGTAAGGCTCGAGTCCCCAAAGAATAAAAAGAAAGAGCGCTCATTTAAAAGTGGGACGCGACCACGGTTTGATCATTATTCATTGGTAGAAGAGTTAAACCGAAAATTTTTTGCTTTTTCGCATTTTGTCTAACTCCTGGAGCCCAACCGAATAATTCATACAAAGCATGATTCGGAGCTCGCGGTTTCAGTTTGCACGCTGTCTTTGTAGAAGGTATCTACCACGCAGTTGGAGAGATTACTGTATTCCGATTTCAATCAATTTCAGTTACTTTCGAAATTTCTTACCTTGGTAGAATTAGTTTTAAGGCTTATTACTCATCCCATCTTTCCCAATGCTAGTTATTGATATTTAAAATTCGTTTTAGCATCGTCATTTTACCTGTTAATCAGAACTATCACATTATTCCAATTACTTCCGATTTTCAAATTCACCCTTACCTGAATTTCCTGCAGTAAAGATTCCCCCATGAAAAACTTTTCTATTTACCAGCTGACAATTTTCCACGCGGTTTAAAATTATTAATAAAACAAAAGCATAATTAAAGCTTAACTATAAGCAGGTCAATTAAAATTCAGTTGTTGCAAACATTTTTTCAAGTGAAATTGCCCCACAATCGGGGCTCATCAGCTGCCAGTAGCTGCAAATAAAACAGCATGCAAATTAGTTTCTAATGCAATTTCCTGCCAAGGTAATGGAAGCGTTGCATGTATAACGACATCGCATACGGGAGAGGGGCGAGGCACAGCAGCAGCAGCACAGGATTTCCCTAAACCGGAAAATTGAAGACGACATTCCGGGAAAGTTTGCCCGCCACCACCTGCCCCTCACGTGGATCCCGGTTATCGTCATGTAACTTAGACAGAGCAGTTTATATGGTATCGCAACTAGATGTAAGGGCAGCCTTGTGAGTCCTGGCACACTGCAAGGCTCTAGCACACACTGTGTATGTTTGCACGTAGATTACAGGCAACTGGAAAAGCAGGAGCATAGCGTAATTAAATTTACGATTCTGATCTCTTGTTAAGCAGGACGGCAGCCGGTTAACGTTCTAACGACCGATAAATATCTGAGAGGAAATTAATTTCGTGCACACACCTGTCCGGCGAAAAATGAAATGTTTAATTTTTCGGTCTTCACAATTATGGACTCTTATCGAAATTGTTTATCATGGAAATTAACATTAATTAACGGAAAATTATTCGCTTTGGTTTTTAATGAAGCCCAGTGAATCCCCGCATCGGCTTGAATTTAAGCTTAACGAATGGCATTGTTTGACTCGAAATGAATTGTCCCAATTTCATATATTTATTATAATTAAAGTGACTAATTAAAACTTTTCGTAGGCTGAAATGGATCTGTGCTCGTCCATGAGCATCAAGGATAAAATAAAGCCAAGCTGGGAGGAGTGGATTACCTGCTCAATATTTCAATTGTCTACTGGTTATGGGGGATTATCAGATATGATTCAAGGGATTCAAGAGTACTGCATGCGCTGTGTAGCACTTTGTGCATTGATTGTGTTACCCAAACGACGGACTCTGTAAAAGCATGGCTTACGTTTAAATTGCTCTTCAAAATATAATTGTCCTTTCAAATAAGGTTCAAAAAGAACCAATCCGTTTCGTCCGTTTTTAAAAGTCGGAAATTTGACATTTTCGTAAACACTCCATGCCTCAACACAGCGTATAAAATACTATCCACTATTTTGTACAAAAAACTTCCACACATCGCAGGAGGCATAATAGGTTGCTATCAATGTGGCTTTCGACCAGGTAAATCCACTACAAACCATATTTCCACTTCAAAAAAAATTTTGGAAACATTGGGAGTTCAACATCAATATTCACGTACTGTTTATAGACTTCAAGCAAGCATATGACAGCGTCAAGCGTGTGGAGCTATTTAAAGCTATGGAGTGCTTCCGATTTCCAAAGCACCTAATTGAAATAACAAAAGCTACAAGCGAGGTAGTTCGATGCAGAGTAAGAGTTGAACGAGACCTCTCAGAAAGTTTCACATCACAGAGAGGCCTGAGGCAAGAAGATAACGCGCTGTCATGCCTCCTATTGAACATAGTGTTGGAGAAGGTGGTAAGAGACGCAGAAATTACGGGATCCATCTTTAACAAGTCAACACAGACAATTAATTAAGCTGATGACGTTGCTTAAATAGGAAGGTCTTTTCCAAGCCTCATTTTACACGATGAAACACGAAACAAAAAGTTTCCTGTAAGCTAGCCATAAATGGAGTAGATAAAAACAAAAACAGGACGGAAAATAGATGTGCCAGATGAGAACCTACTAGACGTAAAGAATGCACTCCACTACTCGCGAAGTTGCTTCAGCGAAACGCTTCTCTAAGTTGCTCGAAGTTCGAAGCACGGTATAAGAAACACGGTATTGAAAGAGAAATGTCATTTTAGTCCTGAAGTCACTTGGTGACCCCTTTCTATACAAAATCGAAGCTGTTGTTGCTGTTTTTGCATTAGTGCTGTCGTCACTAGGGGACACTTTTTTACGGTATTCGAAGCTGTCAGTCTCTTTTACATTACTTTGTATACCGTGGTCCGAAGTGCGTGACTAGACACTCGTGCAGCCTCGCGAGGTGCTCAGCCTACCGGCACACCACACACTGCACCACGTCCACGCACAAAGCAAAAAAAGCCAGTATTGGGAAGAAGAAAAGATGAAAATAGAAGAATCAGCAAATTCAAATGACACACAATTTTTTTATATAAAGGAAATCAGCAACGGATGGAACTTAAACCCAGAGTGACGATGTTGGAAGTATAAAAATGGGGATTATACCAAGCGCTAGCTGCAAAAACGTGCCTATCGAGTACGAGGATGAAATATTTTCGAAATGTTTTTACTCACAGCGACCATAAAAAAATTAAAGTGCTCAAATTTAATATGTCCATTTTCCGGAAAATTTTTGAAACCGCAACGTGACCTACCGAGTAAGACCTTGGAACTACTCTTAAAATTTAGTACTTACCACCTTTTATTTTAGTGTTTAATTAATACTTAAACCTTACTAACTCCTATACCAATTGGCACCTGCTTGGTCATTTTGATCTGACAAGAAATCGGTTGGACTTTGAGTCGTTTGATAACTAAGCACTTGGATTCCTTGAATGACTGCCTTTTCGTCAATTTTTAACAAGGATTTGTTTTAATTTATTGAGTATCACCGGACCGCAACCGGTATCATCAGGCACCGGACGCCCTCCAAACTAAGACAAATCCGGAAAACCCTCACGGATGGCAGCCCTAGATGTACCTCAATATTAAAATGTTCTATGTGTTTTCTGTTCATTTTTACCCTGTAAAATACTTTTTCTCCTACGGATTATCTTTCAAAAAATCGTAGTGTATTTTCATAGGATATTGTCACCGTTCATGTTTCCGCTGTATACTTGAGTACTGGTCTGATCAATCTTTTGCAAAGACTAAATTGGCAACATCTTGGTGTGAGATCATGAATTCTCAAATTGTCTGCAGTAGTGCTCATAGACTTGCATTTGCCATATCAAGAAATCTTCGACAAACCCAACAGTATGCAGGTCCAGTTTCACTAGAAGTCTAGACAAAGAGTCCACAGAAGAGGTGATTTAACGCTAAGTCTTTATCTGAATAATCTGTCCATTATTATGGTCATCGCTATACCAACGTTATATAGTTCCTCCTCTACCATTCTGACCAGTTGATGTCTGGTATGGATGACTGGTCTGAAGTGCTCATTGAGACGGCAATCTATAGTATGCTTGTTCAAGTATATTCTCATATGCTGATGAAGATATTGTCGCAATCATAAGAAGACTTCATTAGGTTTCCTTGAGAGTTCAAGTAAAGTTCAGCAGAGCTTTGCCCACTCAACTGAATTTTAAAAGGTGTGGCGATAACGATAACGGTTGTAGCCCTTCAAAGATAGATTTTGCTCAAGATTCCAAATCCCAAATTCTCACAAAGCTTTCATAAATTCTTAGAGGTGTGGCAGAGATCCAACTCCCACAGAGCTTAGTTAGTTCTTAGTGGCACCTCCGCCGACTTCCACAGCCTTCAATGCTTAAAACCTGGACCGGCTTCGCCACAAAGTCAGCGCGAAAAGTTGTCCAATACACAAATCCCCCATAGTGAAGTTCAACTACAGATTCTCCAAAAGATCCCAGCGATAAAGCTCACCCAGCCCGAAAGCCCACCCGGCGCAAAAGCTCGCCCAAGACGCAAACCAATTACAGCGAATTTCAACTAATTCCACACATACGGCGATCACTTACACTTCAGACAATTCAGAACCTACATAGCTATACTGCTGTAGTAAAGAACTTTAACTAACCAGTGAATCGAGATAGCGACATATCAGAAGAAATAGAGAGAAGATATGCAAAGCAAAATCTGAGTATCTTGGTTAGCAAAAATCTGTAAAAACATAAAAATCAAGGTCTAGCTAGGCTCAACAAGATAAACTGGTTAAGATACATAAATCGCACATATCCAACGAAAACGGGAAGTTGGCATCCGTAAAATTATATGGCATAGTAACAAAGCACGTATTAGATGCGATTACAGCTTTAAACATTAGGAACTGTAAAGTTGAAGGAGCGTTTTTGTCGGAAAAAAGAAAAATGAAATTATTATATTTCTCAATAAATATCCATCCCATCTCAGATCGCCCTTACCATACCCATCTAAAATTTCAAGTTCATATTCAGTTACAAGCAAACTCAATACGACCTTCGATATTTGTTCATGAAATTTACCGCCATACCGCGCCCAACAATGTTATGATAAATTAAGGTAAATTCATCGTGTCAGAAACAATAAAGAAAAAATGTGATTTAAGAGGCCCCCATTAAAAATTCCCTCGGGTTTTTGGATTGGTCCCAGATTGCCCCAGGCATATCTCCTTTCCGATTTTTCTCTGCCATAATGTTTTTACTTAAAACCACGAATTGAATTAAACTGATTTAGACCCTCGAAATGCTCGTCTTTAACCTTGAACGAATCCTTACGATTTCTTCAAAGGCAGCTTGTGGTTAAGCTGGGCATGTATACGATTACCTGGAGGCAAGTCAGAAGCACATTTCAACATAAAGCGAATTCTTAAAGGCTATGATCATTCCGGGGGGAGGAGGAATATATCAGGGTACTAGTACTGGTACAAATTACTTGAGGTCTGTTATTAAATTTAATGCTTCATTAAACTGAAAAAGCAAATCAATCTTTACGCACCAACGCTCTCTAGCAGCATCCCTTGCGTTTTATCATCGATACTAATAGAAATAAAGTACTTCCACAATTTTTTTTATACCACAGAGAAAAGTACTCGAGGGCGCTCTCTTTTATCATTCGATGTGATATTTACACCCCGAGTAACATATAGTACACCCCCACATATATTTGTTATCTTTCACTCTTTACAGCTGCTATCACGTCTAATGGAAAAGTCTTCAAACAGCCCCAATGCAATGATTGGGGCTGTCTTTCATTTGGTACGTGAGCCCTGGATATAACTGCTTACATGTACATAAATTTCACTTAATATACACATATGCCTGCAGCTAACATTCGCATATGGATGTATGTATATGTACACTATGCCCGTTGTTGGTGGTTATATATGTACATATATAGGGCAGAAAGTTATTGCCCATGGAACTGCTCTATAAATTTACGGAATCCTATGTTTGCTGAGAAGAGCTCCTAGTGTTAATCTAAAAGTGCTAAACTGCTAGATTTGTATACCATTCATAGCTATAGATAAGCAATAAAAATACATAGTGACGTGACTCTTTACACTGGAACACTAGCACAAATCCATTATATATATAAAGGAGAAAGGATAGAATGTCCAAATCTACAGATACCCAACCACAAGCATCGACATACACATCTATCTACAAAAATCCCATATTCCAAGGATAGTCCCAAGGTTTGTTCTTAATCACCAGGACCGCAAATTAACTTCGTGTATGCCTTTGGGGGGTGTTTTCGAGTCCTTTCGATAACAATACCCCCAACCCCCACCCCCGAACTCCTCTCGAGAATCTTTCACAGGGCTTTAATTTACTGTAAATAAGTCTGAGTTTAATTGTCCTTAAACTATGATAAAACCGGAATTTGTTGAATTTTTGTACCCGAAAGGACTCGTGTCACGTCGGCCGACTCCTCATTCCAAAATGAAAAAAAAAATCATTCAGTAGCAGAGATTTCTGCCGCCAGGATAGTGTGTGCAGATATGAACTTTAATTAACTTGGAGCCACATTTGCATACTTTCTGCTACTGCTATGCCAAAAACATATACAACTACACATAAGTATGTACATACATAAAAGAGAAAAGTCCCGTTATGCTAATTTTAAGCGGACCACGTCCTTAATAGGAAATGGCAGGAAGCAAAAAGTTTTCTTACAAAATTTATGCTTGATGGTAGTGACACCTCGTGGTGGGTTTTTTTTCAGCTCCTTCTGCAATACAACAATTAACAAGGACCTCCACGAATATTTAATGCACCGCAAATGGCCGGCTCCTGCACTGACTGACTACATACAATTGCGGCTGTTGTAAATTTTCTTAATATTAATATTTTTTACTCGCTCGCTTTCTGGTAAACTGAAGCTGAGTGCTTTTTTTTGTATTTTTGGAATATTTAACGAGGACGTCCGGAAGCTGTTGGCTGGTTAAAATTTAATTTTATTGAGATTAAAGTGGATGGTGGATTCGCATCACTTAAATAATGGACGGTTGAAGGACTTGTGTCAATAAAATCGCCAAGGAGTGTTTCATTATGTATGTGGGAGCTTTAATCAGGACTTTAACGCGACAAGTGTAAGCTAGGAAATGTGGGATCTTTGATATTTTATTAATTTGAGAAAATCACACCTGCACTTTACTTTTATGTGGAAAATTTAGCTTAGGAATCACAATTGACATTACTAGCACATCATATAATTCGGGTGATTGTGCAATGTCTTAGTTTAAACGATGGAAGAGGATAGCATAGGTTTGGAGGGGGTGTGGAAGTCAGCTGAAAACGATGAGTCTTATGTTTGAACTCAAGGATCAGTTCAGAAATTTGGAAATACTGACTGTAGAAGATTGTTCCCCACATTCGAGTTCATATACAAACAAGACTCTACACCAGTGATTCTCAACCAATGTGCCGTGGCACTTTTGTGTGCCGCCAAATTCTAGAAGTATGCCGCCAAATTTTAGAAATGCAAATAATAAAAATTATTTTGTAAGCACTTTTATAGAGCAAATTATTAGGAACGCGACGGGAAAATATTTGTGCTGTAATCATTACAGCGCATACTCGGGATTACCGACTCAATTATTCTGCCGAGCCGACTCAAACATACCGCTATACCAGCGATCTTTTTTCATATATTAACTACACAAAAAAGGGGACCAATGTGGATGTTCCAACTATGTACATAGGAATTACATTACTGAATGCAGCATATAAAATTATTATCTATACTCGCTGCAACAGAATGAAAGAGTAATTAGAAATTACCAATGCGGATTCAGGAAACAAAAATCCACAACTGATCACGATTCGCATTACGACAGGCAATTGAAAAGAAAAAAAATTTAATATAGAGACCTACCTCTTATTCAATGACTTTAAGACAACATATGATCTTGCGCTATGACCAAAAATCTACGAAGCCATGGTGGAACTGAGCTTTCCAGACCAATTAATTCAACTCACTAAAACTCATTGAGTCGAGTGATAAGCAGAGTGAGAATACAAAGCTATGTGTCGGTGCCCTTTGAACCAAACAGAGGCCTCAGGAAAAGAGACTCCCTATGCTGCTCACTATTTGATACCTTATTAGAAAAAGTGGTCCGGGAGGCACGCATTGAAAGCAGTGGAACAATTCTAAACAAGTCTATTCAGCTAATGCATATGATATAGTCATCATAGACAGGATAATGACTGCAGCAAAGGAAACCTATGTAGCGTTAAAAAAGCAGCATCAAAATCTGGACTTATTATCAATGAAAATAAAACGAGACATATGCGGATCCCTAATAGAAACTGTAGAGGAAGAACAGGGCAAAATATAACAATCGACAGATATAATATAGAATCCGTAAACGAGTTCACCTACTTAGGAGCTCAAATTACGGCAGAAATTAAAAGGAGAATACTGTAGCGAACAAAACATGTACATACGTATGTGGAAATATTTTAAATCAAAAAGAATAAATGGTCCTGCTTATTCTTTTTGATTTAAAATATTTCAACATACGTATGTATGTTTTGTTCGCTACAGTATTCTCCTTTTAATTTTTAAAAATTTAAGTTTTGTATAACTGAATAAAACTAGTACTGACGTACGGATCCCAAGCATGGTCGGTTACTAGAGCAGGTCCTCGGAAGCTGCAGCCGGCGCAGTAAATAAGGGCTGAAGCACATCCAGGCTGGCTTTAAAGCTCACCTCTCAAAGCTTTCCTTGAGGCGAGCTGCAGAGCCGTCCGCGAAATTCGCAAAACACAATCAGTCCTGCTGATGACAGCTGTCAAATTTACTAACGAACATTGTGATTCGTAAAAAGTGTAAAATTTAAAAATCATTTAAATAAAATAAAATTAGTTGGTCAGTTTTCATTGTTATTTTTAATATGACATATGTAAATGTGGTAAATAAAATAAATTTGTTGACCTTTTTTCATTTTTATTTGTTGAAAGTGAAATTTTATAACATTTTTTATTTAATTCGTTTAATTTTTTTAATATGAGCTCGCAAACAAAATGTCAACCTCAAAGTTCAACTGTCAAAAGCAAACTAGAGCCTCGGCAGAATTCAAATTCCAACATTGCCGGAATTCCGACAGAGGTGAGCCTTGCGGCCATCTTTGCCAAGGCCTGAATTTACGAGATAAGCTTTAATGTGTTCAATCCCATTTGAACGCATAGGTTGGATATGCTTGCAGCCAGCTTTGGGCTTGGATGTGTTCAAAGCCAGCCTGGATGTGTTTCGGCCCTAAAGAAGGTGTCTGTAGAAGAAGATACAATCATGAATTGTAACAAATAATCAAAGAACCTGACATAACCAAAAGCACCAAGATATCACGCCTACATTGGATAGGACATGTAATGACAATGCCTGAAGATGCTGTCCAAAGATGACATAGAAATAGACAATTGGGATTACCAATAGGAAAAGCGAGACACAGGACCGTGAACGTCGGAAGAAAATTCTTGAGGAAGCCAGAGGCGCAGAAGGCTGTACTGCCAATGATAATGATGATTATCATTTTTACGATCAAATAACAAGATATTATCAAAACTCATCAAACTGTTTTGCATTAAATGCATTCTTATAATTAATTTTTAATTAATCTTCTATACGAAGAAAATAGATCGTCAACAGTATAAAGGCAAAGGGCCTTTCCTAAGACTCTAGTCTCAAATAAAAAAAAGAAACATTCTGTTGTCTTTGTAGTCATATTATTTTATTTTACATTAAAAATTGTTAACATAAACTATTTTACGCAGTGTGCCGCCAAATATTGCAATTGTTAAAAGTGTGCCGCTACAATAAAAAGGTTGAGAATCACTGCTCTACACCCTAGTGTGCGGGAATAGGAAGTTTGCAGGAAGTTGCTATGTACCGAGCGGAATAGTATAGCACTGCAAGAAAACTATTGCCGTGCTGGTAAGAAGGCGTAAATTTCAATGAAACAAATGTCAAAACTGCTGCGGTGACGCAATGTGTCTATGGAACCATAAAAAGTGCAATAGCTAATGATTTTGAAGGCGAGGCCCGATGAAGGAATTGTAGATTGTACACCGGGATTCTATGGAGTACTACGTCGTTTTTCGTAGGGGTTGAAATAAATACAACCCTTTCAGCCCTAATCAATAATGGAATTAATGTCCCTGTTGACATAGTTGGACATGAGCTCACAATCATAAAGGCAAGGTCTTGCACGTGCTTTCTTATATTTTCGAAGGTATAAAACTAACCCAGAGTACCCTCGTTTAGGAATTAGACGATTTAAAACACGCATCGAGCTTTGTCAGCAGCGAATGATCTTGCAATAAAGAGAATTGATGAAAATCACCGGCCAGCAATATCAATGCACCACCAAAAGGCTTTGATTTCCACGCAAATCTTCCAATGATTTTATATGCCCCATCGTGCAACATCAGAACTTTCGCCATTCCAGATATCTTAGAAATGTTACATGTCTTATTGTCGTTAATCTGCAAATTCAGTGCAAGCTTTAGACCAGAATGTGCCGTTCTTCACCATCGAACACTAACAACTTGGCAGCGATTCCTAAAGATGCCGGCCTTCTGACCTTGTGATTGTGCTGTTTGCCAAAATAAGAGATATCATGAATGTTTTTCCCGTGCCTCCAGGAGCATCAATTAAATTTATTCCACCATTTCCATCGTTAACGACTGTCAGAATTGTCTCGGTATAAATGATTTTCTTGTTGGCTTATTTTTTGGACATTGTTGTGAAGTCGACGCGTCGAATGTCGTTTTCATAAAATAATTGCCGCCAAAAAATATGCAAAATTTCATGGAATCGCTATAATAATACTATTACTTTTGACATTGTCCATAAGCGGGAAGAGTAACACAATATTAAACTACAATTAATTAAACAAATTCATAAACAAATATAAACAAATCTTAACTTTGTATTTATTTTTCTACATTGTGGTTTTTCTAACTAAACTCTTCTTGGAGCAGTTTTATTTTTCGACTATCACGTCGTTTATCCTTTTCTATTGTATTTTGCACGTTCAGAACTGTAAGAAGTTTTGTGTGAAATTATTTCTTCTCTTGCAGTTCTTCTTCAAGAATAATGTGTGCTTCAGGAGATAAAAATGTTTAATTTCCTGTTGTCGCTAATGGAAGCGTAACGTACTTTGGCAGTAGCTGTTTGATCCGTAGGCTTAGAGGCTTAGATGGAATAATTTTGTTTCCACCCTCAGAATTTGAATCTTTTAATAAGCTAATGAAATTGGCTTCATTCATTCATCCATGAGACTATTTCTTGTAAAGGTCTATTTATCGAGGAAGAACATTTTGATTACTGCTGCCAGAGCCAGGTCCATATGATCTCGCATGTGGGACACTTCCAAACATACTGTTGATATAACGTGGCGTTAAATGAAAAACTTCATACAATCCACAACCAGTCTTAGCAATTGAATTCATATTTGCCACTAATGTTTTTTTATGTTATGTTTAAAACCTCGCATTTCTAAAATATGTTTAATACAATTGTAATTTTTTACTTTATTTATTTGAGATACTTTTTACTATCCATTATAATTATATTTTCGATCCGTTTGAATTTAATTTTTCAGTTAATTGGTACCACAACTAGTTTTTTAACACATTAAAAGCGAAATTCGACACCAACTTTGTGTCAGTCGACGTCGAAGTGCGTGAACTGGCCCAGGCTCCGTTCTTTGCCTTTGCAGTATGTACATATGTGCAACGTAGTGTGAATTGCGGTCTCGTCAGTAGAACTCCCTCGCCTGGTGCGGCCGTCGCTCTCTGTACTGTTCTAGTTCACAGACGAGATTTTTTTCCCAGGCTTCCTTTTTTCGTCTGTGATTTCTCTTTTCTTCTTTTCTAAGCTCTCTTTATTTTTCTCGTCGCGTACCCGTGTTCTTTGAGACGTTGAGTTGCCAGCTGCATTCATGATCGAACCAGTGGTTCCAACTTCTTCAACTTCTGCCTAAGATGGAATCAGCAACACTAATGACAGTATTTCGCTGGAGTGTTATGGCCAGGTGCCTTCATCCCTAGTCTACTGAGGCCATTTGCGCAGTGCAGCTGGGTTGATTCGACCCTGATCAGAGGAGGCAGAGCGCTCTCGGAGCACCATACCAACAAGATAGTAATCCGAGTATAAGTACATTCGTACCGTAATCTAATTCGAAAGGATAGACCGCCACATCAACACATCGTCAATTTAGTTGCGAATGGCTCCATCAGGAAATACCCAGGAGGCTTTATGGATATCTTTAAGCGCGAAACTAGTATTTGAAACGACTAAGTTCTTACTTGGTGCCATGCTGTGGGTGCCGACACATTACCTGTATACGGACTCCCGGCCTTCTTTTGCGTTCAAATCTTCCAGTATGATTTTCGAAGAATTCTTATTTTTCTTTGTCCAGCTACTCTTCTGTAGGTGCGTGAACGTTTATCAGGCTGATGTTTTTGAGGTTATGGATTAGCAAACGAATTAGACAGACAGTAGTGGTTTTGGATGTTTAGGAATGGGGAAAAGTTCAGTGCATACTTTGACTAAGCGTCATCTCTGTATTAAACTATGGTAAGATTTTTGAAGCTGGGATTGAAGATGTTTACATGGCTCTGATTCCAGAGAGAGTCTAGTACATTATGTAGCTACGTCCAGATGTGTTTCCCGCCCAGGTGGAATGTAGGCTTGAGAGTAGATCAGAAGGAGTTTGCTCGATATTTGCGTTCCTTGCTTCAAAGAGAGTTATACACGATTCCAAGTCATACCTGAACTTAGGTTAGATACGTTATATTCTTTGGCTAACAACGGACTACCACATAGCTGAGACGTGTGTCAACACTATCTTGCTCGCTCTTCTATATTGAGCCTTTAATTCTTCATGGAGTCCAAAATAAGACCTAAGGTCTTAGTTGATTAAGATAAGTTTGGTGGGCGTTCATTCTATTGGTGAAAAGCATTAGTTTTGTTTTATTCTGGATTAACAAGTAGCCCACGGAGGTTGCACAACCCACTAACTTTCCAGTCATTTCCTTAAACTCGATTATTGTAGAGAGAAACTTTTCAGATATCAGGGGTAACATGTCATCCGCATAAACAACTGTCTTGTACTATTGCTATATAATATTTATTAAATGATTCTGATTTTCAGCATGCGGAGGATGCACTAACAAATGCCATTGTATATCCTGAATTCCAAAAAGACCTCCTAGACGACGCCGTTGCTGATGTCGTTGAAGCGCCGATCTCTCTCTCCCACAAGTATTTAATCTAATTGAAATGTGCAGTGCACTTCTCATCTTTAAATTACACATTTTGTATCAATTTGCATTCCTATTAATTTGTATTTATTTAATTTATCAAACACAAAAATCATATTGTTCAACATAATCTGCCTTCATCTAAATCCTAATTACATTCAGTTTCCTTTATTAACTCAAGAGAATTTCTTTAAGAACATAAATTCACCTTTTAAAATTCATAAATCTCAACAATGTTCCGAAACATACATATGTGTGCTGCCATTTATTATTTCTTGTAATCTCTTTCATAAGACTATTTTGTATCAGCACCTCAGTACTCCGTGCGGCTTTACGTACCTGTGCTTAACAAGCGCTTACTCACGCTAAACAGACGCTCATTTGCATCCTAGTACCTTCCTGAAATTTTGTTACACAATCTACTGCTTTAAGGAGTGCGCTACCTAATTTCAAGTGTGAATTAGTTGTAAAAATTCTAAAAATAGAAGTTGGTGCTATTTTAATTCTGGCAGCTTTTAATTTTCACAAATTGTTTGGAAATTTATTAAAGCAAAGCGGTGTGGGTGTAATCTTCTAAGAAGCGCTTTTCAAGGAAATTAATTCCTAGAATTTTTATACAAAATGATAAACCAAAAGTGCGACAAGACTTTAAATGTAAATAAAACATCAATAAACAACGCTTTCAATTTTTTCTTTTTAAGATCATTTAATGTCATTAATGAGAGAACATTACTTCTTTCATACATTTTTTATGATACTTACGTACGTTCAAGGTGGGTGCAGAATATTTCCTTCAAGCCATAACTTTAAGAAATGCTTTATGCCCTCAATAAAATATTTATGTCTGGTGCAGAATTCCAATACGTAACTTATGGATTAGGACTACAAACTAATTATCTGAATACATAAATATGAATGTGAGTATGTATTTAGGTTCGCCGGCGCGTGGTTGTTTTGCGCCCGGTGCAGTAGGCAAATTTGCGCCCCATCAGCTAAACATTTAATAAAAAGATTCTTTCATCCGGATCCCAAGGACGGGAAATACACATGGCACTTCTAATTTGGTAACAATTTATTTCTTTTTTTTTCAATAAATTC
This sequence comes from Thereva unica, assembly GCA_949987705.1. Taxonomy (NCBI): domain Eukaryota; kingdom Metazoa; phylum Arthropoda; class Insecta; order Diptera; family Therevidae; genus Thereva; species Thereva unica. The sequence continues at coordinate 125,956,408 of OX465282.1, forward strand.
CTGAAAAGGAACAACATTTCGTAAATCTATCAAAAATCCTTTTGTGCTAGCCTTAGAATCTCTGACCACTGCTGAGCTTCCTCAGACATTTCTTTTTGCAACGGAGAATCTACTGTTTTATTCACCCTGAATGTTAATTCTATTTCTTTCCGACATTTAAAATTTTCCATATTGGTAAAACTTTGCCACCTTTTTTTACTAGTCTTCCCAATCAGTATATCCCGAACAGCAAAGTGAACTTTAGTTTCGTTTAGTTTTGAAAAAGATTACAAAAAACAAGAACAAAAGATGAAGTTTTTATTAAATTTAATAAACCAACCAAAATCTATTAACTAATTTACCACTGTTATGTACCATTACTGTAATACCTTGGATCTATCGTAGCAGGGAAATATTTTGAGTATTTACCTAACTTTCTTCAACTACATCAGACTACTTTTTAACCGACTTCAAGAAAAGAGGAGGTTACTCAATTCGACGTGTAGGTATTTTGTGGTCCTGTTCACGCATAACTTTGTAACCCAATAACTTTTTTGCTTTTTTTTGGTTCATTTGAAGGGGGAGCTTCCCACGGTGGTCCCGTTAAATTTTTTCTAAATTCTGATAACGGAGTTCAAAGTTAGGCATAAAAAACTGTTAAAATTGGTTCAACCTAAACATTTTATATGCACCGAACAAATTACTTTATTGTTGTAAATCTGGTAGCAGGCCGATGGGGCAGTGGGTAGAGCGTCGGATCCTCGATTCAGCGTAGTGTGGCGTTTGCAGGTTCGATCCCTGGTCGGAGAAGCCAGTTGTTTTTTTTTCTCTTTTTCTTCTTTCTGAAATGATTTATTAACATATTGGTCAGCGGCCGATAGTACTTGACATAGCGCAAAGGGCTAGCGAGAAGCATTCTTGTCTGTGGGATCTGTGGGGTGCGAGTTCGATCCTTGGGCTCGCGGTGCTTTTTTTCTATATATCGACAAAATAATTATTTTTTAATTTCCTTCGGGGAATTTTGTTCCATATTAAACAAGTTTTCGACGTGAATACGTCTGTAAATTTGCTTCCAGAACAAAAGCCGATGAGAACGAAATTATGGCATATTACTTTTGATTTGCAGCTCAAAAACTATTGTTTATATTGAATAAAACATGACGTGGGTGAAGAATCAAAGAATTTTATTGTTTACATTTGATTTCCCCGCTATTAATGGCAATTAAGCTTATATTTCCTTGATTTGTATGTGTGTGTACTGTAAACAAACACGTTGAACTTGATTTTGACCCACTTCCATATAACCGATAAACTGCAAATTTTACACATACGTATAGTTTGCATGACAATACAATCTGATCATTTTGTAAAAAAATCAAGATGGCGGTTCCAAGATGGCAGTCGAATTTTGCAATTGGGCTCCCCGACCTCCGAAATGGGTATCAAATGGAAGGGTGTGACAAGTAGAACACACTTCGCTATGTGGCCTCGGTAGTCTAGGGGTAAGGCGCCTGACTGCTATCCCAGAGGTCCCGGGTTCGAATTCCGGCCAGCCCCGCGATCCTTCGCCTTTTCCACTTTCCCACCTACATAACTTTCCTTCTTTCTTCTTCCCTCTTTACATTCCTGATTCCTCGTGTCATAGCCTTCCTTAGCCCTTCCCCGCTCCACCAAAGCGCATGTCATCGGTTGGTTGATGAGACTCAACTCGTTTCAGGAGGCATAACACTCCAGCGAGTTGTTTCTCGATGCCCCGATGTCAGAGTCGCGATAGTAATGGTTGGGAGTAGGTGGACTGAAACTATCGCGGGAAAGTTGTGGCGGTTCCTTCCTCCCCGACTAGAGCTGCTGTTCGACATTGCACTCTATACGAAGAAAATAGATTGTCAACAGTATAAAGGGCCTTTCCTGAGACTCTAGTCTTTCACATAATAAAAAAAAAAATTCAAAACCCAAAGTGGCGGCCAACACAAAATGGCGACTTACTTTTTCTTTACAACGTCCTTGTTATGTGTATCAAATGAAAGTGTATGACGAGTATAGTACAGTAAGCTATCGACTTCACAATAAATATTTCTTTTAATTTCCCCCGGAGAATTTTGTTTCATATTGAATAAGTTTTTTTTTAAATTCGTCGGAAAATATGCAAATACATTACTGCAAAAACTAGCTACTGCTTAGATTTTTTTCGATGGCGCGGCGGCGTGTTATACATCTCAAAATGGATTTTAAAAGAAGAATTAGGCTTGCAATACGTACGCTGCATCGTCGGTTAAACGAATCAGAATGGATCTAGAAAGAAGAATCACTTTTGAAGACGGTGCCAGGTAGTAGTTGACTTTGATTGCACTAACTCTTGCTTCGGGAATTGTTTTCATTTCTTTGTTAGGCTTATGCCCTTAATACATCACCCACAGGTGTTAGCACCGTCTTCAAAAGTGATTCTTCTTTCTAGATCCATTCTGATTGGATTAATGTTGTTAACAATTACAAACAATTATTTCATCCTTTTTTGTGCATTTTGTGCGGCTTTTTTCTGAAGTCGGTTTTTAAATTTTTTTTTTTATTATTAAAATTATCTAAAAACTTACGTAACTCACACCTTGAAGATAAGCACAGAAAAATATTTTAAGTTTCTTAAAGATACAAAAAAAACAATAAGCAAATTAATTCTAATAACATAAGTATAAATATAAATAACAGATTTAAAAAACGCATTACTTATTTAATAATTATCGTTAATTTTAATTAATTAATCACTTGTATCACTCAAAGTTTGAAATCAAATAAAAATATTTCACTCATATATTCTTCATTCAAGGGCACAAAATTTAAAATTGCACCATAATAACTCGCATAACATAAAAAAATCTCGACACAAGATATTTTGCTCTCATTTCGTTCATTTACCCCTTTTACGAAACTTGGAACAAAATTTAAAAGTGCTCCAGCAGCGCCCTGCAGTTTATATCAATCACAGTAAACAACAATACGCAACACAGAGGCATCGGAACAATTTTTTTCTTTGTGTGAGTTGACATTGGTGCATTTTACAAAATTTTCAAAAAGTGCTCCAGTGCCGTGAAAATGAAATTACTTTGTGTTTCGTCTCGCTCATTCTACTGCTCAATTCTGTATTTACTTCTCATGTTAAAATTTGAGAGCCACAGTTGAATGGGAGATTTTCTCTCACTTGGTGGATTTTTCTTCTGAAATTTTTACTTTTGCCTCTCTTGTTTCACTTTTTGAGCAGAAATTATATGAAAATCTCGAAGCAAAAATCTCGTGTAACTTCCTGAACGAGGGGAGTAAATTTTCGCCGCTTTTTATCGCGTGAGATAGTACTGAGACAGAAATTGTGTACCTTCTTTAAAATTTGTGTAAGTTCATGTAATTTCATTTTTTCCAATTAATTTAATTTTTTTTAATCTTCTGAACTAGCGCCCTCGTTCATTGGCGCCCGGTGCGAGTGCTCCATTCGCACCTATGAAAGCGCCGCCCCTCAATAGGCTCCTAAACCGATCTTAATGAAATTTTAACCATAAGCCACTTTCACTAAAACTTAAAACATAGGCTATTCTATTACCTTCTACGGCCACTCCTAGATGGCGCCGCCATGAAAAGATACGTTGAAAATCATCGCAGCGATTTTTAAAATTCAACATGGCCGATGAAATATAACCTAAATTAAAAATGGCCGCAGAAATATGATTGATTTTTCCAATTTTATTCCGATTTCAATGAAAGTGGGTATTTAGGGGTTTCTAAGCTCGCAAATAATGAATTTGTGGTCAAAATGGGCGAGGCAATATGGCCGACGAATTTGCAAGTTGTGTTCCAATTCAAATGAAAATCGGTATCTGGGATTGTTTAAGGCAGCAAATAACGAACTTATGATCAAAACTTAAATTCAAAATGGCCGCAACAATATGGCCGACGAGTTTGCCGATTGTATTCCGATTGTAATGAAAATCGGTATATGGGAGTTTTTAATTCATCATTCATTGCGCTCCTTTAATCCCTCATGGGACATAGGGCGGAAACAGTTGCCCTCCAGCGGACTCTGTTTTGCGCGACAGCTCTTAGCTCCGACCAGGATCTCCCAGTTGTTGCGGCTTCTACTAGTAGGGTTCTCCTCCACGTTGTTCTAGGTCTTCCTACTCGACGGGATCCTTGCGGATTCCAGTCAAGGGCCTGTTTGGCTAGATTTTCGTTTTCGCGTCGCAAGGTGTGGCCAACCCAACTCCATTTCCTTCGCCTGATTTGGTCGTCTATCCTTTCTTGGCCGGCACGGCGCCATAGTTCTTCGTTTGAAATTCTATCTTGCCAGCGGATTTTTAGGATACGACGAAGGCATCTGTCGATGAAGACTTGTAGATGCCCTGTGATGAATTGGGTGACTTTCCATGTTTCGCAACCGTACAAAAGTACTGCCTTAACGTTGGAGTTGAACAGCCGCAATTTGGTGTTAGTTGAGATCTCCGTTGATCTCCATATGCGGAACAGGCATGCATATGCGCCTCGTGCTTTATTTATTCTGGAACTGACATCTTCTTCTGCACCGCCATTTTCGGTAATAATACTACCGAGGTAGCAGAATTTAACGACCAGTTCCACGTCACGGTTATTCAGCGCAGTCCGTTCAATGTTGTTTGCATTTATCCGCATTTCTTTGGTTTTAGTCGGATTTAGCCTTAAGCCTGCTGGACTACTTTCTGTTGCCAAATTGTTAATCATGTTTTTGAGGTCCTGGTGTCTGTGGGCCAGCAAACAGATATCATCGGCGTAGTCGAGATCCTTAAGGCGGTCTAACAAACCCCATTGTATGCCGCCTGTTCTACTATCTAGAGCGCCGACAAGGATGTCATTTATTACTATAAGAAATAGTAAAGGCGAGAGTAGGCATCCTTGTCGTACTCCTGAGCTCACCTCGAAGCTGTCGGATAATTGTCGCCGTAGTGCCTGCCATATAAAGCTCCTATTGACCGAGTCGAAAGCTTTCTCATAATCTACGAAAGCAAGGTAAAGGAGGGATCGGAATTCAGTAGACTCCTCCACTATTATTCATAAGGTGTTAATATGATCAATACATGAGCGGCCCTTCCTGAATCCGGCCTGCTGCCTCCTAAGCGTTCGGTCTACTGCCTCACTTATCCTAGATAGTAATATATGGGACAAAATTTTGCCCACTGTAGATAGTAAACAGATGCCTCTCCAGTTGTCGCATATTGTTAGGTCCCCCTTTTTTGGTATTTTGACTATGATACCTTCCGTCCAATCCTTCGGTAAGGTACAGGTGTTCCATGCTATTTGTAGGATTGGCTGAAGCGCATCTGCTATGAGGCTTGAGTCGACTTTCAACAATTCTGGCGGGATGCCATCTTTTCCAGCTGCTTTACCATAGGCCATCGCATGAATTGCGGTTACTATTTCCGTCTTGGATGGGGCCCGGGTGGTGATTCGAATTGGCTGTGCATTGTTGCTGGTTTCCTGAGGTTCCTGTGTAAATGAACCATTCAGGGCGGTGAAGAAGTAATCTCTCCATCTTTGGAGCTGCTCCTCGTCGCTGCACAGCAGCCTTCCATCCGCACTCTTAACGGCATGCTTTTTAGTAGAGTGCTTTCCCGTGAGCTGTTTAGTAATTTGGTACAGCACCTTACTGTTGCCTGTGATTGCTGCGTTTTCCGCTTTTTCTGCGAGCTCATTTATCTGCTGCCTTTTATCACGCCGGACACTTCTCTTTACCTCCCGGTGTAATTAGGAGTATTCCCTTTCCAGTTGGTAACGTCTTTCAGGGTCGCTTGTAGAGTTTATTTTATTTTTGAGGGCTCTCCTGCGTTCTATTTTTTGCCAGGTTGTGTCCGAGATCCAGTGTTGCTGGTTTCTTTGGACATAACCGATGCTCGTTTCCGCAGCCGTCAATATTGCGCCCTTTGTCCTACTCCACAATTCTTCAATATTTGTGTCGTCAGAAACGTTGTGCTGGTTTAATATTTGTTGTAGGTTTCCAGCAAATTCCCGCTTTTTAACGATCTCCCGCAGAAGATCTACCTTGAACCGTCTACGGGTTATAGCATCGCGTTGTACGTTTCTGATTGCGGCGATTTTAAGGCGAATAGTTGCTACTACCAAATGGTGGTCGCTTCCAGTGTCTGCTCCCCTGAAACTCCTGACATCCTCAAGAATAGTTCTCCATCTGCGGCTGACGGCCACGTGATCTATCTGATTTCTCGTTCTACCATCGGGCGATACCCAGGTCTCTTTGTATATCTTCTTGTGACAAAAGTAAGTTCCACCTACCATGAGTTGGTGGGAGCTACAGAAGTCAACGAAAAGCTCACCATTGTTATTGGTAACTTGGCTTAGACCTTGATTTCCAATTGTTTGTTCAAGGCCGGTGTTGTCACGGCCGATCTGTGCGTTTAAGTCACCCATTAATACAATGATGTCTCCCCTTGGAATAGAGCGAAAAACCTCATTCAGCCGCAAATAGAACTCGTTTTTGATGTCATCTTCAGCGTCCTCAGTTGGAGCATAGCATTGGACTACCGTAGTACTTCTTAGTCTGGTACGCAGGCGCACGGTAATAATCCTCTCAGAAACTGGTGACCAGCTAATGAGGCTGGACCTGGCTTCTTTGGTGAGTATTACGCCAACGCCACTCCTACGGCTTTCAGTTTCGTTTCTACCAGAATATAAGAAGGACTCACCGTTTGGGCAGATATGTTCCCCCGCATCGGGCCATCTGGTCTCGCTAAGTCCCATGATCTTGATTTTATATCAATTCATCTCGTTGAGGACTTCATCCAGCCGTCCCTCAGCCAGCAGTGTTCTCACATTCCATGATCCGATTCGTGTCCTTGTTCGAAAAGCAAAGGTCGTCGTCGTGTTGTCCATCCGGTTCCGAGGGCATTGTTTGCCGATTCGTAGCAATGGTGTTTTTATGGGAGCGGGTTGCTAACCCTAAGCCCAACCGACTTAAAACTCTGTTTTGTGGCGCAGAGAGTTCGCCATTCGCCCGTCTCCCGTTAGCTCCTTCCGAAGAAGTACCCCAGGGGGCACCGCGGGGAGGTGGGATTAGGACTTGCTAACAGGTCTGCTAGGTGTTTGTCTGCAGTGACTTTTCTCGGGTTTTGGCAGAGGTGGCAAATCGGGGACCACCACTTTCCGAGGTCTTTGTTAGCCATTTGCTCCCCACGGAGTTTTTAAGGTAGTAAGTAAATAAATAACGAATTTATGATCAAAACTTATAAATTCAAAATGTGAGGCCAATATGGCGGACGAATTTTGTCAAATAGCTGTCATTTACCGGTTAAGAGTATGTAAGTTGTTCAAGAGTTGGAAAATCGGAAAATCTTGACATTCTAGCTACAAATGGAAAAACATTGAACATAGTGTATCCTGAAATTCTCTAAGCAATCGGTTCAGAGTTGATATGGTAAGGAGAAGAGGAAATGTGGGATTTGAATTTTTAGGTAAAGGTCTAGGATTCTGCAATACGGGAAGAGGCTGGCATCTAGGTAAATAAATAAAACCTATGTTAACTGACTCATCGAATGTTGAATGATTTTACTTGCGCTCGCTGTTGATTAACGTACATGGCCCAAAATCATTCAGACATTTACGAACGGTAAATGGTCATCTTTGTCATATCGAGAGGCGTGTAAGCGTTTGAGCTTATTGGAGGACGATTCCCAATAGGGCTAAATAATCGCTAATTCTATGACCACATCTAATGCGCATCAAATAAGAACACTATTCGCCACCATTGTGACAACATTCTATCCGTCTCAACCTATAGAGTTATGGAACAAATACAAGGAGGACATGTGCGAAGACATATTCCACGGCGTACGAAGTACATTGCACAATCCGGAAATGGCAATGTGTGACGAAATATACAACGACTGATTGCTATTGAGGATTTGTGCATTACTATAGCAAATAAACTATTAATTCAGGTTGGCATGATTGCGGCGAATCGACCCATGCACGATGCGTTCGATCAAGAACTGAACCGTGAGCATCAATACGTCTGCGATGCGCCGCAAGAAGCGGTTCAATACAATGTACCATTGCACAATGTACCATTGGAACAAGAAAAACACACAACACAGTTCGATTGCGAGCTGAAGCTGCACTAGCTCTCGCATTATCCGGAATAGCAGCGACGCTATTAGAAGGAGGACGTACTGCACATTCCGCATTCAAATTGCCTCTGAACTTGAACACAACGGAAACTTCAACGTGCAACATCCTCCACAACATTGCAATAGGAAAACTGTTGATTAAATGCAAACTGATTGTTTAGGACGAATGTACAATGGCGCACAAGAAATCAAATGAAGCACTAAACATCTCACTGCAACATCTTTGGCGGTCAAATGATTTTGTTGGCAGGAGACTTCAGACAAACTATGCCAGTGATTCCCCGTGGGACTGCTACAGATGAGCACAATACTTGCCTGAAGGCATCAGCGTTATGGAGACACGTGACAATATAGTCGTTGACCACGAATATGAGGGCTCAGCTTCTAAACGATCAAAGTGCTGAAGAATTTTCAAATCAATTGTTAGAAATTGATTACCACAAAAGTGTCAGTAGAAGCGACGACAGGCTTTATAACGATTTGGAATGATTTCTGCCAATTTCTGCCAAACGGCCCCCATCGAGAATGTGTTCCCCCAAGTATTAATTCGAAATCGTCGTAATCTCGCTTAAAAGTGCACTTTCGCGTTGACTTTGGGATGTAAATGTGGTTTAATGCTACGGTGGTTGATACAAATTGATGAATTGCATTTTAAATAATTTTAAATTTTGAATTATTTTCGAATACACAAATCATTAAGAAAAGATAGCCGACCAAATCAAGCAAAGGAAATGGAATTGGGTTGGCCACACCTTGCGACGCGAAAACGAGAATCTAGCCAAAAAAGCCCTTGACTGGAATCCGCAAGCATCCCGTCGAGTCGGAAGACCTAGAACAACGTCGAGGAGAGCCCTACTAGCAGAAGCCGCAACAACCGGGAGATCCTGGTCGGAGCTGAAAGCTGTCGCGCATAACAGAGTCCGCTGGAGGGCATCTGTTTCCGCCCTATGTCCCATGAGGAGTTAAAGGAGCGTAAAGAAAGAAAGAAGAAACCATTAAGTCGGACATGCATTATAATTGGACCTATACCAGAGGATGTTGATGGCTCAACGTATACACTCTGATTCGTATTGGGTTGAATTTCAGTAGAAATTGTTGTCTTCAATGCACCAGGATTTGTGTAAATGAAGATGATTTCGACGATAGGCGTTGCCATCGTTGATTTTCACAATTACTGAGCGAATGTCGTTTTACCAAGCGGTCCCCCAACTGAATACTAACCATGACCAATGCTGCTTAACCTACGCAATCGAATGAGAACCGATCTATTGAGTATGCTAATGGTATCCTTTATGGTCACCAAGGTAATTGCCCATTTTCTTCGTCCTATACAATTTCTTAAAGCTCCAGTTTTTAGTTTAGAAAAAGGGTGAACGTCCTGTGTTTCGTTTGAATTATTCCTTGCGCATTTTATTGGTTCGTACCTGTAGTGGACTGCATTTAGAAAAGTAGAATTGTTACTCAGGCGTACCGTGCCTGTTTTGTGTGGCATATAGCCATTTTGACGCTTCGCGTACCAGTCTGAGACTAAGAACGGGCGAGCCGTATTTTTACTTGGGCATCAAATACTGTAGAGCATGAGAATTTTTAAGTTTCTCAATTCTTTTCTAATATTTTCGAAAGTCAATTGTATCGCTACTCTTGTAAATAGATCTAAATTTTTGTTGGTCAACCCTTAACATTTCAGTTGTTGAGCCACTGATGATCACCATCTAATAAAAATGAATGTTTATACAAAAAATACTCTTTATACAGCTTCTATCCAATAACTCCACCAACAAAATTCAAATAAACCCAGCAAAGAAATAGTGTAAAAACCTTGACCTTGACTGCACACACGCACACTAACGTGATTTATACTTTTAAACATTCAATCATCAACAAATACCAGTTGAAGGCAAAACTTCTCAAAATCATTAATAATATTCCATACAAAGGACGCTGCAAGAAAAAAGGATTTCATTATAGCCAGACGTCTCGCTGCGCTGCGGTTACTTGTGCATGACTAAAGCGAGAACTTTGTTATCTATAATCATCAAGGATGACTTGTTTGCATGACAGGTGGATGATAACATCTTGCTGATGACGTTCCTTTGCGGCTATCACGAAGAAGACATCTGCATCAAGCAAGCAGCCTCGAGGGTATTGGAGATAATTCGAAACTTATACCTAAATTCCGAAAGTTTTTTTTATGATTTTTTCTCAGAAATCAGGATTTGAGAATTTGATGAATACATAAAGGAATTGGGATTCGAAGAAAACGGAAACTTTCCAATGATTCCAGGTAAAATGTAATTGGTTAGTTTGTAGCTTGTATTTGATTTTGATTTATCTGGTATTATTGTGCCATGGTTTCCGTATAAAATATTCTTTTTAATTTTTAAATCCCAAACACGATTTCTTTATTATATTAAGGAAATACAAGTCTACGAAATAATTAAAGCATTAAAGCGCAAACAAAAAAATTCTTTTTAAAACTTCGAGGCCGATCATATTTTTCTCAAGCTTTAATAAAGATAAGAAGCTTTAAATTCGGTCCATGGATTAAATAAAATCAATACATTTTGAAAGGAAACAATATCAAAATTCAACAACTGTTGAGTTAGCAATTGAAAACCCGAGTGTAAATCGCACCACCCACCGTCTCGCTTGCGTCGCCATTTTCAAACTGACCCCGTGTGCCAGGTTTACAGCTCAGCCATCCCAATGGTGCAGTGTCCTAACTGGTATAGTCGTCTTCGGTATCTTCGTCTTCGACTTATCACCGTTTTCATCCCTGGGTGGTGGACAACCCTTCTTCATCTTATCGCTTGCAAATACGAAAGTATACGCTCGCTGAGTTACCTTTAGACATGGTGGATCCTTAAGGCCCAATTACAATGACCGGATTAGAGCGGAACAGAATCGGATTGAACTGTCAAAGTGGTTTTCCAAGCATGCGTTTTCCATTTAACCGATTACAATGAACGGATTCAAACGCATTTGATCGCATCTGTGCCGGATTCATTTTAGTTTGTTTAGAAATCGCCGGATTGAACTGTCAAAATTTTGGTAAACAAAAGCTGTGAATGTTTAAGGTTTTATTTTGTTTGGTTTGTTATGTTTTTAAAAATGTTTTCGGGCGAGCAGTTAATCGCAGAGGTGAAAGATTACGAAGTACTGTACAACAAGGCAAAGAGTGGATATAAAAACTTTGACGTTTAAATGCGAACTGATCCGTTCATTGTAATCAGTGCAGTTTCCTATCCGTTCTGATGCGTTCTTTTGACATTTCAATCCGCGTAGATCCGGTCATTGTAATTGGGCCTTTAAGTTCGTATCGATCCTTATCGAGTACTTTTGTTACCATATAAGGACTGGTTCAAGTTTTCTGGGAGATCCAGTGCTCACCGGTTCATTCTCCACTAGCACGAGATCTCCAGTTTCGTATTTCGTAGGATGCAGGGGCCGGTTCACGTAGCTCGAACGACGACAATCGTTCGAAACGAATTTGAATACGAAAAAATTTGTCTCGAAAAAATTGAGCGTTCACGTAGCTCGAAAGAAAATTTAAGGAAACCACATTACTGAAACACGATTTTCTTTACAAAAACTGCTGTAAAATTATACAATTTATTGGCATCAACTTAATTAAATTTTTAAAAATTATTTACATATGTAATAACTTATAAAAGTCTACTTTTAAATTGGAAAATTAATCTTAATAATGCAAGTGTTCGATAACATAAGAGCTTTCGAGTCAACAAACGAAAATTTGCAATTTTTTCGAGCTACGTGAACGCGAAACGAAAAAAAATTTTCGTTGTCGAGTTACGTGAACCGGCCCCAGATATTGTTGGCCGAATGTACGCTCTCATTTTTCTCTCTGCTCGTTGGTTGATTCAGCAGCAGCACAGCCATTCTTCGGTGGTTCCTCTCCATCCTTATCGACTTGCAATGTGAGGGCGATTGTATTTTCTTTAATGTGTCGTGGGGTGGAGGCGAATACTAAATCATGGAGGCTTCGTTTTGTGGTTTGGTTTACCATTGTGTTCAAGGTCCTTTGAATGTTCGTCAGTCTTTCGTCCCATTTTCGGTCCTCCTGAATGGTTGTTGTGAGCATCGATATGGCTGTCCTATTTGCTCTCTCCATCTGCTTGTTGGCCCGAGGAGTTCGTACTGTCACCTTTATATGTTGCATACAATCGACCATAAGCCTCAGACATTGTAGAGCTGAACGCTAGAGTTCCTCTATCTGTAATAACTCTCGCCGGCATACCAATAATTCCTGTAATTTTTGTTAAGGCCTTTTTTATGGTAAATGAGTCCATAAATGGTAAATGAGTTTCTTTTGAACTTCGCGGAAAAGATCCTAAATGGTCCAGATGAACGGTCCTAAACGGAATTGATTCGATTTCATCGCAGGGGTATTCTCCTTCCATGATGTTTGTTGTACGCAGATTCTACAAACGCTTGCGAATATTTCTTCATATAACGGGCACAACCCATAAGTTTAACGTTGTTTAATTGGCGATATAGAGATCCTCGTTCAATGACGTAATATTTCACAGTTTGTTTATCGGCCTTCGATATCAATTTATCCACAATACTTTGAAGGTATGGATCCTGCACCTGTAAGGTATTTAACCAATTGTGGTCTGTTATGATCACCTTATACCTAAATGTTTAACGAAGCCGTTCCTAACTCTCGAGAACGAGAAGCGAACGGCTGAGTACATCTACGTGTCCCATACAAATACCAGGGCGATGGTCGGGCATAATGTCAAACTCTTGATTTCTCAACCACCTTAGCTCCTTTTTTGACATGGTCGTTCTTAACGCGAAATAATCTGTCTCTACTCGAAGAGTTTTTCCCTAAAAGGTAATAAATTTGAATCTTTCTAGGCTACTGAACACCGCTAACGTCTCTAATTAATTACTATGAAAGCTTCTTTCGGTATCGGCTGTAGCTCTACTAAATTAAGAAATTGGTTTTAAACTTATTTCGGATCGTTGAAACATGATACCAGCCATCCTTCTTGCTACTGATAACGCAGGACTCGCGTATAAAGACGTTTATCGTTCTCAATCAGGACTACTTACCTATTTGGATATGGAACACGATACGGTTGCAGTTCGAATGGTTTATTATTTTCAAACTCGATTTTCATTTCTATTAGATCGGTACATCCAGTCTCGCTAAAGGTTCTCGCAAATATTTCCTTATACTCGTTAACCAAGAACATAACATTTTGAACTGTAAACTTCTTTAGCACGATGGGCACTTTTTGGCCTAAGGTAAAAACTAAAAACTCCCGTCCGCGCAGAATAATGTTGCGGACATGTAGCTGGCTCGAGTATGGCAACTTTGGGTCAAGCTCCAGCAACAGACAGCAGCGTATAATTCTACGATGTGCGAAGCAAAATAGCTACGAGGATTGCGACTCTCAACATTCATTTCATAATCTCGCACACCGTAGAATTATACGCGGCTGCCTGTTGATGGAGCTTGACTAAAAGCTGCCATACTCTATCCAGCTACAGCGCCGCAACATTTAAATATTTTGCGCGGATTAATCGCTTTCGGCAACATGGCACACGTTTCGCCTATTCGACTGGGCATCTGTGTTTTACTTATCTGTGATATAGTATGTTATCGAAATATATAAAAATCTCGTGTCACAGGGTTTGTTATCGAACTCCTCCGAAACGGGTTGACCAATTTCTGTGAAATTATTTGTGTATATTTGGTAGATCTGAGAATAGGTCGTAAGCTATTTTTTATACCCTCAACCAAAAGGAATAGCTGAAAAAACTAAAAAAATGGTTTAGTTTAGTTTCAATAGTTTCATGACCAATTAAAGTAATAACTGATGTATTAATTCTCTGTATATTTTGATCACCAACAATCATGACTGATGGAATTGATTGACGCTTGCATGAACTTCAATGGGCGCCTCACAAACGAACAAACCAAAGATCTAGTCAAAATTGATGGCTTTTTGTTGCCTTTTGAAATTTTCTTTTGCTTACTTGTCCTAGCAACAACGAAAAAACCAGAACTGTCAAAATCTTCGTTCAATGTCCATTTTCGAAAAACGTCCGTTCAAATTGCCCTTCGTCCTCTCTCACCCTTCTCCCCATAAACTCAGTCCATTAGTCCCTTTTGTCTATTCGGTGTCTGTTCGTTGCCCAGCCGTGTAAACCGGCCATGAACTAAGTAACTATCTGTGATTTCAACAGCTACATTGCTTATCTCGATTTGTAAGACTGTATTTGGGTGCAAGATTTCGCTATCCAATTCATTCCATAGACACATGGAACCACCGCAAAAATGTAACAACCGTGGTAAAATTCTCTCCATATTACCGCAATGACTGTTCCTCCAACAGCTGCCATTTGTATACGCTAATATACGTGGTATGATTCAAAAGATTGGCCCCACCCCCGTCCAACAATTCCTTCCTTTCTGATTCACTTCCGACTGATCATCAGCATTACTAACACTCGAAAAAATACAAAATTCCTCTCGAATATATTTCACCAAGAAAATCTATAACAAATTGGTCTGCAAACAACAAGATATTTACATAACTTCCTCCCTCTACTTTATTTCAATCAACCGCGCGCTTAAACACCACCAGCCTTCTGGGGCCCGCGCTGCAGCTGCTGCAGCTCTCTTATCTGGAAATGCATGTGCCCTTCATTTCTCATAAAGCCGCAAGCTGCTATGAATTGCATGTAATCGCGATTTATTACAAATTTCAAAATACATTACATCAGCATGCACATAAGCACAATTCATTTAACTACAATCGAGCAGCATTATTCATCCTGCGTCTATGAAGCTGCCTTCGCGGCGAATCCATTACACACTAACGGCTCGAACGGAGCCTTTTATGAATAAAATTTGAAATTTATGAAATTATGTGCAGCTGCACTGCTGCTGCTGGTGTACAAATTTCGCGATATGCACAATTCGGGGGACCAAAGTTGCTGTTCCGTATGCAAACACCTCCCAGTGGATCCTGCTACTAGAGCTCCCTCCGCATAAATACATATGTCGTGTCAAGAGTTAGAACAATATGGCCATGCGGGAACAACATAGTTTCTCCCAGCACCCGTCGGGCTAGTTGCTTGAAATTGTTTCTAGTTCTTGCCGAAGGGTTAGAAATATAATATATGGCAGTTTGATGTCTATGTTATATTTGCATAGATTTAAAGCCGTTTTAGGGAGCTTCATACATTACCAGCAAAAAGCACTAATGGCCATTTACTTCATAACAGAATTGCTAGTGTGCAGGATAAGCGCTGGAACGAAGTTAATGTTTTTGGTTTTCACAGCCATGTACATACGTACGAAGTATGGAAAATAATAACCACTGTTTTCAAATGCAGTATTAATAAATATGAGCTTTTTTTCTAAGTTATTATTAAGTTAGTATGGGCAGCCCATATGATGAACACGATGGCCAAGTTAGGCCTATTGTATAAATGCCTCATTAAGGAAAAACTTTAGTTGAACAAGATCGAACCTGAACGATGCTCAGATGTCTTCTGGTAAAGGTTCTTCTTCAGAGCAGGACACTCACATACTGTCGTGTCCTGGTTGCAAATAGGACCTATAGTCTAAGCTCCCACAGCAAAAAAGGTACCCCATCGAACACCTCAAAACAATAAAGTGTGATTGGCTGAAAAACATGTAAAAAACATGTAAAGCCCGCCAGACTAGTAAAAATTTGTTAATTGCTATTTTTTAAGAATTTTTGAATTTTGTTAAAAAACAGTGATTTTACTTTCCAAAACACCTGTCTGAAATTTATACAATTTGTAGTAAATAATGAACCATTTTTGAAAAAATTTGTCGGTCTGACAATTTTTGTTAATTAGCTTCTGACAGACCTTATGTTATAAATTCTTTTTCTTTATAAAAATGCACTTCATAACACCTCCTTGAATTTTGCTTCTTCAAGATTTCAAGTTCAAGATTTCTTCTGTCTATTAAAGCTTGTCTGGCTGACAATTTTTGTTAATAAATTTGTCAGACTGAATTTTGAATGCGCAGCATCAATGCATCAAGATCAACCACTGGCATTTCAGAAAACCTTGTTCAAAAAGAAAACAACTGAAGTTTAAGATGTCCTTTATCCATAAAAACAAGCCTGTCATTGAAAAAATGTTTTTTACCATGTCAGATATAATTTCTAAGCGCCGTGACAGGGGGGTTTGCGTTTTTGTGCAGCCCTAACACAAATTATTTTAAAAAATTGGAGTAACTATAACTAATACATGTTATTATTCAAAGAATTTCATTTTAAACCATATCGTACCTTGTAAAACATAGCATAACAGCAATAAAAACCCTCAAAAAAATGCGAAATCATTTTATTATATTACCCAAATATCGGCATTTCTTATAACGTATAGTCATTCATTCATTATTATTACTTGCTACCTGTAATTGCTAATTTCTAATTAAAGTAGGAAGTCAAATCGTAATAAAAATATTCAGAAAATCTGTCACTTTCATACATTCGGGGCGCTGTAAAACCCTTCGTAGGGAATGAAATTAAAAAAGTAATGAATGAAAATTATTCCTAATGAAACCCTCTACAAAAAACTTGTTATTATTTTTTATGTTAAAGTTGAAGGAAAAAAGGTTATAGTTATAGAAAATATTGTGACTAATTTTGGTGTTCTAAGGCTTATACCTTCTTAATTATTCATTTTACCACAAAATTTCATACTAGTAAATTGTAAATAATTTAATTCTAAACAAAAAGTGTCCTTGCAAATTTTCTGTAAGATGTACCGTTTCGGAGATATAGTGGAAAAACAATTTGCACACGTTTTCCAAGATGGCGGCCAAATGGGGGGGGGGGGGGTTAGAATCCCGAAAACTCAAACTTAAGCTCACACTGACCCCCCCCCCTATACATCCCGAAAATAAAACCTTGTCCTGCATTTTTGCAATGTTAAAGTACCATTTCCAAGGACTAAAATGTCTCAAAGAGCTTGACTCCAATAAATTCACTGGCCCTGACTACATTCCGGGTGTTTTCAATGATGCAAGTTGCTTTTACAAACTTGCCCGAAAGCAAATGACGTTCATTAACAGATTAAGCAACTTGCAAAAGCAAATAACATGCAATATTGAACATTACTCACTATATATCAACATTGTCAGCTGATATACGTGAAATTAGTGTTTCCACTACATACTTACATTAATTTGTATTGTGAGAAACCGAAAGCAAAATGGATAGAACAAATTTAAAAACATTAATTGAAATTGTGTAGAGGCGATATATTATGTTTGCTTCCATATTTTTCATCAGAAATTTAAAAATATGGACAATATGTCCCACTTTGCCCGACGAAATGCTTCTTTTTTTTACATCTTCTATACCAAAAATAAGTATAACAAAAGCGTACGGCCGCACTGACGTGTCTTCTTAATCAAAATCAGAAATGCAATTATTTGAAAAGCTTAAAAAGTATGCAATCATTTGCTTTTAAGTAGTTATCATTGAACACTTTGCTTTCGCAAGTTGCTTCATTGAACAACATGCAATAGCAAATATGATGCAAGTTTGAATCATTGAAAACAACCCTCTCTCGATGGTACTCAAGAAATGTACCGTACCTGTGGCTAAACCCCTACGACTTTTCGCCCTATGTACTTCTCCGGAGTTTACTCAAACTCCTGGAAACTAGCTCATGTTCAGCCGATTCCGTAAAAAGATGAAGCCAGCAACCCTTTAAACTACCTCCCAAAAACAATTACTTCTATTCTCTCCAAAATCATGGAAGCAAGAATCAATAGAAAAGGCTGAGAAAATATCTAGAATCTAATAAAATCATACACGGCAGGCAGTACGGCTTTCAACCTCAACCATAGCATCCACAGCTTCGGTGAGTCTGGTCTGGTTGTTCTAGATATTTTCAAGGCTTTCGACAGAGTATGTCACCCTGGGCCACACTAAACACAGGGCTAAATGGGCTATAGCCCCGGGGCGCAAACTTTTTCGGGGAGGCAATTTTTATTTGTGTTATTGTTTTGATATTATTAGTTATTTTTATTTAAAATCGTTTCATGACAAAAATAACCAAATGTCTACTCTTCTTCTTCTTTGATCCGTTAGTTGGCCGTCCGAGCGGAACGTCCCAGCAACGGATACGCTGCTGTCTATGCCACTGGGTCTCGAACTCTATTCATGATTCGTTTCCAATCATGCCGATATTTGGCGACGTCTCGGGTAACTGATAATCTTTGATTCTTTACATCGCCCCGTCCTCGTCATCGCATGTAGATCGAATCATTCACGCATAATAGCGTCGATCACAATGTTGAAGTAGCGAAGCGACGTCTTGCTGTCAGACACCCGTTTGAATCGGGAACTCCTTGGATAAGTTAATTCGAATACGAAAGCAGCTGGTTAAGCCATCGTACGACGCTTGGAGAAGTTGGATGATTTTCAAGCTGTTCCAAGTGATACAATCGAAAGCGGATTTGAAATAGACGAAAACGATGTCAGTTCGTTTGCCGCAACGAGTTATTTCCATCAGCTAGTTCCATTAGCTGACGGAGAGCGAGTATTTCATCAATGCATTCTCGATGTGGTTTAAATCCAGCTTGCTCTTTCCAGATCGTTTGCTCTCGATGTTTCTGTAGCCTCGATTGTATGATTTTCGTAAATACTATGCCGACGATAGAAATAGGGACAACGATCGTTTTCTTCTACACCGACGGGGAATGTTATTGGTGTGTTATGAGGACATGGAGTCGTTGGATATCACCTCCGGCTTTGATCATCTCGGTGATTACTTGGTCTATTCCGGGCGCTTTTCCACTTTTCAGCGATTTTATTGCCATCTTCACCTCGATAATTGTCGGTTCGGTATCGAAAAACTGATTCGTCGGCTGTTTCACCTCGATAATTGTCGGTTCGGTATCGAAAAACTGATTCGTCGGCTGTTCGATAATCGGCAGTTCGGGTGCTGGTCCTTGCGGCGGATCATGGTTGTACAGCTGGTGAAAGAGCTCTCTCCACCGCTGCAGGCGCCCATCAGGAGAAGTCACGAAAGTTCCATCCGATTTTTTGATGTTGTTTTACCGCCTTAGCCGCGTGATTATCTGATACAGCATCCGGTACTCGTGCCTCGACGCCGCTTCTTCCATGTCGGCCGCAACGTTATTAAAGTATGCTGCCCGTTCCGATTTCATTTTCTGTCGAACTTCTTTGTTCAATCGTCGCTATTGCTTAAACCCGACGTATTCATACGCTTCTGCTGATCGACGAGGTCCGACAATTGTCTTTCTTCTACAACGATTTCGTCCGGTGTGACAAGCGCCGCGAACTTGTTGGATAATGCCATTTGAAACTCTCGCCCGTTGGCCGAGTTCCGTAGGCACGCCCAATTCTTCTTGGCTGGTAGTGGCGCCGTTTTCTTCATTCTTTATAATCGCATCTGTAATTTCGATCGAAAAAGATAATGGTCCGATCTGCAATCGGGCCCACGCATTGCACGTACGTCTTTAAAAGTCGATCGGAATCTTGATCAAAACGTAGTCTAACATAGCCGAGCCGAGTCGATTCGACATGGATTTCGTCAAGTGAGTTGTGTAGTTTGAGTGGATGGCAGAAAATGCTGTTGTCATCGATCAAGTTGTTTGACGCTGTGAATGAAAGCAGGCGTAAGCCGTTGTCGTTAATTACTCCGTGTCCGAATTTGCCCATCGTTCCTTCGCAGCCGGTTCGTTCTGCTCCTGAATGTGCATTGAAGTCCCGCGCGAGTATTATTTATTCGGTTCGAGGTTCGGTAAGTTGGCAACGCTGGCCAGGTAAGATCGGCCACCAAGAATTGGTTGACCGGCTATGTATTTCTTCTTATCTAGACAAAGGCCCAGAGTGCCCGCAAGGGTAGGTTCACACGCAGCGGTTTACTTGCGTGAAAATTAGCTTCATCAGTTATTGCTTTATACATAGGTACATATACTTATCTACGCAATTATGATAAGGTAGGACGTCACCATTAATACTTGTGCAAACTCTACAAAACGATGCATCAATCCTCGAATTCCCCTTTCTAAGATTTGAGATGTGAGTTCTAAATGAATTTTAGGTTAGATATCCAAAGCCCTAAACTTAAGGGTTTTTAATAACGGTTGGCATTGGCACAGCACAATAGACCAAGTAGACCGCAATGCCTGGAAATACGCCCCCTCAAATAATGTAATGATTCCAAAGGTGGTTTTCCCATACGCACATGCATGTTAAAAAAATTATGTATGGATGTACGTAAAAAATCCAAATTCAGGGATCAGCAGTAAGCTTCTAAGAAATATTTTTGTTTTAAACAAAGCCTCTTCTAAAAACTTTTAAAAACGCCATTTTCTTGAAAATAAATCATCTGCATAATTTGTGACTATAATTCCAGATTACACACAAAACACTTCCAAGAATTCCAATCGAAACTGGAACGAGATTTTCTACAAAGTGACCCGCATTCAAGGCCTGCTGCGAGAAATTCGGTGGTTGATGGATGCGTTGAAATTACAAAAGCAGTCAAAAATTCTGATAAAAAAATTTAGCGTGACGCAATATTATATTTATAATATATAAATTTTAAATTTTAGTGATTTAGCTTAACGGTAAGGTAACGGCCCTGAAATTATGTTCGTACTGACATAGATGGAAGGACACTCCCATACACAGAATATTGCATAATAACGGTGAAAAATATTTTATTGGTGTGACAGCAAGAGCGGATCATCTCTGCGGCAGAACAGAACTTGGCAGGCATCTCTTAAAAGCAGTGAGACTGGAACTGAAGAGCGGGCGTCGCTGGACATCTGCAGAGGTTCTCTTCGATTTTGTTACTCTTTGTTCTTGTTTCGGCACGAATATTTCTCAGTGAACGTTTGGCCGAGCGAGGTTGTCAGGAATTCAGTTCAAGCCGCGAATCGTGATTTTCTAGGAGGAAGTTAAATATCCGAATTTATCCAGAAAAAAATAAGTACACAAGTCTTGGAATAGCTTAGGTCATGTCCTCAACGAACAAGGAATTGGTAAGTAGACATTTACCTTTTTATGTAAAATGGCGATTGAATGCAAATTTGCAGGTGAGGGTCACAAGGCCAACGCACCTGACTAAAAAAGTATCGCAGCGAATAATTTGCACGAGGGCGATCTGCCCCCGGCCCGGGTACGTCTCGGATGTAGCCTTGATGGCCCTGTTAGGGGATGCCATCAAGCGGGTCCCTACGTACGGCACATCATGGAAAGCTGTCTCCGAGCTGAAAAAGTATCTCGATGCGCAGGACTTTAACGTATCATGTGATAGAATCAAGAGAGCCTTGCAGATGCTGCGTAAAGCCAGGATCCCAATGTTAGCAGTTCCGGATCTTCTTCCAAACTTCAAGAAGCAAATTTTTGTAGGCGAATGTATATTTAACTTATCACTAGCGGTGACCGAGATAAATATAAAAATAGGATCAACAAAGCCGGCTGTCGGCATGGAGATCGCTTTATTGGCCTCGTTCTCTAGTCAAGGATTCCTCCATTCTGAAGTGATTGTCGGCCGTATTAACACTTGGCATTTCAAGAGATTCCTAAACAGAATCCTCAAGAAATTAAACAACAGCAGGGACTTGAGCGGCGCACGCTTCTTAATGGACGTTTCATATTTACATTACACCAACGAAATTCAACGGCTCATTTGCAACTCGACCTATGGCATTAGCTATTTCCAGCGGACATCAACAATTTTGGAGCCAATACGGAAGATATTTCGTAAAGTTGAAATGAATGCCAAGCGATTGTTGAAATCCAATGGCCAAATGGTCATAGTCGACATAATACGGCATAGTCTCGATGCAATAACCCCGCAGGAGTTTACGGTTATTTTTAAGGAAGCAGAGAACCTTAGTGTCACATGAGAATGTGAGTTTTAACGTCTTGCATATTTATTTTCCTTTTTTTTTGGCTTTTCTGTTTATCTGTTCTGTGAATAAAAGTTATGTTTTTTTTATATAAAATTTAATTGTTGAAAAATGTATGTCTTTTGTTAAATAAATAAATAATTTTGGAATATTGAGGATATTATTTATTACATCATCGGATGGCATCGCTACATAAGCCATTCACTTTGTGCAGACGTTCAGCTTCTTGCTAGGTCCTCCTATCTTACGTTGTCCGACCAGTGGGTTTTTGTCGCCTTTTAGGATTACCTTCAGACCTTTTTGGCATTCTACTTTCGTCTAGACCAGTGGTCGGCAAACTGCGGCTCGCGAGCCTCATGTGGCTCTTTCATCTGCTAAGCGTGACTATTCCACAAAATACCATGTGGGGATGGCTCATGCACTAAAGGCGGTTTACGGCCGAATTATAATGGCTCCCGGCCTTAGGTTTGACTGCATTGCTAGGAGAAAGGCCGGCAGAAACTTGTTTTGCAAATTAATTGATGGGAAGGGTCAAAACACAACCTCAAATTTGTGTGGGAAAGTCTGATTTATAGATACGTAAAACTTTTTTAAAAACTTCACTTCAACTCAATTATACAACTCAACCCGCGTATATGAGACGAAATATCAACTCGAGGCAGGTAGGAGAGCTAAGTTGAGTTTGATGGATCCAGTTTCTACTCGAGCCCGGTTTATGACTGGGTTTGACCTGAGCTGAACCTAGTCATAAACGGGGTAATGGTTCTTGTCAGATTGGAATTCTTCCCATTCCTCTCTGGTAGCGATTCTGCAGAACTTTAATTTTCCGACTATGTAGTGAGTAGGTCCTGATACCATTTCTTGTGGTAGAGAGTACAGTATATTGCTGTGCCTATTGGTCTTCTCGAACCAGCAAACCGGAGGGTGGTACAGGCTGCCTGCTGTCATGTAGGGCACTTTCGAGACTTCACCAGTGGTAGCTACCTTTTTGGTGACGGTACCATATTGGTAAGCTGATCAGGGTTGGTATGGTTAGTTTTTGCCGACTGATAGATGTAAAATACCCACTCTAAAAAAATCCGAAATCTAAAAACTATCGTAACGTCAAAAACGTAAATATTTTTCAAACTACCACTTCAACCATCACACGAATATGGTTCCTATGGTGAGACTCTCGCTACTTTACCGGTGAATATTCGAACATGGTGAGTGGTAACTTATGGTAAGTGATCAATATTCGAACATGGTAAATTAGCTGCTGGTTCGACCGGTAGCTACCATGACGTATTCTCGAAAGTGCCCGTATATACTACATTGAGTTGAATTGAATTTGCGTCTCTCATCAGAGGTGCTGCTGTCAATTAAATTCAACTACTGAACTTGCGACTAGACTATATGCATAGTATCAACTCAATACAGGTAGCAGAGCCGAGTCGAGTTCAGTCGTCCCTAATTCAATGCGATTCGGATATGTAGTAGGACTCGGGTTCAACCAGAGTTCAACTCATCATGTACACGTACTAATTGTCAACCGCTGCATCTGAGCTTGTAGATGCTAAATCCCTCTCAACCTAGATGACTGTTAGTTCAACCAAGCCCTCTCTAAGTTTTTCCTCGGAGTCAGTCTGTTCGTTAGATGAAGCTGATTTGAAAACCTTTATCGATGCCTGCCTTAGTCCAAAATGGAGTTTATAGCCAATTCTTTCGAGTCTTTCTAGGCACTCGTGGTTAGACCAGGCTGCTACTATTTCACTGGGGTTCCTCGGCCATGAGAACCTTCCAAAGCGCGGAACGCACTCAAGCAATTCCCCCATCACGAACTACATGATCATCTCTGGTATTTTGGCCTCGATGTCGGCTCAGAGATGGTCCGGGAGTTTGTCGTTACTAGAATTGGCATCCGCTAGAGCCATTAGAAGGTTGTCCTTCACTACTTCGCTCATTGTTCTGCTACCAGTTGAGCCTGCTTGTTGGGCTCCTGAAGTGGAAGCTTTCCCTACTATGGTTGGTCTCGAGAGCTTTTTCCTTTTTGGTCATTATTTGAAGGTGCTGAGCTATCTTCCCGGGATCTCTCCTTTAATGCGGGAGATTACCGCTCCTGCTGTCCTTCCATTCTGAAGCGCTTTCCATTCCCCAACGACTGCTTGAAATTTCGCTTTGTTGGTTTTGCGATTGTACCTTCTCTTGCGGATGGGCGCTCGTGATCTCTGTTTCTCGCCTGTGGTTATGTTACCTGACTTTGAAGTATTGTGATTGGTTGGTAAAGCCAGAGTTAGCGATTGCTCCACTTGGACCTAGCTGAGACTCCCCGAGGGGAAAGGTTCGTAGTCATTGGTCCTAGTCCTTGCCCGGGAATCAGCGGGGACCTTTTGCGACCAGCTTGATTATGCCCACAGATTAGCTATTCAGCCTTCCGCACGATACCTTCACACCTTGGCTTTAAAGTCGCGACACAACTACGGGTACGGCCGGCACCGCTTTTGCTGCTTGTGGTAATGTCTTCCAAAGTGAAGCGTTGTGTAGTGAACAAAGATGTAGTTTCGTGAATTGAGAAAGGTATGTTGAGATTGATTGATTGTAAATTGTTGTAAAAGTTGTTGTAAAAGTTGATATTTGGCTATGTTGACAAATGAATTTGCCTGGTCTAGACTAATACCCTCGACACACCAGCACTCTTAATCTTGATTATGACGTCAGAATGACGTAGACTGCATTTTATTTCCATATCTTTTGTATGGGTCTACGTCATTTTGATGTCATAATCAAGATTAAGAGTGCTGGTGTGTCGAGGGTATAAATGCCATCTCATTCATATGAACTTATGTATATTTTGTGCTATTCTTCTCTATTGTCCCTAAAACCAGGGATCTACTATGTATTCGGATCGGAATGTAAGTCAATCGGGAGTGTTCCACAATTCGATTTTTATCGAATATATACTCGAAATCGACATTTTGACCAACTTCATTTATATGACATATGAGGGGTCTAGATTCAGAAGTTAAAAAAAGTCGTTAAATCTTTTTATATCTTGTTTTTTTCGTCAATAGTTTAAAACTCGTAAATGATTGAGGTTTAAGTTTATTATCGAGTCGTGATTGCTAACATGTCAATGTTGGTCTTTTTCCCTAGTTGTTATGTACTTTTAGCGTCATTGGTGCTACAAATTTTCGCATTGAAAGGTAAGGAACTTAGTTTCTGCCACACGTACCTATGTATATTGTCATCATAATGATCCAATTAACGTTACCTACCGATAAACTATGGAAAGTTTGCTACGACCAGTTATTTTTATAGTGTACTGAAATATAAATAATGTATGTACCTATACATTTTTTGGGTGATCTTATTAAAGCCACCGACAGTTAGACACAATAAATGCTATAATAGTCTTTTGGCCTAAGCTTTTACAAAATGATTGAAAAAATAATAGGAATAATATCGCAGGTCAGATTTAATGGAGTCGTTAAACTGTTACGAGCTGATGGATTTAATTTTGGTTAGGGGAAGCATTTAGGAAAGCTATAAATCTCTGATGGACCATTACCTAAATTGTGAATAGGTTTATAGATTTTGATATTGCCAATAAAACGTTTTTCCACTAAAGACCATAGACCCGTATCGTCCGATTTTTTAAGCCAAAATTGGGTTTAACGCAGTCTGAAGGAGAATCGCATTGTTTATAATGAGGATGACAATTCAGCCAAAGGAAAAAGTCGATATGTAGCATTGTCTTTTGAAGTTCTACAAAAGTCTGAATTCTGAACGTGCACAAAAACATAATAAGTATTCAATGTCCAGACTGTGCTGGTAGTAAAGATCAAAGCACTATCGGATAACACAGAAACGATTTTACCCTCAGAGTTCCGATGGTAACAAATAGTTTTCCGAAAAGTGTGATTAAATGGAAATGGATCCAGTTTGCCAAATTAACAAGACTATGATGATGGCTGTTCCGCGTAGAGGTGCACATGTAAAAAAAAGTAGTCTCATGAATTCCCATATGTCGTTGGGCTCAAGGCCAAAAGGTCCAACTGCACCAAACTTTTATTTATGGGCTTGTTGTAAGCAAGAGATTTATGGTTATGTAGACCCCAATAAAAAGGTGACAAAGCATCGATAGTAATCGCTTCGGAAGTAATGTTACCGCATTGATGTGTTTTAACGCACGATGGTTAATTTGTTGAATATGCTATATGTTGTTATTGGAGTTATTAATGGAATTAGCAAAGAAATTGTTGTTTTGGAAACTTAGTTTAAAGTGTTTTATGTACAGTATGTCACAGATAAAGTCGGAAAGACACATTGAGCATGTTTGAATTCCAATATCTCAGAAAATAAAACAGTTACTCATTTACTTTCTTAGCGAAATTGTTTACTGTTATCTAGGCTATAATGAACAAAAGAAAATAAAACAATTAAACCGTTATTCATTTTTCTAAGAAAACTGACGATTTTTGCCCTCACAGCTAAAGTCGGAACATAATAAAACACAATGACTAATATTTTGTTGGGAGTCCACGTTGATCAATAGTGGCTCTTAAACGTTTTGGGATCGAGTCGACCAATTTCCGGCAGAATTCGGGCTCTATTTTGTCCCATTCCTCCTGCAGGACCGTCTTCATGTCCCTTATGTTGGAATAACTCCTTGCCGCCATTTTAACTTTAAGTTTTTGCCACAAATGCTCGATAACGTTCAGATCAGGAGACTGGGCTGGAGTTTTGATGACCTTTGGACACTTGTACAGGAGCCATTCCTTAACAATGAGCGCGCAATGCTTCGGATCATTATCCTGATAGAAATGAAAGCTATCTAAAATTCCCAATTTCTCAGCGCTTTGCCTGACATTCTTCTTCAGAATGTCAAGATACATAAATCTGTCCATTGTGCCGTCTATAAAATGAAGATTCCCTACACTGGAAGCTGACATGCAGCCCCAGACCTTTACCGATCCTCCGCCATGTTTCATCACGGTTGGCCTCAAATGTTGTTTTCTGAGTTGGGTGTTGGGTTCACGCCACACAAATCGATGTCCGTCTGATCCGAACACGTTGAATTTGCTCTCATCGGTGAAAAGGATCTAAAAAAAGTAAAAACATCTCATATACGGCATTTTAACACGAATATAGTAACATTACGACAGAGAGCGACAATCCTCTTATTCGGGGAGCGTTCTACCCGAACTCTGAATATTACAAAGCAGCTTGTGAACGCGGGTTTATCCCCCCAGAAGCATTTATTTACCTAGATTCCAAAAAATTGGTTCAGGATGATTCGGGGTTGCCCCTCTTATATCACATGTATCGCAATGCATATGATAAGCGAGTGCGTGCTATTGAAGAAGGCAGAGAAGTACAGGATCTCCTGAGGTTCAGCACGCGAATCCCAGAAAAAGATAAAAAAGAGGCCTCCAATGCCAGTAATTTATACTGGTGGCTGGAGGATCCCCCATAGTTGGGTATTTGCCCTCTCTAATTAAATTATAGAATATTTTGGAATGCATGCTAGTTTTAAAAGATTGGCTTAGTACTTAGATAGGGTTTAGTTCTAGTTTTTACTCTGTAATGAAGCTAGATTTAAGTAAGTCTAGGTTAGTGGTGCGAGCTTCCACGAGCTATTGTTATTTCTTGTAGCTCAAGCCCGTGGAAGCTCGTCGCCTGGACGGGGGTCACCCGAGAGAATTCAACTCTGCTGCCCCCCGCCCAGATAGGTTTCTTAGAGTTTAGTTAGTTTGTAGAATAGACTAAGTTAGCTTAAGTTTTATACAAAATAACTAATATAGCACCTAAGTTTTTGCTTTTTAAAATTTTTCTTAGGATTAAAAATAATATATAATATGAAAATAAAGAAGAAAAAAATAAATTTTAGCCGAAAGGCATAAGTTAAATTAAGATATAGATTAATTTAGAGTGCCTGCTGAGGGCCAGTAAGTTAGATAGATTAGAATAGGTTAGAATAATTAACTTTAAGCGTTTAGTTAAATTTATATTAGGATAGTCGTTAAGTCAAATAAACGCTTTTTAAAAACTAAAAAAAAAATTACATTATTCCAGAATGATGGGCCCTTCTTAATGTACTCTTTGGCAAATTTGACTCGAGCGATTTGGTTTTTTTTTGATACTAAGGGCTTTTTAACTGCAACCCTACCGTTTAGTCCATTGCTCCTCAACACTCTTCTAACGGTTTCAGGATGAACTGACACACCGCTTTCATCCTTTATCAAGGTCACCAGTTTGCGTGCCGACAAATGTGGGTCTTTCTTGACTTCTCTTAAAATAAATTTCTCGTCAAAATTGTTTAATTTTTTGTCAGATCGCGTTTTTCTTGTTTTATTTTCAATTTGTCCAGTCGTTTTATATCTTTTAATAACATCCCATACAGTAGAATAACTTTTGTTTAATAATTTCGCGATATCACCCGCAGTTTTCCCTTCACAAAATTTATCTATTATAATTTTTCTTTCACAAATTGTGGTTTGCTTTACTTTCCGCATTTTAATTGCTTTCAGAGGAGGATACAAACTTAGTTTAAAGTGTGTTATGTATGTGTATGTGCTAAACAGAAAACTTTGTAATTAAGGTAGGTATTGTCAAGATAATTAAAATTGTAGTGAAGAACCCAATTTTGAAAAAGAAAAGGACCATTTTCATTACAATCTTACGTACATATATATTTATGTATACCTTTGAATAATAAAACTATGATGTTGGGCAACTTTAACGCTAAGTCGTCCATTAGACGATAGGTTTTGCTATTAATTTTGCCACAGTCACTGTTATTACTCACGGAAAACCTACCGTCTAAAGTGATGACTGATCTTGAATAATTTTAAAATCAGTTCAACATTTTTGTGAGAACTAAAGTTGTAGAGCATTGCGACAAGTACAGACTAGTAGTACAAACTGTGATTTATAAGCTTACTTTTCACACAAGAGGATAAGACTGACTGAATAATATTAGCGACATTAGATCAGAACTAGTTGCAGCCAAAGCAAGGCGGAAGGATTTTGAACTAGTGTTGTGTAGGATTATACAATGAGTTTGAAAGAGTTGCCTCTTTTTTTCTTTTGAGCCAGTACAAGGTCATACTTAAATGAGGCGAAGTGCCATTGTAATACTAGAATGACAAAAACAAACGAATTAAAGAAAGAAAGAAAGAAAGTAAATACCAGTGAAGAGCCGAGAATTTGATTCTAACATGCATTAAACTTCTTCAGAGTGTGTAAAAACATATGCCTCCATAATGTATATTTATATTTTACAATCCCACCTCCCCTAATTTCAAGTTGGAAATTTCGTAACAGCAAAAGAAGTAAGATAGAAGAAATCCATGCTTCTCTACTACGTAATATACAATCATCTCATTTACCTCACTCGATACACGCTCGTACCAGTAGGATATTATTTTTAAACTGGGACATTTCAAGTCCTCAGTACAATTTACGATCCTGCAAGGGAGAAATGTACTACCTCATGTATGTAGGCCCGGCTCAACTCTACACTGAATGAACGAATGAACTGAAGAATATAGGCACAAACAGCTTGTGTTAGCACATTAAGTGGCGACTGTATTTTAAACGTTTTTCTGTGTCCGTTGCCGCCATCGCCACTGTTTTTTGTTCAAAGAAAAAAAACTACTTTAAAACAAATGAAAATTATTGAACACCATTTGGCCTCCAATTACAGCACACACTGATAAAAAGAAGCAAAAGAGCAAAGTTCACTTTGTAATTATAATTCACTTTTATTTGAATAATTCAGTTTTATATTTTAGGTACACAATTCAAAATAAAAATATATAAATAATCAATATAATTCACTGAATCAATGTCATTAGATTTGAAGATATTTTAAACATTTAAGAGCTTTGCAGTTATTAGAGAAAATAATAAATAAGAATTATAGAAAGGGTTAGTTTATAAGCTTGGCTTGAGTTAAAGTTTACTATATTCACTCGATGTGAACATCCACTCAAAATATTATATATAATTAATCACCCTCATCAACGTTGTTAGCTAGAAAATACAATCCACTTAATCACCTCAACAACGATGGAAACTAAATATCAAATTAATTAAAATCCTCATCCACGTTGAAAACTAAATCACTTCAAGTTTAAAGCAGAGAAACGAAATTAAAAATATTATTGTAACAAATCAAGGAAATCGTAAAAAAATCGTTCACCATATCAAATATTATTTATTTAAAGAAGAAAAGGAAAATTATGAAATATGAATATTGTATTGTGGTAATTAAGTACTCACCTGACCTTGAAAGTTGGCCTTGAACTTTAATTTGTTTGTGGACAAAGAGGATTGTTTGGTCAAGGTCAAAGGAGAGAGGAATTAGGAATTACTGTTCATAGTTTGTTCTCGTGAACAGGGAAAGGAAAAGTTGTTAATATTAGTTCTCGGTCTATTCCCGAGAAATGAGAAAAAATTAGTAATAATAGTTCTCGGTCTATTCCCGAGAACTAAGGAAGAAATTAGTAATAATAGTAGTTCTCGGTCTATTCCCGAGAACTAAGGAAAATTAATAAATAATAGTTCTCGGTCCATTCCCGAGAACTAAAGGAAAAATTAATAATAATAGTTCTCGGTCTATTCCCGAGAACTAAGGAAAATTAGTAATAATAGTTCTCGGTCCATTCCCGAGAACTAAAGGAAAATTAGTAATGATAGTTCTCGGTCTATTCCCGAGAACTAAGGAAAAATTAGGAATAGTTCTTGGTCTATTCCCAAGAACTTTAAAATGGAGGAAGGAAATATAAAATTGAGGCCAACTTACCCTCGAGGCGCTCGGTATCCAAAGAGAGGAAGATTCATGGGTGCAACGATTTTTGTTAACTCACTTGAATTCGATTCAAGTGGGGATAGAAATATATAACGGGATGACTGAAGTGATGTTTGTTTGAATAATGCAAGTGGGAATGAAAATTTTAATTATGCATGTGTTGAGGTGAGAAGTGTTACCAGAGTAAATATTTACTTGAGTGAATGTATGAATTTTTGAGTGAATGTTCTTAAGAAAATTTTGGTTTCTTAAAGTTAAATTAGTATCAATGATCATGATGTCAAATGATGCTACTCGATGTCCATTTCATCCAAAGATGATATTAATTGTCGATAAGTTCTTGATGTTCTCTTGTTAGAGCTGAATGACCGTGATTGTTTCTTCATAATTGCCCGGAAGTATATGTAACTGCACCTGGCTTCCTAATGCGGCTCTATTTTTCTGAAATAAAAAGGATTAACGTGCCCTAAGGTGATATGGTGAAAGAAGAAGGAAAAGAAAACATGAAAGATAAACCAGGGAGATTTATTTTATGTTGTGAAGAATTGAACAGCCACCGCCACCCGCAGCCACCACAATCTGTTTGTGCCTTAAGAAGACCCCAGGAATCTATGAGGCAGCTACTGATTTAAAAAGGGTATTTTTACTGGCAGTATGACAGGATAAATACAGACCGAGAAAATATGTGAAGGCTCTTCTGCATTAATGTAACTAGAGAACTTCAGCTTCAATTTGTGACACTAGAAAAGAAGAAGAACCCAATTTGGATGGTCCCGAAGAATATCTGATGATAAAAACACCCAGAAATTCAAATGATTTCCTGTAACTGCAAATTTCTTATGTTTGGGAAA
The DNA here is from genome assembly GCA_949987705.1 of Thereva unica. Lineage (NCBI taxonomy): Eukaryota > Metazoa > Arthropoda > Insecta > Diptera > Therevidae > Thereva > Thereva unica. The sequence continues at coordinate 125,988,106 of OX465282.1, forward strand.
AACACTGACCTGGACCACCCTATATGTAATTGAAATTAATCTTCAATTGATGTATTGAATTTTGCAACGATGCACAGTGGGACCAAATCCAAAAAAGCTGGCCAAAAGTCAAAAAGTGCATTAAATGATCTCAAATTTTACACTCGGGGGTTTTCGGGGTCGCTGATGACGAATCCGGTGTCGAAATTTCGATTTTCAAAATGGCGGACTCAATATGGTTAACATAACCTCTTAAAAAAATCAAAAAATTTGTTTTAATATAATGTTTAATACTTTTGATTAATTTTTTATAAGCAAGTTATTTTATTAGGAAGTTATTGTTTATTAGAAAAACAAAATAAGAATTTTTAAGAATGCAATTACAGAAGAAAATCATTGTGAATACAAGTAAAAGTTGTATCTTTATCTTCTGATGTCAAACATTCAGAGCTATAGCCATTAAAAGAAAATACTGTGACTAATTTTGGTGTTCTAAGGCTTATAACTTCTTAATTATTAAATTTACCCAAAAATATCTTGCTAATATATTGTAGATAATTTAATTATAAACAAAAAGTGCCCTTGCAAATTTTCTGTAAGATGTACTGTTACGGAGATATATAATGGAAAAACCATTTGCGCACCTTTTCCAAGATGGCGGCCAAAATGGGGGGGGGAGTGGGTTAGAATCCCGAAAACTCAGATTTAAGCTCACACTGACCCCCCCTACACATCCCAAAAATAAAACCTTGTCCCGCATTTTTGCAATATTGAAGTACCATTTCCATGGGCTAGTGCTGGACGTATGTGACCCCTTAAAACACGGAGGGGCAATATTGGGCAGCGGATTTTTTTTGGAGGTGAAGGAATACACCTTTACCAACAACGCCCAGCAAGTTTTCCAGTGGAGCAGAGTGGAGCAATATTACTTTTTGTCCAATATATATCGCATTCTTACAATCCTAATTCATAAAAAGCACGTGTAATAGATGCTTACTGTGTATTATATACTTGCTTAATGGGTATAGTGCAATTTTTTTTATACTCTACATACCTTCCAAAGAAAATTCTACTTTACACGACCACGATTGCTTGGTTACTTAATTTTTTATAGCGTTTTGAAAGCGTGAACCTTTTTTCACAATATTAACGTTTAAAAATAAGCAAAAAGAGTAAAATAGTAACTACAATTTCTCAGTCCGTAGAAAAAAATCTAACCTTCCGTGACTGATTGCTCACTATTGGAAGTGTCCTCGAATCATCCCCCCAAAAAAAAAAACCGCAATCTATAAACTTTTTTTTTAGACTTTTGGCCAGCTTTTTTGGATTTGGTCCCACTGTGCGATGGGAGAAACTGCTGCACTCGATCCACTCAAATGAAACTATTTCGCAAAAATCGAGTCCACCCACCTCTCAACCAAGGTACACAATCATTTATACAGCTATCTAACAGGTGCTTATCATGAACATCGCGTTGTTACAGAAACTGCTCCCAATTCGCTTCAAGTGCACTTCTGCCAACCGCTCTACCAATGGAGATTGAAATAAAGGAGGGAATCTTGTTGTAAAACGGTCACCGTTGTGCCCTTATCTTGTTACCCTCGATAAGCTTCGTGCTGTTATTTGGGGGGTAGTGAATTTGTGAAAATCAACAAATTTCCTGGTCCTGAAATTCAATCTGTAGTTTTTTTACGGTGCGAAAATAAATTTGTTACTTCACGATTCACATGAACTAGATAGAATATTACTGTGCGAGATAAAAATCGAACCAAGAAAATGGGAGTATCGTCTCTGAGGGAATATGCTGTAGGTTTAAGGGGGCATGACACTCTTGCGGCCGTTTTTCGTGTGGTTTTTTGATAATTTTTTTTGAGCAAACGAAGAGACGTAGAGGTATAAGGTTTTCTGCAATTGAAAGTACTCGTATTAATGAACAAAATTATATTTTATTTAACACCCTTCACCCCCGCCCCTCCCCCCCACTGGCCCGTGAAGTTGAGGTGTTCCATTGGACAAGCTTCGCGGTTCCCAGGATTGTGGAGACAGGTTTTATCTGAAAGCAAAAACCAATACGCTATTTTAAACATGACCATTTTTGCTGGTCCTTAACGGATGTTTTTTTTTAATTTCGTGTTTTTGATAAAATGGCGGACATTCAAAGTTTAGGTACTGATTTTGACTGAAAAGTTGTATCTTCAAGTATGTAAAAAATATAGTAAAAATGCAAAAAAAAAAAAACGTCCGTTAGGGACCACAGAATATTGTTAGCTTCAAGATTAAGAAAAAAAAAATAACATCGGTTGATTAGTTTCCGAGTAATCGTGGGAACCGACTTTGAAAATGTGGTTTCGAGAAAAACGCGTTTAAAGTTTTATAACATGTTTGCACTGGAATAAATTTTTTTTTCATCATGCCGCTTGCCATTGGCATCATTATGCCGCTTCGTACACACATTCTTGAAGCTTTTATCTAACAAAATATGAAAAAAAAAAAAAAATAGATTTTTTGAAGCCGCAAAAGTGTCATGCCCCCTTAAGCTCTGGTAGTTATGGACCGACAACCAGTATGGAGGACGTCTGTTAATAGAATTTGGGCACCGACAGGATAGAAATTTGCAACTAGTTGGTTTGTGTATTTGATCCACACGATCAACTTCCCAGTATGATGAACGTAAACGGAGTAAAATGATTTCTTAGAAAATAGTAATAGCTTTCGCACTAGTACCTAGAAATTAACTAGTACCAGAAGTGATGCCAAAGTTATCCTGAGGGCAGCTACTTCAAATAACGGTAATAGTGGTAAATTCACAAGATTTTTCCAGAGAATTTGCTTTTGTTGAAAGTTAGCAAGAGAACATTTCCTTTGTACTTCACTCGCTGCACTAGAGCAGGTGGTTAAACTCATCCTGAGTGTGTTAAAGTGCCATTGATAAACTGAGAAGCAGATGACTTCATTTGGAAATTCGATTGATTTCAAGTGATATTAGGAAAACCAATCAATGTTTACATTGTTAGACTTGACCGAGAAGACCAAATGTTTCGTACGTACTGGAAATCCCGGGATAAACTTTAATTTCCAGAAATTGCAGGACGTGAAAACCAATTTTCCATCTAAAAAGTCCTGATTTAAAGTTTGAAAAATCCGTGATGTTTGTAAAGGGTAGCGTAATTTTTGCACGATTTTAAAGAGTGCTCGAATTTTGACAAGTGATGTCTTGCCAGGAAGCTGCTGGATTAGAAAAAATAATCAATTTAAGGTTGCCCCTAGCCAAACTTTTTTCATTTAAACAAAAAAAGGTCTCGACCGAATGTTATGAAATTGTTTTTCAGAGCTTCGAACGGTACCTCAGCGAAGTCGATATCGATATATACATATTTATGCTTAAAATGCTATTGGAAACTTGAAAAATGAAAATACTTTGAAAATTACGATTTCGATTTTCCCAACGAATACAATATTTAGTTATAAACTGCAACGTTAAAATGGGTTTGGGAATGAGTGAAATGTCTGGTTGAAGTAATAATGCGAAAAGGCAGAGAACGTTTGAGTGCTCTAAACGTACCTTCGTTAGCCTTAATTACGTTCATATAATCCCAAATAAACCATATATTTCATCGAGACTTTATTGATTTGGCAGCCAGAGAATGAATAAATGCACTCCTCCACTGTAACTATGGTGACACAGAGAGTGACGTTCCTGCTACGAAAACACAAATCCCAATCATTATTTTGAAAGAAGTGAATGCTCTACTCAGTTGCATTTCCAATAGTATAAAGTACAACTGAAACTGATTTTCTGTTGCTACTCACATGAAATATAGTATCACCGATAGGATATACGTTTTCTAGGATAGTATGGACTAAAGAACAGACTGACTAATATGACTAAGACAACACAATTTGATCGACATCATTCAATTCCTTGTCAGAAAAGAAATTGACATGAAATTCACTGCTGTTACAGATATCAAAATAACAATTTTTGTAACAGGGCTTCAATTGCGCAAACTGCCGCGGCGTTCGACCTCCTGAAACAAGGAAGTCCCATTACCCAGGTACATAAACTGGGCGCACGCTGGGCTTGCAGAAGAGGCTAGAGGTGTCGTACTTGCCGTAAGTTAGTATTTTTTGTGCCATGGTGGCCTTTTCCTAGCCTTTACTTCTGTAAATGTTTTCCCCGAGTTCAGTTAAAAACGGTACCCTTTCAGCCCCAATTGTAACTCCGTCCTCGGTCTTTGGAAGGGGGCAATATCTGGTTTTTTGATGTATTTTACTACGACTCGTTTTTTCTAAGTGCAAACCTCTACATGATCAAAAACGCTGACTGTATAAGTAGTTGATTTATTTCATCCACACTGATGCTGCATATAATAAGACGGCTTGATCAGCAGCCAGGGGCGGCGGAGTATCATCATTGGAGGTGAGGGGCACGCGAACAGGTAACCGATAAAATGTAAAGAGTTAATCGTTCAATTGAATTATCTGATCTTTATTGAGTTTTAAATTCTTGGTTATGGGGTTATGCCCGACAAGCATTTTGACAGGGGGTGAGGCCTAGAGGCCTAGTCTGACTGCCCCGGGGATGTGGACCCGGTGTGGGATTGCTCTATAAGGCCCACACAAAGAATCTAACGCCTTGCCTGCCCCAGGTGAGTACTGTACTGATGGCAGAAGTTTTGTCCACCAAGTGCACCACACTATAGTCTCCAACAATTCCGTTTGCTGATTAGCACTACTTCCGTTTTGTGCTCAGCTACTATTTCTTTATCTCCCATATAGCTTTGTGCTTACTACAGGGACGCCTAGGCGTACCGCCAGCACTTCATCTTGATCGACAAAAAGGAGTCTAAACCGAGCCTTGGGGAACCTGTAAGTTGTACTGTACTCCCTAGTCTCAGTCGCAGTGTAGTATCTTACATACAAGGTATTCTGCTACAATGCGCACTAGATACTTCGGTGTATCCAGCTTTATCACCGCTTCGACGATCTTGCTCCATCTCGAGGTGTTGAAAGCATTTTTCATATCAAGGAATGCAGAAATCTTATTCACATCTATTGTTGACCTTGCTAAGCTAGTCACCATATTGGCAGTAATAGATCTAGCTTTTCTGAAACCGAATTGCCTTTACGACAAGCTGCCTTCTCTCTCGGCGTTTGGGAGTAATCTCTTATATATTATATGTCCATGCTGTTTAGAATAAATATCAGCATGTAGGCCGCCAGGTCTCCTGGAAGCGTACCATGGCTTCGAGATGAGCACAAGCTTTTGACACTTCCATTGCTCAGGGAGCACTTCCTCCCCCAGGCACGCTGTGAATACTTGGGTGAGCCCACCTGGTGCCCCACTTTTTGTCAGCTGCTACAGTCTGAACGGTATACCGTCCAGCCCAGTAGCTTTTCTAACAGCAGTCCTTTACGCGGCTTCCACAATTTCTGCCTCCCTTGGTCTGGGGTGTCTGCGTCACCCACCTTTACTGCAAACAGGCTGTCAATATTCCCGTTCTGTCGGAACAGAGCTCGCACTATGTCTTGCAGCATTACAGGGCTGAAAAGGGTTGGGGAACGCTTACCATTAATCGACGACATTACTACCCTGTAAGCACCCTCCTGCTCCACAAACAATTTCTACCCTCTTCCTTGCTTACGCTCTTAAACTGCCTTGTTTTACTCTTTCGGATAGCAAGGCCTTTTTGTCTCTAGCCTGCGCCAACCACCGTTTTTTGCATGACGTTCAAGTTCAGACCGGTACGAGTCGTAAAGGCATTACTTCAGCCTGGCGTCTTGAGCATGAACCCCTCAAAGGTGCTCACCAGAGTCGGAACAAACTAGCCATGTAGCTAGCTAACTTCTTTGGCTTTCTCTGTTTCTTTGGGCTTCGTAAGGTTTAACTTCCTGGTGCATATCCTTTAGCGGTACTTCCTACATTCCCAACATATCCTCCAACCTAACCACGCAGTCTATTGCTCCGCAATTCTCGGCCATTTTAGGAAAACATGTTTCGCGTTCTCTGTGGAGTGATGGTCGTTGTGCGTAAATACCTTACTCACTCAAGCAAGTTGACTAAAGATCATCTAGATGAAACAAGGTTATGTTGACTTTAGATCGTCCATCGACCGATATACCGCCTATCCTTGCTCGCGCGAAACCATCTTCTAGGTTCCTCATGTCCTCATCGATGGCTCCATTATCCACTCAGCAATTTAAACAATGCTAGGCTCAAAGGTGTGAGCGGATCATGACGAAGGTGGTGTTTTAGGCCTGCTTGGAGACCTACCGAGCCAATAAGAAGAAGCTTTTCTTTCGCTAGAATGCTTCCAACCTTCTGATGCACTTATGCGAACTAATGTAGCCAGTGGATTGAGTAGCGAGTTTCATCGAAGCCACATTTCTCACAAATGAAGCAGAAAAGGAAGATCGTTGATCCATGTGCCGCATTGTTCCGGCTCTGGTGAGCACCCTTTTGAAGAACCCTTTTAAGGCATGTGCGTAGACCCAATCTTCACAGAAAAGCGTTGGGGTTTTTAGTTATTACGAATCTGACAGACGGTAGTGCGAGTACGGACCCGGCAAGAACCCTCTTCACCAAACTAATGGGTATCCCCCCCCCCATAGCCGTTTCCCGACCAAAGAATACAATTTAAATGCCCTAGGAAGCCAGGGCATCCGCTTTTTCATTGCCTTCGAAGCCCCAATGATTCAGGTTAATGATTTGAAATCAACATAGTTTGTTTGACTAAAAACAATTCAGCAAACGAACTACTATATTTCGTCGTGGGTCATTCAATATTTACATGAAAGCTTTATTAAATACATACAAAACTTCGCAAATCGTTCAAATTGATTTTTCACAATGCTCCTCTTATTTATACCCTCTCGCCCCCTACACTTGAATATTAATAAAACGACGGCTGCACTTGGAAATAAATGCTCTTCCAGTTGTCTGTAATAATACATTAAGAGAAGTCCTTACCACGCATGGTCCAACACTACATCCCCGATATATGTAGGTCATGATAAGACAAAATGAAATGCTCTAAAAGCAGTTGGCAGCTGGCATTAAAATGAGCAGCGAAATGCACGATGCCAGCAGAGGTAAGCCTTAACAGTAGCCATCCCGAAAGTGTAACAAAATCCGGCAACGAACCTCATTTTGCATCAAGGATAATGCACTCATATTTGTTTACACAAATGCACATTTAATGCATACCTCCCCTGCAGAAGGGGGGTTTTTAAGAGCATCAGGAATAAGCAAGCAAACAATCTTAAATTACGAGAAAATTCAATAAAAATTAAAGAATCCTTAATTTGTGGGAAATACATAAAAGGATGTTCAAGTATGTAAAAAATATAGTAAAAATGCAAAAAAAAAAAAACGTCCGTTAGGGACCACAGAATATTGTTAGCTTCAAGATTAAGAAAAAAAAAATAACATCGGTTGATTAGTTTCCGAGTAATCGTGGGAACCGACTTTGAAAATGTGGTTTCGAGAAAAACGCGTTTAAAGTTTTATAACATGTTTGCACTGGAATAAATTTTTTTTTCATCATGCCGCTTGCCATTGGCATCATTATGCCGCTTCGTACACACATTCTTGAAGCTTTTATCTAACAAAATATGAAAAAAAAAAAAAAATAGATTTTTTGAAGCCGCAAAAGTGTCATGCCCCCTTAAGCTCTGGTAGTTATGGACCGACAACCAGTATGGAGGACGTCTGTTAATAGAATTTGGGCACCGACAGGATAGAAATTTGCAACTAGTTGGTTTGTGTATTTGATCCACACGATCAACTTCCCAGTATGATGAACGTAAACGGAGTAAAATGATTTCTTAGAAAATAGTAATAGCTTTCGCACTAGTACCTAGAAATTAACTAGTACCAGAAGTGATGCCAAAGTTATCCTGAGGGCAGCTACTTCAAATAACGGTAATAGTGGTAAATTCACAAGATTTTTCCAGAGAATTTGCTTTTGTTGAAAGTTAGCAAGAGAACATTTCCTTTGTACTTCACTCGCTGCACTAGAGCAGGTGGTTAAACTCATCCTGAGTGTGTTAAAGTGCCATTGATAAACTGAGAAGCAGATGACTTCATTTGGAAATTCGATTGATTTCAAGTGATATTAGGAAAACCAATCAATGTTTACATTGTTAGACTTGACCGAGAAGACCAAATGTTTCGTACGTACTGGAAATCCCGGGATAAACTTTAATTTCCAGAAATTGCAGGACGTGAAAACCAATTTTCCATCTAAAAAGTCCTGATTTAAAGTTTGAAAAATCCGTGATGTTTGTAAAGGGTAGCGTAATTTTTGCACGATTTTAAAGAGTGCTCGAATTTTGACAAGTGATGTCTTGCCAGGAAGCTGCTGGATTAGAAAAAATAATCAATTTAAGGTTGCCCCTAGCCAAACTTTTTTCATTTAAACAAAAAAAGGTCTCGACCGAATGTTATGAAATTGTTTTTCAGAGCTTCGAACGGTACCTCAGCGAAGTCGATATCGATATATACATATTTATGCTTAAAATGCTATTGGAAACTTGAAAAATGAAAATACTTTGAAAATTACGATTTCGATTTTCCCAACGAATACAATATTTAGTTATAAACTGCAACGTTAAAATGGGTTTGGGAATGAGTGAAATGTCTGGTTGAAGTAATAATGCGAAAAGGCAGAGAACGTTTGAGTGCTCTAAACGTACCTTCGTTAGCCTTAATTACGTTCATATAATCCCAAATAAACCATATATTTCATCGAGACTTTATTGATTTGGCAGCCAGAGAATGAATAAATGCACTCCTCCACTGTAACTATGGTGACACAGAGAGTGACGTTCCTGCTACGAAAACACAAATCCCAATCATTATTTTGAAAGAAGTGAATGCTCTACTCAGTTGCATTTCCAATAGTATAAAGTACAACTGAAACTGATTTTCTGTTGCTACTCACATGAAATATAGTATCACCGATAGGATATACGTTTTCTAGGATAGTATGGACTAAAGAACAGACTGACTAATATGACTAAGACAACACAATTTGATCGACATCATTCAATTCCTTGTCAGAAAAGAAATTGACATGAAATTCACTGCTGTTACAGATATCAAAATAACAATTTTTGTAACAGGGCTTCAATTGCGCAAACTGCCGCGGCGTTCGACCTCCTGAAACAAGGAAGTCCCATTACCCAGGTACATAAACTGGGCGCACGCTGGGCTTGCAGAAGAGGCTAGAGGTGTCGTACTTGCCGTAAGTTAGTATTTTTTGTGCCATGGTGGCCTTTTCCTAGCCTTTACTTCTGTAAATGTTTTCCCCGAGTTCAGTTAAAAACGGTACCCTTTCAGCCCCAATTGTAACTCCGTCCTCGGTCTTTGGAAGGGGGCAATATCTGGTTTTTTGATGTATTTTACTACGACTCGTTTTTTCTAAGTGCAAACCTCTACATGATCAAAAACGCTGACTGTATAAGTAGTTGATTTATTTCATCCACACTGATGCTGCATATAATAAGACGGCTTGATCAGCAGCCAGGGGCGGCGGAGTATCATCATTGGAGGTGAGGGGCACGCGAACAGGTAACCGATAAAATGTAAAGAGTTAATCGTTCAATTGAATTATCTGATCTTTATTGAGTTTTAAATTCTTGGTTATGGGGTTATGCCCGACAAGCATTTTGACAGGGGGTGAGGCCTAGAGGCCTAGTCTGACTGCCCCGGGGATGTGGACCCGGTGTGGGATTGCTCTATAAGGCCCACACAAAGAATCTAACGCCTTGCCTGCCCCAGGTGAGTACTGTACTGATGGCAGAAGTTTTGTCCACCAAGTGCACCACACTATAGTCTCCAACAATTCCGTTTGCTGATTAGCACTACTTCCGTTTTGTGCTCAGCTACTATTTCTTTATCTCCCATATAGCTTTGTGCTTACTACAGGGACGCCTAGGCGTACCGCCAGCACTTCATCTTGATCGACAAAAAGGAGTCTAAACCGAGCCTTGGGGAACCTGTAAGTTGTACTGTACTCCCTAGTCTCAGTCGCAGTGTAGTATCTTACATACAAGGTATTCTGCTACAATGCGCACTAGATACTTCGGTGTATCCAGCTTTATCACCGCTTCGACGATCTTGCTCCATCTCGAGGTGTTGAAAGCATTTTTCATATCAAGGAATGCAGAAATCTTATTCACATCTATTGTTGACCTTGCTAAGCTAGTCACCATATTGGCAGTAATAGATCTAGCTTTTCTGAAACCGAATTGCCTTTACGACAAGCTGCCTTCTCTCTCGGCGTTTGGGAGTAATCTCTTATATATTATATGTCCATGCTGTTTAGAATAAATATCAGCATGTAGGCCGCCAGGTCTCCTGGAAGCGTACCATGGCTTCGAGATGAGCACAAGCTTTTGACACTTCCATTGCTCAGGGAGCACTTCCTCCCCCAGGCACGCTGTGAATACTTGGGTGAGCCCACCTGGTGCCCCACTTTTTGTCAGCTGCTACAGTCTGAACGGTATACCGTCCAGCCCAGTAGCTTTTCTAACAGCAGTCCTTTACGCGGCTTCCACAATTTCTGCCTCCCTTGGTCTGGGGTGTCTGCGTCACCCACCTTTACTGCAAACAGGCTGTCAATATTCCCGTTCTGTCGGAACAGAGCTCGCACTATGTCTTGCAGCATTACAGGGCTGAAAAGGGTTGGGGAACGCTTACCATTAATCGACGACATTACTACCCTGTAAGCACCCTCCTGCTCCACAAACAATTTCTACCCTCTTCCTTGCTTACGCTCTTAAACTGCCTTGTTTTACTCTTTCGGATAGCAAGGCCTTTTTGTCTCTAGCCTGCGCCAACCACCGTTTTTTGCATGACGTTCAAGTTCAGACCGGTACGAGTCGTAAAGGCATTACTTCAGCCTGGCGTCTTGAGCATGAACCCCTCAAAGGTGCTCACCAGAGTCGGAACAAACTAGCCATGTAGCTAGCTAACTTCTTTGGCTTTCTCTGTTTCTTTGGGCTTCGTAAGGTTTAACTTCCTGGTGCATATCCTTTAGCGGTACTTCCTACATTCCCAACATATCCTCCAACCTAACCACGCAGTCTATTGCTCCGCAATTCTCGGCCATTTTAGGAAAACATGTTTCGCGTTCTCTGTGGAGTGATGGTCGTTGTGCGTAAATACCTTACTCACTCAAGCAAGTTGACTAAAGATCATCTAGATGAAACAAGGTTATGTTGACTTTAGATCGTCCATCGACCGATATACCGCCTATCCTTGCTCGCGCGAAACCATCTTCTAGGTTCCTCATGTCCTCATCGATGGCTCCATTATCCACTCAGCAATTTAAACAATGCTAGGCTCAAAGGTGTGAGCGGATCATGACGAAGGTGGTGTTTTAGGCCTGCTTGGAGACCTACCGAGCCAATAAGAAGAAGCTTTTCTTTCGCTAGAATGCTTCCAACCTTCTGATGCACTTATGCGAACTAATGTAGCCAGTGGATTGAGTAGCGAGTTTCATCGAAGCCACATTTCTCACAAATGAAGCAGAAAAGGAAGATCGTTGATCCATGTGCCGCATTGTTCCGGCTCTGGTGAGCACCCTTTTGAAGAACCCTTTTAAGGCATGTGCGTAGACCCAATCTTCACAGAAAAGCGTTGGGGTTTTTAGTTATTACGAATCTGACAGACGGTAGTGCGAGTACGGACCCGGCAAGAACCCTCTTCACCAAACTAATGGGTATCCCCCCCCCCATAGCCGTTTCCCGACCAAAGAATACAATTTAAATGCCCTAGGAAGCCAGGGCATCCGCTTTTTCATTGCCTTCGAAGCCCCAATGATTCAGGTTAATGATTTGAAATCAACATAGTTTGTTTGACTAAAAACAATTCAGCAAACGAACTACTATATTTCGTCGTGGGTCATTCAATATTTACATGAAAGCTTTATTAAATACATACAAAACTTCGCAAATCGTTCAAATTGATTTTTCACAATGCTCCTCTTATTTATACCCTCTCGCCCCCTACACTTGAATATTAATAAAACGACGGCTGCACTTGGAAATAAATGCTCTTCCAGTTGTCTGTAATAATACATTAAGAGAAGTCCTTACCACGCATGGTCCAACACTACATCCCCGATATATGTAGGTCATGATAAGACAAAATGAAATGCTCTAAAAGCAGTTGGCAGCTGGCATTAAAATGAGCAGCGAAATGCACGATGCCAGCAGAGGTAAGCCTTAACAGTAGCCATCCCGAAAGTGTAACAAAATCCGGCAACGAACCTCATTTTGCATCAAGGATAATGCACTCATATTTGTTTACACAAATGCACATTTAATGCATACCTCCCCTGCAGAAGGGGGGTTTTTAAGAGCATCAGGAATAAGCAAGCAAACAATCTTAAATTACGAGAAAATTCAATAAAAATTAAAGAATCCTTAATTTGTGGGAAATACATAAAAGGATGTTTGTAAAAAAAAAGTAATTCCCCTGGGCCTTTTCAGGGAAATTGAAAGGAATCCTTGTCTCAATGCTAAGGATCTCATGCTGAGGCGTGTATAATTGGATTTTTTCGAAGCCGCAAACAATTTCTTTTGTCCTGGTTTTATCATAATTACAACTGGTCCTCTCTGTTATCCTTGCAGGCGAGCCACGATGAGAGTTCAGTAATTAAGTTCGGTAGATCGTGAATGCCGGGGAGATGGGCACGGGGAACGGGTTGCGAGAGGCGAAGGTGTATGGCTCAGTTATTCCAGGTCGTCCCTATTATGCTCATGCACTGATTTTACCTTTTGTGTTGTCGTCAAGTCTCTTTCAGCGGCGAAGAATGGAAGCACCGTGCTGCTGTAAGTTGGCGAAAAGGTCGCCTTTATTTGATTGAAGTTTGTTTTTTTACAATGGGTTTTTTTCGTGTCTTTTTTTTTAACTTTTAATTTAACCACCTTTGGAGCATTGATTTTAATTCAAGAAAGGGAACTTAACAAAGCTTATTGAAATCTGTGCGTACCTTGATAGTTGAATGGGGAATAATACAAGAGAGCCGTGGAGGAAATCATAGCTGCTTAATTAGAAAATTTTAATTGGAAAATTAAGACAATGGAATTATTTTAAAAAATAAATTATTACATAGAGAAGGGGTCTATCTTTCTTTAACAGGTGTGAAAACCAAAGGGCACCATACATATGTATAGTAAGAGAAGTAAATTGGTTTTCGATGAATTATTTTAGCAATTTTTGAAATGCATTTTTGATTATATTTGAGCATTAATAGTCCAATGGATAGCGGTGAAAATAGTGTATTACCCCTGAATTCTTTCGGACAGCACCGATTTTTGTGAAGTTTGGTAATTTAGCTTATCTTACCCCCCTCTTCTTTTAGGGGGTAAAAACTACCCCTTTTGACAAAAAATTTAAAAACAATATATTTCAACTCCACCGTCATCTGGTCCCAAGTCCATGGTGTGAAAAGAGGAGGGTGGTCGACCTGCCGAATTGACCAGAATCGGAACAGGACATCACGTCGGTCAAAAGGAAATCATAGCAAAGGAATTGTTGAAATGCACAATATCAGTTTCTGCGCTATCGGAACTACAACTTACCGGATCTGGGACGATGACGATCGTCCCCAGCAATCGACGAAACGATGACGCTTTACTATTCCGGTGGTGAGAGACGAGAGGCCGGCGTCGGGTTTATGGTCGCTCGACGGCCTGCAGCTTAATCGCATTCCAACAGATATTCGAGCTTTTGGCGGTTATAACCATCGGTGGAACGATCAAGACCAATACGAGACGAATTTTTCGATCAGCTTCAACATACGGTGGATATGATACTTCGAACAGTAGGTATTAAAATACTCGCGAGGGACTTCAATGCACATTCAGGAGAAGTACACACCGCTGGGAAGGAACGAATTAACGACAACGGTTGCGCCTGCTTTCATTCGCAGCGTCAAAAAACTTGATCGTTGGCTACAGCATTCTCCGCCATCCATTCAAACACCAACTCACCTGGCGAAATCCATCCGGCAACGTCTCGGCGAAACTAGACTACGTTTTGATCACGGGAAGATTCCGATCGACGCTCAAAGACGTACGTGCAATGCGTGGACCCGATTGTGGATCGGACCATTATCTTGATCGAGCGAAATTACAGATGCGATTACAAAGAGCGAAGGAAACAGAGCCACCACCAGCCAAGAAGAATTGGGCCTGCTTACGGGACCCGACCAAAGTCTAGTAATAACAAGTCTTTCATCTTCATACAAAAATTTCCGACCGTTGATTGTGTGCGTGCATATATGAACATCACTGCTGAGCAAAACTCAACGCATACTTCGTGAATTCAGCGAGACAAAGCCAGATTCTGTCTTTACGGTAAAGTATGCAGAACAGAAAAGGAAAGATAATTGAATCAGCTGTCAAAATTGAAATCATCAAAACAAACGAGCAAATATGCACAAACACATCAACATTATCCCTATAGAAACTTATAAAATTTTCCGACTTATGGTTGTATTCCAGCGCGTATAAAAATGTTGCATTCTCTCTCTGATAGCCTGACATCGTCATTTGAAAAACTTGTGCATGCAGCTGTTCGCCTTTCACTCATTAACCATATGAAGATGAAAGACTTGTTAATTTCTAGACTTTGGACCCGACCCCGATCATCAGGCGAGAGTCTCAAATGACATTTTCCAACAAATTCGCGACATTCGCAATACCGGATGATATCGATGTAGAAGAAATGCAGTTTTCGGAGTCTGTTGTGGGGTGTGCAATTTAGTTGTGTTCACCAATCCGTAAACAGACGCAGCCATGGATCTCGGAAAGCTGTCTGGACCTCGTCGACTTTTAGCAATACCGACGATTGAACAGAGAAGTTCGACAGAAAATGAAATCGGAACTGGAAGTGTACTGGAATAACTTTGCGGCCGACATGGAAGATGCGGCGTCGAGGCACAAGTAGAGAAAGAGAATTCTTTCACCAGCTGTAAAATCAAGGTCCAGAACCTGAACCGCCGATTATCAAACAGCCGACGAATAAGTTTCTCTATAACGAATCGAAAATTATCGAGGTGAAGACGGCAATATAATCGCTGAAAAATGGAAAAGCGCCGGGAATAGACCAAGTAACCGCCCAGATGATCAAAGCCGGAGGTGATGTCTTATCACAACGACTCCATGTCCTCATAACACACATATGGCATTCGCATCGTGTCTCATCGGCGTGAAAGTCGTTGTCCTAATTTTGAAAAGAGGCAATCGCGAATGCAAGAATTATCACGGTATTATCCTCCTTTTGATCGTCTGCAAAGTATTGACGAAGATCATGTCTTCGCCGACACGGATGTCGAAGCAACAGACATCTCGTACGTCCAGTCATACGGGTTAAAAATCAATGCGGAAGAGACCAAAGTGCTCACCACGGATGGATCGAGGGCCAGTGTTGACCTCGATGGAACCCATATCATTCCGGTGTTCAAATATTTGGGATGTTTGGTTGAGAAAACGAAAGTGGCATTGACAGCCGACCTTCACAGCCGCATCGGCCAGGCAACAGTGACATTCGCCTCGCTCAAGTGGTGCATTTGGAAACGAACAAATATTACTATCAAAACGAAAGTAGGCCTTTATCGAACGTTGATCCTTCCTATCCTTCTTTATGGATCTGAAACGTGGACACTGCTCAAACCGGACGTCAAGAATCTCAAATGCAATGCTTGAGACAGATTCTCGGTGTCGCACTATACGATCGCCTTCGAAACGACCAACAGACACTGATTGAAGAAGAAATACAAAAACGCCAACTACGGTGGTTTGGACATGTTTGCCGAATGTATAATAGCCGTTTGCCACGTAAACTTCTCTGGCGAGACCGACCCGCAGGCGGGATAATTCAGCTGTCGGAACCGTAGAAAACGTGGCTAAAAAATATCCAGGGCAACCTAAAGAATCGGCGATATAACAGTTCATTGGGGCTGCGAATGAAAGGTCTCTTGTGTGTAAAGATCTTTCGAAGTACATTATATAATTTTGAGTATTTAAGAAAAGATTCCACAAGCTGGAAATGCTATTATAGTGCATGCCGCGAAAAATTCAAATTTTAAGCTCTGTTTCCGGGAGCACATAATATATGCTATTTTAGGTTCTCTTTAAGATGCCGCAGAGTTGATTAGCACGTATGGCTCGCGGATGATGTAAGAATGGCACCAAGCCTCGACGGATGTAGTTGCCGGGGTCGACAGTAGTCCCAGGTTTAGCGGCGCGATAACCTTGAACAGCGTGTTTTCATGCAGAGGTCTATGCAAAACTGACATGTACCCACGATAACTTAAGAAGGATTTACGAAAACAAGCAGCTATTTATCACTTGTACGGCCAAGTTCAAACGAGTTCTTTCTGCGCCACATAGGAATTCGGAAAATAAATAACCTTCTATATATAAATATGTAGTTCGAAGGGCGGAATACCCAACCTGAGGAATGTGAGTCTACCCTTCACATTCTCGTTTTATGGCCCACAATATTATGGAGTAGTATCTCGTTGTTTACTGCTACTCGCCCGAGCAGACGTTATTTGGGAAAACTGCTGAGGTTTGACAGCCGTATTTGTGGACCTGATACATGATCAAAAGAAAGGAAGAAACAAAAAGAAAGAGCAGAAATTTTACAGAACCTAATTTTTACAGCAAACTGTAAGCAAAGACACCACCCTGTCTATTTACGAGTATCGCAATGTAACCTAACGAAGCAGCTCAAGAGAATTATTACCGATTGAAAATTATTATATCCACTTGCAGAACATCAAAATTCTAATAATAATATTTTTATGAAATTTCCGACACGATAACATCAACAACATCGAGTAAAGGTCATCAGAGGTGTTAACTAACAAGAATCAAACTCGAATGGTGTTAAGAAAAACTATGCACCAATGTCTAAGTATCACAAAAATGTTTACCCCAATATTCCGATGAAAAATTTCAATGATATGAATTGACAAGAACGTATATGGCATGTTCATTCCATCATTAATACAAATCAGCTTAAGCATGTTATCATAATGCCGTGGTATAGTACGACATGGGGTCATCAAATATTTATAAACTTGATAAACCACCTGGCTATCTCATATGTTATCAACTCAACATAACCTTTTTACACATATACTTTATAAAGTAAAACCACGACAATGATTTAAGTTATCATCCCCAGGACAAGGAGTCTATACGATATAGGAGGGATATAGTAAAAGTGTAGACAAGTCTCCATTCTCCATTTTTGCAATATCGACAGATTTTCCGTAAGCCAATTTAGACGCTTTACTGAAAGCGAAAAGGGCCCATCCTCCGGAGCAGGCTAAGAAGAATCGAGAAACACATTTTTCAGATGGAAGTCTAATGGTTTAGTCTACATTCATATATGACTACCCGAACAATTTTTCATTGGAACCAGGAGACGGAGAGACGTGGGGCCATATGTGCCCTGCAGACGAAAATGGATGATTGAAATTAACATGGCCGCAGGGTTTATTGAAAAAATTCAACTTCAAAAAAATTAATTTAAAACAAAGAAGAGCTTAAAAAGACTGGTGGTGGACCAGTTGTATTACAGCCACTCATTCCTGTAGAAGGAGTGGTAAAGTTCCCTCAAATGAATACAACCACCGGGAAGAGATTGTGATTGCAGTGAAATTGCACATCATATTTTGTTTTCAGATACATATCTAGTCAAAAGTGGTAAATATAGAAAATTCTGATAGACCAGCTTGTCCCTGTCCTTTAGTAGTATCAGAGACTAGAGCAATTCGGAGAAATATAAGATCCTCTTAAAGAGACCTAGGACTAAAGCTGTTGGAAAAGGAAACGCAATTCCTAGAACATTTTCATATAGTCCGGGAGGCAGCGTTGCATTTTGGCGGCTCATTTCTTCCCACTTGATTTTTTTGCAATAGATAGTTTAGATAAGACTAATAACAGAAACAACCGTCAGACGCCAGTATCGTGGTGGGGGTGGTCGTGGGAAAATGTGAAAGTGGTAAAAAAAAAAATTCGTCGGCTTATTTCTTACCACTTGAGCATTTGCACAGTTATTGTTTAAGTGATAATAAAAATTATAAAAAAAGTCAGCTGCGTACCTAGTAGGGGATTATACGTCAGTCGCTTGTATAAACCTGTCAAAAAAACACATTTTATAAAATCATTTCAAATTCAATGAAACTTATACATAAAATTTCTTTTATAATTAGAAGAATAAAAAGCACAATCACCTGTATGCACAATGGGGGTAACACCGTCAGCTGTCAGATAATAAGTGCTGATTGGGTTTTTAACGTTAGCATTTTATAATGTATTCAAAAAAGAAACTGATTATCTTCACAACGTTATGCCAGCAGCTATCGACAATTTTTTGTGAATATAATCTGTAAACACATTATTTCAAAATATTTCTTGCGGCTGGAAAACAGCTTGGTTTGCACGAAGATTCATTGTGAGTATCTAATAAAGGGTTAGAACAATGAAATTGTAGCCAAATTCTTTTCAAGACCGTTGAAACTGTCGCAATAATGAGTCTACAGATTATATTAACAAAAACTGGCCGTCAGCTGTCAACATAACGGGGGAAAGATAGTCAGCTAGGTCATTTTTAGTAAAACCATGCTCACAATACAAAAAAATGGATTTAATCCATCATATCTTAGCCAAGCTGTTTTCTAGACTCATGAAACCTCACGTGAGATTTTCAGATTTTAAAAAATCTCTAGTCATTAATACTAAAAATAGGTATTAGCCATAAGCTTTAATTATAGATAACTGATAATTCAAACTCTTACTTGCCCTTCTCTATTCCACTCGCTTTTATCGCTTGTAGTGGACACACAACTATCAAAACGTAAGCACTCATAATCACGAGAATTTCATTACGCTAAAATTCGACGAGAACCCTTCCTGTAGTTCTATATTCTAATGGCCTTTCGCGGGTCGGTATTACTTGGAGCGTACGCCGCAGCACTTTCTGGCGTTCACATAAATTTTGTTGTGTAAGATTTAAGCCATATCTTGAGGCCCCCTTTCACACACAGGTCGAGGGTAGGCCGTGGCCTGAAAGTTTTCGCCTTAAAGCCAAGTATTACTTCACACCCCTTCGGCCTCCAACCGGATGGGGTCTGCAGTCGCCAACTGGATGGGGTCTGCAGTCGCCAACTGGATGGGGTCTGCAGTCGCCAACCGGATGGGTTTTTCGTCAGTTTGTGCCTGAAGATCTCGGGTTGTAGCACGTAAGTTGTTTCAATCGACCTCTTCATACAAACATTTTTGTAACACTCGAATATTTGTATGAAGAGGTCGACTGAAAAAACTTACGTACTACCACCCCAGAACTTCTATTCGGTCTCAAGCCGTGAATTTACGGCACGAGCTCATCGTAGCTCCAGTCGGATCTGAAAGTAAGGCGCGAACTAGGTGCGAAAATCATCCACACTCGTATTCACTCGAACGTTGAAGCAGTCTGGAGCTGCCTTAAGGCACAAACATATTGGTGTGGAGGCAATATATTTAATTTCTCCGCAGTGTGTCAGCAAATATAGTGGTCCATGTATTTTAAAGGCTTTTCCAGTCACCAATCTTTTTGTGCCTGTAAAGTTTTCATTGAGGCCATGGACATTTTTGCACTTGAATTAACAACCTAATATACTAAACTCTCGTCTTCGCCTGTCTGTCTATAGGGAATCATGACGTCACCTGCATGTCACGTCATGTCAGGCGCATATCTGTCTGCAGATATCAGTCCTCACCCCTCAGTTAGACTGAGTATTGTGTGGCCTTCATTGTGCCGTGTCTGCCGACCTGGCCTGCCGGCGGCCTGTATGCGAATGGCGGCCTTTAGTGGAGAGACATTTTTTACTTAATTTAACCCAGTTTTCTAGCAATTTTACCAGTGGCGGTTCCTCTTTGGAAGCAAAGGAAGCAATGCTTCCCTTGACCAAATAGACAACTTCCTAAAAAAATAAATTTAAATATATCAAGATTAATCACAAGAAAAATCTTAATATATTTTCTCCTCTGGAAACACTAAAGCTGGAGATATTACCGCTTCCCCATGTTATGTTAGGCCTTGGTAATGATATGAGCGGCGAGGGGCAGAGTGACAATACTAAAGTGCCTCTCTCAATTTTTCTGCCGCTCTTATCGTGCCCGAGGCCTTACACATGGGGAAGCTGTAATATCTCATCTCCAGCTTATTTGGCCCAGAAAATTGACGTGAAGACTCCAACACATTCACTTTAATTGAACCCACACTCACTCAAAGGTTTGCGTTAATACAGTGCCCTCAGAAGCTGAGCTAAACGCAGCTTCTTCGGAACCAAATAGGCGGAATTGAGAAGTCGAAGAAAGAGAAATTTTCTGTATCCACCAAATTCTCTTTGTTTTTTGGTTTCGTTTTCTGGTAATCTGTTCTGGCTACGAGCAATATTAAATTTGCTCTTAAAATCTTGCTTCGAAATTTTGTTTTTGACTCTTAAAATATGAAATTTCGTTTTGTATATTTGAGTGAAGGAAGAAAAGATGGAGGATAAGTGAAGTTTCTCTTTTTCTAATGGGGTGGCGAGCGGTGTGTATTGAAATAAGCTGAAACATTTGAAGCTTCCATTATATCTTTTATGATTCTCTTTAATGGTGATTTAAAGGATAGAGAATATTTTTATGAACGGGTTGCCAGAAATGTTTTTTGCAAGCAGAATGTAATGATTGCTGTCGTGGGGGTGTATGCGAGGTATGCAGGGTTTTATTATAACTATTTTTTTTTTTAGATTTTGAGCCAAAATTATGCATTTGAATGAAAAATTAAATGAGTTGAAAGTAGTAGTTGCAGTTTTTCAACGGCTTTTCTTTGGAGGCTTTAATTATAATTAAAGCGTGATAATTATAACATAATCTGAAAAAAAAGGCGCAAAACGCCCACTAGCAGCGAAACTATTTTGAAAATATTAACGAAAAAATCGATTTTTTTCACTTTAAGAAGTTTAAAAAAATTTTCTTATTCATCATCATAAAATAATACTACATTTTAAAAGAGATACGATGCTATGCACAATAATTAAAGGGCAATTAATTTTCAAAAATGAAGTCAATTTTTGGGATTTGTATAAGATATTTTGACCCAAAATTCTAACCAGTTAGTGTTTATATAGTATAAGTGGACTGAAAAATCCGAAGTTATTAACAAAAAACTAAAATTTATGTGTACAGATAAAAATTTCATAACCGCTGATAGCCAATTTCATAACGAACAGCCTCTTTTTTTGCTTTTTTCGGACCTACACTGACCGAGATAAACGCATCTAATATTTTATGGATCTGAAACGTGGACACTGCTCAAACCGGACGTTAAGAAGCTCGAGGTCTTCCAAATGCGATGTTTGAGGCAGATCCTCCGTGTCTCACTCCGTGATCGCCTTCGAAACGAGGTTGTCAGACAAAGATGCGATCAGCAAACACTGATCGAAGAAGACACCGCCAAAAACCGAGAAGAATGGAAGCGAATCGTGAATAGAGTTCGGGACCCAGCGGCACCGACAGCAGCGTATCCGTTGCGGGGACGTCCCGCTCGGACCGCCAGCTAACGGATCAAAGAAGAAGAAAAGAAGAAGAAGAATATTTAAATAGAACGACCAAAACGATAAAATTTTCATAAAATGGCCGATAACTTACGGGATTGGTTGGTAGAGCTAGAAAATGGCCATTTCGTATAGTATTCGATGTAACTAACATGTTCCAAACAAAATTTTTTAGACTGCAAACAATTCTTTATGTTTTGCTTATCTGACTCCGATACTTTTACTTTTATCGTTCGCCTTGCGCATTGCTTCCCTTATCCTGAATCTTACGAACCGCCACTGAATTTTACACTGATTCTTGGGGATTTGTCGAGACCCGCCCTCTCCCCCACGTGAGATTGGGTGAGATTCTGCTGGACCCCCTCCCCCCCAAAGCCCCTAACGTAATTTATGGACGGCCCCTTATCGAAAAACGTTTAATGTAAAAGTTGTAGATAATTAAGATATCTAGTGCTTTCATTCAAACCATTTTTCGACATAACCTCAAAAAATGGAGAAAACCGTCAAAAACCGAGTTTTTCGTTTATCATTTTTATCTTTCACAAAAATGATCCAATTTTAATGAAATTTCAGGAAAGTGTAGATTTTCATGTTTCGAAAAGGCCCAATTTTACAAAGCGATTGGTTGTTTAGTTTTGTTTTTATGACCTTAATTTAAAAAAAGACCCCATTTTCAATCAAAAAAGTTGGCGAACAAATTTTTGATTTTTAAAATTTTGAAGACGGATTTTTTTTTCGTTGAATCCTCTACTGTTAGATGGCGTAAAAAATGATAGTGTCACATCGATAAAATATCGAAAAACCAAAAAAACCTTTTTCACATATCGATTTTTCCGTAAACTTCACTAATTCTTTATCTCTCTCTTTGAAATAAAGCTTTTAAAGTGGTGCGAAACGGTAAATTTAATGTAATATATTATAAGGGAACTTCATGTAACAGTTTCAGACGTGCCAAAAATTGTTTAAACAATTATTTCACTAAAGAAATCAAGAAGAAAATTACCTTTTTTCTCAGAAATCGCAAAAAAACACGATTAACAACCCAAAACCCACGTTTTGGCACCCCCGGGCCCCTTCCGGTCATCTGCTGCGGTGCTCTCGATTTTTCCTTGTTTAAGTAGCATTTCTACTAAATTTTCCCCGCCATCCATAACTGCTAAGAATTTTTTTAGTTTTTGGCTTTTCAAAAGCGCTTTTGCCCTGGTCTATTATAGCAAGGCGAACTGTAAACAGAAGGGTGGGTTTGCTGAAAGACTCTCGCTTGTCTAAAACCTTCTCCATTGTTTTCGGGAGTTTGGAAAAAAGGCTGATGGGTCAATTTTGCTTCCTTGTATGATTTCTCACCGCTAGCCTCTCTCCAACACCTCGGAATAAACATACATAGGTCAGCGCAAATCTTCCCCGGAGTAGTGTTTGCAAGATTGTTGGGATCTTTTCTTAAGGATAGTCGGGAATATTTGGTCTTTCCCAGCAGCAGCCAGCATTGACCCGGGAAATTATTATTATTATTATTTATTTGAATACCATGTACACAAGATAGAATCTTATAGCTAGTACATTTATTAATACATCGGTAGGGTAGGAGGATATGAAGGAGTAATAAAAAAAAAAAATACATAAAATAAAAAAAAACTACATAAAAAACACATAATTGAAAAAGTATAACAGATAAATAGCTTAAAAGAAAGAAAATTTATAAAAGAAAACTCGAATTTGCGCTTTAAGGTAGGTTTACATTTGCAAGTGCTTTCGCGAAAGTCACTTTCACGAAAGTAAATAGAATAGGGCTCTATCCACTTGCGCAAGTGCTAGTTCACTGTCATGCAGTGTTTACATGGCGTAAGTGGAAGCGAAAGTTAGACTTTCATGTCAAAAACGACTTACTTTCGCGAAAGTACTTGCAAATGTAAACCTTACTTTAAACAACCCTGTTAGAAATATGATGGAAAAGACGCTTCTTAAAAATGCCCGCTGAATCAATGCGCTGGAGATCAACTGAAAGACAATTCCAAAGCAACGCCGCGAAGACAAAGAAAGAACGTTGTCCAATCAAGGTACGAAATTGTGGAATAATTAAATTATTATTTCTGAGAGATTGTGAGGGTATTACGAATTGGTTAAGGTAAGCCAGTTTACGGTGATACAGGATTTCATGGAGTAGACGCAAGAGTCTGTACTCCCGATAGTCACTGAAAGAACAGCCAAGGATAGAATTAGAGTAGGGAGATAATTGATTATAACGACGAAGTTTATGGACAAATCGTACGCAGTCGTTGAAGGCAATGTTAAGCTTACGGGCGCAGGAAGAGTCAAGAGAAGGTGGGGGAGAAGTAACGCTTTCATTAAACTCATACGCAGAGAGCTAGTCAGCAAACTACAGTGAAACCTAAGTTTCGACAGCTGACCATAGGCTTTCTGAACAATGAAGCTAATGTGATCGCAACATGTTAAACTACTATTCAAGATTTCACCAAGATTTTTCACTTTATCAACGCGGGCGAGGGTAACTCCATTTAAAGCAATATCAGATACATTAGGACAGTTAAAGGCGGAGTGAGAGAGAAACATGCATTTTGATTTCTGAGGATTAAGTAGTAGATGGTTTAATGTCGACCAAAAGGAAACACGCTGCAGATCTGCGTTAAGTTTCTCCAAACTACTGAGGAATTGTTCTTTTGGGGAAGATATATAAATTTGAACATCATCTGCATACATGTGAATCTTGGAATCTTTGACTACAGAAGGAAGATCATTAATGAAAATCCCGAATAGAAGCGGACCAAGGATGGAGCCTTGGGGCACACCAGCGTGAAGAGCAGCAATTGAGGAAGAATTGTTACCGAGCAGAACTTTCTGGGAACGATTGGTTAAGAAACTATGTATCAGTTTAAGGGCAGGAAAAGAAAAATTAGCTTGGGAGGCGAGTTTTTTTTAGTAGCAAACCGTGATTAACACTATCAAAAGCTTTTGAGAAATCGAGCAACAATAAGCAGCAAATGTGATGTTGGTCAAGTGACTTTCGAATATCAGACGTCACTTTTGAATTCGTACACAAAACTCGAGTAATTGGGCAGCAATAAGCTTTTCAAGAATCTTAGCCATAAAAGGAAGTATACTGATGGGACGGAAATCCCCGGGGGTGGCAGGGGAAGGACATTTAGGAATAGGCGTGATTAAAGCAAGTTTCCATGACTATGGAAACTTAGAAACTGTGAGGCATGTGTTAAAAATGTGCGTCAGAACTGGCAAGAGACAATGTATAAGCATATTTAGGAATCTAGGAGATATATATTGTCGCTACCAGTCGCTTGTGACCTAACTGTTTTTAGTGCAGAGATAACCTCAAGGTAATCAACACAGCGGAAGCAAAAGCCATCAGGAGATGAGTCAGGGAGAGTATTAACCTCGGCAGTCGTATGGTTTCCAATAAAATGTTGATTGAGGCTTTCTGGGCAAAGATTATGAGCCGCAGAGTAATTTTTAGAATGCACGCCTAAGGACCGTAAGTTATTCCGAAGGATCGAAGCGAAGGATCAAGCTTACGAGCATAATAACTTCTCTTAGCCTCCTGGATTTTGGAAGTGACAATATTCCGGATACGTTTGAAAGAACGAATGGCAGTAGCACTTTTAACTTTTTTAGATCAGCGATAAAGAAATTCCCGTTCAGTGTCATGAGTGGTCATTAATAGCTGCATGCATTCCCTTGTACACTTCCGCATATGATCCCTTGAGTAAAGCAATGCCAATTGGGTGATCCTTAGCAAGACTTATTGTAACCTTCATGCCCTGTTGTTGCAGTTTTCCCTCCTCCTTCTGCAGAGATGTTCCAGCAGTTCTGTTGCTTTTTTGTCAAACACATTGCCAGCGAAGCTGATCGGTAGTCACCGAATTAGGACAACCGCCTACCGTTCGCAAGGAAACAGAATGGTTGAACGATTCCATAGAAAAATTACAGCTGCCTTAATAGAAGGGCCAACACTACTAACTGGAAAAATTGGTCTTCGTCTTACTAGGCATACGCACGGCAATTAAACCCACATTGCAATGTTCATCAACAGACCTCATCTTCAGCCATAATCTGAGATTTTCCAATTCCATTTCCCTTCCGATGTAAATTTCATCGCTCACTTAGAATTTTTTATTAGTCTTCGCTCGTATATGCTTACGTGGCACTAGAATTGGAGGATTTCGACTAGGTACTCGTACGAAAACCTTTCGGACCTCCATACGAAGACCGGAATAAAATAATCAAGCCATTACCTGAACATTTTGTTGCCAGTCTACATGGCACAAATAAATTGATATTGATCGATAAGTTAAAGCAAATATAAAAGTTTTAAATCACACCACAATTTTTATTTTATTTAAATACAAACAACTTCCTTCAACAACCTTGACATTTAAATTTCCTTCCCAAAATTCATTAAAATGACAGAAACTTAACAGAAACTTCTGAGCTACAATGACAGTACTTGTTGTTCATGTCGGCTACTTCACGGTCTACCAATCTTTTTCACAATAGAATCAGCTTTCAATTATCAATCGATTGGCGCATCGAAACTCGGACTAGAAGCCATTGATAAACCCCCAAACTTCCTCAAACCAAATCCAAGCTCATATTTTTTTATTATTACTCCCTTAAGTATAATTTTGTAACATAAATATCGAATGTAATTGGCTACAAATAGCGCAATTTATATAATTCACAAGCCTAAATGCATTATAATAACGTCCTAATAAAGCCGATGACTTAATGCCCACCTGTAAAAGAATAATATTCAGCTAAAACGCACGTGAGTGCTCCTTCCGAAAGCGCCACCGGTTGGCGAAGGATCCGTAAATAGCATTAACACAGCAAATACACGTCTGTGAAATGAATATGAAATTAATGATTAGCGTCGCCTCGCCCCATTCGACAAGGTGTATCCACGGAAAAGAATCCTGCCGACACAGGAGGAGCAAGGCATGTGGTGATAATGGGCTCCAAATCGAAGGACCTTCGCCTATTTTGACACCCACCCGTCGCCGCCGGTGCCTGCAGGAATGAATGTCTTCGGTAATGGGCACCATCCACCACGTATCATCCCTTAATCATGCAGTGACGGAAATGTGGATCAGTTATGAAGGGTTAAACAACACGTTATAAATTTTCCACCAGCAGGTGTAACGATTTTCTAGACTATTTATGAGACACCAGAAAAATCCCCATATACCGTTATTGACTTTACTCTTTTATGGAAGCGGCAGAGTGCCGGTTTCCTTGGATGGAATAAAATACAGCTCACGATACACGGATTTGTTGCCGACTGTATAAAAGCCAGGAAGTACACAACAATGGATAAGAACATTCCTGCAAAATAGCTGTCATAAATTACTGACGTGAACAGATTCAGTCTATCCAAGGACCAGGAGATAAAAGAATTGTTTAACAAGGATTCACGGGGCCAGCGGGAGAGATATTTCGGGAGATTACCTGCAAGAAGCATCCAGCCGGCTCCCTGTGCCGTTAGCTAAAATGTGAATATGATGGATGGATGATCACCTGTATACGTACTTGTTGTAACATAGCTTGTAAGTTTTGAATAATGTATCTTTCGTTCCTGTTGGTAAGGTTCGGCAGGATTAATGTCCCCTATACCAGAGCACTTTGCTGAAGAGCTTCTGAGAGATGGCAACAGCGAGCAACTGAAACGTATGAGGACCGGTAAAGCAATTTTTCACTTTCTCCCCAGCTCGGTATACTTTCACTGAATAGTGATGATACACATTTTGAGGTTATGTCCCTGGCGCAGGGCCCATATTCAATTTCGTTTGCTATGTTTTGATTGTTCTCCGCTTATTCTTATTTCCCATTCAAAGCGAGTCCTGCCGTAGTGAAGAAGGTGGGGGGAAAGTTGTATGTATGTATGTGCTGCAAACACATATAGAAAACAGGATCCTGATGGATAATTAAACACTCGAGAACAGGAGGGGAGCCAGCCAACGAAACGGTAATTGCCGCCGTTTCATCTTCACAGTTAATCATCCTTTTAAGTGATTCGGTCCCCCACATCCTTGCTGGGACGTGCAGAAGAATGGTTTTTTAGGCAGAATACTTTCGCCAAATTTGCTTGTAATGTTCTTTTATTGTGCCCTACCCAGGCTCCTTGCTTGCGTTCCTTTGCGGTGATTACGTCTTAAACCATATGAATATGGTAATAAGGGCCCCAGAGAGCTTCCTCTTGTCTGAAATTGAAACAACAAAGCGAAAAAGAATCCCTGGTGCGGTTGAGTTACTATAAAAAGAATTCTCCTCTTTCATTCTTCTTTTTTTCAATTGAAGATGAGTATTCTTTTTTCTGTGCAGTTAAATTGTATTTTTTCCAATTAAGTTTTTCGCATCTTCTGTCAAGGAAGGTTCTTTTGCTTTAAGTGAAGAGCGTGCAGGGACTGAAATTGCTTCCATTTGTGTGTGTGGTATTTGCTTGGCTAAAGAATTTTTTCCCATTATACTTAAAGACTCGTCGTACTTAAGTGGGCTAATTTTAGTTTCTTTTGCTTTAAAATTCAGAGAAAATATGGACAGAATGCTTTGTAACTAAAGCAATATTATGCAATTTAATCATACTAACTTGGTGATAAAATACTCTTTTAACATTCCACTTGCAACGTGATGTACCCAAACGGCGCAAAAGTCGAACGGGATTGGACTGTTTTTCACCATCAGCCAAAACAATTTTTCGTTTCGTTTGCCGATTATTCTGGTAATCATAGTTTCAATGACACTGCTGTTTTTTCAGCAAAATCCAACTGAAAAAGTGGTGATTGAACCCCGTGTAGACTTATGCGTAGACCTTTTAACATTTGTGGGTTTCATGCAAATTTGTGTTTTGTCCACTTGTCTCAATTTAAACTATGGAGTAGTGCTATCCACTGGAAACTATCCTATGCGAGAGGATAGAGTAAGATGATCGGGGCTAGTCCCTTCCAAGTAAGGTTGGCGTGATTCTATTAATATCATCTGGGAAAAACTCGATTGCGGAACTAGCAGCAAGCTTCGGATATTGGAACAAACAATGACGACCACGTTCACGAAAAAAGCAACTTTGTACAGAATTCGAGCTGCACTTTACATCCACGAATGAGGCACCAGCCAACACAGCTGCACTGCAATGAAATGACCTTGGCCTTGCAGAAGTACTTGTGTTCAGTGAACGAAGAGTAAGTCCTGTACCCCATTTATGACTAGGTTGAAAAGTTGAGTCGTGGTTAAGTTTGAATTTTGACCACCGTATATGATGTCGATTTACCTGATATTCACAGTCCTAGACTTAAAAGAAGGATATTGACAAGTAGAACTAGATAAAAAATGGAGTCTTTTATGTTCTTTTAGCACACCCTTTGGGTTGTATAGGTTTAAACGACTACCATTTGGTATAAAAATGGCCCCGAAATGTTTGAGGCCTAAAATTAAACTAGTTGGGATGTGGGTTTGAACCCTTCGGTCCACACGATCTACTTCCCAGTATGATGAGCGTAGATGGAATAAGCTGACTTCTTACAAAATAGTAATACGTTTAGCACTAGTGGAAAATTGACTAGTATCAGAGCTGATGACAAAGTAATCCTGAGAGAAGCTAGTTCAAATAACTACATAATAATAGTGGTAAATCCACAAGATTTTTCTAGAGAATTTGTTTTCCTGAACAAACATTTTCTTCGTAATTCGTTCGCTACACTAAAGCGGGCATTCTAATTCGTATTGAGCATGTCGAAGCACCGATGATAAACTGCGAAGCGCATGACTTTATTTGGAATTTCCAAAGTTTTCCGGAGATATCAGCAAAACTATTCAATGTAAAGTACTTGTCAGACTTGACTACAAAGATAAAATTTTTCTGTAACTACAGGAAATTCCGGGATAAAACGCAATTTCCTAAAACTGTAGGACGTAGAAAACAATGCCCCGTCAAAGAAGTGCGGATTCGAGGTTTGAAAAATTCGCGATGTTTGTCAAGGGTTACGTAATTTTTGCACTATTTTTAAAGTGTCGGATTTTAACAGGTGATGTTTTGTTGGGAAGCTATCGCTGTGCAGAATTCAAAGAAGATCACTTCGTTTGGAACGGGTCTCAGTGCATCGAGTTTATTAGATTTTAGCAAAACTTATTAATTTAAGGTCTTTCTGACACTCGGACACGGAGTAATTAACGACAACGGTTTACGCCTCCTTTCATTCGCAGCGTCAAACAATTTGATCGTTGGCAACAGCATTTTCCGCCATGCACTCATACTCAAACACCAACTCACCTGGCGAAATCCATCCGACAACGACTCAGCGATGTTAGAGTACCTTTTGATCAACGCAAGATTCCGATCGACGTTCAAAGACGTATGTGCAATGCGTGGGCGGATTGCGGTACGTAACATTATCTTGTTCAAGCGAAATTACAGATGCGATTACAAAGAGCGAAGAAAACGGAGCCACCACCAGCCAAGAAGAATTGGGCGTGCCTAAGGGACCCGGCTATCGATTCGCATTGGCATTCTTTTCGGAGTCCATTGTGTAAACGGACGAAGCCATGGGCTGTCTGTGCCTCGTCGATCAGCCGAAACGAATGATTTCAAGCGATTTAACCAAGAAGTTCGACAGAAAATGAAATCGGAACGAGGGGCGTACCGTAGGCGGCAAACAAGCTGTTGTCATTTTCATCGATTTAAGTCCGCTTTCGATTGCAACGATTGGAGCAGCTTTTAGAGAAACCGAAACCAAACACGTGCCATTAAAAATCATCCAACTTCTCCAAGCGTCGTCGTACGATGACTCAACCAGCAGCGTTCGTATTCGAAGCGACTTATCCGAGGAGTTCCCGATTCGAACCGGAGACAGGGAGACGTCGATTCGCCACTTCTCTTCAACGTTGTGATCGACGCGATTATTCGTGAAGCATTCGATGGACGGCGCGGAGTTTGATGCGATGATAACAACTTCGTAACCGACTTGATGTTCGCCGACGATAGCGCCGTCTTCGCCAACACGGATACTGAAGCGCACGACTTCTTATACGAAAGAAGTGCTTACAACGGACGGATCGAGGGCCAGTGGTCACCTCGATGGAACCCAAATCGAACAGGTTTCGATGTCCAAATATTTGGTGGCACCGTTGGCCGATGTTCACAGCCGCGTCGGTCAGACAGCAGCAACTTCGCCTCGCTGAAGTGGTGCATATGGAATCGATCAAATATTGCCTTCAAAACGAAGTACACCTTTACCGAACGTTGATTCTTCCGATTCTTCTGTATGGATCGCAAACTTCGGCACTACTCAATCCGTACGTCAAGAAGCTCGAGGTGTTCCAAATGCGATGCTTGAGACAGACTCTCAGTGCGTCACTGCACGATCGCCTTCGAAACGAGACAGTTAAACAAAGATGCGATCAGCAGACACTGATCGAAGAAGAAATGCAAAAACGTCCACTATCGTGGTTTGGACATGTTTGCCGTAGTATTCAGCGATCGACACCGAAGAAAATCTGGCTAAAGAAAATCGAGGACGACGTAAAGAATCAGCGATCCTTAATTTCGTTCAGTATTTACTACCAGCTTAAAAAAAATATACCAATATATTATACGAGCGTCTTTAAAATAATAAATTCCGGGGACTTTTATCATATTGTATGTACTTCTTCTCATATTCCACACCACACTCTCATTACCATAACCACACCCAACAGCAAAACGTCTTTATTTCACTTTTTTTTCTCAATTTTTTAAAACTTTTACACCATTTTAGGTAGTAAAGACCATTTTCAAAGTTTAGTATGTAACAAAAGTTGCTGTCGACGATGTGCACGCACTACATCCCCTTGTGGGTATACAATATTCATTAGCACAGGGAAAGCATCAGGCATCGATGTTGACGTCTTGTATGGATATGTAAGCTACGTTAAGGTGCATAGTTTTCGCCTTAGGCACACGGGTTCTCTCATAGGATCTCATTATATTTTCATTCGCGTTACCACCAAAGAAAGCGAAATTGAGAACCGAGAACCAACATAAAATTGCCTTAGGAATTTATGTTTAACTTTAAAGTACGCCAATAAAAGTTACCAAATAAGGAAATATGTTGCTGGTGGGTAGCTAGGTCGGGCCGCCATTCACTCACAGTCACAAAAATATTGGATTTCAAAGTCAAACAAAACATTTTCCAGACCAATTAACTCCAGCAGCCTCGGCACCGACATACTGCCGCTGGGAAATACTTTGGCCCGATGTAAATGATTTCCTCATCTTTGCAATTTATCTAAATATAAAATTTAATGGCTTAACTTAAGACATAATTACCAAAAGTCGTTACTCGGTATACAGGAGCGGAAGGAACAGCAGCGTGGAAGGCGCCCGAGACGTTCGCCCCGTTACGAACAAAACGGATGAGTTTTGTTTAATTAAAAGCTTACCCCGGATGATTTACTGTCTTAATCACGACATTATGTTCAGGCTCCACGGCAAGCATCCTTATCGATGCTTGAACTAACTTAAAAAAAAGCAGCGGAGGATCTCGGAAAAAGTTTACTCTACGGTTTCGAAGGAGTCTTTTTTCCGCCCATTTTCCTTGCAAATAATTATGAACAATAACAGCGATCCTCTTAAGGAGAATTATGGAAAATGCTTCCATAAATCCTCAAGGACGTGCGGTGGCCGCTTTGGCTGTAGAAGGCGCTTATGGCCCAGTTGATTGCTATATCGCGAAAGTTTGAAGCCGGGGTGAATTATTTAATCTTTTCCCTGCAATGGACGTGTTGATTACGCAACTTTTTATTTCTTCATTAAGGCAGCCTGTGCACAGCTCCAGCTGCGTAGGGTTAATTGCGGATAAGGATTAATAATCGGCTGCAGCCCTGGATTTATTCGTTTTTTCCCTTGTGTTTATTACTTTCTATATAATTCTGAAATGAGTAATTTGTTTGTGAATAAACTGCCCTGCTGGGATATCAATCGTGCAAAAAAGCTTTCCGTGATTTCAGTAATTGTTTTTCTTGTTTTATGAAATAAAACTCAATTCAAGCTTCAACTTCCACACGATATCATTGTTCCGAGTGGTTTCAGTGTCAACAGACACAAAACCGTAGACTACCTTGCTAGAGATCTAAAGAGTTCACTTCCCAAGTAAAAATATAAAATGGGCTTATGGCGGGCGAATCACGGCCGCTTGGATTTTTAAGGGGGATATGACGGGACCGGGGACGGATAGATATTGGGTATATTTGTGTAATTTCTTGCGCCCTTTTCCATTAGTTTTGCAAAGTTGTAAAATTTTTTTTAAATCTTAATTTCTAAAACTGCACCCCCGAACAATTGCGCCCGGTGCAAGTGCACCATTTGCACCTATGAAAACACGGCCTCTGCAGAAAGTTGTCAAAGCTAACTTCCCATCGCAACGACATCGGCTAAAATAACTGTCTGGTATTAAATGCGTAACAAAAACGTCAATATGTCACTAGCCGTCCCACAAGGGTCATATAGACAAAAATGCATTTTCTGATTCTCTATTGTACCAAATCTGTGAAGGCTGAGAATAAAAACTAATATGGTGAGCACCGCCGCCAAGTTAGGTGTACATAACCCATACTTGAACGAAGCTCAGAAGCTCTCTGTTAAACTTTCCTTCTTACAGCAAGATCAGAGCAGGAGATCACAGAGAACATGTGTGGAAGTTTCATCCCCTTCTATGCAGATTCGACACTCTGTGCCCTGAGACAGTGCTGGGCTGTGGAGGTGATACCGCAGCCTTATATGGCCCGTCAGATATCCTGCCAACAGCCTAAGGTCTGTAACGGCAGTCTATCACCCTTCTCACAATCCACCTTGTAGTAACCACTTTGAAATAAATAAGATTGCTATTTAGAAAATTGGAGAGAAAAAAGGGTAGGTAGGGAAAAACAAATTCGTAGAAAAAAATAAAATATAGTCAGTTTTTGCCTGGGATTGAAGAAAAATGCATGTAGAGGGGAAAAATCAACCCGTAGAGCCTGCATTTTTTAAACTATGTAGTGTATAAAAATAAATATAAATAAACCAAGTTCCGTGTACACGTCGGTAAATAGTAACCACCCTTTCCGTGTTATCGGAAAAATTGGTTTTATTTTGTGTGTTCAATTTTCTGCAGCTGTTCCGTTTTTCATAGTTATAGTAATTTTAGTGACTAATATTTGGTTGTCACCAATTAAAGTATCCTCCCACTTCACAGAAGGCTTTAATTTCAAAGTGTTGTAAACCAAAACATTGTGCGTTTAAGTTGTACAAGAAACTCGCGATGGTACCAGGGCGGGGTTTTTTTTTCAACATTTTTTTTCTTTGAGATAATTACTTTGAAAAGTGCATTGATTTGCTTGCAGATAATTTAGCTGATACTGATTTTGGTTAACTTGAATTTTGTTGTGCTACTTAAGGCAAGGGGTCTTATTAATTCTTTGACCTGTCTAGCATCTGGGACGGATTTTCAGTATGCTAGTCTCAGCCCCTTAACCCAGTCCTCTATCAGGGACTTGGAAGAGGGTTATGAAATGCCACAGAAGGTTCTGGTCCATGAACTAGCGTCTCAGAACCTTCCCTTCCGAGTTTGATTGCAGCCTCATTGTCCTCGACACGTATCATCTTCAGCGGCTGACAACCCGCCTGCATAATACGTGTGCCTAATTCCTCCACCGGTTAAGATAATTGTTTTCCTTTTTGTCCTACTGGTGACTAGAAATGAGGTCATCGTGACATTTGCCGAAGACTATGCTAATGAGCAGCATGAAGTTCATTACTAGTTGGACCCACGGGAAAACGAGAAACTAGGTCACCCACAGCGTGCCCTTATACTGGTCTAAGAATATTTTAAAGTAGAGGGTGTCAGGTATCTCGATTTGGGACATGACTTTGCCAGGAGTGTATTTCCGGTCGTAGTCACGAGGAGAATGTAGTCGCACTTCCTGGACCAGAACAGAGCGTCGTGTTAATCCCCTGTATATCTGTTGGCTGGCGTCAAATCATTGTTTGATAGTAATTTCAGAAGTTGCTCGCTCCAATAGCTCCTGGTAAGGTTCATCAAGAATAATTTCACTACGTCCTCAACCGCTTCATTTATCTACAATAGCACTGGGAGTTTCTTTTTGTACTTCTTCACAGCAGGCCTAGAAATACGGAGGAACCTTAGTCTCGAAGCCAGGGTTAATCTGTATCTGTCTTGATTCGGTTTGTATAGCATCTTATCTGGCAGATGGATGTCAAAAGGTGCATTCTTGGCCAATAGATGACTTTTCAGTTAATACTTCAGTCAATAAAGTCTTCTAGGCATATACATATGTAAGAAATTCACAGAAACTGCTGTGTAGGACGACAGGTACTACCATGCTCTTTCTTTCAATAGCAAGCTCTAAGTGAAAATCTCCAACATCATGCGCCAAGACTAAAAAGACTTGGCCAGAAAGCGGGTCAATGTTCCATTGGAACATTACATGTCACTGGACAATTAAATAAATGAGCCGTTCCTGGAATATTGTTTCCAGGCCAGTTGTTTCCGTGATTGGGGCTGCCACCTGTACTTACCTATCCCACTACGCCATTTGTTCAATAAATCAATATAATGGTCGTAGTACTTTTACAACATCGAGCCTAAAGTCCATGTCCGTTTATCTAGCACCCCTGGATATTTCTGACCAATGACATGCATGACTGTCAGATGACTGATTATACAAAACAAATCCCAGGAGTATAGAATTTGCATGCTACACTTTTAAGGACCCATCATGAAACAGAGTTCGTCCATTATAACTCGTATTTTCTACAAACAAAAATCTGGTATACATTCCACCTTGACATAACAAGCTGTGCAAACGTCACAAAATTAAATTATCATCAATTTTACCTGCTGGATTAATACATCCATCCGCCGCCATACGCCATAACCTTGACCTTAAACCTTTGCCTAATTTTTCCTGCAAAAGGCAATTAATAAAATTTCCCCCCGAAAAGGACCACGACCCTGCAGGGATACAATTCCCTGCGGGTTGTCTACACAAGGCCGACCTCCTTTTATGGCAGGATCATTGCCATTTCGTTGCTCACTCCTCTCCAGAACAAATAAATAAAAAAAGTAGGTACTTTCCTCAACTCGTCTACGCCACAACTCAACTCCAACTCATTCAAGTCCTGCTCTTCAATTAGAACCGAGCTCGTAATCCGGGACTAAAAGTGCCTCTTTCAGAAAAACTTTGATTGGAAAACTTTTTCCGATGGAGGGGATGGGGACCCGTTCCCGTTGCCAGGGCTCAATTAGGGTCAGTTCACCCGGCCCTATCTATCATAGAATCCATAGGTGCTCCTCTAGTCTATCATAAGTTTGTTGGTTGGGTTCGATTAAATTTTAATGTAATCTGGAAATTTTCTGATATTTTCGATGGCCTTTTGATGGGCGGGCGGACGCAGTGAAGGGAGAAGTTAATCGCTGGATTACTGGAGTAAAACTCCGGTGACAGTTAGAATTGATTTGTATCCTTTATTTTCAATTCGGCTCTTGGCAGGATGTAAGGGCGTTGACCTGCAACAAATAAGATAAATTGCAGATATATAAGGATTTACTTGGAAGTGATTATGGGGTCAATAATCGAATTGAATTTAGGTTACAACTTTTGGACAAAGCAAACTGGTATTGAATAAGAAAACATGGACGAAAAACAACATGAGATGGCTTTTAAAAAATATTCAGCTTGAAGCTTTTCATACCATTTCTGGATTGGGCTAGAAAAATGATATCACACTCTCTACCTTTTGTAGTTATGACATCAACAATAACTTTTCAATCGCGGCATGTACCGAGCCCCAGTATATACATATATAGATTTTCGAGGGATATCGAATCAGACCACTATTTGCGGGTCCCTTTCCGTCCCTCTGCCTAGGGTCATCTTATTGGGGTTGCAGTGGGTTGTCCCATTGCTCCCTTGCTTCGACTCCCCTAGTTATCGCAAGCAGCTGATTGAAGGGAGTCTGCCTCATGTCCTCCATCCAATGGAGTCCAGTTATGGCAGCCCTTTTCCTCGCCACCGCCGGACAGTGACACACTATGTGTGTGGCCGTCTCAGGTTCCTCCAGGCACATCCGACAGGTGTCATCCTCCAGAATTCCCATTCTTTTTAGGTGATACCTGAAACATCCGTGTCCTGTAATCAGTGCCACCAACCATCTGAGGGTTCTCCTTTGCATATGCAGGATCCTTCTTCTGGCTGCGGTAATCGGCAGCGTAAGCACCGTCTTAGCCTGCCTACACGTGGTCATAGCGTCCCACCGTCTCCGGTGTTCCTCAGCGACCCATTTCTCGATGCAGTTCCTTACCAACCCTCTGCCAATGGCAGAGTATGGCTCCGGTCCCCAGAATTCCGAGGTTGACCCCTGTTTTGCCAGGTTGTCAGCCTTTTCGTTCCCATCGATGCCTGTATGTCCTCTAACCCAAGCTAGCGTCACGTTGTTTTGTTTCGCACACCTGTTTAGTTTTTGGACACATTCCAGCGCCAGAGACGCATTAATCTCTGTCTGATTCATGCGCTTAATCACAGCCTGATTGTCCAGTGCTATAAGGATACTTCTTCCCTGCACCTGACCCTCATTTATGTGATCCAGCGCGTGCAGCAGAGCAAGCATTTCCGCCTGGTAGACTGAGGTGTAATTCCTCAAAGCCAGAGAGCAGGTCAGATTTAAGTCCTCTGAGAAGACTCCCGCACCTGCTCTGCCGTCAATCATGGATCCGTCCGTGAAGATATATATGTCTTCCGGCCTCCCTTCCGGGAGCGTTCCGTTCCCTATGAGGGTTTTATGGTACCTTTCGGTCACCCTCATTTTTGTGATCCCTTCCATGGGCATCATGAGCTCCCTAATCCCTTTAATGCGATCCAGAATCTTCATGTGCCCATATAAGGTTCCTGACGCCTGCCATGCGGCATCCCGTCTCATCCGAATCGCTGAGGCTGCCGCAGTCTTCATCACCTGGAGATCTAACGGCAGCAGACCTAACAGCGCCTCCAATGCCGCGGCGGGTGTGGTGCGAAAAGCACCGCTCACACCTACGCTGGCCATTCTTTGCACCTTGTCCAGATGCCTCTTGACGGTTTTCTGTGTGACTTTAGTCCACCAGACCACCGAGGCATAAGTTATGATGGGTCTCACCATCATGGTATATGTCCAGTATGCTAACCTTGGTGAGATACCTCTTAGTCCACATACTCTTCTACACTGGTGAAGCACCCTTGTCGCCTTCTTAATCTTCTCTTCAACGTGGTATTTCCAGGTTAGTCGCGAGTCCAAGTATACACCCAGATACTTGACCATCCCAGACACCTTGATCCTCGATCCAAAAAGCATGAGGGGCTGAAAATCCAGATCTTTAATCTTCCTAGTGAAGATTATCGCGTCTGTCTTATTGGCATTTATGGTGAGGCCCTGTTCCGTACACCACTGCTCAACCACTTGGAGTGCATTCCTCATGATATCTGCCGTAGTGCTCATAAACTTGTCACGTGCCACAATCGCTACATCATCTGCATACCCAACGGTGTGCACGCCCATTACCTCTAGCCGCCTGAGCAGAGTGTCCACAGTGATGTTCCACAGGAGGGGCGATAGGACCCCGCCCTGTGGGCATCCCTTGCTGACCCTCCCTCGAAGCCGCGAGTCTCCTGTCTGAATCCTTACCGCTCTGTTTTTCAGCATGCTGTCCACCCACCTTACAATCATGGGGCTGACCTCGCGCCTCACCAGAGCGTCTTTGAGTTTGTTGAACTGTATCTTGTCGAAGGCGCCTTCGATGTCCATAATTACGGCCATCGCTATGCCTCCGGTATACAGTTCCCCCTCGGCTACTCGCACCAATTGGTGAAGTGCCGTTTCTGTAGATCTGCCAGCCTGGTAAGCGTGCTGGCTTCTACTTAAAGGGTGCCTCCTTAGCATAGTACTCTCCAGGTGGTCTGCCACCACTCTTTCCATTGTTTTCAACAGAAAGGATGTTAGGCTGACCGGCCTGGAGGACTTCGCCTCGGTGTAGTCCTTCTTGCCTGGCTTAGGGAGAAATACCACTTTGGTTTCCCTCCACACCACCGGAGTGTATCCTGTTGCTAGACAGGTAACGAATATTCCCCTAAGCCTGGGTGCAATAATTTCTTTGCCCCATTGGAGCAGCGCAGGGAATATTCCGTCACGCCCCGATGTCTTGAAGGGAGAGAATGTGTCTATTGCACGTCTCACCCCTTCCTCCGTCACCACCCCGTTAGCCTCCTCTCGGTTCATCCTTGTAGCCATTCTGTTACGAATAGTCCAAGATTTACCCGAGATATAGCTGCCAGGAAAGTGGACTTCCATCAGGATCTTGTTGGTTTCCTCCAGCGTTTCCGTCATCCTCCTCGACGAGTCACGAACGAGTCCGACTTTGGAGACCGGGTCCCTGGAGATCATTTTCTGAAGTCTGCTGGCCTCAGATATACTCTCCATGTTCGAGCAGAAGTCCCTCCACGACTCCCTTTTCCGTCGTCGCAGAGTTTGTTTCATTTCTCTTTTCTTGGCTTTGTAATTCTCCCAGGCAACCGGGTCATTGCACCTCATCGCTTGGTTGAAAGCCCTTCTGACCTCTTTCTTCAGTTTCTCCAGTTCCCTACACCACCAGGGTGTGGGATCATGGTCATCCACTGACGTAAGAGGACACGCCACTCGAAAAGCGTTCCCTATCGCTGTCTGCAGGACATGCAACTGAGACTCTGCTTCTCTTGTGGTTTTCGGTGCCCCTGGCACGCGCTCCCCGAGATTCCTGCGCAACATTTCAGTATCTAGACGTGTCCGTGTTGCGGGGAATTCTCGTTGTTCTAATTCCGTCTCCCCTGCCCGGGGTTCCGTACGCTATCTACCGAGCCCCAGTAAAGAGGCACTGCTTTCAAGCTCTAAATCAAGATAGGTTTAGTTATTTCAAGCTGTTGGGTAGGTTATTAATTTTGTCGACTTAATCCCACTTGTTTGATCTCTGCTTTGATTCTAAGCAGTGCTCATTGTCCGTTGTCTTTCCACGTCTCTCACCGAGATAATTTTCCTTCTTTATTGTCTTCCTCCTTAACAGAGATGCCCTGTACGCTCTTGTAATATCTCCCATAAGAACTATATGCGAGGAAGCCATCTTCTGTCATTGGAGTCAGCGATCTGTCTTATTGAATGTTTAACATCCAGTTGCAGAGAGCATGGTAGGTAGTAGCATCAGTCCTATCCAAATTGGTAGTTCGGACAAAATTGGCGGTGAGGTCTGCCAAAGCTCGTTCTGTCAGTTTTCAACCATTTTGAACGTTACATCAGTCAAGCCTAATGCCTTGTTGGCCACTTAGCTATCTGATAACATGATTGCCTTGGCTCCCGATCTTGGTTATGACTACATTCTTAGGCAGAGTTAAAAAGTCGCTAGAAGCTCCGCCTGGAAAACTCTGGTGAAGTTTGGCAGGCGGTAGCATTTTTAGAGTTTAGCCCGACAGGTCGAGCTAGAAATCTTCCCATTCCTCTCTGTAGGGATCTGGATATTAAGGTCCCTTGAAAAGCAGACAAGTAAAGCTGCACTACCAGTGAACTAGCACACTCAATAGCCCGGTCTTCTTGAGTACTCACGAGGTTAATATGCTCCTTAAAGCGCTTAAACTAGAAAATACGCTTTAACTTTAAAATAAAGTAAAAAATAAAAAATAAGGAAAAAATAATAAAATAAGAATATATAAGTAAAGAGCTCTACGCTTTTTAACATTTCTAAAGGTAGGTTGTTTCCATATACTAGTTGGGGCGGGGCAATGAAAACTTTACATTCAAAATTATTTTTTACTTTTTAGTTCATTTTAAAGTTAAAGCGTATTTTTTAGCTTTTTAAACTATATTTTTTTATTATTCTTTTAAAGGCGCTTGGAAGATGGACATGCTTACGAGATCCAGTTTTTAATACGTGTGTTGCAATGGAGCTTTCTGGAAATCTACAAATTGAATATAATTATTGTGATTTAAATAACTTAAATAATTTTTTTAAACACGATAATCTACTTGTATTACATGTTAATATTAGGGGTCTCAATGCAAATTTTGCTAAGCTAGAGATTTTTATTGATAGTTTGTCTGTAAAACCTGATGTTATCGTATGTACTGAGACTTGGTCTCTACCTTGTTATTCCTTTTTTGTTTTAAGTGATTATGATATTCATTATAACCATAGTAACATAAATAAAGCTGATGGTGTTGTCATGTACATTAATCAGTTACTAAAGTATAAAATAACTATTGAAGAGTTTAATAATTTTAAATTTTTGTCAGCTGAAATTAAACTAGTAAATAAGAGTGTAGTTAAGATCACTGGAGTTTACAGATGTCATGATGTTTGCAAAGAAGATTTTATTAATTTAATTACAAACTTTATCTGTGATAATAGGAATTTCAAAAATCATATCATAGCTGGTGATTTTAATATTAATCTTATGCTAGCTGATGTTATGGTCAATGGGGTGGCATACACGGATCATAACGTCAAGACTAAAAAACCGGTTTCCTGGACAGAGGGGCAAAAGGAAGAGAGAAAGTTGTTGCAACTTTTTGAACAGAAATTTTTGGCATGAAAACTAACACATGCACAAATGTTTCTTCTTATCTTCTTCTTCTTTGGGTCTGATATTGACATATCTCTTTGCTATTCGCGTTCGGGTTGTGCACACATAGATATTCCGTGTAGGGATAATAAGTTACTCTCGGTAAAATAAATACCCATGTACGCCGAGAGTATCATAAAAACCCGGTTTTTTGGTGTTGATATTACGATCCGTGTATGCCAGCCCAATAACTTTTTATCTATACTTTTAGATAATGGTTATCTTCCTTACTTTAATGGCGTTACAAGACCTAATGACTTTGAGGGTTCTTGCATTGATAATACATATCTTCATTAGATCAAATTTCCCTAATATTCAATCTGCTACATATACTAATGTTCTTACAGATCACTACCCTATTTTCGTCTCTCTTCGTTTACGTAAAGAAAAATTAATTTCTAAGGACATTTTTATTATTAATTATAGTAGGCTAGTAAACAAATTAATTGGGGGTCTTTTTTGGATATTGAAGATTCAGATATTTTCTTTGATCTTTTTATCAGCTGTCTACAATCACTGATAGGTAACGCGACAGTCAATAAAAGTAATACTAAGTCCAATTTTTTTCCTCGTAGCAAGTGGATTACTAGAGGAATTATGATATCGTGTAAGACTAAAGAAACTTTATATCATATCTGGAATTTGGATAGAGGTAACCTGACTCTAAAAAATGAATACAATGATTACTGTAGATACTTAATAAACTGATTAAATTAGCTAAATTAAACTATGAAAAAGAGAGAGTTAAGGCTTACTCTAAAGATAGCAAAAAGCTTTGGCAATATAATAAATACTATTCTAGGCAAGAAATCCACTAATTCACAGGATTTAGAATATATTATATCTGAAAATGAAACTATTACTTGTAAATAAGCTATAGCGGACAATTTTGTCACTTTCTTTAGTGATATATATGTAGGTGAAAATTTGGCTAATAAAATTGTTACTAATAATAATAACGTCGAAGGCAACTTTATTGATTTTGTAAATCATAATGATAGGAGTTTTTTCCTAAGGCCTACTGATCGTTATGAAATTCAAAAAATCATACTTAACTTGAAAGATAAAAGGGGTGGGGTTGATGGCATTAATAGCAAGGTGCTAAAGTGTCTGGCTAGTGTTATTAGTTTGCCATTGGAGCACATTTTCAACATATGTATCAGTAAGGCAATCTGGCCAACTCTATTAAAAAAAGCTGAAATCAGGCAATAAGCACTTTACAACAAATGACAGACCTATCTCCTTATTCTCGAATGTGGCTAAGATATTTGAAAAAATTATATAGTCGACTCTATGACTTTCTTGCGAATTTTTTTTTTTTTTTTGTTTATTGATATAACAATCTAGTAACCACATACTAATAAGCTATTTGTTTTTGACTTAATTTGCTACGATTTTTAAGTTTATAAAGTACTTATCCTATGATATACACTTTTTTATTTTTGATAAATTTGTCACTTTTTTAATGTGCACTATAGTTCATGTTTTTGAGAGCTTTTAACTTTGCTTTTTACACTAGTTCGAACGGTTTGATTCGTTTTAGTCTTCTGGTTAAGTCATCGTTATCTAGGAGTTGGAGGGCCTCGGCATTGATATGCTGATGCAACCGTTGTTGATGACTTTGAGCATATTTTTGGATGACGTTTTCGATCTTATTTACATCCAAATCCTTATGTAGGTTGTCATTACGAATATACCAGGGAGCATCGACAATATTACGGAGAACTTTGTTTTGGAAGCGTTGAATTATGTTTTTATTATTTTGGCTAGTACAACCCCAGAGTTGAATACCATAAGTCCAAACTGGCTTTAGAACTTGTTTATACAACAATAGCTTATTGTACGTTGACAGAGCAGAGTAACGGCCCATTAACCAGTACATCTTCCTGTACTTCATTTTTAGTTCTTCCTGTTTTTTCTTGACATGCGGCTTCCACCTGAGTTTTGCATCTAACGTCATGCCTAGATATTTTGCTGTATTTTCGTACGGAACTATTTTCTGATTGATATATACTGGCTTGGGATTGATACGTTTATTTGTGAAATCAATGTGCACAGATTTCGTCTCATTAAGTTTAATTCGCCATTTTTTAGTCCAGCGTTGTATCTCGGCAATCGAAGATTGTAGTTTTTCGGTAGACTCAGTGTTGTTGTTACCAATGGCCAAGATTGCAGTGTCATCGGCGAAAGTAGCAACAACGTTTTGACTGAAGGTAGGTAGGTCATTGGTGTATAGGAGATAGAGGGTTGGTCCCAGTACACTGCCTTGTGGCACACCTGCTTGAATTTTCTTTAGATTAGAATACGCGTCTTCTTGCTTAATTCTGAAGTATCTCTCTGAAATATACGATTGGAGTATTTGTGAGTATTCGGCAGGAAGGAGCATTTTAAGTTTATAATTTAATCCCTCATGCCAGACCTTATCAAAAGCCTGCGCAACATCCAAAAATATTGCTGAGCAAACCTTTTTTTCTTCCAGCGTTTGTTCAATAACATTAGTAATTCGGTGGACTTGTTCTATGGTGGAATGTTGACTCCGAAAACCAAACTGGTGATCCGGGATGAGATGTTTCTCTTGGATGATAGGTTTTAGTCTTTTCAATAAAAGTTTTTCAAATAATTTTGACATAATCGGTAATAATGATATTGGCCGATATGAAGTTACTTCGTGAGGTGGTTTGCCAGGTTTGGGAATCATAATGACTTCAGCTACCTTCCACATTTGTGGTACGTATTTTAACCGAAACGATGCATTTAATAAGTTTGTGATTTTAACCAGAGCTTTTCTAGGAAGTTCTCTCAATATTTTTCCAGTAATAAGATCATAACCAGGAGCCTTTTTTGGATTAATGTGCATTTTGATTTCATTTTTAACTTCAGCTGGAGTAGTAAAAGGAATATTTGCTGTTCCTTGTTCCAAGATTTCGGGTAGTATTTCACTGCTGTCCGTGGAATTAGGTTGAAATATTTTTTCTAAATGTTCTGCAAATCTTGATGCTTTTTGCTCATTACTTCTTGCCCAACTACCATCTAAGTTCTTAATTGGAGGCGTTTGTATGATGGGTCTTTTTAAATTTTTAATTGCTTTCCAAAGTGAATATTCAGTGCTGGAGTCATTGGTTAATTTCCTCAGTGACTCACTTATGTTGTCATTTTTCAGACGTTTAATCTCTTCTTTTAGGTGTGAAGTTAGATTATTCAGTCTAGTTTTATCTTTTGGAGCTCTGGATTGATGCCATTTTCTTCTCGCTTTTCTCTTTTCTGAAATTAATTCTAAAATTTCTTTAGGATAATTGTTACCTTTCAGTTTCCTTTTAATTTCAGGAGTGCTTTGCCAAGCTGCTTGTTGGATATCGTTGACAAGTTTTTCCACCTCGGTGTCTA
Source organism: Thereva unica (assembly GCA_949987705.1). Classification (NCBI taxonomy): domain Eukaryota; kingdom Metazoa; phylum Arthropoda; class Insecta; order Diptera; family Therevidae; genus Thereva; species Thereva unica. The sequence continues at coordinate 126,032,748 of OX465282.1, forward strand.
GATGTTCTTCACTTTGTAGAGGCACTTTCAACTGAATCCTTTCGTCTAATATCATCCTGAAACTTTCCCAATCTGTTCTTTTATTTATTAGTGTAGGGTTACATGATTTCTGGATGATGCTCTCACTTAGGGTTAAAACAATCGCTGAATGATCTGAATTAAGTTCCAAGTTATCTTCTAGTTGCATATAATTAGCAGATATTTTTCTGATAATGTAAAAGTCGATCAAATCAGGGACTTTTTCTGGATCAGTAGGCCAATACGTAGGTTTGCCCGTAGATATTGCTTCACATTTATGTTCATTAATTGCTTTTAACAATTCTTTGCCTTTGGTCGTAATAAGTCTCGATCCCCAATGTGTGTGTTTTGCATTGAAATCGCCACCTATGATGAATCGAGTCCCCAAAGTCTTAAAGAATTCCATGTATCTCTCAGCTTTGATGTTGTGTTTCGGAGGACTATACAGACTAACTACGGTAATGTTGTAATTTTTAGTCTTAATATTAATTGCCGTTGCTTGAATATCTTCTGCTTCAAATTTGCTTTCTTCATTGTGATAAATGTTGTCTTTGACTATTACGGCACTTCCACCCTTAGCTGTATTTTCAGGGTGTACAGTGTGATAAACTTTATAACCTTTAAATATGATACAAGATTGTTTGGTAAAGTGTGTTTCCGAAATCAGACACACATCAATTTTATTTATGTCTAGGATTGCTTGAAGTTCTTGCTGGTGATTGAGCAATCCGTTTGCATTCCATGACATGATTTTTAAGACATTAGCCATTATTATTTGTTTTTGGATTTTGGGCCAGTGTTTTTAGTACTACCCTCAAGCTTTTTTACTCGTTCTTGTATAGTAGAAAATGATTCTTCTAGATTTGTAATTTTTTTAAGGATTCTTGCGAATAATAATATTATTTGTGATAATCAATTTGGCTTTATGAAAAACAGAGGTACTAATGATGCCTTAGTTTGTGTTTCAAATTTTATAATTAATAACATAGATAAATGTAAACCAACTGCTCTGTCATTTCTTGACCTAGCTAAGGCCTTTGATACGGTTAATCATAAAATTTTATTGGCCAAATTGTGGAAGTATGGCATCAGAGGTATACCTTTCGATCTTGTTAAAAGCTACTTATACAATAGAATGCAATATGTTAAGATAAACGGTTGTACAAGTGTATCAAAGATTGTAAAAGTGGGTGTTCCGCAGGGAACCATCTTGGGTCCCTTACTTTTTATTATATATATTAATGACATTTTCTAGTTGCCTTCCTGTTAAATCTTTGGTATCTTATGCGGATGACACTGTTGTGCTTTGTTCTGGTAATAGTTGGAATGAAGTCAGGCTTCTGTTAACAGAATGGTTAAAACAATTAGACAATTGGCTCAAACTCAATCAACTCTCATTAAATTTAGATAAAACTACATTCATAACTTTTGGTAGTTACAGCGATAGTATTCCATCTGATTTCAGTGTATGTATTAATAACTGTGCAATAAAACGTGTATATCAATATAAATACCTAGGCTTGTACTTTGACTGCTGTATGAGATGGAATAACCATGTTATTGACCTAACTAGAAAAACTAAATACTTCACTTTTTTATTCTATAAGCTTAATAGACTACTTAAGCATAATCTATTGAAATCGATCTATCATGCCCTTTTTGAGAGTATAATTAATTATGGAATAATAGCGTGGGGGGGGGGTGCCTACAATAATTCGACAAGGTCTTTATCACTAATTCGAAATAAACTACTTAGGGTGAGTTGCACCAAATCATTGATTAAAGTTATTGTTAAAGTTAACTTTAACAATAACAAAGTTGTTAAAGTTCCAGTTTGTAAAAATGAGTTTCACCACCCAATCGTTTGTTAAAGTTTCGTTAACTGCTACTTTGATTTAAATTTATATTTTTGTGTATTTATATGTTTCACAGTTTGTGAGTTTATTGGAAATGGCACCCCTGTTTGTGTCTATGACAACTGTCATTAGTTAACAATAACAATAACATTAACCGGGCAAATTTGCCTGGTTAAAGTTAACGTTAAAATGTTACGTCATGTTAACAATTGCTAAACGGTGCAACTCCCGTTTTGTCTAACCGGAGATTTGACAACCGATTTAGCTTTTGTTACGGTTAAAGTTAGTTGGTGCAACTCACCCTTAGTTTTTTTATAACAAGTAATTTTCTTAATACACCTTTAAATTTTAAAGATTTTTTTGTTGTAACCTCACTATTATATTACTACAATGAATGTCGTAAGTTGTACTTAGAAAGGCATGATAGAACGAGACATAGGTTATTACCATTACCTAAAGTTAAAAAATCAATTAGCACTAGGAATGCGTATTATGTAGCAATTATGTATTACAATTTACTACCTCAGAATTTGAAATTACTGAATGGCTCAAAAAAAAGTATAAAAGTTAAGATTACCAAATGGTTCTATGATAATTTTAAGAAGACTAATGTATAAGAATATTTCAACCTGTTAATCTCTTTTGATTTTTGAACTAACTATTCTTAAGATAAATTTTTGTTTATTTTGTAGCAATGCACTTAAACCATGCAATAATGTTATGAATGAATGAATATGTATGTATAATTTTTGTATAAAGATATTTTTCCGGTTCCAAATACAGGTGCTTACACACCTCTTTGGATTTCTGTATACTGGAATTAAATAAATAAAAAATTCTTAATTTTATGCGTATTATTGTGGGTCCTCAAGCCCAATGTAATAGGTTCGTAAACCTTAAAACTAGTTGATTTTGATTTTACGCAGTAGTTTTTTTTTTTTTTTTTTTTCATTTTTAGACTACACCCTACATTGAAGCAAATTGGCACGCAACAAACTTTTGGTAGAGTTCTTGTTATGTAGTTTTGTTTTAAAACGAAACGCCCATATTGTGTAACTGTGCTGCCAGTCCAAGTTTCTAAATCTAAAATTTTATATTTCGTTGTCTGGATCGGTAACGTTGAGTCCATCTTGCCCGAGGATTCGTGACCGGCGAGCTTTTATGTTGGTAAGTTGTCAGCTTGCTGCACAACCCTCAACTTAAGGTCCAGTCCAGTCAGTGAAAATTTATTTTTGGCTGATGTACTTTCAGCCAAAAATAAATTATTTTCAGCCCGATTAAAGTGAAATTAGAAAATATATTGAATTTTATTTTGAATTTTATTTTTGATGAAATATTATTAAAAAAATTTATTTTCACCGCCTTTTAAAGGGGTTAAATCACACCCAAACCACACCTATTCAATCAAGTTTTTTGCATTTTTAAGGGTGACGCCCATATTTTAGGACTGCGGGACCCCGATTTTCGTATTCAGCGACCCAAAAAAACATACAAGGTGAAGGTCTTCATGTCAATTTTAATCCATTTTCTCATTGAAAAACTAAACTTTAACTGTTTAAATGCTAAAACTTTTTTGTTATGATCACTGGGTTCAAATTTTCAAGCACCACACTCTCGTTTGAGAATCGATGCGATGCTTTCATTGGACATTGTTCCATATATCTATTGAGGTTTTGATTTGATAAGCACCTTTTTGAGTACCAGCACGCGATGCGGTGCTCTCATTGGACTTCGGCATTTTTCCGCCGGGTGTCATCCCCTGGGATTTTCCTGATCAAAATATTTCCGTAGGAAATGAAATTATGCACTTTTGTAACAAATTGCGATCCCGAGCTTGAAAGGTTTTGAAAAAACCCCGTGAAAGAAGTGTTTGAGTGTTGTTAAAACCATGAGCCCCGAAAGACGTTTCTAAGTTCGGAGCTAATGTATAATGTGTTGGCGGTAAAAACTTAAAGCAATTTTCACAAAATAGTAAGATTGATCTTCAATTTAATAAAAAATGCTAGAAAATATCTTTCAAAATATGTGGAAGTTTAATTCTCTAATTCTGAATTAAATTGTAGATCAATACCAGCCACAATTTTGGAGAACACATAGCGTACTTTAGTATGTTTTTATGAAATCTGTTAAATGACGGATTTTATTTTTTGTTACGCCTTACGTTATACTTAAAAAATGGATTTAATACAAAAAGATAAACTATAAGTATTTAAAGAGATTTGTAGGAAAAAATGAGTCTCAACGGAACTTTGAATATAAAACTGAACTATGTACATCATAAAAAAAGGAAACGTTTTTGAATTTAAGATAATCTCCTTCCATAGCGTCTATATGGAAGCCTTACTACTCCTTAAAACTATAATAAAACCGACAAATATAGCATTCAAAACCTCTTTGATCCCAAATAAAAATAAATTTCTTGACTTTCTTGAAAACCTCTTAAGTTGCTCCCCCGCTCGGCTCGAGCACGCCCGGCATCTATTTCCCTGCCGACCGAGTTTTCATATAAAATTTCGCAACTATATCACGGAAATTGTAGCGTTTTCCTTTTTTAGGTTTGTAATAGGAGGAAAATGGAGCGAGCATAAAAATACGAAAAGAGGGTTACACCGTTACAAGACTTTTATTTTTCTATTTCCAAGACAAATTTCTTGATAACCCACGACCACGTTCACAGGCTCCTTTGGCCCGCTCTCCTCCTGTTGCTGTTATTTCCTTAAGTCTCTGGAGGATGTACATACTTCTTTTTCTGGTGTGTCTATCTGGAGATGGGATCCGGGATGAGAGAGAAGCCTTCAAAATACAAGGCTCTATGGGAAAGAAAATTGAAAAAGCATCAATTTTTATGTGAAATTTGAATAGGAATTGGAGATGAATATTTCATGCTCTTCTTGCATTTTCAGGAATTCAATTTTGCGATTTGGAATGGGTTTCTGAAGTGCTCCTGAGTGGCTCGAGAGTGAAGGACGAGGTGACCATTAGGAGGAATAGAAGACAAGTAGATGGAGCGCTCTCCTACATTTTCAACGATTGGCAGTAATAATAACTGCACAAATGGATTTAGGTCAACCTAAAGATGAGCTTCTTTGCTGCCGCTTCGAACAAGAGATTTTCTCTAGATAAACTTCTGAACAAAAAAAAAACAAATTTTTTTTCTAGTGTGGGGAATTTCATTTTATGCAAAACTGAAAGGAGGATGTTTGCACTAGAAATGGCTGCTTGCAGTTCCATTGATATAAACGAGCTCCGAGCCAAAACTTCATTTCGAAAGGTTAACCGCAAAACCTCAAGTGCTTTGCTCTGTAAATACCACTTTATAGAATAAACAGTGCATTACGCTAAACACCCTGACAGCATAGAATGTCAGGGCCAACGGGAGCTGCTGAAAGGTAAAGTTTCGCTCTTCAACATTTTGTTTCATTTATTTTTTTTTTGCTGTTGCCTTGTTGTTTTTGCTCAGTTTAATTTTGCCCACCCCTGCCTCCTTTTCACTACGGAATTGAAGCCGAACCCTTCGCCTACACAACAACTACAAGCGAAAAAGCGATTTTCATCCCTTTGTGGCTGTAACGAGAAATCTCCTCTAGTAGTACATAAGGATGGCGCGATTTTGTGATAATAGAAAAATTTTCAGAATTCTAGTTTGATAGAATAGAGTCGCACTCATGTTCAGTAGAAATAGCACCTTTTTTGCAGGTAAAAGTAGTTTAAATACCTTATATACCCATATACAATTTTTTTTGCAAAAAGGTTGTAGGTTTCTGTTATGTTAATTATTAATTAATCCTTTTTTGCCTCGAGTATCTTTTGTACCTTTGGCGAAAATTTTCGTTTGTGCAATTAAAGCGCTTTGTACCTTTTGGCAGTTTTGAATCTCCTGATGGTGAAATGGAATATTTTAATTAATTTATAATAAAGACGTGCTCGACCGCAAAGTAACGATGATGCTTGCATAGTGCACCACAAGTTAAACAGTACGTTTGAGATGGATAGAAAAATTAGGTTAAGTTGTTATTTTACAGGTTAGCAGCTAACAAGAAATATCGGATTGAAGGGAAACTAATTAAAAGAGGAGAAAGGGTTACAGATAGCTTTTCCCTGAATACTCGACCTGCATTTTTCTTTTTAATTTTTTAACATAGCCATAAATCATCGTTATTATTTTAGATATTCTATTTTTCACATTTAAGCCCACTTTGCACCCCAAAGTCAACTCGAAAGTGGACTTTGAGGCTCTTTTAGGCCAGACGCACATTGAGACGCAGGTGACACAGGCAGAGCAGTACCGTTTCAGTGTATTATACTTTTTAAGCCAGAACCGAGAATTGCAACAGGTGCAGGCGACACGAATACTGCGGCAGGCGCAGGCTTCACGACACTTGTGGACGGGGCACGGGGAAGCTTAATAAATTTAGATATTCCTCCATTTTAAAACTACTTTCGTGAAACTGTCTAACAAAACTGCTCCCCAATATGCTGCGACAACAGTGTAACGCAATTTTTTTCCTTGCTGCCCTGCTCTGCCCTTACTGCGTGACACGGCTCAATGTGTGCCTTAGCTTATCGTACAGAAATTTGTATGCTTTCTTATCTGTTCTGAAACCTTCGTGCAACAGAGAAAAAAGCATACAAATTTCTGTGCGATAAAAGGGCTTCAAAGTGCACTTTCGCATTGACTTTGGGATGTAAACTGAGTTTTATACTTGTGATGAGCAAGACTGGTCTTGCAGTCTTGCCTTTTCTTGCCCATTTAGAAAGGCCAAAACAAGACCATTCAAGATATGACAAAACTAGGCTGCAAGATCGACATAGCAAGACTTTTTGGTTATCACTAAAGGTGCGCTTACACGAACAATTTTTTGAGCAATAGTTGAGCCGGGTAACAACAATATTGAGCGATATGGAGCTAGTCCAAGAAAGTCATACACGAGCAGTTTAGTTGATAGCAATGCGCTTTTGTTATCATGACATACTTCGAATAGCAGGCCAATAGAAGTCCATTCATCCACTAATTGCTCCAGATTGCTGGACATAAGTGTCACCTTAAATGCCAAAAGTCTCATTCTTTTAAAAAGTCTTGCAGTCTTGTCTTGCTCTTGCTAAATGTGCAAGGCAAGTCTTCATCACTACTTTATACCGTAGTACCTTTGAAACCGGAATTGGAATTTGAATGTTTTCCTGTTAGCGATAGCTCTAATCAAACCAAAATCTTCCAACCATAATTAGAAGCAATGTCAGTAGCGCGGTGATCAAAAATAAGTAAGCAAAAGTTTTGTCTTTTTGGAACAAGGCCCAAAATTCTCCTTTACTGTCCATTGACCAAAAATCGTTCACTTCATTTATGCTTCGGTAGACGTCGAAGGACAGCCAGGACTTTGTTGGTCTTCAAGGCGTTTTGTGCCTATTTTAAAAAAATTGTACCAATCGAAAACAGTTGGTCTGGAGAATGGATTGTCATCAAAAAAACTCCCAACGTTTCGGAAGTCAAAGATGTCAGTTAAGTCGCTAAAGCCGCGTCTCCACCAACCGAACATGTTCGCCGAACAGTGTTCAACAGACATTTGTGATGTCCGCCGAACATTGTTCGGTGTTGGTTTGGTGGGGACGCCTTCTCGAACATTCTGAGCGTTGTGAGGGGGTAGTGGCGGGAACCTGTTGTTGGCTGTAAAAGTTCGCTGCCAGACCGAACAAATTGTAGCAGTTTTCATTGTTTCTAGTGAAGTTTGGTTTTGCTAGTGGTTTTTTTTTCATGACGTAGTATTTTTGATTAGTATTTTTTGATTGATCAGTAGTGATTCAGATTCAATGAGTGATTCAGTAGAGAATGAGTGTAATAAAAAACTGTGGACAGTAGAAAACACTATTGCTTTGATCCAGCCAGGTCACTGCACTCATTTCTACCTCTAAACAGTTGTGTCTGCCACCAACGACGAGGTCGACGAGCGGGCAGGAGCAAATAAGCAGCTGCTATGCACTCTAAATTACGACGCCGCTGCGTAGATGAACTCATCACTACACAAGATCACCAACCAATCAAAAGTTCGGATGCCAGTAGCGAACATTGATTTGTCTGTCCGTGAGCTATTGAAAATGTTCGTCGAACATGTTTGATGAACCAAATGTGGAATGTTTGTCCGTTTTTATGTTCGCGAACACTGTTCGGCGAACATGTTCGGTTGGTGGAAACGCGGCTTAACGTTTCGTATTGACTGATCAAAAAAAAATCAAAAATTACAGTTTTTGAGTGAAATTTTGGCCAAAAAGTGATTTTCGAAAACTTTGACCTTAAATAACTTTCAAAGGGTTCATCGGGTCAACATTTTTGTAAGAACTAAAGTTGTAGAGAATTTCATTGTCAACATTCCTTGTATCACCTATAGAAACGTGATACGTTCGTGCGTTTCAGGATTTTGGTTTTGCAAAAAAAAATTTCTCCACAAAATTCGATTAATTGCCTATCGAATGTCGTAAAATATATTTTTTTTGCCTATCGATAGGCAATTAATCGAATTTTCTGGCTATTGGGACACAGTTAAGAGACGAGATCCCTAAATGATCGGGTAAAATATTTCGAAAACCAAATGTCCACACTTGGACCTGTCAATTTTAATGGGTTTCCGCTTGTGGCGCCTCTCAATGGTATCATAGAATTCTTAGGTTGCAGTAAGAAAGATGCTAAGACACTTCTAGACATAATTATCGGACAATGCATCCTAAATTACTACTTTCTGTCACCATCGCACGGTAGCAACTAGCAGGGTGATCTTCATCAAATGGATATGATTGACCGACAAGGCAGACTATTAAGCCTGCACAAGAGTTTGGCCCAAAATTTTGATGTAAAAAGGCAATTAAGACCACAATAGGTCCAAGGGTGGACTCGGAAATTTTTATATTAAATATACCAATATATAATTTTGTAAAGGTCAATGAGAAAACCTAAAGACAGCGAACCGACTCTCCCTTACCCCACAAGTATTTTATATAACCAACAAAATACCCTCCAGTAGGAGCACCTCCTACTTTGAAAGTACTTCCTTAATGCTCATTGTACAATTTAAAATCCAATAACAATATATTTTAGTGCATTGAACTTTAGTCCAACACCAATTTTGGCCGACCAGCCGCTGATAAATTATGGCTGTGTCAAGCATGCATAACGACCAAAAAAAATGGCATCGATTTTGCAAACACCCGGCATAAATGTGAAATCAACAAAAGGATAATTTATTATGCACCTCGAAAGCTAACTAGTCTCTGTGTCAATTTGCGTACTAAAATGACTGTAGGTAATTTACCTCAATGATTGATTGTTCCTGATCCGGAAAATGTAGGGGCAGAGAAGCGCTCATTCGACCATCTCGCCCGGCACTGTGCTGTAGCACGACCAGGAGTTTAATGTCCGTCAATATTGATTTAATTTAACGTTTCCTGTTTTAAGGATTAATCAATTAATTGCTTGATTCGGGGGAAAATCACATTAATTTATTTAGCGGGAATTACGGGTTCGTGTTTGCTTTTATTTATAATTTTGTTAAAAATAAATCACTCCCGAGGACCACCTACTGCGGAAGCGTGTAATTGACGCAGCGAGCACTAAATTAATTTGCAGGAGGTAAAAGCTTATACAGCATTATTAAGTCGCAATTGTTATGCGAAAGTATAATTGAATTTATTTTCCACAATCGAGGAAATGACAGGATTGTTAATTAAGTCAGGGATCGCAACATAAATAGAACTCATTTTTCTGTTGTGTTTGTGTGCTGGATTTATTCCTGAATGAATAAAGGATTCGGTATTTTTAATTAAAGCGCGATATCAAATGACACAGTTACACCAATGAATGGGCGAATTCGTGAAACAGAAAAACAAAAGATAACAAAACAATAGCGCCAACTACAGCTCAGCAGAATCTCGGCTCACCCCATTTATGACACGTGAAATCTACACCAATAAACTTTCACCATCAACAACTATACACGCTCATGTCCCAACCACATTCTTGGTATATACATAGTAGCTGGCGAACGTTTTCAGAGATTAAAATGCATTCAGGAATCTAATCTCGGTGATTCTCACTTCTTTTATCCTGGCTCCAATGATATCACTGGGTGGCGAAACAATTCCCTTATCATCCGCCCCTCGGCGGATGGAATGAATCTGTTCACGTCAGTAATTTATGACAGCTATTCCAAGGATAGAGTCCCCCAACGTTTTCCGCCCTTTTCATGGAATATATGTGAAACTTTTTTCTAATACATATGTACACATGCACGTACTCTTTCTATACATCCGCATATCCTTTTTTGCCGTTTTTATCCAGATCCCTGCAAACATTCCGAATCGATATGGATGCGAGAGCGATTCATAAAAAGCGAAAGCTTTCTTCGATAACGAAATCGAGAACGATTCGAAAGCATTATCGAAAATGATAAAAAAGGAACGCTAGAATGAATCGCTTTTGAGATGGAATCTCGAAGGGTGTGCATGTATGTGTGTTTCGTTTTCTCGAATCGATGTCGAATGTATCTCGAATCATTTTTATGAATATGTTTCGTTTTTTCGAATCGATATCGAATAAATCTCGAATGATTTATTTGAATACATGTTTCGTTTTTTCGAATCGATATCGAATGAATCTCGAATATGTTTCGTTTTTTCGAATCGATATCGAATGAATCTCGAATGATTTATTTGAATACATGTTTCGTTTTTTCGAATCGATATCGAATGAATCTCGAATATGTTTCGTTTTTTCGAATCGATATCGAATGAATCTCGAATGATTTATTTGAATACATGTTTCGTTTTTTCGAATCGATATCGAATGAATCTCGAATATGTTTCGTTTTTTCGAACCGATATCGAATAAATCTCGAATGATTTTTGTTTCGTTTTTTCGAATCGATATCGAATAAATCTCGAATGATTTTTGTTTCGTACTTACCGCAATATTTATTTATCCGTTGTTAATTATCTTAACTTCACTATTTTATCATCACTTTATAAATAAAATGATTAGATAAAATAGTGAAGTTAAGATAATTAACAACGGATAAATAAATATTGCGGTAAGTACGAAACAAAAGTCATTCGAGATTCATTCGAAAAAACGAAACAAAAATCATTCGAGATTTAATCGATATCGGTTCGAAAAAACGAAACATATTCGAGATTCATTCGATATCGATTCGAAAAAACGAAACATGTATTCAAATAAATCATTCGAGATTCATTCGATATCGATTCGAAAAAACGAAACATATCAGAGATTCATTCGATATCGATTCGAAAAAACGAAACATGTATTCAAATAAATCATTCGAGATTTATTCGATATCGATTCGAAAAAATCATTCGAGATTCATTCGATATCGATTCGAAAAAACGAAACATGTATTCAAATAAACCATTCGAGATTCATTCGATATCGATTCGAAAAAACGAAACAAAAATCATTCGAGATTCATTCGATATCGATTCGAAAAAACGAAACATATTCATAAAAATGATTCTCTAATTTTCACTTTCAAAAAACGCACGCGCACGTCTTAACCAGGATTTAGCTACTGAAAAGGCCGCCCAGCTAACTTCCACCGCGCCTGCGCCGGCAAGTCATCTTCACGCACACACACTCATATACTCCTCACCCGATAGCAAAACAAAAGCAATTCTGGAAGGGAGAAGCAAACAAAACCATGAAAAGAGCGTGAAAGCTTTAGGGATCGTTTTAACGATTGTTTCTCGAATAATTCTCGACAAGTTGTCTTTCGAAAATAGCTCGAGAAAACGAGCAGCCGAGAAATTGTTTGCAGGGATCCTAGTGATATCCAACATCCGCGCTGGTCCCCATATCATTTTAGTTGCTGCTAGCTCCACCAGGGGAGAAAAAAATGCCGGTAACGAGAAAAGTCAATATCATTACGGTCTTATATACAAGGATAGCTGAAGTCATAAATAGTGAAAGGAAACCTGTCGCCTAGGTGAGCGAATTTATTGCTGGCAATTTCGTCCTTTAAGAGTTGCGAACACACCAGCCAACCGATTCGGCCCCCCGCAAGCCCCAGGCTACGCTTTATTTCTTTAGTTAATAAAAATTCCTGGAGGGTGAATGTCTCTGATGCGGAGTCCTGCCCCGTTCGCTTTGTGGCTTATTTGGGATTAATTTATGTATGTAAGTGGGTGAAGTACTTGACTCCATCCATGCTAATGGAAAAGGTTAAGAATTCTCCTCGTTGATATTAGACCTTCATATCCAATTCCCTCGTGATTTCTCGACAGAAAAAAATACGTTCACTTCCTGCCAGGATTTATTGTGTTCAACGTTGGGGCTTTTCATTTTATACGCGATTTCACTTGAGTTTGCATGGCTCGATCGTCGTAAAAGCAGTGCTGCATTGTTCAGTTGTTAAACACTAATTGTAAGAACATAGCAAATGCCACATTGTAACAGTCCTTATGTAACTACCCAGAGCCAGCCAATTCTCACAAATTTTTTTAAAGGACATTCACATTCCTACCTAAAAGGAGAGAAAAATTTAAACTGTCAAAGTCCCAGCACCGTTTAAGGATCGCGGAAGCCAAGACAATTATCGCTGAAGCGGCATCATTTTGTAAACCCACCCTCCGGAAAAAAAATCTTGACCTAGGCAAATGTCAGTGTGCTTAAAGTAACTTCAGATCCTAATATTTTTTATTCTGAGTTTGGAAGCATTCACAAGTTCTGTAAAAACATGAAAATACAAATACCAAAGACACGGTGTCAAACCCTAGCCGGAGCCGAACAGCTGAAAAAAATATATGTTATGTCTATCTGACTTGGTCCTACATCTAAGTCAAAGGTTTTTGTATAGAATTCTCAATCATGCCGCCTTTTTTCCAATTGACCAGTGTGCTGGGATGATCAATGCGGTCATACATACGCCTTGTGGACATTCTGGACTGATGTGTCTACAAAACTCCTAGTTTGGTTAACCCATCTGCTGTCTGATGATTCCTAGTCAAGAAAAATAGATCTTTCTAAAAATGTTCCAAGAGCGCACCTTTATAGACAGAGCCGGCACTTAGGTTTTTTGCGCCCGGTGCAGTTTGCCATATTGCGCCCCATTAGCTCTTCATTTTTTGATCGCAATAGAAAAAGACACAATTCCTTTAATAGATGAAAATAAGGTCACGGGAACACTTTTTCAAATTTTTTAAAGATTTTCTGGAATTGCGCCGTTGTCCAATTGCGCCCGGTGCAAGTGCACCAATTGCACCTATGAAAGCTCCGCCCCTGTTTATAGACCGCCCCTAGTATTTTAATACCCTCTTGATTAACCAATAACATCAAAACGAAGCTTCCTAATAAGCTGCTCTAGTAATCCCACGACGTGATTGACATAACAGTTTGGCAGTAGAAAGCGTGATTCCTAAGCTTGATGTTGGTCCCTAAAAAAATATTGGCTTTGACCCTGGGTTAGTCTGTATTTCGTACTTTTTTTAATGTGAAAGTTTAAACTCAGGAGGCATAGTTCACGTCATGGCGCAATATCTATTAGCAAGTTTAACTCAAAAGATATATAAAGGGTAGCGTAAATTAAGAGAGGGGTTCAACTCCGCCGTCGTCTGGTCCCAAATCCAGGGTGTGAAAGGAAAGAAATCGATAATCTTGTAGGGTAAATCGAAAGGGACATTCATTGTACATAACGAAAATATCGAACTCTCCAGAAAACAAATTCAACAATACATTTGGTGTAGATTCTTTTTTGGCTCAAATTTTCCCGTGGAATGCCCGCGTGTACAGCTTAGTTCTTGGGCATTTAAACCTTTTGGTCAAGTTGGGCCGACGTGAGGCCGTATGTGCTCCCATTAAAAATGGATAAAATTCTAAGACCTTCATATCCCCCTTAAAAAGCCAAGTGGCCGTGATTCACCCGCCGTAAGCCCGTTTACGTCATACATATGTTCCGGCTTAACCCTTCACAAGAGCATTTTTGGAGTGACATCGGATGCACCCCATTGTGTGGAATGGGTTTCGTCCAACCAGAGTTTGAATGTTAAAATCAGCGCTTTCATAGACCATCGGCAAAGTGCTTTTTGGTTAAAAATATAGGAATGGTGCATAATTGACGAGTTTTCAAATCGGTTGCTTCATTATACGACGAACAAGCCCCATGAAAGATAGAACATCTAGTCCAGGAGAGATAGCGAAAAAATATTCAAAGTCCAATATACCCTGCATTTTTTAACGTTATATTTAAGAGAAAAATCGTAGGAATTAAATGAATGTGTTTTGGTGGGCAAAACCGAACCGTCACCTCCCCGTGGTACCCACTGGATAGCCAACTAACGACGGTAGTAGCGAGCGTGGGACGCTATATTCCCGCATACCGGCGACGGGCTGGCAACCCGTCCTGGCATTACCATATTGCCACGAGACCTACAACTGAGCCTCGGATAGGATTGACTACACAACGAAGACCCGGATATCGTATTAAGGACCATGATTTACGATTTTTTTCTTGGTATGTAAGGACACTGCATCAACCTGGCAGATTAAAAGTTCTACTAAACGAATTAGATAAATATAAAAGTGATCTAACAGCAATACAAGAGATGAGATGGATTGGAAAGGGGATCCTAGAGAAAAAACGCACAATATATTCTATAGCTGTAACGAGAAAAATCATACTTTTGGGACGGCATTCATTGTAAGAAAACAAATTAAACATCTAGTTATGGGGTTTGACGCTATAGACGAAAAAATATGTAAAATACGCATAAGAGGAAGATTCTTTAACTACTCCATAATAAATATACATTCCCCGATTGAAGATGCACTAGTACAAGTCAAGATGCATTCTATGAAACCTTAGATAGAGCGCTAAGAAACTGTCCTAGTCATGATGTAAAAATTATTATAGGAGATGCAAATGCAAAAATCGGACATGAAAGGACATACCGACCAACAATAGGATCATTCAGTCTACATGACGAAACAAACGAAAACGGTATGAGACTGATCAGTTTTGCAATGATGAATGATATGGTAATCGCAGACACAAGATTCCAGCGGAAAGATATACACAAGGTAACCTGGAGATCTCCAGATGGAAGAACGCAAAACTCAATTGACCATATACTAATAGATGCGCGTCACTGCTCAGAAGTACTAGGTGTTAGATCATATCGTGATGCAAACATCGACTCTGACCACTATATGATTGGGGCGAGAATCAGAAGCAGAATATCGATAGTAAACGAAGGGAGAACTCGCAAGGAAAGAAAATTTAACGTGAAATTGTTAAAAGAAGAGGAAAAACAAGAAGAATATGTAGATGAAATAAATAGAAGAGTGACAAATGCAAGTAACGACAGCGCCGAAGACATAGAGGTTAAATGGAGCAACTTAAAAACCCTAATCAAAGAATCAGCGTCAAATACTCTAGGATACGAGCCCCGTGAAAGAAGAAATGAATGGTTCGACGATGACTGTGCACGAGTAACGCAGGAAAAGAATGTAGAAGAAGAAGACAGAACGAGAAATGCAGCTGAGCTGTACAAAGAAAAAAGAAGGCAGGAGAAAAGAGTACACAAAGCGAAGAAAAAGGAGTACTGGGAAAACGAAATGTTAAAAATAGAAGAAGCGAACAGCCGAAACGACGTCAGGCAACTATATAAAAAAGTAAATGAGCACCGAGTCGGTTTCAAGCCCAGAGTAACTATGTGCAAAAATAAGAATGGGGAAATCTTAAGAACCAAAGAACTAGTTCTAACTAGATGGTGCGAACACTTCAAAGAACTGCTAGCTGGAGATGAGGAGCAACCGCCAACAGAAAACGTGGAAGTAGCAGAAGAACTAGCGGGAGATATGCCTACATCAGAAGACGTATAAGACGCAGTGAAAAAACTAAAAAACAACAAATCTCCGGGCAAAGATAACACATCGCTAGAAAGAGCAGCAAAGAAATTCGGACTAGCAATTAATGAAGAGAAAACGAAATATATGTGCATCTCCAAAAGACGTAATGATCGCCAGAATATGACAATTGGGTACATACAACATCGAAGCAGTAAAAGAATTTATATATCTAGGGACGCTAATTTCAAAAGACAACGACACGACATTAGAAGTTAAAAGGAGATTAGCGCTGGGAAACAGATGCTACTTTGGGCTACGTAAACATTTCTTATCAAGGAACATATCAAGAAGCACTAAAGTAAAACTGTACAGAACTCTTATAAGGCCAATACTACTGTATGGATCCGAAACCTGGACATTAAGAAGCAACGAAGAACACCTCCTAGGGTGCTTCGAAAGAAAAATCCTGCGCACTGTATATGGAGGAATCAACGAAAACGGTGTTTGGAGAAGAAGATACAATCACGAATTGTATCAGTTGTATAAAGATCCAACCATCATAAAAACTATAAAAATTAACAGAATCCGATGGGCAGGACATGTTGAACGTAGCAGTGACGACAGCATAACAAAAATTATTATGAACAAGAGACCAGACGGACACAGAGGTACGGGACGTCCAAAAAAGAGATATATAGACAGCGTAGAAGAAGATCTACGAACCCTAGGTATAAGAAATTGGAGACTTCAAGCCAGGGACCGACAGTTCTGGAGGAGGATGTTGCAGGAAGCCAAGACCAATAACAGGCTGTGGAGCTATTTATGATGATGATGTTTTGGATAAAAATCGGTCCAGGCAAAAGCTAGAAAAAAGTTAATAATAGTAGCGGAAATATGTTTTTTCACGTTTTAGGTGCGAAAAAATTTTTGCTTTGGAAAAAAAAGTATATACATGATAGCGCTAAGAGAGGCGAAAATTATAGGTTTTTGACAATTAAAATCGGTCAACAGGTTTTTGCAAAAAAAAACCGAGAAATATGGCTATTTTATGACAGTTAATTGTAGGGACTGTAATTATCGTAAAACTTTGAATTGGTTCAGGGTTTGAATTGTAGCTTCTGTTGGTGCCTACCTACAATAAAAATTTCATATAAATAATAATAGTAACTTTTCGGCGGAAGCATGCATCCCTGTGGCGGGAGTGTGCATGCCTGTGACAGAAGTGTGCGTGCTTGTGGAGGGAACGTGCGTACTTTTGTGGCATGCCTATTTGTTCGCTATGCGTGCTAGCTGTGGGTGATAAAGTTGGCAACTAAATTACTTTTAAACGGGAAGTCTGGAGTCATCTTTGCTAACACTAATTTCAGCTCCTAGTTATCCATCCTAACACTTACGCGACCGCACAGGAAATGAAGCTGTACAACCAAAAAGCACGGCTGTGGTATATCACATTTTCGGTTGTACAGCATGGATGTAATATACAATTTGACCATGTATGGGGACCTTTATGGTAAGTTTACACGCAACGATTTATTTTTTTTTACAATTGGCTCGAGCTAGCCAGTTTGCACAAATAAATTGTTGCGTGTGAGCTCAACGGTTTAGCTTGTTCAAAATATATCCTGATAGAAAATCGGCTTGCGGTGTGTGTTTTTGCATGAGCGTCTAAACGATGCTTAAGCCTTGGCTTCAACCTTCAACCACCTGCTCCTCTGACTTTATCATAAACAATATAATATAATATTATATAATGCGTAGATAAGTATAAATATAGTGCGCAATAACTAATGGAGATAATTTTCACTCATGATGTTCACTCAGTTTATTTGCACAAATTGGCTTCCGCAAGCCAGTTTGCACAAGCTCACACGTTGCATGTGTACCTACCTTAATATCTCTAGTTGTCCACAGTAGAATTGAAAATTAGTCGTTTGATCCAATTGGAAATACCTCATAGCAATCAATTTCGTTCCAGGTCCACCACACGGACAGCAATACCCTTTTCGACGTCAATCCTGGAAAATTTTTGTAACCCTTAGTATTATTGTTATGCACAATCAGCAACCATAAAGTCTCATGAAGTTTAATGCATGCTAAAATATCTTTACATTGTAAAACTTTAACTGTGCACTTATACCTTTAAGCGCACAACTTGCATTCTGTCAGATATGAAGCAACATTACATCAAACTTGAATGAATGAGAAACTTAAAAAACTAAGAAAAACAAAATGTTAACAGCAAATTACATCAATTATTCTTACAGCTTCAGAAAGTATAAAATAAGTAAAAAGTTTGACCACATCGCTCAGAAGTTGTTAACCTAGTTTTCACACACTTGTCCAACATAACTTCAAAAAGAAATTGACTAGAAGATTTTACCAAGATTCCTAGAAATTACTTTCATTAAAACTTACTCCTTTATACAAATTTTCCAGAACTAGAAGTGCCCCATGCCCGAAATATTCCACCTTAATTATATTGGGTTGACAATGCCTCCTCCATATAATAAGCAAACATGTCGCCCAAACTTAAGGGATAAACTTTTACCTTTAAAACCCTTTCTTTATTTGCTTGCCTTTAATGATATGAAGCACAATCCATTAACCAGATTACAATTCATTGTCGGACGCCTATTTACAAAGGTTTCGTTTTTTTCGGTTTTGGTCGTGTAAATCAAAATCTTGATGGTGAAGGAAGCATGTGAGAATGTTTATGCTTATCGAGGGCAGTCGAAGGCTCTTCTATGAAAGATAAAATAAATAATGGATGGGTATAGATAGAAAAACGTAAAAACTCCCAAGTTTTATTACAATACTAGCATAAAACCCGCGTGCCTTGCAACGCCTTTAAATAAAAACTGTTTATTATGTGCACTGTTTTCCTTGAAAAAAAAACAAACAAAAAAGTCAGTTGTTATTATCCCTAAAAAAGGTTTATTATAGAGCATTTTTTTAATAAACATGGTAAACAAATTGCTGCGTATATCACCTCTGCTCAACAAATCTGCAAGTTTTGAAGCAGAGATTGGTGTGTATATGTCATCAAGAGAAGTGACAAAGGAATCCTAAATAAAGTAAATTTTGAGTCATTCATTTCCACGTGATTATAGGGATGCACTGTCAAAATTTCAGCCCTTCAGCCCCAGCGGTTTGGGTTAACTCTATTTCACCCCTTTAGGGGATGAATTTCGAAAAATCAATTTATAGTGGATGTCCACGTCATTATAGCCATGCACTGTCAAAATTTCAGCCCTATAGCTCCAGCGGTTTTGGGTTGACCCCATTTCACCCCCTTATGGGATGAATTTCTAAAAATCGCTTCTTAGTGGATGTCCACGCCATTATAGGGATGCACCGTCAAAATTTCAGCCCTATAGCTCCAGCGGTTTGGTAAACCCCATTTCACCCCCTTAGGGGATGAATTTCGAAAAATCGCTTCTTAGTGGAGGTCCACGTCATTATAGGGATGCACTGCCAAAATTTCAGCCCTATAGCTCAGGCGGTTTGGGTAAACTCCATTTCCCCCTTTGGGAAACGAATTTCGAAAAATCGCTTGTTAGTGGATGTCCACGTCATTATTGGGATTCACTGTCAAAATTTCAGCCCTATAGCTCCAGCGGTTTTGGGTTGACCCCATTTCACCCCCTTATGGGATGAATTTCGCAAAATCGCTTGTTAGTGGATGTCCACGTCATTATATGGATACACTGTCAAAATTTCAGCCCTATAGCTCCAGCGGTTTGCTAAACCCCATTTCACCCCCTTAGGGGATGAATTTCGAAAAATCGCTTCTTAGTGGATGTCCACGTCATTATAGGGATGCACTGCCAAAATTTCAGCCCTATAGCTTAGGCGGTTTGGGTAAACCCCATTTCCCTCTTTGGGGAACGAATTTCGAAAAATCGCTTGTTAGTGGATGTTCACGACATTATTGGGATTCACTGTCAAAATTTCAGCCCTATAGCTCCAGCGGTTTTGGGTTGACCCCATTTCACCCCCTTATGGGATGAGTTTCGCAAAATTGCTTGTTAGTGGATGTCCACGTCATTATTGGGATTCACTGTCAAAATTTCAGCCCTATAGCTCCAGCGGTTTGGGTAAACCCCATTTCACCCCCTTAGGGGATGAATTTCGAAAAATCGCCTTTCTTAGATTTGGAACAAATAATTTTAAACCAGAATTGTCTAATCTTTCAATTGGTGGCATTCATAATGTTCTACGATATACATTAGCCGAGATACCAGGCGTAGAGCGTAAAAAATGGTGACAAATCGTACTAATTAATTAATTAAAAAAAAACTAATCAAAATAGCGAAAAACGGAAACTTACTTCCACCTTCTGGGGTATCCATGCATCTACAAAAAAAAATTCAGATTTCTATCTCTTCTAGTTTGGCTACAATGCGTGACGGTACGCACAAGCAGACACACAGATACACAGACACACAGACACACAGACACACAGACTTACAGACACACACTTTCTTTTATTAATATAGATACAAAATCGATTTCTATATTTGGTCAACACTTTGGGGAATACTTTAGCGCTAAAGTTTATTTGAAATTGTGCGTCTGGGTAGACATAAACCGGGCACACATTAACGTGGCTATCTGCACGTGTCCTCCTGATCCTCCCCCGAAAAAAAAACCGTCAGAGTCTCATATCACCCAAACCAGAAATGAGGAAAAAGGAGCACTCGAACATTGCCCTCCTAGCCCTTTGGCAATAACCCGACCCTGGTAACGTAAAACTAATGTAAATATCCTTGCCGAGCACGAAGGGGGTCCCATGAATACTGGAGCACCGGAGCTCCTTTAGCTGGCTGTATGGACTATCGGGCTGTGTACGGTCCTGCCACCCTCTTTTTCGTAATCGGAACCCCATTAGTCCCAGTAGGTGTATTTAAGGTAGGGAAAACATCCTGAATCGATGGCAGTCGTCGAATGTTGACTTGTAGTATAAGGCGTCGTCGTCGTCGTCGGTCTTTCTGTGTGCCCTTCCGAAAAAAATAACATAGAAAACAGCACAGAGGAAAACCTTGCTACAAAGTTACCCTCTGTTTCCATATTTGCAGTCTGTTTCTCAATATCGATCTGACACGGGGGATATTTTTTCACTGTTGATTACGGTGGAGGAAGAACGAAGGAGCGTCGTCGTCTGATAAAGGCTTCAACGTGCAGTTAATAGACCAGACGGCGCTTTCAACTTCCTGCATTACAGGTAAATCGAGGGCCGATATAGGTAAATTACTCTTGACTGCGATGCGAATTTAATGACTGATGCAAGCTGGTAAATCACGAACCGAGGAAGGAAGTGAGTCCGCTCCTCCTGTTTGCCACTTTGGAAAAGATTGGCCAATGGCACAGATGAAATGGCACTTTTATTTTGCTTTTGTTCTATAGTAGCGCCAAAACACTTAAAACTTCTGATTCCGTTCTAATCTATTGTAGAAAGGTTGTAGGGCCTTTAGAGAGAGAGTTTAGTACCCACTTGTATTCCAAACAAAGTTTCACTTTCAGAGGGCGCGGTGAGCGGAAAAAAACTTGAAAGTCCTTGAATGTAACCAGGATTTTCGTATATTTTTTTTACTATTTTCATTTACATATTTTTTTTACCTTTTTGACGACCTGTGAACTACCCTAAAAGGTAGTCCTTATAAGGGTCCTTTTCCGAGTTCTTTTTTTTTTCTGGGGGTTTTCTTCTCTTCAAAACCGGATACTCCTTAATTCCGTGTAATCTTATCAAAGTAAAGTAAGAAAATTTCCCCATTTAGCCTTGTTTGCATATCTATAAAAAAAAGGTTTCCTCTCCTGGACAGAAGGTAATCGGCTTAGTATGAGGCTACTTTGATGGAATTTAAGGTAACCCGAACGGTAAACGAAAGGTAGAGGATGTATATTCAAACGAAATTCTACCCGTAAAATGTCAAAATGAAGAAAATTCCAGATTTTTCTCCTTAACTACAAGAAAACTACCGCTCAGCTGTCGGATTTATCGAATTTATATACATTTGGTATATATAGACCAATCCTTTTTCATGCTAAACACATACTCCCAATATTTTCTCCATTTTTCCCCAACAAAATGGAATTTCTTTTTACGGATCGAGTTTCATTATTAAATTTTTTTTTTGTAGCTTCAGTTTTATACACCATTAAAGCTAATAAATATTGACAGCAATTCATATTCAGCAAGATGGAATGAAATTATAAAACCTACACAACCAATAGAACACACGTAATTCTTCTCTCTGGTAACTAATATGATAAGACATTAAGAAACCACAGAAAAATATTAAATATCATGAAATACAATCAGGCAGTCATTATACAGCTGGAAAACATTGTTTGTTTCTGATGAGTTTTATATCTATTCGATCGGACAATCATTGGGCTGGGAAGAAATTTGTGCCATAATTTATTATCAATTTTCGTTTCATTATTATAGGAAGATTTAATTTGATATAATGGAATCGTAATCCGTCAAACAAATATGAACAGAAATTAGGTAACATGTATTCTAATGTGAAATTAATTAGATAAACTCAGTGCTTGTCATATTGTTGATTGTTATTGATGAAAAATTTCTGTCCAAAGGTTATGTTTAATGTAAATTCTTTGTTTCATTGTGTACTGAATAACAGGGAAAAGTTATATTTAAATATAGGATTCCGTTGGCATTAACAGGTACAAAAGTTTGTTTGATTTAAAAATAATGCTAAGAACGATAATGATTGTACATATATTTGGTTTGAACAAGGATAGTTTTTGGGATGTGAATGCCTGTATTGCACCCTAGCTAGGATAGTCATTAGTTGTTTGTACGGTACATAAGAACTGTTTATGTTTACAACGGCCAATAAGACAGACCAAGTAAACATATCACTACTAATAACAATCGAGCGGTTATATTAGCAAAAAAAACGTACGAAAGGAGACAAAACTCCAAAATAGATGAAAATTGGTACACAGCTTCCTTGTGACTTTCTAAGAAAACAATTCCGGAATCCAAAAAAACATGGCCGCCAAGATATCGCGTTTTTCTCGAGTTTTTAATGTATCTCGGTTTCTATAGGACATACAACACCGCGCTCAAAATGTTGACAATGAAATTCTCTGTAACTTTAGTCCTTACAAAAATGTTAACCCCATTAACCCTTTGAAAGTTATTCAAGGTGAAAGTTTTCGAAAATCACTTTTTGGCCTTAATTTCACCCGAAAACTGGAATTTTCGAATTTTTTTTTATCAGTCAATACGAAACGTTATTGCCTACAAAAATTGGTAAACTGAACTTTAAAATTGCCTCATACATATTCAACTGAGGATAAACAAACCTCAGTTTACCTAACTGGCCTTGAACCAAAGTTTAACGTAAAAGCTCGCTCAAAAGAGAGTAATCAACTGGAATAGTGGAATGCCATTCCAGTGGACTTTTGAATTTCTGACTTCTGGCGAAAAAGCAACAAAAATTTCAAGCACTGAAACTGAGCATGAACTAGACTCTAGCCGGCGAATCCAATTATGTGGATTGAACAAGACATCATTGAACTGAGGTCGGTGAAACTGGGGCATTAAGCTTTAGTTTAAGTCATACAAAGCTTTAGTTTTGGTTGTTGCATTTCTTCATATTTAGGCAATCGTGTCGGTGACCATGAAGGGTATCACTTAGCATACTGATATGCCGGTTCTGGTTCGATTACAGAGATTAAGCAGCATTGGAGGTAACTAGTACGAGTTTAAAAATATAAAATTTTCGACACTGGTACAGTTTTTACTGTCCACTCCACGGATATCCATTCTGAAATCCTCAAATTTTTCGGCCTGCCGGCCTCCTCCTCAGAGAAATGATTTTCATGGGATATTCCTTATAACGAAGTGCGAATGAGGCAGGGACTTAGATCTTAATTTCGGTAATTTTACTTAAGACTCATAAGTTCGCGATTTTTTTGAGGAGTTTTGCATCTTCCAACCTATATACAAATAGATACCTCTAGTCTGAAACACCTTATAGAATCCAAATTAATATTTATATCCAAACCAAAACACAACTGGTAAAAGCATAAGCTCCGAAACCAATCTAGAATTGAAACCCAGATCAGATTCCTCACAAGATCGGTCAAAAGCTACACAAGATCTCGCCCAAGATCCCTGATTCCCATCCAAGACTCCCCAGCATGAAAGCCAGCCCAAGACCTACCTATTTGTTAATAATGAGCCACCAGTTCTGTTCAAAAATACGTTTCCAAACGCTATTAAAATATTCCAGGGCTCCTGCCCGACTTTGCACTTTACAATTTCCAAAGGTATTAATTTTTTCAGACGTACCTAATTTCCCGGAATGGCAACTAGAATTGGTGGTTTATTAGTAAAGAACGACACATTTATCTAGTAGAGTTATATCTTTACGCAGTATTAACATTGATATGCAGGGAAACTAACAATTATTAAAGTTCATAATAAAATAGAAATAAAGCAATACCAAACATATACTTCCTATAAAATTATAAAATCAAAATCAGTTTCAATAATAATAAAAAATTATTTTGCAATTTTTCAACTTTTCCGTTTCGATTACAATAATTCTCACAAGAACATAAAGAAATAATGATCCAATACAGCGGTCTGCTCAATAACACCAGGAAACTTTTCCAAATCAATAAAACCATCGATAAACTCTTGAGGAAACTTTATGCAGTCGAACAGAATGTACAAATGATTAATGGCCACTTTCTTCTGCCAAATTCCACTCGGATGATGCATAGCGAATCTTAATACCGCCGAAGTCAGTGCTACAAATTTTATTCGGAATGTCGAAACTAGCAGGTTTTTATTTTAGTTACTGATAACTTTAAACTCCATTTTTTTCCATCCAAATTCAAAGTAGGACTGAAGTGGAAGAAGAAGTTCGAATATTAATCAAGACTGAAACAGTGAAACTTAAAGGGAATTGTAAAGTTTGAGTCCGAATCATATCCATTGGGTGATATAATATGATCTATAGTTTAGAAGTGATTCAGTTTAGTTTTGAAACTATTATTTAATATTAACTGTAGCTGTAAAAAATCAGAAATTGACGTTCTTACGACTATTTCAATTTATGTTAAAATCTAAGGTAAACTTATGCTTTTACCGATTGTGAAGCCTGAGATTAAGTTGTAAGGGATGAAGTTGGATTTTAATGCTTCTGATTGTAATTCGTGAGGTTATATACTCATGACAGATTGTTTTTTTATTTTTTTCTTAGCAACAATTATTTGCTAACGCTTCTTAGATTAATCAAGCTTAAATGAAAGGAATGGGTTCGCCTTAAATTGCCTACTTCTGGACGACCTTGAACGAAGATCGAATCAGTTGAAGTGGTGCGGTGAACATATATTTTAAGCCCATTCATAACATTATGAAGGTATAGTGCACTTGGAATTCCTTCCAAAGGGGCAAAAGCTGAATAAGGAAAGTTCTTGGATTTTGCATCTAATGAAACATCTTCCAAAATCAATAGTCCGTATATCCGAACACGTACAACAATGAATGATACAAACACAAGATCCAGTGCTCTCTGCTCGATTACATCGCCCCAATATAACCCAACCAATCAATTTATATACTTTGAACTAAGTACATTACTTGCACCGTGACCGCAATAATATGACGGCCTGGTAGTACAAAGTATGATTCCTTAGGTCAGTTTTTTTTCCCCAAAAAAAAAGGAGATTTTCAGAGCGGACAAAAGATCAGCGTATGAATCGCTTAGTCGAGAGTATATTAAGGAAATTCAAATCATCGATTGATAAGTGTAAAACAAATCTTTAATACAGACACTTACAGCAGAACCTACTGGTCCTTGGTAAGTTCCGTTAGGAAGAATTTTGCTACATCCAGTAGGTACCACTTTCTTTATACGTAAACAAGGCAACAAATCTAAAGCCTACCAGCAAATCCATTCATCGCGAATTCTTCCATGTCCAATACTACCATTCTCCACCGTGCCTTTAGATGCTCCAATTAGTACAAGTATGGATTCAACTGCCTCGACCGGTGGAGCCATTGGGTACACTGACTCTGCAGACGGGTCGTGTCGTTGAAGATTAGCCTTTAAACGCAGAATCCGTCTGCAGCGCAGATACGGTAAGTGTGTATTCGGTCATTTCCGGAGCTACCACCATTGCCCGCTGCTTGGAGAAGATGGAGCTTGAAAAACCCCGGTTTGTCAAACTCGGCTGCGTTCGGAAACGTCATTTGCAGAGCAGTAGACGATGTTCGGTATTGCAATTGATGATAATCAAGAGTTCATCAAATTCGCAGTAAAACTAGTCACTTCTGCAAACTGCATCAGTCATTTTTGCAGCCGACGCAGTTAATTGACGATCATTTCACGATACCGAAAGCAGCCCTCTCCAACCGTCAGAGGAAATATTTTCAAGAAGCACTGGCAAAAAGCCTCTCCAGGGATATGGTCCCTTAAATAAAACCCTCCAAAACAACTGAGCTGAAGAGGGTTCGCTCAGAGGAGGAAACTGCGGAACTTCCGGAACAAAAGATAACCAAGACGGCCAAGGGGCACACTCGCCCCACTTTTAGCCAGGTGGTAAGCAGTGTTAGGCTTGGCCTCATCTCGACTGACATGGTCAACTGCCCCTGACACGTGAGCGAATGGCACATTTGCAGGAAGCGATCATTGATGTAGTAATTCAAAAAGCTGGCGGCAATTCAAGCCGTCTTTTGAGGGATAAAAGTCGACTATCAAATCGATAAAATGTCGTTTATCGATTAGGTATCGACAATCGCAATAGGGGCCACAGACTCATACCAATTATTGTGGAGAACCGGGTTATAAAGGACAATTGGGAAGTGAGTTATTACCTCACGCAGATCCTGAGTGGGCAAGAAGATTATAGGGCATAACTTCACCGCTTCAAAAACTGTCGCAGCATCGGTGATGACACCTTTTGTTCTATCCACTATTTTGAGCCACCGTAGGAATTCATCAGCTCTGACAATTTTTTTTCGCTACACTACTGTTGCAATTGTCCCAGGAAATAGAAACTCTGCTGCCTCCACAAGAACGTTATACCCGCAACTAGGGATACGGAGTCGGTGGAGAGTACTCATGCATTAATCGATTTTTGGGTGCGATAGATTACAAATACTTATGTAGCTTACATCCCGAGTAAAAGCGTCTATGCACGCTTCTGTTACAGATAAGAATGTAGTCGTAATTGACCATTTCAAACCGGAGTGTCGTGTTACCAAGTGGTCCCCCAACTTAGTTCTAACCACGTCCTGCTTGACCTAGGCGAATGAACGAGAACGGACTACTGAATATGCTTAATAGTACTCTTCATTTTTTAAAGCCCTAGTTTTACTCCCTTTAGTATTATTATTAGAGCCTTACTTTCAGCCGGGTGTACCGTGGCTGTTTTGGCTGCCATGCCCGCAACATCCGATTACCACGCTGGGCTCATTCCATCAGTTGGCATCTCCCTTTTTCGCGTACGATAAACACAAGAAATTCGTTCATAAATATAACAACTGTGTCACAATTTTTCGCAATAACAATTTTTTAACGCCTAAAACATCTCTAGAAGTTCAAACGCAAGGTTCATTGCCATCATCTTTAACACCGCCCTCCCTCGTCACCTTATAACCCCAAACGTATTCTATCCACCCTATTAGGACTGAGAAAGGTTTATGAACTTAGAACTGCCACATAAAAAAACTCATCTCAATTAGTTTTAAAAACCACTTCAGACGATATCTTTCAATTACGCTAAAACATAAAACAATATTTTCCTTTCAAATTGATTAACACAAATGAAATGCAAAAGTCCCCAGATTTTTTATTCCACAGAAAACCCACGTTGCCGTCACCGCCGTCGATATTCCACCTGGACTCTCATGGATTTAAAACCGTATTCCCCTGCACACATTAATTTAAATATGCAGACTTAATATGCCGCATGTGCTAATATCCTTTTTGTTTTAACATTTCAATTTTCCCATCGCGGAGTCCCGAAAGGAGAAATAATCATTAAGAGCCCCAAAAAAAAAATAAAAAAATAAAAACTTTAAAAATCAATACTCTCCACTCGCGCGATACAAAACGCGAACTGGTTCCTGGTGGATTCCGAATCAGGATATGAGCCTCCGCCGGGGTTTGGAGAGCCCCAATTTATGCAAGCCCGGGAATATATGTGGAAGCCAATGGGCTTGCGAATTTACATTTTAAACCAGGATGAGGCCTGATGGATGAGATTTTGTTTTTCTTTTTTTGGTAACTGCCACAACTTTTATAAACTACGAAAATTCACGCAAATTCATCACGAGGCTTCGAAAATACTTTCTTTTTTCTCTTGCTGCTTTCTTTTTAGTTGTTGTTGCCGCATTCCGCTTGAAGTAAGTTTTTACATAAGACTTTATTTGAAGGAAATTTATTTCACTTTTCCTGCCCCCGGGGGGATGAATTTCATTTCGAAAAGCATCTTTCTTCAGTTAACAAATGTGGAAATATTTCCGGTGTGTTTTTTTTTGTGCTCCTTCAAATGCTATAGTGAATTTTTGGTCCTTCCTGCTGATGTATGTCCTTATGACATTCGCTATAAATTCTGAGGCTGGCTTATTTAAAAGGAAACGCATTCCTTAAGAGGCAAAAACAATTGTTGCAAAAAGTTTGTAATACATTTTTTATGCGAACGACTCATGCCTCCTGCTTGAATGTAAACTTTACTTTGGGATAAGAAATAGTGTTTGTATAGAAATGTGAAACATACAAATGTACTTTATTTTTTATTCCCCGGTTGGGTGTGTTGTTGTATATTGCGGTTGCTGCTCCTTTTCAAGTTGTTTTCAAATAAGGCACACAACACAAGGATCCCCATGAGGCATGTAAAACAAATTTAATTTACCACTGAAGAGGAGCATTAATACTGAGATACGGCTCTTCCTACGTGTATGTATATTATAATCTAGCTCTCAACCTTTGAGAAGGATTTTGATGGCTTAAGACTAGGCTGTGAAAGTTTTTAATATAAAACGACACATCAAACAGATTTTTTATTACATTCATGGAATTTCGTGAGGATATGTTTCCTTTTTTCGTATGGTGTGAATTCAAGGTAAAAACTCAATGAAAAGGGGCAACAGCCTTAGAAATCTGTAAACAAGCTTCTATAGGTCTTATTTTGCTATTAGGTAATAAGGACGTGAAAATGAAAAAAATTTGATACTACGTAGGTAAATCAAATCTTAAAAATCTCTTCCGATCTTTCGCTTGGTTGGCTGTTCATAAAATTGCTTTGAGATCCGGCCTATAGAATGTAGCAACAAATGCTCATATCAAAACCACGATAAAATTCAATTTTCACGATTATTTTTAAATATTAAATTCTTTAATCAAGATGGAATTTTACAAATACTTTGAACATGTACACCACCAGAACTCCTGTTGCGTTCTTTAATATCGAATATGATTGAATTGGTGTAAGCCACATCAAAGGTGGTACATTAATTATAAATCTTGGGCTGGGAAAAAGTATAATTCAACTTTATTTTTTTTTGAAAAAGTCAATTAGTGTAAAAAATTAATTTATTTAAAGCCATTTTTGGGGTAGAGTCATGATGCCATCTGTGAAATACTTCTGTGGTTTCTCGTCGAAAAACTGAATTATAAGTAATTTTTACATACTTCTTTTGAAACCAACTTAATTTCATGAAGGGAGCTCTGCCTGCATATACATAGATTGGAACAAGTGATAGTTGGGCAACCAACTATTTACAGGTCATCAAAGAAGTGTGTGGTCGAGCTTTGTCGTAATGGAAGATAACACCTTGCCTATTATAGAATCAGTGGCGGATCCAGGGGGGGGCCATGGGGGCCATGGCCCCCCCAAACCAACAAGTATCACTATTGTTTTAAAAAAAATTAAATTAAAAAAAAATTGTTCAGGTATAGTTGCATGGTGGCGCTGAATTCAAAATATCATTTTAAATAATTTAAATAAGTTAAAATTTTAACAAATATCAACAACTTAGCCTTTCTTTACGGTATTTTTAAAAATTTCTTATCTTTTGTCGATTGTTACGAATCTATTCGCAAGGAGGACGTTGCTGAGCACGGAGAGAAACGACTTTCTGGCGAGGCTCTAGGTCATATAGTGCTGGATATTGTCAAGTCTTTTACTTTGGATACCTCAAAATGTGTCGGGATCGGAACGGACAACTGCAGCGTAATGATTTCTGGAAACCAAAAGAATCTGGGAGCTGTTGCAGCAATCCAGCTTGAAGCAACGAATGCCAAAAGATGCCCATGCTACAACCATTCTTTGAATAATTCTCTTGCAAAGACTTGCAGTGTGGCGTCCTGCAGAAATGCTATGGGAACAATTAAAAAAGTGATTCAGTTCGCTAATGCTTCAGCCAAACGGGCTCACTTATTTCAACAAGAACTCGGTATAGCTTTCAGAGGGCTTTGCGAAACTAGATGGGCGGAAAGACACGATGGCTTTTTGCAAATTCGTACAAATTTGCCAGGAATCATGAACGCACTTGACAAAACCGAGAATTGGCAGGACAAGTCAACAACATCGGAAGCTTTTTGTCTTCGCAGTGTCCTTGAAAACAGCTACTTCTTGGTTTCAGTAATTGTTCTATGCGATGTCCTGGGAACTACACAACAACTAAGTACTCTTCTGCAGTCTGAGTCGTTAGACTTGGTTTGTGCAAATGATGCTCTTCAAGATGTGTTGGCTATTCTACAGTCACATCGAGAAAAAGCATCTGAATGCTTTAAAAACCTATTCGTCGAGACGAAAATGATTACAGAAGAAAGAGGTATTCAAATTACCACTCCACGCAATTCCTCAAAAGCCCGACAAGAACATCGATCTAATCCACCGGCAGATAACGTGGAAGAGTACTACTTGAGGTCAGTTTATATCCCGGTCTTAGACTACGTTATTGCAGATTTGAAAGAACGTTTACCTAAAGATACCTTAAATTCTTTTAATCTGGCCATATTCATTCCGAGCCGTATAACTGATAGCAGCGAAGATGTCAATAAAGCATTGTCATTGGCAATCCAATATAAGAATTTCCTTGAAGATGCAAGGGGAGTATCCTTTAAAATGAAAAAGGAGTATGAAGCCTGGAGACAAAAATGGAACCGAGAGAAGGAAAAGGGAAGTTCCTTACCCGAAACTGCTGTTGCGACATTCAGCTATTGTAACAAGGATCAGTATCCTATCATCAGCACGATGATACAGATATTGCTTACGCTTCCATCAAGTGTTGCGACAGCTGAACGGTCCTTTTCAACATTACGTCGTATTAAAACATGGCTGAGGACCTGCATGGGTGAAGACAGGCTTACGGGTCTAGTCCTGCTAAATATTCACCATGATATCCATATGAATATTGATAATATTATCGAAAGATTTGCTAAACAAAAAGCAAGAAGACTTAATTTTATTATTTAAATAAATAAAAGTTAAGTTAAGTTATTTCAATAACTAAAAACAAAATCTTTGTGTTTTTATTTATATTTGTGAAGCTCTACAACCCTTCGTCAAAAGCTTAAAAAATTCGCCAATGGATGAGGATGGCCCCCCCCCCCCCCCAAAATGAATTTCTAGATCCGCCACTGTATAGAATTCAGTCCCTTTTCATTGAAATACCTCCGTACTATTTTTCTGATGGGGGCAGTGACGTCCCCAACCTCTCACTCCCAATATCCTACTACGACCGTAGTTACCCGACAACAACAACAACAGTTACCCTAAATCCCCTCTAGAAAATAATATGTTTCTAAAAATTATTTGTTACAAATCTGCTGTCGTCACTCCCCTGTTGTTTTTATTTTTTTAATTGCGTTTTTCCGACCGCCGAAAAGTATGCAACATAACGAAAAGAAAGAGAAATTTTGAAATTTCTCAAAACCTCGATAGAAACCCCGATAAAATCTGAGTCTTGAGATTTGTATAGGAAGAACTATACAGTTTATTAAAAAACACGACTTATACATATAAGCTTTTGCTTCGTTGAAGGAGTAATCCCATTCTTTTCGCAGCTGTTTCCAGTTAGATGAGAAAAAGACCTACCTATTCGAGCGACATCATAAGCATAAGACATGGTCTTTGTTGACTTGTTAAAGATGGTCGTTTCTAACCCAGCGTCTCTTACCACCTTCTCCAATACTATATTAAACTAGTTGGGATGTGGGTTTGACCCCTTCGGTCCACACGATTAACTTCCCAGTATGATGAACGAAGATGGAATAAACTGACTTCTTACAAAATAGTTATACGTTTGGCACTATTGGAAAATTGGCTAGTATCAGAACTGAGGAGAAAGCAATCCCAAATAACTATATTAGTAGTAAGTCCACAAGATTTATCTAGAGAATTTGTTTTTCAGCAAAACTTGTCAATCTAAGGTCTTTCTGACAATTAGCCGAAGTTTTTCTATTTAAACAAAAAAGGCCTGACCGAATATTATGAAATTTTTTTCAGAGCATTTCTTCGTTAATATTCTTTTTTCGGCACCTCAATGAAGTCGATATAGTTTTTAGTTCGCGCGGTATCGTGCAGGTACAAAAATCATAAATGTCGTTTAAACAAAAAAACAGTTCGACCGAATTTTATGAAAATCTTTTCAGATCATATTTTGGTTAATACTCTTCGAACGGCACGTCAACCAAGTCGATATCTTTTATAGTTCGCGCGATATCGTGCAGGTACCAAAATCACTTATGTCATTTAAACCAAAAAACCGCTCGACCGAATATTATAAAAATCTTTTCAGATTATATTGTCGCTAATACGCTTCGAACGGCACCTCAAGAAAGTCAATATCTTTCGTGGTTCGGGCGATATCGTGCAGGTACAAAAATCATAAACGTCGTTTAAACAAAAAAAAAACGGTTCGACCGAATTTTATGAAAATCTTTTCAGATCATATTTTGGTTAATACTCTTCGAACGGCACGTCAACCAAGTCGATATCTTTTATAGTTCGCGCGATATCGTGCAGGTACCAAAATCACTTATGTCATTTAAACCAAAAAACCGCTCGACCGAATATTATAAAAATCTTTTCAGATTATATTGTCGCTAATACGCTTCGAACGGCACCTCAAGAAAGTCAATATCTTTCGTGGTTCGGGCGATATCGTGCAGGTACAAAAATCATAAACGTCGTTTAAACAAAAAAAAAACGGTTCGACCGAATTTTATGAAAATCTTTTCAGATTATATTTCGGCTAATACGCTTCGAACGACACTTCATCGAAGTCGATATCGTTTTTGGTTCTCGCAATATCGTGCAGGAAAAAATGACCACATACGTACGCACACACACACACATACTTCCTCCCATTTTTTTGCTTAAAATGCTCCTGGGACCTTGAAAGATAAAAATACGTCGAAAATTTCGATTTCGATTTTCGGACCGATTACAATAAATTCCTATACTGGGAAGTTAAAAATTCGCTATTACAAAAACTCTGCAGCGTTCTATTCTTTTATAGTCTATTTCATTTGCTATTTATTTAATTTCAATTTTATTATGTTCCTTAAAATCGAGAACTTAATATATTCTAAACTAACTAAAAATAAAATGGAAACTAAAATGCATCCGTAAAATAAAACAACTGCCAAAAAAACCTTCATCAAAGCACACAAGAGAATCAGTTTATTAATAAAAAATAAATTTAATCAATAACAAAACAACTCACATATATGGAAACAGATTTGGCAAATTGTATTGCAGTACATTCTAAAAAAAGGACTCATAAAACCCCGGCACAGCACGCCCATGTTCATATTAAACACAGATTTTTATTCAAAATCAGATCCTGGTCTTAGCAGCACAAAACACATCCAAAAAAACGAAATGAAATAAAAATCCCTAAAGTGTTAAAGTCATAACGAAAAGGAATTTCCATCCCCTTCGTCCTTAGAAATTCCAATGGCCAAAATCGGGTTATCTGTGGCCCCACGGCCCTCCGGCATGCTCTGTGGGGAACAAAAGTGATTCCTCAAGTTGTGCCCAATTTTGATGTGGTATCTTTTGATCCTATAAAAACAGAAAATTTCCACTCTTTACGAATACTTTGACAATAAAATTTACGGAATTCGTCCTCGCCCCCGCCCCCGCCCCGCCCGCTCGGGTATGCCATGCGGCCCTGAGTCGCATTGTTTTCACCCGAAAAGGATCAGGATCAGGAAGCCAGAACTTGAAAGTTTATGGAACAATAAAAACATTTTTTTATTTTGTTTACCTCTGATAATGCACGGGCGGAAAGTGAACGAAATGGCAGCAAATTCTTTTATTATTACCAATAAAAATGTTTTTGCAGAATATTTTTGCCTTCTGTTTGCTTTATAACGTCTCCTGGATATTGTCTAAAAGCCCCTAAAAATTTTAATCTGCCGCCCGAAAATAAGGATATTTTGTAGCCATTCGAGTGGCTTCTGGTCCGCTTCGAGTATGGCATTTTATTTTTCCACATAAGTTACGAAAACGAAGAGAATAAAACTTTTGTTGGTTGACGGACGCTGGGTTAGTTTATAGAGAGGAAAGGCAGGAAAACGGAGTTGTATCCTTTCAAATGCCGCAGAGGATGGGCGTTTTATGCCATCAACGGAAATACGAGAATTTAAAGTGCAGAGGTTAGCGGAAGATCAACCACGGAAAATGTTTTTGCCCACTTTTGGCCATTCCTACACGGAGCATGGTTCTGGGAGCACGAGTTTTTTTTGGGGAAGGGAGGCTCCCGGAATCACGGTCCTTCGTGTAGGAATGGCCTTGGCGCTTA
The DNA here is from genome assembly GCA_949987705.1 of Thereva unica. Classification (NCBI taxonomy): domain Eukaryota; kingdom Metazoa; phylum Arthropoda; class Insecta; order Diptera; family Therevidae; genus Thereva; species Thereva unica. Next base: position 126,067,276 of record OX465282.1, read on the forward strand.
TGGTTATTTTTAAATTAGTTTAAAATTTTTACTGGGATAAATTATGAAATTTTCTCAAAAATCTTAAGATATCTTAAAATTATTTGGTTGGCCACGTCCTAGTACAGGTCACACAGCTAAGTAGTGTGCCAGTTCGACACACAGTAGAAATCCTGGAGAAAAGCTAGCGCTTTGTTAACAAAACGAATCCCCATCTGCTGGAAGTTGTAGTCTCTATACCAGATGGCTATTGAAAGTTTTGAAAGAATCTGTCGACGATGAAATGTGCAGACGGTCTTGGCCGCTTTGAGACGAAATACCATCAGCCCATTGGCCAGACAGTTGCACTTTACGTTTTGTTTTATAAAAGACTAGCAAAAACCCGCGTGCGTTGCAACGCCTTTCAATAAAATAAGATTATGGGGACACAGTCTGCGATAGGAAAAAGCTATATTGAAAAAAGAACAAATTTGGGAAAATTGATTTTGGGAGATGACCGCCATGGACCAAATGATATATTGAGTATACTATATTGCCTATGGTGCTTATCATACTCTCTCATTTGATACCCATCTCGAAGGGGTTGTGAAGAAAATATTAATCCGCCCTCTTGAGATGGCCGCTATGGACCAAACGATATATTGAGTATACTATATTGCATATGGTGTTCTACTTATCATACTCTCTCATTTGATACCCATCTCGAAGGGGTTGTGAAGAAAATGGTAATCCGCCCTCTTGAGATGACCGCCATGTACCAAACGATATACATATGTATTGAGTATACTATATTGCTTATGGTGTTTTACTTATCATACTCTTTCATTTGATACCCATCTCGAAGGGGTTGTAAAGAAAATGGTAATCCGCCTTCTCGAGATGGCCGCTATGGACCAAACGATATATTCAGTATATTATATTGCTTATATTGTTCTACTTATCATACCCTTTCATTTGATACCCATCTAGGAGGGGTTGTGAAGAAAATGGTAAACCGCCCTTTTGAGATGGCCGCCATGGACCAAATTATAAATTGAGTATACTATATTGCTTATGGTGTTCTACTTTTCATAGCCTTTCATTTGATACCCATGTCTCGGGTGTTGTGAAGAAAATGGTAACCCGCCCTCTTAAGATGGCCGCCATGAATCTAAAGACATAGTCTATGGCATTCTTCTTATAATGCCCTTTCATTTGATACCAATGTCGAGGGGGTAATGAAGAAAATGATCATCCGCCCTCTTGAGATGACCGCCATGGACCAAACGTAATATTGAGTATACTATATTGCTTATGTGTTCTGCTTATCATACTCTCTCATTTGATACCCATCTCGAAGGGGTTGTGAAGAAAATGGTAATCCGCCCGCTTGAGATGATCGCCATGGACCAAACGATATATTGATTATACTATATTGCCTATGGTGTTCTACTTATCATACTCTTTCATTTGATATCCATGTCGAAGGTGTTGTGAAGAAAATGGTAATCCGCATTCTTGAGGTGGCCGCTATGGACCAAGCGACATATTGAGTATACTATATTGCTTTTATTGTTCTACTTATCATACTCTTTCATTGGATACCCATTTCGAAGGGGTTGTGAAAAAAATGATCATCTGCTCTCTTGAGATGACTGCCATGAACCAAACGATATATTGAGTATACTATATTGCCTTTGGTGTTCTACTTACCATACCCTTTCATTTGATATCCATGTCGAGGGGTTGTAAAGGAAATGGTAATCCGCCCTCTTGAGATGGCTGCTATGGACTAAACGCCTGCTTTTGTGTTGAAATTTGCTATAAACCTCACGGAGCCCGAGACCTTTCCAACGAATGCAAAACCGTGGAAATCGGATCGTGCGTTCTGGAATTATAGCGTCAGGAAGGAAAACCCGACTTATTTTTATATTATAGAAGACTAGACCTCAGTGCCAATTTGTACTATAGACAGCTCTATCACAGAGGGCCATGTTAAACAGCTAAGGAGATAGTAGAGAAAAGAGTCGAAGAAAGAACTGATAGTGCATCTAAATCCAATATTACTATACTAATGCGACAGAACTATAGCTTTCGTAATCGTAGTATCTTCTTCTTTCTTCTTCTTCTTCTTTGATCCTATAGTTACCGGTCCGCGCGGGTCGCCCCCGCAACGAATACGCTGCTGTCGGTGCCAGTGGGTCTCCAACTCAATTCACGGTTCGTTTACATTCTTGCCGGTTTTTGGCGACGACTCGAGCCTCGGTAACTGATAACACAGGCCCACAAAAAAAAAAAAAGTCTTTTAGTATGAACTTGAGGTATGCTACCTTATGTTTTTCGGTGTGCTGAAAACGAATCCGAGGTCAGAATTTGGCCATCACCCTCAGATTTTGCCCCACAAGCCCCCACACCCCCAAAATGGACCAAAATTTGAGCAGCATAAAAATTCAAAATCAGCATGTTATTGCCCGTTTTTGGATGTGCTGAAAACGAATCCGAGGTCAGAATTTGGCCATCACCCTCACATTTTGCCCCACAAGCCCCCCACACCCCCAAAAAGGGCCCAAAATTTGAGCAGCATAAAAATTCAAAATCAGCATGTTATTGCCCGTTTTTGGATGTGCTGAAAACGAATCCGAGGTCAGAATTTGGCCATCACCCTCACATTTTGCCCCACAAGCCCTCTCCCCACCCCGAACTTGACCCGAAAATTCAGGGGCTCAGGAATTCAAATCAGCATGTTGTTCTCCGTCTTTGGGTATATTGGGAACGAATCCGGGACCAGCCGTTCTCCATCACCCCCAGATTTTGCCCCACAAACCCCCTCCCCCACCCCAAAATCCGGGGGTAATGGGTAACGGCTGGTCCCGGATTCGTTCCCAATATACCCAAAGACGGAGAATAACATGCTATATTGAATTCTTGAGGGCCTCCATTTTTGGGTCACATTTGGTGGTGGGGGGGAGGTTTCGGGGCAAAATCTGGGGGTGATGGGCAACGACTGACTCCAGATTCGTTTCTAGCACAGCAAAGAACGGAGTGTAACAAGCTGTTTCCCACTTTCATGTTTCTCGATTTTGTTAAGGTTCGGGGTGGGGGAGGGGGTTTGTGGACCAAAATCTGGGGGTGATGAAGAACGGCTGGTCCCGGATTCGTTCCCAATATACCCAAAGACGGAGAACAACATGCTGGTTTGAATTCCTGAGCCCCTGAATTTTCGGGTCAAGTTCGGGGTGGGGAGAGGGCTTGTGGGGCAAAATGTGAGGGTGATGGCCAAATTCTGACCTCGGATTCGTTTTCAGCACATCCAAAAACGGGCAATAACATGCTGATTTTGAATTTTTATGCTGCTCAAATTTTGGGCCCTTTTTGGGGGTGTGGGGGGCTTGTGGGGCAAAATGTGAGGGTGATGGCCAAATTCTGACCTCGGATTCGTTTTCAGCACATCCAAAAACGGGCAATAACATGCTGATTTTGAATTTTTATGCTGCTCAAATTTTGGGCCCTTTTTGGGGGTGTGGGGGGCTTGTGGGGCAAAATGTGAGGGTGATGGCCAAATTCTGACCTCGGATTCGTTTTCAGCACATCCAAAAACGGGCAATAACATGCTGATTTTGAATTTTTATGCTGCTCAAATTTTGGGCCCTTTTTGGGGGTGTGGGGGGCTTGTGGGGCAAAATGTGAGGGTGATGGCCAAATTCTGACCTCGGATTCGTTTTCAGCACATCCAAAAACGGGCAATAACATGCTGATTTTGAATTTTTATGCTGCTCAAATTTTGGTCCATTTTGGGGGTGTGGGGGCTTGTGGGGCAAAATCTGAGGGTGATGGCCAAATTCTGACCTCGGATTCGTTTTCAGCACACCGAAAAACATAAGGTAGCATACCTCAAGTTCATACTAAAAGACTTTTTTTTTTTTTTGTGGGCCTGTGTAATCGTTGATTCTTTAAGTTGCCAGGTTTTCTTCAGTGTCGATCTCTGACGGGGAGGGTCTCGCCAGAGAAATTTACGTCGCAAGCGGTTATCATCAAACATGTCCAAACAACCGGGGTCAACGTATTTCTTCTTCGATCAGTGTCTATTGATCGCGTTCGCGTCTTTGTCTAACTGTCTCGTTTTGAAGGCGATCGCGGAGTGAGACACTGAGAATCGGCCTCAAGCATCGCATTCGGAAGACCTCGAGCTTGTCGACGTCCAGCTTGAGCAGTGTCCAGGTATCCAATCCAAAAAGAAGAATCGGAAGGATCAACGTTCGGTAAAGGCGTACTTTCGTTTTGATGGTAGTATTTGTTCGTTTCCATATGCACCACTTGAGCGAGGCAAATGTTGTTGTTGCGTTGATTTTTCGCCCGTATTACTGGGTGATTCGGAGGGAACTGAAGTATAAGATTTCCGTTGCTTCGGCATCTGTGTCGGCGAAGACCGCGCTATCGTCGGCGAACATCAAGTCGCTTACGAAGTTGTTGTCGTCGTATTGAACTCCGCGTCGTACATCGAATGCTTCGATGCAATCAAAAGCGTATTCGAAATCAATGAAAACGACGACGGTTTGTTTGCCGCAACGAATTTTTTCTTCCAATAGCTGAGAGAGAGCGAATATTTGATCAATGCATTCTCGATGTGGTCTAAATCCCGGCTTAGTACTTTAGATACTTCTTGAAGTACTTCTTTGAGTTCTTGGTACTACTTCTTGGAGTACTTCTTGGATACCTCTTGGATTACTTCTTGGAGAACTTCTTGAAGCACTTTGTAGTACTTCTTGGAAAACTTGGAGTACTTGAAGTAGTTCTTGGACGACTTCTTGGATACTTCTTGGAATACTTGGGATACATCTTGGTACTTAGTATTTTGAATACTTCTCGGAGTACTTGGTAGTACTTGTAGGTAGTGATGAACAAAATTGGTTTTATTCTTGCAGTCTAGTCTTGTTCTTGCACATTTAGCAAGACCAAGAACAAGACTAAATTATGCTTGCAAGAACAAGAACAGGACTAACTGTGCAAGAACAAGACCGCGAATATTTGATCAATGAGAGAAAGACTTTAGCAAGAATGTTGCAAAATTTTCACCTAAATTGATTTTAGGTAAGACGGAATCTAAATTCGGCAACCGCCTCCGCGCTAATCTTTTTGTACCTTTAGTGCCCGAGGAGCGTCGGAAGGTGGTACACTCAATTGAGAAGCTTTTAACTAGGAGGCATATCGGTGGGTAGGCCGAGGGCTTACCCGGCTTCAGGATGGGCACAAGCTTTTGACGCTTCCCGCTGCTCAGGGAACATTCCTTCCTACAGACACTCTGTGAATACTTGGACAAACCCACTTGGTGGCACACTGGTAGCCAGCTTCACCGCTCTGTTTGGTATACCATCCAGCCCCGGGGTTTTTCCACCCACAATCCCTTTCGGGCTCTATAATTTCTTCCTCCATTACCTCTGGGATGCTGCGTCATCTACATTTACTCCAGGCAGGTTGTCCGTGTTCCCGTTCTATGGCAGCAAGATCTTATATGGTAGGTGTTGCTGATCACTTCATTGTATAGACCGGATATGTTGGTTCGAGCTCGATTCGCAGTCACAAAGAGTTTCTCTGTTACAATGCGCTCTCTGAGTACCATGCTAACAAGATCGTGATCCGGGACGAATTTTGCAGCTCGGTACGTTGGTAGCGTGATCTGCCTCAAAAGTTAACTACGGTCTATCAACACATGGTCTCTTTTATTGTGATGAATACCCAATCTTGTCCATTAGCGTGCAAACTGAGAGTGTCTACTTACTGCTTTCTGCGCCACCCATTGGAGTTTTAACGGCAGTAGTTTGCAGTGACCTACCTAATGTGCTTTTTATTTAGGAAATATGCTCAAATCATTAAAATGCTGCTAACAAGCACAAACCTGGTAACCTTCGACGTGAGGTTGGGGGCTCACAACTTTCAACCAATTATGTCCTAGCAAATTACATTTCCGTTAACACCAAACCGACGATATTATCAACAGCGTAAATTTCCTGCTGTAACCAGACCCAATTTATCACAAAAAAACTACTCCCGACAATAATTTTCCACTCCTGTCCCAATAGACTAGGGAAAAAATACTTGCCGCCATTAGATGCAGGCTGTGGCCGCTCCTTCAGAGCTTTAATAAAGTGCCTAGAACACATTTCCGTTATTTATCATTTCCTTTGGTTCTTTGTGAGTTAAAAGCAGGACATGACGCGGTGACATATTATTCCGACCATTAAACTGACAGCCAGTCCGGCACTGCTGCTGTAACGGACAAGCGGACGGACGAAACGGAGCTTTATAAATCGCCGCCACATGACAACACTGCTGTGGTTTTTTTCGGGGCTGCCATCGCTCCGGGACAAAAGGTAAAACCGGAATCATTTGTCCAAATTGTCACAATTTAAATTTCCAACATTCCTGCGGTATCTGACGAATGGCTGGCGGGCCAGGGGCGCCGGTTTATGTTTGGCAAATTGTTCGAAACCCTTTAATAGGCGGCTCTGGATCAATTTTAATTAATCATTCGAAATATTCGGGCTGAAAGTGAAGCGTGATAACGCTTAGGGGCAGGATGCTTGTGGCATAGAGGAGTATCAGGCCAGGGAGCCATCCTCTTCTTTGAGAATGTTATCGGATATCTCTGAACACACCCGAATTGCGGCGGAGTTTCGGGTCAATTATGCGGCTCACAATTATTCAGCCGCCCTGCTGCTGATGCCCCGGAGATTCTTGTTACAGCTTAATATACGGTCGATAATCGCTTCAAAGGCTCTTGTCATAAAGTCCTAATTATCTCAATTAACTCAGCTCCTGATACAAAACACTTCAATTACAGGATTTATGCAAATTAAACAGGATTACGGCCGTTGGTTGAGCCGAAGAGCGTTCCGGCAAGGGTAAATTAGTTCCATCACAATTTATCTGGCGAGGGGGTGGGGGGTAATCACTAAGGACTTATCGGATTATTTTAATTGCAGTTTATTTCGAGCACTGTAGTACAACGATACTAAACTCCCCGATCGACCCCCGTGAGCCCCGCCGGGAAGGAGGACCATTAGTGTCCTTACACTGCAAGATCCCGAACTAGGCCCCTCCTCATCTCGCTTGAAGTGTTTGTCACTGCAGGATTCTGCGGAGTCCTCGAAAATATTTGGGGGGAATTTTTTTGCAATTTCATCGAAACTTTAAAAAAGGCGAAACTAGGAATTCCTGGCGCTCACCCGCCGTCAGTCCCAGTTAATAAACTTTGACGAGGGTCGATCAATATAAAAATGGGGTTATGTGCGGTAAACATGGTGTCAGCTTAGTTTTTTGACTTTTCCTGGCCGATATTCTCGCAGCTCGCCCACGGGCTTATCGGGAAAGCAATTTAACTTGGTGTAGGATCCTGCGGCGGTGCCCAGCGGAGCCCAGGCCAAGGGAAATACGCGCCTGAGGCAGCCATTCTGTCATGACAGTGATTGATGCTCCCAGGAGCAACCTTCACCTAGTTGCGGGGCGAAATATCCTTTGGATAATTACAAGTTTCCTTTTGACCGGCACGCCCTGTCTTGGGTTCCTTGGTAAAAGGCAAATAGCTGCTAATTACTGTAATATCCGCGGAGGAGGCGTAGACGTGTATTTTGTGTTTTTCTCTGTTTGAGTTTCGTATTTTTTCCCCTGTTTTTTGGTGCTTTATGGGCCGTAATTTAATTAGTTGTAAGAAGTCACGGAAATTTTAGATTTCTAAAGGATTATTTTATTTTCGGGGTGTAGTTTTAAAGGATTCCCGAATCTCAGATAGCAGAAAGCCAATTTCGGGTTATTAATCTCTGTCAAGGGATTGAAGGCAACATGGATGTCTTCCGGGATTTTGTAATAAATCCTTTGGCTTTTTCATTTGTTCGTCGCTTAGATTAAAATTACTTTGTATCCTTGCTTGTGACTGTTTTAATGGGAAAAGGGAAAAGGTTACGTTTTAATTAGTTTCGCGAATTATCCACAGGGGAATTTTTGGATAATTTTGGTGTATAAATTTAGAATGGGGCAAGATCTCGGTTTCTGCTAATACCTCGGGCTATTCTAACATTCCAAACTAAAGGGAGGACTAAGATGTTTATGGTTTTAGTGGACTACGAAATAAGGAATACATATCCCCAACCACTGCCAGGATTTCGGCAAAATTCAACGATATCAGGCATTTCCACACAGAATGCAGAATGCTGAGGAGAGGATACGTGGGTAGGAACTTCTAGAGAAGCCCTAGAGCTTCTTCTAAATACCCACTACTCTGTAAGTCCTAAACAGGTGCTTAAAGTTGCAGATGGAGACAGTAGTATTATAAGAGAAAGCCGACCATACCGCAACAATAGAAAAGGTGCATGGAGCACTCTCTTCCCATATAAGAGACCATGCATGACAACATTGCGCCAATTATATTCCAAAAAATGCATGATATTAGTCCTGGCTGATGTCAATCTATGATATGCTAAGGGCTGCTTACACTATAGTATAGTAGTGCTGCAGTACTGCCTTCACAAACTCACACCTAAAGCAGGAAAAATATGAGCTTCATTCCGATGGTAGTTAGACGCGGACATGAAATGACAAAAGATTATGGGCCAAAAAGCTTGGCATCTTTTATTCTAGAACGTTTGCTAGTCGTATACCTTCAATACTTAAAAACAAATAGGTCACACTGTACCGATATACACATAATGCAAGGTAAAGTCGGTGGATAAAGCCGTGCCTCGAGAACGCTGGTCTAATGCTAACTGAACACAAAGCGGATGTAGTGGTAATTTGCAAGCGAAAAAAGTTGGAGACCATAGCGGTGAAAGTATGTGACCAGGTCCCAGCCCGCACTTCGTACTGCAGTGCGAAGGCTCAATTTCGGGACACACTTGGCGGCATAGCGGAAAATCTTAGGCCCTCAGCGCAGCACTCGCCAGGATGCTGCCTAATATAAGAGGCCCAGGCCAAGCCGACGCCTCTTCATCACAAGAGTGGTTAGTTCGGTCCTATGATTTGTAGCGCCAGTGTGGGTTTCGGCATTGGTCAGAACGAGCAATAGGAGGAAAATAAACTCCGCGTATCGGTTAGTGCCCTTCGGGCAAGCATTACGTTAGAATTAGCTGTGTTACTCTTTATAGTAGCCCAATGAACAAGAGAATCCAATGCTCATTGCATTTTATCTCTTATTGTTGAAATGTACTTGACAGTCACCACCAACAAATATCATCAGCATAGGCCACAGTGGTTTATACATATCTACTCTTTTAGTGCTATAACACTTCGTTGGCGGTAATATCTCAAAGGAGCGGTGATAATAGGGATGAGTTGCGGTGTGCCTTTACCAATCCGTCTGACTTCTTTCGAAAGCCCCAGACCAGACTTTATGACCCTGAACCTCAGCAGCACGATGGTAGCTTAGGCCAAGGAAATGTCTATAGATGGTTGCAATCCAGTAAAAAAGTAGGTCATTGACTTTCTGAATTTCAATCGGATAAATTCCGTCCGATCCCGGTGTTTTATAAGACTTAAAACCTTCTATGTCCCATAGGAGCAAACCCCTATTTATCAGTTTATCAATAGTACCTAAATTATATTCACTAGTGGGGCTCTCAAAACCTGTCTCTGCGGATGCAGCAAGAGACGTCGAGCCAACCAAGTGGGTATCGAGCAGAAGTTTCAATAATTCCTGACTGCTTGTGGTCCATGTACCGTCGCTTGTTGTAGCAATTCTTGGCACATTGGGTATTTGAGAACCTTTCTTAGTCGTGCGGTATCCGAAAGACCTTCTGTTGTATTACGAAAGGACTTCCACGACTCCCTATTTGACTAGCCCAGCTCGTACTTGAACTCCCTTTGTAAGCTCTCTCAGTCCGATTCCAAGTTAGACCGTTTGGCCTTATTGAAGGCCTTTTTATTTTCAATTTGAGAAGCTTACTGAGCTTACTATTCCACCAAGGAGGTTTGGTTTTACCCCTGTACTTCCTAATGGGACAGGCTGCTTCCAATGTATTATTTAGGAGGTGGCTGAGATTCTTCACATGTTGTTCGAGATTTGCCCTCCATTCTTCTTCCTATTGTTGATTTTGTCCATATTAATCTATCTATACTATTAATGGTAAACTAACTGATCTGCTCTGATCAAGTCTCACCAATGCTCTCCAAGATTTATGGGACATTACATAAGCTCTGGCTTTATGATAGTCTCCTATCACCCACTATTCGTACAAAGCTTGTAAAATCTCTCATTCTCCCCTCTCACATTTCCTCTGTGGCGCACTTGTTAACATTGTGTATGATATACATCCTGTCGTCAAGGACTTAATGTTGCATTCAATGATTGCTTACGCTTTATCTTCCACTTGAGAAGATCAGGAGCGTGTTCAAAAACCTTACTATGGTTAACCATGGTTAACTATGCTAAACTTTTGTCGTTCAAAAGCTCCGTGTTTAGCTACAACACAACTACGAGCATAACTTCAAAAATTCGCTTGGTTAACCATAGTGTAGTTAAATTTTAACCATGCTCGGGAGCATGGGCACCGCCCTCCAACTCATTGGCGACGGGCGCCATTTGTTTCACAATTGATTCATTAGGCCACCGCCGGAATGTAACAACTGTTCCACCGAAATATATAACCTCATGCCTCCACGGCAATGTTTTTACCGCAACACAAGACTAGCCCTTTCGGCTCACTACCTAAAGCCTCTATTTTCTAAATTCTCACAATGTTTCTTACGTTAATATTATTAAGTGCCATTTGTATCTAATTTCTAATCTATTTTTTCAGTGCCTTGCTTGACAATAAATAAATGAATAAATAAATATTGCATATCAATCCTCTGTTGCCTGTAATGGCTGACCGGAATTGCTTTACACACTTTAAAATTCAATTTTTATAATAAAAAACCCAGCGCATTTCATTGTTAAATAATATAACACATAAACTACGTATTTCCAAACATTTTCAATATCTTTTTATTTCTTTCTTCCTAAATCTCTAATTTGTTATTTAAATCTTTTAATTCGCAAACAAAATTTTACCAATTTCGAAACAAAAGTTCAACGGTTAAAAAACAGAACAAATTTCCCCAGTCGCTTCAAAATACCACAATCAGGCACTACCAATTTGACAAATATACCAAAACTCACCACACCTTTCATCCGAATTCGATAATAAAATTCATAGTTCAGTGGTAAAATGGCGGTCTACATCTGACATTTCTGTCGTAGTCGGTTGCTGATTTTCGCCGAGGTTGCGTGCAGTTGATGTTCACTCGACGTTTTTTGTGGTGCTGTGTGGAAATTAGTTCATCTGTGTTTATAGAACTTTGTGAAAATGTGTAATTAATTAAGAAGAATGCAATTGTTGTCATTAATGAGTGTGCAAATATGAAAATTCCGTTCTGGGAAATGTTTGAGAGTGCAAAGTTTCCAGTGGTTGGTGGTTGTTTTGTTTGACGATCAGACGTCAATTTTGACAGATCTTTTTGGGCCCGCAACAATTTGCCAGAATGAAAGCGGCTTTTTTGGATTATTTTGTGATAATTGAGTGAGTTTTGATTTGTTTATACACTTTACAGCGTTTTCAGGTTGTTTTCGTTGTGGTTTGCCGCAGTATTTTGTCTCGGTTCAGTCAGATGTCCGTAATGCCTGTGCTGCTGTCATTATTCAACAAAAGTTTCGCAATAAATAAAAACAAACAAGCACGCGACTCCGCTGTGTATGCTGTTTAAAAAAGCAGAGATTTCCACATACTTGCCTGCACAGTCCTGTATTCGAGGCAGTAAAGAAACCAGTTTTGTGCTGCTTTCCGTTCCTCAGGACGCCTACGCAGCCCCGTTCCAGTTCGAGGCTCGAGGCTGATGAATAACCCTTTGGGGGCTTGATTGGGACTTGAAGCTGACAAGCAGTTCCCAGAATTTGGGATTCAAGTTACACTATCGTCTTTGCGAGTGGCACACGGAATCCCATTCGAGAAGCCCTCAACATAAAAGGGAACTCTTTCAATCAATCGGTGATTTGGCCTGCTGTGAATATAGTTTTTTGTGGTCATGCCTCTCCGTGATTATTCGCCTGGAAACTGAATCATTTTGAGCTACACAGCGACGTGGGAAGCTGAAGATGGAGAGTATCTGTAATCATGGTAAAAAGGTGATGATTGTAGGCTGCTTATGCCCCTATGGCTGGAGTGGTCGAGCACCTTTCAGAATTCCCCGAATGCAGCACATCACACCGCGTGAAGTGTAGTACTGCGGCTCTCGATTTCGTTCTGCTGCATTCTATGCTGCTCCTCGGGTGGTAAAGGAGAATAATCGATGATTCTTAGGCCAAACTAGCAAACGTCCGCAGTTTATTGACCGTTAAGAGTAAAGATGAGAGCGAAAAAGAAGCACAGGAAGAGCCTCGAGGCAAGATTTTTGCAGTTGAAATGAAAATCAATTCACCTGTATATAGCGGGACATGTTTTTCTACAAATACGGACGCTTTTATGTTCATTAAAAAAACAACAACACCAAAAAAGAATTCAAGCCTCTGGATTTATCTCTGCCTCGCCGCAAATCCCAATTTTTTGTAGTCATGTCACACAGCTACTGGCCTTACGCTGCTTGACCTTGAGGCGGTCGCAATTAACATAATTAATTTCACGACTAATTAGGCTATAAGAGCAAGAAAACCGCTTCGCCTCATCGGAACTAGATAAAATCTGTGATTTCCGCCTTATTAAATCACATCTCGGCGAGATTTTCGCGCTCTGATAGAAAAAACTTCCGCTGCCTTCTTTGTTCATCTATAAAATCCGATATTAGCGCGACGCTCTAGCCATAGAATTAATTTTTTTGTATGGCTTCATTTGAGGAAAATAATTGCTAGATGCGAAACTCTTCTTCTGGCTTTAATTCTTGATCAGCATCCTCCTCCTCCTCCTCGGCGTCCTCCACCGCCCTGCTGGATTGACGACGTGCACGTATTTAATATTTGCGCCCGGTGTGATGATGACAGAAGTTTTTATATCCACTTTGAGCACATTCTCTGCAGCAAAAAGTTATTTCGCGTTAATATTCCGCAGGCTTAACCAGTTGACATGGATCAGGCCAGGGGAAGATTCAAGAGATTAGGTACAAGAACAAAGAATGGACGTCGGGTGTTGCTTACGATTTTCTGATCTTTCTTGATTTATTAAGGATTCCTCGCATTATGGACTTTGGCTGCTCGCTTCGTTAAAGCTGATTAAATAGCTTAGATTTTTTTTCGAGTGGGCAATGAATTGGTTTTTCTATTTTTAAAGTCGTTTTACGTTCGGGATTCCAAATTTGAAACAAAGACTTTCATGGAAGTCAAGCTGCGGTTTTGCGGAGCTTTGGGCAAAGGCGGCTGCAGGACGATGAATTTTAAATATCCTGATTTATTGCTGACTATTTGGTCTGACTTAGTTTCAAATAAGCGGATTAGTAATTGAACAGCTCAAATCCGTCTTTTAGATAATTTCTTTATTTGTTTATTTGTTTACCACGAACATCTGCTATCATCGATGTTTTGTCTAAATGGACGTAAAGTCCTAGCTCTTGTCCTATTCAGCGCCGGCCCTGGGGTAGAGCGAGTGGAGCGGTCGCTCTAGGCGCCAGGTGGTGAGGGACGCCAAAATGAATGCGGAAAAAAATTTCGAGCAATAAAATAAAATTTTGATGACACCTTTTTAGGGCGTTGTTTGTAGCTAGCCAAGTCTATGTACTCATCAATATGACTCGAACACGGAACAAGCAGGGAGCGAGAGGACTCCAAGACCGATCGTACATGGTCTTGGGCCACATCCTGCTCGAAGTCCATGGAGCAGACTGAATACGGCGGATCTAAACTCGATAAAACCGCAATCCTAATGTGTAACCAATAGTGCTGAAGTTATGAATGGTACTGCGTGAATGTACTACTAACGATGGACTTCGGATAACAGGCGACCTTCGGTTTGAATTAGCCTTCCAATGGTGATACGGAGTTCTGTCATGGGCGATCGTCTTTTTTCGCCCAACTCTTGGTATCAATATAGAAATGCCTTAAAAAAATTTTGAAGATGGAGCACTTCTTAACGCTCCAAACATATCTGAGGCTCCCACAGCTCCCAGACGGAAGACCTGCAAGGCCAGTTAGATATTTTTGGATCCATGCATCGAGGTGTCGAATGTGGTCCCAGTGAAAGAGTTTTCAGGGAGGGCAGTCTGAGCCCGTACACCCAGGGATGGAGAAAGTTGAGATCACTCCTTCATTGGGAGATCTCCTGCGGAAGTAAGGCCACCTAATCGGAGAGGCGACTCAAAAAACGACCGGGGACTGCGTGACCAAAGAGGAAGAAAGGGATAACGATTTTCTTAATAAGAAGAGGGTTAGACCTTTTGGATGTTCTCCAGGGCATAACAACCCGGCGAAAGAGGCAAAGGCTTTGGACATACGGTTTGAAAAGCCTTCAGAAAAGTCGGACGCATCCATAATGAAGTCTAGAACGACTCCAAAGCCGACCTTGTGTCAAATAGCAGAGTGTGGACGTGATTGCGACTAACAATACGGAGACTCTTCTGACCACGAAACAAACTAGTTACCGTGCAAAAAAGTCTTCTGAAGGCAATAGCCGAATCGATCCCAGGGCTCAGAACAGCCCAGGCCCCTAAAGGTCGGCACGTGCCATATGATGGGCCGCTTTAAGCCCTGGAAGGAGCAAGCCTTGTTGCTGTAGACGGGAACAACGAGAAGGTGACTCTCTCCACCATCTCAATCTTACTGGCTGTGACAAGCCCTAATGCGCAACCCTGCAATACAAACAACGAAATAGCCTCCAAAGAAGGTGGTGCTGTTGGCGAAACGTCGGGGAAGCAACTCTGAGAAGCCATGCTTCCTTTATTGTCGCTACAGGCGGGGCTGTGACCCTAAAACCACCATTGAAATCGTTATGGGGCCTCCAGCCCATAAAAGCTTTCAAAAGGGGAGACATAATCCCGTAATGAAATAGCAGGCAAGCAGCGCTCGAAAAAAGTTTAGTCTAGGATAACTGCAAATACAATTTATGTGAAGTGAGAGCGTCGACCCCAAAGCGCGCCGAAAGACAATCTCGCTCCACCCTCTACAAGGGCTAGGGCCGGCGCTAGTCCTATGCTATGTCTTAACTTTCTGTTCGTGTTTCATGTAAACTGATGCAGCTGTTTGATTATCTAAACAAAACTAAACTAAAAACGTTTAAAAATTAAATATTTTTACCCTCTTCTGTCCTAATTACATTTCTTTAACCACCAAACCCGATTAAGTTACAAACCCAAAAGTCATCTCGATCTGGTTTAACACTAATAATGAGTACCAAAATAATTAAGACTCTTCCAGT
Organism: Thereva unica; assembly: GCA_949987705.1. Classification (NCBI taxonomy): domain Eukaryota; kingdom Metazoa; phylum Arthropoda; class Insecta; order Diptera; family Therevidae; genus Thereva; species Thereva unica. Next base: position 126,082,593 of record OX465282.1, read on the forward strand.
TAAATCTTTCCTCCTTTACAGTAAAAAATATAAAATTCACAGAATACTCTTCAAAATTCCTAGAATATTTTGTTTAAAATCTACCATCTGGACACTTGAAAAGGATTTAAACCTTCGCGTACACCTCTACCCCTTTTAATGCTCCCTTTTACTTTAAGTCCATTCTGGTGAAATATTTATTGAAAAAGCACACAATTATAGAACTGTAAAGTCGGTGATTTCTCTACAAAAAAAATAAACCTTTTATTTTAGCTTAATTGCTATAATAAAACTTCTCTTCCAGGAACTTGTTAAGATACTTGAATAGGTAGTCTCTTGTTGGTAGAGAGGTCGAAATTAGGATTTTCCAGCAGCTATTTTTGCAACCGTTGTCATGGGGAAAAATAAGTTGTACTTTTAAGCTGGCCGTTGTTAAAATCGGCGAGAGAAGTTGGGAATCCTTAACAAACTAGGTAGTACTATGATGGACATCACAGAATGTAAGGTTTTTAAGGCAATTACTTAGATACCTTCACTATAGATGTTAGGGGCATTGTATTGTATTGTGTCGAATGTTCTTTCTTTTCCTAGTTTTTATAAATGATCGATATCAAACTCATTCTTGACAATAGCCGTGACAATAGTGCCGAGTTTAACGCACTTGACGAAGTATTGTCTTGTCTTTATTCTCTACACCGAAATTTTCCTTTATTTCGATAATCGATGTGAATCTAAAGGCTGAATACAACTCCGCCTCGAATACAACTCATGTATCTGGGCTGGCAGCTCAAAAACTCTGCCTTGTTGTAGCTCAACAAGACGAATAACCAAGTTATCTTATAGGTGAATGCAACTTTTGCGGCTGCATAGACTCATCAAGCCACCGTAGGTAGGGATACACATATGAGGCTTTTGATTCTACTCATATCAGCATTCGATACTTTTAACCTAGTAATTTTTAATTGGCCCGAGCAGGACGTCTCCGCAACGGATACGTTGCTGTGGGTGCCGCTGGGTCTCGAACCCCATTCTCATTCTCGACAATTTTTGGTGACGTCTCGAGCCTCGATAACAGATAATGATTGGTTCTTTAGGTCACCCTCCATATTATTCTTTAGCCAGGTTTTCTTCGGTGCCGGTCACTAAATTCTCCAGTTTGGCGGACGGTCTCGCCAGAGAAGTTTACGTGGCAAGAAGTTATCCATTCGGCAAACCTGTCCAAACCACCATAGTCGACATTTTTGCATTTCTTCTTCTATCAGTGTCTGCTGATCGCACCTTTGCCTAACTGTCTCGTTTCGAAGGCGATCGCGGAGTGAGACACCGAAGATCTGCCTCAAACATAGCATTTGGAAGACCTCGAGCTTATTGACATTCGGTTTGACCAGTGTCCACGTTTTCGATCCATAAAGAAGAATCGGAAGGATCAACGTTCGGTAAAGGCGTATACTTTCGTTTTGATGGTATTATTTGTTCGTTCCCATATGCACCGTTTGAGCGAGGCAAATGTTGCTATCGCCTATCCGATGCGGCGGCAAACATCGGTGGTTAATGCCACTTTCTTTTCTTCAACCTCGGAACCTGCTCGATTTGTTTCCATCGAATTAAACACTGGCTTTCAATCCGTCCGTTGTGATCACTTTCATCTTTTGCACATTAATTTTAACCCGTAAGATGTCGTATAAGATGTCCGTTGCTCCGGCATCCGTGTCGGCGAAGGGGGTGTTGTCGTTCGTCAGTGAACATCAAGTCGGTTACGAAGTTGAAGTTGTCATCGCATCGAACTCCGCGTCGTCCATCGAATGTTTCACGTATAATTGCGTCGATCACAACGTTGAAGAGAAGTGGCGAACCGATCCCTGTCGAACACCCGTTCGAATTGGGGCTCCTCGGATAAGTCGCTTCGAATACGAACGCTGCTGGTTCGATGCTTGGAGAAGATGGATGATTTTTAGTGGCACGTATTCGGTTTCCAAGGCTCTTCACAAGCTGTTCCAATCGATGCAATCGTAAACGGATTTGAAATCGATGAAAACGACGACAGTTCGTTTGTCGCAACAAATTCTTTCTTCCTTTAGCTGACGGAGGCGAATATTTGATCAATGCATCCTCGATGTGGTCCAAATCCCGTTTGTTCTTTCTGGCTCGTTTGCTCTCGATGTTTCTATAGCCTCGATTGTATGATTTTCGTAAATACTTTGCCGACGATCGAAAGGAGGCTAATATCGCGATAATTCTTGCATTCCCGATTGTCGCCTTTCTTTACAATTGGCACAACGATCGCTTTCTTCCATGTCGACTTCCACACGGTCCGAATGCCATATATGTGTTATGAGGACGTGGAGTTGTGATAAGAGATCACATCTGGCTTTGATTATCTCAGCGATTATTTGGTCTATGCTTGGCGCTTTTCCATTTTTCAGAGACTTTTTTGCCGTTTTCACCTCGATAATTGTCGATTCGGTATGAAAAAACTGATACATCGGCTGTTCGAAAATCGGTGGTTCGGGTGCTTGATCTTGTGGCGGATCGTGGTTGTACAGTTAACCGAACAACTCTCCCCACCGTTGCAGGCGCCCATGGGGAGAAGTCACGACAGTTCCATCCGATTTTTTGATGTTGTCGTTTGTTGATGTTGTTTTGGCGCCTAACTGCCGGATTGTTTGTTACAGCGTCCGGTACTTGTGCCTCGATGCCGCTTTTTTCATGTCGGCCGTAACGATACTTCAGCTAGCCGTTCCGATTTCATATTCTGTCGAACTTCTTTGTCAATCGTCGGTATTGCTCCATATCGACATGCTTCATTCGTTTCCGGTGATCGACGAGGTCCAAACAGCTGTTCGAGATCCATGGCTGCGTCCGTTTACGGATAGGTGGTCACACCTCCATTGCATACCCCCATTATGGGTATTTTCAGTAATCCAGTTTGCACATATTTGCTTTGGCATTCGTTTCGTTAAAGCAAGTATGCGTTTGCGCAGAGTTCGTAAATGCAAATATACGCTGATTTCTTCTAGCTTGTCTAGCTATAATTATTGCTGATCGGACGGTGACGTCCGGGTCATTCTATGGATGTTTTTATGCGGGAAAAGCGTGAGCTTACTACCATTCGTTTGCTATTAGCGAAATGCCAAAAAGTACTTAACGATTCTCCAGAAATCAAGTATGTTCCAACAAGTAAAAACCCCTCATTGAGTACTTCTCTTTCGATTCTGCTATAAGTAAGTGGTACAAAGGGTGCCTCCTCAGCTTGACCATCATCATTCATCATGAAATTGCCAAAAATATACAAGTATTCAAGTACTCTCATACTCATACTTTTTAGCAATTTTCACATAAACTGTCTGAAATTGACAAGAGATTTAACTGTCATATTCTCCAATCTTTGTTTAATTTCAAGTTGAAGTTGTTTATTAAGATAAGATAATAACAATATCGACTTGAACTTTTTACTTAAAAATGGGTACTAGGAACGAGGAATGCTTTACTTAAAAAAACTAAATTATCAAGAACCACTTGACTGATATGAAGTATTAAAGATGGACAAACCATAAAAGTGAAATAATCTTTCGTGACATTCTTCCCACCTTTATTTTTTATTATTATTTATAGTACCTATAACTAACTCTATAATGCTTAGCTCAGCAATTAAATTTTCCGTATTTGTTTGAAGAAAACATTTAAGAGTTTTTAATTAATGCAATAAAAATGTGATAAAAGCAAGATACCAGCAGGTCTTGGATGAAAAACGTGATTCAATGCAATTCAGTTCATTTATTTTTACAAAATAATTGCTAGCTACAAATTATGAACAACAAGTTTTGATGTTCCCTTAATCCTTTCGCATAACGATTTATTTGTATTATTTTGATAAATTTCTAAAGAATATTGATATCTTGACAAATTAAATTATTTGGTATAAATATAGCAATATTTCCTATGCTTCGGCACAGAATTTTAACAGGATAATAATACTTATACGTTCGAGTCCTTGGATCTGCATGGTTTAAATAAACTCCCAGCGTTTATGAACTGTCGAAATCCATCGTTGCTTGATGTTCTCGCTGTTACGTCTGTCGGCTCAGTGGGGAGGCACAATCAAAGTTATCCTCTGAGTTTTCTTGACTATGACATCCTTTTTTTTCTATTTATTTCTCATTCCTACCTTCTTTTTCGTCTTTTTTATTCTCCTATCGTGACCTCAGCAACATCAATTCTGAGCGCCTTTTCAGAGCTCTTTCTTCTTTACCCTGGTATGACATCTATATCTCTAGCTCTGTCGACGATAAGGTCGCTATATGGTACTCCTTCATTCAGTCATTCAGTCATTGTATGACCAATGTGTACCGCTAGTCATGCGTAGACTCAAAACTTCTTCTCGTTGTCCATGGCTCTCTGGCGAGATCAGAGATCTGATAAACAAAGTGCTTCGCAATCGCATCAACCTGAAAGTCCAAACTGCTAAACGTCAGTTCTATGCTCGCAAGCTTAATCCTGACTTAGATTCAAAAGGACTTTGGTCCCTCGCTCAGTTGAGGTTCATCCTTGGTTATCTGAGCCTTTTGATGTTGGTGTTGAGCTCCACCCTCATTCATTTGCTCTAACCCGAGTTATGATCACGGCTATTTCTCTAATTTCCCCTATTTCCCCATCTCGGACTTGCTCAGTTCCGATGGATTTGACTTCCGCTGTGTTGATCCTTTAGAAGTTCTTGAATCTACACTCTCTTCTCCTTAAACAATATCGGCTTTGATGGAATTTCTCATTTGCTCTGGAAAAAGCCATTGCCCAAGAAACTGTCTCCATCGGACATGTCGGACTTTCGTCCTATTAGCATCCTCCCTTTTTCGCTTTTGAAAAGATCTTGCGCGTAATATGTTGATCAGTGTAATCTTGCATTATTGGTTCTACTCGACTTCTCTAATGGGCCGTCCACACTACGCGGACTTAGATCTCACACGCTTTTCGCCGTACGGCCTCAGAAAAAAGCGCGTATGAGCTTTTAATTTTCTGGATCGTGAGTAAATTGAGAAAACCGTCGAGAAGCCCGTATTGTGTGGACGTACAATGCACCTTTTTGAGCAAAGCCTTATGTCCGCGCAGTTTGGTCGTACTGTGTTGGCCGTATTGCCTTTATTAAAAATGTCGCAAAAAAGCCATTAAACTCTATATGAAAAAGAGGCAAAAGCGCGTATGACCTAAGTCCGCGTAGTGTGGATGCACCATAAGGCTTTTGATTCCGTGTCCATCCGCTCCTGTTGACCAGACTTAATCAACTTTACTTCTTCTCCTCCTCTGTTACGCGTCTTTTCTCTTCTCTACCTGTGTGTTTGGGTGTTCCTTAAGGTTAGATTGCAGGTCCTCTTCTTTTTTCCCTGAACATCAATGATCTTCCCTCTGTCATTGACGGCTGTTCTTTTCATATGTATTCTGATGATCTTCAGTTGGACAATTCTTTTCCTCCTTCCCTTGGCTCCCTTGTATATATTTTTCTTGATTCGTCATGTCATCAACGACCCAGGGTCGCATTTAATGATGGTCTGAGATTTGATTTTTCACTTCCATAAATCTGATCATGAGTCCGACTTGCAAAATTCACTACTATAGGATGTGGGCTCTTTCATTTTCTTAATGTCATGGCACTACAGCTCTCCTACATAAAATATTTTGCACTAAATGTCTTTGCTACCTCTCTGACGACCTTGTCTCCATGCAGTCCTTGAGATCATTCAAGTTGCTTATCCCTTTTCATCGTTCCTTCTTTGTGCATACGATTAGACTTTGGAATAGACTTCCTCTATCCACATCTATGTGTACCCACTAATCTTCAATACAGTGATATGATTTTGAAGGTTAACCATGGCCATGCGACAAGCCTATGAGACACTAGATCTTCAACAACATCTGTAACATAAAAGCCAATCTATCCTATTCTAAAGTTTGTCAAGGCTTTTAAAATTCAACCATTTAACCGTATCATGCAAACTGCTGCGACCATCTGATCAGTACTGTACTTAAGCCTTGAGGGCTTGGTAAATAGAGCTTTGATATCTATCTTAGCCGTGATCAAGAAACTCCTTCGAGGAGTGGCTGGACTAGTATGTGATTCTAAATACTCCAATAACGAGATCTACGTGTGCGATCGTGACGCAGATATCATGGAAAGGGTGAATTCGACACCGGCCAACAGGACATATAACTTCTGTAATTGAAGAAGATTCCACGGTAGGGTTTATGGGATTCGACAGCCAGCTAACATTTTCTCACAGTATTTTATTGTCCTGTATCCATTAAAACATATGGTAAGCGGTCACATTTTTGTTTACATTTCCATAAGTAATTATTTATCAGCAATTATTATTCAGCACGTAGCCGGTCCATCGCACTTTGAATATTAAAAACAGATTACAAATTTAATTACACTCATTTATGTAAAATTATTGATTTTTCATTGGTTAATAAATAATGAAAATTTATTTTTATTCTTGCTTAAAACTTCTATTAATTTCCATTTCCATAAAAGTCATTAAAGTCAGTAAAAACGCAATAAACCAGCCATTTCCATTCCAATTGAATTGCTTAATTCTCTCCACCGCCGGAGCCACAGAGAGACAATCCAGGTATAAGAGTAGCGAAGTAAAATGGGATTTCCTACGTTGGTGCCATAAAGCGCTATACCACCTGAGACCGGGGTTAACAAAGACCCAAGAAAACTTGAAAGCTTCCGACCCCAAATGAGTTCAGCTATTAGTCGTAATTATTGAACGCGACTGAAATGCAAATCGCTACCTCCTCTCGGCATTGCACAACAATCATCCACCCTCTGTATATATCGGGGGTTATCGCTCGTTACGCGATTAAAAGGTGAATTTATGGATTGAATTTGGGACTTTCGCCGGTCGAGGCGGGGCGGCATCTTAATACGCATCAATTTTAATTCAATCGATTATTACAGCACATTCGAGAAACAACATTGATGGGAAAAATCATCAATCGATACAATAGCGGCGGAATTAATGGTAATGTTAAAAGCACCCCGGCGACGCCGCCCGCCCTGGCTCTGACGCCACGAAATTGTTCTGATAAGCATTCACGCGGCTTAAATGTTATTAAATTGCTGTCAATCGCCGTCAATCCATTAAGTCGTCCCGGGTCGATCGATATTCAACGGCTCGACATGCCTGTACCGCAGTTAATTTGCTCAGTGACGACGCCGATGACGACGACAACAACGACGACCGGCATCTTTCATCGCCATCTTTGCGCCATTGCCACCGTCAGCACGAGCCTTAAATGATTCGTGCCTAACACTGGCCGCCTTCCAATTACGTCACTTCAGAACGATTAAATCCGGTGCACGAAGGAAACTATCAAGACGTTGAGACACACTACACCACCCTGCCCGCCCGCCGCCGCCACCATATGACTCCGGCATTTCGGGTATAGTGATAGATCCAGGCAATATGGTCGGTGTGTAGGGACACCATCATAGACATCTTCTGGCACATCCAATTTTTCGTCCATTGTTCCCCAAAACAAATCAGAAGAAGAACACACGACCCCAGCTCCTTTAACGAGTGACCCCATATCTCTCTGGTAATGGCGCGATATGGATGTCGTCATGTTTGATGGTTTGTTTACTCGTTATGCCCTAATTTCTGAGTGATAATCGCGGCAAAACAAACCTATTCCAGCAGTCATGTGGAAGAGAGAGCTCATATGGACGTGGATTCTGACATGGGGAATGCCGCATAGATGCGGAGAGCCCCCAGCTCGCCACTTGCTGGTTAGGGAAAAATTTATACGAGCATATATTTATATGGCAGCCGTTTAGCCAAACAATGGACACCGTTTAATTTGATGTTGGTTATGTGCTTTGTATTCAGGCTGTGGATGTGAATTTAATTACTTTGAAATAATTTTTGCTGCTGCTGTTGACTGTGCAAAAATGAAATTGCGGCAAAATCTGGCTGGTGTTTACCTCACTCTCGATCATGACCGTACTTTGTATCTTTGTTGATGATTCAGTGGTCAATGCAGTGCTGGCAGTGAAATCAATCAGTTTGCCAGAACCTAGTTAACTGGGGGATGCTTCACCGCGAATTTAATTTGAGTGTTTTTTTAATTTATTTTTTAATTACTTTTCTATAGTATTTTACACCAAACATATGCAGTACTAGAGAGCATGGATATACATATAAACAGTGAGAAAAATGACAAGTGAGAAAAATTAAAAATTTTGAATTATTTATAGGCATGTAGCACAAGCTCCAATCTTGACTACCTTTTGTGTGAAAAGTAACACGAAAAAATTAATTTATTTATAAAAATTTGTTTTGTTGCCTTCCAAGTAGCGCCATCGAGTTCGACACAACTATGCCAGCACGTGATCCAATCACATATTCCGAGCATTTTTCGCTGATTGAGGTATGACCTTCAGAGAATTTTTTGTTATATGGTCTCAACAGATTCGAAACGTCTTCAGAAGTGGTAATTTCAGCCTCAGGAACAGGGAAAATCACACAGGACCATATCAAGCGAGTATGGTGCTTCGTCCATGATATTGGTCGATTTTTTTGGCCAAAAACTCGCCTAAGGATGGCTTTATGAGATGTTGCATTAAGATGGTGTAAAATACATGAGTTTTCTGTCTGGGTACCCTAATGTTTAAGACGCCCGACTAACATAGCAGAAGTTTGTGGTTCGAATCCAGATCGCGAGATAGTCCTTGACTTTTCCATTTCTCCTACTTCTATTTTTGTCTTCCCAGTTTACAAAAATGTTCTGCTCTTTCACCTGCTATTGCCTGAAATCGTAAAAGGCGATCAAACCATTTCCTATGCGATGACCGAAGTCAGCGTTCTATCGCTTTGGTATCGCGTTTGTTTACATCAAATAGTCTCTGCTTCACTAAAGTGGAAACTGAAAACGGCAAAGCGCAAAATAGAGCTCTATTTTCCTTTATCTTTGCTAAGTTAGTTAGCTAGCTAAATAGAGCAACTCTTCGCAACTCGGTGAAACTCTTCCGCAGTCGGTGTTTCCGAGCTCATCTAACATCTCAGAGTTCAAACGCAAGGTTCATCAACATCTACTCATGCACCCTCCAGACTCCTAACCTATCCTATCCCATCTATCCTTCATATCAAGCTTACTACTATACATTGCACCTTGACTCGTACGACATGACGGACTAGTAGTACAAAGGGTGACTCCTAATCTTCATTTTACTCCAAAAAAAGTTCAAAAAACTTTAAATTTTCACAAATTTTAATAATCGAATGTCTACTTGATAACATTTTGACGGTTTTTTGTGGTTATGTCCAACACACGACGAATACCCTTTTAGGGGGTGGCGAACGGTAAAATTCGTCATTATCGTTAAAATTCGTCATTATGTTTTGACAGTTGTAATAAGTAGATGAGTAGTGAATATTGTCAGTGGCCTAGAAATAAAAAATAAATGTTTCCCTTGTTACGAGGATGTTATCCATTCGCTGTCGGTCTCTCAATGGACTAATCTGGAAACAAGTTTTTATTGATTTCGATACGTTCTCAGAATGAGTTTATCTACCTCATGGCATCAGCTGTTCTTCAAAATGCACTTCAATGCATTTATAAAGCTAAGTTTGCTCCTATGTTTGATTCGACACCTGTGATCAGGCCGCACTGCGAGCAGATTTCAGGAGTAATATATATATGGATATAGATTTTGAAGAAAAAAAAAAACTGTCCCGATCCAACCAGATGAAAACAATATTCGACATATCAATGCAATCCAAATGGCTTAAAACTGTCTAAACCTGATTTCTCGAAACATATCAATGGACTTCCACAGGATTCGTCCGGCCCTGACGTAATCCCTTCTGCTGTTCTAAAATCCTGTGCAGGGGCCCTACTGTCTCCTCTGCTATGTTTATTTCAAAAATCCCTAAATAAAGGCGCTTCCCAACCTTATGGAAGAACTCTTTTATAATACCTGTCCATAAAAAAAGCTGTAAGAACGCAATATCTAAATTAAGACCAATTGCGATGTTTTCTTCTATACGAACCAAAACTTTTAGAATCTCTTATTTATTCTGCTGTTGCCCCTACCTGCAAGAGACTTATCTCAACAACATGGACTTCTTGCAGCTCATTCCACTACTAATAATTTACTGGAGTTCTCTTCACAAACAGCTTCAGGCTTTGTCACTGGCTGCCAAACTGGCTGTGTTTACATAGACTTTAGTAAAGCTTTCGACAGGCTCCTAGGTTCTACTCGTACTTAGCCGACAGGACCTACCTGGTTCTATTTCACGGAGTCAAATCTAAGAACAACGAAGCGTCCTCTGGTGTAGTGATGAGCAAACGCAAGAACAAGACAAGTTTGATCTAGTATTGTCTTCTTCAGTTTGTCTTGTCCTTGCAATCATAACTAAGTCTTGTTTTAGTACTTGGTCTTGCTAAATGTGCAGGAACAAGATAAGACTGCAAGAACAAGACCATTTTTGCTCAACACTACTCTGGTATCCCGTAAGCCAGTCATCTTGGCCCTGTTCTTTTTATTTTATCAATTGACAACATTGTTATTCTGCTAAGGCACTGTAAAATTCTTATTTACGCTGATGACATCAAACTGTATCGCCACATTAGGAGTTTAGATGATTTAAAAATTCTGCAAACAGACCTAAACACCTTCTATTCTTGGTGTTCCAACAACAACCTGGTGCTTAATATTAGTAAATGTGAGGTCATGACTTTTTGTAGAAAACGTGTGGTTATAACTTATGACTATACTTTTCTCGGCAACAAGGTTTCCAGCGCTAACTTTGTAATCGATATAGGGGTTAGGTTAGAGAGTAAGTTGGATTTCTCCACCCACGTGAATTATACTTCCTCCAAGGCCAATTCAGTCCTGGGAATTATGAAAACATGGTCCAAGAAATTCAACATCCCTTTCATCACTAAACACTTGTACGTATCTTTAGTTATAGTCCATTCAAAACGCGGGGGGGGGTGTTCCAAAATAACACCGTTAAGAAAATCGAACCCTAATGGTTTTTGGGGTCGCTGATCACGAAAATCGAGGTCCCGCGGTCCTAAAATTAGGGCGTCACCCCTAAAAATGCAAAAAACACCCCTTTTTAGGGGTTTTTCGCGAATATTTCAGTAATAATGAAAATTAATGCGATGAAATGCACTTTTTTTAATATTTATTCGCGAAGGGAGTTGATTTATACTAAATTAAGGCGAACTTAATGGGAAGGGGTACTCCTAAAGGGTTGAAAGTACCCCTAAATTGGCAAAAATGGCAAAAATTGTAAAAAAAATTTTTTTTCCCAAGTTTATGCTTCAAATTCGATTGTGGGCGTACTGTCAGGCAAAAATAAATTATTTTCAACCCTTAAGGGGTTAAAACTACCCCTACAATATAGTTCATTGAAAACTAGGGGGGGTGTGCCAAAATAACACCGTTAAGAAAATCGAACCCTAAAGGTTTTTGGGGTCGCTGATCACGAAAATCGAGGTCCCGCGGTCCTAAAACTAGGGCGTCACCCCTACAAATGCAAAAAACACCCCTTTTTAGGGGGTTTTCGCGATTATTTCAGTAATAATGAAAGCTAATGCGATGAAATGCACTTTTTTAATATTTATTTGCGAAGGTGGTTGATTTATACTAAATTAAGGCGAACTTTATGGTAAGGGGTAGTCCTAAAGGGTTGAAAGTACCCCTAAATTGGCAAAAAATGGCAAAAATTGTAAAAAAAAATTTTTTCCCCAAGTTTATGCTTCAAATTCGATTGTGGGCGTACTGTCAGGCAAAAATAAATTATTTTCAACCCTTAAGGGGTTAAAACTACCCCTACAATATAGTTCTTTGAAAACTAGGGGGGGTGTTCCAAAATAACACCGTTAAGAAAATCGAACCCTAAAGGTTTTTGGGGTCGCTGATCACGAAAATCGAGGTCCCGCGGTCCTAAAACTAGGGCGTCACCCCTACAAATGCAAAAAACACCCCTTTTTAGGGGGTTTTCGCGATTATTTCAGTAATAATGAAAGCTAATGCGATGAAATGCACTTTTTTAATATTTATTTGCGAAGGTGGTTGATTTATACTAAATTAAGGCGAACTTTATGGTAAGGGGTAGTCCTAAAGGGTTGTTGAAACTACCCCTAAATCGGCCAAAAATGGCAAAAATTGTAAACATTTTTTTTTCAAGTTTATGCTTCAAATTCGATTGTGGGCGTACTGTCGGGCAAAAATAAATTATTTTCAACCCTTAAGGTGTTAAAACTACCCATACTATAATAAAAACAACTTTATATAAAAAAAATTGCAAAAATTTATCAATTTATATTTTCTAATAAAAAGAATTTTTATTCAAACAATAAAAATTTAAATTGCAATCTACGAAAAGAAATTTTTTTTCTATTTATCCCTAAGGTTTATCTCCTTTAAGAGGGTTAAAAATTTTCCAAATGTTTTAATAATATTTCATCAAATATAAAATTTTAATGCAAAACAATAAATTTCAATTTGTTCCAATTACAATTTTAATGTGGGGGTAGTTTTACCCCCTTAAGAGTTGAAAAAATTAATTTTTTCCTGATAATACCTTTTCAACCAAATTTCAAACAAAAAGCAAAAAAAAATTTTGCAATTTTTTTTTATATAAAGTTGTTTTTATTATATTAGGGGTAGTTTTAACCCCTTAAGGGTTGAAAATAATTTAGTTTTGCCTGACAGTACGCCCACAATCGAATTTGAAGCATAAACTCGGAAAAAAAAATTTCGCCAATTTAGGGGTAGTTCCAACTCTTTAGGACTACCCCTTACCATAAAGTTCGCCTTAATTTAGTACAAATCAACCCCTTTTGCAAATAAATATTAAAAAAGTGCATTTCATCGCATTAGTTTTCATTATTATTGAAATAATCGCGAAAACCCCCTAAAAAGGGGTGTTTTTTGCATTTTTAGGGGTGACGCCCTAGTTTTAGGACCGCGGGACCTCGATTTTCGTGATCAGCAACCCCAAAAACGTTTAGGGTTCGATTTTATTAACGGTGTTATTTTGGAACACCCCCCCCCTAGTTTTCAATGAACTATATTGTAGGGGTAGTTTTAACCCCTTAAGGGTTGAAAATAATTTATTTTTGCCTGACAGTACGCCCACAATCGAATTTGAAGCATAAACTTGGAAAAAATTTTTTTTACAATTTTTGCCATTTTTCGCCAATTTGGGGGTACTTTCAACCCTTTACGAGTACCCCTTACCATTAAGTTTGCCTTAATTTAGTAAAAATCAACCCCCTTCGCGAATAAATATTAAAAAAACTGCATTTCATCGCATTAGTTTTCATTATTACTGAAATATTCGCGAAAAACCCCTAAAAAGGGGTGTTTTTTGCATTTTTAGGGGTGACGCCCTAATTTTAGGACCGCGGGACCTCGATTTTCGAGATCAGCAACCCCAAAAACGTTTAGGGTTCGATTTTCTTAACGGTGTTATTTTGGAACACCATAACGCGCGTTTTGAATGGACTATTAGTTCTTTGCTTGAATACGCCTCCCAGGTATGGACTGCTTACTACTTTTCCCATGTTGGTAGAATGGAATCGGTTCAAAGGAAGTTCGTCCGGTTGGCACTCAGCCATCTCCCGTGGGATAACCCACTTACTCTTCCGCCTGATGAGAGCAGACTTAAATTGCTCAAATTAAGCTCTCTCCATAATCGTCGTGAGGTCGCTGACGTTATATTCGTTCATCAGGTTTCTTAAGAAGATGCACTTAATTTAGAGTGAATAACAACAACCTGAGAGGTGAATCTCTCTTGCACATTTATTTCTCTAATACCAATTATGGCATGTTCGAACCGGTTACTCGCATGCTTATAAATACTAACAAAAATAGGAATATTTTTTAGCTTGCTAGTGAAGTTGTCCTTAAAAGGACTTAGAGTCTTCTCTTACTTTGGCTAGGTACGCTTCTGGTATTAAAAGCTGAAGGAAGAACTTGCGCATCTCTTAATAAATCCTCGGTCGCCAGTTTTTTTTAGCGATTTGGAATATGTGGTCATTCCTACGATTTTAAGAGATACGATACGTTTCTTATGCCCCTAATCAAGATCGACCTCGATGTTCATGTTGATTGAAATAAGTATGAATTGTCGATCATGAAACCAAATCTTCCTTAGAACTAAGTTAATACTAATAGCTCGGAGTCCAACTAAACTCAAACAGTATTAAAAGCTTTGGAGATAACTATTTAGAATAACCAGATCAGGCTTGCCGAAACGATGAATACTTTGGTTGAGGTGTTCTCTTGGATTCACAAAAAAAGTAAGTAGCCAGCAGTTTCTTTTTGGTCTAAAGCCGTACTGCTGCTTATCTTCTAATATTATTGGATTCTAAATTCATATTCCATAAGTTTTTTATTGATTATTTCTTCCAAGGTTTTGTTGAGAATGGAAGTAATTGCTTTTGGCCGATAGTTAGATGGGTTGCTAGATTCAGCAGTTTTCGGTATGGGTTAAACGTGTGAGTTTATTCCCAACAGTCTAGATAACCCCCAAAATAAATGAAACTTTCAAATGATTAATTCCATCTACTTTTTTACACAATGTATGTTAGTCATGTGTTCCCTCAAAACTCCTTCCAATATTAATTGCCAGAACGATAACGAAAGCATTCACGTGACAGAAGTTAATATGGAAAACAAATTAAATTCATAAATTTTCAACAGAAAATGTATAAAGAAATGGCAGTTAAGATAAGGCAACCCACGAAATTCTCCACGCTCTTAATAACCCGAAAATATCAATAAACTATGCCTTTTCGATTAGTATAATGTAGGTGAATTCCATTAAAACGTGAACTATAGCGAAATATTGAATCAAATCGAATTTGATACACAAGAGGCAAGAAGTCGAAACTATAGCTACTAGGCACGTTTTGATAACACTTACAGGAATGATATCCGCCCTGGACTGAAATCATTAAACAGGTCGCCGCCGTGTCGCCTTTCGGGTGTTTGTGAACAACAGCAACCGATTTGGTGGTTACGTTTTTCTTTGTGTCGTTTACATTTATTTACAGGAGTTAAGACTCGGTTAGTTTGGTTTTTTTTTGTGTAAGAGTAGATCTCAGAGGTAAGTCTCATTTGTAGTGTCGACAATTTTTATTGTTATGTGCAATTATTGACAGCAAGCTCTAATCGGAAAGATAAGAGAGAGAAGAATGAAAGATTTGCCAGCGTCACCACGCTGTTATTTCAGCTTCTTTTTCAAAACTCTACAACAATTTTTGGTTATAGCGTGTTCTCCATATATTTATCGTTATGTTGATTCCTATTTTTGTTTTACTGTAGCTGTTTCTGCATTTTATCACAAGCAACATTGAGAAGAAGTATTGTCTTTTTGCTGCATTTTTCGAACATCTATTGTTTCGACCCTGGCTTCGGAGGCTGTGGACCACTCGAAAGTTTTCCCTTCCGAAAACATCTTTCTACCGTTGATTGAATTAAAATTTTGGTTTGGTTAGTTATCATTTATTTGTCACCCTCAGAGCAAAAGCGGGTTATATTTGATGTTGCAGCAAAAGAGGAATAAAAATATTTCAGCGCAAAAATGGTTCAACTATTATTCAGAGCAAGAACGGAACGGCAAAAGTCTTAGAGCAAAAGCGGATTAACTCTCTAAACCGTTTTTGCCCTCTACGAAAACTTAAACCGCTTTTGCCCTCAGTTTTTATTTATACCTCCGTCGCTCACATTATTACTTCGAAATCTATTTTTAGACCACATTTTCTTCATTTTCCTAGAAATACAATGCAACTCTATTCATAACATTGGAATTTTTGGAATTTTCGCGTTTGTAAGATTTGACTTTGAATGTGTGAAGTCTTTGTAATTGTTTATGATAAGTTTTAAGTTTTTGCCATTTTCCCATTTTTGACTACATATTTGGGGATTTTTACATTTCTGACATAAATTTTTCACATGTTTATCTTTTATCTTTATTACTAACTTCAATTTTTATAATGTTTGCAATTTATGATTTTTTTCAATTTACTTTTTTTACTTAGTAATTTTTGTATTTTGTAAAAAAAATTTAAATTTGTTCAAAAATTCAGAATTGCAAACATAAAACTGAAGAATTGGAGATATTATTGTCAAAAAAGAAACTTAATAATATTAAAATGAAAAGAGCACTAATTTTGAAACTGAAATTGTGAAATCCAAATATTAAATAAAATTGAATTTTTTTAATAATTAAAGGCCAATTTCTAACTACACAATAAAGACATGACTGAACGGAAAATAATTATTAGATAAAAAAAAAACTTTTTAATATAGCACGTTTTTATAACGAGCTAAAAAGAATAAAATAATTTCTCCTAGCCCCATACAGATTTAGAACCGCAAACATATTCCTAACCCCATACAGATAGTCCTGAAAATTTGTGATTGTGTTTTTGTAATAGCTTTGAAAATATTTGTAAGATTTTAAACGAAAAAACGTGGGGCGCATACATGATTGATGCGAATGACTTCTCAACCCAGCTACTCTACACTCCTACTATTGTCTATAGCATGACCCCCACGTTTTTTCGTTTAAAATAACATCTATAAATTATATTTCATTATCTGAAACTTTTATGTTTTATTTTACTTTAAATAATTTACCGTATTAATTTCCATTATGTAACTGGTGTGCATATTAAATTTTGAATTACGTCACATAGCTTATTTTGTTCTACATGGCATGTCCTTTCATTTGATTCCTATTTCGAGGTTGTTGTAAAGTTAGGCAATCCATCAGTTTATGTTAGCCGCCACGTTAAATTTATAATGATGCCATCATATAGCTTATTGTATTCTACTTATCACACCCTTTCCTGTAGTACCCACGTCGCGGTGGTTGTGAAGAAAATGTTAATCCGCTCTCTTGAAATGGCCGCCATGGACCAAACGATAAATTGAGTACCCTTTATTGCTTATGGTGTTTTACTTATTACACCATTTCATGTGAATGCCATGTTTCGGGTGTTGTGAACAAAATGGTAATCCGCCCTGTTGAGATGGTCGCCATAGACCAAACAATATATTGAGCATACTACGCATACGCTTTCATTTTATATCCATGTCGAAAGGGTTCTGAAGAGAATGGTAACCAGCATTCCTGAGGAGACCGCCATGGATCTAAAGACATAGCTAATTGCATTCGACTTATGATGCCCTTTCATTTGATACCCATGTCGAGGGGGTTGTTGAAGAAAATGGTAATCCGCCCTCCTGAGATGGCCGCAATGGACCAAACGAAATATTAAGTGTACTATATTGCTTATGGTATTCTACTTATGATACTCTTTCATTTGATACCCATGTCGAAGAGGTTGTGAAGAAAATGGTAACTCGCCCTCTTGAGATGGCCGCGATGGACCAAACGATAAATTGAGTATACTATATTTCTTATGGTGTTCTACTTATCATACCATTTCATTTGATACCCATGTTTCGGGGGCAGTGAAGAAAATGGTAATCCGCCCTCTTGAGATGGCCGCCATGGACCAAACAATATATTGAGCATACTATATTGGTTATGGTGTTATACTTGTCATATCCTTTCATTTGATACCCATGTCGAAGGGGTTGTGAAGAATATTTCAACACGCCCTCCTGAGACGGCCTCCATGGATCTAAAGGTATATACCATATTGCATTGTCTTCGGAGCTAAAGCTGTGTGCAAAATTTCAGAATGATAGGATATCCGGAAGTATTTGAAAAATCGATTGCAAAATTTGTTCCGTGAAGAAAACAGTAAGCCGTCCTCTGGAGACCTCCGCCATGGATCTAACGGTGTAATGAGTATACCATATTGCATTGTCATCGGAGCTGAAGCTGTGTGCAAAATTTCAAGGTGATCGGGTAACTGGAGGTATTCAAAAACGAAAATTTCAAAAATAGGAAAAATGTGTTAATATAGTTAAAATTAACCGAAACCTTTGAGATAAACTCAGGAGTACGACAAGGATGTTTACTTTCGCCGTTACTCTTTCTTATAGTAATAAACTAAACTATATCCTTGGCGGCGCTTTAGATAGTAAAACAGGTGGGTTTCAATAGGAATAGTTAGGCGTGAAAGGGCGAGCATCTTCTTCCACAGTATTTTCGGCCGAGCGGGACGTCCCAGCAATGGATACGCTGCTGTCGGTGCCGCTTCGAAAAATACGGTCTCTTGCCCTGTTTCTTCGGTTTCCCGATTCTGGTCAATTCAGCAGATCGAGTACCCGCCTCCTTTCACACCCTGGGCTTGGGACCAGGCGACGGCGAACTTTCTATATTACGTTACAAGGGAGAAAAAGCAGAATTCAAAAAATAAAATCTAAAGCAGCGTTTTCAACCCTGATGAAAACAATTTTGAAGCGTTTATTGAGAGCAAAAGCGATTTAAATTTTTGTTCAGCGCAAAAGCGGTATAAGTTTTCATTAAGAGCAAAAGCGGAGTAAAAAGTTAACCCGCTTTTGCTCTCGGTTTTTTGATACACCGTTTTTGCGCTGAAGTATAGTTATACCATTTTTACTCTAAGAATACGAAGATATTCCTCTTTTGCGCTAAAAAAAAACCCCGAACCGTTTTCGCTCTCTTTGTTATTTTAGCCCGCTTTTGCTCTGAGGGTGTCATTTGTACTCTACAATGTTGAGCTTTATCTTATAATTTCGTGAATATTTCTCTAAGGCATTGTGTCTCAACCTGAGGGTAGCAACCTGTTACAAAAAATATATTTTAAATTTGTATTTGCTAAGGGTTTGATTAGTCGAACAAAAAATCGTACCGATTACACAAATAGGTACAAGACGATATGTAAAACTCTAACAAATTTTTTTTAACGGGCTCTACCGACGGACCTGCGCTCCCACCTATACAATTTTTTGTTCGTCCAATCAAAACATATCACTAGTCAACTTTGTAAACTTAACAAAAACACCCTGCATCACCATGTTATAACAACCGTATAAAATACCAAAAATCTAGCTACGATTATCCCAGTAAAGGACGGTCGATCCACACTTATCCGTAACCTGACGGTGACAGCGGTCCAATACCGACGTATCAGTGAAATCGAGCTGCATCTCATGCAATCTCACGGGGAAAGGGGTGGGGGTTTTCTCAAGAAACAGTGTAAAATTGCGAGAAAACCTTGTTAAATTAAATAAAACATGTTTCACTCCACTTCACTCGTAGGCCGTGGTCTTTTAGGCCCGATGAAGGCTGCACATTCCTCTGTCTGGCTGAGGGATGAGAATTTGAGTATCCGCCTGACAGGCCGTGGCATGCAAATGACGGCATAAATATCTACAGACACACAGGCGAAGGCGACAGTTTGTTCTTAACTCAAGTACAAAAATGTACATGGCCTCAAAGGAAACTTCAAGGCGGCTCCAGACTCACGCCGTGAACACCCGCGAACAAGCGCGAAAACGGGTGTAGATGGTTTTTGCGCCTTGCTTTTCGTTCAGAATGGATACGGCGTGATTTCTTGCCGAAAATTCACGGGACTAGAACCGAATAGAAGTTTACATCTTCAGACATTAACTGACGATAAATACTCACACACATTAAGAGTTTTGTCAGTTTTCTTGGACCTCAGGCCCCATCCATTTGGCGGGCGGTGAGTGTGTGGGGATACTTGTCTTCAAGGCGAAAACGTTCCGGCCTGTCGGTGACCTGTGTGTATGGGCCTTAAGAAATGGCTAAATCTTGAAATAAAAATTCGAAAAATCGCAATAGTCGCCTCATATAATTTATGGACGACCCCTAGCGACTGTTTAACTGAAACTAGAAACCTCCCTTTCGTTTATAAATAAAACAACTCGATTGTGGAACTGTCTTCGGCAATCGGTGTTTCCGAACTCATAAAACATCTCAGAGTTCAAACGCAAGACTCATCGACAACTGCTCACGCAGCCGCTGGACATTGCATCATGTCTTGAACTACATTACGGACTAGTGATACAAAGGGTGACTCCTCAGCTTGACCATGTCACATAAAAAATCAGCACTGCCAAATCCTCAACCCCTGTAAATAATACTTCGCCCTCTTCACCCAAGGCTATGCAGATATATTGTCATCGTGATAATCGGTGATGCGACGCATCTGAGGCCCAAATAGTCTTTCAAAATGGATGGAATCGTCGCAAGCCATATATTTTTAGATAGACTTCACAGGATGACACCTTAATAATCTACATAAGCATAAAGAATTGTTGCTTCTGATTGATTAAGCTTGCAACTTGTTACCCCACCTTAATGCCACATGGCAACACATAAGTTTTCTGTGCCAAATTTCAAATATTGATTTATTGTAAGTATTTCCTCGTCAATTAATATTAAATCTTTAAACAATTCAAAAAATTCACACCGGCTAATTAATTACGCGAAATTAATTTAAAAAATGACAAATCCCATCTTACAAAACCTTGACATCTACTAAGCATAGCCGCCAAGCCAAAAAACATGTAAATAAACTAAGACGACATCTAAAAATAATTCCCCAAACTTCCCCCAAGAATGAATTTTCGTGTGATGAATTTGCGGCAGACAACGAAGCCATGTTGAGCATAAATTCCGGATAATTTTCGCTTAAACATTCAACAGCGAAGCGTAAACAATCCCAAAAATCAACAGAAAGTGCCGCTCCTAAGTCACTGCCGTACCGCCGCCTACGGTAACATAATAGCCGCGCAGTTGCGTAACGCGGAAAAATCACAACTTTGTAGCCCGTTTCGAGCATAGCCTTTAAATCCGCGAGAGTATGAAACTTTTCCGGGATATAATCATCCTTGCCGCTACAGGTATGAATAAAAAGGCTATGAAGATTTCATAACGTTCTTAAAACTTTCTACCGAACGACTTGAGTAATAAAATCAACAACAGCAACAACAACAACAGCAGTTAATTACGGGGAGGAAAAACCTGGTCATAAAAGCCACAGTGCTCGGATCTAATAGTCGAAACGATGAGGGCTTCATAATTCATACAAGAAAATAACATTTAAGAAGAGCCGTAAAATCCCGGCGATAAAGCTTCGAGTAAAATTTAAGCGCATTTCGCCGAGCATAAATAAAGAAAGTACGAAAGCCTCAACCGGCGGCTCTGCTCAGGTAACAGATAACGGCGGAAGGGGCGCCCGCCCGATCGTCCCACTAACATCTTCCGTCAATTAGACGAAAGTTTGAGGCGGAAAAACTTTCAAAATGGGACAGAATTT
Organism: Thereva unica; assembly: GCA_949987705.1. Taxonomy (NCBI): domain Eukaryota; kingdom Metazoa; phylum Arthropoda; class Insecta; order Diptera; family Therevidae; genus Thereva; species Thereva unica. The sequence continues at coordinate 126,103,821 of OX465282.1, forward strand.
TACGGGAGATTGGAGGATTAACAGCGGGACATAAAGTGCCTTGATGGGGCTTGATCTGGCCGAGAGATGGAGTGCTGGATTTGTGTCAGAATGACTCAATTTGTTGCCTTTGATTCGGGGCTGCCGCAATGGAGAGATGGCCTCAGCTCCGAAAGGCTGACGTTAAGATAACATTTTCAAATGGCCGAAAAAGAAAGCATATTTCCAGATTAAACATGAATTCCTGCTTTCGGGGCCCGCATAAACAAACTTTGAGAGAGCATTCATTCTGATAAATTTACTTCATCAAAGATTCACTCAATAAAGTTTTGCTTTATGGACTTTTTAGTAGACGGTCGGTCTTTGTCAATGACAGTGCATAAATCCTGGTTTATGATGGTGTGTTTGTCTTCAAAAGCAACGAAATTTGTTTGCCAAAGTCTGCAAAAGGCTTTTTTGTTTTTATAACTCCTAAAAATAATAATTAATTTCGTCTTCATGATGGCGTTCTGTAGACGTACTAACATAATGCAAATCACTCAACTTGTGTCAGTAGCTTTACATAAATGCTGCTTCCATCAACATGCATCTTTTTATTGAAATTGTAATAGAGTCTAGGTTAGGTTGAAATGGCTGCCCCCACCAGGGAGCCCACTTAGGCACGCCATTGGGCCCATTGTGATGCCATTCTGGTATTGGGACATAGTTCAGGCCATTTCAAGCCATTTCGAGCTTTTAATAAAGCGACAGAGTCTAGAGACACCAATATTTTGCAGCTCGCTCAATCCATCAAGGAAAGGTGAGCCAAGTAGGGTCCCTCTTTTCCTTGCTAGGGACATGTACAGAGAAGATGGGAGACAGTTTCTTCCTCTTCTTCATTACCACAACTTCTACATAATTCATTGTGGGGGAGTCCTAATCTTTCGGCGTGTGGGCCGAAGGGACAGTGACCAGTCAGCACCCTTACCACGTGGCTTATCTCCTTTTTGTTCAACTGAACCAGAGATTTTGAACGCTTTGCGTCCAAAGTTGGCCACATTGCATGAAGAGTGCCACAAACCGTTGCTGTGGTCCATCTCAGCCCGGCTCGAGCTAAGCTGATTTTTCTCACAGCTAGTTTATAGGTGGCTAAGGGCATTCCCATTCGGGTTAAGTGGGGTGTCCTTTCCACTTCGGTTCCCTGTCTAGCAAGCTCATCTGCCCTACAGTTTCCCCTAATCCCACTGTGTCCAGGAACCCAACACAGTGTTATATCAAACTGAGTGGCAGTCTCACACAGAGACCTGCGGCAGTTCAGAAGAGTCGTGGATGTTGTGACGACAGAATTAAGAGCCTTGAGGGCCGCCTGGCTATCCGATAGAATACATATATTCTTATGAGATATATTATTTATCTTCAACCATTCGAGAGCCTCCCAGATCGCAGTGACTTCCGTTGACGCTGCAGTGGTCGGGTAGACGAAGAGAGGCATTATTTATATTTAATGCCTCGGAAAAGATACCAGAGCCTACATTATTCCCAATTTTTGAGCCATCTGTGAAGATACATAATGACCCAGTTGGGATAACACCATCTGTCCAGTCATCTCTGGCCGGAATGATGGTATTGAAACCTTTCTCCAAGGTCCACGTAGGTGTAGTATAATCTAGGTTGTTCGCAGTGGTGGCGAATTTCCTAAGGATGGATGAATGGCCATATGAATATGGAGTCCATCCAAGAGAAGCCTTTGTCCTGGCAGCCGTCCAGGCTGCCATTTGCTCGGCGTGTATATCCAAAGGGGTAAGATGCAATAAGACATCCAGCGCAGCTGTAGGGGCGCTTCTCATTGCACCACTGATACACAGCTCAGCTGTTCTTTGGACCCTTTCCAGTATCTTACGATACGTAATCTTCTGTAATGCAGTCCACCATACCGATATGCCATGCATAAGTATAGGTCTGATTACGGCTGTATAGAGCCAGTGGACGATGCGGGGTTTAAGGCCCCAGTTGACTCCCATCGTCCTCTGGCATAGGAAGAGAGCTGTTTTGGCCTTATTTGCTCTTTCTATAAGATTCAGCCTCCACGTTAGTTTCCTATCGAGTATGAGACCTAGAAATTTCGCATCCTCCTTTATATGCAGTGTTTCATTACAAAGTCTTAAAGAAGGAAAATTGGGAAGTCTATGCTTCTTTGTAAAGAGCACTACTTCAGTCTTGGCTGGGTTGACGCCTAGACCCTTTGTAGTGGCCCAATGAGAAAGAGTATTCAATGCTTGTTGCATTATATCTCTTATTGTTGAGATGTACTTGCCGGTCACCACCAGCACAATATCATCAGCATAGGCCACCGTTGTGCACCCAGACTCCTTTAGAGTTATCAATACTTCATTGACTGTCATATTCCAAAGGAGCGGCGATAAGACCCCACCTTGTGGTGTGCCTCTTTTGACCCGTCTGACTTCTTCCGAAAGCCCCAGGCTAGACTTTATGACCCTGCACCCTAGCAGCTGATCAATAAAGGACCTGGAGCACCCATCAACATTCAGACGCTGGAGTGCCCTCGTGACCGCAGAGGGTTCAACATTGTTGAAAGCACCTTCAATATCTAAGAAAGCAGCCAACGTGAATTCCTTGAATTCAAGGGATCTTTCAATGACCGCTACCAAAGAGTGGAGAGCAGTGTCTACTGATTTACCTTTCGTGTAGGCATGCTGCGAGAGATAGAGTCTAACGCGTCGTTAAAAAATTATAAAGAGGTAACATACCTTATACTTTGTTTGCTGCGCTTTGTTGAATCTGGTTTGATTGCTCTAAATATCTCCAAAGCTTTTGATGTTATAGCTGTAAAAGATAAAGCTACAGAACCCACTAATGACTTATGGTAAAGCAATTAGAAGAAAAGAAAAACATTAGTTCTAGACTCCTGCCAGAACAGACTCTGGACAATAACTGGACAAAACAATAGTAGGAGGTACACGTGGGGCCTAGAATCCAAATAAAATTAGTCAATGAGTACTTTTCACTCGTTCAAAAGTACTCGATTTCTTGAGCCTCCATTTCTGTCAACTGCTTTAGCGTATGCATTACTCGAATTTCGGCTGCGACAGATTACAGTGAACAAATTTGCCTTCCACACGGGTATACACGCTCTCGGTCCAGGCAAGAAATTATGAAAATGCTGCTGCTAAGAGGTATACTTTATCATTCGGTCCCCCGACTATGTACTAACCACGTCTAATGCCGCTTGAGACCTACGTAATCGAACGAAAACCGGCCTACTGAATATGCTTACTGTCACCCGTTATTTTTGAAAGTCCCTGTAGCGAAGTAGAATTTTTACTCAAGCGTACCATGGCTGCTTCGAGCACCGTGCAGGTATTTTGACGTTGGGTGTGCCTGTTTCAAGTTAAAAACGGGAGAGTCTGATTTTTACTCGGGATTCGATAAAAATTCAAATCTATGTATGTATCTCTCTCTGTCTGGTTTCACGTTCGTGCTAGAAATATTTTTATTTCTGCTTCAATTAAGAAGAGTTTAGAGATATTTAAGGCCTTTAATTGAGACGAGATAAACTAAACTTGCAGTTAGCTTGAATTCTGACTGGTATACCTAGTTGGAACCCAACCATTCCTTTATTTTGAAAAAAATATAGCTTAGTTACATCTCATCTGTTTAAGCGAATATCAATATTGTATTTACACCCACGCCAAGGCATTCTCATTACACTCAGGCTAAACACATCGGGATAGGAGCCGGCGTCTTTGGAATACCTTAGCAGGATCAAAAATATTACAATAATGTGGATTCCGGGTAAAGAAGGCCACTTTTGTAGGGAAATTACCGATGTGCTGGCTACAGTAGGGCCAAAATCATCTTTTGTTGGTCCGGAACCGCGGATCATTTGCTGGGCGACTGGTCAGGCTAGAGCAAGGAGGAGATTAAGTCTTCTCCATCATGGTTTCCCTGATCCCAGCGGGATATGAGTATATGAATCCAAATCAATTTGAGGCTGGTGTTAGCCTGGAAAGTTCTTAATGATGGTGTTGGCACAATAAACCAAACAAATTGGGTCGCAGTGCCCGATAAGATAATAGGTGTTTGTCATGGGCTCAAACTACTCTTTTTCTTTGGTGCATGCCAAGAAGGAAAATATTTTGAGACCCCTTCACAGAACGTGGGTTCGTCCTCGAACTTGTCGGAGTAGTGTCAAATAAAGGAATTGCGATGGCGGTTTTTTTGATATCGCGACAGCTTTCGTTAATACATCCTTTGATACTATAAATGATGTTCGATGGGAGAAGCTATAGTGGCGATGGTAGTGCCGTTGGTAGCCAGTTCGTCAGCTTTACAGTTTTCCTCTATATTTCGGTAATCGCGCGCCCATATGAGGTGGGTCCTGAGCTGTTGAGCCATCTCGCTAAGAGATCTGCGGCATTCGGAGATAGTTCTGGAGTTGTTAGTGCAAGAGCGCAGGGCCCTCAGAGCCGCCTGCCTATCTGAGAAATGCACACAGTTCGGGTCCTCTCACTTGCTGGTTTTGCAGAACAGCGCCATGTATAGCTAAATCTCCGCTTGGTAGTCGCAAGGAGATTTCAATCCCATGTTCCGGTGAGAAGACCCTCGAGCTTAGAGCCATCAGTGAAGAAGTTTATGGGGTGGTGAATAATATGTGGTCTGTTACTGAATTGACGACGTGGAGAGATGGTGGACCTCGTAGTTCTTCGTGCAGGTGACCTCGGATATGGGAAAATTCAAATTCTTTTATTCTAAGGGCTGCGGCGATAGTTTCGGCGTTTTCCCTTAAGAAAAGGCCCTTTATACTGTCGAGTTTGTTTGTTTTATCCTCAGTTGAAAATGTGGAAATTGTATGCGAACTGAGGATATTTTAAAGTTCAGTTCGCCAATTTGCACTCTGAATGTTTGGATTACGGTTAAGAGCCCTTCATAGAGTTTACCGACATACATTTACGGAACAAAGCGCAGCAAGCTCACTGCCGCCCTTAGCAGAGTTGCTTGCTGCTTTAAATCTTCTCCTTTCATCGCGATCGGGTAACTTCTTCATCCTTCTTCGTCCTTTGCGCAAACGCACTGAGCAAAATTACGCTAAAAAGTGAATACCACTCCATGATGAATTTTCCGATAGATTTCCCTAACACCAATTCATTCCGATTTCAAACTAATAATCTGTCCTTTTTCAAATTCACTAATACCCCGGCTTCACCGGCCGAACTGCGCAAGTTTGACTAAATTGGCGAACTGAACTTTAAAATAACCTCAGTTGGCATACAATTTCCTCATATCCAACTGAGAATAAAACAATCCAACTGGACTCGAACTGAAGTTGAACGTAAAAGCTGACGCAGAGGCTATTGAGGATATCGACTTTGCGAAATCAAAGCCTTCTTGTCTTTGGTGTGAACTCCTACAACATCTGGGAGTACAAACGGAAGGTCCCAGCCAGCGCTTTCTCATCAGTAATCTCCAGACTCTATCTTCCTTCTTATATTATACTTATTATCTCTATTCTCTAGTCTCGAGTACACCGCATACCATCATTTTCCCTCCTATTCCGAGAGACGAAAACGAACTTGCAAAAAAGTGATCTCATTCGGCATCCTTCGGGATAGTATATTGCCATAAATCCATAACTCCATACTGAAAAAATTCAAGCACGATGGAAGTTCAAAAGTTAGAAAAGCGATTTAAAATCGAAAAAACTTTTTAACTTGTTCATCTCCCTGCGGTTTTCATGGCTCTAGAAAGTATAGTTTCAATTTGATTAATTGAATTGGTCGAGCTAAATTAAAAGTTTGGTAAACAACTGACCACTAGTATTGTCGCAAATAATTCTATCTATTAAGTCAAATCAAATTTGTTACCGAAGACTCCTACTGAAATGGTATAAATCAAATTGAACTAAAAAATAAAAAATAAAAAGGAATCACAAAACTACTACCGGATATTTTCATGAAGTTAATCAACTTAACTCAGCATTGATTTTCCACTTTACAAAAATTCACTTACAAAAATTTCACTTTGCTCTAAAAACTTCATAAGTCTAATTTCGAGATTGGATGCCATTGAAAAGGGATCTTCACAATTTTTTTTCATTTATTTCAATCAATCTGACCGATTTCCATGGCATCCCCATCCGTACAATCTCAGCTGGCCGCAAATAGATTCCTATTCGAGAGGCTCTCATCCGATATTGGATTGGGTTCGTTCAGTTCGTTTGTAGTGTCACATAACGAACTCGATCTGATTTCTGAAATCCATAAACACGTTTTGCTGCTGGGATTTATTGTGTGTGTCGCTCCCAGTTTATGATGTTTATGTTGATCCTTTTAAGCGGTACTCGTTTATGCAGAATAGTCTCTCGTTGGTAGAGCTCAAATACCAACCAGAATCCTACCGACCATAGATTGCTGCTCGAAAATCGATTGAATTACTACTGCCATACTGACAGGCAGCAGTTGGAGAACTGTGGTATTAGTTTAAAGATAAAATAGTGTGTGGTTTTTTTCTGCTCTCCTTTTCCATTTTTGTGCCGCAACAAGGGCTTGAAGCTCTCCACTCATTCTTCTGATTTTATGGATAAAATCCCCAACAAGAAAAGTTTTCCCCTTTGCAGACGGACAGAGAACGTATTCAGAATCGAGGAAGGGACTTTTCACAAGGATTTATTTGCACAATGGAATCGAAATTCGTATTTTAAGAGAGGAAAAGGTCAACAGTATCCTTGCAGAATCGACAACTGGATACTCGAAAACCTGAAAGCATTCATTTTCATTCTCATTTTGCCGAGCAGAACACAACTACGATTTAGGATCGGCTATAAATGGGGAGAAACTTTGTGTAAACGAGAAAATCCACTTTGCAACTTTCTTAGCGATACCCCCCCCCCCCCCCCCCCCCCCACCGTATATACCTGATTACTTTTATTTATTATTTTCTATTGTCGAACGGTTGATTGAGATCTTGAAGGAGCGAGAGAGGACCTGTGTACTTAGGAAAACACTGCTTAAACAGTTCGTCCTTTTTACAGCGAAACTTTTCCAACCGTCCGTGGGACAACCATTTCTTCTTGGTTAAGTGTTATTGCCACACTCACACCTTTCACTAACTGCCATTTCCGGCACGTATAAAACCCGGCAGGGGAGCGCAAAGGTAAAAATTTTAGTCGCACACTCCACGCCTAATCAATCAGGAAAAGTATTTTGGCGTCTGTTAATTTATTATGGAGGGAACCCAAGGTGGGAGCGACGTGGTGTCGTCTTCTTCGTATTATCTGTCAGCGGCAGACTGGCCCTAGCCCACGTGGAAATGAATTAATCAGGAAAATCAATAGCCACTGCGTGTAACAATTTATCTTACATTATGTTTGCCCGTCAACTCTGGGGATGTCACTAAATTTTGACAACCCATGGCCAATGATCCGACAGAATTAATACCGACGTAGATGCGACACTTTTCTCTGTTCCTTTTGTCCGTAGTATTGTTGCGTGCCGAAGGTGTGGGACTCTCCTATAGATGTCCCATTTGAGGTTTAGATAAAAAGAAAAACTTATAGTCGTGCGCGCTTTTATGAATTAATTTCGAGCTTAACTTTGAAGACTGTAGTAGATATAAAGAGATAAAAAATACCATACCGTGTCTAAAGAATTCCCCCATTCTATACCTCTAGAGATTATGTCTGTCTGAGTTAAAAGAAGGTGAACTGATTCCGGTTTAAAAATTTATCTTTTGTTGGGAAGGTTTCGTTGCATAATCAAATGTGTTCGATTTAAGCTGATTTTATGATTTTTGGCTTATTAATTATGATTTCATATCTTTCTGACTTAATAACTGATTCGAAGCGATTTGGCGCTTTAATTCTGGCCTCTTTTGTTTTCGTTAGCGTGAATATTCAATCGTTATCACATTTTTTTTATTTTTTTTTTAAATAAATTAATAATATTTCGATTTGAGTTTTGTAACTAAGTTGTGTGATTTTTTCTTGTTGGTTTCTTAGCAGATGGCTTTTTTAAATGGATCTTAAATGGCGCAATAGGAAATGAAATGAAAACATTATATCGGATCTATCATATCTGATGTTACATTCGTTTTTTAGTTGGATGCATAATTAATTTCATAGACAAATGACAGCAGCAATTTTTTTCCTCTAAAAATATTAATTTTTTTTGGTTTAAAAATCTTTCTTTGAGTTATTTGCCAATCTGTTAATATTTTAGTAGTTTTTTTATCAATGTAAGATGGTAACATACAAATCAACCCTCTGTGTATATTATATTGCTGATGGAAAGTATTGAATTCAGCGATGCGGCGTTTAGGAAAACATTTAAGATATTTACATTTAATCAACCTTTTCCTAGTATTTATAAATGACGTGCTCAGTATATCTTCCAATCCACTTCACAGGTTCGTTGATTATGGTACTCTGAGTTATTCTTATTTCTAGGATAGTATAAGACAAGTAGGCAACTCTTGTCCAACATCAGACATCTAACTAATTACTGCAAAAGTCCTTTTAAATTGAACTACTCCTGAGCTGACTTTTTTCGTTCTAAGTGGCCGGTGGAAATCTAACAGCTGATCAATCTTGTCACGTCCTGATCACAACATTAACCGAGAGAATCAGTGAATGATTGCATATGTATTTCAAATCGCCAAATCCCAATGAGTGCGATTCCTTAGGAAATGTAAATTCCTCCTTTCCAAATTACTTTATGGAGGAGAAGCCCTCCATCAAATACGATATTTAGCTGTGCGACACGTGCATAATTAGTCGTACTGTTGAATAGTACAGCGCTGACTTAGTCGATTTCCTCATCCCACTCTCACTGAATAGGGCTAATGGGAACATATAGCTTTAAATCTTCGTGTGATGTTTTTACTGATGCGGATATATGTACATCGGAAAAGCAAGAATGGGTCCACACCACAGGAATCTTTTCGCCTTGATCGATGAGCTCACTGTCGAAAAAGAAGAGCTCGATCTGTTCGAGCAATTTGATGTTAGAAAATGCCGAATTGACCATTTTAGCTCTTGCTCGCTTACCAACTGCAACAGCAGGTGATCGTTGTATCTCTTAACAATTTCTGTCGCGATAGATCGATGTAACTGGTCTCTAGGAAGGGAGGAAATTTCTCAAACCAATCGGTGAGCTTGGCAATGTCGGCTGCATCCTTGTTTTGGTGGGCTTGTCCGAAATCTGCATGCTGCTTACTGGTGGAAAATAAAACTCCATCAAACTCTTCTTAAAAGGTCCTGATATCTCATGAGTTGCACTCATCCCTACCACCCATTTGCTAAGAGTGGTGTTTGTGGAATTTAATGCTCGCAACTCTTTTGCCGGCATTTATTTTTTTGGTGCATCGTTAAAGAGTTATCCGGTCAAAAAGAGGCAAAAATGTTTTTTTTTTTCCAAAATTACAGACTTTCTAGAGGAGATATCTCGAAAACTATACAAGATAACTTAAACTGAGTAAAACTTGTAACAAACTTAATCAGCTTTCATTTTGTATAGAGTGGTCATATCGCTAGCTAAACGTGTAATGAACGAAATATAAGAAAAAAACTTTAGCTGCGGGAGAGCTGATACCCACTACTGATAATGTCGCCTTATAGTTTTTTGGGTATGGAGAATTCAATAAAAATAAAGTCAACTCTCTAACGTGATCGGAAACTCCTTCAGGACAGCCCTTATTACTAAAATTAAAAGTTTCATACATGCTTATGAAAAAATCCCTAAAATTTTTGGTGTATAAATAGCCCTTTAAGTACCCAAAATATTTTATTTCAATATGATCCCAATGTCGTCCCATCCTAAATTTTTGCATTATAAGGGGTGTTTTTTTAAGAGGTTTGTTTTTTCAATAGGGATTACTCTATTATCTGACAATTGTTTTGACAGTTCAAAGTGACGTCTCTACTCAGTAGTGCTTGGCAAATCATCATGATTAGGTTAACTCCAGAACAACGCTTCCAAATCGTGGAAATTTATTTTCAAAAACAGTGTTCAATTAAAAATGTTTATAGAGCACTTCGTGAATTTTATGGTGCACAGATACAGAACCATGATCAATGAGTTTTTGTTGCCAAATCTTGCAGATATGGATATGGACGAAATGTGGTTTCAACAAGACGGTGCCACTTGCCATACAGCACGTGAAACAATCGACTTATTGAAAGAAACTTTCAACGACAACATTATTTCGAGAAATGGTCCGGTGAATTGGCCTCCGCGTTCGTGCGATTTAACGCCACTCGATTACTTTTTGTGGGGTTACGTCAAGTCATTGGTTTATGTGGATAAACCTCAATCGATTGACGCTTTAGAAACCAATATTCAACGTGTCATTGCTGATATACGCCCTCAAATGCTTGAAAAAGTGGTCGAAAATTGGACCTCCAGAATGACCTTTGTGAGAAGTAGTCGTGGTGGCCATTTGCCCGAAATCATATTTAAATGTTAAATGCCATAAAATTATCTTTCGAATAAAAAAAAATTTTTCATTTCATAATTTGCACATGTGTTTTATTTAAAATTTAAATCGGCAACCTCTTAAAAAAACACCCTTTATGTACGTTAAGAATGTATGTACAAAATATATTTTTTTTTTTTTTCAAATTTTTATTTTGAGGTTTATCAAAAAGAAAATTTTCAAAATGCCGTGAACATTTTCTTTCTTACTAATAATACTATGTTGTATATGGGTGCTTCCACAAAAATCCATCAACTCTGTGTCCGCAGCACTCCCCACTTGATATATTTAATATTATTTTTATTTTAAGATTGCTAAGTAACAAAACAAAATATGTTGTATTTATTCCTCCAATTTTGTTTAAAATAATATTACACTATACTCTTGAAATCATATTTATTGACCTCAAATTTCAGTCCCTAGCCATGTCCGTGCACCGAAATTTTGTGTTTGGGCATCCATATTTCGTAAAAAAAATTAATTTATACTTTAATTTTCTTTACAATTACAATATTAAAGTATTAACAACTAATTTCATCATTTTTTGTAATTTAAAAAAACAATAAATATGTTTCCTGAGGTCGAAATTAGTGTCCTCAATTTTAATCATCAGTCCCTAGCGCCTAGCTATTAACGGATTCTAAAATTTCGCGGCATTAGATGACTGTAGAGTGAATGCAATCCAGTTGATTTTAAAGATCGAGATGAAATTATCTGCAGACTGCACTCCCTTTGCAATGGCCATTTTGTATATCAGAGCAGAGCGGAAATTGCTGTGCAATCTTGTGTTGATCCAGTCACTTTGTCAGTCCCTAACCAAGTAATTTTATAGTTTAATAATAGGAAATTGATATTACTTAATTAATATTTACAAGTGATTTATCGGCCTTGTTCGGTAGATAGAGTTAGATGTCGTAGTATGGTGGTCGATCAGTATTTTTTTTAATGTTTTACTCAGAATCGTCAGTCCCTAGACCGTCAGGCCCTAGTTGTGAATGGTGCTAAGGACTGACGGGAGTGGTCAGAGGCTGATATTCACTTATAATTATATAATATTTATTGGACAACTACTCATATTGACTTGTCCTTAAATATATTTATTAGCTTAGGGCACTAGAAAAGTTATTTAAAAGTCGAGGAAATAAAGCACTGAACCTAGGATTTTTTGAACAGTAAGATGGATTTTAATGCGGTTTTTTGTGTTCGATTCGTGAGAGCGTCTACAAACTTTGTGACCGGTAGTGATGAATTCATTTTGAAAAAATGCATTTCCTGCAATAAAAATATGCATTTTAGAAGTGCATCTCTGTTGTGTCCTTCTGGCAACCCTACCGCAACTCCCACGGATACTGGAAGATTCCAAAGAGATTGGCGACTTTCTTCAGTTCAAGCCTTACAGGAGTACACATCACCCAAAATCCTACGAATCACCCTAATCATTATAAATAAGTAAATAAAGTTAATTAAGATTGAGTAAGAAACATTATTACTTTTCCTACATACACAACAACTGGCGACGAGGATCCAGGAAGAATAAAGGAATAAAAAAAAAAAAAGAGGAGAAACTTCATTTTTTTTTTTGCATCAAGGCTGGGCTGAGGTGAGTTACATTTTTACATTACTAACTACTACAATACGGACAATTACGTACATTACAAACGGCTCGGAAGAAAATTAATAATTGCAAAAATTGGGCACGGAAATACAAATTCGGGAAATTCAAATTCATGTTTCTGGAAGATTTTTTTTAATACGAAAAGATGTCAGAAGTGGAAGAGGCTATAGTTAAAATTGCGGAAGTGTTAGAGAAATTACAGTTATCTCAAAGTAGTGCTAGAACGGACGATTGTCGCGGATTACAATTACATCCATTCGATGAGGCTAATGAGTCTTTCGAGAATTACATACAGCGAGTAGAAAATTATCTTGAGTTAAGGAACCTCAAAAGCGACACCCCAGAAAATGATAGGAAGTGTGCTCGTATATTATTAAACTGTTTGGGTCCAAAAATTTATCAAACGCTGACATGTCTAACAGCACCCGAGGCTCCGAAAAATAAAAAATTTACAGAATTGACACTTCTACTACGTAATCATTTTTGTCCAAAATCAAACGCAGTCGCTGAGCAGCACAAGTTTTCAATGTGTGTGCAACACGAAGGGCAGACAATTGCAAGTTTCCAGGCGGAACTTAAAAAGCTGGCAACGAACTGTGACTTTGTGTGTGAGCACTGCAAAAAGTCTACTATCTCCACACATTTACGCTCCCAATTCATACGTGGAATACGGGACCAGGATATACGTGAACGTCTTTTACAACTGGAAGCTGAAAAAAATTTTGAGGAAGCTGTGAAACTAGCGTTATCCATCGAGGCTTCGAAATTGGAGAGCAGGGAAATGCGCGGCGAATTACATTCTTCTATAAAAGCCGTAAATAGAGTAAAACGGTCCAAAGAAAAAAATTCGCATTCACATAAACGAAGTTTAACAAAAAATACAAAGAATACAAATAAGAACTTAAAATTGTTGTGCTACAGATGCGGTAACACTAGTCACAAGGCGAATGAGTGTAAGAAAAAAAATTTGAAGTGCTCAAAGTGCAATAAATCCGGGCATGTTGAAAGAGTGTGCATGAGTAGTAAGAATAACTCGGCTGAACACAACGCTATATACAATGATAATCCTGATGACAGCGATTTTTTTATAAACAATGTGGGGAAATGTCATTCTATCGGCACAGATAAATTTATTATAAAAGTGTTAATAAATGAAAAACCATGCTTAATGGAATTTGATACGGGAGCTACGGTGTCCACCTTGACTGAGGAAGCTTATAAAAAACTATTTCCTCACAGATCCTACGAGAAGAACACTACACGGCTGAAGACTTATACGGGTCAATTTTTCAAACCGGCGGGAGTGGTTAACGTCAAAGTTCGCTACTACAATTCATCTGCTAATTGTAATTTATACATTATGCGCAAAGAAGTTTCATCAATCATGGGCCGAGACCTTATTCGAAAGTTGGGACTGGACAAACAACCATTGGAGCAATTACAATTCGAACCAGCGAACGCCGAATCGGATTGCAAAATAAAAATTAAACAATTAATGCTTGAATACGAGGACATCTTTGAAGACAAGGTTGGTACAATTCCTAATTATAAGTGTTCTTTTAGACTAAAGGATGAAGGCACAACACCGATTTTTCTTAGGCCACGGCCAGTACCTTATGCCTTGAAGACTAAAATTGAGGAGGAATTAAATCGATTAGAGAGCTGTGGAATCTTGGAAAAGACAGAGCATGCACCTTGGGGAACGCCAATAGTACCTATTACAAAAAAGGATGGAGACTTACGTTTGTGTGCCGATTACAAGGCAACCGTGAACCGCGTTATATGCGACGATAATTATCCAATTCCTCGTGTTGACGATATATTTGCTAAGATGAATGGAGGCAAATATTTTTGCACTTTAGACCTTTACAAGGCGTACCTCCATATGCAAGTGGATGATAATAGTGCGGAAATGCAAGCCATTAGTACACACGTCGGCAATTATAAGGTGAAGCGATTGATGTTTGGGGTTAAGATAGCACCCAACATGTGGCAGCGATATATGGATCAACTGCTGAATGACCTCCAAGGAGTTACCTGTTTCTTCGACGACATTTTGGTGCAAGGTAGTACATACAACGAACTTTTACAAAATTTAAAAGCAGTTCTGGACCGACTTCGTAAGTCAAATTTACATTTAAACAAAAAGAAATGTCAATTTTTGCAGGGCTCTATTTCGTATTTGGGACATGTAATTGACGCAAACGGTATTCATCCGATGCCTGAAAAGGTGGAAGCCATATCAAAAGGACGCCGTCCTACAAATGTAGCTGAGCTGAGAACTTTTCTGGGACTTATAAATTATTATCAGAAGTTCATACCGAATTTGGCAAGCAAGCTGCAACCTCTTAATCACTTATTGAAAAAAGATACTCGATTTGTATGGACAAAGGAGTGTGAAGGAATGTTCCGTAATTTGAAAAAGGAAATTACTAGCGTGGATACATTGATGCCATATACACCCGAATTACCACTAATACTTGCAACGGATGCATCTCCCGCAGGTTTAGGGGCGGTTATTTCCCACATTACTCCAACGGGAACTGAACGACCTATTGCGTTTGCATCGCGCTCGCTTACGAAGGCCGAGAGGAATTACTCCCAAATAGATAAAGAGGCTACAGCAATCTTTTGGGGCCTGCGTAAGTTTTTCCAATATTGCTACGGCAGAGAATTTACACTCATTACGGATCATAAACCTTTAGTTAGCATTCTACACCCGAATAAGGATCTGCCTGCTACATCTGCAACTCGATTATTGCACTATGCAAACTTCATGTCAGGATTCAAGTACAAAATCCAGTACAGAAATACTAAAAGCCACGGTAACGCCGATTATCTTTCCAGGTTTCCAGTAAGTACCATTTCAGTTAACACATTCGACAATATTACGATTTTTCAATTGCAACAAGTACATACTCTTCCGGTTACGAGTGAAGAAATTAGGAAGGAAACGGCTAAAAATGATGAGTGTCGAATGTACTATTTGGGATTACGTGATGGAGGACCATTGCCGTTCGGTGAACCACATAGCAACTTTTCTCTTTTGAACGGATGCATATTTTACGGCATAAGGGTAATGATCCCAAAACCGTTGCGTCAAAGAGTTCTTGACGAGCTCCACACCGCCCACACAGGAATTGTCAAAATGAAGGCTCTTGCAAGAAGCTATGTATGGTGGCGTGGAATCGATAAGGATATCGAGGCGTTGGTACGACGATGTACGAAATGCGCCCAAATTAAATGCAATCCTCCTAAAGTACCAGTGCATGCATGGGATTATCCGCAACAAGCATGGCAACGAATCCATGTTGACTACGCAGGACCCTTTATGGAGACTAATTTTTTTATCATAGTGGACGCTCATTCGAAATGGATCGAGGTTGTTCCATCAAAATTGATCACTACAGGAAAAACATTGCAGATTTTAAGGGATACATTTGCCCGCTTTGGTCTACCACTTACATTGGTTTCTGATAATGGTCCGCAATTTCGTTCAACTGAATTTAGGGAATTTCTCAAGTCAAACGGAATTGTGCATAAATTAACTGCACCGTATCATCCGGCAACTAACGGTCAGGCTGAACGATATGTACAAACTGTGAAGCAGGGCCTTCGAGCCATGATGCAAGAAAACGGTGATTTACATCAGAAACTTTGCAAATTCCTCATGCAGTACCGCAAAGTGCCAAATGCAGCGACAGGGAAAAGTCCTGCCGAGCTCATGTTCCAACGACAAATGCGAACAAGAATCGACTTAGTAACAGGAAATCGAGCAATTTTGAATACATCAAATCAACAACTAATACCATCGAAGGTACGAGAATTTGCAGTGGGTGACCGTGTCCAAGTAAGGTTTTATAATAACCCAAAATGTATTTGGAAGTTTGGAACCATTCATGCAAGAGATGGAAAACTACATTATACAGTAAGAGTTGATAACGCATTACATTTTCGCCACGTTGATCAAATCAGAAGCACTGACTGTGACCCTGTTAATGAGCAGCTAAAACCGTACCATCCACCGCCAAGAGGAAAAGGAGAGGATGACCCAAAGGAAACGTGCGAGGCCTTTACGAACGTGCCAAAAGACTTGACTTTGACAGGACAAGAACTGACAGACAGTACCTTCAGCCCACCCGCAGAATCCACCGGCAGCAGTATTCTGCCTTCCAATACTTTCAATCAACCGGAGGCAGCAGAGTGCAGCACCAGCAAACCGCAGTGTCATACTACGACTGAGGCAGCTCCAGTACGCAGATCGTCCAGGACGAAGAGGCCCCCCGAGCGTTATGGCTATTGAATTCTTTCGCAGGGGGGAGATGATGTTGTGTCCTTCTGGCAACCCTACCGCAACTCCCACGGATACTGGAAGATTCCAAAGAGATTGGCGACTTTCTTCAGTTCAAGCCTTACAGGAGTACACATCACCCAAAATCCTACGAATCACCCTAATCATTATAAATAAGTAAATAAAGTTAATTAAGATTGAGTAAGAAACATTATTACTTTTCCTACATACACAACAATCTCAAAGAGACATTCTATCACTCGGTAAATATTGATGGAAATGAGTCGACTTTTGCTACTCGGGGGTTTTTGGGGTCGCTGAGCACGAAAATAATGACGGCAACCGTCTCCGAGGTACCTGGTGCCCAGGGTGGACTGCAACACCCCTTTTTAAGGATTTTTTGCGATGAATTCAATAATAATAAAAATAATCCAATGAAATACACTTTTTTCAATATTTATTTCAAGCAAGCCAAACTTTATAATAAGGGATAATCCTTAAGGGTTAAAATCACCCCTAAATCGACTGAAAACAAAAAAATTTTAAACATGTTTTTTTTCAAGCTTATGCTTTCAATTCCATTGTATGCGTATTGTCAGGCAAAAATCAATTTATTTTCATCCCTTAAGGGGTTAAAACTACACCTACAATTTAAAAAATGAATTTGAAATAAAAAAAAACTTGCAAAACTGTACATTGTGTGAAAATTTCATTAAAATCGGAGGTGGGTACTACTATACTTAATATTTACCATGTTTATGTATTTTATTGCTCAAAAAATTAAGAGAATTAGCAATAGCAATAAGTATTACACTTAAAATTATATTCAAAAAACAAAAAAACACTTAAATTTATATTCACTATCACTGTTGCTGAACTTTTTAACGAATGAATTTAATTATACGCCAGCAAAATCAAAAACGTGCATGGTATTGATACTGCGTCAACTATTAAATACCACGAAGGGCTCCTAACCTGCCATATATAGTAACCTAAAGCCCGTTACACATCGTATCAAAGCAGCCTACTATATCAAAACCGACAAATTCAAAAAATAATTGAGCTTTATTTTTTATTTTTCATTATTAAATTGAATTTATCGCGTAAACCCCATAGGGGTTATTGCAATTTTTTTTTGTTTAACGTTGATTTTTCAAATTGTAGGGGTAGTTTTAACCCCTTAAGGGTTGCAAATAAATTTATATTTGCCTGACAATACGTATACAATGGAATTTAAAGCATAAACTTGAAAAAAAAAATGTTTACAATTTTTTTTATTTTCAGTCGATTTAGGGGTGGTTTTAACCCTTATCATAAAGTTTGGCTTGATTTAGTATAAATCAACCACCTTCTAAAATAAATATTGAAAAAAGTGTATTTCATTGGATTATTTTTCATTATTATTGAATTCATCGCAAAAAAACCCTTAAAAAGGGGTGTTACAGTTTACCTGGGCACCAGGTACCTCGGAGACCGTTGCCGTCGTTATTTTCGTGCTCAGCGACCCCAAAAACCCCCGGGTAGCAAAAATCGGCTCATTTCCATCAATATTTACCGAGTGATAGAATGTCTCTTTGAGATGCACTTCTAAAATGCATATTTTTAATGCAGGAAATGCATTTTTTCAAAATGAATTCATCACTACCGGTCACAAAGTTTGTGGATGCTCTCACGAATCGAACACAAAAAACCGCATTAAGATCCATCTTACTGTTCAAAAAATCCTAGGTTTGGCACTTTTTAGTGCTTTATTTCCTCGACTATAAATGTACTATGAATATATAGTGTAGTCCTTATTGGTCAAATTTTCTGAGTAAGAATTGTCGACACTTAATAAAGAAAATTCTGCACTTATTGGTCATATTTTCTAAATAGGTGTTATTTATCTGATTTAAAGCAACATGCGGCCTGCAAAGAAGCCAACGCTAGAGGCGAAAGCCATAAAAAAATGTAACAATAAAAGTCAGTCCCTAGATGACTAAAATCGCAAAAATCGAAATTTCTCATAAAATACTACATAAAGTGATTGGCCACTTTAGGTATGATAAAATGAATTAATCACGCATTATATACACTATTAGGAAATGCAATAGCATCTTAAATATAATGAAGACATATTTCTTTCAAAAGTGGCCCTAATTTTATGGAAATACCCATATCATATTAAAGCAGAAGAAATTGTCTCTACTTTCAGCTTTCTATGTCAAATAGTTTTTGAACTAGACCAATTTAAAGATTTCAAAATTTGCGATTTTCGATTTTTTGAAAAACTATAACTAAAAAATAGAAGTCCAAAAAATCTAAAAATTTGCTTTTTTCTGAGTTTCCACCAGAAGAATAAACATAAAAAAAATTATAACAATCGGAGGTGGTGAGGTCCCAACCATTGGTTGATTTAATATGGAATAACCCCTGAGTAATAATAAAGTATGGCCCTACGTTGTGAGGCCGTATGTGATTCCATTAAAAATGGGTAAAAATTCTACGGCCGTCATATCCCTCATCCCTCTTAAAAAGCCAAGCGGCCGTGATTCGCCCGTCATAAGCCCATTTTATATTTTACTCGGGTATGTGGTAAGTTGAAGCCACCAGTTAGTATGAAATCTCTGGCGTTAAAAACTTTACCTTTCGATATTCCGATCATAGTCACTGTAAATTTTCATTACAATAAGAGACATCGCGATTGTATAACCCATACTTTCAGGTTTCTACGTTTGTATTGAATTATCAACTTAATTCCCATTCATTCATTATATTACACATACATGACAATTCGCGACTCTTTACTTACTTGCAAATAAAATTAATGTAATATCATGTAATTTCTGGTTTCTATGCAGTATTTATAACACAAAAGATGGTTTATAATTCCACCATAAGTTTTTTAGGAGACACATTAAGTGACACATTTCGTGACGACCTTCAATGTTTTATAATCCCGGGATGTAGTTGTAGTTCTACGTTAAAATTTAATTACAAAAAACTCTAATTGCTAATCTTTTTGGAATTTTTCACCACTTACAGTTTCTCCTAGATTACAACACCAAATTGTTTGCTTGTTGGCCATATACAGTCATCCATTAATTTTTTTAGGTCAGAATTCAAGTTCAAGTTTCAAAGATTCTTCATGAAGAAATTGGTGCCATCGCGTTGTAATCCGTTCATTCTATGCGATTTTAAATTGAGTCATTATTTTATGTATCGATGAATTTATTATTTGTTGGCCAAACAAGGCACTCTTAAAAGAGATTGGTATGTTTTAAGGGGGCATGACACTCTTGCGGCCGTTTTTCGTGTGGTTTTTTGATAATTTTTTTTGAGCAAACGAAGAGACGTAGAGGTATAAGGTTTTCTGCAATTGAAAGTACTCGTATTAATGAACAAAATTATATTTTATTTAACACCCTTAACCCCCGCCCCTCCCCCCCACTGGCCCGTGAAGTTGAGGTGTTCCATTGGATAAGCTTCGCGGTTCCCAGGATTGTGGAGACAGGTTTTATCTGAAAGCAAAAACCAATACGCTATTTTAAACATGACCATTTTTGCTGGTCCTTAACGGATGTTTTTTTTTAATTTCGTGTTTTTGATAAAATGGCGGACATTCAAAGTTTAGGTACTGATTTTGACTGAAAAGTTGTATCTTCAAGTATGTAAAAAATATAGTAAAAATGCAAAAAAAAAAAAACGTCCGTTAGGGACCACAGAATATTGTTAGCTTCAAGATTAAGAAAAAAAAAATAACATCGGTTGATTAGTTTCCGAGTAATCGTGGGAACCGACTTTGAAAATGTGGTTTCGAGAAAAACGCGTTTAAAGTTTTATAACATGTTTGCACTGGAATAAATTTTTTTTTCATCATGCCGCTTGCCATTGGCATCATTATGCCGCTTCGTACACACATTCTTGAAGCTTTTATCTAACAAAATATGAAAAAAAAAAATTGATTTTTTGAAGCCGCAAAAGTGTCATGCCCCCTTAATATAATTCTTCTTCTTTTCTTTGTGCCCCTTTAATCCCTCATGGGACATAGGGCGGAAACAGTTGCCCTCCAGCGGACTCTGTTTTGCGCGACAGCTCTCAGCTCTGACCAGGATCTCCCAGTTGTTGCGGCCTCTGCTAGTAGGGTCCTCCTCCACGTTGTTCTAGGTCTTCCAACTCGACGGGATCCTTGCGGGTTCCAGTCAAGGGCCTGTTTGGCTAGGTTTTCGTTATCGCGTCGCAAGGTGTGGCCAACCCAATTCCATTTCCTTCGCCTGATTTGGTCGTCTATCCTTTCTTGGCCGGCACGGCGCCATAGCTCTTCATTTGAAATTCTATCTTGCCAGCGGATTTTTAGGATACGACGCAGGCATCTGTTGATGAAGACTTGTAGGCGCCCTGTGATGAATTGGGTGACTTTCCATGTTTCGCAACCGTACAAAAGAACTGCCTTAACGTTGGAGTTGAACAGCCGCAATTTGGTGTTAGTTGAGATCTCCGTTGATCTCCATATGCGGAACAGGCATGCATATGCGCCTCGTGCTTTATTTATTCTGGAACTGACGTCTTCTTCTGCACCGCCATTTTCGGTAATAATGCTACCGAGGTAGCAGAATTTATCTACCAGTTCCACGTCACGGTTATTCAGCGCAGTTCGTTCAAGTGTGTTTGCATTTATCCGCATTTCTTTGGTTTTGTTCGGATTCAGCCTTAAGCCTGCTAGACTACTTTCTGTTGCCAAATTGTTTAACATGTTTTTTAGCTCCTGATGTCTGTGGGCCAGCAAACAGATATCATCCGCGTAGTCGAGGTCCTTAAGGCGATCTAGCAAACCCCATTGTATGCCGCCTGTTCTACTATCTAGAGCGCCGACAAGAATGTCATTTATTACTATAAGAAATAGTAATGGCGAAAGTAGACATCCTTGTCGTACTCCTGAATTCACCTCGAAGCTGTCGGATAATTTTCCATTATGGAGAACTCTGCATTTGGAATTGTTGTAAAGGGCTTTTATCAATTCTATTATTTTATCAGGCAGTCCACGTCGCCGTAATGCCTGCCATATAAAGCTCCTATTAACCGAGTCGAACGCTTTCTCATAATCTACGAAAGCAAGGTAAAGGGGGGATCGGAATTCAGTAGACTGCTCCACTATGATTCTCAAGGTGTTAATATGGTCTATACATGAGCGGCCCTTCCTGAATCCGGCCTGCTGCCTTCTAAGCGTTCGGTCTACTGCCTCTCTTATCCTTGATAATATAACGTGGGACAGGATTTTACCCACAGTAGATAATAGACAGATGCCTCTCCAGTTGTCGCATATTGTTAGGTCCCCCTTTTTGGGTATTTTGACTATGATACCTTCCGTCCAATCCTCCGGAAAGGTACAGGTGTTCCATGCTATTTCCAGGATTGGCTGAAGCGCATCTGCTATGAGGCTTGAATCGGCTTTCAACAATTCTGGCGGGATGCCATCTTTTCCAGCTGCTTTACCATTGGCCATCGCATGAATTGCGGTTACTATTTCCGTCTTGGATGGGGCCCGGGTGTTGATTCTTATCGGCTGTGCATTGTTGCTGTTTTCCTGAGGTTCTTGTGCAAGTGAACCATTCAGGGCGGCGAAGAAGTAATCTCTCCATCTTTGGAGTTGCTCCTCGTCGCTGCACAACAGCCTTCCATCCTCACTCTTAACGGCATGTTTTTTAGTAGAGTGCTTTCCCGAGAGCTGTTTAGTAATTTGGTACAGCACTTTACTGTTGCCTGTGTTTGCCGCGTTTTCCGCTTTTTCTGCGAGCTCATTTATCTGCTGCCTTTTATCACGCCGCACACTTCTCTTTACTTCCCGGTGTAATTGGGAATATTCCCGTTCAAGTTGGTGACGTCTTTCCGGGTCGCTTGTAGAGTTTACGTTATTTTTGAGGGCCCTCCTGCGTTCTATTTTTTGCCAGGTAGTGTCCGAGATCCAATGTTGCATGTTTCTCTGGACATAACCGACGCTCGTTTCCGCAGCCGTCAATATAGCGCCCTTTGTTCTACTCCACAGCTCTTCAATATTTGTGTCGTCAGAAACGGTTTGCTGGTTTAATATTTGCTGCAGGTTTCCAGCAAATTCTCGCTTTTTAGCGGTCTCCTGCAGAAGGTCAACGTTAAACCGTCTACGGTTTATAACATCGCGTTGAACGTTTCTGATTGCAGCGATTCTAAGGCGAATAGTTGCTACTACCAAATGGTGGTCGCTTCCAGTGTCCGCTCCCCTGAAGCTCCTGACATCCTCCAGAATGGTTCTCCATCTGCGGCTGACGGCCACGTGATCTATCTGATTTCTCGTTCTACCATCGGGTGATACCCAGGTCTCTTTGTGTATCTTCTTGTGACAAAAGTAAGTTCCACCTACCATGAGTTGATGGGAACTACAAAAGTCAACGAAAAGCTCACCATTGTTATTGGTAACCTGGCTTAGGCCTTGTTTTCCAATTGTTTGTTCAAGACCGGTGTTGTCGCGGCCGATTTGAGCGTTTAAGTCACCCATTAATACAATGATGTCTCCCCTTGGAATAGAGCGAAAAACCTCATCCAGTCGCATATAGAACTCGTCTTTGATGTCATCTTCTGCGTCTTCAGTTGGAGCATAGCATTGGACTACCGTAGTACTTCTTAGTCTGGTATGCAGGCGCACGGTAATAATCCTCTCAGAAACTGGTGACCAGCTAATGAGGCTGGACCTGGCTTCTTTGGTGAGTATTACGCCAACGCCACTCCTACGGCTTTCAGTTTCATTTCTCCCAGAATATAAGAAGGACTCACCATTTGGGCAGATATGTTCCCCCGCATCGGGCCATCTGGTCTCGCTAAGTCCCATGATCTTGATTTTATATCGATTCATCTCGTTGAGGACTTCATCCAGCCGTCCCTCAGCAAGCATTGTTCTCACATTCCATGATCCGATTCGTGTCCTTGTTCGAAAAGCAAAGGTCGTCGTCGTGTTGTCCATCCGGTTCCGAGGCATTGTTTGCCGATTCGTAGCAATGGTGTTTTTTATGGGAGCGGGTTGCTAACCCTCAGCCCAACCGACTTAAAGCTCTGTTTTGTGGCGCAGAGAGATCGCCATTCGCCCGTCTCCCGTTAGCTCCTTCCGAAGAAGTACCCCAGAGGGCACCGCGGGGAGGTGGGATTAGGTGGGGTTAATATAATTAACCTGTTAAAATAGTAGAATTTAAGATGTCAGTAGGAATCTCAGTTTTTTATAAGATGCTTGATGTATTGAAGGAAAGGAATAAACACAATATAGATCAAGAGCCGAACATGACAAATTACCTGATGATAGGTCTACTATCTGAATTTAGGTTTAATAGGTTTATATTAGCGTCATTCTAAATTATTTTCCTTTACTACACGCTCGGTATGGGTATCGGGTAGAATATTCAATGTTAAAAAAGAAATGGACGGCAAGTCTAAGGAGAAGCACTTCTCTTCTTCAAAAGAATCGGTTCAGTGTCTTTTGTGAATCGGTTCCACGTAACAATATGTCAGGTAGCATTTGAATTATCACATTTTCATACGGGCATGCCTGTTTCCAGCTTTAGTCGTGGGCATCGTGGTAAGTTGAATAGTTGAGTTGAGGTTGAATTGAATTTTCGACTCTCGTCACAAATCGCAAACAAAACACAGAGATGCTGCTGTGAACTAAATTCAACTACTCAACTAATGAACTCGCGTCTATATGCATAATTTCAACTCAACCCAGGTAGCAGAGCTGAATCGAATACAGTCGACCCTAACTCAACTCGAGTCGCGTCTACATGTAGGTGGACTCGGGTTCAACCTGAGTTCAACTCATCATGTATACGTACTAAGATAGTAAGTATATAATAATTTTATAAATAGTTAATCTTAGATCATATCCTAAAACTTACTTTCGCGAATTCTCATATTTCAAAAATTTTGTTAGGGTTAGGCTTTTCGAAACTACTTATGAAGCCCACATTCATTATGTCCTAAAAATATTCTAAATGCCGATTAATCAAATGAAAACAAATGCCATGCGTTCTTTTAGAACAGCTATTCAGACCCAAGGAGCAATTTACCGACTCAGCCCCCTCTCTTTTCTTACCTTCATAAAGCATTCACGTCAAAACACAAGATAATAAATTTGTACTGTACACCCACAGCGATCATGAGATTGTACAATGCCTTCTGGGCTCATAAATATATTTCCTAAAATTTCATTCAATCTCATGACTAATCTTTAGGCGTGTTATCTGCGTCAGTTTCAAAGTTGAAATCCTCTTAATTTGCTTAATTAGCGACCTACACATCAAACTGCAAAAAGCCTATCTAATCCCTAATTACATGCAGTCGACTTGGGGTGGAATAGAATAGAAAAAAAAGATTCCCTTCTTTCCAGACCAGCAACATTTTATATGAAACAGAATAAAGAAGACAAAAAGTAGCCAAAGGTGCGGCATCCAATTAGCGCTTAACTCTGGCCCGATGAGCGTTGGTTGGCCTTATGCGCTGGGCAACTTCTGCACTTTCAGCATAGTTGCATGACCGAAAAGCCGGCTTCCAAATGGTGGTATTTAAACGAGGAGGGTGGATGTTTCTAATCTATTTCTTGAATAGGGCGGATAATCACGATGAGAGTTCTAGAACAACTGTTCGCATTGTATGTATGTATATGGAACGTGTTCGAGATACGTAGGCCGTTGAGTGCACACCCGTTCAAATCATATCGTGCCTCTTGCGTCTCTCGATAACCTTATCGGAAATGTTTATGACACATTCAGAAACGTTTGCTCTAAGGTGAATGCATGATTTCACAAACGATATGCCTATGGTCCCCACGTACGGTGCCCCAGTATTGAAACCCGTTGCTGCCAGTCCCAAGTAGTACTCGTCAGCCCACGTCAAATCCAAGCATAAACAAAATCACTCCTCAACTTCATCTGGCTCTCTAGACCTGTACAGCACAGCAGCTCAGCTCACCTTTGCACGAGATTCCATGAAAAGAATCTCCAGATGCCAGCGATGCCTCGGAAGATGGCGCTGCGGAGATTGTGCGGCCCATTGTTGTTTTTGTTATTTTGACATATTTTCTACCAAATCTCAACAATTCACGTGAATTTCATTTTGTTGGTCGTAATTTGAGCAAAATATTTCCGCGCTATGAGATGCTGCGCTGTTCATCCACCACCACCATCGCCGCCATCAGCCCCCAGCTCTTGCCGTGGGGCTCATCATGCCTTCAAGATGTTCAGCATCAGCGAGGATCCATCCGACATCCGGCATCAAAAGGAGCTTTTCTCGCGGATGTAAGTGAAAAAATGCCAAACAGCTGACAAATTAGCGAGGGACGACCTCGGCGGCGGCATGAAATTTAAATTAAATACGAACATTGTTTGGGAAGCAGCTTCTGGGTGCCACCACCGCCCCTGCTGCTGCTGCGACCCCCAAAAATTTTCACGGTGGGGCCACCAATCAATAAGAGACTCTTGAGTGAGAAACAATGAAAAGGCAGGCCAGCGAGGGGATGACGCGGCGGGGGGATGTTTTGAAAAATTCCCTTTTTACTGCCTTATAATAAATTAGAGTCGTGCATTTTATGGCGGTTTTCTTTGTTTACTTATCCCCCCCCGCAAAGTTCCTTTTATTTATTTTCTTCTTTTTCTGCAAAACAATTTTTTAAACATTCCAGTGGAGGAGGTTTATTTTTCAAATGTGTCAAGAGCTATTTTTAGCAGCCCGAGAGCAATAAAGAAAAGGGGTGAAAATTATTACAATTTTCCTTGGCTATAGGCGGGAAACGTCTTCTTTTGTAGGCTCCACAATATCAGATTTATTCTTGGCAGTCGTTCATTCGCGACGCCCTTTAGGAATTCTTTTTGCCGCTTTAATGAGATTCTAATTGCTACATGATGTTGTAATTCTCGGGAATATTGCTGCCAAGTGTTGTCTGCGAAAAACTTCAAGCTCAGCTTCAGCGTTATTTGCTGCCGTTTCAACACGTCTGCATATAAATGAGGGATTTGAGGATTATGCCCAATTATTACCCTTTTTATATTTGTTATCTTTAATGCTGCGATGGAAATATCTACAGGATTTTTATTTGTTTGCGTTTGGTGTTCACGGAGTTTTGTTTATTGACTTTTTAATACTTTTCGAGAAGATCTTTGTTTAAAGAATCGAACGTGCAGGGCAAATTCGAGCAAACGTGGTTAATTGATACATTTCGAAATGAAGATATCTTGAGCTGCAGCTGCACAATCTACAGATGCTATAGAGACTACAATTTCACTGGGCTGGAGTACTTATAACAGCCACAGACTTCTTAAATACTGAACTGATCATAATCAATTGAGCACAATTTTTTGAGCAATATATCGGGCAAAAATCGCATAGCGCTACATTTTATTAGGTCAGTCAAAAAATTCGTGACGTTTCCCCGATAGATGGCGTCAATTACAAATAAGTAACGAAAGATTGATCGCAGCATCATCACTATACGCCCATTTGAAAGATGATAGCTCGTGTGACAGACTTTGATGTATAAACACCGAATTTGCAATTCAGTGGTTGGAAAGTTGTTTTTGTTTGAAAGTGGAGAAAAATTAAGCAAATTTTCGGTGTATTTTGCCATTCTTCTATGTATACATAAGGCTAAGATCTACGGTCACCATTGTATTACCAGTCCGTCATGTCATTTATGTCATGGTCAGATGTTTGGTAGTAAAAACTTAGCTCAAAGAATAGAAAAACGATAAGACAGGTTCTTCTTCTTTTTGTTTATGGCCCTTTAATCCCTCATGGGGCATAGGGCAAAAACAGTTGCCCTCCATCAGACTCTGTTTACAGCTCTCAGCTCCGACCAGGATCTCCCAGTTGTTGCGGCTTTTGCCAGTAGGGTTCTCCTCCACGTTGTTCTAGGTCTTTCGACTCGACGGGATCCTTGCGGATTCTAGTCAAGGGCCTGTTTGTCTAGATTTTTCTTTTCGCGTCGCACGGTGTGGCCAATCCAATTCCATTTCCTTCGCCTGATTTGGTCGTCTATCCCTTCTTGGCTGGCACGGCGCCATAGTTCTTCGTTTGAAATTCTATCTTGCCAGCGGACGACGCAGGCATCTGTTGATGAAGACTTGTAGGCGCCCTGTGATGAATTGGGTGACTTTCCAAGTTTCACAACCGCACAAAAGAACTGCCTTAACGTTGGAGTTGAACAGCAGCAATTTGGTGTTAGTTAAGATCTCCATTCATCTCCATATGCGGAACAGACATGCATATGCCCCTCGCGATTTATTTATTCTGGAACTGACATCTTCTGCACCGCCATTTTCGGTAATAATACTACTGAGGTCGCAGGATTTATCAACCAGTTCCACGTCACGGTTATTCAGCGCAGTTCGTTCGAGGATATTTGTATTTATCCGCATTTCTTTGATTTTATTCGGATTCAGCCTTAAGCCTGCTAGACTACTTTCTGTTGCCAAATTGTTTTACAAGTTTTTAAGGTCGTGGTGTCGTTGGGCCAGCAAACAGATATCATCCCCGTTGTGGAGATCCTTAAGGCGGTCTAGCAAACCCCATTGTATGCCGCCTGTTCTACTATATAGAGCACCGACAAAGATGTCGTTTATTACTATAAGAAATAGTAAAGGCGAAAACAGGCATCCTTGTCGTACTCCTGAACTCACCTCAAAGCCGTCGGACAATTTTCCACTGTGAAGAACTCTGCATTTGGAATTGTTGTACAGGGCTTTTATCAATTCTATTATTTTATCAGGCAGTACACTTCGCCGTAGTGCAGTGCCGGATTAAGCCAAATGGGGGCCCTAGGCCATTCAAATTCTGGGGCGCCCTTTTTTTAATAATTGTAAAATTAAACTCTCTTAAAGTCCTCTGCTCCCCCCCCCAATAGTTGAGTACGACATTTTTCAATTATTATTTCTGTAAAATTACGAGGCATTAAATTCAATATGCTTTTATATTAAGTTTGACCAGTAGAATACAATAAGCAATATTGTATACTCAATATACAGTTAGAACCATGGCGCCCATCTCAAGACCCGGTACGCCTCGCTGCACCCAACAGCCAATAGTAGCCACTAAAAACCATCCATTGACTTGGTATTCTTCGAGATATGAATTTTACACAGATGAAGTGCCTCAAAGAACGGGTACATGGGTCTTGAGAAGGCCACCATGAATATAACTGTATATTGAGTATACTATATTGCTTATTGTATTCTACTTGTCATTTGATACCCATGTCGAGGGTGTTGTGAAAAAAGTGGTAATCCGCCCTCTTGAGACGGCCACCATGGATCTAAAGGTATATTGAGTATAATATATTGCTTATTGTATTTCGGTTTAGTTTCAATAGCGTCATGGCCTACCAAAAAAAAAATTAACTTGAAATTAAAAATTGTATTTAAAAAAATCATATCACATTTTCGTGGGGGCCCCTGCTCGTCGGGGGCCCTAGGCCATGGCCTAGTCCGGTCTAATAGCACTGCCGTAGTGCCTGCTCCTATTAACCGAGTCGAACGCTTTCTCATAATCTACGAAAGCAAGGTAAAGGGGGATCGGAATTCAGTAGACTGCTCCACTATTATTATCAAGGTGTCGATATGATCAATACATGAGCGGCCCTTCCTGAATCTGCCCTGCTGCCTCTTAAGTGTTCGGTCTACTGCTTCTCTTATATAGTAATATATGGGACAAAATTTTGCCCACAGTAGATAACAAACAGACGCCTCTCCAATTGTCGCATATTGTTTGTTAGGTTCCCCTTTTTTGGTATTTTGACTATGATACCTTCCGTCCAATACTCCGGAAAGGTACAATTGTTCCATGCTATTTCCAGGATTGGCTGGCCAGATTACACCTCCTGGTGTAATTGGGATTATTCCCGTTCAAATTGGTTACGTCTTTCCGGGTCGCTTGTAGAGTTCACGTTATTTTTTAGGGCCCTTCTGCGTTCTATTTTTTGTCAGATTGTGTTCGAGATCCAATGTTGCTGGTTTCTTTGAACATAGGATGCTCGTTTCCGCAGCCGTCAATATAGAGCCCTTTGTCATACTCCATAGCTCTTCTGGTTTAATATTTCTAGCAGGTTTCCAGCAAATTCCCGCTTTTTAACGTTCTCCCGCAGAGGGTCTACGTTTAACCGTCTACGGGTTCAAGCATCGTGTTGCACGTTTCTTATTGCGGCGATCTTAAGGCGAATAGTTGCTATTACTAAATGGTGGTCGCTTCCAGTGTCTGCTCCCCTGAAACTCCTGACATCCTCCAGAGTAGTTCTCCATCTGCGGCTGATGGCCACGTGATCTATCTGGGTTATGTAGGTGGGAAAGTGGAAAATGCGAAGGACCGTGGTGCTGCCGGGATTGGATCTCGGGACCTCTGGAATAGTAGCCAGACGCCTTACTCCCTAGGCTACTGAGGCCCGTCCTTGTCTACTTTAAAAGGCTTAGAAAATGTATAGTCAGGTTATGTGGCTTGTTATTTTTTAGTTTCACGAGTGCACTTCTGTTATTTATTATGTTATCACCTTTATCCTTATTCATGTTTTATTGGGTTAAGTATATCCTTAGTTTCTGTATTCTGAAGAATTTCTATAAATAACATTCAACCATCTTCAGTTCATTGTAGAACGAATATTTTGTTTTATTTTAAAGAAATATACTTAAAAAAAGAAGTCTTCATACTTTTTTCCAGTTAAAAAACTTGATTTTTTCATGATACATTCAAATTTTGGAAACCCCATAAACCTTACACATCGCTCCAGTATTGCTTACATTTTCTTAATAATTTATGTTTAAAAAAACAAAATCAATTTATCAACCATCAAGGAACATCACATCACCTATTACATGACTATAGCTTCGCATTTTTGTTTCAATCGAAACTGGTGGTGGGAAAGATCAACCGCGCGACGAAACAACAGAAACATTTATACGACCACCAAAAAAAAACACAGGCAACAACCCTTCCTTAACTGAATATATTTCACGTGCAATATCCAAACTCAAAGGATACACATTCCCCCGCTTTTCATATCTTATTCATATCAAAATTTTCTGCCATCCATCCGCTGAAATTCGAATCATCTGATATTGAACTTTCTTCATGTTGAAGTAGAGGGAGAGAGAGGGAGATCTTTTAAAAAGGAAGAAAATCGATGTTTTTTTATATCTATATTGGTTTTTCCTTTTAAATTGACAGAAAAAAAGACGCAAAGTATAAATAGCATCCTTTTTCGTTTTCGATCAAAAGTTTCCTTCGCCAAAATCTCTTTAAATCAATTTGGGGATTTCCGATAAGTTGTTATGTAATACCTACATATGAAGAGTATATACATAAGAATTCCCTTTCACTAGCGGCATTAGGCACATATGTTTCGCAACAACACTATTTCGACAACTTCTAACAGAAAATTATTATAATATTCCGCCATCACCCGGCTACAGCCTGTACATGATGAAGCCAGGCCAGGAAAATGATTTACAGACTTCAGCACACATCCTGCTCCCCTTCTGTCCAGGAAAAAATAAACCCTCTGGCACAAATCCTTTTATAACATAAGTAAATAGCCGCAAATATTTAATAACGAACCGAGCTGAAAGCATCCAGATTCGCCGGCAAAAAAAGAGGAAAACAATTTACTCCTATACGAAATATCAGGATCCAAGGATACACACAGAAAAACCCCGGTAGTAATACAGGACTCTAAGCACGCAAAAGAAGTTAAGACGTGACATCCGAGTAATGGATACATTTATGTAACTACTGGATACATATTTTAAGTGCACGGGTTGTTCCCGGGTATTCGGCCAACTGATGACCGCCATTTTTCTCTCCCCACCCGTATGGTCAAAACAGTCGTTTTATATGGAAACCAGGAGTTGTAGCCGTATATATGTCTACATACCAGGCAGCAATGCCGAATTAAAGGGATGCGATGGCATTTAACTTGTTGACATATATTTAGTCTTCAGAGGAGTTTTGTATATTTGGCAGGAAAAAAGGGAGTTCCTTTTATTAATATTCTCACTCAAAAAAAATATTGAGTGTAATTGTACAAAATATCAAGAGTGTTGAAGGTTACTGAGGGCATGTAGCTTACATTATGGCTTATAGCATGTGGTTGTACACTTAACTTAATTGCATTTGGGTACTGGAACAAAAGGTACCGGAAGAGCTCCAAACACATGTGCTGGCCTCAATGGCCAATTTCCAGGGTTGTTACTTGTAACTAGTGCTATAAGAAAAAGCACTCTGCCCGATATTGCTATGCCACCTCTGCCTCCATGTGTCCCTCTTACTCAATGGGCAGGGGTTTCTTCAGGTCTCGCGAGAAAAGGGCCTCAAAGACCTTGATGTCAACAAATACAATGACCCTGACAGTGTACCCCGGATAGTCCTAATGGAACGTACCTCACTTTGAACTTGAACTTCAGCAAAAACTCCTCGCCTTATTCTATATCTCCGAAATTTATCCTGATTCTTGGAAACTTTCACATGTTGAACTCATACCGAAAAAATGTGCCCGGAGCAATCCGCCTAGCTCTCCCCCGAATAGCAATTGTTCAAGATAAAACTGGATGATGTCAAATTTATCCTGGTGTACCGCAGGGTTCAATTTTATCATCCATTCTTCTTCTAATCTTTATAAAAGATCTACTATTAGTTCTTATCACCCACTTCACAGCCCTACTGATGACAGTGCTTTGTGTTATTCATACGCCTTCGATAATGCAAGACATGCACGTGACAGATCCTGTCTTAGCCATCAACACAATCAGTAATTATAGATAAGACAGAACTGGAACGCTCAACTGGACTATGCCACTAGCATGTCAAGCATCCTCGGCGCCCTGCTTCAAACCCAATCCCTCCACCAGTTCATACACGTTGGAAGACTCCTCCTCTGGGGAATTTCAATTTAGTATACTTTCATTCATGTCCAATATCTTGAGGAACTCGTCTTTGATAAGGAGAAGGAATGAAATGCTATTCTTCAGTGGTACCTCTGCTCTGATGCCCCTCCTTAATCCGTAAGAATCGCTTGGATACACTGAATGAGCTTTGCAGGCTCGAGATTTACTTTCAGCAACCAGATGCGAGCTCTAGGTGTCCTCGTAATATCCGCAGGCGAGATTAGTTTGGGTCTCTTGCAATCCCATAAGTCACAGATATTAGCGACGCATTCGCCTAGAAAGTCCTTTGAGGCCTGATCTTCACATATGATTATCCTGAAACATCTGACTACCTCCGAGGAGACATAGCAGAGCACTCTTCTTCTCTTCCATGAGAGGACATGGTCCAACACCATCTGCGATAGTTTGGCTTGTACCTCCACTCATGTTTCGAGGCTAATGCGTCCGCCCAAAGCCCACTTATCCATCAAAGCCACTCGCAGGTGATCTCTGACCACTCAGCAACCTTTCGTGGGCACGGCTGTGGTCCGTCTGCCGCTGCTGTACTTGTTGCTTTTTCCTGCGGGATCATTGGATTTTTTGCCTTCTCACTCGGCCTTCACTTTAGAAGAGCAGCGAGGTCTTTTTGCGTTATTTCTATAGATCCCTCGAGTAATGCAGAAATGAGTCCATCCTACGGCGCTTATCGCCCTGACCTTGCCCTGGCAACAGGGGAAACCGTTTGCGACCAGCACTCATTAACAACTAACAACCTTCCATAATCGAACGTGCAGAGTCGTAAGATTTGCTAAGGTCAGAAGCTAATTTGAGCACAATTTCCTTTCCTTTTTCGGTGTTTTCATTGGTAAAATAGGTCGAAGATCGTCAAGAATGAGGTTTGTTTTCGACGATTTCTTAGCCCTCTTTGAATCACTGTTTAATAATACTCCCGTAAGCTCATGTTCAGGAAACTGATTCATCAGCAAATCAGCACTCGAAATTCCGTTCGAACTACTCACGTAAAATAGTCAACCTGCTGGTTGACAGAAGGGCTACCAAGTTAAGCAAGATTTTTTTTTAAATCAGCTTAGCTTCAGCTTCACCGACCTCAGTTCAATAATGTTCAGTTCAATCTACATAAGTGGCTTCAACGGCTCAAGTCCAGTTCAAGTTCAATTCGTGCTTGGAATGATTGTTCCTCTTTCAGCACAATTCAGAAATGCAAAACCCCAATGGAATGGCATTCCACTATTTCAGTTGATTACTCTCTTTGGGCCAAATCACACACCCATTCACTTTAGATTCACATCAAACCTTCTTGTGTATGATTCGAGTATTACACGATGCACCTAATTTTCTGCCTCGTTTCCGTGTAAAGATAGTAAATATTAAGTGGAAAGGGAGTCTTGTAAAGTGATACGCCGTGTAATTAGGCCCATTTGAACGAGCTGTTACGTTTAACTTCAGTTCAAGTCCAGTTGGTCGATCTGAGGTCTGTTTTATTCTCAGGTGAATATGTGCAAATGGTATGAGCCTGAAGTTCCGAACGTTCGATCGAACGATTTTAGAAAAAAAAAATTAAATTTTGAAACTGACTATCGGGCCTTAAAAAACAAGTAAATAATTGTTTTTTGATACCAAACAGACAGTGGGGGTCTCGAAAAATATCATACCTAAATTATTAACCCCGAATTATAAACCTACCCCTAACTCACCCCCTAAAAATGATTATTTTTGAAAAAAATATTTAGAGGCTTTAGACCCCGCTGAAATTTTTACCACGCGTTAAGAGGGATGTTAATAGATTCCAGAAAAAATCCCAAGTCTATATCATCGTCGGAAGCCACCCTTATGCCACCCTGAAGCCACCCTGAAGCCACCCCTAGGGGTGATTATTTTAAAAACTATAGTTAGAGGCTTTAGACCCCGCTGAAATTTTTACCACGCGTTAAAAGGGATGTTAGTAGATTCCTGAAGAAATCCCAAGTCTATATCATCGTCGGAAGCCACCCTTATGCCACCCTGAAGCCACCCCTAGGGGTGATTATTTTAAAAACTATGGTTAGAGGCCTTAGACCCCGCTGAAATTTTTACCACGCGTTAAGAGGGACGTTAGTAGATTCCTGAAGAAATCTCAAGTCCATAACATCGTCGGTCGCCACCCTTATGCCACCCTGAAGCCACCCTGAAGCCACCCCTAGAGGTGATTATTTTAAAAACTATAGTTAGAGGCTTTAGACCCCGCTGAAATTTTTACCACGCGTTAAGAGGGATGTTAATAGATTCCAGAAAAAATCCCAAGTCTATATCATCGTCGGAAGCCACCCTTATGCCACCCTGAAGCCACCCCTAGGGGTGATTATTTTAAAAACTATAGTTAGAGGCTTTAGACCCCGCTGAAATTTTTACCACGCGTTAAGAGGGATGTTAGTAGATTCCTTAAGAAATCTCAAGTCCATAACATCGTCGGTCGCCACCCTTATGCCACCCTGAAGCAACCCTGAAGCCACCCCTAGAGGTGATTGTTTTAAAAACTATAGTTAGAGGCTTTAGACCCCGCTGAAATTTGTACCACGCGTTAAGAGGGATGTTAATAGATTCCAGAAAAAATCCCAAGTCTATATCATCGTCGGAAGCCACCCTTATGCCACCCTGAAGCCACCCTGAAGCCACCCCTAGGGGTGATTATTTTAAAAACTATAGTTAGAGGCTTTAGACCCCGCTGAAATTTTTACCACGCGTTAAGAGGGATGTTAGTAGATTCCTGAAGAAATCCCAAGTCTATATCATCGTCGGAAGCCACCCTTATGCCACCCTGAAGCCACCCTGAAGCCACCCCTAGGGGTGATTATTTTAAAAACTATAGTTAGAGGCTTTAGACCCCGCTGAAATTTTTACCACGCGTTAAGAGGGATGTTAATAGATTCCAGAAAAAATCCCAAGTCTATATCATCGTCGGAAGCCACCCTTATGCCACCCTGAAGCCACCCCTAGGGGTGATTATTTTAAAAACTATGGTTAGAGGCCTTAGACCCCGCTGAAATTTTTACCACGCGTTAAGAGGGACGTTAGTAGATTCCTGAAGAAATCTCAAGTCCATAACATCGTCGGTCGCCACCCTTATGCCACCCTGAAGCCACCCTGAAGCCACCCCTAGAGGTGATTATTTTAAAAACTATAGTTAGAGGCTTTAGACCCCGCTGAAATTTTTACCACGCGTTAAGAGGGATGTTAATAGATTCCAGAAAAAATCCCAAGTCTATATCATCGTCGGAAGCCACCCTGAAGCCACCCCTAGGGGTGATTATTTTAAAAACTATAGTTAGAGGCTTTAGACCCCGCTGAAATTTTTACCACGCGTTAAGAGGGATGTTAGTAGATTCCTGAAGAAATCTCAAGTCCATAACATCGTCGGTCGCCACCCTTATGCCACCCTGAAGCAACCCTGAAGCCACCCCTAGAGGTGATTGTTTTAAAAACTATAGTTAGAGGCTTTAGACCCCGCTGAAATTTGTACCACGCGTTAAGAGGGATGTTAATAGATTCCAGAAAAAATCCCAAGTCTATATCATCGTCGGAAGCCACCCTTATGCCACCCTGAAGCCACCCTGAAGCCACCCCTAGGGGTGATTATTTTAAAAACTATAGTTAGAGGCTTTAGACCCCGCTGAAATTTTTACCACGCGTTAAGAGGGATGTTAGTAGATTCCTGAAGAAATCCCAAGTCTATATCATCGTCGGAAGCCACCCTTATGCCACCCTGAAGCCACCCCTAGGGGTGATTATTTTAAAAACTATGGTTAGAGGCTTTAGACCCCGCTGAAATTTTTACCACGCGTTAAGAGGGATGTTAGTAGATTCCTGAAGAAATCCCAAGTCTATATCATCGTCGGAAGCCACCCTTATGCCACCCTGAAGCCACCCCTAGGGGTGATTATTTTAAAAACTATGGTTAGAGGCTTTAGACCCCGCTGAAATTTTTACCACGCGTTAAGAGGGATATTAGTAGATTCCTGAAGAAATCTCAAGTCCATAACATCGTCGGTCGCCACCCTTATGCCACCCTGAAGCCACCCTGAAGCCACCCCTAGGGGTGATTATTTTAAAAACTATAGTTAGAGGCTTTAGACCCCGCTGAAATTTTTACCACGCGTTAAGAAGGATGTTAATAGATTCCAGAAAAAATCCCAAGTCTATATCATCGTCGGAAGCCACCCTTATGCCACCCTGAAGCCACCCCTAGGGGTGATTATTTTAAAAACTATAGTTAGAGGCTTTAGACCCCGCTGAAATTTTTACCACGCGTTAAGAGGGATGTTAGTAGATTCCTGAAGAAATCCCAAGTCTATATCATCGTCGGAAGCCACCCTTATGCCACCCTGAAGCCACCCCTAGGGGTGATTATTTTAAAAACTATGGTTAGAGGCTTTAGACCCCGCTGAAATTTTTACCACGCGTTAAGAGGGATGTTAGTAGATTCCTGAAGAAATCTCAAGTCCATAACATCGTCGGTCGCCACCCTTAAGCCACCCTGAAGCCACCCCTAGAGGTGATTGTTTTAAAAACTATAGTTAGAGGCTTTAGACCCCGCTGAAATTTTTACCACGCGTTAAGAGGGATGTTAATAGATTCCAGAAAAAATCCCAAGTCTATATCATCGTCGGAAGCCACCCTTATGCCACCCTGAAGCCACCCCTAGGGGTGATTATTTTAAAAACTATAGTTAGAGGCTTTAGACCCCGCTGAAATTTTTACCACGCGTTAAGAGGGATGTTAGTAGATTCCTGAAGAAATCCCAAGTCTATATCATCGTCGGAAGCCACCCTTATGCCACCCTGAAGCCACCCCTAGGGGTGATTATTTTAAAAACTATGGTTAGAGGCTTTAGACCCCGCTGAAATTTTTACCACGCGTTAAGAGGGATGTTAGTAGATTCCTGAAGAAATCTCAAGTCCATAACATCGTCGGTCGCCACCCTTATGCCACCCTGAAGCCACCCCTAGAGGTGATTGTTTTAAAAACTATAGTTAGAGGCTTTAGACCCCGCTGAAATTTTTACCACGCGTTAAGAGGGATGTTAATAGATTCCAGAAAAAATCCCAAGTCTATATCATCGTCGGAAGCCACCCTTATGCCACCCTGAAGCCACCCTAGGGGTGATTATTTTAAAAACTATGGTTAGAGGCTTTAGACCCCGCTGAAATTTTTACCACGCGTTAAGAGGGATGTTAGTAGATTCCTGAATAAATCCCAAGTCTATATCATCGTCGGAAGCCACCCTTATGCCACCCTGAAGCCACCCCTAGAGGTGATTGTTTTAAAAACTATGGTTAGAGGCTTTAGACCCCGCTGAAATTTTTACCACGCGTTAAGAGGGATGTTAGTAGATTCCTGAAGAAATCCCAAGTCTATATCATCGTCGGAAGCCACCCTTATGCCACCCTGAAGCAACCCTGAAGCCACCCCTAGAGGTGATTGTTTTAAAAACTATGGTTAGAGGCTTTAGACCCCGCTGAAATTTTTACCACGCGTTAAGAGGGATGTTAGTAGATTCCTGAAGAAATCTCAAGTCCATAACATCGTCGGTCGCCACCCTTATGCCACCCTGAAGCCACCCTGAAGCCACCCCTAGGGGTGATTATTTTAAAAACTATAGTTAGAGGCTTTAGACCCCGCTGAAATTTTTACCACGCGTTAAGAGGGATGTTAATAGATTCCAGAAAAAATCCCAAGTCTATATCATCGTCGGAAGCCACCCTTATGCCACCCTGAAGCCACCCCTAGGGGTGATTATTTTAAAAACTATAGTTAGAGGCTTTAGACCCCGCTGAAATTTTTACCACGCGTTAAGAGGGATGTTAATAGATTCCAGAAAAAATCCCAAGTCTATATCATCGTCGGAAGCCACCCTTATGCCACCCTGAAGCCACCCCTAGGGGTGATTATTTTAAAAACTATAGTTAGAGGCTTTAGACCCCGCTGAAATTTTTACCACGCGTTAAGAGGGATGTTAGTAGATTCCTGAAGAAATCCCAAGTCTATATCATCGTCGGAAGCCACCCTTA
This sequence comes from Thereva unica, assembly GCA_949987705.1. Lineage (NCBI taxonomy): Eukaryota > Metazoa > Arthropoda > Insecta > Diptera > Therevidae > Thereva > Thereva unica. The sequence continues at coordinate 126,142,131 of OX465282.1, forward strand.
TGCCACCCTGAAGCCACCCCTAGGGGTGATTATTTTAAAAACTATGGTTAGAGGCTTTAGACCCCGCTGAAATTTTTACCACGCGTTAAGAGGGATGTTAGTAGATTCCTGAAGAAATCTCAAGTCCATAACATCGTCGGTCGCCACCCTTATGCCACCCTGAAGCCACCCCTAGAGGTGATTGTTTTAAAAACTATAGTTAGAGGCTTTAGACCCCGCTGAAATTTTTACCACGCGTTAAGAGGGATGTTAGTAGATTCCTGAAGAAATCCCAAGTCTATATCATCGTCGGAAGCCACCCTTATACCACCCTGAAGCCACCCCTAGGGGTGATTATTTTAAAAACTATGGTTAGAGGCCTTAGACCCCGCTGAAATTTTTACCACGCGTTAAGAGGGATGTTAGTAGATTCCTGAAGAAATCTCAAGTCCATAACATCGTCGGTCGCCACCCTTATGCCACCCTGAAGCCACCCCTAGAGGTGATTGTTTTAAAAACTATAGTTAGAGGCTTTAGACCCCGCTGAAATTTTTACCACGCGTTAAGAGGGATGTTAGTAGATTCCTGAAGAAATCTCAAGTCCATAACATCGTCGGTCGCCCCCCTTATGCCACCCCTAGAGGTGATTATTTTAAAAACTATAGTTAGAGGCTTTAGACCCCGCTGAAATTTTGTACACTAAGTAAGGGTGGTATGAGAAACTACCACAAAAAATTTCAAGTTCATAACATTCCCAGGCGAAATGATTATTTTGGAAAGAATAGTCAGAGGCCTGTGAACTTGCTATAAATTCGATTCTCAGTGCCCTACAAACGCCCTACAAAAATTTTAAATGTTCTAAAAGAAATATGTTACAAATTACGTGCTTAAATAATTAATAAAAATCTTTGCCACCCAAAGATTTGTATTTGGCGATCTCCACTAACACCAAATTGCGGCTGTTCAACTCCAACACGTTAAGGCAGTTCTTTTGTACGGTTGCAAAACAACGAAAGTCACCCAATTCATCACAGGGCGCCTACAAGTCTTCATCAACAGATTCCTGCGTCGTATCCTAAAAATCCGCTGGCGAGATAGAATTTCAATAGACGGATAGACAACCAAATCAGGCGAAGGAAATGGAATTGGCCACACTTTGCAACGCGAAAACAAAAATCTAGCCAAACAGGCCCTTGACTGGAATACGCAAGGATCCCGTCGAGTAGAAAGACCTAGAGCAAGGTGGAGGAGAACCCTACTAGAAGAAGCCGCAGTAGCTGGGAGATCCTGGTCGGAGCTGAGAGCTGTCGCGCAAAACAGAGTCCGCTGGAGGGCAACTGTTTCCGCCCTATGTCCCATGCGGGATTAAAGGAGCTCTTAAAGAAGAGAAAGAAGAAAGAAGAACCTAAAAAATCTAATAAATACATCACACAATTCTCATTTTCTTCTTAATTTTTTGTTGAGAGGAATACATAACATTAGAAATGTGTGTTGTGTTCTTATGATTTTACCAGCACTGATTTGGTTCTGAAAAGGACTATGGCTGTTTCTCGTTATTTTCCAGAGTGGCGATTCCATTGATGATTCTAAATTCCCTGACTTTTCCCTGACATATCTAAAAAATTCCCTGACCTAACAAAACAATTGTGATGAAACATAATATACTATAATATTAAATGTATGTATATGTTCGAACAATTTATAATGGGTATTCAAAGAACGATATTTGAAAGCGAGATATTTAGAAATTCAAATTGAAGGGTTCAACTGACAATTTTTGCGATTATACTTTTTTTTGGCAAAATTGGATTCGTCGCCGAATAACCTGTCCTTTACTCTTGTTGTTTTAATATAATATAAGAACGTCTCAAATACGCCCAAATGTATCACTGATAAAATCTTTGAAGCTAAATTACTCGAAATTCAAATTTTTCGAGTTGAATCCTTTTAGGTTTAACCAATCTCTCCATCATGTCTTTTATTGCACCACTAATGGTAGAGTACAGGAAAGGGGCAAACGGTGCATCAGACTGAATTTCAGTCATGAATGGCTCAATTTCCTCAGCTAATGATTTAAAAAATGTAAGTTTAACTGGTAAAAGTGGATCCTTAACTGCGTTTAAAATAGTCTGGAAACTTTCATTCTTGGGCGACATATGAAGATTCTTCTTCATTTCTTCAACGTACTTCAATATATGAGGCATCATATTCAATGCACGGCTAGCGACATCACTATTGTTAAGCCAACGCACGGAGAAGAATTTTTTAGGGAAGATATCCGAGCTAGTACATTCAGAATAAATTTGGCGCCTTGCCGGTACATTTTTAAAGATGTAGAGACTTCTGAAGAATGCGATGATGTTTGGCCCGTCCATAGATATTTCTAAGATTTTCTTTTAAGTCAACGATGAAGTACCCTCCGACAAAGCATTGATTAAATGCGAAGCTGTATTCCCTATTGAAATCGTATTGGATATTCTAATACATATCCGATCAATTTGATTCCGCTCATATCAATGATTCCGATCAGAATACATTGCTGATTGCGGAATTGCCTCCGCTCAATTTGTTAGCTCGATGTCGCTCTTTTACACATAAAACTGCCTTGGTAAAACCAGCGAGCAGTAATAACTCGTTGGTTGGTACTCATTATATGTAGCTCTCTTTTCATGTGGGTATGACAAAGATAAAAATATATGTATTGGTAAATTCAAAAACTCTTCATTGCCGCATCCCTGCAAAATTAAGTTACAGACTTCAAATTTAAGTTTGAAGGTGAATTCTGCAGTGATGACGTTTTGAATTGACCTTAAATTCGTAGAACAAATGACCTACTGTTCCATAGATGGCAGCATATAATATTTACATATCGACGATGAAGTACTAATACCTCGAAACCCACAATTTATTATAAATGTGGGTTACGAGGTATTAGTACCTACTTCACCGTCGATATATTGCCATATTGTATTATTTTCGCGTAAAACTTTAAATTTAATCCTGAGAACATTAATGATTTTTGAATTAATTTTACAATAAACGAAATTCTCTGACTTTCACATTTTTTCCCTGACTTCCAGAATAATCGCCACCCTGTTTTCTAATGATTGTTTGTGTTTACAATTTTTTTGTTTCTATGAAATTTGTTAAAATTATTATTGTTAAATTATATATAGTCTGAAAAAATATTTTTTTAATAGAGTGAGAAATAGGCTCCAAATATGTCCAGAAATACTACCTCTTAAAGTCCTATAGAAATCGGATTACCCGTTTTCGAGATTATAAACATACAGAAAAGCAATCAATAAAAGTTCTTAACAGCCCGAGCTGTGACCGTCAAAAAGTGGTGAACTTTTCTGAAAGGATGAAACCTGCAGGAATGATAGTATTTGCGAAAACTATCTGCATTTCGAAAATCGGAGTAGAAAATGTATATAAACATATTAGAGTGAAAACTTTCTTTATCAATACAATTGAAATCCCCAAAAAGCTCTATTTAAATAAAATATCCAGCGTCAGCTAAGTGCCAAATCGTGCCAAAAAGAAACGAATTGCCTATAGTACGGTGAGGATATATTTAGGTGAATATAGATATTGAGATTGAGCTTTCTGAGGTGTACAATTAGAATGATGAAAAAAGTTTTAACTCACTTTAATTCAAGTTTTCGGTCTGATAGTGGGACCCAAAAGCCGCATGAAAGTGAAAAGGTAGCCGCAAATATGCCTTACCTTCGCAGGCACTTTTACAGACTACTAGGAAAAATAAAAACTGGTTATCACATTTCATAAAATTTAGGGAACGGAAAATTCATATCGCCAGTATGTAAGTATGCATATTAGTTGAAGTCAAATTTATGGACTATTATAATTAAGTTGAAAAATTCTAGAAAAAATAATAGTTTTTCAATGCTTATATTATTAAATATACATTGAATATAAACCCACCCCCTCGAACACCCTTTTGTTAAAAATAATTGTTTCTAGCTGAAGGACCGAGATTTTGCAAAAATATCTTCCATTTTCGGATTCAGCAGATCTAAATCTATAGAAATCATCCGGAAGCGACCCCTTTATGAATAACGAACCCCCCTCAACCGCGGAAACCGTACTCCGAGTCTGTCAAACTAAGCAAAAAGTGCTCGTTAAGAATCGCTTTTGACAGAGAAAGAACGCACTATATCTATCTGCATCGTGCGCACCCATCGTTAAAGAATAGAAAGAGCATTAACTCGTTCAGAAAAATTGAAAACAAACTGCGACGCAATTTTCTTACGACCCTTTTCTTTTATGAATGGAATTCTGAATTGATGACCTGTTTAGGCGCATTTTTTCTATAAAAAAGTTTGAGGGCGCGAAGTCTGGACAGGGCGAGAAATCCCCCGGCACGGCACAAATCCCCCGGCCAGGCGCTGTCTGTTGCACATTTTTGTATTGTAAATACATACAAAAAAAAATTGTTTCATGGCTTTTTTCCCCCGTGAAAACTTTTGCAAGTTGAAAGTGAAAATGATATTAGAGGAATTATGACCAAAAATTTTATTTTTTAGGGTTTTTGAAATTCAGCCCCAATTGGTAAAATGTAACCCACTTGATATCTGTTATGATCGGTTCTCCAGAAAAGAACTTTTTGGCTGCATGGCATTAGCGATTCATATAATATGTACTTAATTCAATCTGAACTAGAGACACCGAATATTCGGCCACGCTCTGGGCCGAAGCCCCGAATTCGCAAACATTTCGAGCATAGAAAAATTATCACTGTAGATGTGATCTTAAGACTACAATAATATTTCCGGTGTTAACACAATTGCGCGCAATTCCATAAACGATTTGCAGCCACTCGATTTCGATTTTTTGTTTTTTATTGCTTTTCTCAAGAAATTTGTCCTCCGGTCCGGAGCCCCTTTTATAATATTGTTGTTTTTGTTGTTGCTTTTCCGATGAAATTTGGATTCCTTTCATATAATTTTTAGTGATATGTGCGTTTTTTATGATTTGGTATTCGGCCGCCCCGAATGTGGGTTAACCTACAAAGAAATTTTAGGGGTGGCGGTGACATTTAAAATACATGGAACAACATTTGCACTGGCATAAACATCAGACGGCGCGGAGAAATTACTATGGGGACTTCTGCCGCAGGCCGCCGCCGTCACCGTCGCCTGGCAAGTCGTTTGTTCATTTATTCGGCCAAACATCGAACATTAAAAGAGTGGCCGAAAAGCAGCCAAATATTTCTGGCATCTTTATAAACCATACCAAATTGATAATAAATTATCTTAGAAAAATAATTTATCATCTACTAAGTAATTATAGTTCAAAAATTAGCTCATTACTAACAAAACAAAATTAATTCAACAATATTCTTAAAGACATAATTCTCAAAAGAGTGGCTTTCGTCGATATGTACTAGGATCCTAGGGTGTTTATTATTTTTAGATACATATCGAGGGTTTCCTGCCAGAAGGGCGTATCAACCAAAACATGGATTTAGAGGATTCAATAAAAACATTTCAAAAATCGGTGCATTTTTTTTTCATATTGCTTATCATCGAAAATAAATGTTTTTAGGCGTATGTTTTGGATACTTTTATTCACTTGATGAGTTTTGTCAAAACAAACCGTAAAAAATTTAATAATGTTTATACGCCCAAAATCGCGATTTTGTGGATACGACCTTCTGGCAGGAAACCCTCGATATATTATTTTACATAACATTGCATCACTTTTATTTAAATCTTTCCGCCAAATATTTCACGTCACATTACTTCATTCGAGTATTAGTTGATTCAATTACTGCTTTAGTTAAATTAATTTTTTATATCTAGTTAGCAGGTGGTGGAGCAGTGGCCACTTCCGGATTTGGAATTTTTTATGTTATTTCTTAACACCACCCTTACCAAGTACACAAAAACCCAGCGGGGCATAAACGTTTAACTATAGTTTCAAAAATAATATTTTCTTGGGGTTGAGTTAAGGGGTGCCTTGTTATGGGCTTGAGATTTTTGGTGTATTTTTTAACACCACTCTTCTTAACGAAGAACCATATTGTGCAGCGGGGTCTTCTACCGCCTTTAACTATATTTCCAAAGCATCATTTGTTTTAGTTCCTAATACCACCCTTAAGAGGTGTGCGAAAATGCAGCGGCGTCTAAAGCCTCTAACTATTTGTTCCAAAATAATCATTTATAGGGGGTGGTTTTAGGGTGTCACACGGGGATGTTATGAACTTGAAATTTTTTGTGGTAGTTCCTAATACCACCCTTAATAAGTGTGCAGAAATGCAGCGGGGTCTAAAGCCTGTAACTATTTGCTCCAAAATAATCATTTATAGGGGGTGGTTTAAGGGTGTCACCCGGGGATGTTACCAACTTGAAATTTTTTGTGGTAGTTCCTAATACCACCCTTAATAAGTGTGCAAAAATGCAGCGGGGTCTAAAGCCTCTAACTATAGTTTTTAAAATAATCACCTCTAGGGGTGGCTTCAGGGTGGCATAAGGGTGGCTGCCGACGATGATATAGACTTGAGATTTCTTCAGGAATCTACTAACATCCCTCTTAACGCGTGGTAAAAATTTCAGCGGGGTCTAAGGCCTCTAAACATAGTTTTTAAAATAATCACCCCTAGGGGTGGCTTCAGGGTGGCATAAGGGTGGCTTCCGACGATGATATAGACTTGGGATTTTTTCTGGAATCTATTAACATCCCTCTTAACGCGTGGTAAAAATTTCAGCGGGGTCTAAAGCCTCTAACTATAGTTTTTAAAATAATCACCTCTAGGGGTGGCTTCAGGGTGGCTTCAGGGTGGCATAAGGGTGGCGACCGACGATGTTATGGACTTGAGATTTCTTCAGGAATCTACTAACATCCCTCTTAACGCGTGGTAAAAATTTCAGCGGGGTCTAAAGCCTCTAACCATAGTTTTTAAAATAATCACCCCTAGGGGTGGCTTCAGGGTGGCATAAGGATGGCTTCCGACGATGATATAGACTTGGGATTTCTTCAGGAATCTACTAACATCCCTCTTAACGCGTGGTAAAAATTTCAGCGGGGTCTAAAGCCTCTAACCATAGTTTTTAAAATAATCACCCCTAGGGGTGGCTTCAGGGTGGCATAAGGATGGCTTCCGACGATGATATAGACTTGGGATTTCTTCAGGAATCTACTAACATCCCTCTTAACGCGTGGTAAAAATTTCAGCGGGGTCTAAAGCCTCTAACCATAGTTTTTAAAATAATCACCCCTAGGGGTGGCTTCAGGGTGGTATAAGGGTGGCTTCCGACGATGATATAGACTTGGGATTTCTTCAGGGGTCTACTAACATCCCTCTTAACGCGTGGTAAAAATTTCAGCGGGGTCTAAAGCCTCTAACTATAGTTTTTAAAATAATCACCCCTAGGGGTGGCTTCAGGGTGGCATAAGGGTGGCTTCCGACGATGATATAGACTTGGGATTTTTTCTGGAATCTATTAACATCCCTCTTAACGCGTGGTAAAAATTTCAGCGGGGTCTAAAGCCTCTAACTATAGTTTTTAAAACAATCACCTCTAGGGGTGGCTTCAGGGTGGCATAAGGGTGGCGACCGACGATGTTATGGACTTGAGATTTCTTCAGGAATCTACTAACATCCCTCTTAACGCGTGGTAAAAATTTCAGCGGGGTCTAAAGCCTCTAACCATAGTTTTTAAAATAATCACCCCTAGGGGTGGCTTCAGGGTGGCATAAGGGTGGCTTCCGACGATGATATAGACTTGGGATTTCTTCAGGAATCTACTAACATCCCTCTTAACGCGTGGTAAAAATTTCAGCGGGGTCTAAAGCCTCTAACTATAGTTTTTAAAATAATCACCCCTAGGGGTGGCTTCAGGGTGGCATAAGGGTGGCTTCCGACGATGATATAGACTTGGGATTTTTTCTGGAATCTATTAACATCCCTCTTAACGCGTGGTAAAAATTTCAGCGGGGTCTAAAGCCTCTAACTATAGTTTTTAAAACAATCACCTCTAGGGGTGGCTTCAGGGTGGCTTAAGGGTGGCGACCGACGATGTTATGGACTTGAGATTTCTTCAGGAATCTACTAACATCCCTCTTAACGCGTGGTAAAAATTTCAGCGGGGTCTAAAGCCTCTAACCATAGTTTTTAAAATAATCACCCCTAGGGGTGGCTTCAGGGTGGCATAAGGGTGGCTTCCGACGATGATATAGACTTGGGATTTCTTCAGGAATCTATTAACATCCCTCTTAACGCGTGGTAAAAATTTCAGCGGGGTCTAAAGCCTCTAACTATAGTTTTTAAAATAATCACCTCTAGGGGTGGCATAAGGGTGGCTTCCGACGATGATATAGACTTGGGATTTCTTCAGGAATCTACTAACATCCCTCTTAACGCGTGGTAAAAATTTCAGCGGGGTCTAAAGCCTCTAACTATAGTTTTTAAAATAATCACCCCTAGGGGTGGCTTCAGGGTGGCATAAGGGTGGCTTCCGACGATGTTATGGACTTGAGATTTCTTCAGGAATCTACTAACATCCCTCTTAACGCGTGGTAAAAATTTCAGCGGGGTCTAAAGCCTCTAACTATAGTTTTTAAAACAATCACCTCTAGGGGTGGCTTCAGGGTGGCTTAAGGGTGGCGGCCGACGATGTTATGGACTTGAGATTTCTTCAGGAATCTACTAACATCCCTCTTAACGCGTGGTAAAAATTTCAGCGGGGTCTAAAGCCTCTAACCATAGTTTTTAAAATAATCACCCCTAGGGGTGGCTTCAGGGTGGCTTCCGACGATGATATAGACTTGGGATTTCTTCAGGAATCTATTAACATCCCTCTTAACGCGTGGTAAAAATTTCAGGTCTAAAGCCTCTAACTATAGTTTTTAAAATAATCACCTCTAGGGGTGGCATAAGGGTGGCTTCCGACGATGATATAGACTTGGGATTTCTTCAGGAATCTATTAACATCCCTCTTAACGCGTGGTAAAAATTTCAGCGGGGTCTAAAGCCTCTAACTATAGTTTTTAAAATAATCACCTCTAGGGGTGGCATAAGGGTGGCTTCCGACGATGATATAGACTTGGGATTTCTTCAGGAATCTACTAACATCCCTCTTAACGCGTGGTAAAAATTTCAGCGGGGTCTAAAGCCTCTAACTATAGTTTTTAAAATAATCACCCCTAGGGGTGGCTTCAGGGTGGCATAAGGGTGGCTTCCGACGATGTTATGGACTTGAGATTTCTTCAGGAATCTACTAACATCCCTCTTAACGCGTGGTACAAATTTCAGCGGGGTCTAAAGCCTCTAACTATAGTTTTTAAAACAATCACCCCGGCTTCAGGGTGGCATAAGGGTGGCTTCCGACGATAATATAGACTTGGGATTTTTTCTGGAATCTATTAACATCCCTCTTAACGCGTGGTACAAATTTCAGCGGGGTCTAAAGCCTCTAACTATAGTTTTTAAAACAATCACCCCTAGGGGTGGCTTCAGGGTGGCATAAGGGTGGCTTCCGACGATGATATAGACTTGGGATTTTTTCTGGAATCTATTAACATCCCTCTTAACGCGTGGTAAAAATTTCAGCGGGGTCTAAAGCCTCTAACCATAGTTTTTAAAATAATCACCCCTAGGGGTGGCTTCAGGGTGGCATAAGGGTGGCTTCCGACGATGATATAGACTTGGGATTTCTTCAGGAATCTACTAACATCCCTCTTAACGCGTGGTAAAAATTTCAGCGGGGTCTAAAGCCTCTAACTATAGTTTTTAAAACAATCACCCCTAGGGGTGGCTTCAGGGTGGCATAAGGGTGGCGACCGACGATGTTATGGACTTGAGATTTCTTCAGGAATCTACTAACATCCCTCTTAACGCGTGGTAAAAATTTCAGCGGGGTCTAAAGCCTCTAACCATAGTTTTTAAAATAATCACCCCTAGGGGTGGCTTCAGGGTGGCATAAGGGTGGCTTCCGACGATGATATAGACTTGGGATTTCTTCAGGAATCTACTAACATCCCTCTTAACGCGTGGTAAAAATTTCAGCGGGGTCTAAAGCCTCTAACTATAGTTTTTAAAACAATCACCCCTAGGGGTGGCTTCAGGGTGGCATAAGGGTGGCGACCGACGATGTTATGGACTTGAGATTTCTTCAGGAATCTACTAACATCCCTCTTAACGCGTGGTAAAAATTTCAGCGGGGTCTAAAGCCTCTAACCATAGTTTTTAAAATAATCACCCCTAGGGGTGGCTTCAGGGTGGCATAAGGGTGGCTTCCGACGATGTTATGGACTTGAGATTTCTTCAGGAATCTACTAACATCCCTCTTAACGCGTGGTAAAAATTTCAGCGGGGTCTAAAGCCTCTAACTATAGTTTTTAAAACAATCACCTCTAGGGGTGGCTTCAGGGTGGCTTAAGGGTGGCGACCGACGATGTTATGGACTTGAGATTTCTTCAGGAATCTACTAACATCCCTCTTAACGCGTGGTAAAAATTTCAGCGGGGTCTAAAGCCTCTAACCATAGTTTTTAAAATAATCACCCCTAGGGGTGGCTTCAGGGTGGCATAAGGGTGGCTTCCGACGATGATATAGACTTGGGATTTCTTCAGGAATCTATTAACATCCCTCTTAACGCGTGGTAAAAATTTCAGGTCTAAAGCCTCTAACTATAGTTTTTAAAATAATCACCTCTAGGGGTGGCATAAGGGTGGCTTCCGACGATGATATAGACTTGGGATTTCTTCAGGAATCTACTAACATCCCTCTTAACGCGTGGTAAAAATTTCAGCGGGGTCTAAAGCCTCTAACTATAGTTTTTAAAATAATCACCCCTAGGGGTGGCTTCAGGGTGGCATAAGGGTGGCTTCCGACGATGTTATGGACTTGAGATTTCTTCAGGAATCTACTAACATCCCTCTTAACGCGTGGTACAAATTTCAGCGGGGTCTAAAGCCTCTAACTATAGTTTTTAAAACAATCACCCCTAGGGGTGGCTTCAGGGTGGCATAAGGGTGGCTTCCGACGATAATATAGACTTGGGATTTTTTCTGGAATCTATTAACATCCCTCTTAACGCGTGGTACAAATTTCAGCGGGGTCTAAAGCCTCTAACTATAGTTTTTAAAACAATCACCCCTAGGGGTGGCTTCAGGGTGGCATAAGGGTGGCTTCCGACGATGATATAGACTTGGGATTTTTTCTGGAATCTATTAACATCCCTCTTAACGCGTGGTAAAAATTTCAGCGGGGTCTAAAGCCTCTAACCATAGTTTTTAAAATAATCACCCCTAGGGGTGGCTTCAGGGTGGCATAAGGGTGGCTTCCGACGATGATATAGACTTGGGATTTCTTCAGGAATCTACTAACATCCCTCTTAACGCGTGGTAAAAATTTCAGCGGGGTCTAAAGCCTCTAACTATAGTTTTTAAAACAATCACCCCTAGGGGTGGCTTCAGGGTGGCATAAGGGTGGCGACCGACGATGTTATGGACTTGAGATTTCTTCAGGAATCTACTAACATCCCTCTTAACGCGTGGTAAAAATTTCAGCGGGGTCTAAAGCCTCTAACCATAGTTTTTAAAATAATCACCCCTAGGGGTGGCTTCAGGGTGGCATAAGGGTGGCTTCCGACGATGATATAGACTTGGGATTTCTTCAGGAATCTACTAACATCCCTCTTAACGCGTGGTAAAAATTTCAGCGGGGTCTAAAGCCTCTAACTATAGTTTTTAAAACAATCACCCCTAGGGGTGGCTTCAGGGTGGCATAAGGGTGGCGACCGACGATGTTATGGACTTGAGATTTCTTCAGGAATCTACTAACATCCCTCTTAACGCGTGGTAAAAATTTCAGCGGGGTCTAAAGCCTCTAACCATAGTTTTTAAAATAATCACCCCTAGGGGTGGCTTCAGGGTGGCATAAGGGTGGCTTCCGACGATGATATAGACTTGGGATTTCTTCAGGAATCTACTAACATCCCTCTTAACGCGTGGTAAAAATTTCAGCGGGGTCTAAAGCCTCTAACTATAGTTTTTAAAATAATCACCCCTAGGGGTGGCTTCAGGGTGGCATAAGGGTGGCGACCGACGATGTTATGGACTTGAGATTTCTTCAGGAATCTACTAACATCCCTCTTAACGCGTGGTAAAAATTTCAGCGGGGTCTAAAGCCTCTAACCATAGTTTTTAAAATAATCACCCCTAGGGGTGGCTTCAGGGTATCATAAGGGTGGCTTCCGACGATGATATAGACTTGGGATTTCTTCAGGAATCTACTAACATCCCTCTTAACGCGTGGTAAAAATTTCAGCGGGGTCTAAAGCCTCTAACTATAGTTTTTAAAACAATCACCCCTAGGGGTGGCTTCAGGGTGGCATAAGGGTGGCTTCCGACGATGATATAGACTTGGGATTTTTTCTGGAATCTATTAACATCCCTCTTAACGCGTGGTAAAAATTTCAGCGGGGTCTAAAGCCTCTAACCATAGTTTTTAAAATAATCACCCCTAGGGGTGGCTTCAGGGTGGCATAAGGGTGGCTTCCGACGATGATATAGACTTGGGATTTCTTCAGGAATCTATTAACATCCCTCTTAACGCGTGGTAAAAATTTCAGCGGGGTCTAAAGCCTCTAACTATAGTTTTTAAAATAATCACCTCTAGGGGTGGCATAAGGGTGGCTTCCGACGATGATATAGACTTGGGATTTCTTCAGGAATCTACTAACATCCCTCTTAACGCGTGGTAAAAATTTCAGCGGGGTCTAAAGCCTCTAACTATAGTTTTTAAAATAATCACCCCTAGGGGTGGCTTCAGGGTGGCATAAGGGTGGCTTCCGACGATGATATAGACTTGGGATTTCTTCAGGAATCTATTAACATCCCTCTTAACGCGTGGTAAAAATTTCAGCGGGGTCTAAAGCCTCTAACCATAGTTTTTAAAACAATCACCTCTAGGGGTGGCTTCAGGGTGGCTTCAGGGTGGCATAAGGGTGGCGACCGACGATGTTATGGACTTGAGATTTCTTCAGGAATCTACTAATATCCCTCTTAACGCGTGGTAAAAATTTCAGCGGGGTCTAAAGCCTCTAACCATAGTTTTTAAAATAATCACCCCTAGGGGTGGCTTCAGGGTGGCTTCAGGGTGACATAAGGGTGGCGACCGACGATGTTATGGACTTGAGATTTCTTCAGGAATCTACTAACATCCCTCTTAACGCGTGGTAAAAATTTCAGCGGGGTCTAAAGCCTCTAACTATAGTTTTTAAAATAATCACCCCTAGGGGTGGCTTCAGGGTGGCATAAGGGTGGCTTCCGACGATGATATAGACTTGGGATTTTTTCTGGAATCTATTAACATCCCTCTTAACGCGTGGTAAAAATTTCAGCGGGGTCTAAAGCCTCTAACTATAGTTTTTAAAACAATCACCTCTAGGGGTGGCTTCAGGGTGGCATAAGGGTGGCTTCCGACGATGTTATGGACTTGAGATTTCTTCAGGAATCTACTAACGTCCCTCTTAACGCGTGGTAAAAATTTCAGCGGGGTCTAAGGCCTCTAACCATAGTTTTTAAAATAATCACCCCTAGGGGTGGCTTCAGGGTATCATAAGGGTGGCTTCCGACGATGATATAGACTTGGGATTTCTTCAGGAATCTACTAACATCCCTCTTAACGCGTGGTAAAAATTTCAGCGGGGTCTAAAGCCTCTAACTATAGTTTTTAAAACAATCACCCCTAGGGGTGGCTTCAGGGTGGCATAAGGGTGGCTTCCGACGATGATATAGACTTGGGATTTTTTCTGGAATCTATTAACATCCCTCTTAACGCGTGGTAAAAATTTCAGCGGGGTCTAAAGCCTCTAACCATAGTTTTTAAAATAATCACCCCTAGGGGTGGCTTCAGGGTGGCATAAGGGTGGCTTCCGACGATGATATAGACTTGGGATTTCTTCAGGAATCTATTAACATCCCTCTTAACGCGTGGTAAAAATTTCAGCGGGGTCTAAAGCCTCTAACTATAGTTTTTAAAATAATCACCTCTAGGGGTGGCATAAGGGTGGCTTCCGACGATGATATAGACTTGGGATTTCTTCAGGAATCTACTAACATCCCTCTTAACGCGTGGTAAAAATTTCAGCGGGGTCTAAAGCCTCTAACTATAGTTTTTAAAATAATCACCCCTAGGGGTGGCTTCAGGGTGGCATAAGGGTGGCTTCCGACGATGATATAGACTTGGGATTTCTTCAGGAATCTATTAACATCCCTCTTAACGCGTGGTAAAAATTTCAGCGGGGTCTAAAGCCTCTAACCATAGTTTTTAAAACAATCACCTCTAGGGGTGGCTTCAGGGTGGCTTCAGGGTGGCATAAGGGTGGCGACCGACGATGTTATGGACTTGAGATTTCTTCAGGAATCTACTAATATCCCTCTTAACGCGTGGTAAAAATTTCAGCGGGGTCTAAAGCCTCTAACCATAGTTTTTAAAATAATCACCCCTAGGGGTGGCTTCAGGGTGGCTTCAGGGTGACATAAGGGTGGCGACCGACGATGTTATGGACTTGAGATTTCTTCAGGAATCTACTAACATCCCTCTTAACGCGTGGTAAAAATTTCAGCGGGGTCTAAAGCCTCTAACTATAGTTTTTAAAATAATCACCCCTAGGGGTGGCTTCAGGGTGGCATAAGGGTGGCTTCCGACGATGATATAGACTTGGGATTTTTTCTGGAATCTATTAACATCCCTCTTAACGCGTGGTAAAAATTTCAGCGGGGTCTAAAGCCTCTAACTATAGTTTTTAAAACAATCACCTCTAGGGGTGGCTTCAGGGTGGCATAAGGGTGGCTTCCGACGATGTTATGGACTTGAGATTTCTTCAGGAATCTACTAACGTCCCTCTTAACGCGTGGTAAAAATTTCAGCGGGGTCTAAGGCCTCTAACCATAGTTTTTAAAATAATCACCCCTAGGGGTGGCTTCAGGGTGGCATAAGGGTGGCTTCCGACGATGATATAGACTTGGGATTTCTTCAGGAATCTACTAACATCCCTCTTAACGCGTTGTAAAAATTTCAGCGGGGTCTAAAGCCTCTAACTATAGTTTTTAAAATAATCACCCCTAGGGGTGGCTTCAGGGTGGCTTCAGGGTGGCATAAGGGTGGCGACCGACGATGTTATGGACTTGAGATTTCTTCAGGAATCTACTAACATCCCTCTTAACGCGTGGTAAAAATTTCAGCGGGGTCTAAAGCCTCTAACTATAGTTTTTAAAATAATCACCCCTAGGGGTGGCTTCAGGGTGGCATAAGGGTGGCTTCCGACGATGATATAGACTTGGGATTTTTTCTGGAATCTATTAACATCCCTCTTAACGCGTGGTAAAAATTTCAGCGGGGTCTAAAGCCTCTAACTATAGTTTTTAAAATAATCACCTCTAGGGGTGGCTTCAGGGTGGCTTCAGGGTGGCATAAGGGTGGCGACCGACGATGTTATGGACTTGAGATTTCTTCAGGAATCTACTAACGTCCCTCTTAACGCGTGGTAAAAATTTCAGCGGGGTCTAAGGCCTCTAACCATAGTTTTTAAAATAATCACCCCTAGGGGTGGCTTCAGGGTGGCATAAGGGTGGCTTCCGACGATGATATAGACTTGGGATTTCTTCAGGAATCTACTAACATCCCTCTTAACGCGTGGTAAAAATTTCAGCGGGGTCTAAAGCCTCTAACTATAGTTTTTAAAATAATCACCCCTAGGGGTGGCTTCAGGGTGGCATAAGGGTGGCGACCGACGATGTTATGGACTTGAGATTTCTTCAGGAATCTACTAATATCCCTCTTAACGCGTGGTAAAAATTTCAGCGGGGTCTAAAGCCTCTAACCATAGTTTTTAAAATAATCACCCCTAGGGGTGGCTTCAGGGTGGCTTCAGGGTGACATAAGGGTGGCGACCGACGATGTTATGGACTTGAGATTTCTTCAGGAATCTACTAACATCCCTCTTAACGCGTGGTAAAAATTTCAGCGGGGTCTAAAGCCTCTAACTATAGTTTTTAAAATAATCACCTCTAGGGGTGGCTTCAGGGTGGCTTCAGGGTGGCATAAGGGTGGCGACCGACGATGTTATGGACTTGAGATTTCTTCAGGAATCTACTAACGTCCCTCTTAACGCGTGGTAAAAATTTCAGCGGGGTCTAAGGCCTCTAACCATAGTTTTTAAAATAATCACCCCTAGGGGTGGCTTCAGGGTGGCATAAGGATGGCTTCCGACGATGATATAGACTTGGGATTTCTTCAGGAATCTACTAACATCCCTCTTAACGCGTGGTAAAAATTTCAGCGGGGTCTAAAGCCTCTAACTATAGTTTTTAAAATAATCACCCCTAGGGGTGGCTTCAGGGTGGCTTCAGGGTGGCATAAGGGTGACGACCGACGATGTTATGGACTTGAGATTTCTTCAGGAATCTACTAATATCCCTCTTAACGCGTGGTAAAAATTTCAGCGGGGTGTAAAGCCTCTAACCATAGTTTTTAAAATAATCACCCCTAGGGGTGGCTTCAGGGTGGCATAAGGGTGGCGACCGACGATGTTATGGACTTGAGATTTCTTCAGGAATCTACTAACATCCCTCTTAACGCGTGGTAAAAATTTCAGCGGGGTCTAAAGCCTCTAACTATAGTTTTTAAAATAATCACCCCTAGGGGTGGCTTCAGGGTGGCATAAGGGTGGCTTCCGACGATGATATAGACTTGGGATTTTTTCTGGAATCTATTAACATCCCTCTTAACGCGTGGTAAAAATTTCAGCGGGGTCTAAAGCCTCTAACTATAGTTTTTAAAATAATCACCCCTAGGGGTGGCTTCAGGGTGGCTTCAGGGTGGCATAAGGGTGGCGACCGACGATGTTATGGACTTGAGATTTCTTCAGGAATCTACTAATATCCCTCTTAACGCGTGGTAAAAATTTCAGCGGGGTCTAAAGCCTCTAACCATAGTTTTTAAAATAATCACCCCTAGGGGTGGCTTCAGGGTGGCATAAGGGTGGCTTCCGACGATGATATAGACTTGGGATTTCTTCAGGAATCTACTAACATCCCTCTTAACGCGTGGTAAAAATTTCAGCGGGGTCTAAAGCCTCTAACTATAGTTTTTAAAATAATCACCCCTAGGGGTGGCTTCAGGGTGGCTTCAGGGTGGCATAAGGGTGGCTTCCGACGATGATATAGACTTGGGATTTTTTCTGGAATCTATTAACATCCCTCTTAACGCGTGGTACAAATTTCAGCGGGGTCTAAAGCCTCTAACTATAGTTTTTAAAACAATCACCTCTAGGGGTGGCTTCAGGGTTGCTTCAGGGTGGCATAAGGGTGGCGACCGACGATGTTATGGACTTGAGATTTCTTCAGGAATCTACTAACATCCCTCTTAACGCGTGGTAAAAATTTCAGCGGGGTCTAAAGCCTCTAACTATAGTTTTTAAAATAATCACCCCTAGGGGTGGCTTCAGGGTGGCATAAGGGTGGCTTCCGACGATGATATAGACTTGGGATTTTTTCTGGAATCTATTAACATCCCTCTTAACGCGTGGTAAAAATTTCAGCGGGGTCTAAAGCCTCTAACTATAGTTTTTAAAATAATCACCTCTAGGGGTGGCTTCAGGGTGGCTTCAGGGTGGCATAAGGGTGGCGACCGACGATGTTATGGACTTGAGATTTCTTCAGGAATCTACTAACGTCCCTCTTAACGCGTGGTAAAAATTTCAGCGGGGTCTAAGGCCTCTAACCATAGTTTTTAAAATAATCACCCCTAGGGGTGGCTTCAGGGTGGCATAAGGGTGGCTTCCGACGATGATATAGACTTGGGATTTCTTCAGGAATCTACTAACATCCCTTTTAACGCGTGGTAAAAATTTCAGCGGGGTCTAAAGCCTCTAACTATAGTTTTTAAAATAATCACCCCTAGGGGTGGCTTCAGGGTGGCATAAGGGTGGCTTCCGACGATGATATAGACTTGGGATTTTTTCTGGAATCTATTAACATCCCTCTTAACGCGTGGTAAAAATTTCAGCGGGGTCTAAAGCCTCTAAATATTTTTTTCAAAAATAATCATTTTTAGGGGGTGAGTTAGGGGTAGGTTTATAATTCGGGGTTAATAATTTAGGTATGATATTTTTCGAGACCCCCACTGTCTGTTTGGTATCAAAAAACAATTATTTACTTGTTTTTTAAGGCCCGATAGTCAGTTTCAAAATTTAATTTTTTTTTTCTAAAATCGTTCGATCGAACGTTCGGAACTTCAGGCTCATCAAATGGTATGCGAACTAAGGTTATTTTAAAATCCAGTTTACCATTTTGCTCGAACTTGCCCAATTCGGCCGGTGGGGCCGGGGTATAAGTATGGCCTTTTATAACAGAGACGCATTTTGCTCTCCTGTAAAAAATTGAAAATTTGTGCTTATCCTACTTTCGTTCTAGAACGCCCAATTGATTAAATTCATTTCGTTAAGAAGTGTTTCATTATTGAACAGATAGGAATGTTATCTCCAACTTGCTAAAACAAATAAGCGCATCTAAATATAGATAAAAACTTAAGTCAACATCTGCAACGTTTATTTGTTGATATTTTCTTAATTCCATATAGGCCGCAACCTACATCAGCGCCTCTTTCTCTCAATTTTATTTATCATTCAAATTCTCAAATACTAAACGTGACTTTTATAATTTCTAAATTACCACAAAATTGCCTTCATTTCTCCAAAAAAATTCTCCGCCGAAATTTTGGAAATTGTTTTTACATATTCTCATTCGAACAAGGTTTGTTTGCATATTTTCTACGCTTTTCAAAAATTCAAAATATTTTTGGTCCAAATACAACGAAATGAGAAATTGAATTCCACCTGTTAATACCTCGCTTTGGCTAATTAATTCACCTTGCGCTATCGTACAAGTGTTGGAGGTATTTTTAATTCGTTTCATCATCAGAATTTGCATTCAATGCTTGATCGTAAGCTTTTTTTTAATATGGTGTTTATACAATCCATCAAACGATCGTGTGGAGTTTTGCTACGTGTTTACTTTTTTTATATTAAAGTTTACTTTCTTAAGACCTTTTAATATTCTATTTAGTTTTGTATGTTTTACGTGAATTTCAGTTGTGGGAAAAGTCATTGTCGTGCTGAATTTTATGAAACTGTAAAGAATAAGAAAAAAAACTGCTTTTGAAATAACGATTGCAGTTTATGAATTTTAATTATTTATCTGTAAAATATACATTTTGTTTTGAAAACGGTGTAAAATACGTTACCGTAAAGGTTTACAACTTATTTTAATTGTTCAACACTAAAAGAAATTGCAAAACATGATTTTGGATACCTATAAAAAATATATCATCCGACCCGATTATTTGCAGTGATGGCAACCATAATAATCCACATTATTTCCGTCAATTGAAAGAACAATATCTCGCAGTGAAAGCATTGCATTCGCGTTCCTTCGATTTTCTAGTCATGTTTTCGGTCCGATTCGATAGTCGGATACCGTGAAAGGCCTAAAATTTCCACTCGATTTCCTTCGCCTATTGGATCAAGTTTACCGTCTGAACCGATAGTCGGATGCGAGTAAAAAAGTAGCCTAAGCATGCCTACGAAAAATACTGAATCTTCCAGTGAAAGTCCTATCACAATCGAATAAGCCGTTTCTTATCAACAAAAATTAAAAAAAAAAACATGAATAAGTTTTAATATCTAATTTGTTGAACTTTCTATGAAGTATTATGTCGCTTTTATCACATTTTTTATGTGCTAATAACGCAGAGACATCATTTGTAGTTGGTTCATTATGGCGATCTCTGAGCTCTGTGGTAGGTCGCTTGTCTGCATCTTTAGACATCCATTGTTGCCTAAATAAATATTGATCAGACTGTAAGCACCCCAACCATGAAAATCGGTCGTAAAAGGAAAAAGCCTATTTAGATAGAGCACAGTTAGAATGATAAAAAAAAAGTTTTCACTCGCTTTCCTTCGACTATCGGTTCAAGTTTTCGGTCTAATCCGATATTCGGACATGAATCGGAACCGATAGTCGGATCGAAATAAAAAATAACCTAAAACATGCCCAACAAAATACTGAATCTTCCAGTGAAAGACTCACCGTAACCGAACGTGCAAGTAAAAAAATGGAACTTCAGGAGGTGGAACAACCTCCTGTCATAACCATTGACGAACTAGCAGACAAGCATGGATGTGGCTATTCAACCGTTCATCGATATCTTTATACCTTCATGCTTCCTTACCAATTTTCAGAGTCTTAATCGCGCCGCAGAGAATATTTACTCTTCCTTTCTGTCATGTCAATGTATTTACTCTTCTTTTCTGTCATGTCTCTTTTTTTTATCGAATTGTGACTGGCAATCAAAGGTGGATCCAGTACAAAAATATAGAGGAAACTCCCCGAAACCCAAGTTTAATCAGGTCGAACCAACATAGTAATATAGTCCAGGCGCTAGAGCAGTGAAAGCTATTACTTTTGGTTATGGCGTGATGTAACGGACTTTTTTGGTGGAATCGGTCAGAAGTGATATCCTCAACAATATTTAGGGGGTGCGCAAGCATGAAACTCCCAGGAAAACTTTTGGTAGCCCAAAAACTGAAAAGTTCACTAAAAATTCCCTGTTTTTTGGCCTTTCTTGTTAAATATCTCTTAACGAAGGCTTCTAGGCGAAAAATTTGTTGAGCATGTTTTGTTCGTTATTGAATTTGCTAAAACTTACCCTAAGGTGGATTTTCGAAATTTGAATTTTTGCATTGCAAAATAGCCGAAAACCGCGAAAAAAAGTACCTCACTTTAAAGTTAGCACAAGGAAAGGAGAGACCATTATCTTCCAATTTAATTCTGGAATTAGATAGTTAAAGGCATGATTAACTTATATCCAAAACCCGATCATGGTCGGTCAAATAGTTTTTGCATAATGAATTTTGCAATTAAGTGAATTTAAAAAGTTAAATTTGTTACTGCGCCAAAAGAAAAACTCCCATGTTGGTCCTGATTTTTTTACGTATGCTCTAAGACTCTCTTTACAATATCCAATCATTAAAATTCTGGTTTTTAAATTTTTTTTATGGTTTTTAATTTTTTTAAGATTTTTGGCAAAAAACTGCAACTAAGGCGTTTTTTCCACAAAAATTGCTAACTCGGCGACACCAGGAATTGCTAGGCGCGTTTCAAATTCGCTCGAAAAAGGACTCAGTTTCTATTGCACCAATTTAACTGCTTTTTTTTATATTTCAAAAAGGAATCAAAAAGGTTTAATTTTACTGGATGAATCGATATGGACAATTTTTTTTCAGACTAGTAGAGGCCGAGTAGTTGCTTAGAGCGTGGTGTTAGTACAATTGTACAATACAAAGGATGTCATTGTGAGTTTCTAGACTAATATTCATTCAGCAGCAGAAGAGCCGGTTCTTCAAGTTAATCTACACTGGTATTCTTTCATCGCGAGTAACTTCAGCGGGAAAACTATCGAGGGGTTACTTTTGTAACCCAAGAATTCTTTAATGATTTGTGTAACGGCCTGCATGGTAATCGAAAAATTCTATTGGAAATTTAGGAAATTGGAAGTCTTTACATTGTAATGACTAGGTAAGCAACTAGCTAATGACTTGTGGAATATATTAGTTGGAGATTTAATGTGCTTTTATTATTCTTTGTCTTTGTTTTGTCGAAGCCTCTTTTCTTGAGTTTATTCCGACAAAGTGCAGTCAAAAAGATTTCTTGCTGGTAAAATCCTCACCAAATGTAGCAGAAATGGAATGGTAATTTCGGAAAGCAATGCTGAAAAGAGTAGCAGTAATTTATCCTGCATACCTTACATGGTAATATATGTATTCAATTAATACATTTCACCTCTGAAATAAGTCTTCGTCTATAATGCCTACGGTATGTACTTACCACCCTATATTTAATTCCCATATATGAGCACAATTTTGCAATATGCGACATTAAAAGGTAATAAAAGTTGGTTTTTTGGCATTGCTTTTTCCAACTATAAAAAATTTGTTTTATTTTTCAATTTAGTTTTATTTTTCTCGAAAAATTTGGTTATTGAAGACTTCTAGATTTAAATTCATAAATGGTATAGAACAGTGGTGTTGTGCTAATTTTTTTTTTTACCGGAACGCGTATATATAATTATATAGACAGGGCCGATCCTGGGTAGGCGGCCGCTCTGTGCCTCATGTCCCAAATTTACTCACATACATACTCAAATTCTTACACTAAGGGTGGGAAATGTAAAAACTACAAAGATGGGAATTTCATCTATCAATACAGAAAAAAAAACGTTCCGGACTCCGGTTCACGGTTCGGAAAAACAAGCCGGTTCGTTCCGGTTTTTGTTCGGTTCAAACCCTTTTTTATAATAATACCATAGACAAATAAAAGGAAAGATGTTCCATTTCATATAAGAAAAGTGTGCCCTTTCCTGATGAAAGAGCTTTTCTATTTCCTCCATTTAAGCTTCCTCCAAACGAAATCTGCCCCCGCTAAATCATTATTTTCGGTGGCACTGTCAAGAGACTTGAGTAAGTTTCATATTTGGAGAGAGTAAAACTAAATGAAAAGAAAAATGTTAGGGATGGATGGGAGCATAGGAGAATGGTCGAGTTGTTTGCGTTTGCGCTTTTTTTACAGGTTTTCTTATTTATGAAATACGGCATACGTACATATATAAGAATGTTTATATTTTTTTCTAGGAAAATTTTATTAAGGGGATAAAATTGTTGGCGGGAATCTATTTGAATAAGAAAACAGCTGTTTGATTTTTGTTTTCTAGAGTTTAGACATTATTAAAAATGTTTTCCTGTTGAATCGTCTCTCTTTGTATACTTTCCAGAAAATCCATGTTTTGTTCCATGTTACGTGATTCAATCATCGTTGAGGCGTTAACCTGGGACTAAAAGACTGAAAGGCACTTTCCTTTAACTTCAGCGATGTTGTATGAGCGATATCAACCTTGCCGATATATCTTGGGATTACTGGGCTGAAAGGCTAATCGGTCGTTGCTATATATTTTTTAATTTTTTTAAACAGAACCTGGCAACGCTGACTATCGTTAGCCATATGATGTACATTATACTGTGTATTGAATCTGTTATTATTTTAAACATTTACACAGCACAGGTCTTATTTGAAATGGAACATCTTTCCTTTTATTTGTCTATGATAATACTTACATATAAAAATTCGTCAAAAATTAGAAAAAAAAATCAGCAATTCTTTTTAATTTTTTTTTTCAATACGTCAGCCAATTCTCGTTATCAGAAATCATCTTTAGTTCCGGAACGCGTTCCTGTCCAAAAAGGAAGTACCGGAACGACGGTGCATTTTTAATCTAATGTTCCAAAATTTTTAAGGAATAGTTGGTTTTTCGTTAATAGTTAAGAATAGTGATGTACAAGAATGGTCATTCAGTTTTCTCCTCCAAGCTTCTCGCTGACTGGCTAGAGTCCTCCAATTTCGTACGCCCAACAGGTGTTCAGCGTCTGTATCTACGGCAGCTTTTCCTCGGCCATCCTGCTGTCACCGATTATGATTCCCTTATACACTGATAAAAAAACATTCTTAGCTTAAGACAATTTTTTTTTGAACGAAGCAAATCATGTTTTGGATATAAGGAAAACAAAATTGTCTTCGGATAAGCAATACTCATAGTCTTGGTTTTATTGTCTTGGATGAAGGCAAAAGTTGACTAGAAGTAAGAAAAAAAATGCTTGGTTTGAGATACTCATTTTTTTAATTTAAGCAACTCAAGGTAATAAAATAGTGAATTGCCTCAATAAATATTGTCGAATTAAAGCTTCATCGTGTCTTTATTTAATACAAATGTTGTTTTTAATAAAAAAATTAGTTTCTTGAGTAAAAATTACAACAATCTTATTTCGAGAAGAAAATATCTTGCCCGAAAATATAAGTGTTGAGCGAAGAAATATAATTGCTTGGCTCAAGAATTTCTAGTGTCTCACTCTGACACAGCATTCTCATGTTAAGACTGAAAAATGTTTCAACTCAAGACAACGAAAGGAAGACTATGGAATTGCTGGAATCAAGACAATTTTTTTATCAGTGTATCTGATTATCATTTTATCTTTATTCCACATACCGTTTACGTTTAATGGTCCAATAATGTGTCTTAAGATTTTTTCTCAAAAGCTCCTAATTAGTTTGCGACTTCAGGCCTTATAAGAGATTTGTATAGTTCAAATTTAGTTTTCCTGTATAACAATCTTGATTGAAGTACTTTACGCAGTGAATAAAAACTTTGAATGCCCTGTTGTATTCTACTTTTAACTTCCTCCAGCTCTTCGTTTGTTGACGACACTATTGTTTCTAGGTATTTAAAGCTGTTCCCTACCTCTATATTGGTCTCGAAGTCTTGTCTTCGGCTTGTACATTAAGCAAAACCAAGAATAAGATTACCACTTAGCCATGCTCGCAAGACCAAGACCAAGGCTTAGCCGTGCTCGCAAGACAAAGGCCAAGACTATATTAGTTTTGTCTTGTTCACTAGTTATGAAGATTTTAATTTTGAAGTGTTGGATTAATTTTAAATGTTTTAACGTTCCGTGCAGCAAGCCGCACCACGTCCGAGCTAGTAACAACAAAAAAATTCAAACAAAACTCGGTAATTTTTCTAATTTGTTTAAGAAATTATGTTTAACAATATTTTATTGAAAGTTGTGCTCAATAGAAACTGAGTCCTTTTTCGAGCGAATTTGAAACGCGCCTAGCAATTCCTGGTGTCGCCGAGTTAGCAATTTTTGTGGAAAAAACGCCTTAGTTGCAGTTTTTTGCCAAAAATCTTAAAAAAATTAAAAACCATAAAAAAAATTTAAAAACCAGAATTTTAATGATTGGATATTGTAAAGAGAGTCTTAGAGCATACGTAAAAAAATCAGGACCAACATGGGAGTTTTTCTTTTGGCGCAGTAACAAATTTAACTTTTTAAATTCACTTAATTGCAAAATTCATTATGCAAAAACTATTTGACCGACCATGATCGGGTTTTGGATATAAGTTAATCATGCCTTTAACTATCTAATTCCAGAATTAAATTGGAAGATAATGGTCTCTCCTTTCCTTGTGCTAACTTTAAAGTGAGGTACTTTTTTTCGCGGTTTTCGGCTATTTTGCAATGCAAAAATTCAAATTTCGAAAATCCACCTTAGGGTAAGTTTTAGCAAATTCAATAACGAACAAAACATGCTCAACAAATTTTTCGCCTAGAAGCCTTCGTTAAGAGATATTTAACAAGAAAGGCCAAAAAACAGGGAATTTTTAGTGAACTTTTCAGTTTTTGGGCTACCAAAAGTTTTCCTGGGAGTTTCATGCTTGCGCACCCCCTAAATATTGTTGAGGATATCACTTCTGACCGATTCCACCAAAAAAGTCCGTTACATCATGCCAAAACCACTGGAAATGCTCCAGCGCCCGGACTAATAGTGATGCTATGTGTTTGGTGGTATATGAAGGGCTTAATCCACTATGATCTGTTAAACCCTTATTAGACCGGCTTAAGTCAGCATTAGCAAAAATTAATCACATTTTGTTTCAAGACGACTTACATTCAACAAGAACGACTTGACAGAATCTGGAGGAATTTGAATGGGAAATGAACCCGCATCCCTATATTCACCGGACATGGTCCATGGTAAAACTGTGCATTCAATAGAATATGTAGCTCTAATAAGTCATCTCGACGGCTTAATTGGTTAAAAATAGGATACCACAGCTCTGCTTACATTGGGTCTTTACTTAGCGGACGATGCACTTCTTTATCCACATGATAATCTATACTACCGGTGTCGCAGCCTTTATCGGCTAGTTGGCGAGATTCACTAATTTCAGAAGAAATAACACTCTGACGAAGCTGCCTACCGCCAATGACAACTTTGTCTCAGTCGGCTACTTAAAAAAATAGTCATACAATTTCCGATAGTTAAAATGCCAAGTGCACTGCTTCCTCCTCCTGCATCCACCACACTCCCTTTAACCTATTCTATCCTTCGAGCTAAGCTTACTAGTAAACATTGCACCATGACGAGAACGACATGACGGACTGGTAATATAAACGGTGCCACCAAAGCTTAAACTTTCATATAAAAAAAATCAGAATAGTACTTAAGAACTATTTTTCGTCATGGGCAAAGGCAATGTCGGAAGAGGGGCGTTCAAAATCTACCAGTTAGACCAAAATAGCTTGCTAGAAAATGAACTGCAAACTCGTTTCTAAAAACTTAAAGTTGTTGTCTACTTTTAAACGGTTAGCTCCGTTTGATGAAAGTAAATATTGAAAAGTGTTTCATTCGTAAACATTTGTAGCCTGTTCTAAGTAGAAATGAATTTTCTATACCCTCCAATTGTGTGTACATATCAGTACTCGGCCATTTGAGCCGTTGAGAGTCATAGTGGCGTAAGTCATGTTTTATTAATTCGGAGTAAAATGAAACTCCGCGTTGTTCTTAAAAAAAAAATCCCGTCTAGAGATACGAATATGTAATTCTTTTATGCCACTTTATAAACTATCAAAATTTTAGAATATAACCTTTAGTTTGTTTTTGTCAGTCAAAACAACCCTTTTACAAGCTTTATACATAATATTAACTTCGTTTTCTGTGTGGGACAAATTTTGCGACCGATTTTTCGGCCACTTCCCGATATCCGGTGATGCTCAAATTTGGCACGTAATGATAACAACACGCTGCCGTCTGGGGTTCTAACGGTAACTTATAGCTACTTTTAATATGGGGCTGAACAGGGTGATGCGTAAATAGTATAATTTAGTTTTAACTCAATTTTTGAAAATTTTTGACTTACGCCACTATGATTCTCAACGGTTCATTTAAATCTTTGGGCAAGTTTGGCCGTGTGAGTTCTTATGTGCTTCCAAGTAGACGGTGTTCGCCCGTTGTAAGGTATTTCTATTCTGGTTATTGTATAATTTGTGCATAGTAACATTCTACCTAAAAGAAATGTCTTTAAAAAGTTAAGGGCGTATAAAAATATATCGCGCGGGCGCCAAAATACCTAAGGTCGGCCCTCACTGCGGATATGTGAAAGCTGCAATGTCGAAAACCTTTCTATCTTTGTTCACCTTTGCATTTCCATGATCGTCCTGCGAGAGTCGTTTTTAAGTGGTCCCCTACTAAGTACTAACCACATCCAATGCTGCTTGACCTCCGTGATCGAACGAAACCGGTAAATGGCATCCCTTTCAGCCACCACCAACGTTTAAAGTACTTCCCCATAAGTGTTTAAAGGATTAATAAGTGCTTTATTTTCAAACACTACTATCGTTTTGTACTTTAAGTTAAACTAAAGTGTTTAATTTCTGTTAAACACTTTAAGTGTTGAGGAATAATTTGGAATTTGGAGAAGAATTTTGCAGTTTACATTATTTGTATTATCATTAGTTTAAAGTCTCTTAATTTTTGAAATGAATAAATTATAAAAAAGCCGCATTATTTATGGAATGATTCAATATATTTTGATATTACTTTTTTCA
Organism: Thereva unica; assembly: GCA_949987705.1. Lineage (NCBI taxonomy): Eukaryota > Metazoa > Arthropoda > Insecta > Diptera > Therevidae > Thereva > Thereva unica. The sequence goes on from OX465282.1 coordinate 126,169,640, forward strand.
CTCACCAAATCGATTAGCCGACTTAGCCATCCAAAAGCTGTAATTATTATGAATTTGTATGAAAGTCACATCTCTATTCATTCATTCTAAAAAATTTATTCTAAAGGTATTTTTAAAAAATATTATATTATTTCATCACGTTTCTCCATTTTGTACTTAATAGTGTTAATCGATTTGGCAAGTAAGGGGCACACATTGCGTCAACTATGAAAACACAAATGGCGCCAAAATTAACTTTTCCACATTTGTTAGGACACCCTTTATTTCTTAACTAAAAAAATCCACATAAATATAAATATTGTAAACAAAAATCACAGTCTCGGCATCTTTGTTCCATTGAACGTTGTAAATTCCATCCACTGTACTCTAAAATCCTCCTTTCAACCATAAATCTATGCTATTTTCCCAATTTACAAACGAACCACGCGCATCTTAGGCTTATGTAAATTTAATGTGGAGCTACAATAAACATTTATTATTCTTTTATTGCAGGAAGGAAGCAGCTCTATCATCAAATATTTAAAAACACTACGGGTATGTACCGAAGGAGCTCATAAATTCTATTTTAATTTTTTTCCTATGTTTTTAAGAGAGAAAAAAGTAACAAAATTCGATATATTCACTGCCATAAATCCGTGACACCTACGCGCCGAATTAAGCAAAACCTGATTATGTTAATGGAACTCGGAGCATAGAGAGCCACTTAAAAACGTCAATGAAAATTTATGAAATTAGATTTGGAAAGAGGAAAGGAAAAAAATGGCTTTAATCAAATCCGAGCTGCGGGGATAATCTAAAATGCATGCTAACTAAGTAGAGGCCCGAGCCGTAGCTGAAACGAACGAACGTACATAACCCTTTCACCTCGCGTCCACCTGATATATAGTCATTATGAATGTTTGTAATATTTTAATTTATTCTTTGGTTTTAACCGCGACGCTGCCGCAGCACTGTTACCTGTTAACAGGTGTGAAATCCAATAGGGCTAATTAGCCGCTGTTAACTAACTATTCCGAATGTTTGCATAATTCATGCATGAAGGGTTTTCTCTCTTCTTTTGTTCAATGGCACCTGGGGAGGAAAGTAGTAGCGAAAAAAGGTAAACTATTAATTAAGATTGGGATATGCAAATATGCGGGCTTTATGTTAAACAAATGCTGCTGCTGCATCAGGGGAGCATGAAGATTTATTTTGCACTTTATTCGAAAAAGGTAAGTTTTTAATTAAAAGAGGTGTTGACACATTGCTTGAGAAATTTTTCTGTTATGGAAATTATATTTGGATTTTTTTGTTTCGTACAAAAAAAAAGAGTGACTGGGCTGCTCTTTTTGTGTTTTATTCAAATTGTGGAAAAAAACTAAACAAATAAGCTGACAGTATTTAATTACTTAAATTAAAGGGAAATTTTTCAGTATTTGAGTCATGGAAAACGATTAAAATTGTGACTTTTATTTTTAATGATTACATTTGGTGTATTGAAGTTAGGCCTTTCACCATTATTTTTGGGGGAATACCACGCAAGATCAATTTAACCCTTGTATGACCTTGGTTTTTATTGGACTGAATATGGCTTGAAAGTTTTTTTTTTTGTTGTTGAATACTTGGTCATTCATTTACATCAGTCAATCGGCATCAATTAGTGAGAGTAGTCCATTCATTAATACTGTATAAAGAATTTTAACAAAAATACGGCTAAGAATTTTTTTGTGCACCAATGTCGTGTTTATGGCAGTCCGTAAGTGTAAATATACATATTCAATTTTAATAAACATTGAGATATATAAAAGTGTTCTATCCTATAAACTGAAGCCGTGAATATTTTTATGTTAAATTACGCATTTTTCATTAAAAAATTTCGTTTTGGGTTTTTTATGTTAATATAAAAGTTCGTCTCAATTGTTGCAAAAATTCAAGCGTCATAATCTTATCTCACAGAATTTTTGAGGTTTCTTGCTAAAAACAGATGTAGTATGTAAAGTTTTGTAGTTTTATAATGTATTTTTAAACTTAAGGATTTTTAATTTAATTATATTTATATTTTTATAACTAGCTGGAACCCTTGGGCCTCGCTGATTCCATAAGCCAATAGTATGGCGTGCGCCAAAACAATTGAGAATCTTTAAATCGCTTTTTCCATGGGCAGCGAGAGTCTCAAATTCCACCATGAAAGTACATTCGAAGAGAAAAGTGTCACTCCGTTAGTTTAAAACCCCAAATCACCCGCTCTTTTATATTTCCAATTATAATTTAACGATCTCACTGCCACTCTTTTTTTTTGTGGTAAGATGAAGCTTAGGAGTCACCCTTTGTACTACTAGCCCGTCATGTCTTACAAGTCATGGTGCAATGTATAGTGCTAAGCTTGATCTGAAGGAAAGATGAAATAGGATAGGTTAGGGGTCTGAAGGGTGCATGAGTAGATGTCGATTAACCTTGTGTTTGAACTCTGAGATGTTATATGAGCTCAGAAACACAGATTGCGGAAGAGAGTTCCACAATCGAGTTGTTCTATTTATAAACGAACTGCTAAACCGTAATGTGCGTGAAGGGGAGGGCTGCAGGGTGAAGGGGTGAGCCGAGTTGGCTAGTCTTGTGTTGCGGGAAAAAAATTGCCGTGTAGGCAGGATGTTTTTAATTTCAGCGGAGCAATGGCTATGATAATAGCGGTAAAACTTGCTGAGCGCTGCTACATTCCTACGGTGGATTAAAGGATCGATGCAAAGGGATGAGTTTGATGGCGCGGTTTTCCACCTTGTCTAGCCAAGCCAAGGTAGATTGTAGCCAAGGCAGCTGGATGAAGGAGAAACTTACATCTTTTAAGGGAGCCGAGGCATTGATACGCTTGTTTGGTGACTTGGAGTTTGTGATTATTCCATCGCAGATCGTTGGATAGAGTCACGCCGAGGATGTTCAGATATGAATCAGCTGTTATATTATCCTCGCCCACTGAAATGGAGGGAAGGTTGGTGCAGGTTTTGGTGGAGAATAGACAGTACTTGGTTTTGGTTTCATTGAACTCGACACGATTCTTGCGGCCCCAATCAAGAATGTGTTGAATATCCGGTTAATGCAAATATTGGCTTGAAAGGTCTTGAGGGAACACTCTTTCTCAGAGCACAGCTTTATAGAGTTCCAACTGCAAGACTATAGCTCCCCCAGCTTCTAAAATAAGGAATTGCCGGATGACAAATGGGGTAACCATGCTAGGCTTATTGCGAAGAACCTTGCTCTGCTTCCCAATAACCAACAACAACTCGGCATCATTGTCAACATTTTTACAAAGTTGCAATGCAGTTACTCCTTGAACAAAGTTTATCCAAACAGACCGCACAAAGAGGCCTCCAAACCTCCTGGGTGGTTTCGCGAAATTGAAATACTCCGAAAGGAGTGCCGAAAGGAACTCTCAAAGAAATCATTTTGGGGGGCTAGTGTGACGTTCGCTCCGCAACAAAACTCAGAACTCACCGAGAAAAACATCAGGAAATCCGGTGCTCATATCTTCGAACATTTTAAAATTGTTATCAATATACCGCAACTAAATGTTTTATTTTTTTAGTTTTTCGAGCGATTCAATAACAATATTTTCCTATTAAAATATAAATCAAAACGCACCCCCTAGTTCACGTACAACAAACCGACAACTGGCGAGCTCGTTCCTCTTGTGCATCGCTAATCTTGTAAGATAAATCGATAAATCTAGATAACGAAAATGTTGAAGTTCCCATAAAACAAATTCAACAATAAATTTGGTGTAGATTCTTTGCTGACCCAAATTTGCCGTTGAATGCCCGCTTGTACAGATTAGTTCTTGGCTATTTAAATCTTTTGGTCAAGTTTGCCCGTCGTGAGGTCGTATGTGCTCCCATTAAACATGGTTAAAAATTCTACATCACTAAACAGCTCTCGGGAAAGCACTCTACTAAAAAGCATGCCGTTAAGAGTGCGGATGGAAGGCTGCTGTGCAGCGACGAAGAGCAACTCCAAAGATGGAGAGATTACTTCTTCGCCGCCCTGAATGGTACACTTACACAGGAACCTCAGGAAAACAGCAACAATGCACAGCCAATAAGAATCACCACCCGGGCCCCATCCAAGACGGAAATAGTAACCGCAATTCATGCGATGGCCAATGGTAAAGCAGCTGGGAAAGATGGCATCCCGCCAGAATTGTTGAAAGCCGACTCAAGCCTCATAGCAGATGCGCTTCAGCCAATCCTAGAAATAGCATGGAACACCTGTACCTTTCCGGAGGATTGGACGGAAGGTATCATAGTCAAAATACCAAAAAAGGGGGACTTAACAATATGCGACAACTGGAGAGGCATCTGTTTACTATCTACAGTGGGCAAAATTTTGTCCCATATATTACTATCTAGGATAAGTGAGGCAGTTGACCGAACGCTTAGGAGGCAGCAGGCCGGATTCAGGAAGGGCCGCTCCTGTATTGATCATATTAACACCTTGAGAATAATAGTGGAGCAGTCTACTGAATTCCGATCCCCCCTTTACCTTGCTTTCGTAGATTATGAGAAAGCGTTCGACTCGGTCAATAGGAGCTTTATATGGCAGGCACTACGGCGACGTGGATTGCCTGATAAAATAATAGAATTGATAAAAGCCCTATATAACAATTCCAAATGCAGAGTTCTCCATAATGGAAAATTATCCGACAGCTTTGAGGTGAGCTCAGGAGTACGACAAGGATGCCTACTTTCGCCTTTACTATTTCTTATAGTAATAAATGACATCCTTGTCGGCGCTCTAGATAATCGAACAGGCGGCATACAATGGGGTTTGGTAGACCGCCTTAAGGACCTCGACTACGCCGATGATATCTGTTTGCTGGCCCACAGACACCAGGACCTCAAAAACATGTTGAACAATTTGGCAACAGAAAGTAGTCCAGCAGGCTTAAGGCTAAATCCGACTAAAACTAAAGAAATGCGGATAAATGCAAACACCATTGAACGGACAGCGCTGAATAACCGTGACGTGGAACTGGTAAATAAATTCTGCTACCTCGGTAGTGTTATTACCGAAAATGGTGGGGCAGAAGAAGACGTAAGTTCCAGAATAAACAAAGCACGAGGCGCATATGCATGCCTGTCCCGCATATGGAGATCAACGGAGATCTCAACTAACACCAAATTGCGGCTGTTCAACTCCAACGTTAAGGCAGTTCTTTTGTACGGTTGCGAAACATGGAAAGTCATCCAGTTCATCACAGGGCGCCTACTAAAAATCATCAACAGATGCCTTCGTCGTATCCTAAAAATCCGCTGGCAAGATAGAATTTCAAACGAAGAACTTTGGCGCCGTGCCGGCCAAGAAAGGATAGACGACCAAATCAGGCGAAGGAAATGGAATTGGGTTGGCCACACCTTGCGACGCGAAAACGAAAACCTAGCCAAACAGGCCCTTGACTGGAATCCGCAAGGTTCCCGTCGAGTAGGAAGACCTAGAACAACGTGGAGGAGAACCCTACTAGAAGAAGCCGCAACAACTGGGAGATCCTGGTCGGAGCTGAGAGCTGTCGCGCAAAACAGAGTCTGCTGGAGGGCAACTGTTTCCGCCCTATGTCCCATGAGGGATTAAAGGAGTTTGAAGAAAGAAAAATTCTACGGCCATCACATCCTTCTTAAAAATCCAAGCGGCCGGTGTTCGCCCGCTGGAAGCCCATTTTTTATTTTTACTCGGGAGTACTGAATCATCTCCCATCAATCAGTTCTAGCCTTTTGTTGCTTTTGGAGGGGGAAGCTGTTTTAACTCGTAAATAAAACTGTGAACGCCGTCCATTTTTAATTTTTATATTTTTCTTTTTACTAAAGCTTTAAAAAACTAATTTGAGAATTCCAGAATAAAATTCGGCTATTTAACTTCATAATTTACAATATTGAAGTGCTGCCGTAAGAAACAAATACAATAGTAAGAAGAAGAAGAAAATGCACTGTGAAACCGATTTTGACTTAAGTTTAACTTAAGTGAAAAAATTTACTTAGGTTTAAGGAAAACTTAAGTATGAATGTGAAACCGGCCCTTATAGTCGGGCCACTTATAAATTTTCTTAACTCCACAGAATGGCTCGAAAAATTATTAAAAACACCAAACCTTAAGTACACAAGCCGTGGCATTGAAACGATGAGCCAAAGTGCTAATTAAGTCTCCGATCGTACTGGATGCAGATTCCTACCTGACCTAAACCTCACCTAACCATCTCCGACATATTTGATTTTTATTATAACTTCACCAAGCACCTTACCCTACTGACTTATTGGGCTAAATAAAATCCTAAACTAAAAATAAAGCCCTGGTATAAAATTAGTAACGACATGTGCAAAATTATACCATTCCAATTTACATCGGACATCTGAATTCATTCTCTCCCTTTTGTATTCGTAATATTTTGAGTCCAGCACAAGGGACGACGGTATCCTCTAAAGGTAAAACTTTTCCCCAAACGGTAAAGTTAAAAAAAAGTTTTTTTAGCAGGCGTTACTGAATTATTTATCAACAGCAGCACCAGAGAAAGGAGATCAAACAAGAAAGTTTCCTAAAAGGATAATTCAACTTGCCGAAAATTTCACCCCAACGAGAATATCATGCTCAGTTTTAATTTTCGTTTCGATTTTATTTTCCTTGAATTGAATTTATTCTCACAAGATTTTTACTTTTATTTTATTTTTTTACTAGCTGGAACCCGTTGCGCCTCGCTGCACCCATAAATGTGGTGGATGGTTACCATTCAGCTCTTTCCGCAGCATTATCCGTTGTACAATATATACGCTGGCCATTTTCTAGATGTCCAACCAAATGAACAACAGTTGCATATCTTTTATGAATGGCGAATGAAAGAAATTGCCATACCGCTAGATTATTGCTAACATTACGTCCCATTTAATATTGTGTTATTTTGCCGATCGCATTTGCATTAGCAGCACCAAAAACAGCCGTGTCGCTCCCCTTCATTATATATTTGAATATGAATTTGATTGATTCGACGGAATTGCAAAATTCAACATTTATGAGAGCATTGAACGTCTTGGACAATAATGGCGAATAGAGTACGACCCAACGATTGTTAGCTTCACAATCGTAACCTTCCAAGCTATCTCTTTGCCATTGACCTTAGTCGGTCGACGAAGATACATTGGGTAACCATTGTTCCCGATTACATTTTCTGAAATCAATGCTCTTGAATACCGCTTTGAATATTTCTAACATGCATCATGATTCAGTCCCATCCCATTGTGGATTGCAAGTAAAAGTTATGAACAAATCTGACGACCATATTGATATTGGACATATGCTTTCCGACACACAATGCATCAACGATTTTCCAACGTTCGTTTCGAACTGTATCGATTTTCTTTGCTGAACCTAACTAAAATTGTTAAAGTAACCGCTCGGCTGCGCCAACTTTGATATTTTTTGTTCTTTTTCACATATGCCTTTGTCGAAAACTACTAAATAAAGTCCATTTTAACATAAAAATTGGGTCAATAGCAAGAGAGGGAAGTATTGTATTGTACTAACACATGCACAAACGCCTTATAGATAAAGAAACATTACTCGGCCATAGCCGTTGATATCCCATCTAAAGATAATAAGTTAATCTTGGTGAAGCAAGACCCATGTACCCCGAGAGTATGATAACAAACCGGTTAACCAAGTGTTAAATATTGACTCGTGTACGCCAGCCTAATGAGAGTAACATGTAAACGCACTCTAACGTTACTACTGTTACGTTTCGGTTAATGCATTTATAATTTTACACCACTATCGCTGCTACAATCCTTTTTTAGAACGATTTTACTTTTTTTTTTTCATTTAATAAAACAAACCGATTTCACGTACAAATCGTATCAATTAAATGCGAAGAAAAAATTTCCAATAAGGATATCGACAATTCTTTTTCAAGCGCCATTACATAAATACCAACAGACATAATCATGAATACCATATACATAAACCTTGCTATTGAGGTCTTCTAACATAAACCACACTCAATCAGTCATTTCATACAGCCAATTTTTCAAACATCGATTACATACAAAACAATGATTCATTTTTATATATATAGATTTAAGAACACCGAAGCCACAAAGGATTTTTTGTGGTAGAAAGGAGCGGGATAGAGGTCAAAGCTGCCTCACTCTGATCCTGATGGAATAAGCCAAGTTCGCTCAGGAGCGGCATTACTATACCATTTTACGGTCAAAGTCTTGCTAGTGATGAAGGATTGAGTTGCTTTTGGATGATAGAAAAGGGGTTCTGAGAGCCATCATAAGATTCCAGGCGGGAAAACGAAAAGGCAGTGTAAAGGTAATTAGAATGCCGAAGAGGATGAATTTGAATAGATGAAAAAAAGAAGTTTCTGTTGACCGTGATTTACGGATGTTCACAGTAGAGCATAGTGTTGCTCCTCTTTCCAAGAGCAAATTAAAGGACAAATTTTTTCAATGAAATGCGAATCTTTTCTTGCAAAGTTGAACTTGAAGGAGGATGATGTATACAAAAGAAATAGAGACTGTTAACGACGTTCCATTCTGTCATTGGTTTAATGAGGTTCAGGTTGTATCAGAAAAATATAAGTATCATTTGCTAACTTGTTTATTGATTCGGATCTGCCACCTGGCTTCTCGAATTCGCTTCCTTCACTGGTCGAGATTCTAAGTCGATGTCCTTTAGTTTAGCATCCGTTTAGCGTCGTATTTCGACATATTTCCAGTGGATGTCCAGTCGACCTCACTGTAAATTGAATCATAAGGCCCCTGACTTTCCGAATATATTCCACTTCAAGTTAGATACCGTGACTAGCGAAGCATACAGAGCTTTGCTCTGATCATGTCATCTATGACGCAAATGGCCCTTCCTCACATAAGGTGGTACGAGTTCTGCGAGGAAGCTTCTTTTCAAGCACGAACAATAAGTAGAGTACTTTTTGTTAAGCACCCAAATCTCGGATCTATTTGCAAGTATTGAAAAGACTTATATATTACTAGCATAAAACCCGCGTGCCTTGCAACGCCTTTAAAAACTGTTTATTATGTGCAATGTTTTCCTTAAAAAAAACCAACAAAAAAGTCAGCTGTTATTATCCCTAAAAAGGGTTTATTATAGTGCATTTTTTTAATAAATATGGTAAACAAATTGCTGCGAATATCACCTCTGCTCAACAAATCTGCAAGTTTTAAAGTAGATTGGCATGTATATGTCATCAAGAAAAGTGACATTTTAGGGTTTGACGAACGTTCGTTAAGTTTGTTCGCCTATTTACGTGGATGTAAGAAATTATGAAGCAATCACAAATGAATATTAAATAAAGTGAATTTCGAGTCATTCATTTCTACGTGATTATAGGGATGCACTGTCAAAATTCCAGCCTTTCAGCTTCAGAGGTTTGGGTTAACCCCATTTCATCCCCTTAGGGGATGAATTTCGAGTAATCGCCTCTTAGTGGATGTCCATGTCATTATAGGGATGCACTGTCCAATTTTCAACCCTGTAGCTCGAGTAGTTTGGTAAACCAAATTTTACCCCTGTAGGGGATGAATTTCGAAAAATCGCTTCTTAGTAAATGTCCACGTCATTATAGAGATGCACTGTCAAAATTTCAGCCGTTTAGCTATAGTGGTTTGGCTTAACCCCATTTAACCCCTTTAGGGGATAAATTTCAATCACCCCTAGGTGGATGCCCACGTCATTATAGTGATGCACGGTCAAAATTAGAGCCCTCCAGCTTCAGTGGTGTGGGTTAACCCCATTTCACCCCATTAGGGGATGAATTTCGAAAAATCGCTTTTTAGTGGATGTCAACGTCATTAAGGGGATGCACTGTCAAAATTTCAGCACTATAGCTCCAGCGGTTTGGGTAAATCCCATTTAACCCCCTTAGGGAATAAATTTCGAAAAATCGCCTTATAGTGGATGTCCACGCCATTATAGGGATGCACTGTTAAAATTTCAGCCCTATAACTTTAGCGGTTTGGATAAACCCCGTTTCACCCCCTTAGGGTATGAATTTTGAAAAATCGCTTCTTAGTGGATGTCCACGCCATTATAGGGATGCACTATCAAAATTTCAGCCCTATAGCTGCAGCGGTTTGGGTAAACCCCATTTCACCCCCTTAGGGGATGAATTTCGAAAAATCGCTTCTTAGTGGATGTCCACGCCATTATAGGGATGCACTGTCAAAATTTCAGCCCTATAGCTCAAACGGTTTTAATAAACCCCATTTCACCCCCTTAGGGGATGAATTTCGAAAAATCGCTTTATAGTGGATGTCCACTCCATTATAGGGATGCACTGTCCAAATTTCAGCCCTATAGCTTCAGCGGTTTGTAAGAACCCAATTTCACACCCTTAGGGGATGAACTTCGAAAAATCGCTCTTTAGTGGATGTCCACATCATTATAGGGATGCACTGTTAAAATTTCAGCCCTATAGCTCCAGCGGTTTGGGTAAACCCCATTTCACCCCCTTAGGGTATGAATTTCGAAAAATCGCTTCTTAGTGGATGTCCACGTCATTATAGGGATGCACTGTTAAAATTTCAGCCCTATAGCTCCAGCGGTTTGGGTAAACCCCAATTCACCCCCTTAGGGGATGAATTTCGAAAAATCGCTTCTTAGTGGAGGTCCACGCCATTATAGGGATGCACTGTCAAAATTTCAGCCCTATAGCTCCAACGGTTTGGATAAACCCCATTTCACCCGCTTAGGGGATGAATTTCGAAAAATCGCTTTATAGTGGATGTCCACGCCATTATAGGGATGCAGTGTCCAAATTTCAACCCTAAAGCTTCAGCGGTTTCGGTAAACCCGAATTCACCCCCTTAGGGGATGAATTTCGAAAAATCGCTTCTTAGTGGATGTCCACGCCATTATAGGGATGCACTATCAAAATTTCAGCCCTATAGCTGCAGCGGTTTGGGTAAACCCCATTTCACCCCCTTAGGGGATGAATTTCGAAAAATCGCTTTATAGTGGATGTCCACTCCATTATAGGGATGCACTGTCCAAATTTCAGCCCTATAGCTCCAGCGGTTTGGATAAACCCCATTTCACCCCCTTAGGGGATGAATTTCGAAAAATCGCTTTATAGTGGATGTCCACGCCATTATAGGGATGCAGTGTCCAAATTTCAACCCTAAAGCTTCAGCGGTTTCGGTAAACGCGAATTCACCCCCTTTGGGGATGAATTTCGAAAAATCGCTTCTTAGTGGATGTCCACGCCATTATAGGGATGCACTATCAAAATTTCAGCCCTATAGCTGCAGCGGTTTGGGTAAACCCCATTTCACCCCCTTAGGGAATGAATTTCGAAAAATCGCTTTATAGTGGATGTCCACTCCATTATAGGGATGCACTGTCCAAATTTCAGCCCTATAGCTCCAGCGGTTTGGATAAACCCCATTTCACCCCCTTAGGGGATGAATTTCGAAAAATCGCTTTATAGTGGATGTCCACGCCATTATAGGGATGCAGTGTCCAAATTTCAACCCTAAAGCTCCAGCGGTTTCGGTAAACCCCAATTCACCCCCTTAGGGGATGAATTTCGAAAAATCGCTTTTTAGTGGATGTCCACGCCATTATAGGGATACACAGTCAAAATTTCAGCCCTTTAGCTCTAGCGGTTTAGGTTGTGCGTTGTCTGTCAGTCAGTTACTTTTTATACAATAGAAAAAAATCCCCTTACAACTTATTGAACCCCATTTCACCCCCTTCAACCCTTTTGTTCTCCATAAAAAGTAGCCTATGTCCGTCTCCAAGGTCTAAACTATGTCTGTTGAAAATTTCATCAAAATCGGTTTAGTGGTTTAGGCGTGAAAGCGTAACAGACAGACAGACAGACAGACAGACAGACAGACAGACAGAGTTACTTTCGCATTTATAATATTAGTAAGGATAGACGAGGACGTATGCATCCAGACGAAAAAGCTCTTCCGTCCGTTTATTAAGAACCCAGGAGTTCACAATTTTATTTACGAACAAAACAGCTTCCCCCTCCAAAAGCAACAAAGGGCTAGAACTGAAGAGTTGACCCAGTACTCCCGACTAAAAATAACAAAGGGGCTTACAGCGGGCGAACACAGGCCGCATGTCTTTTTAAGGGGGATATGAAGGCCGTAGAATTTTTGATCATTTTAATGGAAGCATATACAACCTCACGACGCATTCGACGACAAATTTGATCCAGTAAAGAATCTGCAGATAGTGACGCATGCATTCTCTCGCCAATATCGCTATGGGTGTAATTTCCATTACCATGAACGATGCATTGTTGGATATGGTCCTGTACGCGCAGCATGCGCGAAGGACTCTTAAGATGGAGCAGATACATGCGTACGTTGGTGCGCACGGTGATTGATATAACAGAAGTGCGTGCATTTAAGTTCAAACTGACATGTAGTTACGTAAAAGGAACGCATTTAACGCAAAATTTGGTCTACTTCCAAATTGCACATTGCCATAGTCTCAAATACCCAAACACAAGCGCACACAACAGACACATGTACTCATCGCTTAGATTTTTTGGTTATATTTAAAAGACTACACTAAGTCCGCAGCCGTCTGTCAGTGAAAATTCGCCGCATACACCGCCCGCACTGTAGTCACGCATGTACATTTTTCCATCTGTATGCGGTCTTCCATTTTCTCCCTTGTTCAACGCTGCTGGCCACACTAGCACTGCGTAAAGCTAGACTGAGCCAACCATGCCCGTCATCAGGAAGCGGTGATTTGGTTTGAGCCCCCGTTTGCACAGTATTCTTGGAAATATTGCACAGTTGGCGGAAGCTTTATCCGCCATGACCGCCAAGTGAGTTATAATCGATCATCACCCCCAGGTACCTTAACGCAGTGAGTGAATGATCTGTTCCCATAATTTGGTTACGGTTACTTCTTTTCTCAGCTTTTCGACCAGCACGGTTACAGTTTTGTGTTCACCAAACAGCAGACCAGCGCTATCACGGCGTGTTTTAATAGCTGAGATAGCTTCGTTCGCGCATTATTCGATCTCATCGAGGCGTTCATGATTATACATGGTGATCCACAGGAGAAGTCCCAGGATACCACATGTTGTTCTGTATACCGTCAGGTCCTCTTACGGTGTGACCTACCTTCTTTCCTTTTTAGGAAAGGTTGTTACCAAATAATAGTTTCGGAGGAGGGGATGTCTTTGTCTGGCTACCCACCCAGGCAAAACACGATCAGCCGGCACTGATGAGAGCTACTTGAATCGATTCGATGTGCATTTTGCCGCTTAAATTTCTTAAAGGCTGCACCTTATGCAAATGCAAAGTAATCTCAGTAGATGTACCTCTGAAATAGGCTTGTTGTGCTGGGCACAGAAAAATCACATCTACTGATTGACGGATGAAAGAGTCGTTGTTCCTTTCCAATGTCTAGAGCATAGACAAATCGATCCTAGTAGTATAGTCCTTCGTGGATTCGTGGCCTCTTTTTGCTGGCTTTGCGACCAAGAAACTCATGGGAAAGTAATTGAGTCTCAAATTAGCAATTTCACACTATACTATTTTTAATATCATACTAATTTTCTGATCAGCCATACATAGTTAATCTCTTAATTGCAGATAGTTAGAAAAACGTCGTCAACGGGTTCATGTAAAATATCCTTACAAACAGTTTCTTGGAAAACTACAAAATTACCCTGACAAAAGTCCTTGAAAACAATTCCACTTAAAGGAACCTGTCCTCATCTATCCTCAGTAATTAAATGTTATGCAACATATCATTGTACTTTTCTTCGTGTATCCATTAACGAACGCAGACATGAAAAGTTCCAGCGCCTTAAATACTTTGCACACAGTTTTGCATCATCACCCCCGCCAAGATTTAAAGTACTCCTGACACTGATTTGTTGTACTGTGAGGCGTCAACGTGATGAAGAGTGATAAAATGAATTAGTAAGGATGATAGAGTGGAAAAATGAATGTAGATTAGAGCAGGGATTAAAGTCGTTGGAGATAAAGGTGGACAAGATAGTTTGATAAAGAAGGGAGGGTAGAATGAAGTTATGTTCTTGTTTTTTTGGTGAGGATTTAGTAAATGTAGAAGATTGACAATAAAACTTAAAATAATGTTATGCGAATTATGTGAAAGATTAGAGCTCTAGAATCCTTTTGTACTGGCAACGATTCTTTCATGGAATGCAATGTCGAATAGGGAGCTCTAGTGGAAAGGAATACCAACTCCAACACACGATTTTATTCTACAAGCACCTCAAAGCAGATGCTTTCGTCGCTTATGGATTACAGGACTTGGCAAAAGGGTGTATAAGGAATTGCAGTAAAGAGAAATAAGAAGGAATGTTGTCTGGGTGAAGGCAGTAACGAAACAAAGGACTATGTCGCTGCGAAGAGTCGAACCCCTACCTCTGGGATTGTAGTTAGACAAACGCCTTAACCTGTAGGAGAAAGACTACCGAAGTCGACATTTGCAAGTGAATTTAAGCCATTTGCAAGTTATAAATATTAATAATTTTGCAATTATGCAGATTTAAAAAATAAAATCATAAGTTACTGTCAGCTCATAAAAGCTCTAATTATTGTTAATGTGTGCATCCCTAACAAACCACAGACTGGTAATGAGCTTTGGTGTATTCGGAACAGCTGTAACAAGAGTTTATTACCTGCTAAATGGATAAATTTTGTGTGATTATCTGATTGAATATGTTTATTTTGAAGCAATTAGAGCTTGCATATATGATGATTTGACACATGCCCAGCATTAGTACGAATAAACACATGTTAAGCATAATTTAGATTAGGTTATAGGCTACAGCAGGATTATAATAACTATTGTGGAGTTTGAAGTTTATAAAATATGTGCTTTTGAATATTGTTGCAATCCAAAAAGAGAATTCTTCTTTTGTGATCTATTAGCTGACGGTCTCAGCGTGACGTCCTTGCAACGGATACGCTGCTGTCGGTGTCGCTGGGTCTCGAACTCCATTCACGATTCATTTCCAATCTTGACAATTTTTGGCGACCCTTCGAGCGTCAATAACTGAGAATCTTTGATTCTTTAAGTCGCCCTCGATATTCTTCAGCCAGGTTTTCTTTGGTGCCGATCGCTGAATTATCCATTCTGCCGGACGTTCTCGTCAGAGAAGTTTACGTGTTTCTTGTTATCATCCATTCGGCAAACATGTCCAAACTATCGTAATCGACGTTTTTGTATTTCTTCTTCGATTAGTGTCGGTTGATCGCATCTTTGTTTAACTTTCTCGTTTCGAAGGCGATCGCAGAGCGAGATACCGAGAATCTGCCTCAAACATTGTATTTAGGTTAGGTTTGGTTAGGTTTAAATGGCTGTTTCCCCACTAGGGAGCCCACTTCGGCACGCCATTGGGCCCATTGTGATGCCATTCTAGTGTTGGGACAAAGTTCAGGCTATTTCAAGCCATCTTGAGCTTTTGATAAAGCGACAGAGGTTAGGAATACCAGTATTTTGCAGCTCGCTTAATCCATCAAAGAAAGGTGAGCCAAGGAATGTCCCTCTTTTCTTGTGAGGGCGGGTCATGGTACAGAGAAGATGGGGAGACAGTTTGTTCCTCTTCTTCATTACCACCACTTCTTTTTATGTGGAATACTAGAGGCTCAGGAAAAGCCCCTTATATTGTCAACAATCTATTTACTTCGTATAGAGTGCAATATCGAACAGCGGCTCTAGTCGCGAAGGAAGGAACTGCCACAACCTAGCCGCGATGCGCTTTGGTGGAGCGGGAAAGGGCTACGACAGGAGAGAGGGAAGAAGAAGGAAAATTATGTAGGTGGGAAAGTGGAAAAGGCGAATTACCGTGGGGCTGCCGGGATTCGAACCCGGGACCTCTGGGATGGTAGTCAAACGCCTTATTCCCTAGGCTACCGAGGCCCCCAAATGTATGAATGTATGCGTGTATGTGTGCACTGTAGTGGGAGTACCAATTATCGCAGAGCTGCGAAATTTTACTCGAAGGTCGTAGGGATATCCCATGATGCATCTTAGCGAACTTGTGATCAGAACTTATTCTAAGAAACTCAGCGGTAATGAATTGACGTTATTTAAAATAGAAAAAAAATTAGTTGTCAAAATAAATTCTAACTCAGCTAGCCCATCCAGCCGAAACACATCGTTGAGTTACTTTTTACGCTGTGCTGTTCAGCTAAGAGGCTTTTACGCTGAGTGCGCATCCAATTTTTGCTATTTTTAGTATTTTACCTGTACTACTTTGCTTTTTGATAAAAATAAATTGTTTGCCCACTTTGACTCTTAATTGACGTACAGCATTTGACACTTCAAACCCTGAATCCCAAAATTTCCTATGAGTAAATTGCATTTGTATGAGGAAATTTTTATTCACACACCAAATCGAGTACTCATTTTTAACGAATTACTTCACTCAGTAGTGTTCACTTGAAGTGTATACTCAGTTTTTATTTACACCACCCAATATTTTTTACAGGTAACTCTACATTTTTATATGGTTTCCGAAATAATTTTTCCAGATTTGTTGTTTATCTTACTTTGGCATTGAAACTCACGCGAGTTTTTTGCTAGTCATCAAATATGAAGAAGATATAGAAAGTTAACGAAATCGCTGAAGTCCAAATTTGGTTCTTTAAAAATCCCCTTAAAATTTTCAAATTTCTCAGGTTTCTCTTGAGTTTTCGCGCCATTCATAAAGATCCAGTTCGAAAGGAAAACCCTATTACTCATTTCGATAAAAATTTCTATTGTTTCTATTGTGCCACAAATACTGCTGATATTTCAGTTCTTTTTTCTTATTTTTCCGCCATGACACATCAACTTCGAACAGCCGATGAACAAAACCCATTAATTAATGAACAGATTTTAAGCTTAACATGTGCTCTCCCTATATGAAATATGACACCTTACAATCTTACCTTGAAAAAAAACTGTATTCCACTCCACTAAATTACAAACTGTCATTCGACAAACTTTTCAACTGACCCCCTCTTGTACTACAGCTGTCATTTCGTAGAATACGGATTGTGGGGTAATATTTCTGTTTACACTTTTAATAGCATTTGTCGAACTTCCTCCAATTGAATTAAAAATTTCATCGGAACTAATTTCCTGGAAACAGCCGCAATATTCAGCGGAAAAACGAAAAATAATAATTCTGTCAGAAGTTTTTATTTCAATTCATTAATATCAATGACATCGCAATGACGTTTCGGTGGATTTATTAACTTTTAATTTAAAATGAGGATTTTCGTTTTTAAAATGGATTTTTGGATATCGTAAATGGTGGTCAAACTTCTGTGGCTTATGCTGGTGCTGCAACCGTAAGCGAATTTCCATTATTGTTTTAACATTTTTTGTTGACTGGAATGCAGAGTTTTTAAAATTTATTCCAGTCGGAGATAAAATTACTTATCCCAGAATTAGTTGGTAAAAAGCTCACGATGAAAATATTTGCTTTCTCTCGAGATGACGTCGGAACAGTCTTCCACAAGGACGACAATTTTTAATTTATTATAATTGTTTCTTTTCATTTTGTCTGATTGCTGTCCTATCGTTTTTCTTTTGTTATTAAAACATTTAAAATTTTATTTGATCATAACATTAAGAACATCGGATCGACTGCTATCATCGACTGAAAACAAAACAGTTCGTATTGTATGGACATTACTACCTTATTCAAGGAAATATCTCATAGAGAGTTACAAAAATACAGAACCTCTACCAAAAAATTTCGAAAGCGCCCTAGCGGCTAAACCATTACGATTCATGTGTAGTAAGTCCATCGTCTTATATAGTAAAATTTTAGACGTTATGGTTAGATGCTTGGATTTAAAGAGCCTTGACAGACTATAGTAGGCTTTGTTGGCCTTTATCAGTCGTGCGCGTATTTCTGGTTCCATGCTATTGTCGGCTGCTACTATTGACCCAAGGTAGGTAAATGATTTTACCACGTCAAACGCGTTCTCCTTTACCTTGATCGTGGGACCAATGTTAGGTGTTCTTGTAGACGAGGCCACCATGTACAGCAGTCCCAGATTTCCTGCCGCTTGCTCAATCTGAGTGAAAGCTTCTTGTACAGCTGTTGTTGTTCTTCCAATGAAATCAATGTCGTCTGCATAAGCCAGTAATTGGATGGACTTGCGGAGTATTGTGCCCCTCGATGTCACGCCCGAATCTCGGTTGACTTTCTCCAACGCCAGCTTGAAAAGGATGCAGGCCAGACCGTCCCCTTGTCGAATTCCATTACAGATGTTGATTGGTCTGGACAGTGTTCCGGATACCTTTTCTTGGCTTGACACATTGGTCATGGTCAACCTATATAATCCTGTCAGTTTGTTGGGGATACCGAAATCTCTCATGGCTTTGTAGAGCTCTACTCTGGCTATGCTATCATAGGCGGCTTTCAAGTCTATGAAGAGGTGTTGAATTGTGAAACTCTTAGACATTTTTCCATAGCCTGCCTCAAGGTGAAAATCTGATCAGTCGTTGATTTGCTTGGGCTGAAGACACCCTGGTAATGGCCTAGGATGTTTCTGGCGTATGGGGCTATCCTGTTTTGTAGGATAGCGGAGAATATCTTATACGCGGTACTCAACAACGTTATTTTTTTTTTTTTATGTGACACACTAGAGACTTAGGGAAGGGCCCCTTTGTACTGTCGACCATGTATTTATTTTTTTTTTTTTTTTTTGAAATGTCGAACAGCAGCTCTAGTCGGAAGATAGAGAGAGAAGTGAAGGAAAGAACTGTCACAACCTAGCTGCGGTATATTTTTATTTCACCTACTCCCACTCCCAACCATTTCGCGACTCTGACATCGGGGCATCGAGAACAACTCGTTGGAGTGTTATGCCTCCTGAAACGAGTTGAATCTCATCAACCAACCGATGACATGCGCTTGGTGGAGCGGGGAACAACTAGTGAAGGCTATGACAGGAGGAATCAGGAATGCAAAGAGGGAAGAAGAAAGAAGGAAAGTTAGGCGGGAAATTGGGAAAGGCTGGGACCGTGGCACCACCGGGATTCGAACCCGGGACCTCTGGGGATAGTAGTCAGGCGCCTTACCCCTAGACTACCGAGGCTCCTGCTTATGCCACGATAATTAGTGCACGCTGTGATATCTCCTTTTTTATGTACCGGGCAGAGGATACCTTTTCTCCAGTCTTCTGGCATCGCTTCCTGCTCCCATACTTGTATAAATAATTCAGAAATCGCTTGGGGTAATGTACGCCTTCCATATTTAACCAGCGCCACTAACTTTGTTGTTTTTGAGCCGTTTTATGGCTCTGCTAACTGCTTCCAAGCTTGGTGGCGGCAGCGTAATACTATTGTCAGATATTGGTGGAGCCTCCAAACCCTATTTAGCAATTCATGAAGGTGTTCTTCCCATCGCTCCAAGATGCCATTAGGTCAGATCAGATCCCCTTCTTTATCCTTACAGCATCTACAACGTGGTATGAATTGCGTCATACTGCGAACTCTTCTGTAGAACTCCCGTGCCCGGTGCGACCTTCGCTCTGTACTGTTCTAGTTCGCAGACGAGTTTTTCTCACAGTTCTCTTTTCTTCTTTTCTGAGCTCTTTATATTTTTCTTCGCGTTCCTGTTCTTTGAGACTGCTGCATTGCTTGGCACACAGCATTCTTACGTTCAGTTGCCAGTTTGCATTCATGATCGAACCAGTCGTTCCGATCTCTACGACTTCTGCCTAAGATAGAATCAGCAGTACCACTGACAATATTTTTAAGGCGGGTCCAGCTCGCGTTGACGCCCGTCATATCATCCCAAGGACTTAGGGCGAGTTCTAATGAATGACCGTAGCTGATACTGATCATTTCATTGCGTAGGGCAGCTGTGTTGATTCGACCCTAATCAGCGGACACAAAGCTTTTGAGCGTTGTAATGCGATCTCGGAGCACCATACCAATAAGATAGTGATCCGAGTTGAATGAAGTTGGTACCTCGATACGTTCCCGAGTAAAAATAAAATATGGCCTTACAACGGGCAAACACCAAACGTGATTGAAAAATCACCGGCCATTTGAAAGGTATCAGAAGGCCCGTTGCAGGACAGTATGGCCATACACTGCACACACACATCCCGACATCTATATAGAAATATTTTCACACACTCAAATACAATTGGGTTCCCCTATAATAAATAAGACGCATACACAAACGGAAAATCGTAATCTCCTCATTCTCTTTATATTCTATTCCGACACCCGGCAAAACTATAAGGCATTTAACTGCTCAAAAAAGAAATCATTTTGGAGAGAAAGTGTGACCTTCGCTCCCAACAAAACTCACCGCGTATTTATTGAGAAAACCATCTTGAATTCCGGTGCTCTTATCTTCGAATTCGAACATTTCTTGTGCATCGGTAATCTTTAGGTATAATAATCCAAAGGCTGATTGTACATCACGAAAATGTTATGTATTTGGCCTTTATATGCCCGTCGTATGCCCGGGTGTACAGTACTCGGTCATGTAATTCGTTTGGTCAAGTTTGGCCGTCCTGGGGCCGTATTTGTTTCCGTTAAAAATGGTTAAAAACTCCTACGGCCATAATGGGGCTTATTCTGCAATCCGTTTCACGTGAAAGAAACACTTCACCTGCATTTCACTTCATTTTATTAAGTCGATTCTGTGATTCACATGAATCGAAAAAAAAGTTTCACCTGGAACAAGTGGAACTGAAACTGTCAATCGCTATAAAAATGAAAATTTCAATCGTTATAAAAATAAAATAGTTGTATTTTTGGAGTAATTTGTTAAAAGATCAATAGTTTTAACATGAAATGTGCAGAATTGTGGTTTAGCAGTAGTAATAGGAATAGTGATAGCAGGGATGACTTGGAAATAATATCCTTACGACGTCGCCAAATAAGAGACAAAGCATTTACAGTTCATACACTGACTCAAAAATGTGTTGCAATGTTTTGGAAATTAAATTGTTTGTCTTAAACTTATCACACAAAGATCGGAAGACGTATGTTTTTACTTATAACTACATTATCCCAGTCATCCTGCGCCCAATCTTTTTTTTTACACAAAGAAAAGACAAGGACAAATAATTTAATTTCCAAAATATTGCAACACATTTTTGAGTGAGTGTAACTTATACGAATAGCAGTTTACCTTCTGCCATTCGGTATCTTTCCTAGTTGGGGGCCCAAGACTTTTTAAGCGCACTGTAGTCTCTTTCCATATTTCGGCGTATCGTTCTTTGGCCATAAAATTTTCGGAATACTATTGCCCTTTTGCTACATGTTTGTGCTTTTCCATTTCACCCAAAAGCACATCAAACTGTTTCCTCTTCGTAACTTTTCAGTATACAAAACCAATAATAATTATTATCGGAAAATTGAAAATTTGAGTAATTAATTTTATAAATATGAAATACTCACTTCTTTGCTGCCATTTCGTACATAACTGCCGAAATACAACTTCGTAATAGAGTATTCCCCTTTGAAAAATTAGGTGAAACCCTTAATCACTTCACAACGAACGTATTCACCTCAGGCGATTGCCAGAATAGTACTTTTGAAATGTGAACAATTTTTCACGTGAAACGGATTGCAGAATAAGCCCCAATATGTCCCTTAATAACTCAAGCGGCCGGTTTTCGCTCGTTGTAAGGCCTTTTTTTATTTTTAGTCTGGAGAAAAAGGAAAGTCCATCCTGACAGATTCGCTATATTGAGATAACAAGTTTTACAATTGGTTTCGTTCGTTACCCAGAGGGAGATTTTTTGCGATCGTGGCTTGGATGATTTTCCAGGAATCACCGCATGGAGATTACGATCGTACTTCCCTCAATCCGGGATAGTTACTGCACGTGTTTATTTTCAAATACTGCATGTTATTCCCCTATGACTGACTGATGATTGATCAATACAAAGTTGTTTCAATTACAATTATTATTATGAGTGAATTCCCCTTTAATAAAAGAACGAAATTGTGATAAGATTTCACAGTAAAATTTGTTGTTATTAATAATAATATCAACATTGAATTAAAAATATAACAAATCAAGCTTTCTTTCTCACCTCTAACTCCTTTTTCTACTAATTGGAAATTAAATACTCAAAAGAATGCACAAACTAGATAACCAAAATAGCGAAGAATATAACGGATTTAGTACGAATTATAAATCAGAAAGAAAAACGCTAGTTTTGTGTTGATTAGTAGAAAAAACCGTGAATTCTGCAATTGTTCAACCTGTTCGCGAATTAATTTCGGTTATTACTTCTCCAGCATTTATGAATTTTTTTAAAATTCAACCATTGAAACAATTAAACTCCTACCATCCATGAACATCTTGCAGCAATTATTTCCTCCTCATTTATCTCATATCCACAAAGCATGAGGCAATAAACACCGCAATATTATAATTCTTTTGAGCTCTCCTCCCACCCACAACAACAACAACACAACAGAATATTTTCGTTGTTTCCCAATTATGAATTTATTCTCATTATGCAACTGAAAGGAGCCCGAAAGCTTTCAACGAACGTACCCTAAAAGCTCATTTTGAATTTCTTTCTCTCAACTCATAATTACGCCGGCATTTTTTGATGTTGCCGCGTACCTCCCCGAGCGAAGAAGCTGCCGTATTATAAATTCCTTCAGTTAATTTACATTTCGTTGAATCCCGCGCAAACATACCCTGGAAGGTAATAAATTAAGGAGTCATAATTCAGGCTTTAATTATCCCCCGTGCAAGGCGATGAAAAACTAAAGCGAAAAACTTTCGAGCGAGGAGATCCAATTTGGAAGTCTTTTTTTTTGGAAAAATCCAATATTCTTTGAAGCATCTTTGGTGTGGCTGGGGATATGGTGTAGAATAGAGTGTGGTTGTGCCATGGTGTTCTATACGCAAGCAACTGTGCTGGCCATAAAGTAAAATTTCACTGAGTCATCGAAAATGACCTAAATTTTCACGCTAGACATCCAAGCCCCCAACGAGCTCCGTGGGATCCCAGCCGCGGCTCCAATTACCATAGAACCACGACTTTTTTCTGTTAATTTTGACAAGTCTCCACCACTTTTCGCCTTGTAGAGAGCGCGGCACAAGCTCGCCTCGTGTGGGGGTGGAAACGGTGCTGCTCCACGCATAGAGCGCCAGAATGAGAAAGGCCTCCTTCGACCGGAACTGCAAAACTGGAGCGCCGCGATGAAAAGTCAGCGAAAACATATGTTCGCGGCATCAGCTGCGTGCTCAATAAACCTTGATTCAAAGGCGTATTCCGGGGCCAAGTGTTCCACGGTGGAAATAAAAAACCACCGCTCGGCGTGGCCGTGGTCTCAAGAAGGCGATTGCTGGCACTCGTAAATTTGCATACGGCACATGTCGAAGGAACACCTTAAGAACCCGTTGCCAGGAATAAAACCGAGACGAGCTCCTAGGGAGACGGCAGCAGGCATATCCTGGCTGGGGCTGCGGACTGAATCATATCCTGGAGGGGCGTAAAACCGAAAAGAAAAGGGATAAGGGGCTGCTAAAATATGGCGGACGAGAGTTTGTTTTACCTAAAGAACAGTAAAATTCCCCGCAAATGGCTCGCCCAAGGTGGATGTATCCTCTGCTCTCGGGGGGTGTTTTACGACTTCAAACGTATTACGATCCCAGAGTCCTGACAAAGCTGAATGCCAAAAGTGACACTTTACGACCCCATTCAAATCCAGTTGGCAGCTTCCAGGATTATGCTGAGCCGTGAACTTGGTTTCAACCCTTTATTATTGTCGCTCGCCACTTTCATAAATTTTATTTTCAAAAAACCTCACCCCCCCCCCCGCCGGTTGCTGGTGTCTAGCAGCCCAGCATAATACGCTCGTACTACGGAACGTTTAACTTTCCACTTCACTGTAATTACTTTCAACTGGATCTGCACGACACGGGGGCATCATGTGTTGGTGGGGACTCGAGACCATCATCCTAGTGTAGACTGCCGACTGTCAAGTAAGAAATGATTACGCGAAAAGGTGTTCTCAGGTGTTTAACCATTTTGCCTAATTACTCCTCGGGAAGGCTCACTGCTCTCTGGGTGAATTAATGAGAAAGTCTTAATTATATCTCGCACTTTGTAAAAAGTTGCTCCTTGTGCCTGCTTTAAATGGATTCCAGAGATTTATAAATTTTTAACGAGAGTAGAAATTTCATTTTTTTTTTTAAATTGTGGAGGCGTGAATCTGTGCACAGTAAGCACTTTACCGTATTAGATTCTGTTTACAAACTCAACTTTCTTTTTGTCTGCATTTAATGTGACAACATCAATCGGATGGAGGCGTTTGAGTAATCCATACTTTGATCTGCGGAAATGATCTCCGATTTAGAAAAATAAAAACAGAAAATAAACCTCGAATATTATACAAGAACACACACCCTTAGTCCTTTAGTAAAAAGATATATTACATACTTTTAATAAATTCTTTTACCAATAGCTACTCTTCAAATCTTCCCTTCTTTTTTCATAACATTTTATTCTACAACAACATTTTTATAAAATAAAACTTTTCTTTTAAGGTTTATCTTGTCTCCACACATATCTTAGTGGTTATCTTCGGCTCTTGCGCTTAATGTTACACCTTAATCTAAAAAACCAAAAAAAATTTAAATTCAGATAACGTTTTACGCCGTAAGAAATTTTCTAAGCATTGATCTAACTTTTACAACATCAAGAATTCTTTGCTCGTTTGCTCTAGTATTCCAGACAGGGATATGTACTAAAAATGAAGCAGTTACCCAGAAGAGATTAATATCTTCTAGACATTTACAAAACGTTGTAACACAAGCTGGAAAGAGTTGTCGGGCATTAGTGAGTACTTTTTCTTTTTTTTATTAATTTTTTGAGATTCTGCATTTGTAAGCAGTTTTATAATTTTATTTTCAGTTCTGAATTACTTTATTACAAAATTGTAACCATATCAAAATTAGATCTGATAAAATCACAGACTTTCAAGTTCAATTCTTCTTCTGGATCTATTTGGCGCAATAGCAGTATTTTTCACAATGGTAATAATTTTTACTTCTGTTGCAATCGTATATTACAGGTACGTCAAAACTCTCATATACCATTGTATATAAGTGTTCAAATACAATTGCACTGTTCTCAGTTCTAAAAGAATCAACCTTTTTTATGAAACTAAATTTTAAGGGATCGGTTAATGCGTATTCGTACAAACTATGCTATTTCTAAGTTTAGGAGTCATAGTTTTTACTACCAGTACCAGTACATGTCGGGGATGTCATAGGGAAATGTATTGTAGGGAGCTTAAAACCAAAGCCAAATAGTACATAAGATAGACTAACTCGAGTCTAAAGAGTCCAAGAGGAAGATTTGATGGATTCTGCTTATGAATTCTTGGATGTTGTCCGCGTTCAGAAAAATTGTATTCTGAGATTGTTCCACAGTCCTATTGTTGGCTACCGCTGACTATGAGAATAAGCCGAACGGGATAGATCCGTGTTGCGAAAAGTATTCCGTATTCAGGAAAGTTTTTATTTCAATGGAAAAGTCCCCGTGATCATGTCTATAAAATTATCTAGCGTGGCTTAATGTGTCGAGTTTGAAGCAATATACATATAGTGAGTTTGAGACTTTGGTTTTGCACTCTAAGCTAAGATTCACCCTAAGTACGTTAAAGCTATGGAGAGTGTTTATTTTAGTTTACCGATCCCCTCTCCAGATCACGCACGAGAACACCATAATATATCCGTTCCAACGATATTGATATTTTCGCATGCGTTCTGATCTTGAGCCCATTTGTTCTCTCTTCTTGTGCACTTTGTACAGTTCGACAGACCCCGATTCTGCTCTTTTTTGTTATGAACATTGAATTGAAAGTTTACATCATATGGAAGTTATTGTAATCGGTCCGAAAATCGAAGTCGAAATTTTCAACATATTTTCATTTTTCAAGATCCCAATAGCATTTTAAGCAAAAATTTGAGAAGATGTATGTTTGTGCGTATATATGTGGTTATTTTTTCCTACCCGATATCGCGCGCGCGAAACAAAAAAGAGAACGACTACGTTGAGATATCGTTCGAAGCGTATAAACAGAAATATGATCACAAAAAACTTTCATAAAGTTCGGTCGAACCGTTTTTTTGTTTAAACGACGTTCGTGATTGTTGTACCTGTAACGGTCGGTCGGAAAAATTATTTTTTTGGGAAATTTATCTTGAAATCACCTTGTAGATAATGGGAAATTTTTTTTGAAATCACTGTGGGGAAAAATGAAAACTTTTAACAGGGAGGCGAGAAAAAATTTTTTTGGAAGGGAAGGATTTTGTTTTTTGGAAAAAAGAAAATAAAAATTAGTCAGAAGGTGGTGGAGCTGTGGTTTTTTGGTGGAAAAACCGAAAAAGTTGTATTATTTGTAAATCCGGAAAATAACTTGTAGTTTTGGCTAAAGTCAAAAGGAAAGCTGAACTTCCAAAAGCTGGAAGAATAGAAACCGGAGACCTAGCCGAAGGACCTGGCCGTATCCGGAGGATGTGGTAGCTGCACCCTGCCCACTTGTTCCAGATCATGAAGAGAGCTGGCTGGATGAATTTGTTGTAACCAATTACGCCATTTGTCAACGGCTACGCATTAGCTCAATTTAAATGCGCTAGCTCTGCTACAGGCTCTACATAATTAACTGGTTAAAGGTCAGGGTTAGGAATCCTTGACATCATTTAGAGGAAGAAAGGGACCCCTTTCCCAAGAAGCTCTAGTGCGATTAATACGGAGGACCCGAACGGGGAAGAATATTTTGGTAGCAAGACCTCTGCAGGCCCTGAGGTAGCATAAATTCATGTTTGTTTTGCATGGTTTGGAGTGGTTTGCCTTAATACTTATAAGTTGTGTTTATCCTAACATTTTTCCTTTTACTTACCTGTAGGTTAAACAAACATATTTACATTATTTTTATGCACTCTCCATTAACCCGGATGCATTTAATTGTACTCTTTTAAAACTGCATGGGGTTATTGGATCATAACATACATTTGTTAATTCTTATTGATAATGGTGCTCCATTTGCCACATTCATTGAGTGGAAATATATTGTTTTAACTCACGGTTCTGTGTGTAACAAACAAAAAAAAAAGAGAAAAAAAGAAAACAAAAAAGAAAAACCTTCTTCAATCAGACATTAGGAAAGCTTTGTTAGTCTCGGTTATCTAACACATTTTAGTTCATGAGTTCATTTTTCAGTAAATAGTAATTGTACCTGAATGTAATATTATCGTTAATCATACTTATAATAATTTTGGAATTTATTTTGGCTCCTTGTTGGAACTATTTTCGACATTCCTGGGTGTTTGTTTCGGTTCCGGGGAAGTTGTGTTTTTTTCGTTAGATTACTCGATTGTTTGTAACAACGTTTGTAAAAAAGCGAGAAGTATTGGTGCCACTACTGCGCGTTTTTTTTTACCTTTAGCGTCATAATTATGTTCATATAATAATGGTATAATAATAATTTTATCTGACAAGGACCTGTACCTATTGTTTTGAAAAGTTGATGTTTACGATTATTCATTGTTTGGGTTATTATAACTATTGGTCCTGTGAAGGACAAAATCATTAAAGGATTATAAAAATAATGTCTGGGTGTTAGATTTCTTTTGTGGAATGGTTGGGTGGGTGACGCTTCTTTCCAGGGTTTCTTAAAAAGTGCCTGTTCCTGAAGCTGATAGCTTGCATTATTATGAGCTGTCAGGGAAGCGGAGGGCAATGACACGGCTCAGGCGGGGCCCGAAGGACGATCGGAACTGAAGATGAATTTTGCTAGTCGCAGGTAAGTGGTGAACCATACGGCGTATAGGCCCGGCCACACACCCCACGACCCCTCCGGCGAGCTAGATAACTCCGTGTGGCCGGCGTAGGAGTTCCGGAATTTTGTTTCCTTTCTTATGTATGGTATTGGCTCCTTGGTCATGCTTTTCCGGGCTTATGGCTAAGGGGGTAATACCTCGCATAAGTGGCACCCATTATTTTATCGCGCCATTATGCTGTTACATACCTGCACGTTACCTCGCAAAACACAAACTATATCGACTTCTTTGAGGTGCCAAAAGAACAATATCAACGAAAAAATGCTCTGAAAAAAATTTCATAACATTGGGTCGGGCTTTTTTTGTGTTTAAATGAAAAACTTCGGCTAGTTTTGCTAATAAACTGTAATGATGTAATGAAACCCGTTCTAAACGAAGTGATTCTGCACAGCGATAGCTTTCCAGGAAAACATCACTTGTCGGAATCGGACACTCTTTAAAAATCGTACAAAAATTACATTACCCTTTATAAACATCACGAATTTTTCAAACCTTAGGTCAGCACTTTTTTGACGGGGAATTGTTTTCTACGTCCTACAGTTTCAGGAAATTGCGGTTCATCCCGGTTACCGAAAAATTTGTTCTTTTTGGTCAAGTCTGACAAGTACTTTACATTGATTAGTTTTTCTAATATCTCCAGAAAATTTGGAGTTGGAATTGGTTTTTTTTTAATTTTTAATTTTTACTACAGATTCGTCATTTGTGACCTTAAGAACTCCCCGATACCGATTTTTAATG
This sequence comes from Thereva unica, assembly GCA_949987705.1. Lineage (NCBI taxonomy): Eukaryota > Metazoa > Arthropoda > Insecta > Diptera > Therevidae > Thereva > Thereva unica. The sequence continues at coordinate 126,198,198 of OX465282.1, forward strand.
GATTCAGAACACATTTGCAAAATTCATCCGCCATATTGGCGCCGCCATTTTAAATTTTAAAATTTTACCACTGAATCGTCATTTGTGGGCCTAAAAAACCCCGATGCCGATTTTTAATGGAATCGGAACCCAATTGCATAATTCATCCGCCATCTTGGAAGTGCCATCTTCATTTTTTTACAAAACTATCAGATTGTATTGTCACGGGAACTCAATGTGTGTACAAAGTTTCCTAAGAATCGGTTAGGTAGAAGAAGTTGAAAAAGTTGCGCAAGCTTTGAACCAAGGAAACAAACAAACAAATACAACGAGGTCAAGCTAAATAAAACCATTAGTCGATTCACCACAAGCCTTATGTAACATTTTCATTTCGGAACATGAAATTCCATTTGCAATACAAAATTGAAGACAGATTCTTTGTTCGATATTTTTATCCATTGTAAAAATTGCTAAACACACTTGAAATGAACTGACAAACAAAGAAAATGACAAGAGACGGTCAAACTCCGAGGAAATCCTATTTTGTCACAAAAGCTAAACTAGGTTCTTCTTTAAACTAACATTCCACTTCTTCATCTGGCACTTTTAGCTCAACTAGCTGGTTATCAATATTGAGAATCTGTCGTGGATCAGTGTGCTTCTAAGCGAAGTTTTTATGCGTCTCAAAACAGAGAAACTCTTTTCGCAACCAAGCGCGCCGAATTGCAATAGCTTGTATAGGTTGAGAGTGAGATCGCTTGTCACCTTCATGGGCAATACTTTTTCATGTTTTCCCTAGAGCGCGCCTCGAGTTTGGAACATCCAGGGGGTCAATTGGCTTTTTTCCACAAGGTCTCGAATTGTCCATCGATGATTTTTCAGCATCAAATCCTTTACTTCCTTGACGTGGTATTAATCGTTAGATATCGAAAGACGATCCTAGGCTTCAACGCTTTTTCTGCTTCGTTTGATCAACTTATACGTATCAAAGACATTGGCTCTGGACAACCCTCTCTTTTTCAACATTTCCAACATTTAGGAAGACGAAACTTAAGTTTTAAAGCTAATTTTAATGCAACTGCTTTTCTAACCCCTTTCACTCATTTTAAAACTGATGTCAGTGATACCAATCCTAAGAAAACTACTCGTTTGAATAATAGGAGGTCTTATTATTTTGTGATAATTGTAATGTGAGAGCTGGTCGATACCTATCAGAAGCAGTGCTCTTCCGTAGTAAAGAGGTAGAAGCTAATTCTTTTGGTGGTCTCGGCTTAATGGAACATAGAAAGCAATCACAGGAAGAGAAACTAGCCAGAGAACCAATCAAACAGTTTCTTTGCAGTTGCCCAGCTACGATTAGAACCATCAATTTTGGAAAGGTTTCGAATCTTAAAATAGAAGATATAATACTTCACCTGAATGTTGCAGAGTGGATCTAACGTCACGTTTAGCATACTGCCATGTACGTACTAGGGTACAGTTTTTTTACGAGTGCGATTCCATTCGTATCCTTCACCGTCAATTGTTCCCCGTCCTTGGTTCTTGTATTAGATTGCCACGTTTACCTATCTAGATTGATTGCAGACAAAATTACGTTACAGAAATCTCTTTAGGATAACAATATTATAAGGAATATAAAGTGCCGCCACTACTTGTCCTTTGTCCAATTTTCAAAGCTGATCAATGGCGGGGTGTGCCCTGAAAAGGAAATCAGCTCTCTCTGCGATAATAGAAAATTCATCAAGAATAATCTCTTTTGCTTGGAGTGTTTTTACCGGATATATTCTTAAAGTTTACTGCTTGAAAAATGAATATGTACTTCTGAAATTGTTTTTGACATGCAAACCTTTATTCAACCAACACCCAATTTCAATACAAATAATACCATATCATTTCCAGTCTTCCTCATCATCAAACAAGAAAAACAATCACCAGCCATGTTTAGGAAGTTTGTGATCCATTCTGAAATTACGTGGTGATTAGCATTACCATGCAAAATTTATCTAACATGTAAAACAAGGAGCACACAAACACACACCTTTTCCTGCAAGTACACTTTTACAGCACAGGTGAGTTGAATCACGGGTGAGTAAGCAGAATCCTGTGTCAGAAAATTGCGAAAGGGTAATTATCTTAGTCAAAAAAAAGAATGCTAACCAAACGCTAGGGTTTTTTTCCATCCAGTCTCAGGTTTCCGTTTTGTGAAATAAAACTAAATGAAACTAAATGTTTTTTGCTTGCTGACTTACCTTGTTTTTTATTTTTCATCCTTCGTCGATTTCTGCCCGAAGTGACTAGCTAGGAGTTTTTAGAAAGGTTATTTTTGCATAAGGTGTTTGTTAGTTAAAGTCCTGTGCAGATGCAATTTGCGTTTTTATATGTTTTCAAGAAATTAAAGAAGTTAATTAATGGGTGACTTCAAAGACTTGTCCTGACCATTGATGTTTTGCAGGCACGGCCGGCTTTAGGTATTTTGACCCACCTTGCCAGATATTTTTATGCGCCCTTAACATTTTAGACATTTTTTTAGATGGATTACCTATATGTATTATGCAAAAAGTGTACAATAACCCGAGTAGATATAAAAGATGGCCATACAACGGGCGAACACTGGCCGCTTGGGAGCACATACGGGATTGCGACGGCCAAACTTGATCAAAAGGTTTAAATGGCCGAAAACTGAGTTATTCACACGGGCATGGTATTTGGGGCCCCAACATTATCGAATTCTTGAAGTCTTCTCTCAATAAAGCCAAGAAGTTTTTGGCTCTGGAAACAATATTATCGTAGTGCCAGTGACCCGTTATTATTGACACCATTCTGGCATTATCCTTGCGTTGCATCACCACAAGATCTTGCGATCTTTTTTTGCTATAACAAGGCCAAGTCTTCCTAGACTTGTCACATAATGATATACTACATCTGGAGCCAGCTAATGAGAAAAAGTATGGAGATGTTTTTCTTTAGCACGCACAGTTGCTTCTTTACATTCTCCACCAGGGTGGTTGCGAGAGTTTGTCTCAGTCTGATCAATTGATTTGCGAGAAGTCGTTGCTCTCTATGTTCCTGTGACCCGGTACCCACTATAGAGTGACCCTGTGCCTCCCGGTCACTGTCGAAATATAATTTTGCGACCATGTAGTCGGTAGATCCTGATACCATTTCCTGTAGTAGAAAGTCTAGTATATTACTGTGCCTATAGATCTTCTCGTCCCAGCAATTTGCTTCACGCAGCCGGAGGGTGGTACAGGTCACATGCTGCCAAGTATTTGCTACATTGTCAACCTCTGCATCTGAGCTTATAGATGCTAATTACCTATTAACCCCAATGACTGTTAGTTCATCTAGGCTCTCACAGAGCTCTTTATCGGAGTCAGCCTCTTCGTTAGATGAAGCGGTTTGGAAAACCTTTATCCATGTCCAAACTGGAGTTTAAACTCTTTCGAGCTACTCTAGGCACTCGTTGTTGATTAGCAGTACCAGCGTTTTACTATTTCGTTGGGGTTCCCCGGCATTGAGTATCTTCCAGTTGTCCATAGGGAGGTCCCTGTTGTGGGGCCGAAGTTACTCGAACAATTTGCCTGGCTCTGCTTCCATTTTTGGGAACCAGATCCTCGCCCTTGGTCTTTTGGTAATATCTCTCCCCCTTTCCAGGCATCGGTTAGGCGAGGCCAGGAACTCCTTCGATAAATAATCCTCATGATTACTCTGATCTAGAGATGCGCCGCGGTAAGACCTATGGGGTGCGACAGCGAGGGAGACCCAACCTTCGCTGGAAGAATGGCATAGACCAGGACGCTCAGAGCTTAGGGATGCCAAACTGGATGACTTCGGCTCAGAATCGGGACCGGTGGAGAGAACAGTTGCGAGAGGCCAGGACCGGATCCCGATTGTAGAGCCGTTAAAGAAGAAGGAGAAGAGATGCGCCGAATGTTCGGCCGAATATTCGTATTCGCTCGAACCCATATTCGGCGCATCTCTGCTCTGAACCCTGCGAGGAATCAAAAGAGGGCAGCGGCCCTTCTGACGGCTCTATCCTCATCACGAACTCCATCACTACCTCTGATATTTTCGCCTCAACGTCGGCCCAGAGAATTAACATCGGTTAGCACCACTAAAAGGTGGTCCTTTACTACTTCGTTCATTGGCCTGCTGAGCCTAATTGTTGGGCTTCTGAAGTAGAAGCTTCCCGGACTATGGTTAGTTTTGAGAGCGTTTTCCTTTCTGGTTATTATTTGAGGGCGCTGAGCTATCTTCGCGGGATCTGTGTCTGGTCGTCTGTGCATTTGTTTGTTTTGGTTTCTCTTCATTATTATCGTTCATTATATCGTCAACAAATAGAGCTACACCAGTTTTTAAAGCTTAGTATGCGTTCTTGTTGCGTGTGGCTCTTAAGAGCTGCTATTGCCCAGCACTGGTTTATCGGTAGAAACCTGAACCCAATAGTTGCAAAAGAACGTATAATAAAGCGCCCTTACCAGTCTTTTACGTTTTTTTAAATGCAAGCTTTGTTTACTTCCTGTGCATATCCGGCACATTCCTGGACCGCGGGGCCGCCCTCTGGGACATGGTGCCCTCGGGCGATCACCCACCCCTAAAGCCGGTACTGTTGACCATTGATGTGAGGTATATTGAAAATTATTTTTGCTACTAGAAAAGCTAAGTTTTTTTTTTATTTTTAGTTCAAAGAATCTTTTTTTTTTTTTCAATTTCGTAACATCGACACGATCTCAGGTTTGGTTTATGTTAAAATCTATCAAAACAATTAGCTGCAATCGGCCACACTCCACATGATCATCATCAACGTGCTTCTTCACCAGGAAAGTAAACTTCCGGCCGCCGCCCGTGGCAAATGAAAACATTTATTTTGTAATGAGTATCAATTCTTGATGCTTATTTTCATATTGAATATTTGCTTCCACTCAAAAAGAAATCATCTGCCTCCTCCGCCGAGCCACTTGAGAACGGCCTTAAACGATTTCACCCATTACAACCACTTAGAACAAAAAGAACATTCAAGATCTCTGGTCAATAAACTGCGGCTCCTCAACCTATCAACTCGAAACAATTTCCATTTAGATTGAATCATTAGAATATCACGAATTCCAGACATTCTATGGGGCGCTCGGTTGTCCAGTAGTGGTTTACTATGTACTATCGATTCCATGCCCGAACTGTCCACCTTCGGCTAGTGTGTCTGAAATGGGTTACTCTGAAAGCTGCTGGGTCTAAAATAAAAAGTTCGTTCGCATTCCGCGTTGCCTGGTCGTGGATACTTTTAACGACATCAAATTGAACTCGACTCCTGATTGAACCTGATTTATGTTGACGGGCGACAATGGAATGCGCTTATCATGGAAGCGACTGAACTAATTCAATCGCGCGCCTGGTGAGAAGATGCAGTCCAGTCGAGGCAAATGATATAAATGACGGCGCCGTTAATCAATTAAACGAGGAACGGAACTATTCTCACCCACGCTAGGATTTCACAGCGACGAGCACAAGTGTCTCTAGTAATTTTTTTGAGTAACGCCGCCGCCGGAGTGAGCGGGAATTTCACTGTATCATCATCCATCTTCGGATCCAGAATCGTCGCTGGCGTCTGGTGGTTGTGTGGACAAAACACGGTGGACTCGGACGCGACATTTCACCAGCATCAACGGTTATTTGCTAGGGCTGCAGCTGTACGGTCGCGCACGTCCTGTTCTGGTTCGACCAATGGGTCGGGAAATCACACACCAAACTCAGTCAGGCGAATGGGGGGCTAGTCACGGGTCATGGGGCAGGACCCTGAATTAAACAACCATCCGGAAAAGCTTATTTATTTTGACACGTGAGACCTTTCCTCTTGAACCATTTGCACCTACGAACGCTGAACCGTGTGCAGTGGGTGCACTATAGCATAGCAGACGATGCGGCCATGCATGCCTCGTGTGTGAACTTGGACTTCCCTTATGCAGCAGCGGTGCAAGCTTCAGCGAGTGCTCCTCTAATAACACGAGTTACGAGCCCCCAGGCTGTCCCGGTGGATATCGCCGGGGGGTGCCTCCAGGCAGGAGGCTCCCCTCCGTTTCGCCTAATTACGTAACGAGTGCAATTGGTTTCGGGGCTATACAAGCATCAGTTCCGCGCCATCAAAGTGTCTATTTTGTCACTTTGAATTTGTTTTGGTTTCCAGCTGAGGATTAGTCCCGTGACTGACAGAACGTGAAAGTTCAATTTGGTTCCGTTTGGATGCTCTGCGTTTGTGTGCCCTAGCCCAGCTCGGCACAGCACAGCACTGCCACCACCTCCGCAGAACCTTCTTCAAAATAGGCAAGGTTGAGGTTAAGCGGATAATAAATGGTCCTTCATCTTCCCTTAAAAAAAACATCGTTGTTGGTGAAAATGAAAAAAACCAAGATCGATTCTTGCTTTTCGGCACTTTGGTTGTCGGTGCCTCGTCATGGTGTGGTATTTGTTAAGGGGACGAGCAAGGACTAGGCGTTATCGTTTACACGGCAGGTGGTAACTTTAGTTTTCATGTCTGATTTCGAATTGGATAAAGATTTATGAGCACTTTTTTTTGGGGTCACTTGTAATTTGAAGAAAAACGCCATTGTAAACAAAATGTGATGAAAATTTCTTCTAGCAGCTTTTGAGGGAAATTATGTTCTTTGGTTGTTTTATTTCATTTTATTTGAAAATGACAAATTGATTTATGTGTAATTTAATGGAGGAAATGGTATACATTAGATAAAGCCTTTATAACTTTGCTACTATAAACATTATACAGAACATATTTAGTCCAAATACCAACACAAATAGGGGCAAATTCTGATTTCCTCCTGAAAATCTCCTGCTTCCCACGTAAGATCTCTAAATGTGCCGCAGCTCCAAAAAAGCCGTGATGAAATGCGTAGATATTATTGTCCCTAACTAGCTCTTCTATCACAACTGCAGTGGTATGAGAGGCAAGCTGAATAATCTCTTTATCGACGCAATAAATATCGACGAATAATCTCTTTATCGTGTAAACCGAAACATGTGGGAATAAGACTTTCCTAAATGAGGAGAGCCTAGACTGCAGCTGGACTGTCTATAGATGCGACAAGGACTACAATTCGACCGGTTTCACAAAAGGAGGAGGAATACTAATAGCCGTCAGAGACCGTTGTGGGAGTTGGGACTCTCACTGCCAATGGAAAAGCGATTTTGAGATTCCCAATTGTTTGGCGCACGCCTTACTATTGGCTTATGGATGCAGTGAGGCGCACCGGGTTCCAGCTAGTAATATATAATGTAGAAGTACTTAATTTTCGAGCGGGTGAATTTGATTTGCAAATGGGTGAATTTAAAGTAAAAAAACTGTATGCGTGTCAAATCCGACAAGAAACACGTATTCATCGGTTCATTTTATATCCCCCAAAGCTGTCGAACCTATATATGGCGATCTACCGCATATCTTAGAAGAAGCCAATAATACTCGTTGCAGCAACGACGACATATTCGTCTTAGGAGATTTCAACAGTCCTAACATTTCTTTTATTCCTGACGAGGAGGATAACCTTCTTCCTATCAATATAACAAATCCTATTGATATCAAGCTTATCGACACCTTTTATATCAAATTATTAGACAACCAAATTCTTATTATGGAGAACCTATTCAGTAATTCTATTCATCACTCTGCATGGGTCTTAGAACTCAATTGTACAATCCCTAAACTCTACCCAACATACAACAAAACGTTGGCGTTAGACCACTTGACCTAACAATCTGCCCTCTAGTGTTTTGCAACGGTGCTCAAATCATGAGGTCTTCTGTTCCACGACCCGGCTCGCCATTTGGCAGAAGGTCCACTTTTGAGCCAATCTGGGTTTTTTGTGGGTGCGTTAGACTCCTTTTCTTGGGGCTTTTCAGCAATCTTTTCAAACCGTATGACTGGAGTCTTCATCCTTTCGCTGAGTTATTGTGGCCTGGAGAAGGTCCAGAGGATGTAACCCTCTTCTTATTAAGAACATTGGCATTGGAAGAGTCGGCTTCCAAAAATCGTCTAAAATGTTTTCGGGCTGCGCCATCCGTCTCCTCAAAGCGGTCTCTAAGGAAATCTTCTTCTAATGAAGAAGTGATCTCAGCGCACTCAATCACTGTCCTCATTGAAGAGTGATCCCGAAAATTCCCCTTCACTACATGGGCATGAGGCTACATTCGGCACCCTGCTGCATGGATTCAGAAATATCCAACTATCCTCGTAGGTCGTCCTGGTTGGACTATGAGACCCTCATTGGGAGGTGCTCCATCCTCAAGTTTTAAGGTATCTTTATTGATCCTTCAACACTATTGTTCATGCCTTGAGATTGTGAGATTTTATTTAGTTGTCTCTAGATCCGCCGTATTTAGTCTGCTTCATGTACAGGCAAGGGCACCTCCGCTAGGATGTGACGTAAGGCCATGTACAGACGGTCTTGGAGTCAGCACTCCCTATTTGTGGCGTGTTTGAATCATAGTGATGAGCACATACACTTGGCTAGGTACAAATTGTTGTTCTTCGAATTCATTTTGGCGCCTAGAACGATCGTTCCTCTGGCTCTACCCCAGGGCCGGCACTGAACACAGGTTATCAGATTTCAAGGATTGCTTTCAAATGAAATCGAAGTAACTTCCGGTGTTCCTCAGGGCAGTCATCTTGGCCCTCTTCTGTTCAATATATTCATCTCTGAGCAACAGGATAGAATCAATTCAGAAGAAATTTATCCTCTTTACTCTGAGAAGTCTACCCGACCCGCATGACTTTCTAAGCCTACCCATACACGCTCTTGCCGCTCTCTGCTAGAAGAAAATTTCTTATGGTATCTCTCACCTTAGAATGCAATCTTAAAGTTCAGTTTTTGTCGGATATGATCAAGCTCAATGAAGACGTCCGACTTACAAGATATACCCACATCGGACCGTGTATGAAAGGAATGAGCCCGTCAACAGATGCTGCGTGGTCTTTAACAATATATAGATCATGTTACTCCCTTTCAATAAATAAAGCATTCTAAGCATCTCTGTTGTATTTGGTTTAAGTATGCCTTGTTTGGCGAATAAATAAATAAATAAATAAATCACAAAATTGATTTCTCCTTTTTAATTTTTAATTAAAAATCGTATGACATCAGCAAAAATATACAAAAAAATGGTTAAAATACGACAGCCAACATTTTTCATAAAGTCCAATGCCAACGAATATCGCAGGTTTTTCTGATGTTTACTATAACTTTCGCGATTTGCTGGCGTCAGTTCTAATTCACGTGTTTTACGTAAATATTGTATCAGTGCCAAATTCGCTAGAAATGCCGGATGTCTCTTTCCTTTTGCGATGTTGTAAAAAAAGAAAGTGGAAAGTCATCCGACCTTCTGTGAATATTACATTCACCCCAATTACAAGGGCATGCACGTGATACAATTTTAGAAATATATATTCTGTGTTAAAGTCTGAGCCAAAAAAGTTGAATTAAGTCAGGAAATTGCAAAACAGAATATATGAGTGATACACAAAGATTGATTATTAAAAAGCACTTGGGAAGTTGTGAAATTAGCAGGAAATAAGCAAACTCGATCCAGGAACATGTTTTATAAAAAGGGAATTTGTGCAATCCGAGACTGAAAATACGCGAGTGCTCTTTCTAATTTACGTAGAAAATTGTGTCTTTATAGCTCTCCCCTAATTCCATTTCTGGTGAGGGGTCCGTTACTAGGACTACAAGGTAACAACAGTGGGGTGGGTTTCTAGGGTTTTACAATTGAAGCCAAAATTTTATTTCAAAGCTGTAAAATTAAATTATTTTCCATATGGTCTTGCAGAAACTATTGAATAGGCATTTTTACCCAGAGGCGTAGCTTGGATTTGTGCTTCCTGTCGTGAGCCCTAAGTTTTCGCCCCTGTTTTCGCAACTAAGCAAAAATTAAATCGTTAACTGATCGTTGGACTGATCCATTATTTGACTTGCGATTGCAAATCGTGGCTTTTAGAGAGACCTTCAAAGTCGAAAAGGCCCTTTTTTTCAAAGTTGTTTATAAAGCCCTCTTTTTCGACAAATTTCCGCTAAATCGGTCAAATGGTGGCTCACTCCTTAAGTTCAATTGACTTCTTTAATCTGAATTTTGTGTTTTGCCAACAGGAGCAGCGCTATCATCATTGCGCTCCTTTAATCCCTCATGGGACATAGGGCGGAAACAGTTGCCCTCCCAGTTGTTGCGGCTTCTGCTAGTAGGGTTCTCCTCCACGTTGTTCTAGGTCTTCCGACTCGACGGGATCCTTACGGATTCCAGTCAAGGGCCTGTTTGGCTAGATTTTCGTTTTCGTGTCACAAGGTGTGGCCAACCCAATTCCATTTCCTTCGCCTGATTTGGTCGTCTCTCCTTTCTTGGCCGGCATGGCGCCATAGTTCTTCGTTTGAAATTCTATCCTGCCAGCGGATTTTTAGGAGCAGGAGCTATAGTGGCAGGAAATTTGCGCTTTCCAAATGAGGACTCGAATTTTCGCCTTTTTGAAGCACGCATATCAAAATTCCGGGAGATAGTGCTCCCATCATCCTGAGTGCGAACCATCTAAACAGGTCCTTAGTACTTTCATATGTTCCTCCAAATTCGTTTCGAAAGTAAAATGCCAATCTCTTCATGCAGTCTTTAAACCTGGTTTACGTATACCTCTCATTTTTCTTCCAATACAGTCTATAGGCCACTTATTTTCCGAGCACACTGATAAGTTCCTGCGTCCATTCGTGAATTCAAACTTTCGTCTGTTTCTGTTAGAGCCCGCACCAAAAAAGAAGGGAATTCAAAATCATTGTTTCCATACGCCATAAGAGCCTCAAGTACCCACAAGCGATTAACCTCATCCCGCGTCCTTCTTTTGTAATACAGACTCTATCTTCTATAGCGCTGTCAAAATGTTATTGTATGGTATCATGTTTGTTACATCGCATCTTACGCTCGATATATTGTGTGAGTGCTCATGAAACTCATGCCTTTACTAGCAATCAGAGCATTCTATCGATATATAGAAAGAAAGAATGGACAAAAAGCGTGGACTTTCGGCTGGGATCCTGAACCTACTTAATCTAACGCCTACATTCATACCAAGCATAGACTTTTTCGACATTATGGCAATTTATTCATTTGATTCCTCCAGCTACCAGTACTTCTAAACGCCTATCTAATAAATTCAAATAAATTAACTTCAATTTTCGAAAGATGACACCAGATGGCATGCACTCCTCAGACGATCTAATCGAATTTCGCATTAAAGACGAATTTAATGGTATCCAATCAATAACTAGAAATTTTTTCTTATCTTTATAATTACTTATGAAAAGACCAATAAAAATCACATAAAGTAAAAAATTCAAGAAATTTTGAAATTATTTTAAAATAAAATATCAAACAAATTAAAAGTGCATAAACATATGTTATTCGACTCAAGTTTCATTTCTCAAATAAATGCAGTAGATAAATAAGTACGTAAATAAAATCACGTTCATCCACCAGGTGATGTCGTAAATTTGTAAGATATAAAATATTTTAATTTGTTTGGTTCATTTATTACGCATAAAAACAGTCTGCAATTTCACTTCCGTTCACAAAGTAAAGTTACTGGTGGCACTGATTTCACTCATGAAAATATAAATATAGTTCATTAAAACCTCCAACCTAATCATGTTTTTTTTCTCTGTTATGAAAAGTTGTGTTACAAAAACTGGTTCAATGCATTAAAATGCGGCTACAGAATTCTTATGCATTTATCTAATTTATTTTAGCAGTGTAACTTGAGCACTTTGAAATTAATGCAAGGAGAAAATGAATTTTCGATTAATATCTTGTAGGAGCGCCACTAGAAGAAATCAAGATTGGTGAATGAATTTTCAAAAAGCAAGTGGGTTGAAATTGTGTAATCGCCTGCATTAAACTTAAACATAAATATATGAAACTGATCTGGATACTACCCACGTGAATATTGGATAATTCAAATGGAATGGAATCATATGGAAGAGGCTATGTATAATAGTTTATTGGTTATGTCTTAAAAACAAGGTTCAACAGCCGTTCACGGGGTTTTATTGGAGCAATCGTTCAATGGGTCATTGAAGCAGGAAAATCCGCGGAGTGCTATTAAATAAGAGGGTGGAAATTGGACATAGGGTCACAATTGGGGGCCTCGGTGGTCTAGAGGTAAGGCGCCTGACTACTATCTCAGAGGTCCCGGGTTTGAATCCCGGCCAGCCCCACGGTCCTTCGCCTTTTCCACTTTCCCACCCACATAACTTCCCTTCTTTCTTCTCCCCTCTTTACAATCCTGATTCCTCCTGTCATAGTCTTCGCTAGTCTTTCCTCGCCGGTTGGCTGATGATATTCAACTTGTTTCCGGAGGCATAACACTCCAGCGAGTTGTTTCTCAAATGCCCCGATGCCAGAGTCGCGAAATGGTTGGAAGTAGGTGGAATAATCGCGGCTAGGTTGTGGCAGCTCCTTCCTACTTCTCTGTTCCTCTCTTTCTACTTTCTATCTTCCGGCTAGAGCTGCTGTTCGACATTCTATACGAAAAAAAATAGATTGTCGAACAGTACAAAGGGGCTTTCCCTAAGCCTCTAGTCTACCAAATAAAAAAAATGGACCCCTTTTAGTTTTTGCAATATATCCCGCAAACGAAGAAAAATATTGATAGCTTTTCTCTTCCTCTAACAAGTGGGGGCGAGGAAAACTCGCGAAGGCTTTGTTAGGTTATGTAACGCTAACTTTTGCAAGTGTCTTGTAGAGAAAGTCTAGTCAGAAACTGACGAGCGCCTCGTCCTCGTAGAAAACCAGCCAGCCCCCAGTAGAAAACTAGCCGACTACTTTCAAAAAACTATATCCGATTTCTAGCCGAAAGCTGGTACAACTGATCAAATGCGCAACAAATAGCTCACTGGCGAAAGTAAGGATCAAAAAGACTGTAACAGAAGAGTTCGAGGTACTACAAGGTCTTGGATGTGCTGCCTCAATGCTCACCTAGAATTGGTGATAAGGAAAACGTCAGTCCAGTCAGTCCAACTGCATCAGTGAACGAAGGTTCTTTTTGGCAGCAAAAGAAGCTTATGTCGAAATAAAAGAGGCGGCAAAATACATAAGCCAAAAAACGAAGGTGATGCAACAATCCAGGGCAAAGATTTAGAATGGGAAGAAATATAACTATTGACGAACATAGCCTAGAAGTAGTCGATAAAGTAGTCTACCTCACGTAGGGGAGAGGGGGTCGCGGCAAATATCACGTAATTTTTTTCCCTCAAGAATAGTGTAAAATTGCCAGAAACCTGGTTTAAATTAAGTAAAACAGGTTTCTCCACTAAAAACTCGCATTCATTCACAGGCCGCCGGCAGGCCAAATTCGCAGGCACAGCCCGATGAAGGCAATACAATATTCAGTCTGACTAGCGATGAAGGACTTCAGGTATCCGCCTGACAAGTCGTGGCGTGCAGGTACTGATATGATTTCCTATAGACTGCTTAGCATAGCAGATTGTTAATACAAGTGTATGGCCTCAACGAAAACTTTAAAGGCACCAACAGATTGGTGACTGGAAAAACCTTTAAAATACACAGACCACCATATTTGCTGACATAATGAACAGGCGAATGTTTGTGCCTTAAGGCGGCTCCAGAATCACGCCGTGAATACCCGCGAACAAGCGCGAATGTGAGTGTTAATGGTTTTCGCGCCTTGCTTTCAGGTCCGACTGGACACGGCAAGAATTCGAGCGGTAAATTCGCGGCTTGAGACTGAATAGAAGTTCTGTGGTGGTAGTACGTAGGTTGTTTCAGTCGACCTCTGCATACAAGTGTTTCAAATTATTTTGTATGATGTGGTCGATTGAAGCAACTTACGTGCTACCATTCCTGATCTCATATAAAGATTTTTTCAGTTTTCTTGGACTGCAGGCCCCATCCAGCTGGCAGCCGGGGAGGTGTGGCGAAAATTTTCAGACCACAACCTGCTGTCGACCTGTGTGTGAAAGGTTGCCTTAAAAAATGGCTAAATCCTACCAAAAATCGCAAAAATCGCCTCACGTAGTTTATGGACGACCCCAAACTAAAAGGGGTCCATTTTCTCCAATTTCCGCCCTCTAATTTAATAGCACCCGCGGTTTTTTCTTCTTAAACATCTTAGTTCCTTTCTATATGACACAATCAATAGCCTATAAATCTATTTTATTTTTAGGAAAAATTTTGCGCAACAAATACCATTTTTATGTACAACAATAAAAATAACCGACACCTGAAAGGATTACGAATATTTTTTTTTCTTTCTTATATGCCGACCCAGCCATAACATTACAGCGGCACTTTACACGGCAGCTTCGATTACTCAATGACAGCCAACAAAGAAAAAGTATCATATGTCGTCCGTAGCATGACAATATAATAACAAGAAACTAATCTTTTTATTCAGATATATATTGTGAGAGTATTATCCGGCTTGTCACACTTGACAATTATGACATACAAATGTAAAGACCTTAAGTGCTTACTACAAAGAGGACAGATCCAATTCGAATTCGAGACATAAAATCCTATAAATGATATTTTGTTGTATAAGGAGATTTGCTTGATTGCTGAAGAGAGAGATTACTGGAAGCGATCTAGCCCTAATACAGTCCACACACAATTTAGTGCATATTCACATTTTTATGAAGCTATCGGGTTCGGTTTTAAAAAATTTAATACCCCAGCAATTTCGCCTTGATAAATGGTAATAAAAATAAAAATTTGCATATAAAATTGCTCCTCTTTTTTGCGAGAGTACTAAAACCATATTTCAATCTGCCTATCCGTCAAGGCATCCCAGCATTTCTATGATTAAAGACTGGCGATAAAGCATAATTTGCCTCGGTTATGATCCACCGCGCATCGCATTCCACCGTGCGCTATTTGAAAGAGTTATAAAAACCCCGTATCGCAATAATCCGCTAGAATTTATATCGATCACTAGAATAGCGATAAACTTCAAAGCATGCCATACAGGAGATGAGAGCTGGTGGAGAGGAGCAGAAGAAGCTACCGAAGCTATTAAATTGACTAAAAGTGAAATAGCGCGGAGTTGGTTAACGTGCGTCAGGAGCGCACATTGAACGGGGTAATCTCTGCCGAAAAGGTAAGCATGGATAGCATGATGTGAGGCATTATGTAAAGGCTTCCCATGAAAGACTATATCCGAAACATAAAAGCGCTTTCATTTCGGACATAAATCAGCGATTGAAGCCATCCAAAAGAGCCTAGAACAACAAACAGGTATCCAGATGTGTGTTCACGGGCATACGGCCAACCAATGGTTGGAAAACGAGAGGAGCTCCTCTGGAAAGTTTTCAACACTGAACCGAGCATGCTGCTGGTCCTCTTTACAAACTCCCCGGAGTGTTTTGTATATCGAAATGTTTTTCCAATTTTGGCATCCCTATCCGCAGCTCCCGAACAGCACAAAGAGACACTTTCAATACGATTCGTTCGATATCTTGGCTGGATACTGGGTTGTAGTTATCAAGGTCTTTCATGTTCATGTCCATTACCAGAAACCGAAAACTACAATTTAGAAGACGGAAATTTTCTTATGGAAATACTATGCCCATAAGATCTGCTCCCGCCCAAAGGAATCTGTTTGTTCGACGTTCCTTCACTTAGATTCGCCTACACAATAATCTTCTGAGGTGGAAAAGGTCTTCTTCTGCCCGGGGGCTCCATAGATAAGCTGTCAATGTAGAATGTTTTTAACATCGTTCCGCTCTTCTTTCGATTTAGATACACGTGGCAGGTATATGTCTGTCTATTGGTTCGGCTGAACAAGGAGTTATCTCTCTCGGTATTGCCCCGGAGGTATGCTAACTTTACAATGATGGGTTTACGGTACCCAGAGCGTTCCCGTCGGCTTAAGCTCCTTAACTCTTTTTTCTCCCATCATCTTCTTCTTGTATTTATCTTACATGCTGGCAGTGCCAGTTAAATGGTTTTCTCGTTTGTGACATATGGTAATGAGGTGGTCTCATATCATATCTCCTCCAGGGAGCCTCATAGACTCTGGCTGGGGATATGTATGTATATTTTAACAGGTTATACCTACCCAACAATTTTTGTCGAATAATCTACCGACAAATCTGGAATCGAAATTGAGAAGCACCTCAAAGGATTTGCTGAGGTGTGAACGAGGAAATAATATAGTTCCATGCATTTTGAAGTGAATTTTTCTATTCCCCCTTTTTCATTCCTGCGTCTGTCTCTTTGCTTATCTTTTCACACGAACCAGGATTAATGTGGTTCACTGGGGATATTTAAGTTTATCAGATGATTTTATCTGTTTAATGCTTGGGTGAAAAGTGTTGTATTCATTTTAATAAATTTTCCTTTTTATTATTTCTGTAGCGGAAACAAACGCTGTTGAGTTGTAAAGCTGCTTTCATTACCTAAAATTGAATGGAATTCTTAGTTATTTTAAAATGATTCCGGTAATAGTATTTCTTCAGTAATAATATGATCAACGATTTCATATTGTTTTAAAGTAGACATAATCACACAATAATAGTGTGAAACAAAAATTGTATTTGCTTTTATGTGAATAGCTCAAAGTCGTTGTCACTGTCGATGGTTAAAGTTGTTTTATTTCGTTGCATGGCACACAATTTCGGTATAATAAATGCTCGACATAAAATATTTTGGTAATTTTGTGTGATTATTGATAATTATGCTGGGGACCTGTTGATAGCACCTTGTATGTATATGCTTGAAATCGGCTATATACTATATGTAATCTCAAATTGGAATGCACAGACATTTTAGAGGAACAATTGTTTGCCAAGAAGCCATTAAGGTAACTCTACTCTGCTTCTAGTAAACGATAACTGTTAAGAGAGCTTAGTCTTAGGCTTAGTTAGATGGACTATGGTTAACAGGTACTTAAACGGATTTTGCCAAGAATTACCTAGAAGCAGACAAAACAATGAAGGGTAAACCGCAAGCTTCTTGTTAATTATTAATATCGCCGTTTCTATCTACAAAATTGTATTAGTAATTGTGTACCTAAAGCAGGAAAAGCCTCCTACGAAACACCTAAAGACTTCAGGGGGCCTACTATGTATTCGGATCAGAAAGTAAAATGATCTGAATTCGGAAATTTCGTACTATGTATTCTGTTTTTCCAAACTCACCTCATCCGAAAGTACAATGACATTTATATTCGGAATTAATTTTGCTTGGGGCCTACTATGCATTGGGATTTACTTAGAAAAAATCCGAAAACTGTAGCCGCAGTCGTCGGAATGCAATTTGCTATCGGAAACAAAGAATGAAAAACTTTTGAGCATCAAGGAAGTACTTTCTTTATTTAAATTAAAAGTTAAACATGTTAAATAATACGAAATTCAATAATATTGTTTAATAATATAATTTTAGCTTTAAAAATAAAAATAAAAATGAGTGAGCCCTAAGCAAGAACGATTTGAAACTGCTCGAATATTCATTTTACAATCAGATATAAGAAAATAGACTCCTTATTAAATTGTTTTATACAGTGAAACCTGGTTAACTGAGAAACCTCTATTATTGAGAGTTGCAATGAGGTCCCGGTTCTTTTCCATTAAATGACCTCTATTAATGGGACTTTTTGAACCTGGTTAAATGAGATTTGAATTCTAAGACTTTTTCTATGTTTACATCTATTGTATAATTGAGACTCTGTAGCTCAATTACCTGTATAAGTGAGACAAATTAATCGCTTGATTTATCTCACTTATACATTTGACATGTTTGTTTACATACATTTCGCGTTGTCTTTCGCGCATATTTTATTTATCAGTACTTTCTCAGGTTTTGACCTAAAAACAAGGGAATAAAAGGGTACAAAATGTCCAAACCTCTGTAAATGAGACAACTATAATTTTAAACCTGCTTAATTGGAAACTGGATTATTGGAAACCCTCAATAATTGGTACATATATCTTGGTCCCTTGAGATCCCAATTAACCAGGTTTCACTGTATTTAAATAACTAGTGAGCCTTATCATGACATTTATACTATGTTTCAATTTGCTGTTTGGTAAATAATTTCATCTTTTTTAGTCCTAATTATATGGATGTGTGCACCATCAATGGCTTTCTTTTCTAGCTCTGTCCTTTCCACAATGTTATCTATTTTGAACACGAGGTTTCTCCGATTGCACTTCATATTTCGTCTAGTATAGCCGACGTTATTTGGCAAGACAAGCCGATGCAGAAATCTTCGCCAAAAATGAGCTGCTCGAAAAATCTCAGAGTTGTCCCAATTAATATTTGGTGAAATGGCTGTTGATCGACGTGGTATTGGCAATTTTCCTTGATTTCATCCAGAACAAACAAAAGCTTCTCTCGAAAGTCTGAACAAACTAATGAAACTTGAAGCATACAAATAATATTCGTATTTCATAACTAAAGTTGAATAACCGCAAGAACGCGCAAAACAGAGTCCGCTGGAGGGCAACTGTTTCCGCCCTATGTCCCATTAGGGATTGAAGGAGCGTAAAGAAGATAACTAAAGTAAAATAAAACCTCACAGTTTTGTCGAAATTTTTAATAAATTGAATGAGTTCCGAATACTATTTCTTCGTAATTGAATACAATTCCCGTTAAAACTTATTACGTTCGTATACGATCTAGGTCATTCTTGTGTAACGTTTTTAAGTAATTCTTTGATGCATTAACGATGCATTTTTCTGAGACATATGCTGAAAACAAAGAAATTTGGGTGGTTCAGATGCAAAATAACTATTTTAAACACCTACATAACTTCCAAACGAAGCCAGTTTGTCTTCTTTATGCCGAATTGAAGAATACACAATTACCCAAAAAAGCCTGAATATGTTGCTCTACGATAATCGGTATAGCAGTTATTAAAGTTTAAGTAAATTAAAAACTTTTCAAAAGGTATTTTCGTAAACACTCTTTATCTCAGTGGACAATTTTTTTCTCCAAATATACCCTGGAATCAGCCCTTAATGGATTAGAATTTAAGTCTGAAGCACCCTGTATATAATTTAAATTAATTAAAACAAACTTTTAATTATAAAAAGGCCAATACTTCATACTTCAAAAATTTGAATTTATAGATATGACAACCAAATTCAGATTTCAAATCCGAATATCAATGGTAACACTTTGTTCAGATCCGAAAATTATACATGGTACCAATTAACTTTCCAATCGGAAGTGAGTTTCGGAAAAATAGAACTCTGATCCGAATACATAGTA
Source organism: Thereva unica (assembly GCA_949987705.1). Taxonomy (NCBI): domain Eukaryota; kingdom Metazoa; phylum Arthropoda; class Insecta; order Diptera; family Therevidae; genus Thereva; species Thereva unica. Next base: position 126,217,443 of record OX465282.1, read on the forward strand.
GGCCCCCAGGCCAATCAGCTTATCATCCTTTCTATTAATTGTAATATATTTGAGGCAGACCATATTAACCTCGGAACTCGCTTTAGTTATTATTTTACATAGCCTTGAGGGTTGCAATGTTGACTCTATATTGCTGCAAAAGGTAGCCCAGGAGGTACGTTTGGCCTTCCTTATTGCCATTTTGTATGGGAGTTAGGATGACTCTTTATGCGGTCTGTTCGGACAAGCTTTATTAATGACCTTAGTGCATTGTTCTGTGAAAATTTCCACAATGCTGTCGAGTTGTTCCCGGTTTTTGTTGGCAATACATGGAGGGGCAAGGTTCTTTGCGCTTAGCCTAGTATAGTAACCCCAATTTGTCCTTTTGAGGTTTTTTATTTTAGAAGGGGTGGCTAGGCTAGAGTCCTGCAGTTGGAACTCTATAAATCTGTAATCTGAGTAGGACTGTTCCTTGAACACCTTCCCGACCACTGTTCGGTAGGAGTGGCAGTCTGGGACAACGGTGAAGTCCAGCACTTATTCTTTCTTTTTGGTAACAAAGGTGGGATAATTATCATTATTACAAATAGTAAGCTTGGTGCTCAGTAGGTAGTTAAAAATAACCTCATCTCGATCATTGGTCTCCGCGCTGGCCCATTGTTTATGGTGTTCATTTGCATCACCAAACATAACCAAGTTTTTGGACTAGGGTAACATCGACTACCCCTGATGCTAATCGAAGCAAAAGTTCAGCGGACGCTGCTTTACAATGGTGCAAGGTTTGCTTCGATGACAGTCACCTCCGCTTCTTCATCGCTGGAGATGACCTGGTCGCGATGTCCAAGTTGAGAAGCGTTCATTTGCACATTTACCGATGGCTTTGCCCAGCTTAGCATATTGACTCCCTGCAAATCGGAGTTGGTCTAATTGGTAGCATTTTTCGCTTCATATTTGGCTACTTTGTTGCCTTAATATCCGGTATACATAAAATAACAGAGCTATTGCTGTGCTTCTACACTATTTTGTTTTGTTCTAAGCTACCCCACTAGGGGCGACATTAAGTGAGCAGGGGCTAACCCGAACCCTCCATACTTTAGGTTTTGCCTGCAGAGACAATATAGATGGTTGTTGCCTTCTTCACTTCAGTGAGATAGAAATTCAAAGGGAGGAATTCTGGTTGCTATCTAGGTAGCAATTGTAACCAAAGTCAAGCTTGAAGTTATTTCTTTACAGTCTAGAATGGTTTTAATTAGTCTTCTTCTTTTATTTTTATAAATTATATATTTACATCTTTGTTGCCTATAAGTTGTCAACCGACCAAGCACTCGTCAATTTACATCCACAGCAAGAGCTACATCCAGCAACGTATGCATGCTTGGTGATCATTTCCATTTGAACGCATAGTTCTAGCAATCAAATTTTCAAACTTTTTGCTGTAGGCTGTGAAAGCTTTTTTGTTTAATATTGCTGCGAATGCTCTTGTTTACAAATGCTGTTGCATGCTGGTCCAGCTGCGAATGCTTCACATACACATAAAAAACAGCTCTCACCCCTTTAAACAAAATACTATATAATGTTGAACCATGAAAAAAAAAACTGAAAAAAGCAAAGTATTACACAGTCTTGGAGAGCAAAGCTTTGAAAAAACTGTAAGCAAACAGGAAACATTTCACAGCAAAGTATTTTAAAGCCTAAGCATTTGTAGCCGGAAGCATATGCTCCTGAAAGCTTTTAAGTAATTTGAAAGCTACAGCATTCGCAGCAAAATCAGTCACAAGCTTTCACAGCCTACACCAAAGTAAGTTTAAAAATGTGCTTTAAGCTGACTTTGCTTTCAAATCCTGGTTCTGTCATAGTATTCAAAGGTTTACGTACAAAATTAAATTGAAATTCAAGACAAGCTTTTTAATTTCGTACCCAAAATTAAGATCTACTACGAAAAATCAAAAAAGAAACAAACAAAAGAAAACTTAAACTTTCAACATAAAATTTCCAAATGAAAACAAAAAAAATAAAAAAATAAAATCCCCCAAAAAAATTGATTGATTCCTTTCTTATTGATGTAAAGAATTCTTTTGGTATCCCTTCAAATAAAAAAGGCAATACAACAAAAAGGGGAAAAGTTGGAATTTCCTTACTTTCCAGCAAAAAAAAAATAATGGAAAGATAAATACAGCACTAATCAGCCAAAATCCTCTTTACCCTTTATTTGACTTGGCAGAAATGTGAAATCTTCGAGAACAAACACAGTCAATCGAAAGACAAAAACACAATGAAGTGGAAAATCGTAAATATTCAAGGGAAGATCAGCAACTCAAGGTTGTTTACGAGAAAAAGGGTCCTTGTTTTGTAAGGCGAAAAAAATACACCCCCGTTCACCTCCCCTGCACACCAGAGATAAAAAAAAGTAAATTTTCAGCCCTTAAAAGGGCAGTGTTTTTTATTTATTTTGAAATACTGGACCGAGGTGGGCCTCGGCTTTTTTTTTATTTTATTTTATTTTATTTTTTCGGGTTTAGTCCTTACATCGATTTTATTTTTTCCCTCTCGTGGCGCTGTTGTACATTAAATAACAAACTTCTCTCCTTTTGCCTAAGATTTCACAAAATCCTTTGAGGAGCATCTTTTCATATAATTTGAAAAGGGTTGCACGGTACTTAACCGTTTTCTCTTTAATTATAATTTATGAGAACATATTAATGTTAAAATTATTTCAAGTTTCGGAGAAATAAAGGAAGGAAAATTAAGGGATGATAATAGGATATTTTTTTTTTATTTTAATTTTCGAAACAGAAGTCATCAGCAGTTTTTTTTTGTTGTATTTTCGCTTTAATTTATAATAAATTTAAAATATTACCCCGAAAAATATTGAGTTTCGGATGCTTTATAAACTTTGTCTTAATTAAGACAGAAAAAAATGTTTCTTTTATGTTTTTACTTTTATCATAACCTTTCTGCATAAAACAATATTTATATTAGAAAGAAAGCAAGGCTAAAAAGAACAAAGTTTTGGCAAGGTATGACTTTTGAAAACTCCAGACCAAATTCACTCCTACTCCAGGTTCATATTTTATTGAGAATCTGTAAAGATTTTCCTCAAACACACTTTAGTAGGTTCGATATAATTGGCGTAAATTTAAAACTCTTTATCTCGATATAGTTACTGTATATTCCAACGAGAGCTTTTCTTAAAAACGCTTTACAGTACGATCTGCATCTTTTTCTGCAGGCTTTGAAACGGGTAACGGGTTAAACTATTTGAACAGCAAGATCAAATACCCGACAATGCATGGAACGTGATTCTTACTTCGGCTCCTACCTCATTAGTCCCGGCAAGATCCGCCAGGGAGACCACGTAGAAGTTGGTGCAATACGACTTTAACTAATTTAAAACTCTGGTTCTAAGAATTAACCAGGTGTCGGAGATCAAACTTGCAAACTCACAAAACCAAAGGTAAACAGGACCCTTTTACCATGGCGACCACGATACCGTCAATCAAAAATGAATAGTATGCTAATAACATTACAGCCACGGGTCTAACGCAATGAAATGCAAGTCTCCAAAGGCCGAAGAGATCAGTTCTTTTGGCGACGAACGATCAAATATCGTACCACTGTCATTAACCCATTGTTCTCGCTTCTAATAGTCGTATAGATACCGCCGCGGGCTTATAACTTGTTCCGGCATATAATGGGTGGCTTTACTTTCTTTTGAGAGCAGCAGATTCCACTTTTACTTTTCCTCTTTACAGATATGCTCCATGCGTAGTAGTCTAAGACATGCACAGGGCCAGACATTTCTTCGACCAAAACATTTCAACATTATCTTCCTTTGAAGAGGGAGTCTTTATAGGCACTGCGACCTATTTGATCCATTTTGTCATTACAAACTTTCGATTAAGGATTTTGATATAGCGTAAAATTTATTTAGGAATCATATCCTAAATCTCCCTGGAGACAGAAGCCGCGATGGAAGAGACATCCCCGTATTATATAAGCAGTCACAAGTCACAACGCAATCACAAGTGTGTGATGAGACTCAACTAGAGACAATTTGGTTTCTAGTTTTGCAACTATAAATTAGACAATCCGCAAACAGTAACAACGGCTGTTAAAATTGTGATTGGATAAAAAAAGCAGGTAACAAGAGTATAAAGGGCAGGTTTCTTGCATATTTTCCATAATTTTTCATATACTCAACCAACACACAGGCAGCTTCGTTGAGAGATTCTCGGACGTTCACATACCCTCTGCCTTAAACCGTAGTTACACAGTGAGAATTAGCATCCGAGCTGGTGTAGTCTGTTACTGTGTCGGTCAGTACCTCGCATCTGAGATAATAAAATATTTTTTGTTTTTACTCGCTTCTCGTCTTCCCCAACATGCCACAAGCAGCAGCTCGCATGCGACTCCGCCGTCAACTTGCACGGTATTGCGAAATGGCAGTATCTCGTAAAGTATATAGCTACCGAAATCTTTGAAAGCTACTGATATGAGAGTACGCAAGTGCAGTAGATGACCACTGTCCGGCCAGCATCTAGCACTTGTGTGACCGGACGCGGCGAGTCGAGCTACTGCCATGCGAGTACACAGGTGGAGTACCTGTCTACTGTCAGGTCAGCAACTCGTATTGTGTATCCACGCCTTTATTACATAGTTATAGCATAGTTTCTAGTGTACGTTGACTATTTTGTCGCTCAGACTTCATTACACAAACACAAATTCACCATTAGAGGTGAATTATGTAAGATTTCTTTGTGACTGTGTAAAAACAGCTGATAGTCACTAGAATATAGTCAAACTCTCAATAGCCGTGTTTTTTTAATGAACTATATAGTTCTTCCCCATACAAATCTGAAAACCCAGGTTTTATGGGGGTTTCTATCGAGGTTTTGGGAAATTTCTTAATTTGCATATGGCATACTTTCGGGGGTTGGCATGTTGTTTCGGGGGTTGGCATGTTGCATACTTTTGGGGGTCGGAAAGACGTAATTTAAAAATAAAAACAACAGGAAAGTGATGAGAGCAAATTTATAACAAATAATTGATTTTTTAGAAACATATTTATTATTTTCTAGCGAGGATTTCGTGAAACAGTGTAAAAATAACTCTTAACTTCCGTGTAATTTTGAAATTTTTAAGCATCGAAGTAGGCGCTTCATGAAATTTCCCTTGTCGTTTTTTTAATGAACTCGATGAAAGAACTATATATAGTTCATTAAAAAAACACGGCTAATGACAAGCAGAAGTCTCAATAGCTTGTGCTTTATGACTTAGATTTATGACTTATATTTATGACGCAATTAAGAATAAGGGGGGGGGGGGTCAATCTTCTCCTCGCCATAGCGCTACACTAAGCACAAGTGCTCTTACATATTGCAGTCTCTGTAGATCTGCTCAGTCGAAAGGTTCCTTGAACGATCCACCCTAATATATGCTTGTGTTAAACCTGAAAGAAAACAATTTTTTCCTTGTAAGATCTTCCCTCGCTTTGGAAATAAAGACCACCCTAGCCTCTCCCCAGCACCTCAGAATATGGACTGGAGGTTGCTGGAGAAAGGACGGTCACCCATGGCAGAGCTCTACATTAAGGCAAGACAAGTCGTTTGAGCTGAAGAAAGTGACTTTTCAAACGAATCCCGACCCTCAGTACAGGGGCATAAACTGAACTTATCGTTTCTGCTATAGGCCCTGGTGCTAAAAACCGTAATTCAACTTTCACTTTCATTCACTTTTGTAACTTTTTTCAATGCGAAACGACTTGTCACGAAACACGACTCGACTTTCAGCACAGAGGTCTATGGCTCTCTGACTGTGCTCCAGTTTCCAGCCCAATGTAAAGAATACTTTGCCTATGGAACGATTTTCTTAACGGTGTTATGTCTTGACATCTAATTTTGAGCATTTTGAATAGACTAAAAGACTAAATACCATCTGAAGTGGTAGTCAGACACCTTAACCCTTAGGCTATTGAGGCCCGCCGACGAATGAATTTTTTTTGACTTTTTATAACGAACCGGAAATAGTATCGGTTATCGTCTGCACTACCAAAGAAAAGACATCAACTGCTTCACTTGCAACGCCTTCCGTTTCAATTCTTCTTCTCGCCGTTATTTAATGCTCGTCAAACTACTGTAGCCGAATAGGATGATGAAAGACATTGAAGCTGGCAGGAACGAAGCAAGTCTTTGACCAATTTCTTCTTGGAATGCTTTATATAGGTAATATGTATGTTTTTTTTTATTAATCTTATTCGTTGTCGTCCTCCTTCAATTTATTGAGCAATACTTCGTTGGCAAACTTGTTAATCGAAATATTTATCTATTCTGAAGCATAGCAAAACCATAAGCTGCAAAGGTTCTCGTTGACAGATGGCATCCCAACTCGATGAGACAATTAGGAATATTGGTACCAATCTACCGCCGTTTTATTTTTTGTGATAAACGCTCCGTTTTAAGAACTCTGCAACTCATATATTATTTATTCATATGTCATCTCTTTACTTAAGAATATATAAATATTTCATATTATCTATCCTTCTGATAAAAACTTATCAAATAATAAAGGATGTTCAATCCCAACTGCTTTTCTTGTATTTTATTATTTATATTCAATCCTACAAGACTAGCTCTCAATGCCATAAAGTATATAATTAATTACCTCAAATTCACCTCAACCTATTATTAATTTCTAAATTTTTGTTTACCTATATGTATATCACACGCTAAACTACTTCCTGGTTCTTACCTTCTTCTTTCTCATAGTATGCAAATCCACACTAACCTTAAACTAATTCATCATCCCAAAGGGGCTTACGATATATAGGGTGTAGTAAAGCCCAAACCTCAAACAAGCTTTCAATTCCCTCCTAAGGCGTTGTAGTCAGTAGTGGATTAAGGGCCTAATACACTCAATCGAGCAATTATAGGGTATCGCGCGCCCGCGAATATTAAGAAAACTATCCAACCAAATGAAATAATTTAAATTAGGTATTTTTAAGAAAACATAAATCTAGCTATTCATGGTGGAAAATTTTAATATTTTTTATTAGTATATTAGTTATAATGGTTCAAAGTTCCGTACCTGCGCCCGGAAAATACTCCTATTTAGGTGGAAAAATTTTAAAATTTTTTTAATGTACGATAAACTTAAATCGATTATCTAGCTATTCATGGTGGAAAATTTTTGAATTTTAGCCTTCTTTCATGAGTAAGTTATGTTTTAAAAATTGTCCACAAAATTTAAGAACGAAAATTCCCTAAAATTCTTCAGTTTTAATACATCAAATTTCCGCTCCAAGCAAATCTCTGCGCTAGTTGTATTCTGTATAAAGCATTTGCGTAATCATACACGAGATGCGTTTGTATAAGTGAGAGCTTCTGCTTCGGCTTTTGCAGGGGAAATTTCAAACCTTTTTTGTTGCAGGCATGGATGGTGATCGTATTTTCGGGAAAAAATAAAATCTGAGGAAAAATTGGTTTGTTTGGCAAGAATTTTAATGACTTGCTTGATGGTGATTTCCTTGATTTGAGAATTTAGGGATTCTTGCCCGGTGGTCAGGTAGTGATCAATCGGTGTTTATTATCTTGGCTTTATGAAAAACCCAAGAAAAGATTTTAATGGCAAATACTACCTTCATGTAATAATTAAGTTTTATGACATCCTTGTTTTTCGTTATTGTCTTTTTAGCCGTAACAACTTCCCGGAACTAGATTCGCAAAAAAGGTGTATCCCTTGCACAGGTATTTTACAACATGAGTGTAGATAAATTTTGCGTAAATTCATTTTTTATGGTTTTTATTATTTTTGTATGTAAATATGGGCTTTGCTGGACCTCTGGGTTAATTTGGTAGGAGGTCCGGAAATTCGGAAAGTCGGGGGTGTTTTTCAGATTTTTTAGTAAAGGGGGTGGGAGCCAAACAAAAAAAACTAGTATCTAGCACTTGCTAAATTTCAAATCAGCAAAAGCAGCGATATCAAAATTTCACATGAATGAAAAATTTAAATATCAAACAAAAAAGATCTATTCTCATATCCCATGACAGGAACAAGTTCGTAGAGTGCATTACTGCGACATTAATTCAATTTCCATTCATAATTATCTAACACTGGCTTCAATTTCTAGCCGGCGACACCGCAGAAGAGATTTCTTGAAAGTCGCCAGAAAATTTACCTCGGGCACGCACTCATAAAGTAAAGCCCAACAAGACATACGAATGCTGCCGAACCCCTTTATTGTGCAAAGATTTCCCCTCCGGCGGCCGTGTTGTGCACTGCAAGCAGTGCACAACAGGTAATTTTGACTGTGTTAGGATGTTTTTGAGATTGGGTTAGTTTAATTTTGTGACTGTATTTTTTTTTAAGCTTCCCTTAATATTTTGTTGTTGGAACTGAATTTCATGTTGGACTTCGTCGCTGAGTGTATTAGGGCCTTAAGAGTTACTTAGGCTTTCGGGTTGATCAGCAATAATGGGTCCTCTCATTAGAACAGCTTTCCCAGCCAATCCCTGCATGCTTAAGCAACTTACAGCTGTTCGACATTTCGCTATTTGTTCGATAAATAATCGAATTTTAAAACCAGAGTGGGGAGTGTTGTTATATGTACATATATGTGGTTTATGTTGTTGAATGCAGGTGCTGATAGCCCATCCCCATTTAATGTAAATATTGTGCATGAAGTTTTTATAATGAATTGCTTTTATCGATTTTATTTATTTATTTTTTTTTGTTTTGTAGAAAAAACAATAGAATAGAAAAGATAGAATAGAAAAGTGCAAAATAAAATTTAATTGGATAGATGGGAGGAAAAATGATTTTTTTTAAATATATGTAAAATCAAAATGCCGGAAAAATTGTTCATTCATTAAATGATAATTTATAATCATTTATTACCCTTTGAAATAGGTTTTTCACACTCAAACAAACGAATTGATTTAATTGAACCCACAAATTAATTTATAAAGGTGCTGTTTAATATTTTTTTATTAATTTTTTTATTTTTGAAAATAACTTTCCACGTCGAGACACTTCTGCATTCGGAAACCATACCTGTAAAAATCAAAGTCCTTCGACCTGATTCTGGGTAAAGTTTGCAAGTTCGAGCAAATTAGCGAACTGAACCTTAAATTTAATTCAGTTCGCACACAATTTACACATATTCAACTGAGGATAAAACAAAACAACGGGACTCGAACTGAAGTTGAATGTTTGTAAAAGTTCGCTCGAAAAGAGTAATCAACTGGAATAGTGGAATGCCATTCCAGTGGACTTTTGCATTTCTGACATCTGGCGAAAAAGCAACAACAATTTCATGCACGAACTGCATATCAACTGGGCTTTAGCCGGTGAAACTACTTATGTGGATTGAACTGAACATTTCTGAGCTGAGGTCGGTGGTGAAGCCGGGGCTTTTTTCTTGGCATTTTCAAAAATTTTATTTTAAAAACTCTAGACTAAATTTACATGTAGCACAACTTGTGTTAACTCTGCCAAACCTATCACATAGATGGTGGATTTATAATTCTTCCTCTTCTTCGTTCTTCTTTGATCCTTGAGCTGGCGGTCCAAGCTGGACGTCCCCGCAACGGATACGCTGCTGTCGGAGCTGTTCGGTCTCGAACTCTTGAGCCTATATAATTAAGTTTACGTGGCAAGCGGTTATGTTACATTCTGCAAATATGCCCAAACCACCGTAGCCGACGTTTTTTTTTATTTCTTTTAGGATCCACTAGAGCGAGGCGAATGTTGCTGTTGCCTGGCCTGGCTTATTCATTTCTTTAAAAGATGGCGAATTCGAGCGAAAAGTAAAATATGTTATTTTTGTAAAAAACCTCTTTAATTCAGTCCCCAACTGAGTACTAATCAAGTCCAATCTTGCTTGACCTCTGTAATCGAACCAGAATCGGTCCATAATGACACACCCTTCACGGTCACCAGCATAGTTGCGCGAAATATGAAGCAATCCAACAACAAATAGTAAAGTTTTTATGAGTGCAACTAAAGCTTAAGAGTATTACTTTAAAGCTTTTTATTAACCTTTCCGAATGCGTAGGGCAGATGTTGGGATTGCCCTATTTCATTTGTAATGGGATTTGCCACATGGAGCGCTTGTGCTGTTCATGAGGAAACATACTCATTACTCTCATTTATCGCATCGGGTCCGCTCCTCATACGGAATCTAAGGAGAATTCCCTCTTTCGGCGTTACCTGAGACAGTCCTCAACCCTTGCTTACTTGCTGCCCTTCGACCACGTCCCTTCGTCGCCCTCCAACGTTCTCGGTTATTGGTGTATAGATCTTTTCAAACTCCGTGACACAAAAAAATGGCATCAGTTGTGCCTACCTCGTTGCCAAATTTTATACATTTTATTCATTTACATACATTTTCCCTCTTTAAAGTTAAAACGGCAACAAACGCAGAAAAAACTCAACAAAATAATTTGGGAAGGGATGCGCGCCTGCCGAATGTATAAAATTAATTTATCTTTATATGTATTGAGCAGAGCTTTTAAATACCAGTAAAACCCCTGCTCAACTAAATCAGTTTATCCATCATAATATGCATAATTTTACTATAATTATGCAAAATATTTCTCATCCCTAAATTTAAAATAGCTTTTAAAAACTGCTGGATAATTTTCTTTTAAAGATGTGAGCTTTTTTATTCATATACTGAGAGTTCTCCGCAGCCGCAAGCGAACAACCTCCCCAAGCACGAGCTCGCATGCTACTGGCCGGGAAACGTCAACAATCTAGTAATGAGAGTGGTAGAAACACAAATTTCATGTTTTTTAATAGAAATTGCTACAAATTATTTCTGTAGCAAAGGTTTATAATGCAAAAAACTCAAAATAAAAAGGGACGTTTTTCATTCATAATTCGTAAATTTTTTAAATTATTATTAAAACCCCAGAAAAATACACCTTCCCTACCAATACGCAGTCGGGACTGATTAAATGGCAGCAAGTGATTTGATAGGAGCTGTTAAATGGAGCTTTCTCCGAGCTTTTAATCATTTGTACCCCAGGATGCGTGGAATGTCACGACATTTGAAAAGATCTATACATGAAATATTTTGGGTGATTTCCCAACCCAACCTGAAAGTTCATATGCAATATTACTTACATCCCCACGCTCTCCCGCTCCTGTAAATGTGTTTACATATGGTACCTTATGTTTTCCGTTTTTGTATTTTTATGGAAAAGCTAAAATTCGAAAACCGGGTTTTTAAAAAGTCGCTTTTTGTATATACATATATACATTTCAACATGTTGAATTTCCTTCTGCCCTACCAGTAAATGCCGGAAACATTAGAGTTCACAAGGTGAATAGTCATCAAAGAAATTCCCTTTTAAAAAGGAAAATGAGGCTCGTTATCACAAAATTTACAAGAAGTGACAATGAGGAAATAAAAACAAACCGTGTGTTTGAAAGTTTTCAAAGAAAATATACATCTGTCAAAATAATAACAACAACAAAAAATGATAAAAAACGGAAACATTTCATTTTGACATTACAATTTTGATTACATTTTATTTTATTTTTTAAAAAAAATATTCCATCTTCCTTTTTATATATAAAAAATTGTTGTTTTTTACGAGACCGCAATAAATATAAGTAAAAACTTGAATGAGCCCCCATTAAAAAACATACTTTCAGGCTCATCACCATTAAAACACACACAAAACTTGAACGCACGACTACATTTGTGCTGTCAGTAAATTTTTAACAAATTGTTGTCATTATGTAAATGTTCGGTGCTTCTTCTCTAATGTTCATCCGACAAGAAAAAAAAAGTCAAGCATTCAAGGTAATTGCAAAGGAAAAACTCCACTTGATCGCAAAAATAAATAATAATAAAAAAGGAAGATGAAAAAAAAAACAAAATATAAATAAAGAAGAAAACGAAGACGACCAACAAGAAAGAAGGAGCACAAGAAGAAAAAAGGAAGCCACTCCTGATGTCCTTTCAGTCTGTTTTCTTTTTATTGCATAACACGAGGCCGCAGTATAACTTCGGTGACATAAACGTAACCTGAAAAGGAGGGTAACGTCCTCGGGACAAAAAAAAAATAAAGGAAGAAAAGGAACTTCTACGTAACGTCTTCAAATAAATGTTAGCCTATAAAGCTAGATATGTGTCTGGCAACAAAAGAAGAAGGAGCTGGTAATTTCTACACCAATATGTTGGCCTCATAAAAAAGTTTTCGCCATACAAAACTACTAAAAAAGCAGGAAACTTTTTTTTTCGTGTGTATGTGTACGTTGATATGAATGTATATATGATTTCATTGCTCGGGGCAATAGACGCGATAAGAATGCCAACGGCCAGGAAGGAAGGACGTGAATCCCCTTTTTATAACTGGTGCGCCATGGTTGTGGTCCTTCGCCTTGGTCCTAGTCAAAAGAATTTTTTTTCCTTTACTTAGGAGACAGAGAGCGGAGAGAGAGCCGATGGTTACTTTCGGTTCTTTTTTCTGCTACAGGGTCCTTTCTTCCTTTTTATTGTATGATGAGCGAGATAATATTGTGTTAGGTACCGGAATAATGTCAACGGCGATCATGGCTCTGATATCAAGCACTTTGCCCAGAAACAATTTGTCGCCTTTATCTGAAATTTGAAGGATTTCATTTCCCGTATTTTTCTTTCTTTGTGCGACGACGAGGACGACAAGGACGAGGGCGAGCAGCACAGTCGAGCAGCACAAATGGCCGATTTCGAAATTAACAGGAGAGAATCCATATCAATTTTATTTTCGTCCTTTTTATAAGAAATCCTTGCTTGGCTATGATGACACTTATGTAATCCCCATCAGATACTCTGAACACATGGAACAGCAACGAGAGATATCTTGAAGAAAGGTGGCAGCACACAAAAACGGAAGCTGCTATCCAATAGCAGCAGCAGAAGAAGTGGTCGCACGATTTCCTTGTTGAATCTAGAGAGCTCTGCAAATAATATTTATAGCAGTCGGGAGGAGGCAATGTTTGTCAAGACCAAGCGAGCACTCTCGCTCCACAAGTACCATTCAAAGGGAATTTTCTAAAGGTAAAAGGAGTACCGAACAAAGCCATGTTTTATACGCCCGCTATGATAAAGGAGCCGATCCTGTTCCCTGCTGCCGCCACGCACACCCGCACCTCTTTGAACGCGCGCAAGCAATTGGCGCACATATGTGGGTGTATAGAACACGGTCTCTAAAAACAAGATGAAAAAAACAGGCACCCTTATTCCGCGGCATTCTCGTATGCAAATTTTAATTCGTGTATCACACAATCCCCACCCCCGATGATATGACGACGGCTTAATCCTTAAACACAGCAAAAGAAATGCACGCTGCCAGGGAATTTATCTTGTACAAAGGATGCTGAATATGTCGTCGTCGTGATTTTAATAATAGCAGCCAGTCGACGGCGACGTCTCCTCATACATTATACACGGGCGCACTACAGGCGAGGATGGAACAAGAAAAACCTTCCAAAATGTTTTTTAACACTTGTTGAAGATTGTAATGTATTAAGAAGACTGGTGATACGCGAGCGATGATAACATTGAGACAATATCCAAGCATTCAGCATGCAGAATAATACGAGCAGCAACAACGCCAAGGAATATACACACACATACAACAGAAAAAAGAAAACGTATAAGCAGAAGAATGCTTAATAAGAAAGGAGACATGTGAGAAGCAGATCCTTTCTTATTGTTGTTCTTGCTCTTATTCCCTTTTAAAGGATATGAAATGAGATTAAGTTTCTTGCGACCTCCTGCATAGCTCTTGTGTGATAAGCAGGCACACAGTTGAATGCAGTTTTGTTGTGATTTGGAAAAGTTTCTGAAGCTCCTTTTTTTTGATATTTCTCAAGAATGGAGGAAGAAGAATGTAAAAGCGTTGGCAGAATGGAAAGTACGAGCACATAGAGCAGTAGTGACAGTTATTTGACTCTAATGAGGAAAGTTTCTTACACGTTTGGATGGAACTATGAGCGGATAACTTAGACTGGCATTTTTTATGACAGCTAAAGCGAAACGTTGGAGAGATGCTTTCATAATTAAAGGATTGCAAGTAATCCACACACAGACAATCATATACCAAATTATACCAGGATGTTGATAGTTTGTAGTGGGGGAGTGATCCAAACACTGGAGTATGGCATTACTGTAATAGAGGGTGAGAAATGAGCACAGATGTTAGTTACAGAAAATGCAGAAGCCGTTAAAGGACATACTGATCAACAATCGATGCATTCAGTCTAGCACGCAAATAAAATGATATGAAATTGGTCCGTATTGCCCCCTTTCGTGAATACAAAAGATAGGTCTTTATTTTGGGCGGAATGTTACTGCAACTACCGTCAAACTACTTCTTCTTCTTTAACGGCTCTACAACCGGGATCCGGTCCTGGCCTCTCGCAACTTTTCTCTCCGCCGGCCCCGATTCTGAGTCGATGCCATCCAGTTTGGCATCCCTAAGCTCTGAACGTCATGGTCTATGCCATCCTTCCAGCGAAGGTTGGGTCTCCCTCGCTGTCGCACCCCATAGGTCTTACCGCAGAGGTCTTACGGTCAAACTACTCTGGGACTCGAACTCCCTAGATCGACCTACTGATCTTTCACTTTTCATGGACGGGCTTTGAATAAATGCATTGTTCGCTTTGTCAGCTTTTATGTAAGTGCGCTTCTCTTCTGTTTCGCCTATTCTCTGTGTATGATCTTCAGCGTCATTTCCAATCATCATTTTCCAATAAATGGCTGAAAAAGTTCTGTAATAACCGACTTAATCACACTCGCAGAGGACTTAAATGCACATTCAGGTGCAGATCGAACCGGCTGGGAAAATTCGGACGTGGAATTCGGAGTTTACGCCTCCTTTCATTTGCAGCGTCAAAAAATTGGCAACAGCATCGACTTGACGATATCGAAGCTCCATTACAAAAAATGTTTGCTTCGTGGGCTTCCTGCAATTTCATTCTCTTTGGTGTGAATTCCTATAACAACCAAGAGCTCAAGTCCAAGGCTCATCGCCCTCTCCTCTCGCACCCTGCAGACTCTTATTAACAAATCATGTTTTCTACTCCTTCGTTCGAATCAAATTTACTACTAGAGGTTGCAACATGATCTACACTGGTATCCTTTTAACTACCGAACCGGTTTTTTTAGGAGAGAGGAATATAAAAGACCAGAGGAAACTATTTGTAAAACCGGTTCTATTGCTACTGAAGGAATACTACTATAGATTGGGTCACTGGTAATAGAAAATATGACTCCTAAGCTTGGACTGTAGCATAAAAAAAATCTAAGAGATCAAGTACAGGGTTTATATTTATCTTGTTCATTATGCCTTCTTTTAACCTATTCTATTCTCTACCACATCCTTCGAGCTAGGCTTCATAGTAATTACTAACATTAAAATTATGAACAACAGAACCAGTTACGTAGATAAACATTTCTCCAAACTGCACTGTTTCAACTGGCGGAACTTATTGGCAGTGGCGGATTTACCAGGAAGAAAAGGAAGCAATTGCTTGGGGCCCCACTTGGACAGGGGCCCCAAAAATTGAAAAATTTTGAAAACACATTCGGAAATTTGAAAAAAACCAAAAGACCCACGCCAGATGTATCTCATATTGATCAATTAACTGTCATCAATATATATATATATATATATATATATATATATATATATATATATATATATATATCGCATTGCCGCATTGTCGCTTTGCCGCATTGTCGCTTTGCCGCATTGTCGCATTGTCGCATTGCCGCAATGTCGCAATGTCGCATTGCCGCATTGTCGCGTTGTCGCATTGTCGCATTGCCCCATTGTCGCATTGTCGCATTGTCGCATTGTCGCATTGTCGCATTGCCGCATTGTCGCATTGCCGCATTGTCGCATTGCCGCATTGCCGCATTGTCGCATTGTCGCATTGCCTCATTGCCGCATTGTCGCATTGTCGAATTGTCGCAATGCCGCATTGTCGCATTGCCGCATTGCCTCATTGCCGCATTGCCGCATTGTCGCATTGTCGCATTGCCGCATTGTCGCATTGCCGCATTGCCGCATTGTCGCATTGCCGCATTGTCGCATTGTCGCATTGCCTCATTGCCGCATTGTCGCATTGTCGAATTGTCGCAATGCCGCATTGTCGCATTGCCGCATTGCCTCATTGCCGCATTGCCGCATTGTCGCATTGCCGCATTGTCGCATTGCCGCATTGTCGCATTGCCGCATTGCCGCATTGTCGCATTGCCGCATTGTCGCATTGCCGCATTGTCGCATTGTCGCATTGCCGCATTGCCTCATTGCCGCATTGCCGCATTGCCGCATTGTCGCATTGCCGCATTGTCGCATTGCCGCATTGCCGCATTGTCGCATTGCCGCATTGTCGCATTGCCTCATTGCCGCATTGCCGCATTGCCGCATTGTCGCATTGTCGCATTGCCTCATTGCCGCATTGCCGCATTGTCGCATTGCCGCATTGTCGCATTGCCGCATTGCCGCATTGTCGCATTGCCGCATTGTCGCATTGCCGCATTGCCGCATTGTTGCATTGCCGCATTGCCGCATTGCCGCATTGCCGCATTGTCGCATTGCCGCATTGCCGCATTGTCGCATTGTCGCATTGCCGCATTGTCGCATTGCCTCATTGCCGCATTGTCGCATTGCCGCATTGTCGCATTGCCGCATTGCCGCATTGTCGCATTGCCGCATTGTCGCATTGCCGCATTGTCGCATTGCCGCATTGCCGCATTGTTGCATTGCCGCATTGCCGCATTGCCGCATTGTCGCATTGCCGCATTGCCGCATTGTCGCATTGTCGCATTGTCGCATTGTCGCAATGCCGCATTGCCGCAATGCCGCATTGCCGCATTGCCGCATTGCCGCATTGTCGCATTGTCGCATTGCCGCATTGCCGCATTGTCGCATTGTCGCATTGCCGCATTGTCGCATTGTCGCATTGCCTCATTGCCGCATTGTCGCATTGTCGCATTGTCGCATTGCCGCATTGCCGCATTGTCGCATTGTCGCATTGCCGCATTGTCGCATTGTCGCATTGCCGCATTGCCGCATTGTCGCATTGCCGCATTGCCGCATTGCCGCATTGCCGCATTGTCGCATTGCCGCATTGCCGCATTGTCGCATTGCCGCATTGTCGCATTGCCGCATTGCCGCATTGTCGCATTGCCGCATTGCCGCATTGTCGCATTGCCGCATTGTCGCATTGCCGCATTGCCGCATTGTCGCATTGTCGCATTGCCGCATTGTCGCATTGTCGCATAGCCCTTAATTTAAAAAAAACCCAATTTATTACATTTGGAAACAAAAAGAATTTAGATCTTAATACAACCTATATAAAACTAAAGGATACTAGGCTAAATCACACAAAGGAAGTTAAATATCTAGGGGTTACCATAGATGGAGAACTGAAATGGAAAATTCATATATCCAACACTGTTAGCAGAATGAGACAAGTGATATATATAAATTTAGAATACTAAGGAACTATCTCGATCTTCAAATCCTGAAAAATGTTTACTTTGCGATTGTACAATCAATCCTTCAATATGGAATAATAGCATGGGGTGCTACCCACAGTAGTACTATAAGTGCGTTACATAATGTCCAAAGTAAACTAATAAAAATATGCCTTGGCAAATCGAAATACTACTCGACAACTCAAGCATTTGGCGAATTTGAAGTAATGGATATTCGACAACTATACTTGGTAACGCTTTTAAAATTTGTACAACAATATCCATCAAAATTTTCCACCAGAATCTCGAATCATGATACGCGTGCGCAACGAAATAGGCCGCTAAACATTCCAAGATGCAAGATATCACTCGCCCAACGTCATGCAAGTACACTAGGTCCTAAATTATTTAATAATCTTCCAAATTATATAAATAATATTGTTAATGAATTTAATTTTAAAGTAGTTTTCAAGAATTATGTAACACATACGAAACACTTATTCAATGAATTAATTAATGTATTATGAACTTAGGATTTTGTGTCTCAGGCTCTGAATTATTTTTTTTCTTTTTCTTTTGTTTTTGGTTCTGTAATATTAGTTTCTAAAGTATCGATATAATTTTTATATATAGTAAATAAGTAATTTATGTGTAATATAAAATTATCGGCTTAATTATTATAATTAAAAATATTAATTTATCTAAAATCTTAGGCAGTCACAGCCCTCACGCACAAACATTTGTTTATGTGATGGGCTTAGCTTAGTTTTGTTTTAAGATACATTTTATAATTTGTGATTTTTTATTAAGCTGCAATTACCTGTAGAAGGTTTTTGGCCTTTCTTGAGATAGAAAGTCATACTGGAAGGTACTTAGCAAAAACTACTTTAGAGTATTTAGTTACCGTCGGGCTTAATTTCGATTTGTGTAGAGGATAGTTGTACGATAATGCGTCCAATATGTCCGGTATATATAATGCAATGCAGCAGGCATTTTTAGAGGAAAATCCTTTTGCGTGTTATATACCGTGTTCTGCTCACTCATTGAATTTAGTTGGACAATCTTCTGTGGCGTCGTGCTTAGAAGCAGTGATTTTTTGGTATAATTCATGCTATTTATGTATTCTTCGCAGGTTCAACGAATCGATGAGCTCGGCTTGACGCATGTTTAGGTCCAAACGCTCTAACCGTAAAGCAATTGTCAACAACTCGCTGGAAAGGCTGTGTCAGCCGTTTCGACGAACTATGATAAAATAACTGATACTCTACAAAAGATCGTGATCTCGACGGCGATACTCGAAACCAAGCATCAAGTTTAGTAAAGAGTATAGAGAATTTGGTATTCGTTTTCATGGTGGGTTTTTGGGGATCAGTCATTCACGAATTTGAAAAAGTATCAGCTACTTTAAAAAATCCGTCGATTTCTCTTGAAACAAGTGCGAACTAGTACACTGCGTTAATTACGTTCGTCGAGAATTATCGTTATGACTTTCGGGATATCGAAGCCAAAGCGGAGGAGCTTGTTACTGGTTCTGATTATAAAACGAGCACACAATGTAACGAAGGGCCTGCTCAAGATGCGCTTGAAAATCTGTCTCCGCGTGATAGTTTTCGGATTAAATCGTTTCTTCCCATGATCGATTCTTTGAAAACCAACTTGCAACAACGTGCTACGGCATACACTGATATCACAGAAGAGATAGAAAATCACAGAAAGTTTAGAAAGACTGATAGAAGACTATCCAAATGATGTTAACATGAACATTTACTATGTTTACATGCATACTTGAAGTCGGCTTCAAGTAGACTTGAAAGTCATGTAACCTCAGATCGATTTCAAGTAAGCTTGACTCAAATAGATCCGAAAGTTTTGTCGCATGGACTTGAACTAAACCACGTAATCTCTGCTTCAGCGCTTGAGTTTTGAAATTTGTTCTCCGCTGATGTGCAATTTTCCTCCATTGCAATTCACTTAATAAATTTATTTTTTTATATTAGCTGCACATAAATGAGAAAAAACTTTTTTCCATCACTCTTTTCGTGCAAACTTATGTGAAGTGTCAAGTATATTTCAAGCCAGCTTGAAGTCAAGTTCTAAAATAGGCAAGCTGTCGTCGCGGATTAAACTGTCAGTTCAAGTTCAAGTCAAGTCCTCAGGCCGACATGCAATCGTAGTAATTGTGACTGGAATTCAAAATTTTCATATCTATGTGAAACAGGTATACGGAAACGAGCCTTGTAAAACATTCGTTAAATTGTACCAAATCATTTTCAAGGATGAATTGTTTTCAGCGTTTCCAAATGTTGAATGCCTCATCAAGCTATTCCTTACACTACCGATGACTAATAGTACAGGAGAGAAATCGTCCAGCGCATTGAAAAGCGTCAAAAATTATATACTCTCATCGATGTGCCAAGAAAAAGTAAGCGATTTGGGCTTACTGTTTATCGAAAAAGACAATCTTCAAAAACTTGACTTTGACTTAGTTAGTAAATTATAATATAAGTAAACTTAATAATTGCAAAATCAACTGGATATTTATTATTTAAAAATATGGGGGGGGGGTGTTTAATTTTAGAATGAGGCCCCGAAAACCAGAGGTTGCTTGGGGCCCCGTCATAGGTAAATCCGATCCTATCACGCTTACTGGATTACTCATTACTTAATATAAGTTTTTAACAATACATATACATACATGTTATAAATTCTTGACTCAGTCCACACATTTTTTCTACTCTTTGCATAGCCCCGCTAAATATTTCAATCAATATGGTATAATTTTTCGCATTAATTGCCTCTCAAAATTGATATTTGAGTTTGAATCTACATTAACCAAAGTCCCTCTAACATTTTACATGCTCTCTTCCGAAATCTAACGAGGATAATATCCCTTTTGGCCCCTCGATCCACAACTGGTCGGTCCACCGTCCCCGTTGTTAAATCTGAATTTTAATTGAAACCTATTTCAAAGAAAACCAAACTCTCTCTCAATAATATTCAAATTTTGCGATGGCAGAAGGCATTTCATGGCCTGCACACTGTGACCCCAAACTACTTTAATCCTGTTTTCACGGCTTGCTTCGCATCGACCTGCTATTGAAAGATTACCTCCTGGGATTCTCTTTTAACAATGGCCCTAAAATACCTTTATAATATAGTGCGTCGGTAATTTTCCTGCGTTCGATGCAGTTTTCCTAATTTTGTACCCGTTGTACATTTCCACATCATCAAGCTGCCTCTTGTGGGCTTCGTTGTCCTTTCTGGTACCTCTTGTTTGGTATTAACCACATCTAATCTGGCCCTTTGAAATTAATTTTGCTTTCATCGGAGTAAACAATATCGCTCTAGTTTAGGTGAATGCAATTTTGGTAAGCTTGATCCTTTATACTGCTGGTGGCTTTGTGTGGTGGTAATCGCTGCTTTATTAGCTTCATCATTTTCAACGGGCAGTTGTGGAGAAGTATTTTTGAATATATTCTAAAGGATGTCCTCTTTTGGACAAGCGTTTTCCTATAATAGCTTTTCAATGTCGATAACAAGCCATGTTGTAATTTCTCGTTCCAAAAGTTGTACAGAAAGTTGTTTCAATTGATTTTCAAAAAGAAAAACTAAAAAGTTTAGTCAATGTTTTGCATTAACAATCACTACACAAAATTAGTTGCGATATATTGTGTGCTGTGTATTCATGTTTGCCACAACCTCCGTTTGAACAAAATCTGTAAAAAGACATTAAAACTTTTTTAACACAAGGCCTTGCAGCACACGGTTATTTTTCGACGTCATTTTGCGTATGACACGATTACAAAATTATTTTGTAAGAGGTACATCGTTTTTCGTTTTGAACCAGTAGAATGTCCCACGTCTACTTACGGCCCTCCTCATTTGAAGTGGGACTCCTAAAGATATCTGGAGCAATGAAGCTATAAATACTTTGTATGAGCTGTTTCGTCAGTCTCCTCAAACACCCAATGATATTGCCAGTATATCTTCCATATGGGTAATTCTTTTACAAACCGAACACTTTCTGACCGACCCCTCTTCGATTTGTCTGAAACTTTTTTTACGGGTTCTATATCGAAAAATAAGATATACGTGTCCGAGGATTTTCCCATTTTTTATTTTTATTTTTTTTTACGGGGGGTGGAAAATTCGAGATTTTCGTGATTTTTGGATTGAAGACCTATTTTCAAAAATTCATAACTCCGGTTCTATTTGAGCTAGAAAAAACATTTTTTTTTTAAATTAAAGGTAAAAGAGGGAATTTTAAGGAAAAAAATATTTCAAGAAAATTTATGACAATTTTTCCATTGTTATTAGCAATTTAAATGTAAAAATCGATATTTAACACTGTTCCCCACCTCGTAGCACTTTTTAAATATAACCATTGTATTCTACGTTAAATTTTACATTGAAAATGCTTTTTTAAAAAATGGAGAAAAGATGGTTTCTATTGGAGAAAACCCAAATAAACAAGCGCGACATGTTTGTTAATACAAGATGTGCAGTCAGAATACAAGGAGAATTGATGGAATCCTTCCCAGTCAAGCAAGGCTTAAAGCAGGGCGATGGGCTGGCACCCATGCTATTTAATCTCTGCCTAGAAGGAGTAATTCGCAAGGTTAACATTGATGCGAACGCAACACTGCTTAACAAATCCAAACAGTTGGCAGGATATGCCGACGACATAAACTGCCTTGCCAGATCACTGTCATACCTTAGAGAAGTATTCACAGAATTAGAAGATGGAGCTAAACATATAGGGCTGCAAATAAATGCAGACAAGAGCAAGATTCTAATTCAGTCAAGGGTGGAAAGAAAAGGAAGAAACCACAATACCACCTGGGGGGAATATAACTTCGAACGGGTAAACCAATTTAACTACCTGGGGTCAACAGTCAGCGAAGACAACGATGAAACGATAGACGTACAAAGAAGAATAAACGCCGCAAACAGAACATACTTCTCACTACTGCCCGTAATGAAATCCAGAGACATCCACAGAAAAACTAAAATAAGAATCTACAAAACCATCATACGTACAGTAGCTACGTATGGATGTGAAGCTTGGAGTATCTCCCAGAAATCCGCAGACAAGCTGGATATATTTGAGAGGAAGGTTCTCCGAAGGATATACGGCCCAATCAATGAAGACAGTGCATGGAGAATACGCTACAATCACAAATTGTACGACTTATACAAAGAATGTAAACTTTCGACCCATGCCAAACTACTACGTTTACGTTGGGCCGGCCATGTCCAAATAATGGATGACTCAAGGATACCAAAAAAAGCCCTGTATCTACTACCAGATGGCAAAAGACCAGTTGGCAAACCACGGTTAAGGTGGGAAGATAGGGCGCTTTCAGTAATGCAGGATGCATGCGCAATTGACTTATTCAGTCATTGAAAGCTTCACACTTTCAATTGCTGAATAAGTCATTTTTGCACGCATCCTGCGTTACTGAAAGCGCCCATAATGTTAAGGTCGATGCAGCAAAACTGCTCAACACAAGAAACTGGAGACAAGCTGCGGAGCAGAGAGACGTCTGGAGGAAGAAGCTGATGGAGGCCAAGGCTCGAATTGGGCTGTAGAGCCATCGAAGAAGAAGAAGAAGAAGTGACAACATTCTATCCGTCTCAACCTATAGAGTTATGGGGCAAATACACGGAGGACATGTCTGAAGATATATTCTATGGTGTACAAAATATATTGCACAATTTGTAAATAACAATGTGTGATGAAATATACGACAAAGGACTGATTTTCATTGAGGATATGTGCATTACGATAGCAAATAAACTATTAATTCAGGTTGGCATAGATGTGCGAATCGACCCTTGCACGAAGCGTTCGATCAAAAACTGAACCAAGAGCATCATCATCGATCGAAATGCGCTGCAAGAAGCGATCCAATCTACTGTACCATTGCTGAATGATCAACAAAGAAATGCTTACGAAACATTGAAGTGGACGTGAACAACCGCACTGGTCGGATCTCTTTCCTGGATGGGTGGAACAGGAAAAACATTCGGTATTTCGCTGATTCGGACCATAATTCCATCGCGAGCTGACGTTGCACTACCTTTCGCATCATCCAGAGTAGCACGGACGATATTAGACGGAGGACGTACTGCACATTCCGCACTCAAATTGCCATTGAATTTGAAAACAACGGAAACAACAAGGTGCAACAGCCCCTGGAACAGTGCTATAGGAAAATTGTTGATTGAATGCAAACTGATTGTTTGGACAAATGTACAATAGCGCACAAGAAATCAATTGAAGCACTAAAGTTCTCACTGCCAAGCTTCAATCGTATGTTAAATTTGCGACCTTCGAGGTCCGTTTGAACTCACTCGAGACTCGCCTAATAGCCCGCATTGATGAGGTATGTAATACTTTAAATATTCAAATCGCAGAACTGAGAGACGATGTGGAAAAAGTTCAACATGACATCGCCCTAGTTTAGAACAAATTAGAGGATCTACGCCGGCAGTTACGACTCCAGGACCTGGGCCGGCGTAATAAAATCGACGAACTGCGGGAAATCTTACATGGGTCCAACATTCACATCTTACTGGTCTCTGAGGCCTCATTACGCGATCATGTTCCTTCAATATCCATTTCACTGAAGTCCCTGTCTATGTTAAGAACGGTCTCCGGTCTTTCAAGATAAAACAATCCATATCCAATGCCCTGGAATTCCTTAACGTTGAAATTATGTGCGGTGTTAGGAAATGCCTCGCGGCTGTGATTTACTGTTCAAAAAAAGTTGTTAAAATTTTCAAGTGAAATATATAATACACCTAATCCTTCATGAAGCCTTATTCACTAATAAATAACATAATTTTCTTACAAAAATGTTTACTGCTGATAATATAATAGAAAAAATAGTATGAGGCGGCAAAAATGTGGCTTCTAGGTATTGCAACCAGCACGCAAACATGTCGCGCTTGTTTATTTGGTTTTTCTCCAATAGAAACCATCTTTTCTCCATTTTTTAAAAAAGCATTTTCAATGTAAAATTTAACGTAGAATACAATGGTTATATTTAAAAAATGCTACGAGGTGGGGAACAGTGTTAAATATCGATTTTTACATTTAAATTGCTAATAACAATGGAAAAATTGTCATAAATTTCCTTGAAATATTTTTTTCCTTAAAATTCCCTCTTTTACCTTTAATTTAAAAAAATGTTTTTTCTAGCTCAAATAGAACCGGAGTTATGAATTTTTGAAAATAGGTCTTCAATCCAAAAATCACGAAAATCTCGAATTTTCCACCCCCCGTAAAAAAAATAAAAATAAAAAATGGGAAAATCCTCGGACACGTATATCTTATTTTTCGATATAGAACCCGTAAAAAAAGTTTCAGACAAATCGAAGAGGGGTCGGTCAGAAAGTGTTCGGTTTGTAAAAGAATTACCCATATACTGAATTTGCCTATAACTGAGCTAAGTCGGTTTTGAGCCACTTGTGGATTTGTGTTTTGGCTAAAGCTTTTTTGATGTGGTGGTGGCCGCCTGGGATCTGAGCTTTATTCAGGACAACAACTATTGGGTGAGCTTTGGGTTTTAGGTAAGCTTTAATATTTCATAAATGACTTGGGTGAACATTAGTATTCTGGACTGCAACTAGATATCTGGGAGAGCTTAGAAACTTTTGGGGTTTTCAGTAGTGAGCTTTTGGAAATAATAGGGTTTTGCTTGTAGCACCAGCCGCATAGGGCTATGGCATAAAATATGCTAAAATATGATAGATGCCAATTTCATCAATACAGGTGAAATTCCATTTTTGCATGATGTATACTTCTATACAAACCGAACCTTTATCCGAATTCTCTACATTTGTTTTTGATGATTCCATGCAGTTTTTTTTTAGATCCTCCTAAAACCGTGCTTTCCTTCAATGTTCGTCGAGAGCTGGCAGATTAAGTCGAGCTGTTGAAGTTGACGTGGTGATGCTTTTTTGGATTACTACAAGAAGTTTTCTGACAAACATGCTGTAATACTTTTCAGTGATCGTGGGCTTCCGTAAAAAAAAGGGTATTGCAAATCTATCCACAACTTAATGTAGTGCTGCACCTATGGCGCAATCTGATGCAATGACGTGAAACGCTTGTAAGTCGTTTGGATGCTTGTCCTTTTAAGCTGCTCTTACACTAACGCCGCATATGTATGTATTTCTCACCTCTTTCCCTACTTAAACTATTGGTATGACAAGTCGATCACGACACATTTTTGTGATAAAAAGTACATCTTGTATTATATAAAGTTGGCCACCCCTGTATAGCTCGTTATTATCGCAACCTAAATTAAACTAACCTTAGCACTGATGGCAAAGGTCACTCAAGGGACAAACCCACTGCCCAAGGGCGAAAGATCATATTGAAGCTCCCATTGAAATTTTCAAAATTCAATGTTTCAATTTCTACGTTTACTCGCGACATCTGCTTGTAGTCGAAAATCTTAATGTTTACCAAAGAAATATTTGGAATATTAAAGTTCACCCAACTTCCAAATATCACCGCAAAGGTGGTTGTCCTGAATAAAAATCATACCCGAGTCTGCCACCACTTCCAAAAATCTTTAGGCAAGACGCAAACCTACACTTGGTTTTGAACCGGCTTGGCTCCACTACTCATAAGCTGATGTTTTATCACTAAAAAGATCTTATTGAAGCATCGCATATACTGTAAATTGATCCGCGGATGAAAACGTGCAGAAAACTCAAATAATACCTGGATAACGGACAATAAATTGCAGTGAACAACATATTTCCGCTCAGAAAAGCTACAATTAGCTTCAACACATATAATCCAAAGTGACCTAAATACATTTCACTAAAGAGACTAGAGTTTCGAACTAAATAGAAGCCACAAAATTGAATTGCACATTTCACCCAGAAAAACTATTCAATTAACACAACAGCAAATTATGGCGTAGGTCTTGCTCTTTTCCATAATTCTGAAATGATACGAGCGCACAGACGACGACGAGCAGCAAAGTAATCCAAGCCTCGTCTACCAACGAAACTAATTCCTAAAATTGCGGTGTCCGCCCACTTCAAAGTTACCAGACCAAACCAAGCTCTAAAAGCGGCAACTTGCTTCGCACACCAAATAAAGTTTCGCTCTCTAAATTCATTTTCCCGCCGTGGAAATGACCAGGTGAAAAATGTTCTCTTGTTTTGTAAAGTTTTTGCCGGCGCCCTTAGCACCTGGGAAATTCTGTAGGCATACTTGAAGAGGATGTTTTCATTTCACAGTCGATTGAGCTAGTTCTGTTCTGGAGTAATTTGTGCAATGTCTTAACATTTTACGATGGAAGATCAAAGCGCTTCGCAGCATGGAATGGGATCAAACTTCGGGGGTTTACATGCTGCAAAAGCGATTATTGTTTACATTAAGAGCAAGTGTGTAAACTCGGAGAACACAAGGCAATAGAAATGTCCTGAATGTGCTGAAACAATATTCCCGGAATCACATGGCTTGACATAGTTTCAAGGAGTCTGCTATTTCTTGAGGCTGAGTTCACTCAGTTGTGGTGTTATTGGAGCGTGTAAATAACAACAGTCGCAATGTAAACTCGACCGCACTATTGTCATCTTGTTGCGATCATGGGCCGACTCTGCTCGTCACAATCTGTCTTCTGCTTTGTTCGCTTTGTGTGCGTTGTTTTAAAGTTATATTAGCGAAGATTAAATATTTAATAAGATGTCTTCGAGGAATGAATTAGAATTGATTGAAGGAGCCGGATTCAAACTTGAGTAAACACTCAGGATTTTTACGTGGGGCATATTTATATGGAAAGACTCCGGGAGCAGGATGCCAGGCATTTTGGGGACGGAACTGTAATTAAGCGTTTGAGACGATTAACGACTTTGATTCCACCTACCTGGAATTGCTTCCCTTGTCATTATGTGGTAGATTTAACGAAAGAAAGTTAATACATCCTTAATGCGAGCATCGAGCCGAGTCTTTGAATTTCATCGGCGTTGTTCCGCCATTGTTAGGTTATTGAAAATCCTGCCAACGATCGATTTCCTGACGTAACGAACCAAGAGAGAGAGTGAGTGGCCTTTCGACTGCTGGTGCTCCTTTATTAAGTCTTTCTAATTCAGAAGGGCGCGTATGTCGGAAGGAATCCCTTTGAAAAAAAAAATCTTTATTAAGTCCTTTAGAAACACAACAAAAAAAAACAGGAAAATATAATGAAGACGATTCTTATATTGCTCCCCCGTTGTAGCTCATTATAGAGAATAAACTTTAAGCGTTAGAAGCAACCTTTGAAGCGCTTCAGCATGCCTTCCACATAGGCAACAACTTCAGCTTCTTTTCATCGCAAGGGCCAACTAATTGAGGGTGCTCCGCACATTTATGTAGCAGCTTAAAGATATTTTCGCATGGTAAATTAAATTTTATTAAGGAACGAATACGTTAGGACTTCCCTATCATTAATTCCGACAACATGGGGATGGCTGACTGTGACTACGGTGGGAATAAAATTCGGAAACAAAAGACACTTGACGGAATTGGGTAAGGTCGATTGTGCTACGGTGTACACTACTACCATATAATATAATACTCTGCTCCCTCTGCCCGGCCTCGTCGATGATGATGATTTAGGCACAGCTCGTAAGATGATATCGGCCCGAAAGTATAAGGGCCCAACTGTATTGTGAGCCTCTTCCGTGATGGTCTTGCATTCATTTATAACAGAGGAAAATCTTTTTGTTGTTATTAGACCGGAAATGTTTTTATTTCGTTTTATCGTTTTGGGGTTGGGTTCAGAGTTTAATAATAAAAGTCGATATACTTATGTATGGCTGTATGTGTTTTTTTTTTGTATGCATTGAAAGAAGAAACTGGTCAAGGTGAACATGATCTCTTATGGGTTTTATGGCTCAAGTTAAATGAAGTGATATTTGATCTTTTGATGGATTTATTACTTTTTTTTGTTATTACTGCTAAATATTATGACAGCATAAATTTGAATTGTATACTTTATGTTAAGGTAATCCCTTCCGGTATCCATCAAAAACATGCGGAGTTTTATCTTTTTTTGTATTGTTTAATATGTTAAAAAATCATTAGCGTAGAACCGATTATTATCTATAATGTGGTGCCCACAACCAATCTTTAACAATTTTTAGAGCCAAATCGGATAAAAAACACTTATTCATCTGTACATTCAGGATGCCCTTCAAATCTTTTTTCATTTAAAAAACCCAAACTTAGGAATCATCCTATGTACTACCAATCCATCATATCGTTCCGATCGTAGTACAATGTCTAGTTGTTAGCTTAGTATGAACGATTGACGAGGATAGGATACGTTAGAGGTCTGGAGGTTGCTCGACAAGAATGCGAGGAACCTTGCGTTTGAACTCTTGTTCCAATGTCTATTTGTTCTATTTAATAAGCAAACTGCAATACCATAGCGTTCGCGTGTGTTAGTGAGCCGAGCTACAAGCGCCTTGAGACTTCTGATCTCATTAAACTATATATAGTCAAAAGACTTATGGATGTCCTCAACGGCATCCCAGACTTTTCAATTTGCCATGTATCCGACTGATTAACCGGTAGGTCAGCGTTTGAAAATGGTACAACGGCTGGTGTTGCAGGGCCCCAACTCCAAGGTCTCGATTACAATAGGTGTCTCTCTGCTCTCCAGACTGAAATACATGTCATTGAGAGCTGTACTAGAATCAACCTTGTAAAAGGTTTGCGAAGCGCCAACATTAGAATTTTTTCGAACAGTGTCGCTGCCATCAAGGCAAAATAGTTGGAAGAGTTCTTTGACATTCTGCTGTTTTCCCGGATCCTGGGGTATCGAGAGCAATAAGGCTGCGGTAAACTTCGCGTATGAGGGGTATGACATGCTCATCTAAATTCTATCAATCTAAAATCTTTCTATCGCATTTGATGGTCCTGAATAGGGAATCCAATTCCGCAAACGCGGGATCCCGCAAATGCCGGATCCCGCACCATTTTTGCGGGATCAGTAATGCGGGACTAAACATGCGGGATCCGCGGGACTAGCGGGATTTGGTCAGGGACTTAATAGAGAAATACTAGCTATATTGTATTAATAAAGTATTAATAAAAATAGATTTAAGCCCTGCGAACACGGGTTGACTGTTTTGCAATTCCAGTTGCACACGCAACTGTTTCATGATCTTGCCCGTGTACTGAAGTGATAATCCATACACGGATCGACAGAAACGAAAACCATTTGAAACTAGTTTGAACTGCGCGGGTGCGACTGTTCTCGCCGTTCGGAAGCTATTTCAGTTGTGTGGTTGCACTTCATCTGAACTACTTGACATTTTGCCAAAATTAGTTGTGCTCGTATGTGGACAAAAATTTCGTTTTCGCCCGGTTTTGCTCGTTATTATTGTGAAACCAGTTTGAAATTGGGCTTACAAATCAGTCGACTCGCTTGCGGAGGGCCTTACATTCCACAAAATACATAAATATTTAAATTCATTAGTTGAAGAGATTTGCCTACTAAGCAATACCGCAATACACACAAAATCGTCTAAGTATATTTAAATGCGGGTATCCGAACGTGATCAATTACTGAGTTTCCATGCGGAGTTTACCCTGGGTTAACTCAGACCTAGCGCCCATAGAAATACGGATTGAGTAAAGTTTCGTTAAATCCAGGAAAACTCCACGAAACCCGTCGGATTAACCCGGGTTTTGCATATGTGTTTGTTTAAGTATCAAGTTACCCTACGCCTACGACAGAGGATTCCATACGTGCATTACTGCGTTTCCATGAACAGAGGTAGAGTTTTCGTCGGGTAGGTAAACAAAAAGCTTTTTGCCTCAAGTTAACTCGATTCTGTTTCCATGACAGATATAAATAATTTTACATTGCGTCACCGTTGATATACGTGCAGTAAAAGATACTTAATCACACACATATGCAAAACTCGGCTTAACCGGATAGGGTTATTTAAGTTTACTTGGATTCAACGAAACTTTACTCAACCCCCGTTTCTATGGGCGCCTATTTTGAAAAAAGCCCCGGGTAAGTCATGGAAACTCAGTACTTATGAGTGTAAGGGGGTTACTCTTGCGGTTAATTCTGTTGTATGTCAAACTACTGAGTCAGTCAAATGAAGTATTCAAACGATTTCAAACTACGCTGGGATTGATTCCGCTTGAATATTCTAACATCGTTAGCATAATTGAGAGTAATTTCGAAAATAAATTCCAGCGTAGTTCAGAATTGGCCGGTATACCTTGTTCGACTGTAGTCTGTTAAGCTCTTATTTCATAATACTTCATGAATTCATGAATATAACTATTTAGAACAAAATCTATGATTTTTTTACAGTCCCGCAAATCCCGCGGATCCGCGGAATTGTTTACCTCGATCCCGTGGGACTGCGGGATTGAGATTTTGATGCGGGATTGGATTCCCTAGTCCTGAATTAAGAGTCTGAACGGAATCAGTCCCAGATCGTAGACAGACCATTTGTAATTAGGCGTTATCACTATAGACAGGGCGGACCTTAGGTCAACTATCAAAAGCAATAGAGCAATCAAACCAAAATCTTCAAATCGATCGATACTTTCGTTGGGGTTTCCTGTCAGTGAATTAGCGATCTTTTAGGGGTCCATTAGGGGTCGTCCGTAAATTACGTGAAACGATTTTTCCGTTATAGTAGACACACAACTACCAAAACGTGAGCACTCACACAACAAGAATTTCATTACATTAAAATTCGTTGTGTACCTTACTTTATTTCTATATTCTAGGGGCCTTTGCGCGGGTCAGTGTTGCTTCGCTCGTTCGTTCGACAAGTCGCGCGTTTGCCTGGCCCGGGGAAGTTCGCATAACCACGTAGGTGGTTGGTGTAGGATTTAACCATATCTTAAGGCCCTCATTCACACACAGGTCGCCGGCAGACCAGGACTGAAAGTTTTCGCCTTGAGGCCAAGTATCACCACACATTCATCGGCCGCCAACTGTATAGGACCTGCAGCCCAAGAAGACTAATTTTTATGTATTTGAGCATTTATCGTCAGTTCATGCCTGAAGATCTGAACTTCTATTCATTCTCAAGTCATGAATTTACGACAAGAATTCACGCCGTATCCACTTGGAACGGAAAGCAAGGCGCGAGCAAGTCGCAAAACCATCCGCAATCGCGCTCGCGCCTTGAGTTATCGTTGAGACCATGAACATTTTTGCACCTGAATTGCTATGCTAATCTGCCGTTTTCGCCTGTGTGTTTGTAGTAGTCATAGTAGTCATAGCTTCACCTGCATGCCACGGCCTATCAGACGGATACCTAAAGTATCATCCTTCAGTCAGACTGAGTCTGCCTTCTTCGGGCCGCGCCGGTCGACCTGGTGTGAAAGGCCACTGCCTACCGGATGCCTGTAAGTGAATGGGGGGTCTTTAGTGGAGAAACATGTTTTACTCCCTCCCGAACTCTTTTAGGGTGATATAGTATTCGATTTAGATAATTGTTGTCGGTGTTTTTACTAGAACTACTAATAACATTCAAGTAATTCAGCCAGTTTACAGAATATTAAAATTACCAGCAACAATAATTTCTTACTTGGAGGATAAAAATCCGGAGCGATATGGCATTAACTCTATGGAGAAAAGGTTTACCATTTAGGTGGACCCAGACACCTCGTAGTGTCTTAAATCAGCATGTTTTCATATCTGGGTTTCTCTTAGTATAAAAATGGAGGGTCTAAATTATACATAAGAAAAATTTGCACGAATTTCACGAATGCTAAACCAAAAGTTAAGAAGTTTCCAATGTTACCTTCAACTTCAATTCAATTAACGTAAAAAATCGTCTTTTATTATTATATTTCCAGGCAAAACGTCGATACTGTAATTTTCTCCTCAAAAGAAATTTATTACCCTTTTATTACCATAAAAATAGCACCACAGGCAAGCCGAAATCAATAACTCCCAACTCATTCATGAAAGAAGCACTTCATTCAGGTGATCACAAGAGGCAACAAAGGAACCTTGAACTGCACATCTTCAAGAGATATTGATTAGCAACTGCAATCTCGGAACGACGAAACGAGGCCATTCCCAACTCTCTTCACCTTTTTCTGTTCAGTTGTAGATTATGTGACTAAAGCCGTGTTCACTGTGCACCTTTAATTTAGTTAGTTGAACAGACTCGCAACTGGGTTGAAGTTGCCTCATTTGCGGGGCAGCCAAGCGGGCAGCTCCTTCTGTGCTCGTCGCTTGGCTAATCTTGTTATCACACTAATAAGCACCTGCCTGATAATCAGTCAAATTCTGCAGCTACCAGATAACTCAGTTCCACGCACGTTTATCGCTGTGCCGCGCCTCTGCTCGCCGTGGTTACGTTGTGTCTGCGAACGCGAGATATTTTTAGTCAGGAAATGGGTTCGAAGTAAACAAGAATCATTTTTTTCGTGCCGCTAATGTGTAGAAAAAAGCATCAAATTTGATTACAAATCAAAGATTCTCCTCAGGTACATAATTATAAAAATAGAAAAGCCATTAAAGATCCGATCTGTTCATGTGTGTCTGGCAGAATTGGATTTTTTCCACACCGATTTTATCTTATTTTAAGGAGGAAAAAAGTTTCGTTTTTTCGAAGAGGAATATTTTGACATGTTCCACAGGAGGCGGCTTTAAAGACTCCTAATATTTGAAATTTATTGCAAGTTTATGTAAATAAAATTAAAAAAAATATTTCTTGGATTTATGAATTTAAACTTGCGAATGTTTTGAAAAAATTTAATTATTGTCACATTTTGTGCCTCTCTAATAATAATTCATAACATCACCCTTAAATTTAGATTCAATAAATACATGTGTTTAAGGAGAGTCTTTTTTAAGCGGTGAATTATCATATAAAATCGATAAGATAAGGAATCGATAATTTTTATAAATTAAAATGTTATAAAGTCATCAATAACAACCTTCAGTCTATATCCTGTTTCATACGAATGTGCATTTTTAGCTGCAAAATAAATAACATTTTTAATATTCGCAGTTTCGTGGCGGGACAGATGCCAAATTTGTCGTCTTTTCCTCTTGACTAAGAGAAAATATACTTAATTCTAAAACCAATTAATCAATAGACGAAGATAATTTGTCTTCAAATGAAGTATCATGTTGCCAATTTAAAATATTAAAAAATAAATGGTGTATTTGTGCCTAAATTTATGTGTCTTCTTAGTTTAGGTAAGCAAAATACTTATGCTTTCCAGATTTTATAACCTTTTAGGTATACGTAGAAAGGATGGATGTGGTTCATAGTGTTTTCCCGATAGATTGCGTCAATTCTAAAAAAGTCATGAAGCACTGATCTTATCGACACCACTAATCGGTTGTTTGAAATGTCACAGTTCAAGTGTATCACAATTGGTGCAGAAGTTGGGAAGCTGTTTGCGTGTGAAAATGATGTAAAAATCAAAGCATATTTTGCAATATTGTTACGACAAAAGAAGAACCCTGCGTATGCTTGTAAAAAAATTGTGCTATGAAGGATAACGGCATCTTCTTCTCCTTTAATCCTTCGTGGAACATAGCGCAGAAACAGTTGCGGACTCTTTCCAGCGGACTCTTTCAGCTCCGTCCAGGATCTCCCAGTTGTTAAGCCCTCTACTAATAAGGTCCACGTTATTTTACTTCTTCCACCTGAACCATATTCTTTGCGCATTCCAGTCCCAGGCCTGTTTGGCTAGATTCTCGTTCTCATTCTCGTTCATTCTCGGTTTCCACTCTAAGTACTAATCAGGTCCAATGGTGCTTACCTCCGCAATCGAAGAGGAAGCGGTCTATTGAGTATACTAAAAAACAGCTTTCATATGGGTTTTAGCAGTAAATTCACACCTTTTTGTGACCTGTAATTTTTATAAAGTTCAGTCGGACTTACACGAGGCAGTACATTTGTCCCTTACAATATGGTAAATTTTGTACTGAGGCTTCAATTTTGTAAAATATCCCGGTTAAAAAATAATGTGCTACTTTTATATCGAGGTAGATGAGGGGAGGTGTAATGGATAAACAAGGGTTTCTTCTTTCATACTTCCATTGCGGCAGTAAAATATCCCATTAAAGCTGAGGCGAAGTGAGATTGTAAGTACGAACGGGATAGACATTTCTTACTTCTTTTCCAGCACGTCTTAGTTGATGTGAGGTTGTAAAATATAAATTTACATTGTGGGGGCATGCTTTCTTACTTACTCTGAGGCAGGTTAATGCATATTAAAATCAAACTCGAAAAAATAACTCTTCATTGGTATTTATTTTCTTTTTTCATTTAATTTGCATGTTTTTGTTATCCTTACAATAGCACTTCGCCTCATTTAAGGAGTGACATTTTACTGGCTCAAAATAAAAAAGAGGCACCTTCTACAAACTCATTTTATAATCATTTTCAACACTAAATTTTTTGTCTCCATTTGAAGTGAAAGATGCTTTAATAGGGATAGAAACTTTTCGCGGGCAGTTGGTCGCCCTCCTTTGAACTAAAGCCCTGACAAGGATAGCGTTTATTATGTATCTACTATAAAAAATATTGTTTAAAAAAAACTAAAAAATACGCTTTTATTTTAAAATGAACTAAAAAGTAAAAAATAATTTTGAATTTAAAGTTTTTATAGCTCCAGTTAGTATATGAAAACCACCCACCTTTTGAAATGTAAAAAAGCGTGGGACTCTTTACCTATATTCTTATTTTATTAACACCGGACCTTTTCGCATGTGAAGAGCGGAGGGTACCTGCAAGAACTTCTGGTGCGGAAGATGTCGGTCGCCGCTAAGCCTCCCTGGGGCTGCTTTAGCCTACCATCCTGGAAATCAAGCTCATTTTATGGAATAAGAAATACTCTCAAATGTTTAACACAAATTCAATAACAATTTATTTCCACTAACTACATATATCTACTGACAATTTTAGGGGGGTGGGGTTGGTAGTAGCTAAAGCTGGGCATGGCTTTCGCCTAGGGATACTGAACTAACAATTAAAATCAATACGCCGGCCTCACCGTGGTAGCGACCTTCTTCTTCTTCTTCTGCCAGTGCTGATGTCCCTAAGGGTTCGTCTAGATGGTTGAGAATAATTCCCGGAAACGGCGGGCACAGGCCACTGACACTTCGTGGATCACTTTTATCCTAAAAATATTACCAGGGGTGCGGTAGGTACTTATCTGTTAACTTCTCCTCAGGCCTATACTTCAGCCGGCAACGCATAGCGTACAGATTCAGAGAGCGGCTCAGTACAAAAAAAAAAAACAGTTCGGACTCCTCTCCCTTCTAGGTCCTCACGGCTAAGTCCGTCCGCCCTGGTATAGTTTACCGGGCGGTTTTTTCTTCCTTATGATGCAAAAAAAATCGCCTTCCCAAAAAGATGATGTTATGTCTTGCGTGCAGACAAAATCTTTCGAGCGACCTTGCACTCCAGTTCTCGCCCCTCTAAAAAAAAGTTCAGTATAAAGTTGGACCAAGAAAAAAAAGCTGAAGGAAATTTCCCAGCCTTTGGACTGCAAAGCTTTGAAAAACTGAAGGCAAACAAAAGTATTTTAAAATCGAAGCATTTGCTCCTAAAAGCTTTTAAGTAATTTGAAATCTACAGCATTCGCAGCAAAATAAACCACAAGCTTTCACAGTCTACAGCAAAGTAAGTTTAAAAATGTGTACTTTAAGTTTAGTTTGATTTCAAACCCTGCTGACAGCCCAAAAAATTCCTTGCAAATTTTTTTCCACATAACTAGGTACTTTCCTTTTCGATCACCCTGTTGAACTTTCAGCCAAAAATTTCGTTATTTACGTTGGGGTTATAGTGATTTTCTAGCCGTTACAGTAAAGAACATTGTTGGTGTGAAATTTGGTGAAAGCAGATTCGAGCGTTCGATACAAGCTAAAGGACTCCGTTAAAGATTGTCCTTTAAAAACCCGGAAGAAGAAAGGGATATGTTGAGCCGGGCACCTTAATCACTAAGCTACCTAGGCCGCCTCTTAGTATCTTCAGGCCTGTTCCTATCCTATGTCACACATGTATAAGCTATTACAAAATCTTGTAGAAAATAACCTACAGTGTATTTCTGTTTACTTTTTTCGAAATCTGAAACAACTTTAATATATTACACAAAAATCGATTTTTTCTGGGTCTTAATTGAAAATTCGCAAGTCCTCTGCTGGCATTGTTGTTGCTGTTAGGTTCTCATTATGATGTAGGCTGCCCAAGTATCTCTCAAGTTAATAAAAACGCCTCGGCAATGAACAAACTTGGATTTTTAAAATATTTCCAATTAATTCCCGAGGAAAAAGGAATAAGAATTCGAAAAAACTCGCAAATCAATTCAGCTTTTATTGCTTATAAATGAAAACTTCTTCAAAACACTTGAAACTTTTATGTTCGGAGTGATTTTCTCCAAGCAATCAACTTTGGTGCTGATTTGAAATTCCGCCCACCCGAAGTGGTTTTTATTACCATCGCAGAAACAATGCCACTCCATTCACGTGCCCCACTGCCGGATCCACAAATCCACTGACGCGAATAAAGAAACTCGGATTTCAATCAATCAAATTCTCTATAATTTCCCCGGAATGACTGTCACAAAATTGGTCCAGCCTGGATGTTTGTGACACTGGAAAATGGTCCAACGTCACCGAGGAGCTGGCGGCAGCCAATCCAGTCCAGTCCAACAAGTATATCGCTCTGCCCCTCGCCGCACGGGTGGGGGCCCTAGGTCCAAATCCGAGGGCCTAGTTCACAACTCCACGCCGGGGCATGTGATTACATCGCGCGGCCATTAATCAATATCAATCCGAGAGTTCTTTCTGGGTGCGGGAATAAATTGGCCCATGCCGGCCGGACTGGGGGCTCGGAGCGGTCCCAGAGCTTTGGCGGGGGTGGGCTTTGATTTATCGCTTTTATATTGATATTACACAACTCTCTAAGTTCAATTATTGTTGCTGATATGCTGATGCATGTGTCTGTGGCTCTCGGAGTGTTTCAACACTTTTTCTGACGGCTCTGATCGTTAACTTTGATTTGTTCCCATCAAAAATCGGGGGTGGATTTTCGCTGATAAGAAATATCGGTTTCTTTCTTTTCGCTTTGCTCCGAACGATGATAATAAAATAAAGATTATCTGTAATCTGAGATATCAGCATTTTTATGGCCCGAAATGAAGGGAAATTGAGAATTGAGATGAGTTATGGCAAAGGTAAAAAACGAGAGAATGAATGGCTTTTCTTTAAGTTATCGATATTTTCTAGCATATTTCAGCTTAAGCTGTTCTGATTTGATTATGATGGGCTCGATATCGAATAACTAAATTAACATTTTGGAGAAGCGCTGATATTATATAACACTAAGGACCACCTAGGTTGAGTTACTATACAAACTGACTTAAGATCAGCAAATTTTTATCTACAATAATTTGTTTACTTCTAACTAAAACTGCAAAGGAAATTACTAAGAAAACTCAATTATCAATTGTCATAACAAGTGACGAACTACGAAAATCAATGAAAAGATAATTGGTACAGTGGAAACTCCCAAGTAAAGCGAGATTGGCATCTGACAAATAAAGTTCAGTCGAATATGGTAATGAGTTCTAGAAATTGTTTCAATAATCAATTGCGGTTTATTAGAAACACTTTTCGGCATTGATTGCTTAGAGATATTTGTATGAAAAAAAAGACAATCCTAGAAGCATAAATTTTAAATATAATATTGCGGATAATGTGCTTGCGATCATAAGTCATTGATTTTTTCACATATAATCCCACGCCATAAAGACAAATTTTTCTTAAGAAAACTATAAAATTAGTATGCGAACTGCTTTATCCAATCTGAATGGATGTGTCTTATGTGGTGTGAATCCTCGAAATAAATTATATCGCAGTGGTAAAAATTCTACTTGACTGTTATTGTTTCTTATGATCAATTCTGGTTGTTTACCACTGGGAGTTTTAAAAATGCTTCTTGTACTCTAATTACAGTATTTAAATTATAATTCTTTTTAATTTCATTCAATTATTTGTGGACATATTTAAGTGTCGTGTCACCTATGAGTCAAAATTGTATATACTAGTTAGACTAAACAAGTTAAGAAGAGTTGCTACAAAGACTGCATAAAGTTGTACATCTCCCCATCAAAGAACACACCAATCCGTTTTTTATAAAAAATGTAGCCTGGACGGAATCGCAGGTGAAGTGCATAGAGCGACGACCCTCCAAGCCAAAAAAGGACACCGACAAATTTCAGAAGCACACACAGAAATACATGCTTTCGCTGGTGTCGAAAGCATTGTATTTTTGAATGCTAGTATCGTTTTACCAATGCGGTCCCCAACTAAGTACCAATTACATCCATGCTGCTTGACTTCTGTAATTGAACGAGGCGCCCAATTCCGCAGGTGTGAATCCGACTGTGTGCATGGCTAATACGTTAAAAGCTTAGAGTATACAGTTATAAATTCTTAATAATTCTGATAGCCAGTTTTTTGTACCAACTGGATTTTTGACAGCTGTGTGATTATTTTTTCTTTCTGGAAGAGAGGGAGAGAAGTAGCAAAAGCGAGAATTAAGATTAAAAGCAGCAACAATAAGCTAAAGCTTTCTGACGTACAGATGGTTGGATAATATGGCTCTTGTGAAAGCCCATTTGACTTTTCATCGAATTTCAAAAAGGAAAGGACCATTACAGCCGATTTTTGTTGGTTCGCTGTGGGTCCGTGGGAAACTGGCTTATATAATGGCCCTTCTGCTGAAAGTCTAGTGGTGTGGCGTGACAAGTCGTTTGAGTTTAAAAAATGTGACATTCCAGTGGAATTACGACTTTCAGCACAGGAGTTATGAACTAAATCAACTGTCTGTCCACTCCATGGTCGCTGAGTTGGAAGTCGTACTTCCACTGAAATGTCACTTTCTTCAAACCAAATGACTTGTCGCGCCGCATGACTCGACTTTCAACACAGGGGCCAATATATTTCGTATGAAAAGCTTTGCTTGTGTGCGGCCGTTCGACTACACTTCTTCGTCGCCAGCATCCGAGATGCCCTCCAACGTT
Source organism: Thereva unica (assembly GCA_949987705.1). Taxonomy (NCBI): domain Eukaryota; kingdom Metazoa; phylum Arthropoda; class Insecta; order Diptera; family Therevidae; genus Thereva; species Thereva unica. The sequence continues at coordinate 126,256,955 of OX465282.1, forward strand.
CAGAGTTATTAGGTATACATGAAATATTTTGGTAGCACTTGCCCACCGGTATTGCATTAGGAGCAAAAGCCTGGCAAACAGGATGCTCACTGCAGGTAAAATTGACTGGACCTTTGGCACCATTCATGTTCTAGTGAGAGATATTGAGATGTTCCTCTGGACCAAGGAAATCTCTCTGCGCCTTTGCAGACATTGAGGGTGCGTTTGACAATGTTACCTTCGACGATTATGGTAATTGCTACAAGAGACTGAACTGGAACGCTCAACTTGACTACGTCACAGCAAAACTACAAGGGCTACAAAAGGCTTCTGTGTAAGACATGGGGTCCTACACCACAAATGATGTACTGGATGTACAATACGATCGTTAAACCTGTGGTCACTTATGTCGCTATAGTTTGGTGGTCCAAGACTAAACAGTTTACTTCGATGCTCAAGTGCAGCAAACTGCAACGGCTTGCTTGCCTCTCCATTACCGGAGCTATGCGGACCTGTCCCACCGCTGCAATTAAGGCAATCATTGGATTGACCCCTTTGCATATCTTCATATGGAAATCCGCCGCCATAAGTGCCTTGAGACTTCAGATCCCATCCAGTTGGCCCTATACGGTCAAAGGACACATGGATATCCTTAACAATATCCCAAAAATTTAAATTTGCCGCGGTTCGAAAGGAAAGTCAGAGCCGTTATCCCGGATCGTTCTGAGTGGGAGGAACTTATTCTTCCTGGGGATCCAAATCATCTCCACTGGTTCACCGACGGGTCAAAGATGGAACGTGGCACAGGGGCTGGTGTTGCAGGACCCAACTCCTAGGTCTCGACTGCAATGAGTAAGTGGCCCTCTGCTTTGCAGACTGAAATACATGCCATTGCGACCTGCGCTAGGCTCAACCTTGAGAAAGGTCTGAAAGGCGCCAACATTGAAATCTTTTCTGACAGATCTTTTCTAAGGCTACTCTCCACGTGGAGGTTTTCTTCCAAAATAGGTGCAGGGTGTTTTGACGTACTCCAGAACCTGACCAAAAGAAATGAGGTCTCGTTCTGTTGGGTTCCGGACACTGGGGTATCGAGGGGAATGAAGCTGCAGACAGTCCCGCGAGGGAGGGGTCTGAGACGTTGGTCCTCTCTTGGTCCACCTCCAAGTCCTTGGTGGAGGAATGGATTAAGGGATTAAACTTAGCCTATCAAGCCAAGAAAAGAAGAAAGAAGCAATTCCTAACATAATTTACAATTAGATTTGGCTGGAAAATTGTGCACTAAGGTGTACCTACCCTGAAACTTGATAGTGATGTTAGTCAGCATCAGGTAATACTTCGGTTTCACGCAACTATCACAAAAATGGGCCGTTTAAATTATAATAAGTGGCATACCATACAAGAAAAGCTCTCGTAGAGCCCGCGAATATTACTAATATCTAAACAAAAAAAATTATAACTGGGTTTTAGCTGTGCGGGTTTAATTGTCACAATTTTATTTCGAGTTCTGTCTATAGGGTAATGTAAGCTCTAATCGGAAAGATAGTAAAGAGAACATTTGAAATAAAAGCCTTAAATAGCTAGAGAAATAAAGTTGTGTAAAGGGGATAACAATAAATAAAAAACTTATTTAACTGGGAAAGATAAAGAATCATTGCGCTGCTTGGAATCAAACCACGGACCTTTGGTATGGTAGTCGAGCGTTTTAACTACTGAGATTGCCAATGTAAATTGTTGAAAAAGGAACAAACCAAACTTTATCACTTAATCTTAACTGTAGACTAATTGCGATATCCTTGTTCTTACTCTTCTTTTTCTTTAACGACTCTACAACCGGGATCCGGTCCTGGCCTCTAGCAACTGTTCTCTCCACTGCTCCAGATTCTAGTCCTGTTCTTACCGTGATAATTTAATATTCTACTTTTACCATTAAATATTTATCCACCCTCAAAAAAGATAATTTTCATTAACACATAATTCTCTTTTATATATTTTCAGAAAACCTTGAACAAAAATCATCTCTCTAAATGATACAAAATCCGATTCTGTACATATCAAAGCACAGCAAGTGCATAAACCACCAACGGAATGAACCTTCGAATGCCAGAAGATTATTTACAAATTACACCTTGGAGAAATATAATCATATCACAAGAAGAACGTGAACCAAATCCGAAATCAATAGCAACAATACCATTCGATTCTCTAGCAGCAATAAAAATTATCGAGCTGTCAAACGTGTCAAACCAAATTCGGCAAACCATAAAGCACCGAATACGTTCATCGACAGAGTCCCAAAATGGCTATTGTTCGTTCCAAAATTGTTGACTACTATAAAATTTGGAAACATATCAAGTGGCGAACGCATAGCGATCCAACAAGTGCGCAATCAAAATTTTTGTTAAATTGTTAATTTAAAAAGATAAGAAGAAGAAGAGTCAAAAAAGGATAAAGGGTTTTTGTTGTTTTGAAACGCATCCGAAGTTTGTTAAATAAATTCAATTTAAATTCAACAAGGAAGCAACTGAAGTTGAGGAGGAAGGAGAAGTGTTAATTAAGAAGTTAAGCGAAAATAAAGTAAAACTTTTATTTAATTATTTAAGAAAAGGCAGAAGTGAAACGAAAGCTTTAACCACTCTCGTATCGTACGTTACTTAAACAGATTTAAGATAGAAAAAATAAAAATAAATAAAACTACGTTTTCCCGTACATCTTGAACGTGAACGTAATAAAGAAACTGTGCACGCACAATAGCATCTCCAGAGTCCAAAATAGTTAGTCCATAGTGCGGCCATAATTTTGGTAGCCCGGACGGCCAACAATTTTATTTTTATTATTTACAAGCATAGCCTTAAGAATTTCGAGTAATTTCATTGTGATCCGTAGACGAGTGATTCAATATCGTTTATTTCGTGCCATAGTTTGTAATCATCGAAAGACTCCAGTGTATCTTATATAAATAAACCAGAAGACGAACCATTGACAATACGTGAACACGTCAGGCAATTGCTGCTAGCATAAACGAACGAACATACTGGTCCGGGATTAACTTTTCATACCCCCAGCAACCAGCAGCGGCACCATGACTATTTCGGAAAAAACGGCCCTATGGAAGTCCAACAAGCACATCAGCATCACATCGGCATCATCTGTAGGAGCAGGATTATCAGGATCAGAATCGTCGTCGACTGTTTCGTTACCGGCAACATCACAAAAGGCAGATAACCATCATTCCGGCTACGTGGGTAATGGCCACATCCGATCCCCATCGGCCTCGTCATCAACAGTCCTGATATCGGGCCTAGGTGGTAGCTGTAGCTACAATGGAGGCGGAGGTGGACCGAGCAGCTCCAACGGTGGCAACATAGTGGCTAGATGCTGCTTTCACCTGCTGAAGGCCGTCAACGTTCGGCGATGTGTCCTTGCACTGTTCGCCATAACGCTCGTTACCATCTTCTACTACACACATTACGTCGACAGCGGACCTTTTGTGGGGTAAGTACTAAACATCCCCAAATCATTTGCGAGTGCCGAATCCTCTCAGTGTAACCTCCTGCGGTTAGTTTTAATCGATTTCCGTTCTTATGGTTCCGGACCCCATAATAGAAAGGGATTCAATGAAAGTTAACTAAGCAGAACTGTGCTTGTGTGTGTGCTTTGCTCCCGATAGAGGCTATAAAGGACACCAAACAAGTATATGAAGGTCGGTTTATGCAAATCCAAATTTCCGATTTTCATTTTGGATGAAATGCATATAAAATGTCCTGTTTATATCATCAAGGGGTGGTTAGTGTGTTATTAGTTTCTTGTTTCCCCTCCAATTTAGTGGAGCTGGTTCGGTGGTGGCCTACGGTTAAGTCTATAAAAGTTTAAATGCAAATTGAGAGGAAATATAAAATTCTTTTTTGGGGGCGGCCATGATATGATGTATTTGTGGCTTTAAATGTGGTAAACTGCGCCATAAAACAAATTTTTAGATAATGTATTGTTGTAGAGTCGTTTTTATTACCGATTAAGGAATATTCAAATTTCATTTGTTATTAAATAAGGTCTATCTGTGGCTCTTGTCTAGACGAGGAGAAGAGCCAAAACTTTATTGTGTCTGGACGTGTTCTATATATACATACATATAGTGTTTGATAATACGAATGTGCTAAAACATTGTTTTTGAATGGTAGTTTTCAGATATGAGTCTAGTCATGAGTCAGTTCTTTTTTTGTTTTTTTACAGTGAAAATATATGTTTAGTAATTTGAATAACTGCTTAACGTAATTTTATGATAGTGGCAATCGCAGAAAATTTTCTATCTATGTATTTCAACATTGTTATGTGTGCTCTTCTTCTACGATTCTGTTTCAATTCTTTCTCCGCTCATATAGAGAAATTCACTGGAATTTTCATATTCATGATATCTTTCTTTCATATAAATGTTAAACACTTATGTATTCATTTGGATATATTTACGTTGCGATGAAGAAACACTTTGCTTTCGACGACGCGATAATGCTTCCTATTACAATAGAGCATAAATATGATTTCCATTTGTATAGAAAATTTACTTATATGAGGGTGATCAGATCAGACGTTGATGAAATTTTAATAATATTTTTTCTTTAGTTAATTTTGTAGCTTAGATTCCTTGGTGGACCATTGCTTCTTCAACAATTTTCTTCCACGATTCGCGGAAGCTAGCGATATTAGTACTCCAATTTCTTACTCCCATTCCAGGCAGATCGTACTCCACAGCTTTCAACCATCTTTTCCTGAGTTTTCCGATATTTTTATACACTGCTGTTGTGGCACCAAGTAGAACTTTAGGTACTCTCAAGTTTTCTCATTCTTAATATGGGAAAGACTCCGTCAATTTTCCTTGTAATCTGACAGCGCACTTTGTATTTTTCATTGTCATTTTTGTTAACTTTACTATCTTTAGGGAGATGTTTAGATCCAGCATTGTCGTATACTGGAACAAAAATGTATGTCGATGCTGACGTATGCTTGTTTAAAGTCGATGAAAAGTTGATCCAAGTCGATGTTGAATTCCCAGCATTTTCGGAAGATTTGCCTTATTGGAAAAAGTTGGTCCATTGTTGATCTATTTCTTCTGAATCCAGCTTGGTATTATCTTATTGCCGCTTCTGCATAAGGTTCTAGTTTATCTTTAAGTATATTTGTCATTATTTTATATACTGTGCTTAAAAGAGCCTCTATAGTTTTTAGTCCAGGCGGTAGAGCAGTGAAACCTATAACTTTTGGTTTTGGCGTGATGTAACGGACTTTTTTGATGGAATCGGTCAGAAATGACATCCCCAACGGAAATGACATCTACGGGGTGCGCAAACATGAAACTCCCAGGAAAATTTGTGGTAGCCCAAAAACTGAAAAAATCACAAAAAATTCCCTGTTTTTTGACCTTTCTTGTTAAATACCTCTTAACGAAGGCTTCTAGGCGAAAAATTTGTTGAGCATGTTTTGTTCGTTATTGGATTTGCTAAAACTTACCCTAAGGTGGATTTTTGAAATTTGAATTTTTGCATTGCAAAATAGCCGAAAACTGCGAAAAAAAGTACCTCACTTTAAAGTTATCCCAACGAAAGAAGAGACCATTATTTTCCAATTTAATTTTGGAATTAGATAGTTAAAGACATGTTTAACTTATATCCAAAACCCGATCACTGTCGGCCAAATAGTTTTTGCATAATGCATTTTGCAATTAAGTGAATTTAAAAAGTTAAATTTGCTACTGCGCCAAAAGGAAATCTACCATGTTGGTCCTGATTTTTAACTTCCCAGTATAGGAAGTTATTGTAATCGGTCCGAAAATCGAAATCGAGAATTTTTGACGTATTTTCATCTTTCAAGGTCCCAGGAGCATTTTAAGCAAAAAATTGGGAGAAAGTATGTGTGTGTGTGTGTGCGTACGTATGTGGTCATTTTTTCCTGCACGATATCGCGCGAACCAAAAAAGATATCGACTTCGTTGAGGAGTCGTTCGAAGCGTATTAACCGAAATATGGTCTGAAAAGAATTTCATAAAATTCGGTCGAGCCGTTTTTCTTGTTTAATCAGCGTAAGTGATTTTTGTACCTGGACGATATCGCCCGAACCACTAAAGATATTGACTTACTTGAGGTGTCGTTCGAAGCGTATTAGGGACAATATAATCTGAAAAAAATTTTTATAATATTCGGTCGAACGGTTTTTTTGGTTAAAATGACATAAGTGATTTTTGTACCTGCACGATATCGCGCAAACTATAAAAGATATCGACTTAGTTGACGTGCCGTTCGAAGAGTATTAACCAAAATACGATCTGAAAAGATTTTCATAAAATTCGGTCGAACCGTTTTTTTTTTGTGTAAACGACGTTTTGTCTACCTGCACGATACTGCGCACACTAAAAACTATATCGATTGAGGTGCCTAAAAAAGAATATTAACGAAGAAATGCTCTGAAAAAAATTTCATAATATTCGGTCGGGCCTTTTTTGTTTAAATAGAAAAAACTTCGGCTAATAGTCAGAAAGACCTTAAATTGACAAGTTTTGCTAATATCTAATAAACTCGATGGAATGAGACCAGTTCTAAACGAAGTGATCTTTTTTGGGTTCTGCACAGCGATAGCCTTCCAACAAAACATCACTTGTCAAAATCCGACAACCTTTCAAAATCGTGCAAAAATTTCTTTACCCTTTACAAACAGCGCGAATTTTTCAAACCTTGGATTAGCACTTTTTGACGGGGAATTGTTTTCTACGCGTGATACAGTTTCAGAAAATTGCGGTTCATCCCGGGATTTCCAGTAGTTACCGCTGTTCTTTTTGGTCAAGTTTTGCTAATATCTCCGGAAAGCTTTGGAATTTCCAAATGAAGTCATTCGCTTCTCAGTTTGTCAATGCCGCTTCAGCCCGCTCAATACGAATTTGAACATCCGCTTATGTGCAGCGAATTAAAATACGGAGGAAATGTTTGTTTGCTAAAGTTCAGGAAACACAAATTCTCTAGAAAAATCTTGTGGGTTTACTACTATTATAGTTATTTGAACTAGCTTCTTTCGGGATTGCTTTGTCGTCAGTTCTGATACTAGCCAATTTTCCACTAGTGCTAAACGTATAACTATTTTGTAAGAAGTCAGTTTATTCCATCTTCGATCATCATATTGGGAAGTTAATCGTGTGGACCGAAGGGGTCAAACCCACATCCCAACTAGTTTTACGTATGCTCTAAGACTCTTTTTACAATATCCAATCATTAAAATTCTGGTTTTTAAATTTTTTTATGATTTTTAATTTTTTTACGATTATTGGCAAAAAACTGAAACTAAGGCTTTTTTCCAGAAAAATTGCTAGCTCGGCGACGCCAGGAATACTAGGCGCGTTTCAAATTCGCTCGAAAAAGGACTCAGTTTCTATTGCACCAATTTAGGGTTTTTTTTTTAATTTGGGTAGCGAATCCCAGCTAGTAACAAAAAAAAATTCAAACAAAATTCGGTAATTTTTCTAATTTGTTTAAGAAATTATGTTTAACAATATTTTATTGAAAGTTGTGCTCAAAAGAAACTGAGTCATTTTTCGTTCCTCCATATTCAGCATAGTAATTCAAGTGTAGCTGCTGAAAGCGATTCGCCTCCTAGTTTGATCAACTCTGCTGGGATGTTATCAATTCCTGGAGATTTGTTGTTTATTAAGGATTGTAGGGCACTCTGTAATTCTTCCAGGGCTGGTACATTTGTTTCTCTGATGTCATCGTTAGGTTGTACACAGGGTTCTGGTACATGTCTGATGCTCCCATTTGCGTTCAGCAGTCCGGTTAAAAATTCCTTCTACCTTTTCTTGCCTGATATCTCTCGAATATGATTGGAGGCGATCAACTTCGAATTTCTTTTGTTCGTTGTTTTTTTTTTCTTGAGTGGACAGATAACACCTGAATCCAGCTTTAACTAGGAAGTGGTCCTATTCACAATTCATACCTCTGCAGGCATCTTACTTAGAGGATACTGGAAGGTGTATGTGATCTATTTTATTGCAGTATCTTTCGCTGGTAGATTGCCATGTGTATTTGTGAATGTCTTTTCTCGGGGGATATGTTGAGCTACCGATCATTATCGGTTATCGTTTGGTGTTTCGTGGAGACTTTCCTTTCCAATGGTCGATCTGTGGCAAGTCTCTCTTCCAATTTCGGCGTTCAGGTCTCGTATAACCATCTCGATGTCAATGGAAGGGGCGTGTCGTATTCGTGTTTAAACTTATAATAGAAAGTGTCCGCTTTCGTGCCCGCTTTCTCCTCTGTCTCCGCATGTGCGTTTATGATCGAAAGGGTTAAGAATTTCGTTCCAAGTCGTATTGAATATAATCGTTCACTGATTGGCTTGAACTCTATTACATTATCTATGATTGACTTGTGTATTATGAAGCTTACTCCTAAGTGATGTCCCCTTTCGCAGCTGTAGAATGTCGTGTAGTTGCCAAGATCCATTGTCACGTCTCCTATCCATCTGATCTTTTGTAACTCGAGTATTTTTATTCTATATCTGCTCACTTTGTCGAAGTCGTTGCTGTTTTGCCCGTCCGTCCCAAGGCTTTGTTTCGGGTTTGTTAACTGATGATTAGTGCCCTGTCCTAGTCGAAGAGTAACTTAACATTCGTGTGTTTTTATGAACCGGGGTAGAGTATTCCTTGAGTTTACAGAAAGCTGTTTCCTTCAAATCGACTCCTGGACGGTTCTACGTTGAAATGGTAGATAAGTAATTTTACCTCGTGTCTCCCTTGGTATGTGTGCAGTAAACGCACCTAAACAAACCCATATGCAAAACCCGTCTTAATCCCAACTTCGTGGAGTTTTCTTGGATTTAACGAACCTTTACTCAACCCGAGTTTCCAATTTGGTTGACACTTTACAATAGTTGACTGAACTTTGTCTGTCAATTAACGCAGCGCTAAGCTATTATGTGACTAGGTTGTGAAAAGTCATGCTCAACTAAGCTTCGCAACGCAACGCTGCTATGTAATTGTGCCTTTATACTGGAAACCAACGGAGCTTTGCTGGTTATACCAACGAAATCGAACGGATGCAAATATCATTTTGGACTTAAGCTTAAAATTTTTAGTTCCAAATTTTTGAAACTTTAATCCAGTCTGTTCCATTCTGTTGCGTCTAATATAAACACTTCAATATAATTTCTCTGTATTGAAACTCATTTTAACATTTCAATCTGGTTCGTTGAGTTCTATTGCGTCCAGTATAATTGAGGCATAAGGCCCTCCGTTAAGTGAAGTACAACCAAGAAACTGGAAACGCTTCTGACCGGCAAGAAAAGTCGCACGCGAACAGTTCACCCTAGTTTCAAATCGGTATCGTTTCTGTCGACCCATGTATGGATTCCCACTTCGGTACACAGGCAAGATAATGAAACAGTTGCGCGTGCAACTGGAATTGCAAATCAGTCGATTTGTGTTCGAAAGGGCCTAAATCTATCCTCCTTTGAAATAGATTACTACTAAGTTCTGGTTCTTATAAGAGGTGATTCTACTGCCCAAAATCCCGCGAATCCCGAGGATCCCGCATGTCTAGTCCCACTGATCCCGCAAAAATAATGCGTTTGCGGGATTGGATTCCCTACTGATGATGTTTTTACAGTGTCTGGTAGATAGCCCAACGCCCAACACCACTACCTGGTCGACTGCATCCGCGAATTACACCCCATCGGATTGGGTGGCCCTGCTATACCCCCGGGCACTAGGTACGTCCATGGTCGTGTGGTTATCTAGAAGGCACCAGCGAGGAGGTAACGGTACGATTCTGCCACCCATGGTATATCATCAACAAATGTTAATCAAATAATAATAATTTCTCAGATTTCTTTTTCACCTCGAGCACACGAAAAAATTAATTTGTAAAAGTTTAATCTAGATGCAAATTAGTTTGGAAATGGATAAAAAAAATATTTGCTATAAATTGTTGCTGTCGAGAATCAAGTTCTAAAATTTTATTTTAAAAAGTAAAAAAAATGTGTTAGTACATCATTTACAAAACATACTTGGTTCTCCATGGCTCGAAACTTACAAGAATTTTATAAAACCGAACATCTATGGAAATTTAGCTTAAAATGGGGTTAGAAGATCAACAAACCGAGAAACTACGGAATACTTTCTATAATTCTCTTTGAAAAAAACCTCTAAACTCCTATTAAAAATGACAAACCTGAGAGTCCTTAACATTATTTTAGATAATTTTCCCTCAAACTTCGAGGCTTCATATACTTTTCTCTAATGCACTTGCAGTAAACGATACCTCGTCATGCATAGATAGAAATCAGTTCGTAACATGCAACTTTTCAGTGCCACTTAGGTGCATTACTTTTAACTAGAAAACTTCCTCTACAAGCACACCACACTGATTTTTTAACTATGATAAACGAAAATTAAGAGTGAATTGCAGATATTAAGATTTTGGAGTTTTTCATTCGGTTTTTAATGAGATTATTTAAATGCATACACTGGTAACATTTCTCACAAATTTTCTAATTAAGCTGCAATGAGCTCTTTAAGAAATATCGTGACATGGACAATTCTAGATGGCATGGCATAAAATACACTGTTTTAAATTATATGAAATAAGTCACGAGTTGTTCAAATATAGCCAACAATTTTAGAAGCATGTTTTAATTGATACTGTTATGACGAGATGACTAAGTCAGTTACATAGATTGTTGTTTTACGCCAATAAGGGGCCACCTTCTTTGCCTTAGGAGCAATAGGCTAATAAGATTACTTTGACCAATATATTTTTTTGGTCACTGGACAATAGAAGTTGCGTTAAAACTCTATGGTATCTTGTAAAGTTTGGTCAATTAGTTTGCTTGCCAAAGCCAGGGTTAATGTATACTCATCCTTTCTTCCTTTGACCGGTTTCGATTCTCAGCTCATGCTATCTATTTTAAAATAAAGATCTGAACAATCTGGTCTCCGCAACCCTTCAACTTTGGTTCACATCGTTTGTCACATTCCATTAATCAGGAAGCCTACGGAGCTTGATTCTTCTAATGGTATATGCTTGGAGGTTGGATGTTATCGTTGCAGATGTTTCTATTTGAAGATGATTGACAGAGTATAATTGGCATTTATGGGTCCGACACAGGGATGATACATATAAGTAAAAATAAGACTCGCCCGCAGATAGCAAGAAACAGGCACGCCCGCTCAGTCCACATACTATAGGAAGTAAAATTGAGGCTTTAAAAAATTGTGGAGGACGAACAAAACGGGCAATTATCTTGTTGACCATAAAGGGTGCCATTAAAATATTCTGTGGACCAGTTCTCATTCGATGGCATAGGTCAAGCAGCATTGGAAGTGGTTAGTACTTAGTTTGGGGACTGCCGGTGTATGTGCAGATGTTCAAGTTTGTAGCGGGAACGTGCACAACTCTGGCAGGAACATGCATACCTCTGGCCAGAACCCATACATGCTTTTAAGAAAATTTAACTAAATTATTTTTACTTGGGTCTTGCAATCCGGCTTTCAATGCGTCCTGTGCCGTTTAATGGTGACGATATCATATGCAAGTTTTTGGGACTTTATAAAAGATTGTGCCTCTTGCAGTCTCCCCTAAATCCCGAATCGCTTTTTGCAACGCCAAGCTGTATACTATACGAGAACAACAATTGAGGTCCACTACAAATCTGGCAGACTTTCGCCCTATTAGTATTCTACCCCTTTCTCGCTAAAGTTTTTGAGAAAATTGTATCTACACAAGTCTTGAGACCTTGATTCTTATAATTTCCTTTCTAAATTCCAATCTGGCTTCCGCAAATCTCACAGTTGCCAAACTGCTATATTGAAGGTTACAACTGATCTTCGTTCCGCCCTTGACCGAGGTGACATAGCAATACTAGTTCTTCTAGACTTCTCCAAAGCGTTCGACTCTGTAGTTCACTCGCATCTGCTCCATAAACTTAGTCAACGGTATCACTTTTCCTCTTCTTCTATTCGTCTTTTCTCTTCTCTTCTCTCTAATAGATCTCAGTGTGTTCGGCATAATAATGTTACATCCTCTTTCCTAAGTGTTCCTGCTGGTGTGCCTCAGGGTTCGGTTCTTGGTCCTTTGCTGTTCTCCCTCTATATTAATGATCTTCCCTCTGTTATCCGTTGCTGCTCTTTTCAATTGTATGCTGATGATCTGCAGCTATATATGTACCTCTTGTCCTACTAATCAAATTGAAAATTGTGTGTATGAACTCAATAGCACCTTGTCTCGAATAAACGAATGGAGTTCTAGTAATTTCCTTAAATTAAATCCAATTAAATCGCAAGTACTTTTCCTTAGTCGTCGCTCACTGTCCCCGGGTGGTTTCTCACCTCTTTTACTTAATAATGTTCCCCTTCCAATAGTTGACTGTGCTAAAAACCTGGGTATTGTTGTCAATTCCAAACTCTCCTGCTGCAATCATGTCTCATTGCTGCTCTCTAAGATCTATGGCAAACTTCGTAAACTATGGCTACATGGCAATCTGTTATCCTCGCCTATTCGAGCCAAACTTATTAAATCTCTTGTTTTTCCTCATTTCCTTTATGGCTCGCTGGTATATATTTCCTTCGACTCTTCTTGCCGTCAGCGTCTTAGAGTGGCATTTAATGATTGCATTAGGTTCATTTTTCATATGAGAAGATCTGAACATGTGTCGGGTGTCCAAAATTCCTTACTGGGTTGTGACCTCTTTCTATTCCTCGATCTCATGGCTTTACTTCTCTTGCATAAGGTTTTTTATACCAAAAGCCCTTGCTACCTTTCTGACTTCCTTTTTCCTTTGCAATCCTTGAGATCCATCAAATTCCTGATTCCTGCTCATTCTTCCCTAATTGGTAGTCGTTCCTTCTTTGTGCATACCCTCAGAATCTGGAATAATCTTCCTAACCAATAATGGGTGGCTGGGTATACCTTAGTGCATAATTTTTCCGACCATAGGGGAGTCGCCATGTATATTAGGAATGACGTGGCGTTTCAAAAGGTGTACAATAGTACATCCTCCGAATTTAATCTTTTATGGATTAAAATTATGCTTCGTAGCCACGTCATATTCTTCTGTTTTCTATACAGAAGCCCTAATATCAGTAATGAAGCCTCAACGTTAGCCTTCGATGCTATCTCTGAACAAATCTCCGGATTTTTATCTTCCCACCCGGAGTGTGAAATCATTGTTGCGGGTGATTTCAACGTTCATAATGTCAATTGGCTAAATTACTCTAATGGCACCAGTGTTTCTGGCAAAGACGCCGAGATCTTTGCAGACCTAAATAATCTGCACCAAATAGTGAACTGTCCAACACGAGTTCCGGACGTTGAAGGTCATGGAGCCCATCTTCTTGACCTGTTTCTTACTTCTCATCCAACTCGATACTCCGTCGAAGTTAGCTCGCCCCTTGGTAACTCGGATCACAATCTAGTCAGCGCTAATTTCCCATATCCATCTTCTTCTCCAACCAACGCAGTTCCTAAAAAAACTGTCTGGCACTATGGGAAAGCCAACTGGTTGGGACTTATACGCTTTTTTCAAGCTACAGACTGGAATTTGTGTTTCCGCAGTGCCAGTGCGAACTATGCCGCTTCCTGTATTACTAAAATAATACGGGCAGGAATGTGTTTGTTCATTCCTCATTCTACCATATCTATAAAGCCTCGGCCAAATAGATGGTTCAATGGGGAATGTAAGAACGCAATTCAAGCTAAGGAAGCCGCTTATAGAGCGTACAAACATTCCCCCAACGAGTCACTTCGGCGTGAGTATATCAAGTCGAGAAACTCCTGTAATTCCATCATCAGGAAGGTCAAAGCATCATTTGACAACAAATTGAGAAGTAAGATCCTCAACACACACGTAGGCAGCAAAAGCTTCTGGTCCTTGGTAACTTCCATCAAGAAGAATTTTACCTCTTCCTCAACCCCTCCATTCATTAATGGAAAGGAGGTGATAACAGAAAGCAAATCCAAGGCCGATTTATTGGCATCTCTGTTCGCCTCAAATTCTTCGTTACCTCAAGCTGATACGTCACCACCGGTCCTCGATCGCAACGCCCATTCAATGGACGGAATTTTCTTCAGGACACGAGAGGTGTATAAAGGTCTCAAAGAACTCGACGTCAATAAATCCACTGGCCCCGATAATATTCCCCCTATGGTACTCAAAAAGTGTGCCTCACCCTTGGCTAAACCTCTGCGCAAACTTTTTGCCTTGTCATATTTCTCCGGAGTTTATCCCAACTCTTGGAAACTAGCTCATGTTCAGCCCATTCCCAAAAAGTTGAAGCCAGCGACCCTTTAAACTACCGCCCAATAGCATTAACTTCTGTTCTCTCCAAAATTATGGAGACAATAATCAATCGAAGGTTGATGAAATATCTAGAATCTAACCTAATTATTCACGACAGGCAGTATGGCTTTAGACCAAAACGGTCTACTGGCGACCTTCTTGTGTGCCTGACCGAACACATCAACCAAAGCATCCATGGCTACGGTGAGTCTGGTCTGGTTGCTCTAGATATCTCCAAGGCCTTCGACAGAGTATGGCATCCCGCTCTGCTGTCGAAACTCCAAGCTATTGGTATTGACTCAGTTCTAAGGAACTGGATTGAGAGCTTTCTTTCTGGCCGTTCAATCAAGGTAGTATTGGATGGCGTCGAATCCAACCCCCATTCCATTTCGGCCGGCGTTCCCCAAGGGGCGATTCTCTCACCTACTCTCTTCCTTATATTCATTAATGATCTGCTCTCAATCCCCTCCAATCCACTTCATAGTTTTGCCGATGACGGTACTTTGCGTTACTCATACCCCTCCGACAACACAGGACAAGCAAGTGCCAGACCTTGTCTCTTAGAACGTGAACTCATGTCCGAGTCTCTTAACTCGGACATTAAACTCATTCGTGATTGGGGCCGCAAGAATCGTGTTGAGTTCAACGAAACCAAGACCAAGTACTGTCTATTCTCCACTAAAACCTGCACCAACCTTCCCTCCATTTCAGTGGGCGAGGATAATATAACAGCTGATCCATACCTTAACATCCTCGGCGTGACTCTATCCAACGATTTGCGATGGAATAATCACATACACCAAGTCACCAAACAAGCGTACCAATGCCTCGGCTTCCTTAAGAGATGCAAGTTTCTCCTTCATCAAACTGCCTTGGCTACAATCTACAAGTCCTACATTCGGCCACGCCTTGAATACAACTCGTATATCTGGGCGGGCGCTCCTAAAACCACCTTGGCTTGGCTAGACAAGGTGCAAAACCGCGCCATCAAACTCATTGGCGATAGCACCCTTTGCATTGATCCTTTAAGCCACCGTAGGAATGTAGCAGCGCTCAGCAAGTTTTACCGCTATTATCATAGCGACTGCTCCACTGAAATCAAAAACCTCCTGCCTACACGGCAATCTTTCTCCCGCAACACAAGACTAGCCAACTCGGCTCACCCTTCACCCTTCAGCCCTCCCCTTCACGCACATTACGTTTTAGCAGTTCGTTTATAAATAGAACAACTCGATTGTGGAACTCTCTTCCGCAGTCGGTGTTTCCGAGCTCATATAACATCTCAGAGTTCAAACGCAAGGTTCATCGACATCTACTCATGCACCCTCCAGACCCCTAACCTATCCTATCTCATTTTTCCTTCAGATCAAGCTTACTACTAGACATTGAACCATGACTTGTAAGACATGACGGACTAGTAGTACAAAGGGTGACTCCTAAGCTTCATCTTGCCACAAAAAAAAAAAAAAAAAACCACATTCAGAGAATGAGCACAGCCACAACATTCAGAAGACATGCATTTCTTTTTCTATCTTCTTCTTCTCACTAGCTATATATTTCTCTCACTACCTCTATCACTCCCCACTTCAATCTCAATTTTAATTCTACCTTCTGTCTCTATCTTTTTCTCTTGAATTCTCTAGAAGTAAGGATAGGGGTCACAAAAATTGAAAGAATTATGCCCCGGAGTGGATTCAAACCATGGACCTTTAAGATAGTAGTCGGGTTCCTTAACGCCTCGTCTGCCGTAGCTGGGAGATTGTGATTAAGCTAATGTTGGAGTAGTTTTTTTCGAAATGGGCTGAATATAAGCCGATTTCCTAGAGTATTGATAAACTCTGGTGAAGTATGAACGAGCAACGAATTTGCGCAGCAGTTTAACCAAAGGTGAAGGGCAGGTTTTTAAGAAACGTGCGGCGAGTTACGTCATAGATTATTTGGAACAAATCCCGAGGCTTTTGTGATTTTAGCTCCCTGCACTGTTCTAGTTTACTTATGAGAAGCTACTTTTTCCCACATGTGAACCCTTTCTCCTTCTTCTCAGACCTTTTTATATTTCTCTTCACGTGCCCTCTTCTGTATGACGTCCCATATTTATATTTCCCCAATGTAATGCTATTGAAATGATGACCACAACTCTCTCTTAACCTATGAAAATTTCAATTTCAGTCTCGCTATACTCATCATGTAAAAGCGCAGATATCCAAACATGAATAAAATGACCAACATAAGCACTCACCCCCCCACATGTCCCTAAATTATGCAGTTCCTCTTAGCACTGATTCGTAATAGATTTTGAACTACCCCCAGCAACTCTTTAATAATTTATTCAGAAATCCCTCATCCATCTTTCGACATGAAATGGAATCACGTCTACCATTCAATTAAAACAGAAGTGTCTAATCTCGAAACAATTTAGATAATATATGTTAATGGTCTGTCATAAATTTATGCCGTACGTAGAGCACACGAGTGTGTACCTACATATACTGTAGGCATGCTTATATATGGAGATATCGGTATGTGGAAGCCAAGTTGTACTACACAGGACGGAACACAACTGCACAGAAATAAAATATTCATTCCGCGCCCCCGTTTTGCACAAATTGAACAAATTTCCAGCCAGATATGAGCACCGATAAAGATGAAAACAAACAATTCAATGTAAAAGTCGAAAATTATCAATGTCATGTCTGGGTATAAGTCAGTTCACATTGAGCGATAAATTTTTTATTTTATGACATTAGTCTCGTATCGCATTTGAATTTCCAGTCATGTACCAAGTGATCAAGTACAGGCCCGTTGGGGGCCTCTTGCTCCTTAGACAGGCACTGAAGACGTCCGGACCCTCTTGGATCTATACTACTATATACTTGATGCCAGGAGAGAATGCCAGAGAAGACCTATTGCGATTCTGGGCACGACTTCATTTCTTATGCATAAATTTTGTTTTGTTAACTGAGTACACTCTAAAGCGATGGCAAGGGATCGTTGTCTTAAGATAAATTGAAATGCGAATCGAAACTTCTCGAGACTCCTACAAGATATATAAGCCAAGAAGGAAGTCATCTGCCATAGACCAAAAAGTTTATGTATAGTTGAAAAGTTTGAAGCGCGCTGCTCCGAGTCGTCGTTGTCGTCGTCGTCATCTGTCCACATCCGAGAAACCGAAATGTTCATTTACAAGTATAAACCAAACAACGACAATGTTCCAGGGAGGTTCCACCCCCACAGCCAGCACCATTGCGACATCAGCCCCCCCCCCCCCCCACCCCCATTTCGGGATATGATGGGAAAAATCCAATGAACAATTTGCTCCGACCCGGGATGCCATAAACAATAAAAATCTACTACATGTCTCTCCTTCGCGGCACAAGAAGGAATCCTCTCAGACTTCAGGAGCTGGAGGTTGTGATCTTGTCGGACAACCTAGGGCGGGCGGAGCGCCGTCACCCCGAGTGGTTTTAGCCGTGATTTAATATTGTTCTGTGCGGGTGAAACAGTAAAGAAACAAAATATCTGAAAAGTTCGTGTTGCATCTTGACGAGCATCTTGCCTCGTAGCGGGGACACCTCGCCGCGTGTAAGCTGAGGCAAACAGCTCGCATTAAGATTCACCGCGCGAACAACGATTGGTGCTCGCTCTGTGTGTGAAAAGTTACATTGAATCGGTGAATTATGGTCAGCGCATAACTTCACTTAATTGAAACATTTTTAAGTCTGGTGTTTTATCCACGTCCTATCCGCTGTTCTATCGGATTCCTAGAGGAGCACTATGAATATCACATGGGGGTCTGCCCATGGGAAGCGGCCTTCGTTACAAGGCACTCGCCATTCCTCATTCTGTGGAAGCAGAGCGCGCCTTTGTTTTTTAGGATTTAATGGAAACTAACCGAGCACGTAGAAGATTCTTACCTGAGGTGTGAGTATTGCTTATTTATGTAAAATTCACTTTCACACAAATCGTGCTTTAGGTTGAAAGGTGTAGGATATTCCTTGTTAAAATTTAATGCTGCTCGAAACTTCGGGGCTTTCGCTGCCACCTCATCTTGGGCCAACAAAATAGAAAAGAATGGGGAACTTGCTTTAAATCTAGTTCAAGTGGAGGAGTTACCTTCTGCTGGGGGTTTCTGTGTGCCAGAAGATGGTGGTGGAAGTAACAATTACCCGGAAGAAAATAAGCTTATAAAAAAAAACTTATTATAAGATGATGGAAATTCTGTTTTCTACGAGGAAATTTATATTTGAAAATTAGAAGAGAGGAAAAAAATTAATGTACTCTTCTCTCAGTGTCTTGTTGTGCTAGGATAAATTTCAAGCTGTTGGTTGGAGGTTTTACGGGGAAATGACGTCAATAGGATAAGGTTAAGGATAAGGAAAGCCACTTTTCAATATTCTTCAGACCACTCAATTTATTCTGTGGCATAATGTTATTTAAGATTATCTTTCGTTTGGTAAGATTTTCCACTATGTTTTAGTTTCATAATTAATTTTCAATTTCCGTGGAAATTCCTTTATCTTTTCCTTCCATTTATAACATTGTTCGCTTTATCTTAATTATTTCTAATGGAGTGACTTTAAATCTAGCCTGGATAATATTCACGTAGCATATCATATCTCCCATTTTAAGCTTCGGAAGTTCTCACAAGTCCGGTAAGAAAAGACTTCCAAATGCACGGTGTCTGATCCTAGCCAAAACCGGACAACTGCATTCAATCTAGTCGTATGTTTCTCAATCCGGAAGTGTTCTGTTGTGATCAACACTATTCTGGCGATATCCTTTAGCTGCATCATCAGATCCTTGCTTGTTGAGTGTGATCAGCGTGATCTTTGATGGTGGCAGCCAAGTCTTTCTAGAGGTTCAACTCCTCCTTCTAGGCTAAAAACGCTAACACATATAGTTACTAGCTGGGACCCGGTACGCCTCCTATAAGTTAGGCCATAAAGCCAATAGTAAGCAATAAAACCCATCTATTGACTTGTTATTTTTCGAGATATGAATTTTACACAGATGAAGTGCCTCAAAGAACGGGTACATGGGTGTTGAGACGGCCGCCATGGATCTAACGGTATATTGAGTATACTACATTGCTTATTGTAATCTACTTATCATACCCTTTCAATTGATACCCATGTCGAGGGGGTTGTGAAAAAAGGGATAATCTGCCCTCTTGAGATGGCCGCCATGGATCTAACGGTATATTGAGTATACAACATTGCCAAATTAACTGGTAAATAAAAATAAGCTAAGTTTTGTTAAAATATATTCAGAAAATTAGTCTTAAGAAGTGCTTAATGTATTATATTACACACTTATTATAAAAAACTACAAGAGCAGGTATAATTTGATTAAATAGAATTGTTCCAAAAATACACAAGCCAATTCGTATCCAACCATGTTTAAAATCCTTTACCACTCGCCGCAAACTTAATCCTTAAAAAATTTTTATAGTCCAAAAGTTTCTTTTCATAAAATTGCTGGACCATATTCATACTATTTCCACTTCAAACGTAATAAAAGCACCCCTTTAATCATCCAACCGCACCCCACTAACCCCATCCCCATAGCAAACTTGTAAGAACTACTGAATGGCGGCTGAGGTTGAATTAACTGAACGATATAAATTGACTTATTTTGGAAATTATCATGAGCATTTTGAAGCCCATTTCAGATTTATTGGGTCAGTAAACAAGGATAATAGGCGTCGCTCCTGGGAAAGGGAGAATCCGCATCCGATTCACAAAATACCATCGTCTATGTGGCTGAAAAGTAACATTGGGGCTGTGAGTATCCGCCGAGTATAAGTGGTGTGTTATCAGAATTGAATTCTTTGAGGAATGCCGCGCTGAAAATGCACCCATCATCGTACTGGCACGTGTTATTGCTGTATTATTATACTAAAAAGGTAGAACAGGAGTTGAAGGATTTGCGGTTTCTGAACATTTATAGGGTTTTGAATGGTCTTTCGGGTTGGTTGGTTTAATAGAGGCAGCGGATGGGGTTGTTTCAATGCCAAAATCGAAGCTAACTCTCTCTCTCTCTCTAGAGAATTTGGGGAAGGTGTACATAAATATTCATTCAGAAATAGTTTAGATTCAGAATAGGAAAAAAATATTATTTACAAAAAGTCACTACTCCAGTAACTTTAAAGGTTAAACGTTAAAAGTTGAACCAGGTAAATTACGACCCGGTTTGCTTAGTAATTCGTACTACAACTAATAGTACCCGTTATACAACTAATAGTAGCCGACACAGGGGCGGCGCTTTCATAGGTGCGAATGGTGCACTTGCACCGGTCGCAATTTTTCGGGGCGTAATTTCAGAAATTAAGATTTAAAAATAATTAAAACTTTGCGGAAAAAGATAAAATTGAAAAGTATTCCCACGGGTGCAAGAAATTCCACAAATTTGTCCAATTTTTGTCCCTGTACTTTGTCATGCAAGAAAAAACGTGGAAATTTCGCTTCTCCTCGTGCAGGAAGTTTCCAGAGATATTTTACCTTCGCGATTCGAGGAATCGGAAAAAATCTTTCAAGTGAAAGGAAAATCTCTCATTTATTTGGAGCACTTTTTGAAAATTCTTTAAAAAGCACCATATCCACTCGCACAAAGGAAAAATTGTTCCGATGGCTCTGAATTATGTATTGCTGTTTACCGTGATTGATATAAACCTGAGGGCGCTGTTGCTGCACTTTTAAATTTTGTTTAAAAGATTGTTAAAAGAGGTAAGTGAAAGAAATGAGAAAAGCTAAACTCCTTGTGGCGAGAAATCCTCTTGAATTGCTCTTTTTTTTGCTGGCTCCTTTAAACCCACGGCTTCAACGGCCTCAGTTCAATAAAGTTCAATTCAATCTGCATAAATGGCTTCGCCGGCTGGCATGTTCAGTTCATGCTTGAAATTGTTGTCGTGTTTTCGCCAGAAGTTAGAAATGCAAAAAGCTCACTGGAATGATATTTCCATTATTCCAGTTGATTATTCTCTTTTGAGCAATTTTCAATCCCAATTTCAAGTTCTGTTGGGCGAATTCAGGCTTTTTTTCTGAGTTTAATATGTGAAACTGCATGGGGAAGCTCAGGCAAAAGTGAAGTTTAGTACACTAATTTGCTCGAACTTGAGCAGTTTGGCTGGGGAAGCCGGTGGTATTACTGTCTAACCAAATTAATATGGCCAGTTTCACACGGGCCAACCAACAAAAATTGGCTGTAATCGTCAATACTCTTTTGAAATTCGATGAATAATCGCATGGGTTTTCACAAGAGCCAACTTTTCCTACAAACTATACGTTAGAATGCTTTAGCTTGTCGCTGTTGCTTTTAATATTAATTATTTCTTCTGCCACTTCCTTTCTTTTCTTTTCCTAGCAAAAAGGAGGCAAAAATCAACAATAACTATACAGCTGTCAAAAAGTTGATTCAAAAACTCCGTGAAAGAATTCTGCCCGCCTCATCGTCCTCGCCTACTCTCTTCTCCGCAAACGATGTTTTCAGCAAAATTTTGGTGGTTCGATGTTGACCCATGTAAAACTTCCTATTTATGTAATCTTTTTTTTATCTTATACGCATTATTATGCTGCAATCTTAAATTTTGCGCAAACTATGAAAAATATTTCACCCATTAGCTAGTGTTTGAATCTTTTTCCATTGTTCTTCACTGCGTTCAAAAATGAACAGGTTATGGGGCGCAATATGGCAAATTGCACCGGGCGCAAAAAATCCAAGCGCCGGCCCTGAGCCGACAACAGCATTGTAACAGCAAGAGAAATAATTGATTAACAAAAGGTACTCTGACTTTTTTCGGGGAATACATAGTCGTCCACTTATGTAAAGGACGGTTTACACCCAACGATTTGCTTGTGCAAGCTGGCTGGGCCAAGTCGATTGGTGCAAATAAACTGAGTGAAAATGAATCGCGGCTCATTGGCAATGATAAATTTGTGCAAGGTGAGTGTTGTAAGTCAATTGGTGTTAATAAACTGAGTGACCTCGGTTACGTGCTTAGCGTCCTTGAAACTCCCCGAATGTAGTTTTGAGCCTATTTCGTTGGATATTATCCAAGATTTTTAACTTGTTAGTTAATGGTACATTAATTGTTTATTAACATTAGCCAGTAGTTAAATAAATAATAAGTAATAACATTTGCACACCCTTAGCCATATAACCCTTTATCAATAAGTGCACTTTCCCAAATTAGGCCATTTGGTTCTACTTAAAAAATGTGGGTACCCTAAAGCTAATTTGACACGATTATTATTTTATATTGATTACGTGCATACCGTAGTGTTCACTACGCGTACTAGTTGTCGGCGCGTATATGCTTTTTAAAAAAATCACTTTCCAACACCAGGTTAAAAAGAAAACAGACCAGACAGTCCCCTTGTCGAAGTCCATTATAAATGTTGAGTGGTCTGGACGCTGTTCCGGATACCTTTACTTGTCTTGTCACATTGGTCATGGTCAACCTACATACTCTTGTCAGTTTGTTGGGGATGCCGAATTCTTTCATGGCTTTGTAGAGTTCTACTCTGGCTATGGTATCATATGCGGCTTTAAAGTCTATGAAGAGGTGTTGAATTGAGTTTTGAAACTCTAAACTTTTTTCCATAGCCTGTCTCAAGGTGAAATCTGATCAGTCGTTGATTTTCCTGGGCTGAAGCTATACTGGTATTGGCCTATTTTGTTTCTGGCGTATGGGACCATCCTGTTATGTAGGATAGCGAAGAATATCTTATACAGGGTACTCAATAACTTTATACCGCGATAATTAGTGCACGCTGTGATATCTTGTTTTTTATGTACCGGACATAGGATGCCTTTTCTCCAGTCTTCTGGCATCATTTCCTGCTACCATACTTGCACAATTAATTCATGAATAGCTTGGTGTAATGTAAGCCCTCCATGTTTAAACAGCTCCGCTGGGATGCCGTCTGCACCCGAGGCCTTGTTGTCTCTGCTAACTTCTTCTAAACTTGGTGGCGGCAGCATAACATTATCATCAGATATTGGTGGAACCTCCGAATCCTCAGTTAGCTCGCTATTTAGCAATTAATGAATTGCGTCAGACTGCGAACTCTTCGGTAGAACTCCCGGGCCTGGTGCGGCCGTCGCGCTCTGTACTGTTCTAGTTCCAAACAAGATTTTTTCCCAGGCTTTCTTTTTTCGTCTGTGAATTCTTTTTTCTTCTTTTCTGAGCTCTTTATATTTCTCTTCGCGTGCCCGTGTTCTCTGAGACTGCTGCATTGTACTATAAGCAGCACTCTTATGTTCAGTTGCCAGCTCGCATTCATTATTGAACCAGTCTTTCCAATCTCTACGACTTCTGCCTAAGATGGAATCAGCAGTACCAATAGCCTTTCTTTTATTGCTTTAAAGCCCATAATGTTGGGTTTCATTCTTTTGCTGACCATAAAACCTACCCCGAGCATTGGTGTTTTGTATGACAACTGTAATATGACAACTGCACTCGAAAGCGAGTGCGGTTTTACCAAGTAGTCCCCCGACGAAGTTCTAACTACGTTCAATGCTGCTTGACCTGCGCAATCGAACAAGAATGGGTCGATCGAGTCTTATATTGAGACCCTTTATGGTCACGAAGTAAATTTTCCGATTTTTTCATCCTATACAACTTTTTGCTCTTTAGTCTAGGAAAAGTGTGAACGCACCTTGCCTTGCTTGGGTGCCATACAGACAATTTCCCGAGTAAAAATGTGCCGTTTGGCAATGGTTGTTTGCTATGCGTGCTAGTTTCAGGCTAGTATGTGCATGCTGCTTGCTAGATGCGGATCGGTTTTATTTTCACTCGGGTAGTTGTGAATGTCGTACTCTCTCATAGGCTTTTTACAATCCAATTATGTCTATGTTATCTACGAAAGCTAGTATCTGAATTTTTCACAGCTCCTTGTCGCAGACCTGATTCTTGAGGGAAGTTTAGTATATCAATGCTTTCTTCCCCGCAAGTATTTGTTTCGTTATGAAAATTTGGTCTGGTGTCGATCTTTCTTTCTAAATATGTACAAGTTCGACAACGTGTTTCTTCTGTATCTTGTCAATAGTTTTTTCACTCTCAGTTTGCGAACAACTAGGTACTCATCGGTGTCCACATCCCCTCCTCGGTAACTCCTTACATCTAGTGTTAACTAGAACATTCTCATTGTTATTTACTTAAACTAATTCTCTATATTACTTTATTTTCAGATTCATACACCGTGATACACGGCCTGCACCATTAGTACATTGTCGAATGTTAAATAGCAAGCAGCAGCTACTACCAGCACAAACAACAGATCATCGATCAGAGGCTAGATTACGGATAGATCCAAAAGTTTTGGTATTTGTAGAAACGACTTACTCTCGCCTAGGACGAGATATTGCTGAATTATTAGTCTATAACCGCATAAAGTAAGTCACAGCCGCCATTATTACTGTTGTTATTGTTATTGTTATTATGATTTATTTAATTCTATTTAAATGTAATCTAGAATACTGAATTTCCCCCCGCGATTAATTTCGTATGCGAGAGCAAATGGCATTTCGATGAAAATCGCTGCCACGGAATACTAAAGTGCCGCGATAAGCCGATTTCGAACTAGTTCAGAATTTCTAAACAAACAGAAACAAAAATTAAAAATTGATAAGGCTGTGTATAAAATGTTTTCGGGGCTCGAATTTTGTTTAGGCTTTTACGTGGTGGCGGTGGTTGGTTGGTGCCCCTCTTGGAATTTCAATGGCAAAACAGCAAAACAATTTGAAATTCGTGAATATTGCAAGGCACTCGTAATCGCCATCCTTTAATCTGTTTCGGAATTTCTTTTGGTGCCATTACAATATTTACAAGCGAATCGATGACATCACAAGCAACGAGATTTTCGGGGCCCAACTGTGTGCTGCTCCCCTTGTAACCCCCATGTTTTGGGCTGGTGACCCCCTTATCTTTATTGTGAGTGTAAATTTAAATATTTATCAATGCTGCACTTGAACACACAAAACCACTTAATCACTCTTTATTGGCATTTTGATTAATAATTAATTGGAGGAAGTCTTCGAGAATTTGCTTGAATGATGTTTTGGAATTAAATAGATACGTGCACGAGTGTGTGTTTCATTTCGATGAGGGAAAAAGTTGTAGGCATTTTTTTTTATTCTAATCTTCTCTGTTAAATTTTAATGTCGGCCTCTTTCTGTAAAAAGTTTTGAAGGACATTTAGGATAAATAAAACTCTGTTTGGCAGATACACACAAACGTGATTTGGGTTATGTGACTCCGATCCGCTTAAAACCAAATCGGATGTTAATTCAGAATTGATTAAAAGTTCATGTCGTATGTAGAGCACCACAATTTGGTACAAATTAGCCAGTTTTGGGGCTTGGGATTCCACGATATACAGAATTCACCATATTAATTTGTCTCTTGCGAAGCCTTCCATACAGTCCTCATCCTACCACCTCGACACATGATGAATGCCTGCTTTTTGCCCGGGAATCATAAATTTTGGACAGCACAATTTGAGGGATGAAACAATTCGCAAAAAGGGAAGAGCCAGTTTTAGAATCTCTCACCCTGTCAGCCAGTTATTTTCGATGCAATATTCCAAGGATACTTTCATAATGTTCATTAGTCTATATACGACAGTTCCGTGCGCTTCCATTTAAATCAATTCATACTTCAGCAGACATTATTAGGGATTCCAGGAATATTACATTTCCATCGTGAAAATGGAATAATTTTCTTTCTCGGTATTTCTATTTGAATCAGCGAATCGTTATAATTAAAGCTCTATATACACACATACATAAATTGAATTTATTCAAAAATGAATCAATGTTGGTGAAAAGGAACGAGGAAATCGGTATGTTTATTTTATTAACCCCAATATTATTGCTAAAATATGAAAACTTATTTTAATAACTATTGTGGCAACTGTGACGGGTATTTTTAATTTATAAATGTCGATTTCAATGGAACGGTTTCATCAGTATAAATATTTTGGGTTATGGTATTTGCTTGATTGGTTATCATTTAAAATGTTCCACAAACAAACATAAATGTATCAACCACGAACCACCAATTGATAAATTTTGTACTTTTCTCAATATTTTTATTTGTGGCAAGTTTCATGCTCCTTCCTATGCGGATATATATTGCTTATCGATTTTATATAAATTTACATATTTATTATGTGGTTACATATTTTTCTTCAAAATATGGGAGCCACAGTTTTTTCCCATCAAAATGCAGATGCGCGTCGTAAAAATGAGAACAGCTCCTGAGAAAATAGCAACAGTTAAAAATTGGTCCACGCAAAAGGATAAACACGAACTTTGTAGCTGTTTAGGACTTGCCACTAGGTAATTTCTTCTTATTCCCGTTTAATCTCTCAAGGGACATAGAGCGGAAACAGTTGCCCTCCAGCGGACTCTGACCAGGATATCCCAGTAGTTGCGGCCTCTGCTAGTAGGGTTTTCCTTCACGTTGTTCTAAGTCTTCCGACTCGACGGGATCCTTACAGATTTTCGTTTTCGCGTCGCAAGGTATGACTAATCCAATTCCTTTACCTGATTTGGTCGTCTATCCTTTTTGGCCGGCACCCATAGTTCTTCGTTTAAAATTCTATCCTGCGCATTTTTAGGATACGACGTAGACATCTGTTGATGAAAACTTGTAGGCGCCCTGTGATGAATTGGGTAGCTTTCCATGTTTTGCAACCGTACAAAAGAACTGCCTTAACGTTGAAGTTGAGCAGCCGCAATTTGGTGTTAGTTGAGATCTCCGTTGATCTCCATATGCGAGACAGGCATGCATATGCGTTTCGTGCTTTATTTCTTCTGGAACTGACGTCTTCTTCTGCCCCGCCATTTTCGGTAATAATACTACCGATGTAGCAGAATTTATCTACCATTCACGGTTATTCAGCGCTGTCCGTTCAATGGTGTTTGCGTCAATCCGCATTTCTTTTGTTTTAGTCGGATTTAGCCTTAAGCCTGCTGAACTACTTTCTGTTGCCAAATTGCTTGTCATATTTTTAAGGTCCTGGTGTCTGTGGGCCAGCAAACAGATATCATCCGTGTAGTCGAGATCCTTCAGACGGTCTAGCAATATGTCGCCTGTTCTACTATCTAGAGCCCCGACAAGGATATCGTTTATTAACTGTAAGAAATAGTAATGGCGAAAGTAGGCATCCTTGTCGTTGTCCTGAACTCACCTCGAAGCTGTCGGATAATATTCCACGTCGCCGCAGTGCCTGCCATATAAAGCTTCTATTGACCGAGTGGAACGCTTTCTCATAGTCTACGAAAGCAAGGTAAAGGGGGGAGTAGAGTGCCCCACTATTATCCTCAAGGTGTTAATATGATCAATACATCGGCCCTTCCTGAATCCAGCCTGCTGCCTCCTAAGCGTTCGGTCTACTGCCTCTCTTATCCTAGATATTAATATATGGGACAAAATTTTGCACACTGGAGATAGTAAACAGATGCATCTCCAGTTGTCGCATATTTTTAGTTCCCCCTTTTTTGGTATTTTGACTATGATACCTTCCGTTCAATCCTCCGGAAAGATACAGGTGTTCCATGCTATTTCCAGGATTGACTGTAGCGCATCTGCTATGATGCTTGAGTCGTTTTCAACAATTCTGGCGGGATACTATCTTTTCCAGCTGCCTTGCAATTGGCCATTGCATGAATTGCGGTTACTATTTTCGTCTTGGATGGGGCCCGGGTGGTGATTCTTACTGGCTGTGCATTGTTGCTATTTTCCTGAAGTTCCTGTGCAAGTGAACTATTCAGGGCGGCGAACAAGTAATCTCTGCATCTTTGCAGCTGCTTCCATCCGCTCTCTTAACAGCCGGCTTTTTAGTAGAGATCCAGTGTTGCATGTTTCTTTGGACATAACCGATACTCGTTTCCGCAGCTGTCAATATAACGCCCTTTGTCGTACTCCACAGCTCTTTAATATTTGTGTCGTCAGAAACCGTTAGTTGGTTTAATATTTGTTGCTGGTTTCCAGCAAATTCTCGCTTTTTAACGCTCTCCCGCAGAAGGCTTACGTTAAACCGTCTACGGTTTATAGCATCACGTTGAAGGTTTCTGATTTCGGCGATTTTAAGGCGAATAGTTGCTTCCAGTGTCTGCTCGTAGGATTTAGCCATATCTTAAGGCCTGAAAGTTTTCGCCTTGAGGTCAAGTATCACCACACACTCACCGGCCGCCAACTGTATGGCCCAAGAAAACTGACAAAAATCTTTATGCCAGTTCGTGCCTGAAGATCTGAACTTCTATTCACTCCTTCTTCTATTTACCTTGAATTTCTATTCACCTTGGCATGGTTAGATAAAGTGCAAAAAAGGGCCCTTAAATTAATTGATGACGATACCGCTTGCTCCACCATCGACCCCCTGAGCCCCGTAGGAATGTAGCAGCACTGACAAAATTTTATCACTACTATCATAGTGACTGTTCCTCCGAAATAAACCCTCTGCTGCCTTCACGGCAATCTTATACCCGCAACACAAGATAAGTCCATTCATCTCACTCCCACCACTTGCAGCCTATCCGTTCACGCACTCAACAAGATAGCAATTCGTTTGTAAAAAGAACTCGACTGTGGAATAGTCTCTCGCAGTCAGTATTTCTGAGCTCCTACAACATCCAAAAGCTTAATCGCTAGAGTACATCACCTTCTTCCATACATCCATATCTTCATAATCCTTTACCTAATCCCCCTTACCCCTCCCTCATACTAAGCTTACTGCTAAACATTGCACCATGACAACAAACACAAATGACATGACGGACTGGTAGTACAAAGGGAGATTCCTGAGCTTAGCACTGGCACATAAAAAAAGCCATGAATTTACGGCAAGAATTCACGCCGTATCCACTTGGGACGTAAAGCAATGCGCGAGCTAGGCGCGAAAACCATCCGCACTCGCGTTCGCGCTTGTTCGCGGTCGTTCACGGCTTGAGTCTGGAACCGGCTTGAAGTTTTCGTTGAGACCATGCATATTTTTGCACTTGAATTAACAGCCTGCTATGCTAAGCTGTCGTCTTCGACTGTGTGTGTAGGGAATCATGGCTTCACCTGCATGCCACGGCCTGTCATGCGGCGTATCATCCTTCAGTCAGACTGAGTAAAGGCCGGGACACACATATCCGCACCGCGTCCGCACCGCATCCGCACCGTGTGTCGGACGACACACGGAGAGAAAGTAAACAAGTAAAATTTTACCAGTCAGTCCCCACATTTCCGTGTCCGCACCGAGTCAAATTACTTGAGTTTTGTTTTTGCCCGGACACGGTGCGGACACGGTGCGGATATGTGTGTCCCGGCCTTAATATGTGGCTTTCGTCGGGACGTTCCGGTCGACCTGGTCTGAAAGGCCACTGCCAACTGGCCGACGGCCTTTAAGTGAATGGGGGTCTTTAGTGGAGAAACATGTTTTACTTAATTTAACTTGGTTTTCTCGCAATTTTACACTGTATCTTGAGGAAAAAACATTACGAGATATTTTCCGAAAACCCCCCTCTCCTCCACGTGAGATTGGATGAGATTTGGCTCGACCCTCCCCCCTAAACGCCTCACGTAATTAATGGACGATCCCTAACTTCTCCAGCCGATTAAGTATTTTACTCTTAAATGTTTTATTTATCTCTTCGCACTAGTAGTTTAGCACGAATCTTTTTGTTTCAGTAGAGATTCACAAGCTGTGAGAATTGGTGTTTTAATAGTTGTTTTTCACAACCGTTTTAAGAATTAAAATCTCCGGATTGTCTATCTAGGTTTGGAATTGATCGTAGATGGCTTTCAATCTTGTCAGCATTCGACTTTTGTATAAAAGGACATTACGTAAAAGCAAATTATAATATGTGCTAATATGTATACATATAAATTACTTAACAACGAACCTAAAAAAAGTTTCCCCCTAATTGAATTACTGCTGGTCTATTAAATCTTCCTGTTCCCCGTAATCATAATAAATTCAGTTACCATTTCACAAAAATCGTCCCTAAAACCAAAAAAAAACTTTAAAACCAATTAAAACTCAAGCACTTATTGTTTAGCTTAGATTTTCCCTCTATAATTAGATTAACATCCGCAAGAGCATCCACTCAATCATTTTTAATCAAATATCAACTTCTTATTAAAAATTAATTTCAAATAAATCATTCCTAGAAACGAAAATGTCAATCATTTTAACAAGAACTTGATCTGCTCCCCTCCCGGCATCGTTAAATATTCAGCAGCGTGGCTTATTCGTACTTTACCTTTTTTCATTGAAATTAATCCGAAATTATACTTTGCGAATACTGTTTGATATCCATAATCTTACAAAATACCAAAATGCCAGGAAATTTCAACAAGATAAAAAGTGTCATCAGACGACTGCTATCCGATTTATCATTTGTGAAACATTGCCGGAGTTCACGTCACGGAATTTTCATTCGTTCTGAAAATTCCCTCTGGGGTCGGGAGGGGGGGGGGGGGGGAATGATGATAGGAAAATATAGAACGACTTAGGAGGGCTTTGGTTCAGCTCCCACCAGCCATAGCCATCAAGAGTGATTCCAGAGAACAACAGAAAGGACATCCTGACAAGTGGATTAAAACTTTATTATTTCCTGGAGACATCAAAAGCGAAAAGGAGTGCAAATTTTCAAAAAACCAAACCTGGGGGCGACATCCTCAACTCTGGATTATGTAATCTAACCACAGCCTGAAACCTGGCCCCCGCGC
Organism: Thereva unica; assembly: GCA_949987705.1. Classification (NCBI taxonomy): domain Eukaryota; kingdom Metazoa; phylum Arthropoda; class Insecta; order Diptera; family Therevidae; genus Thereva; species Thereva unica. The sequence continues at coordinate 126,287,961 of OX465282.1, forward strand.
GCCAGTATAATAAAAACAGTACAAAAAGGAATAGAATTTCCTTTGGTTCTCTGCCCGAGTTTCCTAGAAGAGGATGGAGCTTCTATATCAACAGCCCCAGAGCCCCATTGCCGCCACATAGCCGAATTATCGGATTTGACTATCAGCGGAGTTCAACGAAAATTTCATTGTTTTTTTTTTCGTCTGTTTCGTGGAAAATTGTTTTTGTAGAACTTTATTACTTCCTTTTGCGTGAGATTCCCGGTAAAGAGAGCTCACGTTCCACCTTTCCTTCCATGGGACCAGGTATAAGACTAAGAAGCTTCAAGTTTCGTTATTTATTTTCCCATGGGTGGCCACAATTCCCCTCAACAAGTTGCGGAGGAATGAAAATGTCGTTATGTCGCGCGCGTATACTCCACACTCCTCAGTACAGTCAGTCTTCTAGGTAGTTTAATCCGCTTTCACCGTAGAGAAAAACTTTGGAATGTAAATTTTAACTTTGTAGCGAATTTCAGATGTTTATCTAAAGTTAAAGGAGTTAGTAAAATTATACTACAACAACAACAAAAAATAAGGACGAAGCTCCAACTATAACAGTAAATTCCAACTTTACGAGTTATGTGCTTATAATAATGACATAAATGTTACAATTTCCAAGATACCATCCGTGAAAGATTGCGTCCTTGTGAACGCAAAAATTTACCGCGGGGGAAAAAATTGAAAATTTACAAAAATTTAATGAAGCACGGCTTTTATACATATTTATAGATGCGTAACATGGAAAGATATGCTTTGTTAATCTCTTTTAGGCCATACATAATATGTTTTCATTTAATCTGTTGTGCACACCATCATCCACTCCTTCTCCTTTTTATACTCATCTTACAACATAAGACTTTATTAGTATATCAGTGGTTATAACTCGCCCTATTTGAACTGTGAAATTACATTAAACATAACCTTAAACTCAAAATCCATTATCCTAATTTATCTAATACCGCGAGGTTTAAACATCCTCATTCTCAATATTGAACTATTGCTTACGGTAAATCAATACTAGAAGCGAGAATGTTCGAAGTGTATTTTCTTACCTGGTGTAATCAGTGTCAACGTGGATTAACGCTTTTACAAAGTCAATTAATCCACTTAAACTAGAAATCGTGTGCCATTTGCTGTGAAATATTTAGCCTGTAACATCAAATTTGTATGGGTATTTAAATCTTAGAAGAATTAGAATGACTCTTTGGATATTAAAAACAAATGGACACAGAACCAAAATGGAAATTCCCTTCCATGATAAATTCAATAAAAAAATAAAATATATAGGCCCATGCCTTCAACCTCTGATTTACTCAAACGGCTAGAATTTCAGGACACAATAATCTACATCAAATTGTTGATCATCTCACAAGAGTCCCTGATGCTGCAAGAAAAGCAAGGACCCCATTTTCTTGATCTATTGACAGTAATTTGGGAAGAAAATTCCCTAATACAACCACTAAAAACAACAAAATCTGGTCCTTGGTAATGTCCATCAAGAAGAATATTACTACATTCACAAACCCTCGCTTTATCTAAAAGACAGACAGCAAATCCAAGGCCGTCTGTTCGCTTCAAACTCTTCTTTCCCTACTTCTACCAAGTAATCCTGTAACTCAATGGGCCGGGTCTCCATTAGGACTCGCGAGGTATATACAAAGGTGTCTCAAATAGCTGGATGCCAACAAAATCCACTGCACTCAACATAATTGTCCCATTGATCCCCACAATCGTCTTAAAAATGTCCCTTATCTTGTGCTAAATCTCTTTCTGTGCAAACTTTTTCCCGATCATACTAAACCGGAGTTTATCCTAACTCTTGTAGGGAAGAAGGAAAAAGGAAAGTTATCTAGATGGGGAAAAAGGGAAATGCGAAAGTCCCGGGACTCGAACCCGGGACCTTTGGGATGGTATCCAGGCGCCTTACTCCCTAAACTACCGCGGACTTGCACATGTTCAGCCCATGCCAAAAAACGTGACCTCCCCTTCAACTATCGGCTCTGGCTGTAATATGTATACAAATTCTTCAGTTATCCTCTGCTTGAATAAAACTTCTTTTTTTGGGGCGGGGATTCGAAAACAAAAAAAGGGCCCTCAACTAATCGTTATGGCATTAATTACTACATCGTCGGTCCTTCGAGCCCTCGTGCCCAGTAGAAAGGAACGCTGGAGAAAGGAACGCTGAAGGCTCTAAGGATTTTTCTCTACTGCTATTCATCATTCAGTCTAAACAGCATCTGCATTCTTTCTGGTAAGAGCCAAAAAACATAAACAAGAGGCAAAAATAATTGTCGTGTGTTTTTGCCTTTTTCACCTTTCAGTTTCTAGGAAAGTCCAAAAATCAATATCGTAAAATGATATCATTGAAATGCTGATCGAAGCTTAATCGCCAATATGATCTGAACAAAATTTAATAACATTTGGTCAAGCCATTTTTTTATGTGAACGGGAAGATTTCAAACGGAGCATTCAAGTATTAGGTAAATACCAGAGGAGGGTGGGGGAGTCTTTGCTTTGCTTATTTTTGATAACATGAGCGAGGGGGTCTGGATGGAGATTAAGTCAGCAAGATTATTTATTTATTTTTTCTGATTTTTCTGCAAAATTTAGGCCGGCCGTATACCAAAGTTGCATAGGCGTCATATGCAGCTTTTCGTCACTTTTTGCATGGAGATTTATGTAGCAAAGCGGCATGTGAAGATTTGTTCCATATACATGGTGTATTGCATAAAGTAAAATCAACAATAAATGTTATGATAAAGGGTACTAAAGGGTTAAAACTACCTCTAAATTAGTGATGAAACGATTTCGATTACGATTAATCGTAATCGATGATTATCAGTATTTAGCGATTAATCGTAATCGTCGATTATCATTGCGGTTATTTGTTGATTATCTATCAAAAGTATTTTCAAATAAATTTTGTTTAAATTCTCGTTAACAACCTTTATAAATGCGTTTTATAGATTACACTTTTCAATGATGTGTCCGAACGCAAATTTTGGGAGCTCTCCTTCGACAGCTTAGGGAGCTCCTCGTCCTGTTCGCATAGTTGGCAAACTATGTACGCCTGAATTTAGTTTTTCACATTTGTTTACATTTTCTGCTCAGAGCGCATTAGTACTGGGACTGAAAATGCAAATTTAAACATTGAAGCGTTTCTCAGCCCTCCACCACTAAAACAGTTTCTGGGATATCTGCAAGGAGATAGTTGATAACACAGAAATGGATGTCCTTCTTTTTTTAAAATTTCAAAGACAACGCGACTATTTATGCTTTTTTATAGGTAATCCAGCCATAGAAGAAGTAGATTCCAGAATCAAATCATCCAATCTACTGCAAGGTGCCGACATTTTTCAGTATTGGGAAACGGCCATATAATACCCTGTTTTTGCGAGAAATCGTAATTTGCGAGAAATCAGTATTTAAATTTTGAATACTAAATTTTTGTAATATTGTAACACATTTCCTTAACTTTAAAATATGTTTTATTTAAAATATACAAAATGTTGCAATAATCGTAATCGTAACCGTCGGTTATTGTGGCTGATAATCGTAATCGCTAAGTGATAATCGTTTCATCACTACTCTAAATCAGTCTTTATGATACTGCAAAAAAAAATTTTAAATTTGAAAAAAGGGGAAAAAATCGAATCGAAAATAGTGATTTTTTGCTTTTTTTTCGTCAATTTTTTCGCAAAATTTTATCTTTTTTTGGCCAAGCTCAATTTCTATTCTATTATTAGTTCATTGTTGATCTAATTTTTCAAAAATTGACTTTTAACAAAAAATGTGAAATTTTTCGAAAAAAAAATGAGGAAAAAATGCAAAAATTCACGATTTTCGATTCGATTTTTTCCACATTTTTTCAATTTTAAAATTTTTTCTTGTTTACCATCATAAAGTGCATAAAAGAACTTACATTTTGTGAATAATAAAGTATAACTTAAAATATCCGAAGTTATTACCAAAAAACCAAAATTGAGCAGTTTCTTCAGTTTAGGTTTTTTTTTTGAGGTTATGTGTGCAGATCAAAATTTCATATTGTAACCGCTGGTAGCCAATATCATAACAAACAGCCTTTATTTTTTCCGATTTGTTCGGACCTACACATGCCGAGGTATACGCATCTATATTTAAAAAGAACGACCAAAATGGTAAATTTTTGACATAATGGCCGATAACTTACGTAGCGACGGTTGCTAGGGGTAGAAAATGTCTATTTCTTATAGTATTCGATGGAACTAACACATTCCAAAAAAAAATTTGAGACTGACTCCACTAATTGTTGAGATGCCGTTCAAAGGGTATTAACGAAAGTATGATCTGAAAACATTTTTATAAAATTCGGTCGAACCGTTTTTTTTTTCAATTACGTACGTAATTATTGTACTTGCACGATATCGCTTTAGCTAAAAATAATATCGACTTCTCTGAAGTGCCGATCAAAGCATATAAACAAAAATCAAAGCATATTAACAAAAATATGCTCTAGAAAAATAACATTCGGTCGAGCCCTTTTTTATGAATGAAAAGACTTCAACTGAGGAGTGGGCGAACAAAACGGCACATGTCCAGTTTTGCAAATTGTTCAGAAATCGCAAAAAACTGTTTCTGCCTCTGAACTGATCACATTAACTATTTATGAGTATGGTAGGTTTTGCTACTATTAGAACTCATTCAGACGGAAAAAATTTTTTTTAAATATGTTTAATACTTTAAGAGAAAAAATTAAAACAAAAATGGACATGTGCCCTTTTGCGGGGACAGAACTGGACATGTACCGTTTTGTCAAACCCTTGAATGGACATGTGCCCTTTTGCAGGAACCCAACCGGACATGTTTTTTTGTTTTTAGCCTTTTAGGGAGCTCCCTGGCCCCCTTAGAGGCAAGGGGAGATTTTTCTGGTATTTTTTCGTCTGTTACGCAAATTTTAAGGGGTCAAAGTGCCCCACGGCTTGTTTTGGGCCGTGGGAGGCAAAAGTGAGGTAAATTTTAGTGCATTTTTAGTGCAGTTTATGATGCACATACAAATCGATGTAATTAGAGCCCCAGGTGAGGTGCAATGAACTTCCATTGTTGATTAAAAACTTTTTTGTATGAAATACGTGCCCTTTTGAAAATCCACATTAACGAATGGTTAAAAAATATGAATATTCGTAGGACATGTGCCTTTCTGCAGGGAAACCGTTACTTTGCTAACAAAAAAATATTACATGAAAGTGATTTTTGAAGTGTCTGAAATTGAAATTAGTTGCAGTTTAGTGTAATGAACACGATTCCGTCAAAAAACTTAAAACGGCCAACCATGGACATGTGCCGTTTTGTTCGCCCACTCCTCAACTAAGGGTTACAAGCACCTTAAACTCATTAGTTTTTCTGATATTTAATAAATTCGTTGGAGTGATACCCCTTTTAAATGAAGGTAATTTTTCTGGATTCAGCAGAGCGATAGCTTCCCAACAGGACATCACATCGCCAAAATCCGAGCAAACTTAAAAACCGTGCAAAAATTATCCTTCACTAGCTTCTCTCAAAATTATTTTTCAGCAGATTCTGATACTAAAACATCCATTCATAATATTCAATATTTATCATATTGGGAAGTTGATCGTGTGGGCCGAAAGGGTCAAACCGACATCCTAACTAGTTTTTAAAAAAAAGTCCTTTGGTAGTTTCTATGGCAAATCACTTAGCTTGTACTAGATGTTAAAAAGTGCAAACTTCTATAACTCCTATAAGCTTTTTTTTTTTTCATTTTATAACAAAAATATCTACTGAGATCATTATGATATTTAACATTACTCGACATCATTCAAAGTGTCCTTGGAGATATGTAATATTACATAAAATTGGCCCCCGAGCACCAAATTCGGCAACAACTTAGTCCTATCCGAAACATGCCTAATTACAAACTCTTGGGGGGTACTTTATAATATTTAAACCATTAATGTTCATTGTCTGCTATGAATAGATAACTTCTAAAATATGATTTGTTTTGTTTGATAGACGTTGTTTTTGATAATGATAATAAAGAAGCCCTAGTTGTTCGGATAACTATTCCGAATAGAATGAAACATTGCGTATTTCCTAGAAACGCTTTTAAATCCATCAAAAACTTTCATTATGCTCATTTCGCCATCGATGATTATCTGTTTAATTAACAATTCCAAAAGAACAATAAATTAATCTCTCCAAAATTGCAATTATCAAATATTTATAGAGCGAAAATGTAAAAGCATGAACATGAGTATCGAACATGCTCCACAACATGCCCAATGAACATGGCTTAAATGTTGATAAATGCATACCATTCTAACAGTGCATAGGCATGAATTTAGAAGTGATTTCCTGATAATATTTAATCTATTACAGTGTCAACATAGCCATATTTTATGAGCATTGAAGATATTCAATTTTAATTGCTATTGCATGGCTTTAGTGTACTTTCGGTATTAAGTAATAATCATGTGAACAGTGGGGATGATGATGGAGAAAGGCAGGCAGAATTTAATTAAAATGACTGAAACGTATTTATAGTGCGATTATATTAAATATTCGAGTAGTAGAGATTAAATGTCACGAATATATATCAAAATAATTAGGCCAGGCAACGAAAATGCAACTTCGTAACTTTGACATCATATTAATGGCGACAGAAATTGTTGGAGATACAACGATCACCTTCTACAATGCTGTTGCAGTTGGTAAGCGAGCAATAGCTAAAATGGTTAATTCGGCATTTTCTAACATCAAATCGCCTCGGAAAGATCGAGTTTTTCCCCGTTCGACAGTGATCTCATCTCAGCCCTATTCAGTGAGATTGGGATGAAGAACTGGACTAAGTCAGCGCTGTATAAACTATTCAACGCTAAGATTAAGCATGTACGTCTAGCACAGATCGTAAAGTCAAACAAGATTTTCTGTCGAATAAGTTCAACAAGAGCAGGCTCATCAACATACTTAATTTGAACCATGAGGACAATGGGATCAGTACCCTTCAAGCAGAAAGTGATGCGGACGTTCTAAACGTGGATACGGCTGTGAAAATGTCGGAAACAACAGCTGTCGGCATTGTGGGTGAAGATATCCGCCTCATAGTCCTCTTGATGGCTAAGGGCTAAGGACATTATTTTCATCACGTGTGAAGGCAAGACATTCCTTCTTCTCGTCCCAAGAGCTTCAGCAACAAGGTTTCAAGGGCATGCTGTTTTTGCACGTCTTTACTGGAAGCGACACATCTTCCGTATTTCAAAAAAGCAAGGTGGCATTTGCGAAGTTGTATCTGAAGTCGCCAGAGGTCCAGAAAGCAGCAGCGGTCTTTTCAGATCCTTCCTTCAGCACCGCCCAACTACAAAAGGCAACTGAAACCTGCATCTTGAGCTGGTATGGGGCTCCGGCGAAAGCGGTCTCCCTTTCGGTGGCTCCCATCAAGCCTGATATTTCTTGTCTTCCTCCCACCGAGGGAGCAGTAAAACAGCACTCCCTCCGAACATTCCGCCAAGTTCAGCTGTGGCTGGGAAATGATCTGCCTCCTCAGATGTATGGGTGGAAAAGTGAAAACAACTGCCTGGTCTCAGTGCATAGTAAGTTAGCAATTGCACCGGCACATATCCTGAAAATGATTTTCTGCCGATGCAAGAAAGGCTGCCAGTGCTACGTATGGCTGGAAAAAATCAAGCGTCAAATTCTCGCCAGCATGCTAAAATTGACAGGGAAAATGCCTGAATGGGCAGGGACGACGCTTTCATAGGTGCGTATTGTGCACATGCACCGGGCGCAAGTGGATGGGGGAGCAATTTAAGATTTTGAAAAAAATATGTCTTTGTTATCGTGACTTCATTTTCATAAATTAAAGAAATTTACCTTTATTACCCTAATTTATTTTTCCCAGTTTATTTTCTCGATAAAATATTCTGTTCGTCTCTCCCCCCAGAATAATGCGGATCCCGCAGGCGCAAGAACTAACACAAATTTAAACAATTTCTGTCCCAGTACTTTACCATGCAAGAAAAAGCGGAGTAATTTTACTTCCCCTAGTTCAGGAAGTTACTCAAAATTTTCATAAAATCTCTGTCCAAGTAAGTTTTCACTTTGTGGTGAAGATAGGAGGAACAACATGTAGTGTACTTAAACATTTAAATACACACGTGGCGTACCTAACGCGAACTGGTGAAAGTGCAACCATAACCTAGACTGGAAGAAGCTGTCCTGAAAAGGAAGGGCAAATATGATCGGGCCTACCAAGCCAAAATGTGAAGTTATCGTGTCGAGGGCTGCTATATGCCAGTGGGTAGGTTTTGCACTGTCGTTTAAGGATCTCCTCTGTGCATCGGGCGCACCCAGTTGTATAATGCCTTATTCTGATATGGGGGCTCTGACAGGATGGATGCTTTCCTGAACTCCTTCCCTACAAACCAAATACAAGACGACAGCCAAGAAGCAAGCCTAGACAGCCGTCGGCCGCTCTGCCAAAAGTTTCTAGGCCCGCAGCACGATATACAAAAACAAGGTAATGTAAAAGACTACATACCGTAATCGATATTTTAGTGCTGACGTCACGTGGAGCCCGCTGTCCGTATAAAATCGAAGCTTTTGTTGTTTTTTGTGCATTAGGGCTGACGTTACCAGGCGCCCATTTTTTATGGTATTCGATGATGTCGTCTCTTTTACATTACCTTCTGTTTCCGTATACCGTGGGCCCGCAGTACCAGTTCCCATTTAATCTAGGGGAACATTCCCATCAATCAGGGGACCTCAGGCACAGGAACCTCAGAAGAAGGACATAAAAAGAAGAGTGGAATTGCAATTACCCTCTTACTAGAAGAACCGGGTCTCCGCCGCCGCTGTGCCCTAACATTCTGGAGTCACTGAAGGACAAAGAGAACCGAAGTGGGTCGACTTTCGTGAATTCGTTCGTAACAGACCGAAGGCAGCACTGCGGTCGGGAATCCAGGAAGCTTGAACAGTCAAGCCACTAGGCATTGGGGATAGGTGTAGTACAATAGGCCAAGCTAATGGCCGTGGTACTTTTGGACTCAATATATCATCAAAAAAAAATACCCATGAAGTAAATGAACAGACCTTCTTCGAGAATCAGAAATTAAAATTAACTAGACAAGACCGCTAAGTGAGAGGAAAATCTGTCATTCATTTATATTGCTCTGTAGCACTTATTTAAAATTCTTTAAAAAGCGCCATATCTACTTATTGCGCGATGTTGTAGCACTTTTGAAACCTTGTTCCAACATTTGTTAAAAGAGACAAATGAATGAAATGTAGGGAAGAAAAACTCAAAGTGTTACAGTGAGTCAATGAAAAATGGCGAACTATTTACTAGATCTTGGTTGGTTTATTAAATATCAAAAAAATTCATCTTGGGCTTTGTTGTAAACTTTTTTGTTTCTTTCCATTGCGATCAAAAAATGATGGGGCGCAATATGGCATTATGCACCGGGCGCAAAAAAACAGGTACCGGTGTGAATGGGGTCCCTCATATGGACTCCGAAGATCAAGAAAAACAGGAGGATCCTCTGGCCGTTTCTCTACAGGGGTCTGATGGAGAAGATATTGGAGAAAAAGAAGACGAAAACGAAGACGTGTATGAAGGGCCTTCCCACCCTAAGATTGCAAGAAAAATGAAGCCTTAAAACTCCCTCGCCCCTCGGCTCAAAGGCTACGGGCGTGGACTTTTGATATGTTCACCTCCTAACTAGTCCAAACAAAAGTTACGCAGTCAAAAATTGTGTTCCAAGCATTTCCCTCCATACCTTTTTTTGAACATTCGTTGCCTGGCCTAAATATCAATACACGGAATTGCAAATGGCATGCTTAATATTTAAGAGATATACCAAAAATAGGACAAGCAATTATGTTATAATTCACAATAAAATCCACTTCTTTAACATTATATAATAATAAAATACTTTTGTTTATCAAGGCATAAAATGCCAAGGCTTAGGAAATCTTATTTCAGTGAGCTCTAACTGCCTTAATGGCATAATGAACGTTAATCCTCCAAGGACATGGGCATAATCATTGTTGGCCAAAAAAAGCTCAATTAATTACGCTTCCAGGAAAATAAATTAGATTCTTCACGTAGTCGATTAAAAAGAGCTTCATTATATCTCAACTTGAATCATTCTGCCTCTGCCCGTGTAGCACGAAATGTCCTTTTTGGGATAATATACGGGGCAAACAGAAAAAAAAATTGGGTATGTTACAAAAACCAAAAATAACAACAACAACAACACCATCAGAATAACACAAAAAAAGGCACACAGCACAACTCAAATCTTGGTTTCTCATTTACGTTCAGTTAGCTCATACTTGTCGTAGGATACGCACAAGGATACCCACCCAGCAAATAGTATTAGGGACTGGGGTCCTCTTTTGTGTTTATAGTAAACATCTTCCTTTGCGAAATTCTCTCTCTCAATTCACGCAACTGTCAGCATCAAGCCTTAATTTGTGTGAAATTGCCTTGAGGGCTATCTATACCCTAAAAGTCAAATACACATTTGTCAGCCCTTTGCGGCTATGGATAATTATTCAGACTTTAATGCCCTCTCTGCTCCTCCACACAAATTAAACGCACAAAATATAGAAATGTGTTTTGTTCTTGTTGCTAGGATTTCTAATTTACTTTCCTTTAGCATATCCCAGAGGAGCCATAGATCACCCTAAATACCATCCACAATTTAAGAAAGTTTTTTCAATGTGAAGCTCATCTAGTTGCTCAATTGAGGTGTATTTTTTACCCCCGATTAAAGTATTGTGGCAGAGGAGCACATCATCCCTGCTTCAGCTGTTATTCCTTGAGATTAGTATCCTTCTTGCTCCTTGTTCTCCCAATTTAAATTGCATTTCTTGTGAATATCCCCTTCTCAATTTGAAATTCTGTTACGGCATCTCTCGTTTGGTATTTTGCTGTGTATTTATGGCGCTTACTGGTTAGTGCTGTACGAGAGCAGTCTCTAATGTTTCCCAGAACGAATATATATCAGAATCAATCAATTCTAATTTTATTTTAACCTGAATTTCAATGATTGTGGGAAGAGATCAGATGGAACAGACATTTATGGTTAAGGGTATGGGCAGACCCAAGGATTAGGATTAAATTGAACAAGAGAAGCACCCAGCTGAGTGGGTCGACTTCCTGAATTCCCTTTTGGTTTCGGAGAAATTGGGCGGATACAAAAGGCGAATGCAAATCCCATCCATAAGCCGATCAAACGTTTTTTAAATTGGCAAGCATTTCAAATTTCGTGAAAGATTATGAATCGATTAGTACAATATTTACAAAAGAAATACCCCTTTTCATGCTAAGAAGCAGAGGGCCTGTGTTCATTTTGTGTGGGTTAGCTAGAGTTTTTATTCATAACTACTTCAAATTTGTTGGTCATTCCGTTTTTAAAAACCCTTGTCTTTTATGGTGTTTCATGTAAGTACAGACCTAGCATAGCAGGTACATACATAATCGTCAGCATTTTTATTCGTTATTGCAAATGTAATATGCCAGCCAACACCCGACTGCAGCAAAACATATTTTTAAAACATAAACATCAGTCAGTCTACTTTCTCGGAGGTTCCGGAAAATTGCTATTATAAATAAAAGCTTGAATTAAAATAAAGGTCGTGCTTTGTATTGTCCTTTTTGTGTCCTTTTTTTACGTATCTTTTTGCTTCGCGTCGAACAAGTTCCAGGCCCCCCTGACTTATGTGGGTCCCCTGTGGATTGCCCTTTCGGTCTCACAAGGGATATCTATATCTAACGCCTTACCCCATCCTGAAAAAGGTTAAACTAAAGCTCAAGCTTAAAATTCCTTAAAGCGCTTTCCGCATACGTAAGGCAGATGTTGGGATTTCCCGCTTTCAATTGTAATGAGGTTTGCCTAATAGGGCCCTTATTAAAAACTGATGGGGCATATACCTCACTTCAATACCGCAGATTTTTCTTTGTGTAGTACTCATGAGTTGTGTGAACCCAGCGGGAAATGAAGTGCTCCAATAGCCATTTTTGAGCACTACTTAAAAAGCTTACAGCACTCCCGTTCTCATACCAGTTTCATATACAGTTTTAAGATTGCATGTCATTGCAAGAGAGCATACCTTTTTATGCTCCTCAAAAGCGTTCTAGAAGCACTATAAAAAAGCTTTTTAATAAAAAATATTCATTGAGGCCTGTCGATATGTGATTCGGTATCGAAAAACTTTTATTTTGTTCATCTCCTGCAATTGCCTTTTGCTTTCCAAGCGCGAGCGTAGTGTTACAAAAGCAGTCCCCCAACTAAATTTTAGTATCTTCCAAAGCTGCTTGTCCTCCGTATCGAACGCGAATGGACCGGCATTGAGTATGCTAATGTCACTCTTTATGATCGCGAAGATAAGCGTCCGTTTTCTTCGTTCTATAAAATTTAAGAAAACTCCAGGAATGCATGCTCTTCCGGGAGCATATTTAACAGCGCTCAAAATAAGCTCGCCTGTGCAGCGCTCCCATTTTTTCCCACTTGGAATGTGAGGCATTTCCATCATTTGCCAAATGGGGCCAATACGCTGCATGAGGCATGCCCCCTTTTAATGCTAGTCGGAACGTTATGATCGACAGTTTTATCACTTTGAAAAGCGAAAAGGATCATGTTGAATGGAATTCAAGTCCCTGGGATGGAAGCCGACTACCAGACCAACACATTTGTATTTCAGTATTTACCAAAGCCTATCATTACTCAAACCGAGAAGGTTATCCAAAATGGGGTCGATCTTTCAATCCATCTTCGAACTATATACACCTTTTTTGGATTTATTGTCAGTCAAGCTCCACTGTTAGCGGGCACATGCACTGCCGCTGGCCACTAAACCACGCTCCCTTTCAGAAATATGATAGCAGTGATCATGAAAAAGAGGCGGCTAAACCTTTGCGGTTCCCCTCCCCCACAAATTCGATTTTTTGTTCGTCTGTTCAAGACCTATTCACAGCCAAGCGTTTCGGCATTTTCACTTATACACCCTGTATTGTGGCGGAGTAAATGAATGTCGTTCCGGTTCGCTGTCACGGTCCCCTAAAAATGCCACGTACAGGAGCTATTAAAAGTGTAATCGGGGCAAAAAGCGGTCGGACGCAGTCCTTGTGGATTCATGCCTATTAATTAATTGATAATTGAAGGATGCTAACAAAAGCTTTGTACCTTTACTCCACACGAGATCCGACGCGATCCCACGGGCGCAAATTTTGTGTTTTCTTTCTCGGGATCGAAAAAGAAGGGAAATTTTCAATTTCACTTGTCATGTCAAACCAGAACCATTACGATATACTGAAAATAAGTTCTTCATCTGGTGCCTTACTACAAGATTTCGAATAATTTCATAAATAATTTATTAATTTCAATAGCTTTATGTCATTTTTTTGAAGCCACAAGTGATTTTTAGGTTAAGGTATTCTAGACTTGAACGAAACTTCTTACTTTGACATTTCTAACCCCACTATTCAACTTTACTGTCAAAAATCTCGTGGGATCCTGTGTGGAATAAACATACAAAGCGAAAGTTTGTTTGGAGTTACCCTTCAAATTAATTAAAACAATTAATTGTCACATAGGCAGGTACAAGAGAATTTTGCACTTGACAATCAAGGATTAATTAAATAACCAAGAGAATTTGCCAGACGAGTAGGGCGTCATCGATTCGTTTTAGTCATAAACTGAAGTAATCCTTTTTTGGAGCATTGTGAATGATGTCGGTGTTATGAAGCTGGTACAGGGACCTAATAGGCCAAGAGGTTCTCCTGTTGAGAAAGTGGCATTAATTTAATAAAGTTAAATTTAATGATAATAACTTATGTACATAGCATACATACATACATATATCACGTCACGAGATTCAGATTCATGAGATTTTTAAGTACGATACGATGGTATGTAACTGGAAGAAACAATGTAGTAGACGTAAAATAATAATCAATTAAAATTGCCAAGTTATCTATACAAGTAAAATGTAGAATATAGACACTGCAAATCTCAACTTTTGAAAGTGTTTTATTTCAAAACGCTTAAAACGTTTTATTTTGACGTCACCCATTTGATTAACATTGTAGACATTTTTTAAACGCCTGGAAGTGTTTTAAAAGTGTCTACAATGTTAATCAAATGGGTGACGTCATAATAAAACACATTAAGCGTTTTGAAATAAAACACTTTTCAATGCTGAGATTTACAGTGGACAGAGCTTGAGGTTAGGAAAAAACAAAGCGCTAGTAGTTAAATTTTTCAAACTTTATAATCTTATCAGAAAAATTGAAAAAGTAGAAATACCACGTGGTAAATTTAGGCTAAGTGAAACAAGTGGACGGTCAGTCATCAGCGTGAAAGGGTAATAACATACAGTTTATGAAAATATGTACGTATCGAAACTACTTCGTATTGATGAAAATATGGTCATATTCCTCTCCTTCTTTTCCTTTTGTAAAATCTGACTTCCACTATCAAACACGGCAAATGTTCGGTGCTAGTTTGGGGTTGGATCTCAGCCGGTGTAACAGAGAATATTATTTGAGTCCACAATGCAAACCAAGTGGTAATTTTAAAAAATAATTTAAGGCCGTCCAGAATCTGGGCCTGCTAACTCATTGGACCTTCCAACAAGATAACGGCCAAAAAACATAGAGTCAAGATTTTGAGAGAATTGTGACCTTGTGACTTGTGAAAAGTGACTTTGTTTTATGTATAAGTCGAAGGAGGGGGGGGGGGAGTGCTGGCCATGAATATTGCATTACGGGAATACTGACTGTGAGAAGTTGCTCCACAGTCGAGTTGTTCTCGAAAAGAACGAATTTCTCGACTGATGTATGTGTAAAAATAAGGGCTGTAGACAGTGGGAATGAGCCAAAAGGGCTAGTCTTGTGTTGCGGAAAAAACATTGCCGTGGAGCCAGGAGGTTATAAATTTCGTTGGGGTAGATGCGGTAGAATTTCACCAGAGCCGCTACATTTCTACGGTGGCTGATGAGAAGAATGCTCGCCAAGAAAGAATTTGAGGCAAACAGAGATGCGAGTAAGTCGACCTTGAACTTGCTTTCTATTGGCACCTTCCCATCGTGAATGAA
The DNA here is from genome assembly GCA_949987705.1 of Thereva unica. Lineage (NCBI taxonomy): Eukaryota > Metazoa > Arthropoda > Insecta > Diptera > Therevidae > Thereva > Thereva unica. Next base: position 126,303,078 of record OX465282.1, read on the forward strand.
GGAAGGAGTCGACGATGTAGTGAAATTTTTCCTGATGCAGATTTACCAAGATTCAAGAACCAGAAGCTTTTACTGCCAGCAGTGGTTTTAATGGGCTGGCATACACGGATCGTAATATCAACACCAAAAAACCGGTTTTTTATGATACTCTCGGCGTACATGGGTATTTATTTTACCGAGAGTAACTTTATTATCCCTACACGGAATATCTATGTGTGCACAACCCGAACGCGAATAACAAAGAGATATGTCTATATCAGACCCAAAGAAGAAGAAGATAAGAAGAAACATTTGTGCATGTGTTAGTTTTCACGCCAAAAATTTCTGTTCAAAAAGTTGCAACAACTTTCTCTCTTCCTTTTGCCCCTCTGTCCTAGAAACCGGTTTTTTAGTCTTGACGTTATGATCCGTGTATGCCACCCCAATGAGTTTACTTCTGGTATGTGATCAAAAGATGCTTTGATTTGGCTGATGGTGGATTTGCTGGTGTTTCTCAAGCTGATGTACTCGCGTCGGGATGATTCACTCAGGGAATGCTTGTACTCTCTATAGGCGGTTTATTTTCAAATTACGTCTTTTTTCAAATAAAGCTTAGGTTAGTTCAATCACCCCCTTAAGAGCTGAAAATAATTTAGTTTTGGCTGATGACACCTATTAAATCAAATTTCCAGCAAAAATCGGAAAAAAATCCTTGCTTTAAACTGGGACCGAGTGGCAGCCCCCAGGACACTTCACAGCATCGCCTGATGCAATGCGATGCGCGGTGCTAGGTGCTCTCATTGGACTTCAGGACTAAAAAGAGCAAAATCGGGCGTTTGATAAATGAAGGGTGCTATTAAGCATATTCAGCAGACCGGTTCTCGTTCGATTGCTTAGAGAAAACAGCCTTGGAAATGGTCAGTACTTAGTTAGGGGACCGCAAATCTGACGACGACTCCAATTTCATTACTTCCCAACATTTATTTATTTGCTACTAAAACCTCTAATGCCGTTAGTAAACATTCCTGATTTTCAATTTGGATTCTGGAATAGCCACTCCACAATGTATGAAAGCGATCGAATCACTACTGTTACAGAGCAAACAGGGGAAAAAGAAATATTGCCTAGCCGCATTTCTAGATGTATCTCATGGATGCTAGATGCATTGCACAAAGGATTGATATTCAAGATGAGCAAACGCCTGCCACAAAATTACTGCCAAATACCGCTTTGATCGCAAGTTCGGGGTCATCCATGAAGAAGCATTTTCTGACCTTTGTTCGATACTAGGGACAGTTCTGCAGGGAAGCGTATTGGGACCCTTCCTATACAAAAAAAACCTACATATTTATCGGTACTTTCGCTGATGACACCGTAATTATGTCAACAGACGTATCTCAACCAAAGAAGTGGGAAAACTCCAACGAGCTTGGAATTTTGTAAGCAAATGGACAATTGGTTAGGAAATCAAACTTAAAATGACAGCGTTTATGTGCAGGACCGAGCCTGTCCAAAGTACAAAAAACCAGCATTAACGAGGTTGAGACCGAACCATTAATCACCAACGCTTACCACTATATGACTAATAAAGAAATACACAATGATTTGGACATGGCAATGAATAGAGGAAGTCGTCCATGAATATGCCATTAAACGCGAAAAGATACTTCTTGCCCACACCAACGTTCAGGCTACACAATTATTGAATAATATAATAAGCTATCAGTAGAATGGTATCCATGGACCTTCAAATAACCTGGTATCTATAACCTTCAAAGTTTGTTCTAATTTGAGGGTTCAAAAACTTTTTAACAGTCTTTTCATTTTCAACACATTAAAATAACTTCATAACCCTTTTAGAATAAATCTCATTTGCACAAAATTTAATTAAGGTTCTAGCCATTATTTATTTAAAATCAGTTAAACTGTAAAAATGAATATCCGATGTACATCTACATTGATTACAACCCATATAACTATGACAATATCTATCTACTCTTCCATTAGAGCGTCGTGAAAGAATTAAAATACACTAAAACCAAATCCACATAGTGCTATATGTTTAAAATTCAATTTAACTAAATGCAGGAAGTGCTTTTGGTAAGTATTCCCAATATGTTATTAAGCTTTTGCGAAAATGCCAATTCAGACTGAATACTCAGCTAAATGTTTTAACACGTTGATTTCATCCCCTAAAAGTAATTTATTTTATGGTGAGGGATCTACTTCTACTCTTTATTTCCAGTCCAGCAATACCCCAAGGCCGTTCGATATTTCATTTAAACTCCCGGAACTTTTAATTTCATAATTAAAAATCAAAAATTCCCACAAGTCACAGTGGTGCTCTAAAAATCAAACCGTTTACCAACCCTGACATACTCAAAGCTTTTAACTGGAATGCAAAATTACTCATAATCAAAAAAAAAATTCTCAATATCATTTCAATTCAAAATTTTCCTCTCGAAATAAAAAAATAAAAATACTCTCTCTTTACCCTTCCTACTTGAATGCTGAAATTCCAAGCCGCAATTTTAATTTAATTTGAAATTGCTGCTCCTGGCGACCCTGTTTTGGAGCCCGAATACCACCCTCCTTCTCGAGGCATCCTTGAAACTTCAAACGATGGAAAACAATAATCGTGTATAAAGTATTGTTTAAGTAGTCTACTTTCAAGTTAACCATTATGTAAAGGAATTCAATTGAGAACTAAAGGTAAATTTCTTGTTTATTTCCAGGTACAAAATAGAGGTAGCCGGCAAGAGCCTTCCAGTACTTACGAACTTAGACAAAGGGCGCTATGGAGTCATCGTGTTTGAGAACCTTGACAAATACCTGCACATGGACAAGTGGAACAGGGAATTGCTGGATAAATATTGCCGAGAGTATTCGGTGGGAATTGTAGGATTTGTTAGCCCCAGCGAGGAGACTTTAGTGGCAGCTCAGCTACGTGGATTCCCAGTTTATGTGCACACCAATCTTCGGTTACGAGATGCAAGCTTAAATCCAGGATCTCCAGTCCTGCGACTAACACGAGCTGGAGACACAGCATGGGGCCCACTTCCCGGGGACGATTGGGCAATTTTTCAACATAATCATTCCACATATGAACCCTTTGAGTGGGCTCAGAGAAATACACAGGATTATCCCACAGATGGCCAAATCCAACCTCCGCTGGCAACGGTACTGCAGGATCATGGTGGGTTAGATGGTATCCAACGAATCTTCTTTGGCAGCGGTCTGCGATTCTGGCTGCATCGGTTGCTGTTTTTAGACTCACTTTCATATCTAAGCCATGGCCAGCTGAGTCTTAGTCTAAATCGCATGATGCTGGTAGACATCGACGATATATTTGTTGGTGAAAAGGGTACCAGACTGCGACCTGACGATGTACAGGCGCTTATTGCTACACAGAAACGTATTGCAGATATGGTGCCTGGATTTCGGTTTAATCTTGGTTTCTCAGGCAAATATTTTCATCATGGCACACACGACGAGAATCTGGGGGATGACATGCTGTTGAGAAATGTTCACGAGTTTAACTGGTTCTCGCACATGTGGAATCATCAGCAGCCACATTTATACGATAACTTGACAGTCCTTATGAACGAAATGATGCTCAACTATGCTTTTGCTAAGGATAAAGGAATTCCCACAGATTCTGGATATTCGGTATCCCCACACCATTCTGGAGTATATCCAGCTCATGAGCTACTTTATACGGCATGGAAGAGGGTTTGGAACATTAAAGTAACATCAACCGAAGAATATCCACACTTAAGGCCAGCCAGACTACGGCGTGGATTCATTCACAGAAATATTATGGTGCTACCTCGACAGACGTGCGGTCTATTCACACATACAATGTACATTGACCGTTATCCGGGTGGTCGAGATAAATTAGATGAGTCCATTCAAGGTGGCGAATTGTTCCAAACGATTGTATATAATCCCATTAATATTTTTATGACACATATGTCTAACTATGGTTCCGATAGACTTGCCTTATACACATTCGAGTCAGTTATAAAATTTTTACGGTGTTGGACCAATTTGAAATTGAGCTCAGCGCCACCATTGCAGCTAGGTGAAACGTATTTTCGTCTTCATCCCGAAGAGGTTGATCCTGTATGGGGTAATCCTTGTGACGATCCGCGCCATATAAAAATTTGGTCTAAAAATAAGAGTTGTGAATCCCTACCTAAATTTCTAGTCATTGGTCCACAGAAGACAGGAACCACTGCACTTTATACATTTTTAAGCATGCACCCAAGTATAGCTAGTAATTTGCCAAGCCCGGATACCTTTGAAGAGATGCAATTTTTCAATGGAATCAATTACTATCGGGGATTGGATTGGTATATGAATTTCTTCCCGATACAACCAAACGCCTCGAAGCACATGTTCGAGAAATCAGCAACATATTTTGATGGTGATGTTGTGCCCAGACGAGCTCATGCCCTGCTGCCGCATGCAAAAATTGTTACGATATTAATTTCACCTGCCAAAAGGGCCTATTCGTGGTATCAGCACATTAAGGCGCACGGAGATCTTATTGCCAACAACTACAGTTTTTATCAGGTAAGGAAATGAATTTGGATATGATTTGAAGCATCAATATAAAATAATTCTGTTCGAATAAAACACCCCAGAAATTACTTGAACATATAGTCTTATCTCAATTAAGTAAACTTACTGCTTTAATGACCAACATGATTACGTAGACTCTTGTAGTAACTAATATGTTTGCTTCACCTTAGAATTGTGCATATTCTTGGAAACTGCCAGAGAAACTCAATTAAATTGCTCAAAAGTATGGGAACCAGGCGATTGGAAAAGTTTCTGCCTCAATGTGCAATAATTACATACTTGTTTCAGATTACTCATGGAAAGGCAAATATTTAATGATTTAGAACAATCCCAGCTGATGCCGGAATTGCTCTTGGCATTTGTTTGCTATATGTTTGATCTATGGAAAAATGGTATGAGTGTGCTAGTGGTAATTAATTAGATATTCATTTATGAATTATGTAGAGTGATTTGTTGGGGATGTTTAGTAGGGAGATTTTAATTACATATTATAATTAGGAACAAGTTGTGGTATGTTATGAAATGTGGACAACTGGTGGATGTTACTTCCTGAGTTCTCTTCACAACGAATTTTTGTCTTTTTTCTTTATCTCTTTTGATGAGGGCTTGGCCCAATAGTCGGTTCCGGGTCGATCCGTTATCATGAGTGCGGCCATCCATCCCAAGGCGCTACAGCCCAAATCAAGCATTGGCCTCCTCTAGGGCATTTCTCCAAGTTTAGCAGTCCCTTGCAGCATGTCTCCATTTTCAGACGTTTAGCATTGAGTCTATCCATCTCCTCCTTGGTCTACCTACTGGCCTATTTCCTTAAATTTCTGATGCCAAAGGCCGTTTTGGGATACGATTGTACTCCATCCTAAGGTCTTCCGCTATAGATTTTAGTTTTTGTTTTACAAGGAGGAGTGAGATTGCTCTGTACTTTTTATAGATTAACTTATCTCTTTCCTTGTATATTGGACATATAATCGCTTTCTTCCAGTCATCTGGTATAACTTCTTCCTCCCAGAAGGTGCATATGAGTTCGTGTAAGGTTCCTAAGGATTGCGGTCCTCCTTCCTTTAGCAGCTTAGCTGCTGTTCCAGCGCTGCTTGGTTATTTATTGCTTTTTTGTCTTCTTACAGCTTCACGTACCTCATCCAGTGTTGGTGTGTCTATTGAAATATTATCTTGAGGAATTACAAATGCCTCTGTATGTGAATCCTCATTTAGTATTGGAGTAGGATTCAATAGGTTTCTGAAAATACTCTCTCCACCTTTCTTTTATCTTTTCAGGTTTTGCTATAGGCTCTCATCTATGCTATGTATATCTCTGCAGATTTCCGTTCTTGGTTGAAACTTATTGGTGATCTGGCGAGTTCTTTTGTACGCTTGTCTAATTCTCCCTTCATTGAGGTCTTCTTGTATTTGTAGGATCTTCCTGTTTAAATACTCTCTTCTTCTTTCTGCACAGCTTGTCTGCAGTTCTTCTTTTTAGATTAAAAACTTATATCCTTGCTCTTCTGGGCCTTGCGATGTACTCCCTGTGGCTCTGGGTTCTTTCTTCTATTACTGATCGTAGCAGTCAATTCTAGTCGGTCTGGGGTGTCTCTTCTGCTGCTTCCTTCGCGCTGCTTTTCAGTTTTTTCCATTTGTTGTTGATGTCGGGCTGTTCTCCTACTCCTTCTCTCAGGTTTTGTATGATAGAATTCTGATAGGCGTCTCTTCTTTCTTCAAGTTTTAGCTTGTCTATATCGTATCTTAGTTGTGTTTGCCCTCTATGAGTTATGATCGTTATCCGGGTTCTAAATTTCACTTTGACGAGATAGTGGTCCTAGCCACAGCACGCTCCTTTCATAGTTCTCACAACCAGTATACTCGTGGCCCTTCTCCTCTCAATCAGGGCGTGTTACCCGTCTGGTGACTGCTACGTCTTCTTATAAATATTTTTGTGCGGGAGCATTGTTGAACTTTCTACCGTTGAGTTCGAGCTAGCGAGATCGATCAATCTACTACCGTTGTCATTGGTAGCGTTATGTAGGCTATGCTTTCGTATGACTCCTAGGAATTCCTCTTCTTTTCCTACTTGAGAATCCATGTCTCCAAGCACAATTTTAATATCGTTTCAAATGATCTGATGGCGTTTGTTAGCTCTTGGTAGAATTCTTTTTTTTCCTCATCCGTCTTATCTTCTATGGGCGCATGGTCGTTTATGATACTAATGTTATGAAGTTTTGTTTTAATGTGAAGCGTACAAAGTCCGTCTCGTTGAGCGTTCTGAGGGTCCAGTAGAGCGAGAACTGGCTGCAAAAAAACGTAACCTATCGAGTAAGAGGATGAATTTTTTGATATGTTAATTCCATGACCATGAGAAATATCTTGGTCTACCTGGAGTGTTGCCCAAGTGTAAAGGTTTGTGTAGTAATTAAACACTAAAATAAAAGGTGGTCTGCCAGGTACTTGGCACCGGCACAAATCCGGCAGACCTGTGTTTTCTAGTATAAAAATGTTCAAACGTTAATTTGGTTATAGTTTGAAACTCTTACTCGATAGGTCAGTTGTGGTCCCAAAGCTACGACAAAAAAAGTGGTCTCCATTAGCATCAAATTTGACCAGGCAGATCAACTTTTTTTCTTTCTATTCCGTACATTTTAAGAGCAGTTCCAAGTTCTTAGTCGATAGGTCACTTTGCTGTCCCAAAAATTTTCTGTAAAATGCACATACCAAACTTGGGCACCACTTCCGCCCAGGCCATCGAGTAAGGTCGCGTTTTGCAGCCAGCTTTTGGATTACAAGTTCCAAAATCGAATTCCGTGTGGACATCGTTGCCGTTGAGTCCGTCCTGTCCGAGGCCTGCCTTGAGGATTCGTACAAGGTGGATTTTTACAGTGTCAGCCTGCCGCCGAACCCAGCCTAGAGGGCCAGTCAGGTATTTGTTTCATTCTGACGAGCTAAACACTCGCCCTTCACACTCCTTCGTCTGTTACTCATGTATAGACAAGAGTATCCAGGGGTCACCTGATGTAAAGGCAACATCTTCGTGGAGGTGGGGTTAGGATTCGGTAGCTCAGCGGAAGATCTTAGATCGCGTAGACCTTAGATTGCAGATGGGGTTTCTCAAGACTTATCTCTTTGATGTCCCTGAGGCTGTTGCTGTCGATTGACGTGGTAATCCGTTGTCGCTTCTATGGGAGACTATGGAGGATGCGGAAACAGTTCCAACCCTTATTGGCGATACATGCGAGAACACAACGCTCTCAACATGTAGTCGCGCATTATCCTGGTGGAAAGCGATATGATTTTCTTTGAGCGGTTTTTTCGTCTAGATTACAGCGTTAAGGCGGTTATGTTAACCTAGATAGACATCGCTGTTGATGTTTAGTTCACGCTTGCCGTTTTTGTCCTGAATCCTCTTTGTTGACCACTGTTGACGCTTATCTTGGCCATTCCACCACCACCATTCGCCACGGAAGATTCTACGGATTGTTGCTGGAGAGTTAATTGAGGGACCCATCCAGCTACTTTCCATATCTTGCCGTGCTTTTTGAAACGATGAACAATGGTTAAATGGTCCACATTAAAGTTTTTGGCCAGTTGTCGAACTTTCGTCTTCTTTACCGGCTGCCAAGTTCCTCGTTGTCGAAATCCGTCCCTTTTCAAAGTGGTAAAGCATACGAATATGTGTATAATTATCGATACGTAATTTTATAATCTGGTAATAAAATAATATTTTTATTAAGAAAAGTAAGCAACAAATCAATTTTTATTAGAAAACGCTTAATACGAAACGCCAACCTAATTTCAGTCAATGGTCCTAGAAAGTTTGTAGCTCACACAGTATCTAAAAATATTCACCACACAGAGCCCATTACAATAATTATTAGATTAGCTGTTATTGAACCCACGTAGTCAGTTGCCAAGCCTCAAAATTAGAAACGTATACATCCTCTTCAATATATCATATTATCACATCAATTTAAGAAACCATTATTTATTTTCATCTCGATGAGATGAATTACTCTCCCCTTCCAAATGCTATTACCCCATAACGACATAAAAAAAAATAACATTGACTTTTTAACGATATCCAAATATTTACAAACTCCCAAGGATACGCATAAAATTCTCTCTCTCTCTTTCCAAATCCTCTCAACCCACTAACCCCCCCACAAGTAATCCAGCGTTGATCCGAAAATTTTATGTATCATAAATTTTGTCCTTTTTACTTGAAAAGTTGACAGGCTATATTCTCTCTCGCACCCTCAAAAAAGGACATAATTTATAGTCCACTTGAAAAACATCATCGGGGCCCACAGACACTTGACAGTATTTCAAAATCAAAACCTAAGCAAACTTCACGCATGAAATGCTATCAACACTGCGGGATAAAACAATAAACATCCGTCTATATTAGCACAGAAAGCGTTACTTGTAGTGCTAATAGCGATGCCATATATAACCCTTGTTAGCAAAGTACCCGCTAGCACACCATAAAAATAAATTGCGTATCCTGTGGGTAAGATTACATCCTTCGGGAGCTTCCAGTTTATTGTGTATTTTTAACGATAATTTAAAACTGGAACATGCTATGATAATGTTAAAACAAAATTTACTCTAGCCATTCCCGCCATGTTTGGTGACATTGAGCTTAATGAGCTGCGCTTAAATACAAATGAGCAAGGGTGCACAATGTTTGAACATACCCCTATTACCCTACTCTACTACAATATATTGAACAACAACAGAATAAAATGTTTGCTCTATTTATTTTGTTTAATGTTCATCTGGCATCGAGGGTGCCTGAAACGGCGAATAAAAAATAATCATAATTTGCGAAAATTTAAAGCTGATCGTTGTCGTATGTCTGGCAGCAATTTAATAATCCTTGAATGAATAAAAAATTAGGATATATACCCAAACACGCACATCCCGTCCCCTAGTGTTAGGTGGTGGTAGGTGTATATTCTAAATGTCATGGAAGATTACAAGCCGAGCTGTTAAATAATGTAAAAATTTATGTAGGTGTTCCCGTAGGGATAATATATTCATTGTATGCTCAAATTTTGAGATAACACATAACCCACTGAAAATTTCCCGGTCTCTTTTTTAGGTAATAACTGCAAGTGACACAGCTCCAAAGGCGCTTAAGGACTTGAGAAATCGATGCTTAAATCCTGGCAAATATGCACAGCATTTGGAGCGATGGCTGGCCTACTATCCCACTCAGCAACTGCACATTATCGATGGGGAGCAATTGAAATCGAATCCCATAGAGGTCATGAACGAGCTGCAGCGATTCTTGAAAATTCAACCACCCTTCGATTATTCAAATCATATCCGATTCGACAGTAAAAAAGGGTTCTTCTGCCAGGTGGTCGGTGAGAATCGGAACAAGTGTCTGGGGAAGTCGAAGGGTCGGCAATACCCACCAATGGACGAGAGGAGTTTAAAACTGTTACAAAGGTTTGTTGTAGTATATATATATATATATATATATATATATATATATATATATATATATATATATATATATATATAGAACATTTTATTTCCATTCCATTTCTCCACTTCCATTTCCATTTCCATTTCCTCTCATCTTAAATTCGAACACATTTTTTCCATACCCTTTTTTCCAACTCTTACAAATAGGGAGGATTTCAACATTGCCAGTATGCGCTCCCCAGTACTATAAGGTATAAGGGTTGAACAAACTGCCCTACATGCCTCCAGTTGGGGGTTATTTGTGCAGCTTTTCATATTTCACCACCAAAAAAAAACTTGGCTAGAGTGAATCCCCAAGATATGACGGTAGTAGAGAGCTACAAAATTACTTTTTCAATTCGCTGCCTTTGTTGGCTGCTGATGGAAGCGATTGTGAAGTTATTAAAACTTTTAACAAACGGGTGAGAAGCGGGTCATGTCTGACAAAACTTTAGCCACAAAACTAACGAGTTTGTATGAGGGGGGTAGAAGCGAAAGAAATAAAGAAAGGGGTTGATGGTGGTAAATGCAGAAAAATGTGGCAAAAACTTACTCGCAAAATGCAGAAAAATGTGGTGGAATTTTTTTTTAACGAACGTGAAGGAATTTCGTTTGCTTTTAAGATAAAATCATCCCGCATTCATTTTGTTTGTGAACATAAACTAATTGCAGAAGTTTACTTTTGAAGTTTACACAAAATGAAAAAATAAAAAAAAAATATGAAATAAATTTGCCTTGTTAATTTCTGTTTATTTTACATAAAATGGCTGAGGGGAGGAAGTTTTTTTTCTTGATTTTACGTAAATTGAAAACTTTATAAAGGCTTTTGTCTCACCTCATTAGATTAAAAAAACAAGAGACATTTTCATTTAGAAATTCTTTTGATAGATAAATTGAGACAAGTCAGGGAAAATTATTAAATTTTCATTAGGATTAAGGTTTTGGTGTACGTAAATGGAAAAAGATTCTATGTACTCGTAATTAAGCAAACTCATAAATCTCTATAAATAAAAACATTTCTTGACTTACTGTAGCTCAAGATCAGTAAGGGTCTGTTTAGACGTTTCGCTCCCTGGAAAGCTTCTTATGAACTTTGTGGATGAAGGGAGAAGTGCGGTGATACCTCTCATCATCTCCACTTCCTCTTCATCCACAAAGTTCGTGAGGAAATCTCCTGGGAGTGAACCGTCTAAATGCGCCCTATTTTTAGCACTCAATTAGTTTAGATAATTGAAAACACAACACACTTTAAATTTGATCATTTCTTCATGAAATGAAACTAAATTTAGAGCTTCTTCTCCAACTAAACCTCTTAGTTATGCATAAGGCCGCCTTATCAATCTTCTCATATTTTGTACTTAGATTCCTTTATCTCATATTTATTATTGTACTAGATTCCTTTATCTCATATTTGTAGCTCAGACTGCATGAAAAGATTCAGCAGTCTGCCTAATAGGTTTGGCGCTTAGTCTAGACTGTTCGAAGGATAGACTCATTTTCCTCAAAGAAAAGGCTGCAGGTTGGGTCCTTCAGCTTTCCCGCCCTCCATAAATGGTAATTCAGAGCACAATGTCCGGTAATCAAGTTAACAAGTGTCCTGACCTCGAGCTAACAAGTGATCCTGACAACATATCTACCAGGCCCCAAAAATTCCTTGGCCGCATGAACCATCGTCAATCAAGGGACGATGGTCTCTGCCATCAATTTAACAAGTGCCCTGTCATCCTTTCTACTGCGCCCCTATGATTCTTTAGCCTGGTTAAGAGAAGGCACAGTAACAAACCACTTAGAGTTAGACAATCCAGGCACGGAACTCCAGCGTTCAGTGTGTCTCATCTAGCCCTCTTCACCAAACTGGTTGGTTCGGGGCCGATGATAAAGTACGTCCACCCTGATAGTAGTAATGAACAAGACTGGTCTTACACATTTATCAAGACTGGTCTTGCACTTTTAGCAAAACGGCAGCAAGACCAAGACAAGACAGGACAGCAAATCAAGACTGCAAGATCAAGATAGCAAGACTTTTTGCTCATCACTAAGTAGCAAAAGTCTTGCAGTAATTAGCAAAATGTCTTGTCTTGCAGGACTAAGACTTTTTGTAAAGACTTTATGCAAGAATTTTAGCAAGAATTTTTGCAAGACTTTTTGCTCATCGCTGTAAGACTTTTGCAGAGGGTGCGGAGGGCACCACGTTAAGCAAACGATACAAATTTGGAACCATTAACGGACTCAAAGGACTCAAAAACTGTTTTTTTTTTTTCGAAAATTATATTTTGCAGGCAATAATATTTGGTATAAGTTGATGAAAAAAATGTTTTGCCTACAAAATACAAGTTTCGAAAAATAAAAAACAGTTTTTGAGTGACTTTTTGGTCAAAAAGTGATTTTTGCAAACTTTAACCTTGAATAACTTCGAAAGGGTTAAGTTTTCGAAAAGATGACTTTTTGTAGGTAATAACGTTTTGTATTGACTGATCAAAAGAAAATTTCGAAAATTCCAGTTTTTGGGCGAAATTTTGGCCGAAAAGTGATTTTCGAAAACTTTGACCCCGAATTACTTTCAAAGGGTTATACAACGGGTCAACTTTTTTGTAAGAACTAAAAATGCAGATAATTTCATTGTAAACATTTTGGGCTCTCGCACGGAGTTGTATGACCTATAGAAAACGAGAAACTTGGAAAACTCGAGAAAAACGCGACATCTTCGGCGGCCATGTTTTTTTTTTTTTTGGGTTCCGAAATTGTTTTCTTAAAAAGTCATAAGGAAGCTGCGTACCTACCAATTTTCAGCCATTTGGAATTTTGTCTCTTTAAATGATAATTTCCCCCGACTATAATGCTATTAACAGCAAGGCGAAAATCTTGTAGAAAATACGAAAATTCACAATTTTTGTAGTAATTCTTCTTCTTCTTCTTCTTTAACGGCTCTACAACCGGGATCCGGTCCTGGCCTCGCGCAACTGTTCTCTCCACCGGTCACGATTCTGAGCCGATGTCATCCAGTTTGGCATCCCTAAACTCTGAGCGTCGTGGTCCACGCCATCCTTCCAGCGAAGGTTGGGCCTCCCTCGCTATCGCACCCCATAGGTCTTACCGCAGAGAGTAGTAGTAAATCAGATCGTTCTAAATCATATAATCTAATATGCAATGCCAAGCTGCGAAATCGGGTTGCTGGGTTGAGAAGAACAACGCCCTAGCAATATACTTCGCTTTCTATTACAGGAAATGTTAGAAGAACAGGACTATCACCGGAACTCAATATCCAGATCTCTGCCAAAGAAGAATGGGAATATTTCTTACCCGACAAGGATCATGACATTGTCCTGTACATAGACGAATAAATTCAAATCAGAATCGGTTGTACACGCTGGAGTTTTTTTCCCGTCCCTTTATATTCAAAAATGCTATGTCCTAACTAATTTGGACAGTATTTTACCGGCGGAACTTCTGGCAAACTTTCAATCCTGTCTAGTAATACAGTCATACCCAAGGTAGAGAGACGGGGTCAGGGGGACTCGGCCCGTGTTATGTCCAAGCTTATCGAAAACTGCCAGCAGAAGTTCTCTTCCCTGGCCATAAGGTACAGGATCACTCTTCAGTTGGTACCAGGTCACAGGAAAGTCGCGGGGGATGAGAAGCCTTATGAATTGGGCCAATTGGGGTCAACTCTCGCGGGCACACTGGTGGAGAATGTACAAATGCCGCTGTGCTTGCTAAAGAGAGATATTTTCTTGTAGTTTTTCTCAGTACCTGGCTCTAGATGGAGAAGTCAATCATCATGCGTCAAAGCTAGAAAGACTGAGCCTTGTTATAGACTATTCCCTCGAACCTGAGCGATAATTATGCAACACTGGCCAATTAGGCAGGCTGCAGCAGTCTGACTCTGGCCAACATCAGACACCGTCTGCTTGGAAGTCTTTTCTTAAAGCATTTGTGGGCTATATCAAAGCTTACAATAGGAGTTTTGATCCAGTACCTAAATATGAAATGTATCTGGAATTTGACAAAGAAAGCTCAAGCAGGAAAAAGAAACTCTTTTCTTTAGTTACAGGATTAAAAAAATATGTTAAAAAATGCAATTATTAGTTGGCTAACCAACTGAAAAAAAATTTCACATCTTATTCACCCAATAACACGAACACAACCATTTAGCATCAATTATTAATTTGTATTTGCAAATCAACAAAATTAACATCGTGATTATAAATATTCAAAAAAATAGAGACCGGTTTTATTGTACATGTTTATAATTGAGAAAGTTCAGGCCAACTAGAGGAAATTTTAAAAAGAATTCGCAGCAGTATTTTTTTCTTTCTTAAAAATTGTGAATATTTTCGTGCAATTTAATTGAAATATACATAATTCGCCAGCAGTAAAAAGAGACGGTAGAGCTACAAAACGTCTTGAATGCTACGTTTCTAGGACTTGTTTGTATATTATCGTTCATGATGATATAAATATTAATATTTAAATAAAATATCATTTTGAATGGATCCAAGATACTTCTACAAACATACACCATATTAAATTTTAATAATGCAACTTAAGCTAAGTACACTCTCTTTCCTGGCACATCATCACTTTCATAAATATAAAAGGTTTTTTTAAGAATTCATATTGTCGCTCATCCATCTTTTTAATCTCACACTTCTCTACATTTTATATTATAAAATAAAAGTAGATTTAGAACCTTTTATTAATATTAATTTTCTTTTTCTAGATACTACCTCAGTCACAATACAGCCTTAGTAAAATTGCTTAAAAAATTAGGATCACGGCCCATTCCACAATGGCTTAAGGATGATCTATCGACCTCATCATGAGGGCACGCCAAACGGAACCGACATAAACGAAATAAAAACCACCAGAATCGAGCTAATACAGCTAACCGTAGCCGAAACCAAGTCAATGTAAAATTCATTAAGTGTCTCATACTTCTAACGACTAAGTGTTAGTTTATAAGCTTAAAGAAAAAAAAAACAAAAAATTATTAGAATTTAAGTATAAATACAAGATGAAAAGGTAACAAAAGAAATTAGACATCAAATTAGCTCCTGAGAGATAGCTTAAGCGGATGAAATATGTTGTAAAAATTATTTTTAAGACGCTTCAGACGGTATACATTATACCCTCGTTATATAATTTTATTGTCGATTTGTTTTCGTATATATATATATTATTAAAAAAATGAAAAAATATAAATAAACAAACAAACAAATAACAACAAACAGAATGAAAATATTAAAAAAAAAAAAAAAAATCAAAAGTGTAACTTGAATGTTAGACGCGCTCTTAGTCTAAGTCAGGGTAATCATGTGTCATTTTATTTGATTTTATTTTTTTTATCAAAGTTAAAATAATGCATTTTCATTTTTCTTGTTTTATTTTTTATCCAAAAATACACAATACACATCCTTTGCAGCTGTAATTTCCTGTTCCATATCCCTTTTTTCTAATAGCGTGAAGATATTAATAGGCCTTCAGCGCACCCTCATTTTATCGCTTGAAGTGATGGAAATGAGATAACCGATGGAATCTAATTGCAATCGGTAGAGCATGTAAAAATGCATCTACAGTTGATTTTGGCCGAAGCACAGTGTCCGGTAATCAAGCCAACAAGTGTCCTGACATCATTCCTACTGCGCCCTAACAAATCCTTGGCCGTCTTAGGGGACGGCACAGGAAGTAACCGCTTAGAGTTGGCCAGTCCAGGCGCGGACCTCCAGCGTTCAGTATGTTTCATCATAATCCGATCGGTCAGGCCCTTTGCAGCAAGCTGGACGGTGCCCCAGTAGCCGGCTCTGGACCGATGAATGCAATATCAAAGCCCTGTTTAGCCAGGGCATCCGCATTTTCGATGCCTTTGAAGCTCGGGGACCCGGGACCCAGACAAGAGTAACTTGATTGAGAACGCCCAACTCACCAAGAGCACGTTGGCAGTTCCAAACTAATTTCGACTTGGTCCTACGGGACTTTATCGCTCTAATTGCCGGTTGGCTATCAGAGAAGATAAAAATCCGTTTATTTTGGTAGGCCCTTCTTAAGTTCTCATGAGTGTATGCCAGAATAGCGCACACCTCTGCTTGAAAGACAGTTGGTGCCTAGGGTTATCGCCCTGCTGAATCTGGGGCTTTCACTCCAGATTCCGGCGCCCACACCTGTCTCTGCTTTAAAACCATCCGTGTACCATACTAGTTCGCCCGGCAATACTTTAGGAAAAGTCCAGACTAGCCTATTCTGTATGCGCACAGAAGGTTGCTCAAATTTGATATTCTAAAAGGCCGCTTTCGGAATTTCTTCTATGATCTTGGTTACTACAGAATGTCTCCGCCCAAGACTAGCGCTCAAGTGACCAATCGCTTTCAGCCGAAGCGCCGCGTTTATGGCGGACTTCTTTACCTTAAGGTGGAACGATACCAGATTGAGGAGAGTCTCGAGCGCTGCTGTCACGCGATGGCCCCAGTGATGGAGAGGCAGGCAATTCTTTGAATTTTGCTTGAATTGGTCATGAAACCCTTAAGCGCCGTTCTGTGCCACCAAACTAAAGCTCCATAAGTTACCATGGGCCTAATGATGGCGGTGTATGTCCAATACATGGTTTTCGGTTGCAAACTCCATGTGGAGCCACAAGCTCTGCGGCAAGCCCACAGGGATCTGCGCGTTCTACTCATCAGAGTGTCAATGTGCTGGTTCCAGTTGAGCTTGCCATTTAGCGTCACACCCAAATATTTGGCTTGTTGTGAGAAGCCTATAGCTCTGCCTGCGAGTGTCGGTTCCAAAAGTCCCGGTAGTGATCGTTTCCTGGTAAAAGGAACCAGAATCGTTTTGTCGGGATTGATTTTTAGTCCTACGCTCTCGCACCAGCTAGAGGCCAGATCTAGTGTCTGCTGAAGGCCCCTTGATATGGCTCCTTCATCTGTAACCTTGGGCGAAAAAGTTTCGGCCGTTAGCAGCTCTAGGAGCTCATCTACAACAAGGCACCAGAGTAGTGGAGATAAACTCCTTCTGTGGAAGCCTTTTGCTATAGTGCCCTCCAGAGACCACTAAACATGAGAGACCATTAGTTTGCTAGTAGTTCTCAGCATAGAGTCAATCCAGTTGTAGAAAGTGCTACTTAGACTGCGTCGACTTAGAGCCCTAGCTATAGTATCAAAGGATGTATTGTCGATGGCTCCCTCGATATCGACGAAGGCCGTCAGCGCAACTCCTTTGTTTAGAGCTGCGCATTCCAGCCTGAGCACGAGATTGTGCAGTGCTGTCTCAGTGGACTTGCCCTTGTCAACTGATGTTACTGTAAATTTTGAACGGGAATCCTCCTGAATTTTGATCTAAAAATTTACGTGAGGTGAGATAAAGTGAAAATTTCGTTCAAACAGCGCATACGAAAGAAATGCATTTTTATGATTTTTTTAAATGTTGGCAATGTCCATCCAAACTTCGGCCAAAATCAATTGTAGATGCATTTTTACATCCTCTACCGATTGCAATTAGTCTCAACCGGATATCTCATTTCCATCACTTTTTCTATTTCTAGAGTACTTTTTATTTCAGGATTCGCTGCAGGCCTATAACTTTAAGAAAATTGCAGATGGTAGCAATGTCGTACAAAGACCTTCCGTTCTACAGTTTCATATTTCCTGTAATAATTAATACACAACAACGTGCCATTTATTTTTTAAATTAATAAACACATGTCTCTATGGCAGATAACTTTGCCACATGCACATTTTTTGTGAATAATATCACATTTCCGATCGAATAACGCGACAGCAATAATGCAACAATTAAAACAGACTCTGTAACATCAGAGCTGGAAAGTCTAGACTCAATTTATTAAAGAAGTTTTTGCTCACGCATTTTTTTTAATTGTTTATCAGTTGTTTAACACAAAGTTTGTTTAATAATTCATGATATGTCCCGTCTCTATCTATATCAACATGCTATTCAATTTAACACCCCTGTTCATTTGCTCGCGTAGTGTAGAGGTCACCACAATAAACCAATTTACGTTCATTGAGTTTCTAAAAGTAAAGTTTTATTTTTTTGCTAATTTGTGATGGAAATTGTTGAATATTGCATGAGAATTGAACGATTGATTATGAGGCCAGCAAAAGAATGCATTTTTAAGTATGCAATTTACTTAAAGGTCATTTATTGAGGAGATAGCGACGACTTCTCTGGCTAAGCAAAATAATTTAAAAATAATGAGATGAACGAAAAGAGTGATTGTTTTTGAACGTTGTGCATATATTTTTAATAGAAGAGTATTTGTTGGGATGCACATTTCTATTTTCGTTATGGATGCCTCGTGTTAAGAGCAGGGTAATCAATTTTGATTTTTCGTTTAGTATTTTGTATGTTAGAGAAACTCCATTATATTAGTAGCATTTTCAGCCATACTAAATAGCTCTGCTTATGGAAAGGTATTTAAAAATATCTAAGAATACTAGTTGATCAAGATATTTCACAAAGAATAAACTGTAAGAAAGAGAGGAACGCAAAGATATTTGGGCTGCAATCCTTTGAGTTTGAGGCGAAGGGCTGGAGAGTGATTTTCATAATAAGTTGAACTTATTCGAAGTAAATCTTCTTCAATACATCTCTCGGGTTTTGTTAGAAGTGACAAATCGAGTGTCACCACATTCCGAGATCTTCGTTAGCCGTTCGCCATTCGTTTGTCTCTCAGACGCCGTCCTAGTTGGAGGACTTAAACTATTCATCGTCAGTAAATTTTCTAGCAAACTCCGCTTTACTTTGACTACATTTTACGCCCGTCGCTCTTTTCTGATTTCACTCCAAGAAGGCAACAAGTCTCCTTCTTTAACGCAAGAATGTAAGAATAATTTTAAATCATCAAAATTATTAAAAAAAAAAACATTTTTGTAACCCTTTTGCGCTATTCATTTTAAAAAAATTATCGCATCACCTACAAAATTGTAATAATAAGTAACGACTGACACGAAGTCGAAGTCACTTAGAGAATGCCACAGGCTGTTTTTCGATAACTACCGCTTCAGGTGGCTACGAGATTGGGGAAAATTGGATTTTCACACTTTCCTATGGATGACATGACTACCGAAGTAGGGCTAGAGTGTAGTTAACCGCGTTTATGTTGTAAATTTTAAGAATTTCCAGCAAGGTATCATTGTGAAAGCATGGTTGCAATAATTTACAACTAGTATGCACATTATTGAATCTTCTTCTAATGCGTAATGAAGATACCAATAGTCATTTAATTACACCTCAAGTAGTTTTTGTTACGACAGCCCTAAAAAAGACGGGTTGACGTCTTGCTATCCTTTAAAGCTTGTTAGAGATATCATAGCAACAAACAAAATCAAAAATGACGATCGGAAATTTTAATGGAATCGGATACCTTCTTCATTAGTTTTCTTCTCTGTTAACAAATATCAGATCCACCTAAACTCACAATTGAAAAAAGAAATTTGGCTCGATTAGAAAAACCTACTTTCTTACCATGATATTGGCAATTGATAATAAAATACTAAAAACAAACAAAACAAAATGTTATCACAGATTTTAAGGATAGTGCTACACAAGACGTTTTGGACAATACAATTACGCAGCAAACAAATTGGTAGTTTTAAACGTAACATCTTTATTTAGCACTCATTCCTAGTTTCTCAGTGCAATTAACCCATAAGAGATGATTAAAGTGACACTTACTTAACCCCCTTAAATTCCCCATTAAACCCCTTAATATTTAGGCCCCCATTGCGAGTGTCGATTAACGATCGACTTGACTATAGTCGATTGTGTCGATTAATTTTCTTTTTGGCATTATGTAACCCAATCGACAAGTATTTGGGCTACTTGATTTAGAAAATTATTTTGAGCAGTTTTTCGTTGTTAAAATTCCTGGCAAATTTTGTAGTGAGCAAAAAAAGCAATCGATAAAAGTCGACTGTCAAATCGACAATTTCCGATTATAATCGACATTCGCAATATCAAACTAAATAATCGGTAGTCGATAATCGATAAATGTCGTTTGTCGATTAGGTATCGACACTCGCAATAAGGGCCTTAGGGTTTAAACTCATTGTGAATGCCTGCATTATACTCATACTCGCAACAAATGCTAAGTTTATTGCGCTGCTTGAGAAGTGGTGCAATATTTAGTCAACGCTACCCAATACAACTTTAATTAAACGGCAAGAAAAGAAACTCACTCCAGTTTTGTAAAACCTAAGTCAAGATTCTGACAATGAACTTCGAACGTTCACAAGGATGTAGCATTAGTATTTTCATAAATAACCGAGCGTCTATAAAAGCTCGGGATTCAGTAACAATACGCTCTAAGCTAGTGATGCGATTGAGAGCTGAGTTAGGTAGGCTCAGTAGATAGCAGAACGTGTTTCCTCTGGTTTCTCGGACATATGAACTTAGACAGAAACGAGAAAGCCAATTATGTACCTAGTCAAGCAGGGAGTGCTTTTTCGGAGTTCGGAGATCGAGATGATCGGCTCGAGACCTTTACTATCTCTAGGACGACTTGGCCCACATCATAGTACATCAAATAAATAACGATGGGCCTTTAAAACAGACCCGACGAGATACTTTCAGAATCATGGCAATCACCACAGAAAGGGAAATACTTGTTCACATCCTGCCAGGCTTCAGATAAATCCAGTCAGTTACGTTCTAGAATAATTGAAAAATATCTTCGGACTAGAGGTCAGGGGCCCTATTCTCTAGTACAATACTCAAATGCCTTTTACTCGAAACTGCTATCCAAAGGTTAAATGCTTCCGTATTCCCTATTACAATATTGCTTCCTGTAGTAGAAATGTCCTCGGAATCAAAGAAAATGAGTACAAGAGGTTCAATTGTTCCGCCCAGCTTTCGACAAAAAATTTAACAATATTTGTACAGTTTCGAGTAGAATTTAGTCAATTTTGTAATAGAGAATACGATTTTGGCAGTTTCGAGAGAAATTCTTAATATTGTAATACGGAATAAGGCCCCAGTTTCTTAAGCTTTGCTACTAATACTTTTTCATGCTAAACTATAATTTACAAAATTCAATATGATGATTATTTGTAATTATAATAAATCGAGTTCCATCACCAGTATCAATCTATCAATGATGCTTAATCGGTTCTCTTTTGTTAATATTACCTAAATCACAGATTTCATTCTGTACGTTCGCATGATTAAATGATGTTTATTAGTATTGAACTGTATGCAATGATATCGAACTGGATAACTCGATGACGAATTTCGTTTATCTCTGGATAATTGCACCAACAACAGAATAATGTAGTAATGTGTTATAAAAGTCAGTGAATTTTCATGGCACATCCGCACATTTAGAAAATAAATGATTTATATAAACCATTTAATTGCAAACTCGAGTGATTTCGTCCATTGCTGTCTGTTGATATAAATCCGTGCTGCTCATTTTTGGCTACTTGGTATTATTTCCAATTTATATTCTAATTTCCATTTAACTTTTAATGCTATTTACGTGTTTGCACTCTGCGCTTTTCAAGTTTAATGGAAATGTATAGGAAATGATATTTATTTTGTATACTAAGGCTGGCTTCCTACAATATCCTATTCCAGAACTATCGGTTGCTGGGTTGAAGCCTCCGTTTTCTTAAACCTAAGGGCATTCATACACGAGGGATCATGGTTCTGGAACCAAAAGCTTTGCTCCAAGTTTCCTGAAAATACACGGAGCATTAGCAAAGGAAAGCAGCTTTTGTGTTGCTACGCCATGATTGTTTGTATTTGTGAGATGTCAAATTTTTTGACTCTGTCGGGTATTTATTTAAATTAGCTCATTATTTATGATTAATAATTAATTAATTTAATATAATAATGGATAAAAATAGTGTGTTGGTTATTTCAGCTGCAGCTGCAGCGGTAGCATATTTTTTCAGTTTTAATTGTTGACAGTTTGGAAGTTTATTATTTTTAACTCCATGGCAACGTATTTATTCTTATTTGTGTGAGTGCGTGCTTTCCGTGTTCGCAGGTCGAAAGCAGGAGCACAAAAGTCTCCACCGAAGCACGAAACTCTCCACTTATTTCATCTCCGCACGCCTCCCTTGCCTAGAAAAAGCTTTTGCTCCGGAACCGTGCTCCCTCGTGTGTGAATGGCCTAAGGTTCACAGATCTTCTTCTATGCTACCTATGGTGTATCAATAAATAACTAAGCATTATAAGTAATAAAACGTCAAAATAACGGACGCTGAATCTAACAGTTCCAAAATGAAATGGCATGACCTTAAAGTTTTGAGCTGAGGCAATAAATCGGCGTGTTATCCTAAATAGCAAGCCCACTTGGTCCTATTATCGTGCTGTAGTGAAGATAAATCATTTATCTCCTCAATATTGGGGCAAAGCTTAGGAAATAAAGCCGAAGATTATACTTTGGCTCTATATTACCGCGGTGAGAGCCTAGCTCATATTCGTTGCTTTAGCGTCATGGAAAAGAATAAAGAATTGCAGCACAGAGGCAACAAGTATTTGTTCTGGTATCTTACGCCTCGTCTATTTGCTGATCAGAGTAAAAACGAGGCTCTCTCTAGCGCATTGTCCGTATGGAGGAGCAAGACATTTAAATCAATCGATCTGCTTGTTCACCTAAGAACCCTAAGGGATCCGAGCATTAAAACGATGACCGTCTACTCTGGCATATGTTACTAGAGAGCAAATTAGAGGGGCCAACGGTTGCCTGAAACCTCACATTTTAAATTTATAACCTGGTACATACATAGACGGCTCAAAACTCGATTTGGAAGTTGTAGTACCATAAATGTCTACTCTGGTGCGTCTAGTAGTAAGCTTAGTATGGGGGTAAAATCGGTTTAGGTTTATGGGGGCTCATCAGGGTGTTGAAGGAGGTTGCGATGAACCGTTTGAAATCGTCTGCACTAGGACCGGCCATCCTTACGGCCCTTCGCGGGAGATTGTGAGCCCGAGAGATTCAACAAGATTTGAAAAAATTATTTGAAGATTCCAACATGTGGAAAAGAAAAAAAGAGACAGCTATGGGCAATGATTAAAATTCACAGCCTGCCATAGAGAATTAGCTTTCGGGGTGCACTGAGTGACTGGGTTGATGGATAAAAATTGAAGCAATTGCTTTTTTTTCGGCAACAATTCGAAATAAAGACGGCATCCGCAACAAAAGTTGAGTGTCACGGAAGTCGCAAAGAAAACAAGCATATTTACAAGCAAGCACACTTTTTTGTTCAACATCGAGCTAGTGTAATATGAGTGCAGGATTCTTTTCTTCTGTTCCTTTAATTCCCCATGAGACATAGAGCGGAAACAGTTGTCCTGCTTATTGTGGCCTCTTTTGGTAGGGTTCTCCTAATAATGCAAATGAGGTAAAATAATTAATCCACCAATTAATTTCCACGTCATCATTATTCAGCGCAGTGCGTTCCATGGTGTTTACATTTATCGGCATTTCCTTAGTTTTATCCTATTTAGCCTTAAGCCTGCCGAAGTACTTTCTGCTGCTAAATTGTTTAAGATCTTTTTGACAACCTAAATGGGAAAACCCCTTTTTCAGGCATCCGATTCAAAACTTGATTTTTATGTTATAAAAGAAAAGTTTTGTAAATTGCAAATCGTTTCTTTTCGAAAATGGAATTTACGTAAAATGAATATCGCGCATCTTATCTGACGAAAACCTACACCACCAATTACATTATATTTCGCCTAGTTTCTTAAAAATCTTCATACTTCGTCTACAGCTTAGTTGAACTCACATTGTTTTGACCACATTTCACCCTACTCGAACAACGTTTTGGGCAGCTCTATAAGTGACTATCGTGAGTATATATAAGCTTCTGCGACTGCTTCACGATATCCTACACGAACCAAAACCTGCATACCCTAACCAGTTTGTACAGCTATCGCAATCCCTTAATAATTTAATACTTCTGCGTTTCCGCACATTAATTGGTCATCGTTCTTTTTTTGTCTTCGCAGCACAGCTTTCGAACTCTCTCGCTAAATTATAGTAAATTTAATTTGAATCACCCAATATTTCACCCCGGCCCGCGGGATCATAATGCTTTTTCAAAATGGCCCGCTATACCATTTGGGTTGGCCACCTTGGCCTACACCATGATATTTGATAAAACTAGATATAATTGACTAGGTTTTGTTGTTTTCCGAATTTCGGAATGTTACTCATTGACCCCTAGTACGAAATTCGATTCGCCAATTGAAAGCTGGGGCCTTATTACAATACTCAAATGCTTTTCACTCGAAACTGTTATCCGAAACTAAAATGCTTCCGTATTCCCTATTACAATATTGCTTCGTCTCGTAGAAATATCCCCGAAAGAAACGAAAATGAGGGCAAGAGCTTTCAATTGTATCGCCCGTATCTAAAATTTTATAAATTGCTCGATTACCCTTGAGCTTTCGAGTAAAAATCTAACAATATTGTTACAGTTTCGAGTCAGTTTTGTAATACAGAATACCATTTTCGCAGTTTCGAGAAAAATTCTCACAATATTGTAATAGAGAATAAGGCCGATTCGATTGTAAATTGTGATTGGTAGCCCGTAACGCAGTCGAATCGAACAAAAAATACCGCAATTGTAACTGAAAATTTGCTGCCGTTTTGATGAATTTTACGAAGGAAATTGAATGGCAATGCTGTTTTAAAAAAGTTATTTGTGTTTAAATAAAATAAATGCAACACAAGCATTCGACCATCTAAATGCAATCGCAACTATCATCGATTGCAATCGACTCATTTCACTACAATCGAGAATCGTACTACTACTTTTTCAATTTGACATTCATTCGACTGTTTAACGAGAATCGTGCTAGGGGCTTTTTCAAATGGCTGGCTTAAGAATTTGAATTGTGTTTTATAAGGTCGCTGTTACTGGTTTCTTTGCAATTACATGTCCTAAAGGCTCAAGCAGAACCAATCCGTTCCGTCCGTTTTTAAAAGTTGGAAATTTGACATTTCTATAAACTTTCCATGAGACGAACGGAACGGTAGCCACAATCAAGCGGACGGAATGTCAAAAAGAACAAAGGAAAAACGTGCGGAGCGGACGGAACGGATTGGTTCTGCTTCAGCCTTAAGCTCTAATAGTATAAATTGCAACATTTTCCAAAACACTTTGTTCTTACCAGGAAATTTTATTTTAAAATCTTTTTATAGTAACAGCTTCATTGGTTGTAAAAATACGGCTTCAACTGCATTTGAGTGTGTGCGATTGTTTTGAAAAGAACTGAAGAAAAGAAAGGTTTGTTTCTACTTGTACCTAAATTTCGAGAGAAAACTTTTTGTTTGAGTTAATTTAAATGTACATAAACGACAATTTTAGTCATATATTGAAGAATCAAGCATTCATAGTTTTCTGTTAAACATTGAATCCATTTTGCAATTTTCAACAACCCTTCTAAAAAATACCAACAATTTATTTTCACAAAGAAAAACCCAAAAATTTTTTAAAAATCTCTGAATGTTAAAATTCATATCTCTCAAAAGAAAATATTTTTTTCAAATCAATTACAAAAAAATCGTGTATATCTCAAAATAAAAAAAAAAAAAACTAAATAAATAAATAAACAAAAATAAAATAAATAAAAATCCAAAAAAAAATCCGATTTGAAACTTTTCCATATCTCAACCTCTAGTTGTTCTCCTGGTGCACCTTACAAAAAAATGAAAACATTCCTCTTTACACACACTTAAACAAAATAAACTTTCTTCGAATTTTTTCATAAAATATTGTATTTTGAAAATTTTTACATTTAAAACACACACGCAGACACACGATTGAAAGTTTGATGAAAATGATTATTAAAAAAACAAAAATGATAAAAAAAAAATATACTCCTACAAAAATTTGAAAGTAAAAAACAAAATTCTCTTTTGTCTAGTGATAATTTTAGATTTATAGATAAAAAATAGTAAAAGGATGAGGAAAAAACTTGAATTTAAACTAAAAATAATAAATTTCAAGGCGACTGTAAAAAAATATGATATTTAGTTGGAGTTCACGTGAGGATAACCCTTTACAGACAATAAAGAGACGAAGTACTCAAAAAAGAGATGAAAAATTTTGTGTTTTATTTTTGACGTGACAACGTCTATTAAAACGATGAACGCCGGCTGCATGCACGAAAAATGATGACTCATTGTCCCGTTATGTCCCGTTATGTCCCGTTATCTCCCGAAGTAATTTTAAAAATTTGATCGTAGTAATCTTAAAAGTTTGATTAAAATTGTCAATATTAATTAGATTAAATTATTGTCAAATTGTCAACAATAAGCAAAGCAAGCCAAACACTCTGTCTCCTAACTGGGTGCCGGTGTATAAGAAAATAGTGAACATTACACTGACGAAAACTGTGAAATGCAAACGAAAACAGTTTCCTTGCGTTCCTGCTTGTGCTATTACCATTCACAAGTCGCAAGGTGGGACGTTTACTGTTATTATCTATAATATAAAAATAAGTCGGATTTTCCTTCCAGACGCTATAATTAGAGAACGCACGATCCGATTTCCACGGTTTTGCATTCGTTGGAAAGGTCTCGGGCTCCGTGAGGTTTATAGCAAAAAAATTTCAAAAGCAGGCGCTTGGTCCATAGCAGCCATCTCAAGAGGGCGGATTACCATTTTCTTTACAACCCCTCGACATGGATATCAAATGAAAGGTTATGGTAAGTAGAACACCAAAAGCAATATAGTATACTCAATATATCGTTTGGTCCATGGCAGTCATCACAAGAGAGCAGATGACCATTTTCTTCACAACCCATTCGAAATGGGTATCCAATGAAAGAGTATGATAAGTAGAACAATATAAGCAATATAGTATACTCAATATGTCGCTTGGTCCATAGCGGCCACCTCAAGAATGCGGATTACCATTTTCTTCACAACACCTTCGACATGGATATCGAATGAAAGAGTATGATAAGTAGAACACCATAGGCAATAAAGTATACTCAATATATCGTTTGGTCCATGGCGATCATCTCAAGCGGGCGGATTACCATTTTCTTCACAACCCCTTCGAGATGGGTATCAAATGAGAGAGTATGATAAGTAGAACACATCCCAAGTAACAAAATTCGTCTCATAAGACTCTACTAGTGTCTTATGAGAGGATATTCGACTTTTTTAAGAGAGTATCACTCTCATAACTTACTCTTATAGAACACTACAAGTGCTTTATGAGTGCGTTGTGAGAATTAAATGGCACAATTATGAGAGTTATTTTTGTCTTATAAAAATACCTTAGCTCTCTTTGCAAGGGTAACTATAAGGGCGCTGTAAGAACTATACTCTCCTTAACAGAACTGTTAGAAAGGGAGCAATATATGGAAAGGCGATGTTGTTTAGAATAAAATAATTTTTATGAGAGTTATTTGCTCTAAATAACTGTCATAAAAATCTATTCGAAAAATATAACACTTAAGAATTTAATATTTATTATGTATGATAATAAACTTTAGAATTCGATTTTTAACGAAAATATTAGTCGCAATTTTATTGCGATTGAAACTTTACCGATAATAACAACCATTCTACCTCGATAAAAATCAAAGCGCCTTAAAAATAATCAAACTTTAACATATTTTTCGAAATTTTATTTCTTAAGAAAAAAATAAAAGCTTTAGTATCGCTCAATAATTTATTTTAAATTGATTTATCATCTGAAAGAAATAACTTTGTATACTTTGCGCATATTCAATTAGGTAAATTAGCTTGATTTGTGGAATTTCGTTTCAGTATAAAATTCTATATTAAACGAAAGTATGGCCGCTCGATGGTTTAAGTTTTTTTATAAGAACAAAATTCTGGTTATGAGATGGTAGTCTTTTTGCACTAATAAAAGTCTTCTTATAAATGTTTTAACATTTTTCGTCTCATAAGAGCATTTATATAAGAAGGGATATACTTGAAGTCTTGTAAGAACTTTCTTATAAGTGTCATAACACTCATAAGGACATTTTTTGACAGTTAAAGCCTTTGAGAGTAAAGCTTTAATAAAAAAGACACAATAAGAATAGAGGTTTTCTTGCACTCAATATAAGAGTATAAACATTATCTCATTATGAGAATGAAAGGCTTAGTAACTCTAGTAGACTTATTATCTCATAATAATACTACTATGAGTGTTAATTTAATTCTTATTACAAGAGCTATCTTCTTGAGGGTATCGAAGAGTGTTAAGAGAGTGTTATGAGATAATTTCACAATTTCCAAGAGTTTTTCTCTGGAGAGTTTGTTAGTTGGGATAAGCAATATAGTATACTCAATATATATCGTTTGGTCCATAGCGGCCATCTCCAGAGGTTGGATTACCATTATCTTCACACCTCTCGATATGGATTTCAAATGAAAGGGTATGATAAGTAGAACACCATAAGCAATATAGTATACTCAATATATCATTTGGTCCATGGCGGTCATCTCAAGAGGGAGGATGATCATTTTCTTCACTACCCCCTCGACATTGGTATCAAATGAAAGGGCATTATAAGAAGAATGCCATAGACTATGTCTTTAGATTCATGGCGGCCATCTCAAAAGGGGGGGAATGCGATTTTCTTCACAACACCCGAGACATGGGTATCAAATGAAAGGCTATGAAAAGTAGAACACCATAAGCAATATAGTATACTCAATTTATAATTTGGTCCATGGCGGCCATCTCAAAAGGGAGGTTTACCATTTTCTTCACAACTCCTTCTAGATGGGTATCAAATGAAAGAGTATGATAAGTAGAACAATATAAGCAATATAGTATACTCAATATATCGTTTGGTCCATAGCGGCCATCTCAAGAGGACGGATTACCATTTTCTTCACAACCCCTTCGAGATGGGTATCAAATGAGAGAGTATGATAAGTAGAACACCATATGCAATATAGTATACTCAATATATCGTTTGGTCCATAGCGGCCATCTCAAGAGTGCGGATTAATATTTTCTTCACAACCCCTTCGACATGGGTATCAAATGAAAGAGTATGATAAGTAGAACACCATAGGCAATATAGTATACTCAATATATCATTTGGTCCATGGCGGTCATCTCCCGAAATCAATTTTCCCAGATTTGTTCTTTTTTCACTATAGCTTTTTCCTATCGCAGACTGTGTCCTCATAATCTTATTTTATTGAAAGGCGTTGCAACGCACGCGGGTTTTTGCTAATTTAATATAAATGATTCAATTTTATTCATAAAAGTATGCAATCATTTCATCAATGTTTTCTCATGACGTTGTCACGTTAAACTATCGTCCGTAAACCCTCTTTACAGACAACAAATTTTTTATTAATAAATTAATTAATGTTAGCGCAGACCCGATGCATTCACAGATGTATTAAGACTGATTTGCAACAATTTTTTCAGTGAGATATTGGATCCAAGTAATTAATACCTAGGCCGTAGAACGAGACCATGGCCCTCGCTACATGAGACAGTGACAGAGAACATGAATAGAATGGAGTGAAACTCTCCCTTTTCCAAGGCCTGTAAGTAGGGTCTTTTGCCTTCCGCTTCTCCACTTCTGCTGGGCCCAGTAAATTCCTGGAAGCATTGAGCGTCGGCCCACGTAGACCAAATGCGGACCACTGGAGTGATTGGTATATTCCACGCCCACCAGGACCTTTTTTACCAAATTGGATGATGCTCGAATCGCCAATCCCGGAACGATGAAAACAGCACTTAGCCCAGCCTGATCAACGCTCTTCGCGCACATGTCGATTTAGGAGTTCGTTGGTAAATGGACCACTCGATTGTGGAACCGTCTTCCACAGTCGGTGTTTCCGAACTCATAAAGCACCCTCCAGACCCCTAACATATCCTTTCTCCTCTATCCTTCAAATCAAGCTTACTACTTAACATTGCAGCAAGACTCGAACGACATGATGAGCTAGTGTTGACTACTAAGTTTGGTTTTTCCATTGCCACACAAAAAAGGCGTCCGTTTTTGGTTCTGCGTTTGACGCACATGTGTGTGTGTGTATGATTGGTAGTATCTGCTCACCAGTTTCGAAACTAAGTTGGTCTTGGGGCCCTATTGTGGAACGAGTCGATTTGACGACTTTGAGTCGATGTTAAAATTTCATACTGAGAAAGTCGATTTTTATCGATTAAAACATAAATATGAGTCGATTACATTTTTGGCGTCGACTTGACAATTACGTAATCGACTCATGATAATGCTTTTATCGACTAATTTCGACAAAAAACGACTTTCGCAGAAAGAAATTTTAACATCGACTCAAAGTCGTCAAATTGACGATATCCACAATAGGCCCCTTGGTCTTATGGACTTTATTGCTCTGATTGCCGTTTGCTGCCAAAGAGCGTTAAAATCCGCTTTTTACGTGGGCCTTTCATAAGTTCGACTAGGTGAAGTATTGTATGCAGCTCTACTTGAAAGTCGTTAGCCAGAGTACTTAAGCTGGACTATCTGCTCAACCTATCCCACACCCATACCTGTTTCTGTCTTGAAAGCATTCGAGTCCATCCTACGGTAACTCAGGGAAACCCCAGAATAGACTCAGTTGTTAACAGAAGGAGGTCTACACATTGCAATGTTGGCGGGTATATAATCTGATATCATTCCCGCTTTTCCATGATGCTGAAAATGACATGACGTTGTATTCAGTTAGCCATTCGATCTAATACTCAGTGCCACATTTATAATGGATTTCTCTACTTCATTGGGGAGACTCTCCAGCGCTGCTTTCGGCGTTGTGTGAATAGCCTGGTGGTCCAGGTTTATGGCAAGGGTTAATATAACAATTCCTAGTAAAATCTGGCCTTAAGGTATACCGAGATACCCACAAGCATTTTCAGGGACTGGTCCTCTTGGTAGATGGGTTTGGGAGAAGGTTGACACGCTCCCTGAGAAGTCTCGGTCAGGTTTTTCAGCAATAACAGCAACGTCCCAAGACTAATGGCTTAAAGAACGACGATATTAAATTCACTCCCAGAACTAAGTTGAACTGGCTAAGGAATCCTAGCATGAAGAGATGCTGCCGCTTTCTATAGTAGCTATTACGACTCTAAGAGAAGCTTTGCAGTATGTTTTTGTGTTTACAACTTCAAACTTAGTCATAGACTCCACACCGATTAGCGATCGGATGGCAAATCTAAATTCATCGGGATATCCTTATGCGTGCACCCACCTACTAAAACCAGAAAAGGATGTTTTATAGGAAGCACTAAGAGTCGCATGATAAAGCTGCTTCCTGTGATATGAAAGCCGTATAAAATGAGTTTAGCGCAAGTAAGAAACAATAGTATTACCCTTGTGTATATAAATATCTAGTGGTGGCAAGAATGAAATCATGATAGTTACTCCTTTTATTGTAGAGGCGCTGTAGATAAATTTTGTTAAGAGAGCTTTGGAAAAGTTGAATTTTAAAAGTTCCTGAAGGAAGCTTTGAAAAAAGCTGAATTTCAAAACTTCCTGAAGGAAGCTTTGAAAAAAGCTGTATTTTTAAACTTATTTATATACACAGGGGTTTACGGGTTTTACTATGCTATGTAAAAGAGGTATCAAGGTTCTTTATGTATATTTTTTAAGCATTTACCATTTATGAATGAAATATATGTATATTTGATTTAAGGGTTACGATTTTCAAAGAAAACATTTATTTTAAACATTTTATTTTCATGAGAATAAAAAGAATATTGTTTTGAAAATTTGTGGGTAGGTATATTTATTTACGTTCAAATATTATAAAAAATGTTTTTTTTTTTATATTTAAAAAAAAATTTACACGGAATTAAAAAAAAACATAAAAAAAAACTTTTTTTGAAAATCGTAACCAAAAAGACCCATTAAGAAAAATTGCAATCTCTACTTCGTTTATGATATTGAGGTCAGTTCGATTTCGGGCTTAAGAAGAGGAAGTTAATGCTAAAAAGCGGTTTTAAAAACATAATAAGATATAATATATATGTGTTTGTGAGTGAGATATTTGTGTATGTAAGTACTTTCAAAATGCCTGTAGGAAGCGTTTGTTTTTATAAAGGTTGCCCAAGCGTTTGTAACGTCGGTTCCCTAATGAGTTTTTTTAAATTTCCTGCTGATAGTAGGAAGGAACTATGGATTTTGCATTGTGGTGGGGAATATTACTTTCAAAATCGAACAAAAAATGTAAAAAATATATTTATATGTGAACGACATTTTCGAATGAGTGATATAAGGTCTCATTCGACTAAAAAATTGTTAGGCCGAGATGCAATTCCACTGCCATTTGAAAATTCGTTTTGTAAATGCAGTGTGTATGATATAGATCCTAGTTGTCGGCCGAATTTTTCAGCTCCGAAATGCAGGGAATACACTCGAAAGAAATCAGAAAAACGTATTTCGGATTTTGTTTCAAATACTTTGCCAGATCCTTGCGAAGGCGAATCGCCACCATCACCACCCCTGGTTTTATATAGGGAAGATAATGTAAAAACGTATATCAGAGATTATAAAATACCATCTGATACTGAAAGAAAAACACCATCTCCGTCTCAATTTCCTGAACCCGATCGGAAAATAGCTCGTTTAGATTCGATAAATCGAACTTCAACATTGGCCCCAATTCAACTAGGAAAATTTAAACATATTTAAAAGAGAAAAAGACTTGCACTATTTCAGATGAAGATAAAGGTCGTGTAATAGTGCAAGATCTATTAAAAAATAAAAGTTCAGCTGTTCGAACTTTTGTCAACTGCCAGCTATTTCATAAAATGAAAAATAAGTGGACTGAAGATGAACAGAAATTTTTTCAAAAAATTTATTTTAAATCACCATCTTGCTACAAAGAAATGCAGAATATTGGCTTTAATATGCCTCATGTATCTACGTTAATGAAATGGCATAGCCGATTTTCTTTTGCTCCTGGCATTAATGCTAGTATAGTGGATTTATTAAAAAAAAAAGTGATAGCATGTCGTTATTAAATAAAAGGTGTGTATTATTATTTGACGAAATGGCTATTAAGATGGAAATAGAATATAATTCACGTGAGGATTTGATATACGGCTTTAGAGATTTAGGACAGAATGAACGTTTCTCGGAGATAGCATCTTCTTCATGTTTATTTATGATTCGTTTGTTAAATTCCAATTGGAAGCAAAATATTGCATATTACATTGGAAGAATAAATGGAGAAGAAATAGCATCAATTATTTTAAAAACTTTAGATATCCTTTTTGCTATTGGATTTGAAGTCGTTGCCGTTTCATCCGACCAAGGAGCAAATAATCGTAGTGCGTACAATAAAATGGGGAGTAGCTCTGAAAACCCATGCATTACCATAAACAACAAAAAAGTTGCTTTATTATATGACGTCCCGCATTTAATTAAAAGTTTTAGGAACTGTTTACTAAAGCCGATATTGCATTTGAAAATGAGGTAATATCTTGGAGTATTTTAGAGACTATTTTTAAGCAAGAAACAAATAGCACAGTGAAAGTATGCTTCAATCTTTCGGAAAATCACATTAGACCGGACCCATTTGATAAATTAAATGTTGGGTTAGCTACACAAGCATTTAGTGCAAATGTTTCAACGGCAATAGAGTTAGGAATAGCTCTTAATGTTTTCACATCCTCGGAAAAAGAAACTGCACAATCTACAGCTAAAGCTTTTCGTAGAATTAATGATTTATTTGACAATTTAAACAGTGTCATTAAATATCAAGGAAATCCTCAAAGAAACGCCATTTCAAATGAAAATGCTGGTGAAGTAGTTTTGAGTAATTTAAGAAATTGCAGAAACTGGATAAAAAAATGGATTCACTTAGGAAAAATGAAAAGGCCTTATTCTTTCGATGGTATGGTTCAAACTATAAATGGAATTTTGTCCGTATGGGAATTGATCAAAAACTCTCAGGAATACATTATAACATCGAGATTTAGTACAGATCCTTTAGAGAATTGTATTTCAATATTGCGGCGTAATAAGGGAAACTACGAGCGTAATCCTTCCGCTCTAAGGCTTTCAAGAAATATTAGACAAGTTGCTTTCCAGGACTACATACCATCTTCTGAGACAGGGTACGATATTTCCGATGCTACTATTTTGTTGTCCGAAAACACAGGACCAATATGCATAGAAGAAAATTGCGAAGAAAATGACGAAGAAAATCACGATATTGATGATTTTATTGGCGAGATAATTGTGGAAGAAAATACAACAGAAAATGTAACACAAAATGATAATGTACTGGGAGAAAATCTAAACTCAGAAATACAAGAAGATGTCGAAATTCGTGCTTTTCTATCATGCTTTGAGGGAAGTGCTATTTCATACTTTGCTGGTTATGTTGCAAAGAAGATAACTACAAAATACAAATGTTCTGAATGTATTCAGTCTTTAATTAGCTCAAATGACGAAGAGCTTAATTTGGTTTTGATTGAACTAAGAGCCTATAACACGAAAAAGACAGATTCCAAGTATGGCAACCTGACTTTACCCACTAAATCCCTTTTACGCTTTATTCAAGCAACCAGTAATTATTTTGAAAAAAGCATCATTCAATTCAAGCATAAGGCAAAACTAAGGGACTACTTAATAAATAATCTTCCAGGAACCTCGAATGATATTCTATGCAGCAAACATGATTATGATATTCGTAAATTTATTATCGAAGTGCTAATAAGATTTTATACTCGAAAAATTAACCGAATTCTATCTTCTAAAAGTATAAAGCGCCAAGAAAAATTAAGGATTTTGCAAGGCAGATAGTTATAAACGAAATATAAACATATACTGTATGTATTTCTTTCTTATTGTGACAAAAAAAACACTAATCCAGATCGTTAAAAGAACTGCTTTTTGTTCGAAAAGGTAAGAAAAGAATTGAATTTTCAGTTATTTCATTTAATGTATGCATATAATAATACATATTGTTTTTAAATAGATTTTTATTGTAAAATTATTTTTAGCCCTTTCTATACTACTTCCAATATTTTTTGCAAATGTGTAATAATAAGTAATCAATCATTTTCCACAATACATATACAATTTGTATTGGTTGATAAATTTTGACTATACTGGGAGCGCTATCATGAATTTAAAAATTTTGATGATGAACTCGAATTTAGTAGCCCCAAAATACCCTTAGTACAAATTTTAATTACAATTCTTTGAATTCGAG
Organism: Thereva unica; assembly: GCA_949987705.1. NCBI lineage: Eukaryota > Metazoa > Arthropoda > Insecta > Diptera > Therevidae > Thereva > Thereva unica. Next base: position 126,338,246 of record OX465282.1, read on the forward strand.
ACATTTAAGTCGCCCTGCCATATTAGATCGGCCTTGAATTTCTAAATTTCAAAAGCAACTTCAAAATCCCACCCCACCAGGCTTTTTCTCTATTCCCATTCCCAATGCAAAAGCTTTTTGTAACGAAAGTTTTAGCCACTCTCAAATAGATACTAGTAGCGCCATCTAGCATTATAAGAAGTAAGCACTCTCGCCACCACTAGATATTTATATACACAAGGGTATTACCCCTACGCGGACAAGTCCTCGCGGGACGAAGAATGAAATGATAACGGGGACAAAAGGCTGAATTCAATAGCAAGAAGGTTACAATATCCAACTCCTAGGTTAGTCATAAAAATATACATAAGATGCGTTGGACGTCACCAGATGGCAGACACCAGTACCAAATTGGTCATGTCCAGCTTCATTTTAGGCATCGGTTAACATTTGGTATTCCTTGTAGGTTTTATGGTCAGCAAAAAATGGCTTTAAAGAAAGCAATAAATGAAAGGCTATGCTGCTTTCGTGTACAAGGCAAATTTAAGAACATAAGCCTAACAAACGCTCACGCCCCTGCAGAAGAGTTCCTGAACAATGAAAAAGAAGAATTCTTTAAAGTAGTCGACCGGGATCTTTATGATTGGCCCAGCTATGACTTAGTAGGTAGGGAACCCATATACAGGCCGTACGCCAGCACCACAGCTTGTCACAAGTGACAGTGGATAACGAAGTATAGAGAGTGGCAGCAAGCAAGAACTGGTTGTTGCAAGCACTGTAAAACCACCTGAATGTATCCTGATGGAGCAAATCGAAATCTAATAGACTGCCGCCAACTTTCAGGCTTGAGGTATGAACTCAGCTGCACTGCTCAACGAAACGACCAGGAACACCTAGGCATTATAACTCACGCTCAGTGAGCGAAGAGTAAGTTCTGCAGACGAGATGCCGGTTGGTTTAGCAGTTCGCATGTTTCTGGCGCGATTCGGAACTTGAAATTACCTGGCAACGTAATCTGTTTCTCGAAGATCATCTTTGCAGACGTCTGACAGGTAGAACTGTAGGGGAAATGACCATAATACACTATGGTCAATGTTTTTCCATTCGTGCTATGATATGAAGATTTTCAGATTTCCCAACTTTTGAACAACCTACATACACCTGACCGGGAAATGACACTTATTTGGCAAAATTTGTCCACCATATTGACCCCGCAATTTAAAATTTGTAAGTTTTGATCATAAATTCTTTATTTGCTACCTTAAAAACCCATAGATATCAACTTTCATTGGAATCGAAACATAATTAGAAAATCCGTATGCCATATTGGCGCAGCCATCGGATCCTGGGCATTGACGACCGTCCCTCCAACAATCGACGAAACGATGACGCTTTACTATTCCGGGGGTGAGAAACGAGAAGCCTGCCTTGGGCTTAAGGGGCGACCGACGGGCTGCCAGCAGCGTTATCACATTCCAACCGATATCTGAGCGTTTGGCGGCTATAACCATCGGTGGAACGATCAAGGCCCTTATCGTATCAGTTTATGCGCCAGCCGAGATCGGGCCAGACACGAACAAAGAAGAATTTTACGATCAGCTTCAACAGACGCTGGATGCGATAGATCAAACCGAATTAATCACACTCGCGGGGGCTTAAAAGCACATTCAGGTGCAGACCAAACCGGCAGGGAATGAACGAAGGGCATCAAACAATTTGATCGTTGGGAGCAGCATTTTACGCCACCCACTCCAACACCAACTCACCCGGCAAAACTCATTCGGTAACAACTCGGCGATGTTAGGCTATGTTATGATCAAACGCAAGAATTCGATCGACGCTCAAAGACGTACGTGCGATGCGTGGGCAAATGGACCGTCCTGGTGGAAGAAATCTTCAATAAGTTTGAGACAGCTGGAACAATAAAGACTTTATATTCAAAATATTTTTATTTTTCAGTTCATTTTAAGATAAAAGCGTATTTTTTACTTCTTTTTTATTTTCTACTGGCCTATTTAAAATGACGTCACTCAGCTTACTGCACTATACTCGTCATGCACTTTCATTTGATACCCATATCAAAGGCGTTGTAAAGAGAAAGGTATTCCACCATTTTGTGTTGACCGCCATTTGAATTTTGAATGATGCCACATAGCTAATTGTTTTATACTTTCATTTGATACCCATGTCGGCGAACACAATGGCCAAATTCGGCCGCCATCTTGATTTTTTTACAAAATGGTCAGATTGCAACACGGTCGTATACGACCGTGGATTGCAATGACACACGAACTATATATACATATGTGCAAAATTAAGTTGAATGCAAATATGCAAATAGAATGCACTTTTCGATGCAGCAATGCAATTTCAAAAAAGTACAGCACCAAAATATGGCACAAAGCTTCTAGACGAGTTAACGAAGTGAATGCAAAAAACCCCATCTCAATCAGAATGCAGAAAAAATTTAAGATTGACTGTTATATTTCGTCACTACTACGAAATCTTATAATCTACACGAAATATTTTTGATATGGTAAGTATTTTAAATCTTAATTGTATTAATAATTTTTTATTTGGTTTCTGTAATTTTTTCGTTAAAAAATGGCATGGTTTGTGAAGAGAGTATAAAGCTTTAAGTCTGTTAACTGAGATTATAGATGGCAGTACCACGTAACAAATTTCAAATCTCACCATTGTGGTGTGAATATCCGCTAAGTCCAACCCGTACTAATTAAGCTTTCTTTAGTATTTCTTAGAATTTGTGGTAAATTTAAACTTTGAGTCAGTTTGAAACTGTTTTTCTGTTTTATGAATAATTAATGAGTTTATTGAACTGTTAATTCATAGTTGCCAAGAGCAAAAAGCGTACTACCAACATCTTGGCATAAAAAACCCAAAAAAATCGTTATGCGCACGTGAAGATAAGAAGAAACCGAAAGCAAAAAAACCAAAAGCTCCCGGTTTACAAATACCACGAAAAGCTCACACGGTTGTCAGACGTTGGGAACGAAAATAAACTTTAGTAAACTATCAAAGATGGCGACGGGCGTGTGTGTTGCGAAATGTCGTGTGCTGTTGCGGTTCGATTTAACGCGTTTTGGATTACGAACACTACCTAGCTACCCAATAGTGAATTCGGTAAGTTAATTGCTATCCAAAAATACCGTAACTACCTGAAAATGAGGCCGGTCAATTGAGTTTTCTCGGGATTTGACCAACTCATCTGGACCGCGTTTCTAAGTAGTAAATGAATGAGAATGCGATTGACAAGTGGCTGTACAAGTGTAGGTTGTGATTTTGTGGATTTACTTTGCGTACATGCAGAAAGTAAATGTCAAAATGTGCGAATGTGTGTGAGTGTATATTGGAGCAGTGATTACAAATTGCCTGCGAACGTTGAGACCCCGGCGCTGGCACCTGCATAGTCCATAGTGCACCTGTTCCGGACCCGGCGAATTGCACGCAGCGGGATCGCGGCCACCCCAGCGCGGTGGGAAAATTTCTAGCGATTATAGAAATGCGGCATCATCATCAGCAGCACACCCAGAGAAAAATATTTTGTCCAGCCACAATTTCCCCGCCCTGCTCTTGCAGTCATGCCCCAAAGAAGGGTTCTGCGTGCTCCGACCTTGGGGCTTATCAGAGCTCTGGGATAAATATCGAATTTTGAAAGACAACAGAAATTTCACGGCATTGCTAATGGCGATTTTCTGTGCCTTTTGATATCAAGGAATTTCGAATCTGGGACCCTCATTGGCATCCCGTCGCCGTCGTCTCGGAATTTTATGCGTCCGCATTGCAGCATTTCTTCCCTATCTTGGCTTGTTGACAATACACACACTGACGGGGGGTGGAGGGCAGGCCCAATAGGCACTAGGCAGCGAGTGAGCGAGGATCCTTCGTCCTTTTGTCTTCGGCGCCCTTGCCTGGTTGCCAGGATGCGATGTTTTGAGCCCCAGTGGCAGTTCGCTTCGTGGCGACGCGAAGGGGTTCCGTATTGTCCTGCTCAATGTTTTACAATCTACAAATGGGGCACGTGCTATTGTGGGACGTGAAATGTGCGTGAAAATTGGCAGGTCAAGTTCAGGCCTCAGCCCTGCTCCATCCACCATTGCCTTCCCCGTTCTTGCTTCGATGGAAGTGAATAAAAAAAATTACTCGCAAGTATCCTGTCCCGAAGCCCTATTTCTGCTGATTAAATAATTGTCAACGCACTCGGGCCACTGCCCTAATTCGGAAATTAATTCTTAATGAACTCCAGGATTTGGGGCTCCGTGGGAGCTTTCGCCCTAAATTTTTGTGTAACGATAATTGGTTAGACGCGGTGCCACATGGTTGCCGAATTTTTTGATTTACGTACGAGAATCGTTGCGCAAAAGTCCTTGTTTGTTCGTTTCTTTTTGTGCTAGCAAATAAATCCAGAATGAACTAATCCCATTCTGTGTTGTCTCAACATGCCTAACGTCCTTGGGTTGTGTCCTGACATTTGGCCCATACGAAGAAGGCTCCAGTGTGTGTACGATATCGCTCATTCAGAATTGTTCGAGCCCTGCCCACTCATCTGAACATAAAGCACGTGCAGCTCGATTCTCTGCTGGTGTCCTCATTTTTTCTGCTTAGCGAAGGTATTCAAAAGCGAAATCCTCTCATAAAATGTCCTGGAAACAAGGTAAATTGGTCCGGGAACATATTGCAAATGTGCTGCTCGGGCTCCACAATTACTGGCTTGATTTATAGATCCTGTCCCGTAGTTGAATGAAAGTGGTCCAACTGCTTTCTGCAGAATTTTGGTTCCTTCCCCGACCTTGGGCAGTCCCCAGAAAGCCTCGTTCTAATGGGCATACGTAAATCTTCCTCCTGGACTCTTTGGCGCCAAGTTGAACTCAGAACTATGGGGAATGGGTGGCATGATGCTCCAGATCTATACGGTGCTTACAGATCCTGCCCAGAACTGGAAAATATTTCGGTGTCTACTTCAACTTGAGATTTAAACTACTTGAGAATTTCTTGCTAAAAGTTTTTAACTTTTGGCCAGAGTCCTGGCGACCATTGCATCACCACATAAAGTAGTTCAGGCTTTTCGGGGGAACGTAACAGCTCTGGAAAAATAGAAAAAAAACGAGATTTCTCTAGAGCCTGGAAAAAGGAAGTTAATGGTCCGCGTTGATTTTAATTAAGATTTAAAAGTCAAATTGGACAAGCCCAGCATGCCCTGTCCGCCCGTGCCTTCTCGTCTTAATAGTGATTTGCATTTTCAGCTTTTTCTGGTGAACTTTAATAGAGGCGGATGGATTTCCAGGACTTTGAGCTGCTTTCAGCTAGGATCGTTTCCTTTGCTGTTGGTGTATGCAGCTCTGGTATATAATTTTCGAGAGAAAGGGATTCCGTATTTAGGTTTATTTCATTTCCATTTCTGAGATAAAGGTAATCGAGAATAACGAAGGTGCATGGAAATGATGCTAGAATTCGTTATCGAAGGCACATTGTAGATACTATGTCGGAACTATGTTGCATTTTGTAAGACTATAGAAAGGCTGTTTGCATTCCCCATTCCGAAACGTTTTCCTGGTCAGAATTTTCATTTATATAAAATGGCATGCAGGACTGTAAAGCGGCATGAGGTAGACCATCTGCATTGTGTGCACGAATTCCAGAGACCTGTATATCTGAAATAACATAATAAGGTTTCTTATATACAATATACACGTTATAATACACCATAACTTTGTGTGGATTAAATTTAGGCAAATTTTGTATAATAATCTTGTATGTTCTATGATAAATAGTGCAATAACTGAGGTTACGTTGCAGATGACGAAGCGGCAAAGGTGCCTTCTTGAAATATGCATTGCAGTTCTTTGGTTGATCGAAAAATATAGTGAAATATGTTTGCTTTAGGAGATGGTCTAATCAATTCTTCTACAAACTATGTCGGAACGTGCTTTTGAGCTCGTTTTTTTGGTGAATCATCTAGTTCAAACAGTTCGTCATATCTTTGTGTTGTATTAACTGATTAGAATCACAATTTTTGGTCATCTCTTAAGAGTCAGCGTAAATATAGTTTTTGTAAGTAAACTTATTGGAAGTGAATATTTGTTTGGCCTATAATTTATAAGGGTCGATTGAAAATTTGATTCTTTTCTTAGTTATGAAAAAAGTGAATTTCAAATATTGTTTAAGTAAAATATTGTCTAATCAAAGTGTTTTCTTTCTAATTGAATTGCCATATGGCTCACCAGTGTCAACAGTAAAGTATAAGGCATATAAGTGTGGTAGGTCCAGTACCGAATATTGCGTTGGTAGACTAAAAACAATCAATATATTCTGTCGCATCGTTTTAAGTGATATTAATAAGTGAGTGAAAGTGCGTACGGTAACAGACATCCTGCATTATACTAATATTTGTATATGTATATGTATATGCTATATCTTGCAATTTACGAAAATAAAATAACGAAAGTGTGAAAACAATAGCGATAAATGTTTCGATTGACTTATTTAAGCGAAACCTGTGTTGGAAAACAGGGATCCATTACTATACATCAGATACCAATAGGATGCGTACAAAATTGTAGCAAGTTGTTGAGTTTTGGTCTGGGACAGAAAGGAGTACAGACGTTTGCTGATCCGGACCGGTCCCTTTATAAAAACCGTTCATATCTACACACATCGAGCATGCCAGACATGCACTGCGACAGACAAAATAATACTCCTCTATACAGTGTGCATACACGTGTTGATACCTACCGTGACATGAACGCCAAGACGTGCACCGACACGGCCCGTACCCGACCAGTATTCACGGAAAGAATATTTTGTCTGCGCGGTTCGTGTCTGTACGTGTCTCAGGGTGTCTCCCTGGAAATATAAACAGAGCATCGGAACCGTGCAGACATTTTTTCTTGGATACCTTCAACTGAGATGTGTTTGAACATTTACAACAAAAATGTAACTAGTGTCTTCTTTTTGTTATTTCTTATCAAGTGCGTTACTCCGTCGAAGTTAATCTCAGCAACTCGAACCGCTGACTGGGACGTGTGTTTCCTAAGCGAAAACGTCAACTCTGCCGCTATCCGTATCACCAGGATCATGCAGGCAGAAATGCATTTATTCATTCCTTATTCTACCGAATCTGTGAAACCTAGGCTCAACAGATGGTTTAATCGGGAGTGTATGAATGCAATCAGAAACAAAGAAGCCGCCTTCCGAGTGTACAAGAGTTTCCCGAGTGAATTGTTCTGTCTAGAGTATATAAAATTAAGAAATTCCTGTCAAGTCACCATTAGGAATGTCAAAACTTCATTTTACAACAAGCTCAGAAGTAAACTCCTTAATGCAACCTCTGGTAGCAATAACTTTCGGTCCCTGATAAGATCCATCAAAAAGAATTTCACTACAACCACAACCGTCTCCTTTATCCACAATGACAACAGACAGCAAATCCAAGGCCGATTTAATAGCATTTCTGTTTGCCTCAAATTCTTCTTTACCCGAAACTGATACGCTGCGCCCGAGCACAACGTTCATCCAATGGACGGGATATTCTTCAGGATTGGCGAGTTACATAAGTGCCTCAAAGATCTCGATACCAACAAATCCACTGAACCCCACAATACACCCCCTTCTTAAAGTCTTAAAGAAATGCGCCTCACCTTTGGCTAAACCTCTGCGCAAACTTTTTGCCCTATCATACCGCTCCGGAGTTGATCCAGACTATTGGAAATTTGCACATGTTCAGCCCATACTGAAAAAAGGCGACTCCAGCATTCCCTCCAACTACCGCCCTATAGTAACTACCCGCTTTAGCTTTATCGATTTGAATGAATCTTATAGCTTGACGAGCGCCATTGGTCCCTGTTGAGCTGGTCATCCCAATTTTTGATGGTTGTTCTTACCTGGCATCTTGCTAAGCTGAGAAATTTTCGGGATCGACAAGCGATGAATTTGCCCCTACTCTAGTCGGCAATTTCATTACCAATGTGAACTTCGTGACCCGGAATCCACATTAGCGTAAGACTGTGCTTTTCGCGGAGGAATATCAGAGATAGGAAACAACCCAGGACAGTCTTTGATGACATCCTGTGGGATTTAATCGCCAACATGGCAGCGTGACTGTTCGAGAAAATAACAATGTTGGAGCTTCGTTTCCAAAAAAAAGCTTTCGTTCCAGAGCGTAGAATTGGCCTTTCGCGCACACTAAGGGGTCGTCCGTAAATTACGTGAGGCGATTTTTGCGAGTTTTCAGTCCCAAGTCGTGAATTTACCGTACTCATTTACGCTGTATTCAGACGGACCTTAAAGCAAGGCTCGAACTAGGTGCAAAAACAATCCACACTCGCATTCGCGCTTGTTCGCGAGTGTTCACGGCGTGATTCTGGACCCGCCTTAAGGCACAAACATATTGGCGTGGAGGCGGTGACGACGGTGATCGCCTGCGAGAGAATTTCCCATACATTTAATTTCTTCGAATACCTTCAGGCGGATACCTGGAGCGCGTTCAAAAACCTTACTATAGTAAACCACGAAATAAGCTGTGGTTATGCTACATCACTTCACTTAACCACGAAAGTTTATGTTTAACCATGGAGGTTTTTGAACGTACCGTGGTTAACTACGTGGTAAAGAAAATTTAAATTTTTTTTTCTTAAAATAGTGTTGGCTATTTGCCTCAATTATTTCCAATAATTATTTATTTAAAATAATCTCACAAATCCCACTTTGATTTGTTCATTATTAACATTAAAACAAATGTCAAAAAATTGTTTTTATTCTTCTTCTTCTTAACTATCGCTAACCATGCTCCCGAGCATGGTTAAAATTTAACTACACCATGGTTAACCACGGGAGTTTTTGAACGCCAAAAAGTTATGCTCGTGGTTATGTTGTAGTTAACCACGGAGTTTTTGAACGACAAAAGTTTACCATAGTTAACCATGGTTAACCATAGTAAGGTTTTTGAACGCGCTCCTGATGTCCTCATCGCTCAGTCATACTCAATGTTGTGTGGCCTTCCTCAGGTCGCGCCCGTCGACCTAATCGCAAGAATCGCCTCACGCAATTTATGAACAACCCCTAATTTCTGACCTATAAGGCTTGGGGCCTCCTGGCAACCTTACAGTACATAAACCCGGGTTGAAATTTTATCGAAGAATGATTTCTAGGTATTTGACCTTTTCTAAAATGCCAATCGTTTCCCGTTTTTTAATATGAAATGGTTTCTTTTTCTGGTTTGTGATGAAGAGTTAACTAGGTAACAAAACATGGGTTCAGAAAAACTTGGTATTGTTTCTATCTTCCAGCTTGCGCTAATTTGTATTTAAGCACCGTGTAATGTAAAAATTGGTACAATTTATTACATTTGTTTTTCAGCTCATTTCCAATAAAATTTTGAACTACATAGTTAGATGATAATTCAATGCAAACCCAATTACCTTACCTTGATGAAGCTATTCCTATAAACCTTTTAATAGCTCCTCACCTCATTTTCATAATCTATTACTTTTAAACAAATTCACAATATTTTTGTAAAATGAGACAACAAAATTTAGTAAAATTGAATTTAAAAATAAAAACTTCATTTTACTTTGCGTTTGCGCCAATTTTCTGCATTGGCAATTAACGAGAAACCAAAGAGCGGTGGACTGTAAAATTAATTCGACAAAGTGACGAGATCTACACACTCATGCTAACTAAAATTTTCAGAATTAGTATGAAAAAAAAGTTGAGCCATGTTCATACTAGAATTAATGTACTTGGCATGTAAAAGATGTCTGATAAATATCTTCATTTTATCGATTTTCTGAATCTTAATGCTAGGTATAAAACTTAAAATGATTAATTTCACGTGGTTTTATTAATTTTTATTATGAAGAGCTAATTTTAGTATAAAAATTGTTATTATAGAAAGGCAAAACAAAATAAGTTTAACCAATTGTGAACCAAACTCAACATACCAAAACATTTCTATTTTGTGCTTTTTAAAATAATTCTTTCTCATTTTAGATCTGACTACTGAAAAATTACCTTCTCCTATTGTATCTCATTTTGCAGAGCTACAAAACTCTTAAAAGTCTTGGACTGTGGCCAGAAAATTATTAGAGGTGTTCATGACAGCTCAAAAATTTGTGAAATTATTGTGCAAAATTTATTGCTTAAGTTGCCAAATAGTGAACACAGTGTTAAGCACACACTTTCTTGCTCTCCTCTGAGTTATCAGCAACAAATCATTTTCATCTTTAAAATTTCATGCAATTTTTCATTGCAGACTTAAAAATATAACTTTGATCTTCAACCGCAACCGGAAGTTTACACTCAACTATAAAGCCAGGGGTGCGAAGAACTTCTTCTGATAACGTGACGTTTGCAATTACACTTGAAAGACATATTATCATATACAATTTGTTCTGGTTGAGAAAATGTAAATATTCTCTATGCTCACACACGATTTTGTTGTTGTTATTTATTAAACAACAACTTTCTTTCGTGACTTTTTATAAAGCCCCGTACACACGTAAACAATTCATGAGGACAACACTAAATAAAATATGGAAAATTGCTGTGAAAATTTTCTTAAAGTATTAAAATCATTTAAATTAATTAATTGCAAAAAGTCATGACAATTTTCTACCTACAGAGAAACATGAATTTCACGTCCTTAGGGTAAAACAAGAGATTCTCTGCCACCAATACAAAAAGTGGAGCTGGCTGTTGGCACGTGATCTGAAAGAGTTTAAACGTAATTTCTTCAACAGAACAAATAAATTAGATGACTTTAAACAGCTACATTCGGTGTGAGCCATGCTAGAGAACGACATATTCAAAAATTGGCTAGCACACACACCTCGACTCATATTTATCTGCGCCCAGGATCTATGAACAGGAGCTAAAAAGTTCGTTTATCGAAGCCCTTGATCGAACCAGGCAAACAGCAGCCCACTGTTAAGGTAACACATAAATTTCAGTCACGATTTAATGTATGCAAAGCATGTGATAAATAATGCAGGAGCACAGAGATGCTATAAGGGAAAACTGCTGGGATTTAGAGCTGCGAGTTTGTATAGCTTTTAAAAAAATCCCGTCGTGTGCGATGCGGTGGCAATTTGCCTTCTGGGGGTAAATGAAAAAGGGCGAGGAAGAGCCTAGGGCTCCACAAAATAACCCTTTATAAAGGATCTCTCTCTCAGAACAATGCACTGCAGAGAAATGTCTTAAGTGAATTACACTAAAAGTCTATGCTTGGGTTCTCTTCTTGACGAGGCTGATTTGATGATAACATTCACGATATCCGACCTTCCTTCATTTCATTCTGGATGCCAGGAATATGGGGTGAGTCTGCGGAGCTCGAAGCTACTTTACAGCACAATAGGGTATCTTGTATAGCACGACTCGAGATAATAATAACATAAAAACGATAAACTGTCGGCGCGCGAAAACAGCGATCCATCGCAGCAGCTATAAAATTTACTAACCTTAACGTCGCTCAGCATAACCTACATAGCTACAGATATGAAACATAACAAAATCACTATGGTAAACAACCTAATCTACCAAAGGGCTACCGTTTTAACGTTTAGCCACAAAACCCCAATCTTTTCTGGGAATCGTTCTTACATAATCAAAATGTCCCACTCGAACTTCCCAGCACCTTCAATAAGCCCGGGATAGTAAGCTTAAGAAACTTTTATAATATGATCGGTCAGGCTTAGTACCAGGCAATCTGGAGGTGATATAATATATTTCAGGATATTGTCACAAAACACTCTTATGTGTGCTCAGAGCTGACTGAATTACTTTGGATGGCCAAGGGCCTAATAACTTTCGACCGAAACTGGCCCAGAACATATGCAATACAACTCTAGATTTCCGAGCACATGCCCGATGGCTTATCGTTAATATTTGCTGATGGGAAATCGATTCTGGTTGCATGATTACATTTTTATCGGAAGGAAAGTTATACCGGGGGAAAGTGTTGGTCGATGGTGTAGAGAGAAATGTGAACGTACATAAGTTAGTAATTGATAGAAGCGCTTTTATGATATTAAAAGTGGAGTCATCGATATCGATATTTCTTCTGCATATCAATCAAAATATTTTGATAGGCACTTGTCTGATAAGTTTTTTTTTTAATGTTTTTGACTTTTCAAGTAAATGTTAAGTGTTTTATCAATATTTGTTTGAGAAGTGCAACAAATTGTATGCTTGAACAAATGTTAATAGTTTCAGGGTGGCCACTTTCTGGTAAACTTATAAAAGTCAGGGAATTTGAGTAGTCTGAAAAAGTTAGGGAAAAGTCAGGAAATTTCCATTATATCCTGGAATTTTTTATTCATAATCATCATCATCATCTGTACCGCTACAGCATATTATTGGCCTTGGCTTTCTCCAGTACATATTTCTCTCCACGCCGTTCGGTTCCTGCCTAAGGCCCTTCTATTACGTACTCCTAACTTTACTCAATCTTCCTCAACAGAGTCCATATATCGTTTACTTCGCAACCCTGAATTTCGCTTCCCGTTAGGGATTCGATTTATCGTTTTTTAGCGTGGAGCAAGCCTTTCATCTTAATTCATGATTATATCTCCTTTTCCATTGGTCTCTGATCCAAAAATTCACAGCGGGCTTGAATAGCGTGATATATAGTTCCCTTTACACAAAATGCGGGATGTAAGATGTTGCCGAAGGCCAAAATAGATTCTGTAAGCAACGTTTATTCTCCTTCTGATCTCGGCTGTTTCGCCACTGTCAGCTTGCAATACTGCCCCAAGATAAGTAAATTCTTTAACAGCTTCTATGTTAGATGAATCGATTGTAATGCTTTGTCTAGGGGTTGTGTATCTTTTTGAAGTGCAAAGATACATAGTTTTTGCTTCGTTTGCTTCCAGTTTGGTGAAGGATTCTTTCACACTTGCAAACGACCTACCTATTAAAGCGACGTCATCATCGTAAGCCATTGTTTGTGTTGACTTGTTAAAGATAGATCCCGACGTTTCTACCCCAGCTTCTCTTACCACCTTCTCTAACGCTATGTTAAATAGGTGGCTCAGCACGTCACCTTGTCTCAGGTCTCGCTCAAATCTTACTCTGCATCGTACTACCTCGATTGTAGCATTTGTTACTTCGATTAGGTGTTTTGGAAATCGGAAGCACTCCATAGCTTTAAGTAACTTATTACGCTTGACGATGTCATATGCCTGCTTGAAGTCTATAAATAGTTCGTGAATATTGATGTTGAATTCCCATGATTTTTCCTACCTACCTGGTCGAAAGCCACATTGATAAATACATATTATGCCTTCTGCGATGGGTAGAAGTTTTTTGTACAAAATAGTGGACAGTATTTTATACGCTGAGTTGAGGAGGCTTATACCCCTATAGTTTTCACATACCGGTTGATCTCCTTTGAGATCTTTTTCTGACGCCAGGTCGATTTTGTAAGCTTGTGTAATCCATTCCTTAATTTTTGGTCCACGTATTTCCACATCTCAATTGCTATGCTATCTTTTCCTGGGTCTTTATTGTTTTTAAGATTCGTCATAGCTTCTTGTACTTCGTCCAATTTAGCCACATCACTTATATTAACAGCACCAGTATCACTATCATTGGTGCGTTTCTACTGGGCTGGTTCATATTCTGTCATTTTCGTCGTCTGTATTCAGTAGACCATTAAAATACCCATCTTTCTAAGACTTCTTGTTTTTGGCTCAGGATATTATCGTTTTTCTCCTTACACATTGATACTATAGGTTCAAACTCTTTACGTTCCTTGCTTACTTTCTCATATAATTTTCTCACTTCGTTATTATTCCCGAGTTCGTATATCTCTGCAATTTGTTCCTGCAGCCACGCTTTCTTCTTTCTTTTGTGCGTATGTTTTTCAATTCGTCGTTTTTCCTTATAAGTCTCTAAGGAATTTCTAGTTCTATGTCTTTGCAGCATATTAGCATATGCTTCATTCTTATTTTCCGTTAGTTTAGCGTCCTGACGTCCTGCTCGTATTTCATAACCTAGCTTGGTTGCTGCGGCTTCCTTTATTATGGTCCTTAGTTTAGCCCATTCCTCGTCAATATTGGTATTGATACTTGCAGCTTTGTTATCCGAAGCAACGCCGCTTCTAAATAGCTAAAGCTAAATAGCTCTGCTACATATTCTTCCCTAATAAGTTTTTCTTTGAGGGCCGCGAGATTATATTTTCGCTCGCTCTGTTCTCTCCTTCCTCCTGCCCTGACGCATGAAATCCTGTCTCTCATCTTAGCACCCACCAGAAAGTGGCCTGAGTCCACGTTTGCTCCACGGTACGTTCTAACATCCAATATTCTGGAGCTGTACCTTTTACTAATCGGTATATGATCTATAGCATTGACCGTCTCCTCATTAGGAGATTTTCAAGTTACTTTGTGTATTCTTCCATGTTCGAATTTCATTCTGGTCACTATCATGTTAGCTCCGACAAGCTCTTGGAGGCATTCTTACACTTTGCGAGTTTTGAAGAAGGACAGGGCCTTGGTATCCTGGGCGAGGGGGTGGCATTTCAGTGTCATGTCAAACAGAGACAATAATAAGTCCGCCTTGGGTTTGTTATCCTTTCCACCTGGTACATGGTAATAAAGGTTTTGGATGTAGTGAAATTCTTCTTGATGGCAGTTACTGAGGACAGACATTTTTGCTGCCGGCAGTTATATTGAATAACTTACTTCTCAACCTGTCATCAAAAGTTTATTAGACTTTTCGTGGTGCTGGATTTACAGAAATTTCTTAGCTTGATGTAGTCTTGACGAAGTGATTCATTCGGGGAAAGCTGATACACTCTGGCTGAGTTTTTTTTGCTTTTATTGGATTTATTGGTGTATGGATTTGATAGAAGGAAAAATGAACAAACGCAATTCTTTCTGTATGAATCCGGTGACGTGGATATCGTCCGAATGTGTTTCGGAAATATTGTTTCCAAAATGGACAATTTAATAAGCCTCACCTAGTTGTCTTTTCTTTAGTGCGGGAAGTTTCCGTTAGGAGTTTGTTTGCTTGGGTGGGAATGTTGGTATGCACGAACTAGGCTGTGGTCCATCTTCCCGAAAGGGGTTTAAACTCGTTAGAGTATCGCTTTGAGTATCTTGCTTAATGGCCTGTCGTGTGCCTATCAGTTTGATCAGTGTGCATTGCACTAGATTTGCGCAGGAGAATTTTACTCAACTTTTCAGCTGATATGTTACAAATTTAAGATAATAAGGGGATAAGATGAGTGGTTACTACCATATGTGTCATTGCTGGTGGATAACCTGAGGTATTTTGTGTTCTATGTATTAATAATATTACATTTTTTGGCACCTCGAGGACGTAATGAATCTTCTTAGTTGCGGGATCCCAAACTTTAGGATTTCCGTAAGCGTGCTTAGGGCTGGGCACTGACAGAGAAGTTGTTTAACGTTTTCCTCCTGGTCTAGATTCTTATAGCTTCTGCAGAAATCGTATGTTTCAAGACCTAAGCGGGCTGCATGCGACCCTATCAGACAGTGTCCGGTTAGCGCTCCCACTGTAACTGAGAGGTCTCGTCTACCGAGGTTTAGCAGTGAGGTGGTCTGCCTGAGATCGTAGGAGGGCCAAATCATTTTGGACAAGGTCAAGATCTCTCCATTGCTTCTCTGCTAGTTATATTGTTAGGTTACATCGGAGTTTAAATGTGGCCCAAGGCATATCAACCCTTTCCTTTCTATGGAAGGAGAGTGGCGGTCGTACCTTTCCTAGCCAGTTCGACAGATTTACAGTTTAATTTTATATTTCGGTGACCGGGCACCCATATCGCACCCTTGCTGGTTGGCTTGCAGAACAGCCTCATGTATGGCTAAAACTTCCGGTTGGTATACACTGTAGTGATCGGGTAGTTCGAAGGAGACTTCGATACCAAGTTCCGGCGAGAACACTTCTTCAGGAGTTTATGGCATCCTGAATACTATGTTGTCTACTACTCCATTCACGACGAATCAACTAAAGCTAATATAAGGCTCCAAACTATATTACCTAATCAAGTCTACAAAGAATTTCAATGTTGGTTTTATTTAATCAAAATTTGAATACATTACTTAAGAAAAATACCTTCAAAATCGATATGGATCCGATTTCTTCCGCTTAAATTTTAACAATTCACTTTCCATAAAACATTTTTCCGCTGTATCGCCAAAAGCATTGAATTTACATCGTCCTCCACACACACACCCAAAACCCGTCGAGGAGATCACGAATAAAAATGAACGCGATTTATTGAATTGTTGAAATGTTATCTTATGTAAATTAACCAATTTGCTTCAATACCTTGAAGAAAGTTTTCATGAAAATTTTCAATATTCGAAAGTACAAAAAATAAAATATAAAGAATTTTCTGCCATTTTTGGGCTGTTTTAGGCTGTCAATAAATTCACAATAAGAAAATAACACAAACATACAACAGAGAAGGAGAAACCCTTGAACCTGAGAGATGCTTGTGCAGAAAAAGAAATCTCTCAAGGGTACGATAATAAACATCGAGGGGGCGAAGACCTCCCTTACGAAAATTTAAGTTATGGCAAAGATTTATAACAATTTCAGATTTAGTTTATGGCCGTGAAGAAGTTATATTCAAGGTGGTGGTGGTTGGTGTAGTATCACATGAAATTTTTGCATTATCCCCTTTTTCACCTTCTAGAGGCTTTTTGGGAAAATTACTTTTGTAGACGATTTGTTTATGATTGAATGGATGATTTATTTTTGATAACGAAAAAGAAAGCGTTTATGAGATTGAGAGAAAATACAATTTTTTTTTGTGGGCAAGAAAGTATCGAATTTGAATTGTTTATGATGAAGGAAACTGTCAATATGATCTTGAGTTTTAACTTGATTAACGTGTTTTTCGGCCCTAACTCACTTTTGGCAAGATATGCACTTGATTGTTCGGAACTTTCCGGGTCGTATACGTAGATCGAAATAGAGGTCCCTTTCGTAAAAAAAATTAGTGTGAAACAGGATAGGGGATCCTTTTGAGAAATTTCAAAATCTATTTTATCGGCCCAAATGATATTTGCCTATTGTCCTTAATCCTTGAATTCCTTGACCCTGAGTTCAACGATAAACGCCAAAGGACGGATAAGCTGTTTATCGTCTTCAGGTAGACAGCGCACCTTCTTTGAACAACTTATACCAAACAGTGCTCTGGACAGTTTTTTTGTGTTTTTTATGTGAAAGACTAGAGACTCGGGGAAAGCTCTTTGTCCTGTACAATCTATTTTTTTCCTATAGAGTGCAATGACGAACAGCAAGCTCAAGTCGGAAGATAGTGAAGAGAGACAAGTGAAGGAAGGAACTGCCACAACCAAGCCGCGATATTTTTATTCCGATGACATCAGGGCATCGAGAAACAACTCTTTGGAGTGTTATACATATGTACCTCCTGAACTATCATCATCCAACCGATGACTTGCGCTTGGTGGAGCTGGGAAGGGCTAAGGAAGGCTATGATAGGAGCGATCAGGAATGTAAAGAGGGAAGAAGAAAGAAGGAAAGTTATGTAGGCGGGGAAAGTGGGAAAGGCGAAGGACCGTGGTACTGCCGGGATTCAAACCCGGGACATCTGGGATGGTAGCTAGGCGTCTCACTCCCCAGAGTACCGAGGCTCTCGTTGCATTGTCACTAAAGGTATTGTTCCACATCTCCAGTGTTTTGAAAGCCGGTATTCCAACTTTGAAGCAAAATTTAATACAATTTCTGTCATTCATTTTAAAATTCGAAAAGTGCACTGATCCAATGAAAGGCAACAAGCATATCTCATTACCTATTGAAGAGACTGACATGAAATTTGACACAAATGCCAGTTAAAGTGTTACACTTTTTTTGGAGATATTGGGTCCAACAGTATCGCGGCCATTCGCTTGGCCTGTTGTACTACATCGCTATACCTCATATTTGTGGGCTAAACCCACCCGCTGGAACAAGAGCTCAGCAGCCTGCTTAGTGGCTTGTCGTTTACATTTGACTGGTCAAGCCTCCCGGGTTTCCCGACCCCAGCCCTGCCTTCGGCCTATTCGGAAGGCGTTCACCAAAGCGGACTCGGGTATGCTCCGTGGGTTCCCCAATCCCACTTTGGCTTTGCCTTGGCTTTTTGGTGAGTCCAGAACCTTTGGGCAGAAGGCGACGGTCTGGGTCTGCTTGTTGTCCCAGTAGGAGGGTAATTTTACTATAATTTTTTTCCTTTTTGGGTCCCTGCTTTCCTGGAGGATGGGTCTATAGGGGAGCTGGTGCTGCTAATTTTCTGGCGGGCAAAGAAACTTTGGGCAGAGGAGCGGCTGTCTGCCTCTTGGCTACCCGGGTTTCAGGCCGCCGACTTACTTCGGATCTGTAGGGAAGAAGTTCACGAAAGTGGGGCTCGGATGTTCTCCTTAGGGCTCCCCAATTCTTCTCCTTGTCTTGACCCTCTCCAGTTTAATTAATGCACCAAAGTCCCATGTGCATCCGGTGCCCAAAGGACATCGTTAAACGACAGTGCCAAACTTACCCACTGCCATGCAGCCTTCGACATAATTGTCATAATTTTACATCTTGGCTTGGTAGGCCTGATTATATTAGCCTTCCTTTTCAGGACAGCTCCCAGAAGCCACCACGAGGAAGTTAAGATCGCACTTCAACCAGTCGAAATAGTTACGGCACGTGCGTTTTTTAATATTTAAATACAACACATGTTCTTCCCCTATCTTGCTGGTGACTGAGCGCTCCCTACTGATTACTCGATAGAATTCTTAGTGGAGTTTGGACTGAACAAACTTGGATAGTGCAAAGTGCATGAGTGATCTTAGCGAAATAGCGCAAAACATCTATGGCATTGGTGAGTCTAGTCTATATATCTAAGGCATTTGACAGAGTGGGGCATAATGCTCTATTGGCTTAACTCCAAACAATTGGTATAGACTAAGTTCGAAGGAATTGGATTGAGAATTTTCTTTTTGGCTTTTCAATCAAGGTAGGGCTTCACACCAAAAATGCTCCAATTTTTTTTAAGTATACTGCAATTGAATGTTTACAAATTTCGTTGCTGCGCCCAGGTCGAGCGGCTGCCGCGGGGAGAAAGATCAACATTCAATTTGTCAGCACTCAAAAATCACTCTGAATACCACCAAATCAACAATTATAGTCTGAAGCCGCAATTAAAAACCCCCACCGCTCCGAGGTTGCGATATGAAAAATATTTATCCCTCGCCTTGAAATTAGTATTGGAACACTCAAAAATCACTCTGAATACTCCAAAAATAGTTTGGAGTGATTTTGGTCCGGAGCCATATATTTATATTTTCTTTATAAGATATTACCTTGGAGGAGGCCATAGGGCACAGCTCTGATTTGATGGCAT
Source organism: Thereva unica (assembly GCA_949987705.1). NCBI lineage: Eukaryota > Metazoa > Arthropoda > Insecta > Diptera > Therevidae > Thereva > Thereva unica. The sequence goes on from OX465282.1 coordinate 126,357,591, forward strand.
CTTTAATAATGATCTGCTTTCAATACCTCCAACCTACTTCGCCGATTCGGTGATGACGGTACTCTTTCGTCTTTGACAATCTGGAAATTCTAGAAGTTCGTTTATAAATAATGGCTGTCGATCGTGACATCAACAAATATGCGAGCTTTAGTGGTATTCTTTACCCAGTTCAAGCCTTACAAAACGACGTCCTGTATATCTTCCTGATTGAAGGTTCATCAACTAAAACCTTGTAGAGTTCTCAATAACCATAAATCAGCCTCTCTACGTTACTACATATTAAAATTAATCCCTCTGCTTCGCTGGGAGATGGTGTAAACGCAACAGAAAACAATAAAATATAAAATAAAATTTTAAATCAAAATGAAGAGTAAATCCCTTTTACAAAATTTTTATTGATAGGCCGCGCAACGATGAATTATTGCTCACACTGCATTTATATCCCCACTTTTTTTTACTTGTCCAAAAAATGGTTCAATAATTTGATTCATGTTTTCGTGGATGTATTCAACTGAATATGAGTAAACTGAATTAATTTCCATTCGTGCAGACTAAAAATATAAAAGGATTTAAAAAAAAATTATTGATTTTCCCTCAAAACTTATGGTTTTATTCGCGTTTCTTTTAATTAAATGAAAATTCGTAATGAAATTTACTTAAAGTAATGAAATGGAAAAAATGGAATTTTTATTATTATTAATTAACTTTGTATGACATAGCTGCTGTATGTAATTGCTTTATCGAAAATGGTGATTTGCATAAAGAAGGGTTGTCGTATCGTCTGGTGCAGGCTCTTTAAAGAAAATTAATTATCAGAACCAAGATTTTTTAAGTTAAAATGCGACACCACTTTTACTAATTTATGCATCATCCCCATTGGTAGCTCCCCAGGCTATTGTGATCTCTCTTTTTACTGAATTTTTGCATCTTCTTCGGTGTTATCTAACTTTCTTATCCTGGGTCTGTCTCTTAAAGGTGTCCCTTGTGGTATACTATTATATACCTTTTTCACAGTCTTTCTGTTTCACATCCTTTTATCATGGCCCGGGGATTTCAATCCTTTGTATTCTGGTAGGGCTGATAGGATTCTTGGTATAACCTTTCTATTTCTTGGATGTTCGTCTTTGCCATGTCTCATGTTCAGAAATAGCACCAACTATTTTTCTTAAAATTAGATTTTTCAAAGTGTAGAGAACTGTTTGATTTGAGCTATGGCTAATATCCTTCTGTTCTGTTGTATTACCGCAGGATTAATTATAACGTTTTCTATACTTTGAAATGTTTCTTTTTTGAAAAGAGGACCTTTATCTGTAATATTCTAGTATCCATTCACATTTTTCACATATGGTTCAAGGTAGGTGACGTTTTTCACTACCTCGAACAATGTGTGTTAATTCTTTGTTTTCTTCAATGGGGTTGGCTTGTTGTCTTCATTTAGATGGTAAATATTTAATTTTCTTTACACATAAACCTTGCTGTACTCATGAATTTGTTTAGTGGTTCCTCAATGTCTCCAAAACTTCTTCCTACTCAGTGATATCATTTGTAAAGTCGAAGAATTGCGATGATTTTAGTTATTTACTCCAATATATCTTAGAAACAGGAATGTTTCCTTCCACAATCAACAAGATTACGGAGATGAAAAAATTAGCGAGTGGACATTGAGCGAGTTAAGGCTCAATGATATTGAACGAGTTTACAAGCTACTAGGCTTAGTTTACTACTACTACTACTACTAGGCGAGTCAGCTAGTGCGATAGTGACGATGACCCACAAAACTTACCACTCACTCAGAATCCAACTAGCTAGCAATAATGAAACTAAAAAATGAGTTACTCGCTGCTAGTTCACTAGAAACCGTAATGATACACTAGTTTACTAGCCTACACTAGTTTACTAGCCAACAAGCCGACAAGCCAGAGAGTAGCGATTAAAATAGCCCGGCTTTCAACATTTTTGGCAGATTGTTTACAAGTTAGCTAGGGAACAGAATGACACTGGGCTAGTTTACTAGCAGCTAGTTCATTCGCCGACTAGTAGCTTGTAAACTCGCTCAATATCACCGAGTCTTTAACCACTGTGGGCCGTTAACCCCAAACAAAATTTTTCACGAAATAAAAATTTGTTTAAAAACTCTTGGCACCGCAGGGACCGTTGAAATTTACAATGATTCTTTGGGTAACTTTCGATACTCTAAGGGGTATGAGGGAGAAAATCGTTCTTGAACTACTGTCATCATCCCCGATCTATTAAGGCCCCAAATGACTTCGATCGTTCTTTTGCATAAGAAGAGAGTTGTTTTGGTCTTTTTGGCTCTATTCAAAAGATTCGGTCTCCACCTTAGTTTCCTATTCAGAATGAGACCCAGAAATTTCGCATCCTCCTTAAGTTGCAATCTTTCATTGCAGAGTCTTAGAGAAGGAAAATCGAGAAGTCTTGGCTTCCTTGTAAAGAACACTATTTCAGTTTTAGTTGGGTTAACGCCTAGACCCTTTGTAGTAGCAAGAGTGTACGATGCTCGGTGCGTTATATCTCTTGTTGTTGAGATGTACTTGCCGGTCACTACCAGCACAATAACATCAGCATAGGCCACAGTGGTGTATCCAGACCCCTTTAGGGTTATCAACATTTCGTTGACTGTCATATTCCAAAGGAGCGGCGATAGGACCTGCGGTGTGTCTCTTCCAACCCATCTGACTTCCTCCGAAGGTCCCAGGCCCGACTTGGAGCACTCGTCGACATCCAGAGACTGCCTCCGTGACCGCTGAAGATTCAACATTATTGAAAGCGCCTTCAATATCTAAGAAAGCAGCTAAAGTGAACTCCTTGAATTCAAGGGATTTTTCAATGACCACTACCAGGGAGTGGAGATCAATGCGGGAGATCACTGCCAGGGAGTGGCATGTAGGCATGCTCCGAGGGAGAAAGCAGATTTATATCAATGCTTTGCTTAATATGAATATCAATCAAATCTTTCGCGGAGAAAAAATGTGAGACATATAAATCTCAAGTCCTTTGGATTGTGGTAGTAGATTTTATCCGCTTTCGGTATGAAAGCCACTTTCGCTACCCTCCAGGACGTTGGAATGTAGCTTAGCCGAAGGGAACTCGTATAGGTGGCTGTAAGTCACTCCAAAATTAGGTTATTGACTTTCTAAATTTCAATAGAATAAATTTCGTCGATGTTTTATAAAGGCTGAAACAGATAGCTCCGCTCTGTTTTGTTCGTTCGTTTCGTGCGTTCCTTTCGATCGTCTTCATTCTTCTCCGTTCTTTCTGATGTGTTTACTTCCATATGAAGTGTACAGCATTCAACTCGCAGAATGAAAGGACGAAAAGAACAAAAGAAAGAGAACGAAGCTATGTGAATCATCCTTGAATGAATTAACGGAATAGTCCAGGAAGAATAGAAAAAAAGTTGAAATAAATCTACCCTGCGATTTCTTGACGCTATAATTAAGAGAAAAATCGTAGGAATTCAATGAATGTGTTTTGGATAAAATTGGTCCAGGGCAACAGGTGGTAAAAAGCTAATAAAAGGAGCGAAAACGCGTTTTTTCACGTTTTGGGTACGAAAAATATGTTGTTTTGGAAAACAAAAAATACTACTTAATAGTGCTTAAAAAGACGAAAATTATGAGTTTTGGACCATTGATATCGGTCAACAGGTTTTTGCAGAAAAAATCAAAAACCGTTAAAAATGGTCATTTTTTAACATTTAATTATAGGGAATTTAATTATCGTAGAATCTTGCGGCAGGGCTTAAATTGTGGCCACTGATGGTGCCTACATACAATAAAAATTTCATGACAAAATAATGGTAACTTTTCGAGTAAATCTCAAAAATGTAAAAACACCTGTTTCACAAAAAAAGGTTGAACAAGGCCCACAATGGTCCTAGAAATTTTTTGATTGACATTTTGGCTCGCAAAGGGTTGCTCTACAACCTCATTTTCATGAAATGTATGTAAAGTTTGATTTAACACCTTAAAACGCCGTTTGAAAACCACCCTTTTTCCAGTTTTTTTAATTAAAAACTTTACTTTTGAGCTTTTTCTTGAAAATCGTTCTTCGACAGTTTTATTAGTTTGTTTTTCACCTATTCTACAGGTCCAATTTTATTCGGAACAAATTCATAGAATTCCTACGATTTTTGTCTTAATTATAGTTTTGAAAAACCGCAGTTTTTGTTTGCTTTTAAAAAAAAGCTCAAAGAGCTCACGAAGAAAACTCAAAAGAAAAGCTTTTTATTCAAAAAAACTGGAAAAAGGGTGGATTTTAATCGTGTTTTTAAGGTGTTAAATCAAACTTTACATACATTTCATGAAAATGGGGTTTGTAGAGCAACTCTTTGGGAATAAATTGGGCTCATCAATAAAACTCTAGGACCACTGGTGGCCTTGTTCAACCTTTTTTCGTAAAACAGGTGTTTTTACATTTTTGAGATTTACTCGAAAAGTTACCATTATTTTGTCATGAAATTTTTATTGTATGTAGGCACCATCAGTGGCCACAATTTAAGCCCTGCCGCAAGATTCTACGATAATTAAATTCCCTATAATTAAATGTTAAAAAATGACCATTTTTAACGGTTTTTGAATTTTTCTGCAAAAACCTGTTGACCGATATCAATGGTCCAAAACTCATAATTTTCGTCTTTTTAAGCACTATTAAGTAGTATTTTTTGTTTTCCAAAACAACATATTTTTCGTACCCAAAACGTGAAAAAACGCGTTTTCGCTCCTTTTATTAGCTTTTTACCACCTGTTGCCCTGGACCAATTTTATCCAAAACACATTCATTGAATTCCTACGATTTTTCTCTTAATTATAGCGTCAAGAAATCGCAGGGTAGATTTATTTCAACTTTTAACTACTTTTTCGCTATCTCTCCTGGACTAGAAGGAACGAAAGAAAGAAGAGGAACGGAGCTATCTGTTTCTGTTTGCTGCAGCAATTCTTGGTACATTGGGCTTTTAAAGAGAACCTTTCTAAATCTGGTGGTATCCGAAAAACCTTCTATTGTCTCGCAAAACGTTTTCCAGGATTCCCTCTTTCAATGAGGCAGTTCGTACTTGAACTCCCTGAAACACCCATTATAGCTTATAGCTGATATACGGCCCAATTTGTGTTTCGGAAATTCCTGTAACTAGGGTCGTTCTTCAAATTTGAGCCCATATTGACATTAAAAAGAATGACTCTGTATTCAGAAAATGAGTGTTCACTGGATATTCTCCAGTTTTCTACACCATTGAGCAGGTCTGGGGGAAAAAGAGATTACTTCTCCTACCCTTGTAATCAACGTACCATAACAAGTTGGAAAAAGTCCCCCAGTTCGTCCTCCGTCGTTGACGGCGAAGGGACGTCTGAGGTTTTGGTATCCTCTTCGGATAATGGAAGAGTGTCTTTTGCACCCAGGGCTAGTGAGCAAGTATCCTCAGTTACCCTAGGATCATGTACTTCCGTTCCTATATCCCCCGAAATGCCAGACACATTGGGTTGAACTAAATGCGTCGCCGTGCCACCCGCAATGCCAGGTATATTGGGTGATTATACTATAGACATGCGCTGGTCTGGTCTGGTTTTGCAAAAGAAGAACATAACAAATCTAAGTCTAAAGAATAGAATATTTCGGAATAACGGGCTCTTGTGTACTAGAAAGTGCATCGAATAAATGAAAGCAATTCTCCCGGGTACTCTCATCAATGAAAGTCGATGAACTTTTGCCCAAACTGCAAGAATTTGATTTCGATGTCATTGTCTGTTCAGATTTTGCCATGATCTTGCCATAAATTTGTTGGGGGAGTTTGACTTAGCCACTTCAGAGATCATGAGGGCATCACTCCGAGAAGTTCAAACATGGTGTGCCACGGAGGGCCTATCTATCAATCAAAATAAGCCCGTCCTGGCTTCTTTTTCAAACTTGACAAATTCGATCTAGGTCCTATTTGTATCTAGGATAAGCGATGGTGGGTAAGAAACTGAACTGGCCTTTCAAATGTACGCCTTTAGTCCAATAGGGCTATAGGAGCCTGCAAGAGGCTTTTGGGTAAGACATGAAGTCTTACACCACAAATTATGAATCATTTATGCCCCAATAAACTGGTCAAAAACTGGTCATGGTAAATTTCAAGTGCAATAGATTGGAACTGCTTGCTTGCCCTCCATTACTGGAGCTATGATAATTCAATCGCTACTGTCATAGCTGTTCATAAATTGAATAACCCGACAGTGAAACAACCTTACACAGCCTGAATTTCCAAACACCTGCAGCATCCAAGAGCTCAATCGCAGGGTTCAACGCCATCTCCTTCAAACCCTCTAGACCTTTCATAACCCAAACCTATTCTACTTGAGCACGTGACCAACGACATGATGGACCAGCAACACAAACGCTGATTTCTGAGCTGAGAACTGCCACATGAAAAGAAAATAGAATGTCATAAAAAAGGCTGTTACGATTACAGATTTGGAAGATTTTTTTTATTAAATAGAAAAAGGAAGGAATAGAGATTAATTATATTTCTTTCAGAACCGCCACAATATTCAGCCGTAAAATGATCATCATTGTATCCTGCCATACCATTAACAATTATCTATAACATGGAAAATATTTTGGAATACATATCTGTGACCACACACGAGAATATAATCCCCAAGCAAGCAATAGGACACTAAAATAAGCTGCCACTCTCTCTCTAATCTTTTCCTCTGTGTTATCTTTATTGGCACAATAATAGCTTTCAGTCATATCAGTGCATTGTACGAATTAATTGATAAGGCTCCGAATTACTTTAGCGTGTCCCACTAGTATTATTTCATATCACTTGGTGTTGTTCTTTTGATCCCATTCTCAGCCATGCAAACCGCTTGGAGCTAAATTCAACAATTTATTTCACTTTGCCTTGGTGCACATCACGAACACTCGCCGAATTTATGGCATCATGCTGAGTACGTTTTCTTATTATTTTAAGAGTCCATTGTAGAACTCGGTCCTGCATTCTTATCAGCTGCTGCTGGTCTTGCAGTTATTGTTAGTGGACTATGAACTATGGGACTTTTAGAATATGTATAACGTATGCTATATGATATGTTCGGCACACTCTAGTCATATTAGATTAGAGACTCACTAAAAGGACCATCCACTATATTTTTTCGATAGTAAAATCCGCAAATTAGCAAAATTGAAAATGTTCCACGAACCTGGCAGACCGTACCTACTCGCACATAATCCACAAATTACAATTAAAATGTTTAACCTGCGATTTTGGTGGCGCAGTAATTGCCACACCAAAACGATAAGTGGCTGCGATTTGCACATCTCAGACCATGGAGATTTTAGAAGGCACTCGCGATTCATTACGCTCGCAGCTGCTAACCACGTCGTTTGTTTAATAGTTAACATAATTTTTCAGCTTCTAGAACATACTGGCAATTACTTACTACATTAACCCTTAACCGTGAATCATTTCATTCAACCACCTTTTCATTATGCACGCTCTTTTTTTCAGGTAATCTCGATAATTAAAATCCACTTTCGGAGCTTTCGTGTGATTTTTTTTACCATATTTTTTTTCTATTCTAAAAAATGCATGACCTTTAAACATTGCACTCTAGTTGAGCGCAGGGAGTAATTAATTCGTTTTTATAGATTGCATGCAGGTAAAATAGTTAATAATTTGCACTATGACGCGGTCTTAATTGGTATCGGGTGCAAATAGGGTTCAAACGATTCACTGGAAAAATCTATGATGACGACTTTTGATTAATGTGTTTTGAGAGTGACTCAGTTCATGAAATTTGTACTTTGCGATGGCGTTATTTATATATGTATACATACATAGAGAATGAATTGCTCAGAAAGAATTCTGTCCCCTGATAAAATAAGTTTTTCTAGTGAAGCACAGTAGCATTGGTGGGAATTCCATTACCTTCATTGTGTCTGTTTCAATGAATAAATTTTCATTTTGTTCACAATAAAATATTTGACTTCTTCGTGCTTTCTACAAAATACAATCTTAGAAAAATAAATTAAATTTTATGAACTTTTACTATTACTCATCCCAATTTCATAAAATATTCACTACATTTCCTTCCATTGAATAGCTGTGTCACGCAGTAAGCGCAGAGCGGGACAGCACGAAAAAAACCTGTGTTACACAGTTGTCTAAACACATTGGGGAATAGTTTTGTTAGACAGTTTGACTAAATGGAGGGATATCTAAGTTTAGTAAATTTATTATATTTCGAGTAGTTGGTGTCGTATAACTCTGGGTTATTTCGAATTAAATCGATTATTTTTCTTCCATTTAAAAAAAAGTCCGTATGCGGGAGGTGTCATAGTTTCTGTGGCCCATTCCAAGTATCGTTCCTCCAACCTGCTCTGCGAGGAAATTCTACGAGGCGTTCTCACTTTAAAGCCACAGAACCGTGCTGGTCAACACTTCTCAATTTTTACCCGGCCTTAACGATAGGTCCGCCCGATAGAGAGCTTTTTGGTGGTAGCGATTCCTTTCTATAGACTTCTAGAGAATTTTGTCTGTGAAACAAGCAAAGTAGCTGCCAATTCTGTGGGAAAATCTTTAGAAAGTCCCCAAGCTGCACAGTCATCCCGACATTCTGTTTTGCGTTGAATTGAAACTCTACAGCCTTTACAAATAGCGCTAGAGATTCTCCTATACTTTCCATAGAATTTTATTTCTATAACAAAGCATTGCAGACAAATGCTTAGTCTTGGGTAGGACACGATTATTGTATAACATGAGCTTGTAAGAGGTGCCTCTTTTTAGCTTTTTCAAAAAAAAAAAGCTTATACAGAGGCTCTGTCCGTCTGTCCGTCTGAAGCCTACTTTCATCTCTGAAAGTACTGCAGCTACAGACTTGGGAAATATCTCAAAATGTAGCTCTTGGTCAAAAGACCAAAAACTGAGAAAATGGTCTGGAAATTTCAACCAGAAGTATATTTAACAACAAAAAAGAGATTTCTAATAAAGTCCATATATCGGTAGCCTAGAGGTAAGGCGCTGGAGTCCTATCCCAGGCGAACCAAGTTCAATCCCCGACCGCAAAATGGTGAAATAAAAATTTTTTTTTTACTTCGGTGTAACATGTTTTAATTCTATTTCTCACTAAATTATATTATTTAATAATGATACTCAGGAGAACATAAACATTTATTTAATTAAAAGTGCAAAAAAATCATTTTCTTGAGTTTTTATGGCTCTTCGGCGGCTTTATAAATCATTAAGAAATTTCGCGGAAATAATATAAAGTATTTATTTGTTTATATGCATATTTTATATGCTGTTCATTTTATTATAGTGTATAGTCATGTAGGTGGTGCTGTAGACCAAAACAAAAATTCAATTTTATCGAACTTCGCTGTGGATTTGTCACAAAAAATGTATGATTTAAACGAAACATTTGGTAGGTTTAAAACGAAAAGTAGATATCTAATTTTTACCAGGGCATATAAACGCTTACTGAAATGAATGAAAATTTATAAATTTAACTGCACGAACGATGTATTTAAGACCGTCCTTATAGTCCATCAATATAAGGAAGTGATTTTTCTCAGAATTTTTAATATTTTACAAAAATTTTACAAACGATTTGCCCCATATCTAAAAAATTTTGCAGCCCTTTGCATATTTTTAAGTTTTTATTAACTAAATTTGTATGTATTAGGCATAAAAACTGTTAAAATTAGTTCAACCTAAACATTTCATAGGCACCGAACAAATTACTTTATTGCTGCAAAACTGATAGAAGGTCGGTGTGAGAGTGCGTAGCGCGTTGGATCCTCGATCCGGCGGCGCGTAGCGTTGCAGGTTCAAGCCCTGGTCGGGCAGATTGTTTTTTTTTTTCTCTTTTTCTTCTTTCTGAAATGATTTATTAACATATTAGTCAACCACCGATAGTATCAGCCATGGCCCGAAGGTCTAAGGCGAAGTATCGTCGTCTGCGGACTGTGTAGGGCTGCGAGTTCGATTCCGGCTCGCGGTGCTTTTTTTTCGTCATAATAACTTTTTTTTAATTTCCTTCGGGGATTTGTTTCATATGAAACAAGTTTTTGACATGAATATGTCTCTAAATTTGCTTCCAGAACAAAAACCGATGATAACGAAATTATGGCATATAGTTTTTATTTGCAGCTCAAAAACTATTGTTTAGGTATATTGAATAAAGAAATATACCATGATGTGGGTGAAGAATCAAAGAATTTTATTGTTTACATTTGATTTCCTTTTTTTTAAGCTATGATGATTATATTGTAGTGTTTGTTAAATACTTTGTTAAGTTTTAGATTACGCAAAGTCTTACAACTTATAACCTACATAAGCCTTTAACAAAAACTTTTCAAGATTAATTATATATATAGCGTTGGTCAGTGTGATACTTATGAATCTCCATGGCCAAACTAGGATACAGCATTATGACAATAATTAAATCAATGCAACGTGAAATAAAAGTTCTAGTTAAGAACGGATTTGGCTTATTTAGCTTATTATAGATTGAGTTATAGCTCACAATTGAATATGTACCAAAAGTTTTAATTAGTCGCCGCTTTGAGATTTTACCATCAACGCAGGCTTAGTTTATTATACTACAATAAATCATCATAGCTAAAAAAAAGTACTCAAATTCATCAAGAATCGAACCCTGGTCCTTCGCTCCCCGATCTAGCGCCTTCCCATTACTCCAAACACTAACTTGTAGGTATATGGCAATAAAAACATACACACCTGGACAATAAAATAGGTACATTGCCTTAAAATATTCTTTCATGTTAATATTAGCCTTAGCTTCACTTATTTCTATAACGTTTTACTGCCAAAACAAAATAATGAATATGGCAACCCATTCCCTATTCGTACAAACCAAAATATTCGGAAAATTGTTGGAATTTTAAAATTTTATAACGGTTTTCGAATTTGATGTGGACATTAAAATAGGTACAGCGTTGTTTTGTTTGCAATAAATAGTTAAAAGTGGTTCAATAAGATTTTTAAGGTATTTATTATTGCATAATGACTGTTTTTTTTTAATTTTTGGCTTATAATATAGGTTGTTTTATAAATTCTAGTTATAAAAATGGGTAGAAAGCCACATTGCACCCAAGAGGAGAAGCGTCTTGTTCGGAGGTTAAGGGAGGAGGGTGAAACGATTCGAACTATAGCAAAATTATTGAGTCGGAGTGCTAATTTCGTTTGCAACGCTCTAAAACCAGAAAAAGACGAAGAACTTCGTGGAAAAGCGAAAAAAAACTTCTCCAAGGACAGACCAAAGAATACTAATATTAGCGAAAATGGACCCATTTCGGTCTTCCAGAAATATTGCTGCGGAGATTGGCAACGTGGTGAGTTCCCGCACTATACGGCGAAGATTAGTGGATGCAATTCTACCCGGACGAATTGCCAGGAAAACTCCCCTGCGAAAACACAAAAACTTTAAGATGAGGATAAATTTTGCTAAAGCCCACCTATCCTGGTCCGGGCCAGAAGGTCAACGGAAATGGCGCAACGTTCTTTGGAGCGATGAAACAAAAATTAATTTGTTTTCCAATGACGCTCAAAGGAATGTTCGTCGTCCCAAAGGAAAAGAATTCCATCCATCTTACACGAGAAACACTATTAGGCATGACGGTGGGAATATAATGGTTTGGGGCTGTTTCTCGTGGAACGGGGTAGGTCCAATACATCGAATAACGGATACCATGACCAGATTTTAATATTTGGACATAATGAGGAATGTCATGTTACCCTACGCAGAGGAAAACATGCCGCTAGTTTGGAAGTATCAACAGGATAATGATCCTAAGCATACTTCCAAACTAGTCACAGATTGGTTTGCTCAGCAAAATGTCCCCTTAATGAATTGGCCAAGTCAGTCTCCTGATTTGAACCCAATTGAAAATCTATGGGGACATTTAAAAAATAACCTGGCGAAACACACTTTTCGTAACAAAGAGCAATTATGGATTTCTGTGCAAACAATTTGGAACCAAATACCCATTGAAATGTGCCAAAAACTTATTTCCTCCATGCCCAGAAGAGTGGAAGCTGTACTAAAAAATAAAGGTGGATACACTGGCTACTAAATTACAGGTTTAGTTCCATTAAAAAGCCTAAAATAAAAAACCAATTCAAGTTTTTCTCAGTAGGTTCGTAATGTACCTATTTCATTGTCCAGGCGATTTTTGGAAAATAATCATTAATACGTTTTTTTTTTGTACTTTTGAACAATCTAGTTGAAGTTTTTACAGCAATAAAATGAATTTTGTTTATTTAAAATAAATAAAAATGAATTTCCTATACTTAACTCGGAAAAATGGTCAATTTTCATTTAATTTTCATTTGTACCTATTTCATTGTCCAGGTGTGTATGTATTTATTTATGCTTACGTAAAAAGGTACATTCCAATGCTAGATATGTATAAAGTTTCGAAGAAAGTAAACAACTGAATTATGACAACAGATTTTCTATTATTTATGAAATGTATTTTGTATATTTTATGGAAATTGATAATCATAGGTAAAACGAAGAGTAATGTAATATTGCCATAGATGGTGTTCACTATTCTTTGTCATAGATGGGGTTAATTGCACCCTATGTATATCAATTCTTTCAAATTCTTGGCGGGTAATTATTGGTGTTGGTCTCATTGCGAGGTGGGGGCACTTGTGTGTGTGCACGTGCATATATGCTATGGATAAACAGATGCCTATGTTTTTCAGTAGATGTTCTACATTTAAAGAAAAGTGAAGTGCGTGCATGATTTTTTCTTTAAAAATAAAAAAAAGTTACATTGAAGTGTAAATTAATACAAAAGGTGCGGTAAGCCGAATTTTTAACAATAATACATGTATGTTTAAGTAAAATAATACACCTAATTCTGTTGTGCAAAGTGCTTCACATTAGATTTGCCTCCAATCCAAAGAAAAATGTTTAGATTCGTTTTATATAGTGTTTACATGTGTGATGTGCTTTTTTTTTCAATTTGACACATTCGAATTATTGGCCTCGATTCCCAGATCCGGCGGGTTGGAAGTGAGTGCGGATCAATCTCCACTTAATATATTGTCATCCAGTCTGAAGTGTTATTCAGCAGAAAGAATACCATGAAAAAGCGTAATTAGTGGCTAGTCTCTAGGCACAACATCCCACTAGTTTATTATGAGCCAGTAATGTCATATTTCAAATGAAGCGAGGTGATATTGTAATGGCAAAATGACAAAATCAAGCAAATCAAAAAAAGAAACAAATCAAATCCCAATGAAGAGCTTTTTTTACGAGTTTGTATCTATGAAAAATTTTCTGCTGTAACAGAAATAAGAAATGTCTCTCCAAATAGTATTTACAATCTCACCTCACCTCATTTCGTGTTGGAAATTTCACTTCTTTAAAATAAGTAAGAAATGTTTCTCCACATCTTATTTACCATCCACTTCGTCTTATTTTAAGCTGAATTTTACTTCCTTAAAGGAAGTAAGAAAGAAGAAACCCATGTCTCTCCACTACGTATTTATAATCACACATTGCTTCATTTATCTCGATACACCCTCATATTCCAGTAGAACATTGTTTTTGAGCCAGGAAATTTAAAAAAATTGTGGCCTCAGTACTATTTACCATGGTGTAAGGGATAAATGTACTGCCGCGTGTAAGTCAGGCTCAACTCTACAACCGCTGTATATGCATGAAGTGGGTCGAAACGACAAACAATTTTCAAAAGTTGACGAACTTTCAAATGAAAATAAATTTTTTCTCCATATCTGTAGATAGTATTTAGGCCTGCATTGCACCCCCACAAAGTTAGCTTCACACCGGTTTGTAGCAACAAACCCTTACGCAAGAAGTCACTACCTTAGTGAACATAAAATTAAAAATCAGATTTGCTATTAAAGCCCTTATTTTGTGTCTAGTATTGGAAATGAGGTGGTGCTGGAGAATAAAAGTAGTCGGCTGTATAATTCGATTTTTGTCCTTGCCTCTCACAACTATCCCCTTTTCCGGCTTTGATTTTGTGCCGGTATCCACTGTGTCATCCCAGCAATCCAGCTCTGGTTTTCTTGATCCGTATCTCGTCGTTTTTCAATCGGACGTTTTACTTACCTCTCGCACTCTAAAAGTTCTAGCACGAAACACCTTCCTACAGATTTTTCTTTTTCTTCGTTCGTGAAGTATTGGTTCTAAAAGTATCACGGCCACTTCACTTAGCCTATTGCTCGTAATCCTCATATTTATAGGTACGACGATTGAACAGGTAGAGCAGTATACCCAATAGCTTGTGCCTCTGACTTGACTGTTCGAATTATCGCGGGGCACTTTCAAAGAACATAAAGAGACAGATTCATCCTCCTCAAGGTAGACTGCAGGGTCGGCCGTTCCCCCTTCCTATCCGTCCATAAGCGCTAATTCAGTGCGCAGTGACCTGGATTCAAGCCAACCACAGGTCTAACATCCTATTTACTTCACCCTTACAATTCTTCAGCCGCGTTAAGAGGAAAGAATCGCTTAGAGTTGCCTAATGTTCTCCAGCGGTGTGTTTCATGTCCGATCGGCAAAGACCCTCTTTACTAAACTTGTAGGGGCCCCCAATAATCGACTCTGGACCGGATGTAATTGTTTCATAAAAATCTATGGTAAGTCTACACTATGGTAGCTCAGCAAAGGTCCATTCTGAAAGAGCATTATAAAACTGGTTGCGCCTGGTGTCTAGAGGAAATAGTTAACCGATAGTGCAAAAAGTACCCACAGTCATGCAGCCCTCGCTATGATAACTTTATAGGTGGTATTCTCGTTGGTGAGTGACGTGACTACGAGGATGCGGTGAAATGAAACTGCCGATGTCTTCACGCGTATCGAGGAAAATGTTACTTCGCACGCCACCGCAGTTTGCCAGAAATTTGTTAGATTGCTCATGAGAATACCAATTCAACGAGAATAAGGCTGTATATCTTGGCTTGGCAGGCTTTGAAGGGTGTACTTCCTCTTACTCAGCCCATTCGTTCTCGTCTTATCCGCTGGGGGTTGCCGGTCATCCATTTACAGTTAACAGCATTACCACTTGAAGGTGGCAGTAGGAGATTTGGAGTGAAGGGTGGGAGGCATCTTATCGGAGGATCCATCACTCCCCATAAGACGCCATAACATTCCTCTTCATTTGCACGAGTTAGATGTTCTCCCTGAACCCGGGTCTTATTTGCTTCATTTACATCTATGTCATGATAATGCTCGTAGATCTCGCCATTGAAAACTTTCCGTAATCGTTCTTTCGTACACCAATTCCTTGAGGAATTCAAACACGTCTGAAAGGTCACCTAAACCCATATGTGAGTACTGGTAAGACCATTGTATTATGCACTAGTGGTTTGAGTGACATAGATTCATAGATTTGAAGAGCTTTGACAAGTTATAATAAGCCTCTTTCATTCTGTAGATTGGGTGAAAGCATCTTGTACAGCTCTTGATGTTCTTCTAAAGAAGTGGATATTGTAGAAGTAGTCTTTGGGTAGTCTCTTTTCAGATTGTGGCCCGGGCCATCACATAAGATATTCTAATCATTTTCCCCAATAATATGCTGAAAAGCAGAGCAGACCATGGTAGTCCTTTATAGTTGATGGTTATAGATGTTGATGGTTTGGGCTCGAATAGAGTGTTCTGGATTCCTTTATTTGGGTTGTCACAATGGTCATTGTCAACCAACATGATCGTGTCAGTTTATTGGGGATCCCGAATTCTCTAATGGTTTTTCATAGTTATATTCTGAAGTTGTTCATTATTTGTGGGTATGTATTTACGGAATGTACGTCGACGTTTAAACTCATCGACTCAATTGTAAATTGTCACAAGCGCACGAGCAGGTGTGTCATGAACTGAATCCGACTTGGCTTTGATATCTTTCGATTTTTAAATGAAACTCGCGCCATCAGAAAGGGAATCTGAAAATCGCTGTTTTCATTCTTTTATGGCGTGGGATTTAATCACCGCACGGTTCTACTAGGGGAAAAAACAAAACGCTCCACTAAAAGCAACTTTTTTCGATACTACGCACGACATTTTCTAAGGGCTTATTGAATGATTGAATTTATCGTATTTTTATATAGTTGACGAGGTGGATCCAGGGTTCCTAAGCGTTGGATCAAATTCGACTAAAGGTTTTAGGCCTTAATCATCTAATTGAGTTGTTCATCATCAATTTCTTCCATGCAGCTCAAAAACATCCCCAGCAAATTTTCAGAAATAACATTTGTTAACCTTCGACAATTCTCCAGAGGTATAACAAAATTTGTTATACCTATAACACTAAATTCTATGTGGGTACTTCTAATACATTAATGTCCAGTTATGGTAGTCGATAACTACAACCAAATTAACGGCGGCGCCTAACATTATAAAAAAAACAATTCCATGAAAATCACTTTACTTGAGCTCCATAAATTTGACCACAAGATATGTCGTCGTCTTAAGCCGTAAAAACTAAGAAAAATGCGACAAACATTATTTATAGTTTCCTTCCTGACAAATGGGTTTGGCAAGCAACTCGCTATATGAAACCCTAAATCAGTGCACAACACTCATGGGTATAAGCAGAGTTCCTACATCAGGCAAAAAATTTCCAACTGACTTTCTTGCATCCACTCCTGCCAAGGAAACTTCATGCTCTATCCACTGTCGAAATTTATATAGATTTTCCTTTTTGTTTGTCGAAAACATCACGGTGGTTTGCTGTACATGATGCAGAACCTTAAAACAAAGCTTATCGATTTTCTTTGCTCCTTCGATAACTCGCAATCCTTACAGTTCGTTGATTGCTCAGTCAATACTTACTTACTGGCGGATATGCCATGACAGGACTGGTGAAGTATGTAAAGGGTGTCCCCAGTGTTTAGTCTGTCACACAAAAATACTGTACACGACGACGTGGAGTTGACGGCTAATTTGTCACATGGCGTACACTCGGAATGCATTTCTGGCCACCAAAAGGCTGATAGCAGCAATACATCTTCGTGCTGTCATAGCATTCATCATTTCATCATTGCGCTCCTTTAATCCCTCATGGGACATAGGGCGGAAACAGTTGCCCTCCAGCGGACTCTGTTTTGCGCGACAGCTTTCAGCTCCGACCAGGATCTCCCAGTTGTTGCGGCTTCTGCTAGTAGTGTTCTCCTCCACGTTGTTCTAGGTCGTCCTACTCGACGGGATCCTTGCGGATTCCAGTCAAGGGCCTGTTTGGCTAGATTTTCGTTTTCGCGTCGCAAGGTGTGGCCTACCCAATTCCATTTCCTTCGCCTGATTTGGTCGTCTATCCTTTCTTGGCCGGCACGGCGCCATAGTTCTTCGTTTGAGATTCTATCTTGCCAGCGAATTTTTAGGATACGACGAAGGCATCTGTTGATGAAGACTTGTAGGCGCCCTGTGATGAATTGGGTGACTTTCCATGTTTCGCAACCGTACAAAAGTACTGCCTTCACGTTGGAGTTGAACAGCCGCAATTTGGTGTTAGTTGAGATCTCCGTTGATCTCCATATGCGGAACAGGCATGCATATGCGCCTCGTGCTTTATTTATTCTGGAACTGACATCTTCTTCTGCACCGCCATTTTCGGTAATAATACTACCGAGGTAGCAGAATTTATCGACCAGTTCCACGTCACGGTTATTCAGCGCAGTCCGTTCAATGGTGTTTGCATTTATCCGCATTTCTTTAGTTTTAGTCGGATTTAGCCTTAAGCCTGCTGGACTACTTTCTGTTGCCAAATTGTTAATCATGTTTTTGAGGTCCTGGTGTCTGTGGGCCAGCAAACAGATATCATCTGCGTAGTCGAGATCCTTAAGGCGGTCTAACAAACCCCATTGTATGCCGCCTGTTCTACTATCTAGAGCGCCGACAAGGATGTCATTTATTACTATAAGAAATAGTAATGGGGATAGTAAGCATCCTTGTCGTACTCCTGAGCTCACCTCGAAGCTGTCGGATAATTTTCCATTATGGAGAACTCTGCATTTGGAATTGTTATATAGGGCTTTTATCAATTCTATTATTTTATCAGGCAGTCCACGTCGCCGTAGTGCCTGCCATATAAAGCTCCTATTGACCGAGTCGAACGCTTTCTCATAATCTACGAAAGCAAGGTAAAGGGGGGATCGGAATTCAGTAGACTGCTCCACTATAATTCGTAAGGTGTTGATATGATCAATACATGAGCGGCCCTTCCTGAATCCGGCCTGCTGCCTCCTAAGCGTTCGGTCTACTGCCTCACTTATCCTAGATAGTAATATGTGGGACAAAATTTTGCCCACAGTAGATAGTAAACAGATGCCTCTCCAGTTGTCGCATATTGTTAGGTCCCCCTTTTTTGGTATTTTGACTATGATACCTTCCGTCCAATCCTCCGGAAAGGTACAGGTGTTCCATGCTATTTGTAGGATTGGCTGAAGCGCATCTGCTATGAGGCTTGAGTCGGCTTTCAACAATTCTGGCGGGATGCCATCTTTTCCAGCTGCTTTACCATTGGCCATCGCATGAATTGCGGTTACTATTTCCGTCTTGGATGGGGCCCGGGTGGTGATTCGAATTGGCTGTGCATTGTTGCTGGTTTCCTGAGGTTCCTGTGTAAATGAACCATTCAGGGCGGCGAAGAAGTAATCTCTCCATCTTTGGAGCTGCTCCTCGTCGCTGCACAGCAGCCTTCCATCCGCACTCTTAACGGCATGCTTTTTAGTAGAGTGCTTTCCCGAGAGCTGTTTAGTGATTTGGTACAGCACCTTACTGTTGCCTGTGTTTGCCGCGTTTTCCGCTTTTTCTGCGAGCTCATTTATCTGCTGCCTTTTATCACGCCGGACACTTCTCTTTACTTCCCGGTGTAATTGGGAGTATTCCCGTTCAAGTTGGTAACGTCTTTCGGGGTCGCTTGTAGAGTTTACGTTATTTTTTAGGGCTCTCCTGCGTTCTATTTTTTGCCAGGTTGTGTCCGAGATCCAGTGTTGCTGGTTTCTTTGGACATAACCGATGC
The DNA here is from genome assembly GCA_949987705.1 of Thereva unica. NCBI lineage: Eukaryota > Metazoa > Arthropoda > Insecta > Diptera > Therevidae > Thereva > Thereva unica. Next base: position 126,376,608 of record OX465282.1, read on the forward strand.
TCGATTCCGCAGCCGTCAATATTGCGCCCTTTGTCCTACTCCACAGCTCTTCAATATTTGTGTCGTCAGAAACGTTGTGCTGGTTTAATATTTGCTGTAGGTTTCCAGCAAATTCCCGCTTTTTAACGCTCTCCCGCAGAAGATCTACGTTGAACCGTCTACGGTTTATAGCGTCGCGTTGTACGTTTCTGATTGCGGCGATTTTAAGGCGAATAGTTGCTACAACCAAATGGTGGTCGCTTCCAGTGTCTGCTCCCCTGAAACTCCTGACATCCTCAAGGATAGTTCTCCATCTGCGGCTTACGGCCACATGATCTATCTGATTTCTCGTCCTACCATCGGGCGATACCCAGGTCTCTTTGTGTATCTTCTTGTGACAAAAGTATGTTCCACCTACCATGAGTTGGTGGGAGCTACAGAAGTCAACGAAAAGCTCACCATTGTTATTGGTAACTTGGCTTAGACCTTGATTTCCAATTGTTTGCTCAAGGCCGGTGTTGTCATGGCCGATCTGTGCGTTTAAGTCACCCATTAATACAATGATGTCTCCCCTTGGAATAGAGCGAAAAACCTCATTCAGCCGCAAATAGAACTCGTCTTTGATGTCATCTTCAGCGTCCTCAGTTGGAGCATAGCATTGGACTACCATAGTACTTCTTAGTCTGGTACGCAGGCGCACGGTAATAATCCTCTCAGAAACTGGTGACCAGCTGATGAGGCTGGACCTGGCTTCTTTGGTGAGTATTACACCAACGCCACTCCTACGGCTTTCAGTCTCGTTTCTGCCAGAATATAAAAAGGACTCACCATTTGGGCAGATATGTTCCCCCGCATCGGGCCATCTGGTCTCGCTAAGTCCCATGATCTTGATTTTATATCGATTCATCTCGTTGAGGACTTCATCCAGCCGTCCCTCAGCCAGCAGTGTTCTCACATTCCATGATCCGATTCGTGTCCTTGTTCGAAAAGCAAAGGTCGTCGTCGTGTTGTCCATCCGGTTCCGAGGCATTGTTTGCCGATTCGTAGCAATGGTGTTTTTTATGGGAGCGGGTTGCTAACCCTCAGCCCAACCGACTTAAAACTCTGTTTTGTGGCGCAGAGAGTTCGCCATTCGCCCGTCTCCCGTTAGCTCCTTCCGAAGAAGTACCCCAGGGGGCACCGCGGGGAGGTGGGATTAGGACTTGCTAACAGGTCTGCTAGGTGTTTGTCTGCAGTGACTTTTCTCGGGTTTTGGCAGAGGTGGCAAATCGGGTACCACCACTTTCCGAGGTCTTTGTTAGCCGTTTGCCCCCCTTGTTAGCCGTTTGCCCCCCGTTTGTCATAGCGCAGAGGGAAAAATAAGTTTTCCTAAAGTATTTTCGTGAAAAACATTTTCCATTCAATCTTCAATGCAACCGAAAACGGAATGGAATAAATTTGCATGTGAATTGAATGGCAATCCTCTTAGGGCCATTCCTGTGTTGTTGTTTTTTACTTCACCAGGTAAAGCTTTTAAGGGTATTATATTCCTGAGGTTGATTGACTGACTAAATTGCTAAGTTATGGAAGTTTGCAAGTTGAGTTTCCTTCACATGATTTCTTATATCCAGGGTGTCGTGTTCGAAGATCTGGGAAATTCCTCTACACGCTACTGCAGACGGCTCCAGAGTAACTTCTGTCGTAAAGTAGAGTTGATGGTGATGCAGCCACTGAAGCTAATACAATAGCGTCTGCCGTATGTTTGCAAACGTCTTTCTGTAAGTATAAGCTTCGTGAACATGTGCATTGAGAAACGATGCTGGAACTGAGGCAGATGCTGCTACATAGCAATTTGAAACTTGCTGGAATCCTATGTAACAAGGCAGAATTTCGTTTCGAGAAAAGAAATTGTAATGCACTCTGCCAGAATTTTATTGTAGCTTTTCAGTTGTTAATATTTTATAAAACGTGAGTAATGAAGAAGGACTTGTCGTAAGTTGAAGAGGAGAAGAATTCTTTTCAAACTGCAACCCATCCACTTTGATAGTTTCATAACATCAGTGTTTTCACTTAAAAAACTGGGTGTTGTGTGGGTGGGTGTGTGTTGGGTGTTGTCATATGTGCATAGCTGGTGCCGTAGCAAGAACTTGGGTGTTAACCCACAAAAAACTGTCATCGTATCATTTACTAATAGAAGGAAGCTAAATTTTAAAGCTTCCTCTTTGGATGGCAAAGAAATGGTTTTCTCAAGGGAGGCTAAATATCTAGGATTAATCCAGGATCAAAAGCTCTCCTGGAAATCCCAGATTGAGAGAGTAACTGCCAAGGCAATTACATCTCTCCATATCTTTCGTGAATTTGTATCTAAAAGCTGGGGCCTCAAACCGAGTTTAATGTTTTGGCTTAATAAGACGGTCGCATGGTCACGTTTGTATCCATCGCATGGTGGGTCAAGCCCAAACAAAAGGATGCTATGATTAAGCTGGCCAGGGTGCAAAGACTGGTCTGTCTTGGTATCACAGGGGCTAAAAGCACCTGTCCGACTTCAGCTATGAAGGCCCTACTGACCTACCGCTCCACCTAGTAGTGTAAAGGGAACCTCTGACAGGGGCGCTGCCTCTACGGGAACTATTCTCATATAAGTTTATGGATCACTAGCAAAAAACCCGCGTGCCTTGCAACGCCTTTAAAAACTGTTTATTATGTGCAATGTTTTCCTTACAAAAAAACCAACAAAAAAGTCAGCTGTTATTATCCCTAAAAAGGGTTTATTATAGTGCATTTTTTTAATAAATATGGTAAACAAATTGCTGCGAATATCACCTCTGCTCAACAAATCTGCAAGTTTTGAAGCAGAGATTGGCATGTATATGTCATCAAGGAAAGTGACATTTTAGGGTTTGACGAACGTTCGTTAAGTTTGTTCGCCTATTTACGTGGATGTAAGAAATTATGAAGCAATCACAAATGAATAATAAATAAAGTGAATTTCGAGTCATTCATTTCTACGTGATTATAGGGATGCACTGTCAAAATTTCAGCCCTTCAGCTTCAGAGGTTTGGGTTAACCCCATTTCATCCCCTTTGGGGGTGCATTTCGAGTAATCGCCTCTTAGTGGATGTCCACGTCATTATAGGGATGCACTGTCCAAATTTCAACCCTGTAGCTCCAGTAGTTTGGTAACCCAATTTCACCCCTTTAGGGGATGAATTTCGAAAAAACGCTTCTTAGTAAATGTCCACTTCATTATAAATATGCACTGTCAAAATTTCAGCCGTTTAGCTCCAGCGGTTTGGCTTAACGCCATTTAACCCCCTCAGGGGATGAATTTCGAAAAATCGTTTCTTAATGGATGTCCACGTCATTAAGGGGATGCACTGTTCAAAATTTCAGCCCTATAGCTCCAGCGGTTTGGGTAAACCCCATTTCACCCTCTTAGGGGATAAATTTCGAAAAATTGCCTTATAGTAGATGTCCATGCCTTTATAGGAATGCACTGTTAAAATTTCAGCCCTATAACTTTAGCGGTTTGGATAAACCCCGTCTCACCCCCTTAGGGGATGAATTTTGAAAAATCGCTTCTTAGTGGATGTTCACGCCATTATAGGGATGCACTGTCCAAATTTCAGCCCTATAGCTCCAGCGGTGTGGGTAAACCCCATTTCACCCCCTTAGGGGATGAATTTCGTAAAATCGCTCTTTAGTGGATGTCCACGTCATTATAGGGATGCACTGTTAAAATTTCAACCCTATAGCTCCAGCGGTTTGGATAAACCCTATTTCACCCGCTTAAGGGATGAATTTCGAAAAATCGCTTTATAGTGGATGTCCACTCCATTATTGGGATGCACTGTCCAAACTTCAGCCCTATAGCTTTAGCGGTTTGTAAAAACCCTATTTCACACCCTTAGGGGATGAATTTCGAAAAATCGCTCTTTAGTGGAAGTAAACGTCATTATAGGGATTAACTGTCCAAATTTCAGCCCTATAGCTTTAGCGGTTTGTAAAAACCCCATTTCACACCCTTAGGGGATGAATTTCGAAAAATCGCTTCTTAGTGGATGTTCACGCCATTATAGGGATGCACTGTCAAAATTTCAGCCCTATAGCTCCAGCATTGTGGGTAAACCCCATTTCACCCCCTTAGGGGATGAATTTCGAAAAATCGCTTTATAGTGGATATCCACTCCATTATAGGGATGCACTGTCAAAATTTCAGCCCTATAGCTTCAGCGGTTTCTAAAAACCCCATTTCACACCCTTAGGGGATGAATTTCGAAAAATCGCTTCTTAGCGGATGTCCACGCCATTATAGGGATGCACTGCCAAAATTTCAGCCCTATAGCTCCAACGGTTTGGATAAACCTCATTTCACCCCCTTAGGGGATGAATTTCGAAAAATCGCTTTATAGTGGATGTCCACTCCATTATAGGGATGCACTGTCCAAATTTCAGCCCTATAGCTCCAGCGGTTTGGATAAACCCCATTTCACCCCCTTAGGGGATGAATTTCGAAAAATCGCTTTTTAGTGGATGTCCACGCCATTATAGGGATGCACTGTCAAAATTTCAGCCCTTTAGCTCCAACGGTTTAGGTTGTGCGTTGTCTGTCAGTCAGTTACTTTTTACACAATAGAAAAAAAAAGTAAAGATAAAAAATCCCCTTACAACTTATTGAACCCCATTTCACCCCCTTAAACCCTTTTTTTCTCCATAAAAAGTAGCCTATGTCCGTCTCTAAGGTCTAAACTATGTCTGTAGCAAATTTCATCAAAATCGGTTTAGTGGTTTAGGCGTGAAAACGTAACAGACAGACAGACAGACAGACAGACAGAGTTACTTTCGCATTTATAATATTAGTAAGGATTTATCGATCCTCAAGGAGTTACACCTGGAGCCAATGATATCATTGTGCGATACCAGTCCTGCCACTCTTGATTTTGACGATTATTCGAAGTAGGTCAAAGTGGCCACATGGTAGGCCTTTCTTTAGAGGAAGCACGGCCTTTTGGTATACGGAAGGTTCCAAAACCATTAAAGGGGTAGGGCTGGGCGTATATGGCCCAATGAGTAAAACATCCATGGCTCTAGGCACTACCCCTACTGTTTTTCATTTTTACTCGCTGCCCAGGTGCCTAGACTTGTATTAATAGAGCTCCAAATACCTCTAACATTTTTATTTTCTCGGACAGGAAAGGGGTCGTCCATAAATTACGTGAGGCGTTTAGGGGGGGAGGGGGTCGAGCCGAATCTCACCAAATCTCACGTAGCGGAGAGGGAGAGTCTGGGCAAATATCACGTAATTATTTTTTAAAGAAACAGTGTAAAATAGCAGTGAAAACTGGGTAAAATTAAGCAAAACATCTTTCTCCACTAAAGACCCCCATTCACTTAGAGGCAGCCGGTAGGCATTGGCCTGTCAGACGAGGTCGACCGGCACGATTAAGCTTGACTCAGTCTAACTGAGGGATGATACTTCAGGTATCTGTCTGACAGGCCGTGGCATGCAGATGAAATCATGATTCCCTACAGACACACAAGCGATAACGACTGCTTAGCATAGCTCGTTATTAATTCAAAAATTTTCATGGCCTCAACGAAAGCTTCAAGGCGGCTCCAGTCTCACCCCGTGAACACCCACAAACAAGCGCGAACGTGAGTGTGGATGGTTTTCACGCTTAACTCGCGCCTTGGTTTCCGTTACGAGTGGATACGGTGTGAATTCTTGCCGTCAATTCACGGCTCGAGAGCGAATAGAAGTTCAAATCTTCAGGCCCGAACTGACGATAAATGCGATTTTTGTCAGCTTTTTTGAACTGTAGGCATTCTTTCTTTGTCTTCGTAGCTCAGCTGTGGAATTCTCTACCTGTTGACATACAACGTATCGACTCAATGGGCATTTTCAAGAAGCGTCTTTTTGAATTTATTACTACTAGGGTAGATTGAGCATGAATATGAATATACAACTTGCTATTTTCTTTTTTGTATCTTTTTTTGTTTTTTTTTTCTTATATATTTGTATTTTTTTTTTTTTTCTCTATTTTGTTTCTATTTTCATTTTCTTTTTTCTCTTTTTTTTCCTTTTGATGATTTTTATTTCTTGTTTGCCTTATTTAGTTAGTTTTATTTTTAAGTTTTTGCTTTAAGTTACCTTAATTTATGTCCAATTTTATTAATTAATGTACTAATTTATAAGATTATAATCTTTGTACATGTTATTAAAATGAATAAATAATAATAATAATAATTCTTGAACTTCAGGCCATACACTTGGCGGCCGGTCAGTGTATAGTAATAATACTTGGCCTCAAGGCAAAAACTTTCAGGTCACGGCCTGCCGTCGAACTGTGTGTAATTGGGGTAATTGAGGCCTTAAGATATGGGTAAATCCTACACAAAAAATTTACTCTATTGTTTAGCCTCCAACGGCTAGCCAAACGCGCGACTCGTCGAATGCTGCAGAGTACGACCCAAGTAACACTGAACCGCGAAAAGGCCATTACAATTTAGAACTTCAAGAAGGCACACGCCGAATTTTAGCATAATGAAATGCTTGTTGGGTGAGTGCTCACGTTTTTGTAGTTGTGTGCCCACCACAAGCGGAAAAACGAATTATCCGAATTATCTCAAATAAAATCTTGCTTCCAACACCCCCCCACCCCAGTGCAACACCGCGCCATCAAACTCATTGGCCTTTAAGTCACCCTTAGGGATGTAGCACTGCACTCAGAAAATTTTACGCTGGTCTCCTTCTTTGCGTTTTCTAATTTAATAAAATGGCGAAGGTCTAAATTGGTTAACTCTACTTCCACAAGTTTTTCACTGACTCAAGCAGCATTCGATTGTAAATATTCCTGGGCACTTTTCCCAAGTTTGACACTTCACGTATTCGCGAACTCAATTTTACGCCCCAATTTTATTAAACCTGAGGTTTCGGCACCAATTTTAAGAATTTCTTTAAATTAAAACACCGACTCACTCGATATTTAAGTTTATTTAGGCAATTGCAACAGTCTGTAGGCGACTCTTAAAAGACCACTAACTAGGGTTTACAACTCTGTTACAGTCGATTTTGCAGTTGTTGGACGTTGCGTTGGTTCTTAACAGACATTCCTTCGACTGTTTTACAAACTTAACCGTCTGTAGGCACAGAAGCCGTACTGAAAGTCGGACGGATAAAAATCATTGTCGTGTCGACCCACCATTAAAGCTCAAACGTAAGGTTCATCGACCTTACTTGGGCACCCAAAATCTCCCTCTAACCTCTCCCATTCTTCAAACTAAGCTTACTACTAGTAATTGCAGAATGACCTGAACGACATGGCAGATTGGTAGTTGAAAGGTGGACCCCTGAGCTTGGTTTTTTCACATCAATAATAATGTTTTAGCTCCATCGCGCCAGCAACATTATAAAATTCTCGATTCCACTCTATCTGAAAGCTATCGATTTTTTAACTGCTGACTTTGTTTTTTGGGTTCAACAATAAAATTTCAAATTTAAGATAACCCGAAAACAATTTTTTTACATCCAGTAAAATATCAATTTATTATCCAATTTTTCAACCCTCTCCTCTACGAGGTCAAAGTACTCAATACCTTAATCGAAAGGGTCTCATATATCCCACTTTTATAGCCTATAAACGCTGGTATAAAACTGCTCCAGCATTACTTGCGAGACAAACAGATGAAAAATGCCTTAAATTTCATTCAGAGACAACGGAAAGTCTTAAGATTAAGAATATAAATAACAACATGCAAAGGCTTTCACCGAGCACCTTTTATTGCACGTCTCTGGAAGGAAATCCCTCACGGCAAATAAAAGCAACAGGTGCGGCTGCTACCTAAACAAAAACACAAAAATTGTCTGAATAAAAATTAATTTTGAATGGTCTTTCTACATGTGATTTTACGCTCGGCCCCACATTGGGGGGTTGTTTGTGCGGTGGAGCAGAGCGCCCAGCTGGACAAAAATTGTTTACAAAATCTCTCACCTCACGTCATTAATGATTAAAGCACGGCGGCGGAGCAGCCAGAAGCGAGCGAGCCGCAAATAAGGCACGTCACGACACTATTTCAGTGATAACTGGTGGCATTAACCCACATTTCTCTCGTGGTTCTTCCACATAGTACCGTAAATATCTCGAATGCACGTGACTCCTGCCCCGAGATAGGAGAAAGATAAAAATATCGAGGAGCTTTGGTGACACTTCAACGTAGACAAGGCTATAGAGGCAGTCTGACATAGTAGACACACTACGTACTGTGCCGTGTGCCCATTAGAGATCACCTCCATAGAATGCATTTGCGCCAGGGGAATGGACTGCTCATACCTTATTCAGGAACGTCATGGCCGAAATGACGTGGATAAATGAGATCATGCATAGCTTATAGTGTCGTCAAAAGAAATTTAAGATTTGTTATTTTTTTATTAAAAATGTCGACAGTTTTTACTAAAGTGGATTTCTTTCTGACGGTTCCTTGGGTCCCTTCTTAGACTCGGGGACTGGTATTTGTGTGTGTGGGATTAAGGATCAAGCTGCTTGGATATACATATGACGAATTTATGGTGCTTGAGGAATAGGGTCATTCTCATAGCTATGAAATAAATGAATGCGAATCACCATCCCCTATGAATAAATATCGCAAATATTATGAGATTGTCTTGCGAACTGTTAGATGCAAGTGAGAAAAAAAGCGATTTTATAACGAAAATTATGTAAATAGAATATATTAATCGAAAATTCATTGTTATTTATGACTAGCAAAAACCCCGCGTGCGTTGCAACGCCTTTAAATAAAACAAGACTATTGGTGCACAGGAAAAAAGTATAAAAAGGTAAAAGAACAAATCTGCAAAATTTGATTTTGTATATCTATTAGGGGTCGTTCATAATTTACGTGAGGCAGTTTTTGCGATTTTTCGACCTCCCCCCCTTTGGTGTGATGTCGTGAGATTTGGCTCGACCCCTACACCTCCCTTATCACGAGAGATTTTTCAGATTTTAGAAAATCTCGAGTATTTAACACTAAAAATACCTATTTATGGACATAACCACAAGATTTAATTATAGATAACTGATAATTCGAACTCCTACTTGCCCCTTCTCTATTCCACTCGAATTTTCCGCTTGTAGTGGACACACAATTACCAAAACGTGAGCGCTCACAATCAACAACAATTTCACTACGCTAAAATTCGGCGAGAGCCGAAGCCTGTAGTTTTATATTCGAATGGCCTTTTCGCGGGCTTGTACGCTTCTGCATTCGTCCAGTCAATCGAGGGACTTTCTGGCTTTCGCATAAATATTTTTGCGTAGGATTTAGCCATATCTTAAGACCCCCTTCCACACACAGGTCGACGGCATGCCGTGGCCTGAAAATTTTTGCTTTGAAGCCAAGGATCACCACACACCTCCCCGGCCGCCAACTTGATGTAATGTCCAAGAAAACTGATAAAAATCTTTATATGTGTGGGCATTTGTCGTCAGTTTGTGCCTCAAGATCGAACTTTTATTCATTCTCAAGCCGTGAATTTACGATACAAATTCACGCCGCATCCAGGTTGACCGGAAAGCAAGGCGCGAACTAGGCGCGAAAACCATCTACCCTCGCATTCGCACTTGTTCGTGGATGTTCACGGCGTAAATCTGGAGTTGCCTTAAGGCCTTGGTGCAGAGGCGGTGACGGCGGCGGCCTGCGAGAGAATTTTAAAGGTTTTTCCGTTTGTGTATTTTAAGTTTTTGCTGAGGCCATGAACATGTTTGCACTTGAATTAACAACCTGGGGCCAGTTCACGCAATTCGACACTCGACGTCGACATCGACGCTTTATGAAAACGACATTAATTTCTACGACGTTGAATTTGGGTTCACGTAAGTCGACGTGTCGAAGGTCGTTTTCCCAAAATAATTTCTCCTAAAGGTATGCAAAATCCAATGAAACCGCTGCACTTTTCACATTATCCACAAGGGGGACAAGTTGCAAATAATACTAAAACTTCAATAATGTGAATAATTAAATTAATTAAACTCATATTAATATTAATTAATTAAATCTCAACTCTGAATTTATTTTTGTACATCTAACTCTTCTTGGAGTAGTTATAATTGTTATTTTTCAACTAATAGTTTTTCTTTTTCTATTGCATTTTGCTCGTTCAGAACTGTAAAAAAGTTTTGTGTAAAATTATTTCTGCTCTGATCCAATTGGCTCACAACTCGTTTTTAATACAACAATAAATGAATTCGACGCCAAATTTGGCGTCGAGAAGATTAACGACACTTTTAAAACGACAAACATAAAACGTCGACTTGCGTGAACCCAAAACGACATTTAACGCGTCGTTTTCAGTCGACGTCGAATTGCGTGAACTGGCCCCTGCTATGCTAAACTGTCGCTTTCGCCTGTGTCTGTAGGAAATCATGACTTTAACTGCATGTCACGGTCTGTCAGGCGGATACCTGAAGTCCTCTTCCCCCAGTCAGACTGAGTATTGTTAGGCCTGCTGGCGAACTGTAAGTGAATGGGCGTCTTTAGTGCACTGCAAACCCCAGAATATTTTTTGCGTGTGAAATTAACACACTGCACACTTCATAGGCGTGTAAATTCGGTTAAACGTGTTAAAATAATGCAGTTTAGGAATAAGCCGTGTTAAAAAAATGCGGATAAAAAGTCGTGCGTGGCGAGAGAAGATGTTACGGTGACGATTTTTCTAGGTTTACTCCATGCAAAAAAAGGCCTAAAAAAGCTTTACTCATAAAATCTTCATAGTAATGCCTTGTATGTTCACGGCCAGCGTTACTTGGGTTTAAGTCACCCATCAAAACAGAGACGCCTCCCCTTGCAACAAAGCGATTTTACGTACTACATATGCTATTCCTCCTTCCGCTGATGGCTAACCCAACTCCAAAATGGATATGAAAATTTGATCCTAGGCTCATTGTATGCTACTTTCAAAATATCAATGTGAGTTAGACCTACATATTTGCTCTAAGTATAATCTCTGATGTATTCTCAAATCATGTGAAACCTTTTCGAGACTAAAACAGGAAGTTTAAAAGCTGCTGGGAGTAGCGTGATCGAAAGGACAACAGTTGAACAAATTCCTAAATAATATTTCAGTTTTTATCAGGCATAAGGATGAAAACAAGGAGTCAGGAAGCTGCTTGGATTTATTAAATGATATCAAGGAAAAACTTCTTTACTTTGCCGAAATTCTTGCACGTAAAATATTATGATGTCGTTGGGAGATTGATGAAGATTCCAACCGATTGCCCGTGATGAAGATTCCAACCGATTGCCCATTATCCATTAATATAACCTATTACTATTACAATGCATTCCTAATATGAAAATGAGCATTAATGAAAGTTTGGCTAGTAATAAAAATCTTACTTCATTCCCAATTTACTGAATAAAGATAATCACAAATGTGGGGACAAGTGTTATTGATATGTAAGTCCGTGCTGAACTTCTGATTGGAATTTTATGTTTACAAAGGAGCTTGTGTCTGGGTAGAAAAAAATATTGTCCAACTTAAGGAAAAATTTGTATTTGACCACATTTAACATTTCACAGTAATCCACGTTTCCGAATAACCCATTGTAACATGGCAATTTTGAGTATTTCAAGGAAATTACTTGAAATGCCTACTTATAAATTCAATCCTTTCGACAAAGTAGCAGATGTCCTTTCATGCATATTAACTATTTCATTAAATATCCTTGTAAAGATATCAAGACTATCTCACCATTGTGCACATCTGAAACACCTATTCCAATTGCTTCCAAACGTTGTACATCATAACATAATTTACTCAAACACAGCATACCCCTTCGAAGCCCAGAAGCGACAACCTTCACAACAATACCCCCTTGCAGAGTGAAATCGATATTGGGACAAAACATGTCTACAAATCACCAGAATCCCCTCAAGCATCAGTCACGAAACAGCATTGATTGACGTGTCCATAATATAAATTATTGTTAGCCCAGTTAGCCTGCTGATCACAGTAATTTCTTGAAGAAAATCCAAAATTGCCTCGTGGTCCTTTTGGTTATGAATTGACTTGAATTAGAATAATTTATTGTGTTCTGGTCATTCCAGTGTCCTTCCTGGTTTTGTTCTCCAATGGCTTAAGGATTTGTGTAGTCTTTGTATAAATTGTATAGGGAAGTTGCAACATCATGTCCAATAAGCATGACTAATAATGATGGGTTCTAAACGTTGAATTCGAGTGTTATGGAGAGAGATATACAGGAAGTTTATTTATTTATTTTCATTACATAATAAAACATTTTCAAGTTATTAATAAGTTTTTGTGTTAACATCAAACTCAAACTCAAAAAAACCCGAAAAATCCACAAAGCATAATTTTAATGTTCGCATGTGTAACCAAAATAAAGATAAGTCTGCCTATGGTACCGATTGGTTTCTTGTTGTACTACCGTACGTCACATTTATCGTTATGTCCTGAATAACTTAACCTTGACGTACGCCGGTACATTGCCACCACATCAAACCGATTTATTATAGAAAATATTCAAAAATTCTTCACTGAACTTGGTATGCCGATTGTGGTGCACATGTCTGTGTCCATAATTAGTAATAACATTAAAAATTCTCCAAAGAGGCAATAACTGTGGAACGTGACAGGTGTAAGCAATTTATCTGTAAGGGTAGGCTTGGGAATGGAGTAATTAAGATTGCAGACACTTTTTATAACATGAAAATGGTGATGTGGAGGAGGACTTTTATCGAAACGTAAATCAGTTGGGTTTGTTGTCTATGGAATCTATATAAATAAAATTGGAGTGTCTGTCTGTGATTTCAAAATAAATGAGTTTTTCTGAGTTCATATGGTTATTAGTCAGTTAAAATTGGTACACAGCTTCCTTGTGATTTTCTAAGAAAACAATTTCGGAATCCAAAAAAAACATGGCCGCCGGAGATATTGCGTTTTTCCCGAGTTTTCCAAGTATTTCGGTTTCTATAGGTCATACAACACCGTGCCGGGCCCAAAATGTTGCCAATGAAATTCTCTACAACTTTACTTCTCCAAAAATTGTTGACCCGATTAACCCTTTGAACGTTATTCAAGGTCAAAGTTATCAAAAATCACTTTTTGGCCAAACTTGCACTATTTATTCTGAAATTGATGTCTTCTTCTCCAGCCATTTTCGGTAATAATTCTACCGAGGTAGGAGAATCCCATTGTATGCCGCCTGTTCTACTATCTAGAGCGTCGACAAGGATGCCATTTATTACTATAAGAAATAGTAATGGTGAAAGAAGGCACCCTTGCCGTACTCCTGAGTTCACTTCAAAGCTGCCGGATAACTTTCCATTATGAAGAAGTCTGCATTTGGAATTGTTGAGTAGAGGTTATATTGATTCTATTATTTTGTCCGGCAATCCCTGTTGCCGTAGTGCCTGCCATATAAAGCTGCTATTAAGTGAGTCGAACGCTTTCTTGTAGTCTACGAAAGCAAGGTAAAGGGGGCATCGTAATTCTGTAGACTGCTCCACTATGATTCGCAGGGTGTTAATATGGTTGATATGGTCTATGCAGGAGCGGCCCTTTCCGAATCCAACCTGCTGATAATATAATGTGGGACAAGATTTTACCCACAGTAGATTATAGAAGATGCCTCACCAATTGTCACATAACATATGTCACTTTTTTTGGTATTTTGGCTACAATACCTTCCGCACAATCCTCCGAACAACTACAGATGTTGCATGCTTTTTCCAGGATTGGCTGCAGCGCTCTGCTATGAGGCTTGAGTCAATTCTGGCGGGATACCATTTTTCCAGCTGCTTTATCATTGGCCTTAGCGTGAATTGCGATTATAATTTCTATTTTGGATGGTGCACGCATTCTTATTGGCTGTGCATTGTTGCTGTTTTCCTAAAGCTCCTGTGCAAATGAACTATTCATGGTGGCAAAGAAGGAATCTCTCCATCTTTGGAGCTGCTCCCCGTCGCTGCACAGCAGCCTTCCATCTTTATGGCTTTTAGTATAGTGCTTTCGCGAGAGCTGCTTAGTGATTTGGTACAGCACTTTACTGTTGCCTGTGTTTGCCGCGTTTCCGCTTTTTCTGCGAGCTGATTTATCTGCTGCCTTTTATCACGCCGGACACTTCTCTTTACCTCCCGGCTTAATTGGGAGTATTACCATTCAAGTTGTTGACATTTTTCCGAGTCGCTTGTAGACTTCACGTTATTTTTGAGGGCTCTTCTGCCTTCTATTTTAGCCGAGATGGTTGTTGCTGGTTTCTTTGGACAAAACCGATGCTCGTTTCCGCAGCCATCAATATAGCGGCCTTTGTTGTACTCCACAGCTCTTCAATATTTGTGTCGTCAGAAACGGTTTGCTGGTTTAATATTTGTTAAAGGTTCCCAGTTTCCCAGTCGATTGAAACAACTTACGTGCTACCACCCAGGGTCTTTTTGTTCATCTTCTTGTGACAAAAGTAAGTTCTATCTACCTTGAGTTGGTGGGAACTACAAAAGGCAACGAAAAGCTCACCATTGTTATTGGTAACTTGGCTTAGGCCTTGATTTGCAACCTGGCTTCTTTGGTGAGTATTACGCCAACGCCATTCCTACGGCTTTCAGTTTAGTTTCTCCCAGAATATAAGAAGAACTAACCGATTGGGCAGATATGCTCCCCCGCATCGGGCCATCTGGTCTCGCTGAGTCCCATGACCTTGATTTTATAGCGGTTCATATCCTTACTACATCCAGCCGTCCTTCAGCAAGCAGTGTTCTCACATTACGCGTTCAACGAAATGCTGCCAGGAGCATTGTCGGATCATTCACTTCAATAAGGCCTGGGCAACACGTATTCGGCATGCGTTTTTACCATGCCGGATCATGCACCTCGACACGGCATAGGACCGGAGAAGGTGACCTCTTGGGAACGAGCCTTGCGAAAGACTAATTTTGGCATGGTGAAGCGGTTTATTTTATAGCTAGAAAGCTCGTCGGCGTAGGAAGCTTTAAAGCTTTGAGGTGAAGCTTTCAAACGGGAATCACCTAGCCTGCTGGGAGAATATTTAATATCCTAAAGCTTTGTTAGGAGAGGGATTATTAGTAACGAATTGTACTTCGTACACTTGTTCGTTAAGCAAAGGTCGTTGACACGTTGTTTATCCGGTTCCGAGGCATTGTCTGCCGATTCGCCGCAATGATGTTTTTATGGGAGCGGGTTGCTAATTCTCAGCCCAACCGACCTTAACTCTTTTTAGTGGCGCATAGAACTCGCCATTCGAACATCTCCCGTCAGTTTGTTCCGAAGAAATACACCAGGAGGCAGCCCTGAGAGGTGGGTGCTAAGAGATCTGTTGCAGCAGCAATTTCCAATTGGCCAGAACTGAATATACACCGCTGCAATAATATAATTTTCTTCTTCAACGACATCCGTTTCCGTCGATCAGGGCGGATCTAATACGATCGGCATGAAAACACCACTTGACTGACGGCCCACGGAGGGGAACATCACATCATCTTCTACTATCATTAAAATTTAAAATCAAGTTTGTTTAAAATAGTGTAATATCAAATGAATTATAGTGCTCTTATTCATGTAGTGATTTTTTTTTCAAAAAATAAAAGGTTTTTTTCCGAGATTCGATTTATTTCAAGAATATTAACTTTCGCCACAACAAGATCTGCTAGGTGTTCGACTGCAGTGATTCTTCTCAAGTTTGGATAGAAGTGGCAAATCGGGTGTCACCACCTTGCGAGGAGTTTGTTAGCCGTTTGCTCTCCTATCACATCCTTTTTCTATTTTTGAGCTTATCTTACTACTAGGCATTGTACCTTGACGTGAATGACATGACGGACTAATAGTATATAGGGGGGCATCTAAGCTTTGACTTTCATATAAAGAAAAAATGGATGCTTCGCCAGATTGCAGGGAAATACTTTTTATCATAAGCCATCAATTGAATTTCACCAAAGCCCATAGTTTTTTTTTTGTATTTATTTTGCAAATATATTTAATTCGATTCGATAATACAATTTTACCTGATTTACTGCAATTACGTTAATTTCATCTCCATTTGTGCAGATGATAATTTTTTTATTATTCAGCACGAATATGTTAACGCGTCATAAATGGGCAAATAATATATCATAAATATTCATAAATCTACACGAGCACCATTCAAATAGTATCTATGTAGTTATTACCCATTACATTGAATCACAATAGCTATATTTGTTTTACTTTTTTTCACGCAAAGTTCGTTCGTAGTAAAGTATTTAAAGCTGTTAATCTACATTTTAAAATATAAAATCTGGCTACAAATTAAGTAGGATAATATGTTTTATTATCGTTGAATGACATTAACCAATTACCGCTGTTGTGATTCCTGTTCGCAATTAAAATGCTATGAAGTTTGTTTTATATGATAGAGTAGGGGTAGGGGAATTAAATTGAAATAAAAAAGAAACATTAACTAGAAAATCCAAAACTGCAGCAATTAGGGGCTTATCCTCTAGAAGTAACTAACTGCAGAACTTAATCCTACACTCACAACATCACGTTGTAATAAAACGTTTCGCATTTAAAGTCGTTTATCTGTTGATTTACTGTGCACCCGTCCTAGTCGCCAGGATTCACGGTTAATAGGGCCATTAGAAAATTTCGAGTTAAAATTAAACCCCTGAATCAGGCGATTACACTTAATAACTAACAATAAATTCAGACTCCTAATAAAATCCGGAGAGTAATGAGTCTGTAATTTTTTACTTTAGCGAGCAATTTCGCATTCCATCCGCTGCATATTGATCCTGGAAGAGTCCTTGTAGTCGAGGAGGCGGCAAGGCGATAAATTTGTAACTGTCGAATTTAGCCCTCATCCGACATTAAGGGATCCAATTTAAATGCACAGGCAAAACGCCTTTAAATCGAAATCAAGTCCTAAATTTTTATTTGCTTAGATTTTTTGTGAGAGAATTGATCCTTTCTAGAACAACATCCTGGAATGGAAGCACGGACTAATAAAATTTCACCAATTTTCTATTTGCATCACCAGTTCGTAGCCGAAAAAGATAATGCCCGATGAGCTGTTCTCTGTTTTCCTCCTGATGAGTGCCACTTAAAATCCTGATCATAATCCCTTTTTTATATTATTTTTTTTTTTCGTTCTTATTCTCCGAGAACATTGGACCCTACGACCCTTTTTCGCTGATTCTCAATTCAGAATGTCGTCTTGAGTGTGAGAATAAATATTATTGCTGTTATGAGAGTTAAGAAAGGATCTGGATGCTCGTATTTAGTGTGGGGGGTTCTGTGCGTTACAAAGCGCACAAGACTTAAGGATATTTGCGTTATGCTGCTTAAGGGGTACTGAAGGTACAGCATTAAACTTGAAGGTCCCCCGATAAAAGTGACTTTTCCCCACCATTCACATTAGCCGAAACTTATTCACCCCCCTTCACACATTATTCGCCCTTTGTGAGCACGTAATAGTTTGAAAAAGACGTGCAAGAGTTCACCATTAAAACTTTATCGAGTTCCGAACTTTGTCTTGTTATCACACAATTGTTTTAACACTGGGGAAAAATAGTTTCCTTTTATGCTTCAAGTGGAAAGTTCTGCTCCTATGCGTTTTGCATGAGAAGTAATGAATGAATGAATTCCTTCCACGGGAGGGAAACTTTTCAGCCCATTGCCAATGGCTGATGTGTGTGCGGTACGTGAAACCGGCTGCGAAATTTATGTATGATATAAAAGTAGAATCGATGATGTGTAATGGAATTGCGGTTGTGTAGCAAAGGGGAATGAAACTTCATCGTCATTCTATGGTGAAATTTATGCGACAATTTCTGGCTGTTCAAATATCCTGTATGAGGATTTAACCATTGAAGCTTGATCTCAAATGAAAGGATCTCAATGGAACCGAAAAGAAACCGCCAACTGGAACTTCTGTTCATTGCTAAACTTCCATCGGAAAAGGGAGTGTCAGACGGTATGGAACGAACGGCACGGTATATGAAAACAGACTCTGTGGGTTAAGTCTTTACAATGTTTTATTAGTCGCACAGAAAAATAAAATGTATATCAACAAACTCAAAAAGTCGCCAGAATTCATTCCCGGGTCCTTGGATCGTTTTCTTTTTGTAGTATCTTTGGCAAGTTAGGATGCTGACGCATAGATGGCGGTGACGGCTCGTCCATTCCTGACTTGAGGGTGGAGACGGCCTCTTCATCCTCATCCGACTCGTCGATTTCGCTCAGATCGGGGCTCAGATGACATCAGGGCTTCAGTTTGTCGCTAGTGTAAACCGACGAGAATCGGCGTTTCTTTAGTGCGGATGCAAGATCCTCGATGACGTAACGATCATGTCGCAAGACCTTCGCGTTGATGAAAGGTTTTCGGCATTTCGGATCTAATCACACAATTAGCCTATTGGCGAAGGAACTGCTTCAATGGCAACAAAATCACCTTCTGCGTACACGACTGGTGCTTTATGCTGGGTGTCGAACCTTTTTTTCCACTTGTTGCGTTCTCGAAGTACATATTTGGATGGCGGCGTCGTCCCGACGTTTTCTCATGTCGATAGGAGCAGAGTGCACATCTTGATATTGATGTAGTATTTGGACAAGACGATTCACGGAGATGACTCTCAGAGAATAGTCGAAGATGATTTCGTGAGGACTGGATCCGGAGTTGTAGTTGCATTGGGTGTTCAATGACCATTGTAAGAGCCTCCGATGATTGTCCCAATCCTTAACGTCGGCATCAGTGATGCGTAAAAATTGTAGGATCGACTGGTTGGCGCGCTTAATCTAACCATTGTCGCGAGTGATGCGAACGGCGGTTTTGATATGACGGATGCTATGTCGGTTGCAGTATGCTTCGAAGTCTCGCGAGATATAGACAGTGTTACGATCAGCGATAATTGTGGTCGGCAGTCCGAAATATGACGTCAGCTCATTCAGAGCTGCGATATAGGGTTGTGTTTTTGTTGTTTTCACGGCCTTGACGATGATGTATTTACTAAAGGCATCAGAAATGCCAATGACGTGCATCTTGCCTTGACGACTCTTGGGAAAAGGTCCGAGATGGTCCATGTGAAGTTTTTGGAATGGAATAGGGTCGATGACTGTTTTAAACATAACGAACTAGTTGTTGGAATTCACTTAATCTTTCCAAGCCCTCGGTGATTGTGTGACTCGGTATGATGATTTCGTCGACGTAGGTAATGACCCTACCGGCTGTGCCTTGGATCAATTGTGTAATCATAGTCTGGAACGTCCCTAGAGCCTTGACCAGGCCAAAAGGTATTCTGCTAAACTCGTATTGTCCTCGATGTGTAAGGAATGCCGTGTACTGCTTGGAATCTTCTCGACTGGGATTTGTTAGTATCAGGATATCATATCCAATGTCGTAAAATAGCGATAACTTGCAATCATCGACAATAATTCCTCAACGGCATCGGGAACGGAACGAACATTAAGGGGCCCGGTAATCAACACACATAACGGGCCCCTGTGCTGAAACTCCTAGTCGTGTGACGTGACAAGTCGTTTGAGCTGAAGAAAGTGACCTTTTAGTCGAAATATGATATTTAGCACAGGGGCCTACAATAGAAGTTCTAAGTTGAGTTTAGGCCTCTGTGTTGAAAATCGTAATTGGTCTGGAAACCCACTTTCTTCAGCTCAAACAAGTTCGACACGACACACGACTCGATTTTTAGCGCAGGGGTTACGGTATTCTCCATTTGCCATCTTAACGAGTACAATGGGTGACGAGTATGAAGACGAACTTGGTCGAATGATGTCGTGCACTAGCAAGTCATTAATGATGTCATCGATCACTTCGCGTTTAGCAAATTGGACACTATTTGGTTTTTTATTGGTTGATTTGATGTTAACTTAATAGTAATAGTTCTTGCTTTGCATAGGCCAAGGCGACCAAGAGATTCGCCGAAACAATTGGAATTGTAGCTGATAGTGTTTAGTACTTCGTTGGCATCATGCTGCTGCAGTTGTCCTATATGAATACTACTTTTATCGATTTGTTCAAATCGACACGCTGCTGGTCCTACGTCTAATTGGTGACAGGAGTGAAAGTGAGCAACTACTACCAACTTATATCCCTACTAGGAGACATCAAAAGCACAAGCATAACACAATTCCTTCTCTCATTTTACACCACATTAATTTCTATGATCCTTCAGCTCGATCCTGTTTCTACTTTCATCTTTAATTATTTAATGCCTCGTCGGGGAATACAATTATTGAGGGAAATGTCACGAAACTACTCATTTCCCAGGCGTTATGTCCGCTTTATATACATACATACATACATACATACGTATATGTACCATTAAGTTTTCATAGCTATTCCTCTTCCTTCCCGACGTGATTTATGATTTTTTCGTATCTGTATGTCCTGGCGGCGTTCACTCCTTTGCCTTTGGCAGTTATACGCACTTTCAGGGTAATTTTTCTCTTTTTTTTTGTTATAGTGGAGGGGATGGAAGGAAGGAGATATGCTTTTCTTTCCCAGTATTTTTTTCATTTTCACATTAGTAGAGGCCATTCCGAAAGGCTGTTTATTGCTGGTACGTGTTCAATTAAGACGTAGATTTTGTCTTGCAAGTTCATCATTACCGATGTGTTGGTATTTTTTTTTTAAAAATCTAGAGATGAGGAAGTGCTCTTGTGCTGAAAATGTTTATGATAAAAGAAGTGGGGTTTTGTAAAGTGTGGATATTTTTATATAATTTTCCATATATACATGTTTTGGAACTTTTGATCTCTTAGTCCCAATATAGACAAGGACGTATGCGTCCAGACGCAAAAGCCAAGGAACAACTTATCCAAATAAGACATCAATTCATTCGGTGGTCATTTAGGAATATTTTATGTAATCGTGGACAATCTACGATCATTTAGCAGGCGAGAACACCATTGCTTTCATTGACTTGTAGTACCAGTGAAATTCGTGTGGAAACATCTTGCACCTGCCTTTGATGCTTTCCGTATGGTATGGATGTCGACAGTGTAAGCTAATCTTTACGAAAATGTGTTTAGGATTGGACCTCCCGCTTTCACACACGAATCTCCGATCTCTTGCTCCAAAGCCACGTGGAACTAAGGTCAGGCCGTCTCCTTGTCAAATAGGTCATGGTCAACCTACATAATTGTGTCAATTTATTCTAGATGGAGAACTCTCTAATGATTTTGTGGAATTTTACTTCGACTTTTCTATCATGGGCGACTTTAAACACTGAACTTTTCCTTCGCTTGCTTCAGTGTGGCAATCTGATCAGTTATTGATTTTCCGAGGATAAATCTACCATTGGCCTATGTTGTTCTAGCTTATGGAATTATCCTGTTTTTCGTAATACCACGATAATTGGTGCACGTTGTGATGTTTGTATTTAATTTACTTTTTTATGTGCCGACCACAGCATTTCCAGCCATGAAGCATCGCTGTCAGCTTCCGTATTATCGGTCTGATGTTTAACTCTCTGTACTATTATAGTTCACATACCGCAGTTTTTCCCAAAGGCATCTTCTTGGAGTCTGTGAGCGTTTCCCTTTTCCTTCTGAAACCTTTGTATTATCCTTCACGGCCCGTGTTCCACGAGACTACAACATTTCTCGGTGTGCAGCAGTTTTTGTTTAATCGTCAACTTTCATGCATCTCAAACCAGTGATTCCAAACTCTGCTGGTTTGTCCTAAAATGGAGTCAGCGGTATTAAAGATAATGTGTGTCCAACTCTTGGTTGGGGTGGTAGCACGTAAGTTGTTTCAATCGACCGTGAATTTTTGTATGAAGAGGACGATTGAAACAACTTACGTACTACCACCCCTGGTCTCCAGTTTTCTTAACTTTTCTTTCCTTCACTGAGGCCGAATTTAATAGGTGACCGAAGGTGTTTTTTGCGCGATTTTAAAGTAGACACCATACCAAAAAAGTAGTGATCCCAGTCGAAGTTGTCCTCTCGTTAGATTCGTACTATCATCAACCCTTAACGATCTTCATTGCGTGAAAGGCCACTTCGACGAAGCTCGCTATTTAATTCACTGGGTACATAAGTGCCCGCAGGTACTTCAGAAGACGGACGATATTCTACTGAGAACTTCCTGCTTATCGGTTCTGTGGATTTCTAACTCGGCTAAAAAAGCCATCTTATTATCATCCATTCCCCCCGCTTGACCATTGCGTCACAAACAGGATCAGCTATCTAGCTCTTATCTGTCCAGCATTTAGAGCTCCGTCGGATCATGCTTTGCTGGTTATGCAATGCCTCGCATACATCCTCTTTGGAAATGATCTTGTCCAGGCTGCTGATCTCGCTCGCTACCTACCGGTTGGTACTTGCCCTTTGTTACGTGAACCCTTGGTTGGTTGCCCTAAGAGCCATACAAAAAAAAATCAGAAATTTTAACGCAACTCATATTACGTTTACATGCTGTCCTGAGTACTTGACTTGAAACTTACTTGAAATCTCAAGTAGCGTTTTTGGTTCTTTTACTTGACTTCAAACTGTCTTGAGTTTTACTTGAACTGACATTTAAGGTTTCAGTGTGTTGGTTAACAATGATTAAATTTCTCTTCTTATCTAAGCCAAAATACACATGCAATTTTCAAGTATTCAAACGAGTTTACATGATATATTTTCAAGTCAAGTAGAAAAATTTTTGTGATTTACTTGACTCAAGTATACTTGAAGTCAGGACAGGTTTACATGCATGTTTTGTTACTTCAAACCTACTTCAAGTATACTTCAAGTCAGAATGTAAACGTAATATCAGATCAAAAATCTCAAATAAATTAAACATCCAAGAGGTACCTCGGGCCGCCGAAGAGGACTGGCTTGCCGGGGGTCGCATCCCAGCGCAAATTGTGCCCCAGCCTCCGGTTTGCCCTTCCTATCTACCTACCTACCTTTGAAATGATTTGAATAATTTATCTTTCTAAGGATTTATTAACTTCCCAGTTTATAGGGAAGTTATTGTAATTCCGAAAATCGAAATCGTAACATATTTTCATTTTTGAAGGTCCCAATGGCATTTAAGGCCTAAATTTGAGAAGAGGTATGTTTGTGTGTATGTGTGAACCAAAAAAGATATCGACTTCATTGAGATGTCTTTCAAGCGAATTAACGAAAATATGAGTTGAAAATATTTACATGGAATTCGGTCGGGCCGTTTTTTCGTTCGTGATTTTGGTACATGCCCGATATCGTGCGTACCAGAAATGATATCGACTTCTTTGAGGTGCCAATCGAAGAATATTAAAGGAAACATGCTCTAATAAAAATTCCGTAATATTCGGTCGAGCCCCTTTTTTGTTTAAATGAGAAGACTTCGTCTAAGAATCACAATCATCTTAAATTGATTAGTATTAGTATCTAATAAACTCTTTGAAATGAAATCCGTTTTAAACGAAGTTACGTTTTGTGGATTCAGCAGAGTGAAAACTTCCCAAGAAGACATCACTTGTCAAAATCCGAGCACTCATTAAAAATTGTACAAAAATTACGTACGAAGGAAATGTTTGCTAACGTTCAAGAAAAACGAATTTTGTAGACAAATCTTGTAGATTTACCACTATTGTCGTTATCTGAACTAACTTCTCTGAGAATTAATTTGGAACCAGTTCCCTACTAGTATTGAACGTATTAGTCATTTAAAAAAAGTCAGTATATTCTGTCTACGTGTTGAACTGGGAAGTTGATCGTATGGAGCAAAAGGGTCACACCCTCAACCCAAATAGTTTTTACACGAATTCGATTTCAGACTTAAACGTTTTTTCTAATTTGGCAGAAATTTTCGTTTCTATCTAAAAGCCGTAAAGATTGGTCTTAAATTGAGAACATCCTAAATCTCTCTGCACGCTTTCATTGAATCAATGAAATTCCACAAATTTGCTAAGCCTGGTTGAAACAGGAGCAAAATGTAAACGTATCAGGAAGGCATCCCCTTTACCAAAACCTCCTAGGATGAAGAAAAAGAAGGAGATTCTTTTAACTAAATCTCTCAAGCAGTTTTCCTCACCTCGAACACCTTAATTCTCCTAATAAGGCAATGCCCATGAAACATGTTACATAAGTCTCCCTTTGTTCGAAGGATTTATTAGCAATTATGCTACATTGAAATTTCGCCCTTTTTAGTTCGCCTACGATAATAAATTTATTTCCTAAAGGATTTGCCCCAGATTTACGGAAAGATTTAATTTCTTTGCTCTTGGAATTTTTTTCGTATTTTACTTTCCTCCACAGAAAATTCTTTACCCTCTCAGATGAATGGATGAAAATAAATTTGGTCTGGGATTTTGGTTTGAGAACAACGTGCCGGAAAATTAGAGAGTGAAAACAAAATTAATGCTTCCCTGGAAGGCAGTTGAGCATGTGTTCACGCCGAGTTCATTGGATGTGTCATAATATGAAGCAAGATCACAGACAGGGCTGCCGAGACAATAGGCCAATCGTGTTTTCAGGATTGATCTAAATCTTTGAAATTGGCACCTGAATGCTCGCTTGGGTATATTTACCACAAAATTAGATTCTCCTCGAGTAGCATTCGGGTCGACATGTGCACCAGGGCAGCTATGAAGTGTTGAGTTTAATGGCAACAGTCCAAAATTGTGACTTGCTTTTGTTGGACGTTTGGGACTGGTGGACGCATATTAAACTTAGTTCCAAGAACACAGAAAAAGGACCTTTCCTGACTTTAAAGTTATTTAGCAAAATCACGAATGCATTCCTGTGGGGGGCCAGAAGGAAGCACAAATGCTAAAAGCGATGAAATACACCCGAGCAATTTGTTTTCTTTTATTAAAGGAGTGAAGGAGGAGGATGAAATATTTCCTAACTGAAAGCCCAGGAAGGAGTTGAATTGCCGGCACGCGATGTTTGAGTTACCTGAAACTTTTCTTAAAGCTTTTTATGGCTGTCCCAGGGAGATGATTGCGAGCCCAGATACTGTGCGCTCTCTCTCGGTGGTGTGCTGTCAACAAAATCACAAACGGAGCAGCAACACAACTTTTCTTTCAATAAAACTCTAAAAACGGCCCCCGATGCTGATGGGAGGCCTCGAGTTATGACTTTCTTCTTCTCCATTTTTGCTGAAAGGTATACACCTTTTTCCAGTGGGGTACGGGTACTGCTCTATATAGTCGTATTCCGGTCGAATAACAAAGGGCCCAACTGTTGAGAATATCGTGGAGCATGGAGTTTTGTTGATGCCCTGGAGGGTGCTTGTTTTGTATATTGGATATAGGGTCCCTGCCCCAACTGCTGCGGATACTGTGCTGCCGCTTCCTGCGTTATGTTTTATTAAAGTTGTGAAGTTAACAGCACCAGCGATAGGGACCAAGGCCTAGTGATAACTTGTTGAACGAGGCCCAGATCGGGCCGACTGTGAATGATTTCCAAAGTTATGCGGTATATCCTTGGTGGCTCTCTAGCACAGAAAATCGAAAACAGCTTGTCTGGCTGTTTATTAATGCTCATAATGACGTCACGGATTCAGCTCTGCCCTAAATTCAATTGTTTATTGAGAGTTAAGAACGTTGAAAAGTTTTCTTAAAGGATTTTATTTTTCAAACCCATTTTGTTAAATTTTTTTTTATTAAAATTTCAAACAGCTCAAAATTCTGAATTCATAAAGCTGCCATTGTTCTGCTCCATTCATTATACCCATTCAGCAGTCCTGCAAGCATTTCTATTCATAATGAATTGTGAAGCCTTAAGAGGGCACGCTGGAGGATTTTTCAAGCGGTTGTATTATACCTTCATACTTAAAACAAAAAATCTGCATTTAACTTTAAAATTTAATTGCTCTCAAGTAAAGCCATCTTCCCTTACAAATAAATGGCTCCCTAAGCAACAAGTTGTATACTTATGTTGTCATGCTAGCAAGTAAGTTACACAAGTGCTTGACATTTAATTCTTGCTCGGAGTGTATCATAATTACTTGCAACTTACGGCAGTGATTTAAAAAAACATTGGCTCAATTTTAATAATTAAATTTTATGAATGTCGCACTGGCAGCTTAAGGACGACTGAAAATGAGTTTTCGTGCGGCATAAGTGGTGTACATTAAAGCAATTTAAAATTTCATAAGCAAAAATTCATTGTCATGAGAAGTGTTTTATTCAAGGCAATTTGTAGTAAATTTAAAGATTTTTTGTTGGAAATTTTATGGTAGTAATAATTATGTTGCTGCAGAATTACTAAAAAGTCATATTGATTCAGTTGTTCTGGAGGTTAAATTTCGTTGTTTTCATCTACCCAACTTTCGTTCTCTACTAAAATAAGCGAACTTATCTCCGAGAGTGAAGGTAAACCAAAAAAAAAAATTGCAAGTCTACGAAAACGTATAGAATTTACAGTCCAGTAAAAGCGCAGTTCTTTTCGTCTCAGCTTAGCCCTAATTTGCCTGCAAAGAAACTTTTGAGCAACATAAAACAACTTGGCATTCACATTTATGAAGGAAAGGCTCAGAACGAGGCTCTTAACGTTGATGAAGTAAACAATTTTTCTTTTGTCGCAGCTAATACACACGGATATCATCGTTGCTCAAGACCTACTGATTGCAATACTGGCCTATTAAGTTTTCTTAATGCCCACGCGATAGCATATTATGTTTACCAATCACGTGAGGTGTTCCTCTAAGATCCATACTAAGATCCAGTCACCTTAGCAGTGTGTTCACAAATTGTAAACTTCACATCTATGTATAATTTGTATTTTTATTTATTTATTGAGTAGATTACTATGGCGTGATCCCTCGGTTGGTTGCCCGAGGAGTACAACCTCGACTTCACGCCCAAAACCATCAAAATTTAAAAACAACTCGGACTGTCCGGTCAAACCGTTAGTACCTTACCAAAGCAGTACCCCGGGTCTCAAAAACGGGGCGGACGCGGATACTTCAGGAGAACGAGCAGGGTCCCTGTAATAGAATAATAGAAAATCGCCCGGATCATCGTCGGCTGTTATGCTATCTTGTATACCTTAGCTAGCCCATCACCTTAGAAAATAAGAGAGGGCAGACCAACCCAGAATTACCTCCACTGAAACTCAAATGGTCTTCAAAACTCTATTTTTAATTCCGTAACATATCATTTAACATGCAATAAACTAAATCAAATCAAGAGTCATCAAAATTAATACACAAGTTACAAATCAAACATTATTAACTCCATCATTATCAACTCAAATTTGCATTGACTAAATTAGCGAGTGATGTGTGCTAGGTAATAAAACATTGCATTGAAAAAAAAATTACGTAACGGTCTGAAAAAACCCGCCCTGGTACCATGACGTTTCTTGTTTTACATTTCCGCCTCAAAATTTCCACAACTTGGTGACTATAGGAATGACTGGAACATTGTAAAAAAAGGCATCAACAGTCGTATCACACACCAAGTTACACAATTCTCAGCGAATAACAATGACTGAGTTCTTCAAAATTTCTCGGCCATGACCTTATTCCATGTGATCACTGGCGGAGGTAGTTTTGTGTTTATTTATTTTGGCCATTTCCAGGATCACAATTTTCAAAACTACACAACTAAGGATAATAAAAATGTAACTGGTCGCCTGTCAATGGGTTTTCGGTGCTTCCAGATGCAGGTTGATGTGTACTAGTGAATATTTGTTCTTCCAGATGGGGAGTATTCCGCTCCTACCGCCCTCTTCTCGGGGGTCCAGCTTAGCATGAACTGCTCAGCCTAGTGGCTGATTTTTCTCTTATGATTGGGCCAAATTCCTTGTATCAGCGGTAGCTGTCACCGCCCTTTATCCACGGTTTGATTACAGTATAATAATTATTCTCGTTCACTTTTTTGCATTGCTCTTACTGTGTAAAACTCCAAGCAACGCTTTATTTAAAGATTGTACGCTACTCTTTTAATAATGTCCACATTAAAGGGAATTATTTCTATGCCTCAACCTTTTTACCTCCCAACTTTCAGTCCAAAAAATCCTTCCTTGTACTGGCGATCCTCAAGGTTTTCCAGATTATGAACCTCGACCATGCATAGCAATGAAGCTTTGAAATTTTTATTGACAACCAAGCCTTCTGTGCGCTTCAAGCTTGTCCAACTCACAGCTTAGTTAAATAGGTTCGGTAGAAATTATAACGCGATCCTTGCCTGGTTTTCCCAACCAACTAAATGTTGAGTTCACTAAGGACCTGCATTATCTCTGGGATCACTTCAAAGACTCCGAAAAGCTATTGCCAGAATAACGGCAATCATCACAGGACATTGGCTCACGGGGACCATCGTGCTAAGCAGGGTATCCCCCACAACGTCTATGGCTGCAAGTGTGTAGGCACGAACGAGAGAGAAACACTCTTACATGTTCTGGGTAAATGCCCGGCTCTAGTCAAAGCCACGAAGTTACGCTCTGGAACACTTAAGAGATCTCCAGAATAAGGTCGGGGCAGTGATAACATTCCTAAACTCCACAGCCCAGCAAACAATCATCAAACGTTAGTTGCTCGAGCTTGTGTGCGCCAAAGCTGGTGGTTGCACTGGAAGCAGCTCTCCATTTTACCTAACCTATGGTTAGCTAAACTCCAAGCTCTTAGTACGGACCCTGTTCTAAGGAATTGAATTGTAGGTAGTATTGCATGGCGTCAAATCCAACTCTCACACCATATCTGAAAATGCCCTCCAGAGCTCAATTCGATCACCCATTCATTTCTTAACCACTTTTCTCAGTCCTCGCTCACACTCTTCACAAGCTCCTCCTATGAAGATGCCCTGGGTTAATGATAATATAGATTGTTTCGAAGGATACCGGATCAAACTACTTTTTACGGATTCCTTTTCGTCCATCTAAAGATGGATGCCGACTGTACGCGTTGTTACCAAGTGGTCCCCCAGCTAAATACTAATCACGTCCAATGCTGCTTGACTTCGGTGAGCGAACGAGAATCGTTCTATTTAGTATGCCACTGGTACTGTTTTCTGATAGTCTGGGTTAGTCTTAAACCTTCGCTATTGAAAGCCAAGCTCTTGGTAAATTATGTCTTCATGATCGTGATCCATCAACGGGATGTGGAATTAATTCTTATTAGAGACCAAAAAAATCGTTTTGAATACAAAGCGTTAAAAACGAAATTCTGTCTTATCTCTAATTCAATTTGCTCCAATAATTTTCCCCAGTGAGGGACTGCGAAAATGACCGCTGATCCAGATGTAGCATTAAGTATCTGCAATTGAATGACTAAATATTTCATAGACTACAATCTAGGTATCCATTCATACACAGAGCTGCTCGATTTTGAGACACACTTCCGCAGACAGTATTTTCACATTCATATAATATCGAGAAGATAAAATGTCAGGATCATCTCCTTCTCCTTAAGCATTCTTATTAACCTGTCCTATTCTCTCTTCAAACTAAACTTACTACTGCCCGTTCCCTCATGACTTGCTCGTACCTTAATTGCAGAGTTTAATTTTTCACGTAAAAAACCCTTAAAAACTCCAACAAATTAAACGAATTTTACAGTATGTATTCTCTTTTCTTTTCGTTTAACTATTTCCGTGCTTGTGTGCAATTGCAGCTCTTAAAAGTTTAAATGATTTGCTTACTTCTACTGCAGTCCAAACCCGCGCCGCGCCAGCTTCGTACTAATCTCCCTATAAAATCACTAAGTACAATTTTATGTTTTGCAATAATAAATCATAAAGAACGTGATGGTTGCATGCCAAAGGTGCTTGAGGCGGAATGCACATCAGTAAAAGTATGTTAATTGAAAACCTCAAGAAAAAGGAAAGTCCTAATGAAGATAAAACGTTATTTATTAACCTGCGCTTATCACATTTTAGTGGTAATTAAAAAAAATGAATTTCTGGAAGTTACAAAAGGACTAAGGTGAGTCACATTCCGAATTGCTGCTCCTTAGTTTGTTTAGAGCAGCCTTTTTCCTGTCAACTACTCCCTTAATCCATCTAGTCGAGTTTAATTTTGCTAATTCAACTCCAAACCACCGAAGCAGGTCTGGCTGCCGCTTTCGATTCACAGAAGTCACCGCACCCAACTAGCTAATCTAATTATCTTGGCTGCTGTCAATCTCGAAAGAGAGCGAATATCAAACATTGAAATTTAATATTTCAGACACAATTTTCTTAATAAACATGACATAGTCAGCACAACATCAGAGGAGTCAGCTTCGCCAGGAGCAACAAAACACCGCAAAGCGAAGTAATTATCTCTAGTTCTGAATCTATGTAGTCGGGTACAGTTTTGCCGCATAGGGCCCCCGTACAATCCCCTCCATAATGCCACATTCATCACAGGTGAAAGCCACTTCAAAAGAGACAGCAGCAAACGAAAGAATTTCACCATCCCACACATCAGCCAGAGCGCTCTCTCTGCATCCTTGCTACTGAAAAGTCCTGACAGCGTCAAACTCGCAGGAAATCCCGGTGAACCGTTCGTCCTTGTGTTTACAAAAGGCCGTCGGGGCAGGTACGATGAAACTAATTGCTTAATAAAACCAACCCTCATGTACCCCGCTATTTGTGGATCCAGTTGGCAGCATGATGCCTAATTGACTCGTATGAATATTAATCATCTGCCATGGACTCCTGGGGCTAGTTGCAGCCGAGGTTAGGCATGGTAGCAGCCATTTTTTCATACCCTATTCCCTTTTGAAGCGGGCTATGCCACGAATTATGGAGGTGTAGTTGCCGGGGATTTACTGAAATGACAGCATTTGCCCTGTCAGGACAACGTTCGGAGAAAATGTTCTATGGGCTTGTTCCTGGATGTTTTTGTTCTTACACTCGTGTGTGTGTGGCTCGAGAGTCCTTTTTCGTCTTGTATTGTGAACTTTCCGAAAGCGTAATGCCGTTAAATCACCGTCAATGGAGAATTAATTCAATAGCAGACGTAAAACAGCGTATTTGAATGTGCAGCTCTAATTTTACTGACGTTTGAAAACTTCTCATATGTGGTACGAAGCCCACACCATTTGAGACCCTATTCATAAGGACGGGCTCACGGTGAAAAGGAGTAGAAAGTTCCGGGTAGAGTGTTTGTCTGACCTGAATTAATGGCAGCAACAGCCTATTCTGTACGTGCAGTGTGCAGAATCCAATTATCGTTATCCAAGTCACAAAATCTGATTCGTAATTGTTTGAATTGTGTCACTGTTTCTGTCATTTTTCTTTTTATGTAAAAAACTAAGCTTATAAATAAACATTTTTACGTACCAACAATCCTGTAAGTTCTGTATGATGCAATCCCTAATACATAGTTAACTTAGTTCGAATTTAGGAAAAAAAGTTGGTAGGAGTCTGAAAGTCACTGTAGCAGGAGATGATGAATCTTAACCTTTGAATTTTTCGATGTTGCAGGAGCAGTTAAGAAACACTGACTATTGCAGATTGTTCTACATTCGAGCACTTCTATTGGACGAACACCTGCTAAGTTTTTGGATCGTATTTTGCCCCGAACGAAATGGAGGCTAAAAAGATGACACGGAGGCCAGTATAGCTTTTAATGCCAGTAATCACTCTTTTGTAAAGAGAAAGGGCTTGAAACCCTATAGTGTGCGCTGGTGCTACGTAGCAGCGATTAGGAAAGTACTGATATTTGGATCTGCCATGTAGTAACCCGCTCTTGTAAAAAATATAACCAATCCAGTCTAAACCAAGTTTGAGGTATATGTCGTCTTGGATTTACGAGATCTTTGAGTATAACTTCCACTAAAATACTAAAAGCTATGCATATTAGACAGTAAGCAACCTGCCCGACCCTGAGGCTAGAAGGAGCGAGGGATGTTTGGACCATAAAGAATTCTAAAAATACCATATGACTACATACCAGAAAAACTCAAAATCGATTTCGATGTCCAGATCCCTCTAGATTGGTGAAACAGTATCAGATCAAGGCGCATGCTCACACTTGATTCAGTCTCTATATCTGCTAACCAGCTTATTTAGTACCATTACTAATTTAGTGTCAATCTCGGTAAAGTCATTCTGGTATCATTTCTAAGGACACGAATACTGCCGGGATTGACAGAGCAATACTTTTATAGGTGATATTATATACCACCAAACTCAATAGGAACTAGCATATGCATAATCTGATGAACAAGTCGACTAGCTTTCTGTGTACCTATTGAACAACCTGCGAGGCCACTATCGATCGATTTGAACCAGGTATAATAGCTTTGTAACATGATGGTTGATTGCGACGGTGATGAAGAAACGTCGAAGTTCGAGAACACAGTCCTCAGTGTTCAAGCTCTAAAGTAATTTTAAATGCCGGTAGCTATGCCAGTTCCGGTCAAAATCTTTAAATATTAGTTTTTGGTCTCTTACTAGAGAAAAGATAATATTATCAAATTGTCTGCTCATGGCTACTCTAATATTATAAAATTTCCTCCACTCCAACATAACGAGGAACAATCCTAGGATGCTTTGCTAGAAACATTCTTCGCAGTTTGTATGGTGGAGTGGGTTTGGAACTGTAACATTTGTAGAAAGATCCAAACATAAAAAATGGAAGGAATTAGATAGATAAGGTATGCTCAATGTATCAGTGATGACAACACAGAAAAAAATATTGTGAAAAAAGTCCAGATGGACGTAGAGACACGAGGTGCCAAAAAAGATATACCTGTGGCCTAGAAAATCTCCAAACCCTAGGTATAAGATGTTGGAGACTTAAATCTGAGGAGCGACAGTTTTGGATGCAGAAAGCCGAAATCAATAACAGGCTGTAAAATGCATTTTAAAGTTAGCAAATTATTTCCCAACTTGGATTTTATACAGGATATACTAGGTTCGTGTTTATAATAAAATTGCCACTAAGGATTAACTTAGTTGATATATGCGGTCCTAAAAGTCCAGACCTGACTTGGTTAATTCGAATCGGTTTAGTTCTTTGTCGCGTCGCAACAGGA
This sequence comes from Thereva unica, assembly GCA_949987705.1. Lineage (NCBI taxonomy): Eukaryota > Metazoa > Arthropoda > Insecta > Diptera > Therevidae > Thereva > Thereva unica. The sequence goes on from OX465282.1 coordinate 126,409,482, forward strand.
CCAGAGGATTATTGTGGCGCAGTAGAAAAAGTATCAGGAAACTGGTTGTCTTGGTTACCGCAACAGATTCGCTGCAGTGGGTGCCGCTTGGGCTCGAACTCCATTCACGATTCGTTTCCATTCTTGACGATTTTTGGCGACTTCTCGAGCCTCGATAACTGATAATCGTAGTTTCTATAAGTCGCTTTCCATATTCTTTTGCCAGGTTTTCGTCGGTGCTGATAGCTGAATTCTCCAGTCTTCCAGCCAGAGAAGTTTACGTAGCAAACGGTTATCATCCATTCGGCAAACATTTCCAAACCACCGTAGTCGACGTTTATGTGTTTCTTCTTGGATCAGTGTATGCTGATCGCATCTTTGTCGAACTGTCTCGCTTTAAAGGCGATCGCGGAGTGAGACACCGAGGATCGACCTCAAGCATCGCGTTTGGAATACCTCGAGCTTGTTGACGTTCGGCTTGATCAGTGTCCACCTTTCCTATCCATAAAGAAAAATCAGAAGGATCAATCCTCGGTAGAGGCGTACTTTCATTATGATGGTAAGATTTGTTCGTTTCCATGCACCATCTGGGGGTTGAAATATCAATTCTCATACAAAGTCGAGTGGCGTGTGTACTCCTGTTTTCTGGGCCTCTAAGAGCGAAGAAGACTATCAAAAATGAATTAGACCCCCTCGTTCACCGCTAGCGTCACTTTACCAGGCGAGAGGACTTACGGTTGAAAAAGCACTCTGAACTATGAGAGACGGGGAGACTTGTCTCAAAAGTTACCCAGAGTCACACCCAACTTGACTTTTAATGAAAATTGCCGAATGCCAATCAATTCTCACAAGGGCGTGTATGTGGGTGGCAAAGGGTGCTGAAGGTCTAATTCATTTTTGGTAGTACTCATAGTTCTTAGAGGCCCGAAAAGCATAGGAGTACACACCCCACTCGACTGGGTATGAGTATTGACATTTCAACCCCAGGGGTGTATGAGGGTGATTACGGGGAAAAGGCTAGTTAAAAAAATGTTGTATGGTCATATTCGGTTTCAGCGACCCCACAAACGGGGGGTAGGGGGATGTACCCTCTGGGTCTTGACATTCTGCTGGACCTTGTGGTGTATCGTGGTTGTACAGCTTATAAAAGAATTCTCTCCACCGCTCTATCCGATTTTTTGATGTTATACGGAAGAAGCTGTTAAAGGTTTTTGGGGCCATATTTTTTTTTTACAAATACCACCCTTTATTCCTTGTGTTTCCCATCATACTCCATTGTTTTTATTAATCAATTGAAGCCGCATTCCTTACGATAGCAAAGATACCTTATTCGTGAAAGATACTGTTGTTTCATTAACTTTTTATTCCAAATCACTAATCCAAATTCAAAATGCCTCGTTTTGTCTACTATCTACCATTAACCTTTGGACAAGCTGTGGCGGGATGCCCTGTATGTACCTATTCTGTTAACATAGCCTGACTTAAAGTGCGAACTTGAAGTTTCTCACCAGTTCTCTTTCAAAGTCTTCAATAAATATTAAAGGTAAATAGTAATTTTTCTGTTCTGTTTCTTCATAATTACAAGAAATTCTTATCTATCTTTTTTTTCTGCTGACACACCCACATCGTTACGTCTTTTTGCGTGCCACCACGGTTGAACGAAATTGCTTTCACAGGGCGTAGGTCGAGTTCCAGGAAACTGTACGACATTTATTATGACGGTCCGTCATCAATTTATTTTCTTCTAATAATTAAAGTCTCGAAAAGTAATCAAAATTGTAGCAACAAAGCAACTGCCGTATGTTTGTTTACCTTTCGGGTTAATGTGTCAAAAAAGTCTACGGATTCATAAAATCATGCAGGAGTTTCGCTGTGCCGCACCACGCCCATCACTTTTACGATAACATGGGATAAAAACGGAAGAAGCCCACCTGCTTTGAGTAATTGAATAGCAAAAAAAATGGGTTGTTTATCCTGCCAGCCTTCCTGCTCCTTTAATATGAATCCTTAGTCCTTAAGTTCGTAAGGCTGCTTTCAAAACATGCTTGGAGCAAAGTGTGTTTGTTCCTTTTTATCGTTTATCGGTGTATTACATTCCGATTGAGTTCGTCTATCTGGGGAGAGTCCACCCTTTGTAATATTTCACTAGGTAAGGATAAATCCTGCTAATAAAGGCATTCGCATTTATGACGAAGATATCCGCTGGGAAAATTAACATCGGTCGTTATTGAATTTCACTTTCGTACGGAAAGACGCGAGAGGTTCAAAGGAAATTTTCCGTTCTTATTTTAATTTAATTCTTACACAGAAGAGGAAACAATTTTAATTTTGAAATTTTATTAACTTAAAAGTTGCGTAATTCTTTTTTTATCAGATTTTCACCTGAGGGGGAATACCTTTTTGAAGAACGTCGCGACTGAGGGCAGAAGGTGCAAATTATTTTGTTGTTTACCTTTTGTGAAATTTATTATGACCATCGGTTGACGATAATAGACTAGTAACGAATCGGTTTTATGCTTTCATTATTTGCTTTTCAGGGTTCAGGTTTGCGTTTTATTTTGTGGGGAAATTAATGTTTTATTGCCTTTGGCTGAAGGTGATTTTTGTACATTTTCATTTTTTGTGTAATAAATTTCAGTGCTGGCTTCGAAGCTAGTTAGTTAGACTCTTTGTAAATTATGGTCTTGTTAGAGGCTACGATTTAGTAACGCGATTTGGAAAATTGCTAGTAATTATTGACAAAATTTTATTCTTAAGCAGTATTTTCAGAACCATGCAATTGATTTTTTAAACTAAGTTGTAAATCAATAGGACTAAGGTATCGAGTAACTGTAACCTCTACAAGAAAGCTCTCACCTGCGAAGGTGTTCACGCCAACTCTGACCTTGAGAATAGGGCTTTGCTGAACTACCAAATAAATCGAAACTTGGAAAACCGAGAATCGAGAAACTCAAATTCAATGAAGATTGCCCAGCGAATGACATTCCAGACGAACAAGCAAACTCCAGTTTCATTGGAAAAGTCGAACTCATGCCAATTTTTCGTCAGCTAAACAATATGAAGTCGTCAGGTTTTGACGGTATTCCGAACATTGTCCTAAAGCATTTCCCCCGAAGTAGCCATAGATATATACACCACTTTGTTTAACAATGCGTTAAACAATGCTCATTTTCCAGACCATTGGAAGACAGCAGTGGTGTACCCAATTCCAAAAAAAAACGCAAAAACAAAAGTAACACTGCGAATCTTCGATCAATTAGTTCGCTTCCGAACATCAGCAAGGTGTTTGAAATATGTAGTGATCAATATATCATTATCCAAATGGATTGAGGGTAAGAAAATAATTCCTGATAACCAGTTCGGATTTCAGGCGGGGCATGACACTATTCATGCCGCGTCGAAACTGGTATCAGACATACAATGGAACTTTATGAAAGGAACATGTCTGACTGACCTAGAGAAGGCGTTCGATGCAGTATGGATCGAAGGTCTTCTCTACTAATTAGTCACATACGGCATGAACGGGCCTTAGCTATATATGATTTCAAAAAAGAAGTTTATCGTTAAAATTGGGAACTTCACTTCAAGTAGGACCTTTCATCTTAAAAATGGTGTGCACCAGGGTGCTGAAAATTCGCTGCTCCTGTTTAATATCTACACCAGTGACCTTATACGTTCACTATGCGGATGATCTGATTATGTGCAGGACAGGGCCGAGGATTGAAGTAATCCAAACACTTCTGCAACTTTATTTCGAAACAATCGAAGGCTTTAGTAATGATTGGAAATTGAAGATCAACTATAGCAAATGCGAGTCAATCCTTTTCTGCACTACTCTAAACAGAGCTTCGCGCGATGTGAAGAGGAACTGGAAAAATTCCCGAATTTCGAACAATGCTGAACAAGCATTGGAAAACAAATCGGTAGTGAAATACCTTGGGCTTTGGTTGGACCAACACTTATATTTCAATAAGAATGTAGGTGTTCCTCTTAACAAAGCAAATAAGGCGTTCTACATAACGAAAAGGCTTTTTTATAGCAGACACCTTGTCCAACGAGTCAAAGTGATCTGCTATAAAGCCTTGATCAGACCGATGGCTATGGCTGTCCAGTATGGTTCAACATATCTCCTTCATATATGGAAAAACTTCGGGTCTTTGAAAGAAAATGCCTAAGGACGTGCTTAAGCTTGTGTCGAACGCCCGAATCTGGCTTCACTAAGTTCCACGCCAGCAGTGTCCTATATGACAAAGCATTTGTTAATAGGATCGACAACTTCATAATCAAGTTAATTCGAAACCAAGTTGCTAGAGCGATGGAGAGCGACAATCCTCTTATTCCGGGAGACCAGCTTGTGAACGCGGCTATATTTCTCCAGAGGCATTTGTATAACAGTTGGTACAGGATAAATTTGGGGTTCCTTTCTTCTACCACTTAAAACGCAGCGCTTGTGATAAACGCTATGCGTTCAACCAGGAAGAAATGCTGGTTCGGGATCTCCTGAGGCTCCGCACGCGAATCTCGGAAAGAGATAAGAAAGACGCCTCCAATGCTAGTGGTTGGTACTGGTGGTTGAGGGACGTATAAATGTTGCGTATTCGCTCTTTAGAATAATATAGATTAGTATTACTTATCTTATCTTCCGGGATCTCCTTCAGAGATCCTACCAGGGGTTTGGAAGAGATCCTGCTGCTCGTATTCAGGGCCAGCTTCCTGTGGCTCATATCACGAAGTACGGGAAGAGGCTAGTGTAGTCTTTACTACTAAAGCGGGAGAAGATCATACAAGGAAGCAACATTCTATCCACCCATCAGCCTCTCTTCCTTTGCCCCGAAAACAATGGAGAAAGTTTTAAGCAAGCATATTAAGGAAGGTCTTACAGCGAACCCACTCCATTTCATGTAATACGCCTACCGCCCGGGTAGATCTACAGACTCTGCGCTTCTTGCCTCTTTAGATCAGTGATTCCCAAAGTGGGTTCCGCGGAACCTTACGGTTCCACGAAAAAAATTTAGGGTTCCGTGTCACCAGCGCCGAAGCGCAAATACATAAGCAGGCACAGGCGCTGCGTCGGCCGTTCAACGCGTTCTTGCTAATCAGAAAGTGCGAGTGGCCCTTCTTCCTTGGAATTTCTCGTCACGCCACGTAACATTTTGGCCGCCATTCCATATTCCCATGTTGAAGGGGTTGTGACGAAATGGTAATCCGCCCTCTTGAGATGGCCACCATGAGCCAAACGATATATTGAGTATACTATATTGCTTATGATGTTCTACCTATCATAACTTTTCATTTGATACCCATGTCGAAGGGGTTGTGAAGAATATTTCAATCCGCTCTCCTGAGACTGCCGCCATGGATCTAAAGGTATATTGAGTATACCATATTGCATTACCATCGGAGCTAAAGCTGTATGCAAAATTTCAGCATAATAGGATATCCGGAAGTATTTGAAAATTTGATTGCAAAATTTGTTCCGTGAAGAAAATAGTAATCTGTCCTGTTGATACGGCCGCCATGGATCTAACGGTATAATGAGTATACCATATTGCATTGTCATCGGAGCTGAAGTTATGTGCAAAATTTCAGGGTGATCGGGTAACCGGAAGTATTCAAACAATCGATTGCAAGATATGTACCGGACAAACAGACAGACAGACAAGAAAGCGAGCTAATAAAAACGTTTTAAAATATATTAAAGGATAAATATATACATATATATTATTTTATTTTTTCATCGTTGAGTTCCACCAAATTTTATACATTGTAGAAAGGTTCCCTATGAAATAAAGTTTGGGAACCACTGCTTTAGATGGTACGAAAATTTTCTTCTCGAAGGAAGTGTGGATCAAAAGCTGCCCAATTTTGATTAATCTTTAGGCTAGATTTCGTCTTTGAGATTGTGGATTGATTGTGGTAGTTCCTTCCTTCACTTCTCCCTCTCTTCGCATCATCTTCCGACTAGCGCTGCTGTTCGACATTGCACTCTATATGGAAAAATAGATTATCACAGAATAAAAGGGCCTTTCCTGAGCCTCTAGTCTTTCACAGATAACGCGTTCGTAGATAACAAAAATACATCACCATTTTCCACCTTAAATTATATTTTGTTTATTATTATTGCGATGTTAAATTTAGATTTTTTCCCTTGATTGAAAATCAATACGCAAAATTGGTTTATGTTGAATAATAAATCAAATAATTCGTTTCAATGTCTATTTAATTACGTTTTATTATTAGAAATTTTATTTTTGGTGTTACATTCTTTCTGTTAAATGCTTACAGGTACCCAATCTCCCCAATCTTTATTTTGGGGGCGTTTGTAACGATACGATTTTCAATAACAATTACCATAACTATCCTGAGCTTTACTTCCAGAATAGCTATTGTTTACATGGGGTCCTATATTTTTATCGAGTTTAACCCGAAATATTTAAATATATCTTATTTTTGCTTACTTGAGTCGTAGTAAAGTGCATATTATTATTAAAGAAAATAGAGACAAGTTTATTAAAACTAATAGAAAAATACAACAAAGTTTTCCAGGAAGCAAAACAATCTTTCCATCATCAACCATTTAAAACCACATCATTTAAAGCCACAACTCAATAAAAAATTCTCGTCTAAATCGTCTAAAGGAAACCATGTTTTTGGTTTGGTAGAAAGCGGATGAAATTGATATCTTTTTAACTACCTGCGAAACATTTGTAATGCTTATCTGAGTTGCTCAACCATCCTCCCCCCATTCAACAGAAATTTCACTTATTCAAGTTTTTCTTGTGAAATTCTTATGAGGGTAACAACTGCAATCCTTCTGGTTGACATAAAAAGCTGCCTTGACAATAGTTTTCAGGGAGGATAGAATGTGTAAGTTTTGTGGCTGGGAATTTCCTTAAAGTTTTTTCTTTCTTTTGGTCGTTAAAATCAACTCAAACTTTTAAGTCAAATGGCAAAATTTTAGACAAGAGCAGAAAAACTTTTTGATTAACAGTGAAATTTTGTTTTAACTTATTAAACTCTGAACTTTTAAAAGTTTTTTAACGTTAAAACAATCGAAGCTCATACTATTATATTTATCTATATTGTGGATAAAGAAAAAGTTTCAAATTATTTATAGACCCCGAAGCCACTTTATCACAACAAAGAACTTGTAATAAAATATTACTGATTTCAAATCCCTCAGGTTTTGAGTTTATAGAATTGAAAATTTGTCTGTGTGTGTAAATGTTTTAAACTCCGAAACCGCTCTTACGATTGGCCAGAAATTTTGCAACTAATGGTTTTCGAGTACGGGAAGTATTCGTTTCAAATTCTTCTCTACCGAAACTAATACGAGCACAAAGCCCACTCAATGGTTACAGTATTCTACAGGACTCGCAAGGGGTACGGGTGCCACAAGGAGCTCGATGTTAACAAAGCCACTGGACCCTATAACAACCTCTCTATTTTATTTAAAAAATGCACCCCAACGCTGTCTAAACATCTGCGCAAATTTTTAGCCCTATCATACTTCTCCGGAGTTAATCCAGACTCTTGGAAACTTGCACATGTTTAGCTCATACCGAAAAATGGTGACTGCAGCAGTCCCTCCAAGTACCGCCCAATAGCAATCACTTCTATTCTCGCAAAAACCATGGAAACGATAATCAACAAAAAGCTTATGGGACATATAGAATCCTACCTACCTACTTATAAACGACAGACTGTATGGCTTCCGACTAGTGATCTTTTAGTTGACCTTACAGAACACCTCTACGGAAGTTTGCATGGATTTGGTGAGTCTAGTATGGTTGCTCTAGATATCTCCATGGCGTCAAACATTAATCTCCTCCAGCTCTGCGGGAGCCTCAGGGGTCAATTTTATCACCCGCTCTGTTTCTTATCCTTATAAATGGCCTACTCTCAATTTCTTCTAACCCACTTCTCAGCTTCAATGACGACGGTACCTTGCATTATTCTTACGGCTCCGATAATTCAAGACAAGCAGGTACCAGATTCTCTCTGGATGCTCTCAAACTAAGGTCCAACCCAATAAATAGAGACATTGAACTCATTCTAAATTCGAAAAGCAAGAATCGTGTCGAACTCAACACCTCCAAAACCAACTTGCTCTTTTAATCCCTTATGGGACATACGACGGAACCAGTTGTCCTCCAGCGGGCTTTGTTTTGCGCGAAATATCTCAATTAGGATCTCTCAGTTGCTATGGCCTCTGCTAATGAGATTCTTCTCCACGTTGTTTTAGGTCTTCTGAATCGACGGGTTCCTTACCGATTCCAGTAAAGGGCCTGTTTGGTTCGCGCTTCGCAAGGCGTCGACAATCCAATTCCATTTCCTTCTCCTGATGTGGTAGTCTATCAACTCAATTCAATGCAATTCTATTTTGCCAGCGGATTTTTAGGACGCAGGATACGACGTACACGTTTGTTGATGAAAACTTGAAGGTGCCTTGTGATGAATTGGGTGATTTTCTATGTTTCGCAACCATACAAAAGAACTGCCTACTGCCTTAACGTCGAAGTTGAACAGCCGCAATTTGGTGTTAATTGAGATCTCTTTCGATCTCCATATGCGGAATATATCAGCACTATCCGTTCAAGTGTGTTTGTTTGTATATATTCGGATTTAGCCAAGTATGCTGGACTACTTTATGTTGCCAAGATGTTCCTTAAGGCGGTCTAGCAAACCCCATTGTATGCCGCCTGTTCTACTATCTAGGGCGCTGACCAGGATGTCATTTATTACTATAAGAAATAGTAATGGCGAAAGCAAGCATCCTTGCCATACTGCTGAGTTCACTTTAAAGCTGTCGGATAACTTCTCATTGTTAAGAATCCTGCATTTGGAATTGTAAAGAGATTTTATTATTTTAATATTTTGTCAGGAAATCCCCGTTACTGTAGTGCCCGCGATATAAAGCTCCTATTAACCGAGTCGAACGCTTTCTCATAGTCTACGAAACCAAGGTAAAGGGGGATCGAAATTCAGTAGACTGTTCCACTACAATTCTCAAGGTGTTAATAGGATCTATGCAGTAACGTCCCTTTCTGAATCCAATCTGTTGTCTTTTAAGTGTTCGGTGTACTGCCTCTCTTAACCAAGATAGCTACTACGTATACTTGACGAGTCGAATAGTTGAGATGAGGTTGAGTTGCATTTTCCACTCGCCTCACAAATCACAAACAAAAAACAGAGGTGCTGCTGTCAACTAAATTTAACTACTCAACTACTGAAATCGCGTCTGTATGCATTATTTCAACTAAACTCAGGTACCAAAGTTGAGTCGAGTTCAGTCGACCCTAATGCAACTCGACTCGCGTCTACATGTAGTTGGAGTCGCGTTCAACAAGAGTTCAACTGATCATGTATACGTACTTTGTATTATATGGGACAAGATTTTTGCTACAGTAGATAATAGACAGATGCCTCTCCAATTGTTACATATTGTTAGGTCCCCCTTTTATTAGCCTATCTCCTTTTTGTTGTAATCTTTCTTCCATTAGTCCAGAACAATTACGGTTCGTGCATATTTTCGTTTTAAGGGAAACAAAGTTTCGCTTAGATCGGATATTCACCTAGCGAACTACATATCGTCGCTTATCCAGAATAGTGGCACAACTCAAAAATTTCCAATTTCGAGTTTATTTTATGAATGTATAGCTAAATATGCATATTTTTATGTAGTAAAAATCCATATTAATACTGCTAAAAATGACCGCTGGAAACCCGCTGGAATCCAAGATCATAACATGGGCTTGTATGAAACTAAAAACTTTCAAATGGCTCCCCTGTAAAATTCATTGTTTTTGAGTTGTGGTGACACTATTCTGGATAAGCGACGATATGTACATATATACCTTCTTGTTCATCTTGTAATTTGATACTGCTGGCGTTACAGTATTTGTCGGCAGCAATTCACTCGTTTCAGGAGGCTGCGTACTTGCCTCTGCCGGCTGCGTGCTTGCCTCTGCCGGCTGCGTGCTTGCCTCTGCCGGCTGCGTGCTTGCCTCTGCCGGCTGCTATTAAGAGTATCGGGCCGGTTGGGTTACAAAATTTTTTGTTTTGATTTTTGTAGCAAAACCCAAGATCCATCGTCTCCTCCTTTAGCATCCTCCAAACTCATATTAATCTATGCTGTTCCTTCCTTCGAACCAAGCTTACTACTATACATTGCTCAATGACGAGTACGACATGACGGACTGGTACTACAAAAACATATCGTTCCACCTATTCCGCTGACGGCTGATAACGGGCCTTTTCGTAAACGCATACGTATGCTTTGCAACGCTGCAAGGAGTTCGTAAACGCAGATGATCCAAAGTCATTTTTTCGGAAACGTACAAGATTCAAGTTTGTTGCGCAACAGTCAATGCAACAGTTCAGCCAATTTCGAATGTATGCATACGTATGCGAAAAGAAGTTTGCGCTGCTTTGTTGCCGATGCGTTGTTGCTCAGTTGCTCTGTTGCTTTGACGTTTACGAAAAGGCCCAACCTTATAACGTTTAAAAGATATAAACAATTTCATCTAAGGCTCATAATAGGGTACTGCTTGGTCCTATCGTTCCCTTTTCATAATCTAGTATAAGGTGTGAAAGTCCTTTTTTGTGACCAGATGAAGCGACAGTGGTCGAAGGATGCACAGTTGAACTTTGTACTCCAACTTAAACTCCACCCCGACGATAGTTAGTTGTCGGTTCATAATAATGTGGTTTTGTACCTTTGGGTTAAAGTTCTTCTATAAACGTGCATTGTATAGTATCGCGTTCGCAACAAAATTTTCGTAAATTACTTTGATCTCGGGCGGATTGTCGACTTCAATCCTTCAATTAGAAGATAAAGTGTGCGAGCTATCTTAGTGTCGACGATTGAAATTTACCAATTTCTGCAACGATAAAAATTCATTAGTTACCCACTAGCTGTACGATATTATAGTACAAATTTTATGTCCTACAACGATTGTACGACTGCATTAGCATTGTCATGAAAGTAATTCAACTGCAAATAACTGCCTCGATAATAAACACTGCAAACGGCAACTCCATTCATTACAAATGGTCGAAATGTTTTTAAAAGTGATTTACACCATGGTATTGAATATTGTGTAGTATTAAGTGAAACTCATAAAATCGATTCAAGTTGCACCCTTTTCAATTTAATTCACACAATTTCAGTCGGGAAAACATTCTTCCTCTCCTCGGTAGGATGCAATTTTTTCTTGTGCTCCTCTAAAGGCGCTGTTTGCCTTTTGAACTGATAGTAATAAATCTCAACGCCTTCAACTCTTTTTATGGAGGAGAAAGTACTGAACTCTCTCTCTCCATGAGCAGAAGAAGTCTCCTTTTTGTGCGGAGTAATTTATCGCGATTTTCTGTAAGATAAAGTTTTCAATAAGTTATAATAAATCACGTTAAGTTGATGCGATGTAAGAGGCATGAGGGTGGGGGTGTGTTTTATTGATATGAAGGAAGTACGAAATTAAAAAAAGAGGCGAGGTACATTGAGGCTTGTTTGTGAGTGAGCAGAGCAATGCAGGAGCTTATTGGATTTGTTTATTTTTAATATTGAAATATTTTTTGTATTAAAATTTGTTAATCAAAATTTTTAAAGTTTTTTCTTTTCTTTTGCAGGTATGTAACAAAGGATGAGTGCATTGAGAAAATTATTTATGGTAGAAGGCTCTCGAGGAGCACCTTGAAGGAACAAGGTCACATAAGCGAGGAATGGCAACCTTGATTTTACATTCAAAGAGAGTACTTTCATATATCAATCAACTTAGTAAAAGTGGCTCATACCACACTACGACGAAAATTCTTTTTGAGCAGTCTCTTAAGAAATTGAATTAAATTCAGAGTTCAGTCACATTTTGCGCTTCATCATTCTACAACGAGATGTAGGTACGATTGTTGAAAGTGGTCTGGTGAATCGTATTACAGAAAACATTTCATTAATGCAAAAACTAAGTTATGGGTCTACGAAAATAAGTGTGTTATCATGGTACGAAATTTTGGTCTAATATTATTAATAGAATATTTTCAGGTGAATAATTCAAAAAATTCGGTAAATGGGCTAACACAGATAATATTTCAACTACATCGTCTTATTCAAAATGTTTCCTATTCTTTTTAGGCTTTTAGCTCTATTTCACTGAAAACTGCATCATGACATGACAAATTGGTACTACAAAACATGTTGTCTATGCTTACATAAATTTCCATATTAAAAAAGTGGTTTGCTTCACGTGTCGATTTACTGGATTACAGAAGAATCAACGATTTACAGAAGCATCAATTAACAAGTACACGCTAATAAGTCAATAATAATTAAGCAAGTAAAACCCGATCCAAAATTTATAGGAAAAATAACCGAACGAACGTATTACGTTAAACATACCCAATTATTAATGGCATTGACACAGCATCATTGACAAACTTATCAATATAACCATTTTCATATAACATGGGGAATGTAGGGGTTGAAATTTATCAATTTTTAATGCCACAACCTATGACAACTCAATAGGAAAGCAATTACGGCCCTGTCCATATTATATGGCAGGAAGAGTAAAATAATCAATTCGTCAAGTTGTTCAAAGTGCTGTCAATAACAATGGATTAAATTAGATTTTTCTGTGAATCTTCTTAGAATTTGATGATTTAAGTCGTGAAATATGGAGATGAATTGAGGAGTGGGCGAACAAAACGGCACATGTCCAGTTTTGCAAATTGTTCAGAAATCGCAAAAAACTGTTTCTGCCTCTGAACTGATCACATTAACTATTTATGAGTATGGTAGGTTGTGCTACTATTTGAACTCATTCAGACGGAAAATTTTTTTTTTAAATATGTTTAATACTTTAAGAGAAAAAATTAAAACAAAAATGGACATGTGCCCTTTTGCGGGGACAGAACTGGACATGTACCGTTTTGTCAAACCCTTGAATGGACATGTGCCCTTTTGCAGGAACCCAACTGGACATGTTTTTTTGTTTTTAGCCTTTTAGGGAGCTCCCTGGCCCCCTTAGAGGCAAGGGGAGATTTTTCTGGTATTTTTTCCTAATAGTAGGGTCTGTTACGCAAATTTTAAGGGGTCATAGTGCCCCACGGCTTGTTTTGGGCCGTGGGAGGCAAAAGTGAGGTAAATTTTAGTGCATTTTTAGTGCAGTTTATGATGCACATACAAATCGATGTAATTAGAGCCCCAGGTGAGGTGCAATGAACTTCCATTGTTGATTAAAAACTTTTTTGTATGAAATACGTGCCCTTTTGAAAATCCACATTAACGAATGGTTAAAAAATATGAATATTCGTAGGACATGTGCCTTTCTGCAGGGAAACCGTTACTTTGCTAACAAAAAAATATTACATGAAAGTGATTTTTGAAGTGTCTGAAATTGAAATTAGTTGCAGTTTAGTGTAATGAACACGATTCCGTCAAAAAACTTAAAACGGCCAACCATGGACATGTGCCGTTTTGTTCGCCCACTCCTCAATTATGGAATGGCATTGTGGTTGGTCCAATTGCGATTTAAATTCTAATATAATTTTTGAATAATCAATTTGTTGTGCTTTTGACGATTTTAGCTAAAGCAAAGAAAATTCGATATGATTTTCGGATAACTGTTTGTCAAATTGAAAATTATTAGTATTAATGTTTTTCCATGTAATAATGTCAAAGTAATTGACAGTGTCTTCATCAGTGATCGTTTAGATGACGTCCAAGTTGAACGACATACCACGTACCTCACGGAACAGGTGCATTGGATTTACAGTCCTCAGTGAGCTTCAACCTCCTCAAATTTTCTTCTATGCTTTTCGGTTTTCTACTGTTCTAGACCGCTCGAGGACGCCAGAGGGAGCCGCCGCTACCGCCGAGATCCAGTAAGGTGTTCAATTATTAGGTTATTAATTGATAACGCCTCCACAATGCAAGAGTTGAAGAAAGTGAGGTTTTAGTCGAACTACGACTTTCAACACAGGGGCCTAGAGTGGAAATGCTAAGTTGAGTTTAGGCCCCTGTACTGAAAGACTGGATTCTACTGAAACATTGAATTTCTTCAACTTAAACGACTTGTCGTGTCGTGACATAACCTCGGATGTGCACAGGAGGTAAACAAACCTTATGTTTAAAAAAACGTAAAAGCAGCAATAGGCCCATAAACACGACGCAAAAGGGCGCTTTATTATACTTTTGCATCTATTGGCCCATTCTACACTAGAAATCCTTCAGTAGCAGCAGAACCGGTGTTTTACGAGAGAGGAATGGAAAGGACAAGAGGGTACTGTAGTAACATGTTCACCAGAAAATTTCGGTGTGAAAACACACATATATGTAGCTGAATTTTAAGATCAATCCAAATTTCCAATGGGTTCTCTTTAAGTCTTCCTATTGGGCTACGTAAGTTCGTCAGAATTGGCATCATCAGACTTCGTCGTTTTTCAGCATCTTGTGGACTGATTTGTGATGATCTTGCCACAGAGAAAACTTTCTTCTGGTTTGTCAGAATGATATGAAGAATCAGATTCTCCGGTCTCATTTTGTGTTTTAGTTTTTTTTCATCTGTTCTTTGACTTTTACATTCATTTTTTTGAAACTCGGATCCAATAGCATGGCTAAAGCGAAGGGAGTCACTCTCTCTGTTTCTATAATACCAATTTTCTTGTCAATCTCTTTAACCAACTGCACTTCTTTCGCAAGAAAATCTTCAAGCCTAAGGGGTTTAACTTTTAAAACAAGCTTTACTCTAGTTTAGAATAGATTCGATGTATTATGAAAATACCAAAATAGCTTTTCAAAATTTTGGATCGATTCGATGTATCGTATTGTAAACATCGCGTGAATTCGATGCATCGATGTATATCGAATATCCCTAGTGTAGATACCAATATTGTCTCCAATTTCTAGCAAGAAACCAGTACTGGGCAATAGCAGCCCTAGGGAGCCACACTTGTGAGTTCGGTTGAGAGAGGTAAAGGACCTTCTATTGATTTCTCTTTTCTTATTTTGGGCTTAAAGAGAAAAGAGAATTATAGAGGATCCTCACTCAATCTCGGAAGAAAGTACTAAAAAAAAGTCTTTTCTGTGCTCTGAAAAAGTCAACTACTACCCGGTGCTGGAATAAACGGAACTTCATCGGAACTTTAAATTTTTATGACTGGACTGGACCGCAGACTGATTTCCCCGCTTGCAGATGAACATTACATTGCATGTTCGTCAACTTTTGTTTAATGTATAATAACATAGGTGATCTACCTAAAAGAAATATCTTTGAAAGGTTAAGGGCGCATAAAAATATCTTCCCCGGGGCGCCAAAATGCCTAAAGCTTCATAAGCGCGAGAAAAAAACTGCAGGGTGAGTGATTGATCCGAGTGGGTTAGTCTTGTACATTATTTTCAGTCTTTCAGTCTCTTAAGAAATCGCATACTGAGTAAGCATAATTTGTTTGTTGATTTGTAACTGCAAATTATTTTTATTACTCTTTTATATAACTGGAATTTCTTTTCGCAATAAAATAATATTTCGTCTTTCGTAATATAACTTCCTAAATATAAATATGAATTTGACTCTGTAATGAAATAATACGCCACCGCTGTAAACCTAAAAGCAACACAAAGCCACCGCTGTAAAAACCCTACGAAATAGAATAGCAAGGCACATACAGTGAGCGCAAAAAGTATTCGTACAACCACTAATTATGGATGAAAGTGAAGATATCTTCCCTGTATATAAAGATTAAATTTTAATTTTTGTAAATGTTGTCTATTAACTCATTAACTAAAGAAATACATAAAAATATCACACAATTTCAAAATCCTTATTATAGTTTATTTAGCAAAAAACAAAATACTAGAAAAATTTAACGCAAAAAGTATTCGTACAGCTGTCGTAATCTCCTAGAAATAGTCATAGTATCATATAAATACACCAGTATATTATAGTAACTTACTCGATTTAATATTTAGTCGGGTTTCCCTTACTTCTAATAACGGCAGTCAGTCGGCCAGGCATTGAATTTACGAGCTTTTTGGTAGTTTCTGCTGTAATATTATCCCATTCTTCCTTGAGGACCTCTTTCAATGTTTCTTTACTTGTTATTGTCCTTTTACGGATCCTTCTCTCAAGAATATCCCACAAATGCTCTATGGGATTTAGATCTGGGGATTGTGGAGGAGTATCTAAGCGCTTTGGTGTATTGTGAAGAAGCCAAAGCTTTGTGTTTAGGGCTGTGTGTTTTGGATCATTATCTTCATAGTACATAAAATTCTTTAAAATGCCTAATTTTGCAGCACTGCTGCGAAGATTGCGTTTTAGGATATCGATGTACTTTCGGTGATCTAGGGTTCCTTCTATAAATTCCAAATTTCCGACACCGGAAGCACTCATACACCCCCATACAAGAACGCTTCCTCCTCCATGCTTTACCGTCGGAATCAAGTTCTTTGGATTAAGCTCCGTATTAGGTTTTCTCCACACTAGTGAATGTCCATCTGAGCCAAAAATGTTATATTTGCTTTCATCTGCAAAGATCACTCTTCGCCAAAACGAAAAATCCTTGTCATGGTACTTCCTAGCGAATTGCAAACGTTTTTTCTTGTTTGGCTCACTTACAAAAAACTTTTTTCTGGGTCTACGGGCATGAAAGCCAGCGTCATGTAACACATTTCTTATGGTACTTGCAGAAACTACTTTGCCTAAGTTGTTCCCCATTTCTTCGGCTAATTTTGGTGCGCTTAATTTAGGATCTTGTTTGACAGCCCTTATGATATATCGACGATCTCCATCAAGAACCTTTGGAGGACGTCCCGACCTTGGCTTGTTTTTCAGAGTTTTTCTCTCTGAATACCGGTCAATGATTCCCTGTATTGTAGACCGAGCTCTGCCAACAATGTTCGAAATCTCACTTAAACTCTTACCAAAGATAACTCAGAAAGATACGACACTGTAATCCTTTCTGTGCGAAGAAAAAGGAAAGTAAAAATCTATGATCTTCTGTCTATTCATATACACGCTCCGGAATGGCGAGATGGCGGAGCAACGGCAAACTACACAAACACATGCAGAGCTGGAAGTACAAGAAGATGGTACATGAATTCACACAAGCAAAATAAAAGTCCAGACGGCACAAAAAATTGCGGAGAAGAGAAATCAGTGCGTCTCTTTCGCACTTCGTGAAATAACATTTCTTTATTTACCCTTTCTTTCTTCGATTTTTTTTTTGTTTTTAAATTGAATTTTGTCTCGCTTGCACCTTGTCGATTGATATATTCACTCGCAAGGGAGCTTATGGGAAATTTTGAGAGTGTCGTATCTTTGTGGGTAATCTTTGCTCTTACAGTCATTGTGAAGATGAATTATCATTTTTTTCACTTCATCACACACTTCCTTTCCTTTTCTACCCATTTTTTAAAAACTAACTAATAAAATTCACACAAACTAATAGAACTGATTATTTTGACTCTACTCGCACTTCTGTGCTGCCACCCCACGTAATTGGAAAAAAAATTAACGGCCAATTTTCAGAATTCAATGACCAAGTGTGTCGAATAATTCCCCGAAAAGATAGTTGTACGAATACTTTTTGCGTTAAATTTTTCTAGTATTTTGGTTTTTGTTAAATAAACTATAATAAGAATTTTGAAATTGTGTGATATTTTTATGTATTTCTTTAGTTAATGAGTTAATAGACAACATTTACAAAAATTAAAATTGAATCTTTATATACAGGGAAGATATCTTCACTTTCATCCATAATTAGTGGTTGTACGAATACTTTTTGCGCTCACTGTATATAAAAGGCCGGTGCTTTCTTGCTGAGGGCAGTTGTAATCAGATAGTGGAAGCTTAAATTCTTTTGCCTGGTGACTAGACAGAACCATAGTTTAAACCAAAAACAGCAAACCACAGGAGAGAGATTGTTAACCTGGTGGGTTAACCTGCGGACCAGCCAATTACCTCCCTTACAGTTTCTTCTGATCGTTTCTCCTTTCGTTACGTTGGCTCTCTCGAAGTAATCGCTGCTCTGAAGTCAATCAATTACAATGCGATTATATTTCACCTAGGTTCCTAAAAATGTTCATAGCTCGTCTATTGCCTCACCTCAACTCTTGTCTCGCGGTATCAAAGTTTTCCTCGACTTGGAAGTATGCCATAACCAAACCCATTTTCAAGGCCCTTCCCTTACCATTACCTCCGATTTTCTACCTATCAGTATTCTCCTATTTGTGGCAAAGCTGATTTATTTAAACTATGGTCATCTCTAAGAGGTAACCCGCCTGTTCTTCCTCTACTAATTCTGTTAGGAATTCACATATGTTAGATAGAGAGCTGCATAGAGAGCTTCTTACATTGGTATTGTGGGATTTATCGAGTATGTCCTCTCTATATCTGCAGTTTTCAATTGCCTTATGGCCTGACAGGGTCATCGTTATGGATTCCTGATTATAGCGTGCTCGGGTTACGTTCAGGCACAGCTCCACCAAGCCCCAAAGTACCTGCAAATAATACTTTACCACCAAGAGAAAGTTATAGGAGTTATCCTAACTCCAAATTCGCCACATTGAGGTATTGTATGAATGAAGTTGTCCTAGGGATATTTTTACAATGACGGCTACAAAAAATTAGTGATGGGTGTCTTAAACCTAAGGGTACCGAAGCCGACCAAAGTGTAGTAATTACTACTTCCACACTGCCAAAAACACGCTCTTTTCGGTTTTTCACGATTGCTATGGTGTCCTTTAGGTCTTGTTGTCTTCAGGTGCACAGTCCTTTAACTTGTGTTATTTTGACCTATTGCCTTTATACTTCTTCCAAATATATTTACCAGACTTTGTTCCACAATAGGGTTAACTGTATGACAGAATTGTAGTTCAAAGAGTGTCCCCAGTGCTTGTACTTTATAGGAGTCATCCTGAATGAAACTTTGTTGTTTGGCATAAATTTTGATTGGATCATCTAGTCTAGTTCAAGTTCACTGACAATACCGACAATACTGAAATCTTCCTACCTTAACCTATTATAACTAGAAAGCTCCAATGAAATCTTCCATGTCCCATAAAAAGGAAAAAAATGTAGACACATGTACAGTACATATACATGGATCCAGTCAAAAAAGTGTTGTAGTCATCTTGTTTCCAAGGATATCAGCAATAAAATTTTCCATAATATCACTAGGGACTTAAATAAGTTTTGCTCGTGCTTGGACCTTACGACAGCAAAACTGAAGGCTTTCTAGGACCCGTTTAACATTTTGAGTCAATTGTTACATTCGGTCTCGGTGTACCCTCATCTTAAGCTGGCCTGGCGCCCAAAGCGGTAAGGTATACGCCTGTCTGGCTATAAATCAGTGCAAAGGACGTTGATATACCAAAACTTGTTAGATTTTCCATTTAAGTCCTTGCAGCCGTGAGGTTGGCCTTTGCAGATGCCCGACTTGATATCTCAAGTAGATGCTTGAGTTTCCCCTTAATATAGGAGCAGATTATGCCTTCAACTTCCTTTTGATGGGGGCTAACTATGTGAAAGTTTCTAATTGGCTTCGCTTCAGGAGATGACATTATCACATAGTTTCGTTCATGCAGACGAGTTGGAGTTGAACTGAGTCGTCGGAGTTTTGGCTAGACGTTGATGTTCATTGTTGTCACCGTCCTGGCGGATTTTATGACCAAGTGTAGTTTACAATTGTAATAGTTTTGAAAGGGGATTTTAATTAAATATAATTGCACTCGAGAGAAAATAGTTTTTTTTGGTGGGGGGTTTTAAGCTGGAATTTACCATCACAATTGCTATAAAGAGTCTGTCCTGGGTGTGTTCAAAATATTTTATAACTTTTGCTCCATGTATTGACTTATCAAGGCTGCGTCATTATTAGTCAACCCAGCTCTATATACATACGTAGAATCGGTCTTATATGTAGTTTAAGTCTCATATGTAGAATTACATATCAGAAACTTAATCCTTGAAATTGAACACCTCCCCAAAATCTTGGAATCGTTACGCTCTGAAACCTTGGGGTTGCTGATTTTGTTACAAGATTTTGAACCATTGCCAAGTAAGGCACGTCGAACTAACTTAAATCCATTTTATGATTACAGCATCAGAATGAATGTGCGATGTTCAAGACATGAAATATGGTTTTGTTTATTTGGATTGGGAATTTATTTCTTGAAAGTCTTAGATTAAAAGTTATGCTTGTGCTAGTTTTATTATCAAGAAAACAGATTTATGCTAGAGCGGGTTTCTATTGCTTCTGGGATAATAATGACATTATCTAAAATTTGGCTCGTTTGAAAGGAAATATTATTTGCGGGAGGCATGGGTATATAATACTAAGAAAATAACTTTTTACGAGATTTTTGAAATTTTTTTTATATTTTTTTTCGTCTCCTCTTTCGTCGCATGCTCCTTTAATCCCTCATGAAACAGGGCGGAGACAGTTGCCCTCCAACGGACTCTGTTTTATGGTCTCCTACCCGTTGTTCTAGGTGTTCCGACTCGACGGGATCTTTGCGGATTCCAGTCAAGGGCTTGTTTGGCTAGCAATAATCTCTGCATTATTGCTGCATTCTTGAGGTTCCCATGCAAATGAACCATTCAAGGCGGAGAAGAAGTAATCTCTCCATCTTTAAATTTGCTCCTCGTCGCTGCATAGCAGCCGTCCATTCTAACTCTTTACGGCATGCTTTTAGTAGAGTGCTTTCCCGAGAGCAGATCCGGGATCTGTTCTAGATTACATACCAGTTTGTTTTCTTCAACTCTTTTCTACGTTTATTATGTGGAGCTTTTTGTATTCATCTTCGCATGTTCGTGTTCTATGGGGTTACTGAGATTTTAATTTTCTTCACTAAGGGCGAGTATTGAACCAATGACTACTGCTGTAAGCGTAAGCAGTTATATTGATTAGAATTTGATTCACGTCTACAAAACTTGTAAAGCGCTTTTGGAGCATCATACCAACAGAGAAGTGGTTCGAGTCTTAGTAGATGCCTCGGTGCATTCGTATCTTCATCAGGCTTGAATGGAGGCGACAGTTTATCAACATTAGGGGAGCAAGCTTGGCACTGGCTATAATCAAATTCTTATATGAAATTTTTATGACTCATTGTATTAGATCATACTTAAGGTCGTCGGTCGAGTAGTTAAACTACCTGCATCAAATTATTACAGTTTTTGGACATCTCCTGGAACATAAGCGGACGCTACGAATATTTCGTGAACCGCTATGGAGATTGCCGCTAAATATCTAAAAAGAAGTAAGTCATGGTTTGACGAAACACGGTACACTCACCCTTTTTAGACTAAATGGAGCAAATTAGGGCTTTAACAAATTGTATAGAACGAAGAAAACGATAATTATCTTGGAATACTCAGTAGATCGGTTCTCGTTCAATCGGTCAAGCAGCATTGGATGTGATTAGTACTTAGTAAGGGGACCGCTTGATAAAACGACACTCGCGTTTGGAATGGTCGATTACGAATACATCCATATCTTTGTCAGAGGCGTGCATATTTCTGGCGGGCGCATTTTTAGATTTTCATGTCTGTGTGGTAAGCGCATTGGTTCACTATGCGTGCTAGTTGCGGGCGCGTGTATGATTTTCAAAAAATTAATCAACTAAATAAACTATTTTTACTCGAGATTCAAGCTGCATAACTATTTATAATCGAACCCGAAAATGGAGTAATGTGTACGCTAAGACAGTTTGCAGAGATGTCAATAAAGTACTCATCGATTCTCAAAGTATCGAGTGCTATTGAAAATGTAAAAAGTACCTACTCATTGAGTTTTCTTTCGATTCTACTCATGAGTATTTAATCGTGTATTCTCCACCTCTCTCTCTATATATATCTGTTACCCAAGCTCCTGAATGAGTGCAATGCTTCTCCTTGAAAGTCTTACACAGGGTGAAGGTTTCTCCTTTGACATACTCCAAGTTCAGCTGGTGTGTCCTCATCGCGCTCGGTTTTTTATTCAGAGCATTCGATAAGCCTGCTAGTTTAAGCTTATCTATGACTCTTTGTCCTGCCGTTTTTGGCCTTAGGGAACACTGAACTAGCCCTGCTAGCCGTGTTCTGGCTCAACCCCGCCGTTCGCTCCACAGCCTGTCGATTGTACCTACTATAGGACCGGACCGGGACCAGATTTAGTTCATGGCCAAACGGACCCTCGGCTGTTCCGTCGTCAGATGGCTATTATTTTTTGGTGAGGTACTACACCCATATATCTCGTGGCTTGTACCATCGCTATGGTGGCAAGGTACCATCGCTATTATGATTTCCGCGAACTGGAGCTTACCTGGTTTCTGAACGCAGTTCAGCCTTCGGTCTGTTGGGCAGGAGTTCACGAAAGCGGTGCCCGAATGTGCTTCGTGGTTTTCCCTCTGCTGGATCCAGAAACTAAGCGAGGCGACTGTCTGGGTCTTCTCGATTATTTATTCACGATTCTTTTCCAGTCTTGCCGGTTTTTGGCGGTGTCTCGAGCCTCGATAACTGATAATCGTTGATTCTTTAAGTTGCCCTCGATATTCTTTGGCCAGGTTTTCTTCGGTGCCGATCGCTGAATTCTTCAGTCTGCGGGACGGTCTCACCAGAGAAGTTTACGTGGTACACGGTTATCATCCATTCCCCAACCATATACAAGAGAAATAACCTATTTTCTGACTGTCTAATTAGCAACTGCAATTTAGCCAACTGTAATGAACGATTTCAATATGACAAAACAGTTAAATTAACAACGAAGTAATGTTTAAATATTATGAATTAAAATGCGTTCCCATTATTATCCGAAATATGCAATATTATAAAAATGTTCAAACCATACCCTTTTTCCCACAACACCTCATTTTGAAAAACTTAAGATGGCTAGAACATCGTCAAACATTCGCCTAAGAGGAAACTATTAAAATCTTAAAAGGAGATATAAGATAAGCAGATAATGATGATCATCCCTTATTTCATATCGTTACCAAAATGGTCCTTTGAACACCTGCAATATGAAGAAGTTAGTAGTTATTCAAATCTCTTCCGTTGCGCAAATTAAGTAATCCCAAGATAAATACCAGCAAAAACGCCAATTTATCTTAAAATTGATCTATTATTCTTCATTAACCCGAAAATCCTTTCAGTAAATTCGCTTTCATGCATAGAGCTATATTTTGGTCTAGGTCACGCTAAACTATTCCTTATTAAAAGGTATACTTTAATGGCGGCTCTCCTAATGTAACCCGGGCCTTGTAGTGTGCTCCGTTCGTTCCCAGTTAAGTCAATCTTCTTAATTTACGACAAACACTTTAACGAATACACCTCCAAGGCTGAGTAAAAACCCTATAAGTAGAAGAAGAAGAAGAAGAGCCAGCAGCAAAAAAATGCTGTCAGAAGTTAAAGGTTACGTGTACTGAAGCATGAGTATACACAAGGATTCCTTTTACTTTATAGCCGCTATAAAAGCGGGCCTCAGAACCTTAAGCACGGGCTTCTTAGTCCCTACTGCCTGGGCGAAAGCCGGAGTGTGATCATTCAGCCGGAAAACAATGAATAAAGCCCCAGTGATAGCAATGATGACCCCCTTATATCCATGGGAAATTGATGTGCATGTCCGAATTTTTACAAGGTTTATCTTTGAGAGGAGACGTGGCTCTCTTCCTGGCGGAATGATAAATACTAATTTCCCAAAAGGGACTAAAAACAGGCCCCGAAACTGACTGAGTTGTTGCTTTAAGCCAAACTAGGGATGGTTTCTTTTGGGCTAGAGCCAACCAGCAAACATATCTGAAGCAATACTTGCCAAGCGAAAAAAACATCAACACACGGAGGTGTATGTGTATATAGACTTTGGGATATCCTTCCGCCCTTGCTTTGCCTTTCCTTTTTTGCATAGACAGGCGGCTGAAAGGAATCTGAAATTACGAACCGTTTTCTAGATCCTTTTTTCGAGTGGGTTCTTTCCCATGATGACATTGAACACCTCAGGCACAATTTAAGGGCGATATTACGGCCCCTTGGCGTGGGCCCAGCTCCTGGAGCGAGCAAGGATGACTAATTACACTGGCACGGATCCTTATGCTCGGAATTAGGTGCAAACGACATGGCCCTCCACCGGGCTTGAGATGTTTGCAGTACGTGTGTCGGTGGAATTTATTCATTACTGATTATATTACCCTTTTCCGGGAAGACAAACAACTTTATTGATTTTGGCCATTCACCATGGGCGCCAAAGTGCGGCAGTGTAGCTCTCAACAAGGCAGGAATCACCTTCACACAAGCACGTACAGACAGCATCTATAGCGCTAAGTGCCACCAACCACATCCAGCTCAGCTAGTCCAAATTCAGGTTGCTTGCCGCTATACGGCCAAACATGTCCAGGATACACAGAGCCGTAAAAATCGATTTTGCGATTCCTTTTAATTAGTCTGCAAAGTATTGGGTATGGCGTCTCTACATTCGCCCTTATAGTGCTGCGACTTAGGGCAATTAATTAATTACTTTCCCACCCTAAAGACGGGCGCTGCACAAAATCTCAATCGTATTACACCAACGTATGCACGCTCTGCTGTAGAGCCATCAATCAAGCCCTGTCATAACTAGGACATCCGCAAAAAATTCACAAGTAAACACATAGAATGAATCTCGTCCTGTCATGGTAGGAAGCTCCTGTTTTATGAAAAGCCTTTGCAGCCCCCTTCACGCCCTTTACACTCGTGGGTGAAATGGTGGTAGATTTTCGATTTGCCGCTTACTTGTCTGCGTGTTTTTGTGCTTGTGTATCTAGGTCTGGTCTGGCATAACCGAAAAGGATTGAAGCATTTTTCCATGTCCACTCAATTTCAGGTCGTCCATTCGCAAATTTTTAACAGGCGACTCGATTCCGATTGGAGACAAACAACTATCACAGAACGGAGGAAATGGATTGTGAATGGTGAGAAATGTAAGCGTTCACAGTTCGCCGATTCCGACAGATTATTTCTCACTGATTGAATGTTTACAGGCTGCAGGTGGGAATGAGTGGTATTGTTCATGCTTGATGTAGTTAGAGTTTATATCGGAAATTGACATATCAATGTGAAAACGATTCTGGTAGAAAGATGTCACTCTGTCAATATGTCCTTGTTTCGAGAGGGAGTTTAAAAGGCGTTTTGGATGATGAAAAAAAGCAATTTCAAAAGTACAGTTTACTCTTTCGGCTTTTTAAAATATGTTCATTGTTCCATGAAATTACAGCTTTTTTCGGTAGAAGACTAGAGCATACAGAAAACCTCTTTTGGTCGCCAGCCAACAGGTAGACTAAGGGATTAGCACGTTGCTTTGAGCATCGAGGCGAAACGATGTTACACTAGTGAAATTGCGACTATATGCTTCTTGTGCCCCCACCGGAAACATAAGCATACTCCTGGCAAGGTCCTGTCTCTACCAGGAGTGCTGGCTAATGGGGTATTCGGGCGAAGGGAAGAACACCCTATAGGGAAAAAATCACCTCAATCTAAGGTGAAATAGGATATACCGAGGGATGCATGACCAGAGGGGGTATTTGGTCACTAATATCCGAACTCTGGATACCTGGCGCCTTCAGTTTCACTTAGCATTCCAGCCGTATACGGACACGCTGAGGGTGACCTATTTTCCTATCTAGTCGTGAGTCCAATTATGGACGTGAGAAAAACATCTAAAAAGGGATGAAATTTAACTCCAATAGGTTCAATCTCATCAGACGATGGCTTCATCTCAGGTGACCAGTGGGTAGCAGGAGACACCAAATATGCGCAACTAATGGAGTCATTGAGCACGTTGGTTGTGTGGACGAGTTGTCTGCAATTTGAGTATCTGGTTCCAGAATACATCTACGTTGCTCTACCAGATTCAGATAAAGGAGTTCAATAGATGGAGTTTGGTAATTCCCGGTTTGTCAAAGTCATCTCTGCTTAAAGGAGGTGCCTTAAAAATGCACCGTCAGATGGCCTGTTCAAGGAAAAGACCCTAGGAAAAGCTCTGATGAATTCTCGAAACTCCCGAAACAGAAGAAGACCAATCTGGGCAAAGGACTCGCTTGCCTCACTTTTCTTCTTATTCTTCGATGGCTCTACAGCCCAATTCGAGCCTTTTTCTCCATCAGCTTCTTCCTCTAGATGTCTCTCTGCTCCGAAACTTGTCTCCAGTTTCTTGTGTTGAGCAGTTTTGCCGCTTCGGCCTTAACATTGTCTTCCCACTTTGACCGTGATTTGCCAACTGGTCTTTTGCCATCTGGTAGTAGATACAGGACTTTTTTTGGTATCCTTGAGTCATACATTTTTTGGACATGACCGAACCAAGGTAAAGGCAGTAGCTTGGCATGTGTCGATAGTAGTGATGAGCAAAAATGGTCTTGTTCTTTGAGTCTTGTCTTGTTCTTGCACATTTAGCAAGAACAAGACTTAGTTATGCTTGCAAGAACAAGATTAACTATGCAAGTCTCAGGGCAAGACTTTAACAAGATTCTTGCAAAATTTTCACCTAAACGAATTCTTTTAAAAACAAAAAATATAACATTGATTATTAATTAAGTTTAAGCAATTATGATATAAATACATGTGTGTATATTTACTTTTTAGTATGATAATTGTAAAAGCATTTGTACATAAGGGAGCGTTCAAGTAATACGTAACGCATTTTGGGGGGGGAGGGGGTTTGTAAAACGTTACGATGCGTTACAGGGGCGGGGGGGGGGTTCGAACAACGCGTTACGTAACATTGTTTTTTTATTTAAATAAAAAAATAGGGCATTCAAATCTCCCAACTTAGCAACCCTTTTCGTTTATGTTTTACGGGTAATCGCGATTAAAACAATAAATAAGCTATTTTAGCGGCTTTCTGGTACTTTGCGTCATATAATTGTCACTTTCAGGTAAAAGTGTTGGGTGTTACGTAACGTTTAGGGAGGGGGGGGGGGGGTACAGAAAAACGTTACGGCGCGTTACAGGGGGGGAGGGGGGGGTCAAAAATTTTCAAAAATTGCGTTACGTAATACTTGAACGCCCCCTAAGTACATAATGACTTTGAATGCATTGTGCACAAACTAATGAGAAAAAATGGCCTTGTTCTTTCACATTTAGCAGGACCAAGAACAAGAACAAATCTTAGTTTTGCTTGCAAGAACAAGAACAAGACAGACTGAACAAGACAAGAACAAGACTGGATTAATCGTGTCTTGTTCTTGCGTTTTCTCATCACTAGTCCAAAGTTTACATTCTTTGCATAGATCGTACAATTCGTGATTGTAGCGTATTCTCCATGGGGCCTCGGTAGCCTGGGAGTAAGTCGTCTGGCTACCACCATCCCAGAGGTCCCGGGGTCGAATGCCGGCAGCAACACGGAAATTCGGCTTTTACATTTTCCCAAACTACATAAATTTCCTTCTTTTTTCTTCCCTCTTTATATTCCTGATTCCTTCTGTCATAAGCCTTCCCCGCTCCACCAAAAGCGCATGTCATTGGTTCGCTGATGGGATTCAACTCGTTTCAGGAGGTATAACACTTCCGCGAATTGTTTCTTGATCCCCCGATGGCAGAGTCGCCATAGTAATGGTTGGGAGTAGGTGGAATAAAAATATCACGACTAGGTTGTGGCAGTCCCTTCCTTCTCGACTAGAGCTACTGTTCGAAATTTCACTTTATATGAACAAAATAGGATGTCGACAGTATAAAGGACTTTTCCTGAGCCTCTAGTCTTCCTCATTAAAAATAATATCTTCATTGATTGGGCCGTATATCCTTCGGAGAACCTTCCTCTCAAATATATCTATGTTGTCCGCGGATTTCTGGGAGATACTCTTTACTTCACAACTATACGTATTTAGCTACTGTACATGGTTTGTAGATTATTATTTTGGCTTCTCTGTGGATGTCTCTGAATTTAATTGCTGGCAGTAGTGAGAAGTATGTTATGTTTGCGGCGTTTATTCTTCTTTGTACGTCTATCGTTTCATCGTTGTCTTCGCTGACTGTGGACTCCAGGCAGTGTTGGGCAAAACTAAATTTCTGGACGAATAAAAATTGACAATTAATTAATTGTTAATCACGTCTACTGCAATTAACAATTAATTAATTGTAATTGTGAAAACTCGCAATTAACAATTAATTAATTGTTAATCGCGTCTATTGCAATTAACAATTAATTAATTGTAATTGTGAAAAATCGCAATTAACAATTAATTAATTGTTAGTCGTGAGTTTCCACAATTAAAGACGATTAATCAATTGTCAATCATTTCTATGGATTTGATTAAAAACTAAAAATTAAAATTTATTATTATATGGAAAGAGTAGTAGTATGTTATTTTTTATTAGGTCATTTTAAAAAGCGTGTTTTTAGTTTTTAAAGTAAAAACTTTTTTAGCCACGTTGCGCACCTTTGCGTCACGGTCAATTTTTTGCGTGCCGTGGGGGAACAATTTGGCTTTGGGGATTTTAGTTTGTATTGTATGAATTATCTATAATAACATTCTAGTTGTGCCATTTTCAACATTTTTCGAAATCGAAATCAATGGAGCAATTTTTTAGAAGAGATTTTTTTTATTTTATGTTTTTTTGTTTGACCGGAAGAGAATTTTTTACAGAAGAGAATTTCGTTTTGTGTTTGATTTTTTTTGCTATTTTTCGTTTTGTGTTTAAAGAGGGACTAGTGTATTATATATTATTATGAACCATATAGCAATATGTACTACGTGCTATATACTAAGTGTTATGCACTATGTATTAGGTACTATGTACACGGACTATGTACTATGCGATATGTACTATGTACTATTTATTATGGACTATATACTGTCAACTATGTTTTATGTGCTATGTACTATGCACAAGGTATTATGTACTATGTATAATCTGCTATGTACTAGGTATTATGTACTTTGCATTACGGACTATGTGCTATTTACTTTGAATTATGTACTATGAACTATGTACTATGTACTTTGTACTATGTATTATGTACTATTTATTTTGGACTTTATACTATCTACTATATACTGTCAACTATGTTTTATGTGCTATGTACTATGCACAAGGTATTATGTACTATGTATAATCTTCTATGTACTAGGTATTATGTACTTTGCCTTACGGACTATGTGCTACTTACTATGAATTATGTACTATGAAGTATGTACTATGTACTATGTATTATGTACTATGTATTGGGGGCTATGATTAGGTACCATATACTGTTCACAATGTACTATGTATTAGGTATTATATACTATGTACTGCGATTATGTACTATTTATTCTGTACTATGACTAAGTATTATGAACTATGTGTTATCTGCTATGTACCTTGCCCTATATACTCTGTATTATGTATTTTCTACTAAATATTATGTACTTTGTACCAAACACTATATACTATGTTCTATGTAAAAGGTATTATGTACTATGTACTAGGTACTTGCACTATGTACTATGAACTATGTATTATGTTTTGTATTATCTATTATGTATTATGTACTATTTATTATGAACTATGTACTATGTACAATGTTCTATGTATTATGTTCTATACACTAAGTGCTATGTACTATTTGCTATGAACTATGTATTATTCACTACTACTATGTACTATATTGTGTAATATGTACTATGAATTATGTTCTATGTATTATTTACATATGTATTATATATTACGGATTACGTATTATGTATTATTGTATATACAAAATTTATTGACCCTTATCCTTCTGTAGTACTAAGATTGATTTGGACATATAGAATGACCATAGAGGTCTTAATTTCCAAAATGTGCCCAGACACACATACATTTTTTTATGATATATATTTTTGTTTAGGTTTTTTGAGATAGGTTATTGATAGTACATTTTATTAGGGTTATAAGGAACAAGTACTGTTATTGCGCCCATGATCAGTATTAACGCGTATTATATTCATGCCAATTTTTACGGTAATTCGCTTTACCATATAACATAAAATACACCACTACAACGCAAAAAAAACATTACGGTTTCGTTTTTGATATACAGTATCCGTTTTATTAAAATAGATTCTAAAAGAAAAAAGTAAATAAAAGGATTATTCTAATTTGACATTATACGCTCGAAGTCACTCACTGAGGGAGTGTTAACCACAAATTTGTCATTTGGATCCCTCAAAACCCCTCGACACTAATTTTCATTACAATCGGAACACAATTGCCAAAATTAGTCCGCCATTTTGAATTTTAAAATTTTGATCACAAATTTGTCATTTGGATCCCTCAAAACCCCCCGACACTAATTTTCAGTACAATCGGAACACAATTGCCAAAACTAGTCCCCCATTTTGAATATTAAAATTTTAACCCCAAATTTGTCATTTGGATCCCTCAAAACCCCCCGACACTAATTTACAGCACAATCGGTGCACAATTGCCAAAACTAGTCCCCCATTTTGAATTTTAAAATTTTAACCCCAAATTTGTCATTTGGATCCCTCAAAACCCCCCGACACTAATTTTCAGTACAATCGGAACACAATTGCCAAAACTAGTCCGCCATTTAGAATTTTAAAATTTTAACCACAAATTTGTCATTTGGATCCCTCAAAACCCCCCGACACTAATTTACAGCACAATCGGTGCACAATTGCCAAAATTAGTCCGCCATTTTGAATTTTAAAATTTTAACCCCAAATTTGTCATTTGGATCCCTCAAAACCCCCTGACTCCAATTTTCAGTACAATCGGAACACAATTGCCAAAACTAGTCCCCCATTTTGAATTTTAAAATTTTAACCCCAAATTTGTCATTTGGATCCCTCAAAACCCCCCGACACTAATTTTCAGTACAATCGGAACACAATTGCCAAAACTAGTCCGCCATTTAGAATTTTAAAATTTTAACCACAAATTTGTCATTTGGATCCCTCAAAACCCCCCGACACTAATTTACAGCACAATCGGTGCACAATTGCCAAAATTAGTCCGCCATTTTGAATTTTAAAATTTTAACCCCAAATTTGTCATTTGGATCCCTCAAAACCCCCCGACACTAATTTTCAGTACAATCGGAACACAATTGCCAAAACTAGTCCGCCATTTAGAATTTTAAAATTTTAACCACAAATTTGTCATTTGGATCCCTCAAAACCCCCCGACACTAATTTACAGCACAATCGGTGCACAATTGCCAAAATTAGTCCGCCATTTTGAATTTTAAAATTTTAACCACAAATTTGTCATTTGGATCCCTCAAAACCCCCCGACACTAATTTACAGCACAATCGGTGCACAATTGCCAAAACTAGTCCCCCATTTTGAATTTTTCTTCTTTCTGCCATTTTGGCCGCCATACTCCCCATATTTTTTTTCATATTATGCTCTTTATATGAATGATTCTCCAAAAAAATGGCAGGATCATATAAAATTGGAGTGTCTATATCTATATTGAATCGGAATAATTGTTAGTTTTAATTGTTTTTTAGAACAATTGACAAAATTAATTGCAATTGATAAATTAATTGCAATTGATTTAGTTCTAATATACAATTAATACAGATTAATCCAAATAAATTAACTGTGGGGTGCAATTAATAGTTCAATCGCAATTAATTTTAATTGCAATTAAATTAATCGCAATTAATTTTTTAATCAATTAATTAATTGATTGAAAATTTAATTGATTAATGCCCAACACTGACTCCAGGTAGTTAAATTGAACCCCATGCTCCAAGAAGGGCACTTACGCCCGAGGTCCGGACTGGCATGGGCCGAGCGGCTAGCCGACAATGTTTTTTTTTTTTTTTCATTTTATTGATAAATAAATGATTTTTTTATGAATTTTTTATATAAATAAATAAGGAATTATTTTTTAAATAGTTTTCTTTCATTCTACATAATCTGATCTTTCAGTTTCTTTCCATCATCAGTTCTACATATACCGAAGGAGGGTTTGAAGCCTTTCTTGAAGAAATTTACTTCCTTGTATGCTTCTCGTGTTTTGTTTTGTGCAAAGTTTTGCTCTAGCCTCAAGATTTAATGGCTGAGGAGTTATCTTTTCTTCATCCTGCATATTTTTTTTGCGGCTCTTCTTGTTTCGTCGTATTTCAATTTCTTGCTCCTCGTCTATCTATCCATGTATATTTTCCTATTTTTATTTCTGGCTCCTATAGTTGTTTTACATTCCTCGTTGTACCATTCACTGGGTCTGACTGTGCGTTTGTAATCCACAGTTTCCTCCGTGACATCTGTCTGTATCGTCTGCGGTCTTGTCCATTTTCCCTCAATTGTATCTGCATTATTTATGTTTAGACTTGGGCCTGGAAGAAGCGAAAGACCGAAAGATATAGAGACCGTCTCGATCTTGGAGACCTTGGTTACTAAAATTCTAAAATTCGAGATATTAATTTATGCTTCCATATAACTTAAAGGCTTCCAAATAACAGATTTGACTATATCTATATGAACATAGTGGGACTCCACCATATCCCGGATACTCCAAACGGATTCACGCGATTGCCCGAAGCATACCCAATTCGGGACATAAAATAGTGGCAAAAATATTCGACATCAAGTGGCAATAAAACGCTACACCAAAGTGCTGCGGAAGCTCTACAGTTAACGAACCTAATGTCTTCTAATTTTCTTACCTAATATCTTCGGTTTTAACCACCTTTGATATCACGTCATATTATTATGCTTCCTCTTCAGAACTCCTGACATAAAATATTAAATTCGCATTTAATGTTATCGTTGGTTTACAAGCAGAATTCACTAAGTACAATTTTTCAAGTTTTCAGTTTTTTATACTAAAGTAAGTCTTATAATGCCAACTTTATACTGGCAATACCTTATAGCCCGCAAACTAATATTGTTAAGGTTTTTAGGGGGTTAGTTTCGGATTTACCTTGTCCATAATGACACAAAACTACAAAATCATTTCTGCCAAAACTCATTAATTTGTTGCGTTTTTTTATTTTAATCTAAAAATCCAGTATTAGAATTAAATGATTATTTCAATTCTTTTGTAAACTAAACTAAGAAATCTAAAAAACAATGTATACTGAGCCGATTACTATTATATGCCATTACAAAATTTTCAGAGACACAAACATCTTAAATATCGATTTACTAAAAACTATGGTTTTTGACTTAGTGAATTCTGCTTTTAAACCCACGTTATTTTCGAACAGATTACGCCAATTACCACAACTCTTCCGCATTTCATATGAAATATCACCTGCAATATTTCTTCTGCATTCAATAAAAAACATGAACCCGCAATCTGTATTCTGCAGATTTTAGTTATGTAAACCCCAATGTTACAAATCGAATTGACTAAAATCGGTTTATTTAATTCTTCCGTAGTTTTTACTTGCATGCCTAGCGTTTTGGAAACCGGGCCCCCAAAGAGTAATGTTCCCTGTAGTGTGTTAAACTGTTACAGAGATAAAAAATGCACTGCGGAATACCTCCCCACCAATAAATATTTATATTGCACTAGAAGAGTTTTATGCGCTGAACGTAAAAATTTCCATGGTAAAAATTGAGTGGTTTCAGTGGTACTTTGCTCCATCCAAATTTATGGGAAATTGATGAGTATCCGCAACTACCATCAAGTCTTAGGACAAATTGAATCGTTTTTTTTACATTTTAAAATTTGTTTATTTGAATATATAATTTATTTAATGGGGTTTCTTTTATCTCCGCCATGGAGATTGAGAGTTGGTGCGTTCCGCAATTTGCTTCAGGGAGATGCAGAACCCTTGCAATAAGTGATTCATGCTGACTTTAATCGTACTTTCGTTACCTTGCACCCTTTCTCGATAGGAATGCAGGCATCAGCCGGTCTATGGAATAGTTTTTAACCCTTTTCGTTAATTATGAAAAATTTTCTTAGCCAAAGCACTACGGGTATAGGTCCTTAGTCTACCACGCTTAGTGCTCCTTTGGCGGGGAATGACCTGTATAAAGACCTGTTCGCAATTTTCCAATCCTTTCGAAATGAAAGTTCTACTCTTTGTGATCCGTTCTAAGAGGTTTAAAGGTTTGTATCTGTTCTCTAAGCCTTCATACTAAGTCGCCCGGCTCGGTTTCGTCACGAGACATGTCCGGAATGAAAAATTCGGAAGGTAACTTGGTTGGCCGTAGACTAGTTCTTCTGGAGAAAATTTTAGGCGAGGCTCTTAGTCTGCCCGCAACCATAGAAGCACAATTGGGAGGTCCTCTGCCCACCTTGAAGTCGCTTTCCTACATTTTAGGGCTGGTTTTACCTGGAAATGGAATCGCTCAACCATTCCATTCGACTGCGGGTGGTAAGTAGTTGTCCTTATTTGATAGCTTCCGAGAAATTTAAACAAACGGCGGAACAATCTTGATTCAAACTGGGTGCCCTAACCGGTAGTAATGCCAGTTTGTCGTTCTGCCAGTGCACTTTACGCTAGAGTTGAACCGAACTTACATGAGGCAGTACATTTGTCCCGTACACGATGGTAAATTGTACTGAGGCCTTAAGTTTGTTAAATGTCTCGGTTCAAAAATAATGTTATACTGGGATAATTATGAGCGTGTATCGTGCGATTGTAAATTACGAAATGGAGAGATTTTTCTTACTTCTTTTGCGACAGTAAAATATCCAATTTGAACTGTGGTGAGGTGAGATTGTAAATACGAACTGGAGATACATTTTTACATTTTTCGAGGGAGCGAAATATTGTACTGGAGAGACACTTGTTAATTCATTTCAAATTTTTTGCAAAATATAAAAATACATTAAAAGGGGTCTTCATTGGTATTTCTTTTTTAATTTGCTTGTTTTTGCAATTTTGTCATTACAATAGCACCTTGCCTCATTTGAAGTATGACACTGTACTAGCTCGAAGAGAAAAGAGGCGCCTCTTACATATTCATTTTATAATCGCGTGTACTACCCAATACTACAGTATTGCTATCATGGTAGGATTTTTTGAAATGTGTGTGTTATTTTACGCTGGGATATTGGACTTTTGTCGTTCACATACAGGTATTGATCAGAACACTACTACTATAACCAATATTAGCACACCACTAAAAAAAACTTCAAAATCTCATAGGTGTCTATCGTCGCCTGTGCCAGACATTTTTAATGATTTTTTCTTACGTTCAAATTAAACTCATGTTACAAAATAAAATTCCCCCTTAAGCGTAAAAATAAACGTGATCAAATAATAACAGAAAAAGAAAACAATCTCGAGGACTTAATAAAATTTACGAGTTAAGTTAACTTTTAACAAAAAACAAAATTCGTAAAGAACCAAAAAAGAACAAAAGAACAAATTCTTGTCTCAATCTTGGAAACTTTATGAAATTCCTATCATTGTATGTTGCCAAGAACAACCTTTCTGAAGCTTCTGAACACTTCTCCCCAAGGAAACTTTTCGCCTTTTTTATGTTTATTAATTTTAATTCAGAGTTATAAATGTCTGCCCCGAAATTTATTTAAACGTTCCGCCTCCAAATTAACTCGCTTCGTTTTGTGTAATTGGTATTACAATTGCCCTGACCCTCTTCAGCCGTGTCACACAACCCATCACGGAAAACGAGGAGCCGCAGGTGTAATACTCTGGGATTTTCACGTTCATTTAATAATTCGTAATCGCCCAAGTTCAAGGACGCCTTTTCGTTTTCGTCCTGTCGCAAAAAATTCATCCGCTTGTAATTCGGCGATTTGTAAAAGTCTCTTTGCTGCCGTTTTATTTCTGTGTGCGTTCCTAGGCGTAATTTATTAGCTTCCAATTTCCATCGACGACGAAAAAATATGAAAATGCCGACCGACTGCCGAAATCACTGGCAATGACGGACTATTTTTCCTGCTGCTTTTATTGCTTCGCCGAACTTTTTGTGACTTTGGACTATTTTTAAATATTTTCACCAATAAAAAGTTCGCCGTTGTCGATTTTTCACTTCGTTTTTTTCAGGATTTTATCTAGGGAAATTCCTCGACGGGGAAAAGAATAATGATTTTTTGTTGTTGTTTTTGTTTGTGGAGAAACTTTTGCCATTATTTCAGAGATTTGAACAGATGACAGAATGCTGTCATAATTACAGTCACGAAAATGTGCCTCATCTCCTGAAATTGGCCGGGTTGGGGATCTGTTGTGTCTTATACTGCGTCGAATTCAGAATAACATTTACAGGTCAAACAAACTCGGGTGAACATGTAGGAGTAGAAAAGTTCCGGTAATTGGGTATTGATGACATAAAGTGTCACCATTTTCATGTTGCTGGCAATGTCCTAAATATTGTCGAACATTAGAAACAATTAATAATATAACTTAACAAGGGTCAGGTCTATTGAGAAACTCATACAAATGGTCAATATCATTACACAATCAATCAATACAATTACACCATCCATCACTCTGATTTCTCCTCAAACTGGTTCTGTGTATGGCGCAGATACTACACGATGTGTTCATTTTTATGCATATGGCGGTAATAAGCGAAAAGGTGGATCGTTTAATTAATTTATATTAATGAGTGTGTCCTCATAACGGTTACAGTCAAATATAGTAAGAATGCCTTTCCGTGTCAGCGAAATTAAGATACCCGTCAACTAACCAGTGCTGGAAATCCTAAAAAACCGCTTACTTCTACACAAGAAGCGAAAACGGATTGAACTTTGCCAAAATATAGTGTCTGCGAACCGGCTAGGCTTAGCACGATTCTTTCTAAGCAACCTTGCAAACGTCTTACCTCAGGTGTGAAAAACATACTTGCTTGGACACAGTCCTCTGAAAAAGCCTTCAGACACGGGACTAAGGTTGCAGAAGTAGATAGCTGTATCTTACGAGCGGGGCTTCTAAATCGGCACCATGCTAAAGATACTTTGGCCAGTGAACAGTTTCTCCTCGTATAAATCACTAGGCATTACGTTTATTATGATCTAAAAGACGCATAACTTTCACAGGCATGTATATATCCTTCGTGCTTTATTTATTCTGGAACTGACGTCTTCTTCTGCACCGCCATTTTCGGTAATAATGCTACCGAGGTAGCAGAATTTATCTACCAGTTCCACGTCACGGCTATTCAGCGCTGTCCGATGAATTTTGTCTGCATTTCTTTGGCTTTAGTCTTAAGGATTTAGCCTTAAGCCTACTGGACTACTTTCTGCTATCAAATTATTTAACATGTTTTTGAGGTCCTGGTGTCTGTGGGCCAGCAAACAGATATCATCGGCGTAGTCGAGATCCCTAAGGCAACCCAGCAAACCCCATTGTATGCCGCCTGTTACAATATCCAGAGCGCTGACAAGGATATCGTTTATTACTATAATAAATAGTAAAGGCGAAAGTAGGCATCCTTGTCGTACTCCTGAAATCTCCTCAAAGCTGTCGGACAATTTTCCATTGTGAAGATCTCTGCATTTGGAATTGTTGTATATGTTTTTTGGTCCTTAGCTGTTGTCAATCAACAGTCTACACTTTACCGTTATGTGTCCCACTCCTGGAGGTTTTTTAGGGAGTTCTAGTTCGAAGGGTTTTCGCCAACGGCAGACTATTTTTAACCCTTCCTCAACTAATAGCAGGGCTGAAGGTTGCTTTTGTTAACAGGTTGCCAACCAAAGTTGAAGGAGTATGGAACTTGGCAAATATAAAGTAGACGCCGTCAGCTTCAATACATGGTACCCCACTTCGGGCTCCAGCAACAAATACCAGAGTTTATATTGCCAAATATCACACAAGGGTGCCTTTATATCAATTACGCTGACTTTACCTCCGAAATTCTTGTTTTCTTATCATAATGCATATTGCAAGAGGACACCGCGATTGACACCGCACTACATGAAGTAGTGCGGATGAGAATAGAATGAAACCAATATAACTTGGCAACATTCCTGAACAAAGAAGGCACTTTTAACAAAGACCCCATTTGGCTAAACAGGTGCTTACTTCGCCGACGTCTGATCACAAGCCCCAGGGTGTGAAAGGAGGAGGGTGGTCGACCTGCCGAATTGACAGAAGAAACTAGGCAAGAAACCGCATATTTTAAAACGACACCGACAGTAGCGTATCCGTTGCGGGGACGTCTCGCTAGGACCGCCAGCCAGACCCGGAGCTGTATTGCAGGCTCAGCATCGAAGAGTAAAAGTAAAAACCCCAGTACAGCTTTCTATGCCAGTAAGCAGACCTGCGGCAAGAGATGGGAGTGGAAGCCACACATGAGATGCTGGATCTACATGGAAGTTATTAGGCCAATGGTGACATACAACTCTGGTGTTCCGCTCTTGTAAAGGATATAACAAATGCAGACTAGGCCAAGGCCAAAGAGTGCAATGTCGTTGAGGGCTCTATGCACAACCACCACGAGGCTACGAGAAGTGGGCTGCTGTGTGGAGAAGACGTACGGACATATTACCTGCTAGGTTTCAATGTCCAGATTTCAATGTCCAAGGAGTGGGAAATCTTCCAGTCTAACAAGAGCTATGACGTAGTTCTATACATAGATGCCTCCAAATCAAAGCCTCCCTTCCAAAAAGACATCCCAAGATTTTCTTTGCAGTTGTCTGATCTGACTTTTTCTGGGATCA
Source organism: Thereva unica (assembly GCA_949987705.1). Taxonomy (NCBI): domain Eukaryota; kingdom Metazoa; phylum Arthropoda; class Insecta; order Diptera; family Therevidae; genus Thereva; species Thereva unica. Next base: position 126,447,981 of record OX465282.1, read on the forward strand.
ACCTCGATGCATTTGTAATCTTCTCTTACAGAACTTGCGAGAGATTTCGAAGCTTAAAATGAGAGATATTGGGCCTTATCATGGTTGGCGTTTGAGGTGACAAATGGCGCGAGGACCGAAAAACGGAATCATAATTCTCGAAAAAAAACTGAAATTTGTCGGAAAAAACGAATTCAGGCGTACATAGTTCGCCAATTATGATACGCCTGAATTCGTTTTTGCCGACAAATGTCAGTGTTTTACGAGAATTATGATTCAGTTTTTCGGTCCTCGCGCCATTTGTCGCTTCAGGCGCCAACCATGATAAGGCCCATTATCCGATATCTGAATATAACAGCACACTGAAATACTTCGATCGACACCTCAGCGAAGACTATATCATTTTCGTCCGGTCGGCATCATGCAGATACGGGCCATTCTCCGGAACTTTTAACCTGCTTGTCGCTTCAAAATTTTTATGAATTACAATTTTTGTAGGAAGATTAAAAATAAAAGAAGCTAATGTTAAGAAATTATTAATGAGCAATGAGATATAAGTACGAAGTCATTTAAAACGATATTTTGCAATGAAATTTGAAAAAATGTTCCGTTACCTGTCACTTTTCGGCCTGTCTTTAGCGCTAATCTGAATGAAAAACTATTTATATTTGTGATAGGAAGCGTTGAAACAAATAGTGAAAAGTGAAAAGTTGTAGTTTAACTCTTAAGGAAAAATGCAGTTGTGTTCGGTGCAGTGTCAAATCGCTATATTTTCCAAAAAACAACTCTGAAGTTTGTCCCTAGGTTTTGACGTCAAAATTGTAACCCGCATGGTAAGTCGAAGTACTCCAAATTGTCTCATTTTATCATAAAATTTTTTAAACGCACTTATTGTTCAGACACTAACGAACATGTGCATACATTTTGTGACAAAAATAAGTTGAAATTGGTTGATTTTTGGGCAAAACTGGCTAACGTAAACGTAGGTTACATTTAAATGTCAAAGTTGTAACTGCAATTAATTTGCTCATATTACATTAAATTCATCCCCGTAAAATTTCTTATGACCTATTGTAACTAGTTAAATCATATGTAACGTTTCCTTCGCTTAAATTGTTTCATAAATCTTAAAAAAAAGTAATTTAAGCGAATGTCAAAATTGTAACCATCCGAATTTGAAATGTCAAAATTGTAACCATGTCATGTTTTCATAAAAAAAATATGCGCATTGAATTTTTTAATGTTCTACATCAGAAAACATTTATTTATGAAGTAAGAAACACAAAAAATATCATGGCACGGTTGTGCTATCAATTTGAAATTTCATTTTTCCAATTAGCTCAAGTTAAAGGTTCTGGAGAATCGCCCATACATCGTTTAAACAAAAAAAAAACGGCTCGACCGAATGTTATGAAATTTTTTTCAGATGTTTATAGACTGGTTCTAAAGTCACCTACACTTTGGCCTTTTCGGCATCAATTGCTCTCCCATTATCTGCTATTCCGCAAGGCTGCCGTGTTTACCTATCTACCATAATTTAACAAATAAAGAACAAATACCAAATTTCGTTTTAAAAAATATAAAGCATCCCCGAATGCGAGAATAAATTTTATAATCCTTGAGAACATCTACAGGTTAAGTTTTTCCCTAACACAGTTTGACTTTTACTTTACACCTGAAAGGACGAAACGCAAACAAATAAACCATGAATAAAAATGGAACGCTTTCACAACTCAAAATCTAGAGAGATAAAAACATCATATTTCTTAACCAGAGAAAAATTCGAAAGGAAGTCCTTTTCTTCCCTCTCTCTCGCTGTCAAAAAAGGGTTTTTTATTTGAACGGTGAACTTTTTGCTTGGCGGAATATAAATTCTTGCAAAAGGAAATTTCTTTCATTTTATTGCCACTAATGCGACTTCGTGACTAGACTGTGGGAACGATGAAATATGTACAGATGTTTAGTTTACAAGTTTCTTGAATCCTGATCGGTGTGTTTTGTGTGAGAAATCGAATCCATCCCCGGTTGCCGCATGAAGCAGTCTGTCTCCTCACTTGAGTAAGCTGAAATTTGAGACAACCAACAACTTGAGTGTACTATACATAACGTCCTATACACCACTGTGGAAAACAGGAAATGTGCTTGCTTTTGGCTTTTAAGGAAATCTATTTTTAATGATGTAAAAGAATAATGGTTGCCGTCATTATTTTAAAGTACAATCAACTGCCAGTACTTTCTGACTAGGTGTATAATTAATTTGTTAAAGTGCAATTACGTAACTTATAATTAGAAAGCGAACGTAAACCCCATTTGCGTGCATTCAAAATCTATAATTTATGATTTCAAATTAAACCAATTTATAAGAAAACAAGTTCAATGTACTCTAAGTAAGACAACACAAGTGAAGTTTTGACTGTGGCTATGAATAATTTAGGCTATTGAACAATATATGGTTCCAACAGGATGATTGGTGCCACACAGCCAATGAAACAATGACTGAAATGGTGATCTCAATTGTCCGCCCAGATCATGTGATTTGACACCGTTTCTTTGGGCAAATATGAAAGAGAAAGGTACGCCAATAAGCCAACAACAATTCAAGAACCGAAGGACGAGATATTTCGGCATTTTAATGAAATTAAGCCGCAATAATGCATCAGTGTCATCCAAAATGTAGATTGAGGTGTGTAGATGGTGGTTTTCGCCAGAGCCGCGGTGAACATTTGGATGACATGTTGTACATGATTTTAATCAACCACATTATTGATTAAAAGATAAAGTGTCGAAAAGGCTTCAAAATGGGATTACTGGAAAGACTGAATATATGTGCACGCTACAAAGGGTTCATGACGAACTAACTAAAATCTAATGGTCACTCATTCAAGCAACGAGAGTGCGCAAATGAATTATGATCTTAGGTTTTCTTTAGGAAGATGTTAAATGCTGGCACATAGGGAGTGACGTCAAAATTATTTTTCACATCCTCCTGCCGCCCCTGAAGTTTCGATGTTATGTCCAGAGGGTAAAGGTGTTAAATCAATCTTCGAAGAACCGTACCATTTGAAACGTGTTTTTCCACCTCATCCTGGGAAAACGTTGACTACAACTCCAAGTTTCCATTCTCACCAACTTCCAGCTGAGAACAAAATTTATGGTTAGTATGATGTGCCGATCTGAGCCGTTGATTCGCTGGTAAATCCTTTCATGATGAGATGGAAATATCGTAGTCGGTCCTTCGTTTTGGCCTTTATATCAGTGTCTGTCGCATGTTACGAGGTGAACAAAACATCTGTATCGATTAGGTCTTCGCTGAAGTAAGTCAAAGGTCTGGAGTATCAACTATCAAGTAGAATCCATTTCCATCAAGAACGTTTGCACCGGTTCTTCAAGTTGTCTTTCACACATTTAACCATGCGTTCTCAAGGGAAGTCCCACCCAGCAGCTCTCGTCACTATAAATTTCAATGTAATGCCCTCTTCACTAATAAAAACTTGAATGCTCTCTGAGTCCAATATAGATCCCAATTCACCCTCTAAGTCAGCTCGCTTAAAGGTACGAGCGTTATCAGATATACGACACTTGGGAACACCTCAGCGGGCAAAGATAAGCAACTCTCCGTCGTTAAGTTAGAAAATAGTTCCAGATGGATAGATCGTAACACCGCACATCTTAGGATCAGTGCATAAACCTTAATAGAGCCAGCTTCTTTATTTGGTCTCTTTACATAAAGGGCGCCCATTAAATCTATCCCGGTGCTTTCAAAGGGTTTCGAGGTTCGTAGTCTTTCTCTTGGTAGAGGTCTGTGTTGCGGGAAAAATATTGCTGTGCAGGCAGGAAGTCCTGAATTTCAATGGAACAGTAGCGATAAAGTATAGAGAGGCCTTAAACCGGGCGTTTTTAAGTCACCTGTGCTGTCACCAGCGATCCATGGCCCTTGGACTAGGGCTGCAGATGTCGCTTTACAATGATAAAGGTTTATCTTTATCGCCTTCATGGTTTTGACAATAATCACTTTCACTTCTTCATCGCTGGTCAACCAACCGCCATTGATGCTTAGGGAACTTTTCGTTCTTGTCGCTTTCGTTTAAGACGCCGGTTATTTTGCGATCCTTTGCCACTTCTGCTTTGGTTCCATGCGTCTTGACTTTTTTTGGAATTAGATTTTTGGTGCTTGATTCCTCCTCAGATCGTTGGCGTTTAGAGGCTTGTTTACCACTGGACATCTCTGAGTTAAGGTTTAGAATGACCTGCTTTGCTCAAGCAATGCCATCCTAAAAATCTCTCCTTTCACACTTGGTCTTCCCTGATGGGGTTGGTACCCAAGCGGTGAAGAACTCTGCTGGCAAAGCGACGTTCTTGATGACCCGCTTTTGCCGGGTCTGGTCGTTTTAGGTCTTTGGCTTTTTACAGACCATAGGGCCCGCAGGTGTAAAGCGACAGTATCGCGAAGAAGAGCAGGGTTGCAAGTGGTCGCTTGGAGGGCCTTTTGCGAAGGGGAACTTGCTTCCCATTGGTTGGTGGGCTTTTTTACTGTGGAATTTGTGGTCCCTTCCGGTTTACGTTAAGAATAACCGGACCCCTTCTTTGTTGGTTTTTTTTTTGTTGGATTTATTCATAATTAGCCCCACGAGTAGCGGAGAAACGAGGTCCCGAGCAGAAACCCGCAATAGCCGAATAAGGCTAGTTAGAACCGGAGATCGCCAGGTATCCGGAACACACCATTGAGCTATTTGTAAACACTTTATATTAGCTTAACCTGTATGTAAACAAATCTTGCAACTTGATTTTGGCCCCATTCCTTATAACCAATCAACTTCAAATTTTGCACATATGCACTTGACAATGCAGTCTGACCATTTTGTAAAAAAAAAAAATGGCGGCTCCAAAATGGCGGTCGAATTTTGCAATTGTACTCCCCGACCCCCGACATGGGTGCCAAATTAAAAGGTATGACAAGAGGAATACGATTAGAAACGTGTCGTCTTCCAAAATCCAATATGGCAGACAACACAAAATGGCGGGGTACCGTTTTCTTTACAACCCATTCGACATGGATATCAATCAAATGAAAGGTTATGACAAGTAAAATACTATAAGCTTTGTGGTGTCATTTCAAATTCAAAGTAGCGGCCAACACTAAATAGTGGTTTATCTTTTTCTTTACAACACTTTCGGTATGGGTATCAAGCAGAACTGTATGACGAGTATATTACAGTTACCTATGTGATGCCATTTTTAATCTAATATGGCGGTCACTACAAAATGGCGGAAGACATAATAGACTAAAAAGTAGAAAATAAAAAATATAACACTAAAAGAAACGCTTTTACTTCAAAATGAACTAAAAAAAAAATTTTTTTTTTGAATGCAAAGTTTTTATTGCCCCAGGCAGTATATGGAAATAACCTTCCCATCGAAATGTAAAAAGCGTGGGGCGCTAGCGAAAAGTTTCGGCTTTAATAAAATAAGACTATAGGTAAAGCGTCAAACGCTATTACATTTCGAAAGGTAGGTTATATCCATATACTGCCTGGAGCAATAAAAACTTAACATTCAAAATTATTTTTTACTTTTTAGTTCATTTTAAAATAAAAGTTTTTTTTAGTATTTTTAAACTATTTTTTTTATAACACCGGATCCCCAGCCAAGCTGATCATCCGCCCGGTTCGTATAACACCTTGACCCAACCCAGAGGAAAATGAGAGGAGAGAAAGGTGAAATCGTGGTCGTAATCTCACCCCAGCGCTGATATTGATTTTACACAAACTCTGGTGATCCGTTTTACAGGTTTACTTCCATTAAGGTTATTTTCGTTATGGCGCAATTCCGGCAGTCTTTAAGTAATTTGTTGCACTATTGGCTATCTTTGGGACTTGGACGATATGTAGTGCGTGCAGTGACATCCATTTTAGTTTGATGTTAAGAGAATATCTGCGCCTAGCGTTATTATGACGAACTCACTGAAATCAAAAGGTCACTCATTGAAGCAACAAGAGTGCTGGCACATAAGGAGTGTCCTGTCCGAATTATTTGTCACACGTTCTCAAATTCTTTTAAAACTTTTGGTTTGATTCACATACTTTATATCGGAGGTCACAGTGGCATATCCTTTACAATTTGGAAGGACTATGTTTTCAGTTTATTTCGGCATAATATAAAATAAAGCCCGAAGATATCTATGGGCAGCGAATCCAACTATCTCAAATGCCCGAATTATTCTAGTTTTCATTAAAGCTACCCAAGCAGCACTGCCAGAATAATCCAATAATGCTGAAATTCATCAATATGCATTTTGGTAAATAAATAAACAGACACAAATACATGCAATAAACATCCACCCAATAACCGTTAAATGGCTCAACACTTTCCACGTTAAATCCCTTTAATTAAAAGTCAAATGAACAGAAAAAAGAAATCTGCTCCAGTAAGCATTGCAAATGACGACAACAAGATAGCGCTGCTCCCCGACTGACTATACAGCAATAATCCGACAGTATTTTCTTACAGGAAATTAACTTTTCTCCTTTTGTCGGAGCACAACTTTTCTCCTTTTGTCGGAGCACAACTGTCTCGGTACAGAACAACAACGAGTGTGACCTAGACTGTGTGTGCTGTGCCAGCGACGTACTTACAGCTCCAAGATATTTACATTTCCTGGAGATATTTAATTTTCTGAAACGAGGAGGTGTAACTGGAGCAATCGAATTAATCACTTGCTAAATTTGAAGATATCCCGAAGAAAACCACTCCTGTTGCGTGCTTGCTCAGAATTAAGGATATTTTATGATATTCGAGTGTTCCTTGAGACGCGCAATATCTGTGGTGTTAAAAAGTCTTGCTTGTCCCCCAACCCAGTGCGGATTGTCGTTTGGTGTGTTGTGGTGGAGATGGTGGTTGGTTGTCTAATCATTATGCTTTTTCGGCGGACGTTCTAGCGGAAACCGCTGATGATAACATCAAAAGATGTTCTCTATTCCAACCCTCGTATCATTGGGTATTCTATACATTTCTTTCTTCCAGGATATAATTTATGCTAATTTCGCTAACGATCCCGCTCCATAGGGGCAGTATAGAGAGTTAAACGTTGATGTTTCCTTTACAAAACAGACTTCGTCGAGGTTTCCATGATCTGATTCATTATTCCTTCCTGGGAAATGAAAAGAATTCCGCACAAACCCACACCTTATTTCTTTGCAACTCCGGAAGTTTTGTTCTATGCCCTTGGGTATTGAGGGGGAGCCCACCGAACCCGACTCTGGAGTACCATCCACACCGAGGTATTTATTTAAATATTCGATAACAGTGAAAGGAAGAAGTGGAGCAGAATCGCTAAGGCATTTCAGTACAGGATACTAAAAGGATCCTTACATCGGTGCTTAGGCACAATAAACGTAGGCAGGCAACACAGCACCAGGACTCTACTTACCGGTAATGTATGCAAATGTTTTCCTTTTCGTACCGCTATCACCTACAACACAGCCTGGTGCTTGAGCTTTACACGAGTTTATCATTGCCAGGACAAAGGGATATATCTAGACGAGAACGTCGATTGAGTAGAGAATCACGTAGGCTAGAATTCCTGCTAGTGGATATCCTGCCTCTTCTGTCCATATCACAGTAGTGATCTCCGGAGAGGCGCTCAAATGGAGAAGGAAAATATACTACAACAACAACAGCAGCAACAACAAAAAATGCGTTCTCTACTATCACAGTATTCTCGCATATCCTTAAAAAAAGCTGTATCCCACTTGTTCGTCCCCATCCTTAATCTTCCGCTTGGTTATGTGAAGTAGCTAGCTCCTTAAGTCAATTAGATATGGCCAAGGAGAAGGTGAGGAGTTGTGTAGAGGGTTATTAATAACGTTCTCCGTTGTTCTTTGTTTGTTATTTATGCGGAGCCGTCTTTATACCAAAAGGAAAACACTGATATATGCCACCCGGAATACAGCATAGTACGGCATTCTCAGGGACACAAGTCAAGGACTCCACTTTTCGTAATGGAGGAGAGCCTTTGGCGAATAGGATTTGTTGTGTACAATTCGTTTTTATTCCCTCGAAGTAACCACCGAGACTTTCCTCCTTTTTATTTACGACATCTACTACATAAATAAAATGTTACGATTAAACGGATAATAAAAATATTGCAATAAAAATCCATGGCTTCTCTGCACAGATAATCGTAAATCTTGATTGAGATTATCAAAAAAAAAAAATTGTTTTTCTTTTGGATTAAATTGATTGAAGCAAATAGCATAATCTTTCGGTGGTAATGGAGACATCTGATAAATAACGATAATTATTCCCTCCACATTAAGGTCGGTTGGTCGAGGTCTCGTTGATAACCACCACTGAATTGTTATGACTTTGAAACATTTCTTGTGGCTTCCAGAATGGACCAAATTTCACTTTGATAATTTCTTAATAAATATTCAAACATCTGAGAGATAATTTGAATAATAGCCAAAAGACTTGATGCCGGAGCGCGCAGCTGGGGAAATTAAAGCTGCACACAAATAAAAATTGCGCACATATTGATAAGAAATGCGCTTATGTATTTTCAAATTTCCCCTTCGAAATTTGTTGCGACTAGGCTAAGGGACGGGAACGGCATGCGGGGATTCCTACTGCGCATGGAAAACGCGACTTTCTCGGCATCAACTCTTTTGGCGGGACCTCTAATCTGTTCTGGCTTCGAGCAATATTAAATATGCTCTTAAAAATTTGCTTCGAAATTTTATTTTTGACTCTTAAAATATGAAATTTCGTTTTGTATATTTGAGTGAAGGACGAAAAGATCGAGGTTAAGTGAAGTTTCTCTTTTTCTATTGCTTATTTTAATTGGGAGGCGGGCGGTGTGTATTGAAATAAGCTGATACATTTGTAGCTTCCATTATATCTTTTATGATTCTCTTTATTGGTGATTTAAAGGGATAGAGAATATTTTTATGAATTGTATTTTTGAGTACGGGTTGCCAGAAATGTTTTTTTTGCAAGGAGAATGTAATGATTGCTGTCGTCGGTGTAGGGGGTGGGGTGTATGCGAGGTATGCAGGGTTTTATTATACCTATTTTTTTTTTTTTAGATTTTGAGCCAAAATTGTGCATTTGAATGAAAAATTAAATAAGTTGAAAGTAGTAGTTGCAGTTTTTCAACGGCTTTTCTTTGGACGCTTTAATTATAATTAAAGCGTGATAATTATAACAGAATCTGAAAAAAAGGGGCAAAACGCCCACTAGCAGCGAAACTGTTTTGACAATATTAACGAAAAAATTCGATTTTTTCACTTTTTGAAGTTTAAAAAAAATTTCTTATTCATCATCATAAAATAATACTACATTTTAAAAGAGAAAAAACCTCATACGATGCTATGCACAATAATTAAAGGGCAATTAATTTTCAAAATTGAAGTCAATTTTTGGGATTTGTATAAGATATTTTGACCCAAAATTCTAACCAGTTAGTGTTTATATAGTATAAGTGGACTGAAAAATCCGAAGTTATAAACAAAAAACTAAAATTTATCCTACAGATAAAAATTTCATATTGTAACCGCTGATAGCCAATTTCATAACGAAGAGCCTCTTTTTTTGCTTTTTTCGGACCTACACTGGCCGAGATAAACGCATCTATCATTTAAATAGAACGACCAAAATGATAAAATTTTTCACAAAATGGTCGATAACTTACGGGATTGTTTGCTAGAGCTAGAAAATGGCCATTTCGTATAGTAGGTATTCGATGTAACTAACATGTTCCAAACAACATTTTTTAGACTGCAAACAATTCTTTATGTTTTGCTTATCTGACTCCACTATATGTTATTTTTCGGTTTTTTTATTTAAAGGTTTCGATACTTTTACTTTTATCGTTCACCTTACGCATTGCTTCGCTTATCCTGAATCTTACGAACCGCCACTGGCAACCCTGATTCTTTTTGATTGACCTTCCTTATTTTTAAAGAAAGGCCGACATCGCTTTCGGCCATAGAGCCATACTAGACAGTAGTCTGTCTGTGGGTCCAGGCTAATCTCGGAAAAGGCTAAATTGATTCTGATGGGACTCTCCCGGAAAGATTCAGTATTTTCTTGAGCGTGTTTTAGGCTGCTTTTTCGCTCCCATCCGGCTATCGCATCGACTATCGGGTCAGACCTAAAACTTGACCCGATCATCGTTGAAAAGTAAATAGAAACTTTTTTTATGTCTTCATTTTGTAGACGTCAAAGCTTAAGAACTGCTAATCTGCTCTTAAGACTTTCACAGGAAGATTCAATATTTTCTTAAGCTTGGCAACTTTTTCAGTCTGATCCGACTATCGGCTCACACAGGCAACTTGAACTGATAGTCCAAGAAGAGTGACTGAAAACTTCAGTGAATGAGTGAGGGGAGAGTGAAGAGGCAACCCACGTAATTAACACTGCGGCTAAGTTTGGCTTATTGTGTGCGTACCCCATTAGCCGAACAGACTTTCAGCCTTACAGACGAAGGCAAGAAGGTCTTTAATTGACGAAGATCGGACTAGAGCAGGGCTCATAAACTCTCTGATAAGCGTTCTTAAGCATTCAGATCAGAGCAGGACATTCACAAATAATACGTGTGGAAGTTTCGTCGACTTCCATGCAGAGTCAGCACTCTGTGTCTTGAGACAGCCCCAGCAGTCCCAGGTTGTGTAGGTGATACCGCAGTCCTACATGGTCATCAGATAACACACCAGCAGCCTTGGGTCCGCTCTGTTTAAAGTGATAATGCCCCTTAAGGCAAAAGGTCTTATAAGATCTTTATGCTGTCTAAGATCTGGGGCTGATTCCCAATAGGCTAGGTTTAGTCCCTTAATCCGCTCCTCTATCAAGCAGGGCACTTTCGAAAATTCACCATGGTAGCTACCGGTCGAACTAGCAATTAAACTACGATATTCGAAAATTGATCACTTACCATAAGTTACCACTCACCATGTTCGAATATTCACCGGTAAAGTAACGACAGTCTCACCACAGGAACCATATTCGTTTCATGGTTAAAGTGGTACTTTGAAAAACATTTACGTTTTCGACGTTACGATAGTGTTCGTAAGATATAAATGGAGAAATTACATATTTTCTGCAAATATACAGAATTCGTAGTGGTAATTTGTAGGTTTTTAAAAACAAAATTAAAATTAGTGCTTTAAAAATAAAAGGCTGCTTTTGAAAATGTCATTTGCAGAGCAGTAGAGGCTAGTCATTCGTTCGGTATTGTAATTGATGATAATCAAGAGTTCGGAAGTGCAAATTGACTATTGCCAAACGTTCGACAATGCACATTCGCAGTGCCATCTTGCAATCATTTTAATGTCAGGTGGTCGAAATCATCAAATTCGCAGTAAAACTAGTCACTTCTGCAAACTGCATCAGTCATTTTTGCAGCCGACGCAGTTAATTGACGATCATTTGACGATACCGAAAGCAGACAAACGCTTGTACTTTCGTTTGAATATTAACCACTTAACCACATCTACCACTAGGTAAAAACTAACCACATTAACCCTGATCAGCTTACCAATATGGTAGTGTCACCAAAATGGTAGCTATCACTGGTGAATTTTCGAAAGTGCCCGCACTTGTAGGTGGACCAAGAGATGCTTCAGAGGGATTCTGGGCTCTGGACCAACGCGAGGCTGTCTGTAGCCTCATTTGTTTCGATACCCAAGTGCCCGGGGACCCAGCAGAGCGAGACCTCATTTCTTCTGGTCAGGCTGTGGAGTACGTTAAAATACTCTATAACCATTTTTGAAGAAAGCTTCAACGTTGAGAGAACCTTGAAGGCAGCTGGCTGTCAGAAAAGATTTTTATGTTGGCGCCGTTCAAACCTTTCTCAAGGTTGAGCCTAGCGCAGGTCGCAATGGCATTTGCTGGACCTGAGGATCGACGTAACCTGTATACTTTTGGGCTACCAAACTATAGCGGCATAAGTGACCACAGGTTTAACGATCGTATTGTACATTTGTCGTGTAAGACCCCATGCCTTACGTATATGGCTTTACTGATGACGTAGTCCAATTGGGCCTTCCGGTTCAGTCTTTTGTCTAACTTTACTTTCAAATATTTGACTGAGTCTGAGTACTCAACTGTTCCTCCGAGGATCTGTTGTGGGGCTCATAGTAGAGATGTGTAACTCGCGAGTGAGTCATTCAAAGTGAGTGGCACAATGTGGTGTGCGCACTGAGCCAGCTCACTTGAACGACACATAGCACGCCAGCGCACAGCACAGTTCTCACAATTTTTCGCTCTTCCCTTTCTCTCTATCTTTTATTTCAGCGTCCTGATGACGCTCATTGCCTGAGCGCTGAGCATGACACCATGCAGATTGTGAGCTGTGCCAGCTCAGAGTTATTATTGCTCGCTGGCTGTGCTATATTTTTTGTGCTCTGTGCTGTGCCTTGTGTCGAGTGTGTCAACTATGCACTGTGCGTCTTCGGGTTGATTATCGCGTCGTTGCGAATTGTGGAGAAAAGAGATATTTGAGAGAGAATATGCTCTATCCTTTGTGCACTGTGTTCATTCAGTTGCGGGGTTTTTTGCATGCGCTAGAGACTAGACAAAAGATGACAATTAGTGGATTGTGCTGATAGCTCCTTTCGCTGGAACAATTTTTTTTTTTCTCCAAATACCTCCAGGAATCATCCCCTAACGGATTAGCCACTTAGTGCAAAACACCTTGTATTTTGTGTTAGCTCATTGTGATGGCTCAGTGTGTTGGCTCACTCAAGTGAGTGAGCGAGAGTGTGCTGGCTCAGCAATAGGAGTCATTTTGCCCATGTCTAGCTCATAGCAATTGATATTGCCAGGCGGGATTGCTAGTCTTTCGCTGGTAGGTGAACTACACGCTCCCATACTCGCTGCTACCGTCTTTGGTTGTTCATACAGAGAGCACCACCTGGAGGTGACGGTTCGATTTTGCTCACATTTTACAAGTAAGGAATTTATAAGTTTCCAGGAAAACGGCAGAAGGTCATTGAAAGCGTACGTTTTCTTAGCAATGGTGTACTTATTTTCGCAACCATACGTTTTGTTTAGCCTGGAGTCTTTAGTAAACCTCATGAGTGCACCCTGAGGTATTTTAGAAGACCCGAGGATAGTCTATCCTACTAGCTCGCAAAAGGGAGCCTAAACATGGAGATCTTCGTGGCTATGCAAACCAATAACAATCCTGCCCACAGAATTTCTACTATTATACTGACGACTGTAAAATGTTATCGCTGAATGTAATTTTCCGCAATCTCAGTAGACTTAACTTACTTGGTATGCGTGCTTGGAGCAGCGGAGCAGCGGTTACAAAGATATATTCCTCTTATTTTCCTACTGGCAATTTCTTTCAGTACCTTGAGGGCAAAATACGATAAGATATAACCATTTAGAGCGCGTGCCATAAATGAAGGTAATCTCAAAATCGCTGTTTCTAGGCGCACAAGCGAGCACCGTCACTCTGGTTGTTTAAAAACGCAAATCACCGGCTAATTTACATTCTCAATCACAATTCTACACGCGTGCTAATTTCCCTTCTTTTATGGCGCCGCCTCTACCATAGAAGCCGTGTTTTTCAAACAACCCTATCGTAGAAGGTTGGCGCGAGCTTTTGTAATTCTTTTCCTTGTCAAATCTCTTGGCACTCTTAGATCCTTGAGGTCTTATTATTGACCTTGAGCTGCCAACGAGGTGCCTGGTTTATTATGTCTTAAGTTAGCTATCTTGCTTCAGAGTTCGAGTGAGAAAGATATATGCAAAAGTTTTGAGTTAACTTTAAGTTGGAGTAAGAAGGTATAAAAAAGAACTCTTAAAGCTTTTTTTGTGCTCCGGAAAAGTCAGCTGTTGGCCACCACTGCCTTAGAAGATAATTAAAAGACCCTAGTCAATATGGGGTAGCTAAAGATGGTTGCTCCTTCGTCAGCTTACCGTTGGGGTACTTCCACTTACATAGATGTCCCAGCCGATAGGATGGTCCTTGCGGCTATTGTGAGATTTCTAGTTCCTATTGTCCTTTCCTTTTGTGAGATTTCTAGTCTAGTCTAGTAGCAAGCTTAATTTGAAGGATGGTGTCTGGGAGTATTCCAGTCGATGCCGATAAATCTTACTTTTGAACTCTGGGATTGAGTTCGAAATTGCTGATCGCAGAAGATTGCTCCAGAGTCGAGTTGTTTTATTGAAAGCTAAAGCTGGCAAGGCAGAGTTTTCAAAAGAAAATATTTACTGCATTGAAGTTTTAAGACCATCGTTGACCGGGTATAGCCAGGCATTCTTTCAGCAGGCAACTGTTTCAACTAATACTTACGTAACGGTAACAAAGTCAGTCTTGTTTTCAATACTACTGTTTATCAGGAATATGCTGTAACGGTTTTGACAACTCTTGAAGTTACTCGCGTTTATACTGGACCAGTAGTAAGAAATGGAGAAATATGTGGTCGTAATCTATTCAGCTGCCAAACCTTACGGCATTTCCTACTTATCAAAATCCCTTAAAATGTTTAGTTAAATCTGAGCTAAACACGTTATCATGACACTTTACCAATGGGACCAGCTACAGTCACAAAAGAGGAATTAAATTTAATGCAAGTATCGATCCTTGAAATTGGCACACAGCCAGAGACCAATTCCCTAAATCCCGGATCGAGGACTTGCAATTCTAATCTCCCCGGCGTTTAGTGTGGTGTATCTGGCAGGAAATGGCCACAACTAAATGGTGCTTATTATCTGCAAGTTATCTGAAAATTAATTCAAGCTAAATTTATCTGATTTTTTTAAAGTACATCAATACACTAATTTCGTCCCTTTGTGGTATATCGACAGCGTCTTGAGAAATTACTGACATCAAAAATAATAATCAGCTGAAATGAAATACTTGGGGGCGTTAAATGGCAGGAAGTAACCGAATCGAGTATAAACAAGCTCTTAAAGGAGGCTCCACTGCTCGTACTCGACGGAGGCATACTTCACAAACCGGAGGACTTTCAGCACAAATGTCCCGGAAGGAATTTCATAGGCGATTTGGCGCACAGTTTTTCTGTCATTAATGTCAATATTGAAGGGAAAAATTATTTATTTTAAGCGATTCGGGATTCTTAATGGCTGTCGTCAGCTCCTACCAAACATCCTTGCAGTACATTGAAGCTTTTAGTTCAGTAACCTCAGTTCGCTGGCTCGCCACATCTCCCAGTGTTGTTAACCCTTTGACTGTCTCCGTGGAATTCACAAACAACTCAGAACTTTTTATCGCAGCAGCAAGTATCAAAAGTGAATTCGGCATCATTTCACGGGCTGCAAGTGTTCATTATCTAAATGCAACTGGTAATTTCCTCATGTTCTCCCAGGACGAGGACTTGTACAAAGGACAGCAACAGTGCAGGAAAAATATCCTCTTCTAGGAGCTTGATACTGAAGAGGTTCTATTACATCACTGAGGCGTGGTGTAAGGACTTTTCCACTTCAGCCAGATATGAAACCCATTAAGGATCTTGTTCGGAGGCGCTGTCCTGTACTTGTGCTGAGGAAAAACTTCCTCTGAATAGGCGTCTTCAATTGTTTGACATCAAGTGGAAAAAGGCTTGGTGTTTGTTTCCTTTTTTTTGGGCTTCAAGTTGGCTTTCATTGTTGTTTGTTGAATCAAGTTTTGTTGTTGATCTTTTTCTTTTTTTTTTTTATCCCTTTTCCTGCTGTTGATGTAATGAGGTGTTTGATAATACAATGGGGCAATATTAAGCAGCCTAAAATAAATTCAATTAATTTGGGTTGTCAGTTGGAATAGGTCAATATTTGGTTTCTTATTAATAGCCTTGGGGTCGATCGATACTTGATATTATATAGTTGTGGGTGTATAAATAGGTAGATAGATATTTTCATATCCCAGAAGAACTTGATACTAATTAGGGTCTTAGATAAATCAGTGATTTTATATTTGAACAAGCAAAATTATCAGGCCTATTCTGAATTTCGCTGGAATTTTCTTACATTTTATGCTACCGATGTATGAAAATTCTCGCCGTATCAATTCTAGCGAAGTTTAGAACAGGCCCTCATGTCTTTTTACTCGATATTCTAGGAATTCAATCCGATCATATTTAACCTATTCTTTTTCCGCTTAGAGGTCGTCCATAAATTACGTGAGGTGATTTTTGCGATTTTTCGACCCCCCTCCCCCCTTGGTGAGATATCGTAAGATTTGTCCCGACCCCCTCCCTCCCCCCTAATCTCACGTGAGATTTTTCAAATTTTATAAAATCCATAGTACTTACATTGAAAATACGAAATTACGGTCGTAACCACAGAGTTTGAATATAGAACTGCAGGAAAGGCCCTCGCGTATAAAATCCGTGTACGTAACCGTAGTGAAATCTAGTGAAAGGTGTGTAAAAAGTTAATCTGTATGATTGGGGGGGGGGGGGGTTTGGGTGCAAGATTTTATTTGAGATAAGTGATAATTCGGGCTGCTTGCCCTCCTCGCTTTTCCGCTTGTGGTGGACACACAACTACCAAAACGTGAACACTCACCCAACATTTCATTACGCTAAAATTCGCCATGAGCTTTCTTGTAGCATTAAATTCTAATGGCCTTTTCGCGGTTCAGTGTTACTTGGCTCGTACTCTGCAGCATTCGACGAATCGCGCGTTTGACTAGCCTATAGAGACTAAACAATCGAGTAATTTTTTTTGTGTAGGACTTACCCACATCTTAAGGGCCCAATTTACACACAGTTCGCCCCCAGCTCGTGGCCTGAAAGTTTTAGCCTTGAGGCCAAGTATTACCATACACTCACCGGCCGCCAACTGTATGGCCTGAAAATTCAAGAATTCCTACAGCTCAAGAAAGCTGACAAAAATCGGATTTATCGTCAGTTCGGGCCTGAAGATCTGAGCTTCTATTCACTCTCGAGCCGTGAATTGACGGAAAGAATTCACGCTGTATCCACTCGTAACAGAAAGCAAGGCGCGAGCTAAGCGTTAAAATCATCCACACTCGCGTTCGCGCTTCTTTGCGGGTGTTCACGGCGCGGCGTGAGGCTGGAGCCGCCTTGAAGCTTTCGTTGAGGCCATAAACATTTTTGCGCTTGAATTAATTAATAACCTGCTATGCTAAGCAGTCGTTTTAACCTGTGTGTCTGTAGAGAATCATGATTTCATCTGTATGCCACGGCCTGTCTGGCGGGTACCTGAAGTATCATCCCTCAGTTAGACTGAGTCAAGCTTAGTCGGGCTGGTCGACCTGGGGCCGGTTCGTGTATGGCGAACGACGATAATCGTACGAAAATAAATTGAAGTCGAAAAATTTTGTCGACGAAAATTTTAGCGTTCGCATAGGTCGAAAGAAAATTGTTCGTGTCCTAATACAAAAATTCGATAACCCAAGACCTTTCGTCGGCTTGACACGAAAATTTTCAATTTTTTCGACTTACGCGAACTCGAGACGAAAAAGAATAATTTTCGTTTTCGACATACACGAACCGGCCCCTGGTCTGACAGGCCACTGCCTACCTGTAAGTGAATGGATGTCTTTAGTGGAGAAACATGTTTTACTTAATTTAACCCAGTTTTCTCGGGATTTTACACTGTTTCTTTAAAAAAAAAATTACGTGGTATTTGCCGAGACCCCCTCTTCCCATGTGAGATTTGGTGAGATTCGGCTCGACCCCCTCCCTCCCCTAAACGCCTCACGTAATTTATGGACGACCCCTAAACAGTCGTTTTAGCTTGTGCGTCTGTAGGGAATCATGACTTCACCTGCATGCCACGGAGAAACATGTTTTACTTAATTTAACCCATTTTTCTTGCAATTTTACACTGTTTGTTTTAAAAAAAAAATAATTATCTGATATTGCCGAGACCCCCCTCTCCTCCACGTGAGATTTGGTGAGATTCATCTCGACCCCCTTCCCCCTAAACGCCTCACGTAATTAATGGACGACCCCTTAGTCAGTTTTTCATATTTGTAAATTAAACAGTTCACATCGCTGATCGTAGGGTGTACTAAATTATCATGGGAGGAAACATGACGATAAATAAATCAGGATAAAAACAAAACCACGATACGGTGTCCCGACCTACCAAAATAGGATTTCAAAGAAATCTACAAATTGATGATCAGAATTGATGATAAAAATTTATGTACCTACGATCCATCATGAATCACGTAAATAATTATCACGACCATCTCGAACCTTCGTAGATAGTAATTTAGAGCTCCGATTCCAGTAATCCAGCGATCTAACGCGGAAGAAAATTCAAAATTTTTATGAGGCAATAGCTGGTTTCTATGGGCGATTTGTCCTATTACGTAGTACAATTAAAATCTTTCCCAAGCGCTGTCTCTAGTTAACTCCTGAAATATATTCTTCGTTGACTGAACGCGATTTTCTTTACCATCAATACTAAAGGACGCGCAATGAAGCAGTATGTAAGATGTGTAAAAAATCCGTAATAAAACGTTTGCTCTTCTACAATCAGCTAAACGATCATATGCTAAAAATCATTTCGACACTAATCTACCTCCAAAAAAATTATGGCGCAATATTCGTAATCTTGGTACGCATGGGCATGTGTTTTAGACCCCAATATTTTAAACGAGTTCTTTTCATCCATTTCTGAAAGTAACTATACTCCAAATGAAGGTAACTACACCAATCGGTGCCCATGCCCATGATGGCTTTTCCTTTCGTTGTATCTACAACCACGAACTTCTTTCTGCGTTGTTTTCTATCAAATCAAACGCCGAGGGTGTTGACAACATCTCTCCAAAGTTCATGAAATTGATTACCCCATTTATATCTAAGGCCCTAACTCATATTTCCAACACCTGCCTTACAGTTTCTCAGTTTCCTAGCCAATGGAAACAGGCTCTTATTGTACCTATTCCGGAAAAGGTATCTCCATCGCAACCATCTGACTTCCGCCCAATCAGCTATGTTTCCTTTCTAAAGTTTGAAAAGGAATTATTTCTAAGCAGCATACGTACTATCTAAATCAGGTGGTCTTCTCTCTATCATGGGCAATCTGGTTTCAAGTCTGGGCACAGTTGCGAAAGGGCACTCTTAAAAGTGTTTACTGATATTTTTGAGTTACTTGGTAGCAACAAAATTGCAATCTTAGTCCTACTCGATTTCTCAGAAGCAGTGGACTCAGTTGACCAAATGATGTTAAGCTGGCTCTACACAATGCTATGAATACCCTCCAACGTTGGGTGCTTGATAGTGGGTCGGATCGTTTGGGCGATGCGCGAACTACGAGCGTCCATTGCCAAGCTTCCAACGTTCGTATTTGGACATGTTCGGACTGATGTCGAACGTTGGAAGCCAACATTCGAATGGCACATTCACCGCATCGTGTAGAGCCGGCTTTATTTGAAAACCTACTGCCCTACTGCCGTCAAACCTTTTGAAAATTATCCCCAGGAGCGTTTTCAAATTGTTAAGGTACACGAATCTTTCTCCGAACCTGCACTTCTTCATTATGAAGTACCTCAAGGCTCTATTCTGGGCCCTTTGCTTTTCAGCCTTTATATAAATGACCTTCCAAATATAGTCAAACATTCTTCTAATCATTTATATGTCGATAACGCGCAGATCTATATAAGCAAACCTTTTGAACTTATCGAGGATTATACCGTTCAGCTAAACAGTGATCTGAAACGCGTGATTGACTGCACTTTGCCGATATTCAATCTTCTACTTAGTTTCTTTGCCGGCATTGGTTCAACATTTAGTTGACTGTCCAAAAAAACTTTTGCTAGTCTTACTCGCCCTTTTGGAGCTTCTTGTATAAGGAAGCATCTTCTCGATTGCGTCGCCAACGGCGGACGTTTTATCTTTTTATGCGGCCGTGTCCTTCCAGTACTGCCTGAAATTGTGCTTTTGAGGGTGACAGTGAAACATCTGCTCACGTATTATCACTCTTACGTTCTTTATCTTCCTCTGCTGTTGATTATCAGTTACGGTGTTACCGTGCTTGGCGTTACTCCAGCTCATTCCTGGCACGACTTTATCTCTTAGATCATTTCCTTCTACTACTATCGTGAATCGATGTCCTCAGTACATTATCGTACGTGATTATCCACAGAAGACTCAGGGCAGTTACTTTAGAGGAGGACATAGTGCAGTCTGAACTCTTTGAACGCACTTCTGAATTGCTAAGTCGCCGACGACGTTTACATCGCGCGACATTTATTTTCTCTTTTTTATTAGGAATCTTGCTGATCTAGTCACAACAGATCTGTATACATCTTGCCTTTCTGAATCAGAATTACTTTTCCGACATATCCGAGAAGTCACCTTCTCTCTACATTGGAGCGTCATCTGTTGTATATTGGGTAATTGTATGCGCCTCATGGTATTTAGGAGACATATTATTGTAATCGGTTACTCACTGTCTTCTTCTTTACGCTCCTTTAATCCCTCATGGGACATAATAATCATAATCGGTTGCTGAGTCTTGAATAATTCTGAAAGTGAAGCGAATCATGATATCTTGGATCCCATTTACAGTGTGCTCTCACACGTGAGATGAACAGTCCATTAACAATTATAAACAACCACGAATTGAATTTGCAGTACTATTTTTAGATAAATACGGTTGTATTTAAAATACTTGAAGTTGTCATAAAATTTCGATTCCGAAGATCGGACAAATGTTGTTTTGTTCAAAATTGCACTTCCAAAAACATTGCCAACATTTCTTGACCAAGCCAACAAAAATAACAATGATCGCTATCTGTATTGTGGCACAACTGCGTAAAATGTCTTCCGCTATTTTTAAGAAATGACTGAAATCAACTGAAAGCTTTTGACGATTCTACACTATAAAATCATAGGTGGTATAAATAGACCAACGTCAGCTATTTATAATAAACATTTGAACGTCTCCCATGGACAATGAAATGTGATCGAAATTTATAAGAATTTGAAGTTTTTAAATTTTTTAATTTATTATCGGTTTTTCTTACAAGTCGTCTACATAACCCAATATTTAGATTTAGATATTTATGGCCGGTTTTGCCTCTTGTTACCAAAATTTTGCCTTTTGTAGTTCAAAATTAGCATCATTTGCTTCAACGTCTAGTTGAAAAGGAAGCAGTCGAAACAATCTCTTTTTTTTAATTATACTGCAGATTAGTGTTGGGTAGGACACGATTATAAGAACTTGTAAAAGATGCCCAATGTCATAATGTAACAGCCGACCCATTGCTTTATATCCCGGGCGTGACTATATCAAATGATCGCAATGGAATAATCACATATTCCAAATCGCCAAACAAGCGTATCAATCCCTAGGATCCCTTAAGAGTTGCAAGTTCCTCCTCCAACTTGCTGCACTGGCAACAATATACAAGTGCTCCATTCGCGCCATCAAACTCATTGGTGATAGCACCCTTTGTGCCTCCAAATTGATCCACCGAAGGAATGTAGCACCCCTCCTCAAATTGTATCCCGGTTACCATAGCGACCGCTAATTAAGAACCTCCTGCCTACCCGGCAACCTTTTTTCCAAAACCCCAAACCCAAGACTAACCAACTTGGCACACCCCCACACAATCACGCCTCCCCTGGTTTATCTCGAGACAAGCTCATACACCAGTAGGACATTATTCTGGAACCGGGACATTTTAAAACATTCCACAAGGCCTCAGTACAATTTACCATCATGTAAGGGACAAATGTACCGCTTTGTGTAAGTCCGGCGCAACTCTACTGCAGATGTTGATTGGACTGAATATTCTTCTAGATATCTTGATTTGGCTTGTCACATTGGTAATGGTCAATCTACATAATTGGAGATGCCGAATTTTCTCATTTCGTGGGTAATGCAGAATATCTGGTACCTAGTACATAGCAGCTTTATACCTCGATAATTTCTGCATGGCGCAACATATTCATGCCGATTATACAACTCGCCGGATCGTCCGCGGAGGGAATTTTATTCGGATTTGACGTTTGGCGTATTATAGAATCCGTCGAATGAAAAATAACCAAATGACGGTAATGCAGTGTGAAAAATTTATATTGTAGAATCCGCTCGTGAATCACACTCTATACAAAAATTTTCATTACAAATCCGCATCAAATTTACTGCGGAAGGGAAAAATTTCGGCGTAGTTATTTTCAATGAAGACTTATAAAATATGAATTTTAATGTTTTTAATCATACTGTCAATTATGAACAAAATAAGTTTTCAAATAAAAGTCTTTACGCACAACGAACCGAGTTCAGTTTGAAGAAATGGTTCAAATGATGAAAACGCATCCGGATATATGTATCTGTGAGAGGAAAGCAGTTGGTGTTTTTATTGTAAACTACACAGGTCCGAGGGTCGCTGTCCACATCACTGCATGCAATGCTGTAGCCGGCTGCCCGCAAGCCCTGTATAGCACCGTTACTTACCCATGGCTTCTGTACAAGAGCCACGTCAATAGGCACTGTACCACCCGCACCCTGGGGTTGTTCCTGCTGCTGTGAGCCAGCAGGAGGCTCCTTTTTTGAGCCAATCTCCTTGACTCTAATTCGGCCGAAGCCGTAGAATACGGACATGCCTTGCTCTTTAAGCTGCATGAGCGACCTCTCGTCAATGCTAAGGGCAAGAGTTTGACTATTCTGGTCCGCCTTCCTACCCATCTCTTGCCAAGAGGTCACCTCAATTGGCTGGTTCTGAATTTCCAGCCTGCAGAGCACATGTTCCGGTTCCCTAACATCGTTAGGAGCCCAGAATGCAATCCGCTTGCATTTGGGAAGGTCCTTTTTCTCGATTACGTTGAGGTTGACCCCTTCCCACACTTGCAGCCTGGTGATAGCATTTGTCAGCTATTGGCTGGTGGGTTCGTTGGCGCAGGTGACCTTAATGAGACCCCCTGCCGCCTTTACACCTAAAAACTGAGTCGGGCAATCGCCTTTACGACTTTTGTCCACTTCAGGCAGGATAGCATCGCAGATAGAGGAGGATTGCTCCTCCGTCCAAAAAGGCTATAAGGCAAACTATGGATGAATGACCTCTCATAAGAAAATAAGAGCTATCATTTAAAAATGGAGTAAGCTTGGTTTTGAAAAAATAAATTAAAACAGTAACGCTTACAAATTAAGTTAAAAATCAGAATTACATGTAAGGAGTAATTTTAGGAATTTTTAGTCATTACTCATGAAGGCTGATTAATTCTGTGACTAATAGCCACGAAGGCTGTATTTTTTTGTGATATTTCTTACGAAGAAACTGACTAATTTTTATAATGAATAAAACATTTTTATAAGTTAAAAACAATGAAATTTTTATACCACAAAAGACAAAACCCAAATAATTACGTACTCTTAAGTTTTTGCACTTAAATATTTATTTTTCTAAGGATTCGCGAAAATATCGTGGAAAATTTGACAGCTAGTGGTGAAATTGCAGTTTCAGTGCGAATCGATTATGCAGAATTCCGTCGGATTCTATAATGCAAATATTTTCAAATGCGGATCGGATATTCTCCCGTCGCAGAAAATCCGGCGAGTTGTATGATCGGCATGATTATTTTCTTCTCCAATCTGGCTTCCGTAAATCCCATAGCTGAATAACTTTCCTGGCTACCAAATTATATACAGTAAGATTGAATGTAAAATTGTTATGGATTCATGCATAAAATCACTTTGCTTCTAGTGAAATGTTTCTTGTGTCTTATCCCAATTACACACCCCGTTAAGGAAATTCAATTGTGGCCATTAATTCAACTTCTTACGAATCAAGAATACAAAATTAGCCGTTTTCGAATTAAGCAATAAAAAAGGAAATCGCTTGGGAAATTCTTTGTTTCAAACTTCGTAATTTGCATGTCAGAGGCCAATGCGATTGATGTCAATACTTGCTCTGAGGTACATTGTGCTGTGTTTTTCAGATCTACCCTAGACTAGCTTTTTTAAAAAAATGCTAAAACTACTTTTTGTCAAATGAAGTTAAGAAAAACTTTTCCTATTTACCAAAAGTGCAGTTATTGACTCAGCCAAAAGCAAAGTAAAACAAAACCCATTTTGTTCCCGAGTAATCCAAGACAAATCCTTTGCAGTCCTTGTAAATAAAAGTCAAGCAAAAATTGCAAGCAACTTGACTACTCTTGTGGTGCTTGAATAATGGTGCAGGTTGGATCGTGACAGCAAATCCGTGTGAAAAATTGCTCGGGTTTCCCAGTCCACCGCAAGCAGCACGAACGCAGAAAAATAACTCCGCAACAAGAATTCAAGGACTCTGTTTTTATATAGATGCGAGGACCAAGTTTGTAGCAGACTGGCTGTGTTCCTTTTGCCACTTCCAGCTTCTAGATTTGGCGATGGCGTCGTTAAAAAGTTTCTTGCAAGTTCTTGCTGAAGGCACAACCCTCCTCGGGAGTGGCTATCTGCTCTTATCAGGGCTTACAACTTGCATTAGTTTTTCAGTGTCCCGACTTTGTTCCTTAATTCGTCGTTCGTGCATTTTAATCCCCATGGGACGAGAGGGATTATTCCGTAATATGGGCGAAGTGCATAGTGGTCTTAAAATCATTACTTTTGTCTTCTACGTTTACATTTTACTGTTAGACAAAGTCGGTGTCAATAGTCCTAGTGGGCCAGTGGGTAACCTGAGTTAACAGAGTAGAGTGTGTCGCTTTCAGTTGTGAACTTTGGTCAGGACTTTGAAAAGTTCTATTTCATTTTGAGATTAAGTTTAGGTCAGGTTTTGGATGAGCATATAATGGTCACGTTTTAACTGTAAGTGTAATTGAATTAGGTTTTTTTTGTTATAATTTACTTTGAAAATGATTCTAGGAAATAGCGTTTTTAAAGAAAATAAATTGGATTAAGCAGTGAGTGAATTGAAAAAATTAATATTACCAGATGGATAGTAGATAAAACGATCATGTCAATCTAGAAAGCATGGAATAAGGTAAAAGCAGATGTTTACACTGCAGCTTCAAATGTCATAGGTAAAGAAGAAAGAAAGACCAACAAGAGATGGAATGGTTTGATACATAACGAAAAATGGCGAGAGGACGAGAAAAAAATATAAAGTAATGAAATGGCTAGCTGAGTCACGGTCAGGGAATCTGCAAGTTCTTGTTGTGTTTGACATGGGTCTTCATACAGTACAGTAATGCCTCCATTCTGCGTCTTCAAACATTTTCACCGAGTCGAGAAAGTACAAATTGGTGAGTTTACCGATGAAGCTGAAAGCTCCTGTTTTATAGCCCAAAAAGCCGACTTGCGACAAGACAAAAGTTAAGAATTATCTACAAAACAAAGAAAACCATAGCAGTAATTGAAAAGGACAAATTGCTCTAACTAGTACAGTTCCAAACCGCCATTTCCCAAGGACCCCTTTAATTGCTCTTGTCGTAGACAAAGATTAAAGCTAGAGCTAGGGTCAGCGCTTCCAAAAGCACAGTTGGCCGAGTAGTTCTTGTACATAGAAAATGTCGTAGAGATCACCGACAAAACGACGGCGGATCTTTCACAGAAAGAAAGAAGTAGTACAAAGATGGTACTACTCCAAACCCTATTTATGCAAAGGAGAACACTGGGTGGCATTAGTCCAACTAGGTGACGCTCATGTTACAATTCACCTGGACAGACGACATCTATTCCATTTTTTCCGCATAAGGGTTCCTATCTGATCAACTCTTTACTCTGTTTCATTTGTACTTTGTTATACCCTATATGTATGGAGGAATATCAATATTCATCGTCTTGATTACACGCAGGAGCTGCTCTCCGCAACCTTGCATTGTTTGTCTATGTTCCTGCACCACGTCTATATTCCTGCACCACCACTTGCACATGAGCACATACCATCAGGTCGGACGCGGAGTACTTAGAGTAGCGTGGATGGTACCTGAAAGAGAATTCTGGGGCGAGAGACTTCACCAGCTGCTACGCTATCCTGATTTTGCCTTAGCACATCATCCTACACAAAAATTCAAAGAACACGAACATTCACCCTTTTCACACAGAAACACAATAATTGTTAAACCCTTATTGAAATCATTACATCTTATGTAATCTTACATTATTCGAAATACAATTAAGCAAGCAACCACATCAAAATCAAATCTAGAAAGTATAGTGATGAACTTAGACAAGGTAGGTTTTATAAGCCTGCGTTTTCAAATTCCTCAAAATTCATTAGGGGTTTGCAAAAAAAACCCGCCTTGGTACCATGACGTTTTCTTTTTTTACTTTTTATTAGCGGCGGCGAATATTTCGCGCTTGTCGCAGAAGCGAAATTGCGTGCTTCAACGTATCAAAACGACTCTTACACTATTCAAATATGCGAATTTGTTGTGTACAGTCGTTTGTTTCCTCGTCGTTTGTCGTTTGTTTGTTTCCTGTTTTTGATGTGTTTGTTTCCTCAAAATGTATTCATCATCAGATGGAGAAGAAGCTCTTTTTTTAATGCTAGTTGAAAAAGAAAATCACAGGCTAGTACTAGTACTTTGCCACATGAAAACTATTGGGCCTGTTCTGAACTCCCCTGGAACTGATTACGATGGAATTTTCTTACATTTCTTACATATGTAAGAAAATTCCAGCGGAATCGATTTCAGCAGAGTTCAGAATAGGCTTGCATATTTTTGTCAAATAATCAAGAGACCTGTTTTATAAAACCCTTTTCAGAAAAAACATAGAATTGGATCCATCCATGGGCGGAACCAGGATTTCTTTCTGTGAAAGCTAAACCATATATTCAGTAGGATGACACTGCGTAAAAGAAATTCGCTCGGTAGTAGTAGTAGTTAAAGGAAACGTGCACAACAACTGGCACAGAGTTCTAATATTTGGCAGCACCGTTGCTCTTTTGTAAGCATCTGCTGGAGATTTTTGGTGACGTCTTTCCGGGTCGCTTGTAGAGCTCGTGTTATTTTTGAGAGCCGATTTTAAGGCGAATAGTTTCTACTATCATATGGTGATCACAGAATAGTTCTGCATCTGCTGCTGGCGGCCACGTGATCTATCTGATTTCACATTCTACCATCAGGCGATACCCAGATCTCCTTGTGGGAACTACAGGGCCGATCTGTGCGTTTATGTCACCCATTAATGCAATGATGTCTCCCTTTAGAATAGAGCGAAAAACCTCATTGAGTCGCATGTAGAATTCGTTTTTGATGTCTTCTACGTCTTCAGTTGGGGCATAGCATTGGACTACCGTAGTACCCCTTAGTATGGTACGCAGGCGCACGGTAATATTCCTCTCAAAAATTGGTGACCAGCTAATGAGGCTGGACCTGGCTTCTTTAGTGAGTATCACGCCAACGCCACTCCTACGTTTCTCCCAGACTATAAGAAGGACTCACCGTTTTGGCAGATCTGTTCGCCCGCATCGGGCCATCTGGTCTCGCTAAGTACAATGATTTTTAGCTGCATGCAGCTGTTCTTTAGCAAGCAGTGCTCTCACATTCCATGATCTGATTCGTATCCTTGTTCGAAAAGCAAAGGTAGTTCGTGTTATTGTCTATCCGGTTCCGAGGCATTGTTTGCCGATTCGTAGCAATAGTGTTTTTTATGGGAGCAGGTTTATTACCCTCAGCCCAACCGTCTTAAAACTCCGTTTGTTTTGTGGCGCAGAGAGCTCGCCACTCGCCTGTCTCCCGTTAGCTCCTTCCGAAGAAGTACCCCAAGGGGCACCGCCGGGAGGTAGGATTAAGACTTGCTAACAGATCTGCTAGGTGTTTGTCTGCAGTGAAACTTCTCGGGTTTTGATAGAAGTGACAAATCGGATGTCACCACCTTGCGAGGTCTTTGTTAGCCGTTCGCCCCCAAGAAGGAATGGCCGGTGTATACTTATTTTGATGCTGACTATATATGTACATATATATTTGAAACATTTTTATTTAGAAAATTGAAAAAATGATTTGACACCCTTTTTTAAAAAGTCATGTCACATTTGCTTCTATGCGTGCGACTTTTTAGAATTACAATTACACTATTACAAACTTATGGGGCCTCGGTAGCTTAGGGAGAAAGGCGTCTGGCTGTGTCAGTGGTCCCGGGTTCGAATCCCTGCAGCCCCACGGTACTTCGCCTTTGCCACTTTCCATCTACATAACTTTCGTTCTTTCTTCTTTCCTCTTTGTATTCCTGATTTCTTTTGTCATAGCCTTCCCTAGTCCTTCCCGGCTCTACCAAAGCGCATGTCATCGGTTGGTTGAGAGTCAACTCGTTTCAGGAGGCATAACACTCCAGCCAGTTGTTTTTCTATTCTAGACTTCTTTGGTTTGAGTGAACGACGAATCAAAGTGCGGAAAATTGTTAACGCCGAAGGCTTATTACAAGGTACCCCCAAGGTTTTCAATTTTACTGGAAAAAGTGTCAATAGAGTCAATTTTACTCATCAAGGTGGCCGTTTACTATCAATGGAGAATAAATACAAGACGTTCCGAAATCCTACTTTTTGGACGCCTTAATAAATTTTTGGAAACACTAAGTAAAATTGATCGATCTAACCTAATTTTATGTTGAAAAATAAAACAAAATCTACCCAAAGAGATTTGTTTTTTCTATATTTTTCTATGGACCTTTTGAACGACCTTCGTTCCATATAAAACTGTCGCCTTATCTCGCCAAATGTGTGCCTTTTTTGGTGTAAATAAATAAACAAATGCACTTTGTATAAACGTGTTTATTTTAGGTATTTTAATTTTTGGTATTTATTCAATTTCAGCATCATTAAACTAACAATCGTAATGAACAAACAAATCAATATATTCCTAATCGTTGTTCGTGGAAATATTTGTGTTTATGTTATTCAAGAGAAAATGTTACTTGTTTGCGCAAATCACATAATTTCACAAATCGAATTTAAATTCCAATAAATTTTGTTTTTTGAATATTTGTAATACAAACACTCATCACGGCCCATTTGCATAATGATGAAGCATCAGCAATTTTATCGTCATTCTCTGCGGCTTTGGGGAAATCTATGAGTAATCTATTTGTTGTACTATACAACTCCAGTCAATTGCATTACCATAAATCATAAATGAACTGAACTTTTCTCTTAGTTCTATGATTTAAACTCGAACTCATATAGAATTAAGTTTTCAATCCGCAAAGGATGTCTCTCGTCAAAAAAAGGACAAATCTGCGTAAAGGCAAGGTAATGGTTCGGTTAAAAGGGGTTTGATAAAACAGAATGGTGTAGAGATCCAAAAACCAAATTTGCTGTGTTGTCTTTGATGTTTTTTGCGGGGTCCTTTTACTAACATGGTTTGCGCAACTATCACATCCCCAAAAAAATTAACATATATCCTGGATGCATCGAAAAAAAATTGTGGGGTGAATTCTATTTGCTTTTGTCGATGATGAAAACTAGAGGTATGCTCCTTTTGTTTGTTCGCTGAATGCGATTCTTTCCGCCGTTCATTCATTTTGCACGTTTAAGCACACAAGGAAAATGGTTGCTCTCTAATGCTTGGTCGTCAGGTTGATATGGGAAAACAACGAGTTCTAGACAGAAGCATTCCTGAAAATCCAAATAAGGGAATTTCGTGGGATACTAAAATTTCTCACAAATAAAGCGAATATGCGGGACATTATATGTATGAGGAAAATCCAAACTCTGGCAAACCAGATGGTTTATGCGGTAGTTAAATAAAAATGGACCATCACAGGAGATTAATGGTCAGGTTGGAAGGTGGTCAAAAAACGTGAAATAAAGTCACAGATAAAACCAGGGAAAATGTGGAACTATGGGAATTGTTAATTAACGAAGACCAAAACCACTCAGTCGTAACCATCAACCAGGATTTTCAATATCGTTAATCCACGCTATTCGTGATTCCAAATATTTTTACCATGCTTAAACATTATATAGGAATTTTCAGGTAATGGTATGTGGTGTACCTAGTGTTAAAATTGTTGTGGCTTCATCTTTCACCAATTGTTCGCATTCATGCTAGTTTTTGATTTCACTTAGTTCCTCGCCTTGTTCCATATATGGCTTTCTTTAAAAAAAGAGCTTTTATAAGGGCCTAGCCAAAACACCACCTCGATTTTTTTCTGGAAGAAGACTTGTCATCTATTTTATGAATAAAACTTGGTATGTCAGCAAAAAAGCCCTTGTAAAAGCTGTTTTTTAAAGCAAACCCCCTGTCATGGCGCTTAAAAATTATATCTGACATGGTAAAAAGCATTTTTTCATTGACAGGATTATTTTTATGGATAAAGGACATCTTAAACTTCAGTTGTTTTCTTTTTGAACAAGGTGTTCTTAAATGCCAGTGGTTGATCTTGATGCATTGATGCTGCGCATTCAAAATTCAGTCTGACAAATTTATTAACAAAAATTGTCAGCCAGACAAGCTTTAATAGACAGAAGAAATCTTGAACTTTATGTAAAACAAAATTCAAGGAGGTGTTATGAAGTGCATTTTTATAAAGAAAAAGAATTTATAACATAAGGTCTGTCAGATGCTAATTAACAAAAATTGTCGGACAGACAAATTTTTTCAAAAATGGTTCATTATTTACTACAAATTGTATAAATTTCAGACAGGTGTTTTGGAAAGTAAAATCATTGTTTTTTAACAAAATTCAAAAATTCTTAAAAAATACATAGCAATTAACAAATTTTTACTAGTCTGGCGGGCTTTACATGTTTTTTACACGTTTTTCAGCCAATCTCACTTTATTGTTTTGAGGTGTTCGATGGGGTACCTTTTTTGCGGTGGGAGCTTAGACTATAGAGACAAGGCCAGCCACGTGCTTGTCGAAGGCGTAAGAGTAATGCAAAGAACTGTAATCAGAGAAGTTGTGATATGGTTTGGATGGTTCAAGGTTTGTACGGTTTTACCATTTAGGGCAGTATCCAACAGCAAGCTTTAGCCGGAAAGATGGTAGAGGCAAGAGTGAAAGAGCGCTAACACGACGTTTCATTCCTCCGGTTTCTATCCAAAACAGCAATGCGATTGGTATGGATGACATTGCGCCTAGGTTCCTAAAAATGGTCATATCCCGTCTATTGCCTATTTAAACTTATATCCCAACTCCTACCTCACGGCATCAAAGTAGTCTTGGAAGTAGCCTTTTCGGCTCACCAGTATTCTTCCATTTTGGCAACGGCCCTTGAAAACCTGATAGCTACTCAAATAATTGGGTATTGTGAACGTCTCAATGTTTAGCCGTCTGGGTTCATAAACATCACAGCTGCGAAACTGCGCTCCTTAAGATACGACCGATACTCGCAACTCCCTCGATCAACATAACGTTTTCTGTCTATTGCTGCTTCACTTCCTAATAGCTTTTGATAGCGTCAATTATACCCTACTTCTACGAAAACTGGCCTCACAAACAAATATCCTCTTTCTGTTCTTAATTTTCTTCCAAGTTTATTAACTAACTGCTCTCGAAAAGTTAAACTAAGTGGTTCTAGTTACTTAAGTGCCGTAATCCACAAGGGCGTCACCCAGAGCTCCATTTTTGGGCCACTTTTATTCAGTATTTTTATTAACAATCATTCCTTAATAGTAAAATATTCTAAGATTGATATGGACGCAGACGATGAGATCAAGAGATCAAATGCAATGTAGAAGTTGACATGCGTATCTTAAGCGGCCCACACACTTTCAGTTTAAATGCGCAGCTTATCACGAGTGAAGTCATGTCTGATCGGTTAACTGTGTGAACTGTGCAGTTTTGAACTATTTTCACTCATTCCTGAGCTTGTGGACCCTCTTTTGCTTCGATGAACTGCGCAGGTCAGACAATCTATCGTTCAGTCCTTTCAGTTTCGTCACTCAAATCAACGAAATTGACGAAACTGAACAATAAAAAAAGTATAACGAAATGACGAACCCCCATACCTTCAGTTCAGTTAACCGTACTGTTTTTTTGCACAATTCAACTGCGCAGTTATAACTGAGAGTGTATGGGCCGCTTTAATGATAGTGGCCGACATTAAATTTGATTCTGATAGCCCCAGAGTATACTTTTCCTATTGTTCTACTCTTCCAAGAATGGTACTGAATAGCAGCATGACCTGCTTCTATCACTGTTGGTAACCCTCATGGAATCCTGTCGAAACTTGCAATTTGCTTATAGCCTTACTATTATCTCTACGTAACCTTGAAGTTGGGTTTAACGATTGTGTACGTTTTGTTTATAAGTTACGCCATTTTGACCACATTTGACCCTACTCGAACTCCCCAGGCAAGGCCCACACTGAAGTGGTGAGAAATTGGCGTGGTGGTGGTGTGGTGAGTAAGTGGCAAGGTCAATATTTTAATCATATTACTCGTAAATCAGGGGAGGCAGCGCATATCAAGATGGTGTAGTTTTTGCAAGTGGACTGGCGCCAGTTGGTTGCCACTGGTCTCCAACAAGTTTAATATTGGAGTGGCAAATGCCACTTCACCGCCAACTTAAGTTTATATTTTAGGGGAACACATTATTAATGCCGTACTTTGCTGTCAGTGGATGAGCCTAATTCCCTTTTTTCTTTATTGATTTTTTTAATTTCGTTATTGATTTTTTTTATTGTATTGTAATGATTTGCAAATACTTATGCAACAGCATTCTTATCGTCCGACGATCACATTTTAATTGAAAAAATCATGTAGTAAATCGATGCCACGGTGCCTGCTACTTCGATCTGTTAAAAACATTATACCAGCACATTCACTCTCGAAAGTTTCTGAGAACGCCATAGATTCAGGTTGCTGATTGCTAATCTTGTAAGCTTTCGTTTCCTCGGAATTTCTTTAATCACCGTTGGCACTGGCTTACGCTTATTTCATCTAAAAATTTTCAATTTCTTCAGCACATGTAATATTTTACTTCTCATTATTTCCCACTTCAATCCCATCTGGCGTTCTGCATTGTAAAATAATTGCCACTTATGAAATCATCATATTCCCAAGAGTAGAAAAACATCCATTAACCACTACTACTTACCAATGTAACTTGCACATGCTTAAAGTTGGCCTTCATCCATCAGCCCTATTTGTTTTCCTCTTAACATCTTGGTATTAGCACTCTGCAGCTCCTAGTTTGATTGCAAAAAAATCATATCCGGAAAGGAAACCCGCAGGACAAAATGGAACAATCACAATGCTGACGGGAGACTTACCCATGGCCACTCAGTCCCGGCCAATGTGAGCAGGCGGAATTAGTCCTTGACAACCTTAAACTTTACAATTCACCAGAAAAAACACTTTGGCTAACAACGTTGAGGGCTTTGTTAAAAGGTTGAAATTGTTCTTTAAAAATTTACGGATTGAATTGGCCCACCCTCTGTCAACTACACCTTTTCCGCATAAGCCAGCTCAAAACCACTCATACTGCAATCACCTCAGGCCGAAGGACATTTAAAATGCAAGACTGGTTACCACTGACCAAACAAAATCGATTTTCATTCTTGTCAGAGAAAAACGTGTCCTTTAAAATTAGGACACACAATTTTCCCAACATTTTCTATATATTCTCGTGCATGCGGCGAACTTTGCTTGCTCTCCTTGATTAAGCACAGGACATACTCAAATTTTCGGGCACACTATCTAAATTCGTCCTTCGCCATCCTATGAACATTTTTTTATCATTATGGCGAGAACAGATTCAACTTTCGTCCTGAATTCTCTAATAAATTATTATGGCAACTTTCAGTAAACTTTCACACCACCACGACGACTATGATTTCCCTTTGAGGACGAATTATGAATAGGGAAAGTTGCCGTAAGTGCAGTTTGTGTGTGTGTTAGGGTCTATTTTACGAGGATGTTGTTGCTCGCTCAAATTTTATTGCTCCTGTTGGGGATTTATGGCAACTACTAAGGAGAGAGCGATTTTAATTTTAGTGTCATTTGGTAAAAATGTAATAAACTTTTCCTGTCTCTTTATGGAAATCGGTTGTGTTTAGTGTCACATTTAGTCAACAAGGATATGTCCGAGAGAATGTTGGAAATTCTGAAGCAATATAGTGCATTGTTGAGGGTAGTAGAGTTAGCTTAAGTATTTGCACAATTTCAGTGGAGCTGTACCATACCATATTTTTAAAGTCAAAGTGGGTTGATGCACAGGAAGTGTGCAGCCCTACAGATTATCCACGGAAACAATATTAATAGTGCAGGTTCAGTCTCCTCTTTCATGGTCAGAAAAGGTCACACAAACAATAAAGTTATTTTCCACACTATTTTTTAAAACTTAAGCTAGAAAATTCACCCCTTTCTAAGCTAAGAATCGTGGTACTGCGACCAACTTACTGCAGTTGTGAGGTATTTCTATATGCAGAAAATGCTTAACCCAGAATGCGCTTTCTGCTTCTGCTTATTGCAATTTTCACGAAAATCTCATGCCCAGGATCATCTCAAATATTTCTAGAAAAATGTTTAATTAAAAACTTTTTATAGTTAGTGAAGTGTGTTCCTTCTGGGGATTAAAGCGACGGGTTTTGTAGAGCTATGCACCATCAGAGCTCATATTTCGTTCAGATTGTTTTCATTAAAATTTTGATTATTTCCCAAGTAATTCTCTAAAATATTTGAAAAATTCTTACCGAAGGTTGAATAGCTAATATCTGCGAAAGAGTAAATAACTAATATCAGTGTTTATGGTTGGTTTTTATAGTGCTAAAGTATGCTTAATATGAAAATTAACAATTACAATTAGAAATTTTTTCGGAAACCAAAACTATTTGTGGGCCCATGTCGTAAAAATAAAAAAATCGATAGCAAAGGGTATTAACCCCTATAAAATCGATGTTGTCCATTTAATGAAACTACAAAGCCATATTTCGTTGGAAGCTACTAACTATTAATCAGTTAATAACCACAAACTTTTATTACCTACAATTAGGGAAACAATTATGTTTTAAAGCAAAAGTGGATTTTTAACTGGTAAATGGGTAGGATGATAATTTATGTACACCATGTCAATGGCACAGGACTATCAGGTGTTATTTAAGGGCAAAGTAGTTGGAGTTCGTAAATTTTTCCTGTTGATTAAATCGCGTCTGCGGTTAAAATGTTATATTAAAAGTGTTTTTGTGTGTTTTTTTTCTTTCTTGCTTTTTTTCTCTCTCTGGAGGCCCTTGCCTCATCCAAAATATCCTCCAACTTACTCGGTTATTTATCCGTCCAAAAATTTAAGGAAGGCCGGTGCCGGTTTTATTTTAGCTTCTTTTGGAGGCGTTGCATTTGACAAAATTAAGAATAAACTCGATGTACCAGTTGATTGAACTGAACATGATCTCACGATCAAATATATAAAGCCTGCCACGTGTTAGTTTTATGTTATCGAAGACATATAAGAGTTATCACCCCGTTTATGACTAGGTTCAAACCAGGTTCAACCTAGGCTCAACCCAGTCATAAACGTGGGTCGAGTTGAAATTGGCTTCATTCAACTCAACACAGCTCTCCTACCTGGGTCGAGTTGATATTTCGTTTCATAAACCCGGGTTGAGTTGTAGCGAGCTGTCACGATCAAATATATGAAGCCTTCCACGTGTTAGTTTTATGTTTTCGAAAACATATAAGAGTTACCCCGTTTACAAACTAGGTTCAACCTAGGTTCAACCCCATCATAAACGGGGGTCGTGTTGAAACTGGATCCACTCCAACACAGCTATCCTACCAGAGTCGAGTTGATATTTCATTTCATATACTCGGGCTGAGTTGTAATTTTGTTGAAGTGACATTTGTTTTGGTTGTTTACCATTCGTGAAGTCCGCCTTCAACAGGAATAAAAAAATTATTTCGTTCTGAATTTTTACGTATCTGTAATTTCACACAAAAATTTGAAACCCAAAGTGTACTCAAATAGATTTACGGTGGTCGAAATTTCAACAAAACCACGACTAAACTTTAGAACCTAGTCATAAACGGGGTAAATAACACAAAGTACCGCCACCATCAAATTAGTGAAGTGAAGAGAATTGAGAGCAGATTCCCGATCTAATTTTTTATAACTGACTCCATTCGAATAGCTCTGAGGAAAGTGGGATGCCATACTTTTTCAAAAAACGTGCAGATATCTAGAATAGCTAACGGAGACTCGCGAAATCCATGGGATTCTTTGATTGAGTGCTCTCTGAGGTCCAAACAAGAAGGTAGCTATCAGATATCTGCGATCGAAAGACGTACTGATTGTGGTGTGCAATTGGTTCGTTAGACTTTCGATATTTCATAAGTTTATTATTGAGTGCTTTCGCCATAATTTCGGATCGCTATTATTGTTGGATTATAATCGATTTTAAAATGAGTTTGTAAGCGGTTCCTCGTTTTTATTTCGAGCCAGTGCAATGTCATAGTCCAAGTGAGGCGAGGTGCTAAGTAAGGAGTACATCGCAAGGCCCACAAGAGGAAGGATGGAAGTCTTTGAGCCAAAAAGAAGAACTGCTGGCAAACTGCGCAGAAAGAAGAAGAGAGAATACCTAAACAAGAAGGAAGAATTAGGCAAACCTATCAAGGAACTCGCCAGGTCACCCATAGGTTTCAGCCAAGAACGAACATCTGCAAAGACTGACTGACTGATAGGATAAAAGAAAGATGGAGGCAATATTTATTGAATCCAGTTTCAAAAATATACCAAGACCCACAGGCGCAGGCAATTTTAAGGTACCCACTTTGGATGAGCGGGAGCTATGAAAATGCAAAAAAAGCAACAAATCCCCAGGCATCGATGGAATCGCAAATGAGCTACTAAAGGAAGGAAGACTGCAACTTTTAAGAAATTTACACGAACTGATATGCAACATACGGAGAAGGAAGAAGTTATATCAGAGGACTGGAAGAAAGCAATTACACAATCCGCGCCACTTGATTAAGCTCAACTAGTATTTTCATGAAAACCCCAAAGTCACTAGTTTGATTCCAATATACAGAGTAAGAGAGTAAGAGACCTATTATGTCTCCACAATGTATATTTTTATTTTACAACCCCACCTCGCCTAATTTAAATTTGGAAATTTTACTGCCTCGAAGAAAAGAAACCTATGTCTCTCCATAACGTTCGTATTTACAACCACGCCTCTTTTCTTCAAGTATGATAAAAGGAATGAATGAATGAATTTATCTCAATGCGCGCTCATACCAAGAGCGGTGGTACATTATTTTTGAACCGTGACATTTGAAAATTTTGAGGCCTCAGTACAATTTAAGTGTAAGGGGGACAAATGTACTGCTCGTGTAAGCCAGGCTAAACTCTGTACACTCTATATGCGCTTTTTTTCGTTTTGATTATATTCACACACTTCCCATGGAACCATCCATTCGGCTTAAGCCGGTTCTACACGATGCCGCGAGCGTTCATGCGAATGTTGGCTTCCGGCGTTTGATTCAATATCGACAACAGCCCGAACGTGTCTAAACACCAATGTTGGACTCGTAGTTCCAGCATCGGCCGCACGATGCGTCCTACGTCCTACTATCAAGCGCGTACAATTTTGGAGGGCGTTCATAGTATCGTGTAGAGCCGGCTTTTGCCTTTGTAGATTTGGTAGAGTGAGGAAAGTATTTACGTATTTCCGTTTGTAAGTTTGTCGATCCAGAGATCGTTCCAGTTTGCATTGCTACTACGGAAACATAAATCCCAGTCAGCGACTTGTAGGGAGTTTGGATGGAAAGTAAGAAATACGTCAAGAACGGAACTAAAAACTCTTCGCCCCCCAAAGTCAAGAGTACTCGTAGGATAACTTAAACTTTGATGTGCATTATAGATATTTGCAAAAAACTCAGCGTCTTGGTCAGAAACGCTGGCGCCATTGGAGTTAGGGAGCCTTTTAACAATGTGAGTGCTGATATCGCCCGCAACAATGACTTCACACTCCGTGTTATAATCTATCTCATTGGCGTGTTATGACTTCTCAAACGAGTTGAATCTCGTTATTGACTGATAAAGGCTGTGACCAGGGAGGTTAACTTTCTGTTCGTCGGTTTTTCTTTCTAGAGTAGAGTGAGTGGGTCCTTCACGTTTATTTTTTGTTCACTCAATGTATTGGTGAAGGCGCACTTGAAGGATAATAATATTAAGATATCAGAATTTCATTCTTAATGTCGCGATCTGAACTCATTATTTCCGCAGTAGAAGATGGTAACGTCTCTTCATTCTAGGACTTTTTTCCAGTCTATCTTAGTTCAGCTCGCAGTACTCTACATCACACTACGTTGCTGAGGTCTTTGCATTAAATCCTGACTGTTCTGAGTCTGATTTCACGATTCCAGGACAAAAATTGTTTCTCGAGGAGAGGCTGTCCACCTCTCGCCCAACCCTTTATCAGAAGAACACTCCTGAATATTTATATCCCCTTGGGCATGGGCGGTTTTACCTTTAGATGTTACTAGAGGTTGATAAATTAGCCGTTGCCCCTTTCTTTTTTCCGAACTTGAGACCAGCAGGATATTCTTACGGAGCTACTTTTAATTCTACTTCCTTTAGTAATCATGAATGATATGAATCAATGAGATAAGAAGTCAAAGGTTTTTAAGCCACGATTACATTTCTTTACAGGCTACAAAACCATCTCTAGAACGTTTTTTTAAACTTTTAAATGTTTGTTCCAAAAACAAAACCCCGAAATTTTCTCATTCAGCACAAACTCTCGAATCATTATTTATGATATAAGGATCCACACACTCTGGACATCCATGAGGCGTAGCACAATGAAATCCGGATTAGCCCCAACAATACACTTTGATACCGACATTAATCTTTTTTCCTCGTACAAAGGACGAGGATTAAATTGTTCCAAGGATGGGGAATTAGAGATTTCTGTTTGGATTTCGAGAATACTTCTTCAAAAGGACTTTTTCTTGTGCTGGTCCTGTGTGTGTTTTCTCGCCCTTGCTCTCAAGGAACTTAATTCTGGTACACAATAAATAGCCACTTACAACGTGGATAGAAACAGCAAGAGGAATCTTTTCACAAGCTGTGATCCAATTCGAGGCTCTATGTTCTTTGAGGGGATTCCCCAGCTATGTCCTTACTTATTTTTATTATTTTATTTTATTATTAAAGAATTACTTTCCACAAAATACATTTTCACTTTTTAAGGAATTCCGACGTTCCTCGGTATCCGTGTTATGGATAGTTTATCTTCAAGCTATCAGAACCTGTCAAACTGTCAGCGGATAACGTCAATAAAGTATTGCCGAAACAAGGATATTAGCCAGGATTGGCTTGTCTTGTGCGATATGCCTGGCGAATAGCTCAATTATATTATTATGGTTTTGCGTGTGGAACGTCCGTAAAATATTTGCCTTTTCCGGGTTTAGTTTTTCCTGTCCTGGGTTTGGACTATTCTTATAGTCAAATTGCTGCGGTGGGAATGTGAAGATAGAGAAGTCCTTTATCGGGAATTGTCCGGAATAGAATCATTTTTCTACCCCTTCAGAGCCTAATGGCAAGCGATTACAGGGGTTTTAACTGAGTTTCGGGATTAAGTAATTGAAGTTGTCGGGCTTAAATATTGCTTGTGTTTGTTTTGGGTGAAATTTAAAATTTATTTTTGGAAGTGCAATAAATCGGAATAAACATTTGTAGTATTTTATCAGCGGAAATATGTAATTTTGCACATTTGTAGTTTTGTTTAAGTACAGATCGTAAAGTAGCTTTCTTTCTTACATCTGAGCAAACGCTTTACAAAATTTTCTGCTCATTTCTTACCAGGATATAATTTTGTAATCATTTCTTCTCTTTACAATATTCAATGATCGAACTCTCTGAAGCTTTAGTTTAGGTTAGGTTAGATAAGGCTGAGCTGATGGTGCACAGTTCTATCACTTAGGCCAAAGGGATAGGCCCATTGTGATGACATATTGATCCCACTTTAACCCGATGTTAAAGTATCGTTTCTTCGATAAATTACCTCGAGTACGTAATGAATCTTCTTAGTTGCGGGGTCCCAAACCTCGAGATTTCTGCAAGCGTGCTTAGAAAGGGTTCATCAAAAGTGGTAAGTCTCCTTCTGCTTCGGGCAGTGACAAAGAGTGTGTTTTAGACTTTCCTTCTCGTCTAGATTCTTACAACTTCTGCAGAAATCGTAGGTTTCGAGACCTAAGCGGACCGCATGCGTCTATCAAGGCTCATCAGTGAGGTGGTCCGTCTGAAATCGTAGGTGGGCCAAATCATTCTGCCAAGGTGCATTTCTTAAGATCTCTCCAATGCTTCTCTTCTAGTTGCATTGTGTGCTGTTTGCATTGGAATTTAAAGGTGGCTCAAGACATACCCTCTCTTTACTTTCCAGGAGGATGTCGGTCGTGCCTTTCCTAGCCACGTCAGCTTTATAGTATCCCTTTATATTTGGGTGACCGGGCACCCATGTGAGGAGGGTCGTGAACTGCTGAGCCATTTCGTTCTGCGTTATTCAGAAATAGTTCTGGAGTTGTTAATGCAATGGTTTTTACTTTACACCAACCCGATTTATCTGGAGAAAGATTCCGGCAAAAGAGCAGAAAGATTTTCCAGAAAAGGAATCCTGCGTTCACGCGTACGTTGTCCTAACTCGTTGTCTAAGTTTTGTCGACTTGTGTCTGGATTTTTCAGTAGAGTTTAGAGCACGAATGGTATGCCAATAATTAAGCTCTCACAGAATATAACAAGAGATAGAAATTAAATATCCTGGAAAACTTTGTCGATGGAATGGATCGGGCTGAACAAGATACTAGCGAAAAGAGATCACTCTTAACGGTTTAGGTCAAAGGCATTTTTGACTTCACTTAGTCAAGCAGCAATCAGAGCGATAATGTCCAAATCTAAATTGGCTTTAGACTGCCATCTTGCCCCTGGTGGGCCTTCTTAATCAAAGTACCTTTGTTTAAGGTAATGAAAAGCATGATGCCCAACCTAAACAGAAATCTGACATGCATTCTTCGGTCCGGCACCGGGTATTGGGGCGCCCACCAGCTTGCTGAAAAGGGCCGTTGCCGATCGGACTTTGATGAGACATAGAGAACGCTGGAGGCTTGCGCCGGGACTGGTCAACTCTAAGCGTTTCTTTCCTGTGCCGGCTTCTTAGTCAACCAAGGAGTTGTTTTGGGGTACAGTAGAAATGACGTCAGGACACTTGTGCCAACACTACGCTCTTATGGAGGATAGGAAGACCCCATCTGACCTCAGAAGGATAAGTCGGCCCTATCCTCTTTATTCTTTCTATTGATGAATGCTGATGACATCAAATTGTACCGTCACGTAAAGAGTATGGAGGACTGCAAACTTTTGCAAGTCGACCTCGACACCTTTTACTCTTGGTGCGCTAACAACAACCTGGTTCTTAATATTAGTAAATGCGAAGTCATGACTTTTTGTAGGCGACGTGATCCTATAATTTATAACTACTCATTTTCTAGTGAGGGTGTCCCCCGTTTTAATTTTGTCAAAGATCTCGGGATTAGATTTGACACCAAGCTGGACTTTTCTACTCATATCAACTATATTTCCTCCAAGAGCAGCTTAGTCTTGGGTTTTATAAAAAGGTGGTCCAAAGAATTTAACAGCGCCCTGATCACTAAACACCTCTACATTTCCCTTGTCAGACCTTTACTTGAATATGCGTCCCAGGTTTGGTCTCCTCACTATTCTTCGCATGTTGGAAAAATTGAGTCGGTTCAACGTAGGTTCGTTCGATTCGCATTGAATCACCTTCCTTGGGAAGACCCTTTAATTCTTCCACCATATGAATACCGACTTAAGTTACTCAACTTAAACACTCTCCACAAGCGTCGTGAGGTGGCCGATGTTGTTTTCGTTCACCAGCTTCTTAATGGACGTGTCGACTCAGGTTTTCTAAGGCGCCGTGCGTCGTTTAGAGAGAGCCGATACAATCTGAGAGGACCACCGCTCTTACACATCAACTCCTCTAACACCAATTATGGCCGATTTGAGCCTGTTAATCGCATGTTCATTAATGTAAATAAAAATATTAATGTTTTTAGCGTGAGCACTAACAAAGATCTCCTTAAAAGGAGTCTCTTTGTTCTCTCATGACTGTCTATGTGTTTCGCATGCAATTTTTATTGGTACTTAATTTTTTATGTTTGCATGTCTCAGCCGAGCCCACATGGTCGTGGTAAATGTTTCTCAGCCCAGCTGAGAAGTGCCCCTTCTTCATAAGAAGGGAAACTCTATTATATTATTTAATGTTTTCTGTGGGTGCTTCGCAATAGTCGTCGAACAACGAGACTACTAGAACATTCAAGCCACTAGGTAGATTGCTGATTCGGTTCAAGTTTGGACCAAGTACCTCAGCAAATGAAAAAAAAGCCGATTAGGCTCCGTGGAGAAACGTACATTGAAAGTCAGAAATATACTCTTGAGCTACCTATGGAAACACATCACAAAGCAGATCAACCTCGAGTCTAGTCCTTGTGTGTGGAAAAATAGTCTGGGTCGGGTTTCTGTCTGGCTGTAGCAGTTCGTGGGCTGTCTTTTGATAGTTGAGTCGTCGCAGTGAGTTTGTAACTTTTCGGCATGTAAAGAAGAAATGATCTGCTGTAAGAGGAACGTCACAGCAAGGGCATGTTGTGCTGGTGTTTCGTCGTAGATGTACTTTTTGAACGCCATCGAGTGACCTAGTCGTAGTCTGGTGAATATGATCGTCGTTGGTCGGGTCCAGGGGGAATTTTTGGGGCGCATGCCGTAGCCCAAAATTTTTTAAGGAAACAGTTGGAGGAGTCCCATCTGTTTTGTTTGCTGTTTTTGATTTTTTTTTGATCTTGTCTACGGTTCTGTCCAGGTTTGAAGGCTTCTTCGTGATTATCCAGGGTGCGTCCAGGGCACCAAGCAAATGAAATGTCCTGTTTGTGGATTGTTTCTTTTATGAAGTCCGTCTGTGGGCTGGTGACTGAGATTTGTGTGTTCTTCTGCAGGAGTAGGTCGCTTCTATAGTCAATGAAACCAGCCTCAATGCTGAGAGCAACTAGGTTAGTGCTAGGTAATGCTCCAAGCTCCAACAACTTGCAGTGGTTTGCGGGCGGTTATGGTTAGTTAGTTTAGTTGGGTAGACCGAAATCCGAGTGACAGTTGTTTGGTAATATTCACAGCAAGCGGCAGGCCAGCTCTGTCTGTGCGTTTAGATTTCAGCATGCTGTTGCGAATTTTTATAGCTCTGGCTGTTACTTTGATTTGTGCCCTCCATAGTAGGTTTTTGTCATAGGTTAGCCCCAAAATTACTATTTGGTTTTTGAGTTTTAAGGTTTGATTATTTAAGGGCGCTTGCGGCAGATGTGAAGCGCCTCGGTTTTATTTGGGGGGAAATTGAGCATCTCTAATGTTTGCCCATTTGAAAGCAATGGTATACACGTTATTTAATGTCGCCTGGACTTTGTTGTGTTCTCCTGCCGTCTGGAGGATTAGGTTGTACGCGTACAGCCAAAGGGCTAAGCCTTTCGTTTTCTGGTGAAGCTGCCAAAGAGTGTGTGTAAATATTGAAGAGATGCACTGAGAGCGGAGAGCTGGTAAAGGTGAGCACACCGGAGTGAGGTTTGGGATCGGAACCACGGCGGCTATCTTCCAGTCCTATAGGAAGCATGCCGTGGCCGCGATCCTATTTATCATGTTCGTGTATCTGTTATGCCATCAAGGTGGTAAGTTGGGCAGCATTCTGTACGTGATACCTTCTATACATGGTGTGGAGCCCTTAACAGAGTTCAATGTGTATATGACCTTTCTAGGAGTGATGTTTGCTGTGAGAATCTTAAGCGATTCTGAGGTACCTGTGCTACTCTCTGTATGTGGTTGGTTTTTTCTGTTGGATAAGTATTAGTACCTTCTGGTGTTTCCTTCGAAAGCATTTGCTATGTTCTTCGGGCTCCTTAAGAGTCTGTCGTCCTGCTGAACTGAAAGCTAAGGGTGAGGTTGGTTTACCCTTAAATACTTTTTATACCATGCCAAAGTTCTTGTTTGGTCAAGTTTGGGGTTATATCCGACAAGAAAGAATCGAAAGAATTGATTATTATAAATAAAATTGTGGAATAATCTTTCACAGTAAGTATTTTCTAACCCGAACAATATGGAAGAATTTAAAGGCATCGTTTCCAGGAGGCTCTCTA
This sequence comes from Thereva unica, assembly GCA_949987705.1. Taxonomy (NCBI): domain Eukaryota; kingdom Metazoa; phylum Arthropoda; class Insecta; order Diptera; family Therevidae; genus Thereva; species Thereva unica. Next base: position 126,491,945 of record OX465282.1, read on the forward strand.
AAACAATGGTATCCTCTATTCCTTATTTCGAACTAAAATTACTAGTAAACATGGCACAATGTCGAGTACGCCATGACTGGTATTATGAATACAGAGGGTGATCCCTAAGCTTAGTTTATCACATAACACATAAGTATTGTTCGTGACAGTAATTGTGCAAACAAATTTCAAAACAATAATGTGTTTGAATTGTCAGGATAATGCCATACTTCACTATCTTGCTCGGAACTCTCCAGGATTATCTCCACATTCAATTTGCTACCCATTGTCTCCATAAAATTGTTATGAATAATAGAAATCCTTCACCTTATCCTTTCCCGTAAGATGGAAAATGCAGAAGCAGACACTAAAAGTAAAAGTATCCTTTAAAGTAGCACTCAAACTCGGCTCTGTCTTGCCGTGTCGTCCGAAAAGTCCTTTAGGTCCTCCTTCAGGAATACTCTCAAGATTCCATTTTAAGCTCCTGGCAACAGCAATTACGACAAAGCAAAAACTTGTATTTACCTTTATCTCATTCTTACTTCATTAATTTGCAACAAAACTCCATTCTAGCGCAAACGACTGAGTTTTTGTGTCTCATTAATTAAAGTAACTTTCTCGAGCATCCATCATTCATCCTGGCCCGGGTGCTTGACTATGTTTGTGTCGAACTCGCAAATCAAGAAATTCAATTTCCTGGAAAAGTATTTCCAAAACGTTTCCTGCCGAACTGAAATGACTTAAAACGTTCCTCATTTTTTTATTTTCTCTCATTGCAGGAATCATGGAGTTGGAGAGAGCGAGGATACTGCACAAATCCAAAGGAGGAAGGTGACGAAGATAAAACAGGTAAACAGAATCCGTGAAACTTAAATTGAACCCCAGCCAAAACGAGGAGCGCCGAAAAAGAAGGAAATTTTAAATGTTTTAAATGTTTTCCCCCAAAAAAAAAATTATTCACCACGGTTTTGGGGGGATGTACTCTAGGTCGACCCTGTGCTTTGGAAGAAGACTTTCTTGTCCTGTTTAGTCCTTGGAGCACGTGGAAATCTGGAGGGAGATAAGAATAAGCCCAATTCAAGGTAGCGGCGGGTGCCTACGTAAATAATGCAAATTTTTATAGAACCCGGCCTAATTTTGAGGTCGTTACTTCTAGGTGGAGGACTCCGAATCGCGGAATAAGAGATCCTTCTTTTTAATTTGCGAATTTCCCCGCGATATTTGTTGCCGTGTTTCGTTCCAATTTGATCGAGTTTGAATTTTTCATTATGAGTTTTGTTGATGGTAATTGGTGTTGACGCAGCGCGCCAGGAGCCAACTTTTGATTAATTTGCGAAGTTTTGTTAATCTGCAAATTGAACAGTGAATGCACCCTGCTCTAGTGGAGGAAGGAGTCTACACTGGATTTTGCTTGACAACTTTAATTCATTAATGAATATTTTCACCTGACTCAGGTGTTTAATGAGCAGCAGTGCAGAGTGCTGGGATAGTAATTAGAAGTTGTGTAAAACTTTTCGATGTTAATAAATTTATTATTCCAGGTAAATCACTTTATGTCTTTAAATATTTAATTATGAAAATCTGTATTTCAACGTCATGTGCTATTGGGTTACCCGGAAAAGTATTTCAATTTATTTTGCACAAACGTCGCGTCGTTAGTTATATTTACGCTTACATCCGTTATAAACTACACTTTAATTATAATTTTGATTAGGATTTACTTACTTTTTGGTCTACATAACGGAGATACAGTCCTGGCCTCTCGCAAATACTCTTCTGAGCCGATGTAATAAATTTGGGCAACCCTTGGGTGTCCAACTCGTGCTTCTTGCGTATGTTCGGTATGCCTCTTTATCGTATCCTTCAACCAGGAAAAGACAGAGCTGATGCATTTCACCAACAAACCAAAATACTCACGTTTAGCCCACCTTTAATAAATGGGATAGAGTTCCAAACCTATCCCAGTCAGATAAGTATTTGGGTCTAATTCTGAACCCAAAGCTGAATTGGGAGTTAAGTATCGAAGAAAAGACAAGGAAGGCCAGAATAGCACTTTATGCCTGTAAGCAGACTTTTGGAAAGATATGGGATTTGGAGTTGTACATCGTCCGGTAACCGGTACTCTCTTTTATATATTTTTTTCCTGAGGGTATGCAACGATTTCAACCCAAGTACTGATTCTCAAACTGTAAAGCCCGTATTATCAGTTGAGAATTTTTTGTTTCGCTGTTTAAATCAGGTGTTAATCGTTTTTTAAACTGACAATTATTTTCTGACTATCATGGCGGGTCATCAGCTTTGCAAGATGTGTTCTTTGGAAATCGTCCGGGATTGGATTTCCTGCGATGAGGTGGTGACATTTTTCATCCTACTTGCCTCAATATTAAATTCAGTTGTAAATCTTCACCCCATAGAGGGTCTACTTGTAGCAAGTGCTGTGACATCAAACTCTGTCATGTTTTAAGACTGATGAAAGACATTTCTGACGTTTTTCTCATTAGTTATGCAAAAGACATGGATCGTCTTAACTCCTTACCCGGCAGCATCTCGCATTTTCAGATGTTAGCTGCTGATCAACGTCAGGCTTGACACATTGTCTGACACTCTGGTTTCAGTTGTGACCAATTCGGGTTCCTTGATTGATAAATTCCAGGGACTTTCTTCCCGAGTTGCAACTGCATTAGAGTCGTTGGCCGACATACATTCGGCGATACTTAATCCTGTCACCACTTCTTCTATATTGGATGATATCAAAGGGAACACCAAGCGGGATTGGGCTGATATTGAATCGCTGTCATCTGCAGTTGTGCAAAATCACAATGCCCTGACCTCGCTCTTCTTAAGATTGGAGAGCGTCTTTTATACGAAAAACACGTCCTCTGCGGCGGCAGCATCTGATGGCACCTTACAGGATGGGGAGCAGCTTCTGTCTTCACCCTGCTCCAGTCTGCTTCTCTTACAGAGAATGTTGTCTTGCGACAGGTGGCCGACAATCCCATCGTGCATAGTAGTATTAAGTCGTGTCGTAAAAGTTACAGGAATCGAAATCGCCAAGCCAATATTGGTGTCACCATTAGTTCCTTGCCCCGCGTTCCAGGGTCAGACTCGACCTCTAGGCCGGTCTCGATATTAACTTCTCCGCCTCTTATAGTGGTTAATGCCCCGGTCAGTGAAGTTACTGCACCCCACTGGTTCCGATACCGAGACCTTTAAATATCTTCTACTATCTGTGAATATTTAAGGACGAAATCTATAGACCCTGGAACTGTTTTTTTTTTACAGAAAAGTCAGCAAGGCTTCCAAGTCTGTTGCTTCTTTTGTTTGGTTTGCCCCGCCTGTTATTGCCGAGGCTCTTTCAGATCCTGGTTTCTGGCCTGATGGTGCCCTTAACAAGCTCTTTGTTCCGCGTACCCATACTCGAGCCCATCATGCAAACGCTTCTACTCGGAGAGCTCCACAGATGTCAAAAAACTCGAGACACTTTCGCTCCACTACCAGAACGTAAGGGGGGCCAGGTCAAAAACGACATGCTTCAGGCATTGGTGGCTAGCGGGTTCGATGTCATAGCATAGCCACTCGCTCTCAAAATTTCCTTCTCCAAAACCAATCTCTTCTTGCTGTGCTGCTATACCCCGCCAGATATGAGGCAGTTGGATCCTAAATTCTCTACTGACTCAGTCAACATAACTCAGTTCAATAGTCATGACGTCTGTGGACAATTACCATCCTCCTCTTCTGCTTAATTATTACTGCAATTCAGAGAATACTCCTTGTCTGGAGGTGGTAACCCTTTCCTTTAACTTGGTTAACTTTAGTGAGCTGTCATCTAAGCTTGCCATGGTTGATTTCAACAACTTACTTTCCGCAAATGAGCTGGATGACGATGTGACACGGTTTTATGACGTACTATACGAAGCCCTCGTTTATTGTGTACCTTATGAGCCCCAAAAATAGCCCAGTTCATCTCCAAATTGGTTCAATAATGAACTCAAGCATTTGAAAAATTAGAAGAATAGGCTCTGGAAAACCTATTCAAAGAGAAAGGTCTCTCCGAGTCCCAATTCAATTCAAAGAGTATTGAGGATTGCAAACTTTTGCAAGTCGACCTTGAGACCTTTTACTCTTGGTATACTTACAACAACCTGGTTCTTAATATTAGTAAATGTGAAATCATGACTTTTAGTAGGAGACGTGGTCCTATAATTTTTAACTACACCTTTTCTGATGAGGGTATCCCTCGTGTTAATTTTGTTAAAGATCTCGGGATTAGATTTGATAGTAAGTTGGATTTCTCCACCCACGGCAACTGTATTTCTTCCAGAGATAATTTAGTCCTGCATTCTATAAAAAGCTGGTCCAAACAATTTAACAATCCCTTCAATCACTAAACACCTAACTCTTGTCAGACCATTACTCGAATATGCGTCCCAGGTTTGATCTCTTCACTACGCTTCGCATGTTAGAAGTATTGAATCGGTTCAACGAAGGTTCGTTCGATTCGCACTGAATCATCTTCCATCAGCTTCTTAATGGAAAGGTCGAATCAGGTTTTCTAGGTCATCGTGCGTCGTTTAGAGAAAGTCGTTATAATCTGAGAGGACCACCTCTTTTAAAAATCAACTACTCTAACACGAATTGCGGCAGATTTGAACCTGTCAATCTCATGTCCATTAACGTGAACCAAAACATTAATTGCTCCTCCCCCCACCCTAAGTTTTGAATGGACTATCAAATTTATGCATGCAAAACTACGCAGTTTCATCTCCTGCAACACAAAACTAGCTTGCTCGGGTCATTCTCACAGGCTACAGTCCCCATTTTCACGCACATAACATTAACACAAGAATCAGCAACAACAAAATCCGTATTCTAAAAGCAGTCACAAGTCACAACGCAATCACAAGTGCGTAAGGAGTCCTAACTTGGGACAATTTAGACAATACCCAAATAGGTGCTTAGAATACCAAAACAGCGGTTAGTCACTAGAAACAAACTCTCGATGACAACCGCGAGTCTGAAAAGCTTGTGACTTGTTACTGGTCACAATTTAGAATAGCGGGTAAAAAACATTTTTTGTTTCTTTCTGAGCCGACCTCGAATCAAGGCTGAAATTGTGTGCAATCCTGCAAAATATTTTTTATTAAGCCTACATGTAAGCAAACACAAAGCCCTTGATTAAGGGTTTATGTTTTTGTGATTTTTTTGTGTTCTCCTCAGTTGCCGCACTCAGCCCGATTCATGCGGTAACCACAGAACAAATTTTCCCCCGATAGGACAAATACTATAAAACCATTCCATTCTCCAAATCTGGTTTTATCAGCGACTTCCTTCCTCCTATTAATTGCCTAATTAACTATTTTATCGCAATCGTTTCTGTTATCTCAATTCATTTAAGTTCTGTCACCGCGATGTGTTCGAACGGGGCCCCTGAAAACAATTCCGATACACGGCCATAATCTGGGATCTGATAGATTGGGACTGGGTGAGCCAGAAGACTAGCACTAAGATCGTTTAACTGATTTATTATCATGATTTATAACAGAGCGCTTAGTTCGCACATAATGTGAAAAATAAATAGCCACCACCACCAGCACTGTGGTCCACTAGCTACACATCAGTTCTGAGACGTCTGCCAGGGCATAGCATGACGCAGAATGACATTTCTCCAAGGTCTCTTAAATACTATATGACTTATAACTAGGAATTTACAAGCATTATCTAATCTGTTATCCTTGCGCGACACGGTAACAAGCGAATCAATTGATTTTGTGCTGAAGTCCTTACAGTTTGTCATCGAGGCTGTCGTAGCATTCTTCAGGATTGTCGTTTCGTGCGGCGACGACGGTTTCTTTGGCATCGGATGCGGGGTCGTTGCGGGTCTCTTTGGTGCCGGACGCTGGATCATAGACCTCAAACTCCTCAAACTCAATGTCGTCGTACTTCCGGATCTCTACCAATTTCCGATCATTGGCCACATAATGCTTGACGAAGGACTTGTCTGTCTGCGGTGTCTGCAGTGGTGGCGGTGGTGGTCCTTCCTGCTTGAGTGATGGTTGCAAGTTCGCTTTTCGTTTCTCCTCGCTCCTCGGGGGCCCGTCACAATTTTCCCGGGGAGAGTGCTTCTCGATGGCTGCTGAAGGATTTCTCCGTTTTTCATTATTTTCCGAATGAAAAATTGTTGTCAGTTTGCTTTGGCCGATTTCGGCATCAGATACGCCATTCTCAATTTTATTTGAATTGATTCTGTGGTCGTCGGAGCCATTGTACAGGATGTTATCATCTCTTCTGCCATCGGTTTTTACGTTGCTCGGATTTGATACAGTATCCGCAGCAGCTCCCTTAGCAGCTGTTTCCGTAAATGGGCCGGAGTTCTTGCGTAAAATTCCAAAGTCATCTCCTTGACTTTTGTTCTTGGTCGAGAGTTTATCTGTATCCAGGGATAAGGATGAGTGTTTGCTGGAGCCAGTGCAGGAGGAGGAGGAACAATCCAGCTTTTCACTGGTTAAAGATTTTACTGTGCCAGAACCAGATTTGGTCATGGTGAAGGCGAGGTCAACATTTTTATTTCTGCAGAGTTTTTTGTTGGTCTTTTGTGAAATTATCGCTGCTGTAGGACTCAGTTGACCCTCATCATCACGGCCAGCATCTGCATTTGCCCCGGAACAGCTTATCCTTTCTGTAGTCGAAGTTTTCACATTAGACAAGGGTGGACAGAAACTAATGTGATTGTTAACTGTAACTTGCTTAATAATATCAACAAGTCCTAGGGGATCCTTTGACCCAATTAAATGATTGTTTATCGTAACTGGTTCCTGGAACTTCCCTTTGCTACCCTCGAACGATGATGTCAAGCTCCCGCTGCGATTTGTCTTCTCAATGCATTGTGACTCAATGATACGGGGCACTGGATTGCTGCTAATTGCTCCAGATTCAAGGCGATGAACTAGCTCTCGCACTGTCTCCTCCGGCTCTGGGGTGTCTGTTGTTGACATATTGCCGAATTTGCCTTGTGATGATATCTTATTATCCGAATCCTTTTCTGTTCCGACCAGCTCGAGACGGCTGCTGCAACTGTTCGACTTGACAAGCTTGAATTTTAGTCCTAAAATAGAAAAAACAATAGTTTTATTTGCATGAAGAAACCAAAAGAATTTCAATCATCTAGAAAATCATTATCTCAAGTCACGAAAGCCAATCAAAGTCATAATTATTCCCATTAACCGAGGAACATGATTGATACGATTAAGCAATAAAAAAGTTTGGGAACCCACAAATCACCGATTTACAAATCAATTAATCATTTGGTTTCATTTGCGATAAGATATGGAGGGAATCAATATTTATTGGCGTACTCATAGATGTCGCTTATCTGTTGATCAATAGTGCAAGGAGAGCCTGTAACAGGTGGTATCTTTGCATAAGAGTTACTTAATCGATACTTATGTTTATTTTACTTTGTTCTACTACCGACCGTGGCCATAAACGATTGAGCTAATTTTAGCAGCATTCGGTGCTGTATTTTATGGAATGAGTTATTTTGAAATGCTTATCTCTAAACTTGAAGTAGATTCAAGATCATCTCGTATATTTAAATTGATTCGCAATCTCTTTGCGCTTTAGGTTTGTGGTAGGTTTCAAGAGCCTGGATAGAAAACTCCGCAGATATAAGATAGGAGTTTGCGCAGAGTTTTAAAATCAAAGATGAAGCACATGTTTCAAGAGCCTTAGGTAGTATGCTGGAAGGGTGCTAATTTCTTTGAGTCACTTAGTTTTGAAAATAATCCCGTCCATTGAGTCTGTGATATACCCGGAACAGCTGATGTCACATCAGTGTAGGATAAAGAATTTTGATGCGAGCACATGAATGTTTCACTGAAGGAAACTGTGAATTTAACTACTCCGATGAGTCTCTACAAATACGGAAAGGCAACCTTAGTAAATATATTTGAATGCTTGAGATCGTGCAGATATCCTCAAACATTCGAAAATGGCCAGAAACAACCTCTACATTCTACCTAAAGAAGGAAAACCTAGAAGTCGCCTTAATACAAGAGTCCTGGGTACGAGGACGGAACATAAAAGGGCTCTCGGACAGGCAATACAACACCTTTTACTACCGCTCGGATCACGTTAAGTCAATCCTGCTCTTCAACCTCAGCCTATTTGACTCATGACCTGCTTACAGGGAAACATACAAATAAAGCATGTCAAAGGTGTTGGATGGAAGTGTTGGCCATCGCTCTGCCTACGGCCACGAATACATTCAATGTAGAAAACTGGAGGATTTTAAAGAAACCCGAAGCAATACTTTCAAAAATGCTATCCACACGACGTATAAGTATTTTGTCCAATAAGGCGGGGCAAAAATACCTTTCTTCGTGGAGGAATGAAAATCTCTTGAAACTCAGACTGACAGACTGCCTAAAACTGTAAGAGAAGCCATTGTCTCAGCCAAGAGCGATACCTGGCAGGTGTATTGTCAATCAATAGAGAGTGTAGGAGGCTCTGTTAGATTATGCAGCATCTTCTCCAAAGAACACTCCAATCTGTCCTTTATTAAAAAAAAGACGAACGGATATTTGTCACAATCCTAGGCGTAGTCGGTAAGGGTAAGAATGACCACACTTCCCCAATTGCAAGGTCGAAAATGATGTCGAAGCATCAGTGAATGGGTAATGACTCCTGGGAGGAGATTTCCTCTATTATTACAAAGGACCCCGCACAAATTATATGGAAACGTGCTTTCGGTCAAATTGGCTGGAATTTTACTATGTTGTAGCTGACATCGTCCTGATCAAAAGTGTTCATGGGCACGAAACCCAAAAATTAGATCTTTTGGGTTTTTCAGGTACTTTTAGGATTTACCTCTCTTTTGCCTCCCACGGCCCCAAAACAAGTCGTAGGAGGCTCCAAGACCCCTCAATATTTTCGTAACGGTACCTACTATTAGTAAAAAATACCAGAAAAATCCCCCCATGCCTCTAAGGGGGCCAGGGGCGGTCCGTATGGCTGCAACAGGTAAAATGCACTTATGCACTTTATACTTTTACCTTCCACGGCCCCAAAAAATTAGTTGTGCGTTATTTGTAACAGTAGTTTTATTTCATTTTTATTAATTGATTAAAATCAATAAACAATGCCACGTGGAAAAGTTTTAAGTGAAGTAGAGAAGCAGAGAATTTTAGATTTTCAGAAAGCTGGATTTAAACAATGTCAAATTGCAACTGAATTGGGAAGATCTGAAAATGTAATCAGTAACTTTTTAAAGCTTGGAATTGAGAATTTTTTGAAGCACTTACAAATCGATGTAATTAGAGCCCCAGGTGAGGTGCAATGACTTTTTTTTGATTGATTATGAATTATTACAAGGTAATTAACTAGTTTTATAATTTAGACATGGGTGGCGTGCATAGGGTGCATATGGGAGGGGGGGAAACTTTCAGGACCCTTTTTGACCCCCTTAGAGGGAAATGCGGATTTTTATATTATTTTTGTGTAATTGTACGATTAATTACGAAGATTTTCCGGGGTCTCCGAGCTTCCTACGATTTTTTTTGGGGCCGTGGGAGGTAAAAGTATAAAGTGCATAAGTGCATTTTACCTGTTGCAACAATACGGACCGCCCCTGGCCCCCTTAGAGGCATGGGGGGATTTTTCTGGTATTTTTTACTAATAGTAGGTACCGTTACGAAAATATTGAGGGGTCTTGGAGCCTCCTACGACTTGTTTTGGGGCCGTGGGAGGCAAAAGAGAGGTAAATCCTAAAAGTACCTGAAAAACCCAAAAGATCTAATTTTTGGGTTTCGTGCCCATGAACACTTTTGATCAGGACGATGTCAGCTACAACATAGTAAAATTCCAGCCAATTTGACCGAAAGCACGTTTCCATATAATTTGTGCGGGGTCCTTTCCTCTAGGCGGTTTATAGCTTCAAAGCACCGGACGGCATTCCACCAGTCATGCTACAGAAACTACTTGAGGCAGTTGCACAATGACTTGAGGTCATTCTCAAAAGCTGCGTGGTGCCCAGTAACATCCACGGGCGACAGTAGTCTTCATCCCAAAGATATATAGAGTTACGAATCAGCGAGTGACTATAGGCCGATTAGCCTGACATCGTTAGAACTTAAGACAATGGGAGTGGTCATTGACTTTCACAGTCGCCAATCGGTAGATGTGAGTTTACTATCACCAGCTCAACATGCCTATCTCTGAGGTACATCTAGCGAGACAGCTTTACACGAGGTAGTGAGAGCCATTGACCAACCAATATATGTATACCTTGGCAGCCTTCTTAGATATAGAAGGCGCCTTTAACAACGTACGTACTAAACCTATAAGCAAGCGGTTGCCGCTGAGCTCGAGAATAATTCATTCAGATTTTGGTGTGGGAAATGCAAGCTCAGGTATCACCCTTTGTACTACCAGTCTGTAATGTCGTTCAATGCAATGCCCAGTAGCGGTGGCTACATTCTACGGTGGCTCAGAAACTCAATGGAGATGCAAAGGCTGTCAACTCCAATGATTTGGATGATATCATTTATGAATCTTAGGAAAACAGCGGGTAACAGAATTGATCCTTGAGGAACTCCGGCCGAGATGGTGTGGGGATTAGATTAGATGCCATCCAATACTACCTTTATTGAACGGTCTTCATCCATTTCCTAAGAACTGGGTGGATACCAATAGCTTGGAATTCTGACAACGGAGCAGGGTGCCATATTCGGTCCAAAATTTTGGACATATCTAGAACAACACGAACAGGCTTACCAAACTGATGAATGTTTTGATAGAGGGGCTATGTAATAATATACAACAAGGCCACCTGTAGCCGTACTGTCTCTCATGTAGAATTTTAGGTTTATTTCCAGATACTCCATTATCTTTCTGTTATATCCATGACGTTGGAGTACAAGCTATTGGCTGGTAGTTTAAGGGGTTGCTTTTTCGGTGTAGGCTGAACATGAGCCAGTTTCCAGGAGTCTGGATAGACTCCGGAGAAGTATGACAAGGCAAAGAGTTTGGGTAGAGATTTAGCCAAAGGTGGTGCATATTTATTGCTAACTGTAGGGGGTATTTTATCAGTGAAGCTCTTTCAGACATCTCAATACATCTCGAGTCCCAGGTTCACTGATATCGTGGTCCCCACTAAGCAGGACCTATAATGTCATAAAGTAAAGAATGGTCCAGGGGTCGGCAGCAATAGGGGCAACCGCGCCGTAAGAACATGCCCAATCAACACCCTTGAGGTTCTCCTGCACCTGCTCCCCCCGACCTTCACATCAAACATCTAACCTGTTGTGCCTGGAGCCCCCACCCTATACGAGGGTATGGTCGTTACAACACCAGACTACCGTTCCCCTAGATTGACCTTCAGCAAGGACTTCTCCCTCGAAACAATCTCAAGAAGATAGTGGAGAGACGGAGGCAACCTGAGGATGTTCGATGGATGAATTTTCATCGACGGCTCTAAGACTTCGGAGGGCTTGGGGGCAAAAAATGGTTTATCAAGATAGCACTATCAGTTCACCGCTTTGGTATCTCCAAGTGCAGCGGTCGGCCACCCAAATGCATTGGCGTGCCACAAAATAGATAATTGAAACTACTGCACATGAAGCGTGCCGTCAAAAATTAATTCAACATTAATGCCTACTTGGGGATCAATTTTGGAAGGTAAAGGCCCCTATTCACATACTAGGCAAATAACCTTTAGGCCACAGCCCGCATGTGAATGTCCTTAACATATTCAAAATTTTAATTCAACGCACATTTAAGAATTGTCTTCGTGCCACCAGAGATTTTGTCACGTGCTACCTAGTGACACGCGTGCCATATGTTGCCAACCGCTGTCCTAGTGTATGCTAGTATTTTTCGAGATCCCCGCCAAACAATGAAGTTAGAACCTGCACAAGGCCAAACGCGAGGCTCACTCCTTGAATATGGTCTATCTGCCTGGTCTGTCTAGTCTGTCTGGTTGGTGTGGTCTGTCTGTTCTGCCTGGCCTATATAATTGTGTAATTTGAACCCAGACCAAATCCGCCGACCGGATCCCACTTAAATTGAATATAATTTTTATTATTATTGAAAAGTTTCCGCGGCACTTCTAAGCCGACACAAAATCCCACCCAAAACTCACCCGAGAATGAAAGCCCACCAGAGATATACTAATCCGTTCCAACAAAGTTCAACTACTTTCACACAGGTGGCACTCACTTCTAAAGCTCACCACACCGGTTTTTATCTCGGATAAAGCTGACATCCGAGTCCACAACCGATAATTTCACTGAGCTCGTAGTCTCATATCTATACTACTCTCGAAGAGATATTGCCAGAATCACGGCAATCACCATGGGACATTGGCTCATAGGAGATCACATTGGCAAGTTGGGTGTCCCGTACAAGGTCTATATAATACATATATAATCCACAAAATTAGATCTCCGGCAATGTTTGGAGACTCATGAAACAATAAAGGACGCTCGAATAAGTTCTTGAAACTAAGGAAAATTGGAGAAAGTTACTTTTGATGGCAATAAAGTGTGTGTTAATACTTTCAAGTCTCCCTGAATTCAACCGATTATTTCTCACCTCCTGTCCAATGATAACCTGATAACACTAAAAACAACCAAATTTCCACATAATTCCCCATTAAATATCGGATTATTCAGAGTTATTTTGCACAACGGACTAAAGCCATGCCTTTGTGTAAATCCTTTTGACTGTGGCTCTATACGTTATACCATTACAACAAATTAAGCCTCTTATCACTTTCAGGTCATTATTACCATCAACATTTTACTATTATGGGTGAACTAAATTTTGGAATTGTTCGCTAGATATGTAATAATTCAAGCTGCACCCTCAGGAAACACAATACAGCTCCCATTTATCTTCTACCGAATCTCAATGAATTTATGAATTTTGATATTTGAATGAAAATCGATTTTACCCCCAAAAAAAGACCAGGAATGTGTAGATATATTTCCGAAAACCTATATTTCAGGTAATAACAAAAACAACAATTTTAAAACTACAAAACAAACTTGAGTAAATCGCTTTGTTTTCCGCATAACTTAATCCCATTTCCGGAACCTTCCCTCGGCCATAATTTTCCCATTTTATTTGTAGATTTTCAGAAGGACTCTGGCCACCCACAAAATCGTCCATAGCACCACATCTCGGATAAATCCTTCAGAATACCCTTAAAATATCCCGAACTTAACCGAAAATTCATTTACTCTCCCGGTCTTACCTTTATCCATAATCTGATGCTGTAGATCCTCATCCTGCGGACAACTATTGGGCTGGCAGGCGGTGCACTTTCTCGTCTCCTCGTCCCGTATCTCCTGGATGATGGCCTTGGTAACTGGGTTAAGTTCTGGTGATTTGTTGTTGACAACTTGGCCACCATAGTAGGTCACCGTGGACCCACATTCCCTAATCTTCTCGAGAACATCCTATAGGATTGAGAGAACCTTCAATTAGTATGGCCGTCTCTTGTTTGAATCTTAAGGTTTGAGGTGATTAATGGCGGAGGCACTTACCTCGCTGACATAGTACGACTCGCAGATGTCGTCATCGCAGAGATTCTCCTCGCTGGTATAAATCTCCTCGTGTTGACCGTTTTCGGCTTTCGAAGGACATCGACCCTGGTTCTGTGGCTCACCTTCATTACTGCAGTCGCACGGAGACGATAAATCACCGCTTGATATGCCGCTAGAGAGGCTGGCCGAGTCCCATTTGCGGAGGCCCCCGTACGAAGTGTCGATGGTGAGATATCGCAGGTTCCGCCGTTTGTGACTGGATGCTGATGGGGATTCGGTTGACTTTTGTGGCTTCGATAAGCCGCCATTTGACGGTTTGCGGAGCACATTCTCCTCGAAGAAACGTCGTACATTTCTCACGGTATCAGGACTTGGAAGTTCGTCCTCCAGCAGCTCACGATTTACCCTTACAGGGTGATAGAAAAAGTGCCGCTTTGTGTTCGAGGACTTGACATCCGCCCCGGAACCCCCGGTTATCTTGCAGTTGTTCGTATGAGTCTTAGCCTGACCCTGGGACGGCTTCTCAATTTTCGTCCGTACTGGCTCGATAATGACGACGTTGTTATTGCTTAACAGCTCCTGGAAGCTGTAGTCCTGCAGATACTGCAACAGACCGTCAAATTGCGCCTCCTTCGTGTTCCTGGTGAGGATGTTCTTTCTAAACAGGTTCGACTTCATGATTTTGTATCGGACGTGATCGAATTCTGGCTCTTCGGCATCGTGGGCCGCCTTAACGATTGTCGCCTGCTTCTCTCCGTCCAGTTCGACAATTTCGACAGTCGGTGTGAAGCTCTGAAGGTGGTTGTTGCTGTTGTTGTTATTGATCTGTCCTGCCGTTTCGAGTAGCGGCAAATGAATTTGCGAATTTGGGACACATTTTTCATCTTCGATGCTCGTCACGAAATTGCGCTCATCTTTTTCGGCTGTGCCCGAATCCTTTTCATCTTGGATTAATTTCGACCAATAACATCGGACCGAATCGACTCTGTTAAGGAATTCCTCCTCAACTTGGCTCGGTTGTGTCTTTTTATCGTTATCCTGACGTGGGGTGTCGCATTTTTTTGAATCAATTACGTGTAAAATTTGCGGACGGGACATTTTCGCTTCCGATATCCTTAAAACGTCATTAGAATAAATTTTAACCGGTCGAGCTCTGAAGATGTTCGTTTTATCTAAAATCTCTTTTTCGTTGTTGATGCTGCTTTTCGGCAATGGAATGGGACTCTGGGGACGTATTTTATTTATCTGTTCCCTTTCTTTGGTTGAATTTATTACGTTCAAGGACTCACTGTCTGGGATGTCCTTGTTTTTATCTTTACATGTATCAGTGACAACAGGGCTTACTACAGTATCTTTTTCGTCGTCCTTTTTCAAGCTGGTCGGAGGGATACAGCTGGACGATTTCACCTCAACCTGGATATCGTCCTCAGTTGAAGCTGTGCTCTCAATCGAGTCCTCCTCAATCACGTTATTTTGGGCGTCTGTTACGATTATCCGGAATTGTCCTGGGAAGTTGTTCGTTGTTTGATTAATTTGAAATCTCGCCTCTGAGTTGTTTGCTTCTTGCTGTTCGTAGGGCGTCGCCCTCTGATCGTCCCCTTCGACACTATCTGCCTCAATTGTAATTGGATCTGATGATGTAATTACTTCACCCTCTGCCTTTATATCCTCAACATAGAAGTCCTTTAATGATAACTTCGATTCATTAACATCAGCGTCCTCCTTGCAAATGGCTTCGGGTTCAACTTCAATTGACGGCGCTTCCTTTGGCTGTTCTAGCTCTATGGATTTGGCTTCGTCTGATACTGGTGCGTCGTCTTTAATTAAAGAATCGATTTCGCCGAACTCACGTTGCCGGGCTCTTTTATGGGCTCGTCCAAATCTGTTTATCGAATTGTAGATCGCAGCTTGGTCACTGTTGCTGCTGCTGCCGCCACGGCTTGCGTCTGCTGATGTTTCCTCGACGTGACTTACGTTATAGGTAGAACGAAGTTTCGCATCAATACGCTCCGATAGCTTTAGGCTTCGACCGATATTGATGTCTGGCAGACTGTAGTATTGGTTCTCAATCAAATTAGGACGGAAGGAGTCAATTACATGCACGTCATTGGTTTTAAGGATTTGTGATGTTGAAATGTATGTTAGATGCTCAAGGACGCCACGTTTTGTTGTTGTTGCGTAGTCGGAAAGGGTTTTCAGTTTCCTTTCGACTGACAAAATTTTCGGCTTCGATGATGGAATTGTCTCGGGTTTATTTACTTGAGTGTAAATGCGTTCGCATTCTTTGTAGTCCTCTTCGTTTATATCCAGCTGCTGGTCGTAGTCGTCCTCGATCGATATTTGAAGTAAGGATGTATTTTCCGAGTCCTGATTTGACGATATTATAACGTTTTCGAACTTCTCCTCGAAATTCTCTTCGATAATTGTTCCCTCTACAGAACTGTCTTCTGACGATAAGTAAACGGAGTCATACGCAATAAAGGGTCGCTGTATATCCTCGTCCTTGTTCTTGTCCTTCTTAAGAGTCAAAGTCCGCGATGAAATCTGTTCCTCACTCACTTGCACAACTTCCTTTAAGTGGATCTCCTCGAACTTTTCACTATTGACAACTTCTTTCAGTAAACCGTCTTCGCGATCACGATCGGCTGAACTGCTGCTGTCCGAATGATCAGTGTTCGATGGAGTCGTTTCCGGGAACGCACTGCTCTGGCTGTTGTCCTGATGAACTTCTATTTCCAGGACTTGAAATCGACTTCCTGAACGACTGTTCTTCGATATCTTCTGCTGCTGAAACTGTCGCTGCTTCTGCTTGTCGTGCTGATTGCCTTGATGCGCCGAGTTCTTAAAGTAGTCCGAATTCAAGCTCTCAAGATCACTCTTATCGTTCTGCCACGACGGCGGGACTATCTTAACTGAGTCGAGCCTTTTCAAATTCACGTAGTAATCATCAGATTCGCGGGTTTCTGATGTTTGGGTCTCGAGTCCGCTTCCGGTACTGTCTTCGTCTCGCCGATGTTTTTGATGGTATCTGCAATGAAAAATTAAAACTCACGTCAGAATATGTTTGAAACTGTACACCTGTAAAAAATTCTAATAAATTGGTTTTCCCCAAGAATGCCTCAAATTTATGTTCTTAACCTTCAGCCAAACTTATTATTAACTTTTTATTAAATGATTTCGTTATTCTGATCAAAATCTCCGGGCGGCGTGTATGCCTTCAATGCAGAACTCTCGGTGATTCATGAAGTCACGGTTCAGGTGATGCAGATCGAACGAAACTTCCGGGCTGTGAGTAGCATAAAAATGTTAACTTTATAACTGATTTCTGCATGCAGGTGGAATAATTTAGTGCTTACTTTGACGGTACACGAGCGTAATGACAGCAATAAACATATTTGCCAGAATTTCGTTTAAGGAAGACAGAATTTTATGTAAAATGTCGTTGGGAGTGCTGTAGTGGGTTTTAGTAATTACTTCATAGAAGGTTAATTGCTGTTTGTGGTAATGTAATAAGATTTTTGGATCTTGGATAAGATAGTAGTAATACTCATTGGAATTGTTCTAATGTTATAGTTGTTAATTTTCAAGGGTAGAAGGTAAGTTTACTAGTTTTTGAATAACATAGATGACGACCTACTAGAGCCGGAATCATTTTTGGAAGGTTAGCCATGAGAACTTAATCTGACTTTAGAGTAAGGGTATTTTCATAAACGCAGAACTGCGGTTCAGCAATTGGAAGACTGTGGCTGAATATTGCAGAATGATGCTACCAATATAAGAGGAGAAGATGGAAATTAAAAGAGCATTTTTAACATAGAAAAAAATATGGAACCTATTTCTCACACATGCAAAGGTTGAAGAGTTCAGTCCGCATTTTACTACAGCAGCAACAGAACATCTTTTTTTTGATGTGGCAGTGCTAAGCTTAGGAGTCACCCTTTGTACTACCAGTCTGTTATGTCGTTTGTCACGTCTTGGTGCAGTGACTAGCACCCGGCTTAGTACGGGAAGGGGGGATGCGTTAAAGGTTATAAGGGCTCGAAGGGATGTTGAAGAAGGTGGCGATGAAGTCTGCATTTGAACTCTTGGATGTTGTAGGAGCTCGGAAATACCGACTGCGAAAGATTGTTCCACAGTCGTGTAGTTATATTTGGAAACGAATCGCTACTTTGTTGAGTGCGCGAATAGAGGATCTGTAAGTGGTGTGAGTTTGACGAGTGGGCTAATCTGGTGATACTGAACAGTAGGTGTCAGTGCTATTTGTTTCCAGTAATATGCATTTTCTCATTAAGTTGCTGATGATGGAAGTGATGAACAGAACAGAAGTCAGACAATAAAGGACTTCGCATCGTTTCCATGGAAAAATCTCTTGCAATGAATTTTCTTGAAACTTTGCAGGTTGATAGTTCTCAACATGTAGATCAAAAGTCTCCATGGGAACATACTCTAAACTCCCCCTTCACCAAAAAACACCGCCAAGGGGCAAGGGGGATATAACTTATTTCGAAATGTAAAACAATTTATTCTTGTGGTCCACCCAATGGCTACACTAAAGAACCACCCCTTTGACCCTTCAAGCGCCGACCATGCAACCGCTCCCCTCTTTCATCCCCCCCACCATGATCCATCCTATAGATTTATCTGATTACTGAATTACCACGTAAGCAACCAATGACACACTTCAACCTTTGACCATCTAACTCTCATGTAGATCAGAAATCTCCCCTCTCTCTTCCCATCGCCACCACCCCAACTTTAAACCCCTTCCGCAATACTGTCCGGAAGAAGATAGGGGCTAGATAGGGCGATTTAAGTGATCATAAGTATTGGATAACCAACATATTTTTACTCTTAGACAGCCATTACCCCCGACTCTCAGCTCCCGACATTTACCACCTTTCATAGCACCTCCCCCATATATCATTGTCTCAGAACCAGTTAGCAATATTATCCAGTTTCGGTCGCTATTGATCAATAACAATTCAACAACAACAATTATTGTTGTAAAAATTTGAGAAGAAGACATTCACAAAAAAATCGGTAGTCCTATGTTGTGGAGGTGATACCGCAGTCCTACATCTCCAGTCAGATAAACCACTAGCAGCCTTAGGTCCGCTCTGTTTAAAGTGTTAGTACCCCTAAAGGCAAAGTCTAAGATCTTTAGCCTGTCTAAGACCTGGAGCTGATTCCCAATTGGTTACGTTTAGTCCCTTAATCCACTCCCGTATCAGAGACTTGGAGGTGGACCAAGAGCTGCCACAAAAGGACTCTGGGCTCTGGACAAACGTCTCAGACCCCTCCCTCAAGAAGCTGTCTGCAGCCTCATTGCCCTCGATACCCCAGTGTCCGGGTAGCAGTAGAGAAACACCGCATTTCTTCTTGTCAGGCTCTTGAGTTCGTCAAAACACCCTGCTACTATTTTGGAAGAAAACTTCCACGTTGAGAGTATTTGATGGCAGCTTGGCTGTCAGAAAAGATTTTAATGTTGGCGCCTTTCAGTTCTTTCTCAAGGTTGAGCCTAGCGCAGGTCACACTGTCATGTATTTCAGTCTGGAAAACAGAGGGCCACTTACTCATTTCAATCGAGACCTTGCAGTTGAGTCTTGCAAAAGCAGCACAACACAGTGTTCCATCATTGACCCTTCAGTAAACCAGTGGAGATGTTTTGGATCCCCAGAAAGAATAAGTTCCTCCCACTGAGAACGATCCAGGATAATCACCCAGAATTTCCTTTGGAATCGCAGCTCACTAACAATATAGTCGGACACGCGGCAAATGGAAATGTTCGGGATATTCTTAATGATAAGATCTGAATTCTCAAGGCACAAAGCGTTCATCAATCTAATGATTACCTCCATCGCAACTGTGGAGCAGATCCGCATAGCTCCGGCAATGGAGAGGCAAGCAAGCAGTTGTAGTTTGCTACGCTTGAGGATCGACGTAACCTCTGTTTAGTCTTACGCCACCAGACTATAGCGGCAGGTCTAACTATCGTATTGTACATCCAGTACATAATTTGTAGGGTATGACCCCATGTCTTACCCAGAAGCCTTTTGCAGGTCCATTTGGCCCTTTTCGATTAGCTGAAGACGTAGTCCAATTGAGCGTTCCAGGCTGGACAAGACAAGACTGCAAGATCAATATAGCAACACTTTTTGCTCATCACTAAGTGCCAAAAGTCTTGACTTGTCCTTGTCCTGTCTTGTCTTGGTCTTGCTAAATGTGCGAGAAAAGACAAGAGAGTAGTTGGTGGTTTGCTGGAATTGTCCTTTTCCAGTGTAGGTTAAAGACGAATTACTCATCACTGGCGTCAACCCTACACCATTTCGGCCGGTGCTCCTCAAGGGTAAATTCTATCTCCTCGACTGCTTTTTGTCCGGTTCAACTCATTTCACTGCTTTGTTAATGACGGTTCTCTACGTTACTCTTACGCGTTCGACAACTACCCAACTAAATTTCTAGGGGTAATTTTAACTGAGGATCTGCGATGGAATGATTACGTATTCCAATTCACTCAAAAAGCCTCCAAATGTCTTGGACTTCTAAAAAGATGCAAATTCCTCTTCCAGCCAGCTGCCCTGCACTTTTGTGTTGCAGTTCATCGTCTACCAGAAGTACTGCTGCCATTCGAATAACACAGGCAATTTATATTATGGACGAATTGACACTCCAGAAATGAGGGTAGGATTCCGGAGATCCGTTCGGAAATAGCATAAAAAATGCTCCACTCGCCCAGTCTACAGCCCCTATTTTCACACCTACCTACTTCATCTAGGAATAACTAGAACAACTCATCAACTAACTTCAAACAGCATCCAAAAGATCAAACTCAAGGCTCATAGCTTTCTCCTCATGAAATGGTTCAGACTCCTATCATTTTCCTTTCCTTCGATTTAACCTTACTTCTAGACATCGCATCATGAGATGAATGACATGACGCACTGGTAGTATAAATGGTGACACCTGGGCTGACACTTTCACATAAAAAGAAGGATGATGTTTTGTTGCTATTGCTAATTGTGTGATTTGAATGTATGGCTAACAATGTAACAAAAAGAACTTAATCAAACTTTTTTTGTCAGACTATTCCACTAAAAACTAATGACACAGCAATGACATTTAAACTTTAAACGATTGTTAATTTTTTTAAGAGCCACTTAAATTTATTTCTACCTTCTCCTGTCCCTCATCCAAAACCACCTTACTCCTTCTTCATTATATTACCAAATATATTTAAATGTTCATTCACATCGTTGGCATATAAAAGGTAATTGTCGTTATTATACTAAAATGCCTTCAAACTTCTCGAGAAAATTGCACTGTTATACCTGGCAATTAAGCCAACAAAAGCAGAAAGGAAAAGTTTTCTCACAGCCACAAAAAAGAAACATGAAATTGTCATATTAGGACCTTAGAAATCAGAGGTTGGCCGTCCGAATATTGCCCCTGTCTTATCTATGGCATCACGTAAAAGTTAAATTTTATTATTTTCACTCAAAAAAATGACAACATCCACAACTGCTTTGCACATCCGGTGAAGCACAGGTAGATAAACCTCGCGTCAGGTATACAAATTAACCTGTCTGCGGCGCGCGTGTACTTTCATTGGTTTTTTTGCGTTTTATTATTTTTATTTTCATATTGTTACAAAACACAAGACTTGTTAAAAAACAGTTATTGCCGGCGACCTTCAACTTTGTCCAAAACAATCGTTCAAATGTTTGCCCACAGAAGCGTATACTTAGAGCGTGCATAGGTAAGGAAGCATGACAGGTACGAGACATGTCTTTATAAGATCATTGAATCCCGGCTCCAAACAAAAAAGATTCAAATTCTAGAGTCGTGTAGTGGCACAAGAAAGAGCTCCAGCATGATTACTTAACATATTGGTAAGACACATAATCAACTTGCGCCAAGGTCAAGAGCTTCCGACAAGATTTGCACAGTGTTCCAAAGAAATTGTCGGGCTGTAAATTGCCAGGTGAGTCACAAGGGGATTCTTAATGTCGGTTATTTTGATGTAGAGGCCTACAATTACGCATTTTGCTGGGATAACAAGAAGAAAATGGTGAAATGACGATTGTTGAAATGTAAGGTAGTTGCATAAGGCATTGTGATTGATCGCGGCTGTTTGATATGTGGTGATCGTAAATGAGGTGTGGATGGCGAGTGGATCGATCACCTTTCAAATCTTGGCTATGGTAATGATGCGTGCTGTGGCGTGATCCATTCACTTTCAATAAATTTAAACAGACTGACCGGCCCAACTTGAAACGCAAAGGCACGCTAAAACTGAGTGTTTTTTACATCATCTTGGGTTAGAGATCTTGTGCGACTGCGCAAGCAAATTAAAAAGCGCTGAGGATAGTTTGAATTATTTGTTGTTTGGGTTGATCACGCTTTCGCTACAATTTCATGGAGTTCTTCTTTAATGGAAATGGAATACACAGCATTACAGTGGCCATTTGGACCTATTGCACTTTTAACAGTCCCTGCATCTTAAATTTGTAGGTCAGACTGGACTTGAACAACCAAACACAGTATCCAGATTGGCCAAGCAGTACTAGTCTAGGTATATTTGCAGATACTCAACTGCATAATGTACGGAGCTGCATAATGTGCACTGCCTGGTTTAAGGAGGAAATGAATGGCCATTTTTTTTCTCCCTGCAATACTGCCGTTATACTTTGTGTTTATTTTTTTTTATGTGAAAGACTAGATTTTCAGGAAAGACCCTTTATACTGTTGACAATCTATTTTCTTCGTATAGAGTGCAATGTCGAACAGCAGCTCTAGTCGGGGAGGAAGGAACTGCCACAACCTACCCGCGATAATTTAAGTCCACCTACTCCTAACCATTACTATCGCGCATTTGACATCGGGGCATCGAGAAACAACTCGCTGGAGTGTTATGCCTCCTGAAACGAGTCGAATCTCATCAACCAACAAATGACATGCGCTTTTGGTGAAGCGGGGAAGGGCTAAGGAAGGCTATGACAAGAGAAATCAGGAATGTAAAGAAGGAAGAAGGAAAGTTATGTAGGTGGGAAAGTGAAAAAGGCAAAGGACCGTGGGGCTGGCCGGGATACGAACCCGGAACCTCTGGGATAGTAGCCAGACGCCTTACTCTCTAGGCTACCGAGGCCCCAATACTAATCTCGGCACCGTGGTCCCTTATGGGGTCAGGTCCCGCGATTACGGAACGAGCAACATTTGTGTCGTTCAATGTAGGAGTGGTGTGGCTCCGAATTTTAGGGGTTGATTTGCTTTGGAGTCGCATTTTGTCATATCTTTCGCTCTGGGGGTGGAACGGCTTCCCCCAACGAGTCACTTCGGCGTGAGTATATCAAGTCGAGAAACTCCTGCAATTCCATCATCAGGAAGGTCAAAGCATCATTTGACAACAAATTGAGAAGTAAGATCCTTAACACACACGTAGGCAGCAAAAACTTCTGGTCCTTGGTAACTTCCATCAAGAAGAATTTTACCTCTTCCTCAACCCCTCCATTCATTAATGGAAAGGAGGTGATAACAGAAAGCAAATCCAAGGCCGATTTACTGGCATCTCTGTTCGCCTCAAATTCTCCGTTACCTCAAGCTGATACCTCACCACCGGTCCTCGATCGCAACGCCCATTCAATGGACGGAATTTTCTTCAGGACACGAGAGGTGTATAATTGTCTCAAAGCACTTGACGTCAATAAATCCACTGGCCCCGATAATATTCCCCCTATGGTACTCAAAAAGTGTGCCTCACCCTTGGCTAAACCTCTGCGCAAACTTTTTGCCCTGTCTTACTTCTCCGGAGTGTATCCCGACTCTTGGAAACTAGCTCATGTTCAGCCCATTCCAAAAAAAGGTGAAGCCAGCGACCCTTTAAACTACCGCCCAATAGCATTAACTTCTGTTCTCTCCAAAGTTATGGAGACAATAATCAATAAAAGGTTGATGAAATATCTAGAATCCAACCAAATTATACACGACAGGCAGTACGGCTTTAGATCAAAACGGTCTACTGGCGACCTTCTTGTGTGCCTGACTGAGCACATCAACCAAAGCATCCATGGCTTTGGTGAGTCTGGTCTGGTTGCTCTAGATATCTCCAAGGCCTTCGACAGAGTATGGCATCCCGCTCTGCTGTCGAAACTCCAAGCTATTGGTATCGACTCAGTTCTAAGGAACTGGATTGAGAGCTTTCTTTCTGGCCGTTCAATCAAGGTAGTATTGGATGGCGTCAAATCCAACCCTCATTCCATTTCGGCCGGCGTTCCACAAGGGGCGATTCTCTCCCCTACTCTCTTTCTTATATTCATTAATGATCTGCTCTCAATCCCCTCCAATCCACTTCATAGTTTTGGCGATGACGGTACTTTGCGTTACTCATACCCCTCCGACAACACAGGACAAGCAAGTGCCAGACCTTGTCTCTTAGAACGTGAACTCATGTCCAACTCTCTTAACGCGGACATTAAACTCATACTTGATTGGGGCCGCAAGAACCGTGTCGAGTTCAATGAAACCAAAACCAAGTACTGTCTATTCTCCACTAAAACCTGCCCCAACATTCCCTCCTTTTCAGTGGGCGAAGATAATATAACTGCTGATCCATATCTTAACATCCTCGGCGTGACTCTATCCAACGATTTGCGTTGGAATAATCACATACTCCAAGTCACCAAACAAGCGTACCAATGCCTCGGCTTCCTTAAGAGATGCAAGTTTCTCCTTCATCCAACTGCCTTGGCTACAATCTACAAGTCCTACATTCGGCCACGCCTTGAGTACAACTCGTATATCTGGGCGGGCGCCCCTAAAACCACCTTGGCTTGGCTAGACAAGGTGCAAAACCGCGCCATCAAACTCATTGGCGATAGTACCCTTTGCATTGATCCTTTAAGCCACCGTAGGAATGTAGCAGCGCTCAGCAAGTTTTATCGCTATTATTACAGCGAATGCTCCACTGAAATAAAGAACCTCCTGCCTACACGGCAATTTTTTTCCCGCAACACAAGACTAGCCAACTCGGCTCACCCCTTCACCCTTCAGCCCTCCCCTTCACGCACATTACGTTTTAGCAGTTCGTTTATAAATAGAACAACTCGATTGTGGAACTCTCTTCCGCAGTCGGTGTTTCCGAGCTCATATAACATCTCAGAGTTCAAACGCAAGGTTCATCGACATCTAATCATGCACCCTCCAGACCCCTAACCTATCCTATCTCATCTTTCCTTCAGATCAAGCTTACTACTATACGTTGCACCATGACTTGTAAGACATGACGGACTAGTAGTACAAAGGGTGACTCCTAAGCTTCTTCTTGCCACAAAAAAAAAAAAAAAAAAAAAAAAAAAAGTGCACTTATAGCGCGCTTTTGGAGCTGATTTGGTTTGGTTTTTTTACTCCCAACCATGGCGAACAAATGTGCCTGGGTATGCACGCCCATTACATGTATGAAATACACCCGCCTCTGTTACAGATATAAATGTGTGCGTGTGATGTTTTACCAAGCGGTCCCCCAACCAGCTACAACTACGCCCAATGCTGCTTGACCAGCGCATTCAAACTGGAATCGATCTATTGATTATGCTAATGGCATCCTTTATGATCACCAAGATAATTGTCCATTTTCTTCGTCCGATACTGGATTACTGACCGAAATAATACTATGGCTTCCGGAGCGAAACGGGAGGCCCGGCATCGGGTTTATGGTCGATCACCGGGTTGCCAGCAGCGCTATCGCATTCCACCCGATATCTGAGCGTTTGGCGGTTATAGCCATCGGTGAAACGATTAAGAACTATATCATATCCCTTTATGCGCCAACCGCCACCAGCCTGGACGCATTTTACGGTTAACAAACGCTGAATACAATACCTCGAACCGGATTAAACATACTCGTGGGCAGTTAATTGCATATTCAGGGGTGACTCTGACCTCTTCATACAAATTTTTTTTGTAACACTTGAATTTTTGTATGAAAAGGTCGACTGAAACAACTTACATGCTACCACCTCAGGTACAGATCGAACCGGCTGGGAAGGAACTATTTGCAAATTCAGACATGGAGAAATTGGCAACGGTTTATGCCTCCTATCATTTGCAGCGTCTAACTAAATGATTCGGCGATGTTGGACTACGTTTTGATCAACGCAAGATTCCGAACGAACGAATGCCCGCAAAAAGCCCCGGGAATACGAAGAAAGCGAGCGTTGTACCAATTTTGAAGAAAGGCGACAGTCGGGAATGCAAGAATTATCTCGGTATTAGCCTCCTTTCAATCGTCGGCAAAGTATTTACGAAAATCATTCAATCGAGGCTACAGAAACATCGAGAACAAACGAGCCGGAAGGAACAAGCGGGATGTAGACCACATCGAGGATGCATTAATCAAATATTCGTTCTCCGTCAGCTAATGGAAGAAAGAATTTGTCGTCATTTTCATCAATTGGAACAGCTTAGGGAGAGCATTGGAAACCAAACACGTACCATTGAGCACCCAAAATCTCCAAACGTCGTACGATGGCTCAATCAGCAGCGTTCGTATTCGAAGCGACTAATCCGAGGTATTCCCGATTTAAACGGGTATCGATGCGAAGTTCGACCCGTTGTGGGGACGTCCCACTCAGTCCGCCAGTTAATGGATGGAAAAAGAAGAAGATAATTGTGATGCGCATCTGTCTCGTCAGATTGTTCGTTTGCAGATTTCAATGAAGTTTGGCAACTGATGTCACCCGTAAGTATTTCGTTTATTGTGAAAATGCTTAAGTTTAGCGTTCAAGGACAAGTTCCGTCAATTTCAGCAGTGTTTACTTCTTTACAGATAAGGTAAACCAGAATCGCTTCCGCGGAATTAAACTACGTCCTAAGATAGTGTACTATTTAGAGACCATTTCAAGTGCGTGTAACATGCGCGTTCACCTGGTACTGCTACAAAACCTTATGTTTTGGATACCGACTAGCTGTAGAAATTCATTTACAACAAGGCTACTACTATATGCTACTGAGGATATCGGCTTTGCGAAATTGAAAAAGTTTTTTTTGTGTTGTTTTGTATTACATCCGTTGACTCCGCGCAAATTTGGTTTGTGTTCTCTTTGGCGTAAACTCCTACAATATCTAGGAGTTCTTAAGCCCATATGTCGCTAGGAGGAAGAAAATGTATTATTAGAAGTGGAGTTGTTATACGCAGAAGGGAACTAAAAGTCGACCACGATGGAAAGCTAGACGTCAACTTTGATAGATAACATACCGTATGTAGTATCGAATTATATAGAGCCAACAATAAAATCTTACCTTTGTCTAAAAAAACTTCTATTCACTAATTTTGCTCTTGGAATTAGCTGAGATCTTCTAGTGTTGATTGAACTTATTTGCAAATCATTGAAGGTCTCTTCTCTAATAACGGCTAGACTTCTAGTTCTTCTTAAACTACAAGATTCGTTCGCTGGTTGTTGATATGAATCGTATCTTTGGTTTTTGTTTTCTGTAAAAAAAAATTATATTTTTCCATTCAAATTTCCGTATTTCTATTCATTTTTACTATTTACCATAATTTTCATAATAATAATCGTCGTAATCCTTTTCTGGCTCAACTCTCGAACAAAATTCTTGAAAGTCTACGTTATTATTCCAATCCAATGATCGACTAGTACGAAGGTGGCGATTTTGATTTGATGATGATGATGACTTTGATGGTGCTATTAGATCAGAATGTGATGCTGATCTCTGCCTCCACCCTGATCCTCGATTTGGGCAATCCCGATTATAGTTTGAACTTTTGCCCAATCGAACTCGATCAACGTGATTATAGCTGTATTCCGATCTGAAAGGAAAATCATTGTAAAAATTATGTATGTGAATTATGTAAAATAATTACATAAAGTAAAAATTTAATATTTTTGATTAAAGTAAAAGAGACTAATGAATTAGTCACGAATTCATAACTTGTAGTATAATTTTAATT
This sequence comes from Thereva unica, assembly GCA_949987705.1. Classification (NCBI taxonomy): domain Eukaryota; kingdom Metazoa; phylum Arthropoda; class Insecta; order Diptera; family Therevidae; genus Thereva; species Thereva unica. The sequence continues at coordinate 126,519,431 of OX465282.1, forward strand.
CAATATGATGACCAGAAACAAATGCATATAACAAACTCTTGTCATTACACTAACAACAAATATGTAGGTAGTTTAACATGGATTGCTATTTAGGATAACAACGAAACTCCATGAAAAGTGTAGATTTCTTTGAACTAAATAAAAACTTAAGATGTAGACTTTTTATAATATCAGCCATAAGTTAGCTTGAAACACCTTAAATGACTCTTTTTGGCATGATTACTTGCTACTTTAATATTACTATTTAAAAATTTAGAATTACATATATGATTTTAATTTCTTTGGTTATGGAGTTCTACCCAACTAGGATTTTGGGGGAGTGCACATAGGGCCCTTATGAGACTAGGCTTAATGCCTCGTGCAAACCCTATACTTATTGCCCTATAAGACCCACACAGGACCTCTAATGTCTTGCATCATTCACCGCTCGTAATAAAGAATGCATCTTTTGGCCCCCTCAATGAAAAATCATTGCTACCCAATCCGAGTGGAAAAAAGCTGGCGAAAAGAGAATTTTAAGAATTTCGGCATGGATATGTGAGTAATAACTGCGCCGGTGTCAAAATCTTGATATTTTTAAACGCGAGTTTCGTTTTACCGATGCGGTCCCTAACTGAGTACTAAACCCGATCATTGCCGCTTCACCAGTAAGACAGATCATAGTACAATAATTACAACGTAAACTCATTCGCTTCCCGTGGCGTCACTCAGATTTTAGCTCACAATAAAAAAAGTTTTCCCATGACGTCACTCAGGTCTTTTCTAAAGTGAAAAGCGCAAAAGCTTTTCAAGATGGAAACAGAGCTTTTCGTTATGAGTTAACTTTGTATTATTGTACGATGAGGCAGTTGTAATAAGGTTTACTCTAGGGCAGCGGTTGGCAACATGAAAAAATCTCTGGTGGCTCGAAGACAATTCGGAAATGTGCATTAAATTAACATTATCAATATGTTAAGGCCATTCATATACAGGCCGCCGCCAGGCCGTGACCTGAAAGTTACTCGCATTGATGCCAAGTATAATCGCACACTTACCCACTGCTAGCTAGATGAAGCCTGCAGTCCAGGAAAACTGACTAAAATCTTTGTATCAGTGAGTATTTATCGACAGTCCGGGCCTGAAGATCTGAATTTCTTATTCAGCCTGAAAATTTCGTTGAGGCTATGACAATTTTAGCCCCTGAATTAACAACCTGCTACACTAAACTGTCGTCTTCCCTAGTGTGTTAGACGGACGCCTCAAATCCTTATCGCTCAGTCAGACTGAGTAAGTATCATCGATCCGTGCCTGCGAACCTAGCCCAAAAGCCACGGCCTGTAAGGGACCTTAAAGCGTGGCCTTAATCAGGCCCTACCTCCCGACCTCGTCTGAAACGCCACGGCCTGCCGGTGGCCTGTATATGAATGGGGGCCTTTAGCTTTCAAAGTTGATCTGCAAGGTCTTCTTCTTCTTCTTTAATCCCTCATGGGACATAGGGCGGATCTGCAAGGTAGTCATTAATATCTAATTAATTGTTGGTGGCACGCTTAATGTGCAGTAGTTATCTTTTATCTGTTTTGTGGCACGGGAATGCATTTGGGTTGCCAACCGCTGCCCTAGAGGCCTTATGCGAAACTGATAAAGCATACCTCACTTCAATATCGCTGTTTTTTTTTGTTGGGGTGTTCATAAGGAAACTAAGAAAAAAAGGACTCTCTTTCAGCATGCCCCTTATTTGTTACATGGAATCCTCATGAGGGACCTACGCAGAAATCCGCCTTTCGGTATGCCGCTGACGCAAAGGGGATTAAATGGTACCGATATAATACCAAGATCAAGGGACTTAGCGAGACCAGATGACACCTGTCATTTATAAAACCTAAGAAAAGAGCAGGTGATAAAAGTCACCCTTAGGGGACACTAGTACCGAAAGATTTGGTTAGGTTTGACACAGTGTAATGCTACGTTTATGGAACCGACAGAGAAAACTCTCGACCAAGTTTATTCTTGCCGTACACCACACAGCCACACACCGGTACGGGCATAAGTTTGTTTCGAGCGGTTAAATAACAAAATTTCCCACTAAAATGGAGATCACCACGCACCACATACTTCATAAAAAACATAACGAAGACTGGTGAGTTTGTTCCTCTTGTGCATTGATAATCTTGTATCATAAATCGAAAGCACCATTGCACATAACGAAAATGTTCCAGGTCCAATGAAACATATTCAATAATACATTTGGTGCAGATTATTTTTTGGCTCAAAATGGTCATGTAATACTCGCGTATACAGCTTAGTTCTTGGCCATTTAAATCTTTGGTCAAGTTTGGCCGTCGTTAGGCCGTATGTGCTCCTATTAAAAATGGTTTAAAATTCTACGGCCTTCATATCCCCCTTAAAATGCCAAACGCCCCGTGTTCGCCCGCTGTACGCACATTTTTTACTTTTACTCGGGGGTTAAAGGAGCTTAAGAAATAATTATATCACTCTATACTTATAAATTCAGAATCTTATACCACGTGTGAGCCCATTCGAATTGGAAAAAGAAAGTTCAAAGTATAATTTTTATTTTGGGCAACCACCAATGGATTTATTCTGGATCCTTCAAAATCCCGATTTTCCAAAAAAACTGAATTAAATTCACCTCAAACCAGAAATTAAAAGCACAGAACGAAAGGCCCATTAAACTCAAAGCCATAATACGAAACTTCTTTCTTCTATTTATTCCACCCATACTCGAGCATGAAATGAAATTGGCCCATCCACAGCAATGTTAGAGTGATTGATAAGCACTCTTTTAAGGCCAATATCTGCAGTAAAAAGTCCGGGCTGCCTAATAAACCCCTGGGGAACCTTCTTTCTAAGAAAACTGAACCAGATCAAAAAATACCGCCGCCCACAAAGTGTGTTTACCATGAAAATAAAGCCACGCTCTCGTGTATAATCAATAAAAACGAGCTCCTTCCAAGGAGTATACTTTCCAATTCAAGGCGATCCCCGTATTTAGGTCCTTTTATTATAGACTATAGTGCGGTGGGTGGGCGCTGGTCACATTGCGGGTGGGCCATACTGTGTGTATGGGCAGAAAAACAGCTTTGTTGAGGAATATATGTTCGCATGAAGGTGCAGGTATCTCCTGGGATTTAGTGAATATAACATAAAGGACTACAAGGAAGTGTTTCAATTAATTCAATTTATGTCCTTTTTAGTGGACAATAAAGTATGCCACAACCTCAGGATAAGGAATTAATTTTTTTTAATAAACCTGAAAACGGATATTCGTACACAGGAGAAGGTTTTGTGAGAGTTTTAAGAGAGGCTGTTTTTATTGAGAAATAATAATAAAGGTAGAAGGAAAAAAGGACGATTCTGTAATGCCTTTGTTACGGGAATATGTGCATGGAAATGTTGAGCTAATTGGGTTAATATATTGCTGCCATGAAAAATTGAACCATGGGTCTTGGGTATTTTTATTTTTTGAATATTCCCCTCTTATATTTGACAAGGTTTTAGTTTGTTAATTGCTTCAATAAAGGTAAAAAAAGGTTTCCCTAACAACATAAATAGACCTAAATCTATATTTGAAGTATATTTTGCGTAAACATATTCAAAATATTTTAGAAGCCCTACATAATGAGCCCGGGTTTTTTTATTATAAAATGCTATAGCGGTTATCAAAATTGGATCGAAAAAGGGTTCGTAAACAATAATCAGTGGCTGAATGGAGGAAGACCAGAAATTTTTTATGAAATTAGAAAAGGATAAACATTTTTGTTTGGGAATCGAACCTAAGATCTCTAGTATGGCATTCAAGTTCTTGACACCTTGGCTACTTAGCTCGATACACTTGACCCAGCGATGCTCTAACTTCTTCAGCCCGTCCGAAAATACGTTTTCTGGAGGTCTCCGTGGCAGCGATAACCTCCTCATTCGACTCAAATTTCTGCCCAGCGAGTGACTTTTTTAAGTCTGGAAACAAAAAAAAGTCGCACGGAGCCCTGGAGAATACGGTGGATGGGGCAGCAGCTCGTAGCCTAATTCGACCAATTTGGTTGCACGGAGTGAGCAGACGCGGCACCCATCTCGTCGACAGCTTTCTCATGCACAATATTTCATGCAGGATCCACGCGGGTTTTTTGAGATGCCTACTATCTCAGCAATCTCGCGCACCTACAATCGGCGCTTTGCCAATACGAGATCGTGAAATTTTGGGGCATTTGGGCGTGGCTCATCAAAAACCGATGTGCGACTACTTTGTAACTCGTTAAATCAATTTTTGACGGTTGCCATCGAAGGAGAAGAGTCACCGTACACACCATCTAAGCGTGACGAGAGGTACCGGCAAAATACAATATCGCTATGCTGTCCCAACTACCTTGCAATTCAGATATAACTCCTCGATCTGATTATCCTTGCTAGGATAGAACAAAAGTCTGGAAAAATATCGTTTCTTCACTCTTGAGAAAATCCAAGTGGCTTCGATGGGATGTCTTACCAGACTCACGCTTATCTTAGCTTTTCACTAGTTAGACTAAAAAAAACTTTCAAATTTGAGACTTTACGGCGACAACGGGTATAAATGTTACCTAAGCCAAGGGCGTTCGGATTACACCTCGGCCAAATCTTTCAGGCCGATAAATCTCTCGTATTTTGCTTTGAAGACAATGGAGAAAATTGTCGACAGGGCTATAATAAGTGTAACTTATCTTCAACGCTGAGAATTCGCAAACTAGTGGTCTCTCATGTTAAGGGGTCTCTGGATGGCACTATTGCCAAAGGTTGTCCACAGGAAGGAGTTATCTCCACTTATCCAGTGCCTTGTTCTAGATGAACTAGAGCTGCTCAACGGCCGAAACTTTTTCGCCCAAGATTACGCTGACGATGTCGTTATAGTGGTTACAGGTGACACTGAAGCCATGCCAAGGCGCCTGCAGCAGACACTAGATCTGGTCTCTAGCTGGTGCGACTGCGGAGGACTAAAAATCAATCTCGACTCAGCTACCAAAACAAGAGCATTCATACTCAACAAGAATTTCATTACGCTAAAATTCAGCGTGGGGCCTTGCTGTAGTCCTTTATCCTAAGAGCCTTTTAGCAGATCAGTGTTATTGGCGGTGGAGGCTAAACAATCGAGGGCCTACAATGCTACTTTCTGGGGTTCGCATAAAAATTTTTGTGCAGAACTTAACCCTATCTTAAGGCCCCTTTTCACACACAGGACGACGGGAGGTCGTAGCCTGAAAGTTTTCGCCTTGAAGCCTTCAATAATCACGGACCTCCCCGGCCGCCAAATTGGATGGATGGGGCCTGCAGTCCAAGAAAACTGGCTTGAAACTTATGTGTGTGGGCATTTATCGTCAGTTTGTGCCTGATCATCTGAATTTCTATTCTCACTCAGGCAGTGAATTTACGGCACGATTTCACGCCGTATCCAGTCGAACCTGAAAACAAGGCACGAACTAGGCGTGAAAACCATCCACATTCGCATTCGCGCTTGTTCGCGGGTGTTCACGGCGTGATTCGAAACCGCCTTGAGGAACAAACTGATTGGCGCGGAGGCTGTGAAGGCGGCCACTTGCGAAAGAATTTCCCCTACGCCTGTCCATTGTGTTATCAAATATGGTGGTCCGTGTATTTTAAACGTTTTTCCAACCATCAATCCGTTTGAGCCTGTAAAGTTTTCGTTGAGACCATGAACATTTTTGCACTTGAATTAACAACCTGCTATACTAAACTGCCGTCTTCGCCTGTGTGTCTGTAGGGAATAATGACGTCACCGCCTGTCAAGCGAATACCAAAGTCCTCATGACTCAGTCAGACTGAGTATTGTGCGGTAAGTGCAGTGGGGGTCTTTAGTGGAGAAACGTGTTTTACTTAATTTGACCCAGTTTTCTCGCAATTTTACATTGTTTCTTGAGAAAAAAATTATGTGATTTTTTCCGAGACCCTCCCCAACGTGCTTTTGGTGAGCCGGGCATTCTCAATCAAGTTACCCTTGTCTGGGTCCCGGGTCACCAGGTTTCAGAGACAACGAAAGTGCCCTGGCTAAATAGGGTTTTGATATTACATTCATCGGTCCAGAGCCGGCTATTAGGATACCCACTAGCTTACTGCAAAAGGTCCTGGCCGATCGGACTTTGATAAAACATCCTGAACCCTGGAGGTTTCCTTCCGGTGCTGTAGGCGGTCTGGCCTACAAATATAAGCATAGAGCTGTAGCCAAATGAATGGCCGCAGTACCTTTGGAACCAAAACCTCACACAGAAAAAACAAAAAAGAAAACATCCCAACATGACCCATCAATGGCGCCACCTGCTATTACTACACAAGGTTGTGCTTCTAAGTTAACATTGTCGAATAAAAACGAGTTTACTTTTATGTGCGTAGCAAATAATTTTCAACAAAACATATTTACGCATTTCTAACCCCTAAAAAATAAACATTTCTATTGAAACATGCTTCGACTACTACTCGACTACCATTTACTGCCAGTTGATCAGAAGGGTTAACTGCGACCACCAGTCACTTAAAGAATCCCTGTCTGTCAACAACTCCAATTTGGTGTGCCCATCAAGCCGTAAAGTCAACTGTCTTGTTAACAGCAAAAATGCCACAACGAGGGTGACGTTAGGAATTCGAACCTGGGACCTTCTGTTTATACTGTCAAGAGGGCTCGCTTCCGCGGGGGTAAACCTTTTAACGAATTATTACAAAAATCCGAAAAGCCCCCCGAAAATCTGAAAAGTAATTTAACAATTCAATTAACAAAATATTTGCTTTTCATTTCCCTTGGCTTAGGACTTTCTCTAATTAAGGGCAGTCGGTCACCAGGAAGTAAACACCCTCCGCCCCCTCCTCCGGGGGTTGGCAAGAACCGCTGGGAACACACTAAATGCGTGATGTTTAATGGCCAAAAATCCCATCAACAAGTTCCCAACTGTCACATGACTGCGACTTTAGAGCCGCCCGAAAAGAGGCCCTCATTAGCCTCCACCTTTATGCGATCGAGTCACGCACTAATTGCTTCGGCATCTGATAAATATTTGCAGTCGACTGATAAAAATGGATAAAACCTCGTCTTTAATTGCATTTGAATAAAGGAGGAGAAAGTGGAGTATGTAGTCGAGTTAGGGTCGAGGGTTGAGAGGGCAGAGATTGTCGGGGAAAGTTTCTGTAGATTTTTCAACTTCTCAACTTTTTTTTTCTGAGTGGGAAACTGGCAGATGGCGCCTCCTCTGGTAATAGGGGCTGTAGACAAACACTGTCTGGCTGGGAATTATAAACACCACAATTTGCGGAGTGGCGGTGGAGCTCTGTTTGTTTTGTAATGGCATTTCCAACAAGTGTTTACTGAATTACAACAATTAGACTACATTTGACACAATTCTCTGTTCTCCGTTCTGGATTTCCTGATTTAAATTGGACCTAGCAAAAAATACACAGAATTAACATCAATCAATTTCATTGATAAGGAATAATCTAATCAACTCCTGCACTCTTTTTAACAGCCACTGGCCATAATTTAATGTCATATTTGCGTGATAATCGCCTATGAGCATAATTTTTGAACAATCCCACCTGTAGTATTTATTGCCGCTGCAATTACCTGACTGATGTATTAATTTTTGTTTTTCAGGTAAGCCATTAACATGCCTAATTATTCGGTGTATAATATGGAACTGTCGAGACACAATTGTAAGGCAACCAAAACGCTATTAACTAAGGCATTTCGAGTATTCCTAATCTGGAAAGGAATGTGTGCTGCTGCTATTAATTTCTTTGTGGTACTTAAGCGAAATATGTGAGGTAACTGCGACAGGTATGAAAAATCTTTAGAAATAATTTGTTTTTAGAAATAGTGAACTACGGCTGAGACTGATGAAGTTGATTTCGGAATAACAAACCATTTTTTTCTTATCGATTTAAATATTTGTGTTTGGTTGATGGTTTAGACAGAGCATTTCATATTAAAGTCTCTGCAACTAGAACTAGTGGTAAGCAGGTCATGCATTTCTGCCGAGCAAGCGAGAGTTTTATTTGTTGTAGGTGTAGATAAAAGTGCCTTTGTAACAAAGCTAAACCGGACGTAAAGGGAAATGTTAAATATGCAAATGAAAAGATTCTTGTTATATTAAGGATGTTAAAGACTCAGCCAGTGTGTATTTAAAATATACCTAGGTAAAGCGACAACTAAATGGTAAATAAAGGTTTTCTCTGGCTTCTTTGTGTGTTTAACAAAACACTTTAACATTTAGCATTCAACGCTTTGGTGTGTCTGGTCTGCTTGGTATAGATACCTTGACGGCTTTTAACAGCAGTGTGTCATCTCCCGTCGCACTGACCTTTTTTCTCCTCGGACATATTCTGTATCATAGAGACGCATGCCTTTTCGCGCTAGTATCTTAATGGGTATAATTCCCACTATCACGCCCGCCGCATTGTTCGAAAGGGCAAAGGACACTTAAGCTGGAGACAGATACATGCGTACATTGGCACGTGTGGTGATTGATTAAATAAAAGTGCTCACATTGAAATGCAAACTGATATCGGAACGCACGCAACGCAAAAGTTTGTGTACTTTCAACTTTTGCCGCATTCACCATAGCTTCAAATACCCAAACACAAGCCCACACAACAGACACATACACTCGTCGTTTAGATTTTTGGTTATTTGTAGAAACACGCAACCGTCTGTCAGTGAAAATTGGCCACATACACCGTAGGCACTGTACGCAGGCACGTATCTGTTTCCAACTTTAGTCTATACGCGGTACTCCATTTTCTGCTGTTAGTGCCTGCCGATATTGACACTGCCTAAAGCTGGACTGAGCTAACCACCCTCGCCGACAAGAGGCGACGGATTGGTTTGGGTCCCCACGTTGGACTAAGCTTTGTGCTTAGTAAACGGCAGACCAACGCTTTCAGGCCACGCTTTAATATCTCATAACCTGATCTCATCGAAGTCCTAGGATACCACATGTTGTTCCGTACACCGTCGCCTCATCTTTCAATTCACAATGAAGTAATCTTCCTTCTTTCCTTTTTAGTAAAGGTTGTTACCAAATAACAGTTTCGGAGAAGGGGGTGTTGGTCTGACCGGAGCTCAACACGATCCGCCGGCACTGGCCTAAAGTTCTTTTTAGATTGCCGGATGCCTCTCAGATTGCCTGATGCCCCAATAGTCGGTTCCGGACTGATAAAAAACAGTTCCAAAACCCCGTCTATCCAAATCATTCGCATTTTCGTTGCCCTCGAAGTCCTGAAGCCTCGTAATCCACATAAAAGTGACCCGATTGATAGTACCTACCTTATCAAATTAAATTGGTATTTTGGTTGGTATTGTCAAAGTAATACGGACTTTTTTTAAGGAATGAGGGGGCAATCCACATGGTGAAAACCGCGGCCTATTTTGTGTATGTACCCCATTATCAGACTATCAGCCTTCCGGACGAAGACAAGAATGACACTCAACAAGATATGAATTCGTTTGTTAATAGAACAACTCGGCTGTGGAATAATCTCTCGCAGTCAGTATTTCCGAACTCCTACAACATCCAAGAGTTCAAACGCAGGGTTCATCACCACCTTCTTCAATATCCCCCCGTACCTTTTAATCCTTAACCTATACCCCCCCTCATCCCTCCCCCGTACTAAGCTTACTGCTAGACATTGCACCATGACGTGACAAATGACATGACGGACTAGTAGTACAAAGGGTGACTCCTAAGCTTAGCACTGCCACATAAAAAAAAAAAAAAAAAGAAGGTTTTTAATTGACAAAGACCAGACTTGAGCAGGGCTCATAAACTCTCTATAAACGTTCTTCTTCTAAGCCAGATCAGAGCAGGACATTCACAAAGAATATTACCGTCTCGTTACTTTCCATGCAGAGTCGGCATTCTGTCTCCTGAAGCAGTCTTAGGTTGTGGAGATGATATCTTTTGCAGCAGCAATTTCGAATTGGTCAGTACTAAATTCACGCCGCTGTAACGATACAATTGTTTCAACGACATCCGTTTCCGTCGATCAGGGCGGATACGCTCGCATGAAAACTGCACTTGTCTGTCGACCACCGAGAGGGACATCACATCTTCGGCTATAATCTTCTGCTATCATCAAAATTAAATTTGCTTGAATCAAGTTTGTTGAAAAGAAGTGGAATAGTAAATGTATTATGGTGTGATTGTGCATGTGATCATTTAAAAAAAAAGTGCCATTTTTTTCAAGAAGCTCATATTAGCTTCCCCCACAACACTACTGAAGTCTTACATGGCCAATCAGATAACCCACCAGCAGCCTTAGATCTGCTTTGTTTAAAGTCTTAGCCCCTTCCCTCGCGAGGCGCTCTGCAAACCATCGCAGTTTGCTGCACTAGAGGGCTGACGTAAACGGTTTATAGCGGTATAAGTGACTCCAGGTTTAACGATCTTATTGCACATTCAGCATATAATCTGTGGTGTAAGACCCAATGTCTTACCCAAAATCCTTTTGCAGGCTCATATGGCTCTTGTGACTATACTGATGGCGTAGTCTAGTTGAGCGTTCCAATTCAGTCTCTTGTCCAACTTTACTTCCAAATATTTGACTGAGTCTGAGTACTCAACTGTGGTACCACAACTGTGGTGGATGTAAATAACACCTAGGTGCACTTTGTAACATGTGGAGAGAGGTACCAGAACAGCCTTATTTTGGTTGATTGACGGACCCTCGTTTTGAACTTCTCGGAGTGCTAAGTGGTTATGACCTCTGTAATGGTCAGGTCAAACTTCCCAGAGACAATTATGGTAAGATCATCTGCAAAACCTATGAAATCGAAATCAGATTCAGTTCATCCACAACTAGTGACCAGAGTAACGGGGATAAGACTTCGCCTTGAGGGCAGTCCTTTCTAGCCTTAACACTATTGGTGTCTCCTAGGTTAGAAGAAATGGAACGACCTACAAACATGGCATTTATCCACTCAATCATATGACGTCTCAGTTTTCTGAGCGCCAGTAATGTAGAAAAAAATCATAGTCAAAATCAAAATTACCTTCGATGTAAAGGAACGCATATAAAACAGTTTCTTTAGCGAGGAAGTTAAATTAATATGTTTGTTTTTTGTTGTTTGTGATCCAACAGCACTTCACCTAAAGTATTCGACAAAGACCACTCTACATTTCTCATTTCGAAATGCTTTCTACAATATGTCATTTAGTACAATAATAAAGAGTAAAGGAGATAGTAAGTTGCCTTTATTTATTCCAGAACTAGGGGTTATGGGCAAAAGAGTTATAGCCCAAGCATGGAATACTTTTAATTTTAGGTTTCCAACGTTTTTTTTTATCTAGAGCTGGTCTATTCTTTAATATGGTCCAATTCATTCCATCAATAAAGACAATGTCAACATTAATTTCGTAATAAAGAGCCTTTCAAAACAATAAGTTTATACTATCACAAAATAAAGACCATATTCATCATTTTAAAATATACGACAGCATTTAAACTCAATTATGCCCATCATCTGCCCCAATAAACTCATCAGTACTGCCTGAGATATTTCCTGCAGGTGTCACTCGTTACATATTGATTATCAGTCGATAAATTGAATCCACTAATTAGGGAATAAAATCCTTTTATCGAACTTATTTAAAATTTAATATATTAATTAAACCTGTCATGATTTGTACACAACAAATGAATTGCAAAATCGTTTCCTGGAGATACTGTCGAATTTCATGATTTTAAAGTAATAAACCCTGAAAATAAATTGGAACATAATTTTTTTTTAGTAGAACGCCAATAAAACCTCCCCCAGTAGAATTTCGCCCTCCCTCCCCCAGTAGAATTTCAATATTCTAATATAATATTATTTACGATCGATAACCGATGATGAACCGAAATTCACCATAAAGATTCCAGCAAATTGATTGAAGCCATTCCCATAAATTTCCAAATTAGCATCAATTTCGTCTAGGAGTGTTGCGCTATCATGTCGCAGCTAGAAAGAAGCTATATATTTATTCGGACTAAGTTTTCGGAGTATTCGGAGTGTTCATCGACCTCCCACGGGCACATTCGAGCCAGACCTAAATTGGGGTGAATTGAAATGAGTAATTCTTAAGTCACTTTTGTGGTCACTTTTTGTCACAATAAATTGTCGAAGTCGTCTTTTTCGGACCAATGTTATTGCATCATTGGGACATGATTGGGACACAGATGGGAGGCGTTTATCGATGCGCAAGTGTTTAATTAGAGCAACTAGCGTACAGTTCGTTCTCGGCGGAGGGCGATGGAGGAATTGGGGAATTGCTTTTGAATGAAAATGAATTGTTTTTGTGGGTCTTAATTGGTGAAAGGGGATTTTTAAAACGTTGATTGTTTTGTTCAGGGGTTTTTCTGTTATTATTTGGGCTTTTGAGACATTATTGCAATTACCAGCTGAAAGGCTTTGTTTAACCCAACCGCAGCATTGTATTTATCTGGATAAGCCAGTCGAAGTGGAAATGATAAAATTGGGGTTTTGGGGGTTTTAGGATACAAGCAAGTCCAATTTTAGCTTTGTTTTTTATTTCGGAATGTATCGAAAGGGCAGTTTGATAAGTTTTTTTTTTCATATGTGAAATTATCAGCTTTAGGAATCATCCTTTGTACTACTAGTCCGTCATGATGTTCAAGAACTACTCGAATGTCTAGAAGTAAGCTTGATTTGACCGATAGAAAAGAAAGGATAACTTAGGGGTGTGGAGAGTGCTTGGCTAGATGTCGATGAACCTTTCGTTTGAACTCTGAGATGTTCTGTCATAAAGTGGGAGTAGGGTGCAGAGGACGACACCGATAGGGGTAACAAGGGCCAAGAGAACATGCCCCACGATGTTCCCTTGCATCTACTTCTCCGACCTTCACATCAAACATCTAGCCTCGTGTAGTGCCCTCAGGCTGAGGAAATCCGTGGCCTGAACCTCTAAACCCTACGGACATAGCAATATCTTGAATCTGCTACGCGAGGGTATGGTCGCTACAACCACAGACTACCTTCCTCCTAGATTGACCTTCACTTCTCCGTCGAATTACCCTCAAGAAGAGAGTAGAGTAACAGAGAGCTCCTGCGAAAGTTCGATGTACGAATATTTGCTTATGGCTCCAAGACGGCAGAAGGGGTGGGAACAGGGGTTTATCTAGAGACCACTAACAGCTCACTGTCTTGGTACGTCTAGGTGTACGCTAGTATCTTTCAAGCAGAAGTGCTGGCGATCCTGAAGACCTGCCAGACAATGAGCTTAAAATCTACACAAAGATGTAACATTGGAATTTTCATAGGTAGTCAAGTCTCTATAAAATCTCTGGATTCAGTAAGAGTACGCTACAAGATAGTGACAACGTGACTCTCGTCTTGGTTACCGGTCATAGGCTGACTTCCTAGCCAAGCGGGGAGTCTTTTTCCGGGGATCGGACACTGCATGGTTGGCAGTCCAATCGGCGAAGTCAATTTTTCTTCGGTCGGCGAAGAATTTTTTGACTACCATCTGCTACTAGCCAGCCGAAAGTGGTGAGCACCGGAGATCTGCACTAGGACGACTTGGCCGACTTATAACAAAGAAAAACAATGAGCCTCTTAGACATACCCCCACGAGATATTGCCAGAATCATGGCAATCGTCACGGGACATTGGCCCATAAGAGACCACGCTATCAAGTTGGGCTCCCGTTCAACGTAGGAGACGACGAAGGAGAAACACTTGTTCACTTCCTGTGGAAATGCCCGGCTTCAGCTCAAGCCAGGCAGCGCACATTAGGCAGTTACGTTTTGGAAGATTTAAAAGAGATCTCCAGACACGCCAAGCGCTATTTGGACTTCCAGTCGCACTGGAGGCAGTCCTTCACCTACCTACAGATTGTCTCGTTGACTTCCTCCACTATATGTAATAAATCAGCATAATTGGATTCGCCAGAATTGTGAGGGATTTAGAATGTGCCGATGAATATATGCTTCCGGTCCGATTTGAGTCGTGTTCAAAAAATATTGAACGATTGGTCGTGTTTAACTCACAATTCAGAGTCTTTGACAGCTATAAGAACTCTATCTCCTCTTGTGAGACCACTGAAAAGAACTGTAGCCTTAATCTCACCTGTAGATTGTCCAGCTGCCGTCTCTCAGTCTAAAGGCCAGGTGTTTGATGAGAAGTTAGGGAGGGGCAGGGTGCAAAGGAAAATCAAGGGTATTCCGTGGGGCATATTATCATGACTTTACTAGTACTCTTGTATGGATCTGGGACTTGGGTGCACTATTTAAAGCTTTATGTCCTCTTGGCTGTGTTGGAGAGAAGAGTCTCTTGCAAAAACGTTGGTCCCTTATGCGTGGGAGGACGATATCGGAGACTATACCTATAATGACGAGGTCTAGGAGTGCTATCGCTATCTAGGTTCCTTGACAAGAGTAAAGCTCGGCTGGCTCCGGTGTAGCTTATATTAGACGAATTATGGAAAGCGATCGCCTCCATTGAAAAGATTGGGTCAGCCCCAGGAAGAGAGTGCCAAACTAGATAATATTCGGTCAGACTGAGGGTCGTATAATTTAGTAAGAAGTTTGTAAGCGGTTTACTAAGCAATCAGGATCGTAAACCATGCTTCGAAACTATTGACTTCCAAAATTAAACTTTACGAAGATTGGTTTAAACGCTTGCAGAGATGGCGATTGTTAGGCAGAATATATTGAAAATAATTGTTGTCCCGAAAACCAGTTGTGTTTTATTAACTATTCCCGAAAACACAGAATGTACATACAAAAACGTATAAATTCATTCTGTTTTTTTGTATATAATTCCATATCTTTAGTCACTTACACTTGCACCAATAACTTCTATTAGCATGAATATATCAAATATTCGTTCGTGCTAATTTAAAACATGCCTAATTGGATTAAAAAAAAACAAAAAAAAAATGGGGCGGTACTAAAACTTAAATAAACATATTTCACGTGGTTGAGTAAGTTTTGAGTAATTGTAGATGAATTGGTTCAATAATTTCGTGATTATTGTGAAAAATATTTAAGTCGATTCACTTATAAGTAGGTTATTGCGTAAACGTTTCGTGCTAAGCTAGTTAGCACTACTTTTGTGGTATTTAACACTAATTCTAAGTAACTTTCGTGCACGAATGTTCATTAACAATTAACATTCTCGCGAAAGCATCGTGAAGTTATAAATAAATTATATCTAATAAAAAGTCTAAATATTAGTTACAAACTAATTAATTGTACATTGAAATGAATTTATTTATTTATTTCATCAAATAACGCTCACTTAAGACTAGATAACAAAAGTAGAACAATTATTATAGTTTGAAGTAACAAGGAGCAGTACAATATATTACTGAATTTTTAAAATAGTATGGTTTAAGTAGTTAAAAATGATCTATTGTTGTTGAAAAGCATAGTTTTTATTAGCCTCTTTTATTGTCTGTCTGTTTGTCCGGTACAAATTTTGCAAGCGTGTTTTAAATACTTCCGGTTATCCTATCATCCTGAAATTTTGCACACAGCTTAAGCTCCGATGACAATGCAATATGGTGTACTCAATATGGGTATCAAATGAAAGGGCATAAGTGGAATACAAAAGGCTATGTCGTTAGATCCATGGCAGCCATTTCAAGAGGGTGGATCTCCATTTTCTCCACAATCCCTTGGATATGGGTATCTTTGATAGAGGGTATGATAAGTAGAAAACAGTAAGCTATACTCGTATGGCGTCATTGTAAATCCAACATGGAGGCTAACACAAACTGGTGGATTACCTAATTCTTTACAAAAAGTTCGACATGGGTATCAAATGTAATGACATGCCATATAGAATAAAATAAGCTATATGACGTAATCCAAAATTCATTATGGACACCAGTTATACATAATACCCCGTCATCACCGGCCTCAGATTAATCAAGTTCACTTCAATCGGCATAAGTGGCTTCACCGGCTAGCATGTTCAGTTCGTGCTTGAAATTGTTGTTGCTTTTTCGCCAGAAATTAGAAATGCAAAAGCTCACTGGAATTATTCCAATTTTTTACTCTCTTTTGAGCGAGCTTTTACTTGGAAACTCAATTTCATGTTCTGTAGGCCCAAAGCAGGCATTTTTTCCTGACTTCAAAATGTGAAAAATGTATGGGAAATCAGGAAATTTTAAAGAACAGTAGACTAAATTGCTCGAACTTGCGAACTTTGGCGGTGAAGCCGGGGTATAAAGGAATTTAATACGGTAAATTTTTTAAAGTAAAATGAAAGTTTTAGATAATTACGACTGAAATTTAATTTATACATGTTGATGAATTGAAAAATTAATTTACACTCTAACGTAACAATTTTTCAAGCAAAAATTTTCAGTTTGGCTGCAGAAAACGGGCGCACCAAAAGGTGAATAAACTTTTTGGCATGTTGTTGTTTTGCTAGGAAACGAAAAAAAGAGAAAAGGTTTGGCAGAAGGGAGAATTAAGATTAAAAACAACAACAACAAGCTAAAGAACTCCAACGCAATGTTAGTTGAAAAAATTGGCTCTTGTGAAAACCCATGCGACTCTTCATCGAATTACAAAAGGGAATGGACGATTACGACCAATTTTTGTTGGTTGGGCCGTGTGGAACTGACCTTATTAATTTGTTATACAGTAATGGTACCGTCATTGCGGCCAGAGAATGCTGGACCGATGGTGTTATCCCAACACGATGGTGTTATATATCTACACAGATGGCTCAAAAATTGGGCACAGCATAGTTTGTGTTATCTTTTCCGAAAGCATATACAGATAGCTCTCTTCGTGTAACCGACCATTGCAGCGTCTTCCAGGTGGAGGTCACTCCAATCTGGGAGGCTCTCGAAACGCTGAAGATAAATAATATATCTCTTAAGAATATATGAATTCTATCAGTTAGCCAGGCGTCCCTCGAGGCTCCTAATTCTGTCGTTACAACATCCACGTCTTTTCTGAACTGCCGCATGTCTCTGTGTAAGAGTGAGCTGCAAAACACTGATGTTCCTGAGCTCTGTCGCTTTATTGAAAGCTCCAAATGGCTAGAAATGGCCTGAATGTTGTCTCAACACTAGAATAGCATCTCAACGGGCTAAATAACGTGCCTTAGTGAGCTCTCTAGTGAGGCAGCAGCCATTTTAACCTAACCTATCCTAAAGGAACAAAGTAAAGACCAAGACCAATTAAAGAGGAATTCTCGACACAAGGAATTTTCTCATCATTTCGTTTATTTACTTCTTTTAACAATTCTTGGAACAGAATGTAAAAGTGCAGAAACAGTGTCCTTTTTTTATATGATAGTCTAGGCTTAGGTGTCACCGTTTGTACTACTTATCCGTCATGTCGTACACGTCTCGAAGGATAGAGAGAAAGATAGGATAGATTAGGGGGAGTCGGTTGGTGTTGGTGGAAGTTTATATCAATCACGGTAAACAGTGCCATCGGAGTAATTTGTGGTTTGTGTGAGGTTGTTGTGAGGTGTTTATTACAAAATTTTCAAAAAGTGCTTCAGCGTAGAATAAATAAATGAAAGATTTTTCTCTCATTTGGGAGATTTTTTTCCTGAATTTTTTATTCTGGTTCTCGAAGACGAAGGTCTGTTCCTTCACTTTTTGATTCTTTTTTTTATTTTATTTTTTTTTTAAATCTTTATTTCTAAAATTGCGCCCCCGACAAAATGCGCCCGGTGCAAGTGCACCATTCGGACTTCAGCACTTAACAACCCGCGACTGCGGAATTGAATCTGCGCCGGCGGATTAGGGAATCGCTAAGTGCCAAATCCGTACTCAGTTCCGAAACGCCGGATTCGGGAATCGAGGCCAATACATTTTTACAGGAATCAAGCATGAACCACTTGGGCTGTTGATCTCAAAATTAATCAATCAAACTAAACCCGAATTAAAATCCAATTAAAGGTCCTCTAAATGTTTACTCATGCGAACTGATATTAATTCAATCTAATTTCGTACATGAATTTATAAGGACTTGCAAACAAACATGTACATGTTGTTACTCATGAGGGATGTTTAGTTACCTGGATTTTCAGTTAATTGCCCTAATATTACACTGCAATTGAGTTTATGAAACTAAACCACTTAATATAAAATGTCCATATTGACTTGTGATTTCCAATTTGGGTTGTACTAATATCAGACTGATAACTCGAGAGCCATAAATGTTGTAAAACTAGGCCTAGATTAATAATAACACAAAAATTATACCAAAGGTGATTACTTTTTATTTTATTTATTTACGAATGTTTATTCACATTAAGTTTACCATTGGAAAGCATTATTTTCGGTAAAATGCTCAATTAAAATGACATAAACAGGTAACTAAGAAATTTGTTAGATGTCTAACTATAAAAAGTTGTACATATATATCGAAACCGGATTTTTGATCATACAACGAAACCTTCAGGTGTTAGAGCCGGTAATCACTGCAGGATATGGCAAACATCCTCTCTGTGGATATGACTGCATCTTATCTAACTTCCCACATAAATTGCATCCGAAGACATTTATGCGGGATGAAGTTATTAAGCCTCACTAACGAAAATCTTATGTAATGACAAAATAATTGCTGCCGTAGCGATAATTATTCTTTGATTAGATAATAAATCAAGGACGCCTCAATTGTCAGCTTGAATGGATTTATTTATTATGCAAAACTAATTATTTCACACACAACACATTAAATAAATTGACTTTGTGTCACATGCTCTGGTTTTGCGGTGTCTCTATAGCATATTTGCGGCTCTCCTAACTCGCAAAAAGTAATAAACAATTTTATTGACAAAAAATAAATTAGCATACAATTAATTATATAAGAAATATTTATGAAGTGAAATTGTAAACAACAAATTAAAATCGAAAATATAATTAACGTTTTTTAAGTAATCGATTACAGCACTTCAGCACCTCTTTGTAATTATTAAAATTGCTTAGGAAGTAAAAACAAGACCTGGGGTTTTAAGTAATTTTTAAGTAATTTCTGAATAGTTTATTGGGGAAATTTTTCAATTCAAAATACAGTCCAAAATTACAGGACAGATGTTTTTGCATAAAAAATTTCCACATTTTCCTGTTGAGAGTATCTAAAAATTGTGCTATTGATATTATTCAAATGCTTTTGAAGACAACAGTCTTGTTGCCAACATTTTTCCAATGACATTTTTGAACATTTCTCTGTGTACTTCAACAACAACTTTATGAACGATATAAATATTCCCAATTAATCGCAAAATCTCAGCGATCAATGTACAATTTAATTTTGCATCTATTTGCAATTTATTTTATTTAGACCAGGGGTGGCAAACCCAAATGGTACCGCGGGCCACTTTGAAAATGCATTATGGTTTCGCCGGTCGGGGTGATAAGAACAGAGATAACGAAGACCAATTAATATGCGAAAACGCGGAATTATTAAATTACTACAAAAAAACCGCGTGCGTTGCAACGCCTTTAAATAAAAAAAGATCATGTTTGCAGAGCCCGCAGAAGGACAAAGATATAATGAAAAAGAGAACAAATCTTAAAATCAATCATTCGTTTTTTGCAACCTTAAAAACCCCTAGACTTCCCATGTTCGCCGAATATCACATAATAAAATAATCCGTGTTCCTGATCCTGGATACCTGTACATGCCGAGCATAGCGGTGAGTCCTCGTGCCTAAAATGATGAAGGTATTTACTATATCCTTAATTTCCCATTTTCCATTCAAAAACTGCACGAGATCGCAATTCACTTCAAAACGTTCCCTTGTAACCCATGACCCTTAATAGACTCGTCCCACTTCTCTTTCCATTCTGTTACGGACTCGCACCGCACTGTATTTGGCTCCCCTTTAACAAATTCTGTGTTATAGAGAACCATACCTTCTCTCGCCAGTATCTCTATGGGGACCATTCCTTTTATAGCCTATGCTAAAACCATTGGGCATCGCTTTTTTCATGCGCAGTGAGTCTCAAATCCCCACCACGAAAATAGATTCGAAAGGAAAAGTGCGCAATGTTACTTCGTTCGTTTAAAAATCGCTCGCTCATTTATATTCTCAATCACAATTCTCGTTGCGACTCTTGTCGTGGTCAGATGCTAAGGGAGAATGTCGTTTCCCGTAAACGAATATCTAAGAGTAAAGCACAATGCACCAGCGCTTGTATTTTATCCATACACGAAATGTTAATGCAAAATTCCCAATTGTTTTGGCGCACCCTATATCACTAACGCCGTATCGTTAGATATGCTTCTGCGCGCGCAGCACTCACGAAGAGCGCTTAGTCTGTATGTCGCCATCCATTTTCTACTGTTAGGCGTCCTGTTAAACGCTGCTGCTCACACTGGCGCTGTTTAAAGCGAGTAAGCTAAACACACTGGCTCGCTCTAGGGCCCATATGTTGGAAAGTATTTTTGAAAATGCTGCACAAATAGGGAAAGTCTTATTCCGCAATGCGCTCCAAGTGTGTTTGAAAATTAAGCTTCCAGTCCATAATCACTTCTTGGTACCTGATCTGTTCCCATATCTTGAACCCTACGGACACTTGTTTTCTCAGTTTGTTGATCAGCAAAATTTAACTTCCTGTTCACCAATCGTGAGAGCACCGGGACACGTTTTAATCGCTTTCGGGGCATGTTTTAATCTTTTGAGCCGGCTCTGCACGATGCTGTGAAAGTTTCATTCGAATGTTGGCTTCCAATGGTTGAGTAAGCATCGATAAAAGCCCGAACGCGTCCAAATACGAGTATTGGACTCTTGATATTGAGAACTCGTAGTTGGAGTATCGGCCACACGATAAATCGTCAAATGTTGTGGAGGGCGTTCATAGAATTGTGCAGGCTTTAGATAGTTTCGTTGTAAACATGCTAAGGGCGACCGACGAATCCCTTTACACAGCGACTGTCAAAAACGAATAGAATACATGCCGACCGAATCTTTCCTATTCCTATTTCGTAGCCGTTGCCCGTCAATTAGTTGCATGGGTGCTATGGCATGAGACTGTGCTGCTATTTCCGTGTGTTCCTGTATACACGTCTATCATAATCGGCTGGTTATTACCTGTGTCGCCGTCGCTCTTAGTGGTTGAGCACATAACGAATTTATTTCGTCGGTACTTTCGCCTCTTCCGACGAAAATCGTTTCGCCATTGCCCTTTAGCGTGTTTACAGCATCATACGACCACTAACCCAATATCATCTGCTCCTTTTGGGAGGCGACTATATTATGATCCGCGGGAGGGGACCCAGTATAAATCTCTACGGAACTCCACATGTTGTTCTGCATACCGTGGGCCCGTCTTCTGACTTACAATGAAGTGATCTATCTTCTAAGCACTGCACTGCAGTGATTGGGTAGTCAGAAGGAAATTTCAAACCCAAGCTCCGAGAAAAACTTCTCGCCCTACTCGACGCTTGAGCTTAGAGCCGTCAGTAAAAAAGTTTATGGCATCCTGAATACTGTGTGGTCTATTTCTCCGTTCACGACGTGATGTGACCTCCGTAGTTCTTCGTGAAGGTAATCTCGTGTATGCCACAATGTTAGTTTTTGTGGCGATGATAACAGAGGCTCAGCACCTTCGTGTGCCCTCGCCTGATTCCGGTCCAAAATCCAGATTCTTTTATTAAGCCGGGGATTCTAGTTACCAACATTTAAAACTACGCAGACTACATGACTTGGACATAGTATGAATCTCAGAAGAAAGAAAGCTACTCCGGACTTCCAATGGTAGACTAACAGAGAAAAGATTCGTAGATTAATCAAGAAATAGGTAGATTGATGATGATTGAAACTTCAGATAGTGCACTGGAGAGTACTATAGCAACACATAGAGTTAGTTGGAAAAGTAACACAAGACTGTAACGCCACTTTAGAAGAAGAAGTAGATGTGGAAAGTACCCTTAGATATAATATAAGATTTTAGTGGGAACGTAAAATTTAAAAACCATCAGAACTATTACAATATCATCCCCAAATATCGATTAGCATTCATTCCATTGCGATTCTCTTCGCATAAATTTTGGTGGTAGTCCCAAAAATCTCTTGCGCGTTTTCCTTAATCCGTACCTAAAGGTGAAAACAAAAATATTTATTCGCAAATATTACAAAATCAATAAATCCGAACAAAAAAGCCGCGCAGATACGTGTAATATCCCCAAAAAGGGGCGAATAAATAACTTTGAAACCCAAATTTCACCCACAAAATCTCCAGGTACTTTCGATCGATACAAAAAAAATGCAATTGTAAACTCAATTGATACTAAACAAAGCGATTAGCTTATCCACAACAATTTGTCAAAGTGTAGATCCTGCGAAAAGGGTTACCCCATAATAAAAGTGCACAGAAGCCACTCACACCCATACTCACGCAAGCAAAGCTAAACACTTACAGCATTTTTGTTTCTTTACCGGGGCACACTGAAGATGAAGCGCGCTCTGCTTCCGCTATAAGCAAGTAGATATTCTGGGCCTCAAATGGCTTGTATCAAAACCCCGAAAAGGGTAATATCTTTTCACCCCTTTCAGGATATTACAGAATGATAAACTCCCTCTCACATAGTTTGGCCTGATAACATGGTCGACGGGGGCGCGATATCTTGGCAACAGCTGCGGAAGCACATCCAGAGAGCTCCTGCAAAATAAATGTCCCCGAAATTTGTCAATAGCTTCTTCCAACGCTGGAGGGTAACTTTTAAAGGACGAAATATAGGCGTTTTATCCTTCGTGTTGCATAAAATCGTTTTTCTTCAGGTGTGGCGGCATCCTGTTTTATAGGGGAGAACTTTGGGGCTTTGCCATTCAAAGTTGTCAAGAAACTCAAGAAGTCGTAATCAACATCAATTTTTTAAAGGTGCTAATGTCAAGTGCAAGATTTTAGTTGTACATAAACCGGTTTGTGTTTACTTGGGATATTACTACTGTCACAATCGGTAGTAAAGCTGAGATCTATTTACGGAAGCGGTCTTCAAGGTGCTGCAGAACTCCCATGGCCGGGTCTCACCCAGTTGCATACTTCCATCCGATGCGTGTGCAATTTCAGATTGGTCCAATTAAGCTTTTTCCACATTGAAACGGGTCGAACTTCAGGTGATGCCATCCAATTCATCGAGTGAGTATCCATTTCAAGAGGTCGGAAGAGCCGTGATTGAGTGACTCAGCACTTGTAGCACCAATGGAGGAGTCTCTCTCTTGAATCTGAAGCGGGTCTGTTGAGGGGCTTTCATCTTCAATTGATTGATTAAATTGACGTGAAATTGGAGGTGTTTTAAATTATATAACGGCGTAATTGCGAATGATTTCTAAATCTATTAAAGCCCCTTCAATGCCAGCAAAAACACTGACAGCATCTTCAAAGGCTTTCAGTATGAAAAATCAATTAGAAATGCATTAAAACCGATGAAAGGGAATCTGGCACCAACACGAAAATTTTAATCAAGGCAAAACGAGGAAATGAAAGCCTCAACTTTTTTTTTTTAAATTGCGAGGGAAAAACCTGAAATTGTTTTCCACTCGTCGTCTACATAAGACATGGTGCTTCCTTCATTTCCTTTAAGCTCCTTCCAGCAAGGATACTCAAGGAAATTTCCTGTAGCTATTTGCATACACTCCATTTTTTCGAAATTGATTCTTTCCTTGTCAACGAACTGCACGCTGTTTTCGTGTTTGTTTGCGGTCTCTGTGTAGACGAGAATTCTCAAGGATTATTAAATTCTCTCAAGGATATTTAAATGCCGTCGTTATTTCCTTTTTTCTGATTGAAGATTGCCGAGTTATAATTGGGTATGAATTTCTAATATAATTCTCTGTTTGCATTGTCAAAGGAGTTACGCATGTCTACATTTGAATGCCTGAGACTACTCCATTGTGGCAGACTGGGATAAAAGGACATCGAGATTTGAGTGCCGCATTATGACTATCAGCTGTGGAAAGGATCCCACAATAAGTCCTGTCATTTATATATTAACTTTGAAAGGATTTTTAGAATTCTTCTTTTTTGGAATTGGCGTTGTGTGATGTCAGAGAGAAGGTCATTGGGTTTTATACGTTCTAGGGGAGCAAGAGGAGATCTGTTGTTACTACAAAGAAAAAAAGGACAACATCAAACTCTTAAAGTGTAAAATAAGTTGACAAAGTTCTTTGATAAGATGTTGATAATAGTGTCGAATATTTGCATATTTTTTTCTTCTTTAAGGGTCAAGAAATCTTTTCCCACATAGTTAGGAATTTAAATGGGAATTTGGGGTAACATATGCAAATGTTGGTTTCTTTTCGAAACAGAATTTAAACAGGTCGAAGGTAATTTTATAAGTTCTTGACATATTTGGGATTCTTTTCGTTCTATGAAAAGTTAAGATTGATTTAAAATAACCTTGCTGGTATGACACAGAAT
Source organism: Thereva unica (assembly GCA_949987705.1). Taxonomy (NCBI): domain Eukaryota; kingdom Metazoa; phylum Arthropoda; class Insecta; order Diptera; family Therevidae; genus Thereva; species Thereva unica. The sequence continues at coordinate 126,543,796 of OX465282.1, forward strand.
TGATAGAAGTTATAGCGAATGTGACTCCTGTGCTGAAAGCTGATTCGTCACGATACGACAAATGGGTTGAGCTGAAGAAAGTGACGTTCCAGTCGAATCACGACTTGCAGTACACGGGCCTCAACTCAACTTAGCAATTCCACTCCTGGCTTCTGCGCTGAAAGTCGTAATTCGCCTGCAATGTTACTTTTTTCAACTCAGACGATTTGTCGGACATGGACTCGAACTTGCCTTACTTCAACACTGGTTCAATTTGCATTATTTCATATTTTAATGGAGGAATGCAGATTTGTGACTTGTAAAGGATTAGGGAATAGATTAAGGGTTCCATCGCAAGTCTTTGGCTAATGCCACGCCTAAGATGTGTAGGGATGGGTCGGCCATTAGTTCAACGTCACCCACTGTAAAGGATGATGAGGTGTTGAATTCGGCACGTTTCTTCCTTCCGCACTCTAGAATGAGATTAATGTCGTTATTAATAGAGTTGGACATTAATTAGTTCACGGGCATCAAGACAGGATCTGGCAAGTGCCTGTCTTGTATCGAAGCTGTAAGAGTAACGTAGAGTACCGTCGTCAGCAAAGCTGAGAAGTGGGCTGACGGGGAATAAAAGTAGGATTTTTTCCGCGTATACAGGGACTGTGACACGTCCGCATTCTCCGCTAGCCCAGTTCCAACCCACAGACACCACAACTATGTGTACATACACAATGACCCAGTCCAAATAACACCATCTGTCCAGCCATCTCTGGCCGGAATGATGGTATTGAAAACTTTCTTCAAGGTCCACGTAAGTGTAGTGTAATCTAGGTTGTCCTCAGCGATAGCGAACTTCCTAAGACTGGATGAGTGACCATATGAATATGGAGCCCACCCAAGTGAGCCTTTGTCTTGGCGGACGTCCAGGCTGCATTTGCTCGGCATGCGTATCCCAAGGAATAAGATGCAGTAAGACATCCAGGGCAGCTCTTGGGATACTTTTCGGTCACAGCTCAGCTGTTCTTTGGACCCTTTCCAGTATCTTATGATACGTACTCTTTTGCCGATACGCCATGCATAAGTATAGGTTTGATTACGGCTGTATACAACCAATAGACGATGCGAGGTTTAAGGCCCCAATTCACTCCGATCATTCTTTGGCATAAGAAAAGCGCTATTTTGGCCTTGTTCTTCTTTTTGAAGGCACTAAGGTCGGGATTCTGTATTGACCTCTCGCAACAAATGTGTCGTTTACCGATAAAGGGGTGCAGCTCCGCACTTCAAAACACTAGAGGTTGACTTGCTTTGAAGTCACATTCCGCCACATCCCCCGGTACAAAACCAAAAAAAACTCCAGAAGTGAACTACAATTGCCCCACAGCCATGGTATGACAAAATGCCACTCCAAAGTAAATCAACCTCCAATACTCAAAAATACGGAGCCACATCACTCTACATTGAACGACACAAATGTTGCTCGTTCCGTAATAATTCTTTTTTCGGGCCTTATTAGCTCTCTCTAAAACATTCGGCCTACTCTACACGTTAGTTTCCTATACAGTATGCGATCTAGAAATTTCGCAACCTCCTTAAGTTAGTCTTTCGCAGCAGAGTCTTAGAGAAGGAAGATCGGAAAGTCTATGCTTCTTTGTAAAGACCACTACTTCAGTCTTAGCTGGATTAACGCCTAGACCCTTTGTAGTAGCCCAATGAGCAAGAGTATCCAATTCTCATTGCATTATGTCTCTTATTGTTGAGATGTGTTTGTCGGTCACCATCAGCACAATAATATAGGCCATTGTGGTGCACACACAAACGCAACAACATTTCGTTAACTGCAAAGTTCCAAGGAGAGGCGATAGGACCGCATCCTCCTCTGCCTCTTCCAACCCGTCTGACTTCTTCCGAATGCCCCAGAACAGATTTCATGACCCTGCACTTTGGCAACTGATCAATAAAGTATCGATCTGTCAATACCTAGAAGCTGGAGTGGCCCCGAGTGCACCTTCAATATCTAATAAAGCAGCCAAAGTGAACTGCTTGAATTCAAGGGGTTTTTATTGATCGTTACCAGGGAGTGGAGAGCAGTGTCTACCGACTTACCTTTTGTGTCGGTATTCTGCGAAGGAGAAAGCAGTTTTCTGTCGGTGCTTCGCTCAATGTGAATCTCTCTAGGATATTGAAGAGAAAGTGTGTGAAACATAGGTCTCAAGTCCTTTAGTGGTAGAAGATGTTACCCGCTTTCGGTATAAACCCTCCAGGACGTTGGCATGTAGCTTAGGCGAAGGTAACTCATATAAGTAGCTGCAAGCCAGTCCATAATTAAGCCACTGACTTCTTGAATTTCAATAGGATAAATTCCCTCCGGACCAGATGTTTTGTAAGGCCTAAAGCCCATGGGCCATATAGGGAGATAGCGCTTTTTAATACCGCAACAATTGAATTTATAATAGTTTTTAGTAAGGATTCACGCAATTTCATATCGTACCAAAATTTTTGGGAAGGTTTTTAAGATCAATTTCAATCGAAAAATAATCATCAGCTGTATGAATAGCGGGGGTAAGATCGTCAGTCAGTGTCATAAACATTCTGCGCGCTCAGAACGCCTGAAGGTTTCATATTCTCTTTGACGAACGAGCTGACGATCTTCTTACTTAAAAACTTTCAGCTGACTTGATTTTTTTGTTAACCGTAAAATTACTATACTTCAATTTCAACAAAAATTATTCATATGTTTGTAGGTGGAAACGTCGTCAGTTCATTCGTTAAAGTGAATTGGCCAAGTCGATAATGCTCGTTGTGCGAGCAATTGACTTCTTCAACAATTGGAAGTTTGTAGCTGAATCAGTCAAATGCTTGCGCAACCTGCATTATTGACTTGGCCCAATATGAAACATTCAGATGCATTTCGCGCCGAATGTTTATGATGCTATGCCTACAGCTGACGATTATTATATTTCGGTTGAAATCGATCTCAAAAACCATCCCAAAAATTTTGACATCGTATGACATTACCTTAGGTATTACTTCTTTATAGGAGCAAATCCCCAAATCCCTGTTTATCAGGCTGTCAAAGGTACCTAAATTATATTCACAGTTGGACTGTCCAAACCTGTTTCTGCGGATGCGCAAGAGATTTCGAGCCAGGAAAGTGGGTATCGAGCTATAGTTTCAATTACTTCTGACTACTTGTGATCCATGTACCGTGTGCTTGTTGCACCAATTCTTGCCACATTGGAATTTTCTAAGTCTTGCGATATCCGAAAAACCTTCTATTGTCTCACAAAGGGTCTTCCAGGATTCCCTCTTTGACCTGCGCAGTTCATACTTGAACAACTTAAGGCGCCCTTTATAATTGTCCCAGCCCGAATCTAAGTTAAATCGTTTGGCTTTATTGAAGGCTTTCCTACTTTCAGTTTGAGAAGCATACTGTTCAACCAAGGAAGTTTGGTTTTACCCCTGTACTTCGTAATCGGACAGGCTGATTCCAATGCATTATTCAGGAGGTTGCTGAGATCCCTCACCGGATGCTCGAGATTTTCAGCGTTCCAAAAATGGGTGGGAATATCCTAACTTCAAAATGAGCCGTTTATTTTGAAAGTGGCATAAGTCACTTTTTTTTTAAAATTTGTTTGTTTAAAAATGAAAAGATACTGTTCAATTGTATTTAGTTTTGCCATTAACTCGATTTTTTTGAAAAAGTGACTTATGCCACTTTCAAAACAAACAGCTCAAATATTACTTGTGACCTACTCTTTATATGGTCACAATTTTGAAAATTGTTAAAATTATGACTGCAAAATTAAATACCAAATTGCCTCAAGTTGACACTCGCCACACACTTGTAATTGCATTGTGACTTGTGACATCTTTTAAAATACGAGTATTAAAATGACACCTCTCATTGAAATATTCTCTACAATCGATACTACAAATTACTTACATCTTAGTTCGAGTATTCCACATAAAAAACGTTTAGTCACTATTCAACCTTGACAAACTACTTAACTACATTTTCCTCTTATCACAATTGTTCAAAAATGACATTGAACTTATAAACACGCACATCAAACTCTTTTATTCCCATCACACAACCTTCCAATTGTTAACAAAATCTCCCATCTCAACTTCTGTCTTATCTACACCCAACAATCATATCAACTAATAATCTGGTTGTACTTAACCCGAAATCATTGCAAAAAACACGCCATGTTCGAAAAGGACATTGAACTAAAATTTCAACTCTTAACACAAATGCATCTCCCGCACTCAACTCAACCCGAAATTACCTCATTACGCAATTAATTCTTATAAATTGCCCGTAAAATTGTTAAATCACATCTCAAACAGCGCCGTTAAATAGATACGAGTTAATCAATAATTACATGACATTGCGCATATATGGATAAAGTTTGTGTTTGCTTAGCACATAAAGTGTACATATTTACCGTCAAAAAGGTGGAATTAGTCATTTTTTAATTAATATGGGTTTTAGTTTAAGCGTCAACCTTGAAGCTGCACGGGTACAACTACAAAATCGTTGTAAACTTCTGAAAATACTGAGATTTGTTCATTAATCATAGTTTCTAGATCTGTGGAGTTTTTAAAGATTTTGTTTTTATTTTGTGGAACGCAAGTCATATGCAAAAACGCTAATCAATTATCACTTTTTTCACAACAACAAAAACAGTTTCGAAACGACTTTGAAATATTGCGGCTGTTTAAACTTCTCGTTCTACTTTTGCGCAGAAAATGCTTCTTTTTATCTTTCTGATTATAAAATCTACAATGAACGACGACATTAAAAGTACGGCGATAATCAGTTGTGCAAATACTGAGGAAAAAATGAAAGGTTTTTTTTCTTCTTGTCACAGGTATTCATCCACCTGCAGATCAATACTAGGCACGATACACAATCCTCAATAGCAATTCTAGCGAGTCCGACTGCATTGCTGAGCGATTGAAATAGCGAAAGTTGGTGACAAAAGATGCCCAAACTTAAATGTCATCGCTATTTTCACTGGATAATTATTTGGATAACTGAAGATAAAAAGAGAAATGATTTTTTTATCATTCTGAGCTTATTTTATAATTTTTTTTTTTCTTAATAGACCAGTACCGATGATTTTTGAGGAAAAAAAGTCTTAGCAGTATTTGGGTGGCGGGAAAATTTAGGATAAATGGTACATAAACAAGGAAAAATCAAGAGTACTGCAACAGATGTCCGGAAGGGGGCGGGGATGCCAAATTGTGGGTTTTGGGGGTGAAACGTGTGTTTTTACGATTTCAGAGAAAAGTAGACCTCTTATCGAAAAACATTAAATGCAAAAGTTATAGATAATTAAAAAATCTAGAACTTTCATTCAAATTATTTTCCGACATAACCTCAAAAAAATGGAGAAAACGTCAAAAACTGATTTTTTTTTTCATTTATCATTTTTATCTTTCACAAAAATGATCCGATTTTAATGAAATTTTGTGAAGATGTACATTTTCATGTTTCGTAAAACCACAATTTACGCCTAAGCAACTTCGCGAGTAATGGAGTACCGGCTTTACGTCTAGTAGGTTTTCAATTCATCCCTAATTTGCTCTTCTTTTAATTCTGGCACATTTATTTTCCGTCTCTGTTTCCTCTTCTTTGAGAGCTATCTTTCTGGCCGTTCAAGAAAGGTAGTATTGGCATGGCGTTGAATCTAAACCTCACTCCATATCGGCCGGCCAAGGTTACTCTCTTTCTTATATTAATTAATGATCTGCTCCCAATACCCTCAAATCCACTTCATAGTTTTGCCGCTGACGGTACTTTCGCAACTCCTACCCCTCCGACAACATAGGACAAGCAATTGTCAGACCTTGTTTCTTAGAACGTGAGGTCATGAACATGGCGGACATTCAACTCATTCTTGATTGGAGACGCAAAAATCGTGTCGAGTTCAACGAAACCAAAACCAAGTACTCTCTATTCTCCACTCACACCCGCACCAACCTTCCCTTCATTTCAGTGGGCGAGATAATGTAACAGTTGACCCATCTCTTAACAACCTCGGCGTGACTTTATCCAACGATCTGCGTTGGAATAATCACGTACTCCAAGTCACCAAACAAGCGTATCGGCTTCCTCAAGAGATGCAAGTATCTCCTTGGCTGGCTACAATCTACAAGTCCTACATTCGGTCTCGACTTGAATACAACTCGTATATCTGGGCGGGTGCTCCTAAAACCACCTTGGCTTGGCTAGACAAGGTGCAAAACCGCGCCATCAAACTCATTGGCGATAGCACGCTTTGCTCCTCCATCGATTCTTTAAGCCACCGTAGGAATGTAGCAGCGCTCAGCAAGTTTTACCGCTACTACAATAGCGAATCCTCCACTGAAATCAAATCCTCCTGCTTACACGGCAATTTTTTTCCCGCAACACAAGACTAGCCAACTCGGCTCACCCCTTCACCCTGCAGACTGCACCATGACTTGAACGACATGACGGACTAGTAGTACCAAGGGTGATTCCTAAGCTTCATCTTATCACAAAAAAAGCTTCAACCCAGGTTCAACCCAGTCTTAAACGGGGGTCGAGTTGAAACTGGGTCCACTCAACCCAACTCAGCTCTCCTATCTGGGTCGAGTTGATTTTTCGGCTCATATACACTGGTGGAGTTATAATTGGGTTTAAGTGATATTTGTTTTGTTTGTTTACCATCCGTGAAGTCCCCCTTTGGCTTTAGTTTTATCTTCTGGTGATTGCACAGGAATAAAAAATTATTTCGTTCTGAGTTTTTTACATATCTATAAATGAGAATTTCACACAAAAATTTGAGGCTATGTTTTGATTGTTGTAGTTCAACTCTATTTCAACCCAAAGTGAATTCAACTCGACATTATATACAGAGGTTGAAATTTCAACTCAACCTAATTTTTAAGGAGTAATTATTGCAGATATCTTTGTCCTAATTTTCCCAAGTTTCTGTTCTGTCCGAGGTTGTGTGGTAGATTTCATAGCAAGAGATTTATGCGGGCTGCTAGTCGTTCGCTGGTAGCCGAATTTATAGTTGGTTATCGGGTCGATACGACAGTCACATTTTAACTCGCCAGAAAACATATTCGTTAAATTTAAAAAAAAATGGGAATCCGGGAAAAAAACTCAATTTCACCCAAATTTCCGGAGGAAATAATCCTTACCTAAAAGCGGTATTATTAAACACAATGGCCCAATCTACACATGTATTGGTTCAGCAGCAGGAGAAACAATGGTTTAGAAGAGAGGTATGAAAGGACAAGAGGAAACTGTAGATAGTAACCGGCTCATGAGCAAATTTCGGCGTGAAAACTTAATATAACCAATGGCGGTTTAAAGGGGTGGGGGGGGATGAGAGACCTCAATTTTTAAATTGTAGCTGTGTGCTTAGCTTGAATGTTATTTAATCAAAGTAGGTCTACATCGTACAGATTCCACACGGTAAGACTTCAGCAGTACTTATCCTCGGCAGTACTTGTCCCTTACACAACAATAAATTGTACTGACTACCAATTTATTGAAATGTTCAACTTCACAAATGTCCCGCTACCAAAGATGCCAAAGATCATAAATAACTCCACTGCCTGTTATTGACCTTGGCTTCATTTAACATCGTCCTCCACGTTTGTCGGTCCCTGTCTTGAAGTCTCCAATTTCTTATACCTAGGTTTCATAGATCTTCTTCTGTGCTATCTGTATATCCTTGCACCCAAACCGAACCCATGAATATCAATGGACACAGAACACATTCATTTTAACCCCTCTTAGTCCATTTGTTACATTGATGTACACGTGTACACAGGTTTTTTATACTCTTGACAGACAGGCATAGTCCAGTCAAAATAGACATTCAACTGCCGCAAAATTCGGGAATAGCAGGAAATTGAAAAAAAAAAAAATTTATTCAAAACTCTAACTACTCTCTCCAACTACTGATTTCGCGCCTATGTGCATAACTTCGTCTCAAGCCAGGTAACAGAGTTGAGTCGAAATAAGTCGATCCTAATTCAACTCAATTCGCGTCTACATGTAATTGGACTTGGGCTCAACCTGATTTCAACTCATGTATACGTACTAACAGAAACTTGGGTGACTCCATTTAGAAGATATGTACTCACAAGTTCAAAGCATGAAAAAAATTCTAATATACCTTATTTTTTTAAACAATGATTTACAATGGTTTTTTGTGACCTGAGTGAAAATAAAAGATGTCCTCACAGCTTTTAACAGGTATATATGACGGCCGTAAAGTTTTTGACTATTTTTAACAGGAACACATACGGGCATACGACGGCCAAACTTGTCCAAAAGAATTAAATGGCCGAGTACTGAGCTGTACACACGGGCCTACGACGGTAAATTGGAGCCAAAAAAAGAATTTGCTCCAATGTATTGTTGAGTGTGGTTTGTGAGAACTTGATCATTTTTGTTATGTACAATCGGCCTTTCGATACTTAAAAGCTATCAAATGCATAAGAAAACTAGGCTCGCCAGTCGTGGGTTTGTGAAGGCACCGCACACTTGACTTTTGGTGCTGATTTATATTTTTGTGGAAAAAAATTTTCATTTCAAGAAAAAAAGCCAATCGAAGAAATATCTTTAATTGCTAGGCGTAGATAAAATGTGACTATGTTTCAAATACGGCCGGTATTCGCCCGTTGTAAGGCCACCTTTTTTTCTATCACTTTTCACTGTACACCCAGTACTATTTCAGATAACATCATCTCCAAATTTTGAGAAAACTTTCCATTTATCTTAAATTTTCCCACCATGCATATACTGCTAAGAATGTTTCTCGTTTTTAACCTTTCAAAAGCGCTTCGGCACTGGTCTATAAGAATGAAGACTCAAAAAGAAGACTCAAAATAACGACAGGTAATTCTACCTCATATTCAATTATCCTTGATGAGATGATATTTGCATTTCCACACAAAAGATGCATTTGCACTGCACATCAACCTTGCGGGAATAATAAATCGAAAGGTGCAAAACTTACACAATGCACGCAGGTGATTATCATTCACAAAAAAAGGTTTGCATGCTCGTAATCACCATATCGTAGGTCTTGTAATTCTGTGTTTTGTTATATGTATGAATTTTTTGCATAAACATTGAATAATCAACAAAAAAAAATAAAAAATACACCTTCAAGAACTTTTGTGTATTTGACGAATGAGTCACGGTTTTTAAGTAAATCTTGAAGGGGAGAGAGATAAAAAAAACAAAACACAACAAACAAAAGTCTCGAAAGTTTCTCAAGTCACGAGCTAGAAGTGAAAAAAAAATAAAAAATAAAAAAGAATCACACATACTAAAAATTATGTAAGATGAATTTTTGTTTCATGTGACCGGAGAAAATTTAATGTCTTTTTTCCAGGTAATATTACGCAGGTGAGGGAATAAGCGCAAAAATCGCGCTTAAGTTATCATGCCTGAAAATATGACGAAATATAATAGTAAGATCTACCAACCATTCGCAGCGCAGAATTATGACGAATCTGTATTAGACCGCTCAAAATGCCGTGCAGAAATTTGTCCAGTAGCCTCTGTATATCATATAATCTCAGCTTTCGCAGTTCTTTGATCGATTTCCTCCAGCTACCACCACTGATTTATACGCTGTTAAACAATAAAACTTTTTTTTTATATTTCTTTCGCTAACATACACTAATACACCTTAATACTCTATTTTTTCAAAAAACACCTGAAATTTCATCACACAACAAAATTTTCTATTCCACTCGGTCGTTGTCACTTGCAAAAATCGCTGCTTTCATGGACATCTAATTCGAGGCTTTTACAGCTTTGTTTTACAAAAAATCGGTTCGCTGCACACGTCACCCTGTACGGGAAAAACCGTTTCACTCGAAATACCACCGAAGACTATATTCAAAAATTTCGCGCGCCTAACACCTTCGGTTTTTTCGCACTTTTTACACCTGAAAAGCCGTTTAGGTCCGTTCTCATCCGGGGTTCGCAAAGTACTGAACGCATGCGCCTCACAGCAGTATCGATCAAGTAATGCCGCTGCGCATGTGCGCTGCGCGGTTGTATAGTACTAGTATAAAACTCTGACAGAAGAGACTAGACAACTTCATTGGGGACCGCCAGCGGATGTTTGTTGTGTGACGGCGGTTATGTTTTTTTTTTTGGGGCGGGATCCGGGCGACAAGTGTATATACAACATACTATGTTAAGCTGGTGAGACCCCACGGATTTTTCGGCCTTCCCCTCTTCTACTTTACTTCTTTGATGTTTTATGGTTGATCGTAACAAAAATCATGAAAATGAGAGTAAAATCGGCTTAGGCATGCGCAAGATCGAAAATACCAAAAAAAAAAAAAAACCTGGGACAACTGGCGCAGATTGATTGCCATTGAATGCTGCGCAGAGGAAACACTATACCGGAGGAGGAATGAAGGTGGACAAAAACGAGGAAGCAGTAATTAACCCTGAGATGCAGGTAAAGTGAAGTGCTGCTGTGCCGCGATACTACCACTGCTGCTGCTGCTACACCATCCAGAAAAACGCCGTAGGAAATTGATGAAGCATGGATTTGCCCTTCTTCACAGATTTTAACAGTTCCTCGATTGATGGATTGAAAGTGTTTTCAAAATTGATGGAAATTGCCTACCTATACACACATACAACCTTCTTCACCTGCTTCCTTTGTTTATATTGCCAATGTTAGTTAATAGTGTTGCATTTTAGCAATTACCACCAATTATAAAAGACAGCTGGAGCCTTTAACTTGGCCATATTTAAGCGCAATAACAATAAAAGTTCGATGACTCTTTTTGTGAAATGTTTTTGTGAATTAAAAGTGGACCAATTAGTTCGCCTGATTGCGTTGCGCTTACCTTTTCTACCGGGATAGGTGAGAGCAATTTAAGTTGATATAAGGGAAACTTTATTTGATGATTTCTTTTAATGTATTAACTGGTTTAGTAAAAGGTTCAGGTTAAAGAGTGTGTTGTGATGTGGGGGATTTTGTTTAGTAGCCGATGTTATATGTGGAAGCGGAAGCGTTGTTGATGGTTATGGTTAGTGACAATTAAAGAAAATTGTAGACAGTAGAGATAGGAAATGTAAAAGTTGAATTTTTTATGGGTGAATTTGGTGATATTGTTTAAAGCACCCCAGTTGAAAAATCTAATAAAAGTTAGAAGAAACCACTAAAACACTGAACACAGTTTACTTCCTATTGACTAGCGCCGGCTTCCTTACATCTTGCTTGTTTTATTCAAGTTATACATTTGTTAACTATTGCTTCCGAATTTATAATTTCTTTAGATTTGAGAAGCTATGTCACTGTTAAGAGGAGTCTGGTGGGACCTGCATGAGAATTGGATGAACTTTGCCTTTGCACTCTTAACTGTTGAACAAGCGCGGGAATACTGATTGTTGAAGGTAGTTCCACAACAGCGCCGCCCCTAGGGTAAAGCGAGTGGAGCGGTCTCTCTAAGCGTTAAAAGCAATTTCGAGCGCCTTTTGGAATAAGGCAATTTTTTTATTTAGGCAATTTTGAATTTTGAAAAATTTGGTTTTTATTAATTGTTTAACTTAGCACGTGGCTCCGTTTAGAAAATATTTAGCTTCTAAATTCATAAAAAAAGTTATAAGGTATTTTGATGCTGAAATTGGCACTATTTTATACTTTTTCAGTACGTTTCTACCTGAGCTAAGTACCAAATAAATCCTTCATAGCCGTCAAAAACTTAGGAAAACTTAATTACATATTTAGATAGAGCTCTTTGAGGCCTACAATTAGTATGATAAAAAAGCTTTCACTCTATCAGGCTCTCCTTCGATTTATCGGGCTGAACCACTAGTAGTGATGAGCAAGACTGATCTTGCACATTTAGCAAAACCAAAGCAAGGCCAAGACAAAACAGGACAAGGAACGACAAGACTGCAAGATCAAGATAGCAAAAATGTATGGTCTATCACTAAGTGCCAAAAGTCTATCAGTGATAAGCACAAAGTCTTGTCTTGCACATTTAGCAAAACCAAGACAAGACTGCAAGAGTTTTTGCAAGACTTTTTGCTCATCACTGCACTTTTGTCTTTTCCTCTCTTGTCTAGGTCTTGCTTTGATCTTGCTAAATGTGCAAGTCCAGTCTTGCTCATCATTATCCACTAGACCGATCAGAGTGAAAAGGAGCTAAAGAAATGCGATTGGTGGTTCAGTCACCAGCGGGGTTGGGGGGAGCAGGATGTAGTGTATTTCAGTAAGTAGCAAGTGCAGTAATTATCTCGACCTGGTACAAGTGCGATCATAACCTCCTCGAGGTGGCCACTGGAATCTGTCCTGAAAGAGATGGGCTAACTAGATCGGGTCTATCAAGCCAAGATGTAAAGTTATCGTGTCGAGGGCTGCATGGCAGTGGGTAGGTTTTGCACTCTCGTTTAACGATCGCCTTTCGAGATCTCTTCCGGTAGCCAAACAAATTGGCAGCACCAGTCCTCATATAATCTAGGGGGAACATTCCCATCTATCATCCAGGGTAACAGGAACCCAGAAATAAAAAAAATACAATAAGGTCAGGGCAAAAAGGGCTGAAGTGGAATTAGGGAGCTCATGGACCATACCATAGCCCGCTTTCATGAACTCCTTACCGAAGGCAGGACTGCGGTCGAGAGCCAGGAAAGCTTGAACAGTCAAGTGTAAGCGACGAGACTATAGGGGTGAAGTACAATAGGCCATGGAATGGTAACTCAAAAATACTTGATTGCGTATACGAAGGGCTGTAAGCTGTTAGAAATTGCCATGTGGTAATAATTGCTTAGGCTGTTAAGTGATGAATCAACTGTTACTGAAACGGACAGATTGGTCAGTACGTTTTTGCTGAAGATAAGTCACAACTTCGTTTTAGAAACGTTAAACTCAACTCGATTCTTGTCGTTTCTATCAAGGATTAGTTCAATAAGATGACATGGTATTGCACATGCATGAGTTACATTAATAAAAACATAAGAATAACGCAAAGTATCGTTATCAGCGAAGCTGTGTAGTGGGTTGGAAGGAATTGAGAGAAGATCATTAATAAAGGTTTGAAAAAAATCAAGGATTGTCCCCGGAGGAGGCACCGGCAGATATGGTTTTCGGTTTAGATGAGACGGTATAGAATACTACATTGATTGAACGGACAGAAAGAAGAGAACTGTGTCAATACCGATAGATTAGATTTTTAGTATCACCCGAGGAAAAATAAAACTCGCCCGCACCTAGCATGCAGCAGGCACGCACGAACAGTGTCAATTATTCACACGGGCGAACCTTATACTTTTTCATCAAGCGTGCATGCTGGCTGCGGGCTAATGCGTACTTGCTGCATGCTAGGTGCGTTATCATTTTTGCTCAGGAATGAAACTCTCCCGCTCCTAGCATGCACACTCCACTTCTAGTCCAGGCGCTAGAGCAGTGAGACCTATAAATTTTGGTTTTGACGTGTTATCACGGACTTTTGTGATGGAATTTGTCAGAAATAACATCCTCAACACTATCTAGGGGGTGCGCAAACATAAAAAGACCGGGAAAATTTGTAGGAGCCTGAAAACTGATAAATTCATGTTTATCGTTATACCTTGGCTCCACCGGCTGAACTGCGCAAGCTCGAGCAAATTGGTGAAGTGAACTTGAAAACAACATTAGTTCGCATACAATTTCCAGATATTCAACTGAGTATAAAACATACCTCAGTTCACCTAACTGGACTCGAACTGAAGTTAAACGTAAAAAGAGAGTAATCAACTGGAATAATGGAATGCCATTCCAGTGAGCTTTTGCATTTCTAACTTCTGGCAAAAAAGCAGCAACCATTTCAAGCACGAGCTTAACATTAACTGGACTTTAGCCTGTGAAGCCACTTCTTCTTCTTTCTTGAATCCGTTAGTTGGCGGTTGAGATGCGCAGAACGGATACGCTGCTGTCGGTGTCGCTGCTTTTTTAGATGCGGTTTCTTGCCAAGTTTCTTCGGTCTCCCGATTCTGGTCAATTCGGCTGGTCAACCACTCTCCTCCTTTCACACTCTGGGCTTGAGACCAGGCGATGGCGGAGCTGTGAGGACACTTACGTGGATTGAACTGAGATAGGTGAAGCCGGGGGCATTTGTCGGCACAGTAAGAGTATACACCGCTCTAATAACGCATCTTGTCGCCTTAGCTGGTTTATCGGGGTACCAAAGTTCCACTAAGGTTGGGTCTTTACCAGGCAATCGACACACCTCCTTGTTCCGCTGGACAGTTTGGGACTGCCAGCATCACAGCCCTTGTTAGTTAGTCGAATCCACCATTTTCAGGAGGCGTAAGACTCCAATGAGAATATCTTCCGCTAACCCCAAGGATTGCCTCTGAACTCATGCAACATCAAGAGTTCAAAGTCGAGGCTCACCGCCATCTCCTCATTCATCCCTGGACTTCCTTTAACATATCTTATCCTTTTCCTATTCTTCGGACTACGCTTCTTACTAAGGCCTTTTCGACCCCTCCTCCACCTTGGTGAGATGTCGAGGGATTTGGCTCAACCTCCTGCCCTTGCCCCTAATCTCACATGAGATTTTTCAGATTTTAAATCTGAACTCCTAATTGCCCCTCCTCTATTCCACTCGTTTCTTCCGCGTATAGTGGACACACAGCTATTAAAACATGAGCACTCATAATCAACAAGAATTTCACTACGCTAAAATTCGGCGAAGACCCTTTCCGTAATTCTATATTCTAAGGGCCTTTTTGCGGGTCAGTGTTACTTGGCTCGTATGCCGCAGCATAACAATTTTTGTATTGAATTTAGCTATATATTAAGGCCCCCTCTCACACACAGGCCGTGGCCTGAAAGTTTTCGCCTTGAAGCCAACCACACACACACCACACACCTCCCTGGCCGCCAACTGAATGGAGCCTGCAGTCCAAGAAAACTTACAAAAATCTTTATATGGGTGGGCAGTGACGTCAGTTTGTGCCTGAAGATCTGGTTGTTTCAATCGACCTCTTCATACAAAAAATTTTGTAACACTTGAATTTTTGTATGAAGAGGTCGACTGAAACAACTTACGTGCAACCATTGTGTCAACAAATATGGTGGTCCGTGTATTTTAAAGGTTTTCCAATCATCAATCTGCTTATGTCTTTAAAGTTCGTTGAGGCCATGAACATTTTGGATTAGCAAGCTGCTATGCTAAACTCGCATTCGCTTGTAGGTCTATAGGGAATCATGACGTCACCTGCATGCCATGGCCTGTCAGGCGGCTACCTGAAGTCCTCATACGTCAGTCAGACTGAGAATTGTGTGGCCGTCATCGGGCCGTGCCTGCCGACCTGGCCTGCCGGCGGCCTGTAAGACCAGGAGAAACATGTTTAACTTAATTTAACTCAGTTTTCTAGCAATTTCACACTGTTTCTTGAGGAAAAAAATTACTAGATATTTTTATACAGCTGCAAATATAAGGTCGACATTATTAACTTCGGTTAGATATATTTAACTTCTGTTTGCAGTGATATATGAGTCACGTTAGGTTTTCCACACACGATAAAGGATCATATTCTTTCATTTATCAACAACTATGACAACTAAACCAGCCTTGTTTTGTATGAACTTATCATATCACGTACCAAATTTGGTATATTTTTAAAGTAGCTTAAACAATTTTCCAACTAGCCCATTCCGCAGACTTTTCAACTGACCTATGCCATTTATCGTTGTGGTATACTAAATTCCGTAAACTTTCCATGAATCCAAAAGGATAATCAATTAGCATATTTCGAAAAGTTTAATCCGTCACAAATTAGCAGCAATGTTGTTTTGTTTTTGATTCTGTTAGTGGCCCACTCGCATGCCTACAACCGAAATAACAAGCCTGATCGAATTAACAAAAATTGAAAAGGGTTTTGAAATTTAAAAAAAAAACCCCACTCCAAATATAAATAACACCACATCCAAGCCACTTAACTTGGCAATCTAGCAAACAATGGACGTCACCCTTAATTGCTTATCATTCTACCATAAAGTAGCAATTCAAAACCGCTCCTCACAATAGAGGTTATCCTGTTGTCATTTAATTTATGTCGCCAGATCTGTTTGATACCACCGACTGATATAGGCGAGGACCTCTGTAAATTTCCATACATATTGGTTACTGGATTTTCCATGTCATAAAAACTGCTGTATGCCATCCTTGTTCTCGCACACAGGATCATGAATTATTCAGGATAGGCATAGCCTAAAATAATAACACCACCCCCACCGTTGTCACAACACTTTCGTCCTGGGTACACTCTCAAAAGTTCTGAATGTTGTCGTTTGTCGCTCGATAAAGTTTAATACACAACAAGTTTGCTTCTAGTGTGAAAAGTTGTTTTTCGGATGTATGTTCTGCTGCCTGTTTTTGCGCTGGTGTTGCCGCTGCTGTTGTATATGTCACAAAAAAAATCGTACACCAAACAAAGATTTCAAAATCAACTTAAGGTTTATGTTTGCCACCCCTGGAGCAGATAAAATCTTAATCTCGTAATTCACATCGCCTGCTAGCGATCCAGAAGAAACATGAAGAGTTTTCGAGGTATTCTCGAGGCTCCGTGGACTCTTATTTTATCGGCGATGATATCTTTCCGCTTTCAGATAAAGAATGAGGAAAGTTGTGGTGTGATGGGGGATTTATGACATACACACACACACTGTTTGTACCACATCCAGGGTGGAGCAATTTTATCATTGTTTAAATACTAGCAACGAATGATTCATCAGTGGGAAATTAATGGACTTTCTTAAGAAGAGCCTAAATTCTGTGGAAGTTAATATTTTTTTTTAGATATATTATATCAAACCCCTCCAGGATAAGCTCAATTAATCAGCTGGAAACGCAAAATTCTCCAAACTGACAGGGCAAAATTGATATTTTATTCCCTTAATCCCAAACCCTGCATGAAAAATCTCACAAATAATAAATCTGTGCACGAGAGTATCCCTTTTCCCCGATTCCCATTAAATAGACACAGACACGGAGCAGGGGGGAATAGAAGGAAATCACAGCTTTTGATGACTTTGATATCCTTTTGGGGGCAAAACTTTACCAATTCAATGAATTTCAACTCAGCGACAACCAAAAAATGGAACAAAAAAATTACATGAAAAAAGAAAACTCCAAAATCATTTTCTCAAGTCTTTAAAAAGTTTTTATTTTGTCAAAATTCTGACATACATTTTCAAATTCATTTTCCAATGACTGCAGGCGGAGTGGAAACCAAAATGAAATAATCAAATGTGTTTCCGGGCGGAAAGTTTCCCCAAGAATTTTTTTTTTCCAAGGATTTTTTTTATCCTGGCTGAAAAACTTTTCTCTTCTAACTTTAAAAAAATATAAAAATGCCAAAAAGAAAATCGTTTTAAATTAAAATATATAAAAAATTAGGAAATGAACCGACCAATGGTCCGACCAATCTCTTCACCAGACAGACAGCCACCATTGACACATCCAAGATGGCAGTTTGATGAAGGCGTTCGTCTTTTACGACCTTGTGAGTTTTATTATAAGGATTAAAAAAGGGTTCGGAAGTTGGTCGAAAAGTTTACGGTCTCTTGTGCCATAAAGTGTTTTAGAATTCCTGGAATCGGATGGAAAGTGTAGTATACCATGTTTTCTGTTAAGATAGAGAGTTGGATTGATCCTTTCCAATGAAGGATACACATCTATGTTTTGTGGAAATTGAATGCAGGTTTTTTGTTAAGTTTAATTCTTGTTAATTTTTAAAGAGATTTGCAGGAAGCAATGATGGGATATGTAATGTGTAAATAAAACAGCAAAGATGTAAGCTTTCAATTTTCTTGTCAATTTACTTGAAAGGTCATTCAATGGAATTTAGTAATGTAGGTGGTCTCCATGCTGTCATGAATTTCATAGTTTCCTCCAGGCATTTTTTCAATTACACTTCTTCCAGTGAATGTAGCGTTTGGTTAATGGCACATGTTATCTTATGGTATTTTTTAGTTTCACAATAGTTGTGAGCTTGCCAGCGTAAATTTATGGTTAGCTTGTACAATAAATTCATTAGTTCAGCAAGGAAACACTAGAGGAGACAGACATTGCGAATAAATAGGCGAATCGACCAAGCTTAGCAAAAATTTACTCTAAGCCACCTTTCAACATTTGACTGCCTATAAAAAGAGAGGGGCTGTACATGATCATAAACAAAACTTGGAGTCCCTTGAGAGCCGGTACAACTGATCAAATGAACAACGAATAACTCATTGGCGAAAACACAGATCGAAAACAGAAGCCCCGAGATTACACACCAAAGCCTCGCAGAAGTCTGCTATTGGAATTTGTCCAGAGAGAAGTTTGTCCAGAGAAACCTTCATAATACTAAGACTGCTTCAGGAGTGTTCGAAAAAAAAGTTTATCTTGGACAACGTTTCCTTCTTTCCATTCCTTTCTGATCTTCGCAATCGAAAGCAGCGTGAAGAAAACTCTCTTCTATCGTGATTATAAGACAGATAAGATTAAGCGACTCCTGCGCTGTTACAAAAATGTTCCGCACTATCCTAGGACAATGTATTCTGCATTCATGATATTGACGACCAAGTAGCACACTTTTGCCTTCTGTGCAAGCACCTGCTTGAGTCATTTGCTCCAATCAAAGTTAAACTCATACTTCCCTCCACCTCACCTTGGTTCTCCTCTCATATGAAACGCCTTATATCTGAGAGAGAATACTTGTTTAGAAGATATAAGAAAAATAAAACTAAAGCGAACCTTAAGGTGCCTGCAAACGAGCAACAAAAAATGCACATTGCCGGTAATATATATAAGATTATATCTTATGGTTTAAAATAAACGAATGTGTTGCTTCTGAAAACAAAGCTTTATTTATTTATTTCTTTGGTACACTATTGTAACAACGTTACCTGAAAACAAAGAAACGACATTTAACGTTTATTTTTCCACTAAATTAATTCTAAATCTTTGTACACAAAAAGTATTCTATGAAAAATTACTTTTAGGCCTTTTTCTATAACACGCCATTCTCCATAATTCTAACCTCCAAAAAAACACCCGCCTAAAAAGTCTGACGTTTTCCAACAGTCATGCCTCATGCGAAGCGCGCCAAGTTCAAAACACGCAGAGCGCGCCAAATTCAAAAATATTAAAGAAAATCTATTTTCTTTACATCTCCCCTCTAGGGGAAGAAAATTCACCCGTGAATTTTCTCTTCAGAACTAGCAGAGTTTTTCTTTCATTCTTCTTCATATTTTGTTATTTGTATTGGAATTAGTTTTGTAATATGAAATAGGTTTGACTCTGTTTTCCTGTGTCCTGTATCTACCCTATAAATTGTATTAGATTTTTTTTCTACTATTTTATATGGTCCAATTCTCAGTTCATCCAGTTTTCTTCTATTTAGTTTATTCCCGTTTTCTACATATACCATATCTCCAACTTTAAATTCTCTATTTTGTCTTTTTCTATCATAACGCATTTTATTATAATTATGTGATTTCAAAGTATTATTAAATGCTCTTTCTTTATCTCTAATCCAGTCACTGTGTGTACGTTCTTGGCGCAGCTCATTTGGTAAGATTGTAACGGCTGTCCCATATAACAAATAGCATGGTGCATAGCCGGTTACCGAGTGATTAGTCTGATTGTATTTTTCTACACATTCATGTGCTATTGTAGTCCATGCTTTTTTTCCTCCACATTCATTTATTCTGCACCTAATCTTGTTCACTAGTGTTTGGTTTAACCTTTCATTTAGGCCATTTGAAAAAGGTGCGTTCACTGCTGTAAATATCATTGTTATTTGCTTGTCACTAAGAAATTTCTTGAATTCTTTTGAATTTATTCCAGGATACTGGTCGGTGAGAAGCATTCCTATCTCTTCCGTTTCGGTGACTTTATTTATTAGCTTTATAAAATCATGTGCACTCTGGGTCTTTGATGTTATAATAAATGCGTACCGAGTGAAGTGGTCCACTAAAAGATGTAGGTATTTCTTTGTTGATCTCGAACCACCAAAGCCGCCAATTGTGTCTATTGATACTATTTCAAAAGGTCTTGTCGCCGGGCCTAAATGTGACATCATTCCGTATTTGTCCTGTCCTCTTGTTTTGTTCCTTATGCAAATTTCACAGGTTCTGCAAACTTTTTTTATATTTTTTGTTAAATTCTTTGTTATATACAGTGAACTAATAGTCCTTAGCATTTGACCAATTCCAATGTGGCACAGGTCCTCATGTATTTGTTTTATAAGTCTGATACTAAATTCTTCCGTTATTATTATTTTCTCTTTGTTTCTTATTTTTTTGTAGTATACATTATGTTTTTCAATTATTTTGTTTTTGTTTCTCTGTATTTCTTCATTTTTATTCTGATCCATTATAATATCTTCCAAATTAATTAAGTTCACTATTTTTAATTGTTCTTCTATATTTTCTTCTGGTTCCAATACAGGATTTCGGCTTAAACAGTCTGCTTCTAAATTTTCTTTTCCCGGGGAATATTTAATTTTAAAGTCGTACTGTGAAAGGTAATAAGTCAGATCACCCAGCTCTTCATCTGTTCTTGCTTTTAAGTTCATATTCTCTAGTGGTTTGTGGTCTGAGTAAACAGTAAATGATTTACCTATTAACCAGTACTGCCAATATCTCAGTGCTTCTTTGATGGCCAAACATTCTAAATATATAGCTTTTTTCTTCTTTTGTGCTCCATTTAATTTTTTTGAAAAGTAAGCCACTGGTTTTTCTTTACCATCTGTTTGTATCTGTTTCAATACTGCTCCGACGCCCTCTAGCGATCCATCGGTATAAATGTTTATTGGTAGATCTTGATCGAATATTTCTAGTATTGGTTGTGAACATAAGAGGCTCTTAATTTTTTCAAATGCTTTTTGACATTCTTCAGACCAAATAAATTTCTGATTTTTTCTAAGTAAGTTATGTAGTGGGTCTAATATTATTGCGCCTCTTGGTATGTATTCGTGGTAAAAATTTATTTTTCCTAAAAATTGTCTAACGTTCTTCTGAGTTTTTGGTACTGGGAAATTCCTTATCGACACTAGGTTATCCTTCACTGGTTTTATCGAATTATTTTGAATAATATGTCCTAGGTACTTGACTGAATCTGATGCAAATGTACATTTTGTAAATTTTAATCGAAATCCTTCTGTTAGAATTGCTTCTAGCAACTGTTTCAAGTGATTTATGTGTTCTTCAAATGATTTTGAAAATATCAGGATATCATCTATGTAATTCACAGTAAAATCGGTAAGTTTATATTTTCGAAGTATATTACTTAATATTCTCTGAAATATTGCTGGTGATGTCTTTAAACCGAATGGTAGACAGGTCCATTGAAAGTGTCCTTCCTGTGTTATAAATCCTGTCTTCTTCCTGTCTTCTACTCTTAGAGGTATAGACCAAAAAGCTGAGTTTATGTCTAGGCTTGTAAAATAATTGCAATTTCTTGTCTTTATCATAAGGTCTTCAATTAATGGGAACGGTTGAGCCTGTGGCACTATTATCTTATTTAAATCCCTGAAGTCTATACATAGTCTTGACCTCTTATTTTCTTCTTTCTTAAATGCCAAAGTTACTGGCGCTGCAAATGGACTGTAGGACTCCTCTATAAGTTTATTATCTAATAATTTTGCTATCTGTTCCGCTATCTCTTCTTTGTCTTCTATAGTGCATCTGTATGGCCTTTTGCTGCAGTATTTATCCACTAATAAATCTATTCTTGCTTCATATTCTTTAACTCTTCCTACATCATACTTGTCTTTGCCAAATACTGATTTATATTTTTGTATTAGTTTATTAATTTCTTCCCTTTTCTTTTCATCTAAATGATTAACTTTTATTTCAAATTCTTTTATATGTTCATTGAAGTTTATTTCGTATTTTTTTTTCATATCTGTTACCCTCGCTTTTCTCTGTACTTATCTTTTCTTCTTTTTTTATAGTCTCTTCATGTAAGTATTGCTTTTGTGTTATTTTTAACTCCTCATTTTGTATAAGCTTGTATTTCTTTATTATGTCTAATCCTATTAAAAATTCATATCTGAAATTTGGATCATCAATTATGTAAACATCCACATTTTCTTCTTTTTCGAAAATTTTTATTTTTATATTTGTCAAACCATTTGTCTTTTTAACACCATTAATTGTATTTAAATTTTTTTCATTTAAACTATTTTTCTTGGTTTTTAATTTTAATAATTTAGAATTAATGAGAGAAACATTCGAACCTGAATCATATACGCCATATATTTCCAATTTATCATTTAATAATAGTTTGACTTTTATTAATGGTGTCACTATTAGTTTTTTTGTTCTGTTTCATTTAACTCTGCTTCAATTACTGAATTGTTTACATGTCTTATAGGTCTTCTATCATCATCTTTAACCTTAAACCAGCATGCAGCCTCAGGATGGTAACGAGTACCTTTATTTAACTTTTCGCATGTTTTGCATGGTGTACGTTCTTCATTTTTGTTATTTATCTTATGATTTTCATATTTTCTGTAGGCCCCAGTCCTATTTTTATTTACTAAGTGTTCATACTTTCTTACTTCATTGAATAAATCTACTGTATCCTTCAATGCTTCTCTGTTTATCTTCTCCAGTACAATCCTTGGCAAACCTGCCGCAATAACATCCACAAGTGTACCTGTATCTATTGATCTCCTCATATCCAGTATAAGTTTTTCCTTTTTTATGGCATAGTCCACCAACGAACCATCCTTGTATTTAAATAACAGAGCGTAAGTCACTTGGTTCCAACCTTGATTTGCAAATGATTCACAGAACTTTTTTTTCCATATTTTCCAGTCTGCGTTTAGAGTAAATTTTATAATCATAGAACTGTACCAATCAACACAACTTTTATCCATGAATAGTCTGAATATTTCAATTTTCTTCTCATCTTCCATAATATCAAAGCGTGAACATTCCCTTTCAAAAATATCAATCCATTGGCTTGGATTTGAGTTTTTACTTGTAAATTTTTCAATTACAAACTTCTCTGCAATGTATTTTAAATTCTGTTTTTTTAAATCTTGTGTGTTCTCAATTAATTTTGCAAATACTTTTTCCAATGAGTCTGTGTCTTTTTCTAATCCTCCAGATGATTGCTTTTGTTCCATTTCTTCTAGATATTGCTCTCCAAATTGTAAGTTACCATCTTCATCTATGTAGACTTTACTTAGTTCATCTGTCATTGTTATCCAAACTTTTCGTGTCTGATGTCTTCTTTTTAAACTATTTTTCACTTTATTATACGCACCTGTCTTTATCAACTCTTTATGAAGACCAGCAGACTGTAGTTCTTCTGGTATAGCAAACACTTTTTCATCTTTTGTTGTTATTGAGGTTACACAATAGATGTTTGATTTCCCATCACTCGCCGGCAATATTGCAAATTCGAAACGTAGTTGTTCCATAGTTTTGTTTGTTTACGTATTTTACTAAACATAAATGTCGTTTTATAAGATTATATCTTATGGTTTAAAATAAACGAATGTGTTGCTTCTGAAAACAAAGCTTTATTTATTTATTTCTTTGGTACACTATTGTAACAACGTTACCTGAAAACAAAGAAACGACATTTAACGTTTATTTTTCCACTAAATTAATTCTAAATCTTTGTACACAAAAAGTATTCTATGAAAATTTACTTTTAGGCCTTTTTCTATAACACGCCATTCTCCATAATTCTAACCTCCAAAAAAACACCCGCCTAAAAAGTCTGACGTTTTCCAACAGTCATGCCTCATGCGAAGCGCGCCAAGTTCAAAACACGCAGAGCGCGCCAAATTCAAAAATATTAAAGAAAATCTATTTTCTTTACATATATCCGAAAAAGATGGCCCGGCTATATTTATGAAAATGTGTGGCCGATACTATTGCTGGGCAACTTGTAGTCAGACATGTTTTCGCAATGTTTTGGCTACTGTGTTGCCCGGCAATTTCACGCGTACACGTATGACAATGGCTGAAAGGGAAGAAGTATTTGCTTATTAAAAACTAGTGGGATGTTGTGCCTAGAGACTAGCCACTAATTACGCTTTTTCATGGTATTCTTTCTGTTGAATAACACAAATTTGAAAGAATTGATATATTTTAATTGCACCCCATCTATGACAAAGAATAGTGAACACCATCTATGGCAATATTACATTACTCTTCGTTTTACCTATGATTATCAATTTCCATAAAATATACAAAATACATTTCATAAATAATAGAAAATCTGTTGTCATAATTCAGTTGTTTACTTTCTTCGAAACTTTATACATACATATCTAGCATTGGAATGTACCTTTTTACGTAAGCATGAATAAATATGTTTATTGCCACATTCCTACAAGTTAGCGTTTGGCGTAATGGGAAAGCGCTAGATCGGGGTGCGAAAGGACCAGGGTTCGATTCTTGGTGATGGCCGCAAACTTTTTTTTTAGCTATGATGATTTATTGTAGTATAATAAACTAAGCCTGGGTAAAATCTCAAAGCGGCGACTAATTAAAACCTTTGGTACATATTCAATTGTGAGCTATAACTCAATCTATAATAAGCTAAATAAGCCAAATCCGTTCTTAACTAAAACTTTTATTTCACGTTGCATTGATTTAATTATTGTCATAATGCTGTATCCTAGTTTGGCCATGGAGATTCATAAGTATCACACTGACCAACGCTATATATAATTAATCTTGAAAAGTTTTTGTTAGGTTATAAGTTGTAAGACTTTGCGTAATCTAAAACTTAACAAAGTATTTAACAAACACTACAATATAATCATCATAGCTTAAAAAAAAGGAAATCAAATGTAAACAATAAAATTCTTTGATTTTTCACCCGTCATGGTATATTTCTTTATTCAATATAAACAATAGTTTTTGAGCAGCAAATAAAAACCATATGCCATAATTTCGTTATCATCGGTTTTTGTTCTGGAAGCAAATTTAGAGACGTATTCATGTCAAAAACCTGGTTCATATGAAACAAAATCCCCGAAGGAAATTAAAAAAAAATTATGACGAAAAAAAAAAGCACCGCGAGCCGAAGGATCGAACTCGCAGCCCCGCAGACGAGGGACTTTCCCTAGCCCTTTATAGTCCATGGAAATGGTACTTTAACATTGCAAAAATGCAGGACAAGGTTTTATTTTTGGGATGTGTAGGGGGGGTCAGTGTGAGCTTAAGTTTGAGTTTTCGGGATTCTAACCCCCCCCCCCCCCCCCATTTGGCCGTCATCTTGGAAAACGTATGCAAATGGTTTTTTCACTATATCTCCGAAACGGCATATCTTACCGGAAATTTGCAAGGACACTTTTTGGTTAGAATTAAATGATCTACAATTTATTACTTGGAAATTTTGTGGTAAAATGAATAATTAAGAAGTTATAAGCCTTAGAACACAAAAATTAGTCACAAAATTTTCTTTAAAGGCTCTTTTTTGTTGTTTAAATATACTTCTGGTTGAAATTTCCAGACCATTTTCTCAGTTTTTGGTCTTTCGACCAAGAGCTACATTTTGAGATATGGCCCAAGTCTGTAGCGGCAGTACTTTCAGAGATGAAAGTAGGCTTCAGACGGACAGAGCCTCTGTATAAGCTTTTTTTTGAAAAAGCTAAAACGAAGAATGCGATGAGCTAATTCTAAATATGTAGTTACTTGTTCAAAAATTTCACTAGAATGACTAAGGGTGGCCTTAAAAATTTATATACAAAACAACCATAACCATATATACAAAACAACCTAAAGCTGACGAACTAGCTAGAAGAGGCACGACCGCTACTCTCCTTCCAGAAAAGGAAAGAGTTGATATACCTTGGGCCACCTTTAAACTCCGATGCAAGCAACATACAATAACACAAGCGGAAAGGCATTGGAGGGATCTTAATAAATGCACTTTGGCCAAATTAACCCGGCCCTCCTATGATCTCAGGCGAACCACCTTATAACTGCACCTCGGGAGACAAGAACTCTCAGTTATAGTGGGAGTGTTGACCGGACACTGTCTGACCCGTTTAGGTCTTGAGACCTACGATTTCTGCAGAAGCTGTAAGAAGCGAGGCCTGGACGAGGCGGAAAGTGTACTACATCTCCTCATTCACTGCCCGGCCCTAAGTAGGATAAGGTTAACCACATTTGGTGAACCCTTTCTAAGCAACCTTGCGGAAATCTCGAAGATTGGGATTCCGCAACTTAGAAGATTCATTACTTCCTCGAGATGGTTTTAACGAAGAAACGACATTTCAACATCAGGTTTAAAAATGGGATCACTATGGCATCACAATGGGCCTATCCTTCAGTCCTAAGTGTGTGAGCTTGAACCAAAAGCTCAGCCATATCTAACCTAACCTAACCTAACGTAACCACAAGCCTTAACAGCGGTGACAGGACTCCATCCTGCGGTATGCCCCTGTGTTTACCACTCTACTCTTCTCTTAGCTATTGTTTAATATCAGAGTTTTAGGAATGCGGATGATCCACTAACTTAAACCATTGTAGATCTCATGCTGGCATTGTTGAAAGGGCTACTTCATCCGGTACGGTGTCAATCGATTTTCGTTTAGAATATGCGTGCTTTGGTATAGAATTTTTAACGTACATAACTAAGATGTTTTCTAGAGTTTTAAGGATAAAGGATGACGAGCTTATCCGCATATAATCATTTACGATATCTTACTGTAAGAATTGCCAAATCATAAATTGAAGGAAAAATGCAGCTTATGGCTGGGAGACATCATGGACTTAGTCAAGGGGATCTCCTGGAACTCTGCACGTATTTGGGTGCGGTTTGGTTTGGCGGATACTACAGATTTATGAATCCCGAACCCAGACAATATACACCCTACACCGCCCAGAACTATGCCATCTTTAGGCCAAACGCAGGGTTCATCACCACCTTCTTCAATACCCCCCCGTACCTTTTAACCCTTAACCTATACCCCCCACCCCTCCCCCGTACTAAGCTTACTGCTAGACATTGCACCATGACTTGACAAATGACATGACGGACTAGTAGTACAAAGGGTGACTCCTGAGCTTAGCACTGTCACATAAAAAAAAAAAAAAAAAAAATACTAACATTTTTCTAGTCCAAAGAAAATTTCGAAATCAATTTAAAATAGCTGGCAATGTTTAAATATTTTCGCTCTACGACCGATATCAAAGGCAACATGCCGGCCAGTAGTTGCAATATGGCCAGTATCGTCGGGCTATACGGATATATTGCCGGCAAGTTTGAACATATTGCTGGAAATAATGCTGAATTTTCAGCAATGTCGTTCAGCCAGTATTGCCGGCCACACATTGCTGAAAAATGTTGCTCGTTTACAGGCACCTTTAGGGCCTACAAAGCTGTCAAGAATGTAGTCACCTCGACTATCTGCAAAGCAAAACTGAAGTTATTTTCGGCTAAACTCAGACTCACCCTACCCTCGAAGAAATATTGGGCTAACGTGAAGAAACTTGGGATCCATGGTGATGTTTGTGAACCACAGAGCAGCCTTAAGGTGCCTGTAAACGAGCAACATTTTTCAGCAATGTGTGGCCGGCAATACTGGCTGAACGACATTGCTGAAAATTCAGCATTATTTCCATAAATATGTTCAAACTTGCCGGCAATATATTCGTATAGCCCGACGATACTGGCCATATTGCAACTACTGGCCGGCATGTTGCCTTTGATATCGGTCGTAGAGCGAAAATATTTAAACATTGCCGGCTATTTAAATTTGATTTCGAAATTTTCTTTGGACTAGAAGTATGTTAGTATGGCCTAAAGATGGCATAGTTGTGGGCGGTATAGGGTGTACATTTTCTGTGTTCGGGATCCATGAATCTATAGTATCCGGCGAACCAAACCGCAGCCAAATACGTGCAGAGTTCCAGGAGATCCCCTTGACTAAGTCCATGGCGTCTCCCAGCCATAAGCTGCATTTTTCCTTCTATTTATAATTTGGCAATTCTTACAGTAAGATATCGTAAATGATGACCCTAGAACACATCTTAGTTATGTATGTACCTTAAAAATTCTATACCAAAGCACGCATATTGTAAAGGACAATGGATTGACACCATACCGGATGAAGTAGCGCTTTCAACAATGCCAGCATGGGATCTACAATGGCTTAAGGGGGGACAACACCTTGAATGTTCAAAAAAATCGACTTTTTTTATTGCTCTAATTGATACTTTATTCTATCTAGAATATATGTGTAAAAGGATTTTTAAAAATTCGAAGTCGTTTTCGAGTTATACATATATATACATTTTTGTCGGAGCGTGACACTGATTGCAACCGGCGCCTGAACGGATCTTCCGCTGTCGGGCGGACGAAATCAGGCTCGCCAAAGCTAGTTCGTTCAGGTCAAATAATGCACGCTTTATGGTACACTTTATGGTGCAGGAACAGCAGACTGATGGTAAGATTCAAACGCGAGCAGTAACGTACGCTAAACGTGCAGCGTTTTGTACGCCACACTTTGACAGCCGTTTTCTCGAATCCATGGATTTCAAACTGGCTGCACACTTTCCTCGGAATCTACTCGGCCAAATGACTTGAAATTTTGACAGAATGTTTATAAAAGCACTCTCTACGACCTAGCCGTTTTTTGACTGGTTTATTTGTTCCAAAATGGCGGCTATTTATTGTTAAAAATTCTCCAAAAAATCGACTTTTTTACTTTAAGTGGCTGTTTTTTCAAAATGAGTAGGAAAGGCGTCGGTTTAGCGTGGGAAAATTTTCAGGACCGTGGGAACTAGGTCACGTCAAGGTCATTGACCTTGCCCATGGGAAGTAGGTCGGTGTGATCAATCAATCACGCTGGAATGTAGGTCAAGGTGATTGGCCTTGGCCGTGGACGAGTCTGGGAACTGGGTCGGTCGGTGGCTTGGCTCAGCGGGAGGGTCGGGCTCGGCGGGGCTGCGGCGGGGTCCACGGCTGGGGCCTCAGCGAAGTCACTTTGATTGACAGGCGGCCTCTAGTTTGGTTCGCGTGGATGGCTTTGTTTATGTCACTTTGGGTCGGAAAGCGAAAGTGATGGAGTGTGTGTGTGTGAGTGGGAGTTGGTTATGGTGGTGGTGGTGGTGTGGCAGGGCTTGTGGTCTTGGTGGGGTGCTCGGTGCGGCGGTCTGGCTTGAGACTCGGTGGTGGCTTGGGGTCTCGCGGGGCTCGGCTGGGGACTCGGCGGCGGACTGGGCATCACTATTGTGACGTCTCATATCGTGCACTTAGAGCGAGGACTTGTTTACGCTTGGAAGAAAAATGGAAAGTAGTGGAGCGGTACGAAAAAGCGAAAGTGGAAAAGTGTATCAGAACTATAGTTTGGTGAGCAGGTGTTCACTCGCGGGTGGCTTTGATTGACAGGTGGCCGCCTCTAGTTTGGTTTGCAGGTGCGGCGGGGTCTTGGCTTGGCTTGGCAGGGGGGCTCAACCGGTGTGGAGTGGAAGAAAAAGCGAGAGTGGAAAGTGTGCATGACTGCAGAGCTGACGCGTGGTCATTTACCTCCGCACGCTGTTGTGGTGGAACTTACACTTTGCAAGCATACAAGCATTGGTTCCTATAGGAGCTCAAAACGAAACCTGAAAAATAACTTATAATAAAAACAATATCTTACTTGCTGAACCGAAAAGTGAAAGTGAGAAGTAGTTTAGCTTCTATAGGAGTCCAAAAGGAAACCTGAAAATTATGTGTGGTTATAATAAATAAAAACAATATGTTACTTGCTGAACATTTTTATTTTACTTTCTAAAACCGGATTTATTATTACACTCAGTTGTGAAATTCTGTTTTTAAACCTAAATGTATCCACTGCATACTGCTCCCATGGTCCTTTCCTACTTTGTCTGTATGCGAAACTCCATACTACCATATATTTAACTTGTGGGTCTTCATTGAAACTTATTTTCTTCCTCATATCTGCTCGTGGAAATAATAATGAATTGTTAGAACGAATAAAATACCGGCTAAAAATTTCAAAGTGTTGATTGTACAAAGTATGATCTTTGATTTAGGTTGTTCTGTAAGTGGTGCTAGCTGATCTTTGAATCGTCCGCATTCGTCTTTCCTATTAACATAGATACAGTGTGGTGAACGATGTCTATGATCAAAATCTACATCCGATGCGCAACTCATAGCATTTATCTGCAGAGAACAAAAGTAACATTGAACACGGTCTTTGATGTTTGTGTAAAAAAATCCACTTTTCGCTAACTGGTCTGCTGTATCTAAGTCTATGGCTAGATTATCGAATGTTTTCAAACGATCGTATTCTTGTTTCAAGTTTAACATTTTGAATGAGTGTAACAGGTTTTATATCACGTCTTTTATATTAATCCAAGTATTGTGTTTTGATGGAAAACCAAGCCACTTCACTAGAACCTGATTACCGCGCCTTTTTATAACCTTTTCTACTAAATAAACATCAGGGCTGTTCACAGGAGCTATTTCTGGTTCATAAAATCTACCGTGAATTATATTTCCTTGGTAATCTTCGAGAATATATGTTGTCGGGTAAACAGATTTAACTTCTTTTATTTTAAATATCTCTGTGGACCAATTAGGTGTATAACCTTTTTCGAATACATGTTTATGTCTACTTATACGAACAAAATCACCAGCTTTGTATTTAGACTTTGATTTTATTTTGGGGTAATTATACACAGATAATAAACGTTTTTCGTTATGCACCCCAACATCTACAGGTCTCATCTTAATCGTACGATGTTTTGTTGTATTGTAGTCGTCTGTCAACTTGGTCAACATGCTAATCCAGTGATAATTGCCATTCATGCTGAATTCTTTCCACATCATATTTTTCAACGTTCTGTTAAATCTTTCTACAATCGAGGCTTTCAGAGTACTGTAGCTGGAATAATGGTTTATTTCGTAATCTTTCATTAGTTGACGAAACGGTTTATTAAAAAACTCTTTGCCATCATCGGTTTGTAAGTTTCTTGGAATGCGTCCTGTATTAAAAATCGACTGCAATGCGTTTACAACTTCTGATGCCTTTTTAGATTTTAAAGGCCGTGTCCATGCATACTTTGAAAAGGTATCAATTACAGTGAGAAGAAAACGAAACCCCTGATTTTCTGATGAGTAAGAACCCATTTCGACCAAGTCTGTCTGCCACAAATCATCTATACCTTTGGTAGTGACATGTCGACGTTTAAAATTTTTTCGCACTGGTTTATGCAGTTCGTTGATTATCTGCCTTCTGCTCATTGTACGGAATGTATAAATACCTGCAGTTGAATGACCAGTTTATATACAAAGCAAAAATGATCAAGTTTAATCACCCATTTACAATGATGGTTGCGGGGCCTTCGGGATGCGGCAAAACAACATTTATAAAAAATCTTCTTAATACTACTCAGGTATTTATAGAACCGCAAATTAGAAAAATTATATGGTGTAATGCAGAGCACGGTGCACTACCTACGGATATCAAACTGCAAAACATCGAATATTTAAATGCTATACCAGAGGAGTTTGTAAATCATGAAAACGAGCCAACATTGATTGTTATAGATGACATGATGTTAAACGGATTTAGTAAACAAGTTTGTGAACTCTTTACTAAGGGGTCTCATCATCGTAATTTCTCAGTAATTCTTGTGACACAAAACGTGTTTCATCAAGGAAAATTCAGTCGTGATATATCGCTCAATTGTAAATATCTTGCTGTATTTAAAAACCCTCGGGATAAAAGTCAATTTACACATCTGGCCCGACAAATTTATCCTGAAAATAGTTTAGAACTTGTGAGAATATATAAAGAGATAACTCAAATGCCTTACGGGTATTTGCTAATAGATTTAACTCAGGATATTAACGACGTCTTAAGATTTCGTACTGATATATTTAATAAACACTTTGTAACCTGTTTTTGTCCGCAAAACTCTTTAAATGGTAAGAATGGTGTCACGAATGAAACGATTAAGGGACAACAAGCATATGCTATATGTGCTTAAAAAGGCTAAACCAAATCTGAGAAAGTCCATCATACAAAATGCTGACCCTGAGGTTATAAAAACTCTTTGTGAAATTACACTCAACACTTTAAAAGGTAACCACATGCCGCATGGAAATATCTACAACTCACTGTGTAGGTATAAAAAGGACATGCGTAAATTGATTTGCGCAAAGAGATCTGTTGCTAAACAGCGTAAAATACTAGTGCAACGAGGAGGTTTTTTACCAGTTTTATTAGGAAGTGTACTATCAGGAGTTATCGGTTCATTAATTGAAAAATATGCATAGAAATAATGGACTTAACAAGATGCTACTTCTGTCGCCAGAGGTTTACAACAGGCTTAAAGATGAAATTGAAATGACCGCAAATCAGTCCATTTTTGATAGAGCAATGAATAAAATACTACAGAATAAAGACATGAATGATTCCGAAAAATGGTATAGCTATCGAAATCAACTAATTTCATTTTTAAATCACAATCGGAAATCCAAACGAACGCTTGATAAAGAAACAAATTTATACTTACCACGGGCACATAGTGTCAAACAAAAAAGTTTAAGAGATAGTACCACACAAACCAAAATTATTTTTAAAGATGATGTATTAACACAGACCTCGCCACCACCAGCAAAGGATTTCCTAACCGAAGAAGAAATCTTTGAAGAAGCACATAATATAACCCCGCCAAGAAGATCTTTATCACCAGCCGCCAAAAGACGATTATCAGCTAGCGGAATAGCAAAAACTCTAAGGCCACCACCAAAATTACTAAGAACAACATCTGCACCTAATGCACGTGAAAAGGATTATAAAATAATCACGGCTGAGGATGGTGTAACGCAGTATACTGTACCTACGGCTATGACTCCCGATGAAGCTAGCGAGCATATAGAAGAATTAGAACAAAGTGAAAAACAAAAAGCAGTCCAGAAACAGTCTATATTAATACCCTCTCCACTAGAATCTGGTCAATATATGCTTTCATTTCCTCTACGTAAGCTCGGTGTTAGACAGAGTGAGCGTCTGAAGACTAAAAAGGATAGAACTACAAGTACGTCGGACATTGCTTGGGAAAGACTGTAAACAATGCCAGTAGAAATAAAAGAAAATGATTTTTACGTATGTCTTTTAAGTAATAACTCTATGCAATTTTACCCGGAAAATACGCTATCGGCTTTTACAAATGCACTTGCGAAACCATGCAAGTTTGAAATAACAAAACGTGCAATCTCCAACAATGGGGGAAATGTGCGTAAACGAGTGAGGCGTGAATATGACCAGTTAAAGGAAACTAGAAAGCAGCATCAAAAGGATTTTAAAATACTTAGCATCAAAATAAATGAAAATGTAAAACTTGAATGGACACCAGAAAATCTTGAACAAGTTAGTTACAGACCTGGACAAATAAACCTTTCAGCATTTTTATTAACATTTTATAATGCAGTTACACCTTCGTGGTATACCATGTACTTGAATGATGTTAAATCGAAAATGTGGAAGCGCTTAGAAGATGACCACTTTAATGAAGTTATCCCTGAAATAAAGTATAAGCACGAGCCAGACGAATACATATTGCACATATATCAAGGAAAAAAGACTTCAGAAAACGTTGTTTTAAAATATAAGAACTATGAATCAATTGAGGATTTTGTTGATGATGTATTTGGTCAAGTTCCTAGGAAGAATAGAAAACATCCTGTTTTGAAGAATACAATAGACAATTATACACATCCAACGGCTAGCATAAAAACAGCTGAAAATAAAGAGAAAAAAGGTAGTGAAAAGAAGCATGATGTATTCGAACTCCGTTTAGAGGAATTGGGTGTTACGATAAAAATAAAAAAACCACTACCCTCACACTTGAATGTTAAAGATCTCATGACATTGCTTTTAGCCAATTTACACTTTGACGATAAACAACTTAGCGAGGAAGAAAAACATAAACGAATTATTGAAATTAAAAATACAATTTTTGAAATATTGAATAGACTGAAGAAAGATTCACTCAAAGCAAAGACTCCCGAGCAACGGAAAATAACTAAAAACAGTGAAATTTTACAGGTCCCATATGAAAAACAAAGCTCGGGCGAATTTTTATCTACACCAGTACCTATTAATACAAACATAGATAATCTGTCAAACTTCATCACAGATGTATTTCTGCAAACACCTGAAAACAAACGTAATCCTGATGCATTGTTGACGGAAATAAAAGAGTCATTTGACACTGCGGGCTTACGCCAAGAGCATATGTCAATAATGGAAAAAATTAATTCTCTTGATACAACAATTAAAGAATTAATGTTGCGATTACCAAGAAGTACACAAGAAACTACAAAAAATTGCTCTGAGAAAAATATAATGCATATATACACTGATATTATTCAACCTAGAGCTATAGGCGACAAACTAGTAAGATATCTACGAATAATACCGATTCAAGATTGTGGTACTATATTAAGATTTGAACATGTAGAATACTGTCCCATTGAAAAAACTTTTATTGAAAGTATTTCTGTAAAAATAACTGACCATCTGGGTGAATCAATTGATTTCAAACCAAGCTACATTCCAACCTATGTAATGCTTCATTTTAAAAGACAATAAAAAACTATAAATATTCACACAACAGACTGTTCTTGCATAGTATAAATAGAATTACGAGATGGATTCCTATTATACACGTTATTATTTAATACAAAGCGGCGGCGGCCTGTCAGATATTGGAGAATTATATCGTGGTCCAGTTATTTATCAACGTGGAAGAGGTATCGGTAGCTTCTTCAGTGCATTATTTCGACACTTAAAACCCATAGCTACATCAGGATTAAAAACATTGGCACAACAGGTTGTAAAAACAGGACAAGCTATAATACAGGATAAAAACGTCAGCAGCAAATCAGTTAAAGATATTTTAAAAGAACAAGGTCGAGTTGTTGTTCAAGATTTAGCTCAGAAAGGTATAAATAAACTGTTTGACGGAATGAAGGGTGCAGGTATAAAAAGACCCAATCCGTTTACAACTCTACATTTAAAACCAGCTGTTAAACGCAAAAGACGTGGAAAAACACCTAAACGGTCGAGAAATTGTAAAACTGAAAATCAAAGAAAAGGAATAAAAGCAAGAGTTTTGAAAACAAAACGAAAGATACGTAAACGTATACTGGACATATTTGATAAATAATGTCGTACAAAGAATGCATGAAATCAGAATTGGATCTTTTTTCAACACCACCAGTTCAGAGCAATATTTTGAAAACAGAAGAAGTAGCATATAAGCCAATAGCCTCGCTCGACAACTCCTCCGTTCTAGAGTTTGTAACTTTGGGTCATGGAGATACATACCGTGATTTATCTAGCATATATCTTCGTTTAAAATTGCAATTAATTAAAATAAAAGATGGAAAAGAAGAACTTTATCCAGATGATGGTGATGCTCCAGGTTTAATAAACAATATTTTACACTCCATATTTCGCCAGTGCACTGTATATTTGAATGGAAAACCAATTGCTCAAACCGACCACAATTACAATTATCGCGCTTATATTGAAAATTTATTAAATTATGGCAAAGATGCGGCATCTACCCATTTGGAGTCGGTTGGCTGGTATCTTGACAAAGATGACGCGGAAATTGCAGATATCGATAAACCCGTTGCTGAATTACACCAAGGCTATTTAGATCGTCAGAAACTCTTCAATAAAAGTAATGTGGTTGAATTGATGGGGAAAATCCATACTGACTTGCTTAATCAGGATAAGTTGCTATTAAACGGTGTCGATTTACGTGTTGTTTTATCGCTTGAAAAACCAGAATTTTATATTTTATCCAAGGACGGTACCGACTCACCACAATTAAAAATCTTGGATGCAACCATGTACATGAATCACGTGACAGTTAATCCGAATATTTTATTAGCACATGAGACAGTTTTACAGCGATCAAACGCCATATACCCATACAAGCGAGTTGAAGTTAAAAGTTACACTATTCCAGCAAACACATTCACACTTTCACTGGATAATATCGTCATCGGACAGTTACCGAACTTAATAATTTTTGGAATGGTGGACAATGATGCTTACACGGGCAGAAGAACAAAGAACCCCTTCAACTTTAAACATAACAACATTACCAGATTCAATTTATCAGTGAATGGCGTGCAGATACCAAATCAACCCCTTGAATTTGACTACTCAAAAGATAATCCGATTAGTACACGCGGATACAATACGTTATTCAGGGGAACAGGTATTCATTATTTCGATAAAGGTCATCAAATATCCAAGAAATTATTTGACAAGGGATGTTTTCTTCTCGCTTTCGATTTAACAACAGATAATTCATATAACGCGACTTGCGGCAATTTACTAAATCAAGGGACGGTACGAGTTGAAGGAAAATTTAGAGACGCGTTAAAAAATAGTGTGACATGCATTGTATATGCCGAGTACGATGGAAGCATTGAAATTGACAAGGATCGAAATGTTTACACAAATTTTTAAATCTATATAAGGTGGATACGATATGTTCCAACTGTTAGTTGGTGAATTGATTTATTATGGTAACAATGAGCTGTTTAATTAATGTGGAATACTTTTGTGGAGGTGAATATACCTTCTTTAAAAAAGTCTCTTTCGCTGGATTCACTGCGCAAAATAAAACGTTTGCGAAGGAAATAATTTTTAAATATCCAACATCTAGTTTGGAATGCAGTGAACAACAATCAAGTAAATTTGGTAATCTTGAACTAAAACGTATGGATGAAGACCTTATAAAAACTCTAGCGAAATTTAAGACAATCTTTGTTCGTGGTACATCAACTAAGGAGTTTATAAATAACTATGTTACATCTCTCACCGAGGTCATTGACTTAGAAGCAGCATTTACCTGTGAACAAGAATGAACACGATCGAACTTGCAACTGCATTGACAAATAATCGCCTAACAAACAAGTTTTTTAGAGGAGTCTTCCCCTGCAACCATCTACCACAAAAAATAAAAAAACCCGCATGCGTCATAGCTAATACGGATCCATCACATAAAGACGGAACTCACTGGGTTGCATTTTATTTCCCGAAACAAGGTTCTGCAGAGTACTTTGACTCATTTGGAAGATATCCCACCAATAAGTTTTTTCAAAGATTTCTTTTAAATAATTCAAAGACTTTTTTAAATAATAAAAAACGTTTGCAGGGACAATTTTCATCGACATGTGGACATTATTGTTGTGTATTTCTATATTCTCGGTGTAGAGGAAAGAGCCTAAAGAATTTTTTAACACAATTCTCTTCGAGCGATTTCAGTTTAAATGATAATAAAATAGTTAATTTATACTTGAAGAATTTTACACAAAGTGGTGGAGACTTTTGTAACCAATCATGTAAAGCCGAGATCAGCACTATAAAAACACTGAACAAAAGCTGTTAATATTTAATGTTAAAGTTTAATTTGAGTAACATGGGGCCATCACGTAAAAGACAGAGGACCACTGGTGCTAAAGGAAAAAAGAAGCTGTCCAAATGCGAAGCAGAAGTTGTCGGTGAAAATCTCTTATTAAATTACACGTACCATTTGGACGACTGCCATAACTGGAAGATAATACTCGGCTTTGACTCAACATTGTTCGAGGCGCAAATAGTATTTCAGCGTCATGGACTCATCCCAATATCAGCATCCTATCCCGAATGGACATCTATTTACAACCATCTTGGTGCTTTAAAAACGAAAATGGAAAATTTATCTTCAGCAAATCAGACGAAGGAGTACAAAATCCCCATTGGCAGTGGCAGCATCACTCTAAGGCAAGCGGAACTTTGTAAATTATTTGAAATGCTGAAATTTTTAAACATCGTTATGTACCACAATAACAATGCTTCAGAGAGCGTGAAAGAATATTATAAGAAGTACATTGAAAAATGTAAAGAAAAAAATGTATTAACATTAGCATGTGAAGATTTTTTTATTCCAAGTCGAACGTCTTATGTACACTTAAATTATTCTCGACTTTTTTATGAAATACCTTTGTATTGTATTGCAAATCTTGTTTTTGATACGATAAATTTTGACTGCAAATAAATAAAATACAACTAAAAAATTCTTTTATTTAAAACATTTATTCACTAGCATGTACAAATAAATATTAAAACAATTTTGTACGGCACATCTTAGACTAGGTGATTTTCCATGTATAGTGCAGAAAGCTCCAAAATTTTCCAAGTTGGCTAGTTTTGGTATTTCCAATTGGTTTATTTTCGCTTCCGGAAGGTATTTCTGAATAAATTTCTCCTTTTCTAGTCCTTTCACGTAAATTGTTGCATTTGAATAATTCGACAGTATCTTGGGTAATTCGTTGTAATTAATAATGCCGCCGTTCCATCTTAATCCATTTATTTTTCTAAAGTTGAAATCATTTTGCCAACGAGCTTTTGACGGTAGTTCATTATACGGGTATGGAGGCATAAAATAGTATAAACTTGGTATAAGCGACCCGTGATGCAAGACGGACAGCTCCTTAGCAAATAGCTGTCCGTTAATTCCACTGACAAATTGTACATCTAAAACAACTCTATCGGAACTCATAACTTTAACTACTCAAAGGAAAATATCAAACTATTTAAATTTATTTATTTTAAAACTTTATACATATATGCTACTCGCTGCCTTGAGGCAAATGGACTGATGTTACTTCCAAACAAAATGTGTCAGTGCTTGCTCCTTCTGAATTGCTCTGAAAGATTTTCGCAACCATTTCCCAGATGTCACTAGTTTTTACATCAGATGCCAACTTATAATTTATCCATCCAGGGCCTCTTTCCCTAAAGCTGGCACCGCAAAAAG
The DNA here is from genome assembly GCA_949987705.1 of Thereva unica. Classification (NCBI taxonomy): domain Eukaryota; kingdom Metazoa; phylum Arthropoda; class Insecta; order Diptera; family Therevidae; genus Thereva; species Thereva unica. The sequence continues at coordinate 126,582,609 of OX465282.1, forward strand.
TAATACCAACATAGTCATTTGGTTGGATCACCGTCATCACATGTTGAATAATGTCTTCAATGCTGCTCTTAAACCATGTTAAAGGTTCTACATTCCTTGGCGTGTCATTGATTTTAAATTCAATTTTGCGACCCCTCACATTGAAACGTTTGTTGTGGGTTATTATATCTCTAATGATGCTAAATTTAGCCATTTTTCAACAATGTTTTCTAAGCTATGCCAAGCACGCACGTTGCATATTGCTTTTGTTTCTCTGTTTATATAGGAGCTCGAAGGCACAATAATGAATAATTAATTTAATGATTAATAAAAATCTGATATTACAAAATCAATTTAATTTTCCCGCATTTAAATGAAAAACGTATCATGTGCAATTCTTCTCTCTTTCACACTTTGTTTTGCATTTAATCTTTACCCCGCGCTGAATCTCAGCTAGCAAAAAGTGTATTTTTTACCCATCCCGATATTTATGAATGTATCAAGTTCATTCATTCACTCGGTTTCATAATTTCAGATAGTAACAACAACAACAACCATGCAATACTCGCCGAGAATCATCGGCATCGAAAGTATCCACAGTGTCTGGCTGTGGAGCATTGGGCACATGTGCAGCCATTCATGTATGGGCGGGAAAAATTGTAAAAATATAAACAAACCAGTGCTTTCAAAGAATATTATCAATATGTTTTTAAATATTGATGATGGAAATTCAACTAAAAAATCATATAAAACATTAATTATTAATTTAACATAGTTTTAATAGTTTAAAATATTAACGACTCGTCGATAAAATGTTTGCAAGGTGATAAATCCACGGGTCTTGCATTTGTTTATTTTGCAAAGGTACACTTTACCTCCATCCACAATAGCTGTCTGTTCAGGTTATAGCAACAACAACCATGCAATAGTCGCACTGCAGCACAACCGCTGTTTTCTTTTTCCTTTTAGGCCGGTAGATTTTGCCGCTCAAATTGCTGCTGCTGCAGTTTTTGTTTTTGTTTTTCTTGGCCTTTCTTTCTCATATTTGTAAGCTCTTGCAGCTGTGATCGCGATCGTGTGCATCGGCTCGCTGGGTCGCAAAATACTTCGCAAGATCTAAAAATAGAATCTTACAACTGCATGTGTACACAGATAACGAGACTCCATTCAACTGCCGTCTTGGTCAAGTTGGCTAAGGCGTTGGTTTTTCTGTTCGCGATTTGTGTGGCGCTGGTTCGATTCCCAAGCAATGTGCGATTTTTCTCTGGAATGATTTGTTGTACAGAGTGTAAAATCAGTGCTTTGTAGAGGCTAGGGCAAGGCTCAACCAATAGCTTCGTGGCTCAGACGGTAGCTACCGCCGCAGTCTAGGCAGTAGCTTCCGCCAAAGGCCAACCTGCCAAAGCCACTGACCCAGTCCCGGACCTGCTCTGCAGAGACTAGGGCGCACGTACGAGTCTGAGTAAATACCTTCCGTCACAGACCGGGCAAAAGCTACCGCCGCCGCCTGTAGCTTCCGCCCAACCTGCCAAGCCACCGACCCCTGCCAAGTTCCAAACCACTTTCCCTCACCGCGCGAGACCCCAAGCCACCACCGAGTCTCAAGCCAGACCCCCGCACCGAGCACCCCACCAAGACCACAAGCCCTGCCACACCACCACCACCACCACCACCATCACCAACTCCCACTCACACACACACACTCCATCACTTTCGCTTTCCGACCCAAAGTGACATAAACAAAGCCATCCACGCGAACCAAACTAGAGGCCGCCTGTCAATCAAAGTGACTTCGCTGAGGCCCCAGCCGTGGACCCCGCCGCAGCCCCGCCGAGCCCGACCCTCCCGCTGAGCCAAGCCACCGACCGACCCAGTTCCCAGACTCGTCCACGGCCAAGGCCAACAACCTTGACCTACATTCCAGCGTGATGACAGGTGATTGATTAATGACCCTGACCTAGGTCCGTGACCTAGTTCCCACGGTACTGAAAATTTTCACATGCCCAAGTGGCGGAGTACCTACTTATCTATCTTCTCTACCAATCTGTGTTTTTTTGTATGTATGATTTGGTAGAACTGTAAGCGTCAACCACAAAATTGAAATAGGTTCTAATTCTAATGCTATAAAGGTGAGTTTACATCCCAACATGAAAGTGGAACTGCAAATCTCATCTCCTTTATCGCATAGAAGATAGTATGGCTCTATCTTTGTTTCACCAAAATGGTAACAGAAAACGGCAGCCTCAAAGTAGATCTCTATTCTACTCTATGAATGCGAAGTCCGAAAAAGAAGCTTTTAGTTTCGTTAAATTTAAGTATTCTAATGCCTACTAGATGTCATTTTTATATGGTTTTTGCATACATACATATAGTTTAGTTTAGGTATAGTTTTTGCATACTTTCCTTGTTTTTGATATATTGTTTCCTTTGCGATCGTGTTAAAAATTTTCCATTGGACAGTTGTAAAAAGTTTCGAGCTTTCGACGCAACTTTGCGCTTGAATTTTGTGCAGATCCACTTTGTTCTTCTACTTTGAGTCTGGGATGTAAACTCCCCTTTAAGATGACCAAAAAAATGTCCAAAAGCAAATCCAAGCGTAAACGATGCCAAAGCTGCTCCAATCAAAATTTCCTCTAGAAAAAAGCTTTTATCATAGCGAAGGCAAGAACCCTATTCTTAAAAACTGATATTGCGAACTTCCAAAGTGTTGGTATATGAAGGGGGCCCCAGAAGCGCTATTACTTATCTACTTAAGAATAATTATGATAATGGAATTGCCGTTGGCCTGGCAAGACTAGGCAAAAATTCATCCCTTATTGGTTCGGAACTTTTCAAGTCAGTCCAACTAAACTATTCATTCCAATTGTCAAAACTAAAACGTAGCAACTTTTAAATTTCAATATGTGGGAGAGAGCTAAGAGGAATAACAGAGCTGCTGACGGAACACTGCAGAAGAGGCCTGGTAGTTGATTGTAGCTGTCTGTTCTGAGGAGCAGCTTCTGAAACAGCGAAGATCTTCCTGTGCGATTCTTAAGCCATTCCTATACGAGAGACCATGGTTCTGGAGTACGAGCTTTTTTCGTATGGGGGACACGCCTTCCTTGTCCAAAAAAAATTCATGCTCCCAGAACCGTGTAGGAATAACCATAGGCTACAGCGAGAGGGAGATTTGGGATATAAATTTTAAATCAATTTTACTATACTGTTGTACACCTTCTGAAAGGCTACTTCTTTATATGTATGGCAGATCCCCTATGATGGGAGAGATTATACATTAAAGTGTACCCTGAAACTTGATAACCATCTTAATCGTCATTAGGTTAAATTTGGGTCCCACTTAGTGCGAAAGTACACCGGAGTGAATTCGAAACACAGACCTCTGGGATGGTAGCGGCCGTCTTAACTCGTAATCTAGCAAGCACAGTCTTTATGTATACTACACAGGGTCAAACAACAAACCATCTATGTAAGCGTATTTGCGGGGCTGTTCATGGACAGTCAAAATTCAAAGTTTCTTGCCCAGCCTCAGTAGCACAAAATGTGTCATATGACTCATATGTGTCAGAGTTGCTCACTGATCTACTTTCAAAAAATTGATTAATTTGAATTTATATGACACAATCTTAATTAATATTTTCCAGTACTTTCTTCTGCAACAAAATTACCTGGAAAAGGCGTAATAAATCTGTCAATAAAACGAAAAAGTGCAACTTTTCTGCTAAAATTGCTCAATTTCGCGTATGTGCTCAGCAGAACACTTTCAAAAGGCCTTAACCGCGGCAATTACCCTCCGTGTGTGTTTGCCCAATAATTATTAAAGTTTTACACTTTTTTGAACAAATTGTGCCCCGAAATTGCGCAATACCTGCGACCGACCTGCGGACCAACATCGAAACTGGATCAGGTGCTATTAAAGCCGCGAATTAGCTCAACTGCGTCCGATCGTCAATTTGTTCAGCGGTGCGCTTTACCTGCCGCTCTTATCACCTTAATGAAGACTTTTTGTTTCAAAATAAAGCCATGTTTTTCGCGCACAATATGACATAAAAAAATTTATAAATGGCGGTTCAAAACGATCTGCACCATGTCACGGACAAACTTCGGCAAAAACTTGGCGGAGACTTTAAAAAACAAGATTACACCTGAACTGGCTCCACCTGAGTTTTTGTGTGTGTGTATGTACAGCGTTTGCTCCGTCGATAATTGCACAGTTTGCGCGACAATAATTAAAAGTTGCCCGGGAACAGATTGCCATTAAAAGGAAATTTCGGTGCCATGTGGAATAGAAATCGCATTCGTTCCACAAATTAAAGTCATTTTGCTTTTTTCCGTCTCCTTTTTTTAGGGAAACTTTCCAGGGGAAGCTCGTGCGGTATGCTAGGGGTAGTTTCCGAATTCATTTGCATTTCCGGTAAAATAGGAAAGTTTCTGGGATTTTTACGGCAGAGTTGAGTTACTCTGCTATCTGGATGTGAATGGAGTTTTTATCGTGGAGCCTGCAAGGAAAAGTTTCCGGGCTCCAACTGGTTTTAATTATGTTCCTAATTAGCAGGAACTGACGCCGCAGGAGGAGAAGGCTCTAGCATGCCGGTGTACGCCAATCCAGACAGTTTGGGCCTTGTCGAAAATTTACGATTGATAATGCAGAAAGTAAAGAGGGCAATACTTAGCTTCCAGAATTGATGGCTGTACCTTTGGGGCATGTATACTTAGTGAAGTTTGAAAGAAAGCCGAACTGCATTCTTACGTTGGGGAAAATTATTCAGAATTATAAACTTTACAGCTTTCGGCAGTTTATGCACTACATATAATTGGAAAATACTCTTTTCAGTTACCAGAACATGACTCAGGACGGTGGGTGACTACAGCAAATTGCTTACAGCAGAATTGGAACTTCATTGAAACTTTTTTGAAAAACTTTAACAGTAGAAAATACCCTTTATACTAAAAGTCCTTCTTATTGCTGAGATTATGGTGCAACTCCTGGTAGTTAACTTAGTTTAAATGAACGTTGAAGATAGGATAGGCTTGAAAACGTCCAGAAAGCGATGGAGCAAATGTCGATCACTCTTACTCTGGAACTCTTGGTTTTTGTAAGAATTCAGGCAAACGAATTGCGGAAAATTGGTCCACTATCGAGTTCTTTTAAAAGGATGATTCAAAAAAATTAAGGTCTAGGCAGAAGTTTTCCAATAGATGGCATCAACTGCAAATAAGTTGTGAGCTCCTGATCGCAACGACACCACTAGACGACTGACAAGGCCCAAACTATTAGCCTTCCGGACGAAGGCAAGAAGGTTTTTAATTGACGAAAACCGGACTTGAGCAAGGCTCATAAACTCTCTGATAAACGTTCTTCTTCTAAGCCAAATCAGAGCAGGACATTCACAAAAAATATCTGCGGAAGTCACGACGCCTTCCATGCAGAATCGGCATTCTGTCTCTTAAGACAGTTCTAGGTTGTGGAGGTGATTCCGTAGTCCTACAGAGCCCGTCAGAGAACCTACCAGAGGCCTTAGCTCCGTTCTGTTTAAATTGATAGTGGCCTTTAAGCCAAAGAGTCTTATAAGATCTTAAGCCTGTCGAAGACCTGGAACTGATTCTCAATAGGCTAGGTTTAGTCCCTTAATCCACTCCTCTATCATGGACTTGGAGGTGGACCAAGAGATGTTACAGAAGCGTTCAGGGTCCTGGTGTAACGTCTCAGACCCCTGCCTCGCGATTCTGTCTGCAGCCTCATTGCCCTCAATACCCCAGTGTCCAGGGACTCAGACGGGTGAGACATCAATTCTTATGGTCAGACTCTGGAGTACGGCAAAAAACCCTGCAACTGTTTTGGAAGAAAACTTCCCTGTTGGGAGAGCCTTGATGGAAGCTTAGCTGTTAAAAAATATTTTAATGTTGGCGCTTTCCAAACCTTTCTCAAGGTTGAGACTAACCTAGCAGGTTACACTGGCATGTATTTCAGTCTGGAAAACAGAAGGCTACTTACCCATTACGATCAAGACTTTGGAGGTTCTGCGACACCAGCACCTGTGCCATGTTCCATCTTTGACCCTTCGGTACACCAGTGGAGATGTTTTGGATCCCCAGGAACAACGATTCGGGATAATCGCCCTGAATTTCCTTTGGAACCGCAGTTCACCACCTGGTCATATGGTCGGATACGCGGCAAATAGAAATGTTTGGGATATTGTTAAGGATATCCATGTGTGCTTTGACTGTATAGGGCCACTCGGATGAGATCTGAAGTCTCAAGCGGCAGATTTTAATATGAAGATATGCAAAGGGGTCAATCCGATGATTGCCTCTATCGCAGCTGTGCAGTCGTTGCAGTTTGCTACACTTGAGGATCGACGTAACCTGTTTAGGTTTGGGTTACCAGATTATTGGGGCATAAGTTACCACAGGTTTAACGATCGTTTTGTACATCCAGTACATCATTTGTGGTGTAAGACACCATGTCTTACCTAAAAGGCTTTTGCAGGTCCATATGGCCCTTGTGGATTTGCTCAAGACGTGGAGCTGTGTAGAGGAAGGGAGAGCTCCAGCTTGCACCTAATATGAAGGCTATGCAGGCTTTCCATCGGTAAGGTTTAGCTGATATAGGTCTGTACGATTTAGGTTTTAGTAGGTTGCCCTGTTTGGGGATAAAAACCACCACGACTTTCCTCCAGATGGTTGGAATGTATCGCCAGTTGAAGCTAGCTCCAAAGAGACAGGCCAGGTTGTCGAGAATCAGATCAAGGCACTTCTGAAGGAGTGCTGGAAAAATTCCATCTCCTCCCTGGGATTTATAGGGTTGAAAAGAGGCCGCTGCCTATTTATTTAACCTTGTCACTGTCGAAGATGTTTCCAGAACGACTTCGGGAATAACAGTCTGGGATGGTCCTATGACTACACCCAACATCCAATCTATATCGGTGTTTAGGATTGACCCTTGAAAGTGCGCACTGACCAGGTACCTCAAGTTTTCTTTATGTTTAGAGGTGTAGGAGGCATCCTTCTTTTTTAAAAAGCCCACTCCGTTGAATTAGTCTTTGGAAAGTAGCTTTTGGAGTCTAGAGGCCTCTGGTAGAGTCAGAAGGCTCCCACAATGTTTCCTCCAGGTAATCCTTTTGGAATGTCTCCTTGTTGTAGGATGTTAGAATGAATCTATATTCTGTTTTGTCTTATTGAACAATCTCTACGCATTGCAGCTAACCTGTCGTTCCACCTTCGACGAAAAAAAAATAACGATTACACAAAATACCTGTGTTGAAAGTCGCATCGTTCGGCGTGGACAAGTCAATTACGATTCTCAGGAGAGGGGACAAATCCTCGTCGTGGTCCGGATGGAGGATGGGAAATTATATAGATCCTGTTTTACAAGGCGCCTCAGTTCGCATACAACTTCCACATATTCAACTGAGGATAAAATAAACCTCAGTTCGTCCAACTGAACTTGACTCGAACATTAAAGCTTGCTTAAGAGAGAGTGATCAACTGGATTAGTGGAATGCCATTCCAGTGGGCTTTTGCATTAAAGGCGACAAACATTTTCAAGCATGAACTGAACATGAACTGTACTTTAGTCGGTGAAGCCAAATAAATAGTGTTTTCGTTCCGGAAGATAGAAAATATAATGGGATTTTCATTTTTTTTTTTATTTTTTTTTATTAGAATTTTTATGGACATGCGGTTTAGAGCGGCCTGAGAGATTCTTCAACAAAACGAGCATGAAAAACTCTTTCAATTGCCCTAAATTCGTAACTACTGTATGTATGACATCTTTGCTTTCCATTATCTTAAAATCAAACAAACAAAACCAACATTAATTCAGCTCAGACCCCCAAAACTTTAACCACAAATTTCCCATAACAAAGCCACTTCCACATAAATCTGACCCTTGACTTCATTTCCTCCGCCCAGGGAAAATAATTTTAATTCACTTTGCAACTTTTTGATTATGTTTGAAGAAATTCTCGGCATAAATATTCACGTTGCCGGATATTCCCGCATCATCGTCGACAGGAAGTGAATTACTCAAACGTGCATCGGACAAAAGATTACGCATGCGCACTCCATTGTCGCGCACCAGCCTTAACGCATCACCTGCAGCGCACAGCACACTTGCGCTGATGGCTGTCACTCAATCCGCCCATCGGACCTTTTCAACCTTCTGCGGGAGTAACGATTTTCTATACCATATGAAACGGCGGACCTCTTGCCATGAAACTACGCTGGCGGAACGGATTCAAGCGCATCCAGTTCCATGCCACCCAGCCTACTCCCATGGCGAGTATCTGTCGCTAATAATTGCGAAATGATACCTGAGGCCTAAGGTAGCAGGGTGGACATGTTGGGCAATCAACGATTAATCTGTAAGTGCTTTGAAAATAAATTAGAAACATGCACAGTGGTTTGAGTTCGACATGAAGAGGGTCTGCGGTGGGTCGAAAGGACTTTGAAGTGCATTCGGCAGAGGACGAACGACAAATCCCACATGCACCTGTTACGGGTCCTGTAGGCCTCACTGAAAAGCAATCAGACAAAATCCTTTCCTGCAGGTACGTCACAAACTGCAGGCTTCTCTGAAATTTACTCAAGAACACTTCCGCCCTGTTAACATCACAAAAAGCAACCCTGAAGTTCGATCCTGGCTCTGGGAGTTGTCTTCTCGTTTTTGGGGGGCTGGGGCTGAGCCTCACAAGTTGCAAATGAATTTTGATTTGGGCTCTAAATCGATTAGGGCACGTGTCCTACACACCCAGCGAGTGCCCTTAGAATTCGTAAACTGGGTTTTGGGAGGCTTCATGATTGATGGATTCTGCTGATTACTCGGCAACTTTTGGAAGTTTTCGTGTAGTTTTAAAGGTTTCAGGGTGGATTTTCAGTAATCAATTCTGGGTGGAGAAGCCGCCTCCTCCACCCCAGAACTCTTCTCCATTTTCACTTAAATGCTACGAAAATCTTGAGCCGTTCTTACTCAATCATTTTCTCCGTCTTTTTGAAACTTGCCACTTATTTGCCTCTCAACTTTGCCTACAGAAGATGGCTTCAACATTGTCTTACTTGAATTTTGAGAGTTGATTGAAAGGCATTTAAAGAACCAGAAAATTTACAAGCAATTTGTTGGGCTTAAGTAGCAGAAGTACTTAGTTACTTCTATAATTGAATTTCGGGGGAATTTTTGTTTATTTCTGAAATCGTTTTCATTTGCTTTGTTGAGATTGAATGGAATGGAGCAGAATTTTCGTTCAATTTCAACAAATTAGTTTTAGACTTGAACAAAAATGTGCAATTGAGGACTGCTGTTGAATGAAATTTGCAAATACAATTTAATACTTCAACTGGCAGCGGTATGTGGCGGTGATGCTTCTATACCAAATTGATTTGCAAAAACTGGATTATTCAAATTTTTTGCTCAGACTTGTTTATTGGAGTTAGGGTGCATTGCACAAAAAGATAATGTTTCTCTATCTATCGTAGGAGAGTGACAAATAACGTGAAAAGGACTTACGAAAGAGTCTATAGGTGGTGTCAAAATGCTCGAATCCTTGTTGAATCATAATGTAGGGTGCTTTTTTATACTGCTTATTTTCTAAATTATCTTGCGTAAGAAAATTGCACAAAAAGAAATGAGTTGGGTTGAGTTGACCAAGTAGGGACGTTCAGCCTCCGGTATACACATTATATTAGAGTCCTATCGTCTAGATCTTTCTTCACCAAACTAGTAGATATCCCAATAGGCAATTCCGGATCTATGAATATAATCTCAGAGCTCTACCTGCCGAGGGCATTCAGAGAGAAACACTTAATTGAAAACTACCCGCCTTCTAACTAGCATGACAGCCGCTTGGAATTCAATCCGGGTGTCTACCCTTCAGAGCGAAATTTGAAAACCTCCGACCTGGCAACAACTACATATATCGTAATTCTAGCTACAGATGATTCCAAATTAGAGTCTCCCAAGATTTTCTCCCTTTTGCTAAAATTCCAAAAATACTAGCGAACTGTTTCAAAGCCTGCCTAGCGATACAGTCGAACCCAAGAAGCTAAGGTATTTTTGTTATCGAATAGTGAACCGAGTTCAATTGAGTTTTTCACAAGTCCTAGGCCGCGCCAGCCAAGGTAAACTTCAAGAAAACTTCATATTTTTAAAATTACTTTGCTGTAGAGTGTGACAGCTTCTTGTTTCGTATTGCTGCGAATGCTATTGCTTTCAAATTACTTAAAAGCTTTCACGAGCATACTGGTCCGGCTGCAAATGCTTTGGCTTTGCTGTAAAATGTTTTCTGTTTGCTTACAGTTTTTCAAAGCTTTGCTCTCCAAAGCCTGGAAAATTTTCTTCAGCTTTTTTTTCATGGTCCAACCAGGGGCGGCGCTTTCATAGGTGCGAGTGGTGCACTTGCACCGAGCGCAGTTTGTCGAGGGCGCAATTTCAGAAATTAAGATTTTAAAAAACTCACGGGTGCAAGAAATTACACAAGTTTACCCAATTTCTGTCCCTGTACTCCTCGTGCAGAAATTTTCCAGAGATTTTAGCTTCGTGATTCAATAAATTCTCGAAAAAATCTCCCAAGTGCGAGAAAAATCTCATTAATTAGAAGCACATTTTGAAAATTCTGTAAAAAGTATCATATCCACTCACACAAAAGAAAATTTGTTCCGATGGCTCTGTATTGTGTCTGTTTACCATGATTGGTATACACTTGAGGGCGCTGTTGCTGCACTTTTAAATTCTCTATCAAGAACTGTTAATAGAGGTAAATGAACGAAATGAGGAAAATAAAACTTCTGGCGAGAACTCCTCTTTAATTGCTCTTTTTTGTTTGTTTTTTTTTATCCTGGCTTCACCTGCCTCAGTTCAATAAAGTTTCATTCAATCCGTATAAGTGGCTTCACCGGCTGGCTGGTATGTTCAGTTTATGCTTTGAATTGTTGCTGTTTTTTCGCCAGAAGTTAGAAATGCAAAAGCTCACTGGAATGATATTTCATTATTCCAGTTGATTACTATCTTTTGAGCGAGCTTTTACATTCAATCGCAATTTCATGTTTCCTTTTGTTTCATGTTTTGAACTCAGGCTTTATTTTTCCTGAATTCAATGTGTGGAAATTGATGGGAACTCAGGCAAAAAATAAAGTTCAGTTCATCAATTTGCTCGAACTTTTCCAACAAACTGCACGTTAGAATACTTTAGCTTGTTGCTTTTAATATTGATTCTCCCTTCTGGCATTGCGCCCCATCGCTCTCGCCTACTCTCTTCTCAGCAAACGATGTTTTCGGCAGATTTTTGTATGTTGGATGTTGGTCAATATGAAACTTCCTATCTCTGTGCAATCTTAAATTAGGCGCAAACTATGAGAATTATTTCTCTCCTATTCAGCGAGTGTTTGTGTCTTTTCCTTTGTCCTTCATTGCCTTCAAAAATGCACAACTTATGGTGCGCAATATGACATAGTGTACCGGGCGCAAAAAACTCAAGCGCCGGCCCTGGGTCCAACTTTATATGGAACTTTGTTTAGACCCAGTAGGAATTCTAGGAAGGCCTTACCGATGGAGCACTGAAATAAGTACTCATCTGGTAAGGGGTACCCCTTATTTTCTTGGTGCTAGATGAGCCCTTACAAACCCCATTACAAGAGAAGGCAGATGGTAAGGTGTAGTCCAGAATTATACCCAAACAAGTGAGAGTCTGCCCGATGACTCAAGGGAGCTTTCCTGGAGCTTTCATAAATTTTATAGAAAGAAAGAAAACGGGCAATTATATTCGTCGACATAAAATGCGACATTAGCATACTCAATAGCCCGGCTCTCATTCGATACGGAGGACAAGCAGCTTTGGAGAAATTGAGAATTTAGTTGGGGGACTGCTTAGGTAAAGCCACTCTCGGGCTTGGCAAAAAAAGCATTTGTAAAAGATGAAGAAATAAAAGCATTTCGACACCGGATCACATATCCACAGGCGCCCATGAATAGCTCTTTTTGCAATGTTCCATTTGCTGCCTTACTATACCCCTTACAGATGAGCAGTTCTATAAGTACTCTAAGGTAAGTACTAAAGTAAGGCCTTACCCCCTATGACATCGTGTGTAAAAGTAAGCACTTCTGTAAAAGGGAGTGGTAAGGCCTACCCCTTACCAGTAAGTGCTGATTTCAGTACTTCTGTAAGCTTACCGGTCCTACTGGGGAGGGGCGAGAGCTTTTTTTTTATGTGTATGTGAAGCATTCGCAGCCGGACCAGCGTACCCCAGCATTTGTAAGATTTGTTTGTGTCGCAACCCAGTTTGTGAGTTTAAATTCTTCCGAGTGTCACTTTTGAAGGTACCTTGAAGTGACAGTCGAAGTAGTATGAAATTCACAGGAAAACCAATCAAGTTACTTTTTTGAACTTCTCTTCCCTGCAATCTTTTTAGTCACCAGGCCAACGCTGCGTGGGGAATTAAAGGTTTTAAACGCCAAAGCTCCCCATTAGCCATTGACAGACAAATCCTCTGGAGAATTTCTTGACAACACTATCAGTATGTAGATTACAGTTGAATCTTTTGTCCCAAGGTACCCTCGGAAGATAGAATGTTAGCCAAGATTTTTAGTGGTAGACAATCGACAAGGAGACCAATAGGACGATGAAGAAATCGGCGGATTGATGACATGCTAGAAGATATCGGTGATTCCATGTCAAACCGGACGCTTTTCGTTAAAAATAATAATTGATGATTCCGATTTTTTTGAAATTTGGCAGGCATATTATTAAGCGTTCGGTTTTACATGGAATGATCCATATACGGTAACTTCGTATATAACTAATTGGAGAGATTTAGCAAAACGTAGATGCGGAAGAGGCGACCTTAGTGCTGAAAGGATTGTTATGCCATTTAAGAAGAAGAATAAGATTCCTAGGTGTTTGACCTCTTCTGCAAATTAATTCTTTTCATGATACATCGTGGGAGCATGAATATTCAGGTTTCTTGTTCTATTGAAAGAGACGATGATCATTTTCTTTTGGTTTATGTATAGTACCTCCTCTTGGCACCAAGCATATTTGCAGCTCTTTGTAGGAGACAAGATGCGGTAATGTCGTCTTTACCTGTTATTTTGATGACGAGATCGTGCCTATCGATACGGATTAAAGTCAGATGATGAAAGCTTCGTGTCGTCAACAACTAGTGATCATAAAAAGTGATAGTAACTCAACGTGGTGCATTCTTTCAAGATTGTGACTACTAATGACAATTCTGCGAGTTTAATTGTAACTACTCTGCTTCTCAGTATAGATAAAGAGGCTGCACATCCTATGGCATGTGTGCTCAACCCGTCGATCGCGATCGACTAGTCGATCGCATGAGAATTTTAAGTCGATCGCTTTATTAATTATAAAATTAATAAAGCTTTTAGAAAAAAATCCAAAAAGAAATCATTAAAAAATTTAAAAAAATTTTAAAAAATTCTTAGTTAAACCTAGTATGCTATGCTGAAGAGAAACGAAATGTCACGAAAAAGTTATAAAAGGCGAATGTAGAAACAAAAAAAGTTTATATTTTTTTGCTCTAAAAGCGTTATATTTAAAAATTTTCTGTAGTAGGCTGGTTGGTTACTGGTGCCTATTGAAAGTTAGTTAGTTTTTGAGTTGCGATTCATAAGTATTATTGATTTCGTGCTAGGTGGTTTGTCACAAATTCCTTGGTAAACGTTTTTTGTTGTTTTCTAAATTACTTGGTTGTAAATTTTTCAACAGAGATTTTTTTAAGTTGCATTCATTGATATATGTACATATTTGAAATTGTGCCGAGTGAATAATTTTACAAATCACTTGGTAAGAATATTAACTTTATATTTGTACTTTGCGCTAACAATTTAATTATTTATACCCAGAATTCATCATGAGTACTCAATCGAAACGTAATAAAAAATCCAAAACATACCATTTTAATTGCGATTGGGAAGAAGAATTTCTATTCATTATGAATAAAGATAAGTGTACTTGTTTAATTTGCGGTTCCATAGTAGCTTTACCGAAAAGAGGTAATTTAAATAGGCACTTTGTTACTGCGCATGCCAAGTTCGACCGAGATTTTCCTCCGAAATCTTTGACAAGAAAATCTGAACTACAAAGATTAAAAACATCTTTGAGTTTCCAACAATCTATGTTCAGAAATATTTGCACTAAGCCCAAAATGGCAACTATGGCATCTCTACGTGTGAGTCGATTGTTTATACAGCATAAAAAACCATTTACAGATGGTGAGATATTTAAGGAAGCATTTTTGGCGGCTGCTGATAGTTTATTTGAAAACTTTAAAAATAAAAAGGAGATTGTTGACGCCATCAAAGACATGCAGCTTTCAAGACACTGTAACAAGACGGGTTGAAACCATAGCAAATGATTTACGATCTCAACTTAAACTAGATTTTGAAAATTGTGATTGGTTTTCACTTAAATTTGATGAGTCTACTGATAACTCCGATATGTCCCAGCTAAGCATATTTGTACGCTTTGTATTTTCAGATTCAACTGTAAAAGAAGAATACCTCAAAATTCTTCCTGTGAAAGAACGAACTAGAGGAGAGGACATTTACATTGTTCTGAAAGATTTCATAATATCTGAAAATATCCCACTAAAGAAACTCGTTTCCATTACTACAGATGGAGCTCCTTCTATGGTAGGCTGTGAGAATGGATGTTTAGCATTTTTTAAAAGGGACAATGATTTTCCTGATTTTCTGTCTTACCACTGCATAATACACCAACAATCATTATGTGGAAAAATGTTGAATCTCGATGATGTTATGAAAACAACTATAAAAATAATCAATTCTATTCGGGCGAAGGCTCTACAAAGAAGATTGTTTCAATCCCTTCTAGAGAGCGTTGATGCACAGTAAGGAGATTTGCTTTTGCATAATGCAGTAAGATGGTTGAGCAAAGGAGCAATTTTAGAAAGATTTCGGAAATTATTACCACATATTAAAGATTCCCTGGTTGAAAGAAATGATCCTTATGCTGAACTACTTCAAGATAAGATATGGTTGTAGAAACTAGCATTTTTAACGGATATCACATGGAAATTAAACGAATTAAATCTTGATTTACAAGGAAAAAACAAAACTATTGCTGACATGATTACCGCTGTTGATACATTTAAAACAAAATTGGAAATGTGGATAGCTCAATTAGATAAAAAAGATCTAAAACACTTTTCAAATCTTAAAGATGAAATTGGCTCAAACATAGAAGTTTATAGTTATGACGAATTTGGTAATATGTTACAAGAAATTTTTGTACAATTTGAACACAGATTTACAGAACTTGAAAAGCTTCGGCCAATCGCATCGCTTCTTTTTTTACTTCGCCATTAAATAAAATAAATGTTGAAAATATGGCTTCACTAATTTCGGAATTATTTAGAATGGACGTATGTGGCTTGGAATTGCAACTGGTTGAGTTGCAAAACGACATTGCCCTGAAATCGCGGGATCAAATTGATATATGGAAACATATCAGCATTGAAAGGTATCCACTTTTGAAAGATGCTTATCATAGAATACATTCTTGTTTCGCCTCCACATATTTATGTGAATCATCATTCTCTCACATGAATTACATAAAATCAAAATATCGTACACGGTTCACTGATAAACATATGGACGACTGCTTACGTTTAGCTATTAGCAATTACGAACTTGAAAATTGCTGAAAATATTCAATGACAAACATCTCACTAATAAAATGTAGTTTGAATGTTAAACTAAAAATTTTAAATTAAATAATTTACTTGAAATATTGTATTATGCATTTTTTTATAGTTGACTTATTAAAATAAAATTTCACGTAAGGTCGATCGCTATTCGTTAAGAGAAAATAATGTAGCTCCTAGGCTTATTTAGGTTGAGCACGCCTGTCCTATGGACTCGCCAAAGATGTCAAAGGCAAAGAAAATATACCGAAACAGTTTTAAGCACGGATGTGGAAGTTGGAGGATTTGCAACTTTCAAAAATTGTCAAAAATAGGTCGAATCCGAATCCGCATATTTTCCTTTCATTCCATAAATACAATTTGTATCTTTAAGCAATTACAAAACTATAAATTTTTCACACATATTTTTCTTTCTTTTTTCCAGGTATGTAGCGAAAATCATCTAAAAACGATAATTAATTCTATCAATGGTAAGATTTATATCTACTCATAATTTTTAAACTATTACACCGCCGGCACGCCATAACATAATTTAGATATAATTTCACCTGAACAATTGTCGTGACATGAATTTTCGAGCGAGCACAATTTTTTCCTCTCCCACAATTTTCACAAATTAAATGCGTCTCACGACGTTAAACATGGCACCAGTAATTGTAGTAATGACACGAAACGGCCTAAGTGCATCGCCGCTAATAAAGGTTAATTAAACACGTACTAGACTGGAGAGGACTCGAGGTGCTTATTGATTAGTGCGCTATAGTTTGCAGAAGAAGTGCAGCCTATGCGCTCGCTGGTGGTGGCGCAGGTAAATGGCATGTAAATGGATGTTAAGTTAAATCTAAGTTGCTGCGTGGCTGGATTATGTATGCCAATGGCGCAGTAATTTGCGATATTTGAAACGTTTTGCTGCAGCCATATTTCACGACTTCTCTAGACTGTGAAAATAGTTTTGAGTATACTTTCGCCGACTTTGGCAGGTAGTGATCCATTGAGTTTCACAAAGCATAAGAAGGATTGGACTTACGCAGAATTTGAAGCGCAGTGGTGGAATGCAGCTTGTAATAAGGGAAATTTTTATTTGGCATTAAAAATGATTTTTAAAGAAATTTTTGAAATCGGGAAATATTACAGGAAAGCTACAAATGAACGTTTCAGTTACATAATTTTCTCTTTCTTAAATGAAGCTAAAATCCTTATAGAACTCGGGACTCCTGAAGTCTCTTCTTCCAATCAGTCTTACTAGTTCTCCCCAGTTTGTTTGGGCTCGTCCATAAATTACGTGAGGCGATTAGGGGGAGGGGGTCGAGCCAAATCTCAACCAATCCCCCGTGATGGAGAAGGGGGGGGTCTCGGCAAATATCACGTAATTTTTTTCCTCAAGAAACAGTGTAAAATTGTTAAAAAACTGGATGAAATTAAGTACAATATGTTTCTCCATTAAAGACCTCCATTAACTTACAAGCCGTTGTCTTTTTGACCAAGTCGGCCACATATAATTCAATCTGACTGAGTGATGAGGACTTCAAGTATCGGCCTGACAGGCCGTGGTATGTTTGTGCCTTAAGGCGGCTCCAAACTCACGCCGTGAACACCCGCGAACAAGCAGCTCACGGCTTGAGACTGAAAGATGATATCGACGAGTTAGTCGCGAGATTCTACGTTGTTATCTTCAACACTATTGGCAGATTCGTAGCCGTAACCAAAAAAAGGGATAAATTGACCGGGCTATGGCTTGAAAGAAATATTTGGTCTCTTCGTAACAGGAGAAATAAATTGTATCGCGTAGTGAAAAATAACAACAATGTTTGTGCTGAGCAGAAATCTAAATACGACAGCTTAGCCTCACAATTTAATCATAGGTCACAGGAGACCTTTACTATCTACGTAAAAATTGTCGGTGAAAATATCATACGTAAGCCTTCTGCCCCATTTTTTATAGACGATATATCTCCATCAGTCGAAGATATAATGTCCGGTGTAATAGATCTAGAGGTTAATAAAGGTCACGGTCTGGACTGTTTACCTACAAGTTTTTTGCAGACACACGCTCACCACATTCTTTTCGCTCTTCACTCAATTTTCCACAAGTCCCTATCTGCCGGTAAATTTCCTTCGGTAAGGTAAAAATCCTTCCGCACACCAATCTTTAACTCAGGTGATACACATGCGGTGGACAACTATAGGGGTATTCCTATCCTATCTGTTATTCCTAAACTATTTGAAAAACTTATTTGCACTCATTAATTGTTTCGAACCTAAACCATCAGCCACATGGTTTCAGAAAAGGTCGTTCCTTCACATCTAACGTTTGACGCTGTCTACACTGATTTCAGCAAGGCATTTCGTCGGGTAGAACACCACATTTTGTTTATGAAACTATTATGATTTGGGATATCCGGCCCCCTTTTGGATTGGATAACATCGTATCTTAACGCAAGAACTCAGGTTGTAGGATTTCAGGGTTTCCTTTCAAAAGAAATGATTGTATCCTCAGGTGTACCGCAAGGCAGCCACCTGGAACCACTTCTTTTCAACATATGCAATTCCGATCTATCTGAAAAATTAAATGATATTCTTGTGCTATAAGGTCGCAAACTGATGTTTCCTTTTTACAGTCGAAACTTAATGGACTACAAGACTGGTGCACCACTAATAATCTTCTTCTTAACATCAGTAAGTGCGATGTAATTACCTTCCTTGGGGTCAAAAAACCATAGGATATACTTTGTCATTTTATATTGTTACATTTTGTTTGGACATAAGGTTACAGACAGAAGTTATACTTTTTCTATGATATGACGGTCAGCAGGAGGTTTATGAATAAGCCTAGTTTCTCGTTGACAAAAACATACTTGTTAATATAACGTAATTTTTTGTTTGATCCATCAGAATTTTTCTCATACAATTTTTGACATGAATATGTCTTATCCCTGGGGTCTATTTAAAAGAATGTGCGGAACAAAAATCGTTACCATGACTCATTACTGAGTTTGGGGGCTGAGTTGGGATCTAGTTTAGGTATGTAGAGGAGGGCGTTGTGGGGATAGCAGTGGGCCTCACTATGGCTGACACTAATGAGTCATTAACGATGACTCACCCTATGGCATGATATTGGCTGCGCCTGGGCGGTAATTATGCGCAGATGTATGCACGTGGTCTCAAATCATCAGCATTTATTTATAATTCACTGCATTTTTAATAGTTTCATTACGTAGCGGTAAGTTGTGTGATGTGGATTTGTTGATCGTTGTTGTATGTTTGTATGTATATAGTGTATATAACAAATCGAAACAAAACATAAAACCATTTTAATCTTTCGTTTCATTTGTTATATAAGAGATATTCATGTTCACTGTGCCATCGAGAAGCCATGGCACTTTTTTCTTTTTTGTTCAATTATCATGTTATAATAATAATCAATCATTATTGTCTTAAGACATTTTATAATTAATTAACTTTCTTAAAAACAACAAAAAAAATTCGCAATTTTTCTAAAAATAAATTTTATTTTTGGCTCACGAATAGAGTAACGTCAACAATTATTTCCGTAACGTTACGCCATTAGCAATCAGTCAAAATAAAGTTGCATTTTGCATGTCATGCCCAATAACTATTCGTCTGACTTATTTGTTTTCTTTTCACTATTAACCTGAAAAGCGTGATTATGCATTCAATTGGAGTTATTACAAGATGTGAGAGATATAAAACTTTTTTTCTTGTGAATAAATATAAGTTTTGATTGATTGTTGTATTATGGAAGAAATTTATTTTTTATTGTGTTATGAAACAAAACTTTCGAGGGTAATTATATCTATTACCTATGTCGAATTAAAAATAATAAAAAATGTACTCAATTACTAAGTGGCTGTAAGGTGGATTTTGATAAGGGGACAGGCCCGCTGTTACAACTCCGGGTCGACTCGCGAAGGAGTGTAGAACCGAAAAAAAAACAAACGAAGGATTACTGATGTATCCCCCTGAACGTGTGGCTCGACCCATGACCCCGAGGTTAAGAGTCTCATGCTCGAGCTATCTGGGCAATTAGAGAACTATCAGAAGAGAATGGAAATGGTTCTCAAAGAAATTTTATCAAGAACTTAAATGAAAGCAAAGGAAATTTAGTTGTGTTTCGTCGGGTGCCCTCGGCAGTCCTTGGTGGAGCTATCGGAGAGCAGTTTTGAGGAGCGGGAACCTGTCCGAAAACTGTACCATATTGCCCCCTTCCGAATCCCTACAAACCTCAACCCTACCACGCGAATAGCATCACCGTCTGAGCCATCGGATTGAATCTTCAGCAATACCACATTGCCTTCGACTTTAGCTGGTGACTCGGAAGGAGATATTCCGCCGATAGAGACTCACCAGACTGTCCGAGGGACTTAAAAATTTCCGAGGAGGCCATGCATCGGTAGGGAACTGGTCTGGCAGCCTTTCGTAGAATAAAACATGAAACTTGGCCTCAGACGACCAAGAAAACAAAGAGGTATACCATCCGCTAGCGAAGCCGGCGAGATGCCGGCCGGATCGGATAGGAAGTACTTACTTCGAGGGCGCAAGTCTTTGGCATGATAAGTCCTCCAATTCATATAGATTACTGCCAATTCGTTTCCGTATACGCGATTTCACCAATTTTTTCGACAATTTCGTATTGAAATGGTCTGCCCGTTTGCTGACCAGAAAGGTTCTCCGAAATTTTCTTTTGCCTCCGGTGGAATTCATCCACTCGACAATGCAAGTTGTATCGTTGTTCGTGTATTGTATGAGCTGCAGGGAGGCTCGAACTCTACTGGCAAATATGATACATATGTCTCAGTCTCTAAAGGCGTTCAACTTCTTCAGGACCGGATGAACCGATCCATGTACAGCCCGAACAGGCCCTGATAATAGAATATACCGATTGTTTCATGAAGAGTATCCCGGAGAGCACACTCAATAGCGGCGAGAACGGATATATGTATTTACCCCCTCTGAGGCATTTGTATGCAGAGAATATAGGTCTGTGCGCACATGTTTCACGCCATAATCATCCAGTAACTTAGCGAACTCCTGGGAGGTGAACTGCCGACCATTGTCTGAGAAAAACCGTTTCCGGTACTCCAAAAAGTATGGAAAACTGTTTTCTCTGGAAATGTTCCGCAATGGCTCCGTCATTACTGGATGAAGAAACATGGATATGCTAAATCCACCCAAGACCACGAAGACCGCGGAATGACCTATCTTGGTCCGAGGCTACGGACACTTGAAATCGACGTATAGGAATTAAAACTAATTGGTAACCGCCATAGGCTGTTCCATTGGTGGCCGCAATATCGAATTGGGTGGCTTTGCAAGTGTCACACTGCGACGCAAAGGTTCTAACGTGCCGAGCCATTCCTGGCGAATAATATTTGACTATTAATCTGGCCAGTGTCTTTACCACGCGAGCGGATTGAGGAGGCCGACTCGAGAAGAAGAAGCGTTAAGTCCGCCGGAATCGACAACTTCCACGTTAAAGGTCTGCATTCAGTCATTCGGAAAGAGTTCTCTCTCCCTTATTTCATTCCGACCCTCCTTGCCCTGGCGTTCACAAACTTAGGACAGACCAGTTGTTGCCTTGGTTTACTTATTTCGATAGGATGGTCAGCCGCCCCCCCCCCCCCTCTTTTGGAGTCCTCCTCTGGATGATGCGACTGTTCCTCCTAGATGAATTTAAAGTTGATGCTGTCAATTTTCTGGTGGGTTTAGAAACTTTGGGCAAAGGAGCGGCTGCCGGGGTTTCCTTCTTTATTTCCCAAGTTCCTGACCGCCGTTCGGCCTTCGGTTTGTTGGGAAAAGTTTCCGAAAACAGGGCTTGGCTGTGCTCCATTGTGTTTGCCAATTTCATTACGGCTCTCCTGGCCCTCCTCCAGCTTAATTAGTCCGTAAAAGTTCTATGAGTATTCTAGGAAGGGTAAGGTCCATCCGGGCAGAGCCCCCATTTCAGGATAAGGCATAGAAGATCGTTAAACACGCATTCTACGCAGTCCTCAACATGATAACTGTGGGTTATTGCTGGAACTTTTTGGCCGATGAACGATTCGCTAGTCCTGAAACAAGCTCGCTCGATGGAGTAGGCGGTGGCAGAGCAATGTCAGGTAAAAAAATAGTTCGAGGCGAACACAGATTCTACTAAATGAATTGAAAATGAAACAGAGATTATTGATACGTCTCAACCTGTCATCAAATGATGGATTAACGATCTTGATGATGAATTTTTGTATGTGGCAGATTATTATGTGCGTCATGCCATTAGTCACGTCATGGTCCAGTGTCTGGTAGTAAGCTTAGTTTTCGGGCTAAAAGAAAATATAATAGAGAAGGCCATTGAGATGGCAATGAACCCGACCGTCAAATTTTTTGATATTATAAAAGTTGGGAAATTCTAAGTACGACTCCTTGTTCCACAGTCCTAGAGTTGGGTCATCCATTAGTTTTACATCATCGACAGAGACGAATTGGAAGGTAATGCATGACTTTTTTTAGAAATTGACCATACTTTGTTGCTTCCATTGATTTGTACTGCTACAATCGAGAATGAGTTTAAAGCCTCTGTTGATTGGGTCACCCTAAGCTCACGGTTATAAAGACAAGGTACAGCAAATGCTTGTCTTGAAAAACGAAGGCGTAAGAATAACTCAGAGTACCAGCATTAGTTAAGTTCTGAAGAGGGTTGGATAAGACTGAGAGTAAGTCGTTTTTAAAAATCTGAAAAAGAGTGGGTGATAAAATTGACCCCTGAGGTACACCGACTAATATAGTGTAGGGTTTGACTTCATCTAATTTTACCTTGAGTTGATAATGACCCGAAGGGGCCTTTTAAATAGAGGCAATCCTATTGGGTTGTAATTAAAGGCATTGTTGGACTCCTTTTTCGGTTGGGCGTTTGCAGCGAGTTAGTTAGTCTATTCGTCTATTCTGTAGAACATCGACAAAATTTATTATTTACTTCCCCATTTCTGACTAAAGTTTAGTCTATCATATTATAGAAGAGTGTTTTCTTTATTATAAAAATAAAATGGTATCGATTGAGGCAACTGTACATAAGTTAAACACGCGGAAAGTATTTAATTAGGATATTATTAATTGGAGGGCAGACGTTTTAATTTAATCAATAACATTTCGTTTTGATTAATTTGTACATCCTTGGGTACAAGTAATATTATTTCTTAAAAAATATTTTCATCATAAATAATTTTTTCCATTTCATTACATTCATCGAAAGCGATACACAGAATGCCTTTTATATGTTTATATCCCATCGATTATATCCAGACCAAATAAAAATAAATCCCAACGAAATTCTTTTGATATTTTTTGTGATTTCGGATCAAATAAACCTAAAAGGACCATTAAGGATCTCAAGCAGATAATTGAGCTTCTGGTTGAAATGTGGATGATCAACGACGATAGAATAATAAAGTCATAATTCGTGCATCGTAACCAGAAATTGATACATGAAAGTTTATCTTTAATTTGCGGGATATGATAGGAAAGTAAACATTTATGGAATTTCGGTGGAATATTAAAGGTTGTATGTTTTTTTTTTTTTTTTTTGGAGGGGTAATTTCTATAAAAAACCCAAAACAATAAAAGTAAACACACCACAATCTATTGGCATGAAAGTGTCAACTGGAAGCAATACGGCCGCGCCAGGCTGAAAATAAATCATTTATAACAATTTAGAAGCGATTTTCAGGAGAAATGAGTTTTATGGGGGCTTTTTGGGATGATTTTAATTAATGACCCGCGATTCTTTTCATAGCAAACCTCTTCCATCACTTATAAATTCCTTCGGCGAAGCAATAAAGTCTCATTAATGTCATAAAGTTTTCGTCTATGTCGAAGCTTGCTTTCAGCGTAGTTGACTTTGCATTAAAAATTAAAACGTCCTAAACCAATCAACCAATCAGGATTCCAATTAATCCTGGTCGACCCCCACTAGCAGAGATTCATACTCTTGCAAACCCTAAGTAGGTATTGCACATGTCGCGCCATTCCGAAAAGGCAATCCCAGATTCAAAATTTATTGAGTTGAACACAAAAAAAAATTAAGAAAAACTAAGACTGTTTTTCCGCTCAAGGACCCAGGACCTTGGCGGTAGTATGAAATCATGTAGAATAACTTGAAAGAGCCCTGCTTTTGGCCTTGGAGGGTCCAACATGAATGGTTTGAATATCCTAGAATGAATGGACCATTTTGCGCCAAGGGTTTACATAAAGCTTCATTTTTTTGCTCTCCCTTTGGGGGGTGGGCGGTGGTAAACAAAAAGCCTAGGAGCAAAGGGACATTTTTGGTAGGTATAAAAGCAACAACAAAAATGGTTTCTAAAAAGGCTTTTTATGGGTTGGTTCAGAAGTTTATGACTGGGGCAGGATGAGACAATACCCTCGAAAACGGCGCTTTTCTTTTGTGTGTTTTAAGTTAATTTGGTTCTTGAAATTATTTCAAAATAAAATAAAGCAATGTTTACAGTCTGTGGGAACCTTGAGAAAACGGTCTGTATGTATTAAAGTAGCAGCGGAAGGACCAGTTGTTTTCTTTATTAAATTTCCGTTGTTGTTAATAATGAGTAAATTAGACAAAACTTTGAATATTATTATCTTGGCACTGGCGCGATTCTTGTACCTCAGTACAACGTTATTCAATGGCAGTGGTAAGCTGGCTAGGCTGTGGCGTGGCCCTTGCACAAGAGTCATTGGTTAGTAATGGCACTATATAGAGAGTTCAGGTAGCTGGCTGTAGCAAGAGCATGATTGTGTAATAGCATAATGGCGCGATAAAATAGTGGGCGCCACTTATGCGAGGTATTACCCCCTTAGCCATAAGCCCGGAAAAGCATGACCAAGGAGCCAATACCATATATAAGAAAGGAAACAAAATTCCGGAACTCCTACGCCGGCCACACGGAGTTATCTAGCTCGCCGGAGGGGTCGTGGGGTGTGTGGCCGGGCCTATACGCCGTATGGTTCACCACTTACCTGCGACTAGCAAAATTCATCTTCAGTTCCGATCGTCCTTCGGGCCTCGCCTGAGCCGTGTCATTGCCCTCCGCTTCCCTGACAGCTCATAATAATGCAAGCTATCAGCTTCAGGAACAGGCACTTTTTAAGAAACCCTGGAAAGAAGCGTCACCCACCCAACCATTCCACAAAAGAAATCTAACACACAGACATTATTTTTATAATCCTTTAATGATTTTGTCCTTCACAGGACCAATAGTTATAATAACCCAAACAATGAATAATCGTAAACATCAACTTTTCAAAACAATAGGTACAGGTCCTTGTCAGATAAAATTATTATTATACCATTATTATATGAACATAATTATGACGCTAAAGATAAAAAAAACGCGCAGTAGTGGCACCAATACTTCTCGTTTTTTTACAAACGTTGTTACAAACAATCGAGTAATCTAACGAAAAAAAACACAACTTCCCCGGAACCGAAACAAACACCCAGGAATGTCGAAAATAGTTCCAACAAGGAGCCAAAATAAATTCCAAAATTATTATAAGTATGATTAACGATAATATTACATTCAGGTACAATTACTATTTACTGAAAAATGAACTCATGAACTAAAATGTGTTAGATAACCGAAACTACCAAAGCTTTCCTAATGTCTGATTGACGAAGGTTTTTCTTTTTGTTTTCTTTTTTCTCTTCTTTTTTTTTTTTTTTTTTTTTTGTTACACACAGAACCGTGAGTTAAAACAATATATTACCACTCAATGAATGTGGCAAATGGAGCACCATTATCAATAAGAATTAACAAATGTATGTTATGATCCAATAACCCCATGCAGTTTTAAAAGAGTACAGTTAAATGCATCCGGGTTAATGGAGAGTGCATAAAAATAATGTAAATATGTTTGTTTAACCTACAGGTAAGTAAAAGAAAAAATGTTAGGATAAACACAACTTATAAGTATTAAGGCAAACCACTCCAAACCATGCAAAACAAACATGAATTTATGCTACCTCAGGGCCTGCAGAGGTCTTGCTACCAAAATATTCTTCCCCGTTCGGGTCCTCCGTATTAATCGCACTAGAGCTTCTTGGGAAAGGGGTCCCTTTCTTCCTCTAAATGATGTCAAGGATTCCTAACCCTGACCTTTAACCAGTTAATTATGTAGAGTTTGTAGCAGAGCTAGCGCATTTAAATTGAGCTAATGCGTAGCCGTTGACAAATGGCGTAATTGGTTACAACAAATTCATCCAGCCAGCTCTCTTCATGATCTGGAACAAGTGGGCAGGGTGCAGCTACCACATCCTCCGGATACGGCCAGGTCCTTCGGTTAGGTCTCCCGTTTCTATTCTTCCAGCTTTTGGAAGTTCAGCTTTCCTTTTGACTTTAGCCAAACTACAAGTTATTTTCCGGATTTACAAATAATACAACTTTTTCGGTTTTTCCACCAAAAACCACAGCTCCACCACCTTCTGACTAATTTTTTTTTTCTTTTTCTCCAAAAAAAACAAAATCCTCCCCTTCCAAAAAAATTTTTCTCGCCTCCCTGTTCAAAGTTTTCATTTTTCCCCACAGTGATTTCAAAAAAATTTCCCATTATCTACAAGGTGATTTCAAGATAAATTTCCCAAAAAAATAATTTTTCCGACCGACCGTTACAATTGTTTTCTGTAAACGCCGTCCTTATGGTTCCAGAAACCCGCCAGCTTCCCGGGAGTTGAAGGAGACCGTCGGTCACACTAGAAAATGGTCTACAAATCCTAATCATCCGTGGGTTTTGGATAAGCCATCATACTCAGACTGCAGACATTCTTTCTCGGTCAGTATGTCTAAGCTCCTAACATATTCTAGGTCATACGCAGGATTCATCGCCATCTCCTTCAATATCCTCCTAACCCCTCATAATCTAGTCGATCCCTTGAACTAAGCTGACTACTAGGCATTGTACCATGACGTGACCAACAACATGACGGACCGGTAGTACAATGATTCCAGAACATAACAAACCCATGTTGGAATACTAGATACACGCACTGAGCAACCTCGCGGAGAACTGAGCAGTGTATTGAAGGTTTTCATTCACTTAATTAAATCCGCGGTGGAAGTTGAACTATCTGTAACCTTTCTTACGTATGTGCTTGGTGAACTGGTCTTCTTTGAACCTTCTACAACTCAATCCTCTGAAATCCTATTATATCCTCTTCTCTCATTCTCCCACTGTTCGTCGTGACTTCCCTGATATTGCTATTGCCTTAAACGGGGTTCCTCTCGACTGCGTTGGTAGTGTGAGAAATCTTGGAGTCGTCCTGAATAGTGGTATGACCTGCTGCGATCACATCAGTTATACTCTTCGTAAAACCTACGGGCAACTTTCTAAGCTTAGGCTCCACTCTGGTCTGCTCAGCATGGCCCTCCGTATGAACCTAGTAAAAGCCCTACTCCTCCCTCATTTAATGTATGGCCTTTCCATTTTCCCTTCTCTTGATTCATCCTGCGCCCGAAAGCTCACTATTGCCTTCAATGATTGCGTACGTTTCGTCCACAAATTACGCCGTTTTGATCATATCACTCCCTATTCTAATTCGGTTTTGGGCTGCTCGTTTAGTGACTACCGTGAGTTTCGGCTTCTTCGCTTACTTCATGATATTCTTCATCATTACAAACCTGGCTACCTCAACCAGTTTGTGCAGCGTTCTCAATCTCTAAGAAACAATAACTTAATTATACCGCGTTTCCGCACCCTAATTGGTCAACGTTCTTTCTTTGTCGTCGTAGCTCTGCTCTGGAATTCTCTCCCAATTGACTTGCAAATCGAAGATTCAGCGCCTATCTTCAGGAAGCGTCTTTTCAATCTCCTAACTAATAGGACAGCTTAGAGCGCGAACGCATACTTTTCTTTTACCATTTAACTTCTTCTCTTTCTCTCATCTATCCTAGTATTTATTTATTTATCTTTTTATTTTATTATTATTTTTATTATATTTATTTTTTTTTCTTTTGTATTATTTTTATATTATTTTTGTATTAATTTTTTTTATGTTACTTTTGCTATGTATTATTCATGTTAGTTCCTTAGTTTAATGAATGTACTTATTATAAGATATATATCTTTTGTACATGTTTCGCATAATAAATGAATGAATGAATCTGTCTTGGGCCCTCTCCTGTCTGTGAATCACAATGTATATCGATGTGTTGAGGCTACGCCTCCCAAAAGGAACAGTTCACAAGCGAACCACATCGGAGGGTCATAGAACAACGCCTCGATAAGATCGAATTCTGCGTAAATGAAACGATCTTGGCGGTTAAAGCGTGAACTGAAAGCGCTGGTCCGAGCACAAAACTGAAGATCAAGGTATGGGAGCAGATCATTCACTCACAGCTCGCCCTAAGATACGTGAGGGTGATGATTGACCATAGGCAAAATTTTGCACACTTGCAGGACAGGGCGCCATACCAGGGCGTCGCCTCCTGATGATGAAGTTGATTATCTCAGTCATGCTATAGGTAGCAACATTGAAAAGGACGGCTAACAGGGAAAAATGGAGGACCGCATGTAAGATTAAGATTATGCATGCTGTACATACAGAATACATCCAACGATGCGGCTTGCGCAGGGATGATCTCCAGAGACATCCTGCGAGAGGAGGCATGTTTCTCTATGACCCAGCACTATGTTGGAGGAGGCCCAAATACATTGCAGTGGCAGATAATGCACTGCGAGATCGTAATGGATTGACAAGGACAGTAAGAAGGGCCTCTTAAGGGTCGGTGGACTCGCAGACTTATCCAAACCTTTAGAGACGGTCTTCAAAGTAGTGTGAGGAAGTGAGCTACGAATAATACAGACAATGTCTGCTTTCATTGTGTGAGATTCGGGGAATCTAGGGAGATATACTAGGCGCAATGGCAGGAGCGCCACTAACACCGAAAAACTTCCTAGGGCACATATGAAGAACGAGGATGGATGGAGGAAAATTAAAACGAAGCTGAAGGGTATACACAGGACGCTGAGGTTGGAAGAAGCCGAAGAAAAGATAAAACGATAACGCTGGCTTATTGCCAAAGTTGAAAGCGGTGTGGCAGAGGGATGGCATCGAATTGGTGTAATCGATTTACCGTATGATTTTTTCAATAAATTTTTTTTTTTTTTATGTGGCAGTGCTAAGCTCAGGAGTCACCCTTTGTACTACTAGTCCGTCATGTCATTTGTCACGTCATGGTGCAATGTCTAGCAGTAAGCTTAGTACGGGGGAGAGGTGGGGGGTATAGGTTAAGGGTTAAAAGGTACGGGGGGGTATTGAAGAAGGTGGTGATGAACCCTGCGTTTGAACTCTTGGATGTTGTAGGAGTTCGGAAATACTGACTGCGAGAGATTATTCCACAGTCGAGTTGTTCTATTTACAAACGAATTCATATCTTGTTGAGTGCGTGAAAGGGGGAGTTGCAGGTGCAGGGAATGGGACGAGTGGGCTAATCTGGTGTTGCGGGTATAAGATTGCCGTGGAGGCAAAAGAGCGTTTAACTCGGAGGAACAGTCACTATGATAGTAGCGATAAAATTTTGTCAGTGCTGCTACATTCCTACGGTGGCTCAGGGGGTCGATGGTGGAGCAAGCGGTATCGTCATTAATTAACTTAAGGGCCCTTTTTTGGACCTTATCTAACCATGCTAAGGTGGTTATTGGAGCACCGCCCCAAACGAGGGAGTTATATTCGAGAAGAGGCCGAATGTAGGATTTATAAATAACAGCACGGGCCGATGGCTGGAGGAGGAACTTGCACCTCTTAAGAAATCCCAAACACTGGGATGCTTGTTTGGCGATTTGGAATATGTGATCATTCCAACGCAAGTCTTTGGCTAATGTCACGCCTAAGATGTGTAGGGATGGGTCGGCCTTTAGTTCAACGTCATCCACTGTCAAGGATGGTGAGGTGTTGAACTTCTTTTTTGAGATAAGACAGTACTTGGTTTTGGAGGGGTTGAATTCGACACGATTCTTCTCTCCCCAATCTAGAATTAGTTTGATGTCTTTTTTAATAGAGTTGAACATTAGTTCACGATCATCAAGACAGGATCTGGCTTGTGTCTGTCTTGTATCGAAGCTGTACGAGTAACGTAGAGTACCGTCGTCAGCGAAGCTGAGAAGTGGATTGGAGGGGATTGAAAGTAGGTCATTTATAAAGATAAGAAATAGGGCCGGTGATAAAATTGACCCCTGGGGGACCCCCGCAGAGATGGGGTGAGATTCAGATTTGACGCCATCACATACTACCTTAATTGAACGGCCGGAAAGGAAACTCGCAACCCACTTATAGAGAAGCGAGTCAATTCCAATAGCTTGGAGTTTAGCTAACAAGGCTGAGTGCCATACTCTATCAAAAGCCTTGGAGATATCCAAAGCAACCAAACTAGATTCACCAGATCCATGCAAACTTCGGTTGAGGTGTTCTGTAAGGCAAACTAAAAGATCACCAGTGGATCTTTTTTGTCGGAAGCCGTATTGTTTGTCGTTTATAAGTTGGTTGGATTCTAGATATCCCATAAGCTTTTTGTTAATTATCGTCTCCATGGTTTTGGAGAGGATAGAAGTCGCATTTGTCGGTGAAGTAGCATTTGTCACTTCAAAACTTAACTTGACGGAGACTAGTGGCAACCAAATGGTGCCAGTCCACTTTCAAAACACCACACCACCGTCACTTCATCTCGACACGTGCTGCCTCCCTGGATTCCGTGTGATTAAAATATTTCATTTGCCTCTTGGTCACCACACAACCGCCACTCCAATTTCTCACCACTTCAGTGCGCGCCTTGGCTAAGAACCATCAGGAGTATTAGCTGCTAGAAACAGTTGATCCATCATCGCGCCGCTATGCTACAAAGCCGGTCACGCAGGGAAGCTGGAGTACCAGGAGGTGTTTTGAGTTACATGCAGGAGCGTGTCGGTAGCATTAGTAGCTTCTCACATGCCAACGTAGGAAAATAAAATTGGGTGCTTGAACGCGAGGAGTTTCAATGGGATAACAATGAATAAAAGCGAATGTGTGAAGTTAAACCGACGTATGTATACAAATCAGAATCGTGGTATAATGAAACTGTGTGTAGTGTGTTAAATTCACACAGAAAAAATACTTTTGGGTTTGCAGTGTGGTCGCAAAAGGATTAGTAGGTTTGCTACCTTCTATGATTATACAACTTAATGACGACACAATCACATGTGACTTTTTCACCACTCAGATCCTCCAACAAACCACATTATCCTACATTCTTTGATTCAATCAAAAACGTCAATCAAGCCACCCCATCCGAAAGGAGCGTTGTTGGTCCAAATTGTAATTATCAAAAAAGGCGGCATCTCTACAGCCGAAAACATTTTATTGATTGATATCAATTCAAGCCCGGATAAATTTTGAACCGTTTCAAAAACAGAACAAACCCAATTCAATGGAATCCATTTGATGGCGAAAATGTTCTTTCTGATTCGAGTACGCCTCGTGCCAGCTCCATGGTCCCTCTTGGTCTTGTCCAGCATTTTTAAGAGCGGAAACTATTTCATCTCTCGGTTTTGTGTAGCCGGGCTTCCCTGCGGGCTGAAGATGATTGGATCAGCGGGTGCTGTAATCTGATTTGCATAGCCCAACAAATTGTCGAGGGAATTAATTATTCAAAAAAAAGAAACTTTGTACTCTAAGTAATCGGAACATTTCTGGGCAAGCTTTCTCCCACTCTCGATTTACATTCAAGAACTGATAATAATCGATTGGAAAGAGCATTGGTTTCGGCTTAATGAATTTCTTTGAGGTGATTTCGGGAAATTTTACAAAATGTAACTAAGTAAAAATAATTGGTCATGATCAATGATGTGCTTGACTAGCGTACGGTGGTAGTTGTGCGCCAAAAATGAGGCAAAGTTATATGTGCTTGAGTAGTAACGAAAACGTTTTGTTATGTGGTTCTGGCCTTACGAATAACCCTAGCACGTCATGTCGATGGCCACTCAATATCCAATGTGCAGTAGTAAGCTTAGTTTGATGATCGGTTTAAGGTGTGGAGCCAAGTAGATATTGAAGGAGGTAGAAATGAACCTGGAATCGCAACTGTAGGATGTTGAAGGAGTTCGAAAATACTGACTATGGAATATTGCACCACAGTCAAGTTGTTTTGATGATGTACGAATTTCGTTTTTGTAGCGGGCGGATCAAAGGGCCATTGTGAACAGATAGGGGGGCGCAAAATTGAACCGCTGGCTCCTCTAGTGGTGTCCTCTTGTTAACCAACTAACGACGGTAGTAGGGAGCATACCCTTCGAAAGCTTACCAAGCCAAAGATGTAAAGCTACTGTGCTACCATTCCGTCATGTCGTACACTTTATGGTGCAATATCTAGTAGTAAGCTTAGCTCGAGGAATAGAGAGAAAGATAGGATAGTTTTGAAGAATTCGGAGGTGGTGTGTAACTCCGGGAATACTGACTGTGAAAACTTGTTCCACAGTCGAGTTGTTCATGTTATAAATGAATTCCTAAACCGCAGTGTACACGAAGATAAAGGCTTAGTGTCAGGACACTTGTCTGCTGGATTACCGAACGCTGCGCCCTGAGCTACCATTTATGGAGGGTAGTAAAGGCGAAGTACCTCAAGGAACGGCTGTGTTCACCAAAAACTAATCGATAAATCGTCTTTACAATCGTCAGATAGATATATAGATCCCTGCGGCGACGCCTTCTGATGTTTTAGGGAATGATCAGGGAATACTTACTTCTTTAGGACGTCTACACTTCTCCCTTCTTTTCTTTAGGGCATTTTAACGTCAAAGTCTGGTAAAAATTCTGTGTTTGTTGCAACCAGAACCTCGGATTAAAGTCCAAAATATTGCCATAGGCTTTTGAGGTATAGCCACCAAATCCGGATTAATGTCAAGGTCAAAAGGAAGCAGAGAGTGTTCCTGGAGTTTGTTCTCATAGCCCGACGAAGAAGTATGGGACCCCTTAGACCCCTTCCTGTCGTTCATCAGGTATGATGAAGTATTGACGCTACGGGCGGCCGTATATCAATGTTTCACATGCTTATTAGCGACATTTTGAACTTTTTTATATTGAACAAATCGTCACATACCGCCTTACTAAATTTCTCTCCAAGCAGTAGTGACGAAAAGCTGCTTATGAAGCTTTGGTATACGGCCGGCGTAAGCCTCTCCCAAGAGGTCTCGAGAGTAAGGCGTCTGACTACCATCCCAGAGGTCCCGTGTTCGACAGTACAAAGGAGCTTTCTGCAGACCTCCGTCAAAGCTTTCCTATTCCCCTCTATTTTTCAAACCAAGTTTACTACTAGACATTGCACCATGACGTGAACTACATGAGAGACTGATAGTATAAAGGGTGACTCCTAAGCTTGGTTTTTTCTTTAAAGAAAAAAGCGAACCGCATGTCCCGAGAAAAATGAAACTCGCCCGCACCTAGCTTACAGCAGGTGCGGCTAGCCACACGTCGCGCGCAGCTAGCATGCAAGCTTGAATAAAAATAAGATTCGATTAGCATGCAAGCTTGAATAAAAATAAGATTGCAACAGGAACGCCCCAAAGTGTCTATCCCGAGTAAAAAAGAAACTCATCCGTACCTAGCATGCAGCAAGTATGCCCTAGCCTGAACGGTGCCCGCAGCTAGCATTCACGCTTGAGTATAAGTAAGACTCGCTCGCAGCTAGCGTGCAGCAGGCACCCACGAACTGTGTCAGTTGACACGGGCGAGTTTTATTTTTAATTAGTGTGGGGTGGGTGTGGGCTAATGCGTGCCTTGATTTTTTCTCAAAAATAAAACTCATCTACTCCTAGCATGTACTCTCTCGCCACAGGCATGGATGCACGCTCCCACCACAAGCATGCACTTTTTCCAAACTTAAGCGGGCAAAATTGGGGCTTTAAAAAATTGTGTAGGACGAAGAAAACGGGCAGTTATCTCCGTCACCTTTATGGGTGTCAGTAGAAGGGTTCTCGTTCGATTGCGTAAGTCAAGCAGCATTGGGCGGGGCTAGTACCTACTTAGCTGGGGGACTGCTTTGTAAAACAACAACAACGCATTTGGAAAGATATATATCGCTACAGGTGGATTCATAAATGTTCATGCTTGTAGCGGGGATTTTTAGATTTTCGAGTCTGTGGCGGAAACGGGCATGCCTGTGTCGGGAGCGTGCATGCCCCTGCGGACGCGTGCGTATTTGTAAGAAAGTTATTTTTAATCGGGCTGGAAGCATTTTAATGTAGTTTTCGCAGTAGGTATGCTGTTTATCGGTCCTAATTACGGATACCATTCCTCTATGCGATGTTGTTGGCGTATTTGGCTACCATCTTGGTTTCCGAACCCCCGTGAAGTATTCTCGATCAGAACATAACCACCAGACAGAATTGCCTCTAGAGCTTCTCGACTCGATTCCGTGCGTAATGTTATTAGAGCCGCCTTTTCTATCTAGTTAGGCTGCCAGAATGTACAGTTGTAATGTAGTGTCCTTTCGAGGGTTTTTGCCAAGCACTTCGTGCAAAGCTATCTCAGTGGATCTACCTTTGATATAGACATGTTTAGCAGGAGCCGGTAAAGGCCCATCTACCGATTGTCGGATGTGAGAGGCAATGACTATTTATAGTGTCTTGAGCACGAAGGATGCTAAGGTATCGGTATCTTCGCGGATTCGAGCCCTCTTATTTCCGTTTTTGAGGTGAAGTTCAAATGGATGTAACTGACACAAACGCAGAAACATGTACCATCACCTATGGGTAGTTTCTGCAGCATGTATGATATTGTGTCGGGACGAATGCTTCAAAGCTGGCAGCAGAAAATTAGTGCAAAAGAGCAAGAAAATGAATTGTTAACGATTGGGTGGTCTTTGTAAGCTGTTGTCTATCTAAGAACTAACCGCAACCTTTGATTGGTTTATATGACCTAACGTGAATCGGGTTGTTATAGAATTATACCATACTAAAATGATAATAGCATGTGCAGCCCCTTTCCGGTCCTATGAATCCATAAGGTAGCACATCAACAAATAAATTTAATCTGCTCTGAAGTACTTCGACCCATTGTCTAATCATCCTTCAAGCTCTAATAATAATCTAAATTTTCGTACAACAAACAATGGGGCAGGTACCTAGACTGACGTTATTGCATCAAGCTTACAACCAATTTAATTAACATCATATCATGTGCAATCCCGAAACCTCAAAGGCATATCTACACCTGAAACCTTGGCTATCAGAAGCAGACTTGACCAAACCACACATCACTCAGTGGCTGGCTCCATCTACCGACAAATGGCTTTTGCAATTCGCATATGACCAGGACCAGGTCTTAAGGCCGGCGATAAAGCATCTCGGGCAAGTGACTAGCTCGAAAATTATAGCGACACTCTCTATCTCGGATCTGTTTGATAATTACGCCGCATTTACGTAATTCATCTTGGGCAAAAATTTCACTTTTGTTTTTGATTATATTCCGGTGTTTTTTTTACCTGCGAGAGCTGCTTTTATGGCTGCACTCATTTGTCGACTATATCTTTTTTTTAATGACTGACGAACCTAGACATGTCGTCATCTTGATGTTGCTACCCTGGGCTGTCAGCTCCATTCGACAATGGACACCATCTGTTCTGGTAGAAACAACAGACAGACAGATGACATCCCATCCCAAGGTAACTGAGCTCTATTTGCACAGAGATGATAAATTTTTTTTTTGTTCATCCAACGATTAAAACATTTTTTTATTTACCCTTTTTGCACCTTTGAGGCCAGTTCTTTTTTTTTTATCAGAGTTTTTTTTAGTGAATTTTTAAATGCCGACTTTTCTATGTGAAGGAAACTATGCTGGAGTACAATGGGAAGAGCTGAATATTAATGATCTGAGAAGAACCATTGACATGCAGTGGGCAAAAGCGGCTAAATTCTTTAATTATGATTGGCATGGGTCATCGGGGGTCACTAGCCTTGAATCACGATTTTCTACAAAAAACTTTTTTCTTTAATCTGTTTTATGGGAAAAGTTTTTAAAGACTTTTAATTGCAGCTTGTTTTAAGATAACGAAATATAATCGGGCAGTTTCTCCAATTTTGTTTCATTTCTAGGAAATTTCTCAGATTAAAATAGTCTATTCGCTCTTAAATATGGGAATATTTCGTGGAATCGCTTCTGAAAGTTTTATTTAATCTTGAAATACTTAAGTAGTTATTTATGACAGGAATTCTCCCTCCTACACAGAAGAAGACGAGGCTACAGTCCTTAAAGAACTTAGGGCTTTTGAAATCTCTTCGTCCAAACTTATTTCCAGCCGTAATTTTAGTACATACTATATACCAACAGCTAGTAAAATGAAAAAAATAAAGTAAAGTAAATGAGCTGATCTTCCTACTCTTTTTTTTTATTCTGTTATGTGGCAGTTCTAATCTTAAGAATCACCCTTTGGGCTATAATACCAGTTTGTCATTTTGTTTATCCAGAAAGCTTAGTTCAAATGTTTGAGGATATGAGAAGTTTGTTTGTCGTGCTGTACAGCCGTATATGACGGGTATATGACGACAGTACGATGGCCTTGGAATTCCAGAAAAGGGCATACATCGGGCGGTGGCGGTTCACATGATAAAATCGTGTGATATTTACTTACTTATTTTCTACTTTTTATTATATTTTTGCCAGACTACAAGAGCAAATAAAATGACCAGCACTTCTCTTGTGCATCGATAATCTTTAAATGTGAAATTTCAAAGGCCGATTGTGCATAACGAAGATGATCAAGTCACCAAAAACCACTTTCAACAATACATTGGTATAGAATTTTTTATGGCCCAAATTTGCCGACGTATGTCCGTGTGTAAAGTTCGGAAATACTGACTTCAAAAGATTCTTCCATAATCGAGTTACGAAAACACTGCTAGTCTATAACGTCGGGACAAAGGAGAGCTGTAGGCAGGGAAATGAGCCGTTGAAGCAAATCTGGAGTTGCTCCACTGAGATTGCGCAAAGGCTGGAAAGGATTTACTTCAAAAACGTTATTATATGTAGTGTGCAATGGAGTTGTGTCCAACTATCCGTAAACGGACGTAGCCATGGATCTCGGACAGCTGTCTGGACCTCGTCGATCAGCGGAAGCGCATGAAACACGTCGACTTTGAGGAATACCGAAGATTGAACAAAGAAGTTCGGCAGAAAATGAAATTGGAACGAGAAGCGTACTGGAATAATGTTGCGGCCGACATGGAAAAAGCGGCGTCGAGGCACGAGTACCGCACGCTGTACCAGACAATCCGCCTGTTAGGCGGCAAAACATCATCAACAAACGACAACATCAAAAAAATCGGATGGAACTTTTGTGACTTCTGCCCATGAACGCCTGGAGCGGTGGAGAGCATTCTTCCACCAGCTGTATAACCACGATCCGCCGCAAGGTCCAGCACCCGAACCACCGATTATCGAACAGCCGATGAATCAGTTTCTCAATACCGAACCAACAATTATCGAGGTGAAGACAGCAATAAAATCGCTGAAAAATGGAAAAGCGCCGGGAATAGACCAAGTAACCGCCGAGATGATCAAAGCTGGAGGTGATGTCTTATCACAACGACTTCATGTCCTCATAACACACATATGGCATTCGGATCGTGTCCCTTCGGTATGGAAGAAAGCGATCGTTGTCCCAATTTTGAAGAAAGGCGACAGTCGGGAATGCAAGAATTATCGCGGTATTAGCCTTCTTTCGATCGTCGGTAAAGTATTTACGACAATAATACAATCGAGGCTACAGAAACATCGAGAGCAAACGAGCCGGGAGGAACAAGCGGGATTTAGACCACATCGAGGATGCATTGATCAAATATTCGCCCTCCGTCAGTTAATGGAAGAAAGAATTCGTTGCGGCAAACGAATTGTCGTCGTTTTCATCGATTTCAAATCCGCTTTCGATCGCATCGATTGGAACAGCTTGTGGAGAGTCTTGGTAACCGAACACGTGCCATTGAGAATCATCCAACTTCTCCAAGCGTCGTACGATGGCTCAACCAGCAGCGTTCGTATTCGAAACGACTTATCCGAGGAGTTCCCGATTCAGACGGGTGTCCGACAGGGAGACGTCGCTTCGTCACTTCTCTTCAACGTTGTGATCGACGCGATTATGCGTGAAGCATTCGATGGACGACTCGGAGTTCAATACGACGACAACAACTTCGTAACAGACTTAATGTTCGCCGACGATAGCGCTGTTTTCGCCGACACGGATGCCGAAGCAACGGACATCTTATACGATATTTCCCGCATCGCCCAATCATACGGGTTAAAAATCAATACGGAAAAGACCAAAGTGCTCACAACGGATGGATCAAGAGCCAGTGTTCACCTCGATGGAACCCAAATCGAACAGGTTCCAAGGTTCAAATATTTGGGATCATTGGTTGAGGAAACGAAAGTAGCATCGACGGCCGACGTTCACAGCCGTATCGGCCAGGCAACAGCAACATTCGCCTCGCTCAAGTGGTGCATATGGAAACGAGCAAATATCTCCATCAAAACAAAACTACGTCTTTACCGAACGTTGATTCTTCCGATTCTTCTTTATGGATCTGAAACGTGGACACTGCTCAAACCGGACGTTAAGAAGCTCGAGGTCTTCCAAATGCGATGTTTGAGGCAGATCCTCCGTGTCTCACTCCGTGATCGCCTTCGAAACGAGGTTGTCAGACAAAGATGCGATCAGCAAACACTGATCGAAGAAGAAATGCAAAAACGTCGACTACGGTGGTTTGGACATGTTTGCCGAATGGATGATAACCGCTTGCCACGTAAACTTCTCTGGCGAGACCGTCCTGCAGACTGGAGAATACAGCGATCGGCACCGAAGAAAACCTGGTTGAAGAATATCGAGGGTGACTTAAAGAATCAAAGATTATCAGTTACCGAGGCTCGAGACACCGCCAAAAACCGAGAAGAATGGAAGCGAATCGTGAATAGAGTTCGGGACCCAGCGGCACCGACAGCAGCGTATCCGTTGCGGGGACGTCCCGCTCGGACCGCCAGCTAACGGATCAAAGAAGAAAGAAGATTATATGTAGTAGCCATAAAGTTTTGTGAGGGCTACTAAATTGCTACGTTTGATAAAAAAGGCGATCGTGGAAAAAATGGCTTCGTGACCAATGAGTTTAACGGTCCTTTTTGGTGATTTCTCCAGCCATAACAAAGCAGTTTCCGATATGCACTCGAGCAGAGACTGAATGTAGATTCTGTATATTACAACAAAAGCCGATGTACAGAAGAAAATTGCATCTCTTAAGAAAACCCAGCCACGGACACTTGTTTGACGATTTTAAATATGTGGTTATCGAAGATATTTGGTTATTGTCACGCCTGGGATGTTAACGGAAGGGCCAGTCATTAGGTTTATACCGGATAGGAAGATATTGCAGGTATTGTTGAAAATAAGACAGCAGTTCGTTTTAGATTTTATAGACTATATTATTACTATATTGTTGCGGCTTTAATGAAAAATAATTTCAATATCCCGGATGAATGAGTCACACATAAGCTCGTGATAGTTAAGTCTAGTGCTTGTGTTGCATTGTCAAAAGAATAAGAGTGACGGGCGTCATCAGCGAAGCCGTGAAATTAGAGGAAGCTGAGAGTATTTCATTTATAAAGAACAGAAATGCCACAGGTGAAAGAATTCACCCTTGAGGAACTCCTGCATTGATGGGTTTGGATTTAACGCCGTCAAGTGTTACCTACTTTGAGCGCCTGAAAATCCAGTTCCGTAAAGCTGAGTCCATACCAATAGCTTTATAGAGCTGAGTGCCATAATCTATTGAAATCTTTGGAAAAGTCTAAGGCAAGCAGACTAGACTTACCTAATCGAGGCATACTTTGGTTGATTTGGCATATGAGGCACCCAAAAAGGTCGCCAGTGGATCTGAAAAAGTTTAATACTCCATAAACTTTTTCTCTATTATCGCTTCCTTATCATCGTAGTTTATTTTATTTTATTTATTTCTATTTTTACACTACACAATTAAGACATATGGGTCTTTTATTATGTATAGGCTATACACAAAAAGATAGCAGAAATAACATTAGAAGAAAAGAAAAAAATCAGTAATGAAAATAAAAATGAATACATAGTAAAAGAAAATTGATACAAATTTAATGTCAAGCAAAATACTTATATAAAATCGCTTTAAATTTTTTACTGCTGCTGCTTCGTCGTACATCTAATGGTAAGGAGTTCCACAACCTAATAGCACGAACAAAGAAGTTTTTCGGAAATGCTGTACTTAATGACAGGCACAATTAGAGTTAACGCTCTTGTGGAGTTCGCAAAATTAATTCTATCATAAAGGTACTTTGGTTGCTTTAATAAAATAATTTTGTTTAGAAACCAGACAGTACGAAAATCAAAATATGAGGATAGCGTTCATCTAAACACAGATCTGACGTATACTGAGACATGGCCGAAACGCCTAATATTGTACACATAACGAACGCAGGAATTAAACGCAACATTAAGCTTATTAAAGATAACAGACCCAGCCTTACAAAACAATTCACATCCATATGTCAGCATTGGAACAATAAGTGTTTTCACTAGCAAGAGTTTAGTATTCCGAGGAGTAAAGTAAGCAGAGACAGATAGTTTTCGCAGAACAGCATATACCTTGCTAACAAGAGAACTGATGTGATTACCCCAAGATAGGGTATTATCAAAAATTATACCCAGGTTTTTTACAAAATTTTTATAGGGCAAGACAGCGCCGTTAAGGATTACCCTAGGAAATTCGCTGCTGTCAACACCTGACCTGGATATAACAATTACATTCGACTTGTTTGCGTTGAGCCTGAGCTTGTTATATCTTGTCCATTCATATAGAATGTAGATCTTCGTTGATTCTGGCTACCGCATCCTCGATTAAACCAATTGGTCTAGATATGTATATAATTGCGTATCGTCAGTATATAAATGAAAGCAGCTCTTAATAATAGCCGGAAGGTCATTAATAAACATTGCGAAGAAAAGAGGCCCCAGGATTGACCCTTGAGGTACGCCACAAATACACTTAGATGGGGTTGAAAAACAATTATTACAGAAAACGTATTGTTCCCTATCCTCCAAATATGACTGCACAAGTCTAAGAGTGCTGCGAGCAAAATGAAATTTGAGGCCAAGTTTTTCTAACAATAGCTTATGGTTTACCGTGTCAAATGCTTTTGAAAAATCCAAAAGTACTAGTACAGTAACCATGTCACTCACCATGGCTTTACGGATGTCATCTGAGATATTCAGTAATGCCGTCACACAGCTATGTTGAGGGCGGAAACCAGATTGAAAATTAGACAAAAGTTTACGGTCATTAATATATTTAAATGTTTGATGATGAAATAGTTTTTCAAACACTTTGCTGAGGAAAGGAAGGATGGATATTGAACGGTATTCAGCACAATTAGAGGGACCACTTTTCGGGATAGGAATAACTTTTGCTCTTTTCCAGCTAGATGGGTATACAGACGTTAAAATAATTGTATTCAAAATGTGTGTAACAGGAGAAAGGATAAGCGGAAGAATTAATTTAATAAATTTCGGATGTAAGTTGTCCAAACCTACAGCATTTGATTTAATAGACAAGATAGAAC
Source organism: Thereva unica (assembly GCA_949987705.1). NCBI lineage: Eukaryota > Metazoa > Arthropoda > Insecta > Diptera > Therevidae > Thereva > Thereva unica. The sequence goes on from OX465282.1 coordinate 126,623,902, forward strand.
TACCAACATCTTCTATACTAAAAGAAGATATAGTAAACCCAGTTGAGGAAAAACTACCAAGAAAATCATTACTAATTTTTTCATGGTTATCGGAGAGGAATACTTCAGAGAACTTATCATTAATCACGTTAGGATCTTCTGCAACAATATGCGATTTGGTTTTTCCGAGGCCACAGGTATTCAGATTTCTCCACAGTGCTTTTGTCGGCAGTTCGATTACGTAAGTGGCGATATTCCTCCCACAGCTCTGGTGTTCTAAAGCGTTTCCACCTACGGTAGGCAATATCTCGTGCAGACATTAGTGAACGCACAAATGGTAGTTGTCGAAGTTTTCAATACATAGTGTAGATAAAATCCGGAGAAGTATGATAGAACAAAACCTACGCTTAGGTTTAGCTGAAAGTAACTCCTCTCACTCCCGAGTTCTAAACATCGTGTCCACTTTAGGCAGTTTTGTAGATTGGAACTTCATTGCCTGGCATGACCTTTAGATCGCTTCACACCCCTTGAAAGAGTACTAGAGTAGAGTTAAGGTTCCAGAACAATGAACTGATGGTGATTTCTAAATAGACCCCTGCCCCTTCATAAATCAATAAATTAAATGGTGGTGGGCGATGTGAAATACTGTTTCATGGAGGTTACCAAGATTAAAGGAAAGGCTAGTGGATGTAGTTGTGACTTCTTGATGGATCTTATCAAGGACCAAAGTTTTGTCTGTCACCAGTTGGATTAATAACCTTACCTGTCAAGTTATAGTCAAACGATGATTTGACACTCATAATGGTAGCTTTACAGCAACTTTCTTAGTTTAATGTACTCTCGACGAAGTGATTCAGTCGGAGAGTGGTATACTCTGAAAACGGCTTCCTTAGCTTCTGTTGTTCTTCTTATGCTCCTTTAATCTCTCGTAGGACATAGGGCGGATACAGTTCCCAGCGAACTCTGTTGGAATCTACAGTTCTCAGCTAGGTTTAGGATATACCAATTGTTGTGGTCTCAGCTAATAATATTCTCCTACACGTTATATTTGTTTTTCCAACTCCACAGGATCCTTGTTAGTTCCAGTTAAAGGCTAGACTCTGTCTGTTACATCGCAAAGTAGGCCAATCTAATTCCATTTGATTTTCTTATTCTCTTCTTAGATGCCATAGTTCTTAATTTCTAATTTTATCTTGCCAGCAGATTTTTAGGATATGATACTACACATATGTAGGTATCTTGTGATGAATTCCAGAAGACTTTCGCAACCATATAAAAGAACTAATTTATTTTTGTAGTTGAATAGTCGCAATTTAGTTTTAGCTGAGATCTCTCATATCACGTAATCAGATCGATGTGACCTGAAATTTCCCTCGCCTTAAATTGCTGCACTTCCCTCATTTCTCCCATCAAAATCATGCACAATAATCTGCTACCAATTTAGCACTTTTAAGTAGATTTTGGTACTATGGGAGCAATGGACCCAGAGTTTAGTGAAGAAGAAGATAATTACCGTGCACCAAATTTTGGTAACTTCTCTATGTCATTCTCAGCTGTTAATACCTAAGCAAATCTAAAATGACATCAAAGAATATAGTAAACATAAAAAATTTAATGAAAATTGTTAAAAAAATGCCGCTAAATTGTTCCTCGTAAAGAGTTTCTTTCTTGATCCTTTTTCAAACAATTATACTTAAAGACATCCTTTCACTCAAAAACTCCCAGTGTATTTCCAGGCTCCTTAATAAGGTTGAAAAATTATCGGATGATCGATTCCGGTTTCGGCTTCCTGCATGCAGCATCCCTTGAACCACAACCAATCACAAAACTGCATCCACCTGAACCTGCACCCTGCATAATCCCGGTTTTATTTGTAGATAAGGACTCAGCTTCACATGCATGCACTCAGGTTACACAGCACGCTGTTTACCTGCTTACTGGCTGCGATTTAACCCAAATGGTTCTTTACCCACCTGCAAAATCCTGCCTGAAATGAAACTCCGCAAAAGTGGAGCACAAAATGAAGCCCGACGGGAGGGAAATCAATTGGACCCAGCACAGGCGAACTTTAAACCCGTGGCGGTGAAAGAGGATCTAAAAGCGTTTTCCTAGCACAGAACTCTTCCGCCTGGATGCGTTGGCAACACACTCACACACAAAGCCATCCGCACACGTGTAATATCGCGAAAAAATACTAAAAATTAGATAAAACGCTGGCGGAAATGTTCACCTATTAAGCAACTGTGATAGCTCGGGTCACGTGTCAACTGTTGTAAATGATGCCATGAAATTGTTGCATAAAATGGCGAACATATCTTCTCCCATTGCTCGGCTTCAGTCGTTGGTGGCTACGTTTATAACGAGCGGGCATTACCCTGGTAACGATATTCGCCTGTCATAAAGGAGCGAGGAGCGCAACAAAATGGCCGTGGCTGACTTCATTTAAATTCGTTTTCTTGACTTCATTCTAGAGATGCTCTTCATTTTTTCTGCGTAAAAATGTGGATTTTTACTGACTCCGGAATGGATCCATGAAAGTTATGGGCCGAACGTAAGGAAATTTTACCGCCAACAGAGCCATTTGATGGTTTCGTTTTTGTTTTACGGATATACGCGAACGTTGACGTTAAAAATTACCCCAAATATTTCATAATTTACTTATATGGCTCCAAGTTGTTTATGTAATGATTTACATGCGAAGATAAAGTTTGACTGATGCCAGTGGTGGTTATGAATTCTATTTTAGTGGGTTTGTAGATTATGTTGTAGAATCTTAGTATCAACTGGTATAACTCCACCTTGTTTTGGATTTTTGTTTGAAATAACGCTCAGTGATTTTGGACCAAGGTCAAAATTTCAAACTTCGATCCCAATCATCATTGCCCGGCTATTCAATTGTCAGTATGGAAAACAGTTTTGTACTAGCAATCCTGGACTGCTAGTTCCAAGTGCTTGAATTGCTTTATAAACATTCGAAATGTACATAAACATATTCGCTGGTCATTTGATAATGACTGATGAAGACCTCCATGTTCGCTAGTTGTGCCTGTGAAAAGATGCCAGTTGACTAAACAAAAAATATAACATAATAAAAGCAAACTCCAACTAAAAAGGTTTAACAAACACACTATTATATAAATATACTAGCAAAAACCCGCGTGCGTTGCAACGCCTTTCAATGAAATAAGATTATGGGGACACAGTCTGCGATAGGAAAATGATATAGTGAAAAAAGAACAAATCTGGGAAAATTGATTTTGGGAGATGACCGCCATGGACCAAATGATATATTGAGTATACTATATTGCCTATGGTGTTCTACTTAGCATACTCTTTCATTTGATACCCATGTCGAAGGGGTTGTAAAGAAAATATTAATACGCCCTCTTGAGATGGCGCTATGGACCAAACGATATATTGAGTATACTATATTGCATATGGTGTTCTACTTATCATACTCTTTCATTTGATACCCATCTCGAAGGGGTTGTGAAGAAAATGGTAATCCGCCCTCTGGAGATGACCGCCATTTACCAAACGATATATTGAGTATACTATATTGCTTATATTGTTCTACTTATCATAGCCTTTCATTTGATACCCATGTCTCGGGTGTTGTGAAGAAAATGGTAAACCGCCCTTTTGAGATGGCCGCCATGGACCAAATTATAAATTGAGTATACTATATTGCTTATGGTGTTCTACTTTTCATAGCCTTTCATGTGATACCCATGTCTCGGGTGTTGTGAAGAAAATGGTAACCCGCCCTCTTGAGATGGCCGCCATGAATCTAAAGACACAGTCTATGGCAATGTTCTTATAATGCCCTTTCATTTGATACCAATGTCGAGGGGGTAGTGAAGAAAATGATCATCCGCCCTCTTCAGATGACCGCCATGGACCAAACGATATATTGAGTATACTATATTGCTTATGGTGTTCTACTTATCATACCCTTTCATTTGAAATCCATGTCGAGGGGTGTGAAGATAATGGTAATCCAACCTCTGGAGATGGCCGCTATGGGCCAAACGATATATTGAGTATACTATATTGCTTATGTGTTCTACTTATCATACTCTCTCATTTGATACCCATCTCGAAAGGGTTGTGAAGAAAACGGTAGTCCGCCCGCTTGAGATGATCGCCATGGACGAACCGATATATTGAGTATACTATATTGCCTATGGTGTTCTCCTTGTCATACTCTTTCATTTGATATCCATGTCGAAGGTGTTGTGAAGAAAATGGTAATCCGCATTCTTGAGGTGGCCGCTATGGACCAAGCGACATATTGAGTATACTATATTGCTTATATTGTTCTACTTATCATACTCTTTCATTGGATACCCATTTCGAAGGGGTTGTGAAGATAATGGTCATCTGCTCTCTTGAGATGACTGCCATGGACCAAACGATATATTGAGTATACTATATTGCCTTTGGTGTTCTACTTACCATACCCTTTCATTTGATATCCATGTCGAGGGGTTGTAAAGAAAATGGTAATCCGCCCTCTTGAGATGGCTGCTATGGACCAAACGCCTGCTTTTCTATTGAAATTTTGCTATAAACCTCACGGAGCCCGAGACCTTTCCTTCAGATATGAATTTTACACAGATGAAATGCCTCAAAGAACATGGGTCTTGCGTCGGCCGCCATGAATCGGTATATTGAGTCTACTACATTGCTTATTGTATTCTACTTATCATACCCTTTAATTTGATACCCATTTTGATAGGGTTGTGAAGAAAGTGGTAATCCGGCCTCTTTAGACGGCCGCCATGGATCTAAAGATATATTTTGTATACTACATTGCTTATTGTATTCTACTTATCATACCCTTTCATTTGATACCCATGTCGAGGCGGTTGTGAAGAAAGTGGTACACCGCCCTCTTGAGACGGCCGCCATGGATCATTTTAGTTTCAATAGCGTCATGGCCTACCTATTGTTTGACAGCTGCGTAAATTTGAAATTTTCATTAAATGTAATGATTCAATTTAATGACAATTTTACATTTGTCAAACAATAGGTAGGCCATGAAGCTATTGAAACTAAAATGAAGTGAAAATTCCTAAAATTACCATTTTTTTTGTTTTTTCGGGCAATTTTTTAAATTTTTCTCTCCGTAAGAACCATCCTCGTACTTCAACGAATATTCAAAAAAAAAATTAGTCCAATAGGTCCAGCCGTTCTCGAGTTTTGCGCTTACCAACACATTTAGCGATTCATTTTTATATTATAGATTATGCTGACCAAAAAAGCTGCAAAAGCATATCATACGAGCATCTCTCTAAATTTAAAATCTTTTAACCTAGGGAAGACACGAACCTTGTTATTAAAATTTGTTGTGATGAGATTGCAAAAGTTATATCTGAGTGATATATGGTGGTTGGGAATAGAAGCACCGTCTAGCTTTAAAAGGCGGCATGGCTCATGCAGCGAATGGGCCCCATGTGGCAAATGAGGGGCATGACGAAAGAGGAATTTCCCGGTAGGGTCTGTATGAGGGGTCGGTGTTTCCGAACTCATATAATATCTTAGAGTTCAAACGCAAGGTTCATCGACATCTACTCACGCACCCTACAGACCCCTATCTTTTCTCCTTTATCCTTCAAATCAAGCTTACTACTAGACACTGACCATGACTTGAACGACATGACAGACATGTAGTACAAAGGGTGATTCCTAAGCTTGTATTTACCACAAAAAAAAAATAACGCGCATGGCGAAAGAGGGCTTTCCCCTTGGATTCCTCATGAGCACCACACAAAAACAATTTGCGATACTGAAGTGAGGCATGTCCTATCAGGACTCATACTCATACTGGCATACTCAATAGACCGGTTCTCGTTCGATTGCTGAGGTAAAGTAGCATTGGAAGGGATTGGTACTCAGTTGGGGGACCGTTTGGAAAATAATATTCGCGTTTAAAAATATAACGTCGCCGCAGTTATAAGCAACTGGCATATTCACGTCGAAATGTTCAAAATGCTTGCCTCTATTTTCCACTCGGAATGGGACAAGGTGTTAGATGCTCTTTTGGGCCTTATAAGGGAGTCCACACGGCGTCTACATAAGGCAGTGAGGAGAGCTTCATAGGACTAGTCGACAGCCTTATGATATTATTAATGACTAAAGCGTGTGAAACTTGGCTTGACAGCAAAATTTACATCAATGAAAGCTTGACTTCGAAAAATAACGACATTCTGCAGTTAGCACGGAAGCTCCAGAGATCGAATAAAGTTGTCTCCGTATTCGCATGTCTCGGGAATGTTTCTGTGCAGCTGGAGAGGAACAAATAGCCTCGTAAGTTTGTCACCGCTCTTGACCAGGGGCCGGTTCGTGTATGGCGAACGACGATAATCGAACGAAAAGAAATTGAAGTCGAAAAATTTTGTCGACGAAAATTTTAGCGTTCGCATAGGTCGAAAGAAAATTGTTCGTGTCCTAATGCAAAAACTCGATAACCCAAGAGCTTTCGAGTGCCTTTCGTCGGCTTCAGACGAAAATTTTCAATTTTTTCGACTTACGCGAACTCGAGACGAAAAAAATTTTCGTTTTCGACATACACGAACCGGCCCCTGAACGAGCTCTTCAATGGTGGTGGGCAAATCCTATAGCTCACAACTTGAAGTTATTGCGGTAGAATTAAACTCTGCCTGTGTATACTGTCCACACAATACATTTAGCACTGGCATTGTCACTGATTTTGATGTTTACCACCTGAAAGCCAATTCTCGTACGAATTCGCTCACGCATTTTCTTGTTTCGCTGGATTTGCATATTTTAAATCAACTACTAGCATTTCTGAGAGATCTGAATCCTTCCTTACTTGATATTCTTATCTGTAGTCACTGCCTCTATGCCTTGGGATGATATCTATTAGACCACTAATGTTGACACTAAAGTTGTTCTATTGACTACATTTATTCCCCTGTCCTTGATATTTACGTGAGATCCGTGTTCTGATTAATCAACGTAAATTTATGTACATACGTTATCGTAAAACAAGGACTCCAGCTGCCTTAGTGCTTATAAATAACTTAGTAAAGTAATATTTGCTAAACGTAAGTTTTATTCCCGCAAGCTTGATCCTACCCTAACTTCCTAACAACTTTGGGCGAATATCCGATCGTTAGGTATTAATGCTTCTGAATCTATACCGTTTGATGTTGATGTAAATCTTCTCAATGCTTCCTTCATTCAATCTCCTCCTGAAGCTACACTCCTAACTCAGTGGTGCTCTCAATCATCTAGTACATTCAGCACTGATGGTTTAAACTTCTTTTGTGTGGACTCCTGCGACGTTCTTGAAACATTGCTGTCCATCTCATCTAACTGTATTGGTTGCGATGAAATTTCTCAACGCGTTCTCCCCTAATTGTAGGAACTGTTACGCATATCTGCAATTACTGCCTGGCAGCTTCCCGGCTACCCCAGCTTTGGAAAAAGTCTGTTGTGATTCCGTTAACAGAAAAATCCTTACCCGTAGATTTAAACGATTATCGCCCAATCAGTATTCTTCCGTTCCTTGCCAAACAAAGTCTTTGAGAAAACTCTCTTCGCTCAGAACATCGAATCGAATAATTTCCTCTCAAAATTTTAATCTGGCTTCCGTAAAAACCACTGTTGCGAAACTGTTACATTGAAAGTAACTTCAGATCTTCGTTCAGTGCTAGATCAGGGTGACATAGCAATACTAGTTCTTCTTCATTTCTCCATAGCTTTCTACAAACTTAGTACATTCTATAGTTTTTCTTCTTCTTCTATACGACTTTTCTCATCTCTTCTATCTAATCGATTTCCGTTTGTGCGCCATAATGGTGCTGTACCTTCTTTTCTACCAGTACCTTTGGGGGTTCCACAAGGTTCAATTCTTGGTCCTCGTCTTTTCTCACTATATGTTAATGAGGTCATTTTTGTTATCCAATGTCTTACGGTTGCATTTAATGATAGTTTTGCTTACAAAGACCAGTTCTGTTCTCAGCGGTGCACATTTTCTGGTATAATACCTACAGAATCTTCCTTTTCGGGATTGAAACCAAATCATTCGCTGGCGAACCAGTTCAATCAAGTGCCTGCACGTGTGTGCATTTTAACGTAGTACCTCGTAGACAAGATAGGATTTTGTACACCGACTTCATTTAAAACAAGCTTTTATAAATTAGCGGATATATAACTCCTCTGTGGACATCGTTTTACTATAAGCTCTGATCTGTTTGATGATTGAACAGAAGTCGGCTTCTGACTTATTATCTGATGGCAGGACATGGAACAGGGAATTGCTGTAAAGAAGGAATACAGCAAAGAATGAAATTTAACTAGACGAATTAAATGGAAAAAGGAATTATCATAGCACTCCTTGGAAACGGATCACGGACCTCGCACATTTGTACCTAAACCGGTATATATACTACCGAGTCCGAGTGTGCAACAAAATAGAGCGAAGTTGCAATGTTTTGTGAAAATACAAGAAAGACGATAACTCAAATAAGGAAACCCAAAATAATGGATTGGCTACATCTTGCGCCGCGAAAGCGAGAGTCTAGCCAAAGAGGCCCTTGACTGGAATCCGTAAGAAAGCCGCCGAATAGGTAGACCTAGAACAACGTGGAGTAGAACCCTATTAGCAGAAACCGCAACAACTGGGAGATTTTTTTTTTTTTTTTGTGGCAAGAAGAAGCTTAGGAGTCACCCTTTGTACTACTAGTCCGTCATGTCTTACAAGTCATGGTGCAATGTATAGTAGTAAGCTTGATCTGAAGGAAAGATGAGATAGGATAGGTTAGGGGTCTGGAGGGTGCATGAGTAGATGTCGATGAACCTTGCGTTTGAACTCTGGGATGTTATATGAGCTCGGAAACACCGACTGCGGGAGAGAGTTCCACAATCGAGTTGTTCTATTTATAAACGAACTGCTAAAACGTAATGTGCGTGAAGGGGAGGGCTGAAGGGTGAAGGGGTGAGCCGAGTTGGCTAGTCTTGTGTTGCGGAGAAAAAATTGCCGTGTAGGCAGGAGGTTTTTGATTTCAGTGGAGCAGTCGCTATGAAAATAGCGGTAAAACTTGCTGAGCGCTGCTACATTCCTACGGTGGCTTAAAGGATCAATGCAAAGGGTGCTATCGCCAATGAGTTTGATGGCGCGGTTTTGCACCTTGTCTAGCCAAGCCAATTTGGTTTTAGGGGCGCCCGCCCAGATATACGAGTTATATTCAAGGCGTGGCCGAATGTAGGACTTGTAGATTGTAGCCAAGGCAGTTGGATGAAGGAGAAACTTGCATCTCTTAAGGAAGCCGAGGCATTGGTACGCTTGTTTGGTGACTTGGAGTATGTGATTATTCCATCGCAAATCGTTGGATAGAGTCACGCCGAGGATGTTAAGATATGGATCAGCTGTTATATTATCCTCGCCCACTGAAATGGAGGGAAGGTTGGTGCAGGTTTTGGTGGAGAATAGACAGTACTTGGTTTTGGTTTCATTGAACTCGACACGATTCTTGCGGCCCCAATCAAGAATGAGTTTAATGTCCGCGTTAAGTCTGGCACTTGCTTGTCCTGTGTTGTCGGAGGGGTATGAGTAACGCAAGGTACCGTCATCGGCAAAACTATGAAGTGGATTGGAGGGGATTGAGAGCAGATCATTAATGAATATAAGAAAGAGAGTAGGTGAGAGAATCGCCCCTTGGGGAACGCCGTCCGAAATGGAATGAGGGTTGGATTCGACGCCATCCAATACTACCTTGATTGAACGGCCAGAAAGAAAGCTCTCAATCCAGTTCCTTAGAACTGAGTCAATACCAATAGCTTGGAGTTTCGACAGCAGAGCGGGATGCCATACTCTGTCGAAGGCCTTGGAGATATCTAGAGCAACCAGACCAGACTCACCAAAGCCATCCTGGTCAGAGCTGAGAGCTGAGGGCAAAACCAAAACCGTCCGCTGGAGTTCAAATGTTTTCACCCTATATCCCATGAGGGATTACAGTAGCGCAATGCAGTAGGACAAAATAAAATTAACGACTTAATTAAGTTTCAAGGATAAGAAAGAACATTCGTGTGACTAGTCAACTTTAATCTACTTTAACTTTTCAATGTTGAAGAAGGATGCCCTTTATTTTCCTGCAGCAGAACCCTTCCTCCTCTAAATATTTCATTCAATTACCGCTAAGAGCGACATAAACTCATTTCAGGCTTAACAACCCATAAAAGTAATAATAATCCCTTCAAGGTATGAAAACGTTCGTTAAGATTGCGCAAAGGAAAAAATGCTTACTTTGTCGTTGCTTAACCTGGAGTGGTTGGAGGAGTGTTTAATCCTCCCCGGAGTCTGTATTGAAAATACCTGCGACAAAAACAAAAGAGTTTTGAAATACTTCCACCAAAGCAATAGGAGCACCTCAAACCCTGCCAGCAATCTGCCAATTAATAATGAACGTTCACAGCATGCTAAATCCACACACCGTTCATGTCACTCAAGTGGAGCTCACGTCGGAGCCACCAAGCCCTGAAAGAGATATTTGAGACGAGAAAATATCCAGGTAAGGGGCAGGTAAAGGTTCGCTCTACTCGGAAATTTCAATCTAATTGCTACCCCCAATTAAGAAAAGGAGTTTTCCTCATTTGAGTCGAAAGTTGCAGGGATTTTCATGACTTTGATATGATATGGCGGCGGGGTATGGAGCCGGCAGCGGGTAGACTACTCCCCCGCAGCAGCACAGTGCTTGCAGAAGAAAGTTTTGCTCTGTGCCTAAAAGTTTGCCTGATTAAAAGGTGGAGGAGGTGCTTTAAAACCACGCAACTTTTGCCTGATAAGGGATTCGTCGAAGGTTGCAAATGGATTTCGGAATTGGTTTTATTTTTCGGGCGAACTGAAAATGTTTCTGGAGCAACAGATCGGATAAGTGGCTTTAAAATATAAACAAGGATATAAAAGGATGTAATGCTCGTGGAATGCTCTGTGAAATGCACTTTTACTCGGGAAGTTAACTTCTGATTAAGTTTATGGAGTTAGAGAACAACACACAGCTGTGCGGTCTTCTTGGTTATCGGATTTTGAAAGTTTGTTTCCAAGGAGCAGTCTTTAGTCTTGGTTGGGCTTTGACAGTTGCTGAAGTCTTGTGGAAAGTGGAAAACATGTTTTAAGTAAAATTATTTTAAAAGTTTTGCCTACTTTTGTTGGTTACAGTGGTCATAAATAACAATTTTATGTTGAACAATTGTTGGTTGGAAAATTGTTAATAAAACCGAGAATTATTTTGCTAAATACAGTTTAAAAGAGTAAAAACCGGAAATTTTTAAATAACAATGTAATTATTTACTGAATAGACGATGCTCGCATATGTATATTTCTTCTAAAACTTCATGTCCTTAAAAAATAAAATCAATAGGTTAAATTAAATCTTCCGCAACACGAAAGACAATCTTGTTAATAACTCTCGTAGATCTTGTTAGTGTAGACTTTTCAATATCGTTCTTCTTTACAAAGGAATCACCTATTCATCGTAAAATGTCCTTCTCCAGCACTATTAGGAGATTAGAGTTCACCCAAAGGTGTTATTCATCATTCCATATCGATAGGTCCTTAGTCTTATGCAGACCCCTTTGTTCGTTTTCTTACCTCTTATCCAACACAATAGTCCGTCGAAGTTCATTCAGCTCTTGGACGTCGTTGTCTAGTCAGTGTTTGTTCCCCATACCAATTATTCATCCAAATTTTATCGCTACTATCATAGTGACTGTTCCTTCGAGTTAAACGCTCTCCTGCCTCCATGGCAATCTTATACCCGCAAGACCAGATTAGCCCTCTCGTCTCATTCCCTTCACCTGCAACTACCCCTTTCACGCACTCAACAAGATATGAATTCGTTTGTTAATAGAACAACTCGACTGTGGAATAATCTCTCGCAGTCAGTATTTCCGAGCTCCTACAACATCCAAGAGTTCAAACGCAGGGTTCATCACCACCTTCTTCAATACCCCCCGTACCTTTTAACCCTTAACCTATACCCCTCCCCATCCCCCGTACTAAGCTTACTGCTAGACATTGCACCATGACATGACAAATGACATGACGGACTAGTAGTACAAAGGGTGACTCCTGAGCTTAGCACTGCCACATAAAAAAAAATCCTATCAAAGTCAACATCAGCTAGTTGGAACTTATTCGTTTTTTCAAATAACTGACAGGGATTTGTGTTTCCGGAGCAGGAATGATAACTTTGCTGTTTATCACTAAAATTATACTGGCGGGAATACGTTTATTTATTCCCCGTTCTTACAACAAGTCGTTTAAGACAAGGCCAGATAAATGTTTTTTTTTTCTTGTGCGTGGTATTGGGTCCAAAGTACTGCGGCCATTTTTTTGGCCTATTGTACTACACCCCTATAACTCATATTTGTAGGCCAAACCGCTTGAAAAAGTTCAGCAATCTGCCTAGTGGCTTGTCGCTTAGACTTGAAGGTTCGAATAGGGACTCCTCAAACAAAGAAATCCTGCTGCTAGCTATTGCGAGGCACTCACAGAGAACGTGGAGAGCAGACTCATCCAAAAATCCACCTCCACCCTTCCTATCCTCCATAATTGTTAACAGTGTCCGGTAATTAAGCCAACCAATCTCCTGACATCATTTCTACTGCGCGGTTCCAACAATTTGTTGGCCGTCTTAGGGACGACACAGGAAGGAACCGCTTAGAGTTGGCCAGTCCACTCACTCACTAACCACTCCACTCCACTCACTAAGATATTTCATATCGACACAGAATTGGATTGTAGAACTTTTGAGCTAGCACAATGTCGTATTGTAATGCCAAAATAACAAAAACAAATTAAATAAAAAAAATACCAAGAGAACATCAAAAAATATTAAATCATAAAAGGAATTAATCAAGTTCAATTTATTTTATAACAAATAAAATAAATCTATGCCTCCACAAGTGGATTGCATTCGCCTAATTTCAAGTTGTATATTTTACTGCTGCAAAAAAAAAGAAATGTGTCTCCACTACTCAATTTACAATCACACCTCGCTTTATTTATCTCGACCCACGCTCATACACCAGTACCAGCAACCGGGACATTGAAAAAAAATGAGACCTCAGTACAAATTACCATCGTGTAAGGGACAAATGTACTGCCTCGTGTAAGTCCGGCTCAACTCTACTGGATTAAGAGTTTCCTTTCTATCCGTTTAGTCTAGGTAGTATTAGATGGTGTCGGATCTAAACTATAAACTATATCTGCCTATATGCCTACGAGTTCTTAAATTCTACATTTGTCTTCGTTTTTAATACAACTTATATCTTTGGTTCGAGACCTCGAAAATTGCCTTAAAGTGGCTGGACGATATACAAAACCGTAAAAACCGAGAACTTTTCCATAGCTTCCTCAGTTCCTTAGCGGTATTCGCCAATGATGTTCCTAGAGTATGAGAATGTCCTGTTTTTCAGGCAGTACTTATACGTTACTCATACACAGTCCTTAACAACGTTATTCCACGATAATTGAAATAAAATTATTTAGAAAAGCTGTGAATCACCCTAGATGTGTATCAAGGCTTCCATGAGATATGCAATTAATAAAGTCGAAACCAACAAAATACACACAGATACGCTATTTTTCTCCATGTAACCTCTTAATCGATTTTTGGTTACCTAAAACCCGCAGTGAATATTTCATCCCGATAAGAATAATTTAAATCTTTATAAACATGGAAAACAAAAAAGATAACATACAAAATATAAACTTTCAACGCGCGTAATGCGTACATAACAGAAACAGACCAGCCAAAAAGGCTCCAACCCATCAGCATATAATATACATAATCAGATAGCATCAAATTCGGAACCTTAAATCACGAAATCCCTAGGCATGTGAGCAATAATTTCTGGAAATGCCAAAGGAAATGCGACAACCCGCCCTGTGGGGTGCGTAGCTCCGAACTCCGTGGCGAAATTCGTTTTTTTATATTCCACTGTTAAAGGAGTAAAGGAGTGCCTGGAGAATGATTTTTCCTTATTTATGCAGTTTGAAGGGCTTTAGGATGAATAATATTGAAGCATCGATTCAAGCTAGTTCGTTCTATACGTGCCCAGAGACGGATGAGTGTACGGCATGCCAAATCTTGTAAACGGCTTACACAATGTTTGGTAACATTGAAACGACATCGAATTTCTGACAGTATTTGGCATATTCATAAGTACGAAACATATCTTCCACTTTTGTAACATAACATAGGATTTTAAACAAATCTAATTGTTGTCAGATTATAAATACGTATAACTAGTGCAGGAAAAAATTACCACATACGTACGCACACATACTTCTTCTCAAATTTCTGCTTAAAAAGCTATTGGGACGTTGAAAAATGAACCGATTACAATAACTTCCCTATAAACTGGTAAATTAATATACATCGTAGAGGCATCGGTTTTCTGCTCTCTAACTCTTACCTCAGACTGCTTAATATACAGACGGAACAAACCCATACAAAACGTGTTGTCACTTTAATTTCAGTAAGCTTTTACTAAAAGACAAAGCTCTTCCCAATTTAAAAAGCTCAACCTCTCAACTTCGTTAAGGCAACAACAAGTGCCGGGTAGAGGGTCTTACCTTACCTTATATATAATCTTCTAGCATATTATTGTGGAGATAGTTGAAAGAGAACAAAAAGCTCGGATGGGTTATGACTTGTGACCCGTTTTGGACCTCGTAGGTTTGTATAATTAGGTAGCCTATGCTCTTACTCTAAGGCCGTTGCTAGAATCAAACTAGTGAAAAACGCTTGTCATTGATATTTTGTTTTTGTTTTTAATTCGCCTTTTTTTGTCATATTGGGTTCACAATGGCATTTTGCCTCATTTGAAGTATGACATTGTACTGGCTCAAAAAAAAAGAAGCCTCTCTTACACACTTATGTTATACTCGTGTCCTCCCTAACCCTACTCAGTGCGTATAGTGTCCTATTTATAAAACAAAAAAAATTGCAATACCAGTACGGCCGTATTTTTGGCTTTTGTACCACTGTGCTATCCTACAAAACAGGAAGGCCCATATCGGCCACAGCACAAAAGGCCAGAATTGTTAGGTTTGTACAATATGAGGATTTTTCTTTTATGGATGTATGTAGTGAACTCATCAATGTTTCAATGTGCTAAAAATGTGCTTAAATTTGACATTCTCCAACTGACCGGATTCTACTTCTTCTTCATCTTTTGATGAGGTATTAGATCCAAAGTACCGTGGGCACTAGGTTTACCTATTATGTTACATCTCTTATATTACAGAGGCTCAGCAGTGGGCCTAGTGACTTGTCGATTAGACTGGGCTATTAAACCAGGGTCTCATTGAACAACGTACCACTGCCATGATGCTTCCGATAAACTTGGTGTTTTTCACCACGGTCCTGCCTTCGGTCTGTTTGAAAGGAGCTCACGAAAGTGGGATCAATTCATTCCAATCCATCATCCTTGCACTCTTGCAGAAACTAGAACAGAGTTGCAGTTACCCTTTTTCTTTTTTTGAGGCCTTTGCTAGAGAGTCTTGGGCCGTTGCTGTTTGCTCAGCCCACCAGATGGGTCCGGCAGGGTACTGCCCCCTACATGATATGGGAGTTATAGGGGATGACATGGATTACAGGATATGGTGAGAAGAAGGTTATGATCGCACTTCCACCAATCCAAGATAGTTACGGCACGTGCGTATTTAAATATACTACATGCTGCTCCCCCATATCGCTGGTGAATAGACCGAACTCCTTCTCACAAGTTATTCTACATGTCTCATCTGGAAATGGCGGTAGACTGGATATTGTGCTTGTCGTACTACTCTTTTTGTACTGGATGTCTTGCATTTTTCTGAAGAACATGAAGAAGTTAAGAGCAACTAGCCTGAAGATAGTCAGACCGCCAAACCAGTCTCAGTGTCGAACTGCCATTGTCGACAATCCCCGACGTTTTGGGTTAATCCGGAAATATCGCTTTTATCCGTTTCTTAACGACTGGGAAAGGTACCATGGGATCACAATTTTTAACAACAACATGTAGAGTTCGTGAAGGAGCAATATTTCCTTCCTTACCACTGTGCTGCCGGGGCGGTCGGACGTTGTAACAATAGCAGAACATGCCTTACTCGTCATTACAATTATTCGATACTTTAAACCTTCTTAATTACTCTAGATGAAGGAAGATCCACAAACTTTTGTTGCCAAGTTTTTACCCAGTGGAAGTAGAAGATGCTCGGACCTTTTCCCTTTTATGTTATTAGCAACACAGAAAACCTTTTTTGTGTACGCTTACAAATTCGCAATTGAATTTCGGTAATTCCCTCGCAGAAGCTTGGCATCCATCACAATTTCACAAATCTGTGCAGTTGAGATGCTGTCATTAAAAAGTTTATTAACCCCGGAAATGGAATCCCCGGAGCAAAAGTGCGACGTCATAAGAAAAGCCGCTTACAGCTGGCAGCACTAATACCTTGATTTCACAGAATAAGTCCTCTTCGAGAAATTCAGATTCATCCGTTCGACAAGAAGCTGGATGGCTGCCAAGCCGCCCCGAATACAGTCAGTAGAACTCCGCTAGCAAGCAGATCGGGGGCTCGAGGGATGCGACCCCCCAAAAGTCAATAGGGGATGCCCTCTGCACACTCGACATTTTAATTGAGGGGCATGGAAGAGGCAAAGGAAATGATTCCGTCTGATCAACGATTTTGCAAACTATTGCTGGCACGGCACAGGGCTCCTTCGGGTAGCAGCAATACATTGGGCCATCCTGAATTTTCTGGGCGCAAAAGGTGGTGGGGGTGGATGTAATTGCACCCCACAACAGAGTAATCACCCATAAAAGCTGTGTTATTTGCAGCTAATTTTGTGTCGGACGAAAAGTGGCTTTTGCGGACTTGTGGACAGGAACGGATGGGAACGTGTAAATTAGAACCGATTGTGGGGCAAATTTCGTCGTCTTTTTTGTTTTTTTGTGTGCTGTCCTTTTACACATGCACAACAAGGATTATCCAGGAAGAAGGCTACGAGAGCAGCACAGTCACGCTCGAGGCTCGGCAGATGTAAAAATTCTTTATGTGCTTGAAGGTTAATTGAGTGTTTTTGTTATGGCTTGCGTTTAAGGATAACAAAATGTGCGCTATTTATGGAAAATCCCGGTGGGGCCCAGGGTCTTCGTGCCATGTCAGAGATTAGGGCTGAAAAATCTTCATAATATAACCAAACAACAGTTGCCTGTATTCGCAGACTCTTTTTACTGCAATGCCATTCCCCCAAATTTTTTTCCATCTTCTCACTTTTGTGGGGATGTTTATAAGGCGGCATAATTGCCTCTTGGAATGAAGAAGTTTCCTTTGTCAATAAAATCTGGTTATTAGAGGATGGGGGGATTTTAGGGTAGGATTTAAGTCTTTAAGAATATGGTGGAGATCATAACAAAATTCATATATAAGAGTAAAATAGAAATGTGAAAATGTATGCAGTAAAATAATATTTATGAGTGTGTATTAAGCCATATTCGAGTTATGAGAGTTTATATAATTCTTGTAACATGTGTTGGGGTGTAAATTTTTATGGAAGATAATTAGAAACAACCTAGGAATAAAATAGTATAATACTTTCCTCGGAATTAATGAATGACACAAACTGCTGGTAGAGAAATTAAGCTATACTAAAGTCGGTACTAAAATTTTTGCTAATTAGTTTAATAAGTAACAAAACGCGCTTGCAGAGTGATTTCTGTATCCAGGAAAAATAAAGTTATCAAGCATATTTACAAGGGGTGGATATTTTTCTGTTATATGAAAGATTAGAGCTTAGAGGTAAGCCCCTGATTCATTGAGGGAAGTCTCGAACAGCAAGCCTGAAAGATTATAGGTAGAATATTGACGGCTCCCATCCATTATCCCGAGTCAAAATCATTAGTTGGTATATTCACACGCAAACGAACGACCGACATAATTGCGCATAGCGATTAAATGTGCTCGGTACTATTATAACAAGCTCCCCCTACGGATACAAAGATTTAATTGGATTGCATTTGATGAAGTAGAATCTTTAATCAGGCGTATCGTACCTGTTTTGGATGCTACGACACTGTGCGTGCCTGTTGCAGGCTAAGAACGGTCGAGTCTTTGTTTTTTACTCGGAGCTCTACATCAAACATAAAATGGCTAATAGTTTATTATGCTTAGAGACGATGTCAAGAGAGAAATCATGGAATTGCTGTAAAGAGGAAAGCCAAGGAAGAAAAAAGTTATCTTAATGAGATAAGTGGAAAGATGAAGGACCATGCTATGTTGTGGAATTGAATAATAGACCTTAACTTCTATGCTACAGTTGCCGACCGATATGTGTTAGGCAAGGCTTACGATCTCCGATCGGCTTGCTACTCTCACTATCTTTGACGGCAACTTTGTAACCGCAACACCATTGAGCCCCTTATATATTAGTACTCCGTTCCTAAATCAAACACTACAGGACCTATCTTTCGCAATGAGTATTCGAATTCGTACAATATCAAAGAGTTCACCGCTTTCTCTTTCCATATTCTCCTGACTCCTCCCGAAGTAGCCTTATGCTAGATACTGCACCATTACTGCACCAACGAACGACATAACGAGCTGGTAGTTAAAAGGATGATCCCTCAGCTTGAAACTGCCACGTAAAAAAACTTCGAATGACTGATTTTAGTCGATTAACCTCGTTTGGTATTGAGGTTAGCGTGGTGTCCAACGTGGTTTTGACGGTGTTCTTCGGTAACATATTTCACCAAGGCGATCATTTGGTCCTCTCTCCCTGCCGAAACAGTTATTTAGTAATGGCAATACTATTACCGCGCCAATGTTTTAAGGACGCGGTGAAGCAAGGGATGATTTTGTGGAGGGGCGATAGGGCAACCTTCCCACCTGTACCCCAATAAGCACTCAAAAACCTAATAACCCCTGTAACAAAGTTTTAGAAAGAAAATATAAAGCGCGTTACAAAAATCAAGCAAGTAAACGTATCCATTACGACCCAATTTCTCTGTAGGCAACATTAAATGAGAGGCGATTTTTTAAACTCCAAGCAGTCGTGCAAGCCATCCCTTTTATTTTATTATTTCAAATAATTTAATCAGTTCAGACTTAGTAAACCCCTATAATACCTGCGACACACATGTGGTATCGATATTATAATTTCAATATCATAATATCCACAATATCATAATATACAAACCTAGTATCGAAGTAGTTTGATTTGACATTTGTGTTTCTATTTGATTTTGGAGTAGCAAGCGGCAAATAATTAATATTTCAATGTTGTTAAAGTTGATTTGTCAAAATAATCAGAACATAAACAAAGCAAGCGACTATAGTGAGAAAACACTATAAACACAAAATCTCACAAAACCAGCGACTGCAATTGACAACTTTTTTGTGAGGAAAATTTTCCGGCAGAGGCGCTGTGCACAGTAAAAATAATGTATATTACCTTAATACCACCTAAATTTAGCAAATCTCATACTACGTTGTCAACCTGGTATATTGCTAGTATTGGGTGACACACATGTAGTATAAACGTAATATTTCGAATATTGTAATATCGATACCACATGTGTATCAAGGGTATTAGATGAACCCTTATCACCTAGCGCTTATTTAAACCATTGAAACTGAACTGAATTTGAGAATGAAAATGACGCCATATTCTAGCTTGTACCCAATCATAAGTCACAAGTTTTTGTGGCTCGTGTTTTTAATTGTTGAACATGTTACTACACTCCCCTCTTGTTCCGTCCTTTCTATACATACCTCCGTCATGAAAAACAGGTTCGGTAAAAGTTGAAGGAATACCAGTGTAGTTCATTGATAGTTTGTGACTATTCTTGTGACTATTAACTGTTTTTTTGGTATTTTCCTATTTGCGTTCTTTCACATGGTGATATTAGTTTTTCGATATTTTTTTTAATTTTTCGAGATATAACGCCAAAACCAAAATTTCGAAATTGTTTTCGCATACACTTTAGAGCAGCAAAGGTTTTTTTATCTTCTACACCCACAACAATCTTCCCTTCACCTGCAACTACCCTTTTCACGCACTCAACAAGATATGAATTCGTTCGTTAATAGAACAACTCGACTGTGGAATAATCTCTCGCAGTCAGTATTTCCGAACTCCTACAACATCCAAGAGTTCAAACGCAGGGTTCATCACCACCTTCTTCAATACCCCCCCGTACCTTTTAACCCTTAACCTATACCCCCCACCCCTCCCCCGTACTAAGCTTACTGCTAGACATTGCACCATGACGTGACAAATGACATGACGGACTAGTAGTACAAAGGGTGACTCCTGAGCTTAGCACTGCCACATAAAAAAAAAAAACTGGGCTTTTGACACCGACAACTGGGCTATTGAGTAATTTTGACAATTCGTTGAATTCACCTACAACAAGAGGGTGAGAAGAGAAGGGAGCTAAAATTCTTTTGAAAAAGCATTGAATGCTAAAGAGAAGGTTTTATTTCGAATATTAGAACATCTGAAACGAAACCAGAAGATTGTGACGTGGGTAGGAAGAATTTTTTTAATCCCGAAAAGGATTCAGATGAAAAACCCCTCGTGGATGGTCACGTCATGGCGATTCTCCTATGGACAGCTAAGTTGTGAACTGAGGTGTATCCAGACACATGATATCGATCCAACACACGATCAAGATGAAGTGGGACTTGGGTTCTAGTTAGTAGTGGGCATGGAAAAGTAGATGGCACATAACAGAGTAGAAATTCGCAGTATAGGAGAACATTTTTTTATATTAGAACTTCCCTTGCATAAGTTTCAATGTTCCGCTTAGATCGGGCTTCACTTAGCAGATGGTGTACCTCTTTGTGTAATAATTGGTAGTCTGGTACTGCTTGCGTCACAGGCTTTGTTGGCTGGTTAGCGGGACTCACTCATTTCAGGAGGCATAACATTCCGACGAGGCTGTTTCCTGCTACCCCAACTGTTGTGGCTCAGCCAGCTGCTGAAAAAATCAACTCTTACAGCATCCAAGAGTTCAACCGTTAAGGTCCATTAGCTCCTCCTCATGCATCTTCCAGGCTACCTATCATATCTTTTTTCTATCTTCGAGCTAAGCTTACTTCCAGACATGAAGTAAACGACATGACACACTTGTAGTATAAAGGGTGACAAATAACCTTAGACTCTTCCACATAAAAAAATGATCTCAGTTACAGATGCAACCTAAATAGTAAACGAAAAGCAGACTATTTAGTGCTATGTCTCCTGAAAGAAGGTAATTCCGGTCAACCAACCCATAAAGTATGCTACGCCCTCATGGCCGAGCTGGACACGATGTTAACAGCCCTGAAAAAATCTGAACTGCAATGAAGAAAATAGAATTTTATCACAAAACCTAAACTGAAGCCAAAAGATTTATTCGGGGCCACAAGTGCAAGCTGGAGAATGTGTACCGATTGTGCTTGCTTTGTCGTTTCGCTAATTTTTTTGGCAATTTCTTGCAGTTGATAATTTAATATCTTTAACCATAATCTAGCAGCGCCGGACTTATTCTTGTTCTAGATATTTTAAAACTAGTTTTCAATACCGCATTTCGCTTCACTTTCAAACAACAACCCCATATCCCCAACAAGGATGAATAATCTCGAATCCTTAATTTTTAAAACCAATTCGATCAACAAAATTAATCTTCTTCATTTTTTTTCAATCAAAAAACCCCAGCAAAGGTTTACCCCTAACCAGGTGTATTCGGTGGATAAGAAATTCTACAAACAAAAACATCCTCGAATCGTACGTGCGAAGCGTAGCAGGACACTGCAGGATGATGATCATAAATTGCAGAAGCACAAAATAAATCTCGCCTACGAACAGAATGACAACGTTCTCCGCCTACATGGTGCCGCTGCGGAGCGACGGGGCGGACATAATAAAGCAAGGACCTTATTGTTATTCCTTGCAGATGTCCAGGATTACCCTTTGCAGCTGAAATTACTACAGGAAAATAGTGCTGGATGCAGTTGAGCTTGCTAGCTTCAAGGCGACTTTATTGCGGGAAATGAGGCTTTGCTGGTTTATGATGGTGTCCTTAAAATACGAGGATTAAGAGGGAACGGATTTTTTGTTCACGAGGCAAATTTCAGGGCATAGGTTTTAGGAGGTCAGATTACTTTTTGCAAGGATTAAATTCGGATTTATGGCAAGAGATTCTAGTATTAGCAGCGATTTGAATGCTAACTGAAAAATTATGTTAACGAAAAAAAGTAAGTTTCTGCTTTAAGTAGGAAATAACCAGGTCCTCTTCCACCCAATCAGGAAATTACTGTATTTTGCTAGACAACAACTAGCTAATAAGTGTGAAGCCAATTAACAATGAACGACTTCAATTAGTCGCATTAATGGCACACTAGAAGACCATTAACGTAAAGATACCTTTCAGTCAGAGCAGCAAACATACAATTTATCGTAATTCGTGGCATTTCGTGTCGCTGTTTATTGCATTTTGTTTACATTTGACCTAATAAGTAGTGAGCAGGAAGTCGTAGCTTGTAATCGTGAATGGAATAAAATCATGCTATTCAGGCTTTGGAACGTCTAACACAAATTTATGAGTACATAGATGTCCTATGAACGTGCACATAAATTTACAAAAAAAAATATAGAATTTAAAAATTATTTAGACACTAACAATACTGAACCACTACGGAATTACGGAACTACGACGCCTTCTCTATCCTAAGCAAGATAAATCGGTATATTTAATTTGAATTCATTTGAAATTGCAAGCTTATCTCGTACAACCGTAAACATCAACATGGATTTTCAAAATCACAAATCGAGGATTTTCTTCATTAGTAATTTGAGAGATTTTTAAACCGGAATTTTTAGGTATGGAGGTAGAGCTTTTTGAATATCTTTTGACTTGCAGAGTAAGTTTTTGTAACGTGGTGGTGAGGCTTGCGTGGTCCCGTTAGGACGCCCTGACTAAGATAGATACTTAAAAGCAATGGATATAACAAAGGAAATTTGTACCCCAGGTGATAAACCTGCAAGCCAGGGAAATCCACCCTCTACGGAGGTCGGCCTCATGGATTCTGGGGGAGGCCATCTATTGCTTACGAGGAACAGGGAAGTGGACGACTCGCATGTCAACGCAGTCACGCAGGAAAGCGTAGAAGCGGCGGCGAGCGAGCTAGTGAAGCTGAACCTGGAGGTATGCTCAGAGAAGGTGGACAATGCGATGCAGCAATGTGTCAAGAGGTCAGCCGGCTCTGGGCCTACGTTAGCGCAGGAATCCGACTCGGAAGTGAGGCTGCGAAAGCAGCTGAAGCAGAAGAGGAAGAGGGAGCGCAAAAGACAGAAGAAGGCAACTTCCTCTGTTGGGGGATCGGCCGAGTCCACTCCGGAGGAGGTGGGACCCACGAAGAGGTTTAGAGGTGAAAGTCTCTGCACCTCAGCCGTGGGTTCTACTGTCGAAGGGGAGGATAAGGCCAGGGAAAGGAAGGGTGGACAACCTCAACCTGTAAAACAGGGAGGAGTCAACCCTTCTGTCTCGGGGGTCGTGCGTGCGGAGCCTGTGGCGGAGAATACCTACGCAGGCATAGCAGGCTGTGACCTCCGTTTGGGTGTGACCGACGATGGAAGGGAGGAGGGTCTGGGCACGAAGCAGGTAACCGTTTTTAAAGCGGCCCTGCTCAAGGCACTAGACTCTCTGCCTGACAACGCTGGCGACATCGGTATTACCGAGGTAGACTTGGAGGACGGGGTCATTGCACTCAGGTGCGTGAACCAAAAATCCAAGGTCTGGCTGTACGAAGCTGTCGGAAAGATGACTGACCTATGGGAAGGAGTCAATCTGAGAGTGGAGCGCCTTCACATCCTTAAGGATGTGAGGAGGATGATCATCCGAGTTCCCGGTTCGCCGGAGAGCAAGGAAACCATCCTAGCCAGATTACGTCGTCAAAATGCCTGTGTGACGGACACTTCTAAGTGGAGGGTCAGTCGCATAGGCAGATATGGTGACGCGAAAAACGGCGGTACCATTCTCACCGTATGGTGTCCGAAGGAGGAGGCGGAGGCGGTCAGGCGTGCAGGGGGGAAACTCAACTGCGGGCTGGACCTTGCCTACGTGCGATTCCAGAAGGACAAGCCGGAGGAAATGGTAGAGCCGGTCGGAAAGGCAGCTGAACAAGGGGACCAGTGAAATGGAATCCTCGTCAGCTGGGCGGGAGGTGGGCCAGTTCCGGCAATTAAAGGTTTGCCAGTTGAATCTACACCATAGCAGAGCAGCATCAGCAATGATGACGCGAGGCTTCGGTGAGATGAAGCTGGATATTGCTCTCATACAGGAACCCTGGATCTACAAGGGTAGGATTAGGGGACTATCTGGGAGCTTTGACACTCTGTACGTTCCCAATGCGAATGAAAGAGTGAGGACGTGTGTGCTGGTGAAACACGGAGTGCAGGCGGTTTTACTGCCGCACTTGTGCACACCAGATCTCACAGCAGTACGCGTAGGTACTGGAAGTGGGGCTTTCATTCTAGCCTCAGCCTACCTTCCGTACGATTCGCCAGATCCTCCGCCCACCAGGGAGTTGGAAATTCTGGTTATTACCTGTGGCGAAAAAGGCACAGGGTTAATAGTTGGTTGCGACGCAAATGCACACAACACGGTGTGGGGAAGCACCAACGACAACCATAGAGGAGAGGCTTTGCTCGAATTTGTGGAATGCAACAATCTAGTTATTGCAAATAGAGGGATAGAACCAACCTTCGTCGATGCTAGACGAAGGGAAGTCATAGATATAACTCTATGCAGCAACCGGATGTTGACAAGATTGACCAACTGGGAGGTGATGGATCGGACGACTATGTCAGATCACAGAGCCATTTCATTTGAGATAGCGTACGGAACCCCGGGCAGGGGAGACGGAATTAGAACAACGAGAATTCCCCGCAACACGGACACGTCTAGATATACTGAAATGTTGCGCAGGAATCTCGGGGAGCGCGTGCCAAGGGCACCGAAAACCACAAGAGAAGCAGAGTCTCAGTTGCATGTCCTGCAGACAGCGATAGAGAACGCTTTTCGAGTGGCGTGTCCTCTTACGTCAGTGGATGACCATGATCCCACACCCTGGTGGTGTAGGGAGCTGGAGAAACTGAATAAAGAGGTCAGAAGGGCTTTCAACCAAGCGATGAGGTGCAATGACCCGGTTGCCTGGGAGAATTACAAAGCCAAGAAAAGAGAAATGAAACAAACTCTGCGACGACGGAAAAGGGAGTCGTGGAGGGACTTCTGCTCGAGCATGGAGAGCATATCTGAGGCCAGCAGACTTCAGAAAATGATCTCCAGGGACCCGGTCTCCAAAGTCGGACTCGTTCGTGACCCGTCGGGGAGGATGACGGAGACGCTGGAGGAAACCAACAAGATCCTGATGGAAGTTCACTTTCCTGGCAGCTATATCTCGGGTAAATCTTGGGCTATTCGTAACAGAATGGCTACAAGGATGAACCGAGAGGAGGCTAACGGGGTGGTGACGGAGGAAGGGGTGATACGTGCAATAGACACATTCTCTCCCTTCAAGACATCGGGGCGTGACGGAATATTCCCTGCGCTGCTTCAATGGGGCAAAGATATCATTGCACCCAGGCTTAGGGGAATATTCGTTACCTGTCTAGGAACAGGATACATTCCGGCGGTGTGGAGGGAAACCAAAGTGGTATTTCTCCCTAAGCCAGGCAAGAAGGACTACACCGAGGCGAAGTCCTCCAGGCCAGTCAGCCTAACATCCTTTCTGTTGAAAACAATGGAAAGAGTGGTGGCAGACCACCTGGAGAGTACTATGCTAAGGAGGCACCCTTTAAGTAGAAGCCAGCACGCTTACCAGGCTGGCAGATCTACAGAAACGGCACTTCACCAACTGGTGCGAGTAGCCGAGGGGGAACTGTATACCGGAGGCATAGCGATGGCCGTTATTATGGACATCGAAGGCGCCTTCGACAAGATACAGTTCAACAAACTCAAAGACGCTCTGGTGAGGCGCGAGGTCAGCCCCATGATTGTAAGGTGGGTGGACAGCATGCTGAAAAACAGAGCGGTAAGGATTCAGACAGGAGACTCGCGGCTTCGAGGGAGGGTCAGCAAGGGATGCCCACAGGGCGGGGTCCTATCGCCCCTCCTGTGGAACATCACTGTGGACACTCTGCTCAGGCGGCTAGAGGTAATGGGCGTGCATACCGTTGGGTATGCAGATGATGTAGCGATTGTGGCACGTGGCAAGTTTATGAGCACTACGGCAGATATCATGAGGAATGCACTCCAAGTGGTTGAGCAGTGGTGTACGGAACAGGGCCTCACCATAAATGCCAATAAGACAGACGCGATAATCTTCACTAGGAAGATTAAAGATCTGGATTTTCAGCCCCTCATGCTTTTTGGATCGAGGATCAAGGTGTCTGGGATGGTCAAGTATCTGGGTGTATACTTGGACTCGCGACTAACCTGGAAATACCACGTTGAAGAGAAGATTAAGAAGGCGACAAGGGTGCTTCACCAGTGCAGAAGAGTATGTGGACTAAGGTGGGGTATCTCACCAAGGTTAGCATACTGGACATATACCATGATGGTGAGACCCATCATAACTTATGCCTCGGTGGTCTGGTGGACTAAAGCCACACAGAAAACCGTCAAGAGGCATTTGGACAAGGTGCAAAGAATGGCCAGCGTAGGTGTGAGCGGCATTGGAGGCGCTGTTAGGTCTGCTGCCGTTAGATCTCCAGGTGATGAAGACTGCGGCAGCCTCAGCGATTCGGATGAGACGGGATGCCGCATGGCAGGCGTCAGGAACCTTATATGGGCACATGAAGATCCTGGATCGCATTAAAGGGATTAGGGAGCTCATGATGCCCATGGAAGGGATCACAAAAATGAGGGTGACCGAAAGGTATCATAAAACCCTCATAGGGAACGGAACGCTCCCGGAAGGGAGACCGGAAGACATATATATCTTCACGGACGGATCCATGATTGACGGCAGAGCAGGTGCGGGAGTCTTCTCAGGGGACTTAAATCTGACCTGCTCTCTGGCTTTGGGGAATTACACCTCAGTCTACCAGGCGGAAATGCTTGCTCTGCTGCACGCGCTGGATCACATAAATGAGGGTCAGGTGCAGGGAAGAAGTATCCTTATAGCACTGGACAATCAGGCTGTGATTAAGCGCATGAATCAGACAGAGATTAATGCGTCTCTGGCGTTGGAATGTGTCCAAAAACTGAACAGGTGTGCGCAACAAAACAACGTGACGCTAGCTTGGGTTAGAGGACATACAGGCATCGATGGGAACGAAAAGGCTGACAACCTGGCAAAACAGGGGTCAACCTCGGAATTCTGGGGACCGGAGCCATACTCTGCCATTGGCAGAGGGTTGGTAAGGAACTACATCGAGAAATGGGTCGCTGAGGAACACCGGAGACGGTGGGACGCTATGACCACGTGTAGGCAGGCTAAGATGGTGCTTACGTTGCCGATTACCGCAGCCAGAAGAAGGATCCTGCATATGCAAAGGAGAACCCTCAGATGGTTGGTGGCACTGATTACAGGACACGGATGTTTCAGGTATCACCTAAAAAGAATGGGAATTCTGGAGGATGACACCTGTCGGATGTGCCTGGAGGAACCTGAGACGGCCACACACATGGTGTGTCACTGTCCGGCGGTGGCGAGGAAAGGGCTGCCATAACTGGACTCCATTGGATGGAGGACATGAGGCAGACTCCCTTCAATCAGCTGCTTGCGATAACTAGGGGAGTCGAAGTAAGGGAGCAATGGGACAACCCACTGCAACCCCAATAAGATGACTCTAGGCAGAGGGACGAAAAGGGACCCGCAAATAGTGGTCTGATTCGATATCCCTCGAAAATCTATATATATATATATATATATATATATATATATATATATATATATATATATATATATATATATATATATAAGTTTTTGTAACACATATGAATCTCTCGGTCGTAGTTCTATTTTAATGTAAACTTCAAGTTTAGCGTAAAGTTGATCCCAAAAAACATAAATAAAGTGAAGAGCCATTTATTTTCTGTAGTGTGTGAGTAAAGACAAAGGGGGGTCAAATGGTAGCAATGGCCTCAGGGATCTTTGATGGTGCCGGTACATCAAAGAGATAAATCCTGGGTAACGCCACCTGCGATCTAAGGTCTTCACGATCTAAGATTTTCCGATATGCTACCGAATCCTACCTCAACCTCCACGAAGATGTAGATTTTACATCGGGTGTCCCCTGGATGCTCTTGTCTACACAAGAGTAACAGACTGAGGAGGGTGAAAAGCGAGTGCTTCGCGCCTCAAAACGAAGCAAATACCGGACTGGTCCTCCAGGTTGGGGGTTGGGCGGCAGGCTGACAACCTTCCACCGTAAAAACCTACCCGTCACGAATCCTCAAGGCAGGCCTCGGACAGGACGGACTCAACGGCAACGACTCAGGCAACGGAATATGGAATCCGATTTTGGAACATGGAACGTCAGGACGCTCAACAGAACGGGCGCTCTGCGTTCGCTTTTATTACTCCTCAAAAAATATAACATAAAGATCACAGCCCTTCAAGAAACAAAATGGACCCACAGTGGTATAATGGATCTAAAAACCCACACGGTATTTTCAGAACTTATTGAACCCTATCTCCATATCAAACGAGAATGCAGAGACAGAGGCATTTGTAATTCCCCAAGATAACATTTCAATAGAAACACCAACACTGGATGAGGTGCGGGAAGCTGTAAAAAGGCAGAACAGCAACAAATCGCCTGGCGCCGATGGAATAGCAGCTGAGCTGCTAAAGGAAGGAGGACCCCAACTATTACGAACATTACACGAACTCATATGCACCATCTGGGAGGAAGAAGTTATACCAGAGGACTGGAAGAAAGCCATTATATGTCCAATATACAAGAAAGGAGATCAATTAAACTGCAAAAACTTCAGAGGCATCTCACTCCTCAGCACCAGCTACAAAATCTTCACAATCCTTGTGAAACAAAAACTGGAACCTATAGCGGAAAGCCTTATAGGAGAATATCAAGCTGGTTTTAGGACAAACAGGTCAACATCGGACCAACTGTTGACCTTAAGGCAAATTCTGGAAAAAACCTGGGAAAGGAATGTAGATGTATACCAGATATTTGTCGGCTTTCAACAGGCATATGACTCAATAAACAGAGAGAGGCTATACGAGATCTTATCGGAAATAGGAGTCCCCTCGAAGTTGGTACAACTAATCAAATGCGCCACAAATAGCTCACTGGCGAAAGTAAGGATCCAAAATGTTGTAACAGAGGAGTTCGAAGTACGTCAAGGGCTTAGACAAGGAGATGGACTGGCCCCCATGCTTTTCAACCTGGCCCTAGAATGGGTGATAAGGAAAACGTCACGAAGTGCATCAATAGCTACCCAGTCGGTACAATTACTTGGATATGCGGATGACGTAAACATCGTGGGAAGGTCCTTTTTGGCAGCAAAAGAAGTCTATGTTGAATTAAAAGAGGCGGCAAAGGACATAGGCCTGAAGATTAACGAAGAAAAAACGAAGGTGATGCAGCAATCCAGAGCAGGACGATTTAGAATGGGAAGAAATATAACCATCGACGAGCATAACCTAGAAGTAGTCGATAAAACAGTCCACCTTGGGTCGACTATCACAAAAAGAAACGAAGAAAAAGAAGAAATAACCAGACGAATACTACTGGCTAATAGAGCCTTTTATGCCCAAAAACAAATCCTGCACTCAAGATTTGTGCACAGGGAAAACGAGACTCTCACTCTACAAAACAGTAATACGACCAGTACTGTGTTATGGTAGCGAGACTTGGACTATGACCCAGGACATAGAGGAACGAGTCAACAGGTTCGAGAGGAAAATTCTCAGATGCATAATAGGCCCAATCAGAGAGAATGGAATATGGCGAAGAAGACACAACAACGAGTTGTATGAAATTTTTGACGACCCACAACTCTCAACTTTAATAAAAATCAACAGATTGAGACTAGCCGGCCACGTGATCAGGATGGAGGACAATCGCATCCCAAAACGGCTTATGGCATCAGAAATTTCGGGAAGTAGGCCAGTAGGTAGACCCAGGAGGGATATACTCTGTGACGGCTGACGCAGAGTCAATGCTCAACATCCGGAACTGGAGACATGCTGCAAGGGACCGTCAAACTTGGAGAAATGCCCTAGAGGACGCCAAGGCTCGATTTGGGCTGTAGCGCCATTGGATGGATGGTGTGAGTAAAGACAGCGGGGGGACGAGATTGTGAATCGTAAACACCAACGAGAATAATCCTTAATTTTGCAAACATTTTCTCGTGAAAAACTTTTGCGCAAAGGGAAAATATTTTAGATCTAGCCAATCATATTTAGGTAGCGAATCAAATCTCCTATTTGGATCTTGGAAATCCCTCCCAATAACCTTTAAGAAAAATAATAAAATACAGGGTGTCTGATGTTGTCCTCCTGTGGATACTATACGGAATTCTCCAGAACTAAGAAGGAGAGAGCAAATGGAGATGTCTCTCTTTAGCACACACTTACACTTCTCCACGAGTCTGCCTGCAAGAGTTGCTCCCAGTCTTTCTTTGCCTTTCTTTTGCGCCCCATGTTCCTGTGACTGGGTGCCCATTAAATGTTGACACTGTACAAATTGAGTCTGCAATTCAGTTTTGGGTTCAGAATAAGACCCAAGCACATATTTAGCTAACTGGTATAGGTGCAGCACTTTATCCTTAATTGAAAGTGGACTAAAAGCTGGTATTTTAGTCCTGTTGGTAAAAAGCATCACTCCTTTCCTCTTTGTCTAGGAAAACTGCCAACCAAACGAAACTGCTACTTCGTGAAGAGCAGTGTCCACCCATCTACCTTTGCAGTATGCAGGCTTAAAAGTAGACGGAGAGACAGTTGAACACAATCCTTACTAATATTATAAATACGAAAGTAATCCTGTCTGTCTATCTCTCTGTTACGCTTTCACGCTAAACCGCGGAACCGATTTTGCTGAAATTTGTTACAGAGATAGATTACACCTTGGAGAAGGATACTTTCTGTCGCGAAAAAAACTTTAAAGGGTTGAAATAGGGCGTGTATGGGAGTCCGTCATTAATGAGGATAAAACCATGAAACTTTGTATTCAGGTACATGATAAGAAATAAATAAATATTTGTTCTAGCTAAAATTTTAACATTGCATCCTTATAATGACTTGGACATCTCCACTAAGTAGCGATTTTTCGAAATTCATTCCATAAGGATGCTATACAGAATAAATAATGTTTAAGAATTTCTCGAAATTCAACCCGTAAGCGGGTGAAATGGGCGTTCAAAATTTGCGTATCTCAACATGGTAGCACTACGCTACCACGTAATTTACTGAGTTTCCATGAGAATTCAACCTTAGTTATACCTTATGAAAACAAACAAAGTTAAGAGTTTCCTTTAAATATTTTTAACTCTGCTGAACTCAACGAAAATAGGTAGGTTGAACTGAGTTCAGTCACACAACTAAAAACGACACACTCACAAAAGTAGAAAAAGCGAAAATGACGCGTGACAATTATTGGATTAATTTCGGTGAGCGGAGAGGGGTGCAGTACTTTTCACCAAAGGGGAGGTGAGGTGAGTACTAATTTAAAACAAAAACACCTCACGTATTTAATTGACGCTTCTATTTTTTGGTATTCTAACAATGACAAGAAAAATCTGAAATAATTTTCCTCTAATGGTTGATTTGTATTCGTATTACAGCAAAGTCAGTAAGGTAGAGTGTGTGAACTGTTGCACACACAGACTCGAGTTTCTTTGTCTCTTTTGACCCGTTCTTCCCCGTCTTTCCTTCCCATCGTACCCGATAAAAACGTGATGCAAAAGAAACCAATTCACACTAGGCTAGGCTAAGTCGCGCCTAAAGAATTTTTACTTCAAAAATCTGAGAATATGAGTAATAACTGCGGCGATGTCGAAAGCTTTGTATTTTTAAACGCTAGCGTCGTTTTACTATCCGGTCCCCCAACTGATTACCAATTACGTCCAATGCTGCTTGACTTCTGTAATGGAACGAGAACCGGTCTATTGAGTATGCTAAATGATAATTTTCACGGCCACCAACCTGAAATAACAGGCAACAACAATAACCAAAGCTTTGAATGATTAAAACAAAAGGTATAATAAAAATAATAAATAAAGTAGGTAAATTAAAGCTGTTGCTGTTGGGATTTGCCCATCTTATAAATAGTGAGGCTTACCTCATAGAGCCCTTATGAGAAGCAGATAGGGCATACCTCACTAGCTAATTTTTCTCATGCTTATGGGGAATCTAAAGGATAAGTCCTTTTTGGCAATCTCCTTATTTGCCACAGGGGATCCTCATAGGTAGCGTCGAGATGACATAGGAAGAGCCACTTAGTGTTTCAGGATGGAACCTCTTCTACAAACTATTGGGTGCTTCAATAGCCGGTTCCAGACCGAATAATACAATGTCAGAGCCCTATCTAGCCAGAGCACCACCCTTTTAAGGGGTCGTCCATAAATTACGTGAGGCGATTTGTGCGATTTTTCGACCCCCTCCCTCTTGGTGAGGTTTCGTGATATTTGGCTCGACCCCCTCCCCCCTAATATCACGTGAGATTTTCAGATTTTAAAAAATCTCTAGTATTTAACACTAAAAATAAGTATTTACGGACGTAGCCACAAGCTTTAATTATAGATAACTGATAATTCAAACTCCTACTTGCCCTTCTCTATTTCACTCGCTTTTTTCGCTTGTAGTGGACTCACAACTATCAAAACGTGAGCACTCATAATCACGAGAATTTCATTACGCTAAAATTCGGCGAGGGCCCTTCCTGTAGTTCTATATTCTAATGGGTACTTGGATAGTACGCCGCAGCATTTATCGACTCGCGCGTTTGGCTGGCCGGTGGCGGCTAAACAACCGAGGGGTTACTATGGTACTTTCTGGCGTTCGCATGAAATTTTTTGTGCAGGTTTAATGCCTGCACTACACATCGAAAGATGCATCCGGGAGATGATCCACAGATGCATCCGGGAATAAATCCGCGAGCCGTCCACACGTCCGCGTATCAATCAGTCTGTGTTGATCATCGGAAGACGCAAGACATCAATACACTTCAAAACAATACACTTCAAAACAATACACCGACGCGTCCACCTGCATTAAAAATGCGCACAACACTGATGCGTCGGCAGATGTGTGGACACAAGCCTTGCGTTCGCTCTGACGTCTGGCTCAAAATCCGTCAAGAATGGATTCAGGACAGACGTATCTCCGGATGTTAAATATTGTCCGGAGACGAGCAAAAACCCCCTCTACACATCGGCGGATGTATCCAGGGCTGAGGCATCTTCCGATGTGTAGAGGAGGCATTAGCCATATCTTAAGGCCCCCTTTCACACACAGGTCGACGGCAGGCCATGCCCTGAAAGTTTTCGCCTTGAAGCCAAGTATCACCACACACCCACCCCTCTGGCCGCCAACCGGATGGGGCTCACATGCGCCAATCGACCTCTTCATACAAACATTTTTGTAACACTCGATTATTTGTATGAAGAGGTGGACTGAAACAACTTGCGTACTACCACTCCAGAGCTTCTATTCTGTCTCAAGTCGTGAATTTACGGCACGAGCTCACGCTGTATCCAGTTGGACCTAAAAGTAAGGCGCGAACTAGGCGCGGATACCATACACATTCGTATTCGCGCGAACGTTCACGGAGTCTGGAGCCGCCGTAAAACGCAAACATATTGACATATTGGTGCGGAGGCAATATATTTAATTTCTCCGCATTGAGTCAGTAAATATGGTGGTCCGTGAATTTTAAAGGCTTTCCAGTCACCAATCTGAGCCTGTAAAGTTTTCATTGAGGCCATGGACATTTTTGCACTTGAATTAACAACTTGATATGCTAAACTGTCGTCTTCGCCTGAGTGTCTTTAGGGAATCATGACGTCACCTGCATGTCAGGCGGATATATAAAGTCCTCATCCCTCAGTTAGACTGAGTATTGTGTGGCCTTCCTTGGGCCGTGTCTGCCGACCTGGCCTGCCGGCGGCCTATTAGTGAATGGGGGTCTTTAGTGGAGAAACATTTTTTACTTAATTTAACCCAGTTTACTAGCAATTTTACACTGTTTCTTGAGGAAAGAAAAAAAGGACGTGATATTTGTCGAGACCCCCCCTCTCCCCACGTGAGATTTGGTGAGATTCTGCTGACCCCCTCCCCCTTAAACACCTCACGTAATTTATGGACGGCCTCTTAATTTGTCCATACAAATCGGACAAGCACGGTAAGAAGGACATATCCATTTTTACAGAGCCACCATATCAGTATTAGGCATCATACAACTGGACGCCCCCCCGTGCGAGGTAGGAGGCGTCTTATCGGAGATTACGTCTTCATGTTGCACATTACTGCCATTATTGGTGCCAAAATTTGGGTTATTTATGTTGATGTTTTAGTGCCGAAAGATAAGATATTTATTAATTAAGGTACTGAGAACTGTAGGTTGCATAAATTAGAATAGCATAGAATAAGTTACATGAAGGACTAAACCACGTTTATGGTAACTTAAATACATAGCTCGTTGATAAACGAAAAATACCAGTGGTCAACGAGATAGCAAACAATCACACGTTGGACTCCTTTTTAAATGTCCTTTTTCCTATGAAATTATCTATCAAATCAGTTTCGCCCTACCCTCAATAAAATTAAATTGACTTCAGGGTGAATGATTGCGGCCTATCGCCACTTACCCTGCGACAATATCGTTCTATTGTTAATAATTCCCGATAATAGAACCCACTTACATAATATCTACTCGACAATTTGTAAAACGTATTGAAACAATGTCATGAAATTCATATTTGATCGTAATGAAATGTAATAGAGTGTGTCCACAACAAATGCCTCCATACCCCAGCAATAGTATAGATTTTCACAAAATATACCTCTGCAACACATTCATTTGTAACGTTACGATTTATCCTCCTCTTCAACTCCACCATCAGTTCAGTAACAGTGCGGCACTTTGTATTTAATATCATTGTTATTTCGCGTTGATTTATAACACAAATTCAGTACGAAAATGATTTGAATAACTACGAACGAAAATCATCAAGGGACAAATTTTAGTCATTCCAATGGCAGAAATGCAATCAGTTTAAGTGGTGGAGGGGGGTGAAACCTGGTTTTAATAAATCATACCAGGGAATTATTATTAAATTCCCCACATATATGCAGATAAATTTTCTGATTGATTTGTCTCCCAAAACTTCATATAATTTCGCCTGTGGCTTTGCGGTGTGTTGAATTTATGAAATTAATATTATGAGAACTTTTAGAAATATTAAATTTCTAGCATTTTTCACATTTCAATTACGGTAATTGCATTAATAATAATAAATTTTTCAATTTTTATTTTTCAGGTAAAGACGACATAAATCTCGGAGTAATCCTGGCAATTTGTTGCCGTGAAAATCAAGTAATTTTTCACAACATTTTTATGACAACCTTAAGAAAAAATCAAGATTTAAATTTATTACATACTTACAAAAAATATTTTTTCTGTGATTTATTTCAAAATAATGTCGGCACATTCATATTTTGTGGTTAAAATTTATCTTAAGATATAAATTGAGATAAAAAATTCAACCTGCTTAGAAAAAACACTTTTTTAAGCCATCATAGAGATGACGTATTTTAAATATTTAGATTAATGGTTCTAAAATTATTTAAATGCTAGAATTTAATTTTAGAAAAACTGGTCATTGTTTATTTGAAAATTTAAAGATATCTTCTGCTGGTTAAAACACTGAAATAATGGTCAAAGTACAAAAGTTATATGATAAATATAAGAGGGAATTTTGATATGATGCAACTGAAAATCTTTTTTATGGTAAGATATTAGGTGGTATTCTCGTTGGCGAGTGACGTGACTACGGGGGACGCGGTGGTATGAAACTGTCGATATCTACACACGTATCGAGGAAAATGTCACTTCACATGCTACCTTGCGACAATTAAATATGGATTTTGTCGATTTGCTCACCAGAAATCTGTTAGATTGACAATGAGAATACCAATTTAAGGTCGAAGTGACACATCTGTCACGTCACTCGACAATGATAATAAGGCTGATGACTCAAATCGGGCAAGAAACACATACTCATTTGTACATTCCATATATCCCCATTCCGAACAATCTAAGTATGATGATTTACTTTATGTTTTAGATGTAGTTCATGACACACTAAGCAGTACCTACGACTACCAGTCCGTCATGTCGTTCAGGTCATGGTGCAATGTCTAGTAGTTGATTGGAAGAATAGAGTAGAATAGGAAAGATTAATAAAAACTTTCGTGTGTGTGTCGATGAGCCTTACGTTTGAACTCTAAGGTGTTGTGCGAATTCGGAAATACTGACTGCGGGAGTCGAATTATTCTATTCATAAACGAATTTATAGGCCGTATTGTGCGCGAACGGGGGGCTGTAGGGTATAAGGGTGAGCCGAGCGGGATAGTCTTGTGTTGCGGGAAAAATATAGCCGGCAGGTAGGTTTTGAATTTCAGTGGAACAGTCGTGGTAATAGCGATAAAGTATAGAGAGGGCTACTACATTCCTGCGATGGCCTGAGGTGTCTATGATACGCGAAAAGGGCCACTACCAATGAGTTTGAGGGCACGATTTTGCACCTTGTCGAGGCAAGCCAAGGTGGTTTTTGGGGCGCGTGCCCAGATATACGAATTGTATTCAAGGTGGGGTCGAATGTAGGATTTGTAGATTGTAGCCAAGGAAGCTGGCTGGAGGAGGAACTTGCATCTCTTGAGAAATCCAAGGCATCGCCTGACTTGTTTGGCGATTTGGAATATGTACCTAATTATTTCATCGCAGATCGTCCCTTCAAGTTACCCCTAGTATGTTGAAAGTTGAGTCAGCCGTTAGATTACACTACGTTACACGATTTTAGTACCCTCTTAACTGCTAGCTGGAATAAATAGGTAATGAGTCATAGATTAAATGTTCCAAACATATGTGGTATCCATCACGTCTAGTTTTCGAGGTACGTGTCAATTACTTAATTAAATAAATGTAATATGCAATTCATGTAAATGCCAATTTTTATCACACGGACGTCACATGGAAAAAAATTAAAGCGATAATATTTCGTTTCGAATGCTTATTGTGTTAATTCTGAGGAGCCCTAATTTTAAAAATATTAAATAACCATAAAAACGGTCGAAATCCTCTGAAAAATGGTTGAAAACTGAAATTTTTAATATAATGTGGCACATTCTTACGGAAGAAAAATGAGACGCGATAAAAAAAGAATTTGTATGTATATTTAATAAACGATAAGTATAAATAAGAAAACATAACATTTCAAAGCGGGTACTCAATTTTTTTTTTTCATTTGTAACGCAGTGTTATCTTTACCCACCAAGATAAGAGGAAAGTCGGTACAATTTTTGTAGGAGATCAGACAGTACTTCGTTTTGGTGGCGTTAATTTCAACACGATTTATCCAATCCAGAATCCCGGTTGATCGAAGTGGATATCAGTTCACGGTGGTAAAGACAAGGTCTGGGACATGCTCGTCTTATATTGTCGAAGAAGTAAGAGAAATGCAAAGTACCGTCATCAGCGAAGCAGTGAAGTGGGTTGGAGGGGATTGATAGCAGATCATTAATGAAGATTAGAAAAAGTGCGGGTAATCGAATTGATCCCTGGGGAACTCCGGTCGAAATGGCGGGGGGTGCCATAGGGTGCCATACTCTGTCAAAAGCCTTTGAAATATCTAGAGCAACCAGACCAGACTCACCAAAGCTGTCTTTGGCTGATACGCTCGATTAAACACACAAGCAGATCGCCACTAGACCATTTTGGTCTGAAACCGTATTGCCTGTTGTGTAAAATTTGGTTAGATTCTAGATATTTCATCAGCTTTCTATTGATTATTGTCTCCATGATTTTGGAGAGAACAGAAGTAATTGCTATTGGGCGGTAGTTTAAGGGGTTGCTGGCTTCACCTTTTTTCGGATTGGCTGAACATTAGCTAGTTTCTGCGTAGGGGTTTAGCCGAAGGTGAGGCACATTTTTTAAGTATCATAGGGGGGTTTTTTGGGGTCAGGAGATTTATTGACGTCGAGCTCTTTGAGGTACTTGAATACCTCGCGAGTCCTGAAATGAACCCCGTCCATTGAGTGGGTGGTATTCTCGTAAGTGGGGCCGGGGTAACATTGCAGCATAGGGTAAAGAAGAATTTGCGGCGAACAGAGATGCTAATAAGTCGGCATTGGGTTTACTTTCTTTTGCAGAGTATCGCGTGTTATACCCTGTCACCTGAAATCGATCTAAATCAAGATCTGGTAACACTTGGGTTTCACTCAGTGCGAGAATATCTGGGGCATGAAGGAGTAATTCGCACGTAACGGCCAGGAAGTTCGAATTCAGTCCCCGAATGTTACAAAAATTAATCATAAAATTATTGTCGCACTGGAGGCTGTTTTGCGCGAGGTTCATGACCTCATTTGTAGCCAGCTGCACCGGCGATGCATCCATCCGAGGTAACGGGAATAGCCTTTTGGGTTCTAAGGCTTATAATTATATGGCGGCCGAATGGTGGGCCGCAGATCCCTAAAACTCAAGTTTAAGCTTACACCGACGGCCGCCCCCCCCCCCCCCCCCCTTCAAAACCCAAAAATAAAACCTTGCCTTGCAATTTGTCATTGTCCATTTCCATGGACTGCAGCGCCGGAGCTTCCGGCAGGAAGCGGGTCGAGGAGACTTGGTTATATTTTATATGTTACATATTATGCATTTACTGTTTTTCGTTGAACGTATTTAGTGGGACTGACGAGAACACACGCCCACACTTCACCAAGGCTCAGTCCAGAGATGATTAGATCTCCTTCCTTTGCCCATCTCGATCAGAAAACAGACTCTCTCGAGGAGCATTGCGAAGGAACTATTAAGACAGACGAATTTTAAGAGAATCGAACTTTGAATCCGTGACCATCTGCTTTAATATACTAGGGGCCAAGATAAGTTTTGCAAACCATTTGTAGAACTTCGCGTAAAAAAGACTAGTACGCCCCGGTCCTTTTTGTATCCCTCTAGAATCTCTCTCGAAATCTCTTTTATAAATGGAAAAATTCGACTTTAAAACAATCTTTCGTATTCAGACTTTCCCAACCCATCAACATCCTAATCCTCACCACATCACCTTTAACATACCTCCCCCCAACCTATCCTATTTTCTTGTCCTCTTTAAACTTAGCTTACTATTATCCATTGCACCATGACCTGAATGGCAGTACCAGCTTCAAGTACAAAAGGTCGATTCTTAAGTTTAGTTCAACCTACAAAATCCCTTCACTGTAAAAAATCCATTCCAATTAATCACCGATACCCTTTGTTGAATCGAATTAAAATTAATGCTGTAGTATCAATATTTTAATCCCAAATTTTGTGTTGGCCCAACCCCATTACCTTACCAACCTAAAAACCAAATTCAAATGAAAAAAAATCCTCATTCCTGGAAAGATATTTGCTAACAAAACAAACCGAAAAATGTTTGTGTAACGGCGCTGTTTTAATTAATTAAAGCCCTAAACCATACTCCCTTCTTCCTTTTTTAACCACACACACACACACGAGTCCTTTCGGTTGTGCCACCTAAAAAAATCATTTAATCTCCACCGTAGAGGGAGCTCCCGCAGGCATGCCAACTCCTCCACAAGGATCCTCCACTCGAGAATATTTTGATAAGAAAATGTAAAAATGTTTCGCATCCTCGTGTGCGGTGGGTGCAAAACAAAAACAAGAGAAATGCGCTCATCAATTTGGTAGAGGCACTTCCAGACGCATCCTTGCATGGATTTGACCCGCATGAGCTCGGCTTGCCCTAGGATCTGGGGCAAATGGAACCTGCATGATTCATTCGACAAATTTAATATTCGTGTGTATGCAGCCGTGTTTAGGTTCTGTCTTAATGCTCTCCTAATTGGAGTCTGGTTACCTGCCAACAAGGACAAGGACTAATGATACTCTGACGATGCGGAAATATTAATTGACACAAAACTTATTGATGGCAAAGGAGTGGCATTTGTAGCAGGTCATGGGGTCGACGGAAATGTCAATAATTTGGGTATGGAAAGTTATGCCGGAGTTCAACTGTTATGAATAGTTTCTCTGTCGTCGTAGATTCTAAAGAAGGTGTATTAAAGTTTGGATTGGAAAGTTTATGCTATCGAGTAACAAGAAGTTCACCGGGGGCGGGATGTGCTTGTTCAGAATTCGAAATAAGTTTTATTTGGTATGAATACCCTAGGATCCTTTTGATCTGTTTAATTAAGTTCGGGATTTGATTTAAATTGAAACAAAAGTCTTACCTTTTTGTGTTTTTTGAATGTAGGATAATTAATTTTACATATGCCGTAGTTAACGTTTGCGCGAATTGAGAGCAATGCCGCACCACCCATATGCGCAGACTGTTACTATTGTTTACAATATAACTCACAAAAAAAACTGTTAATCACAAAGCGCTCAAAAGCGTAGAATATTGGATTTTTCTCGTTCATAGATGGCACATAGCCCTACAAAGGATTTTATTGAAAGACTGATGTCGTATACAAGACACGATTTTTTTATGTGTGAAAGTCTAAGCTTAGGTATTATTCTTTATACTAACAGTCCGTCAAGTCGTTCGCGTCATGGTGCCATACCCAGTAGCAAGCTAAGCTTGCAGATATAAAAATGATATGATAGATTAAGAGTAGCCTGGAGAATGCATTGCCTAGCGGTTCAACTCTTGGATGTTCTATGAGTTCATTGTTTTTAAGCAGCCGCCTGAGACACAACAGTCGGGGTTTGCTTGAGATAGCGGTGCGATATGCCCAGGTCCGAAACACAGGGGCCAACTGGGGCGATTTTATCTGGCCCCAGGCGTGACTTATACATGATTTTAAATTTTTATCATTTTTAATTTTTG
Organism: Thereva unica; assembly: GCA_949987705.1. Taxonomy (NCBI): domain Eukaryota; kingdom Metazoa; phylum Arthropoda; class Insecta; order Diptera; family Therevidae; genus Thereva; species Thereva unica. The sequence goes on from OX465282.1 coordinate 126,664,963, forward strand.
TTCACCGTTTGCAATTGCCTTTTCGCCCTTCTAATCGCGAGTGTCGACAGCAGTTTTACCGAGCGGTCCCGCAACTAAGTACCAACCGCGTCCAATATGCTGCTTGACCACCGTATCGAACGAGAATCGGGTTTTCCCTTTCCTTCGCCCCATACAATTCCTTCAAGTTCCAATCAGAGCATATTAACAGCGCTCCAAATTAGCTCCTCTTAGTAGCACTTCCGCTGGGATAGCTTCGGGATTGATTCTGCCAACAGAAAGATGAGTGCTGAGCCCAGAACTAAGCACAAGTGCATGTCTACATTACACCTGTTCCATTCTAGGCTGTATTAAATGTTCTGAATGAACTTAACAAATTTTTTTTAGTCAAAGTTTTTTTGGTATTTCAATATTCTGAAAGGGCTCCCAAACATATTTCATCCCCAGGCCACGCAAGGTGATGTGGCGGGCCTGGTTAAGCTCAATATTTCTTATTTTATCAACCCGGTACTGGACTCTATATTTCTTATTTTATCAACCCGGGAACTTTTTGCTAGAGACCTACGGTTTTTTTGCATTTCGAAAGAAAGGATATGTTTCCATATACTGGTTGAAGTAATAAAAACTTTACATTCAAAATTATTTTTTTACTTTTTAGCTCATTTTAGAATAAAAGCGTATTTTTTAGTTTCTTTAAACTAGATTTTTTATTTTCTACTTTTTAGTGTATTACATATCTTCCTCCATTTTGTAGTTATTGCGATATTAGATTTAAAAGTACTGTATTATATTCGTCATACAGATCCATTTGATACCCATATCGAGGCAGTTGTAAAGAAAGAGCAAGCTTCGAATGACGACTAACAGATTTTAGTATATTCTGCTCAACATATCTTTCCATTTGATACGCAATACGAGTGGGTTGTAAAGAAAAACCTAGTCCGCCATTTTGTTTTGCCCACTATTTTGGTTTTTGGAAGACGCCACATAGCTAATTGTGTTCTATTTGTCATACCCTTTCATTTGATACCCATGTTGAGGGTCGGGGAACATATTTGCAAAATTCGGCCGCCATATTGGAACCGCCATCTTGATTTTTTTACAGTTGCAGTTGCAGTCAGATTGTATTGTCATGCGAACTATACATACAGTCAGCGAAATTCGTTTGTGCGCATATTTTTCATGTTTTCGACGTCCTGGAATTTTTATTGAACTTTTTAATGATGGGAAATATGTTTATTATAAAAAACGAATATAATTATTTATTTATCTCAATACAAAATTTATTTTACTTGTATTTAACCATAAAAAGTAGAAAAACTACAGCGAAATTCATTTGTACGCACTTTACAAAATGAAGGAAAAACAATGGTTTATAGGAAAAAATTTTTTTACAGCAACTCGAATATTTTGTAAATCGTCCGTGGCTTTAGATTTTTGCAAAAATTCGGTTGGGTATTGATCTTAACATGCTACCGATAAGATCCTGGCCAATGTTAGCCCACGTGTCCAAAATAACTCTTTTTAATGTGATGGCGTCATTGAACTGATGTCCGTTGACTTAAACACACCTCCCCATGATCCCCCGGAGGTTCTCCATAAGATTTGGACCGGGTCTTAATACTGGGCATCGCATCAAAGACCCTTCCCGATTACTAAACCACTGCCGCGAATGAAGAGAGACGTGGATTGGCGCATTATCTTGTTGAAAGACGACTGCCGTAGTTTTTCTTTCTTATTTTTTTAAATACAAATAAAATAAATTTTGTATTGAGATAAATAAATAATTATATTCGTTTTTTATAATAAACATATTTCCCATCATTAAAAAGTTCAATAAAAATTCCAGGACGTCGAAAACATGAAAAATATGGGTGCGCACAAACGAATTTCGCTGACTGTATGTGTAAAGTTTGAAGCTGATCAGTTACATAAAAGTGGGTCAAAATCAAGTTTGCAAGATTTGTTTACATACTGCATACAACATACAACATACAGGGTGAAGCTTATATAAAGCATATAAAAAGCAACGACTACTAGCTTACTTAAAGTTTCTACAATTTCTACTATTCTCACATTTCCCATACCATAAAATCATCAAATTCCAGTCGAACTCTTGTTTAATGTACCGCAAATCATCGAACATTCATCACCACAAATCGAACAAAATCCCTCGAATAAAAAATACAAATAATTTCCACAAAATTTCCCTAATCTAAATTTCCAGCACAGGGTGATGCAGATTTTTTATCTGCCATTTCACGAATAGCCGCGCACATTCACTCATACCCAACGCATACATTTTTGAGCAAATATTAACAAGTCCTTGGTGGCGCTAGGAAATTATTTAGAGCCCACATGGGTCCAATATTTCGTCCTTAAAGAGAGGAAGTTTAATTTTTCTTTGTTGTTGTTTCGTCGTTGGATCCGCTAAAAAATGCATGCGGACTTGGGGTACTTTCCTAAATTCATTATTTCATTGTTTTTTTTATCGTTTAAATTATAATAATAAAATGGGCGTTCATTCTCTGTTCTATTCTCGGCAGGATTAAAGTTATTTTCAGAAACTACTTTAAGCAATGCCCACCGCACTGTCTTTGACTGTCAGATGGTATCTTGACAGGTTGATGGATGAGGTGCGATACGTTTATTTCGTAGAAAAAGGCTTTTCAAGTAATTCGCTGATGTTGAATGGGAATTATACATCCGTAAAGGACTCTTAATGGTACTGTCAAAACTAACGAATGAGATTATTAAAAGGGTCCTTAAGTGAAGTGCGGCTTAATGTCTTTTGTAATAACTATAAAACTTTATTATAGAAGGGACGCATTACACATGTGTGACTGCTACTTAATTGTTCGACTCGTATATCCTAGATGATAACTTCCAAAGAAGGTAAATTAAAGTTCTGCCATTATGCTGCCATTTCAATGCATGGAGAAAGGATGCGATATTTTTATATCATAGGAACTGTGTTTATACGTAAAGCTTGCAGCCAAAGCAGGTTTTTTTAAGGAATGAGGGGGTAACCCACATGATGAACACTACGGCCAATTTTGGCCCATTGTGAACGTACCCCACTAGCGGAACAGACTACCAACCTTCCGGGCGAAGAAAAGAAGGTCTTTCATGCCGAAGACCGGACTTGATCTGAGCTCATAAACAGCGCCGGCCCTAGCCCTTGTTGAGGGTGGAGCGAGATTGCCTTTCGGCGTCCTTTGATCGACGGTCCTAGATAAAACTTTTTTCGAGCACTGACTGCCTACCATTTCCTTACGGTATTATATCTCCCCTTTTGCAAGCCTTTATGGCCTGGGGGCACGATAAGGATTTCGATGGTGGTTTTAGGGTCACGGCTCCGCCTGTAGCAGCAATAGAGGAAGCATGTCTTCTCAGAGCTGCTTCCCCGACGTTTCGACCAGCACCACCTTCTTTGGAGGCTATTTGCTTGTTTGTATTGCATGGTTGGGCACTAGGGCTTGCCTGGCCGAAAAGGTTGAGATGATGGAGAGAGTCAACTGTTAAAAGAGGCTATCAGACCAAAATTTCAGTGCTCACCATCCTGAAAACGTCACCTCTGTGAATTTTTACGGTGCAGTCCACTCCTACACCCTTAGGGTCTTCTTTTGGACCCCTATCTTTTTCTCCAGAGCTTAAGGCGGCTCATCATAGAGGCGCACCGACCTGTAGCGACCTGGGCTGTTCTGACCCATGAGGCAATTCGTCTATCGCCTCCACAAGACTCCTCCTTGCACGGTAGCTAGTTGTTTCGTGGTCAGGAGAGACTCCGGATTGTTAGTCGCAAGCACCCGCATTCTGACACTTTTTGCTATTTGACAGATGGTCGGCTTTGGAGCCATTCTAGACTTCATTATGGGTGTGTCCGATTTTTCTGAAGGCTTTACAAACCGTATGGCCAAAGCCTTCGCCTTTTCGCCGGGTTATTATGTCCTGGAGAACATCCAGAGGATCTAACCCTCTTATTAAGAAAATCGGTATCCCTTTCTTTCTCAGCCACGCAGACCCTGCCAGACTCTACACGGGAGTAGCCAGCTTCTAGATATCGCGTAAAACGTTTTCGGGCTGCGCCACTCCGTCTTTCAAAAGCGGTAGTTTTTTCGAATTGCCTCTCCGATTAGGTGCCCTTACTTCCGTAGGAGATCTCCCAATGTAGGAGTGATCTCCACCCCTGGGTTTACGGGCTCAGACTGCCCTCCCTGAAGAAGAATCCCGAAAACTCTCCTTCACTGGGACGACATTCGGCATTTTGGGAGCTGTGGGAACCCCAGAAATGTTTGTAGCGTTAAGAAGTGGTCCATCATAAAAAGTTTTTTAAGGTGTTTCTACATTGATATCACGAGCTTGACCAGAAAGGACGGTCACCCATGGCAGCGCTCGGTATCACCATTGGAAAGCTAATTCCAACCGAAGTTTGCCTGGTATCCGAAGTCCATCGTTAGTAGTACATTCATAATTCAGCCCAGTACCACTCATAACTTCAGCATGATTGTTTCCACATAACGATTGCGGTTTTTATCGAGTTTAGATCCGCCGTATTCAGTCTGCTCCATGGACCTCGAGCTGGATGTGACCTAAGGCCATGTACGATCGGTTTTGGAGTCAGTGCTCCCTGCTTGTGCCGTGTTCGAGTCATATTGATGAGTACATAGACTTGGCTAGCTACAAACAACGCCCTCAAAAAGTGCCTTCAAAATTTTATTTTTTGCTCGAAATAGTTTTTCGCATTCATTTTGGCGCCCCTTACCACCTGGCGCCTAGAGCGACCGCTCCACTCGCTCTACCCTAGAGCCGGCGCTGCCCATAAACTCTCTGATAAACGTTCTTCTTCTAAGCCAGATCAGTACAGGACATTCAGAAGGAATATGTGTGGAAGTCTCGGCGCCTTTCCTGCCGAGTCGGTCGTCTTTTCACACAGTGCTAGATTGTGGAGGTGATACCGCAGTCTTATATGGCGAGTCAGATAACCCACCAGCAGGCTTAGGTCCATTCTGTTTAAAGTGATAGGACCCCTCTTCAGCCTGTCTAAGGCCTAGAAATGATTCCCAATAGTCTAGTACTTTAATCCACTTCTCTATCAGGGACTTGAAGGTGGACCAAGAGATGCCACAGAAGGATTCTGGGCCCTGGACCAATGCTGCAGACCCATCCTCTCGAGACTGTCTGCAGCCTCATTTCGCTCGACACCCCAGAGGACCCAACAGAGCGAGAGAAAAAAAACTATTTTGGAAGAAAACTTTCACGTTGAGAGTGCCCTGATGGCAGCTTGACCACTTACCCATTGCAATCCAAACTTTGGAGTTGAGTCCTGCGACACCAGCCTCTGTACCAGGTTCCATCTTTTACCCGTCGGTAAACCATTGGAGATATTTTGGATACTCAGACAGTTTCTAACAATTTGGAGATGAAGTCGGTGAAGTGGGATAGGGAAAAAAGGTTGCGCAAACTGAAAGTGAGTCGCCAGAGGAGTCGTTAACATCAAGTTCTTTGATGCACGTATTACATACACCCTTTTCAAAGCTGAAACTGAAAGCTGAAAGTCAAGCTTAGGAACTACCCTTTGAACTACTAGTTTGTCATGTCGTTCGAGTCATGGTTAGTCTCTAGTAGCAAGCTTGATTTGAAGGATAGAGGAGAAAGGATAGGTTAGGGGTCTGGAAGGTGCGATGAACCTTGCGTTTGAACTCTGAGATGTTATATGAGTTCGGAAACACCGACTGTGGAAGACAGTTCCACTGCCGAGTTGTTCTATTGTATTTATAAAACGAACTACTAAAACGTTATGTGCGCGAAGAGGAGTGCTGTAGCGTGTGGGAGTAAGTCGAATTGGCTAGTCTTATGTTGCCGTGTAGGCAGGAGGTTTCTAATTTGCATGGAAGAGTCGCTATGGTAATAGTGGTAAAATTTGCTAATTGTTGCTACATTCCTACGTTGGCTTAAAGGGTCGATGAAGGAGCAAAGAGTGCTATCGCCAATGAGTTTGCACCTTGTCCAGCCAAGGTTGGATCTCTTTAACATGACCTGACTCGAACACTGGCTCGTGAGCTTCAATAAATCTGAGAGAGAGTTATAATGCAATAGACAGGGACGGCGCTTTCATAGGTGCGAATGGTGCACTTGCACCGGGCGCAGTTTTTCCGGGGCGCACTTTCAGATTTTAAAAAAATTTAAAACTTTGAGAAAAAAAATTGAAAAAAAAACAATCTCTGCCCCTGTACTAATCGTGCAGGAAATTTCCAGAGATTGTGGCTTCGAGCTTCGAGAAATTTTCATTTATTTGGAACACTTTTTAAAAATTCTGTACAAATCACACATTAGGTTGATAACTGATATTAACTTGAGGGCGCTGTTGCTGCACTTTGTTTCAAAATTGGTGAATGAAATCATGGGCGGTGCTTTAATAGGTGCAAATGGTGCACTCGCACCGGGTGCATCTGGTCAGGGCCGCAGTTTTAGAAATTCAAATTTAAAAAAATTCTTGTAGTTTGTTCGGAAACCGTAAAATTTTTCGTAATCTTGATGGATGGTATGGACTAAAAAATGATTTATTAACATTTTATTCCACGTAATCGATTTTTTAGAGCCTTTTGTTGTTGACTGATTATTTTAAATAAAACCGAATTTTTTTATAATTTACTGCAAATTTATTAATGCGTGTTACCACCTCGGGCTCACTGACGTCCCAAATATCCGTCAGCGATCTTGAGCTCTCCTAGAGTAGTAAGTGCTGGTACTCTTGCCCGATCCCGCCTTTTTACATTGTCCCAAACATGCTAGATTGGATTAAGATCAAGACTACGCAATGGCCATGACAAAGTTTGAATATCGACCTCATTAAGGTATTGTGTGACAGATCTAGCGAAGTGGGAACGTGCATTATCATGCATTAGCCGATGGTCAAGATCTAGTGTACATCGATCAAATGACAAGATCGGGTACGGGCCTCTAAGGAGATACCTCCCCAAATCATTATTGATTTACCTTAATAACCTACTGTTTCGGTTATAGCGCAGGGAGCAAACCTCTCATTTTTACGTCTGTAGACGCGCTGACGCCCATCTGGACCTCTTAAGGCTGTTCTGCTCCCATCTGAAAACAGTACGTCCTTCCACTGCTCCATAGTCCAATCACAATAATGTTGCGCAATACCAAGTCTAGCTCTACGGTGCTGTGGGAGAAGCTGTGTGGCGCGAGTTGGAGGAAAAGCCCTTAAATTTTTTTTCTGTCAGACTTCTTCTAATCGTACGTTCATTTGCTCTAACATTTCTGACCTCAAACAGACGCGTACGAGCTTCAGTAGCAGAGGAAAGGCGATCTCTCAACACGTTGCTGACAATAAAGCAGTCATCTCGAGTGGAATTGCAATGATGTCTACATTGACCTGGCCTCTGGGACTATGAGCCAGTCTCCCTATATCGTCTAAAGGCATCCCGTACCATTGTTCGAGGTACATCTAATATACCAATGTCCGAACTCATGTGGATCGCGCGGATGCCAGAAATTCACGAATTTCTGTCCATGTACTTTGTCATGTAAGAAAATTGGGGAAATTCTACTTCCCCTTGTGCAGGAACTTACCCCAGATTTCAGCTTTCAGATTTTTATAACATTTCTGCCCTTGTAAGTATTTACACCCAAATAGTGAAAAAAAGAAACAGACATTCGTCTTCGTGAATCAGAACTAAAAATTGAGGGGCAAAATTCACCGAGTGAAGGAAAAATGTTTACTGCTTTGGAGTGAAAATTCTTTAAAAAGCGCTATATCAATTCACCCAAAGGAAAAAGTTATTCGGATGGCTCTGTAATGCATACTGCTGTTTACTGGGATTGATATAACTTCAAGTTTCGTGATTTTTTAAAAGAGGTAGATAAACGAAATGAGAAGCACAGGATCCCTTGTACTGAGAATCAGTGGATGGGATGAAAATATGGCATACTGCACCGGGCGCAAAAAACCAAAGCACCGGCTCTGGCAATAGGTGCAAGTATCGGCCGGAGTCCTTTTGTATCTTGCACAATAACTATCCTTAACCCTTATTTTACACACTGGGTGAAATTGACCCCACGGTTTGTTCGAGACGATTTTTCTCGAACAAACCATTAGAATTAGGGCCTGTAGCGTCACTGGCATTTAGGGGAAGTTTCAAACTAAAGGCCCATGCGGAGAAAGTTAGTCAGTTGTGTTTTTTTTGATAATTTTTTTTGTTAATTAAACAATAACAATTGACGTTAACAACCATGCAGTACTCTTCAGAAAGGTTCAAAATATATGTGTAATTTTTTACAACCCGTTATGTAAACAAATACAAAAGTTACTAACATTTTTCTCGTTGGGGTCAAATTGACCCAGTGTGTAAAGTACGTAATTTTTTGATAGTGTGTAACACAAGGGTTAACGTCAAGATTTTCTACTAAACAAAATTTAAAGTCTCCTTAAACCGAATCAATAATCGAAAGCCTTTTCAAAATATGTATATAACATGTTTTAAGACACACCCCCTTCAAATTCTCATCTTTCCTCATTATGACGAAAAAAACATTTTTCCTGTAATTTCCTTGAAATTTTCTATGACAAACTTTCATTATTTAAAATTAAATTTTTCGCGTAGTCAATCAATTATTTGCGGGGGGGTCGCGTTCATAAACAAAATTATGTATGTGGGTGGGTGGAACCATTTTTTCAAAGCCGTACTTCCCACGGCAAGCAACCCTCAGCATTTCACCCTATTTTCATTCGAAAACGGTGCTCCACTAGACATGACATGACGTGACCTAATATATCATGATGAAACGTCAGTATGTCAGTATAACAGGTGTCTACTATGCTTTGGAGAATTACATTAGAAATTGTATCGGATTGGGGGATGAAAGTTGAAGATTGGTTCTGAACGTGGGGATCTTATGGACATGCTGAATATAATTATGTCTTCGTTTTGTGAGTGTGAAATATCGAAAATTCAATACTACGACTTTAAATAGGGTCATTTTAAAGGATGTCCTGCTTCGTTACTCTAGTTAATTCTTGTTTACTCCTAGACCCATTTTAACTCGGTTAGCGTGAAACGGATTACTTGAAAGACTGGAGTTAAATTGAACATCTGCATATACGTTTGTATTTGGGCTTTCATATGTACAATTATGAGCATAAAAAAGCAGTCTGGAGGCTCCTTGCCAAAGGAGGATGTGGGTGAAAAAAGTTTTTTTTAAATACTTTGACATTTCCATTTCACGCAACCATAACTCCCTGAAATGATTTACGGTAGTACCACCGATGCTGAATGAAGAAATTATTTCCGACCTATAAATCTCGGTCTTCATTCTCTGCACTACTCTCTAGCATCTTTAAAGACTCGCGCGGGATTTACGACTCGCAGATCGCACTTGCACTTGAGCTGCATGCATTTCTTGACCAAAATAGTCGTGCATCGTTGCAGTTCTTCATAGGTAAAATGGTGCCTGTCTTAATAATAACAGAATAATATCTGCAGCTAGTCCCTGGGCTGGAACGAGCTACTCGTTAACCAAAAACCCACAAACATAAATTCTTCAACAGTTTTATCAAGTTTTATCCGCTAGATATTCAGATTCGCGTGTCATAATAAATTATTGCTGCATGCAATACTGAATGTTGCTGATTACGAATTCATGACGTTGGTGAAAATGTCGGTGGTGGTGGTGGTGCTGCTGCCGTTGTTGTTGTTGTTTCTACAACAGGGGGTTTTCTATTCGGCCTATGCGGAATGAGGTGATGATAATGACTTGCCGCGATAAAATAATTATAAGTGGACTTGGTGGACTTTTATGGGAAAGCTGGTAGTAAACCTTTTATAGCGATGGTAGTAAAGCGTTATTGGATTGCTGTTTGCTATAAGTAATATCGCCTCTTAGTGTGTAATGCTCGGCTAGAAATTAGTAGGATTAATTTTTAGGGTAATTTAAGCAATACAAATCAACTTCTGAAGCAACCCAGGGCTCCTGTCGGGCTTTGTACAGATACTAAACAGGGACTGGGGTGTTGCGATTGTATTCCATAAATGCATTACACAACACAGTTCTGGTTGGATCCTTGTACGCTACTGCGGATTTCAATTTCTTTCATTGTTTTGGCGCTAGCTTATAAATCCCTTGAATTGTAGATGAACTTCAGATAATGGTCTCAATGCAGTAGTTGAAATTTTAAGTTTTGTTAGATTTTGTCTTATGAGAATATTGTTAAATAATTTTTTATATGAAATTCTAATCATAGAGGTTACAATTTGTACTACCAGTTCGTCACGTCTTACTTGTCTTTGTGCACTGTCTAGTAGTAATCTTAGTTCGAAGGAAGGCAAATAAGGCGACCCCTCATCAAATATCTGCTGCCTTACTGACTATATATCTGATTTCTCATCAAGAGTCCAACCCCAGGGCTCATCTCCATTTCCTTCATTATCTTCCCGTCTTCGTACGAGAGTAAATAGATTCTATTCCACGAACTAAGCTTACTGGTAAACAATGTTGCAATGTCGTGACCAACAACATGACGGACTGGTAGTATAAAAAGTGATTGCTGAGCTTAGAACTGCCACATAAAAAGCGCTTCCTTATTGTCCCTAATAATACTATTCTATTCTATTCTTTTCCTGCGAGACAGACAAGAAGCATCTTCATGATCGTGAGTACATATCTATGGACTTCTTGGGACTAACGTTTGAACCATCTTTTAACATCTTTGTCATAACTTTAACCCAGAATTTACTTTGAAGTTTGCACGTATTCTAAAGACTCCAACTTACACCAATTTGTTAGATAGTCCCTGATATTCCAGATCAAGGAGCCCATTTCTTTGATCTATTTCTTACTTCTCATCCGACGCGGTACTCCGTCAAGGTTAATTCACCCCTTGGCAATTCGGATCTCAAACTATTTAGCGCTTATTTCCCATATCCATCTTCGACCACAATCACCACATCTCCTAAAAGAACTGTGTGGCACTATGGGAAGGCTTGGTCTTACTCGTTCCTTCCAAGCCACTGACTGGGATTTGTGTTTCCGTAACGCCAATGCGAACTAGTGATGAGCGAACGTAAGAACAAGATAAGACTAATCTAGTCTTGGTCTTGTCTTGTTTTTGTTCAGTCTGTCTTGTTCTTGTTCTTGCAAGCATAACTCTTGCTAAATGTGCAAGAACAAGACAAGACTGCAAGGAAAAGACCATTTTTGCTCCTCACTAATGCGAACTATGCCACCCACTGTCTCACCAAAATTATACAAGCGGGTATGCGCATGTTCATCCCTCACCCCACCAAATCTCTGACGCCTAGGTCGAACAGATTTTTGAACGAAATCAAAGCTAAAGAAGCATGCAGACGTTCGCCTAATGAGCCACTTCGTCGTGAGTACATTATATTGAGAAACTGCTGTAATTCTATCATCAGTAAAGTCAAATCATCATTTGATGATAGATTGAGAAGTATGATTCTTAACTCCACTACAGGCAGTAACAACTTCTGGTCCTTGGTAACTGACATCAAGAATAATTTTACTTCCTCCTCAACACCTGCTTTAATTCACAACAAGGAAGTAATAACAGAAAGGAAACCCAAGGCCATCTTATTCTTTACCCGATGCTGCTATGTCACTACCACTCTCGAAAATACCACCCACTCAATAGACGGGGCTCACTTCAGGACTTGCGAGGTATTTAGGTGCCTCAAAAACTCGACGTCAACAACTGCACTGACCCCGACAAAATCCCACCTAAAATGTACCTCACCTTTGGCTGAACCCCTTCGCAAACTTTTTGCCCTGTCTTACTTCTCCGGAGTGTATCTCGACTCTTGGAAACAAGCTAATGTTCAGCGAATCCCAAAAAAGGTGAAACCAACGACCCCTTAAACTACCGTCATAGCATTAACTACTGTTCTCTCCAAAATCATGGAGACAATAATTAATAGAAAGCCGATATCTAGAATCTAACCAAATTTTACACGACAGGCAATATGGCTTTAGACCAAATCGGTCTACTGGCGATCTTCTTTTGTTTTTAGCCGAATGTATCAACCAAAGCATTCATAGCTGGCCGTTCAATCAATGTAGTATTGGATGTTGTCGAACCCAACCCCCATGTCATTTCAGCCGGAGTTCCCCAGGGGTCAATTCTATCAGCCGAACTTTTTTTATCTTCATTAATGATCTGCTCCCAATCCCCTCCAATCCACTTCACTGCTTCGCCGATGGCGGTACTTTGCATTTCTCTTACTCCTTCGACAATATAAGACAAGCACATGCCAGGCCTTGTCTTTACCACCGTGAACTGATATCCACTTCGATCAACCGTGATATCGCATCGATCCTTCATTGGGGCGACATGAATCGTGTTGAATTTAACCCCACAAATACGAAGTACTGTCTGATCTCCAACAAAAATGGTACCGACCTTCCTCCTTATAAAGAGAATCGATCGGCTGACTCAACTCTCAACATCCTAGGGGTAACTTTAACGGAGGATCTGCGATAGAAAGATCATATATTCCAAATCGCCAAACAAGCCTCCCAATGCCTTGGATTTACAATCTACAAATCCTACTTTCGGCCACTTTTTGAATACAATTCCTATATGTAGGCATGCACACCAAAAACCACCTTGGCTTGCTTCGACAAGGTGCAAAATTGTGCCATTAAACTCAACTTTCGCTAATCTATAGTCCCTTTAGGCCACCGTAGGAATGTAACAGCCCTCAGCGCGACTATTCCCCTCGAACTAAGAACCTCCTGCTTGCGCGGCAAGATTTTTCCCGCAACACAAAACTAGGCCGCTCGACCCACCGCTATGCCGTACAGCCCAACCCTCTCAGGTACCATACGATCTAGAAGTTCGTTTATGAATAGAACTTCTCGACTGTGGAATAGAACTAATCTCCTACAGTCAGTATTTCCGAACTCGTACAACGTCTGCTACATCGACATTTCCTTGAACACCCCCAGTTCCCTTCTAACCTTTCCTATTCTCCTCTATTCTTTAAACCAAGCTTATTACTAGCCCGAACACCCTAAGGCAAGACAAACTGGTAGAATCAATTGTGAGAATCGTCACGTAAGAACTTGCGATATTCTGGATATGTATGCGTGCGAGTATCGATCCCAGTAGGCCATTCACGAATTTACGAAATCAGAATGCAGTGTTTTTCTTTAGAAATTGGAACCAATTTGCACCAATAGCTATAGGAAGAAATGGTGGTTATCAAGGATAGATGCTTATGCTTTCTTATTGAAATGAATGGAATCTCCCTCTCTGTGTCTTTTTAAACGCTTTATAATAGCTTTACCTGTATGTTGTATCGTGTGTGTAAACAAATCTAGCAACTTGACACGGGTGTCAAATGAAAAGGCATCATAAGTAGAATACAATAGGCTATGTCGTTAGAATCATGGCGGCCACCACAAAAGGGCGGGTTACCATTTTCTTCAGAATCCCTTCGACATGGTTATCAAAGGAAAAGGCAACATAAGTAGAATGCAATAAGCAATATAGTATCCTCAATATATCGTTAGAGCCATGGCGGCCACCTCAAGAGGGCGGGTTACCATTTTCTTCAGAACCCCTTTGACATGGGTATCAAATGAAAGGGTATGATAAGTAGAATACCATAAGCAATATAGTATACACAATATATCGTTAGGTCCATGGCGACACATTTCAAGAGGACGGATTATCGTTTTCTTCACAATCCCCTCGACATGGGTATCAATTTTTTTTTTATGTGAAAGACTAGTCTCAGAAAAAGCCCTTTATACTGTCGACAATCTATTTTCTTCGTATAGAGTGCAATATCGAACAGCAGCTCTAATCGGGGAAGGAAGTAACTGCCACAACTTACCCGCGACATTTTTTTAGTCCATCTACTTCCAACCATTACTATTGCGACTTTGACATCGGGGCATCGAGAAACAACTCGCTGGAGTGTTATGCCTCCTGAAACGAGTTGAATCTCATCAACCAACCGATGACATGCGCTTTGGCGGAGCGGGGAATGGTTAAGGAAGGCTATGACAGGAGCTATCAGAAATGTAAAGAAGGATGAAGAAAGAAGGAAAGTTATGCAGGTGGGAAAGTGGAAAAGGCGAAGGACCGTGGGGCTCGCCGGGAATCGAACCCGGACCTCTGGGATAGTAGCCAGATGTCTTACTCTCTAGGTTACCGAGGCCCCCAAAATGAAAAGGCATCATAAGTAGAATACAATAGGCTATGTCGTTAGATCCATGGCGGCCACCTCACGAGGGTGGGTTACCATTTTCTTCACAATGCTGTCGACATGGGTACGAAATGAAAGGGTATGATAAGTAACCGTAAGCAATATAGTTTACTCAATATATCGTTAGGTCTATGGCCGCCAAGAGCTCGGATTCCGTTTTTTCACAACCCTCCCAACATTGTTATCATAGGAACGGTCATCATAAGTAGAACCTAATAGCGCAATATGGCGGCCACCTCAAGGGGTCGGATTATCATTTTCTTCACAACCCCTTCGATATCAAGTAAAAATATTTTACAGATTTTATTTGGAGTTATATTCGCAGTTGTAGAAAAATCGTAAGGAAGTTCGTTCTTGCCGGGGGTCCCATGACCGCACCTTTTACACTATTTATTCCGCGAGATTGGGTAAGATTCAGGTCGACTCCGCCTCCCCCCTCCCCTCCTCCTTCACGTAATTAATGGAGGACTCTTTAACCATAATTATTAAAATTTATTTAAAAAAAAAAACTTTAATCAACTTACCGTTTCTCTTTGCGAGATTGTGAACTGCTGAAATATCCATTGACCATTGTTCCACCATAGCAGAGACTATGACTTTGACCAGAACCTATTATGAACAGCTTAATTTTGCACTATCGCAAAGTACCAAGTCAATTGTAACTCTGAATTTTAATTTGATATAGTCTTGCACAGTATTCACCTGCAACACACAAACACACAAAAATTTATGCAAAACAAAACAGATACCGGCGCACAAACAACGGGCAACTGAATTAATTTTTTGGAATAAAATGATGTCAGCATTTGCACAGGTTTCAATTAGGTAAAAGATGACAAAGGAACAAAATAATAAAAAAAAATGGAGGAAAACTTTTGTATTTTTTTTTTGTTGTAAAAATCATTCCGCCATTTATTGTGGTCTTGATTTGTTCAACATCAACGCTCTCACATGATTTCATTTTAATCTGAAAAGGCTCAGTTTTGGGGCTTCCGAAAAAATTGCTAAAAGCCCTCCGGAAAATCTCCCCAAAGGAATCCAGAAATTCGTGCTCTGTCAACACATGTACTATGTATGTGTACGTTGCGTGCCTAAAAAAGGACAAAATGGAAATTGTGAATGGAGCTCTGCTATCATTGATCACCCCACGACCGCATCCTTATTTAAAATTCTGGGCTTATGCTTCTCGAAATATTCATCTAATATCTAGTAATTTTTTTCTTTTGGGGGCGCTGTTGTTGTAGGCCTCATTTAGGATTTCGTTTAAGGGTGATATTATCCGTAAAAAATCTGCCCTTAATGAACTTTACAAATTTCCTTAACATAAACTAAATTGAATGGTGACATTTTTGCGGTATGATATTATCCTGTCCTTACCCAAAATGTTTATCCTCTTTCCCATGGGCGGGATTATACCCTTCTTCTCCCTGCATGTCGCTCCGCAGTGCCCCAAGCCATGTGACTGTGAATGTCCGTTTAATTCATGATCCATTCTCTCTTCTTAACATTTTGTTAGCGGATTAATTTCGTCCACGTTTCATGAAAAGGTTCAAAAATTCACACCCAATTTCATCTCCGGACATTAATTTCCTCCCGCTCCCCCTCCACAATTCAGTAGTCACCAAATTTCGTATTTGCTTGATCCATTCAGCAATTCAGCTATCCAGAAGCTATAACCGGGGGCTGCATACCCCCACTTGTGGAAATATCATGTGGTATGGCATAGGTACAACCGAATTATCATTATACTCCAGCCTTTCTTATTTTAGGTCAGAGGGACGTTTGTGCCGCTCCATTGGCTAAAATATACATGAAAATTCCTCGAATATAAACTTTTCATCCTCCATTCCAGGACCTTTTCATGAAATTCGGTCGGCGCCTACCGGATCGTCCCCGATTTTATCCCTGGTACCTCTCTATCGTCCGGACGGAAAAAGATTTCACTGCGGTCAACCAGACCAGACTAGAGTATATATAGTATATTGCCGTGGCTGGAACGTTTCCTTTGGCAGCCTGTGATTTGGATGATTGCCAATTATAACGAAAAGGATTCAAAACTTTTCCCATGAAATTCACCGCCAGAAAAGGATCAAGGAAATTTCTATTTGGCAATTTTTTGGAAAGAATCTCTCTTTATATATATTTTAAACCATTCGAAATAACGATGTGTTTGCACTGTAGATGAAACTTTGATAGCGAGAATGTTTAATGCATGTTTCTTGGATAAAACTCTTCCTTCTACGAACGGATATTGCGAACATAATCGGTTTCACAATTTTTTCCAATTATTTCAAATTTAAATTGTTTCGAAGTTGTTATCCAGGGCGGGTGAGGTACGGCAAGTAGACAGATGCAATGTGTACTCATGAACCCATTTATTTTAGTTATGCATGGACCATTACCGCGCAAGTTTTCCATGCAAGTGGAATAGGATTAAATCATTAAAAGTTTGGGTTTCCCAGGATGGCGTCTAAAGGCGTCTCAACTCTTGAGTTATATCCAGATGCACCTGCAAGCTATAAGACCGTGCTAGTTCTAAAGAAGTTAGTATTGGATGTCGTTGCATCTCAACTATATATGTACTGCTTAGCTTATTAGTTCTAATCTTCATCAGGAACCTTCTCTCAATTTCTTCCAAACCACTTCAAAGCTGCATTGGTGGTCCTACTCTACGTTACTTCTGCACCCTCTAAACAGACCAGGCTCTAGTCAAACTTTCTCTTTGTGATCATCAATTCATGTCCAATTCGTGACAGAATGAATTCTCAGCAGGCTTCAGTAGCCTAGTGGTAAAAGAGCACCTTCCTAGAGGTTTGTGTTTCGATTACCCATTCGATATGGCCCTTCGTCTACCCACTTCTTACATTTAGATAACAAGTGGACTACTGGCCGAAGACCCAAATTAGTCACACCGAATGTGGAATGTACGAACAGGACATTACGTCGGTCAAAAGGAAACCATTGTTGTTGGAATGCAAAATATCAGTTGCTGCACTGTCTGAACTACGGCGTATCGGATCCGGGACATTGACGATCGTCCCGCCAACAATCGACGAAACGATGACGCTTTGCTATTTCGATGGTGAGAAACGAGAGGTCGCCGTCGGGTTTATGGTCGTTCGTTACCGCATTCCAACCGATATCCGAGCGTTATAACCATCGGTGGAACGATCAAGACCCCTATCGTATCCGTTTATACGCCAACCGAAACCAGCCCGAACATGGACGAATTTTACGATCAGCTTCAACAGACCCTGGATACAATACCTCGAACCGAATTATTCATACTCGCAGGGGACTTCAATGCACATTCAGGAGCAGATCGAACCGGCTGTGAAAGAACGATGAGCAAATTCGAGCACGAAGTAATTGACGAATTGACGACAACGGCGTACGCGATATCGATATAGGCAATTCTAGGAATCTTTTGTGGGGTGTGCAATGGAGTTGTGTCCATTTATCCGTAAATGAACGCCGCCATGGATCTCGGACAGCTGTCTGGACCTCGTCGATCAACGGAAACGAATGAAGCCCGTGGATTTTGAGCAATGACGACGATTGAATAAAGAAGTTTGACAGAAAATAAACATGGAACTGGAAGCGTGCTGGAATAACGTTGCGAACGACAAGGAAGAGAGGGCGTCGAGGCACGAGTATCGGACGCTGTACCAGACAATCCGGCAATTATACGGCAAAACAACATCAACAAACGACATCAAAAAATTGGATGGAATGGATGGTTGGGGCCGATCTGTGCCATATGAATGTTTCCTTTTTTTTCTTTGATCCGTTAGCTGGCGGTTCGAGCGGGATGTCCCCGCAACGGATACACTGTTCTCGGTGCCGCTGGTTCTCGAACTCCATTCACGATTCGTTTACATTCTCGACGAATTTTGGCGACGTCTCTCGAGCCTCAATAACTGATAATCGTTGAATTTTTAAGGCTGGTCGTCCACTGGAAGCGTATTCGAGCGGCTTCGCGCTTCGGCCATACAAATGAGCCGCTTGTAGCCGCTCATATGTATGGCCGTAGCGCGAAGCCGCTCGAATACGCTTCCAGTGGACGACCAGCCTAAGTCGCCCTCGATATTCTTTAGCCAGGTTTTCTTCGATGCTGAATTCTCCAATTCTGAATTCTCCAGTCAATTGTATTGGTATCCTCAGCGCTGTATAAATAAGCTAAGCAAGTTACAACAAGAACGGGACGGGTTACAATTAGAACGGGAATACTCCCAGTTACATCGGGAGGTTAAGAGAAGTGTCCGGCGTGATAAAAGGCAGCAGATAAATGAGCTCGCAGAAAAAGCGGAAAACGCTGCAAACACAGGCAACAGTAAGGTGCTGTACCAAATCACTAAACAGCTCTCGGGAAAGCACTCTACTAAAAAGCATGCCGTTAAGAGTGCGGATGGAAGGCTGCTGTACAGCGACGAAGAGCAACTCCAAAGATGGAGAGATTACTTCTTCGCCGCCCTGAATGGTACACTTACACAGGAAAACAACAACAATGCACAGCCAATAAGAATCGCCACTCGGGCCCCATCCAAGACGGAAATAGTAACCGCAATTCATGCGATGGCCAATGGTAAAGCAGCAGGAAAAGATGGCATCCCGCCAGAATTGTTGAAAGCCGACTCAAGCCTCATAGCAGATGCGCTTCAGCCAATCTTAGAAATAGCATGGAACACCTGTACCTTTCCGGAGGATTGGACGGAAGGTATCATAGTCAAAATACCAAAAAAGGGGGACCGAACAATATGCGACAACTGGAGAGGTATCTGTTTATTATCTACTGTGGGCAAAATTTTGTGGATAAGTGAGGCAGTTGATCGAACGCTTAGGAGGCAGCAGGCCGGATTCAGGAAGGGCCGCTCCTGTATTGATCATATTAACACCTTGAGAATAATAGTGGAGCAGTCTATTGAATTCCGATCCCCCCTTTACCTTGCTTTCGTAGACTATGAGAAAGCGTTCGACTCGGAGCTTCATTTGGCAGGCACTACGGCGACGTGGACTGCCTGATAAAATAATAGAATTGATAAAAGCCATATATAACAATTCCAAATGCAGAGTGGAAAATTATCCGACAGCTTTGAGGTGAGCTCAGGAGTACGACAAGGATGCCTACTTTCGCCATTACTATTTCTTATAGTAATAAACGACATTCTTGTCGGCGCTCTAGATAATAGAACAGGCGGCATAAAATGGGGTTTGGTAGACCGCCTTAAGGATCTCGACTACGCCGATGATATCTGTTTGCTGGCCCACAGACACCAGGACCTCAAAAACATGTTAAACAATTTGGCAACAGAAAGTAGTCCAGCAGGCTTAAGGCTAAATCCGACTAAAACTAAAGAAATGCGGATAAATGCAAACACCATTGAACGGACAGCGCTGAATAACCGTGACGTGGAACTGGTAAATAAATTCTGCAGCCTCGGTAGCATTATTACCGAAAATGGCGGGGCACAAGAAGACGTCAGTTCGAGAATAAATAACGCACGAGGCGCATATGCATGCCTGTCCCACATATGGAGATCAACGGTGATTTCCACTAACACCAAATTGCGGCTGTTCAACTCCAACGTTAAGGCAGTTCTTTTGTATGGTTGCGAAACATGGAAAGTCACCCAATTCATCACCGGGCGCCTACAAGTTTTCATCAACAGATGCCTTCGTCGTATCCTAAAAATCCGCTGGCAAGATAGAATTTCAAACGAAGAACTATGGCGCCGTGCCGGCCAAGAAAGGATAGACGACCAAATCAGGCGAAGGAAATGGAATTGGGTTGGCCACACCTTGCGACGCGAAAACGAAAATCTAGCCAAACAGGCCCTTGACTGGAATCCGCAAGGTTCCCGTCGAGTAGGAAGACCTAGAACAACGTGGAGGAGAACCCTACTAGAAGAAGCCGCAACAACTGGGAGATCCTGGTCGGAGCTAAGAGCTGTCGCGCAAAACAGAGTCCGCTGGAGGGCAACTGTTTCCGCCCTATGTCCCATGAGGGATTAAAGGAGTTTAAAGAAGAAGAAGAAGTTACAACAAAGACACAGTCGTTATACAGCAGCCTAGCCGTTTTCCTTAATAAAATAACATCTCGAGATATTGCTTACGAGCATTCTCGAAGGAAGTTAAAACTGATACCTGGCTGCTCCAAAATTAACTGCATCTAAAGGAGAACACCATTCTTTGGGCCGTAATGTTATTTTTTCCAAAAACTTGAAAATGAAAAGTTCAATAATTTCTATTAAAGACTACGGATCACATTTCAAAAGTCTTGCACTTATTATTCTTCTCTAGAAGAAGTTAAATGTTTTCTGCGTGATAGAAACTCTTGTTACTTACGACTTTGCAGGTGATATTTCAGTTTGGTTGCTATTCATCACCACTGAATTACTGTTTGGCACCTCTTTGTTACTATTTAAAGCAGCTAGATTATGATTTGTCGTCAAACTGTTTCTTAGCTTATTTTGATTACTATTCAGCGCCGCTGAATTAGAATTTATCACGTCTGTATTGTTATTTAATGCAGCCAAATTATGATTTGCTGACGAAGAGTTTTTTAGTTTATTTTGATTACTATTCAGCGCCGCTGAATTAGAATTTATCAAGTCTGTATTGTTATTTAATGCAGCCAAATTATGATTTGCTGTCGAAGAGTTTCTTAGCTTATTTTGATTACTATTCAGCGCCGCTGAATTAGAATTTATCACGTTTTTGTTGTTATATAAAATAGCCAATTTATGATTTGCTATCAGGATTACTATTCAGCGCGGCTTTTAAATGTTTAAACATGGTGATAAATACATCTTGAAAAGACAACAGATTTCGAAATTTTGAATGAATTAAAATTTCATGAAAGCAAGATAGATCCTGGTAAAAGCGCATGACGATTCCAATTGCTGAATACTGCAGAATGACTGCAGTCATGCATTTTTAATCAGGGTCGTGCTTTGCTGGGACTTTTAGATTATTATTAATGCACATCATCGAGTTGACGTATGTGTTTCACCTGTATGACGAAAAGGAGTATAATATACGATTTTTAAAAACACCGCTCGACTAAATGAATTTTAAGAAACTCGGTATAAACCATATTAAAATGCAAAGATAGGTTCACAACACAATTTTCTTTAGTATCAAAATCTTCAGTCAAATTTCTCTAATCGATCTTCTCGCAAACACACCGACAGCTTTACATTATTAATAACATTCGAAGTCTTGTATAGTTTCCAAGTCAGCAAACTTGTTTTAAAATATTAACAACCCTATAAATTTCACCTGTACACTAACCGACCCCCTCCCACCCCTAATTTTATACTCAATTTAAAACAATCAACTTTCAACCTGTTTATAGTGCTAAGTGCTGCATCACCTTGCGCAATTTCTATTCCACAGTTACCCGTTATAGCGTTATTGTAATTAAAAGTTTCCGATACACTTTATCTCCATTAAAAGCCTCGGCTTAAGGCGCGCACCAAGCCACCACTTTTTCTTCGTTAGGCATTCACTAACAGCAACAAAAACAACAACAACAACAGCAACATTTACAACCCTCCGTGATGGGTAGGGGTTTGTGCAGGTTTAAGGTCCCAAAAGACGCGACACAAAATCGATTCCGAAAACAAATCGGGCTCCGCAGAGACGAGAGCTGCACGTTCTTCACACTTTTTTCCTCCACACACGAATGTGATTATTTCGTAAACAGGGAAAACAGCCAAAACGACCGCGATTTGAAGTTTACAACTAGACAGAAAGTCGCCGAAATTGAAAGCTCTTTCCTACCTGATTGGATCTAAGGTAAAACAAAAAAGAAAAAAAAATTTATGAAGGTACTGAGAGAGAGATCGATTGGACCAACGACGCGGATGGGTATACTATTGATATAGCTTCTGATTCCCGCAACCGAATTTGTGAAAACCGCAGACTTGACTGATTTAGTGCAGCGCTGAATTGGCTGGAGAAGATGCCCATCTTTGGATCAGCGGGAATCTATGAGGCTCCTAATAACAGAAGAATTTCCACTAGTTGTTCTTCAGGTGTGGATCTGGTTGCGTGCATTACGGGCGAAATAGTACTATAAACGCCGCCCTGCCCACGAGCCGATTAAAAAACTGCTCAAGTGCCCGAATTACGCATTCTACTGGAAGCGGGAAGCACGCGAGCCCCGATTCCAATTCTGGGATATGGAGCTGTCCATAGGTAACACTATGTTACATTTTTCAAAGTAGTTGTTCCTCTACAACGGATCCACTCCCGCATTCGACTTACCGGATAGACTGGGGCTGCATCGACGAGGTGGAAACTGCTTCATGCACCGAGGATTTTCTGGATCAATGTACGGTGAGTCTCTCTGTCTCTCCAAAAGAACTTCAAAATGTTATCGACTCTCTACGTCCAGGTAATTTACAGCACTCCAAAAGCCAACCATGTGTCAAAATTTACAATTCTACCAGCAATGTAGTTTGTTGAAGAACTTTGAATAATTTCGACTAGCCTCGGTCCATTTCCAATCGTAATCCTCACTGGGTCTACCCCATTGGTGACAGACTGTATAGTCTCAGGTGTATACTGACTAGCATATGATTAATTTCACTTGCAGCCGGAATATGAATGATGGATGACTTTAAAACACAAAAACAAACGTGAATCTATCTTTATTGGTGCTTCAGTACAACTACCAACAACCAGGTGTTTTCCTAGGTAAAAGTCGATGACGACGAGGTCGTTACTCAATTTTTGGAAATGAATCACTGAGTCACGACCGCGAATTTTGATGCGACCATTGTTTGAGTTGGATGCTGCTGCTCAGTAGTTTGTCCAGCTATTGTTAAGTCTTTCTGCAATTCTTTTATGGGTTTCAATCCATTATTTATTTCCTTTAAATATCGCAAATAATAACTCAAGGGCACTTGTTCTAGCTTCCTTTGAAATCCACTTGAATACGGCAAATCACGGGTCAAACACTAGCATTGTATCGTGGAGCCACAAACAAGGTAGAAGCTGAACTCAAATCGATTTCGAAAAAAGGGATTACTTCAAATTAATGATATCATAAGAATTTCTTTTATATTCTACAAAACGGAAGATAGTTGAACTCTTTACGATTTCCTATTGCTTATCTCCTCTCAAGAATTCTTATTAATTTCCAAGTGGCACTAAGGTCAGTTTTTAATGCAAACTTCTTCCTGGAAGTTCTTACGACTGCAATTTCATTATTAATAATTATTGATTTTTGTTTGTGAACAATGGTGAGCACCATTCAATATTGCATAACGTAAATTGGATAAAGTTCCATGAACTTCGGATGTGTCTGTGGTACTTGAAAAGTCCATTTATTCACTGCTTTCAAACCTTCCATTTAAATTAATTAAACAAAATTATACGAGCTGAATGGATTGCGAAATTGGAGGGAATTTTCAAATTCCTCCATATGAATTGAACTTTAGGATTGGATCAGTTTGGAAACTGAATTTTATGATAATCGTATTATATTTCGATTAATTAAACGCACATAGAATATCGGCAGTGAGAATAATGATTTTAGATGGACGTTTTTGGGGTAGGTTTCTGTGTGCTCAAAACCTATATTTAAACAGGTCATATACTCCACCCCGATTAGTAGTAACTGGATCGCGACAGAATTTAATCGTAATATAAGATTCATAACAGTCGACATGGCTAAAGAAGAAGAACCAGAATCTTTCACATAAAATAAAATAAAAAAGAAAATAATGATTTTTCTGAAGCACTAGTCTCTTATGATAAGGTCCCTTCCTACGACATGAAATCACTATTAACGACTCAAACGCTAAAGTGGATAAAGGACCATAACCACCTATCCCTAAGTTGGCAAGTTCTTGTTACACGAAGGCGCAAATGATAACATTAGCAGAATGGCAAAATTCATCGTTGCAGCAATAGGTGCAGTTGCTAGCACCACACTTCCGGATTAGGAGGAACTCATCCTTCTTGGGAGCAGCGCCGGTCGTAGGGTAAAGCGAATGGAGCAGTCTCTAGGCGCCAGGTGGCAAGGGGCGCCAAAATGAATGCGAAAAACGATTTCGAGCAAAAATATAAAATTTTGATTGCGCCTTTTTCAAAAAACCTTAGCATCTCTCAAAGTTCCAAACACTTCTTGGGCTTTCATATGCCCTAACAGGACGATCTGCAAGGGCAGTTGGATATTTCTGAACCCATGGAGTAGGGTGCCGAATGTGGCTCCAATGAAGGGAAATTTTCGGGATACCTATTCAAGGAGAGCAGACTGAGTCGACGAACCACGGTGGAGTGGTCTGGAAGAAGATCTCTCCTGCGGAAGTACCAGCACCTTTTGCTCCATCGGGGAGCCGACCCAAAAAAGCGACCGCCTTTAGACGACGAATTCTGGAAGCTGGGTACTCCCGTGTAGAAGCTGCTGGGCTCTGCATCGCCCTCGAGGAAGAGAAGATTGCCGTTTTACTTAATAAGAAGTCTGGAACTTGTCCAGACCACAATAACTCGGCGAAAGGACCACAATAACTCGCTCGCAATCGCTTAAGGAAATGAAGACTGCTTCCAATATAAAGCTTGTCCAGATATGCTTGCCTATCACGCCACGGCTGCCTCGGCAGGCCTCGAAAAAAGGTTTATCTAGGACAACCCGAAATACAATTTATGTGAAAGCGTCGACTAAAAGGCGCCGAAAGATAGTTTCGCTCCACCCTGAACAAACGTTAGGGCCGGCGCTGCTTGGAAGTGAGTCCAAGAAACCTCCACTGACTTACCGTCGGATAAAAGATGGGACGTGATATAGGGACTGATGTTGCAGAACTCAACTGCAAAGCCTCGATTGCAAAGGGTAGGTGGTTCTCTGTTTTCTACACTGAAATACATGCCTTTGAGAACTGCGCTAGACTCAATCTTGAGAAAGGATTAAATGACCTCATCATTAGAATCTTTCCGGACTGTCTAGCTAACATCAAGGCGCTCTCGTCGTGGAGGATTTCCCTCTGTAATAGGATTTCTCTCCACCAGAGCGTGGAGAGGAAAATAGGGTCTCGCTCTGCTGAGGGGTATCGAGGCCAATGAGGTAATATCAGATTCATTCTAACTAAATTCACTAACCCTTCTCCATGATGTTTGAGTGCAGACCGGTACGAATCATAAAAGGATTACATGAAAATTGATGCCTCGAATACGCTCATCAGAGCCGAAACAGTGAGGCTTACAGATCAGCGACCTACAGGAAAAGTGACTCCGACGAAGGTAGCTACACAATTCACTGGCTTTTAATTTGAACAGCGTTTTACCGAGAAGCTCCTGCCTCAGACACCCCTTCTTCTTGCCATTCGGCCACGGGGCTGAATCAGCTATCTAGCTGCTATCTGTCCTTTGATATCTTTGTCTTTCTCTATTTCTTTGGGCTTTGCATTGGCTTAGCTTCTGGTACATAGCCTTCAGCGCCACTCTTCACATATCCTCCAATTTTCTCATCTGGTCGAGGACCTTATTCGGTATGCTCCGTATCCTTTTTATCGTCCAGGCACTCTAGGCAATTGGATTGTCCAAAATGATGCGGTGAAGGTATGTCGTGTAACCTCTATGCCAATCAGCGTGAGGTAGTTACTCATTTCCTCATGTCCCCTCATAACCCACTTCTCGACACTCGACACTATTTCCTCGCTTACAGCTTCTTCCGATGGCTTCTGCTTTCGTTGTGTTGACTCTCTCGAAGTAATTAATGCTCTGAAGTCAATCAAATCCAATGCGACTGGTAGTGATAATATTTCGCCTAAGTTTCTAAAAATGCTAATACCTCGTCTATTGCCTATTTTAACCCACATTCCAAACTCCTGCCTCACGGTATCTAAGTTTCCTTCGACCTGGAAGCATGCCTTAATCATACCCATTCCCAAGTGCCCTTCCCCTACCAGTCCCTCCGATTTTCGACCTATCAGTATTCTTCCATTTCTGGCAAAAGTCCTGGAAAAGCTGATAGCTACTCAAATAATTGCGTATTGTGAGCGTCACAACCTTATAAATATATGGCAATCTGACTTTCGCAAACACCATACCTGCGAAACTGCGCTTCTTAAAGTCACGACTGATATTCGCAACTCCCTCGATAAACATTACATTTGCTGTCTATTGCTGCTTGACTTCTCAAAGGCCTTCGATAGCGTCAATCACTTCCTGCTTCTGCGAAAATTGGCTTCACAAGCAAACTTTTCTCTTTCTGCTCTTAAGCTTATGAAAAGTTTCTTATGTAATCGCTTTCAAAAGGTTAAACTAGGTGGCTCTAGTTCTTCAAGTGCCGAACTCCACGCTGGCGTCCCCCAAGGCTCCATTCTTGGGCCTCTTTTATTCAGTATGTTTATTAACGATCTCCCCTTAGTGGTAAAATATTGTAACATTCATATGTATGCAGATGATGTGCAGCTTTATCTCGATGCACCAAGAGATCAAATTCATATGTGTGTGGAAAACCTCGCCGCTGACTTGCGTCATGTATTCAAATGGTCGACATTAAACTTGCTGCAGCTAAATCCTTCGAAGTCCCAATGTATTTTTTTCTCTCACTCTGCTATTGATCGTCCTGACTTGTCGGCTATCGTGTTAAACTCGGTTCCTATTGCTTGTGTTGATAAAGCTAAAAATCTCGGGGTCGTACTGAATAGCAACATGACATGCTGTGATCACATCAAGTTCATTGTTGGTAAAACCTACGGCCTTCTGTCGAAGCTTCGCTACCATTGTGGCTTACTGAAAAGGTCTGTGCGCATGAATCTGCTAAAAGCCTTGCTACTACCTCTTCTAATGCATGGCCTTTCCATCTTTCCCTCTCTCGATTCTGCTTGTGCGCATAAGCTTCAAATAGCGTTTAATGATTGTGTACGTTTTGTCCATAAGTTACGTCGTTTCGACCACATTTCACCTCACTTGAACTCTGTTTTGGGCTGCTCTTTAAGTGATTATCGGGAGTATAGGCTCCTTCGACTTTTTCACGATATCCTTCACGAGCGCAAACCTCCTTACCTAAACCAGTTTATGCAGCTTTCGCAATCCCTCAGAAATAATAATTTAACAATCCCGCGCTTTCGCTCGTTAATCGGACAGCGTTCTTTCTTTGTCTTCGTAGCTCGGCTGTGGAATTGACATACAACGTATCGACTCAATGGGCATTTTCAAGAAGCGTCTTTTTGAATTTATTACTACTAGGGTTGATTGAGCATGAATATACAACTTGCTATTTTCTTTTTTGTATAACTTTTTTTTATATTTTTATCTTATTTTTTTTCTTTATTTTATCTCTGTTTTCATTTTCTTTTTTCTCTTTTTTTTTCCTTTTGATGATTTTTATTTCTTGTTTGCCTTATTTAGTTAGTTTTATTTTTAAGTTCTTGCTTTAAGTTACCTTAATTTATGTCCAATTTTATTAATTAATGTACTAATTTATAAGATTATAATCTTTGTACATGTTATTAAATTGAATAAATAATAATAATAATCCATTCGGCAAACATGTCCAAACCACCGATTTTGCATTTCTTCTTCGATCAGTGTCTGCATCAGTGATCGCATCTTTTTCTAACTGTCTCGTTTCGAAGGTGATCGCGGAGTGAGACACAAATGATCTGCCTCAAACATCATATTTGGAAGACCTTGAGCTTCTTAACGTCCGGTTTAAGCAGTGTCCACGTTTCTGATCTATTAAGAAGAATCGGAAGGATCAACGTTCGGTAAAGGCGTACTTTCGCTTTGATGGAAATATTTGATCGTTTCCCATATGCACCACTTGAACGAGGCGAATGTTGCTGTTGCCTGGCTGATCCGGCTATGAACCTCGGACGTCGATGCCACTTTCGTTTCCTCAACCAATGATCCCAAATATCGGAACCTGTTCGATTTGGGTTGTGAGCACTTTGGTCTTTTCCGCATTGATTTTTAACCCATATGAATGGGCGATACGGCAAGTAGGAGTCCTCCTCCACTTGTGAGACCGGAGGAATTGTAATCTCTGCCGCATCTATAGATAGTCCAGCTGCAGTCTAGGATCTCCTCATTTAGGCAAGTCTCATTCAACCATGTTTCGGTGAACACGAGTATATTAAACTGGCATGAATTTGCGTCAATTGTAATATTATAATTTAAAAGTACATGCGTTTTTAGCTTTAGATAAACTAATCTTGATGTACTCAGTTAAAAATAAGTTAAATAGTGATTATTTTAATTTTGCTGCTATTTTCAGCTTAATGGCAGCATGTTTATTGCTTTCATTAAAAATAAATGCCCTCCACTACAAAATACATAATCTTATCTAATATCGTTTTTTTTCTTCTAAATATAACCACATTCGACTATATTTACTCAGAAAAAAACTCCCCAGTTTTCATACTCCCATTTAAAGTCCATCTTTGTACAAAATTCTCAAATTACTTTTGCATGTTAATAATAAAAAAAAACATACACACAAAATAAAGGTGAAATTCTCACCAAGGATAAATAAGTGTTAAGGAAACTTTCTGGCACTAAACACAACACAAGTTAAAAGTAGGTCACGCAATGGTTTCATGCTAACAGAAGGAAAAACAGGACCTTTCTCTAGTGGTTGTAAGTGAAGTTCCTTATAATAAGAGCTGGCCGCACTCTCCCCCTCACAAAAGGAGCTTAATTTCCTGTTAAAGGAGCAGAAAAAAATAAACGAGAATAATACGTAAACAACATTCCCCGAGAAATATTTGAATATTTATATCGAAAAGAAGTTTTGAGTATATTTATCCTTAAGAGGTAGCCGCATACGACGTCAATGTAGTATTACTGTAAAATATGTAAGGTCCTTAACACAGTATGCAACTGTGGTCCCGCAAGGCTAATTCTGTCATTTATCATGAAGAGTTTGGGCCTACTTGGGAGCCCTGCGGTAGTTCATCAGATAAAATGAATTCATTTCCATTTACACGCGCTTCAAATTGCGTACGTCCTTAAGTCGGATGTCTTACTTAAGACACCTTGAAATAAACACGAAATCTCCTCCATGGTACACAGAAAATTCTAACCATAACGAAAGCAAAAACAAGGAACAACAAGGAACATCCTTGCCACAGCTCAGTCGACGACCTTAAGGAGAAAATTTCTGAGAATTTCTGGTATTTATGCAAATTTTGGGCGTTAATAAAAATTCATGGTTTTTGGGGTGGGGGTTGGAAATTTATGTTTGCCCTTTTACTGCTGCGACAGATTTTTATACATATTTATCCTTTACCCTACCCAAAGTCATAGTTAAAGGATTTCTCCCTTTTGACCGAACCGTTTTCTTATTTTCTCCCTATTGCTTCTCTCTCTATTTTTTTTTTTTTGTTTTTTTGGTGAAAATCTTGTCTGGATGTGTAGAATACCAAGAAATACATTGGAATGCGGCCAGGTGCCTAAGGTCCTGTCTAAGGAAATGTCGGGTGTGGAAAGTTGATTGCGACTTCTCTGTACATCTATTATATGTTATATACACACATAAACATTTTCTCTTGCTTTAAATAAAAAAAAAAAAAAACAAGGACCTACTTTATGTTTCATGACGGGATGTCAAGCATGTTTAAGGGTATCCTATAGTAGAGAGAATTCGACGGCAATATTTTATACCTAAGTATACGTGAGCTGGGTCCTTAAGGATAACGAATGTCAATTTCACTGTGTGTGTGTAAGCTGTTGCCTCCGCCGCTGTGTGTTCTTTATCATAGCAATTATTTTAATGAATATTCTTTGCAGCGCGCATTAATTTAAAAAAAAACATGAAATTTTTACATATATAACAATTTTTAATCCTTCTTATTAAAATAATAAATAGTAATAATCCGTTTTTTTTTCTCTGTATTTTATTTCAGTTTCAGAAGTATCTGTCAAATATATACAGGGGTTACCACATTTAACAGTTCCACTGCCAAGTCGGAATGAAAAATGTCGTTTCGCATTAAAACCAGTCACACACAATGTAGGCGACCTTTTACAAATGCTTAGATCCGAAGATCGCGGTATCGATCGAGCGGCGGTACTTAATAGTGAAGGTGTTCGAATAGCATCGACATGTTCAATAGAAAGTTTAATGGATGAACCATTTTGGTAAGTACTTTCTTTCTTATCGTTTTTAAAAAAAACTTTATTTAATTTATATTAATAGAAAATTATTTAATATGAAGTTTTGGTGACTTTTTTGTTCGTTGTCTGTATTAATGTCCGCCCATGGGGAAAGGTACTCCATTTTGTAAGTCAAGCGGTCTTTTCGACACATATTATTCGAGCCTTCCGTTTCCAGTATCTTCAATTCTTAACCACTCATCCAAACCGTGAAATTATTGTTTCGGGAGATTTCAACATTCACAATGTAAATTGGCTGAATTACCTCGAATTGCGACAGTGTTGCTGTTCAGAAACTAATATCTAATAGGAACCAAAACATCGTACAGAAGTCTCTCACACAGTGCAGGATTTACGTATAAACTAAACAAGCTATAGCTTAGGAGCCCCACTTTCTTGAGGGTCTCAACAAATTTGCAAGTGAGCAATTGTCATATATACTTAAACACAGGCCGCTGTGCTGAAAGTCGAGTCGTGATTCGTGACAAGTTTTTTGAGTTGAAGAAAGTGACGTTTCAATCGAACTACGATTTTCAGCATAGTGGCCTACAGTTGAAGTGCTAAGTTCGAGTTTAGCCCCCTATGCTGAAAGTCGCAATTCGACTGAAACGTCACTTTCTTCAACTCAAAAATCTCGTCATGAATCACGACTCGACTTTCAGCACAGGGGCCATAGGCTAGTCTCGCTAGGCCTGACTCCAGCTGGCTTGGTTCTTTTGATATTTGTCATTCAAAAATAGGTATCACTCACTGATCTTTAACGATCGAGGCCAATCCGCAGTCCCTGATGCAGCGGTCTGTTCGACTTTTTTGACTCACATTTTAATTTCCTCTTAAATTTTATTGTGTCTTTTTTATTATACATCTCATAGCCATCTAGACCGATTTCGACAAATGTACACAATGCTGCATTTGGTATCATTTCAGCTATAAGTCTATATTCACCTCGAAAAACACGTTGAAATTGTAGTGCTTTACATTGAAAACAATCGTTCAATTATCGTAACAAAATATGGGAGAAATTCGTTACTTTTAGACAACACAATTCGTAGTTTGATGAAGAATATCTTTGAGTACGGGTTTGTCGCCAATCGCCAGCGTAGCATTCGACCGCGTCCACGACACTCCAATGAAGTTGTGGTAATAGAGTGTTGCCAATAATCCAAATGTGTCATATCGCCGCCGATCTCAGGAGCTAAACGTAAGTTAAACGACTCTAACGACGATTATGAAGCAAGATCTATCTTCCCATATTTTCTTTCTTTCCTTCACATCAAGTAGAGCAACGAGTCGGACGTGTTTTGGTTTTACAGTGACAGAATAATATTTGCTTGCAATTAAGTTATCGAATTACTGTTATTTGACACTTTTGCTTGCTGTTTGTTAACAGTTTAGCTCGAATTATCTTATTAGTTATTTTATTGGTGATAAGAAATCAGTATTCGTGCTTATTAGTGTTTCTTTTTTTTGATAAAAAATACAATTTGTGTGAAAGCCTATAATTTTACCATGGCATCATCTGAGGATCGAAGGACTTGCATGGGATGCAACAAGGTGATGGGTGTGGACACAGAGTATGCGGAGTGCCCCAACTGTAATTCGACATACCACCAAAGCTGTGCGGATCGTGCCAAAGCAAAACTGCTACCAAATGGCGGGTACAGGAAATGTTGTTCGTCCATCACCAGGGCGGACTTTATCTCGATTTTGTCGTCCCAAATGGACGATCTAAAAGCCAGCATGAAGGGGTACGTCGACGACTCTACTAAGGCTCTGACAGAGAGCGTCCTAGAGCACGGTAAAAAACTGGATGACTTTTCGTCTCGGATTGGTGCATTGGAGGCCCGTTCTACAACGGTTGGAGATGATCTACTGAGGGAAGTCGCGGAGCGAGACCGGAGAGCAGCTAATGTGATTGCGTTCGATGTGAAGCCGGTGGACGGGAAATCTGACTTGGAGGTGATCAACGAGATTTTGGGTCGAGTGCAGGGATTACCTAGTGCAGTGTCAGTATTTCGTTTTACCAATGGTAAAAGCGTTGTAAAACCCTTAAAGGTCACTTTTCGTGACAGAAGTGCCGCCTTATTAGTTTTAACCAACAAAGCCAAACTCACGCAATTCAAAATCTCGATAAAAAATGACCTTACTCAGGCTCAACTTAAACGTCTTCGCGATCTGCGTACCGAAGTGAATCAGAGAATAGAGCATGGGGAAAAAAACTTGTTTATTAAATTTGTCAACGGTTGCCACGTGATTGCTGAGAATAAAAACAATGTGAAGAAGGGTAAAAAAAACTAGTAAATACGGGATATTCATTGTTACGTAATAACTTATCTGTTTACTATCAAAATGTGCGCGGTATGAGAACTAAATTACGCGATTTTCGAAATGCTATTTTAACTACAGCGGTTCAGTATGATATCATTGTTCTTACTGAAACGTGGCTTAATGTTAATTTTTGTGATGTTGAATTAGGCTTAATCAATTACAATGTATATAGACAGGATAGGTTGTCTTCGTTGACTGAACGTGGTGGGGGTGTCCTCGTAGCTGTTCGCGACACTATTCCATCTTCGTTCATATCTTGTGCATCTGCAGACTTTGATCAGTTATTTGTTAGGCTGACTACTAGTGATATTTGTATTGGAGCTGTCTATTTTCCGCCAAGATGTAACACCGAGCAATTTTCCAAACACTGTAATGACATCAGTACTATTGAAGCGCAATTTGCTCCAAACAATGTTATTCTTGTTGGTGATTATAATATACCGGAGGTAGATTGGTTAGCAGATGATGTAAATTCTCCCAGTGAGAGGGGTCAAACTTTAATTGATCACTTCTCATTTTCGAACTTTAAGCAACATAATCAAACTCCAAATTGTTATGGAAGAGTTTTAGATCTTATATTCTCTAAAGATGATTTTCTGGAGTCATTTTGTTGTTTAGACCCTTTCTTACCTCTGGACAATTATCATCCTGCCCTACATTTTACGATTTCAAATATTTGTACACTACAGTCTGATTTACCTGTTAAAGAGTATCTTAATTTTCGTAAAGCCGATTATTATAGTATGAATTTATGTTTTGGTGCGATGGATTGGCCAAATTTACTGTCCAATAGCGATATTAATCAAGATGTGTCCGTTTTTTATGATATTTTGTATGATGCTATAAATAGATATGTTCCTAAGTCTAAGTATGTACAGAGTGATTTTCCAGAATGGTTCTCGTCTGATCTCATTAAAGCAATTAATGATAAAAAAAGGTTTCATAAGGCGTTTAAATGTAACCGTACAGCGGATAATTACGCGAAATTTTCTGAAGCCCGATCATTGTGTAAACGGTTACATTTTAAATGTGAAAATGAATATTTGGGGTACATTGCAACGCATCTACCCGATAATCCAAAGTTGTTCTGGAGACATATTAACTCCGCGATTAAGTCGAATCAACTTCCTAAATGTATGCACAATGACGCAGTTTCATCAGATGACCCAAAAATGATAAGTGATCTATTTGCAAATCAATTTCAAAAAAATTACTCGGATAATAATGCTAATATTCAACAAACGAACAGTTTTGCTATCAATCATGGTAGAATTGTAGATTCAATGGAGATAGGATTGATGGAAATTTTTGATGGTTTGTCAAAATTGCGTTGCGATAAGGGTGCTGGACCTGACAGGATACCGAATTTGTTTTGGAATGCATGCAAATATTCGTTAGCAAGGCCTATTTGCTCTATATTTAATAAGTCACTAGCGTCTGGGACTTTTCCAGAAATTTGGAAAGTTAGCAAAATTCATCCGATTTATAAAAAAGGCGACAAATCATGTGTGTCAAATTATAGGCCTGTTTCTATTCTAAGTGCTCTTCCAAAATTTTTTGAGAAATTTGTTGCTGGCTATTTGTGCACTATTTATAGAACCGTAATTTGCCCTGAACAACACGGATTTATTGGGCGAAGATCAACGACTACCAACCTTCTTGGAATTGAAAGTATGTTACTGCGATCGATCGATAATGGCCAGCAGACTGATGTTATTTACACTGACTTAACTAAGGCATTTGATAGGGTTCCTCATAAATTACTACTGAAAAAACTTGAAGCTTACGGGTTAACTGGTAACCTATTGAAATGGATAAGTAGCTACCTAATGGACAGACAGCAATATGTCAGTGTAAATAACTGCGAGTCAGCACGAGTGCATGTACCATCGGGAGTTCCGCAAGGATCTCATGTGGGACCGTTATTTTTCAATTTCTATATTAATGATTTGCCAAAGATAGTTAAGTCGTCCTCGGTGCTACTTTATGCGGACGATACTAAGATTTATAAGCAGATTACCTGTGTTGAAGATGCAGTTGCTCTGCAGGAAGACTTAAACTCTTTTTTCATATGGTGCTCGGATAATGGTCTTGAGGTGAATATAAAGAAATGCGTAACAATGACGTACACGAAAAAGAAAAAAATAGTAGAGTATGGATATTCTTTGGGGGGCGAATTAATGGAGAAGGTTGCGTACTTCAAAGATTTAGGCGTAGTATTTGATAGTAAGCTATCTTTTAACCGTCATATTAGTGATATAAGTACATCTGCATGGCGTACTTGGGGCTTGGTATATCGCAACTTCAAACAATTTCGCGACCAAAGGATTTTAAGTTTGTTATATAAAACCATGGTGAGACCACTTTTAGAATACTGTTCCGTCGCTTGGTCACCTGACGCGGATAAGTATGTAAAGGCATTGGAAACGATACAACATAAAATCTTGCGACAGATTGCATATGCAACAGGAAACCCAATGAGCATCGATGACCATGATTACGAACCTATTATGCACTCCACTAACTTGTTGTCATTGAAAAGGAGGCGAGATCATAATGATGTGTTATTATTGTTTAAACTATTGAATGGGCTTATTGACTCGCCTGCCCTTTTATCTTACGTTCATTTTCGTGTACCGCGTCTCAACTCGAGAAACACTGACATTTTTGTTGAGGAAAGATTTAGAACGAACATCGGTGCCCATTGCGCGATAAACCGAGCTATGATTTTGGCTAATGTAATGGCGAATGAAATTGATTTGAGATATGTCAACGATTCTACTGTTAAATCCACTTTGTGGCGGCGCGTGTAGGGGGCATTTTATTTTATTTTATTTTATTTTTCTATTACTTTCATTTTATATGTTATTGTGTTATTTTGAGTACTAAACCAAAAATTTGCAATGTTCTACTTTTGTATACTTTGTTAAAAATTTAAGAGGGTTTATCCCGTTAATAAATAAATAAATAAATAAATAAATATTTACTCAATGGCTCGGACAACCCGCGTCGCTTGCAGTATGAAATGCCGTCGCAAAAATGATCGATGCCGAGCCAGATTTTTGGGACAAAATTTTGATGACGGACGAATTTGGGGGACAGAGAACGCAAACGTCATTCACGAAAGACCACTGCATGACGACAATGTCACTGTATAGGTCAGAGTGTGCTCAAAAACCATCATCGGACCATCTTTGTTCAAAGTTCGAGAAACCCTCGACGCGGCACGCTATTGTTAGATATTTGTGCACTTTGTGTGTCCGAAAACGCATGAAAGAGGAGATTTTCAACAAGTCGGGGCCACCTTGCCACGATGCTGTTCTTGCAAAAGTAAAGTTTATGCCAGGAAGCCGATGACCATTGACGAACTCAAAGTTGCGATCACTGCAGTGTATACCAAGCGGAGGTTTTACCCATACATAAGGCTGCTCTGCAATCAACCAGCAAGGCGACAGGAATCGAACTCTCTACATCCTCTCGATTAGTCAGGCCGGTTTGAAGGCCTTGCGTTCTTCCACCAACAGTTCTAAAATTATCTCTGAATGCCCTAGATCTCTTAACGAGATTAAACAGTTCAGGACCCTTCTTGTATGGGTCATGAATGAAATGACTTGGCCCTATTACGAACTCAGGCGGACCACTTCACTACTGATCCCGGGAGACAAAACCTCTCAGATATAGTTGGACTGCTGGCCGGGCAATCTCTGATAGGGAAGCATGCGGGACGCTTAGGTTCCGAGACCTACGATTTCTGCAGAAACTGTAAGAATCTAGACGAGGAGGAAAGTGTATGTACAACACCTTCTTTGCCACTGCCGAGCCAGCTAACCACCTTTGGGGAACTCTTCCTAAGCACACTTGTGGAAATCTCGAAGATTGGAAGGATGTTGGAGGTGGTTTAGCGAAGAAATGACACTTTAGCATCAAGTTTAAAGTGGAATCTCTACGGCATCACAATGGACTTACTCCTCTGGCCTAAGCGTTTGAGCTGTACACCAGCAGCTTAGCCATATTTAACCTAACCTAACCTCTAACAGTTGAATAACTTCTATACCATATCTCCATCGCCCTATAAATCTTCCAAAATCTTCGGCAAAAATGAGGATTTCGATCGAATCATGGTACTAGACTAATTTTCGCGAAGCAATATAATTAGGCTCATCTGTCGAGAATTTGTACATAAATAGAACCACTCTTCTTGGACATGACTTGGACAGCCAATAAGAATCAATACCCGTGCACCATCCAAAACAGAAATAGTAGCCGTAATTCACGCAATGGTAAATCACCTGGAAAAGATGGTATCCCGCCAGCCGATAAAAGCCTCATAACAGATGCACTACAGCCAATCCTGGAAAAGCATGGAACACCAGTACTTTTCCGGAGGATTAGACGGAAGGTATCATAGTCACAATACCAAAAAAGGGGACCTAACAATACATATGTGACAATTGGAGAGGCATCTGTCTATTATCTACTGTGGGTAAAATCTTGTCCCACATTATATTATCAAGGATAAGAGAGGCAGTAGACCGACCGCTTCGAAGACATCAGGCCGGATTCAGAAAGGGCCGCTCCTGCACAGACCATATTAACACTTTGCAAATCATAGTGAAGCTACACTGTACCACAATTCCAAATGCAGAGCTCTTCACAATGGAAAATTATCCGATAGCTTTGAGGTGAGTTCAGGAGTACGACAATTATACCTACTTTCGCCTTTACTATATGAAGAGCTATGGTGCCATAAGGCGAAGGAAATAGAATTAGATTGGCCACACCTTGCGCCTCGTAAACGAGAGTCTAGCCAAACAGGCCTTTATTGGAATCCGCAAGGAACCCGTGAAGTCGGAAGATCTAGAACAACGTGTAGGAGAACCCTACTATCAGAGGCCGCAACAACTGGAAATCCTGGTCAGAACTGAGAGTTGTCGCACAAAACAGAATCCGCTGGAGGGCAACTGTTTCCGCCCTATGTCCCATGAGGGATTAAGGGGGAATAAAGTAAGTAAGTACTTGGATAATGCACCTTGACATCAATATTATGACAGTATGGCAGAATAAAGGTTGATTCCCGAGATTAGACTTCAATCTTCAACACATAAAAACTTTCCTTTCCCAAACTAAAACCTTCGCTAAACTTTGGATCAAAAGATATTTCCTAATCAGAAAAGGTGCATAGACTAAATGAACGATGGCAACCAGTTCATGGCTAGTAGGAGATGTTTTTCGACATCAAACAAGAACATTAAAATACAAATTTAATTTTAAAATTACACTTCAAAAGGCTTCTTCAACTCCTGCGACAATCAGCCAAGAAATTTTAGCATCCAGCATTTTCGTGTTCATTATCCTACCATAAATTTGTAGAGCACTTAAGACATCTCGAATGCTTTATGTTGTTATCCAATATTAATGAGAATATCGTCCCGTAGATGCACGTAGATGCTAGTCTGCACGAGCAATTGTGAAAGTGTCTCAAATTGTCTATTTAGAAATACTTTCCAGAAATAAGCTGAGCGTGCCTAAAAAAGACCATCTGACATCTTTCCCAAAGAACATAATTAATGAGCCGCAATTCGCTGCAGACGCTCCGCTAACAATCACATTCCTCGTTGCTAATTTTCCTCATCCTAGAGAGGATATGCAAAACAATAAAAAACGAAGAAGAAAAATCTCGCCATAAAGGACTCTCTCCTTGGCGCGCCATTGTTCTCCTTAGGCAAAAGAAGTGCTTGATCCTTGACATGGAAGTCTACGTTTGCGTCTCATTATGTTGCCTCAGACAGGATATGACTGCGAGGAGGACTCTCTGCATCGTCCTCCGTCTATGGGTGTAGAACATGAGCGTATTTCTGATTTTATCACCACAACTTTTTCTGGGGCAATTCAAATTTAATTCCAAAGTTGCGGAAGCTCATTTTCGCCGCCCCCATTGGGGGGAATGGCTTTCGTCTTTCATCAAATCTTCAGGTTGATTTCCTCACTCTACTTTCTTTGGCCTGTTTTTTTTTCTGGAGAACAGTGGAAATTTCAACTCGATTCCGCGCCATTTTTCTTACCCTATTCTGGGAGGCTGTCATGATTTATCATGATTTTGATGTTCTACATAAATTTCCAGGCATCCAATTTAAGATGGTGTAATTCCAGTGAAATATGTGAGCAATTTGCAATATATAGAAACGAATGTCGCAGGTATTTAAGTG
The DNA here is from genome assembly GCA_949987705.1 of Thereva unica. Classification (NCBI taxonomy): domain Eukaryota; kingdom Metazoa; phylum Arthropoda; class Insecta; order Diptera; family Therevidae; genus Thereva; species Thereva unica. The sequence goes on from OX465282.1 coordinate 126,703,838, forward strand.
TCGCAGTTCTTCGCGTACAGGTTATGAAATGGAATTATGTATTTGCTACACCTTCAATGGGCACGCAATAAATTGTCGGGAGTTAGCAGCAAGTGAGGTATGAATAAGGCTAAGTGATTTTTTTTTGTCTAGATTCTAGGTGATCTGAATGGTTTATAAATTAACCGTGCAAAAGGTTCACTACAATTTTCGTAGTACCAAAAAGATATTGTTGAACTCATTTAAGTAGAAAAAGGCACTTAACCCATTCCGTGGTTATCACAACGCCAGGCGTGTCCCTTAGGGTGACCGTAAGAAATCGATGTCGGAATTTTATCAACGGGAACCCCACAAAATGATCAGCCTTTGCAGATTTTTAGATAGGCAAAGTTTTAGCACGATTGGAGCACGTTAAACCGTGCCGCTACTCGCTCAAAGTTGGCAAAATCTCCACTTTTTTGCTGAACGGCGGAGTTTCAGAGTCATATCTCCAGAACAGTCCACTCTACACCCACGGGTAATGTCTTAAATTAAAGGTAATTTTGTTCTACATAATTTATATTTATACATATTTGTCATTACTTGTCGTCAAAAGGAGCTATAACAGCCTTTGTCGCCAAAAACGTGATCTGGTACAGTGGGGGGCAACTTTTGGGTACCTCTAGGACCCCCTTAGAGGCCAATGCGGTTTTTTTTATTATTTTTTAATGATAGTAGGGACTGTTACGAAAATTTTGAGTGGTCGTGGAGCCTCCTACGACCATTTTTGGGGCTTTTGGAGGCTTTGTTAGTGCGTATTATAAAACACCTGCAAATTGATGTAATTAGCCCCCCAGGTGGGTTGTAATGATTTTTTTTGGATTAATTACGAAGTATTACATGTTATTCAGCTAATTACATAATTACAACATGGGTGTAGTGCATATGGGTGAGGTTTGGGGGGGAGGAACTTTTGGGTACCTCCAGGACCCCCTTAGAGGCCAATGCGATTTTTTTTATTATTTTTTAATGATAGTAAGGACTGTTACGAAGATTTTGAGGGGTCGTGGAGCCTCCTGCGACTATTTTTGGGGCCGTGGGAGGTAAAAATGTGGTTTTATTAGTGTATCTTACATTACAAGTGCACCTGTAAAATGATGTAACTTGAATCTGCCCCCAGGACCCCAATGCAGGAAAATGCGGATTATTATATTATTTTATAATTATAGTCGATAGTTTTACGAAGATTTTAAGGGGTCTTGGAGCCTCGTACGATGGTTTTTGGGGCTCTGGGAGGTAAAAATGTGCTTATTATTGGAGTGGGAAAAGGAGATTTTTTTGCTTAAATTATATACATATATAAAAGCACTGTAAATAGATGGATGTATATATAAATTGCGTGTTTATATATAAATTATATATAAAGACGGTCGGAAAATGGGGGCAGTATTACCTTTAATTTAAGACATTACCCGTGGGTTTAGAATGGACCGTTCTGGAGATATGACTCTGAAACTCCGCCGTTCAGCAAAAAATGGAGATTTTGCCAACTTTGTGCGAGTAGCGGCACGGTTTAACGTGCTCCAATCGTGCTAAAACTTTGGCTATCTAAAAATCTGCAAAGGCTGATCATTTTCTGGGGTTCCCGTTGGCAAAATTCGCTAAAAAAATTCTCCCTTATCACTACGGTCACCCTTGTCCCTATTGAAAACCCAAATGGTTATATGTGAATTTTGAGTAGACAACGGATTTTTTTACCAATATGTGGTATAGGGAGTTGGTCGCGAGATTTCGGTATTAAGGGCTACGCCCACCACCTTTACAAAAAAATTTGCCTTATATGGATATATCTAGACTGGGCTATAGAGTCACTTTATACAAAAAAAAGGCAAGTCTCTAAAAAAAATGCAACTGGAGATTTTCCAGCGGGATTTTATTTATTTTAGGGTAGTAAATAATTAAATAAAGTAGGTCGGGAGCCCATATACAGGCAATATGTCGGCACTCACAGCTTGCATGAAAACACTAATGACAATCTGCAGCGAGTTGTAGAGATGGCAGCTAGTAAGAACTTGGTCGTTGCAAGTACTATATTTGCACGTAAAGATATCCATAAAGCCACCTGGGTATCTCCTGATGTAACCACTCGCAAACAAATGGAATATGCGTTGATAGACCGCCGCCACCTTTGGGGTCTGATGACGGTACGAACGTACCGAGGTGCTAACTTCGACTCGGATCACTATCTTGTTGGTATAGTGCTCCGAGCATTACAACGCTGAAAAGCTTTGTATCCGCTGATCAGGCTCGAATCAACGCAGCTGCGCTACGCAATGAAATGGCCAGAAACAGCTACGGTCATGCATTAGAACTCGCCCTAAGTCCTGGGAATGAGATACCGGGCGTCGACGAGAGCTGGATCCGCCTTAAAAATATTGTCAATGGTACTGCTGATTCAGAGCCGTCAGCAGGCTCAAAAACAACAAGGCGTCGTGTGCAGTCGACATCCTAGCGAAGCTGGTTAAACATGGAGGACCTACATTGCACCAAGTGATTCATGAATTAATTGTGCAATGGTAGAAGGAAGTGATGCCAGAAAAATAGAGAAAAGATATTCTCCGCTATCCTACAAAACAGGATAGTCCCATACGCCAGAAACATCATAGGCCAATACCAGTGTGGCTTCAGCCGAGGCAAATCAACGACTGATCAGATTTTCACCTTGAAGCAGGCTATGAAAAAATGTCTAGAGTTTTCGAAACTCAATTCAACACCTCTTCATAGACTTTAAAGCCGCCTATGAATTACTGGCTTATGCAGACGACATTGACATCATTGGAAGAACAACAACAGCTGTACAAGAAGGTTTCACTCAGATTGACCGGGGGACAGGAAATCAGGGACTGCACATTAACGAAAGCAAAACAAAGTACATGGTGGCCTCGTCTACAAGAACACCTTACATTGGTCCCACAATGAAGGTAAAGGAACACTAGTTTGACGTGGTAAAATCATACCTACCTTGGGTCAATAGTAGCAGCCGACAATAGGAAGGAATCAGAAATACGCGCACGACTGCTAAAAGCTAACAAAGCCTACTATAGTCTGCAAGGTTCTTTCAATCCAAGCATCTAACCATAACGTCTAAACTTTTACTATACAAGACAATGGTCTTACCGTTTCTTACATATGCATCTGAAACGTGGGTGCTTAGCAAAATGCCCTCAAACCTCTTAGCCGTGCTCAAGAGGAAATTAGTTCGGAGGATCGTTGGCCCCGTATGTGAGGAAGGACGATTCCGGAGACTCTACGAGCGCTATTGCGACATAGATGTGAAGAACATAAAGCTCGGTAGGATCCGGTGGGCAGGGCATTTAGGTCTTATTAGTGAAGATGAGCCTGTTCGGAAAGTTGTCTGTGGTAGGACCTATGCGGTGCGACAGCAAGATAGATCCAACCTTCGCTAGAAGTATAGCGTAGACAAGGGCGCTCAGAGCTTAGGGATGTCAAACTGGATGATAGCGGCTCAGAATCGGGACCGGTGGAGAGAAGAGTTGCGAGAGGCCAGGACCGGATCCCGGTTGTGTTGTAAAGCCGTCAAAGAAGAAGAAGTAAATAATTTCCCAAAAGTCCGTAAAGCCAACTGACCGGCTAACAAGTGGTGCATATGGAAATGAACAAATATTTCCATCAAAACAAAAATACGTCTTTACCGAACGTTGACCCTTCCGATGCTTCTTTATGGATCGGACTCGTGGAAACTGCTCAAACCGGACGTGAAGAAGCTCGATGTCTTCCAAATGCGATGCTTGAGGCAGATCCTCGGTGTCTCACTCCGCGATCGCCTTCGAAACGAGACAGGTAGGCAAAAATTCGACCAACAGACACTGATCGAAGAAGAAATGCAAAAACTTTGAATACGGTGGTTTGGACATGTTTGCCGAATGGATGATAACCGCTTTTCACGTAAACTTCTCTGCCGAGACCGTCCCGCAGACTGGAAAATTCAGCGATCGACACGGAAGAAAGCCTGGTTAAAGAATATCGAGGGCGACTTAAAAAATCCTTGTATTCCCAAAAAGACTGCCAGGTGAAATGTTTCTAAGCCGTATTTTACGGTTTATAGTTCTTCGAGCAGGGCGTTGTACACCGATTTGTCCTTGCAATATTCATGCCTGGAGGAAGACGTAAGTATCTCTATTATAGAGTATAGATCTAGCACAGGTTCTAGTGTCTTCAGTATAGGAGACAAGCTTATCAGCCTATAATAATTCGCAGCTATAGACCAATAATGCCATAAGTCTATAGCAGTGATTCTCAAAGTGGGTTCCGCGGAACCTTACGGTTCCACGAAAAAATTGTAGGGTTCCGTGTCACCATCGCCGAAGCGCAGATACATTCGCAGACTCACTGACGCTGCACCGGCCGTTTAACGCGTTCTTGCTAATCAGAAAGGGCGAGTGGCCCTTCTTCCTTGAAATTTGGTCTACGTCACGCCGCGTAACATTTTGGCCGCCATACCATATTCCATATCGAGGAGGTTGTGAAGAAAATGGTAATCCGCCCTCTTGAGATGGCCGCCATGGGCCAAACGATATATCGAGTATACTATACTTATGGTGTTCTACTTATCATACCGTTTCATTTGATACCCATGTCGAAGGGGTTGTGAAGAATATTTCAATCCGCTGCGCCCTCCTGAGACTGCCGCCATGGATCTAAAGGTATATTGAGTATACCATTTTGCATTGTCATCGGAGCTAAAGCTGATAAAATTTCAGCATGATAGGATATCCGTAAGTATTTGAAAAATTGATTGCAAAATTTGTTCCATTAAGAAAGCAGTAATCCGTCCTCTTGAGACGGCCGCCATGGATCTAACGGTATAATGAGTATACCATTTTGTATTGTGTCATCGGAGCGGAAGTTGTGCGCGAAATTTCAGGGTGATCGGTAACCGGAAGTATTCAAAAAATCGATTGCAAGATATGTACCGGACAAACAGACAGACAAGAAAGCTTTCATCGTTGGGTTCCGCCTAATTTTATACATTGTAGAAAGGTTCCGAACGAAATAAAGTTTGGGAACCATTGGTCCTATTGGTCTATAGGAATAACTCAATACCAGTAGGGTCAAAATTAGCCAATCGAGCAAGACCGAATCGACCAAATCCGTAATTGGTCGGTACTAGATCTTCATGTCTAAAACTGTATTGCTTGTCTTCATGTCGTACTCGTCATTGTGCAATGTCTAATAGTAAGCTTGTATCGAAGGAAGGAATAGAGGTCAGAGTACGTAAATAAAAGTATGGTGGATTCTGAAGAACTCTTAGATGATGTTCACATCAAAGAGAAGAAATTTGGCCAAGGCTCACGAATGTTACAAAAATTAAAACAAAAAAATTTTCTGACGTGGCTTCCATTTCGCAGAGACGAGCTGAACCAGAGACACAACTGTAGGAGCTGGTGCATGGCAGTACCAAACTACCAGGTGAATGAAGAAGTTTACAATTCGGTAGGCGAAGACCCGACCTAGGACTGAACGTCTGCAAAATTTCCAGAGTTTGGATACTATCCAGAGAAGTATGATAGAGCAAAGAACTAGTTTCACAGGTTTAGATACCGAATTTTCTTAAAGAGTCTCAACCAAGTGGAAAAGAACTTTATCTATTAATATTGCAAAAGAATTTATCTATGACAGAAACGATTTTTGATAAGTGCTTTCCTCATGACTTATTTTCTTACCCGACTATTTTCATTTAGTAAATTTGTTCACTAGGTTTGTTACATGCTCTCTCTCTCTGTCTCTGAAGTATATTCATTTAATTCTACGTTAAAAAACATGTCTACTAAATGCGTATGAATAAATCATTCTACATAAACCGCAAAAAATATTCTTTCATCAACATCATAAGCATGGGCATAAATTTCCCCTGCCAAACCAAGGCATTACGTAAGCCTTCGCAAAGTTTTAGCAATAAGCCCACAGATTTCAAACATTTTCACGACTACTATGGAGAGCGAATGTTATCTGAAGTGGCAAGGAGCATGTCTTTAATCCTTGACAGTGAATAAATGCTCATGCAAAAAGATTTCTGCTTCAAGGATCCTCGGATGGAGTTCATTCATTTCAAAATAAGCCGCTCATTTTGAGAGCGACTGGCGCTGGTGGAGAGTTGGAGGGTGAGTGGGCGAAGAGGGATTTCTATTAAAACATCACCATTATATACCAGTCACCACTCAGTTCAGTAATCATGTGCGAAATTTATGATAGATGAACCTAAACCAGTCGATATCATTAGCATAATTGTGCACAGCTCGTCCTTTATATGTATCATCGGATATCCTTTGGTATGGAGAGGCCAGGAGACACCAAATGTTAACCGCACAATTTCCTTTTATGACTAATTACACTACTTTTAATGACAGGGTGGTGTAGATCTTGAAGCAAGGATAACGAGATTATTTATTTAAATTGATTGGATGCGGTATAGTGTTGTAGGTGAACGTGGTGTGAATTATGGAGAATTTTCTAGTTTTCAATGTGGAGAAAATGTCGCTTCGGTTAATTCAGATACTTGTCTTCCTTTTCATAAGAGGCTGTGGAAATCTTTTGTTAAGATAGTAATTAGTATACTCCACTTGATTATGTCAAAATGTCGCCTTGAAGAAGAGAATTATCTCGGTTGTTGCGACAACCATTTGGAGGACAAATTGTAGAGTTCAGAACTATGGATTTCTCGCTATGAAGCTTGTTTGCTTTTCTTCGGGTATAGTACCATTTGTTAAATCTCTTTGGCAAAGACTTTTATATCTAGAAATAATCAACTACGAAAATTCAGGATTCATCTACTTCTTTGATCCGTTAGCTTGCTGTCCGAGCGCGATATCCCCGCAACGGATAAGCTGCTATCGGTGCCGCTGAGTCTCGAACTCTATTCACGATTAGTTTCCATACTTACCGATTGCTGGTGACGCACAATGGTCTGAAATCCCCAAAACCTGGACAAAAGTACCAAAACGAAAGTTTTTATTTAGGTACTTTTTTCGCGTGGCCCCCCTGGAGTATTTCAAAGCCCTTGGCAAGAGGCAGATGTTCGAAACCTCTTTTGTATTCCATTTGGAAAGTGAGTGTCGAACACGCTACACGCAGCACGCTCTCTCGGAGCAAAAGCACTTGTTGCGTTTTTGCGTGTAGATTGCAGTACGTTTACCCGTTTTCTTTAATGTAAAAAGGTTTCTTCTCCTAAGAGTAAGTACATTTATACTGTGTTATTGAAATGAACATAAATAAATAATTGTATTGTTTATTTATGATCAAATATGTAGTAAATTGTGGTGATTTTATTAACGATTCGGCTTATAAATTGATGGCTAAGTACAAAAACTTCCATCGACTTCCAGTAAGTAATACGCATGTAATTGTTTATTAATCATCTCTGCAAAACATATAAAAAAATCAGGTGCTCCTACTTGCTCCATGTCATTCTATCCACGATAGAGCAAAATATCCATGGCTCTGGGCACTACCCCCACTGTGTTTCAGGCCGAGGTACTTGCCATCCAGGTGTGTGCTCAGACTTGTATAGAGTCTTAATAGAGCTCTAAATAGCTCTAACATTGTTATTTTCTCCGACAGTCAAGCTGCATTGCTGGCCATTAAATCTCACAGGGTGTCATCAAAGACTGTGCTGGATTGTCTCCGATCTCCGAAATTCTTAAGCAGGAACAACAGTGTCACGCTGATATGGATTCCGGGCCACGAAGGTCACATTAGTAATGAAATTGCCAACAGCCTGGCTAGAGTAGGCGCAAACTCATCACCTATCGGTCCGGAACCTTTCTGTAGCTTAGCAAGCTACCACGTTAGAACGGCCATCAAAAATCGACCAGATGTTTCTTCAAAGCTGGTCTAGGACCCAGGGTGCTCGTCAAGCTAAAAGATTCATCCAAATCGATAAAGCTAAAGCGGGAAAACTTTTACATCTCAACAGGTGGGAGCTAAAAATAATAATAGAGCTCTTGACGAGCCACTGTTCGCTTAACTACCGTCTAAAGAAAATAGGTCTGGCGGCTGATTGTTCGGTTCTGCGGAGCAGCTCCCGAAGCTGCGGAGCGCTTGCTGTGCGACTGTGAGGCTACAGCGAGGAAGAGATTGGGCCTCCTCCATCGGGACTTCCCTACCACAGGGACATTTGGGACAGAAATCCTAAATCAGTTTTAGGCTATATTAGAAGCCTTAACCTTGATGGTTTTTAAAGACGGGGATGACACAATAGACCAAATACATAGGTCGCAGTGCCGGCAAAGGCACCCCTCAACAAGAAATAGAAAAATCTACGATATACTACATATTTGCTCAACGAATAGTTATGAACGTCCTATTCAGGCGCTATATACATATTAACTTTTTTTCATCTTTATAACAAAGTATTTATAACAAATCTTTGCAACAAATAAAGCCTAAAGTATTTGAATTTGAAAAAAAGTTTGCATCTAAAATTAATTTAATAATTGTTAAATTAAATAAAACAAAAAAAATATGATTGTGTATTAAAGAACACAAGGCAGAAGTGAAACCTCGCGTACATACTTATGTATGTATGTCTATATGTTCTTTATTATTGTATTTTTTTTCTTCATTTGCTCGTGGCTTGCATTATAATTATTTATATAATAGAAGAAAATATTATATCTTACCATATATTATATTTTGCCACTTTTAAATATTTACTTTAAAAATGCACTTTCAAATATTTAATAAACAATTTACTTAACCGTAAAAAGCAAAAGCCATCTATTTTTAAGTAGCTAAAGCTTGAAAACCTGGCGGTAATATTATGCATATCGCCCAATGGAACCCAGCTAGTTTCAAGTTATAACTCTTTCATGTATGCTATTAAATCACAGCGAAAGCACTTAAATTTACTCTTTTTCACTGGTTGATATTCGGAATACGGTCAAAATCTCAATTCTGGCAATATATTATATATTTTAATACAATTAAAATTTAATCATTGCAAAATTGGAGATATATTAATGTAAAGATTATCAGAAATTTTACTCACGTATATTTTGTGCTACAATATCACTTGCCTCAATAGAAAACAATCCTGTTTGTACGGAAAAACACTAAATGACAATAAACACCTCAAAATACAAGTTAATTGTTTTAAATATCACTTATTACAATTATTAAACAAATATTTTTCAAAACTAATCACACTTTGTAGCCAACTAACTGTCGATAATGACAGTTCGAAATTCTTATTACCTAATGTAATTGTGATCTCACTCCAACCAGAGCGAGATGACAATACTCGAGTTATTGCATATGTATTCAAATATATATTTTCAAGAACACTTTTAGTTTTAATTAACAAAAAATCAAAAATATTTCGCTGCTTTTACAAAAATTTTATATTTAATAATTAATACACAATCTCATTTTTTTAAATAACCGACTCCCCATTTTACTTTACCGATGCCTGAGCCATCTATGACCAATTTAAATAAATTGTAAATGTTATCCTGCTGGTGCGGTGTGTGTCATCACTAAATTTCCGATTATGTAAATGAGTGAGAAGGCAACTTCCGTTTCGTACACCTGTCCTTGTTTTCGTTTCAGTTTTCTGAATTCACTCGTACTTGAGCGAATTAATTCAAAATCCTCAGAACGAGAGCAAGGAAGTTTCACTTCAAAAAGTTTATTTTCATTAACAATTCTAGTACATTTTCGTTAAAAATTATTACCGAGCAACCACAAAACGCCCTTATTACAGATTTTCATTTAATTCAAAAAAACAAAATTGGCCGCCATATTAGATCCACTATTTTGTTTAGTAAAAATCTAATGACGGATTAATAATTAGCTACTCCGAACAGCCATGATTGCATAATTTCATTCAATTCAATTAAATATGAACAGAATTGGTCGCCATATTGGATGCGCCATTTTTTTTTTTTTTTTTCAAAATCTGATAACGGATTCTTACTCAGTGACCCTGAAAACCCCCATATACCGATTTTCATAAAAAAATAATTTTTCTTACGGTAGTAAATTAATTTTGTCCAGGTTTTGGGGATTTCAGACCACTGTGCGACGTCTCGAGCCTCGTTAACTCGTTAACCTTGATTCTTTAGGTCGCCCTCTATATTCTTTAGCCAGCTTTTCTTCGGTGTCGATCGCTGAATTCTTCAATCAGCCCGACAGTCTCGCCAGCGAAGTTAACATGGCAAGCTGTTATCATCCATTCGACAAACATGTCCAAATGACCGTAGTCGACGTTTTTGTATTTCTTCTTCGATCAGTGTCTGCTGACCGCATCTTTGTCTAACTGTCTCGTTTCAAAGGCGATCGCGGAGTGAGAAACCGAGAATCTGCCTCAACTATCGCATTTGGAAGAAGTCGAACTTGTTGACTTCCACTTTGAGCAGTGTCCACGTTTTCGATCCATAAGGGGGAATTGGAAGGATCAACACTCGGTAAAGGCGTACTTTCGTTTTGATGGCAATATTTGTTCATTTCTATGCACCACTTGAGCGAGGCGAATGTTGCTGTTGCCTGGCCGATGCGCCTGCGAACGTTGGCCGTTGATACCACTTTCCCTCAACCTATAATCCCAAATATTTGAACATTGGAACCTGTTCGATTTAGGTTCCATCGGGGTGAACGCTTCCCCTCGATCCATCCGTTGTGAGCACTTTGGTCTTTTCCGTATGACTGGTCGATGCGGGAAATGTCGTATAAGATGTCCGTTGCTTCGGCATCCGTTTCGGCGAAGTCGGCGCTATCATCGGCGAACATTAAGTCGTTTACGAAGTTATTGTCGTCGCACATAGGAGTATTTACATCAAAAACATGGCCAAAATAATTTTTTGAAATATTTCAATGTAGATATGGATAATTAAACAAACTGAGTTATTTTATAATGTTTATTTGCATAAAATAAAGAAAAAAGTGCTTATAGCTAAAAGAAATTAACCATCAAAGTCTGATTCACTTTCTTCATCCCCCTCGTCTTCAACGCAGCATTCCGTTTGTTGATTGTCCGTTTCAGGGAGAAGAAGACTTATAGTTTCGGAGCAGAATGGCTTGCTTTTCTTACGTGGTTGCTTTCGAGTGCTGCTTAACAGTGGGTCAGATGTAAGCAAAAGCCTGTTTAATATGTCCCTATTACATTTGAGCCGGTCAAATTTTCGGGAGAAGTTCTGCCTATAAAGCCTGAAGTGCTTATTGCGAGGTTCAGCAGCTTCTTCCGAGAGCTGCCCTATAGGTAATATAGAGTGCGAAATAACTCTTGCACCATGCATTAAGAGCTTATGTAAAGTGGGCAATATCTTTTTGCATCTTTTATTAGGGAATAGCAAGGATGTATATTTTTATTTGAACTATGTAGGATTTCCCATTGCCTTCTACTAAAATCTCCTTCAACGAAAATAGCCAAGGCCTCAGATGGTGTGTGTTTTTTAATTTCTTTTGTTTTTGTCGAAGACACGAACTTTCGTATTTTTGTAGCTCTTATTGGTGTCAAAGTTATGTTTTTTATCATTTTACACATCTTTTTTTCCTTCAGCACGTTGACTCATTTGAGCAGCATAAGTTAACTGATCCGGAGGTACATGCTCTCTTAAACCTTTTGCTTTCCTTCGCTTGGACCAGTCACTTAATTCCACGAATTCTTTTTTTGGTCGACCGGGTTTTTCCACAATGGTTTTTTCAAATTGAAGACGGTTTCTAAGCCATTGCTCATTATTTTTAAGAAAATGTTCACTTTTAAAATTTGCAGCTTTCCACTTTTTCTTAAAATCAAACTTAAAATGGCTTAAAGCATGCTTTAGGTTGTTAATTTCACTATCAGGACATTTGAATAATTCTATCACTTTTTTCTCCAAAAATAAGAACTTCGCATCTATTTTCTTATCTGGACATTCTTGCATTATGCCGTATAACTGCTTCTTAGTTACATTCTTAAATGTTCCAGCGGAACCTAAAAATAAAAGGGAATTTATTGCAAACTATGTAAATACCTAATTAAGCTTTGGGACTTTTTTAAAAATTTAAATAAGCCGTTAAACAAAATGGCGGAAAAAAGCGGTACTTTTTCTTTTGCAATTCTCTTTATTTAAAATAAGAGTTAACCACTCGGAAGTCCCCGGAAGGCTTACAAAAATCCCTTTGTTTAAAAAATTGTACCAAAAAAAAGGTATTTTTTTATTACTTTTTTCAATAATAAAAACAACATATTTGTGAGTATATAAATTAAATAAAATGAAATTATTATTAAAGTACATACCTTCACCTAACATATCCATCATATTCACTATTTACATACACTGCACATAGAAAAAACAGAACATATAATTTGTGTCGACAATTGAACTATCGAAAATACAATAGACTAGACAACGACTGAGTTGTAGCTACCTGTGCGCCGCTCGGGGTTAGGGTACGGGAGCAAAGGGGGCGGGGTTTTGCACACAGGTTATTTGGCTGTTAGAAAAAGATAATTGCATTGGGTTTTTCAACATTTTGTGTTTTCGACTTTTGGCCAGCTTTTTGGTGTAAATACTCCTCTGTGCGTCGTATCGAACTACGAGTCGTCCATCGAATGCTTCACGCATAATCGCGTCAATCGCAACGTTGAAGAGAAGTGGCGAAATGACGTCTCCCTGTCGAACACCCGTTGGAATCGGGAACTCCTCGGATAAGTCGCTTCGAATACGAGCGCTTCTGGTTGAGCCATCGTACGACGCTTGGAGAAGTCGGATGATTTTCAATGGCAAGTGTTCGGTTTCCAAGGCTCTCCAAAAGCTGTTCCAATCAGTGCAATCGAAAACGGATTTGAGATCGATAAAACCGACGACAGCTCTTTTGCCACAAAAAATGCTTTCTTCCATTAGTTGACGGAGACCGAATGTTTGATCAATGCATCGTCGATGGGGTCTAAATCCTGCTTGTTCTTTCCGGTTGGTTTGCTCTCGACGTTTCTGTAGCCTCGATTGTATGATTTTCGTCAATACTTTAGCCGACGATCGAAAGGAGGCTAATACGCAATACTTCTTGCATTCCCGACTGTCGCCTTATTTTAAAATTGGGACAACGATCGTTTTCTTCCACGTCGACGGGATACGATCCGAATGTCATATATGTATTATGAGGACGTGAAGTTGTTGTGATACAACATCATCTCCGACTTTGATCTTCTCTTGAACTATTCCCAGGAGTTTACCATTCGCTATTTACTACCACAGGATGAAGAAATCCCACGAACGACATAAAACTCCTTGAGAATGAATAATGCAAAGAAACTCGTGATTAGAGTCTGTCAGCCGTGATCTTCCTTCAATCCTTCCTTGACTTTGTCGTTCAAAATTCAACGATTTCGGCAATAAAAATCCTTTTTTAAATATTCTGTTGCCAAAAGGAAAAATTATGACCTAAAAGTGGAAATCCTTTATCCACTTTTTATCCCTGTTCGATGAGTTATATAATCGCATCTTGTTCACAGACCATCGACGTTCATATCATAATAGACACCCCGATTGTGGGTGCCCGCATCCTGGTGAGCTATGGAAATCCCATTAAACTCCCATTCTCCGATTACATAGCTCCCCAATGGAAAATCGCTTCATGATGAACTTGGCGCTCCTTTTCACGAAGTAATTATCTGAAAATTGATGTTCCAGAACCTTTTGACTTTGCCTGCCATTCACCGCCGATTCAGTGGATAAACCACTTAATGACAATTCTGTGTGCGAAGCTTCAACGAGTTCGATTGATTTAGAACGAAGTGAAATTCATTTCAATTCAAATGGAGCAATAAAATCCTTAAGCGCTCTTTCGAACATCATTGAAAATCATTTTAACGTCGACTCGTTGATAATAAAGGAAAAATGCACAAAAAATTCCGGTCAATTTGAAGGACTATCAATCGTGAATCACAAAAATCATTATCACTGTTCATCCGCCCACTTTTACACCGAATAAATACTGGAGATCCTCGAGTTATCCTTAATTAAAGGCAAATCTTTCAGGCAACTTTAATTTTATTACTGGAACGTAAATCGCTGCCTACTTAGGGGAGTGTTCACTTCGACTATTTTACAAATGGCAATTAAGATATCCTTCAGATATCTTCACAATATCCTTCTATCCACCCATTGTTGGCAGAGCCATCTAGATATCCAATTTGTGCTGTCTTATTTTAGTGAATTAGGCCTGGGAAAAATTCCGCTCCGGCAATTCTCCTTCCTGAAATGAATGAATGATTAAGGCGACAGACGGTATTGATTTCGGTTTTGTGTTTCTGTTTATCCTTTTTACAATTCAATAGCAACTTTAGAGTAGGGAGAGGATGGAAGGAAATTGAATAATCTGTGGAATTATTTAACGGCGCGAAAATAAGTTTAGAAAATTTTCGATTTGTTGCTTTATTTTGTAACTTATTGACAGATCTTAAAACTCGACCAGTTTATGAGACTGCTATCAGCGGGAGCATTGGTAATGCATATAGGGTCGGCCAAGCTTAGAAATCCAAGCATCTCTGGGAGTCGTGTTACGTCAGACGTGGAGACTGAGAAAAGGTACAAGATCCCTCTATAGAAGCCCCGGAGATTCTTCTTAATACTAATCTACTGCGAGGAAGTGATCACAAACAAATGCCTAAAGTTGCAGGCGGAAATATCCATGCCATTGGAGAAAAAGTGCCAAACCATCATTTTGGGCGAGATGCGTTTGGCAGTGAATAAATTCTCCGGGGGTATAAGTCACCTGGCATTAGTCATGAGCAAGACTGGTCTTGCACATTTAGGAAAACCAAAGCAAGGCCAGGGGGGGGGGGGGGGCGAACGGCTAACAAAGACCCCGAAAAATCGTGGCACCCGATTTGTCACTTCTGTCAAAAACCGAGAAAAGTCACTGCAGACGAAAACCTAGCAAACCTGTTAGCAAGTCCTAATCCCACCTCCTCACGGTGCCCCCTGGGGACTTCTTCGGAAGGAGCTAACGGGAGACAGGTGAATGGCGAGATGTCTGCAGCATAATACAGAGTTTTAAATCGGTTGAACTGAGGGTTAGCGACCCGCTCCTATAAAAAATACCATTGCTACGAATCGGCAAACAATGTCTCGGAACCGGATGGACAAAACGACGAACAAGGACACGAATCGGATCATGGAATGTGAGAACACTGCTTGCTGATGGACGGCTGGATGAAGTCCTCAACGAGATGAATTGATATAAAATCAATCATGTAGCAGCACTGACAAAATTTTATCGCTACTATCATAGTGACTGTTCCTCCGAGCTAAACGCTCTCCTGCCTCCACGGCATTCTTATACCCGCAACACCAGATTAGCCCACTCGTCTCATTCCCTCCACCTGCAACTCCCCCTTTCACGCACTCAACAAGATATGAATTCGTTTGTTAATAGAACAACTCGACTGTGGAATAATCTCTCGCAGTCGGTATTTCCGAGCTCCTACAACATCCAAGAGTTCAAACGCAGGGTTCATCACCACCTTCTTCAATACCCCCCCGTTCCTTTATAACCCCTCCAACCCCCCTCCCCCGTACTAAGCTTACTGCTAGACATTGCACCATGACGTGACAAATGACATGACGGACTAGTAGTACAAAGGGTGATTCCTGAGCTTAGCACTGCCACATAAAAAAAAAAAAAAAAAAAAAAAAAAGATCATGGCGAGACCAGATGGCCCAACGTGGGAGAACACACCTACCCAAACGGTGAGTCCTTCTTATATTCTGGTAGAAAGTGGAAAATGGATGACCTAAACGCACAGATCGGCCCCAACAACACCGGCCTTGAACACACAATTGGAAATCAAGGCATGGGCCTGGTCACTAACAGCAACCGTGAGCTTTTGGTTGACTTTTGTAGCTCCCACCAACTCATGGTAGGTGGAATCTACTTTTGTCACAAAAAGACCTGGGTATCGCCCGATGGTAGAACAAGAGACCAGATAGATCACGTGGCCATCAGCCGCAGATGGAGAACTATTATAGAGGATGTCAGGAGCTTTAGGGAAGCAGACACTGGAAGTGACCACCATTTGATAGTAGCAACTATTCGCCTCAAAATCGCCGCAATCAGAAACTCCAACACGATATCATAAACCGTAGACGGTTTAACATAAGCCTTCTGCGGGAGAGCATTAAAAGGCGAGAATTTGCTGGGAAAGTGCAACAAACCTTAAGCCAACAAAGAGTTTCTGACGAAAATAACATTGAAGGGCTGTGAGGTACTACAAAGGATGCTATTAGAACAGCAGCGGAAACAAGCTTCGGTTATGTCCAAAGAAACCAGCAACACTGGATCTCGGACACAATCTGGTCAAAAATAGAACGCAGAAGGGCTCTAAAAAATAACGTAAACCCTTTCAAATGAATCTAGTCTCGTTGCTTTGGATATCTCCAAGGCCTTTGATAGAGTATGGCACTCAACCCCGTTAGCGAAACTCAAAGCTATTGGAATCGACTCACTTTTACGTAAATGAATTGAGAGTTTCTTTTCCGGCCGTTCAATTAAAGTACTATTGGATGGCGTCAAATCTGAATCTCATCCCATCTCTGCGAGGGGTCCCCAGGGGTCAATTTTATCATCTGCCCTATTTCTTATTTTTATAAAAGACCTGATTTCAATCCCCTCTAACCCACTTCTCAGCTTCGCTGACGACTGTACCCTGCGTTACTCTTACGGCTTCGTCACAAGACAGACACGTGCCAACTCTATTAATAACGACATTAAACTCATTCTAGAGTGGGGAAGCAAAAATCGTGTCGAATTCAACCCCACCAAAACCAAGTACTGTCTTATTTCAAGAAAAAAGTTCAACGCCTCTCCATCCGTGACAGTGGGTAAAGTTGAACTAATGATCCCTCACTACACATCTTAGGCGTGACATTAGCCAACGACTTGCGATGGAATGACCACATATTCCAAATCGCCAAACAAGCATCCCAGTCCTTTTTTTTCGTATATGTGAAAGACTAGAGTCTCGGGAAAGGCCCTTTATACTGTCGACGATCTATTTTCTTGGGGAAGGAAGGAACTGCCACAACCTAATCGCGATATTTTCAGTCCACCCACTCCCAACCATTATTATCGCGACTTTGACATCGGGGCATCGAGAAACAGCTCGCTGGAGTGTTATGCCTCCTGAAACGAGTTGAATTTCATCAACCAACCGATGACATGCGCTTTTGGCGGAGCTGGGAAGGGCTAAGGAAGGCTATGACAGGAGGAATCAGGAATGAAAAGAGGGAAAAAGAAAGAAGGAAAAAGCAGGTGAGAAAGTGGAAAAGGCGAAGGACCGCGGCGCTGCCGGGACTCGAACCCGGGCCCTCCGGGGTGGTAGCCAGACACCATACTCCCTAGGCTACCGAGGCCCTGCGCTTCTGGCCATTCTTGGGATTTCCTCCTTCAGCCATCGCCCCGTGTTTTTATATATAACTCCTACATTCGGCCTCTTCTAGAATACAACTCCCTATTTTGTGGCGGCGTTTTGATAACCACCTTGGCGAGGTTAGTTAAAGTAGAAAAAAGGGCCCTTAAACTAATCGATCACAACACCCTTTGCTCCACCATCGACCCACCATTGAGCATTAGTTGGAATGTATCAGCACTGACAAAATTATCGACGGTGAAGTACTAATATCTCGTAACCCGCAATATAATACATTGTGGGTTACGAGGTATTAGTACTTCACCGTCGTTATATCGCTACTATCATAAAGATTTTTCCATTGAAATAAACGCTCTCCTGCCTCCACGGCAATCACCCCAGATTAGCCCAATTGTCTTACTCCCAGCACTTGCATCCCGCCTATTCCCGCCCTCAGCATGATAACACTTCGTTTCTAAATAGAACTAGTCGACTGGAGAATAATCTTTCGCAGTAGATATTTCCGAACTCCTACAATACCCAAGAGTTCAAAAACAAATGCCTTCTTCAACAACCCCGAACGCAAGAAATGAGCAGAAGCAAGAACAAAACAAGACTAATCTAGTCTTGGTCTTGCTCTGCTCTTGCAAGCATAACTAAGTTTTGTTCTAGGTCTTGCTAAATGTGCAAGAACAAGACAAGACTGCAAGAACAAAACCATTTTTGCTCATCACTACTGAACCCACATAACACTTAACCCTCCGTACTAAGCTTGCTGCTAGAAATTGCACCATGATGTGACCAACGACATGACGGACTGGCAGAGCTGCACAAAGTACTGACCAAAATTACTTGAAGTAGTAAGTACTAAGTAATTGGTAAATGTATTTGAAGTACCAAGTACTATGAGTCATTAATATTTAAAGTACTTGAATTATCAATTACTTCCAAAATGTACTTGAAATATTTACTTCAAGTACATAGAAAAACTTCAAGTAATTGCAAGTAATTGAAGTACATTGATATTTTAATTATTTGAAATATCTAAGTACTTCAATTACTTTCAATTACTTGAAGTTTTCCTATGTAGTTGAAGTAAATATTTCAAATGTTTCAATACAAATATTTCAAGAAAAATACGAATAGTCCAGTGCAATTAGTCGAAAAAAGAGCATGAAATTGCATTTCGTGATGTACGAAATTTTTTTTTTTTTTGAATTTGTTTGGGTACATCTGACAATGTTAAAACCAAGTTTGTGGGGTCGCAGTGTGTTGGGAAAAGCCGCCATCTTGAAAAAGAGGTAGAGGTCATTTATACCAAATAACCAGTTTCCATGCAGTGATAGCTGAAAATGATCACTGGCAAGGTATTGGAGAATAAAATTATCTACAAATTCAGCTCTCAACGAGGTCTGTAAGTTGATTTGGCTCAAAGTTATGGCCACTCAAAGTTCAACCTTGATCATTTGGTTGGCGTTGAATGCAGTTTTTTGCGATTAACTCGTAAGATATTAGTTTGTGTGGGTTAATGCCGATTACCAATCTTAAAGTGCTAGTAATTACCTTCTGAATAAGCCCTTAGTCGTCGTTCTCGCTTGTACAGTTTGCGAGTAATCCAACGCCAAAGTTCGTACTGCACGTGCCTGAAATAACTGATAACGCCATTTTTTTTTAATATCTCCTTAACGGTTGCTCATATGATAATGTAGTAAGAAGCAGAAATACGGGTATTAAAATATCTTTCAAATGGGATATTGGCCGAAACTCTTATGTCGTTTCATGTCCGCGACATAACGGGTGAAAAGTCAACCGCGAAGGTTGTGACACTTCTCGAGGAATAACTCGCTTCCAGCCAGTTTCGCGTGTCGGATGAATTAGAATTTTATGTAACGCCCTGAATTATCTATATTTTGGGTTATTTAACTACTTTGGAAAATTATAATAATGGGAAATAGCAGCTAAGAATCATAATTTTCGAGGTTCTAAAAGTAAAGTTAAGGTAAAACTTTCTGACAAGACTGTCTTTGGAATCCGGGAAACATAACGAGTGCAAAGAAGCCTAAATGAAAGTCATGAAAAATGAAAGATGTTTAAGCAAAGGTGGTGCAAGCGATTCGTAACCCGAAAAACAGACAGAGAGAATAAAAGACAGCAATTATTATAAGTACTTGAACTATTTATTATACTTCAAGTATTTATTAGTACTTCAAGTTTTTATTAGTACTTCAAGTTTTTATTAGTACTTCAAGTTTCTATTAGTACTTCAAGTTTTTATAAGTACTTGAAGTAACTAAAAATATCAAAACCAATTACCAAGTACAAGTATTTGAGTAAAGTACTTGCAGCATCAATTACTTTCGTTGCTTTAGAAAAGTAATTGAAGTAAAATACTTCAAGCTATATAAAGTAATTCAAGTACTTTTTCAAGTACTTTACTTCAAGTATTGTGCAGCTCTGCGGACTGGTAGGACAGAGGTTGATTCCTGAGCTTAGCACTGCCATATAAAAAAAGTCTTTATATGTATTGTCTAACTGATACAACATACGTCGCCTCCTGGTTGTGCATCTTCCAGACCCCTCTCGACCTGTCCGATCCCTTAGCTTTCTTTCGACCTACTACCCGTTGGACCATGACGTAATAGACATGACTATTTGGGAGTTTAAAGGGTGACTCCTTAGCTTATAGCGTCATCGATTTGGCAGCTCTAGCTTCGAGTGCGAGCACATTTCATCTGGAGCTGAGCAAAAGTAGCTCGCTCCAGAACAAATTCGCTCTAACATAGAATTGCTCTGATTCAATTTCGCTTGCTCTTCGATTGAATTTTGCTCCCTTCAAGATTTGTTTTGATTAACATTTACACATTTTTGTGTTCGGAACATATTAATTCTCAGAAAGATTTACAATTTTGCTTTAATTTCTTTGGTATTTGAAATAACTGTACATATCCCGCGTCGACATCTAATGATTATTCCAAAGATTTTTCGACCATTAATAATTTTGTTGTATTATTATTATAAATTTTTTTTATTTATTTAATCTTCACAACATAAATAACTTTTTAAATTTTAGAGCATTTTTCAAATCTGTCGATATGATACAGATCTAAAAACTTGCTCTTTCTGATCTTTGGTAGAGCACTTTTCGGCAAATCGATGACAAAATCTTGGTTTGCTCTTAGAGCGAGTGACAAATCGATGACACAGCCCTGAGAGGGAGCGTCAAATCGATGATGCAATCTGCTCTAAAAGCACTCTTCGAGCAAAAAGGGCAGCAAATCGATGACGCTATTAGACTTTCGCACAAAAAATCAATTCGGCCATTCTTCACTTACAACTGCAATATATTCCTTATTTCGCATTGCAGGGTAAAATTGAATCACAACAGCTATGACATTATGCAGTTCGCTCTTTCGCCAGCGCAGATGCCATCGCATTACGCTCTAGACCGACAGAACTCTTAATATTTAACGTACCTTGCAATAAGGCGCAAAGTGTGATATGAGGCAAGAGATAAAACTACAAATATGGTTCAAATGATTCCGTGAACTTTGTAGAAGGGTTTCTTTCCCACACATATTTCCAAGGATGTGGTGACAGATTCCTAAACTGATATGTGAATTTTGTTCAATAAACTTCGGGTGGAATAATCTGTGGACTGAATTTCGGTGAAAAATTTCGCATCCTTTCCGATTGATTTCATCCTTTTCACGCGAAAACACCAAACACCTTAAGAACATACTTCAGGATCCACAGGTGTGGAGTTTTCTATGCACATAGGAAGGGGCTTTTTTACTTCTATGTCCTTTGCAAGGAGTGCTATCCTGTATCCCTCCTGTCTCCGTCGAGTGTTTATAGAATAAACAGATACCGCCTGAGACTGGTATCGATACAACAACTATCTATGCCTGAAGCTCGATTTATTTATCGATTTTATCGAGCTGTTGACCGACCATATAAGAACCAAACAGTTTAGTTATCTCTCTCTCTCACTCTCTGCAGATTGCTGTGGCACCGACATCAAGATTTCGATAGTATTAGGACGTCCCAGATTTATGACGGTTTTCGCTTATATACTTGAAACTCGGCTAATGGGATTTTCTTAAAGGAGATTTGAAAGCGGAAGGAATGATTTTTCTTAAGTATAAGTATAAACAGTAGAGAGATGCTGCTTTTATCGAGAGTACGTGACAAACGTTGCCCTTATGCTTTTGATATATTGCGCGTCTTGTTCCAATGAAGAAAGGAATCTAGATGATAACTGAGTTCCGTTCCGGATTCTCTGTATTGTCTAGAGTGCTCCGAGACAAAAGGGGTTGTATGAACTGATTTCCACTCGGCTTGTACATTCAATTCAAGGATATTTCGTTATAGTACACTCAGAGAAAGTTTTTTTTTTGTACATGGCGAAAGGATATATCGTTATATCAAGCATGATGCCTACTTAAGTGGTAGGACTAAGGGTATTGAAGCGTTCTTTGAAAGCTGATGAGTTGAGATATTTCGTTTTTTCGTTTACGATTGCGAGAGGCTTTTCCTTCATAATGCCAAAGCGGGGGCCTTTAAAATTAATGACAAATTTAAGCGTGAAAAAATCTCCTATTTAAAGAATTTAGTGTAGAATTTTTGATTTTGTTGTTCCTATTTTAAGGGAAGTGTGGCAGTGAAAATATTGTAATATGTCAAATTGAAGGTAAGAGCTTGGAGATAGGACATAGATCCGAAACAGATTTCATTAAGGCGATGGTAGTCGCCACATGGTATTAAATCCGCTTAGTGTAAGCTGAGAGATGAAGCAGATGCTGCAGTATCGAGCTATGGTCGACAGGTGAAATCATACATTCGAATCTAATTTCGTTACTTTTTAACCGACTTCAAAAAAGAGAAAGTTATCAATTCGACGTGTAGGTATGCTTTTTTTGGTCCTGTTCACGCATAACTTTGTAACCCAATAACTTTTTTGCTTTTTTTGTTTGTTAGAAAAGGTAGTTTCCCACGGTGGTCCCGTGCAATTTTTTCGTAATTCTGACAAAGAAGTTAGTCATATAGTTCAACCTGAACCTTCCATAGGCAGGGGCGGCGCTTTCATAGGTGGGAATGGTGCACTTGCACCGGTCGCAATTTCAAAAATTAAGATTTAAGAAAAATTAAAAACTTTAAAAAAAAAAAAACTTTTAAATACTGTTTCAAGCATTGTTAAAAGAGGTTAATGGACGAAATGAGAAGGATAAACCTCCTTGTGGCGAGAACTCCTCTTTAATTGCTATTTTTTTTTTATTTGTTCCTTTATACTCCGGCTTCACCAGCCTCTGTTCATAAAGTTCAATTCAGTTCGTATAAATGGCTTCACCGGCTGACATGTTCAATTCATGCTTGAAACTGTTGTTGCTTTTTCGCCACAAGTTAGAAATGGAGAAGCTCATTATCGCAGTTGATTACTCTCTTTTGAGCGACCTATTACGTTCAATCCAAATTTCATGTTCTGTTGGGCGAACTCAGGCTTTATTTTTCCTGAATTCAATATGTGAAATTGTAATGGGAAAAAATGAAGTTCAACACACTAATTTGCTCGAACTTGCGCAGTTCGGCCGGAGAACCGGGGTATTACTAATAAAATAAAATGGCCAATTTCACATGGGCCAAAAAACTGGCTGTAATCGTCCATTTACTTCTAAAACTCGATGAAGAATTACATGGGTTTTCACTAGAGCCAACTTTTCCAACAAACTATAATCTAGCTTGTTGTTGTTGCTTTTAAATATTAATTATCCCTTCTGCAATCCCGTTTCTTTTTTTCCTAGCAAGAGGGAGACAAAAAACAACAACAATTGCACAGCTGTAAAAAAGTTGGTTCAAAAATTCAAGAAATTTGAAAGAAATCAGAGGTTCACAAAAGCTGTCGTCCCATCGTTGTAGCTACCTTTCTTCTTCGCAAACGACGTTTTCAGCAAATTTTTGTTGGGTGGATGTTGATCCATGTTAAACTTCTATGTAATCTTTTTTATGTTATACACATTATTATGGTGCAATCTTAAATTTTGCGCAACTGTGTCCTTCACTGCGTTCAAAATGAACAGCTTATGGGGCGCAATATGGCATAATACACCGGGCGCAAAAATCCCAAGCGCCGGCTCTGTTCATAGGCACCGAACAAATTACTTTATTGTCGTAAAACTGTGAGTACACCTGTGGAGGAGTGGGTAGAGGGTCGGATCCTCGATCCAGTGGAGATATCGTTGCAGGTTCAAGCCCCATCAGCTCAATTTTTTTCTTTTTCTCTTTTTCTTGTTACTGAAATGATTTATTAACATATTAGTCAACAGCCGTTAGTACCTGCCACGGCGCAGAGGGCTTATAGCGAACTTCTCATCGGTAGGCTCTGTGGGGTTGCGATTCCTCGACCCGCGGTGCTTTTTTTTCAATATATCGTCACAATAATTTTTTTTTTAGTTTCCTTCGGGGAATTTTGTTTCATATTAAACAAGACTGCAGATTTGAGAATCGCAAAGTGTCAAATCCGCATTCACTTCCAAACCGCCGGATCTGGGAATGGAGGACATTACCTTGATCTGTATGTGTGTGTAGTATAAACAAATCTTGCAACTTAATTTTGACCCACTTCCATATAACCGATCAACTGCAAATTTCGCCACATACGTATAGTTCGCATGGCAATACAATCTGACCATTTTGTAAAAAAAAATCTAGATGGCTATTCCAAGATGGCAGTCTAATTTTGCAATTGGGCTTCCCGACCCCCAACATGAGTATCAAATGAAAGGGTGTGACAAGTAGAATACACTTCGCTAAATGGCGTCATTCAAAATCCAAAATGGCGGCCAACACAAAATGGCGGCTTACTTTTTCTTTACAACGTCCTTGTTATGGATATCAAATGAAAGTGTATGACGAGTATATTGCAGTAAGCTTCGTGACATCATTTTAAGCCATATTTAATCACAATACGACAGCGAGAATTAATTTAATATATATAAAATAAATAGTTAAAGACACAATTAATAGCTCGCCTGCTATGCATACCAGTACAGCGAGTCTCTACCGCTATATCTTCCTCAAACGTGTACTTATATCCCAGCGAAGTACACTATACTATTTTGAAGACAAATTTCACCGTTTTATTGTTTTTGATTATTGTTGCTTTTCTCATAAAATTTGCTTCCATTCTGGGCCTTTCACAGTATTATTGCTTTTCTCCTCAAGTGGAAAAGCATAAAAAAAATCCCCGCAATTGGAATTTCCGTATTCGCGTCATTTGTCCGTATCCGCTATACAGATACCCGCTTTTTTTAAATTATTCCGAAAATACGGAAGTACATTAGTGCCATAACTATTTAGCTACTGTCTCGATTCTTATCGACGACGGCGTGTAATACTACTCGTAAAGGTAGGTTTATACTCAACGCACTAGTTGTGCAAACTATCTGGCGCAAGTGGATTTGTGCAAATAAACTGAGTGGAAATCATCCATTAGTTATTGCGCATTATATTTATACTTGGTAAGTGGTCGAACATCACCATTGACCCATGCGCATGCTGAGGGTTGTAGCTGAGACATATTTTGTACAAGCTATTTTTGGCTAGCGCAAGCCAACCCGTTGAGTTTACACGGAACGATCTATTTGTGCCAATTCACTTGCGCATGCCAATTTGCACAAGTAAATCGTTCCGTGTGGAGCTACCTTAATAAATACTTTTTTTAATTTGCACCGAAAAAAAAATAAATTCATTCTAAATCCATTCTGATTGGATTAATGTTGTGAAGAATTACAAACAATTATATCATCCTTTTTTGTGTATCACGGGATTGTTTTTTTCCTGAATTGAAGTGGACTGAATGTGTTCCTCAAGATTCGTGGATTTGGTTTTGACTGGGTGATGGTGCAGTTATACACGTGCATACCAAGAGAAGTGGAAATTGTCAAAATATTTAGGCCTCAGTACAATTTACCGTTGTGTAAGGGAGAAATGTACTGCCTCGTATAACTCCTGCTCAAGTCTAACCGGAAGGAATTTGTTAATCAAATAGCTTACAGAGCTATTGAACTAGATCTAGGTTCAAAATAAGTTTACTGGAATGTCTCTCATTTCCCCGCTTGTATCCGCCACTGGCTATAAATTATAAGAAAAAAATAAAATAATGTGATTCCCCTAAAATTTAAATTAAATAAATATATCATATAATATAATTTTGTTTTCAATTTTATAGGTTACACGTAAACGATAAACAGTATAAAGTAACGCCGCCGAAACGCGAGAGAATAACTTCAGAAGAGCTTACAAAATTAGGTGATGTACGAGCTTTAGTAGCACAGGTAAGTAACAAGCAAAAATCGATTTTTAATCCCACGTTTAAAATTCCAATCTCCTGATTGGATATCTATCTTTAAAATATTCCAATATCCCCTTATAAAAAAATCCCAAAAGCTCTCACTAACCCGAGGGATATCAACAAATTATAAGTTATATTTTTATTTTATCCTATCAATTGATTTACAGGAATCTACATTGTTTTTCTATAAAAAAAGAAAAAGAAAATCTGAAAATCATTAATACCATAGTCTGCGTTGACTCCATGCGGTAAGGCGGGTGGATTTTCGATTTAATTAAACAGGTAACATGCACACCCGCTTCGGTATAAAATGAATGCGAAATTGGTTTGCACGTAAACAGTGGCTGTGGCTAATTCATGATGCCGCCTGCCCTGCTCCATTTTGGACCGGTAGATACCTTTTATCTGGAAAAGCGAAATTCGTAATTAACAGATAAAATTCGTGGCTTTATCTGTAAATAATAAATGTCTGCCCCTCCCCCCAACAAATAAAATAGCTTGGATTTCTCGGTACCTGTGTAACTTTATCACTGTTCTGTATAAATGGTGGGGGGCGGGCGGGGACTTGGCTCACTTTTAGCAGCTTTTGTTCATTTGTTAATAAAAACATTAAAAAGGATATATGTATACAATTTAGGCCCAGGACATTCGGAATTGGATAAATGAAAGTTTGTTCTCAAAGAATGACTTTGTTCTCACGAGAATGAAATTCGATTTTTTGATTTTTTAATTATTTCCTTTTGATAATTTCGCAAGGATTAACAAAAGGATTCTCTACAATGGATCGATATTTCGTTTCAAATATAATTATATCGAGTCTGGATTCTACCCTCTAGGTCTAGGTGGTCGGACGTGTTCTTTCGAGTTCGTTTGAATTTCCGCGATTATTTTGCATCGCTCTTAAGTACCAATCCGCCTAATCATTTAAAATTATATTAGTATGTAGCTACTATTTTACACCTTCAAGTGAGTGAAAATTAGCAAGAGAAGTCGGGAGAGGCTTTCCCCGGGAGTCACCTCGGCTCAACCAGAAGCTATGGCCCCTACCAAGAACAATAAGCACCCGAAGAGGCTTAAAACCCAAAAAGATTTACAAAAAACTTGCATTGGAGAACACAAATCTCTTCACAGAATCTATGAAAGCCACGCAGATAACAGGACCCTCTCATCATAAGCAATCAAAGTCTACTATTGCCAGCTCACCGCATACTAATGAGTCACCTAAACAAATTTTTCATGATGAGAACAATATAAGTGATATTCATTGGTGCAAGTT
The DNA here is from genome assembly GCA_949987705.1 of Thereva unica. Classification (NCBI taxonomy): domain Eukaryota; kingdom Metazoa; phylum Arthropoda; class Insecta; order Diptera; family Therevidae; genus Thereva; species Thereva unica. Next base: position 126,730,826 of record OX465282.1, read on the forward strand.
ACACTATCATTTATTTCGTTTATTACCCCCACACACAAAACCGGTTTTTTAGGCAAGGGGTCGCAGGGAAGTACAATTCATGCGTCATATGACTCCTCACTTTTGAGCCAGAAAATTTGCCAGACTCACCCTCCATTACACTAACACAAATAAAACATCGTACTCGGGGGTCTGCGAAAACTATGAGAAATTCCCCCTCTCATTCGCGTTTATTGCACAACTACAAACGCATCACAATCTTTACACGAAAAAGAGGCAGCAAAATGAATGCTTAGTGAAATACCCGCATCATACACAAACCATTTTGATGTGAGTTTCGAATGATGGATAGTGTAACTTGCACCATTCACAACAAAATATGAATGCGACATAATCAAGTGAGACTATCGAGGATTCCCCCCTAGCATTTAACGCCAGTTTACGTCCCAGACTCAAAGTGGAAGAACAAAGTGGCCCTGTACAAAATACAAGCGCAAAGTTTCGTCCGAAGCTCAAAACTTTTCCCAACTGTCAAACGGAAAATTTTTAAAACTGCCGCAGATAAAACAACTTAATGAGCTGCAAAGCCTTTTATTAGTTTCAAACATTTCCACATTTCGTTTTTGATTTTTCAAGCTTTCGAAAAAAAGGTAAATATGCAAAAACTTCTAACGAAACCACAAGAAACCGCGAAAGTGGCATCTAGTAGGCATTAGAATACTTAAATTTAAAGTAGCTTTTTTCGGACTTCGCATTCGTAAAGAAGAATAGAGCTCTACTTTGAGGCTGTGATGTAAACTGGCCTTTACGATGCAGATGTAACTAGCATGGAAACTGATCTGGATACACATTTCAACATTGCTGATGATGACGGCTGGAGGATAGAGGGATTGATTATCAGAAGAAGGACATTACCAGCCCTCAACAAAAATAGCAATTTAGACAACCGCCCGAATATTAATAATGAGAACAGGTTCAAAGTTTTAGATTCTTCCAGGAACCGCGAAAGAGGCCGCTAGCATTGATTTTATCCTCTCCCAGAGGGTCTCCTGGGAAAAGTTAAACAATAAACTAATTTTACAATGGAAAAATTGCCAAAAGTTAGGGCACTCCGCCGCCAATTGTAACTATGGCTAAATTTGCGTCAAATCGCACCTACCAGGCAGTTGCACCAAGACTCACGATGAGCGCCCATACTTCAGAAACTGCATACACATAGGACACCCTGCAAACGTTAAGAGCTGCTCTATTTTCAAAAAAAGGAGGCATCCAGAAGTTCTACCATTAATAATAATAAAAATGTCCCTCGGGCCGGCGGATCGTGTTGGGCTCTATCAAACAAACAAACCCCTTTCTCCGAAACTGTTGTTTGGTAACAACCTTTCCTAAAAAGGAAAGAAGGTAGGTCATTGGTTCGTTGTGAATCGGAAGGTGGGCCGACGGTGGACAGAAAAACATGTGGTGTCCTGGGACATTACAATGTATAATGAGGTATTGAGACTACGCCAATCCTTCGCTTTCTGATGGTGAAGGTGGTTAGCTCAGTCTAACTTTACACAGTGCCAGTGTGGGTACCAGTGCCTAACAAGAGGACTAAAGCGTGCGGCAATCGATATTGTAGAAGTGTATGCCATCAATTGCGATACCAGATATAGTCTCGTGACCAGAACGCAACAAAGCATGCAGCGCTAATATTGGTTTACTTTCAACTATTTCGCAATGCCATAATCGACATAGCCGCAAGTGCGCAGACACAAGCATACACACACTACAAAAATTTGCACTCGTAGTTTAATTTTTTTGAATATCTATTAAAAACAAGACAAAACGCAGGAACGCAATCATCTGTTAGCGAAAACATTCCGCATATTGTGTATGGGTCGTCCGTACTGCACGCATGCATCTGTTTTCAGCTTAACAGCAGAAAATGGAGGGCCACATACAGACTAAAGTTGGAAACAGATACGTGAGTTCGTACAGTGCATGCGGTGTATGCAAAGAATTTTCGCTGACAAGACAGTTGTGCACTTGGGTTCCGTCTCTCTCTTCAACAAATAACCAAAAAATCTAAACGACTAGAACATGTGTCTGTTGTGTGTGCTTGTGTTTGGGAATTCGAGACTAAGGTGGATTTAGCAATGCGGAAAAGTTGAAAGTAAACCACTTTTTTCATTGCGTGCGTTCCGTGACATATCCAAGCGTACATGCGTTGCATTCGCTGACAGATAATATAGAAGTGTGTGTATTCAAATGCCACCTGACGAAATATTCTGTGAATGGAATGCATGCCACGCAAATGTCGGGGGACTTTCAACTTTTTCTGCATTGCCGGATTCATAGCCCACACAGGCATAGACAACAAACACATGCACTCGTTACTTAGATTTTTGAATTATGTGTGAAAGCCGGGACAGAACGAACCATGCAATTATGTGTCAGAAGAAATTCGCCGCATATTATGGAACCGCTGAATACAATGCATGTACGCTTGTATATGTCACCAGTTTATATGTCAGTTTGCATCTGAATGCACGCACTTCTATTATATCAATCAACGTACGCACCAACGTATGCTTGTATCTGCCTCCAGCTTTAGTGTCTTTTGCGCTTGCTACGCATTTGGGACCATATCCAGCGATGCGGCGTGCGTGAGAGCGGGAATTATACCCAGAGACACACTGGCGAGAGGAAGCATACGTCCCTACGATCCAGAGTATGTTAGAGGGGAGACAAATGCAGTATAGCGGCAGATAACGTACTGCGATTGTGTAACGTAATGGCAAGATAAGTGAGACTGTTAAAAGTCGGAGTTATCCCAAAAATGGTTAGATGGATTACGAGCGAGTGTGGGTGAAGTGAGTTACGATCTCACGCAGTTCTTGAGTATAAATAGTTTCTATATCCTCCAACGTTTCTAGCACAATGACTTAGCGCTGTGACTGGTATGATTAGTTATCCTTGGATAACGCAGACCACGTCTTCTTTTATTGTGTGGGATTTGGCAAATATGAGCCGGCAGCAAAGGCACCCATCATGCCACACTCAGTTACTCTTAAATTCCGGGTGGGTACTTAAATTCCGGCCTGTGGATCCGGATCCGGTATCGAAAAGCTTTAATTTTCTTTCCAAACCCGAGGTGTCTTTACCAAAGCAGTCCCCCAACTAAATTCTAACCTCTTCCAAAGCTGCTTGTCCTCCGTATCGATCGAGAGCCGGGCTACTGAGAATGCTAATGTCACATTTTATCGTCACGAAGACAATTGCCCGTTTTTTTTTTCTATAAAATTTATGAAATCTCCAGAAAAGCTCCCTTCAGAGTGCTCCAAGTAAGCTCCCCTGTGCATCGCTCCCAGTTTTTCCCACTAGGTACCAACCCCCATTTTTATGTATAGATCTTTTCAAACGTCGAGACATTCCGCGCATGTACCCCAGCAAAGCTCTTTAAAATGTTTAAAAGCTCCGACAAAGCTTTATTGCTGCCATTTAATCAGTCACGACTGCGTATTGCTAGAGAGATGTGTATTTTTCTGGGACTTCAATGATTATTTAAACAATTTACAAATTATGAATGAAAAACGCCCCTTTTTATATCTTTTTTTTATTTTAAGGTTTTTGTATTTTACATGTTTGCTACCGAAATAATTTGTTGCAATTTCTACTAAAAAATACGAAATTTGCATTTTTAACACTTTGATTACTTAGATTGTTGACGTTTTGCGCATGCGCGCATTTCCTCCCAAATTATTTTGTTGAGTTTTTTCTGCGTTTGTTGCCGTTTTAACTAAAAACAGGGGAAATGATAGAACAATATTTATAAAATTTGGCAACGAGGTGTGCAGAACTGCTCAAATTTTTTACGTTACAGAGTTTGAAAAAATCTATACCTGACTGTGAACCTGATTAAAAAACAGGTAAATTTCTTATTTTTATTTGAATATTTTGTTTACTAATTAATTTTTTTTTAGGTCAAAAGGTAAAAAAAAACTTTATTATAATCGGTATAGACTTTTTTTTCAGATAATCCTCGACAAACAAACGCAAAGACAGCTGCTTCAATTTTATTTAAAGATAGATTACAAAATTAGTTTTTTATTAAAACTAGTATTTTCTTAACTTCGCTTACTTCTTCTTATAATTAGTAAACATTTCGTCTAGCATCCCGTTAATCTCAGAAACAGATTCATTATCAAGGCATAATGTTTTTAGATATTCGAAGATAATTTTCGGAACATTTGAAAATTTCTCAGTTTTTATAGTTGTCTCAATATCCAAATAAAGCTGATAAAAATCCATTTTTTCTAGCAAAACTTCATTATTTCTTGTTGATTTTTTCAGGATTTCTTCAAATTTTTCTGTTAGTTCAAGAGCGCTTGCTCGAGCTTCTTCGGGCGTTACTTGAACGAAATTTGGAAGTGGATATTTTTTGTCGAAATAATTTTGCAATAAAAGTAAACCTAGGGCAAAATTATTTTCCAAACATAGTGTAGTGTAATTAATCTCGATCTTGTCCCCGCTAGCTGCACTTCTAACACTGCGAGACTTACCTCTAAAAGTGTTTGTTATTAAATTTTTTGTATTATCTTTTGGACTAAATATTTTAGCCAATCCATCGCCAATAGCTTTAGCAATAGCTGCTGCAGCTGCTTGCATTGCATCTATAACAACTTTTCTTCCATTTAACGTAAACATACATTGTTCTATTACAGGATCATTAAGTTCTACAGATGGCTCTTCACCTTTTTTCCTAATAAAATATAATGCTATATCAAAGTGTCCATTTTTTATGGCTGTAAATACTGGAGTATAACCTTGTTTCTCTGGAACAGTGATGTTAGCTCCATTATCTGTTAGATATTTAACCATTTCCAAGCGACCATTTTCTGAGGCAATGAACAAAGGGGTTTTATTGTTATTATCTACGTCATCGAGGTGAGCACCTTTGGCAGCAAGATATTTAGCAATTTCAACATAACCACTCCCTGCTGCTTTATGCAAAGGTAGTGATCCGTCATCATTTTTTGTACTGATTTCGCCGTGTTCATCATCTATTAGATATTTTAAAATATCAAACCAACCCCATTCAGCAGCAAAATGTACAACAGTGTTATTTTTCGAATCTTTAGAATTAATATCGCAGTGTTTTTGACGAAGCAGATATTTTAATATTTCAATTCTTCCGTATATTACAGAGTAATGAAGTATGTTGCGTCCACCAGCATCCCGAGCATCTCGATCAGCATTGTCGTTTTCTATAAGATATTCAACTATGTCTAAATGCCCGCCGAACACCGACCAATGTAATGGTGCACATCTTAATGTGCCAATTTTATTAATATCTGATCCATTTTCAATGAGATACTTTACTGTAGTTAATTGCCCATTGAGGCAAGCATCTGCTAATGGTGATAATCCTTTGTATAAGTAATTCAGATTAATGGTTTGCTCTTTTAAAAGTTCCTTCAAATTATTTATGTTTCCATCTTTAACGAATTTATATATTTCATATTGTTCACCATCAGTATTTTTAATAAGGGAATTTCTTTCGTCTATTAATAACTTGATTGTGTCTAGCTTATCGTGTTGAATACCACCTAAACAGACACCTGACACTCCATCTAATGTTCCATTTGGTATTACTTTAATTGGAACCACTAAGTTTTCCTCTGGCAAAGCCCAATAGGTTTTTGCATCGTAGAAATAATCAGATGTGTTTATTTCAGCACCATTATTTAATAGAATTTCCATAATATCAAAATGTCCATTTGAAATAGCTAAATAAATTGCATTTCGTCCATTCTTGTTAAACGCATTTATATTGCAGCCATTTTCAATGAGGTAATGAAGGATATCAATGTAACCTTTGGCTGAAGCTATGTGGACGAGTGTGTTTCCGTGTTGGTCTTCAGTATCCAAATGAGCTCCTTGTTGCATGGATTCTTTTATCAGTCTCAAATTACCATTTTCCGTTGCTGTTCGTAAATTTTTCTCCAATTTTGCTTTATTTAAAATTTCAATAATATCATTATCATTATTTTCGTTTGCTATATCTTGAGGAGTTTTCTTGTCGTTATTTTTAATATCGATATCAGCTCCATTTCTAATTAACTCATTGATTAGTTTTACTTTACCTTTTTGAACAGATAAATGAAGCGGTGTATTACCTAATTGATCCCCAATATTTAGATTTAGTCCCTTTTTCATCAAAAATATCGGCGTTTCCTCGGACTTATCATAAGTGATGGCAAGATTGAGGACAGTACTTTCAAAAATATCATCATCAATTCTTTGTTTTGGATCGACACATTTCGAATTGATTTCTAGTTCATAATAAATGTGAAAGAAAATACTCGTAAAATCAGAATCATCTATAATGGAATTACAAAGTAATTGAAGATCCAAAATTTGTTTTATTGTACTATGTGTCGCGATCTCCGATGCAGTTTGGCCACTTTTATTATCATGTTCTAAATTTGCACCTCTTGATATTAAAAATTTCATTAAATAAATAGTTTTATACCTTGCAGCATAATGTAAAGGTGTATTACCTTCGTCATCTTTAGCGTTAACATTAACTTTGCTTACATCAACTAAATATTTTACAATAGATGATCTTTCTTTATCTTTAAAACTTATCCAACGTAATCCATAAATAGCATAATGTAATGGAGTCCGTTCCTTTTCATCTTTAATACTTGCATCCATATGTCGAACTTCAATGAAATATTTAACTAAATCCAAGTTACCTGATGAAGCAGCTACATGCAGAGGTGATCTTAGCCGACCATCCTCTGTTGTATTAAAATCCACATTTTTTTCTTCAATTAAATATTTTACAATATTTAACCAACCATAATGTGTAGCAATACGCAATGGAGTTTCGCCAATATCATTTTTTGCATTAATATTAGCATGTTTTTCTTCTATCAAATACTTCAAAACGTTTATACTACCAAATCGAGCAGAATTTTGCAGTGCTGTATCATCTAAATTAATTTGTGGATATTTGTTCACTAAATAACGTACAACATCGACACTATCAAATTTAGTAGCTTCATACAAAGGACAATCATAATCGTCCGTTTTGCAATTAGCATCTAAATTCTTTTCGTCTACCAAATACTCTATGATATTTAAGTGGCCATTCTGTATTGCTAAATATAAAGGGCTGCCTCGACGATTTTTATTTATATAAAATCGCTTTTCATCAACGAAATACTTGATGATCTCAAAATAACCAAATTTGGCAGATAAATGTACCACAGTGTTGCCATCGTTATCCATTGCTTTTAAATTGGCATTCCTGCCTAAAAGACACTTAATTATATCAAAATTTCCCTTTTCAGTAGCCAATAACAGTGGTGTTGATCCTGTATTACTTCTCGACTCTATGACAGCACCACTGTCAACTAAACTAGCAACAATATCCTTATTTTTATGTAGCGAAGCAATATGGAGTGGTGTTAAGCCGTCTTTAGTTTTATCCTCAATATGAGCACCGCGTTTTAGTAAATTTAAAGTAACAGTTTCTTGTCCTATGCCAGCTGCAATATGCAATGGCGTAACACCATCGTCAGTTTTTAAATTTACATTGATCCGTGCTTCATTCAGCAATTCCGCTGCAATAATGTCATTCTTCAGAGCAACGGCAAAATGCAGCGGTGTCCAATTACCATCTGTTCTTGCATTTAAATTAGTTCCATTATTTCTTCCAAAAAATTCCACAATATCTAAATGTCCACCAATTGAGGCAAAATGAAGAGGAGTGTAGCTATGCTCAGCTTCAGTATTCACATCCAACTTGTAATTGGTTGACAACGCTTCTGCAATATCGACATGATTATTGATTGCTGCTAGATGCAGGGGTGTTAAACCAGTCGTTGATTTTGAATTAACATAAATTTTCTCATTTGTTAGGAGTGCTGTGATAACTGGTAATCCAGCATCTACAGCATTATGCAGTGGTGTAAAATTATCTTTATCGCCCGCATTAACATCGATTTTATTGGACAGGAATAAGGTATTAACAGTTGAAACGAACCTTTTACGCACAGCAAGATGCAGAGCGGTTACCTGATCAGTATACGTTTTGGCATTGACGTCAGCTCCATGCTCAATTAACATTTGAATGAAATCATCATTTCCTTCCTTAGATGCTAAGTGCAGTGGTGTGTGTCCATCATCATCTCTAATATTAATGTTGGTGTCGTTCAAGAAACGCATTGCGATAAGTGTGCTACCCCCTTCAGCTGCAGCGTGTAAAGCTGTTCGTCCTTGATCAAACACGGCATTGACATTCGCCCCTTTTTGAATTAATGTATCGACAACAGCCTCACCTAAATCCTCGTTCAACCATGACGCAGCATTATATAAATCTCTATCTATATCCCAGAATTCTGTCTGGTATCCGTCCTCAATAATACCAGCCAACTGTGGGGAGTTATCATTGAATTTTCGAAAAATAAGTCTAGTTCTGTTATGGGTATCGGGTGATATTCTCAAAATCGGATTAGCCCTTCCGTGCACTACAAGCGGCCTCGACCAATCCCCAACCTTCGAGTAAACCCCATTATGCTTATACTGCATTGCATACTCAACTCGTGCGTCGTCCCTCCATTCGCCAATCGGGGTACTTGTACCAGGATTCTTAAATTTTGGCCTACCAGATAGCTTCTCTGGGACTTCGTCAATAACAGGTAAAATCATTTCATTAATTTCACGCTTCATTCTAATCAATGCCTCTATCTTTTCAGTTAACGACCTCAGTAAATCACTTTCGTCTACAATGAACCTCATCTCCTTAACTTCTGCTATAGTGCTAATAACTTTATCAATCAGCCCATTATTTTTGTCCCCAACCAGCAAACTTCTAAAATCATCAAAAGTAGCTTGGACATGATCAAAATGCTTGTTGTACATTTCCAAATCTCGATTTTGATAGTAGTAATCAGCAAGGTAGCAGTGCTGCTCAAGTAGAAAGAACATAACCGAGAAGAATGTTTGCGTGCCATAATGAAGAGCGTAAAGTGCGGAAAACCCGCTTATATCGTTCGCCTTTTCAGGATATGCAAAATTTCGGTTGATAATAGCGTAAAGAAAACTGTAGAGGGTAAGACCTTGGTTAGTTATCGAATCCTTTAGATAGCTTAATACGTTATTCGTTTCATTTATTCTAGCAATATATTTACTTTTTGAAAGATTATTAATTTTATTCTTTTCATTATCAAAATATTGCATAAATGTATTTATTTCTGATAAAACAGGCTCAACTTTAAGTTGTTTAATCGATTCTAAAACTTTATTAAAACCTTGATGCATTTCAATTCGGGTTTGCTCGATAGTTACCAAAGTTTTGTATGCAGTTTTAGATAATTCCTGTAATGCCGCAAAATTCCTATCAATACCTTGATCTAGTTTATTAAATCTCTCCATTAAAATTTCCTTTATCTCATCGAATGGTACATCATCACAATCCTTTTCTATATAAGCGATATCAGTGCCAGCTTTTGCAGTATACATAGCGCCAGCAACTCCAGCTGATACAATTGCACCAGCACTGCCAAAGAATGGTATTGATGAAGCGGCAGAACTAGCTGCTGATGCTACTCCAGCTGCACCTTCGAAAGATGCAGATGAAATTTGTAAATCCTTGCATACTTTTTTCCTGGATTCCAAAGAACTTCTTTTCGAACGATGAGCCCTGTGTTGGGTAGTTGGCAGTGGATCATGCTTTATCAGATATTTTGCACCGCCTGCCTGAAAGTTATCTGAAGCGAGTTTATGTGACACCTTATCTATATATTCGATAAGTCCATCTTGTTTCTTCTTCACACCCATTTTACCGATGGGGTTTACTGTTCGATCTATTGAAAATTCTAATTAATCTATGCGTAGTTGAAGTTGCAATAATTCTCCTTAGTAGCAAAGAGCTTGCTGTCTTTGAGCCAAATATCTAAAAATATTAAAATAATTTCTTTTTATTTTAGATTTTGCATGTAATGAAATTTGAAGTGCAATGTAAAAAATACTACCTAATACTAAGATTACACAAGCCAAGCATCGAATATAAGCAACACAAGCACAAAAACATTAGATGCAGACAGTCTGTCTACAAAAATCTTTAGAGTATATCCTACTGTCTTGAAATACGAGGAGTCTGGATGGATGAAATTGTTACTTATTGCATGGATCAGAAATAACAGCTCTTACAATAAAAAAGAGGTAGCTCAGTTAGACAACAAGGTGCTCATATCATATTGCCGAAAATTGCAGAGACTACATTTGAAAGGAAAAGGACCATTCTTTACACAAAACTAAACAATTGAATAGTCTGCTTATCATGATTGAACAACCAATTGAATGACCAATATATCTAACTAAGATTGGCAAATTTCAAGGGGATACTTGATAGAAAACTGGACAACTCCACAGAGGAAAAAAGTTAACAAAACATAGATAAAATATAGTTTAACACAGTAAGAAATACACAAATATAAAAAAAAAATACGGATTTAGGCGAATTGATGAATCAACGTAATGAGCACTTTAAAGGACAATAACTAAAGGATTTGATCTACTTCGACTAAAGGATTTGGTCTACTTGAACTGCAGTATTTGATCTACTTCGACAACATTGATTGGCCTAAAGGCAAAGTTTTGATTATGTTCTTCAAAAGTTTCATTTTATTTTTAGTACAAAAAGATTAAATGGAAACGACTGGCAACCGACGATGATAAGAAAGCTGGCCCAACCAACGCATATGCAGGATTATAACATTAAATTTACGAGAGTTTCTAAATTTTGTTCACTATGGTATACACATATATGATAATTATTAATATTCTCTAATTCGTTGCTGCTGCTATCATTGCACTAGGGTTTCGTTGTGAGCGTTGGCCTGTTCTGCCATCCGTCTCCATCGGGTCCTGTCTCTCTTGCTGCAATTTTCAAGTTATTTGCTTGAAGTAATTTATTTACTTATTTACGCCAAACAAGGCACACTTAAACCACATTGCATAGAGATAGTAACAGCTAAAAGTAACATTTGCGTCTAAAAATTATTTTCACAGAATTTATCTAAAAACATATAGCACAACTTAGTTATAGTGTTAATTCAGGGTAATCCGAATGACAGGAAGGATATCAATTTTTTCTTTAAGGATAATTTGCTAATTCCAGGGGAGAAGCAGGACCTGTGGCCATTGAAAATCATACAACATCTGTTGTCGGACATATTTCTAACAAAAAATTCTAATTCCTACATTTTTCTAGAATTTTGTTCTTCAATTTTATTTTCATAATTATTCAGGATACTTTCTTTTTAAGGTCTCCTTTTTGCAGTCTGGATATATGTAGCTTTTTATGTTCTTGCGCACAGCGTAACAAGAACTGCTTTTGTTCTACCTGTGGCAGGAATTAAACTATGAAAATCTTGCATTAGCTTCACAGCTCTTTAAGCTGTCATTGACTGCTTTTAAGCTAAAAACCTGGGTATTAGCATCCACATGTGCTGCATTTTCTTTCCACGAAGAAGCATTTTCTGGGGAAACTGTTATCAATTTTTAATCGCGAAAAGAAATGTTTGCTGTTGATGGAAATGAAATCACTCAAAGATTTCGCTAACACAATAAGCAAAATTAGCATCACAAGAAAATTATTAAAATTTAAAATGATAAATCAAACAAAACTCTCACCGTACAAAGAAAGAGATATCTTCCTTCGATTGAACGAACATATCTCTTCCCAAAATCATATAAACTTTCTCTTTGATAGTTCGCTACAATATCCGCTTGTTCATGTACTTCATCATCAAAGAGTGATAATAGGACTAATTCTTCTTATAAATACCACAGGTGTTGACTGAACTTGCTCAGGGCCGCTTTGGTAATTAATTTGTCAACTGTTTCATACTCTTTCGACTTCTTGAAAAAGCACAAATCTTGATTAGGTGCCTTCACTGCCAAACTGCATCCAAGCCAGAGCTTCACATATATTGCCTCAATGAATAAACAAACATCTTGCAATGCTCGTATGTCCTTAACCCTTATTTTGGACTGAGACTGCAGCAAACTTATTTCCAAGCAGTAAATAGCTCTTGCATCCATCGCGCTTGAGGCATTCCGCCAAGAGGTCTAATTTCAATTTTACTCTTATTATCTCCTATCAGGAAAATAATAAATAGCTCGACCAGTTCCCGATAATCGTCACGTATGAGGGATTTTTGCAGTTCATGGTTAAAAAAACTATACCAAACCGTCAATGGTCTGGTCACAAAGATGCTGTTTGACAAGATCAATGCTTGTTTCGATAACATTTGGATTAATGTTCTTCCAGTGGTCTCTAATTTTTTTAAATAGTGGAATATCGGAACTGCAAGTGGCTTGGTGGATCTGTGATTTAAATACACTTATAAGAACGCACACAATCTCCATTCAAGCGGCCTATATTAGACCCTGTCGCATTGCAGCACATTATTTGTACCTTAACATTCAGGTACCAATGATAAAACGCGGTCCAGTTTTGGTACTGCAAGCAGTTGCTCCTTCCCACCAAATGAAACAAGGATCGGCATGCGTTCTTCTTTACAACTTCTTACGTCGTTCATGCAATTCGACGTCGACAGAAAACGTCACGAAGCGCGTTTAATAACCTTGCTATAGTCGACCACGACAGTTTTTAAATGTCCAAAAGTTATCCTAGTGGTTCTGTTGTAGCTAACCACGGAGTTTTTGAACCTTAAAGTTTACCATATTTAATCAAAGTAAGGTTTTTGAACGCGCTCCGTGTCGTTTTCAGTCGACGTCGAATTGCGTGAACTGGCCCCAGCTAACAACTTTCCATCCCAGTGAGCGGTTCATTGCAACTAAGACCTAGCGCTTTTACCTTATGCCTAGTTGACACGGTAACGTAAAAAACTGTATACCGTAAACGACATTTGAGTGCTGACGTCACGTGGAGCCCGCTTTCCATATAAAATCGAAACTGTTGTTGTTGTTTCTGCATTAGGGCTGACGTCTCTAGGCGCCCACTTTTTACGGTCTTCGAAGCTGTCGTCTCTTTTACATTACCTTATGTTTCTGTATACCGTGCCTAGTTGACATCTGTCTAAAGCTACAGCTAACTTAGGCGTGATAAAATCTTTCCTTCTCTCTTTGGTAATAGTTACAGAACTTATAGATTGAGATGTTGCAGGCAAAAGTTACTCCAGGCTTTCTTCAGAGCTGGTGGAGCGATCGAGTAGCTCTTGAGATGGTATAAAAGCGTGTGAAGTAAAAGATGTCTGCAGACATTTGCGTGAGTCTCCTTTTCTCTTGTAGTTTTTTCTGCTTTCTTCCTTCTCAGCTAACTTTTTAACTACACCGGCTAAGCAGCCCAGAGGCCCTGGCTCTCTTTGTTTTTGTAAGAAAATTGTATCTTCTTCTATTGTGATTGTTCCAAGGGCATTCGCGTGTGCGATATCGAATAAATTATCCAATTTCCTTCGGAAATCCTCCTAGCGGGGTTTATAAAAACCCTGAGTTTTTTTGCAGCTCTCTCTCTCTCTCGACTTGATAAAGTGTCGCAAGCTTCTTATCACACAGTTAGGAAGAGCTTTAATAATTATTCTAGCCTTTTCCCAGAATGTAATGCACTTCCGAACAACAAGGTTTGCGCTTTTACTAGCAGTTACTTTAACTGCGCGAATGTTAAAAAATACATACAACTGCGAGAACTTGACGGTTACACGGTAATTTTGCACCTGCTTTTTGGTGTTTTACCTCATCATCCAGTAGGATACCTTTTTTAGTACTTCTTATTTCCACAGACATTGACGAATTATAAAACAATGCGCATTAATTACCAGACAAGTTGAGAGAGATTGATAAATAGATCGAACACCCGCCTCTGCGCAACTTGTATATGTACAATGTTTCTATGTAAGTCGGCACGGGCTGTTCGAAATAAGTTAAAAATTTCTTTTCGCATATTTTAGGGTTAAATGAACAAAAGTTGCAACTATGCGTTAGAAAATAAAAACTTTGAAAAATAAGGAACACCCTAATACTCTATATATGGATATAACAAAACTCACTTTAGCCCACAATACATAAAAAACTCGCAGTAACTTTATATTTAAACTATTCAACATATAATTATCAAAATGTTTACTTATACACAAAATCAGCGTAAAAAATGAATTTCATTATTTCAAAAATCACCTTTTCACAAATATTAAAATCACAACTTTTGTACAAAACTTCCTTCGATTATGCCTCCTTCCGAACTGAATACTTGCTCATACTGCGAGAATCTGCAAGGCGAATATTTTTAACCTTTCTTATCTCGCTTCTACTACTTAATGTCACTTATTCAGAAACGATAAGATAGAAGCAAAAGAATAAATCAGGTTCTACGTAGGATTTCTGTAACAAAATTTTGATTTGTTATTATTTTGAAATGACCGCTATCAGTGGGTGCTCTCAATACAAATACATGACTAACGCTTGAGTCGAGCTGTAGATTCTAGATAAGAAATATTTTGCGAGGGTGTCCGATTGCATTTCGAGTCGAGTTAGTACCTACCCTAGAATGAATGTTTGCATTAAGACCACACATCAGAATCGTCACACAAAATCATTGGGATTTCGTTTAAGTTTCGACCTGGTAAAATTGAACCCTCGGAAGTGGAGATTTTCATGTATAAATTCTATTATTTGGGGTAAAAATTTATGCGGCGATACATAAATAACTACCATCAAATTCATTTGTCCATTTTCTGCCGTACATCTGCCTATACACTTTTCATGATGATTTATCGTGCCTAAGCGATAGCGTTTTTGGTAGTCTATATGAAATGTTAAAACTTTAACGATAACGATATTCTTCATTTTTCATCCAAGTTTCTGATTAAATTACCACATTTTTTTTACCACTTGGTAATCTAACTCTTGTACGTTCACATGTATACTTTATTAATTTAGCGAAAGTATTGATAATCCTGGTCTATTCTCCCCCTAGTAAAATTATTTTTTTTAGCTAATTTTCGTAAAAGCATTCACAGGGTGCACCTAGTACATATAGCGAACAAATGCGCTTGCCGCTAGGGTATGCACATCCCCGCCACAGGCATGCTTCCTACCGCTACAGGCACGAAAATCTAAATATTCGCCTGCTGGAAGTATGCATTCTCCACTCACGCGCTACAGGCGTGAACATTTATAATGAAATCCGCATCGACATTGACCATTTCAAACGCGAGTATTTTTTCCCAAGTAGTCCCCCAACTGGGCACTAACCACGTCCAATGCTGCTTTACCTACGCAATCGAACGAGAGCCAGTCTGTTTGAGTATGCTATTGGCCCCCTTTATGGTCACATAGCCAATTGCCTGTTTTCTTTGTCCTATACAATTTTTTAAGGAGCCAATTTTAAAGGGAACAAAATTAAATGCAAAAAATCAGCCTTTAACGTAAGTCCGCACACAGGCGATTTTTAATTTGCGTCAACTAAAAAAATCCAGCACGTTTTATTGTAATGGCAAGTAAAATTTTACATTGATTAAACAATTTAATCGCCCATAACAAAAGTTGCTATTGCGCGGCCGACCAAAGGCAGAGTTTATGTGAACTGTTGCACACACAAGTTCAAGTTTCTTCGCCTCTTGTGCCCCATCCTTCCTATTTCCCATCGTTATACGAAAAATCTGACGATTTTTCAATGTGTGAGAGCGTGATGCGAATGAAATCGATTCACTCTCATGTAAATTGTTTATGCAAGCGCGCGTAAAAAAGTTTTACTTCAAAAATAGCCAACACGTAAAATAGACTTAAAAACAAAAGTGATGTAAATTTAACTGCAACCATCGACTCATTAAAATCAAAATTTCGTGATAAGTTGATTTCGAGCAATGGCCAGTTAGCCTCCAATATCATGTGATTTAAGACCTCTAGATTTAGGTTAATAAACCAGCAGTAATTGATTGATGCCTTGGAGGCCAACATTGTTCATGTTATTCGTGATATGCGGCCAGCAGTCAACTTGGACGTCTAGAGTGCGCCTCTTCAAGAGCAGCCGCGGTGGCCATATGCCCGAAATCATTTACAAATTATATTGTCATAAATTGATCTTTCGAATAGCAATTTTTTTTGATTAAATTTAAATTTTTTTTTGTGTTATTTTTCACAATTTTAACTTATATCTTTAAAAAGCACCCTTATATCCTAATTTTTTCTTTATTAATTAACGTGCCTCCTTGTGTCTCCATTGTAAACCCAAGAAATTCCTCGGACATTTTAGTTACGCTATATTCATTGAATCTATATCGTTTTAAAATTCACAAATATTTGACATTCTTTTGCAAGTCAAGACTTTTCCTGTCAAGATTATGTGGTCATGTAGGTTAGGTTAGGTTAGGTTTAATATGGCTGAGCTTTTGGTTCAAGCTCACACACTTAGGCCAAAAGGATAGGCCCATTGTGATGCCGTAGTGATCCCATTTTTAAACCTGATGTTAAAATGTCGTTTCTGCGTTAAAACCATCTCGAGAAAGTAATAAATCTTCTAAGTTGCGGGATCCCAATCTTCGAGATTTCCGCAAGATTGCTTAGAAAGGGTTCACCAAATGTGGTTAACCTTATCCTGCGGCGTGGCAGTGACAGAGGAGATTTAGAACACTTTCCGCCTCGTCCAGGTTCTTACAGCTTCTGCAGAAATCGTAGGTCTCAAGACCTAAACGGGTCGCATGCGTCCCTATCAGACAGTGTCCGGTCAACACTCCCACTATAACTGAGAGTTCTTGTCTCCCGAGGCTCAGTAATAAAGTGGTTCGCCTGAGATCATAGGAGGGCCAGGTTAATTTGGCCAAAGTGCATTTATTAAGATCCCTCCAATGCTTTTTCGCTTGTGTTATTGCGTGTTGCTTGCATCGGAGTTTAAAGGTGGCCCAAGGCATACCAACTCTTTCCTTTTCTGGAAGGAGAGTAGCGGTCGTGCCTCTCCTAGCCAGTTCATCAGCTTTACAATTTGCCTCTATATTTCGGTGACTCATTCGAGGAGGTCCTGAACTGTTAAGAGATCTGCGACATTCAGAGGTAGTTCTAGAGCTGTTTGTGCAGGAGCACAGGGCTTTCAGAGCTGCCTGACTATCTGAGAAGATGTAGACAGTCCGGTTCCTATCGCCTTGCTGGTTGATTTGCAGAACAGCTTCTTGTATGGCTAGAAACTCCGCTTGGTATACACTGCAGTGATCGGGTAGTCGGAAGGAGACTTCAATCACAAGTTCTAGGGAAAATACTCCTCCTCCCACTCGACCCTTGAGCTTAGAGCCATCAGTAAAGAAGTTTATATTACCCTGAAACCTGTGTGGTCTATCTATCAATTCACGACGTGAAGGGATGTGGACTCCGTAGTTCCTCGTGAAGATAATTTCGGGAATGCAGAAGTCGGTTTTTGTGGGGATCGTAACTAAGTTCAGCACCTTCGTGTGCCCTCCCCTGATTCCAGTCCAAAAACCGGATTCTTTTATTCTAAGGGCTGCGATGGTTGCGCTTTCCCTTGCCACAAGATTTAAAGGAGGTAAGTATAACATAACATTTAAGGCCTCTGTAGGTGTGGAGCGAAGTGCTCCTGTTATGCATAACTCCGCACATCTTTGTACTCTCTGTAATTTGTTTAGCACGGTGGATTTACTCAGAGTTGGCCACCATACGAACCCGTAAAGGAGAATTGGGCGGACGATCGCTGTGTAGATCCATCGCACAATGTTAGGGGAGAAGCCCCATTTCTTGCCAATGGATTTTTTGCAAGCGAAAAGCGCGATGTTTGCTTTCTTAATGCGCTCCTCTGTGTTTTCATGCCAGAGGAGTTTCTTGTCCAGAATAACTCCCAGATATTTGGCGCTGTTGTTAATTTTGAGCCTAACATTGTTAAGCCGGGGAGGGGGTTAACGGAGAGATCTTATACCTCCTTGTGAAGAGGACCAGCTCCGTTTTTACTGGGTTAACGCTGAGTCCGCGGGTGGCAGTCCAGCTTGAGAGGGTTTGTAGCGCTGCCTCCATGAGATCACAGAGGACTTGAGGAAATTTTCCTTTTTTGATGATAACAACATCATCCCCGTACGCCAGGACGTGATGTCCCTCTGCCTGCATGCGTCGCAACAGCTTGTTCATAGTTACGACCCATAGCAGTGGGGAAAGTACTCCTCCTTGCGGAGTCCCTCTATTTACGGCCTTTCGGACCGAGCTGTCGCCCAAGATCGAGCTCACCATCCTGTCAGTAAGGATTTGGTGGATAAGAGACACCAACGATGTCTCGATCCCATGTTCTGTCAAGGCCAGGGTAATGGCATCCTGCTATACATTGTGATCATGTAATAAATGATCAAATAAAAGCTTGGTGCAAATAAACTATATATAATTAACTTTTCTTCTGGGCCCGGCTATTGATTTTTGTTTAACTGGTCAAAAAGTTAAATGTTTTTTAGTTAAGTTCTGCAAAACTTCATCCACTTAGAAACCTGTATATAAACTTGAGTAAAACAAAAGAAAATTCCATCAATTTCTATTAAAATCATTATTTTCTAAGGATAAAACCTTTGTTTTTTATTAAAAAAATAATAAAAGGTTAGTAGTTATGAGATTACTTATTCTTAAAATTAGTAAACATTTCGTGCAGCATCCCGGTAACCGCGTTAATAGTTGTTTCATCATTAAGGCATATTTTTTTAGAAAATTCGAAGATAATTTTCGGAACATTTGAAAACTTCTCAGTTTTTATAGTAGTCTCAATATCCAAATAAAGCTGATAAAAATCCATTTTTTCTAGCAAAACTTCATTATTTTTTGTTGATTTTTTCAGGATTTCTTCAAATTTTTCTGTTAATTCAAGAGCGCTTGCTCGAGCTTCTTCGGGCGTTACTTGAACGAAATTTGGAAGTGGATATTTTTTATCGAAATAATTTTGCAATAAAAGCAAACCTAAAGCAAAATTATTTTCCAAACATAGTGTAGTGTAATTAATCTCGATCGTATCCCCGCTAGCTGCACTTCTAACACTGCGAGACTTACCTCTAAAAGTGTTTGTTATTAAATTTTTTGTATTATCTTTTGGACTAAATGCTTTCTCCAATGCAGCGCCAACACCTTTAGCAACAGCTGTTACAACATCTTCAGCATATTTTCTTCCATTTAACGTAAGCATACATTGTTCTATTAGAAGATCATTAAGTTCTCCAGATGGCTTTGCGCCCTTTGCGTTAATAAAATATAATACAATATCAAAGTGTCCATTTTTTATGGCTGTAAATACTGGAGTATAGCCTTGTTTATCTTGGACAGTGATGTCAGCTCCATTATCTGTTAGATATTTAACCATTTCCAAGCGACCATTTTCTGAGGCTATGAACAAAGGGGTTTTATTGTTATTATCTACGTCATCGAGGTGAGCACCTTTGGCAGCAAGATATTTAGCAATTTCAACATAACCACTCCCTGCTGCTTTATGCAAAGGTAGTGATCCATCGTCGTTTTTTGTACTGATTTCGGCATGTTCATCATCTATTAGATATTTTAAAATATCAAACCAACCCCATTCAGCAGCAAAATGTACAACAGTGTTATATTTCGAATCTTTAGAATTAATATCGAAGTGTTTTTTACCAAGCAGATATTTTAATATTTCAATCCTTCCGTATATTACAGAGTAATGAAGTATATTGCGTCCGCCAGCATCTATAGCATCTCGATCAGCATTGGCGTTTTCTATAAGATATTCAACTATGTCTAAATGCCCGCCGAACACCGACCAATGTAGTGGTCTGCATCTTAATGTGCCAATTTTATTAATATCTGATCCATTTTCAGTGAGATACTTTACTGTTGTTAATTGTCCATTGAGGCAAGCATCTGCTAATGGTGATAATCCTTTGTATAAGTAATTCAGATTAATGGTTTGCTCTTTTAAAAGTTCCTTCAAATTATTTAAGTTTCCATCTTTTACGAATTTATATATTTCATATTGTTCACCATCAGTATTTTTCATAAGGGAATTTCTTTCGTCTATTAATAACTTGATTGTGTCTAGCTTATCATGTTCAATACCACCTAAACAGACACCTGACACTCCATCTAATGTTCCATTTGGTATTACTTTAATTGGAACCACTAAGTTTTCCTCTGGCAAAGCCCAGTAGGTTTTCGCATCGTAGAAATAATCAGATGTATTTATTTCAGCACCATTATTTAATAGAATTTTTATAGTATCAAAATGTCCATTTGAAATAGCTAAATAAATTGCATTTCGTCCATTCTTGTTAAACGCATTTATATTGCAGCCATTTCCAATGAGATAATGAAGGATATCAATGTAACCTTTGGCTGAAGCTATGTGGACGAGTGTGTTTCCGTGTTGGTCTTCAGTATCCAAATGAGCTCCTTGTTGTATGGATTCTTCCATCAGTCTCAAATTACCATTTTCCGTTGCTGTTCGTAAATTTTTCTCCAATTTTGCTTTATTTAAAATTTCAATAATATCTTTATCATTATTTTCGTTTGCTATATCTTCAGGAGTTTTCTTGTCGTTATTTTTTATGTCGATATCAGCTCCATTTCTAATTAACTCATTGATTAGTTTTACTTTACCTTTTTGAACAGATAAATGAAGCGGTGTATTACCTAATTGATCACCAATATTTAGATTTAGTCCTTTTTTCATCAATAATATTGGCGTTTCCTCGGACTTATCATAAGTGATGGCAAGATTGAGGACAGTACTTTCAAAAATATCATCATCAATTCTTTGTTTTGGATCGACACATTTCGAATTGATTTCTAGTTCATAATAAATGTGAAAGAAAATACTCGTAAAATCAGAATCATCTATAATGGAATTACAAAGTAATTGAAGCTCCAAAATTTGTTTTATTGTACTATCTGTCGCGAAATCCAATGCAGTTTCATCATTTACACTTTTATGTTCTAAATTTGCACCTCTTGATATTAAAAATTTCATTCGATAAATACTTCTACACGCTGTAGCAAAATGTAAAGGTGTATAACCTTGATCATCTTTAGCGTTAACATTAACTTTTCCTACATCAACTAAATATTCTACAATAGATGAGCTTTCTTTATCATTTAAGCTTATCCCACTTAAATCAATAATGGCATAATGTAATGGAGTCCATTCAAATCTATCTTTAATACTTGCATCAATATGTCGAACTTCAATGAAATATTTAACTAAATCCAAGTTACCTGATGAAGCAGCTACATGCAGAGGTGATCTTAGCCGACCATCCTCTGTTGTATTAAAATCCACATTTTTTTCTTCAATTAAATATTTTACAATATTTAACCAACCATAATGTGTAGCAATACGCAATGGAGTTTCGCCAATATCATTTTTTGCATTAATATTAGCATGTTTTTCTTCTATCAAATACTTCAAAACGTTTATACTACCAAATCGAGCAGAATTTTGCAGTGCTGTATCATCTAAATTAATTTGTGGATATTTGTTCACTAAATAACGTACAACATCGACACTATCAAATTTAGTAGCTTCATACAAAGGACAATCATAATCGTCCGTTTTGCAATTAGCATCTAAATTCTTTTCGTCTACCAAATACTCTATGATATTTAAGTGGCCATTCTGTATTGCTAAATATAAAGGGCTGCCTTCACGATTTTTATTTATATAAAAACGTTTTTCATCGACGAAATACTTGATGATCTCATAATGACCAAATTTGGCAGATAAATGTACCACAGTGTTGCCAACGTTATCCATTGCTGTTAAATTGGCATTCCTGCCTAAAAGATACTTAATTATATCAAAATTTCCCTTTTCAGTAGCCAATAACAGTGGTGTTGATCCTGTATTACTTCTCGACTCTATAACAGCACCACTGTCAACTAAACTAGCAACAATATCCTTATTTTTATGTAGCGAAGCAATATGGAGTGGTGTGAAGCCGTCTTTAGTTTTATCCTCAATATGAGCACCGCGTTTTAGTAAATCTAAAGTAGCAGTTTCCTGTCCAGTACCAGCTGCAATATGCAATGGCGTAACACCATCGTCAGTTTTTAAATTTACATTGGTCCGTGCTTCATTCAGTAACTCCTCTGCAATAATGTCATTCTTCAGAGCAACGGCAAAATGCAGCGGTGTCCAATTACCATCTGTTCTTGCATTTAAATTAGTTCCATTATTTCTTCTAAAAAATTTCACAATATCTAAATGTCCACCAATTGAGGCAAAATGAAGAGGAGTGTAGCTGTGCTCAGCTTCAGTATTCACATCCAACTTGTAATTGGTTGACAACGCTTCTGCAATATCGACATGATTATTGATTGCTGCTAGATGCAGGGGTGTTAAACCAGTCGTTGATTTTGAATTAACATAAATTTCCTCATTTGTTAGGAGTGCTGTGAAAACTGGTAATCCAGCATCTACAGCATTATGCAGTGGTGTAAAATTATCTTTATCGCCCGCATTAACATCGATTTTATTGGACAGGAATAAGGTATTAACAGTTGATACGAACCTTTTACGCACAGCAAGATGCAAAGCGGTTACCTGATCAGTATATGTTTTGGCATTGACATCAGCTCCGTGGTCAATTAACATTTGAATGAAATCATCATTTCCTTCCTTAGATGCTAAGTGCAGTGGTGTGTGTCCATCATCATCTCTTATATTAATGTTGGTGTCGTTCAAGAAACGCATTGCGATAAGTGTGCTACCCCCTTCAGCTGCAGCGTGTATAGCTCTTCGTCCTTGATCAAACACGGCATTGACATTCGCCCCTTTTTGAATTAATGTATCGACAACAGCCTCACCTAAATCCTCGTTCAACCATGACGCAGCATTATATAAATCTCTATCTATATCCCAAAATTCTGCCTGGTATCCGTCCTCAATAATACCAGCCAACTGTGGGGAGTTATCATTGAATTTTCGAAAAATAAGCCTAGTTCTGTTATGGGTATCGGGTGATATTCTCAAAATCGGATTAGCTCTTCCGTGCACTACAAGCGGCCTCGACCAATCCCCAACCTTCGAGTAAACCCTATTATGCTTATACTGCATTGCATACTCAACTCGTGCGTCATCCCTCCATTCGCCAATCGGGGTACTTGTACCAGGATTCTTAAATTTTGGCCTACCAGATAGCTTCTCTGGGACATCGTCAATAACAGGTAAAATCATTTCATTAATGTCACGCTTCATTCTAATCAATGCCTCTATCTTTTCAGTTAATGACCTCAGTAAATCACTTTCGTCTACAATGAAACTCATCTCCTTAACTTCTGCTATAGTGCTAATAACTTTATCAATCAGCCCATTATTTTTGTCCCCAACCAGCAAATTTCTAAAATCATCAAAAGTAGCTTGGACATTATCAAAATGCTTGTTGTACATTTCCAAATCTCGATTTTGATAGTAGTAATCAGCAAGGTAGCAGTGCTGCTCTAGTAGAAAGAACATAACCGAGAAGAATGTTTGCGTGCCATAATGAAGAGCGTAGAGTGCTGAGAACCCGCTTATATCGTTCGCCTTTTCAGGATATGCAAAATTTCGGTTGATAATAGTGTAAACAAACGTGTAGAGAGTATCACCTTGCCCAGTTATCGAATCCTTTAGATAGCTTAATACGTTATTCGTTTCATGAATTCTAGCAATGTATTTACGTTTTGGAAGATTATTGATTTTATCCTTTTCATTGTCAAAATATTGCATAAATATATTCATTTCGGATAAAACCGGCTCAATTTTGAGTTGTTTTATCGATTCTAAAACCTTATTAAAACCTTGATGCATTTCAATTCGGGTCTGCTCGATAGTTACCAAAGTTTTGTATGCAGTTTTAGATAATTCCTGTAATGCCGCAAAATTTCTATCAATACCTTGATCTAGTTTATTAAATCTCTCCATTAAAATTTCCTTTATCTCATCGAATGGTACATCATCACAATCCTTTTCTATATAAGCGATATCAGTGCCAGCTTTTGCAGTATACATAGCGGCCGCAACTCCAGCTGATGCAATTGCACCAGCACTGCCAAAGAATGGTATTGATGAAGCGGCAGAACTAGCTGCTGATGCTACTCCAGCTGCACCTTCGAAAAATGCAGATGAAATTTGTAAATCCTTGCATTCTTTTTTCCTGGATTCCAAGGAACTTCTTTTCGAACGATGAGCCCTGTGTTGGGTAGTTGGCAGTGGATCATGCTTTAATATCAGATATTCTGCACCGCCTGTCTGAAAATTATCTGAAGCGAGTTTATGTGACACCTTTTCTATATATTCGATAAGTCCATCTTGTTTCTTCTTCACACCCATTTTACCGATGGGGTTTACTGTTCGATCTATTGAAAATTCTAATTAATCTATGCGTAGTTGAAGTTGCAATAATTCTCCTTAGTAGCAAAGAGCTTGCTGTCTTTGAGCCAAATATCTAAAAATATTAAAATAATTTCTTTTTATTTTAGATTTTACATGTAATGAAATTTGAAGTGCAATTTAAAAAATACTACCTAATACTAAGATTACACAAGCCAAGCATCGAATATAAGCAACACAAGCACAAAAACATTAGATGCAGACAGTCTGTCTACAAAAATCTTTAGAGTATATCCTACTGTCTTGAAATACGAGGAGTCTGGATGGATGAAACTGATACTTATTACATGGATCAGAAATAACAGCTCTTACAATAAAAAAGATGTATATTGCCGAAAATTGCAGAGACTACATTGAAAGGAAAAGGACCATTCTTTACACAAAACTAAACAATTGAATAGTCTGCTTATCATGATTGAACAACCAGTTGAATGACCCATATATCTAACTAAGATTGGTAAACTTCAAGGGGAGATACTTGATAGAAAACTGGACAACTCTACAGAGGAAAAAAAGTTGACAAAAACATAGATAACATAGTAAGAAACATATAGTTTAACACAGTAAGAAATACACAAATTTAAAATAAAAAATACGGATTTAGACGAATTAATGAATCAACGTAATGAGCACTTTAAAGGGCAATAACTAAAGGATTTGATCTACTTCGACTAAAGGATTTGGTCTACTTCAACTGCAGTATTTGATGTACTTCGACAACATTGATTGGCCTAAAAGCAAAATTTTGATTATGTTCTTCAAAAGTTTCATTTTATTTTTAGTACAAAAAGATTAAATGGAAACGACTGGCAACCGACGAAGATAAGAAAACTGGCCTAACCAACGCATATGCAGGATTATTATATTAAATTTACGAGAGGTTCTAAATTTTGTTCACTATGGTATATGTATACATATATTATAATTATTAATATTCTCTAATTCGTTGCTGCTGCTATCATTGCACTAGGGTTTCGTTGTGAGCGTTGGCCTGTTCTGCCATCCGTCTCCATCGGGTCCTGTCTCTCTTGCTGCAATTTTCAAGTTATTTGCTTGAAGTAATTTATTTACTTATTTACGCCAAACAAGGCACACTTAAACCACATTGCATAGGGATAGTAACAGCTAAAAGTAACATTTGCGTCTAAAAATTATTTTCACAGAATTTATCTAAAAACATATAGCACAACTTAGTTATAGTGTTAATTCAGGGTAATCCGAATGACAGGAAGGATATCAATTTTTTCTTTAAGGATAATTTGCTAATTCCAGGGGAGAAGCAGGACCTGTGGCCATTGAAAATCATACAACATCTGTTGTCGGACATATCATATTTCTAACAAAAAATTCTAATTCCTACTTTTTTCTAGAATTTTGTTCTTCAATTTTATTTTCATAATTATTCAGGATACTTTCTTTTTAAGGTCTCTTTTTTGCAGTCTGGATATAGCTTTTTATGTTCTTGCGCAGAGCGTAACAAGAACTGCTTTTGTTCTACCTGTGGCAGGAATTAAACTATGAAAATCTTGCATTAGCTTCACAGCTCTTTAAGCTGTCATTGACTGCTTTTAAGCTAAAAACCTGAGTATTAGCGTCCACATAAGCTGCATTTTCTTTCCACAAAGAAACATTTTCTGGTGAAACTGTTGTCAATTTTTAATCGCGAAAAGAAATGTTTGCTGTTGATGGAAATGAAATCACTAAAAGATTTCGCTAACACAATAAGCAAAATTAGCATCACAAGAAAATTATTAAAGTTTAAAATGATAAATCAAACAAAACTCTCACCGTACAAAGAGAGAGATATCTTCCTTCGATTGTACGAACATAACTCTTCCCAAAATCACATAAACTTTCTCTTTGATAGTTCGCTACAATATTCGCCTGTTCATGTACTTCATCATCAAAGAGTGATAATAGGGCTAATTCTTCTTATAAATACCACAGGTGTTGACTGAACTTGTTCAGGGCCGCTTTGGAAATTAATTTGGCAACTGTTTCATACTCTTTCGACTTCTTGAAAAAGCACAAATCTTGATTAGGTGCCTTCACTGCCAAACTGCATCCAAGCCAGGGCTTCACATATACTGCCTCAATGAATAAACAAACATCTTGCAATGCTCGTATGTCCTTAACGCTTATTTTGAACTGAGACTGCAGCAAACTTATTTCCAAGCAGTAAATAGCTCTTGCCATCCATCGCGCTTGAGGCATTCCGCCAGGAAGTCTAATTTCAATTTTACTCTTATTATCTCCTCCCAAGAAAATAATAAATAGCTCGACCAGTTCCCGATAATCGTCACGTATGAGGGATTTTTGCAGTTCATGGTTAAAAAAAACTATACCAAGCCGTCAATGGTCTGGTCACAAAGATGCTGTTTGACAAGATCAATGCTTGTTTCGATAACATTTGGATTAATGTTCTTCCAGTGGTCTCTAATTTTTTTAAATAGTGGAATATCGGAACTGCAAGTGGCTTGGTGGATCTTTGATTTAAATACACTTATAAGAACGCACACAATCTCCATTCAAGCGGCCTATATTAGACCCTGTCGCATTGCAGCACATTATTTGTACCTTAACATTCAGGTACCAATCATAAAACGCGGTCCAGTTTTGGTACTGCAAGCAGTTGCTCCTTCCCCCCAAATAAAACAAAGATCGGCATGCGTTCTTCTTTACAACTTCTTACGTCGTTCATGCAATTCGACGTCGACAGAAAACGACACGAAGCGCGTTTAATAGCCTTGCTATAGTCGACCACGACAGTTTTTAAATGTCCAAAAGTTATCCTAGTGGTTCTGTTGTAGCTAACCAAGGAGTTTTTGAACCTCAAAAGTTTACCAAAGTTAATCAAAGTAAGTAGTCCAAAGTCCCTGGGCCATTTTTTTTAGTGATTAGTAACGAGCTGAAATTTCGTGAGTAGCTTCCTTTTAGGAAGACGCCCAACTTTTCTCTCTGCGAAGATTCTCAATGTGGTGTCTAATGAAACGGGGGGCGTAAAACATGTCGGTTTGCTGATTGCAAAAATTTTATTAGTAACAATTTGTTTGTTAGTTAAATCAAGAGATAATGTAATGAAGAAATCAAAAAACCGTTTGTCCTACAAAAATGATGGTGCAAGCAAAGGGTCGCCCACCCGCAACATGTGCAAATAACAAGGTCATAAATAATTATTAGTAACAAGCTGATTTTTTCAGTGTTGGTTAGTATTTGTGCCTATAATAAGACGGCCACATTGTCCTCCAAATTAGGTGGTGCGATTTCTCAGTCCTACGCTCTGCAATTGTTAGTTTCATGGAAGAATTTTTATCATTAGTAACAACATCATTCTTGTATTTTTCTTTAGGGAATTAAGTATAGAACACGTTATTACTGCTGTCCTACAAAAAAGGTGGTGCATATTGATAAAATATAACTTAAACCTACTTTAGCTTAAGTTGTTAGTATGTAAGATATGTAAAAAAATTTCCCCAAATGCAGTAAGAAATAAGTATGCGCTGTTTTGCAAATCCGGAGAACAGCGAAACCTTATTCAAGAATTCCGGTGAATTTGACACTTGCGCAACTTCCTCGTACTAAATTGACAACATCGAGTGAGTTGTTTAAAATAATAGAGGAGTATGTATGCCGGGTATATTCTTTGAAAACTAACGATATTGATAAAGGGGGGTTTGAACTATTTGAAAAAGGTTACAAATGTAAATAAAAATGGTAACGAAGAAGTTAAAAAAAAAATTGTGGGATACGATCCATCGAGCTTACCGCCAACTAAACAAGTGTTGTTACAGCAAATTAAAAGAACGCATAGTAGTACATGGTGTAATGCCCGCATGCGTAGTCCCACCGATAAATTGCCAGAAAATAATGGACGGATAAAATTGATGGCAAGTTCCTATATTATTGGGTCGACGGTCCTCAAAGTCCATCAATGGAAGAATTATCTTCTAACTCCCAAGGTGCCCTATTATTGTAGATTATTTCCAAAATAATTAATTGCTTTAATTAATTTATTAAAGACACAGAAATAACATATAATAGTTGTCAAGAAGACGAAGATCGTGATATGATTGTAGATAGCGAAGAGGACGAGTTGGAATCTGATGAAGATTAATTGTATTAAATTCTTTATATCTGAATAAATATTATTTTTTTGTCATGTTACCAAAATATCAATAGGCATATTTCTTTTGACTTTTCGAAAGAATATATAAATGTTTTCCATAAAAATGTTTTCTGATAACTTTCCCACATTTTGAAATTATCTTTTCTTGTAGGACAAGCGATACGCACCAACATTTTTGTAGGACACTGTTGTAGTTAGGTTAAACGCACACTAATCTTTTAAGTGACGTCCTTATCCTACAGTTACTAATGATAAAAATTCTTCCATGAAACTAACAATTGCAGAGCGTAGGTCTGAGAAATCGCACCACCTAATTTGGAGGACAATGTGGCCGTCTTATTATAGGCACAAATACTAACCAACACTGAAAAAATCAGCTTGTTACTAATAATTATTTATGACCTTGTTATTTGCACATGTTGCGGGTGGGCGACCCTTTGCTTGCACCATCATTTTTGTAGGACAAACGGTTTTTTGATTTCTTCATTACATTATCTCTTGATTTAACTAACAAACAAATTGTTACTAATAAAATTTTTGCAATCACCAAACCGACATGTTTTACGCCCCCCCGTTTCATTAGACACCACATTGAGAATCTTCGCAGAGAGAAAAGTTGGGCGTCTTCCTAAAAGGAAGCTGCTCACGAAATTTCAGCTCGTTACTAATCACTACAAAAAATGGCCCAGGGACTTTGGACTAAAGGTTTTTGAACGCGCTCCGTGTCGTTTTCAGTCGACGTCGAATTGCGTGAACTGGCCCCAGCTAACAACTTTCCATCCCAGTGAGCGGTTCATCGCAACTAAGACCTAGTGCTTCTACCTTATGCCTAGTTGACACGGTAATGTAAAAGACTGTATACCGTAAACGATATTTTAGTACTGACGTCACGTGGGGCCCGCTTTGCATATAAAATGGAAACTGTTGTTGTTGTTTTTGCATTAGGGCTGACGTCTCTAGGCGCCCACTTTTTACGGTCTTCGAAGCTGTCGTCTCTTTTACATTACCTTATGTTTCTGTATACCGTGCCTAGTTGACATCTGTCTAAAGCTACAGCTAACTTAGGCGTGATAAAATCTTTCCTTCTCCCTTTGGTAATAGTTACAGAACTTATAGATTGAGATGTTGCAGGCAAAAGTTCCTCCAGGCTTTCTTCAGAGCTGGTGGAGCGATCGAGTAGCTCTTGAGGTGGTATAAAAGCGTATGAAGTAAAAGATGTCTGCAGACATTTGCGTGAGTCTCCTTTTCTCTTGTAGTTTTTTCTGCTTTGTCCTTTCTTCCTTCTCAGCTAACTTTTTAACTACACCGGCTAAGCAGCCCAAACCACTGACATATAATAATGGACTGCTCATCTGAAATTATTCCATACAAATCGATTGCACCCAAAAGTATAGTTGTCGCACTCATCCATAGACCCCCAAACTGACAGAAGCACTCAGACCTGATTTTATATTTTCCCTTTTGCACTAGTGATGTTTACATCTTTTGCTCTTTTCCCCATAGACCCCCGGATTTTGACATACAGAATGTCAGTTGCTAAAACAGGCGTTAAGAACTTAAATCAGATACACATAAAATTTGGAAATTATTGAAAAAAAGGCATTTTAAAAGGTGAAAAAGTGAAAATAGTGTTTATTAATTTTTTTAAACAAAATATTTGTGTTATTTTAATGTTATAAGTACGTATTTAAAAAAATGTAAATTTCAAAAGTGTGTTTACATGGAGTGAAAAAAGGTTTGTAGCCTATGGAACAAATTGGTGCCATGAAAAATTCCTCATGAGCTGTCCATTCTATATGTCAGTGGCCCAAACGCTCTGGCTCTCTTTGTTTTTGTAAGAAAATTGTATCTTCTTCTATTGTGATTATTCCGAGGGCATTCGCGTGTGCGATATCGAATAAATTATCAAATTTCCTTCGGTAATCCTCCTAGCGGGGTTTATAAAAACCCTGAGTTTTTTTGCAGCTCTCTCTCGACTTGATAAAGTGTCGCAAACTTTTTTTCACACAGTTAAGAAGAGCTGTAATAGGTATTCTAGCCTTTTCCCAGAATGTAATGCACTTCCGAACAACAAGGTTTGCGCTTTTACTAGCAGTTACTTTAACTGCGCGAATGTTAAAAAATACATAGAACTGCGAGAACTTGACTAAATTGGTTACACGGTAATTTTGCACCTGCTTTTTTGTGTTTTACCTCGCCATCTAGGAAGATACCTTTATTAGTGCTTTTTATTTCCACAGACATTGACGAATTATAAAACAATGCGCATTAATTACCAGACAAGTTGAGAGAGATTGATAAATAGATCGAACACCCGCCTCTGCGCAACTTGTATATGTACAATGTTTCTATGTAAGTCGGCACGGGCTGTTCGAAATAAGGTAAAAATTTCTTTTCGCATATTTTAGGCTTAAATGAACAAAAGTTGCAACTATGCGTTAGAAAATAAAAACTTTGATAAATAAGGAACACCCTAATACTCTATATATGGATATAACAAAACTCACTTTAGCATGAATATTTTTGGAAAAAATTAATTTGTTTATTTACAATGGTGGATTGAATATTTTGGCATCGATTGATTGTAAAATTATTTTCTCGTAAACGATGCGATGAAAATTATTGAAAATTTGGGAAAATGATGTGAAATAAATACGGTTTACTTTAGTGTGCGGAACAACATAATAATTTATTATTGTTACTAATTTTTATCATTTTTTTATAAACAAATGCTGATTTGGCCCTGTTCTCAATGCGATATACGAAATATCGCGTGATCGCTCTTCAGGTTGGTAAAAAATAATATTGTTTAGAGCCGCCTACCGTACTCATCGGCCACTGCTCGGGACACGCGTTTCAGGACACGTATTTCAGCCGAAAGAAGAAGGAAATCGAAGAAGGAGAATTCATAATATGCTTGGATTTCGCAGAAAATTACATTTTTCATGTACAAAATACGATTCAGGCAGATCATTGGGCAACAACAGTTAAAAATACACGGCAGTATCATTGTTTTGAACCTGTAGATGATAAAAAGCTTGCTTGTAAACTGTTCTCGAGTGACACGGTTTTCGTCGAAAATATTGTATCGGGAAAATAAAATTCAATAATTCGTTGGTTTCTGCGTGTATTCAAGGATAAAAATATTTTGCATATCGTCGGTCTAGAACCAGAAGAACGTAACCACCAATTTTGAAATTTTACAGGAGAGCTATTAAAAGGTGAATTTTATGCATTATCGTTATGTGAAATGGAGATACGATAAAATGGAAACTACTACTATTATAAAATGTTATGGCCGAATTTATATAAATACGGATAAAGTAACTCTTCTACAATCAGAAAATTCAAAAAAGGAATTATTTTTTTTTTTGGACATACTACGTTGTTCTGGTTCTAGACCGACGATATTAAGGGGACATAGCACTTTACCGGGGTCAAAAAATCGAATTTTTTTTCTTCCATCTATCTCTCCTATGACCCTTCATGAACATGTGTGCGACGGGATTTTTTGATCCCCCCACTCCTTATCCCCGAAAATCACGATGCACGCCGGAGAATACGCCCGCGCGAGTGATAATCGGAGAGTAGCGCAGGGAGAGGCACACACATATACAGGCGCTAGTAAAGTCAAAGTCGACTCGAAACGCGACCACAGCGATGCAGAAGACGGAGGAGAGGTGTTCTATGGAGCAGGAATCGCGGATTAGCCGAAAACAAGGTAGGAAAACCCATTTCCACCTTTTGGCACGCTCCTAAAGTTGAACGCGTTTTTCTCGAAAATCTGTTTTTCCGGACCTTGTCCAGCATAACTCGGTTGCTAATTGTCTGATTGGCCTCAAATCGCGTCACAATGGTCTTTGAGAATGCCGCTTCAATATGAATGAAGAGATTTTTCGATACAAATTAATCCGCCTTTGCGAAATTGGAAAATATGCCGCGGAAATTTCTGATTTTCCGGCCTATCTTCGGTGAAACTTGGAAAATCAAAAAATCCTTTCATTCATATTGAAGGGGCCTATTTATAGAATATAAAATTATTTTTTTCTTTTTTTTTTTTGAGCCGAGCGAGAGCGCCTGCAGCCTGGACACAACGGAATTTACATACTGGGCGGGAGACCCTCTACCGGATGTTGAAAATTTAATACTGTGTTGATTTATGTTTATTGTTCTATGTAGGCAATGATTTTTTATATATTTTGTTTTTTTGTAAATCAATTGAGATTCAAATAAAATCTGTCACGTTGGACATCGATATTTTGGCTTTTCCTCCTATTTATAATTTCACAACATTTTTTGGTGCCGAAACCCGGGAATATTTGATTCTCACCCGCAACAAACGGACGAAGTACCAAAATATTTATGTTCAGCGTCGCTTTTTATTTTAATTTTATCGCGTAACTTAGAAAACTCAAGAGATAAAACCCGCCGCCCTCATCCCCGCCTTTCCATCATAATGACTGAGAAGGAAGTTATATTGCTGAGACAACAGAGAGGTAGGATAAAGGCTTCGACGACAAAACTATTAAATTTTGCGGAAAATATTCCCGAAGGAGTAACCAAAGGTGTAATCGAAGCCCGATTACAGAAAATGGAACAGCTGTACGAAGACTTT
Organism: Thereva unica; assembly: GCA_949987705.1. NCBI lineage: Eukaryota > Metazoa > Arthropoda > Insecta > Diptera > Therevidae > Thereva > Thereva unica. The sequence continues at coordinate 126,763,928 of OX465282.1, forward strand.
GTACGCATAGATGACCAATTAGTGCTGCATGATAATCTGTCAGAGGTTGATGAATTTGAGGACAGATATTATGACGCGAAAGGCCTAATGCTACAAGCCTTGAAAGAGATGCCTGCTAATGAAAATAATAGAGTTGAAGATAATTCCCCAGAGATATCCTCAATAGACCAATTGAATGCCACCGTCAGCGCATTGATGACTCAACAGAACTTGATACTGAACACGGTCGCTAGCAATACGGTCGTCAGGAATTCAGAGTCAAGTGGTGTTGATGGTGAAATTAGACTGCCTAAAATTGGTGTGCCTACCTTTAGTGGAAACTTCAAAGATTGGCCATCATTCAAGGATTTATTTTGTGCGTCTATTGATCGGAAATCGTCCCTATCAGACTCTCAAAAATTGCAGTACCTAAAGGGAGCACTAACTGGTGAAGCCGCTACGATGGTGAAACATTTTCCTATTACGGATAGCAGTTATCCTGAAGCCTGGAAGAAACTCGTTGCGAGATACGAGAAGAAGAAACAGATTCTTTCGTCTTACATCAAAACGTTTGTGAGTCAACCTGCTATAACATCCCCATCTACCCAGTTGAGAAGGCTAACGGATTTATCTGATGAAATAATCCGAGGTATAAAATCGTTAGATTTGAAGGCCAATGAGAGAGACCCATGGTTAATATTTATAACCCTAAGCAAATGTGATAGCGAGACACGACAAGCATGGGCCGAAGAATCGACAGAAAGTGAGTTTCCTGCTTTTGACGATTTCTTAAGGTTCCTGGACAAACGGTGTGATGCTTTGGACTCAGTTGATCCTCTTCAGAAGAGGTCTGTTCAGGCTCCCAAATTTATTCGCAACCATAATTTAGATGCCAAACATTGTTTTTTTTTTTTTTTTTTTTTTATGTGAAAGACTAGAGTCACAGGAAACGCCCTTTATACTGTGTCGACAATCTATTTTCTTCATATAGAGTGCAATGTCGAACAGCAGCTCTAGTCGGGGAAGAAAGGAACTGTCACAACCTACCAGCGATATTTTTTGCAGTCCACCTACTCTCAACCATTACTGGCGACTTTGTCATCGGGGCATCGAGAAACAACTCGCTGGAGTGTTATGCCTCCTGAAACGAGTTGAATCTCATCAACCAACCGATGGCATGCGCTTTTGGTGAAGCGGGGAAGGGCTAACTAAGGCTATGACAGAAGGAATCAGGAATGTAAAGGGGGAAGAAGAAAGAAGGAAAGTTATGTAGGTGGGAAAGTGGAAAAGGCGAAGGACCGTGGGGCTGGCCGGGATTCGAACCCGAGACCTCTGGGATAGTAGCCAGACGCCTTACTCCCTAGGCTACCGAGGCCCCTAGGCTACCGAGGCCCCCTAAGTTTAAGATGTGAACAACCCCATAGATTGTTTGGATGTCCTGAGGTTCGGAAAATGGACGTTGAGGAAAGCCGAAGACTCGTTATGAAGAATAGAATATGTTTCAACTGCATGGGAGCAGGTCATATGGTCATGAAATGTAAAAGCAAGTCCCGCTGCAATATTTGTTCGAAATCACATCATTCCCTGCTACATTTAGATGAAGAACAAATTGCAATTCAACCGAAGGAAAACATGAACCAACTTGAAGCAACAACGAATGCTGTAAGCTTGCCTGCATTTGCTTTGAATCATCAGAGTCCACGGCCATCATTGTTACCAACAGCTTTAGCGCTCGCAAGGGATTCATCAGGTTCATTTCAGTATTGTCGGGTGCTCCTTGACTCGGCATCGACAGCTTCTTTTATTAGCAAGGAATGTGCTTTAAGGCTTGGACACCAAATAATTCCGGCAAGTGTTCCAGTTTTAAGTTTATCGTCCACAGTTTCAGGAATTACCAAGGGATTCATTAATCTTCAACTGCAATCCCGCTTGGATGACAACCAGCTTGATGTGGTAGCTTTCATAGTTCCGAAGATTACCTCAAGGCTTCCTTCAACATACAGGATTGGAATTTTATTAAAGACTGTAAGCTAGCGGATCCATATTTCAATGTGTCAAACAAGATTGATATTTTGCAGAAATAATCTGTACCAATTATTTCTTTTACATTCTAAAAGGTGAGCCGCGTATTGTTGGATATAATATGCCAGCAGTGCAAAATACTATCTTTGGTCATGTCGTAGCAGGTATCATCAGTAAAATAAAAAATGAACCTCTTAGCTCTTTTCATTTAACGCTAAATAATATTGATTCTACTCTTAGGAAATTTTGGGAGATTGAAGAGTTGCAAAAACCTGCCAAAATTGTCTCTCCAGAAGAAAAATTCTGCGAAGATTTATTTGCACTGTCGATGACGAAGGAAGATATGTGGTGAGACTACCATTTAAGCAGAACAGCAAATCGATTGGTTTGACAATGAATTTGGCACTGGCTAGATTTGGTCATTTAGAAAGCCGCTTCAAAACAAATCGAACAGTTGCTGAAGAATATAAACGATTCATGATTGAGTATGAATCGTTAGGGCATATGGAACTCGTGAATGTTCCAATACAGAATAATCCACATCACGTATATTTACCACATCATCCGGTATTTAAATTATCTAGTACCACAACAAAACTTAGAGTAGTTTTTGATGGGTCAGCAGTATCTTCCACAGGAATATCATTAAATCAGGCTTTATGCGTTGGACCGAAGGTACAAAGGGATCTTTATCCCATACTGATAAATTTTCGCACCTTCAAGATAGCAGTTACAGCGGACATTGAAAAGATGTTTCGCCAGATAAGAGTGGCTTCAGAGGATTGTGATTTCCAGAAGATATTATGGCGAGATGACCCAGGGAAAGAAATTAAACAATATCGTCTAACTACAGTTACATATGGTACTACATACATCTGCCCCGTTTTTGGCTAAAAGAGCATTAAAACAATTGAGGATCGAGTTCGCTGGCAAATATCCATTACCAGAACAAGCAATTGATTATGAATTTTACATGGATGATTTGATGAGCGGTGCACATGATGAGGAGACGGCACTGCGCCTTTATAAGGAGCTTACAGAACTCTTTAGTTTAAGAGGCTTTAAGTTGCGTAAATGGATGTCAAATTCGAATAGTTTCCTGAAATCAATTACTTCGACTGAACCATCCGCTCCAAAGATTATCACTCAGCAAGAGGACATAACTAAAATTCTGGGTCTCAGTTGGATTCCGTCAGAGGATGTGTTTACCTTCCAAGTCAATTTACCAAACAACATTAAACCTACGATCGATCCGTTAGGATTTTTAGCTCCGCTTACTGTTAAGGTGAAAATGCTGCTTCAAGATTTATGGATTAAAAACCTCCATTGGGATGATATAGTCGAAGGAAACTTAGCAACAAGGTGGAAGGAGATTGCAACCGATTTTATGAACCTAAAGGAGTTGCGCATTTCACGTTGGTTGAGAACTGGGTTGCATGAGTTCGAGTTGCACGGCTTTTCAGACGCGTCCGAAGACGCATACGCTGCATCCATCTATGTCAGAACAATTGATTCATCTGGCAAAATCGATATGAATCTCGTTACAGCAAAAACTAAAGTTGCACCAATAACACGTATGACCATCGCAAAATTGGAATTAGCTGGTGCTCACATGTTGGCAAGGTTATTAGTTAATGTTAAAACAGCATTAAACAAAGAAGACATACCTTGCTTTGCTTGGACCGATTCGAAGATTGTAATTTCGTGGTTATCATCGCATCCTAGTAGGTGGAAGAGCTACGTGGGAAATAGGGTTTCAGAAATTTTATCATTGCTACCAAGAGGAGTATGGAATCATGTATATTCAAAGGATAACCCTTCAGATTTAGCATCGAGGGGAGTTTCCAGTCAAACGCTCATTGATTCAACTCTTTGGTGGAGTGGTCCAGAGTATCTACAAAATTTGGATTGGACGTCTTATATCCATGACAGCGCAACAACGCTTAATGATAATGACATCGTTGATAGGGAGTTGAGACCGCGCTATATCGAAACCCACGTTACTATTGTAAATAACCATACAATCGATTTATCTATTTGGTCGAATCTCGTCATTAATTAAAATATTTCGCGTCCTTGATAGATGTTATCAGTTTATAGATTTGTTCTCAAGGAAGCAACCTAGAAATGTATCCTCATGGATAACCACAGACCAGTTAGGAAGAGCTCGTATTGCATGTATTCGATGGTGTCAGTTGATTGAGTTCAACAAGGAAATTAATGATTTGAGGAAATCAAACGAAGTAGCAAAAACAAGTTCACTGCGAAAACTGTCGCCCTTTTTGGATTCAGATGGTTTGCTTAGAGTAGGGGGAAGACTGGAGAACTCGTCATGTTCTTTTAATGTAAAACATCCCTACATTCTACCGAAGAGCCACATATTTACAAGGTTGCTTATAGAATACATACATCAAAAGCACATGCATTCTGGGACTGCGTTAATTTTAAATATACTACGTCAGGAATTTTGGATTGTCTCAGCTCGAGTTGTTGTCAAGTCAGTTATTAATAGATGTTTAAAATGTATACGCCAGCGAGCCATAACGTCGCAACAACTGATTGGAGAACTTCCAGTTCCTAGAGTTACTTTTACGAAGGCGTTTGAAAATACCGGAGTCGACTATGCTGGCCCTATCCTACTACTTAAATATCGTGGCCGAGGAGCCAAAACAACAAAGGGGTACATATGTATGTCTATTCACTTGCTTAGCAACTAGAGCATTTCATCTGGATTTAGCTAGTGATTTAACCTCTGAGGCATTTCTTGCATGTTTGAAAAGGTTTACGTCAAGAAGGGGTCTTCCTGTTAATATCTATAGTGACAACGGCACCAACTTTGTTGGTGCTAACAAGCAATTGAAGGAAATTTACCAGGCCATTAGAACGAATCATCATAATCAGCTCGTGGCAGACTACCTAAGCTCATCCAAGGTTAACTGGCATTTTAATCCGCCCGCAACACCACACTTTGGAGGATGCTGGGAATCTGGAGCTAAGTTAATAAAAGCCGTCATGCGAAAAATTATTGGAGAAACTAAGTTAACATTCGAAGAGATGTCTACATTTTTTGTACAGGTGGAAGCTTTGTTAAATTCTAGGCCGTTAACACAATTAACAGATGATATCGACAATCTGGACGTCTTGACCCCCGCGCATTTTTTAATTGGTCAACCAATGCTCGCGTTACCTGAGATGACCTTGGAGTCTACTTCTACATCAATGGTTAATAAGTGGAGACATCTTATAAGAATGAAGCAAATGTTTTGGAAGCGATGGTACCTGGAGTATCTTACAACTTTACAACAGCGTCCGAAATGGTTATCAAAAGCAGATAATTTTAAGAAAGGAGACTTGGTGCTTGTAAAAGAAGATAATTTGTCACCTACTCTTTGGTCGGTTGGCAGAATAATTACATTACACCCAGGAAATGATCACATTGTTAGGGTAGTAGCATTGAAAACCAGTAGAGGTGAACTAAAACGACCTATAACAAAATTATGTAAATTGCCTATAGATTAGTAGTACTGTTAAGAACTTCTCTTAACCGAGGGGAGGATGTTGAAAATTTAATACTGTGTTGATTTATGTTTATTGTTCTATGTAGGCAATGATTTTTTATATATTTTGTTTTTTTGTAAATCAATTGAGATTCAAATAAAATCTGTCACGTTGGACATCGATATTTTGGTTTTTCCTCCTATTTATAATTTCACAACAACCGGACGTCATGGCGGCGAAATAAAAAAAAAACAAAAAACCTACATATTCTTCAAGATCTCAATAAAATAACCACTTAAAAAAACGAATCGAGCATTTCTTTCCCCTCCATTTGTCCTTTCGAAAACTAGAGTTTTTCTCCTTACCTAAAGTGCTATGTCCCCTTAAGAAAAGAAATCATTTACTGTAGCGAAGAGCGATCACAAAAAGTTTGAAACGGTTTTTTAATCGTGAGCCTTCATAGATTACACTCCTCGAAAAAAATTTCGAATATCGCATTGAGAACAGGGCCAAATCAGCATTTGTTTATAAAAAATGATAAAAATTAGTAACAATAATAAATTATTATGTTGTTCCGCACACTAAAGTAAACCGTATTTATTTCACATCATTTTCCCAAATTTTCAATAATTTTCATCGTATCGCTTACGAGAAAATAATTTTACAATCAATCGATGCCAAAATATTCAATCCACCATTGTAAATAAACAAATTAATTTTTTCCAAAAATATTCATGGCGTGACTTGAGACTACCAAGTAGATTATTTTTTGCAGCTTGGTTTTAATTTTGCTTCTACATCGAAAATCATGAGCTCACTTGAGAAATTTCTACTCAGTAACTTTATATTTAAACTATTCAACATATAATTATCAAAATGTTTACTTATACACAAAATCAGCGTAAAAAATTAATTTCATTATTTCAAAAATCACCTTTTCACAAATATTATAATCACAACTATTCAAACGTACAAAACTTCCTTCGATTATGCCTCCTTCTGAACTGAATACTTGCTCATACTGCGAGAATCTGCAAGGCGAATATTTTTAACCTTTCTTATCTCGCTTCTACTACTTAATGTCACTTATTCAGAAACGATAAAATAGAAGCAAAAGAATAAATCAGGTTCTACGTAGGATTTCTGTAACAAAATTTTGATTTGTTATTATTTTGAAATGACCGCTATGAGTGGGTGCTCTCAATACAAATACATGACTAACGCTTGAGTCGAGCTGTAGATTCTAGATAAGAAATATTTTGCGAGGGTGTCCGATTGCATTTCGAGTCGAGTTAGTGCCTACCCTAAAATGAATGTTTGCATTAAGACCACACACACATGGGAATTTTGTTTAAATTTCGACCTAGTGAAATTGAATCTTCGGAGGTGAAGATTTTCATGTTTGAATTTAGTCCATTATTTGGGGTAAATATTTATGCGGCGAAACATAAATAACCACCATCAAATTCATTTGTCCATTTTCTGCTGTACATCTGCCTATGATGATTTATCGTGCCTAAGCGATAGCGTTTTTGGTATGTCTGTATGAAATGTTAAAACTTTAACGAAATCCTCATCATATTCTTCATTTTTCATCCAAATTTCTGATTAAATTACTACATTTTTTTACCACTTAGTAATCTAACTCTTGTTCGTTCATATGCATACTTTATTAATTTAGCGAAAGTATTGATAATCCTGGGCTATTCACCCCCTAGTAAAATTAATTTTTTTTTTGGCTAATTTTCGTAAAAGCATGCACGGGGTGCACCTAGTACGTTTGGCGAACAAATGCGCTTGCCGCTAGGGTATGCACATCCCCGCCACAGGCATGCATGCTACCGCCACAGGCACGAAAATCTAAATATTCGCCTGCTGGAAGTATGCATGCTCTGCTCGCGCTACAGGCGTGAACATTTATAACGAAATCCGCATCGACATTGACCATTTCAAACGCGAGTATTTTTTTTCCAAGTAGTCCCCCAACTGGGCACTAACCACTGGTGACTGGTGTGACTGGTGTGACTGGTGTGACTGGTGTTACTGGTGTGACTGGTCTGACTGGTCTGACTGGTGTGACTGGTGACTGGTGACAGGCTAAAAAAGGTCGATTTATGACGCCTTTCGAAAATCCTGTAGGTTTTATGACTCAGGATTTATCTAATAATATCGAAAATCCTGTAGGTTTTATGACTCAGGATTTATCTAATAATATTTCTACATTCCCTATCCCATACCAAAGGTCGGTCTTTGATGCCTTTATCATCTTACATATCCCGAAGGTTCATGACTCGGGATACCGTGATTTCCTTTCAAATTAAATAGAAATTTGAATTTGTTATTTTGAATTTTAGTTGACTTCCCAAGCAAGCGGCAGCCATATCGGAGACTTATTTACAAGGAGAAAACAATCGAATTAGATCACAAGCGGAATTGGAACTCGTCAAGATCGAATTGGAAAATATCGTTAAGATCGAATTGGAAAATATCAAGCAGAAATTATTTCGTACTAAAGAAAAAGTGAATTTAGAGTTTAATTTTTTAAAGAATTTTATTATTTAAGAAGTTGGAAAATTTGTATTTAATAAAATAAATATTAAAGTGAAGTAAAATTTGTTTTTCTGAAATTACACGTTGTAACCATCCACTGAGTTTACTAATAGGCTTAATCAAGCCCATACATTTTTTGGTCCATCGAGCCGGATCTGAACCAGCGACCTATGCGGATATGCGGATATAGCAGATAAAGTAAGGTAAAGGGGGGATCGGAATTCAGTAGACTGCTACACTATTATTCTCACGGTGTTAATATGATCAATACAGGAGCGGCCCTTCCTGAATCCGGCCTGCTGCCTCCTAAGCGTTCGGTCAACTGCCTCACTTATCCTAGATGGTAATGGGACAAAATTTTGCCCACAGTAGATAATAAACATACCTCTCCAGTTGTCGCATATTGTTCTTCTTCTTCGATGGCTCTACAGCCCAATTCGAGCCTTGGCCCCCATCAGCTTCTTCCTTCAGACGTCTCTCTGCTCCGAAGCTTGTCTCCAGTTTCTTGTGTTGAGCAGTTTTGCTGCATCGGCCTTAACATTATCTTCCCACCTTAACCGTGGTTTGCCAACTGGTCTTTTGCCATCTGGTAGTAGATACAGAGCTTTTTTTGGTATCCTTGAGTCATCCATTCTTTGGTCATGGCCGGCCCAACGTAAACTTAGTAGTTTGGCATGGGTCGAAAGTTTACATTCTTTGTATAAGTCGTACAATTCGTGATTGTAGCGTATTCTCCATGCACTGTCTTCATTGATTGGGCCGTATATCCTTCGGATAACCTTCCTCTCAAATATATCCAGCTTGTCTGCGGATTTCTGGGAGATACTCCATGCTTCACATCCATACGTAGCTACTGTACGTATGATGGTTTTGTAGATTCTTATTTTAGTTTTTCTGTGGATGTCTCTGGATTTCATTACTGGCAGTAGTGAGAAGTATGTTCTGTTCGCGGCGTTTATTCTTCTTTGTACGTCTATCGTTTCATCGTTGTCTTCGCTGACTGTGGACCCCAGGTAGTTAAATTGGTTTACCCGTTCAAAGTTATATTCCCCCCAGGTGGTATTGTGGTTTCTTCTTCTTCTTTCCACCCTTGACTGAATTAGAATCTTACTCTTGTCTGCGTTTATTTGCAGCCCTATATGTTTTGCTCCATCTTCTAATTCTGTAAATATTTCTCTAAGATATGACAGTGATCTTGCAAGGCAGTCTATATCGTCGGCATATCCTGCCAACTGTTTGGATTTGTTAAGCAGGGTTGCGTTCGCATCAATGTTAACCTTGCGAATTACTCCTTCTAGGCAGAGATTAAATAGCATGGGTGCCAGCCCATCGCCCTGCTTTAAGCCTTGCTTGACTGGGAAGGACTCCGTCAATTCTCCTTGTATTCTGACTGCACATCTTGTATTTTCCATTGTCATTTTTGTTAATTTTATTATCTTCAGGGGGATGTTTAGGTCCAGCATTGTTGCATACATTTGCTCCCTATCGATGCTGTCCCTGTCGTATGCTTGTTTAAAGTCGATGAAAAGTTGATACACGTCAATGTTGTATTCCCAGCATTTTCGGAGGATTTGCCTTATTGTTAAAAGTTGATCCATTGTTGACCTATTTCTTCTGAATCCAGCTTGGTATTCACTTATTGCAGCTTCTGCGTAAGGTTCCAGTCTGGTCTTAATTATGGTCATTATTTTATATACTGTGCTTAAAAGACATATGCCTCTATAGTTTTCACAGTTGAATCTGTCCCCTTTCTTGTGTATTGGGCAGATAATGCTTTGCTCCCATTCTTCAGGCATTTTTTCATTCCTCCATATGCAGCATAGTAATTCGTGTATAGCTGCTGAGAGCGATTCGCCTCCTTGTTTGATCAACTCTGCTGGGATGTTATCAATTCCTGGAGATTTATTGTTTTTTAATGATCGTATGGCATTTTGTACTTCTTCCAGAGTGGGTACATTTGTTTCTCTGGTGTCATCGTTATGTTGTAGACGGGGTTCTGGTACATGTCTGATGCTCTCGTTTGCTTTCAGCAGCTCGCTAAAAAATTCCTTCCATCTTTTCTTTACATCTTCGCTGCCTGTGACTATAGTGCCTTCTTTTGTTCTGCATATACCGGAGGAGGGTTTGAAGCCTTTCTTGAAGAAGTTTACTTCCCTGTATGCTTCCCGTGTATTGTTTTGGGCAAAGTTTTCCTCTGCTCTCAGGATGTGATTGTTGAGGAATTGCCTTTTCTTCTTCCTGCAGATGTTTTTTGCTGTTCTTCATGTTTCCTCGTATTTCAATTTCTTACTCCTCGTCGGTCTCTATGTATATTCTCCTATTTTTATTTCTGGCCTCTATAGCTGCTTTGCATTTCTCGTCGTACCAGTCACTGGCTCTGGCTGTGCGTTTATACCCTACAGTTTCCTTCGTGACATCTGTCAGTACTGTCTTCAATCTCATCCCTTTTCCCTCGACTGTATCTTCATTGTTTATACCTATCCTTTCTGCTAGAGTTTCCTGATATCTCTCCAACACGGGCTGTTCTTGGAGGCGATCGACGTCGAATTTCTTTTGTTTGCTGTTTCTTCTTTCTTGTAGTAGACAGCCGACATAAATAAATAAAAAAATAAAATATTTGATTGCAGTATCTTTCGCTGGAGGATTGCCATGTGTATTTGTGAATGTCCTTTCTTGGGAAATATGTTGAGCTGACGATCATATTTTTACTCATTGCGAAATCGATAACACGTTGTCCGTTATCGTTTGATGTTTCGTGAAGACTTTCCTTTCCAATGGTCGGTCTGTGCCAGCTCTCTCTTCCAATTTTGGCGTTGAGGTCTCCTATCACCATCTTGATGTCATTGGAAGGGACCGTATCATATGCGCGCTCAAGCTTATAGTAGAAAGTGTCCTTTGTCGTGTCCGCTTTCTCCTCCGTCTCCGCATGTACGTTTATGATTGAGAGGGTAAAGAACTTCGTTCGGAGTCGTATTGAGCATAATCGTTCACTGATTGGCTTGAACTCTATCACATTATCTATAATTGATTTGTGTACTACGAAGCCTACTCCTAAGTGATGTTCCCTTCCGCAGCTGTAGAACATCCTGTAGTTGCCAAGGTCCATTGTCCCGTCTCCTATCCATCTGATCTCTTGCAACGCGAGTAATTTTATTTTATATCTGCTCACTTCGTCTAATAGTGACTTAACTGCTGCAGTTCTGTACATACTTCACGTATTCCATGTTCCGAAAATCATTTCCAGGTGCTGTTGCCGTAGTCGTTGCCGTTTTTCCCATCCGTTCCGAGGCTTTGCTTCGGGTTTCTTAACTGATGTGTTTTTACAGGGTCCGGCAGTTAGCTCAACGCCCAAACCCACTACCAGGAGGACCGGATCCGTGAATTATACCCCATCGGATAGGGTGGCCCAGCTATACCCTCGGGCACTGGGTACGTCCGTCGTCGGTTGGTTATCCAGGAGGCACCAGCGAGGAGGTGACGGTACGGTTTTGCCCCCCGTCGCATATTGTTAGGTCCCCCTTTTTTGGTATTTTGACTATGATAATGATACCTTCCGTCCAATCCTATTTATTATATATTTTTTAGTATATTTTTTTACCAAAAACATATTGTTGATTTTATAACTTTAAGAGCACCTTTAATATACTGCAGAAGAAATAAATGTTATTATAAGTAAAACATTTGAATTCCATTTTACCTTGGCCGAATACTATCCAAATTAAAATGCCATTCTCCTGTTCCACAGTTGCCTTCTTCCTTCCTTATTAGAACATAGAAACATTTTAATCCACCATAAAAGCCCTTAAAACTGTGGCCACGTAAAGATTAATTGTTTTTATCTTCTTTTTTTGCAGTTATACGAAGCACTACACGTCGGTGAACACCACATAAAAAGGGAAAAGGAACTTTTAGAAAGATTAGAGGAATTGAGGTATCAACTGTCCCCTTTAGAACTGGTAAGTTAATCGCCGTTACTGTTTTAAGCCTTTGTTACAGTTTGGATAGTGATATCTATTAAAAGAGGACAATGACGTTGACTAAACGATTGCCAGCAAATTCATCAATCAATTGTTATTACAGTTAAATATATATAGAAGTTGAGAGATGGAATTTAGAATATTTACCATGCTTAAAAGCAGAGCTGGCCAACCCGCCGCTCTTCGCTGGGAATTGGTGGTCCGCGAGGTTCAACAGGATTTTACAAAATACTTTATACTAGAAGGGTCCAACATGTGAAACAGAAGCAATAGAGCCAGCAATGATTAAACTTCACGGCCTGCCATAGAGAATTAGCTACGTTGGATTAAAATCCAAGCAATTGCTTTTCTCTGTAACAATTCAAAATGAAGACCGTATCCGCAACAAAATTAAGTGTCATGGAGATAGCGGAGTAAACAAGCATATTTACAAGCAAGCACACTTCTTTAATCAACATCGAGCTAGTGTTGTATGAGTGCAGAATTCTTTTGTTTCTCCTCTTTTAATCCCGCATGTGACATATTGCGGAAATAGTTGTCTGCTTGTTGGTAGGGTTCTCCTCCACGTTGTTCTAGGTCTTCCAACTCGATGGGTTCCTTGTGGATTCCAGTCGAAGTCCTGTTTGGCTACATTCTCGTTTGCACCTCGCATGAATGGTGTGGCCATTTCAATTCCATTTCCTTTACCTGATTTCGTCATCTATCCGGCTCGTCGCAATCGTTTTTCATTTGTAATTCTATCTTGCCAGCGGATTTTTAGGGTGAAAAGAAGTCGCCTTATGACAAATTGGGCGACTTTCCATGTTTCGAAAACATATAGTACAAAAGAATTACCTGAACATTGTAGTTGAATAGTCGAAATTTGGCATTAGTTGAGATCTCCGTGGATGTCCATATGCGAAACAGGCTTGTCTTATGTTTATATTTCAGTCTGTTAAAAGTCCCAGAATATTACTTAATCCGTTGACGCAGCGACGCAAAGTGCTCCTTGGCATACGACATGAGAAAATAGTACGGCTACTATTGCACGATTTTTTACCAGACGTCAGAATCTCCATGTTTGTGTTCTAATTATATTCTAGTTTTTGCTACAGCTTATGATTTCAAATAAAACCACTTAACTTAAAAGTAGAAGAAACACGGGTGTCGTTCGCTAGGTAAAGACACAGCCTTAGTGGAACTTTAGTACCCCGGTTAGCCAGTTAAGTCGATAAGATACGTTATTAGAGCCGTGTATACCCATAGAGTGCCGGCTAAAGCCCCTACCTCAGTTCAATAATGTTCAGTTCAATCCACATAGCTTCACCGGCTAAAATCCAGTTCATGTTCAGTTCGGGCTTGAAACGGTTATTGCATTTTTGCCAGAAGTAAGAAATGCAAAAGCTCGCTGGAATAGCATTCCGTTATTTCAGTTGATTACTCTATTTTGAGTCCAGTTGGGTGAACTGAGGTCTGTTTTATCCTCAGTTGAATGTGGAAATTGTATGCGAACTGAAGTTATTTTATAATTCAGTTTACCAATTTACTGGACCTTGCACTGTCGAAGCCAGGGTAAAATAATAACTGATCAAAGCAATAATGCTGATTATATTATTAAAATATTGATATTTTATAGCATTTAGTGCGATCATTATTTTTTTTTTGAGTTAGTTTGATTATTTCGGCTTAAACAACGCCTTTTAAACATTAAGTTTGATGAACTTTAGATTTAGTGGAATATCTAGTTACTTTTTTCGAAAAGGAAAATATTTTAGTGGTTTTCTGGTGGTTTTAAAAGTCGAATTTTGTGGTCTCTCGAGGAAAGAGTTGGTAACGCTGTGCTGCGATCACATTAGTTTCATTGATAGTAAAACGTACGGACTCTTGTCTAAACTTCGTTATCATTGCGGCTTGTTGAAAAGGGTTGTGTGTATGAATTAGCTTAAAGCCTTACTACCTCTTCTAATTCATGGCCTTTCCATCTATCCCTCTTCGGATTCTTCTTGCGCCCATAAACTTGAAGTAGCGTTTAATGATTGTGTATGCCGTTTTGTCCATATTTCACCCTACTCAAACCCCGTTTTGGGCTGCTCTCTAAGTGACTATCGTGAGCAGGGCCGGCGGATCTTGTTGAGCCCGGGTGGGTAGTCGTCCGACAAACATATCCCCTTCTCCGAAACTGTTATTTGGTAACAATTTTTGCTAAAAAGGAAAGAACAACATGTGGTGTTCTGGGACCTCTCCTGTGGATCACAATGTGTTATGATGTACGCCTGGATGAGATCGAATTATGTGCGAACGAAGCTAGCTTTGATTAAACCGCGTCCCAAATGCGCTGGCCTGCCGTTTACTGAACACAAAACTGTAACCGAATCATGATATGGAACAGATCATTGACTCACAGCTCGCGTTAAGGCACCTGGGAGTGGCGAACAACCAGATGTATAATTTTATAACACTTGGAGGGCATGGCGGATAAAGCTTCTGCTATTTGTGCAGCGTTCCCAAGAATGCTGTCCAAAGTGAGGGTTCCAAGCGAACCGTCACCTCTTGTTGGCTCAGTCTAGCTTTACGCAGTGCCAGTGTGGACAGCAGCATTGAGCAAGAACGCTAACAGCAGAAAATTAAGGACCGCATACTGATTGAAAAAGATACGTGCGTCCGGTGTATGCGACGAATTTTCGCTGACCATCACTTGCGTGTTTGGATTCGGTGTAGTCGTTTACATATAACGAAAAAATCTAAACGACAAGCGCATGTATCTGTTGTATCTGCTGCGCGTTTGGGTATTTGAGACTACTTTAATGCGGCAAAGCGGAAAAATTTCTTTGGAAGTAGACCCAACTTTTGCCCTGCGTGCGTTCCGTTTACGTAACTAGTCAGTTTGCATTTGAATGCACGCACTTCTATTATATCAGCATCTGTATCCAGCTTAATCGTCCTTCGCTTGTGCTGCGCATAGAGGACCATATCCAACGATGCGGCGTGCGTGGGAATTATACCCATAGAGATATTGGCGAGAGAAGGCATGCGTCACTAAGATGCACAATATGTTAGAGAAGAAGGAAATTTTGAATCACCCAATATATCACCTCGGCCTGCGCGATCATAATGCATTTTCAAAGTCGCCCTCGATACCATTTCGATTGGCCACCCATGCTTTAAAGCGACTATATGCAGATGCACTATCTAGGGTAGATAATATGCATGCACATACACACTGATCATCTGCACATTACATTTGACATTGTGGGCCTTCCACATATCCGCGCCTCCTCTTTGGTTCCTAAAAAAACCAACTGGTCTAAGTTTCAGGGGCTTGTAGCCTCGAAATCAGACCAGCTTGCGGCTTCTATCAGCCCAGTGTATGAACTGGAGAATGCGGCCACGCAGCTTACTGATGTGCTGATCTCTTCCTACCATGACAGCAACACTGTCTCTTCCTTTCAGTCGTCGCGAAAAGTGCCCTGGTGGAATGACAGGTTAGCTGCAATGCGTAGAGATGTTAGGAGATTGTTCAATAGGGCAAAACATACCGGGTATTGGGATGAATATAGGTTCACCCTAACAGCCTACAACAAGGAGTTGAGACGTTCCAAAAGGATTGCCTGGCGGAAACACTGTAAGAGCATTCAGACTCTACCAAAGGCGAATAGACTCCAAAAGCTACTTTCTAAAACTCCTTCAACAGAGTGGGTCTTCTCAAAAAGGAGGATGGCTCCTACACCTCTAACCATGAGGAAACCTTAAGGTACCTGCTCAGAGAGCACTTTCCAGGGTCAATCCTCCAGACCGCTTATCCATTGGATGCTGGGTGTAGTCATAGGACCATCCCAGACCGCTATTCCCGCAGTCTTTCAGGGAATATCTTCGACCGTGACAAGGTTAAATGGGCAGTGGCCTCTTTTCAACCCTATAAGTCACCCGGAGGAGACGGAATTTTTCCGGCACTTCTTCAGAAGGGCCTTGATCTGATCCTCAACAACCTGGTCTGCCTCTTTAGAGCCAATTGGGGATACATTCCAACCATCTGGAGGAAAGTCGTGGTGGTTTTTATCCCGAACAGGGCAACAGGCCCCTCGAGCTGCCTAAATTGTACAGACCTATCAGCTTAACCTCTTTTCTTTTGAAAACAATGGAGAACATCTACATAGTTCCCAGTTCGCTTACTCTAAGGGTAAATCAACAGAGGTTGCTTTACACCACCTGGTCAGTAAAATCGAAAAAGCCTTCCTCGCTAAAGAAACTGCCCTATGCGCGTTCCTTGACATCGAAGGTGCTTTCGATAACACTGGCTATGATTCTATCTCTAGAGCACTGGCTCTCAGAAATTTGGATCCTCACACGATTGAGTGGATAAATGCCATGCTTGCAGATCGTGACATTTCTTCTACCCTAGGTGTCTCCACCATTAATGTTAAGGCTATTAAGGGGTGCCCTCAAGGTGGAGTCTTATCCCCGTTACTCTGGTCACTAGTTGTGGATGAACTCTTGATCAAACTATCTGAATCTGGTTTCGATGTCATCGGTTATGCAGATGATCTTGCCATCATTGTCTCTGGGAAGTTTGACTTGACCATTACAGAGGTCATGAGAACGGCACTGCGAGAAGTTCAAAGATGGTGTACCAAAGAGGGTCTGTCAATCAACCCAAATAAGGCCGTCCTGGTACCTTTTTCCAAACGCTACAAAGTGGACCTAGGTCCTATCTGTATCCAGGATACCACAGTTGAGTACTCAGACTCAGTCAATTATTTGGGAGTAAATTTAGATAAGAGGCTGAACTGAAACGCTCAACTTGACTACGTCATCAGCAAAGCCACAAGGTCCATATGGGCCTGCAAAAGGCTTCTGGGTAAGACATGGGGTCTTACACCACAAATGATGTACTGGATGTACAATACGGTCGTTAAACCTGTTGTCACTTATGCTGCTATAGTTTGGTGGCCCAAGACTAAACAGGTTACGTCGATCCTCAAGTGCAGCAAGCTGCAACGGCTTGCTTGCCTCTCCATTACCGGAGCTATGCGGACCTGTCCCACAGCTGCAATGGAAGCAATCATTGGATTGACCCCATTGCATCTCTTCATATGGAAATCCGCCGCCATAAGTGCCTTGGGACTTCAGATCTCATCCAACTGGCCCCATACGGTCAAAGGACACATGGATATCCTTAAAAATATTCCAAGCATTTCCATCTGCCGCGTATCCGACCATATGGTTGGTCAACTGCGATTCCAAAGGAAATTCAGAGCGATTATCCCGGATCGCTCTGAGTGGGAGGAAACTATTCTTCCTGGGGATCCAAAACATCTCCACTGGTTTACTGACAGGTCAAAGATGGAACATGGCACAGGGGCTGGTGTCGCAGGACCCAGCTCCAAGGTCTCGATTGCGATGGTTAAGTGGCCCTCTGTTTTCCAGACTGAAATACATGCCATTGCGACCTGCGCTAGGCTCAACCTTGAGAAAGGTCTGAAAGGCGCCAACATTAAAATCTTTTCTGACAGCCAAGCTGCCATCAAGGCACTCTCAACGTGGAAGTTTTCTTCCAAAATAGTAGCAGGGTGTTTTGACGTACTCCAGAGCCTGACCAGAAGAAACGAGGTCTCGCTCTGCTGGGTCCCCGGACACTGGGATATCGAGGGAAATGAGGCTGCAGACAGCCTCGCGAGGGAAGGGTCTGAGACTTTGTTCCAGGGTCCAGAACCCTTCTGTGGCATCTCTTGGTCCACCTCCAAGTCCTTGATAGAAGAGTGGATTAAGAGAATGAACCTAGCCTACTGGGAGTCAGTCCCCGGTCTTAGACAGGCTAAAGATCTTATAAGACCCTTTGCCTTAATAGGCACTATTACTCTAAACAGAGCGGATCTAAGGCTGCTGGTGGGATATCTCACTGGCCATGTAGGACTGCGGTACCACCTCCACAACCTAGGACTGTCTCAAGAGACAGAATGCCGACTCTGCTTGGAAGGCGACGAGATTTCCACACATATTCTTTGTGAATGTCCTGCTCTGATCTGGCTTAGAAGAAGAACGTTTATCAAAGAGTTCTTCAGCCCTGCCCAAGTCCGGTCTTCATCAATTAAAGACCTTCTTGCCTTCATTCGGAAGGCCGAAAGTCTGTTCCGCTAGTGGGGTACGTACACAATAGGCCTAACTTGGCCACAGTGTTCACCATATGGGTTGCCCCTCACTCCTTATAATAAAAATAAAAATACACACTGCTGGCTTCTGCAGAAAAATGTATGTAACGAATTGAAAGAAGGCATGCATGCATTAAGACAGAATCTGCCAAATTTAAAAAATAACACGCTTAGTTGGAATATAAACTTCCACTAAAATCATTTATATTTAACATTTCCTTTCTTATTGCAAATTCCTAAACTCAACAAGCCGATTCTGATTCTCAACAACCGAAATTTAAATACGAATTTAGCGAATATTTCCTGTCAGAATCATCAATTCCTTAAAACCGCAACTACATTACCATACAAAATTCATGTCAAGAGCAACAGGATCACTGAAACTCTGTAGATTTTCATGAATAACTCTAACCTTAACGAAGCTAATTATGTCGTAAGTGTCCCAATATTGCTCAAATGTCTGTAGCACATAAATTAAAGGATATATGGGGGGAAATATTCGCTCAGTTTCTGCTAATTTACTAGTGTCCAAAAGAAGCTCCTTCATGCATAGGTATAGGGAGTTTATATAATGAATTAGACTTTACCCTTAACCAAAGTGAGGACTCCTCATGTTATATTCTGTATATATGCATGATTGTAGTAGCTAGGGTTAATTTATGTATTGAAATCCATTATGGCTTACGATCCTTGTTAATGACAATTTAACACGACAATACCAGGAATATGACTGCTAGAGTATATCTTGTCTTTCATGGATTTTGTTAGTTCTATAGGACTACACGCAAAACGGATAGAGAGTAATAAGTAATATCAACAAAATTTATGAAAGTTTTTGTTAATTTCTCTACATTCGTACATTTACATACAGCCTTAACTCAGAAATTTTAATCTTTTATCCCATAATTTATTTCAAAGAACAAACTATTGTTAATATTATGTCTGCAGTGACAAGCAGACATTGATGTAAAAAAATTTAAATTTTTAGGGTTGAGACTATTGTGCCAAAAAGGCATTCTTCTGGCATCTTTCTGCTTCTCCTTAGTTTTACGTTGAGACTATGTAAGGCATTGCATAACTTCTCCCCACCATATTTTAAGATTTCCAACTTCTTCTATTCAATACTACTAGTTATAGTACCATCCGCTCTTCTCACCATGGTGCAGGTGGATTTGTATCCTGTCTTAATCATGTCAAACTCTGTAGAAACTCCTAGAGCAGTGGTCGGCAAACTGCGGCTCGTGAGCCTTATGTGGCTCTTGGGCCTTGGTGCAGGCCGTCCGATTAACTATGGCCTCTTTGTTTGTTTTATAGACCTTCAGCTTTATATTCTGGAAGCCATAGTGTGTTCACAGTGTTTTGCCTTCGCCCAGCTACTCTAAGCACTCTTTATTTAGGAGCAGAATAACCTGCATAGTGGCCCTGTTAGTCTGTTCCGTTTTAATAACCTTCCAGTTATCGGTTTTAAGCTGGGGGTTAAAGGTTTTTAGCATCGCTAGGATTTCCTCTGGTTCTGATGGAGCCACTGAGAACCGTGGTCTGGCCCTCGGATGAGACGGAATGTCACATGCTTCTACTGCTTTGAGTCGGGCTCTTCTTCTCCTCCTTTGATCCGTTAGCTGGCGATCCGAGTAACGGATACGCTGCTGTCATTGCCACTGCGTATCGAAGTCTATTCACGATTCTTTTCCATTCTTGCTGGTGTTTGGCGATATCTCGAGCCTCGGTAACTGATAATCGTTTATTCTTTAGGACACCTTGATACTCATTAGCCAGGTTTTCTGCGGTGCTGATCGCTGGATTCTCCAGTCTGCGGGACGGTCTCACCAGAGAAGTTTACATGGCAAGCGGTTATCATCCATTCGGCAAACATGGCCTAACCACCGTAGTCGACGTTTTTGCATTTCTTCTTCGATCAGTTCCTGCTGATCGCATCTTTGTCAAACTGTCTCGTTTCGAAGGCGATCGCGGAGTGAGACACCGAGAATCTGCCTCAAACATCGCATTTGTAAGACCTTGAGCTTCTTAACGCCCGGTTTGCGCAGTGTTCACGTTTAAGATCCATAAAGAAGAATCGGAAGGATCAACGTTCTGTAAAGGCGTACTTTTGTTTTGATGTAAATATTTGTTCGTTTCCATATGCACCACTTGAACGAGACGAATGTTGCTGTTGCCTGGCCGATGCGGCTGTGAACGTCAGCCGTCAATGCTACTTTCATTTCTTCAACCAATGATCCCAAATATTTGATCCTCGAAACCTGTTCGATTTGGGCTCCATTCAACTGAACACTCACCCTTGATCCGTCCGTTGTGAAGACTTTGGTCTTTTCCGCATTGATTTTTAACCCGTATGACTGGGCGATGCGGGAAATGTCGTATAAGATGTCCGTTGCTTCTGTATCCGTTTCGGCGAAGTCGACGCTATCGTCGGCGAACATTAAGTCGGTTACGAAGTTATTTTCGTCATATCGAACTACGAGTCGTCCATCGAATGCTTTACGCATAATCGCGTCGATCACGACGTTGATGAGAAGTGGCGAAGAGATGTCTCCCTGTTGAATCGGGAACTCGGGTAAGTCGCGTTGAATACGAACGCTGCTTATTGAGCCATCGTCCGACGCTCGGAGAAGTTGGATGATTCTCAGTGGCACGTGTGCGGTTTCCAAGACTCTCCACAAGTTGTTGGATTTGAAATCAATGAAAACAGTTCGTTTGCCGCATTAGCTGACGGAGTGCGAATATTTGATCAATGCATCCTCGATATGGTCTAATCCCCGCTTGTTCTTTCCGGCTCGTTTTCTCTCGATGTTTCTGAGCCTCGATTGTATGATTTTCGTAAATACTTTGCCGACCATCGAAAGAAGGCAGTAACTGCCGGCCGACTGTCGCCTTTCTTCAAAATTGGGTCAGCGATCGTTTTCTTCCGCGCCGAAGGGACACGATCCGAATGCCATATGTGTGCTATGAGAGCATGAAATCGTTGTAATAAGACATCACCTTCGACTTCGATCAACTCGGCGGTTACTTGGTCTACTCTCGGCTTTTTTCTATTTAACAGCGATTTTATTGCTATCGTCACCTCGATAATTGTCGGTTCGGTATCGAGAAACTGATTCGTCGGCTGTTCGATAATCGGCGGTTCGGGTGCTGGACCTTGTAGCGGATCTTGGTTATACAGCTGGTGGAAGAATTCTCTCCACCGCTACCTTCGTGACTTTTGCGAAAGATACCGCCTTAGTTCCGTGTGTTTTTGAATTTTTTGGATTGGACTGTGGGTGCTTGGTTCCTGCACAGATCGCTGACGTTTAGAGGCTTGTTTACCCCTTGACAGCTCTAGGGTGAAGTGTGGTATGACCTGCTTAGCCCGAGCAATGTACTCCTGGATATTGGTGAAATCCTCCTTCGACACTTGGCCCGGCAGGTGTACGCTGAGCAACGACATTGCCGCAGAAGGAGCAGGGTTACAAGTGGTTGCTTGGGGAGCCTTTTTTTCGGAGGAAAGAGCTTGTGGCTTTCCTTGTTTCGGATAGGCTCGGGGATACCGAAGCCTTTTTTTCAGTGGGATTTGTGGTCCCTTCCGGTTTTGGTTTAGGGGAAGCAAACCCTTTTTGGTTTTTGTTTACTATTGTTATTTATTACTCCCACGAGTAGCCGAGAAACGAGGTCCATCCGGGCAGAGATCCGCAGTACCTGGGTAAGGCTGATTAGAACCAGGGATCGTCAGGTATCCGGAGAACAGCGTTTGCGACTGAGCTACATACTGGGTCCCAGCAAAGTTGATCATCGGCATGGTTCACATTACACCTCGATTCGACCAAGAGGACAGGGAGAGGAACGATGTTGGGAAGACGACTGTCGACTGAACGTACTGCCTAAGGTGAGCTAGCGTGATGGACATATCACGCGTACGTGGAGGTCGTCATCTCACCTCAGCTACATATACTACGTTTCCATGACAGCTTGAGTACTCGAAGGCTTGAAAATCTCAAGAACTCGAGCGCGTATATGCTCTGCCTACTTGAAGCCGCATATTAGCTTAAACTGAGCTTGAGTTCTTTAGCTGTCATTTGAAGTTACTATTATATTCTTTTATTTCTTCCTTTTATCGTGCTTTTATTTCTTCATTAATATTTTTGTCTCCTCATATTCCCACACATTACCTTTTAGACACATTTACAGGCCTAACTTTCGCAATTTCGAGCACTCAAGCTTTCAAGCTCGGTTTACATGACAAGCACTCGAGCCGATCACAAAAATCTTTTTGATCGACTCCAGTCGAGCTGCTTGCGTTTACATTTGAACTTGAAGTACGCTTCAAGTAAGCTTCAAGCTGTCATGGAAACGCACTAATAGTTAATGCTTAAAAACTTGACTCTCAAAATAAATCTCAATCATTGTGCTGTAGTGCTGTTGATATTTGGATCTGTTAACTAATGAGTTTTCCGACCAGTAGTGTATTTTACTTTCTCGAAGCGCTTAACCTTAGCTTAGTCAATACTAGAGCATTCCTAATATCCTCGTTATTACATAAATCAGACCAAGATTTAATTTAAAGTAAAAAAAAATTGTGATTTAGCTAAAAATAGAAATTTATGTTAATACCTTCCTGTGAAAATACACCTACAGGCAATCTACCAACCAAAGTAATATCGTTTCTAGTAAATGCTAAAAGAATAAAATACGAACCTAATCCAAAATAATTTAATTTCATTCTGAAAACTCCTGTATGCTTCTCGCTACAGCAATTTTCCGTAAAGGTAAAGGATTGCGAGAAAACCTCCGCTTGGGGAACTAGAAAATTGCCATTTATAAGTCTAATTTAAAATCATTTTGCCAAGCAACCCTTAGGGAGATTAGCAAAAAGGATATTATGAAAATACATAAATTTAAGTACAGTAGAGACTCGATTAACCGGACTAATTGTTGTCGTAAGGCATTCGGATAATTGAAAATCCGGATAATTGAATGTATGTAGAAAAGTGATTTTTGTACATACATATTATTAACACATAATGTTAGGTCTTTATTCAAAACAACAAATACAAATCGAACTTATCAACAAAAATTAATGTTTATTAAAAGAATAAAGATGAATTTTCGTGCGTACATATATATCTACTTACATACATATTTTCTTTAATTATTAAAATATTGCGCGGGCCGCGGACGGATGGTGCCAGTTCCGACATGTCTCTGCATTAATTCCGACATGGATTAGACTACGAAGTTACTTCATCGCGGTTGGCAATCCGGATAATCGCGAATCCGTATGACTGAGGTCCGGATAATCGAGTCTCTACTGTACTAAAAAACTCGTAAGGGACAACTTTCTAATTAGCAAAATAAATATTTTTATTCAAGTGTTAATATTTCATAAAAAGTATGCTTAAATCAAAATCATTATCAGGAATAAAAATTTGTTATCATTATTTTTTTTAGGCAAAAAACGAATTAGATGCCAAAGCAGTGAGAAAAACGAACGTCATGACATGGGTCGGATTAGGATTAATGTCGGTTCAATTTGGAATTTTGGCACGATTAACATGGTGGGAATACTCTTGGGACATTATGGAGCCTGTTACTTATTTTGTTACGTATGGTACAGCAATGGCAGCGTATGCCTATTTCTGCATAACAAAACAGGTAATACAACTTATTTATAAAATTCCTTTTATTTTTAATAATTATGTTTTTGGTAAAATATGAAAAAAATAAATACACAGAAATATTCATTTAATTAGTAAATTTATTTTATGCCTCAATGAAATCGACTGCATTTGACATCCTTTTTGGAGAGAAAAAAACAGAGATACATATGGGCAATTTCGGCTAAACGTTCCGCCCTCATAAACTGGGGTGTTTCTGGGATACCTATTTTTGGTTCTACCTCGGATTTTTTCTGAATAATAGAATTTGACGAAAAAACGATGAACGATGAAGGAGTTGTCGCGATCGAGGGGAATTTGCTGCAGCTGGTGGAATATTGAAACATTGGCTTTTTTTAAATAGACTGAGAATCACGCGTATTTTCAAAATTCCATATCAAAAGCGCACATGATCCAATTTCAACGTTTGATGATGATCAAAATACTCCTTACGTCACATGTAATAAGATGTGAACATCAGCAAAAGTAGAAATTTTTTTCAAGTGTTCTGGACAGGGGTCACAAGTTCCATCCATCCATCCAATGGCGCTACAGCCCAATCGCGCCTTGGCCTCCTCTAGGGCATATCTCCAAGTTTAACGGTCCCTTGCAGCAGTTCTCCAGTTCCGAATGTTGAGCATTGTCTCTGCGTCAGCCGTCACAGAGTCCATCCATCTCCTCCTGGGACTACCTATCTATTTACTGGAATTTCTGCCACCATATACCGTTTTGGAATACGATTATCGTCCATCCTGATTACATGGCCGACTAGTCTTAGTCTGTTAATTTGTATTAAAGTTGAGAAATGTGGGTCGTCAAAAATTTCATACAACTCATTGTTGTATCTCCTTCGCCATATTCCATGCTCTTTTGCTGGGCCTATTATGCATCTGAGAACTTTCCTCTCAAACCTGTTGACCCGTTCCTCTATGTCCTGAGTCATAGTCCAACTCTCGCTGCCATAGCACAGTACTGGTCGTATTACTATTTTGTAGAGTGAGAGTCTCGTTTTCCCTGTGCACAAATCTTGAGTGCAGAATTTGTTTTTGGGCATAAAAGGCTCGATTAGCCAGAAGGTTCGTCTGGTTATTTCTTCTTTTTCTTCGTTTCTTTTTGTGATAGTAGACCCAAGGTAGACTGTTTTATTGACTACTTCTAGGTTATGTTCGTCGATGGTTATATTTCTTCCCATTCTAAATCTTCCTGCTCTGGATTGTTGCATCAACTTCGTTTTTTCTTTGTTTATCTTTAGGCATATGTCCTTTGCCGCCTCTTTCAATTCGACATACGCTTCTTTTGTTACCAAAAAGAACTTTCCCACGACGTCATCCGCATATCCAAGTGATTGTACCGACTATGTAGCTATTGATGCACTTCTCTGGACTGATGTTTTCCTTATCACCCATTCTAGGGCCAGGATGAAACATGGGGGCCAATCCATCACCTTGTCTAAGTCCTTGTTGTGCTTCGAACTCCTCTGTTATAACATTTTGGATCCTTACCTTCGCCATTGAGCTATTTGTTGCGCATTTGATCAGTTGTACCAGCTTTGAGGAGACTCCTAATTTCGATAAAATCTCGTATAGCCTCTCTGTGTTTATTGAGTCATATGCCTGTTGAAAGTCGACAAATATCTGGTATATATCTACATTCCTTTCCCAGGTTTTCTCCAGAATTTGCCTTAAGGTCAGCAGTTGGTCCGATGTTGACCTGTTTGTCCTAAAACCAGCTTGATATTCTCCTATTAGGCCTTCCGCTATAGGTTCTAGTTTTTCTTTCACAAGGATTGTGAAGGTTTTGTAGCTGGTACTGAGGAGTGATATGCCTCTGTAGCTTTTGCAGGTTAATTTATCTCCTTTCTTGTATATTGGACATAGGGTGCCTCGGTAGTCTAGGGGTAAGGCGCCTGGCTACTATCCCAGAAATCCCGGGTTCGAATCCCCGCCAGCCCCACGGTCCTTTGCCTTTTTCACCTTCTTTCTTCTCCCCTCTTTACATCCTGTCATAGCCTTCGCTAGTCCTTCCCCGCTCCACCAAGCGCATGTCGTCGGTTGGCTGATGAGATTCAACTCGTTTCAGGAGGCATAACACTCCAGCAAGTTGTTTCTCAAAATGCCCCGATGCCAGAGTCGCGAAATGGTTGGAAGCAGGTATTATAATAAAAATATCGCGGCTAGGTTGTGGCAGCTCCTTCCTACTTCTCTGTCTCTTTCTACTCTCTATCTTCCGGCTAGAGCTGCTGTTCGACATTCTATACGAAAAAAAAATAGATTGACGAACAGTACAAAGGGGCTTTCCCTAAGCCTCTAGTCTATCACATAAAAAAAATATAATCGCTTTCTTCCAGTCATCTGGTATAACTTCTACCTCTCAAATGGTGCATATGAGTTCGTGTAAGGTTCGTAATAGTTGGGGTTCCTTTAGCAGCTCAGCTGCTAGTCTGCTGGGGAATTACAAATGTCTCTGTCTGTGCATTCTCGTTTGGTATGGGGATAGGATTCAATAGGTTTTGAAAATACTCTCTACACCCTACCTTTATCCTATCAGGATCTTCCAAGTTCCCAACTATGTCTTTGCAGATGTCTGTTCTTGGCTGAAACTTATTGGTGATCTGGCGAGTTCCTTCGTACGCTTGTCTAATACTTCCTTCATTGAAGTCTTCCTGTATTTGTAAGATTATCCTATTTAGATATCCCCTCTTCTTCTTTCTGCAAAGCTTGTCTGCGATTTTTCTCTTTTCCTTGAAGACTTCCATTCTTGCTCTTGTTGGCCCTGCGATGTAGTCTCGGTGGCTCTGGTTTCTTTTCTGGTTTCTTCTTCAATTCTCCAGTCCTGGTCAAACCAATCAATTCTAGTCTGTCTGGGGGCCCAGCCTAGTGCCTCTCCTGCTGCCCCCTTTATGCTGCTTTTGATTTGCTCCCTTTTGTCGTTGATGTTGGTCTATTTGATTATTAGTTACCCCGTCTGGTGACTGCCACGTCATCTTATGGATATTTTTCTGAGGGAATATTGTTGAACTTACTGCCATTGAGTGTGAGCTTGCAAGATCGATCAATCTACTACCATTGCCATTGGTAACGTTGTGTAGGTTATGACTTCTAGGCACTCCTCTTCTTTTCCTACTTTGGCATACAGTATTAACCTGATGGTGTTTGTTAGCTCTTGGTAGAATTCCTCTTTCTCCTCATCCGTTTTCTCTTCTGTGGGCGCATGGACGTTTATGAAGCTAACATTATGTAGCCTTGTTTTAATGCGAAGCGTGCATATTCTATTGTTCACTGGATTGAAGTCCAGAATCTGCGATTTCATTTCCTTCTCTGTGATGAATGCTACTCCGAACTCTCTTCTTCCCTTCGATGATCCGCTGGAGAGTACCGTGTGGGTTTTTAGATCTATTATACCACTATGGGTCCATTTGATTTCTTGAAGGGCGGTGATCTTTATGTTATATTTTTTTAGTAATAATAAAAGCGAACGTAGAGCGCCCGTCCTGATGTTCCATGTTCCAAGATCAAAAACCATATACCGTTGCCTGAGTCGTTGCCGTTGAGTCCGTCCTATCCGAGGCCAGCCTTGAGGATTCGTGACGGGAGGGTTTTTACGATGGAAGGTTGGTTCGTTTTGAGGCGCGAAACACTCGCCTTTCACCCTCCTCCGTCAGTTACTCTTGTATAGACAAAAGCATCCGGGGACAGCCGATGTAAAATCTACATCTTCGTAGAGGTTGAGGTAGGATTCGGTAGCATATTAGAAAATCCTATATCGTGTAGACCTTAGATCGCAGGTGGCGTTACCCAGCATTTATCTCTTTGATGTACCGGCACCATCAAAAAGTCCCTGAGGCCGTTGCGACCATTCGACCCCCAATTACATTTAATTGGTAAATTTATTTTATGTTTAAATAAAATCGACTGCACTTGACAACCTTTTTGGAGGAAAAAAAGAGAGATACATATACGTTTACATAGCTTGCTTACATATTTATGACTACTATCGACAGTAAAAGGTTAAAGACATGACTCAAATGATAATATAAAAATATTTCTAGATCTAATAACTAACAGTTTTACCTTTTCTTTTTCTTTTTAGGAATATAACTATCCTGACGTTCGTGATCGTCAATATCTTATTACAATTCACAAACGTGCCAAAAAGAAAGGATTCGATATTGATTCCTATAATTATCTAAGAAGGCAAATAGCTGATGTAGAACATGATCTTAGACGACTGAGAGATCCGCTTAATTTGCAGCTCCCACCACAAACAGATAGGCATTTAAAGAATTCAACATCAACGAGCGATACTAGCCAATTAGACAATACTAGTAGTAAAAGTAGAAGCAAATTTCATTTAAGCGAATTAGTTAATGCTGCTTCGAAAAAACTGAAGAAGTAGGGCTTAACTTGAACAACTAAAAAAAACAAAAAACCAAGACCACGATTAAGACTCGAATCAAACGGCTTCTTAGAATTTATACTTCCATCTCTCAACACACGTCCGTGAATAAAAGTCGCATCTTTCACACAAATGAAAAAAAAGGGAAAATAATACATTTAAATAAATAAAAACAAAAAATTCATACATTTATTTCACTTAAATATGTGAAATTATTACTGAAAACCTTAAGATTTAAGATAAAACAACAAAAAAATTTACTTTGATGATTTCTTAGCATAATTTATTTAATATTTTAAGAAATGAAAATTATCGTTTTAGGTTTAAACTGTATTTTTGCTTGTTTCTTGCATTTAATCTAAGCATTGTTTTAGGGAACAAAATATTGGATTGGTTATTATTTTTTTTTTTTTGTTTGTATTTGCACATAATTTTTAGATATATGTATTCATTTAAAATGTATTGTGTTTTCCTACGTAAAGCTGCTTGAATTATATAATGAATCTTAATATTTCTTAAACTGAAATCATAATTTCTTTTTCAATACAAAGAAGAACCATAAACATGTAACAGCTAATTTACAAGTTAATTCAAAGTATTACTAATATCACATTCTGTATCGCTTAATTTTTTGTAAAAACTACATGAAAGGATTCATTATAATGTGATTTAAAATCAATTTATAGTAAATTTGCTGAATATCCAATATACATAGTTGCAGTCCGATTTGCTAAAGGTATTTTTCTGAAAGTTTATAAAATCCTCGTTTCTCTATGAACCTATTATTTCATTTACGTTTAACCTTAAGTATTGTTTTGCTTATGTGTCTAGGCTAGAGCTCATAACTATTCTCTGGTTAAGAACTCTAACTACTTATTTTTGTTCATCTTTCAATGCACGTTCAGACTTTAAATGCACGTTTCGTCAATGAAATGATAAGCATCTTCTTTTGGATATTTTCGACAGAATTTTTCATCCAGCAGCATTCTTGCATTAGTTGGTTATTTTCTATATCCCTTTGGGCCGTCCATAAATTACGCGAGATATTTGCAATTTTTCGACCCTTCTCCCCCCCCCCCCCCTTGGTGAGATGTCGTGAGATTTAGCTCAACCCCTTCCACCTAATCTCACTAGAGATTTTTCATATTTAAAAAAAAATCGTATTTAACACTAAAAATACGCATTTACGGGCGTAACCACAAGCGGATACCTGAAGTTCCCATCCCCCAGTCAGTCTGAGTATTGTTTGACCTTCATCGGGCTCTGCCTGCCGAACTGGCCTGCCGGCGGCCTGTAAGTGAATAGGTGTTTTAGTGGTGAAACATGTTTTACTTAATTTAACCCAATTTTGTAGCAATTTTACACTGTTTCTTGAGGAAACGTGAGATTGGGTGAGATTCGGCTCGACCCCCGCCCCTCCCCAAACGCCTCACGTAATTAATAGACGACCCCTTTGCTCTTGTCATGATCAGACTAATTATAAAAATTCAATTCCATTTACATGACATAGATTCATTTCGAATGAAACTGAATTTCGATTTCGATTTCTCTCGAATTGTGGAACATGTCTGATTTATTCTTCTGCACAGCTCTGCAACTCTATTCAAACTTTTGCTTCGTCAACGATTTGCCTCTAGCTCTTCCTATCGTTTCTCTTCAATTTTCTACATTCAATTTTCTTCTTTCCCTTTTCTTCCTTCTTCTACGGCAGTGTTTCACAAAGTGTGGTACGCGAAGAGTTAAGTGAGGGCTGCGCCTAGTGCAACAAGCAGTTTACATTTTTCGATTAAAAACATAGAGAAAGAATAAAAGACTTCGTTAAACCTCAAGTATCTTCATATTGAATTGTTACAGCGAGCACGTGTGTATTTTTAGCCTAGTTGGAAGACCTAGAAAAAATTAGAGGAGAACCCTATTAGCAGAGGCCGCAACAATTAGGAGATCCTGGTCGGAGCTAAGAGCTGTCGCACAAAACAGAGTCCGCTGGATTGCAAATGTTTCCGCCCTATGTCCCATGAGGGATTAAAGAAATATAAAGAAAGAAAGAAGAAGTAGACCCGTCGCTAGCACGTAGTTCTGACTCTCCACGCATCCAATGGCGCTACAGCCCAAATCGAGCCTTGGCCTCCTATAGAGCATTTCTCCAAGTTTGACGATCCCTTGCAGCATGTCTCCAGTTCTAGATGTTAAGCATTGCCTCTGCGTCAGTCATCACAGAGTCTATTCATCTCCTTCTGGGTCTACCTACTGGCCTACTTCTCGAAATTTCTGAGATTAAAAGTGGTTTTGGGATACGATTGTCCTCCATCCTGATCTATCCTGTGGCCGGCTAGTCTCAGTCTGTTAATTTTTATTAAAGCTGAGAGTTGTGGATCGTCAAAAATTTCATACAACTCGTTATTTTATCTTCAGGGGCCTCGGTAGCCTAGGGAGTAAGGCGTCTGGCTACTATCCCAGAGGTCCCGGGTTCGAATCCCGGCCAGCCCCACGGTCCTTCGCCTTTTCCACTTTCCCACCTACATAACTTTCCTTCTTTCTTCTTCCCTCTTTACATTCCTGATTCCTTCTGTCATAGCCTTAGTTAGCCCTTCCCCGCTTCACCAAAGCGCATGTCATCGGTTGGTTGATGAGATTCAACTCGTTTCAGGAGGCATAACACTCCAGCGAGTTGTTTCTTGATGCCCCGACGACAAAGTAATGGTTGGGAGTAGGTGGACTGCAAAATATCGCTGGTAGGTTGTGACAGTTCCTTTCTTCCCCGACTAGAGCTGCTGTTCGACATTGCACTCTATATGAAGAAAAAATAGATTGTCGACACAGTATAAAGGGCATTTCCTGTGACTCTAGTCTTTCACATAAAAAAAAAAAATATATTCCATCCTCTCTGGTTGGGCCTATTATGCATCTGAGAATTTTTCTCTCAAACCTGTTGACTCGTACCTCTATGTCCTGGGTCATAGTCCAAGTCTCGCTACCACAACACCGTACTGGTCGTATTACTGTTTTGTAGAGTGCACAATAGTTGTATGTATGTTTTCTTGTCCACAAATCTTGAGTGCCGGATTTGTTTTTGGACATAAAAGGCTTTATTAGCCAGTAGTATTCGTCTGGTTATTTCTTCTTTTTCTTCGTTTTTTTTTTGTAGACCCAAGGTACACTCTTTTATCGACTATTTGTGCTCGTCGATGGTTATATTTCTTCCCATTCTAAATCTTCCTGCTCTGGGTTGTTGCATCACCTTCGTTTTTTCTTCGATTATCTTCAGGCCGTATGTAATTCTGACTCTAGTCTTTAGATATAGCCTGTGTTCCGAAATAGCATATTGGCCGGGCTGATGGTGTCTTAAATCGCACACAATGGCATCTTAAATCGTATTGACAAAATACAGAATCGCTTGCGATTTAAGACGTCATTAGTACTGACCAATGCACTGGGTTCTATTTAGGAAAACAGCCATAGTATGTCATAAGATACTTTTGTCCTAGTAGGTCGTCATGTCATTCAAATCATGGTGCAATGTCTATTAATAAGCTTGATCTGAAATCTAGAAAAGAAAGTATAGGGTACTTGGGTAGATGTCGATGAACCTTGCTTTTAAACTCTGAGATATTATAGAACTTCTGTTGCGATAGACAGTTCTACAATCGAGTTTTTCTGACGAAGATTCTCGGTACAGAGGTTACTATTATCGACCATTTCATATTTTTCATATTTTTAAACTATAATTGGTTTGCAAAATCGAAAATTATATATTTCAAAAGCTAGGATAATGGTGTGATTATGCTAGAACCTCTTATTGGTGCTGGTATTAAATTTAAATTCGAAGCATATAGAAATTAAAAAAACGTAAATCGCAATAAATTCTTGTTAACATTACATAAAAAATATTTCTGTTTTTAAAAAAATTCAATATGCTCGTACTTTTTTTATGTTATTTAAAATGATTCATAATAAAAATAATTTTTGTTTCATTTAAAGTTCCCTAAAATACAAACTAGTTTTATTCTTGTTAATGCTTTCCATTGCTTTTCTTCCTCTCTATATTAACTTTTAAAAAAGAATAGGTTTATTGAAAATATAAATATATATATAAAAAAAAGATAATAAACTGTTGCAATATACATATATTTATGTGTTGTCCGTAAATCATATTTATTTTAATTTACATACAAAGAATCTCTACAATTATTAACGAAAAAACAAATCTTATTAACTTTCTAATTAAAAAACAAAACAAACAAATACTGTTACTATTCCACATAACTTTCTTCTAAATCCTATTTTTTCTCATTTTTTTTGATATAAAAGAAATTTTGCTATAAATGCAAAAACACATTAAAACACTCATGTAAAATAAAATTAGTTTTAAGAAAACAAAATGATTGTAAAAAAGTAAACAAAATGAGAATTAAAAAAAAAATGCACAAAAAACAAAAAAAACGAAATGTTAAGTATGTATACCTGTGCCACAAGCATTTAAGAAACTTAATTAAGAAACAATGTTGCGTAAAAATTATAAGAAATAGTAATAAAAACAATAAATAATATTATTACATAACAACAAAATAAACACAATCAATGATTAACTAAAAAAAACAACAACAAAAACAGTGCATTAACATGGGGCACAATATAAAAGACAGTTCTTTCTAAATACTTGAAACAAAAATGCATTGTTGCCACTTATTACTACTATAAATTGTTGCTTTTTGAACTCGGGCTGTAGAGTACCTAGCACTATTTTCTCCAAACAAACAAAAAAAAAGATGGCAACAGCGCAATGTTGTCACAGCTTGTGTCCTATTTAAGCAAGATCAAAAGCAACACAAATAAAAAAGAATCGAAATATAAAAGAAACTGTTAAGTTTTTATAATCTTTAAAATTATTATAAATAATAATTTCTGTTATTTAATTAAAAATTTTTAATAGTGACAAAAAAAAATATTTTAAAACAGATTAAGTTGTGGCTTTCAAATTAAAAATTAACAAAATGTTTAAAAAGAGTTTATTTAAAAAAAATAAAAAAATAAGGATTGTTATATAAATTGGATTTAATTCTATTTTCAAAATATATTTTGGTTATTGCATTTTAATTTAATTTTTTTATTTCTTTTAGAAACATATACCTAATTGTTTCCATATTTTTAATAATAAAAAAAAAAGAATTAGTACTGTTGTAGAATATACAAATTTTATGTATCGTATTTTTGCCATTTTAATTGGCTCCATCGAATTTTTCGATTCTTCATTTCTAAACATACATACATATATATATCTCTACCTTTGTGATCTTTTCATATCATTATAATCTTATCTCGTATAGATGGTAACGATGTTCTTAGCAACATAGTTGTTGAGATAAACATTCATTTTACCAATAATTTCTCTCTCTATATATAAATAAAATTCACAATTCTTCAATGCAAGATTTATGTTGTTATCTGCTTTTGCTATTGAGTATAATAAATTTTACAAATAGAAATTCATTTTAAAGTTTTTAACGTTTTTATGTTAAATTTATCTTTATTATATTTTGGTGGATTTTCTCTTGTTTTTTTTTCAATATCATACTGAAATTCGTACATATCTTTATATTTTGTTAGAGCGAAATAGGTATGATCTGAGTATGTTGAATCTAAGTCTTCTTCTTTACGCTCCTTTAATCCCTCATGGGACACAGGTCGGAAACAGTTGCCCTCCAGCGGACTTTGTTTTGCGCTCTCGGCTCCGACCGGGATCTCCCAGTTGTTGCGGCTTCTGCTAGTAGGGTTCTGGGCCTGTTTGGCTAGATTCTCGTTTTCGCGCACAAGATATGGTCAATCCAGTTTCATTTCCTTCGCCTGATTTGGTCGTATATCCTTTCTTGGCCGGCACGGCGCCATATCTCTTCATTAGGAATTCTATCTTGCCAGCGGATTTTTAGGATAAGACGCAGGCATCTGTTGATGAACACTTGTAGGCGCTCTGTGAATCGGGTGATTTTCCACGTTTTAATTCTCATTGGGTGATTTTCCACGTTTTGCAACCGTACAAAATAACTGCCTTAACGTGGGAGTTGAACAGCCACAATTTGGTGTTAGTTGAGATCTCCGTTGATCTCCATATGCGGAGCAAGCATGCATATGCGCTTCGTACTTTATTTATTCTGGAACTGACGTTTTCTTTTGCCCCGCCATTTTCGGTAATAATGCTACCAAGGTAGCATAATATATCTTCCAGTTCCACGTCACGGTTATTCAACGCTGTCCATTCAATAGTGTTTGCATTTATCTGCATTTCTTTTGGTTTTATTCGGATTTAGCCTTAAGCCTGCTGGACTACTTTCTGTTGCCAAATTGTTTAACATGGTTTTGAGGTCCTGGTGTCTGTGGGCCAGCAAACAAATATCATCCGCGTAGTCGAGATCCTGGTCTAGCCTGGTCAATCAAACCCCATTGTATGTCGCCTGTTCTATTATCTAGAGCGCCGATAAGGATGTCATTTATTACTATAAGAAATAGTAATGGCAAAAGTAGGCATCCTTGTCGTACTCCTGAACTCACCTCAAAGCTATCGGATAATTTTCCATTATGGAGAACTCTGCATTTGGAATTGTTGTATAGGGCTTTTATAAATTCTATTATTTTATCAGGCAGTCCACGTTGCCGTAGTGCCTACCATATAAAGCTCCTATAACCGAGTCGAACGCACTTGGTTGGTACATCACTTTAACTGTTACCTGTATTTGCTACGTTTTCCGCTTTTTCTGCGAGCTCGTTTATCTGCTGTCTTTTATCACGCCGGACGCTTCTTTTTACCTCCCGGTGTAGTTGGGAATATTCCCGTTCATGTTGGTGCCGTTTGTCCGGGTCGCTTGTAGGGCTCATATTATTTTTTAGGGCCCTCCTGCGTTCTATTTTTTGCCAGGTTGTGTCCGAAATCCAGTGTTGCTGGTTTCTTTGGACATAACCGATGCTAGTTTCCGCTGCTGTTATAATAGCGCCATTTGTAGTACCCCACAGCTCTTCAATGTTATTTTCGTCAGAAACTCTTTGTTGGCTTAATGTTTGTTGCAATTTCCCAGCAAATTCTCACATTTTCATGCTCTACCGCAGAAGGTCTACGTTACACCATCTACGGTTTATGGCATTGCGTTGGACGTTTCTCATTGCGGCGATTTTGAGGCGAATAGTTGCTACTATCAAATAGTGGTCACTTCCAGTGTCTGCTCCCCTGAAGCTCCTGACATCCTCTAGAGTAATTCTCCGTATGAAGCTGATGGCCACGTATTCTATCTGCTTTCGCGTTCTATCATCGGGCGATACCCAGGTCTCTTTGTGTATCTTCTTGTGACAAAAGTAGATTCCATCTACCATGAGTTGGTGGGAGCTACAAAAGTCAACGAAAAGCTCAGCGTTGCTCTTAGCGACCTTGCCTATGCCTTGATTTCCTATTGTGTATTCAAGACCGGTATTGTTGGGGCCGATTTGTGCGTTCAGGTCACCCACTAAAACCATGATGTCTCCCCTTGCAATAGAGCGAAAAACCTCATTCAGTCCCATATAGAATTCTTCCTTGATGTCGTCGTCTGTGTCTTCAATTGGAGCATAGCATTGGACCAGCGTAGTACTTCCTAGTCTAGTACGCAAGCGCACGGTAATAATCCTTTCAGAAACTGGTGACCAGCTAATGAGGCTGGACCTGGCTTCTTTGGGGAGTATTACACCCACGTCATTCCTACGGCTTTCAGTTTCGTTTCTGCCAGAATATAAGAAAGACTTACCGTTTGGGCAGATATGTTCCCCGCGTCGAGCCATCTGGTCTCGCTGAGTCCCATGATCTTGATTTTATATCGATTCATCCCGTTGAGGGCTTCATCCAGCCTTCCATCAGGAAGCAGTGTTCTCACATTCCATGATCCGATTCGTGTCCTTGCAAAAGCAAAAGTCGTCCTCGTGTTGTCCATCTGGTTCCAAGGCATTGTTTGCCGATTCGTAGCAATGATGTTTTTTGTGGAAGCGGGTTGCTAACCCTCAGCCTAACCGACTTAAAAACTCTGTTTTGTTCTTCTCTGCTCCTTCCGAAGAAGTACCCCAAGGGGCACCTCGGAAAGTTGGGATTAGGACATACTAACAGGACTGCTAGGTGCTCGTCTGCCACTACTTTCCTGGGTCTTTGTTAGTCATTCGCTCCTCAACTATACTATACTTGGGGAAATGTTATTTTTAAGTTTATTTCTAGTTTCTTCTACTTCCTTCTTTTGGTTCAGGTACTGCTTCTGCATTCTGAGACTTTCGTTATTATCAAAGGTGTGTCCACTATGTCCTTCTTCATCTAGATCCAAGAGTTTAATGAAATGCTCCACCCGTTAATTGAGTACTGCCGTGTTTCGCTTAAACTATTTCTCTGTGTATCTCTGCAAACTCGGTAGTAACTGGAAGCCTCGGTAGTTTAGAAAGGCTATCTGACTATCACCCCAGAGGTCCGGGGTTCGAATCCCGGCAGCACCACGGTTATTCTTTCTTGTTCTCTCTGTCTGGATTCCTCCTGTCGTAGCCTTCCTTAGCCTTTTCCCGCTCCACCAAGCGTGCATTTCATCGGTTGGTTGATGAGATTCGAAACGAAACTCTATACGAAGAAAATAGATTGTCGACAGTACAAAAGGGCTTTCCCTGAGGCTCTAGTCCTTCAAATAAAATAAAATAAAAAACTAATGTCTTCGGTTAAACTTATTTTCTACCCTCCTTTATTTTCTTGTAAAATTACCTTTTTCCTCCCTAGCTATGAAGGTTTCTAATTCTTCCAGCTCCTTTTGTATGTTTTCTTTTTCCTTTCTTTTATGCACTCTTTTTTCTTCCGTTCATCTAACTCTATTATTTTTCTCCGTTTCGAATGTTTTGTCTTATTACTTTTCTTTTATTACTATCCTGCATTCATCGTCGAACTCACTAAGAGCAGATCTGTGCCCTTCGCCAAGAACTTTATATGAAGTTTACTTTATAACTTCCTTACACATGAACCACGGTTCATTGATATTTTGCATATAAAAGTACAATCGGTTTAGTAATATGTTATTGATTAAATAATTCAGTTTTAGTTGTAGATTTTTTATTCATTCATTTTGATATTATCAAGGTAAATGAATTTCAAATTGGTAAGTGTTTTTCGATGGTTAAATTTTATTTTTCTTATATTAATGCATTTTTTTCTTTTATTTTCAGTTCAAATATAATTTTAATCATTTGTATATAGTTAACATAAACGTATTTATAATTATACAATAAAAAAAACAAAATTAAAACAAAATCCAAACCCTCTTCAAGAAAGTACCTCTATATGTTTACGTTTAAATCTTCCGTATTAATAATTTCAATCGAAAAATTGCCAACTATATAAATACTATAAATAATAACTTAAATAAAAATGTATTAGATTTAATAATTAAATTAGTATAAAAATTAAATTTAAAATTAAAAAAAAAAACAACAACAAACTCTATTGTGTAAAATATTTCCTTTTAAGCATCTACTAACTTCTACTTAAATAAAAAAAAATTAATTTGAAGACTTAAGAAGAGAATTTTTTAATTCCCCAGAATAGATTTTTACCACTTATTATAAAGTAAAAACAAAAAAAGAAAATACTTAAGGATATTTACTATTTAAATAAATTTTTTTTGTTTAAATACGATTACAGAAAATTAAAAAAATAAATAAATTATAGAAATTAATTGTAAGTTGTTGAATATAAATAATAATTAAACATTAAATGAAAAGTTAACTAAAAAGTATTAAAAAACAAACTCTAACTAACTAAAAAAAACTATTTGCATTAAAACAAAATTATTAAATAAATGCTGTTAAAACAACAACAACAAAAAGAATTGTTTAACATTTTCCTTTGTAAATATAAAAATTTTCTTATGTGATTTATAAAATAATATGCAAAATAAAAAACAACAACAACGTCTGAGATAATCAATATATTTTCAATGTTTAAAACAGAATTAGTTTAACTAAAACACTTGTGTACATATAAAAATTGAATTTTGCTGTTACTATATAATATTTTTGTGGATATTTGTTAATATTATTATGTTTGCCACTTAGCTAATATTATTCACCATTAATTATTTAATTTATTTAAATGATAATTTCATTGAAGTGTAACACACAAATAAAATTATTATATACACATAATCGTACACATACATATATATTTTTAAATATTTTTATTATTATTGTATTTATAAATAAATGCTTGCTAAATGATATTTTTTAAATAATATTTTTACTGAAATAATTGTTAAATGTTTTAAAACAAAGCTACTATAAAACGAAAAACAAAATATAAAAATTACAAATTAAATATTTTATATCTAAAAAGCAACAAATCTAAAAAACCAAAAAAATTAAAACCTAACTTAGCACAAATGTATTCTAATCTCTAAATCTTTTTTAATGCCTTGAGCTTTTATGAAGTGAATTTAAAAAAAAATAAATATACATATATAAATAAAAAAACAACACAAGAAAGATATAAAACAAAAAAAAAATTTATATAATGCCTAACTGATATCAGTTTTAACCCCTAACCTCTTTATGCTTAAGCTTTTCTCTCCCTAGAATTTAATTAAGAACCAACTAAATAGGAAAAAACAAATGTTTTACAAAAAAAATAAAAATATAACTAAAAAAAAGAATTAAATGGATAAATGAAAAATATTTGCACTTTTTAGTACTTTGTAACCAAATCAACCGAGTGTGATTCGATGTTTTTGTAAACGTAACCATAGTCCGTTTCCGTATGTTTAGGAATCATTAAATTAAAAATTATTAAAAACTAAAAACCCGAGATATGTATATTTTTATGAAAGAACTTATGCTATTATTTAACACTTTAATAGCATAGTGTTCCTCAATGTTCATTGTTACAGCTTAAATTAATTTTAAAGTAATTTTGTTTAAAAAAAAATTCCGATCAAAAAAACAAAGCGTTTTTAACAAATTTTTTATACACCTGATAATCAACATTCAACATTACAAATAAAAACACCTTGTTTTAAAACTCTACATGCAAATTGCGCCCACTGTGTTGGAAGATCATCTTCAGATAGCATCGCAGCCCAAGAGAGTTTTAGACTCCTCAATTTTCATTTATCACTGTCCACGGTTCCTTGCAACTTAACCTTAACAAAACCAAAACATAATCTTTAGTGCAGTAGTTTTAAAAAAAAATTGCCGAAGAAAGTAAAAAATAAGTGAAATTTAAAGTTATTTAATCCTTACTAATATTATAAATGCGAAAGTAACTCTGTCTCTCTGCTACCCTGTCACGCCTAAACCACTGAACCGATTTTGATGAAATTTGCTACAGAGATAGTTTAGACCTTGGAGAAGGGCATAAGCGAAAAAAGGGGTTGAAAGGGTTTTTTGTCAAACAGATTGTGTGTACACTGATTTTAGTAAGGCATTTGACAAGCTCTCCCATTCCATTATAATTCGCAAATTAAGAATGCTTGGTCTTCCACAAGCCCTTCTAGTATGGTTCCACTCTTACCTAGCTGACCGGACCTACCAAGTTCTTTTTTGTGTATCCAAATCAGTAACCATTAAGCTCCCTTGCTTAAGAATCGTTCTTAGTGCTCCTACTACTGCGGTAATACTGCACTTCTCGACTAATAGTTCTGGCTTCTTTTTTCAACTGCGGATCTACAGTCCTGATCGAACTTTTTGGTCCAAGCTAGTGTATTTCTGCCGCCCCCTTTATGCTGCTTCCAACTTTTTTTTAAATCCCAATCTACTCAGTTGGATTGAATTTAGATACAGTAGTCGTAGCGGATGATGTTTAATACCGCCGTCGTCTTCACTTTTCCAACCTACATAACATTTCTTCTTTCTCATCTGCCTCCTTCACAGCAATGTTCTACCTCTTTCCTTTCCTTTCATTTCCTATAAACATAATAAGCAGGAAGCCAAGTCCAAATCGAACATGGAAGTTGGCCGATGGAATAAGACCGCGCGTTCGCGTTAATCTCTACTATCTTTCCGAATAGAGCTTACAGTCCAATTCAATGGTAGAGCCATCCACAGTACCCAGTACCATATAAAAAGGGTAAGTGTGGGGCGATAACTTTCTCCGTCCCACACAGCGGCTTCTGTACATTCTCACTTCACTGGTGTGCCTGTCCGCTCGTTGCTCTAGATATTTCTGTGAGCCAGTACACACTGGAGAGTACATTCCAGCTCTTTTGATAAGCTTCAACGTTATATAGTTATAATAAGTGATAGCCACTTATCAGGATTACTCTAGATCTTGGCCTTAGGTTCGTGCAACCCTTGGGGAATGCTGCCTGGATGAGACCAACAGAATAAGGCAGGTGGAAATATTTTTGGAGAAAAAGTAAGAATTCTCCT
The DNA here is from genome assembly GCA_949987705.1 of Thereva unica. Taxonomy (NCBI): domain Eukaryota; kingdom Metazoa; phylum Arthropoda; class Insecta; order Diptera; family Therevidae; genus Thereva; species Thereva unica. The sequence goes on from OX465282.1 coordinate 126,804,515, forward strand.
ATTACCAACTATGTTTTGCTCCCATCAGTATATAGAGTTTTATGTGCAAAAAAACAAGCTAGGGAATCACCCTTTATACTACCAGTCTGTCGTGTCGTTTAAGTCATGGTGCAATGTTTAGTAATACAATTAGTTTGACAGATAGAAAAGAATAAGTAAGGTTAGGCGGTCTGGGAGTGCTTGAGTAGTATGTACTATGAATATCTATAGTCAGACTAGAACTTTTCCCATTTAGCAACTAGATAGAAATCGGGGATTTTTGTTGAATTGGCGAAAATCATCATTTATGTCTTTTCCGAGTAAATGTATAGCCCACAGCGCTTGCACTACTCGCTATTCGTTCCAAAAGCCATCTTCGTAACCTTAGTGATTGTGGAGAAAAACTTTCCAGATACTACCATATCGTCCGCATAAGCGACTGCCTTTGTGCGGCCGTTCTTTAATGATTTTCGAATCATAGCCACAGCCATAGTAGTGGCAAGAGATGAGCACGTTGTCTTCCCAACCCTGCTGTTGCCTGCTATGAATAAATCTAATTTAAAGCATGCGGACAATCCACGATCCATCAGGATCGCCTAGATACCCTCGGTGTTCTTGAAAGCCCCTAGAAGAAGGCTTTCAAAATGATGAGTCTTCAAGACAGAGAACAAACTTACTTTCGCTCTCACTCCTGCGTGCACCTATGTTTGGAATGAAGTTCACTTTAACCATTCTCCAGGAGTGAAACACGTAACTATAGTGTCGGCAGTATTTATTAATTTACCCGAGCCATGTGGTATTTCTTATGAAGCACAATTGGGATAATGTTGTCCATGCCTGCTGACATATGGGGGAAACTGTTCACTGGCCCACTTACCTTCACCATGGTAGCGATTTGGCAGGTTTCCCCATGATACTGATATCTCCTCCTTCAAGTTTCATGCTATCGCCAGATAAATATTCGTTGGGACCACACAACTTTAGAAGACAGTTCAGAACATTTCCATCCCCCCCCCCCCCGTGAAATGGATATCTTGAAGAGAATATTGGAAGCTTCCAAAGGTTCGTCAATTCATCAAGACCCAATGTGTGCAGTTCTTGCTCGTTATCTTTGAAGTTCATAAAATAGTTATATTGTAATCTAATACCGAGCAAAATAAATGACAGTCAATATGTGATAGATCAGATGAGGCAACAATTACTGGCCCAACTCCTGCAATTATCGATTATTTTTGATACCAGAGTGCTGTCTACACTCCTACGACCGATTAACGAAACCATGCCAATCTCTCTTCAATGAATAACTCAGATAAACTAGTCACTGTAGGCTCTTGCTATTATGAACAGGTTACGCGGTAATAGCTCCTAATAGATAACTCCATAGGTAACACGTTAACTTCAAGCGTCTATGTTTGTTTAGTATTAATTGGAACACTACATTAAGCAGGACAAATTAATCCATCCCTCACTTGCGAGAGCTTCGATGGTAAAAGATAAAACTTTCTCTCAATAAAGTCTTTAAGAGTATATATATGTAAACTAAAAAATAATTTTATTTATTAAAAAATTTGTTAAAAACTACCCAGAAATACAATCAAACAGTAAAAAAAAATATTCGTTGCAACTGAAACTATGATCTTGTTGTTTTAAATTTATATAAACAAAAAAAAACTTATATCTAAGCCTTTACAATGATATAACTGTTACTTTGCACTAACTAGATAGTAAATATACTAAAATATATACATAAATATATAAATAAAAAAAATCAATAAGAAGAATATATAAATATATAAAAGGGAATAGAGTCCTTGTATAGTGGAATGGAATGTTTCTAATAAGGATTCTATTAATTGAACAAACAACAACAAATGAAGAAAAAAAACAATCGTAAATATGAATTACAAATATTTAAATTAAAATTAAAAATTAAAACTCCATATTAAGAAATCAGATAGAAGGCAGTTTGTAAAAAAAAATCTAGTGGAAAATAAATATTTTGTCAGGTCCTTGTTTAAAGATTTTGATTTTATTTTATATAAAATGAAATATAAACGAATTGTATTATTAGTTATATAGATTGGTTAATAGACTATTAAACGAAGTTTTTAAATCGAAAATTTCATGTTGTTTTATTAATGGTTTTATTTAGCTGGACTTGGTATATTTGTTTGTTTCTTTCTTTGGTTCAAATCTTGCGACAGCTTTTTCAAAAACTTCTACTTAACCGATTCGTATGAAACTTTGCATGCATATTGAGTTCCGGTGGCAATGCAATCTGATTATTTTGTTAAAAAATTAAGATGGCGCTTCCAAGATGGCGGATGAATTTTGCAATTGGGTTCAGATTCCTTTGAAAATCGGGAGGTGCTCACAAATGACAATTCGGTGGTCAAAATTTGAAAAGTCAAAATGGCGGGGCGCCAATATGGCGGATGAATTTTGGAAATGTGTTCTGAATCCATTGGAAATCTATATCGGGGGGTTTTTAAGGTCATAAACGACGAATCTGTGGTCAAAATTTAAAAAAAAACAGAATTGGAATTAATGAATCTGTTGTCAAAATTAGAAAATTTAAAACTGCGCTAGCAATTTGGTATGTGTAACTAATCAGGGGTGGCAGCACGTAAGTTGTTTCAATCGACCTCTTCATACAAAAATTCAAGTGTTACAAAAATTTTTGTATGGAGAGGTCGATTGAAACAACTTACGTGCTACCACCCCAGTTTGTAAAAAGTTAAATCCAAAAATGACTGAATTAACAGTAAAAGGAATACAATAGAGCACTCGAAAATTAACCACTCAACTACATCTACCACTCAGTAAGAACTAACCACACTAACCCTGATCAGCTTACCAATATTGTAGCCCCACCAAAAAGGTAGCTACCACTGGTGAATTTTCTAAAATGCCCATAATGATCAGGTTATTTCATTGGAATAATTTTTGATGTTTTGAATGCAACCAGGTTAAGGTTTCTGTATTGTGCCAAGAACTGTGTGGCGTTAGGGTAGGTAAAAATGAAACGTCGTTACCGATACACTGTGACATCACAAAGATTTTTGGGCCTCAATTTCGTCGAAGGCAAATGTATGAAACAGATATACCGTCACACACACAATTCATGAATCTTAAGCATGATTTAGAAAACATTAGGACACAACAAGAGTTCCAAAGTGGACAGACCGTCTACAACAGAGCACCGATACAAAAGGAGTGGGAGAGAGCCAGGGTAGTTGCCATAACTGGTAGATACTCATATAAAATCTGGACATCAGACGGAATAAAACATAGAAGGAATGCAGGAAATGGCGCGGCCAGATCTAGGAACAGGATACGGACATTGTCACACCAAATGAGACGGAAACAAGAGTGGATTCACCCATACATCAATACGATCAGCAGGAGCGACATGCTGGTAAAGCAATCGAAGTGGATGCAGCATCGTGCGGTAGACATGTCTGAGAGGACACACCTTTCAAAAAGACGGAAGAGTCAGCTGTGTAGACAAACATCATCAATACGTCCCCAAGAACATCGGAGGAACAAGACAATACACTGCCGTAAAGAGGAACCATGATAGTAAGATGAAGCTCAAGGACCAAACGTCCACATAGACGATTTTCGCCGACAAACTATAATTAATACTAGTATCTTCCTTTTAAGTCAGGAGGAATGTTGAATCAAGATTTATGAAGAAGAAGATTTTGTTTTATGTTAGAGTAAGAACATAATAAGAAAAAAAGAGCAGGTGTGAAGCTCTTGGTACTTCTTCTCCTTTAGGTGTTATTGGAGCAGCCAGATATCGGCTTTGACTCCACTCGAGTATGCTCGGAAGCAATATTTCAAGACGTTATGTTATAAAAAAAAACGGCTAGACTGCTGTATATCGACTGTGTGTTTATTGTAACTAACTTAGATAAATAGGCTTACGGGGTCACAATAAGAAGATGAAAATACATTTTAATAAAGCATATATCCATATATCCACATAAAGTCCATTTCTCGCCTTCTCGTAGAAAAAAAAATTGTAGAAAACATAACGGTAACGTAACGCAACGCAACGCAACAAAACAAGTTTTCTTTGCACTCATCCAATTTTATGCTGAAAAAGTTTATTCTGTTTTTTTCTTCGCTCTGTGCTCGTTTGTTATGTTTTTTTTTCCTATGTTGGGCTGGAAATTATACGGAGTTACCAATACAATTATAATAATTGTTAATTCTTAATACTAAATTTTATTGTACCTAATAATAAATACCAAATCAGCAAATATTTATAAATTGTTCCCTGATTAGTGAAATTATCTGTCGCAAGTCGTTTGCACATGCGCCCGAGCAATTCCGCAACCTAACACCCCTTGTACATCGTACATGCCCAAGAATGCCACCTTGTAACCTTGCACCGGCACCTTGGTCTCGACCTTGCGTGGACAGACCTCTAAAATTTCAAATTACTTTCCTGCAATAACTGAACAATGATAATCCATATTTTCAAAATTCCCGCCATAATTTGCTCAGTTCATGCAACAACCAGTTAAGACCAAAGAGACATCTACCACTCACATCCACCAAACACTTCAGCACTGCCACATTAAAGTAAATAAATTTGCCCAATTTTACCACTGTGCCAAGTACTGCAATAAAAACCCGAAATTCACCAAACTTGCACAACGAGTTTTCGTGCGACAGCAGGAGGAAAACGGACGAGTCCATCTCGTTCATTCTCAGTCAGGGTGCGTCAGCTTCTGAAATGTCGTCGACGTCGTCGTGTGTTGATATTCGCGCGATTCGGGGCAAAAATCTTTGAATTTTTTATAGCAAATTTCTGTGATTAGTGAATTTCTAAATGTGCAAAAAATCGTAAATAATGTGAGAACGTAGTGCTAAGTAGATAAAGTACAGTGCTGTAGATATCCGAGAATCGCTTCTAGCAAAAAGATAGAGAAATTCTTGTGCGGATTCCCCCCGTGTGCAGATTGAAAGTCGGGCGTGGAATTGCTGGAAAAAAATCAAGCGAAAATCCAAGATATTTCTTGCCTTTTTGCAGTTTATTTGTTACGTAGTGACTGTAGGCGGCTAGAATTGCCATAATCGTTGCTTTTCCTGTGGATTTTCATCAATTTTCGTTCATCTTGCGAACAAAAAAAAGGGAAAAAGATTTTTCTTCGTGGCCGACGGATGAGTGTGTGTTTGTGAGCCAGGAGTTTTGTCCAGCCCAGCCGCTACCTTATCTGCGGGCCCCTCGCCTCCTCCTCTAGCTCAACTGGATTTAGTTGCGGCCCCAAAACAAACAAAAAGACAAGAAAAAAACGCTTAGAAGGCATCAAAATGGCGCACCAAATGGCCCCATCGGTGAACTGCTCACTAGACGATATCGATTTGAACGCCTTAAAGGTGAGTTGTGTGGTTTGCAGGTTTTCAAGTTCACTAAATTTTGCAGGCGGCCCGCGGCGCCCCCAAAATGCCCCGTCCAGGTAGGTGTGGCCCTCCCGGCCCTGCTCGGTTTCTGCACAGCGAAATCCGCAAAAAAATAAACAAAAATCGGCGAATTGTGGAAAATTGCATTCTTCTCATGACACATAGACCACAGCCGCACACGGCGCACACACATGCAGGCCAGCTTTATCTGTCGCCGTCTGGAAGCGGCCGCGAGCTTTCAATCTGACAACGCCGCAATCGGCCCCAGCACACTGCCAGAGAGAGACATGCTGCACGAAATGTCAACGAAGCGAACCCAACTTGATGTCGATGAATCCACCTCGCGGTGGGAGAATTTTATTTATTCACATTTATTCCGTTTCCTGCAGTTCTTTTCGGTGCTGTTTGCTCCTTCCCCGAAATTTCACCACCGGCCACTCTCGTTTTGCAATTTTCGTGATTTGTTTATTTTTTACAGCGCCCGCGGCTAAATGGCGGCCAACGACTGATGGCGGAGTGTAGTGCTCCGGGGAGTTGTTTGTTTTGTAATCGCGTGTGATATGATATCGGAAGAGGAGTTCATAGGCCCAGTTGTCAAAGTGGTCTCGCGGGCAATGACCCTCCAAAGTTTCTTCTTATATGACGACTCCGGTGATGATGTGCCCGCGCGAGGCCCCGGCCGGGCCGCACTGGTGAACGGGCGACGTGCGAATTTCAAGAATTCTTCATGGTCCAGCCATTGACTACGGTAAAACCGTGACTCACACCCAGTCGGATTCGATTGATTCTCAGAAGAGATTTCTTTATTGGAATTTATTGGACACGCCGCTAGCGACTAGCCACAGCAGCTTGCGGCGCTGGAATTCCTGCGGGACGGGATACGCTCGCTCGCTCTCCGAAATCTTCGTAGCATCTATGTGGACATCAAGGGAGCTCCAATCGATTTTAATATTCATAAATTCACTCCCAGAATTTGTTTATCTCTGGAGATTTCGGCTGTCATATGAAAATAAACCGCACACTTATTCGCACAAGCAACAAATAATAAACGAAATGCAGAGATAGAAAAATCTTCAATAATACACCAGAAAATTTCCGCTATGTCCGTCCGTTAACTGGCGGATGAATAACTCACAGATGAAGCCTCAAGGCCGTGTGTGACTAAGAACTTCTTTCTGCTAGATCCAAATCCCGATTAGTCACTTTGATTTAGATAAATCCTGTTTATCATTCGATCCTGGTGGGGTGTGTATTATTGAGGATTCAAGGATTCCGACTGGGATCCTTGCTGTGGAGCCGAGCCCTTGTATGTCGCTGCTGGCGATGTTACGCACAAAAAATATGACCTTGTGGCGTTTTTCCCAGGACTTTCTTATAATTCAGTTTTTCCTTCATGCCAATTTACATAATTATTCTGATTTTCTAACATTTTTCGCTGGAATATTTTTTATGTAATTTTAAAAACTTCAGCTTGCCTAAAAACTGAGCGCTGGGGTAGCTCCTGAGCTGTTTTAGAGCGCAATTAGAATGTATTCAGTGAACGCTTGCGATCCGAATGCTCCGCTAGTTCATTAAAAACTCATTGTGAAGTCTACTTCTACATTGCCGGCACTGGGATAGAGCAAGAGGAGTGGTCGCTCTAGGCGCCAGGTGGCAAGGGGCGCCAAAATGAGTGAAAAATACAATTTTCATGGCGCAGTAGGTCGGGCGAAACTATCAAAGCGGTTTCCGTCCCGGAAGATCTACCACAGACCATATTTTCACTCTTAGGCAGGTCCTAGAAAAGGCGAATGAATTTAACATAAACATACATTCGCTATTCATAGACTTCAGAAACGCCTATGATAAAATAAAACGTGAAGAATTATACAAAGCTATGGAGTACCTATGATTCCCCAAACACCTCGTAAATTTGACCAAAATGACAATGAAAGAGGTATTATGCAGAATAAGAATTGAAGGAGAGCTATCAGAACCATTCAACGCAACTATCGTGCTTACTATTTAACGTAGCTATGGAAAAAGTGATAAGAGACGCAGGAATTAACAGCGCGGGCAGTATTTTCAACAAGTCGGTACAAATATTGGCGTACGCTGACGACATCGTAATACTAGCCAGATCCCCCGTAGCAATGAAAGAAGCCTTCATATCGCTAGAAAGAGCAGCAAAGAAATTCGAATTAGCAATTAATGAAGAGAAAACGAAATATATGTGCATCTCCAAAAGACGTAATGATCGCCAGAATATGACAATTGATACATACAACATCGAAGCAGTAAAAGAATTTATATATCTAGGGACGCTAATTTCAAAAGACAACGACACGACATTAGAAGTTAAAAGGAGATTAGCGCTGGGAAACAGATGCTACTTTGGGCTACGTAAACATTTCTTATCAAGGAACATATCAAGAAGCACTAAAGTAAAACTGTACAGAACTCTTATAACGCCAATACTACTGTATGGATCCGAAACCTGGACATTAAGAAGTAACGAACAACACCTCCTAGGGTGCTTCGAAAAAAAAATCCTGCGCACTATATATGGAGGAATCAACGAAAACGGTGTTTGTAGGAGAAGATACAATCACGAATTGTATCAGTTGTATAAAGATTCAAACATCATAAAAACTATAAAAATTAACAGAATCCGATGGGCAGGACATGTTGAACGTAGCAGTGACGACAGCATAACAAAAATTATTATGAACAAGAGACCAGACGGACACAGAGGTACGGGACGTCCAAAAAAGAGATATATAGACAGCGTAGAAGAAGATCTACGAACCCTAGGTATAAGAAATTGGAGACTTCAAGCCAGGGACCGACAGTTCTGGAGGAGGATGTTGCAGGAAGCCAAGGCCAATAACAGGCTGTGGAGCTATTTATGAGGATGAGTAGGTCGGGCAAGCGTTAGGTCACGCTTGCATTATTTGCACCCAGCCAAGTGTATGTGACCATCAATATGACTCGAATACGCTACAAACAAGGAGTGCTGACTCCAAGATCGCCAGTACTTAGCCTTACGTCACATCCTACCGGAGGTGCAGATTGAATACGGCGGATCTAGAGACAACAAACTCGATAAAACTCAATCTCAAAGTATAAACAATAGTGTTGAAAGATTTATATAGATACCTTTAAAAAAACTTGAGGATGGCGCACCTCTCAACACTTCTGGGGCTCCCATAATCCCAACAGGACGACCTACGAATCCTGAATCCAAGCAGCAGGGTGCAGAATGTAGCCCCAGTGAAGGGGAATTTTCGCGATCACTTTTCAATGAGGACAGTCTAAGTCAGTAAGCCGCGGTTGAGCGCGCTGAGATTACTTCTTCATTAGAACAAGATTCCCTTAGAGGCCGCTTTGAGAAGACAAATGGCGCAGCCCAAAAACATTTACGACGATTTCTGGAAGCGGACTGTTTCAATGCCAATGTTCTTAATAATCCTCTGGACCTGCGGTGGTAGCACATAAGTTGTTTCAATCGACCTCTTCATACAAAATTTCAAGACCACAATAACTCGGCGAAAGGATGAAGGCTCCAGTCAAACGGTTTGAAAAGCATGCTGAAAAGCCTTCGACTGAGTGGATAAATGCCATGCCTGTAGATCGTGACATTTCTTCTATCCTAGGTGTCTGTATCATTAGTCTTAAGGCAACTAAAGGCCGCTCTTAAGGTGGAGTCTTATCCCCGCTACTCTGGTCACTAGTTGCGGATGAACTTTTGAACAAACTATTAATCTGGGTTCGATGTCATCGGTTATGCAGATGATCTTGCCATCATTGTTTCTGAGAAGTTTGTCTTAACCATTACAAAGGTCATAAGAACAGCTCTCCGAGAAGTTCAAAGATGGTATACCACGGATGTCTGTCATAGTAATGCTAGCCTGGTACCTTTTTTCAAAACGCTACAATTTTGACTTATGTAGATCCTAACTGTATCTAGGGTACCACAGTTGAGTACTCAGATTCAGTTAAATATTTGGGAGTAAAGTTAGACAAGCGGCTGAACTGGAACGCTCAACTCGACTACGTCATTAGTAAAGCCACAAGGGCCATATAGGCCTGCAAAAGGGTTTCGGGCAAGACATGTGGTTTCTTATGCCGCTATAGGTTGGTGGCCCAAGACTAAACAGTTGATTCTCAAGTACACCAAACTGCAACGGCTTGCCTCTCCATTACGAGCCATGCGGACCTGTCCCTCAGTTGCGATGGAGCCAATCATTGGATTGACCCCATTGCATAGCTTCGTATGGGTATGGGGAAATCTGCCTTGAGACTTCAGATCTCATCCAACTGGCCCTATACAATCAAAGGACACATGGATATCCCTTACAACATCCCAAACATTTCCATTTGCCGGGTATCTGGCCATATGGTTGGTGAACTGCGGTTCCAAAGGAAATTCAGGACGATTATCCCGGATCGTTCTGAGTGGGAGGGACTTAGACTTCCGAGTGGCCCTCTGTTTTCCAGACTGAAATATATGCCATTGCGGCCTGCGCTAAGCTCAACATTGAGAAGGGTCTGAAAGGCTCCAACATTAAAATCTTTTCTGAAATCCAGCTGCCATCAATGTCCTCTCAACGTAAAAGTTTTTTTTTTTTCAAAAGCCGCAGGGTGTTTTGACGCACTCCAAAGCCTGACCAGAAGAAATGAGGTCTCGCTCTGCTAGGTTCCTCGATACTGGGGTATTGAGGGCAATGAGGTTACAAGCAGCCTCCCGGGGTAGGGGTCTGAGACGTTGGTCCAGGGCCCAGAACCTTTTCTGGCATCTCTTGGTTCACCTCCAAGTCCCTGATAAAGGAGTGGATTAAGGGACTAAACCTAGCCTATTGGTAATCAGCCCCAGGTCTTAGACAGGCTAAAGATCTTAGACCTTTTGCCTTAAGGGCATTATCACTTTAAACAGAGCGGACCTAAGACTGCAGGTGAGTTATCTGACTGGCCATGTAGGACTGCGGAATCACCTCCACGACCTAGGACTATGACTTCTTGTTGTTCTATATTGTAAGGGTCTTTTCACATGGCTCGCACTCTATACCATTTGGCTGCCCGTTGGAGGCTAAACAATCGAGAAGCTCCTATGCTACTTTCTGGAGTTTGTATAACCGCGTAAAATTTTTGATCTAGAAGCCATATCTTAAAGCCCCAATTTACACACAGGTTGCCGGCAGCCTGCAGCCTAAAAGTTTTCGCCTAGAAGCTAATTATCACCATACACTCACCGGCCGCCAACTGTATTGGGCCTCCAGTCCAAGGAAGCTGACAATCGCATTAATCATCAGTTCGTGCTTGAAGTTCTTAATTTCTATTCACTCTCAAGCCGTGAATTTACGGCAAGAAAAGCTTCCACACTCGCATTCGCGCTTGTTCGCGGGTGTTCACGGTGGGTGTCTGTAGCCGCCTTGAAGTTGTTGTTCAGGCCATGAACATTTTTGCATATTAATTAATAACCTGCTATGCAAAACTGTCGTTTTCGCCTGTGTGTCTGACTGGGAATCATGACTTCACCTGCATGCCACGGTCTGTCAGGCGGGTACCTGAAGTATCATCCCTCAGTTGGGCTGTGTCAAGCTTAGTCGTGGCGGCCAAACTGGTCTGAAGGGCCACCGCCCACCGGTGTCTTGTCTTTAGTGGAGAAACGTGTTTTACTTAATTTAACCCAGTTTTCTCGCAATTATATGCTGTTTATTTAAAAAAAAATCCCCTCCACTTGAGATTGGGTGAGATTTGGGTTGACCCCCTCCCCCTAAAAGCCTCACGTAATTAATGGACGACCGCTTTATAAAGATTAAGAAAAGATCAGGTGATAAAATTGATCCCTGAGGAACACTGGCCCAGATTAGATGAGGTTTAAATTTGGATCTGTTTAATACTGCCTTAATTGAACAGCTGGTAAGAAAACTATCGATCCAATTCTTGAGGATTGAGTCAACCAATAGGACTTTACCTAACAGAGCTGAATTCCATACTCACAAGAGCCTTAGAGAGTGCCCAAAATAGACTCTCCAAAATGATGCAGCAATAGAGCAACAAAAGAGGGTTCTATACCTCTCGCACTTGCACTTGCAAGCAGTATAGGAGGGGTCTGGAACTACCTGGAGGTCTCGCATGTGCTCCCAAGAACAGTTATTGGCCAACCCTGCTGTACACTTAATATCTCAATTTCTTTTTAATGAAGTAGTCAAATCTCAAGCTAAAATAACATCGAATTGCTTTATTAGCCAGCCAGATCAATGATCCTTTGGTTACTATTCTTACGTGCTACAATAGGAAGAAAAACAACAAACTTGAATTCTCGCAATATTAAAGTTAATTGTTCCGGAAAACATTAAACATCGCGATGGCTGCATAGAAAATCAATTATGTTTTGGACACGGTAGCTCCACGCAACCGATTCTGAGTAACTTTTGCGTCAGAAATCTGCAAAGATTTTCATTTCAGATATTAGTCATGCTGAAACTGAAGTTATGGAGCATATAAACCTTTCTTTTGATTTTAATATCGCCATAAAAAAACACCCGCAAAAAAAACGATATATATATGTACATATTCTAAATGGTACACAAATTCCATACAATACACACCACCCCCAATATAATTCCCTTCGAGTGTTTAACCTTTATAGTATTCACCTTCAACATAAGCATATTTCCATAAATTCTGTTCCTATGAATATGTGACTTGTTGCGCTATCAATAGAATTCCGTATTTGAAAATGATGCTGGCTCACTTTTATATACATATCCAGAGCTCCTCTCTAAGCACACTGGAATATTTTGGTCTATTCTTAGAAGCCAATTAAACACTGACACGGCGTGGCCATAGCGAGGCTATTTTAAATTTCTGTGACAGATTTAGTTATACTACTTAAGATAACCGCTGACGAAGTGAAAATCTCGGCCTAGTCGCGGATGGTTTTTGTTCCCTTTCATATTATATATGTAGTAAACAAAAGGCTAAAAAAATAATGATTTGAATTTTTTCAAAAATAAAATCATTACACATATTTCCCATCATTTCCGGCGGCGCAAGACGTCAGTTCTTATCTTCTCCTTAATCATAAGGTATATGCGGTCGTGCGGGCATTTGATGCAGGAGAAAGAAAAAAACAACAACAAAAACAAGAATCTTTAATAACCCTTCAAGTCAATCCTTTTGAGGAGTGCAGAGCCGGCCGAAGCCTTAAGAGCTCCCCGGAGTACTTAATGTCCAATAAATTTGTTCTGCCCTATTTGACCCCAGACTGAAGTGGGTAGGTATACACTATATATACACTTATTCGGTATCCGAGCGCGTATATACGTTGCCGGCTCTATATAGATGTTCTCAGAGGAGCTCTCTCTGATGGATATCCTCAAAACAATTTTTCTGCTCTGCTCGATTAGCTTCGAACTGAACATGCATGATCCGGGAGCAGTACATGGAACGACGACGACCCTTAAAAAAGCACTGCCTATATTTTCCTCCGGCTGTGCCACGGCTGCCGATATGGTGGCTTTGAACTAATTGTAAGTAAAAAGGGGGAAACCCGAACCTGGAAGCTCTTCACGCTAACGATTAGTCATTATACTATACGGCCCCGTGTAAACCAGGGTGTCTTCGAAAATGCATCACTGCGGTATCACTGCAAAATTCAGCCACAGAGTTCTAATTGCTGAATATTGCAGTAATACCGCAGTGATGCATTTTCGAAGACACCCCCACTTTTCCACGTAAAACATATTTTATTTTTTTTCTAGCTTAAACTTTGACGATGCTTCTTCGATTTGCTGGCAAAATTATTTTATGTTAATTAAAACCAACTTGAGTCTTTAACGTCATAACGTGCACCTTAAGAAATTCCTAGCCTTAGTCAACGATAATTTATTTTGGGGGATTTTCTTATAAATTTTAAAATTATTCAAGTTGAATTAATTAAATTCGCCTGATTAATAAAGTGATTAATTAGTATGAGAGGTTTGTAAACAAGATTCTTAAAAAGTTTTTTCATTTTTCAAACCTTATTTTTAGATGGGAGGAGTAGACAAATTTCCGAACGGGGGTTTATTAATGAAGAAATGTATATAGAGAGATTCTTATTGAGAGGAAAAATCATAGCGAATGTTCTAAGTAGGCGAAACCCAAAATTAGAAGTTGTTAGGTTTCTTATATCGAACTATGTTTACTGTTATCTTATCTCAATCGTTTTATAATATCAGATGGGTCTCAAATCACAATAACAGCCATAAAAGTGTTTTCAAGTGTTAAATGCAGGCTTTAGTAATCAGAATAAGATTATCTGTGAGAAATAGAAATTTTATCTATTAACCTCTTTTTGTAGGTACCGGTTATTTGTAAATAGTAAGGCCACGTTAATATCTGAGCTACTGTGGATTTACTAAAACAGTACCAATTTATCTATCATCTTTACCTGTTTGTTTAGTTGTAAAAATAAAATAAGGAATTGTGGTTTAATTAAGCTTCTTGTGAATTATTGTTTCTTTCTTTGAGGGAATGTCCTTGCAGGCACTGTGACCGATATTACATATGTCGATTGTACCAATCCGTCATTGAAAACGTTAAGGCTTTTGATATGGCCGAAAATTTATTTAGTATTTATATCCCAAATATCTCTGGAATAGGAAAGACGCGATGTAGGGGACTCAATCTCCTCCTCGGTGAAACTTCGCAATTCCCCATCAAGAGCTTCACTGTTTCGGTAGCTGCAACTACCAGCCCTATTCTGCAATATGACAGTCTCTGCAGATCTGCCTGGCCGGTTGTAAATTGCAAGCAGTGGAGTGGGTTTGCTATTAGACCCACCGTAATAGGTATGTCAGAAGAAAGAAAGAAATGCTGATGGATCGATACTATTTTGTTTCTTTAAATGATCTTCTTTTCACTTTTGGGAATAACAGTTTGGCCTCTCTCCAGGATCTTAGAATTTGGATCAATATTGGTTATCCCACGAGTCATGCGAGAAAGAACGGTCACCCGTGGCAGAACTCCGCATTACAATGCGAAGGCTAAGCTAAACCTAGTGATGAGCAAGACTGGTCTTGCACATTTAGAGAGACCAAAGCAAGATCAAGCTAGCAAGACTTGCTGCTCATCACTAAGTGGCAAATTTTTTTCGTAAATACGACTCCACAATCACGCCGTGAATTCACGACGAGAATTTATGCCGTATCCACTCTGAACGGAAAACAAGGAGCGAACTAGGCGAGAAAACCATGCAAGTCGATGTCAGTCGATTCCATCAGTCATGATTAATGGAAATAAAAACATTCAAATAAGTGCATCAATCATCACCTTTGACGGTAGGTTTTCCGTCAGTCATAGCAGTGGCAAAACTGACAGCAAAACCTATCGCCTAATGGATCCCTAACGGAGGACCTGCGATGGAATGATCACATATTCCAAATCGCCAAACAAGCCTCCCAATGCCTTGGATTTCTTAAAAGATGCAAGTTCCTCCTCCAGCCAGCCGCCCTGGCTACAATCTACAAATCCTTCATCCGGCCCTCCCTTGAATACAATTTGTATATCTAGGCAGAGGCCTGAAAAAGCACCTTAGCTTCAAAATAGATGTTCCTTGGGTGCAAAATAGTGCCATTAATCTCAATGGTGTAGCAGCCCTCGCTATCACCATAGCGACTATTCCACTGAAATTCAGAACCTCCTCCCTGCACGGAAATCACAAGTCTAGTCCACACAAGTCTTTTCCATACCCTACTGTCCAACCCCCTTGGTCAAAATACGATCTACAAGTTCGCGTATGAATAGAACAACTCGACCGTAGAATAAACTCCCAAAGTGAGTATTTATACGAACTCGTACAACATCTTAGAGCTCAGACGTAAGGCTTATCGACATTTACTGAGTACCCCCAGACCCCCTCTAACTTTTCCTATTCTCCTCTATTCTTCAAAACAAGCTTACTCCTAGCCATGACCTTAACAAAACAAAATGGTAGTGCAAAAGGTGACCCTTATGCTTGGTATTTTCACATTTTTTACAGTGTTTCTTGCGGGAAAAATTACGTGACGTTTGCCGAGACCCTCCCCCCCCAATCTCCACGTGAGATTGGGTGAGATTCGGGTCTTTGATCCCCCCCCCCCTCCAGTTTGCACGTTGCCAGTCTCAAAACAAGTTAGACTTGGGCTTTGGGGACCTCATCATCCTAATTGCCGCTTGACTATGCCACGCCGTGTAAGTTACCATGGATGGTGGAATATATTCAGTACAGTGATAGTTTCGTGATAGATAGTTTTGAGCTTAATATCTAGTGTTACTCCTAAGTATTTGGCTTGTTGTGAAAAGTCTATAGGTCTGCGGCGAGGAACAGTTCCGCCAGTACCGCAAATGTTCGTCTTCTGGTATATGGAACCAGAATCGTTTTGTCGGGATTGACATTTAGCCGGAGACCATATCAAGTGCTTGTTGCAGACAAAAGATGTAACGTTTAATGTTGCACATTCCAGCCAGAGCCCTAGTTTTTGAAATGCTGCCTCATACCCCCTTTATGACTAGGTTCAACACAACTTCAACTTGGGTTCAAACCAGTCTTAAACGGGTGTCGAGTTGAAACTGGGCCAACTCAACCCAACTCAGCTCTCCTACGTGGATCAAGTAGATATTTCGCCTAATATACGTGGGTTGAGTTGAAATCGGGCTGAAGTGACATTTGTTTTGTTTTGTGAAGTCCGCCTTCGGCGTTAGTTTTGTGTTCGGTGTTTTTTCTGGCACAGGAACAAAAAATTATTTCGTTCTGAATTTTTACGATTCTATAAATCAGAAAACACAAACATCTCAAACATTTGAGATATTATGTTTTGATATCAGCTCAACTCTATTTCAATCCAAAGTGAACTCAACTCGACGTAATATGTATACGGTGGTCAAAATTTCAAATAAATCTCGATTCAACATTTCAACCATAAACGGAAAATCAGTGAGCTGCTCGCCTGTTTATGCTGTGATATGAACTTAGTGGTTCAGTAGCCAAGGTTTTCTTTCTCCCATCGAAAACAAAAATAACAATCATAATAATAAAATAGAGATCGCATCGATATATAAGAATTGAAATGTCAAAGGTGAAAAAAGTGAAGAATATTTTTCATTGAACATGTTTAAAGTAAAGTCTAGCTTTAACAAAGGAGTACCAAAGCCAGCTTTAACTAGTATCTAAAAGTTTAATTACGAAACTTTTTTGCATTACATCTTTATTTACTTTTGCTTTTTTTGCAATTACTGAGACTCGTCATCGATCGCAACAACTAAATAAATTAGCAAACTAAAATTCCGTCTTTAAAAAAATCGTGATGCACCTTACGTGAATTGCACTTATGAAGTATCCTGCTGATGACGAAGAATGACTAGTATAAAATCTGCATAAATCAATCCATTAGTGTGCAAGATCAAGTTGTTGAATTTAGACTTTAGCTGTAGGTCTACATGGATGGCACGGTTTTAATAACTAGTGAAATAGATAATATAACTTTTGTTTGTTCTACTAAAATCACGGTGGCCACTTTCTGGAAAACCTGAAAAAGTCAGGGAATTTAAGTAATATGGAAAAGTGAGGGAATTTTCATTCAAATCCCCTGGAATTTTTTTATTCATAATATTCAAATAATTTTTTAATGAGATAATGTACTAAATCTGTTTAATGGGATTTATGTGTTTCTTTCAACGCATAAGAAATGTACAAAATAAATAAATAACGTGGAAATTTTGGGAAAAGGCATAAGGTTAACTCCGCACATGTCGGAGAATACGAAATTATCAGAATTTCATTGCGCTCTTCATTCTTTTATTCATCATGGACTTAATGAATGAATCGAAGTAGATCAAGGAAATTTCAAGTCAATATCTTAAGACATCGTGTAAAAGTAATGAATGCTCGGTAACCCTCCTACCATTTTAGACTAACTTTAAACTTTAAAAACCCAGAGAGCCGATAACAATAAGTTTTTTCTTGCTGTTTATTGTATGCCCGTAGACCCACGGAATCAATTTTAAATGTCGGAATGTAACCTTAACCAAACATTCCTCATCTTCGACAATAAATATTATTACAGGCAATTTTTCCAGATTCTTTCTTCAACATCATCAGCTAGAGCCTGCATGAAAGAAGGGAATCTCAAACCCGCTGTTTCCATGGGTGTTGGGTCACTGTTACTTGGCTCGCACCCTGCAGCATTCGTCGAGTTGCGCGTTTGGCTGGCCGGCTAAAAAATCGAGGGACTACTATGCTACTTTCTGGCGTTCGCATAAACATTTTTGTGTAGGATTTAGCCATATCTTAAGGCCATCTTTCACACATAGGTGGACGGCAGACCGTAGTCTGCAAGTTTTCGTTTGATGTCAAGTATCACCATACACTCACCGGCCGCCAACTGGATGGAGCCTGCAGTCCAAGGCAACAAAAATCTTTATGTGTGTGGGCATTTATCGTCAGTTTGTGCCTGAAGATCTGAACTTCTATTCAGTCTGAAGCTGTGGATTTACGGCACGAATTAACGCTGTTTCCACTCGGAACTGAAAACAAGGCGCGAACTAGGCGCGGAATCCATCCGCACTCGCGTTCGCGCTCGTTCGCGGGTGTTCACGGCGTGAGTCTGGAGCTGCCTTAGGGCACAAACAGATTGGCGCGGAGAATTTCCCATACATTTAATTTCTCAAATATGGTGGTCCGAGTATTTTCAAGGTTTTTCCAGTCACCAATCTGTTTTTTCCCTTTAAAGTTTTCGTTGAGATTAACAACCTGTTATCCTAAACTGGCATCTTCGCTTGGGTATGTGGATATCTGAAGTCGGTCTGAGTATTGTGCGGCCTTCATCGGGCCGTCCTGGCCTGCCACCGTAAGTGAATGGTGATCTTTAGTGACGAACAATGTTTTACTTAATTATACTTAGTTTACTTACTTAGAAAAATGAAATATTGTCTGGAAAACCTGGAAAAATCAGGGAAATTTGGTCTTAGGAAGAAGTGGCTACCCTGAAAATATTAATGCATTCTTCTGGGAAATTTTGCTTTGTGGAAATAGTTCCCTGCTACCCTCTCAAAATACATAATGAATATATACTATATATTTTGTTATTATTGTTCGCAAAAACAAAAATATAAAATAAAATCAATTAATAATAAATCCGTCGTTTATTTTTCAACAAAAATCCTTTTAGCCCGAGATCAATAAGCCTTCCACAGATCCTATTAGCCTTATAATGCATCGATTTTGTGCAGAACATCTTATCATATCTTAATCCATAAAATAACTCCTCCTGAAAATGGTTTTTATCCATTCCCAAACAAACAATTTGAACCCTTTTCCAAAAATTCTATGAATTATTTATTCAACTGATAACACAGTTGTGTATGGAGTGGAACCCTGCACCATTTTCCTTGTTGCTCCTTATTTATTTACAATCCAAACTTGGATCGCATCCCGTCTGGGTGGAGCTGGAGACCCTTCCTTGTAAAAATAAATTTCTTAACTCGAAAACGAGAACAGAAGAGAGAAGATTTAACAAAGTTGTTCCCAAAAAAAAAAATGAAGAAGAAAATATTCATTTCTTAACAAAGTGATTTATTACAAGACGTTCTTTTCGGTCTTGGGTCTGTCGCGCTGTGTGTAGTTTTATTTGGTGTTGTTTAAAACTCTCATTTTCAAATTCCATTCCTTGTGCCGCATATGGACGGCGCAGCGCTAACTGGCGTGTGGACGTGTGTAGAGTAGAGCTTTGCGCGGCCATCGTGCTGCCATGGCTCTCTGACTAAGGCTTTGTTTACCCGGTCGCGGAAGTGGATGGATCTCTAGTGTGTGGACAATGGCTTTGTCAACAAAATTACTCATGTGATCTGTGTGATCTTGTTTCGTCGGTTCTCCATAAATGGATTTATGGCTTGATACTGGATGACGGCACAGACAGACGTGGATTAGAGAACGGGGCACTCGTGTCGCTCAATTTAAGCTCTAGTTTTTTACTTCTATTCTAGAACCAGACATTGATCATCTAATCCGATCTGCTAAAGGCAAGAAAAACTTAGTAGAAGGTGACAGATTGATTTTATGCCTAATTCGGAAACTTGAACAGCCTTGACATTGTGTAGACGCACTATACAACCTAGCTCTGATATTTCGTGGGATTTTTTGTTATTTTCAAAAGCCAGCTGATTACTCAGCTACTTTCCCTCTGATAACTAATGACTTATCACAAGTTTCAAGGAAACTCTCGAGGCTTTATCATATGCCGTTGGCACTTATCTAATTTCCACAAAACATTTCTGAATTTCACCAATTGCCATTCGGAGAATTCGTATACATTGTGGAGACTTTGTCATGGAAGCAACGATTTCGTCTAAAAATACATAACAAAACTGGTATAAATTCGTAATCAGCTTCATCAACAACAGAAAAAATATTTTAGAATTTCTAACTTGATATTGCCAGAGTGTGGGTGTATTTTGTCATCTTGTTGTAACCCGTGACAGCCATCCATAATGTGGATATAGTGCAAATGCGGTTTACCTGAAAATTCTATCGTTCTCCGTCTCTCTCCTTCTCTTCTCGTATAGATGCTTCACGCTTAAAGGTTACCTTGGCCAAATATAATACGATAAATTAACAACAACAAAAAAACCAAACGTTTTTTACCGTGGTTAGATGTGTCTTTTGCCAATTCAGCACACGAGCGGTTTATTGTCCATGCACAACGATATTTCACGGCTGATGAAATTTTCGATAATAATCCGGCCCCGGCCAACGAACAACAACAACAACAAACCATGTAGAAAAAAACTCGATCGATATACATGCGCAGACGGATTAAAAAAAGAGTTTTATCCAATCCAAAGGAATAGAAGAGTTATTATTCAACAACGCTGGTGAACTCCTAATTTTATATATATGGGCAGATGGAGCGCGTTTATATGTATATTTATGGGTTGGGCATCATGGGCATCGGCAGTTGTGATATCGTTTTTATTTGGCATTTATTTGGATAGTATTTATTTATTTTTTGTTAAACACGTGGCTATTACGATCATTATATACTTAATCGATAGGAAAGAGGTGTTGCTTCAGATAATATAAATATAATTTTCAGGCCGTTGGATGCTCAAATTTACATTTGTTTTATCATTTCGGTAATGATTTTATCAAGCTGTCTTTTTTGTATGGAGGGGGTTTTGTAATTTGGATAATTTTTTAAACACTAGGCGATGCCTGTCACTTGGCTTAGAAACGCATTTTACATGTTACATATCGTCTTTCGTGGGCCTTCAAGATATTCAGATCAATTCTGAATCCCGCTGGAATTACGATTACTATATGCTTTAATACCTAACACTAAACAACCGAATTCAATGTAAACAACAACAAAGCAACTAATTCTCCGTCAGAAATTTTTGGCGAAAAAAACGGACAGTTTTAATTCCAAAAATTCCAGCGGCATTGTAATTTCGCAATTATTACTCTCCGCTCCAGCGGAGTTTATGCTACCGATGTAAGATCAGGGCCGGCGCTTTCATAGGTTCGAATGGTGCACTTGCACCGGGCGCAATTTGTAGGGGGCATAATTTCAGAAATTATGATTTACTTTGACTTTGAAAAGAATTTGAAATTATTCTTAGGGGTGCAAGAATTTCACAACTATACCCAATTTTTGTCCTGTACTTTCTCATACAAGAAAAACGGAGAAATTTCAATTCTTCTCGTGCAGGAAGTTTCCAGAGATTTTAGCTTCGAGATTCGAGAATTTAGCAAGAAAAATCTCTAATTTATTTGGAGCATTTTTTGAAAATTCTGTAAAAAGCACCATATCCACTCACAAAAGAAAAATTGTTCCGATGGTTCTGTATTGTTGTTTACCGTGACTGATATAAACTTGAGGGCGCTGTTGCTGCACTTTCAAATTCTGTTTCACGAATTTTTAAAAGAAGTATACATATACATACATATGTAAATGAACGAAATGAGGAGAACAATACTCCGTGTGGCGAGAACTCCTCTTAAAGTTAGAAATCCAAAAGCTCACTGGAATGATATTCCGTTATTCCAGTTGATTATTCTCTTTTTAACGAGCTTTTACTTTCAATCTTAATTTCGTGTTCTATTGGGCGAACTCAGGCTTTATTTTTCCTGAGTTCAATATGTGAAAATGCATGGGAACTCAGGCAAAAATTCTGGTTCAGTACACTGATTTGCTTGTACATGCGGAGTTCGGCCGGTGAAGCCGGGTATTACTGTCTAACAAATTAATATGGTCAGTTTCAAACGAGCCAACCAACAAAAATTGGCTGTAATCATCAGGTTCCTTTTGAGATTCGATGAAGAATCGCATGGGTATTCACAAGATCCATTTTTTCCAACAAACTATACGTTAGAATGCTTTAGCTCGTTGTTGTTTCTTTTAATATTAATTCTCCCTTTTGCCATTTCTTTTCTTTCATAGTAAAAGTGAGATAAGAAACAACAACCATCGTCAAAAAGTTGATAGAAAATCAAAAAATCCTCGCCTACTGTCTTCTCTGCAAATGACGTTTTCAGCAGAATTTTGTTGGTTGGATGTTGACCCATGTGAAACTTCTTATCTATGTTTGTCTTTTTTTATGCTATACCCATCATTATGTTGCAATCTTAAATTTGCGCAAACTATGAAGATTAGTTCACCCATTCAGCGAATGTTTGTGTCTTTGTCCACTGTCCTTCACTGTGTTCAAAAATGAACAGCTTATGGGGCGCAATATGACATAGTGCATCGGGCGCAAAAAACCCAAGCGCTGGCCCTGTATCTGATTTGGACATCTTATGACGAGTGATGTGCAACTTCATGGCGCATCCTCGTTTATGAAGCCTCCTATCTCTCCTCCCAAAGTCGTTCTACGACCTTTAAGTGGTGACGCTGTTATCTCTGAGTGGATGCTTACAATCCGCAGTGGAACGGAAGAGAAAGAATATACTTAGTAGGTGAAAGTAAGCACACCCTTAAAAGCTTTCCAAGCGAAAATGTAAAGTCATCGTGTCGAAGACGACATGGCAATCATTGGCGTAACTAGGGGGGGCCAGGGTGGGCCCGGCCCCCCCCCAGAATGGCCGTGGCCCCCCCCCAGGAAAAAGCCAATTGACCGCCTGGATGTCCAAAACTCGCCGCGCGCTCTATGGAAAACATGAAAAACTATTGCTCATGGTCGGAGATTTGATGAAGAAATTGTATCGAATTGTCAAGAAAAATACTATGATATGATGATAAACGCTATATCGCAATTGGATTCCACACAACGTTGTAGAACTATTATGAATTTTTAAATTCCTTACAATTTTATTGTAATTACATTGGTGGTAGATGATAAAATAAGCAACCTCTTAACTAACTGTGAAGTGAAGCCAGTTGACCTCGATTTTTTAATGTTTTTATTGCTTTTCCCAGGAAATTTGTTCGCTGGTTCCTAGTCCTCTTTACGATTTGACTGTTTTTGTTTTTCCGATGAAATTTGGCCCTCTGAGGCCTTTCAGAGTTATTATTTTTCTCGCTAAGTGACCCAATTTTTTACGAAAAATATATTAAAATGTTGGAGTTTCTTTCACTAACACATTCAATTGCTCAATAGAATTTAAATCGCCTTATTTATTTCATGGCACTTTTTTCTCGTTCCACTAATGTATGTATATATAATTTAACTATATAATCATTAGCTTATAAGCTAGCGTTCGAGATTTTGTTTTTGTCAGTTCGTGTTCAAGTTTTCACCAGCTCAGTCCTTGATAGTTTATAATATCCTGGTAGTGTCATTGTTACAGCAAATACCCTCCCTGGCTTCAAATTTACAGGTTAGTATACTATATTTGTTTAAAAAAAATCAAATTACTAGATATTACACCGACTTTCTATTCGTTTTGGATATAATCTTCGCAACTAGTACTACCCGATTTATTATATTTATTTATATTTTATTTCATACAAATAATAATATTTATTTATTGGAATATTTTTGGTAATATTCCGGCAGAAGAAAAAATAAATTTTGAAAACATATCACGTTTTCCATACATTTTTTATTCCTGCATTTGAATTTTTCCTTCCCTTTTAACAATAAAGATTGACCTACTAAATTCATTCTATAAATACAAGATAATGTATATTATACACAGGATGCACTCTTTCTACAATAAAAATTCCTCATTTTTAACAATAAGTACTGGAAAATTTAGTCATTGGTTTTTGTATTGCAAATATGCGGGGAATATTTTTCATAAAATATCCAACTTGAAATTAAAAATAACCGTGTTATAATTATATCAAAGAAATTTTGAATTCAGTCAACTTTTACCGGAGCAATCGCGGTATATATGTAATGTTAGAGAAAACATGGATTTTCAGAGAAAGAAAAATCTTATTTTTTTTAACAAAGTACAGATTTAACAAAAACAATATAAGAAAAAAAAATATCCCGGGAAAGGAGACTGGTCATGGCCCATACAAAATTACCCCAGGCCCGGCGCAAACGAAAAGTATCTCAGATTATCGATTATAATGTGTGTTGAAATTCTGTATAGTTTTTATATCCCTTAACTATGGCAAAGGTGTTAATATTGCTATTTTTGTTTATTCAAGCGAAATTCCAAATATCACCCTATATTTTTGTAATGCTATAACCTATTTTCATGAATAAGGTATCAGTGTACGCAGAATACTCCCACCTATCTAAAATTGTAAAAACGACGGTACCACAGTACCAACTTCCAGAGTTATGAGTCGTCAAAGTCAAAATTTTGTTTTTTTTAACAAAAATGTCACTTTCAACCACCTTTTTCTCCAAAATATTCATAGTCAACTAATGTTTTTTTTTCCAGAATAAGAAAGCTTGGAGTTTTTCCTATGAATAATGTCCAGACAATTTTTATGCTACGGCCTTTACTTTCGAAGTTATAAGCAATTTTAATACTAAAATTGGCGTTATTTCGTACTTTTTTAGTACTCTTTTTCCTAAGCTTTTGTCGAAAAGAACTAAGTGAAAAAAAGTCAAAGTCAAAATTGCTTGCAATTTCCACAAATAAGGCCAGTTTTAGCATTTAAATTGCTTATAACTTCGAAAGTAAAGGCCGTAGCATAAAAATTGTCTGGACATTATTCATAGGAAAAACTCCAAGCTTTCTTATTCTGGAAAAAAAAAACATTAGTTGACTATGAATATTTTGGAGAAAAAGGTGGTTGAAAGTGACATTTTTGTTAAAAAAAACAAAATTTTGACTTTGACGACTCATAACTCTGGAAGTTGGTACTGTGGTACCGTCGTTTTTACAATTTTAGATAGGTGGGAGTATTCTGCGTACACTGAAACCTTATTCATGAAAATAGGTTATAGCATTACAAAAATATAGGGTGATATTTGGAATTTCGCCTGAATAAACAAAAATAGCAATATTAACACCTTTGCCATAGTTAAGGGATATAAAAACTATACAGAATTTCAACACACATTATAATTGATAATCTGAGATACTTTTCGCTTGCGCCGGGCCTGGGGCACATTTGACCAGTCTCCTTTAACTTTTTGCCTTTTTTATAAACAGGCTTTCTTAAAAATGAAGAAATTCAAAGACATAAGGTCGTTTTTCAAAACTGCCAAAAATCAGTCTAACGACATTGAAGAAACTGAAATATCGAGTGCTTCAACGAGTGCGACGAAGGCAGATGCTACAGCACTAGCACAAATGTCAACTTCGACATCAGTTGGACCAAGTGAAGCCCTCGTAGGCGAAGATGACAAACCAGAAGGAGTAATTGAATTATCTGTAGGAGGAGAATATCAAATGGATCTAGGTACTCTTGAATATGGCCCCGCTCAACCGAAGATTATTTTTCCAAAGAGTACGTTTGGAGATAGACAGAGATCGTTTTCGTCCCAATTCTACGATATATATCAATGGCTCGAGTACAGCGCAAAATTAAATAAGACATTTTGCTTCGTTTGCAGACAATTTACATCATCTGTGAATGTAAGAGACCAGAATGAAAAGTTCGTCGCCAGTGGATTCAGCAACTGGAAAAAACTAAGTGAAGCATTGAAAAAACATGAGAACTCTTCGAATCATAGTCTGTGTATGCAAAAGTTTGTAGCTTACAAGCATTCTTTGGGGTCGGGAAATGTTCACGATAAGCTAGTTGTTCAACATGAAGAAATGATAGTACAAAACCGGGACTATATGTTGAAGTTAATTGACTTAATTTTGTACTTTTCACGTCAGGGACTTCCACTAAGAGGGCACCGCGAGGGCGAGGAAGTGTCATATAAAAACCGAGGTAATTTCTTAGAGTTGTGTGAAGTTGTGGCCAAATATGACAATAATTTTTCGAGCCATTTGGAACGGCGTATCAATTATTGCAGCCCCAAAGTGCAAAATGAAGTTATTCACATTGCTACTCAACTTGTGGTAGAAAAGATTGTCGATGAAGTTGGACGATGTAAGTTTTTTTTCACTAATGGTTGATGAAGCTAAGTCTTACAAGCAGGAGCAACTATCAATAGTAATTAGATATGTAGCTGGCTTGGAAGTTGAAGAACGGTTTCTGGGTTTCCTTGATTGTTCCTCGTCCAGAGATGCTGAAAGTTTGAAAAATCTCATTCAAGCATATTTGACTAAATGCGGTCTGAATGATTTTATAATAATCGGACAATCTTACGACGGAGCCAGCGTAATGTCTGGAAAACATAAAGGACTTCAGGCCAAAATACGGGAAGAGCATCCTCAAGCTGTTTACATTCATTGCTTGGCACATAGAATGAACTTGGTAGTTGTCGACAGTTGTGTCAGGGTGTCAGAAGCTACTGCATTTTTCAACACTCTGGAAACAATATACACTCATTTTTCTCAACCTGGTAATCACTCTAATCTAATAAAAGCTCGTGATGCCTTGGGCATTAAAACTGGTGGCGAAATGGGAAGTTTGAGTAGAACTAGGTGGAGTTGTCGTTATGAAAATTGTAAATTCTTGCTAAACAATTTCCAAACCATTCGAAATGCGTTGGAGGAAGAAATTGAACAAGCGCGGGACAAGAAATCTGTAGAAGCACTAGGCATACTGGCTTCAATAACAAAGCCGCAATTCATCGTTTGTTTGTTCGTTTTTCATTCGGTGTTACTGATCGCAAACATACTGAGCAAATATTTCCAGAGTAAGGATGCAACACTTGGCCGGGCCAGTGATTTAATAAATAGTACTATTACTAGCTTTGAAGAAAAGAGGAACCAATTTGACAACCTGTGGAAGGACATAAATAGTTTCGCAGAGACACAAGAAATATGTTTAGAGCCTGCCAGTGTTTCTAAAAAGAGGAAGCAACCACAGCGATATAAAGATTACCTAGCTGAAGCAACCCTAGGCAAATCAACTTTGATGGAGATGCCACCAGAAACCAATGCTCTTGAATATTGGAAAGTAAACATTTACTACCAACTAATGGACAATATTATTAGCAATTTCAAAAGGCGATTCGAGAATCTTCCTCTTGCAAAGTCGGTTGATTCATTCTTAATGCTAGATTTAGACCAAGCGGATGAATTCGTAGCAAATTACAAGGATGCATTTAATATCGATATTTCTGCACTGAAGGCTGAAGTCTTAGTAACGCAAAATTTGTTCAAAACCCAAAATTTAGAAAGCAGTTTGAACAATCTGAAAAGTCAGGTGAAAAGCGATTTCACTCCCAACCTATACAAGCTACTGCAAGTTGCTGTAGGCCTTCCGGTGAGCTCAGCTGGTTGCGAAAGGAGTTTCTCTGCTATGAGACGCATAAAAACTTGGCTTAGGAACACGATGGTTCAAGACAGATTCTCAAATTTAGCCATACTTAATATTGAGAACCAGTTAGTTAAGGAAAAAGTGCTGGCTGAAGAAGTACTTCATTTGTTTGCAGAAAAAGATAGAAAATTAAAGTTAATTTAAAGAAGTAACCAGTTTTTTGTTTATTGTTTCATGCTCTTGTTTATTGTTTCATGTTCTTTTAAATAAAATTACTTAACAATTACGCATAAGTAAAGTGTTTTTATAAACCTTTCTCGCATAATAATAACTACTTTTTATAGTCTTATAAGGTGTCAACCACCATTTAAAAATTTCACACCCCTTTTATTGGACAAGAAATTATTATCATTAGTTAAATCTATATAAGATATTACAGTGAAAAACAGTGTTTTTCAAGACTTTCTTTTAAGCGTACATGAGACAAAATGGGATTTCCTATCTACTTTGCATTTCGAACACTAAGCACCTGGCCCCCCCCAGATAAATTCGCTAGTTACGCCCATGATGGCAATAAGTAGTTTTTGCATTGTCGTTACATCTCCTCTGGGCACCGGGCACACCTAATTGTTTAATGCCTCATACTGATATATATATAGTTGCTTTGTCGGGATGGATGAACCTTCTCTGTCAGGATTTTTGGGGTGCCGTAGAAAGGAAAACAATAAATTATTGACTTGATGTCAGGAAAGTTGTTGGCTTGATTGCCGGACATTGCGTCTTGAATTGTCACTTAAGGAGAATAGGTAGAAGGAAGCGCGTGCCTGAGAATTTGAGGTATAGGGGTGTGAACAATAAGCCAATTAAGTGGCCGCGAGATTTTTGGACCCAATACCTCAGCAAAGAAGGCACCCAAGAGAGAACCGTCGACAATACAAAAGGGCTTTACCTCTGAGCACTAGCCTTTTACACAAAAAAAATGATGTCAGTCTACTGGCCATACGGAACAATCATTCAGATCCAGTCCACCACTTTTAAACTCTGACCCGGTGTTCTTATACTTATGGTGATACCGTATCAAACCTTCGTAAATAATTTCACACAAAGAGGTATTGTAAAAGGATCAGAAGAATTCGGGGGATGAAAACTGTTTCTCCTCAATAATTTCGTCTTCGATTAAGTGCCAATGGAAGTGTCGCCCTTTGTACTACCAGCCCGTCATGTCGTTTACTTCTTGGTGCAATGTCTGGTAGTAGGCTTAGCGCTACGATATTGATAGGTTAAGAGTAGGATGCATGAGGAGGAGCCAGTGGGCCCCGCGTTTGAACTATTGGTTGATGTATATAGCATCCGGCTGAGCCTCAACAGTCGGGGTTATCAGGAGAAAGCCTCGTCGGAGTGTTATGCCTCCTGAAGCAAGAGAATCCCACTAACCCGCCCATAAATGCTGTGACGTAGGCAGTAGAAGACTAGGTGAACAAAGAGATGCACCGTCCGCTAAGCTCTCTTTATTTGCCTTTCACCTCATTAACCTTTCATTGTTATTCACCTATAATTGAGACGAGGCTTTCGAAACAACTCTAGCGTAGTTAGATCAAGTACAGAGAGAATCCGCGACCTCCTCGGTGATGATGCCATTTACTCTACCATGGGTCGTCTGAGGAATGTAGTAGCCCTGTCATACCTTTACCATAGCATTGGTTCCACCTCTCTGACTCTTGCCTCCATGGCAATGTGATACTCACAAGACCAGATTGGCCTGTTCAACTCTATTCCTTTGCCCACAGCACTCCTTTTCCTTGACAAGGTGTTTGTGAATAGCTCGATACTGGAACAATCTACCGCAGTCAGTATTTACGAACCCGTACAACAAACAAGAACTCATCGCCATCTCATCCAGTCCTGCCCTGACTTCTCCTAAACTTATTCTCTACTTCAAGCTAAGCTTGCTGCTAGACATTGGGCCTTGACGTGACCAACGACATGACGAACTGAGAGCACATAGTGTAATCCGTCAACTTGAACTTCTAGAGCAGTTTCCCTAGAAAAATATTCTTCCAATTCCTGCACGTGGCTCTTATCTTCTTCAAATCCTATAAACTCTGTTTACTTTTAACAAGAACCAAAGCAATACATTTGATATCAGAAAATTCCTGAAAAAATACTTCAATATTTCTACACAATCAGCAGCGGTATTTCATTTCCCAAAACAATGTTTACCTGTTGATTGCAGGCTGCCGCTGGTCTAAAAATAAACAAAACAGGAACAAAAAAAAGAGTTAAGAATAACAATAAAAATTGCAGCAAGAAAGTAAACGAATAATAAGGGGAAAAGAATGCGAAAATATATTTTATCATCGGCGATTACAATGTCAACATTATTCTCAAGAGCCGGCCATTAAAACTGGGTCACACTGAAAAAATGTTGTGAGTGAAAATCACGCCTGTTGCATCATTCCGTCAACAGATGACGTGGCTATAGGCAATGACACGAGAAGCTGTCGATACCTCATCCACTCGGGCGCTTCTATTGCAGAAATATGCTTTTTCAGATTTTCTCACGGTGGAAATCTTTTTAGAAATTCAGCCTCGACCGGCAATAGGAAAAAATGTTTTGACGAAGCAACAAAAAAGCCGCATTTAATGCCACCTAATGAGAGTCTCAGGTTGCGTTGGTGGCTTTAAAGTGGATTTTTAGACATTTAAAGTCCATGGAGGCGCGTGGTTATCTGCAATCGGTTACAAAAACTTTCGTTGATTATTAAGGCGGAATTTTGTTGATGAAAATAAAAATGAGAAATATTGATAAATGTCATCGTTGTTTGCATAAATTTATTTTTAATAAAATTTTATTTAGCGTTATCGAAATAATTTCTTGTCGTGTAATTTGTAAGGCGTAATTATATCAGTTCGTTTCATTTCCTATGTTATGAGATTAAAAAGTTTATTTATAGATGATTTTATTTCTTTCTTTATTTTTTTCTTGAATAGTGATTGTTTTTTATGTGCTAAGAAGATGAAATCGCGAGGTTTGTGTAGCTGCGAACCGTTGTAATAATTTTACAGAAATAAATAAAAGTATTTCTGTAAATGAACAAAATGTGCTCATTTCTTTAAATTAATAGTTGTATACAGTAGTATAAATTTTAGGCTATATTTGAAGCCTTAACCTGGAAGGTTTTTCACGACGGGGTTTGCACAATACATATACTAAATTAAATAGGCCGCGATGCTCGCCTAGGCGCCCCTAAACAAGAATAGAATACATAAGTCTTTTGCACCTAAATTACGTAATTGTTACTTTCTCCTGGCTTAACGTAGGATTAATTAAGGAATACATTTTTTGAATGTACCCATTCAACATGAACCCATATCCTGCATATCCGCGCAGGCTTCCTTCTATTCTTCTAATAACTGCCTTTCTTCCTGCATTTTGCAAATCTACTGTTTCCCGCTTGTCGGGTTTCTGCTGTGCTATCTTTAGATACAATTTCCTCACCGAGTATATATCTTAGATTATCCATATCTAGCCTCCGCAAGCGTACACTTATTAGGAGTTCAAATGGTGACTTTCCAGTAGGTCTGCTTACCGTCGAGTTAGAAATTTGTTGCAGGTTTGATACGTATTTGTACCAATTTTGGGGGCGTTAATTGATCTTTTAGAGAGAACCCTAAATGTGATCTGGGGTGGAAGCACGTAAGTTGTTTCAATCGACCTCTTCATACAAAAATTCAAGATATTTGTATGAAAAGGTCGATTGAAACAACTTACGTGCTACCGCCCCTGGTTTAACCCCTCCCCTCGCACCAATTGTTATGAGGAAATGATTAATCTTTTGTTGCTCGCAAATACCTATGAAATGCATTCGCTGTAAAAGTAGACCCTCTGTCGGTGATCTTCCGAGAGGGGTTCCCGAAAATTTCGCTCTGGAAATCTAGCTTGATTAAACCCATGAGGATTTCGCCAATGAATTAACTATCAGGAAAAATTACTTATTCGCCATCTTGAAACTTGTGCAAAGACTACCCTCTAAGAATTTAGTCTTTAGTCGAATTCTCTCTCTCTCTCTCAAAATGTCCGAAAGCTACCGACAAGTTTCGCGCTTTTCGTGGGCGCTCTTAACGGAGGAGTCCACTCTCAATGGAGTGTACACCGGGATATCTACTTAAGGCCGATTTGCTGAGCCTGAACGGTGATGCACAAAACATTTGAACTCTTCTAATTAGAGCTCATCTAGCAGCGCAACTACTTAACTCCTTCTTTTTCATTGTCAATTGAAACCAGGGTTTAAATTGCTGCAGCAATTTTAATACTGTTGCTGTTGACTTTGCTTTGCTGGCAAGAATACCACAGCAATTTACTTTCCTTCGCTTTAGAGCAATCATATTCTCAAGCTTTTTTGTTTCATATTGCTGCAAATGCCGCTGCTTACAAAAGCTGGGGTCCGGCTACGAATGTTTCACATACACATAAAAAATGTTCACCTCTCTAAACAAAGTACCATTTTTAACCGACTTCAAAAAAGAAGGAGGTTATACTATACAGGGTGTATTAGCGAGAATGTCGAAACGCCTGATTGTAGATAGGTCTTGGATAGAAGAACAAAAAATCGTGGGGAGAGGAGTCATAACGGTTCAGCCGCTAGGGCGTTTTGATTTTTTTTTTTGTAGAGGTTTGCATATTACCCTGTATTTTTGGACCCCCTCTTAGGTATTTTCATGAGTAAGGCAGCAATCTACGCAGAATACTCCCACAAATGCCCCCATTCTTTTACAATGTTTGAATTTCTCAGTCACATGAAGAAAATAAATTGTCGACAGCATAAAGGGCTTTTCCTGAGCCTCTAGTCTCCCACATAATAAAATTAAATTCACCCTTTTGTAAATCAAATTCGCCCGTTTGAAAATTAAGTACTTCTATAATAATGTTAATAAATCCAGGTTCGATCAAGCTCGACACACCATAATATATTACTATTCAGACATTTTGTTTGTAAGAAAAGTCATACTCTATTTTTTCTACCACCACATTCTCCAATGCTGAAGATCATCGAGGAAGTATTTTCCAAAATCATGTTTAGTGCAAGACATAAGTAAGTTAGCCGATCCTTTAAATTGGAAATGACAATTCCACTCACATTAACATTTCGTGTATGGATAAAATACAAGCGCACGTGCATTGTAAATGCGAAGTACGTTTACGGGCAACAACACTGCCTCCATCTGAGCACGACAAGAGTGGCAGTGAGACCGTTGAATTGTGATTGGGAATATAAATGAGCGATTTTAAGATTCCCAATTGTTTTGGCGCACGCCATAGTACTGGCTAATGGGTGCAGCGAGGCGCACCGGGTTCCGTTTGAAGACGTTATATTTCTGAAATGATTGCAAACATAAACTTTGAGTGCGAGGAAAATCATTTTAAGTAAAATGGAAACTGTTCGTTACTTTAATGAGCTTTAATAGACTGAATTCGCTTACATAATTAAATTAATGTATGATTCAAATTACAATCTATTTCCATATCAAAATTGCGACCAGCTCCTTAGCATAAGCATAAAGCAAAGGTTGACATCTGCAGAGTTTTTAATAAATTCTTCCAAATCCATAATAAACATATTAACAATGCATGTTGCCGTAACAAACTCTAAATCCAGCTGATGATGCACTTCAGATTTAATGCAGGATAAATAAAGCCCTCGAGATAAATCCAATTCATAATCGAACAAGGTCTCCCCCATCTCCTTAAATCGAATTACCTAAAAATAGACCCTCCGCAACATTTTAACACCACCCACAATTATTCAACATATAGAAGCTCTATGGATGTCGTTGACAGGCATCACATAGCTTCATGATGACTCAATGACCTAACACCCTTGTAAAATTGCAACAAGAATCAGTAACAGCCATAAAACCCTGAGTTTTTAACAAAGGTCAATTGACCTTTTCTTAAGAAACGTCAAGAGCCAATACAGCGATACTCGCCAGATAATGAGCCAGGAATAGATAATAAAGGTTAATGGTCATCAAGAAGGGAAAAAAATAATTTTTATTTGATTCTGGGATGCACTGGAATATGTTAAGTAAAATTTATTGACGTCGCCTCTGATGTTCCTCCTCTATGCTTCGGCGGATAAGAGGCCTACGTGGGCCCGAGGAGAGGACCCCAAGATTTATAGTAACTGCCTCAATAAATTATGAAAATTTAAACGTTTTCTTCGGAAAATATTTAATGGTTTTTATTGTGATTCGATTTAAATTTCAACGAATTCAGTTTTTTCTAATCAGAGTTTTCGACTTCTTCTCGAATGCAAATGAAATTGGTTGAATGAAATATTCATAATCGATTGCAGGGTCTTGGGGGCGGGGAAAAAGGGTTGGCATTTTCTAGTTAATATCGATTTTTGTGATATAAGCTCAAGCGAGTTAGGGTGTACCTGGAAGTAAGTCACGTGAATATGATTTTTTGCTTTGTGACTCCTTGATGGTCCCAATTTGAAACTATTATGGGATTATACAAGCATTCTCAACAGGGGTTTACGAATATTGTTCAAACAGAAAGCATAAATTTAAAAAATATGGAGCTAGAATGAAGCAAGGTGATGATCAGAAAAGGAAGTGTGTAGAATACGAGTGCTTTTAAATAAGTCATTACAAAAAGATAAAGCAGAGTCGATTTTGTTTTATTTTTCAAAATAATCTCGCTTTAGGTCGATGCACTTTATACAGCGTTTCTCAAATTCTTGCCAAAATATAGGATTTCGGAAGGTCCTCTCCTTTGATGGCCTTTACTCAGACATCTGTTGGACGATGACCTCCTCCTTTTCACCGAGCCATTTGTTCAAGCTTCAAAGGAAAAGGGGTAACTGGGAGTTTTTATGCGAAAAAATTAAGCTTAGGATTTACCCTTTGCAGGTACTACCACTTTGTCATGTTCAGGCCATGATGCAATGTCTAGTAATAAGCTTGATTGGATTAGTGCAAGTATAGAAGGGTGCATGAGCCGATGTCGATGAACTTTACATTTGAACTCTGAGATGTTATATGAGTTCGGAAATACTGATAGCGCTAAAATTATGAAAGTTTTGCTACATTCCTGTGGTAGCTCGATGGAGGTCGAAAGGGTGCCATCATTGATAAGTTTGATGGTACAGGTTTTCACTTTTTCCAGAAGCACAAAAGCCGCTTTTGAGAAAAAAGCCAGCTCAGATAAACGAGTTGTATTCGAGGCAGGTTTTAATGTACGACTTGTAGATTGTAGCACGGGTTGTTCTCTGAAAGAAGCTCGAGTAAAGACTCGCCCGTTCTTAGCCTGGAAATAGGCATGCACAGCGTCAAAGCGCCTGCACTCGAAACAGGCACGATATGCATAAATAAAAAAAGGGCTTGTCAACACATGAAACAGGCCCGTCACACCTGAGTAGAAACCACTTTTCCACATGCAGCCCGCTTCTGGCACGTATCTTACAATGAAAGACCCCCGGAATAGTCCAAACGAAGCGCGGTACGATCACACTTTTTCTAGACTAAAGGGAGCAAGATTGGCTCTTTAAAAATTGTATAGGACGGAGAAAACGGGCAATTATCTTGGTGACCATAAAAGGTGTAATTAGCATACCCAGTACACCGATTATCGTTCGATGGCGTAGGTCAAGAAGCATCAGTACTTTGTTGGGGACCGCTTGGTAAAATGACAATCGCGTGTGGAGTAGTGGATAACGAAAGTGGCCTGAAAGTTTTTACCTTGAAGCCATGTGTCCACTCACCGGCCGCCAACTAGATGGGGCCTGCAGTCTAAGAGAACTGAACAAAATTTTAATGTGTGTGGGAATTCATCGTTAGTTTTTGCCTGAAGATTTGAACTTCTATTCAGTCTCAAACCGTAAATTTACGGCACGTCGTATCCACTCGGAACTGAAAGCAAATTGCGCAACCATCCACACTCCTAAAGTTGCCTTAAGGCAAAAACAGATTGGCTCGGATGTGCTGCGGCCGCCTGCGAGAGAATTTCCCATACATTTGATTTCTACGACCCCGCCTGCCCATTGCGTTAACAAATATAGTAGTCTGTGTGTGCCTTTAAAGTTTTCGTTGAGGCCATGAGCATTCTTGCACTTGAATTAACAACCTGCTATGCTAAACTGTCGCCTTCGCCTGTGTACCTATAGGGAGACGTCACCTGCATGTCAAGGCTTATCAGGCGGATTCTTGAAGTCCTCATTCTTCAATCAGACTGAGTAATGCGTTGCCTTCATCGGGCCATACCTGCCGACCGGGCCTGAAAGATCACGGCATGCCGGCGGCCTGTAGAAGAGAAACATGTTTTACTTAATTTAACCCAGTTTTTTTGGCAATTTTACACTGGTTCATGTCCCGCCCTAGCAAGGAAAATAGGGACCTTCCTTGATTCACCCTTCCTTGATGGATTGAGCGAGCTGCAAAATACTGGTGTTCCTAACCTCTGTCGCTTTATCAAAAGCTCAAAATGGCTTGAAATGGCCTGAACTTTGTCACAACACTAGAATGGCATCACAATGAGCCCAATGGCGTGCCTAACTGGGCTCCCTCGTGGGGGCAGCCTTTTTAACCTAACCGAACCTACACTGGTTCTTGAAAAAATTACGTGATATCTGCCGAGACCACCTCCCCCTTCCTCCACGTGAGATTGGATGAAAATCGGCTCGATCTCCTCCCCTCCCTAGACGCCTCACGTAATTAATGGGCGACCACTCAGGGGTTAAGGCGCCTGACTACCATTCTAAGGGCCCGCGGTTCGAATCCACTCCGCTGTTCGATTACCGAAGTCAGCGTTCTGCCCTTGCATTAATAGGTGGGGGAGAGTTGATGCTGGAGTGCACTGTCCGACATTGTACTAATTGATAGAACCGTCGACAGTACAAAGGAGCATTATCTCTTAGGGCTAATCTTTCACATAATCAAAATGGAAAGGTGTGATCTTCCATCAAGACAATTTCCGACTACACACTTCTTTGACTTATCTAAAAATTTGGGAGACTTTGGTTGAGAAGATTTGATGAATCCACCGTATAGTCCAGGGACATAGCGTCTTTTAGTTATAACTTATTCCGATCTCTGCAGAACCCCTTCAATGGAATTAAGCTTGTTTCTAAAGAAACCAATTAAAACTACTTTATACTTTCTTTACTACTATACTTTAAATACGATTTTTCAACTAGAAATTACAGAAATTCTATACCGATGGCTTCATAACTCTATCCAAAAAATGTGGCATTAACTTTGCCGAAAACAAAGATGTATATTTGATTTAACGCCACGAACCTTTTTCTTAACTTAATATTATTGAAAAACAAAAGCAGACGAACTATTTTATCAGCAAACTAAACAAATTGTAATACTTGGCATAATCTTACAAATCTTTCAAGTTAAACTAATGAATAAAATGACACTGCACAAAATATTGGACGAGGTCGAAAAAACCTATTCGTCAGATTCACGCAGTTTTTTGTTTAATAGTCTGAAGATCTCTTATAACCCGTTTTACTTGAAGTAATTAAAGTCTACTAATCATAAATGAAGCTTCAAATACAATCAGAATGATATAACGCGAATTTTAAACTATGTTCCCGGACAACTAAAATTATGAAGTATTTTTTTCCTGTTCGATATAAACAACCTTTGATTCCGTTGAGAGAAGCATAAATATTTGGTTTATGAGTTGGATTTTAAAAGCTCTTGCCACACAATACAAATAAATTGTATGCACAATTCGTTTCTGATTGACAAACTCCGAACAGTACGAACTTCAATTGCACGAAATTCAATTCTTCAATTGCAACAAACGAATCAGAGTGTGTTGACACGCAAAAGTACAAGCCAATGTTTTTCTTCCTGATTACTAAATCGCAACATTTTCAAAAGCCTAATCATGTCACAAATTGAATTTTCGTAACATTTTTTTCCATCTAATTTTTGTTTTATGCAACCGCCGCCAGAGAGCAAATTAAAGAATCTTTTGTAAAGATGAAAAAGAAGGTAAAAAAAAATTGTCATTAATTAGTGTGCAAATTCGCTCTTTGCCATTCATAAAAACATTCCAAACATTCATTACAGCAATATATACAATATTCCCACCTATATCTGGCCGCGGCGAGCTTAGAGCATATAACAGGTTCCTAAACAATAGTCTACAGTCGCGCATTTATCTTACCTGTGCACGCTAAAACTCTCACCTGTGTTGAGTGAGTGAATAACCGAAATATTTTATTTTTTTTTTTTGTATTCACAAAAGACTATTTGGAAAAAAAATGCAGAAACTAAAGCCACAACTAAATCAAGCCACATCTCAGGCACGATAGGCGCAGGTAAGGTAACAAGGTGTACAAGGTGCAAATTGAGCTCCACAGCGCCACGTTCTTGTACACCGTCCGTCGTCCTTGTTGTTTGTGGGGTCTGCTGCTGTTGGTGTTGTTGTTGCTGCTGTTGTTGGTGAAACAACGGTGAAGCAAAAACATGCAGCGGCGGCGGCTCGTGAAACGTTGCGTAACTTCTCTCAAGCTCAGTAGCGAAAATTCCAAACTTTGAACTGCGGCTTAGATCATATTTTGCGGCAGCCTAGATTGGTAGAAGAGGTACCTTCAGGTACTGGGCCTACTATCATTGGCACCCGGTACAATCAGGTTTATGGTGTGATTTTAATCATGTTTTGATTGCTCAAACCTGAAGCTGAAATTTTCACTGTTCAAAATGTTTATTGATGCCGCTCCAAATTCCCGCTGCGGTTTTGTACACCAGTGGAAAATTGAATTTGAGAGAATTTCTTGGGATTTATACTCGGTCGTCTCCGGTTCATTTGAGAAATGTCTATGGTTGGCTAAGCACTGAACTTCACAAGATTTTCGTGTTGATTTTATAAATTTAGGGCATTGACATTTTGTTTATTTTCAGTTATATTTCGTTTTTCCTCTTGCTCTAGGATTTTTATTTGCCTTCTTCTTATTGCTGCAACAAAACTTTTATAACTTCTCTTTTATTTTTCAGGATCCAGCTGGCATATTCGAGCTCATCGAAGTTGTTGGCAATGGAACTTATGGCCAAGTTTATAAGGTAAGAAAACATGCACAATTAATTGATAAAAAAGTAATTGCGCTTGTTAACTTCCCAGTTTATAGGGAAGTTAGTGTAATCGGTCCGAAAATCGTAATCGTAATTTTTAACGTATTTTCATTTTTCAAGGTCCCAATAGCATTTTAGGCAAAAATTTTAGTAGAAGTATGTGTGTGTATGACGAAGCAGTTAGGTAGGCGATTAGATCGTTCAATTCGTATAAGTCTCCTGGAGCAGACGGTATCTATCCCATTCTGCTACAGGAGAGCTGAGACTTAGTCTCTCCCTTATTATGCAAAACAGGGTTTCCTTCGCACATAGCTACATCCCATCTGTCTGGAGGAACGTCATCATAACATTTATACCTAAGCCAGGGCATTCGGATTAACCTTAAGGAAACTTATCCTCAACGCCAACCACTAAGCTCCTATCAGCATGCGTACCAGGCGGGCAAGTCTACTGAAACAGCATTGCACAATCTGGTGCTCAGACTGGAATGCGCAGCTCTAAACAAAGGAGTTGCGCTGGCGGTCTTCCTCGTTATCGAGGGAGCCTTCGACAATACATCTTTTGATGCTATAGCTAGGGCTCTAAGTAGACGCAGTCTAAGTAGCACTTACTGTAACTGGATTGACTTTATGCTGATCACTCGCAAACTAATGTTCTCTCATGTTGAGGGGTCTCGGGAGGGCACTATACCAAAAGGCTGTCCACAGGGAGGAGTTTTATCTCACTTCTCTGGTGCCTCTGATGACTGATGAACTTCTAAAGATGCTCAACGGTCGTAACTTTTTCGCCTAAGTTTACGCTGACGATGACCTCGTCATAGTAGTTATAGGTGAAACTGAAGGAGCCATGTCAAAGCGCCTACAGCAGGGACTAGATGTGGTCTCTAGCTGGTGCGAGAGCGTAGGACTAAAAGTCAATCCTGACAAAACGATTCTGGTTCCTTTCACCAGGAAACGAGCACTACCGGGACTTTTGGAACCTATACTCGCAGGCAGAACTAGAGGCTATTCACAACAAGCCAAATATTTAGGAGTGACGCTAGATGTCAAGCTCAACTGGAACCAGCATATGGA
The DNA here is from genome assembly GCA_949987705.1 of Thereva unica. Classification (NCBI taxonomy): domain Eukaryota; kingdom Metazoa; phylum Arthropoda; class Insecta; order Diptera; family Therevidae; genus Thereva; species Thereva unica. The sequence continues at coordinate 126,843,816 of OX465282.1, forward strand.
CACTCTGACGAGTATAACGCGCAGATCCCTGTGGGCTTGCCGTAGAGTTTGTGGTTCCACATGGGGTTTGCAACCGAAAACCGACTTTGTTAAGGTACCGTTCGAAACGTATTAACGAAAATATGAATCAAAAATATTCATAAAATTCGGGTCGTGTTTTTGTTCTGATTAGTTCTTATAAAAAGCAGTCTCTGTTTCAATCTATCAAGCACTGATTAAGTAGTTGCTTATAAAAATGTAAATGATTGTGCTTATTTTCTGCAACCGTAATTCCATAAAATAAGAATTGTAATGCGGGTACTTTGTTATTAAAATTATGCTGTCGTATACTGGGATTGACTTGATCGACTATAAAATTATATCTTAAGTGTGCCTATGTAAATATTGATCGAACTGTAGGCAACCCTTACCACGAAAATTCGATCAAAAAGAAAAAGGCTTCAAAATTTAGAAGTCAAGATTTATTTTGACGAACCTATGTAGATCGAGCTCTTTGAGGTCTAGATTTGAATTATAAAAAAAGCGTTCACTCGCTTTCTTTCGACTATAGATTCAAGTTTTCGGCCTAATCCAATAGTCGGATACGATAGCTGGAACCGATAATCGGTTCTGATAGTCGGATTCGAATAAAAATAGTTTTAAAAAATCTTAAAAATGCGTTTTTATTTTGAATATGGTATGATGCCACTCAGCTAATAGTATGGTACTTGTCATACCCTTTCGTTTGATACCCATACCTAGTGGATTGTAAAGATAAAGTTAGTTCGCCATTTTGAACTTGGAATGACACCAAATAGCTAATTGTATTCTACTTATCATACCCTTTTATTTGATACCCATATCGGGTGTCTCGGAGCACAATTGCGAAATTCGGCCGCCATCTTGGAACCGCCATCATGATTTTTTACATATGTCAAAATTTGAAGGGGATCAGTTATATGGAAGTGAGTCAAAATGAAGTTGCAAGATTTGTCTACGTGAAGCTAATATAAAGGGTATACATTAGCCTAAAACAGGCACGCAAAAATACTGCATCTTCCAGTGAAAGTCCCATCCATATCGAATTAGTCATTTCCGAGATTAGCGCGGCCAAACAGACAGACACACATACAGGCAGACAAAAATTTAAAAAATGGTTGATTTTGTTTAAACCCCTTTAGAAAAACACAATTATTTTGAAATCACAGACAGACACTCCAATTATATTTATATAGATTACAAGATTTTTGCAACAGTATGAATTTCTTGTGATTTGTGCATTGTGGGAAGTTGATCGTGTGGACCGAAAGGGTCAAACCCACAACCCAATTAGTTTAATATAAATTCCATCTTATTACTCTCCCTGTTCAATCACAAAAATCTTGTTATAGATTCGATGCGGATATTATGAAACGTAAAAACATTCCAAATTTAGAACATCAATATTTAACAAATTCATCCTCCACATTCGAGAATCTTTCATAGTTGCACATTTAGTGCTGCAATTTATTATCATTTCTTAGGTGAACTTTAAGGAAGAAAGGATTTCAATTGTTTTTGGCAATGTGCCACTGTTTGTATGCTTTGATTGTAAATCGATTTTAATTGGGTGGTTCGTACAATGATAATGCAGTTCGTGTAAATTTTATTTAATCGATTCTCGCATATGCACTATTTAATTATAGGTTTTAGCAATTTGTTCATTCTGCTGGTAAAACTAACGTTTTTGTTGTTCATAAATAAATTTCCATTACACTATAAGCAAAAATGGGTATATTTCAGCAGAATTTAAAATTTTAATTTGCTTAAAAGCGTTTTAGAATTTTAAACTAGGAAAATGCTTGTATTTTCATTGAAGATTTATATTAGGAAAGATGTGGCCTTCCAGATGGTATAAAATAGTGCACTTTCTGATTATAGTTGTAGTGATCATATAGGTTAGGTTAGATAATAACAAAAATATATTGACAAATTATTATGTTTTTATATAGTTTACCAACTATTGCTCGGTGCTCTGAAAAATTCAACTATTGCCCGACTATGCCCTAAACGAACGAACGACGCATTGATTTCAGTTTGCAGATGTGCTTTAGAAGCATGTTCGTGCGTCACCTTTGTTTATTTTTGAATATTCTACTCATTTCCCCCCGAATATTTTCCTTTTAGAATTGTTGCTTCTATCAGATTCGGCATCAAATTCGTAATAGCAAGTCTGGTAATATGGTGGTTGATTCAAATTTCGTAGCATTATGATGACCAAACCGTTTTTGAGTTGCAAATTATGGGGTGGTAATCCAGGCAGGTCCAAGGAATTCCAAAACTCGGTCGGATAATTCACGGCATCATTTTGATTAGTGGTGGAATCAACTGATTTGTACGATACTAAATCTCTGACATCTCTAAATCTCTGATTTGTACGATACTAAATCTCTGGCAATTTGTCGTTCTTATATTTGTTCCATAACACTCTAGATTGAAACGGATAGCATGTTGTCACAATGGTAGCGAATAGCCTTCTTATTTCATTCGCATACGTTTGTGGCCACGGAATCAACGATTCTTTGGTCCCATTGGAATCGTCCCCAATAAGCTGAAACGCTGACACGGCTCTCGAAATGTTTGACGCAAGTACAAACATTCAACATTCGATGGATGACCGTTCGTTGCGCAGCAGTTGCATCGGTGAAATACACGTGTTTACCTTTTTCTAATGTAGAACTACGACAAGTGGCGAACTGTAGGATGTCGTTCGTGCATTTCGAAAGAAAATAAACGCCACAACGCCTTGTTGTTGTTCACATGTTGGCCCATTTGGTATTGGCATTTTCAGAACCAACTACAAACACTGCCATATTGTTTTGCCCTTCGTTATATATGTACACAAATGTTAAACTGATTTTGCAGAATGACAACTCGCAACAATGCGGCAAAACGTACTCGTTTCCAATCTCAATCTCTCGACTCGATAAACTGTCACTTTCACAAGGATTGTCTGGCCATTATTGTCCTTTAAGCGTCGTCGATAAACTCAACATCCCGGTTACTATTTCAGCGATTAATGGCCGTGAGTATTATTTCGCACATTTTTTATCAACCATGCATGGTGTATTACATTCAAAGGGCCACACGGTCCATGCACCATCTGCCTGCTGACAATCTCATGCAGCTCTGGATCGGCGATTGGCTCGGGGATTTTAGCTGATATGATATAGTCTACTTCGTCAGACCGCAATTTGCTCATCAGCCAAATCAGAATATGTGCGTGGGGTAGACCGTGTTTCTGCCACTCGACCAAATACATCCAACACCTTGTAATGCCGAACATTGGATGCTTCACGATCACATCTATTAGAACCTTCTACAAAGTATTAGAAAACTTAAAAAAAATAAATGAATTCGTTAAAGTCATTCTCAAAATGGCGAAAAATAAAGGGACAATTGCTTAACCTCTGGGCTCTTTTCTGCAATGTCACTGACCAAGGTTGTGATGCCAGGATCCTCCCGTAATGCAGAATCCTAGACTTATACCTAAAATTTCATATTTGGAGGCCTTATTTAATTCTTATGCAATGTATATAAATCCCACATTTTGGCTTCTCCTTACAATCTTTCCAAAAAAACCTTGTTGATCAACTCTTAACCGATCGTTTGGAGAGCTTCAGGATACTATATTCAATGTTTTTCCATTTGTAGCTAGGATGTCAAGATTTTCTGATTTTCAAACTTTGAACAACCTACATACAGCTAACTGGCAAAATTGGTCAAACATATTGGCACCGCAGTTTTGAATTTATTAGTTTTGATCGTAAATTCGCTATTTGCAACCTTAAAAACCCCTAGCTACCTATTTTCATTGGAATCGGAAGAAAATTGGCAAATTCAATTATATTTTCGCGGCCATTTTGAATTACAGTCATATTTCAGCGACCATTTTGAATTTTTCAAAACCAGGCTTCGAGGTGCATCATGGGAGACCCCCACGCACCTTTATGAAAAATTTCGAAATTCTGCAATAATTTTCAACGAAGCTCGCCATGACAGCGTCATCTAGGAGCTGCTTTAGAAATCAATAGAATAGCGTATGTTCTTTCTGTTAATTTAAATATCACATGGTTAAAATTTCATTAAGATCGGTTGCACGATGTCGGAGCTTATTGCGAACATACGACATACACACGCTATTTGTATAGTTTTCTGAAATTATCCACCACCTGCGATATATAGAATAGACGGTTTTGTTTTGATCACCGAAGTTAAGTAGCATTGCTCGTGATTAGTACTTAGATGGGTGACCGATTTTGAAAGTCTCGTGCCGTCTGCAATCCTGTTTAAAAGAACGATCAAGATCCCGTAAAAAGTTGTCCGGCTCAGAATACAGTGAAAAAGTCATATTAAATTACTATTACCCTTTCATTTCCCCTTCTTACCTCCGGTTTGGAATCGGCTGGCATTATTAGGTTAATTAATGATCGGATTTTACATCTTTAAAAATTAAGCCGGTGATTTTGATAACCATCAATGCTGCTCCCTATAATGAAAAAATAATCGACTTTTTATAGCCATAACTTGGTATTTCTGATGTTTCTTTTCAAACAAGACCCACAGCACACAGAGCAAATGAAAAAATATCGCTTTACTGCGAATGAAATCCAATGACCGCTTAATTTCAAGTAATGATGACGTCAATTGGTCTTCAAGATCGTGCGATTTAACACCTGTAGATTTTTTGCCTTAAGGCTATTTGAAAAGTAAAGCTTACAGAAATAAAGCACAAACAATTAGAGACATCAAGTACAGCATTTGGGTCAAAATTAATGACAGAAAAGCGATTATTTGTGAAAATGTCATCGAAAATTATGATTATAGGATCGGTGGTTACAAAAGTTGTCACGATATTATCTTTTAGATGTACATACATAGCCATATGAGGACCGTTTTTTCAAAACTCATCATTTGAAAAAACTTAATTTTTCAGGAGAAACATTTTTTGTTATACAAATTGAAAGAAAACTGACTGTTTTGCAAAAACTGACAATTTTTAAATACTTATAGTATGTATCTAAAATAATAAGTTTATTGAAAATATGATTTCTGTTTTTTTGCTGTTAAAGTGAAGTTTTAATAATTAAACAATTAAATTTCCGAACTTAAATCAATAAAATCATCAATAAATAAATAAATTTGTGACGTGTTATGCGAGTGAAGGTGTCATCAACTCCCGCACCGGCAGTGATCGAACTGACTGGCTGCACAAGTAAGTAAGTTCTTTCCTTCTTGCCACATCCCGATCTCGGCACCGCCGGCGTCAGTGCCAGTATCGGTCAGCTGACGGGATTCTCCTTGCGTTAGGAGGCATAACACTCCAGCAAGGAGTATCCCGATAGCCCCGATGGTCATGACAATGGCAGTGCCGGTTACGACGGAGGTTGACCTTGTGCATACTAAGCCTCGATACAAAAATTTTTGTATTGACTCCACTAACATCCGTGGGCTGCAAGCGAATTTTTATTCGGTGATGTGTCACCTGTCACCTCTGAGTTTTTTCTCCCCCAATCTTCGCACTAAGTGAAACCCAAATATTACCTGCCGAGGATTTAGATCGTTTACAGGTTTCTGGGTACACATTAGTGCACAACCTCTCCCCTCATAGGGGAATCGCCATTTATATTAGGAAAGACGTAGCCTTCCAGAAGGTGTACAATAGTAAAACTCCTGATTTCAACCATCTCGGTCTAAAAATTTTACTTCCAAAGCACGTCATTTTCTTCTGTTTTCTATACAGGAGTCCTAATATTAGTAATGAAGCCTCCTCTTTAGCATTTGATGCTATCTCTGAACGTATCTCCGGTTTTTTATCCTCCCATCCGGACTGTGAGATCATTGTTGCGGGTGATTTCAACGTTCACAACGTAAATTGGCTGAATTACTCAAATGGCACCAGTGTTTCTGGCAGGGATGCCGAGCTCTTTGCTGAGACAAATAACCTATACCAAATTGTCAACGGTCCTACGCGTATTCCTGACACTGCAGGTCAAGGACGCCACCTCCTTGATCTTTTTCTTACCTCGCACCCAACAAAATATTCCGTCGAAATTGGCTCTCCTGTGGGCAACTCAGATCACTGTCTAATCAGCGCCCACTTCCCATATCGATCTCCTACCACAACTACGCCAGCTCCAAGGAGAACCATGTGGCATTATGGGAAGGCCAACTGGTGGGGGCTGATTCGCTTTTTTCAAACTACTGACTGGGATCTATGTTTCCAGAACCGCGATGTCAACTTTGCCGCCCTATGTATTACCAACATAATATTGACTGGTATGCACCTATTCATTCCTCATTTCTCCAAATCCATAAAGCCTAGGCAGCATGGATGGTTTAATCGGGAATGCATAAATGCAATTAAAACTAAAGAAGCCGCCTACAGAGAGTACAGACATTCTCCGAGCGAGCTTTCTAGACGTGAGTACATCAGGTTGAGAAATTCCTGTAAATCCACCATCAGGAAAGTCAAGGAATTATACGATGACAGGCTGAGAAATAAACTCATTAACTCCACTGCTGGCAGTAAACATTTTTGGTCCTTGGTAACCTCCATCAGGAAGAATTTTTCCTCACACACAACGCCTCCATTCATCTACAATAGGCAGGTGATAACAGAAAGCAAACCCAAGGCCGACTTACTTGGATCTCTGTTCGCCGCAAACTCTTCCTTACCCTATGCTGACATGCAACCACCAGCCATCGAGTGTTCCACCCACTCAATGGACGGAGTTCTCTTCAGAACACGTTAAGTGTATAGGTGTCTCAAAGAGCTTGACTCCAATAAATCCACTGGCCCCGACAATATTCCCCCTATGGTTCTTAAAAAATGTGCCTCACCTTTGGCTAAACCTCTGCGCAAACTTTTCGCCCTATCCTACTTCTCCGGAGTCTATCCCGACTCCTGGAAACTGGCCCACGTTCAGCCCATACCAAAAAAAGGTGACGCTAGTGACCCCGCTAACTACCGCCCAATAGCAATTACTTCTATTCTCTCCAAAGTGATGGAGACAATAATAAACAAGAGGCTTTTGAGATATCTTGAACACCACAAAATATTAAATGACAAACAGTACGGCTTTAGACCAAAAAGATCTACTGGCGACCTCCTTGTTTGCCTAACTGAACACCTCAACCAAAGTATACACCGATTTGGTGAATCTGGCCTGGTTGCTCTAGATATCTCCAAGGCTTTTGACAGAGTGTGGCACCCCGCTCTGTTAACTAAACTCCACGCTATTGGTATTGACTTCGTTCTAAGGAACTGGATTAAGAGCTTCCTTTCTGGCCGTTCAATCAAGGTAGTATTGGATGGCGTCGAATCCGACCCCCGCACCATCTCCGCAGGTGTTCCCCAGGGCTCAATTCTATCACCAGCTCTCTTTCTAATCTTTATAAATGACCTGCTCTCAATCCCTTCCAACCCACTCCACTGCTTTGCCGACGACAGTACACTACGGTACTCCTATGGCTTCGATACTGTAGGACAAGCACGCGCCAGACCTTGTCTACATTATCGCAATCTCATGTCCATTTCAATCAACAGGGACATCGAACGAATTCTTGAATTGGCAAGAACCGTGTCGAATTCAATGCATCTAAAACGAAGTACTGTCTCATCTCCAATAAAACCTGCACTGACCCTCCTTCTATTTCAGTGGACAATAAAAACCTAACGGCAGAACCGTCTTTAAACATCCTAGGCATAGCACTATCCGAAGATCTGCGGTGGAATAACCACATATTCCAAATCGCTAAACAAACATCGCAATGCCTGGGATTCCTTAAAAGATGCAAATTCCTCCTTCAGCCGTCGGCCAGGGCTACAAATCTACAAGTCCTACATTCGTCCCCGCCTCGAATACAACTCGTATATTTGGGCTGGGGCCCCGAGAACCACCTTAGCCTGGCTGGACAAGGTGCAAAGTCGCGCTCTCAAACTCATTGGCGATAGCACCATTTGCTCCTCAATTGACTCATTAAGCCACCGTAGGAATGTAGCAGCCCTTGCAAAATTTTATCGTTTTTTCCACAACTGAAATAAGTAACCTCATGCCTCCACGGCAACTTTTCTCCCGCAACACTAGACTTGCCTGCTCGGCTCACCCTTATAGTCTACAGCCCATATCTTCGCGCACACTCCGATTTAGAAATTCGTTTATAACAAGAACAACGCGACTGTGGAACAACTTACCTCAGTCAATATTCCCGAACTCATACAACACCCAAGAGTTCAAGCGCAAGGCTCACCACCATCTCCTCCAACACCCACCCGACTTCCCCTAATCTATCCTATCTTTCTCTCTATCCTTCGAGCTAAGCTTACTATTAGACATTGCACTATGACGTGTACGACATGACGGACTATAGTAGTACAAAGGATGACACCTAAGCTTAGACTATCACATAAAAAAAAAAGATTACACCAAATGAAAGAGATCATTTAAAATAAGGCGATGACATGTAAAACTCATTTTCGTCAAAATTGGAGTTATGCAGTTTTGAAAAAACGGTCCTCATATGTCATTCTAACAATTGAAATAAAAAAGGAAGAAAGATTCGATTTGGTTTGGGTTTAATTTGAAACCAAATATCTAGGAGAGTATTTTGACTCACCCTGTACAATTTCTTTCCTCCCACAACTCTTACAAACTCCAAAATGCCAAGGTTTAAAACTATCATTTAAGCAAAACAATTTAATTTTCTAAAGTAAGAAATATGTATGTAAGTGTCCACAATTCGAATATGTTTAGCCATCACTTCCGCAATGTTTATATCGATAATAACGCAAGTAATTTACGTGCATATAGATAAATATTGTAAAGTCGCCTATAAAATTTATTCAGCCAACGTTGAAAGGCCGGCAGCACAGCACAGAAATAGCATGAATTTCAAATGAGGAATAAAATGCCGAACATGAAACTCCTTTATTGAAAAGCGATAAAGCCGAACCTACTTTGATTGAAGCCAACACCTTGAACTCTCTCGCGAAGCTTATACGAAACCCAGCACTTGACCGAGAGACTTTAAAGCCATAAGCATAAGGCTTCCAGCGCAGGCGCAAGCAAACACATTGTGTGCATTTCGAATTAAATAAAATTCAATTCCTGCTATCTTCTTCGGTGCAATACACAATGTCAGTCGTTGAACTTGGTCTGGTCTGCGCTGCAGTGTCTATATAGTAAAGTTCGTCATTGTAGCGTTCCTTAAACATGCTGGCAAAATGAGAGACGCAGAGTTATACTCGTTCCTAGTACTAGTATATACTTGCACCACTATGTCTAGTGTCTAGTGAGATTACCGACTATCAAACTTTCTGTCTCCTGCTCCTCCACGCCCGACCAACAGTCCGAATCTAATTGTTCTGTGTTTTTTCCGACCTATGTCATGGTTATCTCTTCTAGTCGCGATTAATACGGCAATTAAAATTTGTAATTGAATTAACTACGCCCAAGAGAGAGACAGCTCGTCTTTGCAATAATAATTCCAATATGAGCTTATAGAAAATTTGCTTATTTCCTGTTTTTGTGCGACTAGCCCGGGGGAATGTTGGACGCTTTTGTTGCTAATTTTTCTTTAATTGCCGAGATTATTCCTAAGCCGTCTGTCGATCTACTAGAATCAGGCTACAGACCGATGAGTCAGCCCGATTTGGAATATCAGATGCAAATTACTTCGGCATATTTTATTTTTGTCTCTTGCTCAAAAATAATTTTGCAAATTTTCCCAATAAAAGAACAGAATTCATTAAGTAACCGAAGAATTGTGCTGTGTTCGCTGAAATCCGAGATCGAGCCGGGCTTTCTTGTAGTATTTCCGCAATTTGTATCAGTTATGAAATTAAAAACGGCTGGACAATGACACCATCATCGCCGCGAATTGACGTGTTTAAACCTGTTTTTGTGAGAGCTTTTTTCGGTTTTTGATATCATCGGGTTTTTTATTTTTTAATTCAATGTCAACGGTTCCTGGGGTACACAAGGTGATTAATAAGAAAATTATTATATTGGTGTGACGGGGTGTAGCTAGAGGGAGATGTAATAAAAGAAGGTAGATAAAAGTCTCGCACTTATTTAAACTGGTTCAGACAATTCAAGTTTACATAAAAGTTATCACGATCGAGTTAAGTAGGAGTTGCTTTATTCTTTAATATATTGTAATAACGAACTCCTTTACTTATGGGATTCTTTAACAAAAATTAATAAAGTCTCAAACAAAACCAATCCGTTCTGTCCGTTTTTAAAGTTGAAAATTTGACTTTGCCATAAGCTTTCCATGAGACGAGCGGAACTGTAGCCACAATAAAACGGACGGAATGACAGGGAAAAAACGAACGAATTGGTGCTGTTTAAGAATTAAGGATGTCTCGATTTTTTACATTACATTTATTCAAAACCAAATTTCTACAAACTTGGAATTCGTTTCTAAATCTTTTAAGAGTAATTTTTCGCAGGTATTAGTTTCGAACTCCAATAAGCTACAACTACAAGAATTTAAACGCGGGACCTCGTTCAACAACCTTTTGACCCCACATAACTCCAAATCTTTTCGATCGCATGTACTAAGCTACATAACTACGGGATCAACGACATAACGGAGTGATAGTACAAAACTTAGGTGTCTGGGTATACCTTAGTGCATAACTTCTACAACCATAGTGGAGTAGCCATGTATATTAGGAATGACGTAGCCTCTCAGAATATATCATCTTTGGATTACAATAATCCTTTGTACGTCATATTCTTTCGCTGCTTTCTATACAGTGTTTCTGCCAAAGATGCCGAGTTTATTGCCAACTTCAATAGTTTGCATCAAATTGAGAATTACGCAAGGAGCGTCCCTGAAATTATGGATCGAGGAGCGCATCTTCTTGATTTATTTCTTCCTTCTCATCGTAAACGTCTAAGTAAGCTCTCATCTTATTAACATCGAACCATTGTAAATTTCTTATATCCGTCTTCTGTCCAACCAGCACCATTTCCAAAATAACTATCTCACACAATGGGAAAGCCAACTGTATCACCAAAATGATGCGAGTGGGGGAGCCTCTGTAATAACAACCAGAACTAAACTACCTCTAAAAGAATCAATTGGAAGAATAAAGAGGAGAGGGCCAAGATGACTTGCTTGAGGGACATCGAAAGACGTTCAATGGTTACTAATTTGGATCCACGAAAAATAACTTGGTTGGTCCTGTCAGCTAAGTAAGACTGGAACCATACTAGAAGGTCTTGCGGAAAGTTTTCCACCCCACCCATGTTTCTTTTTTCCGTAAATACCCTGTATCATAGTGGATAGTGGGGTCCCTTTTTTTCAAATATATCCAGGAATCACCTCTGGAAATATAAGCCACAGTGTCCTGCATGTCATAGGCCACATAGTCGTTCATGCTTGGTGCAATGTCTAATAGCAAGCTTAGCTTGAAGATATAAAAAAGGATACAGTAGGTTAATCGTTAAGGGTAGCCTGGGGAAGGCAGTGAGCCTAGCGGTTAAACTCTTGGACGTTGTATAAGGTTATTTTTTGAACAGCCGGCTGAGCCACAACCTGGTCGGGATTAGCTTGAGATAGTGGAGTGTTATGCCCAGGCCCGGCACAAAGAGGCAACTGGGACAATGTACTCTGGACCAGAGGGATCCCCGAAAATAGAGTGAAACTCAAAAAGTGAAAACCCCACATCCCTGCATACTAATTATTTTGGGGCCCCGTAACTAGCTTAAAACTCAAAAAGCCAAAAACACCATATCCCTGCATTGTAATTGTCAACCAAAAGGAATCTAAAACCTGAAACACAAGCACGCTAAAATATATGTTATGCTTGTGTATAGGTATGGATTCTTCTAATCATCACATTTTTTTATGTGACAGGCTAGAGGCTTAGGGAAAGTCCCTTTGTACTGTCGACAATCTATTTTTTCGTATAGAGTGAATGTCGAACAGCAGCTCTAGCCGGTAATATAGTAAAGACTATTTTTCTTTCTTCCAGTTCCTCAAAGTCGTCGATGATATCATCATCCTTACTAATATTATAAATGCGAAAGTAACTCTGTCGGTCTGTCTGTCTGTCTGTCTGTTACGCTTTCACGCCTAAACCCCTGGACCGATTTTGATGAAATTTGCTACAGACATAGTTTATACCTTGGAGGCATATGCTACTTTTTATGGAGAAAAAAGGGTTGAAAGGGGTGAAATGGGGTTCAATACGTTGTAAGGGGATTTTTTTTCTTTAATTTTTTTCTATTGTATACTATAAAATGTAACTGACTGACAGACAACGCACAACCTAAACCGCTAGAGCTATAGGGCTGAAATTTTGACAGTGCATCCCTATAATGACGTGGACATCCACTAAGAAGCGATTTTGCGAAATTCATCCCCTAAAGGGGTGAAATGGGGTTACCAAACTATTGGAGCTATAGGGCTGAAATTTGGACAATACATCAATATAATGACGTGGACATCCACTAAGAGGCGATTACTCGAAATTCATCCCCTAAGGGGATAAAATGGGGTTAATCCAAAACTCTGAAGTTGAAGGGCTGAAATTTTGACAGTGCATCCCTATAATCACGAAGAAATGAATGACTCGAAATTCATTTTATTTAATATTCATTTGTGATTGCTTCATAATTCACCCACGTAAATAATGTAGGTGAACAAACTTAACGAGCGTTCGTCAAACCCTAAAATGTCACTTCTCTTGATGACATATACATGCCAATCTTTGCTTCAAAACTTGCAGATTTGTTGAGCAGAGGTGATATACGCAGCAATTTGTTTACCATATTTATTAAAAAAATGCACTATAAGAAACCCTTTTTAGGGATAATAACAGCTGACTTTTTTGTTTGTTTTTTTTTTTTGTTTTGAAGGAAAACATTGCACTTAATAAACAGTTTTTATTTAAAGGCGTTGCAATGCACGTGGGGTTTATGCTAGTAGTCTATATTTTCTGCCAACTCTCGTTTTATTGATAATATCATACAATGATTTAAACGTGACTCATACATGATCTTAGATAATTTTTATCCTTTTTTTGTTTAATTTTTGTTCACCTTTTGCAATTGCCTTTTCGCCCTTCTAAACGTGAGTGTCGACAGCAGTTTTACCGAGCAGTCCCCCAACTAAGTACCAACCACGTCCAATATGCTGCTTGACCACCGCATCGAACGAGAATCGGACTATGTTTGTCCGTTTTCTTCGCCCCATACAATTCCTTAAAGCTCCAATCTAAGATTATTACCAGCGCTCCAAATTTGCTCCTCTTAGTAGCGATTCCCTTTTTCCCGCTGGGATAGCTTCTGGATTGATTTTGCCAAAAGATTAAGATGAGTGCTGAGAACAGAAATAAGTACCTGGGCCTGTCTACATAAGACCTGTTCCATTTTGCGTGCACTAGGTACACGCGATCTTTTTTTATTGATTGTTGTCTGCATTTCAAATTATTATATATTTTTGAAATTTTCTGTAGAAATGGTTTTAATCTGAAATATTTAAATGTATCGATTTCATTAATTGTTTCGAACTAAAACACGCCTAAAACAAAACTTCGATTGCTTACGCGACATATGCTACTACTGAATATCTTCGATACTAAAAAACACGAAGAGACTTTGACTTTGACCAAAAATGAAACTTAAGTCCTTTTTAATTACTTATTAACTTTTACAATTTTGTAGAAGAATAAAAAATAAATATTGATTTTGAAACAAACAAAACGCATGTGGCACACCACTAGTCTAGGAAATTGAAAATATGTTTACATATTCCAGACAGTCCAACGCACATTTTCCTAAACCTACATATATAAAAGACAATAATTTTCACACTAACTTATTGGAATAGTCGTATGTGTTCAATATATCCTGGGAGGCCATATTAGTTTCTCTTTATGTACTTATTACCTTTGCATTGGTTTAGTTGTTGCTTATTAGCAAAAACTTAGAGAAGGAGAAAAATACACTAATATGCCTTGCTGTGAGGTAGAAACCGCAAGATACACAAAGCATGAACATTGAGTAATTATTGAGCATTACCTATGGAATTTTACTTAAACAAAATAAGGAAAGTAAAAACGTGTTTAAGCTACTCAAAGCACAAATTATGTAGATATTTTCTGTGAACAAGTCACTGGCTTTAGTTAACGATATATTAACAGCATATTGGTATTTGAACCTCCTAATTAGGTAGAATTATCTACACTGAAACTATTTACTTAATATAGATTTAATAATATTTTGTTCTACATGTTCTACCTTGGTTGAATATATTCTAACCCTTAAATTATTATGTAATGTATATAAAAAAAAATTAGGTCAACATTTTATTTTGCATCGATTCTTTTATATGAAATATGAAAATTTGTTTACATCCGACCTACCCAATTCGAAACGAAATAAACCAAGCCCTCTACACTCTCTTCTATTTATAAATACATCAAACGAAACTCCTCAATGTTAGTCTTCATCGTTCCGAAAAGCCTATAGCCTGTTATTCACCTACAAAAATCAATTTATCCATGTCAGATAGATACGCTGATTCAATATAATTGACCTAATTTATCTAAATTGTATAATCAGAACAAATTTGTTTACATTCAAGCTCTATTTTTAATCCGAACAAAATACCAAAGATTATTTGTGTCAATATTTAATTACCTAGGGATGGCAAAAAAAAACCGACGTCATAAAAACTTGTTTATCACCCTCCAAAATAAAAACTTTTTTCCAACACGAAATCCATGTCCTAAATTTGCAACGAACTTTAAAAGCCGGTTGTTGTTTTAGCATATAATATGGTGGTACAAAAAAATCTAGTCTTAACCCGCAACATAGGCGCCAAATTATGTTTAGTACCTACCCCGAAAAAACATGGAAAAGTACTTCACTTACAACATAGTAACTAAAAACTAATTCCAAGGGAAGAAAAATTAGAGGAAAAGTAAAAAAACAAAAAAAAAAGCGTAATGAAAATATTTCTGCCAGAATTTCCACGATACCGCCCGGAAAACGTAAGCGTGTAAATAACGAGTCCTGCGGGTAGAAAACGTACCAAATGAATGAAGGTATGTAATTACACAAAACTCTCACACGCATCGTACCCTCAGCACTAGAGTGAACTGATAAGGAAACAGGGCCTACAACAACAAAATCACAAAAAGGATGAATTTCACCACAAAAGAGACATCCCTTCGCTCGTTGAAATAAATTTGAAGGGAAAATACTTGCGTCGGTGTGTGTATGTGTGAAGTAAACACTAGCCCTAACTACTGGGGGTGGGTTTGAGAAGTTGAGGTATAAAATTGCACAAACGAAAAAAACTCTCCTTGGCTGGGTTGCTTGCTTACGTTGGCAAAACTGAACACGAAGACAAGCAAAACCTGCTGAGAGCTTAATTGCGTGTCTTTTACACATTAAACGCTATTTAATATTCCTGCGATAAGAAAGGATAATAGGGATTATGCTAAAATAACTTAGGGGAAACTCATTTAGGTTAGGTAAAACTTCCGCGCGCAACGGTAACTGAATTCCTTTTCACTTGTGTGTGCCATTCACATAAATGTCTAGACAATATGATGATATTTCCTGTCAGTAATGACTTTGTATATCTTTCTTATACATATTTGGTCGATTATGTCCGAACCGAACATACACTTCAACAACCTAAGGGCACAAATTGAATTTTTATTCAAAAATTTTCAAGTATATCCACACCTCCCCCTTATTGATGAATATCTCCTTGATTGAATTAACAAAAAAAGAAGAAGAAGAGAATTCCGATTTGTATTCATTCTCCAGCGATTGAATAGCAGTGTGGGCAGAAGGGACCCCTGAGGTACTCCATTAGGATACTGCATGGAGATATAGCACGACATTGAAAATTATTTAAGAACCCTTCAAACGAAATTTTTATTTAAATTCCCCTAAGTATTAACCAATTGCCGTCAATTACTCCATTATCTTTCAATTTCATCTTAAGTATGTCGAAAATTTGTGCTTGAACGAGTATGGCAATGTAGTTGTGGACAACCAGACGTCCGATAAACGCAAGGCAAAGATCACATTAACTTTATGCAGATGACAGCGCCAAAGAGTGCCGGAGACAGCTGAAGGTTGTTTCTAACAAAATATCCAAGGAAGCATAAGAGATGACAGATGCATTTAGCGAAGGGATTGATTTGTGTTTTGGTACGCTATAAGTACTATTTAGTTCTTTAAGATCCTTGATAATGCTTTTAATAACTATAATCCTGGTGTTTGAGTTTCAACTAAACTGCTCATAAGCCTATCCATCCATCGATCTGCGTGTCATTTGACTTGTTGTGGAAAGCCTATAGTTCTTTCTGCCTGCGAGAGCGGGTCTGCTAGTCCTGTCAGTGTTTATTTTCTGGTACACGGAAGAAGAATCGTTTTGTCGGGATTTAGTCCTACGCTGGCGCACCAGCTCGAGAACAAATCAATTGCCTGCTGCAGACGTCTTGGTACCTTCTGTTTCAGCTGACAGCGATGACAACATCGTCTGTGTTACCTTAGGTGCAAAAGTTTTGGCCATTGAGTAGCTCTAGGAGTTCTTCAGGGAATAAAACCCAATCCTGTGGACATTTCCAGGGACCACTCAAGATGAATGACCATTAGTTTGCGAGTTCTTAGCATAGAGTCTCGATCCAGTCGCAAAAAGTTCTACTTAGGGCCCTAGTTATATTGTCGAAGGCTTCCTTGATATCGAGGAAGGGCACCAGCGCAAATTCTTAGTTTAGTGCTGCGCATTTCACAGCAGCAGCAGAAATTTTAGGAAAAGGGAAAAAGGAAGGGAAAAAATTAAGGTTGTTGGAGTTGGTTTGTTTTTAGAGAGTATACAAAGGGCTAATCTACTTATACTGCTCTTCGCTCATTGCTTTCAACCATTGAAAAATCCCTCGAGGTCAAGGGGTATATATTAGTAGCATTTCTTGACATAGTGAGCTCGAGCCTAGGCGACAACTCGATCCACAAGGCCGTAAATAGAGGCACCCCGCAAGGAGGAGTATTTTTCCCGCTCCTATGGGTTGTAATGTAACTATGAATAAGCTGTTGCAACGCATAGAGGCAGAGGGGGCATCACGTCCTGGCTTACTCGGATGACGTTATCATCACAAAAGCAAAATTTTCTCAAGTACTCTATGATCGCATGGAGGCCGCGTTACAAACATTCTGAAGCTGGACTGCCACGCGCGGCCTCAGCGTTAACCCAGTAAAAATGAAACTGGTCCTCTTCTCAAGGACGTATAAAACCCCACCATTAACACTCCCCGGCTTAACAATGTTAGCATCAAATTTAGCAACATTGCCAAATATCTGGGAGTAGTCCTGGATTGGAAGTTCCTCTGGAATGAAAACACAGAAAAATGCATTAAGGCGAACACAGAGCTTTTCGCTTGCAAAAAATTCATTGGAAATAAATGGGGCTTCTCCACTAGAATAGTATAAATCCACACAGCGATGGTCTGCCCAATACTCCTATATGGAGTCACCATACTAAGGCCAACCTTGAGCAAGTCCACTGTGCTAAACAAACTACAGAAAGTAAAAAGATTGTAGGAGTTACAGGAGCACTTCGCTCTACACCTTTAGATGCCCTAAATGTTATAATATATCTCCCTTCTCTAAAACTTGTGGCAACCGAAAGCCGAACCATCCCAGCCCTTAGAATAAAATAAACTGGTTTTTGGGTCGGAATCAGGGGAGGCCACAAAAAGATGCCGACTCTGTTATCTTTCCCACAAAAACCGATTTCTGCATACCCGAGGAAGTACCGACTCCACATACCATCACGTCGTGAATGGAGAAATTCAGGGTGCCATAAACTTCTTTACGGATGCCGCTAAGGTCGAGGGTTGGGTCTTTTCTCCAAAGGAGGAGTCATTTCCCCAGAGCTTGGAATTGAAGTGTCCTTCCGACTACCCAATAAGTGCAGTGTATACCAATCGAAGGTTCTAGCCCAACACGAAGCTGTTCTAATAATCAACCAGCAAGGCTATTGAATTCGGACTGTCTACATCTTCTCAGATAGTCAGGCGGCTCTGAAAGCCCTGCACTCTTGCACAAACGGAAGCGACCAAAACTGAACACAATAAGGATCTTTCCATATAAAAATTTATATCTGGACTAAGCAGCGGAGATCTTCGTAGTCTCGAATGGCTCCAGTCCAGATGGCACACTTCTAATAGACTTCTAATCACTAATTGACCTTACTTATTTCTATACTCCTAGGCTAAAAAATTAACTCAACAATCTAATTAATATGAGTATCTATGTATGTAGTGTATATGACAGTCATTGTGAGGCGGGGTTCCTATCGAGTCGGGCACGGTCTGATTTTCACAAAAGCAATAGCTGTGAAACTGATCTTATGAAGGTTACTACTGACCTCCGAAGGGCTCTTGACTCCGGTAATGTTCCGATTTCAGTAAGGCATTTGACATTGTTGACCACATGCGCCTATTTACCAAATTGGCAACCCACATGAGGTTTACATCATCTGCTACCTCTTTAATCCGTAGTTACTTGCAGAATTGTTCCCAAAAAGTATGGTTGCATAACTCGATTTTGGATCCTTTACCGATAATGTGCGGTGTTCCACAGGGCTCCATATTAGGACCATTACTCTTAGACTTGACAGACAAACTATTAAATATCCAATATGGAGTGCTGTCGATGAAGGTATCTCATTTATCCGTTTCAGAGATTCGAGTATTGCCAAAAACATTCAGCCAAAATCCAAATCTCCAATGAAGCGCACAGAAGCTCAATGTTATTAAGAAGGTGAAATCAATACTTATTTCGGTATTTTTCGGATTCAAAGTGATTTCGCAAATAACATCTCTCAATTGCAAACTTTTATGAACCATTGCCATTGCGGGTCATCTTAAAAAATTCATTAGCCTAAAACCTTTCGCCCAACAATAACCTGCTCTCAACATCTCTATCCGACCCGACGAAAGTGGCATTGTGTAGGTCATACACTACGCAATGTACCAGATGAAATCGCACATCAAACTTCGACTTCCAGGAACCCCAATGAAGGAGGCTCATGCAAGATGCTGTGCCGAATGACCGCATAACACATGAAGAGGATCCATCAATAGGAGACGCCCTAATAGGAAAGACGTGAGACGACCTAAAAGCGGTGTGGCACAAAATCGCTCTACGTGGAATATCTGTGTAGCTTCTACGCCTGATATACCCCACAAGGGACCAAAGGAGCTAGCGAGAGATATTTAAAAACTTGAAGGTCGCTTTGGGGCAACATTAAAGTCGTTTCGCGCAAGCCGCAATTTGTATGTTGTACATGAGGCTCTTGCCAGGGGAGAGTGCGGGGAGTACCTACATAACTTTAAAGTGCAATAAACTTTTTCAACTTCAGACGGTATTCAAGTGTTGTTATTGATCTGCGAGATTTCCTACGAGAAATGCTCTGTTCGCGTTCAATCTCCCATGAGCAAATGTTTTCATTATAATCGCCTTAGACATTGTTATGCTTCAAGCTATGCGGGATATCGTGTACTCTCTTCTACATTTTACTCACTTTCTTTACATACTTTACACATAATTGCCATCGGTTCAAAATTGAAATATATGCAGGCTCTGCTGTTGCCAGCCGAGCAACATAATAAATGGCGTAAATGTTGCGAATTTCGCTCGAATGAAAATATAATTTTTCTTAATAATGCTGCGAATATATTTATTTATTTATGTTTTGTATTAACGCTGTTTTCCATTTATAACGGACGCACGATAAAAATGATGCGGATATTTTTAAACAAGTGTTGTTAAAAGTCTCATTTTGTGTGACATGAATGAACGAAGGGAATCGTCAAATAGAGCTCGCGACCTTTTACAAAATTAGGGCCAACGTTTCTGTCAACATGGAATATTTGAATTTAGAATTTACATCACAGGCAAGGTCGAACTTTTGTATATTGTTGACAGAACACTCCTTTCAATTGTGCAAAAGGGCGGAATAAGCTCTTTGAGGATTCATTTTTGGATGTAAATGGAATGCGAATGCCTTTGCAGAACGAGTTAAACAATTTGAAATCGTTTTCTTAGTAAATAACATTGTGACCTACTTTAAAAAATAAAATCTACGGTATTTATATTTAAATTACAGACACATTACTAACTTTCTTTAGTAATGTGCTATTGATTATCACTGTCACTGTAATACTCTTTGTTAGAGGACTGTCGCACTACCTCCAGAAGAGTTGCTATGAAACTTTGAAAGAAAGTTAATTTAACTCTTCCATTGCTTTTATCAGCCCGATAGTATTCTACACAAAACTTGTCATTTCCCATCAATAACAGAAAAGTTTTACTTTATTTCAACAACACTCTCGTTTGAAAATGATAATTAGTGTCAGAGCTTGGTATCCTTGGTAGTTATGGATGGTGCATGTACAGTGCAGAGATAATTATCAAAATTATAGCCGTTTTGAAAACTTAAGATTTATGTGTATTGGTTTATTGTGAAACTTGAGCTACAAACTATTATAAAGCTTAGATAATAAATATTGAAGCAATTATCGATGACTTTGAAGTACCTTAAACAAAGGGCATGCTTTTATGGATCTAAAAATTATAACTCCATAAAAACCACGCCTTCTGTATATCTTAAGTTATTTTTAATCCATTTTTTTAATCGAGATCTAAATCCCATCTGGGTTTAGTTATAGGACTATTCCAGGCGGATGATCCCAGAGCTTTTCTAGGTACAACTTCCACCAGGTCAAGGTTAAATGGTAGTGGCCTCTGTTTAACCTATGAAATCCCCGGGAAGAGATGATATTTCTCCGGCACCCCTCTCAACACCGGTCCAATCATCTGGAGGAAAGTCGTGGTAGTTTTATGTCTTAACGATGCAATGGGCCCCTGAAGCTGCCTAAATCGTATAGACCTAGTAGCTTAACGTCTTTTCTTTTAAAAACGATGGAAAGGCTACTGAACCTTCACATCACGTGCAAGCTGGTACTCCTCTAGATAGCTCTCAGTTCGCTTAGATCGAGAAATCCCTCATTTACTAAGGAAACTGCCTTATGTGCATTCGTTGACATAAAGGGTGCTTTCGACAGCACTGGATCTGATTCTATTTCTAGAACCTAGATCCCTACACAATCGAGTGGATACGTGCCGTGCTTGTAGGGGGTGACTTTTCTTCTAACCGGGATGTCTACACCTTTAGTGTTAAGGCCATCAAGGGAAGCCCTCAAAGTGGATCTCTGTCTCCACTACTCTGGCTGCTGTGAACCATACTACACGAATCTGGTTTTGATGTCATCAGCTATGCAGAGTTCAAAGATGACGTTCCACTGGGCCTACCAGATTTTTCTTGTCAAACACTCACAAATTGTGAAGTAGGGGATGCAATCGAATTCCTCTAAAAGAAATAAACCAAGTAATTCTCTTTGTGATATTATGCGTTCGAATAGAATGCCGCCTGTATGAAGAGATTGTATATAGGACATTTAAGGGCCATTTACATCCCAAACACAAAGTGGAAATTTTCGTGCATTAGAGAGAAAAGCATACAAATAGAACAACATGACTCATCATCATCAGGAGCTCTACAGCCTATTGTTGGCCTTGGCTTCTTCCAGCGTTCACCTCCATGATTCTCGATCTCTGGCCCGGCTTTTCCAGTTTCTTATTCCCATCTATCTCAAGTCATCCTCGGCGTGATCTATATATCTTTTTTTAGGCCGACATGGTCTCCCCAGAACTAACTTTGTCGGGTTCCGTTCCACACCTCATATTGTACATAACCATAATCCATCGTAGTCTGAGCAACACGACTATAAAACAATTTTCCACAGTCAGTATTTTTGAACTCGTACAACATAAAGTTCATCGTTCGACAACATCCTAGACCAGCGCTCAGCAACCTATCGCGAGACCTGTGATGGCACACCGCACTCGATAATCGCATCGGCGTGCCCTTTCATAT
The DNA here is from genome assembly GCA_949987705.1 of Thereva unica. Classification (NCBI taxonomy): domain Eukaryota; kingdom Metazoa; phylum Arthropoda; class Insecta; order Diptera; family Therevidae; genus Thereva; species Thereva unica. The sequence continues at coordinate 126,865,815 of OX465282.1, forward strand.
TCAAGCTCTACATGCGCACTTGCGACTCTGATACATATGTATGTAATTATGTATAAGACATTAAGTAAGAAATACCGCAGCCGAACCTAGTTCATTCTAATGTTGATATAAAGGCTCCCATTCAGTCATTCAAATACAGGCCGTAGCCTGAAGGTTTCTCGCCTGGAGGCGAAGAATCTTCACACATACACCGGCCGCCAACTGCATAGTGCCTGTAATCTAGGAAAACTGACAAAAATCTTTATGTCTGTGAGTATTTGTCGTCAGTCCGGGCTTGAAGATCTGATTTTATATTCAGTCTGAAGTTTTCGTCGAGGCCATAAAGATTTTTTCACTTGAATTAACAACTTGCTACTTTAAACTGCCGTCTTCGACTGTGTATATAGGGAATCGTAAGGTCTCATGCAGTCCATGGCCTGTCAGGTGGATGCCTCAAGTAATCATCCTTAAGTCAGACTGAGTAATGTGTGGGCTTGATCGAGCCGTACCTGCCGACTTGCTCTGAAAGGCCAAGGCCTGCCGGCGGCCTGCATGTGAATTCGGACCTTGAAGTTGCTTTGTGAAAAGTTTTTACTACACAAATAAAATTATGTCGATGTACAATGTTTTGTTTGTGGCACGCTTAGTGTCCATTAGTTTTAATTTTCTGGCACGCCAATGCATTTGGGTTGCCGACCGCTGTCCTAGACCCTTAACCTATCCTTCAAACTACGCTTATCATCCCATTATGATCCGAATGCGATCGCGGTCTTCTATTGGAAGAAAATATGTTAATCATACGAGGTTGCAATGCGCCATAGTCGGTCAAACTAAAGCTTGCTAGCAGATAACTTTTATCAGTGAATATAACTATCTACCACAAAAAAATCCTTTGCGTAGTATAGAAGGTATTGTTGGCCGTATCAATTTTTGGTCTTTTACATACCAGCTAATAAGCGTTCAAAATCTCTTGTTTAGTTGAACAAAAACGCACGCAAGGTGCTGACCGGTCATTGTCCCTTTAGCCCGCAGAAGTTGTGGTAATGAAGAAGAGAAAGAAACTGTCTCCCATCTACTCTGTACATGTCCTTTCCACGCGAGGAAAAGAGGGACCATCCTTGCCTCACCTTTTCCTGATAGATTGAGTGAGCTGCAAAACACTGGTGTTCCTGAACTCTGTCGCTTTATTAAAGCTTCAAATAGCTTGAAATGGCCTGAATTTTGTTCCAACACTAGAATGGCATCATAATAGACCCAATGGTGCACCTAAGTGGGCTCCCTAGTGGGGGAGCAGTCATTTCAACCTCAGATAACCTAGGTAAGGATATTTATTGAATTGACCTCACCAAACTGTTTACAATCAATTACACAAACATTAATAATTCAAATTAAATCAAATGTATTTCTTATTATTGACACAAATAATTCTTTTATTAATTGGATTTATTAAATAACAACCACCGCATTAATTCCTTCATTTCTCTCATCGTACACAGCCAAAAGGCAAGTAAGAATGAAAGTAAATTGATTCACTCAGCAGGAGATACATGTACACGCACAAACAAATGATGTCACTCCACCAAAGACCACAGAGAAAACTTCGATAGGCCAATAATTAAATTATAGATGACATATGACCATACGCATTAGGAAACTTCTAAGGCTAACCCTTCAATATTCATAAAGGAGGAAATTACCCCACACTATATCGGTGTGGCATACATGATGCGCCTTCAGCAATGTTCGTCATCCATAAGAAAATTTCATCATGAATAAAAGGGCACAGACCAACCACACAGTAGGGGAGGCGAGAAGAATGAAGGTCGAACTTAATGGGATCTTTAGCGTCGACTTCTATCTCTCTATGCTCCACCAAATGTTTTTCTGTTCGTATCAAGATGAATTCGTTTTGCTATAAATGACTACTTTTATCACATGCACAACAGCTGCTATTCAAAATAATAACAATAATAATAATTTAATATTCATCAACGTAAAGTTAGTCATGCCCATTCTATATAGACAGTGTCAACATTAATAAAAAAAGGCAAGTGCTGGAATGAATCTTGAGGATGATTTAATTGAGAAACGAGGGATATAAAATCGGTTACCCTTAATTATGCGATATTAAATACATGATTTTCAGCCGAAAGTAACCACAAAATTTTACCCGCATGAATTTTTAAAACAGTTTCATCATAATTATACCAAACCTCAATTAATTCATTCCCTTTTGTTCATTCGAGCCGATAATTAACAAAACAAGTTAAAGATCTTTTTGTGGTGGACTTTGTTGGTAAACAGCATCAAGAAGTTATGCGGTTATGTTGCAAGTATAGGTAATGAAGAAGTATTATGTACTAGCCTAAATATTTTATGTAATTCGGGAGTCTTCTAGTCAAACGATTTTTTAACTTTAACATCCAATATGTGAATTTGCGAAATCATTAGGAAGACTTTGCAGTCATAATTCTTCTGAATTTGTGTTGGTGAGGATGGAGTTGCAATTGTCCTTCTTCATTTTAGTTGTTAAAAATGCGAAACATTTCTTCTTTCGTGTCTTCCCTCGTTGTAACAATACTTTCTCCAGTAAAATAGTAAAAAATAGTAGTATTAATAGTAAAAAAAAATGTACTCCCTAAAAATAAAATAACTCCCCGAGTAAAAGTAAAAAATGGCCTTACAACGGGCGAACACCGGCCGTGCTTGAAACATAGTCCTAGGACATGTGTCGGCCATCAGAAGAATGTTTGTCGGACTGTACGGCCGTATATTTGTTGAGAAAACAACATCATGAAATCTGGTGTATATCGGATATTACAAAAATTTTATCAACGCACTGCTATTAAGCATAAGCATCACGGGGCCCGTATGTGCTAAAAATAGTTAAAAACTCTACGGCCATCAAATACCTCTTAAAAGCTGTAACGCCATCTTTTCTTTTTACTCGGGTTACAAAAGAACATTGTAAATCGCAAAATACTTAAAAAACCAAGGTATATTAGGATTTTTCTCATTGCACATCAATGCAATAAATGGACTGAAACGGTTAAAATGAATGTGTTCCTGTGTCCCTTGATATTCGTGGGTTGGGTTAGGGTGCAGGGATATACAGATAGCATAGCAGAAGATCTTTGAACCCTATGTATAAGAAATGGGAGATTTCACAAAACAGAGACCGACAATCGTGGATGTTGCACAAATCCAAGGTCAATAACAGGCAGTGGAGCTATTTATGATCTTCGGGTGTAGGTATACACGCTCATACCAAGAGTAGTAGGACATTTTTAAAGTGGGACATTTCTATAAATTGAGTAGTCAGGACAATTTACTGTCGTGTAAGGGACAAATGTACTGCCCAGGATAAGTCCTGCTCAAGTCTTACCGTGTGGAATATGTTAATCAAAAAGCTCACAGAGCTGGTTCTAAAACGATTTTTCCATTAAGCCGCGTTTTTCAAAATTCAACATATTCAGACCCATACCTATTTTGATTGAAAAACATTTCAAACTAAGGGTGAGTTGCACCAAATCATTGATTAAAGTTATTGTTAAAATTAACTTTAACAATAACAAAGTTGTTAAAGTTCCAGTTTGTAAAAATGAGTTGCACCACCCAATCGTTTGTTAAAGTTTCGTTAACTGCTACTTTGATTTAAATTTATATTTTTGTGTATTTATAAGTTTCACAGTTTGTGAGTTTATTGGAAATGGCACCCCTGTTTGGGTCTATGACAACTGTCATTAGTTAACAATAACATTAACCGGGCAAATTTGCCTGGTTAAAGTTAACGTTAAAATTTACGTCATGTTAACAATTGTTAAACGGTGCAACTCCCGTTTTGTCTAACCGGAGATTTGACAACCGATTTAGCTTTTGTTACGGTTAAAGTTAGTTGGTGCAACTTACCCTAATAGTCTGGGGGAATTATGCATACAGAATTTCAAAATGGCTGGAAATTGGTACTAAAGGTATGTCTCTACTTATACACCATTTAAAACCCCTCATGAACGTATAACCTTTATTCCTCCACTCGTAAAGTGAACCGAAATGTTTTGCTAACTACAAATAGTGGATACACTTGTAAAGTGAAACTACACTTTTCAATTTAATACACAACTCCACTTATTAATGGAAATGTAGACTTAAAAGTGTAAATATACTCGAGTGTAGCGGGTGTATAAACAAGTTTACACATATACATTTTAAATTTTACGAGTGAAACTTTACACTTCCACTCGAAAGCGTATAAGTGGAAGTGTATCTTAAAATATGCATCTAAAACGTGCTTAGCAAAAAGCATTCAAACCTTTTAGCTATTTTCGAGAGGGAAATACGTCGCAGGATTGTTGGCCCCTTTTATGAGGAAGGACAATTCCGGAGACTCGATATCAACGAGTGCTATCGCGACATATGTAGATGTTGTGCACAAAATAAAGCTCGGAAGACTCCGGTGGGCAGGGCATCTAGCTCGTATGAGTGAAGATGAGCTTGCTCGGAAGATTATCGCATATTTTTCCACCATTCCACAGACTCGATAATACCTTCCATCCGCAATCTGTCCTTCGATCTAAGCTTGCTACTAGTCACTGCACCATCATGTGCTCAGAACGTTGTGTTTGTAGCACAAATATGATTTCTTTCACACATATTTCTTTTGGAAACCTTTAATTGAAACACTTGGATTATGCTTCGTTCAGAAGGTCAAAGTGCAAATTTTACTTTGTAAACAAAAAATGAAAGTGAAAGAAAGTGTGAAAGCTTAATTTACGAACATATTTTACCGAGTTAATTTGATTTTCTCCAAGGACTCCATCATATTCTGCATATTCTACAATTAAAATAAAATCATTAAAACATAACACAACAAAATCGACACTCAATCACAACTTAAATGTACACACCTAATTCCCGAACAATTTAACACCATAATTCCGAGTTCATTCATAGAATGAATGGTTCATTTTGCAAACGCCAGTGAAGCATGGAGCATTGTCATTTATGAGCGAACGTCTACAGTAATTTTTTAAGCATTTTAAATACATTTTTGTACTCGTCACAAAGCGCGTCTCGCAGTCACGATATAGACATGGTACGAGGTCTCACTGCTCTGCCTCCAGAGCCTCCTCTAATTAGAGGAAATGCCTTGCGAGAACAATAAAATTACCATATTCCATATTTATTCTCGAGTAAGAGCAATTTATTTTTCTAGTTCAACAAGTTCTCATGTTGTTGCATTGCGCTAATGCTTCTGCTGCAATTATTAATAACATACCTCCTCTATGTTGTAGCTCATAGATTATGGTATCGAATTTCATTTTGTATGTAGCCCCACACTAGTAGTTTTGGTAACCCATTTTGCAGAACACCTTCGATATCAGTCATGGGCTAGTTGCTTGACTAGCGCATTTTCCAATTTAGTATTTTCCCCAGCTCAATTCATCTACCCACGAATAGAATACACTTATCAAGAATTGAACTTACATTTCGGTTGGGTTCAGGTCTATTATGGAAGTGGACGACAGAGAAAAAAAAGTTTCCTTTTTTCCTTGATCCTACTTTTGTGTGTCCTTTTAAAAGAAAGTTAGTCGATATTTCCAATGTCACAAAAGAGAAGAAAAAAGGTCACGAACTTCTTTCGAGACTTTTCTCATTCATTTTATTCCTCAACAAAACAAAAATTTAGAAAGTAGACCTTCATTGAAATCTGTGGACATTTCTTTTACCAATTCTAACAATCTCATTCTATTTTTTCAGGGCCGTCACACAAAGACTGGACAATTAGCTGCCATTAAAGTAATGGATGTTACAGAAGATGAGGAGGAAGAAATTAAATTAGAAATTAATGTATTAAAAAAATACTCAAATCATCGCAATATTGCTACATATTATGGTGCATTTATTAAGAAATCTCCTCCTGGCAAGGATGATCAACTGTGGTTAGTTATGGAATACTGTGGTGCTGGATCAGTTACGGATTTAGTTAAATCAACAAAGGGACAAAGCCTCAAGGAAGAATGGATCGCATATATATGCCGGGAAATTTTACGAGGTCTTAGCTACTTGCATACAAATAAAGTTATACACAGAGATATCAAGGGGCAGAATGTCCTTTTAACTGATAATGCTGAAGTTAAATTAGTTGATTTTGGTGTTTCAGCACAATTAGATCGTACAATAGGAAGAAGAAATACGTTTATTGGTAAGTTAAATGAACAGAAAATTAGTTTTAAGAAAGGATGCATTGATTGATTTAAGTTTCCTGATATAACTCCGGTTCCCAGGGGAGCAGTTGATTTATAAGTTGCTTGGCGGCCATGGTTGCGAACAGGGCCAGCTTTATTTTATGCGACTTTAACTTTTTAAAAGCATTTTTTTTTAGATTTCTTTAGAGTACAATTTCCATTCAAGGCCGAATTTAACTGCAATTTTATCTCTGTCGTTAATAATTTCGATACAAATAGGACAGAAAGGGTATGTTTCTCTCTGTTGTACGAACGAAGATTCCAGATAGTGAGAAATACATGCAAATTTCTGTGCAATGAAAGAGTTCTAATTTGTTTTTTGGGATGTAAAGGGGCTTTTATAGATTTGAATTTATATCCTATCCCAAGAAAAAAACAGATTCACCCGTTCTTAGCCTGAAATAGGGATGCGCAACATCAAAAAGCCTGCATAGCACCCAAAACAAGTAACCTACGCCTGTCCAAACCAAACCCGGTACGTTTTGCACTTCACCTTCACTTTTTCAAACTATAGAAGAAAAAAAAGAGAAATTATCTTGGTGACCATAAAGGGTGTCATTAAGCAGACACCGTAGACCAGGGGCCAGTTCACGTAATTCAACGTCGACTGAAAACGACATTAAGCGGGTTCAAAAACCTTAATATGGTTAATCATGGGAATTTTTGAACGACAAACACTTATGCTTGTGGTTATGTTGTAGTTAACTACGGAATTTTTGAACGACAAAAGTTTACCACAGTTAACCATAGTAAGGTAACGCGCTTAGTGTCGTTTTCAGTCGACGGCGAATTGCGTGAACTCACATTTGGAATGGTCCACTCACGACTACAATTATATCTGTAGCAGAAAATCTTCCTGAGCTCAGAACACCGCTTGATCAAAATCAGTTGCGCTTGTGTGTGGGCAATGGGTCCATTTTTTTGCAAATTGGTTGTGAGCGTGATAATGGTGAAACCAGTTTGAAACTGGGATTCTAAATCAGTCGACTCAAGTGCGTAGGGCCTCAATGTTTAAGGATTTGATATTTCGCCACATTCTTGCTTTAGTCCCTTATTTTTTGGCGATAACTGTTTCACACGAGAAATTGCAATAAATGAAAAAGCGGCGCATTGAGTGTGCGAGCCGAGCTAGTGTGAAATGCTGGAGGAGTGGGCGAAGGTTTCTACTCGCAGTGCGCTTCGCTGACCTAGATGAATCTGTTTACTTCGCAAAAATGAACCGACAATTTCGGGCAAATGTTCGGTTCGGTACATTTTTCACCGAATATTCGTATTCGGTCGAACCCATATTCGGCGCATCTCTAATCGAGTAGATGTATTGGGTTGCTTCTTTTTTTACTTCCTAGGAGTGACAATTAAGAAAGACCTACGATGGAATGACCACATACCCCAACGCGCTAAACAAGAATCTCAGTGCTTGGGATTTCTTAAGAGGTGTAAGTTTTCCTACCAGCCGTAATAGAACAACTCGACTTGTAAGAGTTCATAACCCCAAACCTATTCTATGTTCCGTACTAAGTTTAATACTAGACATTACATCCTGATATGACGAACTGGCAGTACTGAACTGGAATAGTGATTCCAGAGCTAATATCTGTCAAATAAAAAAAATCTTAACAGATTATTTTGTTGAATAATTCGTCGCCAACTTATTGCAATGTAATATATATTTCAACCAACATTTGAAAATTTCCAATTGCTTCTAATCTATTGGTCCTACATTTTCCCAATACCGTGTGGACTAATTATTCTGTAGAAATATTCTACCCTTAGTTCTTACACTTCAACATAACATGTAATCAGCTCTTTTTATTTTGTATCCGATTTTATAAATTAAACTTACACGGATAATCTTGTTTTGTGGAAGTACTTCAACTTCAGACAATAATCTTTGCTGTAAAATTATCAACATTGAATAAGCGTGCGATCTTCTAACTCATTCGTTTTCTTGGCTTGGATTCCACTGGGCTTGTGGTGATACTAATTATAAAAAATACTTGCACAAAAGTAATAACTATAAACTATAGAATAATGCAATTAAATTTAAATTCAGAACGAGTTGCACGCACCTAGTCACTGTCACAACGAACCGACTTCATGTCGATCACATTCTAATGCTCCTGTCTATTTAATCACAGAGTACCATTACTCTTTTCATTCCTCCTTAATCAAGAATTAATTTGTCTCTTCAACAAGCTGTAAACTATATTTTCTTGTGCGCAATATTTCTTATCATTTTGCATATCGCAGATATTTAAATGAGGTGATCGCATAAAATCCATTTCAACACATAACTGGACGTCCAAGCGTCTTAAGACAGCGCCAAGATAAGCACTTATAAATCTCTCTCCATATAAGGCAGATCCACTACTCACACCCGATCATGACATACAAAACAAAATGTAATTTCAAGTTTTTATTCAAATTAACAAAAGCATAAATCTCAGTTTTAAAGACCGACTAAACTAATTGCACGTTTTTTTTTCTTTCTTACAGGTACACCATACTGGATGGCGCCAGAGGTCATTGCATGCGATGAGAATCCTGACGCGACCTACGATAATCGATCAGATCTATGGTCTTTAGGTATTACAGCACTGGAAATGGCCGAGTCCCAGCCGCCGCTATGTGACTTGCATCCGATGCGCGCACTCTTCTTAATTCCACGAAATTCACCGCCTCGACTAAAATCGAAGAAATGGTCGAAAAAGTTTCATGGGTTCATTGACACGGTTCTTGGTAAGTTCTGATTCTGTCCTCTTGAAGCCGCTACTGGCTTGCCAACTATTGAATATCGAGTACCTAGTTATTTCGTTACTCTTCGTCTTTGAGTGGATTTTAACGATTAAAACAGCCTCCACCGCAGCTCCATCTTCAGGGGCCTCGCGCTCTCCGGGGCGGTCTTCGAGCAGCAGTTTGAGCCGTCGTCGTATATTTTTTATTTTTGATTTCTTCATGACTTCGTAGCTTCTTGCTTAACTTGAAATTGATTTTTATGTTATATTGGAAATACTTATGCCGCGAGGCTCTTGAAAAAAAAACCATTATGGAAACGACGAACACTGAAATAACAGTATAACCGTTGTGCACTCTTATCGGTTCCGTGTGATTAGTCTTGTTAGTCACACTTTATCTGGGGTCTTAGTTGACGACCGTTTACTTTTACCATACTTAATGATATATAATATGATAATCCATGCCACTTAGGATGTCTTTAAAGTATGATATTTAATTTTATTTGTTTCTGTATCATAAAAAAACTGTTAATTCAGAACTTGAGAAGGGTAAGTATAACTTGGTTGACTGGTTGAGATTACGGTCATTGGCTATTTATTAATCGGACAATCGATGTCTTACAATCCAGAGTTCCCTGATTATGGATTGGATGTTGCCTCTAAAGCAGCCCCAACAGCAATAAAATCGTAGGCGATAATTCGCGCAAATTCATTTTTTACAGTCTACTTAAAGTTTTATGGATTTAATTCTGATATCTTCCAATTAATTTGGATAGAAGTTTTTAGGTAGTGAGATAGGTACCGGCGACAGCGACACAGTATCCTGGACAGACACGATTGCCACCCATTGGAAAACCCCTTTACTTGCATAGGCCCAAATCAGACAAGTATATAACTTTTGGCCGAGAACTCCAGCGGAGCTATGTCTTTAATGACGGTGCTTTATTGCAGTCTTACATGCATAAGCTTGATTTTGTAGGGTTACCTTCATGTTGTAGCGAATTTAATGTTTGCATGTCGTACTAGGTCTTTTGAAGGTGTAATCCGCAATATCCCAGGAATTAATATCTTCGATTCTTTTTGGGAAAAAATGATCTCTTTCAGAATCAATCGTGCGGTGGTGCATTTTATGCCCAACATACTAGCCACAATATCATGAACGTATTTAAAAAACATGTTCAGCTCTTCAGAGGGCAAACTTCTTGATTTTGTTGATATTTTCGTCGTTAGTAGACGTTGAAGGTTGAATAGAACAAAGAAAATCTACTGCTAATTTTCGACCCTCTTTGGATGTTTATACCATTCGTACCCCTATTTTTCACATGCATGATTCACCTCAACATTTTTAGCGATTCAGTATAATAAATTTAAGATAAACTTGAAATTCCTGTCTTCTGTCTAGCTGTCATATCCAGATACCGCATAATATCTCCTAAACTTTTGAACCTCTCCCTGTCAATTCCAAATGCACGCTTAGCCAGAGCCCGACTACCCCAAAACCAATATTCGGTTGTTTCTTTGCTTCTATTTAAATTACCGTGCATGCGTTCCCTGACATCAAAGGTGCTTTCGATAACACTGGCTATGATTCTATTTCTAGAGCACTGGCTCTCAGAAACCTAAATACTCACACGATTGAGTGGATAAATGCCATGCTTGTAGGTCTTGACATTTCTTCTACCCCAGGTTTCTCCACCATTAGTGTTAAGGGTATTAATGGCGGCCCTCAAGGTGGAGTTTTATCCCCGTTATTCTGGTCACAATTTGGGGATGAACTTTTGACCAAACTTTTTGAATCTGGTTTCGAAGTCATCGGTTATGCAGTTGATCTTGTCATCATTGTCTCTGGGAAGTTTGACTTGACCATAACAGAGGTCATGAGAACAGCACTCCAAAAAGTTCAAAGACGGAAGGTCTGTCAATCAACCCAAATAAGGCTGTTCTGGCACCTTTCTCCAAACACTACAAAGTGGACCTAAGTCCTATCTGTATCTAGGGTACCACAGTTGAGTACTCAGACTCAGTCAAATATTTTAGAGTAAAGTTAGACAAGAGACTGAACTGGAACGCTCAACTTGACTACGTCATCAGCAAATCCACAAGAGCCATACGCAAAAGGCTTCTGGGTAAGACATTGGGTCTGTACTGGATGTACAATGTGATCGATAAACCTGTGGTCACTTATGCCGCTTTAGTCTGGTGGCCCAAGACTAAACAGATTACGTCGATCCTCAAGTGCAGCAAACTGCAAACTGATCTCTTTTGGATCGATTAACAGGATTCCGCTTCGTGTATAATGTACATACAATGTAAATTTTGTAAATTCTAGACTTGTAATTGAGCAAAATTACTCGAATTGCGATTTTAATTGCTTTTACATGAACATCTACCATATGCTCTCATAATTCAAAACTTTTCTAAGTAGACACAAGTTGGAGTGTGTCACCCATTAAACGAGTATCTTACTCTATAAAAACACTAATTTTCTCGAAAGAAACGCGAGATACGACGAACATTTTTAGTTAGCCATTAAGCATTGAACGTTGGTTAATTAACTAGCATATCCTACAAAGTTACTTATTTTTCAATCGCCTTTCTAGAACCGATCGGATGCTTGAGCAATCAGTATACAACACAGTTTTGTCTCGAATACCTCAATATTATTTGCAATTAATTAATTAATAATCATGGTTTGAGCGTTCTTCATTCGGATCTTGCGGTGACGACGTAAGAAGTTTGCAACTCTGCAATTCACATCTTAACCGCAAGTAACGAAGCAGAATAAAATAATAAATGAAAAAAACCAAGCTTTCATCTTGATTAAGGATAATTTTTCGATATATGAAGGTAATTTTTCGATGAATCTCCATTGGTTGTTTATTTTTGTCTACAAGGTTCACATATTGTGTATTTCATTAGAATGAATGCTGTTTTGTTGTAACTAAACTTATAAAGTTTTAAGTTTGCGCATGACATGATGACTAAACATAAATATTCTAGTACCTCTTGTTGATCAAAGCATCATTGCCGTTAGTATCTTGTATGTATGTATATACATCATTGTCTAATAGGAATTGCTCGGTCCAATCGTGTTTTAAAATGAATTGTTTACTTAAAAACAATTCGCCCATAAAACTTAAATATCTTCACATGCTGAACTTCATACGACAAAAGTTTTCATGGGCTTAAAGTCGATCCTTCAATAAAATATGTACATACAAACTAAAATTATTTCCATTCAGTTATTTCATTAACAAATCGAAAACAATGGCTATAAATTGGTTTTCGGGTAGTATTTTATCATATATGTTTTTTTTTTTCTAAATTCAATATCAATTACCAAACAAATTTTGTACATGTTTACGCTTCAAAAGCTATCAATGAACGAAGCGCAGATGCAAATCCAAAAATATTCCGGTGAAAAAATAAAAAATAAAGATTATTTCGTAAATAAAATGGAAGAATCAGCGAAGCTTGCAACAACAACAATCCATACGCTAAAAATCAAATCGTGAGCCATGTCGGACTCAATGGTTAGCGTCTTAGCAATAATAAACAACGATGGCCTTGTAGATACGTGAATTAGCAAACTTCATTGATTGTGATTTATATAATGCAGAAATATGCCACCAATGGACGATCAAGATCTTTGCTTCAAAAGAAGCTGGTTTGACTCGTGACTGCGGCAACATGGAATAGTTTGCAACAATAAGCTCTCAATTCACCTGTTAAATTTTTATTGAGGAGTTTATTTTTATTTGAATTTTTGTATAACATTTTTGATGGTATATTTTTATTTATTATTGTTGATCGTTTTAAATAAAATTTTATTATTTCTTATATAAGATCACACATTTGGTGTTTCGTTTTCTTAATGATATTACAAACTGGGGAGGAAATGTTAAGGCACACCTAAGCAAATAAAGAAGTTCGCAAAAATGCTCAGAACATTATTATAAGACCTTGCACATTTTTCTTTTTCTTTAAAGCCTCCGATTTGATGGGATCCGACCCTGACCTCTTGTAACTGCTCTCTCCACCGGTCCAAATTTTGTGCTGATGTCATCCAGTTTGACATCCCTAACTTCTGGGCGTTTTGTTCAGCGAGCTAAATTCTCTGTCCACTGTAGGCTACCAAGCTTTATTTTCTTCACAATATCTATGTCGTAATAGCGCCCTTAGAGCTCGTGATTTAGTGTTTCGGATATCTTTACTTGGCTTGTCACATTGGCCATGGTTAACCTACGTAATCGTGTCTGCTTATTGGGTATATGTTAAATTCTTTCATGGCTTTGTAGAGTTCTATTCCAACTATGCATAGGCGACTATGAAATCACCTGCCTCAGGGTATAAATCTGAGTAGCTGTTGTTTTGTTTGGCCTGAAACCACACTGGTATTGGCCTATGATGTTTCTAGTGTATTTAGCCATCTTGTTTTGTAGGATACCGGAGAATATCCTATAACAACGTTATACTGCGTTAATTTGTGCACGCTGTGATATATCCTCAGAGAATCCCTTTTTCCCAGGCTTCTGTTATCGCTTCCTGCTCCTACTTATAAGCCTTCCATAATTAACCAGCTCCGCGGGTCGGTACAAAACAAAGTCCTCGTTGTTTTGTGAGTCGGTTAATGACTCTTCTAACCTTTTCTAAGCTTCGTGGCGATAGCACTTCGACAGCACTTCGCTTTCTAAAGCATGGGCGTAGATGTTTCTGACCATTTCATTGCGTAGTGCAGTTAAAATTGTCCTAGTATTTCCTGAAGCATATTTAGGTATACTTTATAGTATAGTATTTATCGTATATTACAAACTTGAACCCAATTTAACTTTGCAAAGTAGTAAAACTTCTTTATGCGCATTACACTCTCACACATTGAAAACGTCAAATTTTTCGTATATCGCTAGGAAATGAGAAAGACGGGGCTCAAAAGGCGAAGAAACTGTGTGTGCAATAGTTCACATACACTCTGTCTTACAATATAGATTTTCTGCTTTATCTCATTACACGAATACAAATTCACCATTAGCAGCCATATCTAACCTAACCTAATCTAAAGAGCTAAAAGGGTGCCAATAGCATGCTCAGTAGAAGCAGCATTGAAGGTGGCTAGTGCTTAGTTGGGGGACTGCTTGGTGCCTGTGGCGGTAGGCTTAATGCGGGAGCGTGTATACCCGTGTGGCATGCGGATTTCTTCATTATGCGTGCTCGGTGTGCCGCGTGCATGTTTTTAAGAAAATAAACCAACTAAATTATTTTTACTCGAGCTTGAATAGATCAGGCTTATCAATACTTTTGTTAAATTGTTATAGTATACGTGCGAACGTACAAGATTGAGATGACGAAGTGAATGTATTATAATTTGGATGAAAAATGAAGAATATGATGAGGACTCCGCTATTGTTTTAACATTTCATACAGACATACCAAATTGCTTAGTCACGATAAATGACCATGAAACGGGTGTAAGCAGATGTATGGCGGATAATGGACAAATGAATTTGATGGTGGTTATCTATGCCTATCGCCACATAAAGTTTTACCCGAAATAATGGAATTCATACATGACAATATCAACTTCTGAAGGTTCAATTTTACTAGATCGAAACTTGAGCGAAATCACTATGATATTTTCAAATTGTACTTGTATCAAGTCCGTCGATAGGTTCTTCACTATACTTTCTGCATCTGTCATTGGTCTGACTTTTCTCAAAGCGTACTTTATACCTGACATATCTTCCACTACCTCTATTGCATATTACTAGCTGTTGGAGAAAAATGTTTTATTTCTGAAGTGTGGTTAGGCACACTTTTATTTGTTTTAGTATTATCTGTTTTTGCCAATCATCTAACAAGAATTTAATTCATATTTTTTAGTGAAAGACTATCATCAGAGGCCTTACACAGAGCAACTTTTAAAGCATCCTTTTATTAAAGAGCAACCGACTGAACGACAAGTTAGGATACAACTAAAAGATCACATTGATCGATGTAAAAAGAGGAAACAAGAAAAGGAGCGTGAAGATTATCGTTATTCGGGCTCTGATAATGATGATGAAGAACCACAAATAGCTGGTGAACCATCATCAATCATACAAGCACCAGGTGGTGATACATTAAGACGTAATTTCCAACAAATACAAGAAGGACGTACGATGGCAAATAATGAACAGCCGCAAGCAAATAGGAATCAAAAGCCACAGCCAGTAAAATTTGAATATTTTTTCGGAAAAATCATTTTTATAATTGAAAATTACATTTTCGTTTGATTTGTTTAGCGAGATCAAAGGCAACAAATTGTCGAAGAACCAGGGCCACCATCTAGACCAGCATTACCGCAACGATTAATTGTAGTACCCGATCCACCACAGCATGCCAATCGACCTTTGCCACCAACACCAAAAGGTTCTAGTTCTGCCTCACAGCCACAGCAACAACAAACCCCACAGCAACAACAAAGGAATTCACAAAATATGTTTAAACCAATGGTGCGTATTTCATTAACATATTAGCCTCTTTTTATTATATTATTGTTAATGTTATTTCGTTTTTTATTAAACAAACAAAAAATACCATTTTTCATTTATTTTCATGTAATTTGTTTGCTGTGTATCCTTCCGACTACTTGCGTTATTATTTTCTATCTGAAATGTGTTGTATCTTGATGTATTATTTTCTCAAAACTGATGGCCAAAAATAAAACCAAAATCTATATTTTGATATGTAAATATATAATATATAAAAAAAATTCTATAAATCATTATTGGCGTAACACAACACACAAAACTCATGGATATTTTGGATTATTTTTATTGTGTACATAAATAAAATAGCTTCCACCAAGGAGGCCTGAGGTAGGTATCATTTTTGTTTTTGTTTTGTCTTTTGTTTTTGGTTTCTTCAAAATCAATGCACTAAAAAATCCATTACCAAAAAACTTACTAACACAATCCACTCACTGAAAATTTTCAATTCTGCATGGACCATGTCTTTAGTTATATTTTTCAATTTTTCATTTATTATATTAGGCCAGAAATGTTAAGGTACTTCAAGCCAAGTTACAAGCAGCAGCTATAAGTATTATTATTCCTTATTAATTTCTAATCCTCTTAAATTGCTGCTATGTTAACCTTTTTTTGTCTCCTAATCAAATGAAATAAATCAATCGGTATATTGATCCTATAGAAGTTTGCCATAATCATCAAATATCATTTAGATAATACAGAATGGTGTTTATATCGCCAGCAACGTTTTCTATATCAGTTTCAATGTTTTCATGAAGTTAAGCCTAAAATTACTTTTCGTAGTATTATAGTCCACTCAGTAAGTAAATGGGTAAACTTCTTTGCAGTCTTGGATTTACAAGTAGCCTCTGTAGAAAGAGTTGGCCCTTTATTTTCAACACAAGCTTCCTTTATTTTATAGGAAATCCTCCCTTGAGTTTCATTCTAAAATTACTTGATATAATTATCCATTTCACTTTGCAGATTATAGGCACTGGTACTCCTTACATTGATTAGTTTATGTTAAGGATTATCCAATTAGCGTGAAAGGATTTTAAAAGTATCAACAACAACAAAAATCTACATTTTTGGCTTTCTTCTTTCATTTTTCAGTTTTATTCTTGGTAATTTAATATCATTAATAATAAAAGTTTATTGAAATAGTCTTCGTTGCTATGCTTAACATAGTGTGTATCCTTTCGACTCAATTTCAATCACTGTTTCCAGTAAATTTTGCTGGTATTTCGTTGATATCACAAGCAATATTGTTCCTTAACTACTGTAGAATTATAACTTTTTTTATATTTTATTAATAGAAAAAATAATTGCAATATGTCTCAATTTTGATATAATCCATATTTTTTATATAGGAGCCCTAATATTAG
The DNA here is from genome assembly GCA_949987705.1 of Thereva unica. Classification (NCBI taxonomy): domain Eukaryota; kingdom Metazoa; phylum Arthropoda; class Insecta; order Diptera; family Therevidae; genus Thereva; species Thereva unica. Next base: position 126,882,662 of record OX465282.1, read on the forward strand.
TAATGAAACTACCACCTAAGCCTTCAATGAGGGTAATTTCATCGTTCACAACGTATATTAGCTAAATTGCTCGAATGTCACCAGTGTTCCTGGCAAAGACGCCAACTCTTTGCGAGTCTTAACAACTTACATCAAATTGTTAAATTTCCCTGAGTCCCTGATATTCCAGGTCAAGGAGCCCGTCTCCTTGATATTGTTCTTACTTCTTATCCGCCGCGGTTCTCCATCAAGGTTAGCTCACCCCTTGGCAACTCGAACCACAAACTAGTCAGCGCTTATTTCCCATATCCATCCTCGACCACAATCACCACAGTTCCTAAAAAAACTGTCTCGCACTATGGGAAAGTCAACTGGTTGGGTCTTATTCGCTTCTTCCAAGCCACTGACTGGGATTTGTGTTTCCAGAATGCCAATGCGGACTATGTCGCCCTTTGTGTCAGCCATTATACGAGCGGGTATGCGCTTGTTTATCCGTTAATCTACCAAATCTATGAAGCCTAGGCCGAACAGATGGTACAATCGGGAATGTATGAACGCAATCGAAGCTAAAGAAGCCGCCTACAGAGCATACAGACGTTCGCCTAACGAGTCACTTCGTCGTGAGTACATCAAATTGAGAAACTTCTGTAATTCCACCCGCAAAGTCAAATTATCATTTGATGGTAGATTGAGAAGTCCGGGATTTTGTCCTGGCCTTTCGCAACTGTTCTCTCCACCGGTCCCGATTCTGAGCCAATGTAATCCAGTTTGGCATACCTAATCTCTGAGCGTCTCCTCTCGAACACTTGAGGCTTGTGTGCTTTTTGCTAAGCACCCACGTTTCAGATGTATATGTGAGTACCGGTAAGACCATCGTTTTATATAGTAAAAGTGTAGACATGCCTTGACAGACTATAGTAGGCTTTGTTGGCTTTTCGCAGGCGTGTTACTTATTTCTGTTTCCATGCTATTGTCATCTGCTACTATCACTTCAAACTCGTGTTCCTCTACCTTGACTGCGGGACCAATGTTAGGTGTTCTTGTAGACGAGGACACCATGTACTTTGTTTTGCTTTCGGTAATGTGCAATCCCAGATTTCCTGCCGCCTGCTCAATCTGAGTGAAAGCTTCTTGTACAGCTGGTGTTGTTTTTCCATTGTCGTCTGCATAAGCCAGTAATTGGGTGGACTTGTGGAGGATTGTGCCCCTTGATGTCACGCCTGAATCTCGGATCACTTTCTCCAACGCAGGTTGAAAAGGAGGCAAGCCAGACCGTCCCCTTGTCGGAGTCCATTATAGATGTTGATTGGTCTGGATAGTATTCCGTGTTGAATTGAGTTTTGAAACTCTAGGCATTTTTCCATAGCCTGCCTCTTTCCATCGCGCAAGTGGCCTTTAGGATCGGTGATCAGATTCCCATCTTTGTCCTTGCAGTATGAACAATGTAGTGTGAATTGAATACGAGCTCCCGGCCTACTTTGGCGTTCAGATCTCCCAGTATGATTTTTACATCATACCTGGGGCAGGCATTAAGTTCCTGTTCTAGTTCTGTAATTCTGTTAGGATTAATATATACCTTTATTTTTAAAATGCAAACACATCGAAAAAGTCCTTTTATTAATTCCATTAACTAACAACTGTCGTTTCCTGGTTATTAGTTCTTTCACCTCATTGTGTAACATTATTTCATGGAATTAACAGTCGCACATGAACATATCATATACTACATACATATATCGAAAATCGTAATACTACCTTACATGCGGGTTATTTTTATGTTAGAAAGTGAAATTGAAGCTATTTATAAATGTAAATGGACCTTCATGACCCAGAAGGCACGTAACAAATCAATATTTTTATTTCGAAAATTCATATTATTTCATAATAATATTCTATTTTAATCGTCTTACAATCAATCATGTGAATTAGTAATATAATCTTGTATAATCTCGTTATTACAGTGAATATTGCAATATACATATATGATTGGAATCATTCCAAGTAAATTTATTTTTGCTGTTTCATGTCGCAGAATAAATGAGATTATGTAGGCCTGCGTCATATAATGTTTTTTTGTAATTATTTTCCTTATTTTATCTTACTATACCTAGAAAATACCACACGAACTTATGTTGGTTGACTTGGGTTACTAAGAATCGCCTTGTAATTAATAAAAAAGGCTAAAATATCAACTCGATAAGAAAATCGTCTAGCTATGTGTGAATTGAGAACATGGCAATCTTTAGCTCGCAGATAAATATTGCTTTAACGACGCCTAAACATGTAATCTTTTGAAAACAGTGGCAACTATCTTGTAACATAAATCACTTGTTTGTTTCAAATGGAACATTATTATACGACTCGTTTATGAGTTACACATTATTATTTCTTTTTACTGTTTACATTATTTATGGCCCTATTTTTATTAGTGAGGTAGCAATAACCTAGCAATATTTTTCGATTTTCATAAGTTGAATGACACCTCAGTCATTATCGTTTCTACATATTATTTTTATGGTTGAAATATGCGAGATCGTCCATAAATTACGTGAGGCGATTTTTGCGATTTTTCGACCACCTCCCCCTTGGTGAGATGTCGTGTGATTTGGCTCGACCCTCTCCACTTAATCTCACGTGAGATTTTTCAAATTTAAAAAAATCTCTAGATTTACACTAAAAATATGTATTTACGGGCGTAACCACAGCAAGTCGCCGGTCGTGTGTAAGATTTTATTTAAGACAACTGATAATTTGGACTCCTTGCCTCCCCTCTATTCCACTCGTTCTTCCCGCTTGTTGTCAGGCCCGCCACATAACCTTGCGGGGCCCGGGGCTAAAATATGTTTGGGGCCCTTTTAAGGATATTGAAATTCTCAAAAATCTCTAAATAAAAAAATGTTTCATACTTGTGGTAAGAATAATTTCCTTCAGCACTTCAGAATGAACGGTCGGTTCTTGATTCCCGAATAGACTTAATGTTACACAGTGCGTCCTACGCTACTGGCTACTAGGGATACGGAATCGATTCTTTACTCATATGAGTATTTGGCTTCTGATTTTACTCTTATCCGTACTCGATACTTTTGACCGAGTCTTTACTCATATCATTGCTTGTAGGGTAAAATCGAGTACTGAGTATAATTTTCATTCAAGCCAAAATTCAGAGTTTTTTATGTGGTAAAACTCCATATTAATTCTTCCAAAAATGACCGCTGGAAGCCCGCTGGAATCCAAGATCATGACAAGGGCTTGTATGAAACTAAAAACTTTTAAATGGCTCCCCTGTAAATTCATTTGTTTTTGAGTTATGCCATTATTCTTGCAAAGCGACGATATGTTAGAAGAAGTACTCATTGATTCTCAAGGAATCGAGTACTTTTGAACATGTAAAAAGTACTTATTGAGTAATTTTCTTTCGATTCTACTCATGAGTATTTACTGGTTCTTTCAATCGATTCCGTATCCCTACTGGGTACTTGACGCAGGGATGAAGGCACTTTAACGTTTTGGCTTTCAATATGTTTTCGGCATGCCCTCTGATCTGCGGCTCTGGGCAATTCATCCCAGTTGTTCCCCCACATTCCCACATTGGGATGTGCCTGCTTGTAGTGAACAAACAACTACCAAAACGTGAGCAACTAAAATTTCATTACGCTAAAATTCGGCGTGTGCCTTCCTGTAGTTCGCTGCAGCATTCTCCCAGTGGTGCGTTTAGCTGTGCGGTGGCGACTAAACACTCGCGGGACTACTATACTACTATCTGTAGTTCACATAACCGCGTAAACAATTCTGTGTAGGGTTTAGTCATATCTTAAAACCCCCATTTATACTCAGGTCGCCGGCAGACCATGGCCTGAAAGTTTTCGCTTTGAGGCCAAGTATAACCACACACTCGCCGGCCGCCAGCTGTATGGGGCCTGCAGTCCAAGAAAACTGACAAAAATCTTTATGTTTTTGGGCATTTACCGTGCCTGAAAATCTGAACTTCTATTCACTCTCAAGCCGTGCATTTACTGCAAGAATTCACGCCGTATCCACTTAGAACGGAAAGCAATGCGCGAGCTAGGCACGAAAACCATCCGAACACCCGTTTGCGCTTGTCCGCGGGGGTTCACGGCGTGAGTCTGGAGCCACCTTGAAGTTTTCGTTGAGGCCATGAGCATTTTTGCACTTGAAATAACAAACTGCTGTGCTAAGCCATGACTTCACCTGTAGTATAATCCCTTAGTCAGACTAAGTGGCCTTCATCGGGTCGTGCCGGCCGACCTGGTCTGAAAGGCCACTGCCTACCGGCAGCCTGTAAGTGAATGGGGGTCTTTAGTGGAGAAACAAGTTTTATTTAATTTAACCTAGTTTTCTCACAATTTTACACAGTTTCTTGAAAAAAAAAATTACCTGATATTTGCCGAAACTCTCCCTCTCCCCACGTGATATTGAGTGAGATTCGACTCGACCCTCTCCCCCCTAAAAGCCTCACATAACTAATGGACGACCCTTTACAAGAACCAAAGAGAAACTGTAATCTATATTAGAAATTTAAAATCCGTGAGTAAGTTGAGACGGTAGCCATAACTATTCCCTTAATAAATTTGTTGTAAGACAAAAAACTTTGCTATTTTTAATTATTTCGACTTCTAAAGATGGATACAATTTGATGTACACCGCTTTTGTGCAATTCTAATTATACTTACTATTATTAATTTGCCTTTATTAATATCCTTTGCTTAAATAATTTCAGTTAAGCTTTTTTATTATTATACGTTAAATTGCATCGCATGTTTTTAGAACGTTAAAGTTCTCGTTCAATCGTTCTATTTAAAAAAAAACCGCTTAAACTGAGTTTAACAATACAAAACTCAGTTATAAACTTGGCTTTCCTTTATTTTGAGAAACAAAACAAAGTACCAACAACGATTTTTTTGCAAATGGTTCATGTTTTCCTCCTTATATCACCAACCACCGTACAAACCATCCTATATCACTATAGGATTTGGACATGTTAGCTGCACAATTAAATGAATTGGGCGTCTCTCAACAGTCACAACAACAACCTGCCCCGCAACAGGCACAGCCAGAAGCACCACCAAGGAACAATCGCCAGTCCTCAAATACATCTTCTACGCCTGTCCAGCTTAAGCCGGCGCCAGCACCGCCAACATCAAATAATCATCACGTACAGCCGGTTAATCCATTGGATCCGATCGATAGCAGCGACACAGACAGTGAACCAGATGAGCCAAATGATCGAGGACGAAATGATGGAACTTTGCTTGCTAGCGATCCACCGAAGCCACTGTAAGTACAATCAACATCCTTATAGTTGGTTTATCCTTCCTTGTTTTCATTGCTTTCATAAATCAAAAACAAGACTATTCATGGCCTCGTTTTTTTCATTTATTTTTATTTTCGTTCATTTTTGTTCCTTTAAATCCTTTTTGGTTTCGATTTTGTTTGTTAGTCCTGAATTTTCATATAGGCCAGGTCTTGGTCCTCTTTCGGAGGATTCGCCCAATGCTCCAGTTACTCATGGATCTGGAGGACCACCAAATCGGCCGTTACCACCAACACCTGATGATGATGATCAAGTTGGCGATCGGACATTAATTATGAAGCGGGTGAGTATTGACATTTTGGCTAGAATCCATGCATACAAGCATTTTATTTTGTCATATTTTGAATCAATATTTAAAAATTGGTGATTTTTTTTTTAAATTTATTTAATTGTTTATAAGAAATAGTTGGGGAGGATTTCTTGCTAATTTTTTTTTATATTATTATGTATTAAAGTCGAAAATGTAAAATTTAGAATTATTACGAAAACTCGTTTAATCACTAAGTATATTTTAGAGTTTAAAGTTTTGTGCATTTTGTTTTTAACTTTAAGCTAGTTAACCAGTGGTGTACAAGTAAATAAACAATCGTCTCTTTATATTGCATACAAATCAACTTTTTTCGTTTATGCTTAATAGTATCAATAATGGCTATACAAATAAAATCCTTTTTAACTATAACGCTACGTTGCTTTGGTCAAATCATGGAATTTTCATTTTGTATTAATCAAAACCTATCAAAATAACAACACAAAAGTAAGCATGTGTAATTTTATCGATACATAGCCATAGCTAATTTTTGATCTAGACTGGCGATATATACACTTTCTGTTTGTAAACAATGGAATTTTCATTTCAAACATGTTTTTGACAAGGCTTTGGCACTTTGCAACCTGTTATGTTTCTTCATTTATTTGTTAGAGATTTGTTCTCATTTATTTATGGTATTACAGATTTAAACATTTATAGTTTAATTACTACCATCGAGGTTGCTTGTAAAACGTAACGTTAACTGCGATCTTTTCTTCTCAAGCAGTATCCTTTTCGCTAGAAGCCCTGCTTGCCGGAGCTTTATATTCGTCACAACATCCTTCCATCACTCGTAGATTTCGTTGTTGTAAATTTGTCGATGTCTCGAGCCTCCATGACTGATAATAGTTGATACTTTAGGTCGCCCTCGATATTCTTTAGCCAGGTTTTCTTCGGTGCCGATCGCCAAAGAAGTTTACGTGCAAGCCGCTATTATCCATTCGGCAAACATGTCCACCGTAGTCGACGTTTTTGTATTTCTTCTTTAATCAGTGTCTGCTGATCGCATCTTCGTCTAACTGTCTCGTTTCGAAAGCGATGGCGAAGTGAGATACTGAGAATCTGCCTGAAGCATCGCCTTTGGAAGACCTCAAGCTTGTTTACGTCCGGCTTGAGCAGTGTCCACGTTTCCGATCCATAAAGAAGAATCGGAAGGATCAACGTTCGGTAAAGGCGTACTTTTCTTTTGATGGCAATATTTGTTCGTTTCCATATGCACCACTTGAGCGACTTTCGTTTCATCCCAAATATTTGAACCTCGGAACCTGTTCGATTTGGATTCCGTTGAGGTGAACACTGGCCCTCGATCCGTCCGTTGTGGGCCCTTTGGTCTTTTCTGCATTGATTTCTAACCCGTATGACTGAGCAATGCAGGAAATGTCGTATAAGATGTCCGTTGCTTCGGCATCCGTGTCGATCCCAACGTTGAAGATAAGGGGCGAAGTTGGATGATTTTCAATGGCACGTGTTCAGTTTCCAAGGCTCTCCACAAGCTGCTCCAATCGACGCAATCAAAAGCGGATTTGAAAACGATGAAAACGACGACAGTTCGTTTGCCGCAACGAATTCTTTCTTCCATTAGCTGTCGGAGTGCGAAAATGATGTGGTCGATGTGATCTAAATCCAGCTCGTTCTTTCCGGCCTGTTTGCTCTCGATGTTTCTGTAGCCTCGATTGTATGATTTTCTTAAATACTTTGCCGACGATCGAAAGGAGGTTAATACCGCGATAATTCTTGATTCCCGGCTGTTGCCTTTCTTCAAAATTGGAACAACGATCGCTTTCTTCCAGGCCGAAGAGACACGATCCGAATGCCATATGTATGTTATGAGGACATGAAGACGTTGTGATAAGACATCACCTCCGGCTTTGATGATCTCAGGGGTCACTTGATCTATTCCAAGCGCCTTTTTCATTTTTCAGCGATATTATTACCGTCTTCACCTCAATAATTGTCGGTTCGGTATCGAGAAACTAAACGGTATCGAGGATTCGTCGGCTGTTCGATAATCGGCAGTTCGAGTGCTGAACGTTATGGCGGATCGTGGTTGTACAGCTGGCGGAAGAATCCTCTACACCGCTGCAGGCGCCCATGGGGAGAACTCACGAAAGTTCCATCCGATTTTTTGATGTTGTTTTGCCGCCTAACCCACCGGATCCGATACTCGTGCTTGGACGCCGCTTCTTCCTTATCGGCCGCAATTATTGCAGTACGCTTCCATGATGAGTAGTTGGTAGTTTCTCCCAGAGTATAAGAACTTACCGTTTGGGCAGATATGTTCAACCGCGTCGGCCCATCTGATCTGAGTCTCATGATCTTGATTTTATATCGATTCATCTCGCTGAGGACTTCATCCATCCGATTCATGTCCTTGTTCTTGTTCATTAACAATGCAGCTGTATTGATTCAAGCCTGATTCAAGGATATAAAGCTTTTCTACTAACAAGATAGAGATCCCAGCCGAAGTAAGTACTTCGGTGTGATCATACCGCCATCTACCCCGAAAGGAATAAGAGTCCGTTATTTATATGTACATATATATATTTTTTTTCAATTCAAAATTGTAATGTGTTATGGCTTGAAACTCTGCTTCTGCTGAAATATTTGCCTAAACAATTTATTATTAATGCCGCTCTTTCATTCATTATAGTACACCACAATACAAAACTATATTTCTTTTCTGATTTAATAAAGTAACATTGTCGTGCCATTCATTACTAGCTTTTTTCAGTTTATCATAGTTACTTGAAATTCGACAAACAAAATTTGTTAAAATGTAATTTTATATCCTACTAGGTTTTTACGTTTTTAGATACTATATTCCCGTAGTGATTTAAGCGAGTTATCGTATAAAAAAATATAATTTAATGCCAATAGCATATTTAATATTTACAAGTGGTTGCGGTTCTTTATAGAGAATTGATACAAAAAAAAGCATTAATATTTATTTTAATTTTTATTTTCTTTTTTTGCCGTACCTTCCTTATAATCAAAAAAAATCCATATGAAATATTTGAAAAATCAAATACAAAATTTTTTTGTAAAATTTGTGCTCTCATCTCTAACACCAAAAATCCTAATGTGTCCTATAACACGTTTTATCTCTCTCTTTCTTACGAATATCTCTTATATATATAATATGTAAAACAAACATCCAAAACACATCAATCAAATTACACATAATATATATGTATGCACATGTTTGCATATAAATATAAATATATGTCTATTGAATGACACACACAATAAACAAAAAAACATACAAACAATTTTGTAAAAAAAATTTTGTACAGAAAATAGAGAGCCAGATATCACTTACATCAACATCATCAACAACATCAGAGAATGATGAAGCAGTATTGCTTAGAGATTGGGATTTCGAGAGATTTTTCCCAAATAGATCATCAATGGATCCGTCAAATAGTAGCACATTAAAATCAAATAGCTGCATGGAAAGAAGTAATAGAAATAGTAGTTCTGTTATGTCTAGTAGTATTACCGTTCAGCAACAACAACATCAACAAAAGAAGCCAACTAACATAGCTAATCAAAAAAGACAGGCCGATGATTACAATAATAAGATTAAGCTTGAAGAGAGAGTTAAACATGAAATCTTTGCAGCCAATGCAAAAGCGAAAAATTCAACATCAGCCGTCAAGCCAGCGCCATCTGATAATAGTAATAAAAATCACAAGAGACAAGACAGTGACTCAAAATTACCAAATTTCGTTAGAGGCTTCCGCAGAGAAAAATCCGATTTCTTTCCATTATCAAAACGGCATTCAGCTGTTCTTGGTGAAAGGCTTAGCAATATAAATGTATCATCGCAAATACAACAGCGTTCAAGCGCGATATTTCAGCGTAATAAAAATAAAGGTGAACCAGTACTTACTGATTTTGTTGGATCTAGATCAGATCAACAAGCAAAATCATCGCCAGAACAGCAACCGAATGCGCAAAGAAGTCAACAGATTACAGTAACATCAACATCGAAAAAATCCGATTCCAGTTGGGCTAGTACATTAACACCAAAGAATTTAGACTTCCTTCGTCCAAGGCGTGAAAAGACTGAATCAGTAATATTTGTACGAAATTCAGCCACTAGACAACAATTGTTATTGCAACAGCAGCAGGTAAAGAGATTATAAAGGAAGACAAAATTAACATTCTGTGAGCATTTTTTTTTCATGCAAGCATTTCAGAATTTAGAAAAATATAAAAATTAATAACTTATCTTTAGAATGAGGATCATTATAAATATTTGTGGAAAGTTGATATTATTTTTCATTGTTTTTAATTTAAATGTTTTTTGCAACATTCGAGAAAGTGCGTTCATTGTTTATCGATATGTGCTCAAACTTACATATTTGGTTCTATAACAGAGATCCAGACCTGGCCTCTAAAAATTGCCCAATTTCTCAAGAGATGCGAATTCCTCCTCGAATGAGTGGCTCGAGCTGCAATATACAATTCATTCCATCTCCACTATTGTTTTATAAAGACCACTGTAGAAATGCAGCAGTCCTACGAAAATTTATCTCTCACCTCCAATGTTTTTCTAGCAATGGGTAGATTCAAAAACTCAAGGCTGCCGCAACACTGCAGGAACTCTGCACCTGAATGCTACGCAGTGCTACGGCAGTATTGAATTTTTGAATTCACCCAATATCATACTAGCTCATCCCCACAGTTTTATAAGTTTGGAACAACTATTATAGAAGTCGTCAACGCAAGATTGTTCAGGCGGCCCGTCGGATTTAGGCGGACTTCTCCAAACGTCCCGAAAAGTGTTCTTTAATGCTTCTTTTGATCCGAGCGGACGAAAAGAAGTGTGGAGGCATATCTGGATTGTAGAGTCATTGTTGCCAGCCTGACCAGTGGACCCTAATATTCAAACATTTGAACAATACTGAGCAGAATTTACTGTTGCTGTTTTTTTTAGAAATTACATATGTATTTCTTGTTTATCGATTTCACTTTCCCAACGATTTAATAATGCAGGCTTTTTTAGGAAACGAGGGCTCTTTATGCCAATTAAAGTTTTGACGTTCGGTTTTCGAACCTATTCGAAAACCCAACTAACGTCACCGGTCACACACTCGGACCAAAAGATTTAGATCGAACTCTAAACGTTCCAACATTTCATGACGAATTGTCACACGCAGTTCCTTTTGCGCAACTAACAAAATTTTCGGTACATTGTGCACATCTTCCTCATTTACAAATCAATGGTCACAACAGACCTTATATTTAACTGCAGAACTTTTAACTACAGTTTCAAATCTCCTAGCACTCCATTTTCATAGCTTCTTGTCAACGTCGGACCCTCTCTCTCTCGCGCACATTATTGGTTTTTGTATTTTTATGCCACTCAAAAACTTATATTCTGGACATTTTATCCTTATCTATATATTTTATCCACGGATCATTTCAAAAGTCTCCTTAGCAAATTTGATCAATTAAACGCGAAATTTAGGACCCTGTGCTGGAAGTCGAGTCGTGTGACAGTCGCATGTAGATGTGTATGGCGTCTCGTTTATAGTCGTGTGGCATGACAAGTCGTAAAAGAAGTGGCATTTCAGTCAAATTACAACTTTCAGTACAGCATCTTTCTCACTTAAGCACAAAACGCCGACTAAAAGTTAAAATAAAATTACAAGAAAAACTAATGTCAGCTCACCAAATAAGCTGTCATTTATGCCAGCTGATTTTAAACGACACAAACACGGGAGAAATGTCCCTACGTCTATGCACTCATGTTAATGTTTTTAGCAATAAGAGATAATGTTGTCTAGTGTGTTTTAGAAATCCGTATGAAAAAATAGTAAAAAGAATTGAAAATTAACTTAAGATCAAGTACCGCGGTTACTACCCATATGTATATGCCAACAGTCCTTTTCGCTTTTATTTGACTGTTAGGCAGCTATTGCGTGGCATTCATTGAGTAAATGAAGGAAAGACTCATCCTCCTCATGGTAAAGCCTGCAGGTTAGTTCGTCCACACTTCTTATCCTCCATAATTGATAATTTAGGGTCAGGCGTCCTGACATCCTTTCTACTGCGCCCCAAAAGTTTCCTACCCGCGTTAGGAGACGACACCTGAAGGAACCGCTTAGAGTTAACCTATTCTTTATTACAAATTTGTTAAATCCGATCCGATAAAAAAAGGAGTTCGAAAAAAATTTGACAATATTATTGTTACATTTTCAAGTAAAATTAATGCCAATACTGTGTTAGAAAATACGACAGTTTCGTGAAATATTATGACAATGTTGTAATAGAGAATAAGGCCCTAGGCGCGAACCTTCAACGTTCAGTCTGTATCATTCAACTCCGATAGGCAAGGGCCCTCTTCACCAAACTCTCAGCAAATATCATGTAATTTTTTTCAACAGTGTACAATTTTGTAATGCACAAAATTCAAGCTTTGGAGTCACCCTTTGCACTACCAGTTTGTCTTGTCGTTAAGATCATGGTGCAATGTCTACTAGTAAGCTTGGTTTGAAGAGAGAGATATGTCATATTCAAAGATCCGCCATCAAGTTGCAGATCTCTTGTGTGTGCCAATTGTTGTGGCCAATTACCTTGGCTATCGTGTAGAGCGGGGGTTTGGCGTCACCTTGTTATGTATTGGAATGAAGGGGAGTGATGGCCAACACATTGGCCTGAGATCTGTGTGGGGTGGGTTTTTTACCACAATTACCACTCTTAAGAGTGACAGAGTTACGGCCGCAGCGTCCACACGGTGGGAGCGCATGTTGTTTGCAACGAGCTCCTAGCTCTACCGCACAATGAACAAGGAACAAACTTCGGTTTTTAGAACTCTACCAAACCGAACATTGTGCAGTTCTAAAAACAAAAATCTAGTAACTAGCAACAAAATTGTGGCGGTAAGCTAAGAATAAATAAACAGCAGCAGCCGTTACCGCCTCAATATCCATTTTTAATTCGTCCGCAATTGGCCTGAACTGAAGCAAATTGAACAACCTTCCAACTTACGCCATCACAAACTCGCGTCCACACGTTGGGCCATTTTTGCGGCAACGATGGCACACACTTTGGCCAACGAGTGGAGGAGCCATAAAACCTCTTTAGATATGTATACGAAGGATGATGTTTTACTATTTTACATTCAAACGTGTTCCACAATTCGAGTGGAATGAAATCGAAATCGGAATTCAATTTAACTCGAATTAAATATATGTATGTTACATATAGGTATATGGAATTGATCGAAATGTGGAACGTATAATTTCGATTTCGAGTGTATATTCTAATGAAATCGAATTGTGGAACACCGCCGATTATCTTTTCGTGGGAAATTTTCATTTTTAGTCAATTAGGAATGATTTTACTAAATGTTTGATCATATTCTATTATGTGTAAACTAAATGTTATAGTCGAATGAATTTCTTATATTAAATGAAATAAATATTGTAAACTAATTAATCGAAAAACTACAAAATTATTTATAATGATCCTCAGCAAATATTTAGGAATGAGTTTTTAAAAAGTAAATAATTATTATTCATCAACATATACATATATAATTCGTAATAAGCATGTAGTCTCAAGCATTTTGTCTTGCTCACGTTATTAATAAATTACATTTAAATAAATCAATTAAAAAAAATACACAATCGTGATATTATTAAAAAAAAAACAGTAAAAATGATCTAATTCATATATAATTGTCACACAAAAAATCACCAATTATTGGAATTTATTTATGGCTTTTTCACATATTTATGTTTTTGTTACATTTGTTTGTGTTGAATGTTTGTTTCATTTTTTTCCCTTCTCGCTTATTTTTTACTCATTTTCTTCAAATATCAACAAATCAACAAAATATCAGTCATTTTCACAATTTTTAGTTTTTTTCATATTTTCATATTTTCTTAATATTTTCTTTACAAATCTGAATTGATGATGTATTTTATTATTATACATATTTTTTCTTTGCTGTTTTGTAGTTTAATTTAGTTTATTTTCTTATATTTGGTGACACTTGAGAGATAACAAAACAATTATATTTTCAAAAAGAGAGAGAAAAAATCAAAAATATTTAATTGAGGAAAAAATTATTTTTTTTTTTAAATTAATGTATATAAATAGAAATTATAAAGTAAAAATTGTAATTATCAATTAGATTTGCTACTAAAAGTTAAAAACAAAATTTCTTAAAGTAGATATTTGTGAAGTTTTTTTGTAAATATATAAAATTTGTAAATTATATTCCCGATATCAAATTTAAAAACAAAATCAATTAAGGGGTGTTTACATCCCAGACTCAAAGTGGAAGAACAAAGTGGCCCTTGTACAAAAACAAGCACAAAACCTTTGGTCGAAAGCTCGAAACTTTTTACAACTCTGTCAAATGAAAAAAAATTTAAACCGTCGCAATTTAATGAGAAACAATTTAATGAGCTGCAAATCCTTTTCCATAGTTATATTAAATTATTATTACAAATTAATTAAAGACAATTTTATTAGTTTCAAACATTTTCACAATTGTAAATATGTAACAAACCCACAAGAAAAGACGACAGTGGTAGACGTTAGAATATTGAAATTTAACGAAATTAAGAGCTTTTTTTGGTCTATGTTAATAATACGTTAATTCTTAACGAATTAAGTAGAGGAGAGCTCTACTTTGAGAATGGCGTTTGTTGTTGCGCTACTTTGACAGACGACAGAACCATACTATCTTCTAAGCGATAAAGGAGCTCAGATTTGCGCTTCCACTTTGAGTCGGGGATATAAACTGGCCTTTATACTTTCAAATTGTCACCTAATTTTTACAAGAGATATAATGATTAGAAAGTTTTCTTTTTTGTAGATTAGATTTATATATATAACATTGAAACATAGCTAAACAAAAGTAATGATTTTAGTTCTCGTTATCAATTCAGTATATCAGAATACCATAAAAAGTAACTAATAACACTTTCAGATGCACATATTTTTAGCATGTAACAGAAAAACTACATACTATAACATAATATTACATAGAATTGCAGTAAAGCATGGTTTTTTTTAAATATTAAAAACATACAACAAAAATATACAGAAACACTCATAAAAATAATTCTACATTTCAACAAAATATTACTGATAACAAACTTCTACCATATTTATTACAATAATTGCCAGCATGCCAAAGCAGAACAAAAATAATTTGGAATTACATTAAAAAAAAAACAAGGAAATCCCACTTCTAAAATATCCTTTTTTTATCCTTACTATAAAAAAATCTAAATTCCAAAAATTTATAGAGAACCCCCACCATTTGTAAAATTTCAGTAACAACGAATAATTCTACTGATTGGAAATTAATACATGAAAAAAATGTAAACATTTTGGGGATAAGAGAACATTTTTTTTAATTATTATTATAAATCATTTTATTATTTTTTTTTAATCATTCTTTGTTTCTTATAAACAAATTATGTACATCATTGTTGTCGTCTTCTTTCTATATACATATAATATCATTTTGTTATTGTATTCGTCAAATGTTTACATTTAAAAAAATATACTTCCTTTAAGATTTTAATAGCTTTAGTAACAGCAGTTTTTTTAATTCTTTAATTTTTTATTTTCTATATTAAAATAGTTTTTTTCTTTCTTTTTTATAAATAAAATATTTTTTTCTTGATTTTTTTGTTTTTAGCTTAAGGGAACTAATCAAGAAGTAATCTTACTTTGCTAAAAAAAATAAAAAATTTCTTTTAATTAAAGAAAAGCACAATTTTGCTTGTAAAAACAAAAATCTTTATTAAGAGCTCTGCTTTTGCTTCTTTAAAACTTAATCGTATTCGAATTAAATATATTTTATAGGATCCCGATTTTATATTGAGTGTAATCCATAAAATACTTTGATCATCAATTAAACAATATTCCGAGCTTCCTCCGAAACTAATATGAACCCTATTCATCCATGAAATTGTAAAATATGTAATATACTGGTATAAATTGTAAGAATACATGACAGAACTCTATAATACCAACTTACCAAATTTACATTATTCACCGTTTTTATGTAAGTTTGCTTTTCCTAATAATTGCTAAAGACGAAAGGTTTTACAATGCACTGTTTTTTTTTTTTCACTAAATTTGGTGTTCGAACGTATCTGGCAGTTTTAGAAGACACACCACTTCACATCGAAATATTCACAGCTTTCACAGGCTCAACTCTTTTATGATTATTATATTGCAGATTAATTAATTAGACAAGATACACAGATTACTCCATAGAGCAATGCTTTGTAAAAATATTTTCGGTATATTTTTTAGACTAAAAATAATAATCTATGTACATGCTGACTAAAATCTTGTATATAAGCATACCAGTTATTTCGATATTATTAACGAGTACACAACAAGTAATAAAATCACTGCTAAGTTTTAACTTATTAAGAAGTCTATGGAGCATAGGAGCAAGGACGTCGAGCTCTTTGCAGACATTTACATGAAATTGTGGATCATCCCACGAGAGTCCCTAATGTTGGTAATCAAGGAACCTATCTCCTTGATCTTTTTCTTACTTCTCATCCAGCTCGTTACTCCGGACTACTGCCTAGTCAGCGCTAACTTCTCATTAAAATGTTCCACCCCTCCCAAACCAGTTAAGAGAACAGTATGGCTTTATGGGAAGACCAATTTTTTCCAATCTACTGACTGGGACTTGTGTTTCCGAAATTAAAACGCCAACTCTGCCGCTATCTGTATCACCATCAGGATCATACAGGCAGGAATGCATTTGTTCATTTCCCACTCTAACAAATCTGTGGAGCCTAGGCCAACAGATGGTGTAATCGGGAGCAAACTAGTAAAGAAGCCGCCTTCGCAGCGTACAAGAGTTTCCCAATTGAATCGCTCCGTCTAGAGTATATCAAACTAAGAAATACCTGTAAAGCCACCATCAGGGATGTCAAAACTGTATTTGACAACAAATTGAGAAGTAAACTCCTTAATACAACCTCTGGTAGCAAAAACTTCTGGTCCTTGGTAAGTTCCATCAAGAAGAATTTCATTACAACTTCAACTCATTCATTTATCCACAATGTGAAGGTGATAACAGACAGGAAATGCAAGGTCGGTTTATTAGCATCTCTATTCGCTTCAAATTCTTCTTTACCCGAAACTGATATGTTACCCCTTACCTATTTCCGAGCACTGGACAGGATATATTTCAGGACTTCCGAGTTACATACGAACAAATCGACTGGATCCGATAATATACAGATTTGAGTCTTCCCCTAATCTCACGTGAAGTTTTCCAAATTTCTATAGTATTTATACTAAAAATGCCCATTTACGGGCGTACCCAGAAAGCCGAGATCTGTCGTTCGTCGAGTCGCACGTTTGGCTGGCGGGTGGCGACGAAACAATCGAGGGGCTACTAAAAAAATGTACTTTGCAATTTGCTACTCAAAAAAAGTACGTGATTTGGGTAAGATTCAGCTGGATCCACTACCTCCCCCTAAAAGCCTCACGTAATTCTTGGACGCCTCCTATCCCGAAATGCAGTATGGGTATTCATACCTCCTGTCTTACTTTACTTTACTTTATTCCCCTTTAATCCCTCATGGGACATAGAGCGGAAACAATTGCCCTCCAGCGGACTCTATTTTGTGCGACAGCTCTCAGCTCTGACCAGGATCTCCCAGTTGTTGCGATCCCTGCTAATAGGGTTCTCCTCCACGTTGTTCTAGGTCTTCAGATTCGATGGGATCCTTGCCCTTCAAGGGCCTGTTTGGCTAGATTATTGTTTTCGCGTCGCAAGGAGTGAAGAACTGCCTTAACGTTGGAGTTGAATAGCCGCAGTTTGAAGCTGGTATTGTCAGACATCCATTATTCCTTCAACTAAACCTAGCGATATAGGCTCATCGGCGGATATAACTGATCATATCGTTGTTGGTGCACGTTTTTTTGCAACAGAAACTTCCTTATATCGTTCTGATGACCTTTTTCGAATATATTGGTGTGTCTATGTCATCATTATCATCACTCGCGCCACAACCCTCTATGAGTCCTGGCCTCCTCCAGAATCTTCTTCCATCGTTCTCCGTCCTGCGTTTTATTTTTACATTTGGTAATCCCCATTGTTCGTAAGTCCATTTCAGGGTCGTCTTTATATCTTTTCCATCTTCCTTATAGCCTTCTTCTCTTTGGCATTTGGAGGAACAGGACAGGATTTTGGGGCCACTAGTTCATTCATTTTCATTACATGATGGTTAACCATGGGTTAGTTAAATTTTAACTCTGCTCGGGAACATGGTTAACGATGGTTAAAAAAAAGAAGAAAAAAACAACTCTCTAACAATTTTAATGTTGTTTAGGATGCTTTGCAAATAAATATTAATGAGCAAGGAGGACAAATACGAAATAATTTAAGCAAATAGCGGAGAATATTTTATGGAAAATTTTGTCGTTCGTGGTTAAGTAAAGTGATGCAACATAATAGTCCAGGAGAGGTCTAAGGGAACAGGTGGAAAAAATTAATAATAGTAGCGGATTTCTTTTGACGAGAAGAATTAATCTTAAAGCGCCTTGGATCCCTCATGGGACATAGGGCAAAAACAGTTTCCCGCGACAGCTCTCAGCTCTGACCAGGATCTCCCAGTTATTGCAGCCTTTGCTAATAGGGTTCCACTCCACGTTGTTCTAGGTCATCCGGTTCGACGGGATCCTTGCAGATTCCAATCAAGGGCATGTTTAGATAGATTCTCGTTTTCGCGTCGCAAGGTGTGGCTAATCCATTTCCTTCGCCTGATTTGGTCGTCTATTCTTTCTTCGCCATCACGGCGCCATAGTTCTTCATTTGAAATTCTATCTTGCCAGTGGATTTTTAGGATACAATGCAGGCTTCTGTTGATGAAGACTTGTAGGCGCCCTGTGAGGAATTGGGTGAGTTTCCATGTTTTGCAACCGTACAAAAGAACTGCCTTGACGTTGGAGTTGAGCAGCCGCAATTTGGTGTTAGTTGAGATCTCCGTTGATTCCCATATGTGGAACAGGCATGCATATACGCTTCGTGCTTTATTTATTCTGGAACTGTCGTCTTCTTCTGCATCGCCATTTTCAGAAATAATACTACCGAGGTAGCAAAATTTATCTAATACCATGTTTCCATCGCACTCGAAATCTTCCGATTTCGGCAAAAATGAGGATTTCGGACGAAATCTCGTTTGAAATCTCATGTTTTAGCATATAAAATGAAATCGCCTTTCGGAGGAGATTTCAATGAAATCTCGATCGAAATCTTGGTAATGACTATTCAGCCTATTCAGCAAGTGTGCTCAGCTTGGGGAAATTTCTCAGCTGTAAAAAATTTTGACAGTACGAATTTGTCATTTTTAAATTTTCTATCTTTCACGTTTAAAATGGAGCTTAAATGAATGTTTATATTTTTTCCTTATTTTACAGCCTATTCTTTCCAAATTTTTCAGTTTTGTTGATATAATTAGGTTTTTAAAATTTGATGTGCAAGTTTGTTATGACAAGCGAAAACTGCCTGGTGCGATGGAAACACATTTGGATTTCGCCAAATCGTTTTATCAAAACCTGCGGATTTCAAGTGCGATGGAAACATGGTATAACAGTTCCATGTCACGGTTATTCAGCGCTGTCCTTTCAATGAGGTTTGCATTTATCCGCATTTCTTTAGTCTTAGTCGGATTTAGCCTTAAGTCTGTTAGACTACTTTCTGTTTCCAAACTGTTAAACATGTTTTGAGGTCCTGAGCAAACAAATATCATCCGCGTAGTCGAGATCCTTAAGGCGGTCTAGCAAACCCCATTGTATGCCGTCTGTTCTACTTTCTAGAGCGCCGACAAGGATGTCATTTATTACTATAAGAGATAGTAATGGCGAAAGTAGGCATCCTTGTCGTACTCCTGAACTCACCTCAAAGCTGTCGGATAATTTTCCACCATGGAGAACTCTGCATTTGGAATTGTTATATAGGGCTTTTATCAATTCTATTATTTTATCAGGCAGTCCACGTCGCCGTAGTGTCTTCCATATAAAGCTCCTATTAACCGAGTCAAACGCCTTATCATAGAGGCCTATTGTGGATATCGTCTATTTGACGACTTTGAGTCGATGTTAAAATTTCTTTCTGTGAAAGTCGATTTTTGTCGAAATTAGTCGATAAAATAATTAACATGAGTCGATTGCACAATTGTCAAGTCGACGTCAAAAATGTAATCGACTCATATTTATGTTTTTATCGATTAAAATCGATTTTCTCAGTATGAAAATGTAATATCGACTCAAAGTCGTCAAATCGACTCGTTCCACAATAGGGCCCATAGTCTACGAAAGCAACGTAAAGGGGGATCGTAATTCAGTAGACTGCTCCACTATTTTTTCTCTCGTGTTAATATGATCAATGGATGAGTGGCCCTTCCTGAATCCGGCCTGCTGCCTCCTAAGCGTTCGGTCTACTGCCTCTCTTATCCTAGATAGTAATATATGGGACAATTTTACCTACAGTAAATAATAAACGGATGCCTCTCCAGTTGCGCATATTGTTAGGTCCGGCCGGCTGTTAGGTCGGCTTTCAACAATTCTGGAGGGATGCCATCTTTTCCAGCTACTTTACCATTCGCCATCGCATGAATTGCGGTTACTATTTCTGTCTTGGATGGGACCGCGTGGTGATTCTTATTGGTTGTGCATTGTGTTGTTTTCCTGAGGTTTCTGTGTAAG
This sequence comes from Thereva unica, assembly GCA_949987705.1. Lineage (NCBI taxonomy): Eukaryota > Metazoa > Arthropoda > Insecta > Diptera > Therevidae > Thereva > Thereva unica. The sequence goes on from OX465282.1 coordinate 126,902,998, forward strand.
TGAACGATTTAGGGCGGCAAAGAAGTAATCTCTCCATCTTTGGATTTGCTCCTCGTCGTTGCACAGCAGCCTTCGATCCGCACTCTTTACTTCATTCTTTTTAGTAGAGTGATATCCCGAGCAGCGTTGCCAACCCAAATTTAGAAAAATGTGTAGACTTGAGTTGAAAAGTACGTAGATCTCATAAAAACCTGCCATTAAAAATTCGTAGATTTAGAAGTCGATGCTCGTAGGTTTGCTGGAAAGGCCTAAAATACGTAGATCTTCACAAAAAGAATTAGAGTTGGCAACGCTGTTCCCGAGAGCTGTTTAGTGATTTGGTACAGCACCTTAATGTTTCCTGTATCTGTCAGTTGATCGAACGCTAATCAGTATTTGACAGTTCCAGACGAAACACCGTCTGTAACACTGCCGTGTGTAAACCCCAGGTAAGATTAGCTTTGAAATGCCTTCTCCTTAATGCTATTACGAAAATTTGTATTCTTTTTTTTTATACAAAGTTCTTAAGGATGGAAAAGGGGTTTCGCAAGTCTGATAGAGAATACACATTCCATGCGTTATTTCCTTTATGATAGCATTTAAACTGAAGCCAAGATTTGAACGAAATGGAAATTTCACAAATGCCTTGTATGAACGTTCGACTTATCGTGAGCTAGCATTAAAAACCTATGGTCATTTTTGGAAACAGTAAGAAAGTAATTTATTGTATGAAATAAGGGATTTAGTGCGGTTTTATATCATGAATAACTATTGTTGGTCTTCACTATTCATAGAGTAGAGTAACCCTTCTAACACGAGGCGCACTTCTCACCTGGGCTGAGAAACATTTACCACTGCCCTGTGGTTCAGCTGGAATATGCAAACATGAAACCATATACAAGAAACAGAAACAAATAATAGAGAAGCGTGCAAAAGCAAAGAAGTTAGTTTGGTTATGTACTATAACTTTGTTTCGAAGATTTATGAAGATGCTGCAAAACTGAATATATAATTAACTTTCATTTTTGTAAATATTTCCAAATTTGAATTGTATAAAATACTAACTTTGTAAAAATTGTAAAATATAAGCCATGATCTTAAAATTGTATACTTGTGTCATCATATGTCTACCGCTATTTTCTAGCACTATCTTCTTTGATCGTTAACTGAAACTATTTCTTCTAAAATCGAATCTATCTCTTTTTCTCTAATAGTAGCATATCCAGCGCGTATGGTAAAATCAAATATAAGGTTCAATTTATAAAAAAGGTCTTGTAAATTCTTGTCTTTTCATCTGAATACTACTTACTTTTTATCCTTTCTTGGATCATTCATCCTTTAGAACTCCCCAATTTTATATCTCTTCCCACAGTATTAGCTAAATTTTTAAAATTTGGTTTTTAAGTATTGTCAATGTAGTTTTGGGCGTAGTTTAACTTTTTATATTTAGTTTTTCTTCCATATCCATAAATTTAATTCGAATACGATTTGAAAAGGTAAAAATATAAATATCTGCTATAATTGCACAACATATTAACCAGCTTTGCGAAAATAATACTCTGAAAATGAAAGAAAAAATAATAATAATTTTTTTATTAATTAAATATCAATTAATTAATTAACTAACGTTTAGGTATTTTTTTACGATTTTGAATTAATTTTTAACAATACATAGTTTGAGTAAAAATTTCGGGAGTAGAAATAAAATAATTTTAATAATTTAATTGGTTTTCGAAAAAAATAAAAATTTGATCTTTTTTTTAATTACAAAAAATATTATAAAGAATCTTATCAATATTCTATTCACAATTTAAATTCAGAATCGAAGCGGTGAAAGTAGTGGTCTTGGAACACCAGGAACTCGTACTAGTAGTGTTTTACCTGACTTACTTAGTCAAGCATCACCTGCAACACCACCACGCCATGACAAATCTTCTAGTGAAGAGGTAAGATATATTTCAATAATTTTTGTTGTTTATTGTTTTTCGAATTCGAAAACATACAATATATATAAAGATAAACATTCATTCTCATAATTAAACAAAGACCTTTTAAGAATAGTTTCATTCAAGAGAAAACAAAAATTAATAATTAATAAAAACAAAATGGGATTTTGTTACAATGATATATATTTTTTTAACTTCTCAAAACATGTAACATTTTAAAAATTTTGCATAAAATATTTCCTTAAAAGTGTTGTGTGACTAATTTGCTTGTTTAAAAAGAAAACAATTTTTTTATTAATAATAAGACATGCGATTTGTCTATGTTTTTAACATTCAAATTATAAAAATATCAACAAAAGCTTGTAAAAATACAGTTTTTTCATATTAAATTCACCCATTTGCCAATCAAATTAATCCTTTTGCAAATTAAATTCACACTTTTACAAATAAGATTCATCTTTTTGCAATTTGAATTCACCTTTTGGCAATTTGAATTCACCTTTTTGCAAATTAAATTCATCCTTTTGCAAATCAAATTCACCCATTTGAAAAAATTAAGTACTTCTATAATAATATTAGTAAATCCAGGTTCGGTCAAGCTTGACACACCATAATCTATTACTATTAATACATTTTGTTGTTAAGAAAAGACACAATCTACTTTTTCTACCACCACATTCGAGGAAGTCTTTTCCAAAATTAAGTTTAGTGCAAGAAATAAATACATTTACATTTCGTGTCTGTAATTTCCCCTTCGAAATTCGTTTACGGGCAACAACACTCCCTCAATCTGATCACGGCAAAAGTGGCATTGTGGAATTGTGATTGGGAATATAAATGAGCAGCTGATTTGGGTTTTTAACGACACTGTTCTTTTTGAATGTACTTTCATTGTGGGATTTGGGTCTCTCACTGCCAATGGAAAAGCGATTTTAAGATTCCCAATTGTTTTGGCGCACGCCATACTATTGGCTTATGGGTGCAGCGAGGTGCACCGGGTTTCAGCAAGTAGTATATAATGTAGAAGTACTTAATTCTCAAACGGGTGAATTTGATTTGTAAAAAGGTTTATTTAATTTGCAAAAGCATTAATTAGATTTGCAAAAGGTTGAACTTAATGTGAAAAAACTGAAAAAACTGTAACTTGTTTGTTTATTTTACAAATTACACATACACAACCTTAAAGCATTTAAAATAAAAACAAAACAAAAAACATCTAACCTTATAATAATAAAAATGAAAATTTCTCAATTGTGTTTTGTCTTTCCGCGACGTTTGAGCTGATGGCCACTCAACGGATATTTGAATCAGTAAAAATAATTTACAAAAATAATATTACAAATAGTAAGTATCACAAATCAACGTCTAGAATAAACACAACTAAAAAGATTATATACCTTTTTTTATATAATGTATGGAATATAGGCTCTATTTTACGTATTGCTATTTTTGAATCACTATATATTATTATATATATTTTTTTATCTCTTCATTTATATAAGTTAATGAAATTGTAGAAGCAATCATTCAATGTTTATTTTATGTTCAGGAAGCATTTACATTTTTTTCGTTAATTTCGTATAAATTGTCCGTTAAATATTTTAGTAAATAACATTGTTGGAAAAGCATGATTTTTTTTATGATCAAATACCATACAAATTTTTTTTTATATCATGTTCATGCATTTGAAAATATTTGTAGTTGCAATGTTCATCAATAGGATTTTATATTACTTTGTCTCATTACTTTCGACTTGCAGGGGAATTATTTAGAAGTATATCATTTATTATTCATTTCTATGTCTGTTTTCGTTTACATTACATCGCCAATTATATTAATCAAACTGTTTACACAAGTAAACATTCTATAAATTGTTAAACTATGGGTTCTGTGGAATACCGCCAAATATAGTGAATTTTTTATACATATACATAAAACATTACGAACTTTTGTTTCGGATAATTGTATGGGTTTTTACATCTTTAACCATGAATATGGCCCACCTTTATTGATATTAAAATTCAATTCAAAAATAAAAACTTCTTGACCAAGTAATTGAGAAATTTTTGAGATACTATGTATTCCATTTGTTGCATTATCTCAATATGTAGATTCAATACCTTTCAGATCGTGTCATCTGGCACGAAGGCCGTAAATTATTTTTTTAAGTAATAAAACATTCGGAATGCCCATAGATTGTTAAGTAGAATAAGCGAAACAAAATCGATGATTTTGGATACATTTTTGATCAATTCAGAACATTTAAATACTCGACTGCAACATAATTGGAGCTCAATGAAATCGTTTCATCGTGTCATGAATTTTTTTCTAGATGCTTATCATAAATTGGCCAAAGCTCCTGGATTCTTTACGAATAGTCGTTTTTTCATATGAAATGAGGAGAAAAGTGAAATGAGATTGGCCCACTAGTCTCATTCCCTCCACCTGGAACTCGCCCGTTCACGTACTCTACAATCTAGTAATTCATTTCTAAATAGAACAACTCGACTGTGGAACAACCTTTCGCAGTCAGTATTTCCGAACTCCTACAACATCCAAGGGCTCAAATGCAGAGTTCATCGCCATCTTCTTCAGCATCCTCCCGAACCCTCATAACCCTTGACCTATTTCCTTCCTTCTAAGCTTGCTGCTAGACATTGCTCCGACATTGTCGGACAAACGTGACAAACGCCATAACGGACTGGTGAACGATGAGACACAGCGAGGAAACCAATTTTTGCAGATTTTCACGACAATTTCCGAATTCTGCACGAAGGCAAAAATCGAGCTTTGTCGTGCGGTATGCAACTGAGGGGAACGGGCCTTTAACTTTCTTGATGACTATAGGAATTTCTTAGTCTGATGTATTTTTTATATGTGGCAGGGCTCAGCTTCCAAACCTCCCCGCGGTGCCCCCTGGGGTACTTCTTCGGAAGGAGCTAACGGGAGACGGGCGAATGGCGAGCTCTCTGCGCCACAAAACAGAGTTTTAAGTCGGTTGGGCTGAGGGTTAGCAACCCGCTCCCATAAAAAACACCATTGCTACGAATCGGCAAACAATGCCTCGGAACCGGATGGACAACACGACGACGACCTTTGCTTTTCGAACAAGGACACGAATCGGATCATGGAATGTGAGAACAATGCTTGCTGAGGGACGGCTGGATGAAGTCCTCAACGAGATGAATCGATATAAAATCAAGATCATGGGACTTAGCGAGACCAGATGGCCCGATGCGGGGGAACATATCTGCCCAAATGGTGAGTCCTTCTTATATTCTGGGAGAAATGAAACTGAAAGCCGTAGGAGTGGCGTTGGCGTAATACTCACCAAAGAAGCCAGGTCCAGCCTCATTAGCTGGTCACCAGTTTCTGAGAGGATTATTACCGTGCGCCTGCGTACCAGGCTAAGAAGTACTACGGTAGTCCAATGCTATGCTCCAACTGAAGACGCAGAAGATGACATCAAAGACGAGTTCTATATGCGACTGAATGAGGTTTTTCGCTCTATTCCAAGGGGAGACATCATTGTATTAATGGGTGACTTAAACGCACAAATCGGCCGCGACAACACCGGTCTTGAACAAACAATTGGAAAACAAGGCCTAAGCCAAGTTACCAATAACAATGGTGAGCTTTTCGTTGACTTTTGTAGTTCCCATCAACTAATGGTAGGTGGGACTTACTTTTGCCACAAGAAGATACACAAAGAGACCTGGGTATCACCCGATGGTAGAACGAGAAATCAGATAGATCACGTGGCCGTCAGCCGCAGATGGAGAACCATTCTGGAGGATGTCAGGAGCTTCAGGGGAGCGGACACTGGAAGCGACCACCATTTGGTAGTAGCAACTATTCGCCTTAGAATCGCTGCAATCAGAAACGTTCAACGCGATGTTATAAACCGTAGACGGTTTAACGTTGACCTTCTGCAGGAGACCGCTAAAAAGCGAGAATTTGCTGGAAACCTGCAGCAAATATTAAACCAGCAAACCGTTTCTGACGACACAAATATTGAAGAGCTGTGGAGTAGAACAAAGGGCGCTATATTGACGGCTGCGGAAACGAGCGTCGGTTATGTCCAGAGAAACATGCAACATTGGATCTCGGACACTACCTGGCAAAAAATAGAACGCAGGAGGGCCCTCAAAAATAACGTAAACTCTACAAGCGACCCGGAAAGACGTCACCAACTTGAACGGGAATATTCCCAATTACACCGGGAAGTAAAGAGAAGTGTGCGGCGTGATAAGAGGCAGCAGATAAATGAGCTCGCAGAAAAAGCGGAAAACGCGGCAAACACAGGCAACAGTAAAGTGCTGTACCAAATTACTAAACAGCTCTCGGGAAAGCACTCTACTAAAAAGCATGCCGTAAAGAGTGCGGACGGGAGGCTGCTGTGCAGCGACGAGGAGCAACTCCAAAGATGGAGAGATTACTTCTTCGCCGCCCTGAATGGTTCACTTGCACAGGAACCTCAGGAAAACAGCAACAATGCACAGCCGATAAGAATCAACACCCGGGCCCCATCCAAGACGGAAATAGTAACCGCAATTCATGCGATGGCCAATGGTAAAGTAGCTGGAAAAGATGGCATCCCGGCAGAATTGTTGAAAGCCGATTCAAGCCTCATAGCAGATGCGCTTCAGCCAATCCTGGAAATAGCGTGGAACACCTGTACCTTTCCGGAGGATTGGACGGAAGGTATCATAGTCAAAATACCCAAAAAGGGGGACCTAACAATATGCGACAACTGGAGAGGCATCTGTCTATTATCTACTGTGGGTAAAATCTTGTCCCACGTTATATTATCAAGGATAAGAGAGGCAGTAGACCGAACGCTTAGAAGGCAGCAGGCCGGATTCAGGAAGGGCCGCTCATGTATAGACCATATTAACACCTTGAGAATCATAGTGGAGCAGTCTACTGAATTCCGATCCCCCCTTTACCTAGCTTTCGTAGATTATGAGAAAGCGTTCGACTCGGTTAATAGGAGCTTTATATGGCAGGCATTACGGCGACGTGGACTGCCTGATAAAATAATAGAATTGATAAAAGCCCTTTACAACAATTCCAAATGCAGAGTTCTCCATAATGGAAAATTATCCGACAGCTTCGAGGTGAATTCAGGAGTACGACAAGGATGTCTACTTTCGCCATTACTATTTCTTATAGTAATAAATGACATCCTTGTCGACGCTCTAGATAATAGAACAGGCGGCATACAATGGGGTTTGCTAGACCGCCTTAAGGACCTCGACTACGCGGATGATATCTGTTTGCTGGCCCACAGACATCAGGAGCTAAAAAACATGTTAAACAATTTGGCAACAGAAAGTAGTCTAGCAGGCTTAAGGCTGAATCCGAACAAAACCAAAGAAATGCGGATAAATGCAAACACACTTGAACGAACTGCGCTGAATAACCGTGACGTGGAACTGGTAGATAAATTCTGCTACCTCGGTAGCATTATTACCGAAAATGGCGGTACAGAAGAAGACGTCAGTTCCAGAATAAATAAAGCACGAGGCGCATATGCATGCCTGTTCCGCATATGGAGATCAACGGAGATCTCAACTAACACCAAATTGCGGCTGTTCAACTCCAACGTTAAGGCAGTTCTTTTGTACGGTTGCGAAACATGGAAAGTCACCCAATTCATCACAGGGCGCCTACAAGTCTTCATCAACAGATGCCTGCGTCGTATCCTAAAAATCCGCTGGCCAGATAGAATTTCAAATGAAGAGCTATGGCGCCGTGCCGGCCAAGAAAGGATAGACGACCAAATCAGGCGAAGGAAATGGAATTGGGTTGGCCACACCTTGCGACGCGATAACGAAAACCTAGCCAAACAGGCCCTTGACTGGAACCCGCAAGGATCCCGTCGAGTTGGAAGACCTAGAACAACGTGGAGGAGGACCCTACTAGCAGAGGCCGCAACAACTGGGAGATCCTGGTCAGAGCTGAGAGCTGTCGCGCAAAACAGAGTCCGCTGGAGGGCAACTGTTTCCGCCCTATGTCCCATGAGGGATTAAAGGGGCACAAAGAAGAAAAGAAAGAAGAAGGGCTCAGCTTTAAAAATGTTTTTTCCCACAGTCGAGTTGTTCTATTTAGAAACGAATTGCTATCTTGCGCGAAAAGACGGGCTGCAAGTGGTGGGAGTGAGACGAGTGGGCTAATCTGATGCTGCGGGTATAAGATTGCCGTGGAGGCAGGAGAGCGTGATAGTAGCTATAAAATGTTGTCACTGCTGCTACATTCCTACGGTGGCTCAAACAGTGTCATCATCAATTAGCTTAAGGGCTCTTTTTGTACTTTATCCAGCCGCACAACTCACAAGTCTTTGGCTAATGTAGCGCCTAAGATGTGAAGGAATGGGTCGGCCATTAGTTCGATTTCACCTACTGTGACGGATGGAGAGGTGTTGCAATTTTTATTGGAGATGAGGCAGTAGTTAGTGTTGGTGGGAATTCGACACGATTCTTGCTTCCCCAATCTAGAATGAGTTTAATGTTGTTATTAATAGAGTTGGACATTGGTCAGCAAGACAGGATCTGCACGTGCCTGTCTTGCTTTGTCAAAGCCGTAAGAGAAACGACACCGTCGTCAGCGAAGCTAAGAAGTCGGTTTGAGGAGATTAAAAGTAGGTAATTTATAAAGATAATAAATAGAACAGGTGATAAAATTGAACCCTGGGGGACACAAGCAGACGAAGAAGTAAGATTTGAAGAACACTTGAACGTACTCGCAGTCTTCTCAGTTTTTATTGCCATCCAATAATGCCAGACAGAATGGTTTTGGTGGGAAGTTGATATTGGCAGTTACTGCCAACTAGAAAGGGCATCAACTTCAATGGAGCAGCGAATACAAATTAGGTAAAGTAGAAGAAATCTTTTGGAATTCTCGTGGGGTGATGTACAATTTGATATAAATTATAGGTGTCTGGCAATTCCCCTGGACCTGTATGTCACAAATCCTGGGGCCATTTCACTAACTCAGCCGATTTACATTATTTTGATCGGAAAATCCGTTCAGAAATAGCATCAAATCTTGAGATAAAAGTTGAAGTAGACAGTAAAAGCCTAGCAAAAGCCGTATATACTGCAAGTCTAGCGGCAGTATAGTTCAAGTTGCCTTGCATACGACTCACGCAGTCTCATAGAAGCTAATAGTTAGTGGGGTTTCTAAAATATGCTACAGAAGTTTTGTTACTTATTTGTTACGATTTCTTTAGAAGTAGCAGAAAAATATGGTGTGGTTTTGTACGGTGTACGGATTTTAGCCTAAAGCAAAGGCAATTAAACCAGAACGTGTAGGTAGGTAGGTCATTGAAGAGCGGCCTAGTATGATACCGAGGCCCAATTAGCGCTTTGGCCCACCGTTTTGCAAACTGTGTACCTGGGTTCAGTGGTTGTTTGGGAGGCGTAGTATTACATATTTTGCAGAAAGCCACAGAAGGCAAAAATCATCTATGGGGAAAAGGTTGTTGATTTTCACTGAGTGGGAAAACTGTAGAAGGTGCAAAACGGGAGAATGTTTACAAAAGGTCGCTCCTAGTTATTGAATTGGATATATCTTTTACAAAATGGGGACAATGTTTAAGGTTTCGAAAGTTCGTGATGTGATCTTATTTAAACCCGATAACAGGATCTTTTTTGGTTTTAAGAATCAAACTATATTATACACTTAATTTAATAAGGCCTACGAAATCCTAAGGCAACAATTCGTTCTTCGCGATTAGACGAGTAACAACTATAGTAATTTCTACCTTTGCTACAAGATTTATTTGAGGTATTTAGGATATTACATGTATTTAGGTAGTAACTTATAATATAATGACAACCTTCATCTTGGAAAAAAACCATTTTAGACATTATTACAACTGAACTTAGAAATTCACGGGCTACAAAATGCCATTAAACCATTCTCAATTAATTAAACAGCATGAAAACCCATCATGAACATTGCATATAAAATCTAATAAATATTGAATTTAAATTAAAAAAAAACGAAAATAAACTTTTATAATATTTTGTTAAACATGTTTCATGAATACTTTTATGGAAAATACTTTATTTTTCATTTTACTTCAAATTAATTTTCTATATTATATAATTTTTTCTTTTATATACTTAATTTTTTCACAGGGCGTCTGGGAAAGACTAATCACATTATTTTATTAATTTCTTTTAATTTTACTAATTATGCTAATCTAAAACGTATTATTTTTTTGGGAATGATTTTTTTATAACAAATATTTTGCGCTATTAAGGTTTATGTGAGCAAATTATGGTGTAAGTAGCTGCTTTTAAAACTACCATTTTTTCATTTAATTTTCTAAAATAAGCTTCGCCCTTAAATGAAGCTAATTCTAATTACATTTAATTTTTTTTTGTAGTTTAAAAATAATAAAAACAAAATATTTTAATTAAAAGTCAACTTTAGTATATAAAAATAGGTTTTAATTTAAAGTGGCTTCACTCAAGAGAAATATTGCCGCCAAAATTCGCTTCAGCAATCTGTTCCTTTTTTTTATTTTAAAGAAAAATTTAGATAACGTTCACAAATCCTTAATAACGTTGCATGCTGCACGAACTTACATTTTTAATTTTATGCTATTCGATCAAACAGCAGTAATAATTCATAATTTTTCAAAATAATTTCAGTATCGAGCAGCTGTCAGTTCATCAGTGCATTCCACACCTTCCAAATCCTTTATAGCAAATTCCTCTCCGCAATCAACAGTATCCTCTTCATCCTCAAAACAAAATAGTCCTAGTCAATCAATATGCAAAAATAGATCAAGTAGTAGCATTAATAATAATAAATCATCTACACCTCCTTCATTACCCCCTCATGCATACGCGTTACAACAGAAGCAAAGAAGTTTCCTTACGTTTGGATTTGGTGCTGGCTCTGGTGGATCTGGTCCATCACGACGTGAAAGTCATGTTAATGTTAATGTAACACCAACATCTCATGATGCTGCCAGTGATACTCCAGAAATACGAAAGTACAAGAAACGTTTTAATTCAGAAATTCTTTGTGCCGCACTTTGGGGAGTTAATCTTCTAATAGGAACTGAAAATGGTCTTATGCTGCTGGATCGATCGGGCCAAGGAAAGGTATAGCGATTGCTATCACTGAACTTAGCAATACTATCAACTAAAATTGAAACCCTATTTATTAGGTCTATCAACTTATATCCAGAAGAAGATTCCAACAAATGGAAGTCCTCGAAGGTCAAAACATTTTAGTAACGATATCTGGAAAGAAGAATCGTGTTCGTGTGTACTACTTATCGTGGTTAAAATCGAAGATTTTAAGAACAGATGGTCTATCAGAAGTATGTTTATATATTTTTTAAATAAAACAGTTTTTAAATGTTATTTTATCACAGCAAGTCGAACGACGAAATGGTTGGATCAATGTAGGTGATCTACAGGGAGCCGTACATTTCAAAATAGTTAAATATGAACGAATAAAATTCCTTGTGATTGCTTTAAAAGACTCTATTGAAATTTATGCATGGGCACCTAAACCCTACCATAAATTCATGGCATTTAAGGTATAATTACTATAAATCTACAATATATAATAATATAAACATAAATCATATACACATATTTTTTTTAATTACAGAACTTCGGTGAACTCGATCATCGTCCACTTTTAGTTGATTTAACAATTGAAGATCAATCAAGATTAAAAGTAATTTATGGTTCAGCAGAAGGTTTCCATGCAGTAGATTTAGATTCTGCAGAAGTTTATGATATATATCTTCCTAAACATGTAATATACATTGTTAAAAATATACAATACTTTTTGAGAAATAATACTTTATTATTTTACAGACTCAAAGTGCGATAGTGCCACATTGCATAGTAGCCCTGCCCAATTCGAATGGTATGCAACTACTCCTTTGCTATGATAATGAAGGCGTGTATGTTAATACTGTTGGTCGTGTATCTAAAAATATTGTTTTACAGGTAAAATTTATTTTTTTTTAATTTTATTTTTTTGTAAAATCTTAAATTGTTAACATTTCAAAATAAGCTGCCATTTTTTATCAATCGGAGGAAAAAATTAACTTGAAATAGGAGATATTTTATTTTAGAATCTATTCATTATAAGTAAACCTTTTTTTTTTTAAATATTTCAAATGATAAGTCAGAAAATTTTAAAATCGAATCCTAGATATGATAATATCAATACTGACTAGCAATAGGTGTATGATTACACCCCTAAATTTTATCTCTCTAAATATCTTGACAAATGGTGATGGTAATATGAATCCTGGTCGCATTTTTCTGTACGAGGGCGGTCCGAGAAGTAGCCTGCAAAAAAATCGAAAATTTTGGAAGAGTAGCGATTAATTTTTCAACAGAGTCTCTTTTTGGCTCTATACACTTGACCCAGCGATGCTCAAACTTCTTCAACCCGTCCGAAAAATATGTTTTATGGAGGTCTGCAAAGCAGGCCTCTAGTGCGTCGATAACATCCTGACTCTACTCAAATTTCTGCCCGGCGAGTGAGTTTTTTTAATTTAAGATTCGAAACAAAAAGAAGTGGCACGGGGCCAAATCTAGAGAATATGGTAGATGGGGCAGCAGTTCGTAGCCTAATTCGACCAATTTGGCCGTGGTTGTCTCATGCCCAATATTTCATACAGGATATGAAACACGCAGTCCTTTGAGATGCCTACTGCCAATACTGACTCGCGCACCTTCAATCGAAAGTGTGCCGCCAATACGATATCGTGGACTTTTGTCACATTATCCTCCATGCTAGCCGTTTACGGGGCACCTGGGCGAATCTCATCAAAAACCGACGTGAGACCACGTTGAAACTCGTTAAACCAATTTTAGACGGTTGCCCTCGAATTAGATGAGCCACCGCACACAGCATCCAAGCACTCTTTGATTTCGCTGCCATTCCAACAACAAAGATCGAATCACCGACCGATATTGCTCTTTCCATTTTTCTAAAATACGCGGACACGCCCGCTTCCACAGGCAGTCAAAACAAAACTACTAGTCCGATTTGGCTGAAATTTTGACAGTAGCCGTCTACGAGAATATACTACACGATAGCAAATTTCTCTTGCGATAGTGGTGCCATCGGGCGGTGAGGCTAAGTACTTATCAGACTACTTAGGCGACCATATTGACGGACATATGCTTTCCCCAAACACACACTCAATGTGTGTAAGTGTGTGCGTGCATATACGTTTATCGCGATTTCCCTACTTTAGTTTCAATTGTATCGAATTGTTTTTTGCTCCACCTATCTAAAATTGTAAAAGTGACGGTTTGGCGGCCCCAATTTCCAGATATTTTGGTTTTTTTTTCACATAAGCTTTTGTTGAAAACTATTAAATAAAGTCAATTTTAACATAAAAATTGGGTCAAAAGGAAGAGATTTGTGTGAAAACTAACCATGCACAAATGCTTCATAGATAAACAAACATTACTCGGACATTGATATCTCGAGTAAGAATATTAAGTTACTTTTGGTGAAGCAATACCCATGTACCCCGAGAGTATTAACAAACCGGTTTACCAAGAGTGAAGTGTTGATTCGTGTACACCAGGCCAATGACAATAACATGTAAATGCACCAAATGACAAAGATTTCTTAGCAGTATATGACAAAAGCGCGTTACGTCACTCTGTTCGTTTAAAACCCCAAATCACCCGCTCATTTATATTTTCAATCACAATTCTATGCTGCGGGGGAGTGCTGTTGCCCGTAAGCGAATCTCGAAGGGGAAATTGCAATGCACGTACGCTTGTATTTCATCCATACATACAATGTTAATGTGTGTGAAATTGAAATTTCCCCGCCTGCGCGTAAATTTCCAAATTTTATGGCGATAACTCTAGTGAATAGACAAGGAAGCATACAAACTTCTATACGACCAAAGAGTTCCAAATTGCGTTTCCACTTTGAGTTTGGAATGTAAACGGCCCTAAACTCCTCTCCTTAATTGGGGCAGAAAAATACATTTATGTGTAAAGCGTCTATAGCTATCTAATATTCACAACTGATATAAACTTGAACTCTGACTTAAATGCCTATAAGTAATGTTATGAGTAAAAGTACTTGGTCAAAATGAGTAGAATCGAAAGCCAAATACTCATATGAGGAAAGAATCCAGAACCGCTTTCGTACCCCTTCAACCTCCTGCCACACAGCCCTCGTCACGATAACTTTACATCTTGGCTAGGCGTTGAAGTGTGTGCTCCCTCTCAATCTACTGCATTCATACTCCTTTTAGCTGGGGTCTGCCTACCCTCCATTTAGAATAAACAGCGTCACCACGCGAAAGTCGTAATAGGAGATTGAGATTTGGGAGGTGGGCTTTCTATTTTGTGTTAGCATAAACATCAGCTTGATTTGGTTGTTACGCTGTAACGCTGACTAAGAATGTACAATATAAAAATGTTTCCCGTTTTTTAAATCGCGTCTTTAGATCTATAATTTATCGCTGCTACAACTAATATAGTATAACAGCCCTATTGGAAGCAATTCATATTGATATAGTTGCACAGTCAGCGGATCAATTGAAGTGTTACATTATAAATTATTTAGATACTTTTGTATATTTAATAGCTTTTATTTATCTGTTATAAACACACAAACTTATAATTTGCTTCATTTAGTTAGTTCAAATTTTCTGTTTTTAATCATATTAATTTCAAACAATATTTCCTTTATAATATTTATAGTACATGAAGATTGAATATCTAGAAAATTGAAAATATTGTGAAACAAAAATATTGATATTTAAAGTTATTCCCAAAAGAAAATTTTTATAGTTGATGATTTCAAGTGATGAAGAATTGAAATAAGTAAGTCATCTTGTATTCATTAGATTTTGTTATTGCGTCAAATAAATATTCAGTTAAAAATGTAGGGAAACAAAATAAACTAATGTAAGGAATAAGATTAATAATAATAATAATGCGAGACATTTATGATTATAATCCACCAAATAAGTTAATTTTTCCTAATTACCAAACAGCGTTTTTCTTTTCAGTGGGGTGAAATGCCTACATCTGTCGCATACATAGGAACAGGTCAAATAATGGGTTGGGGCAATAAGGCAATTGAGGTAAATATACATTATATGCAAAATAATAATAATAATTATAAATTTCTAAATAAATAATATGAAATATATTTTCAGATTCGTTCCGTCGAAACAGGTCATTTAGACGGTGTATTTATGCACAAAAAAGCTCAACGTCTAAAGTTCCTTTGTGAAAGGAATGATAAGGTGTTCTTCAGTAGTGCCAAAGGTGCTTCATCGTGTCAAATATATTTTATGACACTCAATAAGCCAGGTATGGCTAATTGGTAGATGGCACTCAACCTCTAAATGAAAGATTATGAAAACAAACACAAAACGTAATAAAAGTAAATTATTTAAAAGTTTAAATTAAATAAAAAAAAAAGAAATCAAAATGAAAAGAAACAAAAGTGAGATACGAGCGCTTGATGATATAATGGAAGAAAATAAATAATATTAGTTTTCTTATCTCATAAAAAGTGCAAAGAAGCAATGTAAAAAAATTATATATATCAAATTATACAAGCGGAGACGATCTAAATTGAAAATGTTGTGAAAAGGACGATGAACGTTCAATAATAATAATGGAAAAGTATATTAAAAAATTTTTTATTAGAAAACAGGTTTTTTTAAAATATTATCGTTTTCTAAAGTTCCGTTTTCTAAGTTCATATTTATACACAATTATTATGAAATAATAAACATAGTTACTTTTCCAGCAACATTTTCATTTTTAATCATCGCCCAACTTATAACATTTTTGTTTTTTTCTATGTCCTTTTTGATTAAGTTTAAAGTACGAGAAAAATATGAAAGAAAAAAAAAACAAAAATGACATTAGTTTTAAGAAAAAGTATTTTATAAAAAAAAAATCATTTTTAGTTTATTTTGATATATAAATGTTTTTTTTTTCTCTTATTTTTATTTTATTTTTTATTTTTGTTTAAAGTCCTTTATTTTTTTCATTATGAAACGCCATTTTTTTATGAAAAAAAAAAATAAAAACAAAATATATAGTTTAAAAAAAATTTAAATAAATGAAATGATACTGAAAATCATAGATTTAAGTACAAAAGAGAAACGAAAATAATTAGTCAAAGAAAAGAAAGTAATATTGTTTGTTTTTTTTAAATATCTCTCTCTCTCTTCACAACTTTGTGTAATTTGGGCGCTTTTCCCTTATTTCTTCCCAGTTATATTTCGGTGTTGTCTTCAGTATTAGATTTTATATAAAAAATAATTAAAATTAAATAAAAATCTTTGTTGGGAGAAATTAGTTAGGTAATTTTTTTCATACGAAACAAATTTAATCAGCGATCAAAAAAAAAAAAAACAATTTAAAACAATCTTTGTAATTTTTCAATGTTTAAAAATGCGCGCATTAATGAAATTGTTTTAAAAAATAATATCTCCAATTATGTAATGTTAAAATTATAATTTTGTTAGTTTTTTTTTCTCTGTTATTTACGTACTAGGATAATATTATAGTGGCGTTTCTTTTGTTGTTTTTTGTCTTTAAAATATTATTTTTATTTTTTATGATTCCATAGTTTTTATTATTATTTTTTTCCCTGAATGATATATGTAGCCGGTCAGAAATGAATATATTAAATTGTCTTAAGTTTTTTGTTTCATTTATTCTCTTACTTATTTTATTAAATGCAATGTTGGATGTTTTGATTTTACAGTACTTGCACAATAACAAAAAAAAATATGAATGAAGAAAAAAATAAAAAAATATTGTTGATTGGAATGGAATGTAAGTATAAAGAAATGACAATATTTACACCCAAGATAACACTGCTTAAATTTTTTGAAATAATAAAAATTAAACTGTGTTCTTTTTTATATATATTTATTTATTTTTATTCTTGTTTTTAAATGACATAAAACTTTTGTTTATCAATAAAATTTCAGCAATTTATAAAAAAAAATTATTCCGAAATATGAGGACACAATCGAATTTTTAGATTTATGTTTTTAATTTATACGAAAAACAATATTATACGATAAAAAAAATACCCGTATTCTAAAATTGCAACGCAAAAGAGGCACATATAGCTATAGTTTTTTGATAACGTACTTGTAAGATATCCAACAGATGAGAAGAAATTTAAGATATGTTGGCGTTCTTGCTTACTTTCTAGCTACAAAAATGTCACAACATAATAAAATCGAAAGCACATTGACGTTAGAATTTTAGTTAGTACATTTTTGTTTCTTATAATGGTTATATTAAGAGTAGCTCAACATGCTTTTAACATAGTGTATTTTAATTGCGAATCAAATGGAGTATACTACCATAAGGAAAAATTTATTTCAGAATTCTTTAAGCAAAAACTTGTATTGAAAGTTTTGCCCTGTTGAGCAATGTTTCGCAATGAAAGCAAATAAGTACTTACACAAAATTATAAGTTCCGATAATGTACGGTTTCGATACTATGTCATCTCTTACGGCTTCGATACAAGACAGGCACATGCCAGATCCTGTCTTGAGGAGTGGGGAAGCAAGAATAGTCTACAGTACAAAGCCAGAAGTGTCGAAGTGCAATTTTGTCGATTTTGAGTTTATTGCATTTTTGTATTCAGTATTTTATTCTTAATTATTGTTCTAATTCTTGTCTTAAACTGAGCTGTGGTTGCTGAGTTATCCGACCGGGAAAAGTGCTTTTGTGAACAATTCTGTATCTAAAAAAATCTTTGAGGGCGATTTTCTCGAAACACATATTTTGCACTTAAGCACTTCTGGCTGTGTACTGTAGTAGTGCCAAATTCAACCAAACCAAAACCAAGTATTGTCTGATTACAAAAAAATATCAACACCTCTCCATCCGCGTCAGTGAGTGAAGTTGAACTAATACACATCTAAGGCATGGCATTAGCCAAAGATTTGCGATGGAATTACCTCATATTCCAAATCACCAAACGAGCATCCCAGTGATTGGGATTTCTTGGGTACATGTTACTTCTCCAGCCATCGGGGTGTGCTGTAATATAGAAGTCCTACGTTTGGCCGCTCCTCGACTACAATTCTTTCATTTGGGGCGACACTCCGAAAACCACATTGGTGTGGTTAGATAAAGTACAAAAAAGGGTCATCAAACATACCAGCGACGACGCCGTTTGCTCCACCATAGACCCCTTTAGCCACCGTAGGAATGTAGCAGCACCGACAAAATTATATCGCTACTATCATAGCGACTGTTCCTAACAAATAAACGCTATCCTACCTCCACGAAAATCTTACACCCGCAAAACCTGATTGACCCACTCGCCTCGGTCCCTCTACCTGCAACTCTCCCAGTCACGCACTCTACAAGTTAGTAACTCGTTTCTAAATATAATAACCCGACTGTGGAACAACCTTTCCCTAAACAAGCATCACAATGCTTGGGAATCCTTAAAAGATGCAAATTCCTCCTTCCGCCGTCGGACAGGGCTATAATATACAAATCCTACATTCGGCCCCGCCTCGAATTCAACTCATATCTCTGGGCAGGGGCACCGAGTACCACCTTAGCGTGGCTGGACAAGGTGCAGAACCGCGCTCTCCAACTCATTGGCGACACCGTCATTTGCTCCAAAATTGATTCACTTAGTCACCGCAGGAATGTAGCAGCTCTGGTAAAATTCTACCGCATCTACCATAACGACTGTTCCACCGAAATATATAATCTCCTGCCTTCACGGCGATGTTTTTCCCGCAACACAAGACTTGCCCATTCGGCTCATCCTCACTATCTACAGCCCTTATTTTCGCGCACACACCAGTTTAGTAATTCGTTCTTTTCGAGAACAACTCGACTGTGGAACAACCTTCCACAGTCAGTTTTCCCAAACTCATATACCACCCAAGAGTTTAAACGCAAGGTTCATCTCCACCTCATGTACCCCCCAGACTCCCTTTAATCTGTTTTATCCTTTATCCATCCTTCGAGCTAAGCTTACTACCAGACACCTGACGTTGACGTGTAAGACATGACGGACTGGTAGTACAAAGGGTGACACCTGAGCTTAGACTTAAAAAAATAAAAAAAGACAGTATTCTTCCGACCTTCTTCAAAACCCTCCCGAACCGAACACGACGTGACAAACGACATAACGTACTGGTAGTACAAAGGGTGACTCAAAAAATCGTTCCCCACGCCCGACCTCTGTATACAAGATCTTGACTTCTCTAACTCCACTCATCATAACATATAGTTTAATCGGATGCCGAATCGGGCTACTTCTTGTCGGTAACTTTTCATCCCTTTGTCTAGGGTCATTTCAATGAAGGTGCCGGGGATTCGTCTATTGCTTCGATTTTACTAGTTGTCACTACCTTATGCTCTCTATGGAATGAAGTCCTGGGGGTTATTCTTTATTACAACATTCAAATGCATTTTACTCGAAACTGTTATCCGAAACTAAAATGTTTTCTATTCCCTATTACAATATTGCTTTCTCTAGTAGACATGAGTACAAGACATGTGTACCTTGTAAGACTTCACATCTTCAGTAAAATAAAACACAGGTACATGAAGGAATTAATAAACATTCTTAGGAAAAACTGATATTGGTAAAATCATATAAAGGAAGATTAACGTTCACACGCATCGATTTCGTTTCGCGTGAACTCAACAGTTTGGCTTGTGCAAACCAAAAAGTTTGGCTTGTACAAAATATGGGTGTGTTTTAAGTTCTATCAATGATTGCAATCACTCCGTCTTGTCAACACCACATATGTACATATGTCCGTTATTTCATCATTTTTTGTCTGATTCGAACAATTGCCCATAAATTATTAGGGTTAATTTCCATCACTGATTTCTGTTGACTGA
The DNA here is from genome assembly GCA_949987705.1 of Thereva unica. Classification (NCBI taxonomy): domain Eukaryota; kingdom Metazoa; phylum Arthropoda; class Insecta; order Diptera; family Therevidae; genus Thereva; species Thereva unica. The sequence goes on from OX465282.1 coordinate 126,922,821, forward strand.
TTGTGGTGGAACTTGAAACACACCCTAATGTCTTGATAGAAAATAGGCTTGAGGTTGGTGTATTGGCATGAGCGCCTAAACGACGCTCAAGCCTCGGCTACAACCCTAAGAATACGCATGGGTAATTGGTGACAAATTGACTTGCGCCAGCCAGTATCCACAAGTAAATTATTGTGTGTGAAACCGTTCATTTTCACTCAGTTTATTTGCACAAATTGAATTGCGCCAGCCAGTTTTCACAAATAAATTGTTCCGTGTGAACCTATCTTAATTAAGAAAGAGTCACATAAAATTCTAAATTAGTTTCTAAACTTATCATATGGAAAGTAAAAAAGCTAAGCTTAGTTAACTTAAGGTAGGATGTTATTAGATCATTTTATTAGGAAAATAAAAAAGGAAATTTTTGAATTTCTTTACTATTCAAAAGAATGCCAGAAATTGCTTTACAGTCAGGCGTGCTCCACAATCCGAGTGGAATGAAATCGAATCGGAATTCAATTTCACTCGAATTAATCTCCCTGGAAGAAGGAAGCCGGAATAAAGGAGACGCAATCTCCTCCTTGCTGTAATCTCACAATTGCACAGTAAGTGCTTGGCTGTTACGGGAGCTGCTCCGCAGAACCCAACTACAATCAACAACCATCATTCATCTGCTTAAACATGGCAATCTCTGTAGGCCTCCGGCCGGTAGGTAAATTGCAAACAGTGAAGTGGGTTCGCTGTAAAACCCGTCCTTATATGCTTGTCTAAAACCTTCTCCATCGTTTTGAGGAGAGAGAGAAAGGGAGGCTGATGGGTCGATAGAATATGGATCAATATTGATCCCACGAGCTGCACGAGAACGGACCATCATCCAAGGCAGAGATCCATATTATCATGGGAACTCTAAGTCAAAACAGAGGTTGTCTGGTAACTCGAGTTCATCGTCGCGCAGTACTATTCTTCCCTTCAAAACGATTGTTTACACTTTCGGATTGGGTTTTTTTTATCGAGTATACATGGCCAGGCAGGGGTAGGTTGATGACCCCCTACCTGTCGGCCTGTTATAATGCACCTCGAGCTGAATGCGGCCTGCGGGCCACGTACCGTCGATTTTGGAATGAAGGCTCCCTGATTGTGTAGTGTTCGGGTCACGCTCCACCACAGTGATTGTCGAATTGTGGTAAAATCTTCTTAAAATGTGTTTAAAGATTTTAAAGCATCTTGATACGCTCGAATCTGTGTTCCGTTTATATCTTATAAAATTTTCCATATGACATTTATCCTGTATCAAGTCACTACCAGGATTAATTCTGTAACTAATGACCAACTGCTTTAATAATAAAGGTAAAGGGTATATTGTAAGTAAATGTGGAACTACTTACAACTTACTGAAAAACAAATAATTTTGAACAATTTTTTGTCATTTAAACTCAAACTTAATTTAACCCAAGAACATTTTCTTCTGTATAAGCCTCTCTTTGTGGATATACATCCGTTCATAATAATTCTACACTTAAGACAAGAAAATTTGTTATTTCCTACCATTGTACTTATTCAGCAAAATATTGTAAATTTGCCATATATGTTTTCGTAGTACATAATTCGAAATTGAGTTAATTATACTTTATATAACTAAAATTATAACAATTACTCTAAAACCTTCCAAAAAAAATGTTTAAACTGTTAAAAAGTTAATTTAATACTAAAATTAAAATATATCTTAATATTAAAAGGGAAAATATTTGTAAACAATCATAACTTTTAAAAAAATATGTACAGAGCTTTTACAAAATGAAAAAATAAAATAAAAGAAAACAAATTAATAAAAACAGTGAATACAAATTGATTTTACAAGCAGTTGTTATCTTTTAATTATTAAAATAAAAAAAATACAATTCAAACTGAAGGCCATTGAAATGCCTTTCCATACTTAATAAATATCCAAAAGAAAAAATAAAGCTTTTTATTGAAAAAACAAAAAAAAACAAGAAAAATTCAGCATTTCTACACGCGCTCAGGTTGTGTAGGTAAAAAAGAACAACCACTCTTTTTTTTAAATTAAAAATAAAAATCACAACTTTATAGAAGTAAACAACTTTATATAGGTAACAGATAAAGAAAATTTAAGCCCTTTTTAGAGAAATACTGAGTAAATAATAGTAAGGCGTATTTTTCTACTTGTAAGACGAAAATGAAAATAAAATAAACAAACAAAAATTGAAATTGATAAAACAAATAAATAAATTTTTTTATATATCCTTGAAGAAAATGGAGGTAAATATCATGTTAATATTAAAATTCTAGAAAAAAAAACAAACTTATAAGCTGAATTAATAAAATTTTTTTGCGAGGATTATGATGAAGTCATTAAATGATTAAAAATCGTTTTTTTAGTAAATAGATCTTAAGTGGTAATAATAAATTTATATACCAAGGAAAATAAAATAAAAATTGACCTCAGTAAATAACTGTTTTTATTTATAAAACATTTAATTTGATATTTCAAGAATGTTAGATCATAGAAAAAATCACCAAGCTAAGATTTAACTGCAGGGCAGTCCTAAGATATTTGGCGCCCGTGGGCTACTAAAAATAATGCGCCCCTCTTTATAAGATAATACATGGGATGTCTGGCGGAAGCGACGAGCATCAGATGAGAGGAAAAAAGTAGTAACTGAGTTTCTTATACCAAATTATAGGAAAACTTGGCGAAGGTTTCTGGGACTAAAGTCCTACGTGAAAAGATTTAACAGCAAATATTTAAAGCATTAGAAAAATATTGGCAAATTCACAAGTGTTGAAGTTATTTGAACCAGAGGCGTATACGGAGACTCCTGCCGGGACGAATTCCGAGTTATTGTCTTACAACGGAATAATGACGATCAACAGTTGCATCCAGGCAATACATGAATCGTAAGCCCAGCCGAACAACGCTCTCACGCTTACGAGCTAGAAGTACTCGCTATAGTACACTCCTTAAGGAAGTGGAGAGTTTACTTTCTTGGAACGAGGATTAAGATTGTCACCGACTGCAATGGTTTCGCTACGACAATGAAAAAGGAGATGTTCCAATGAGAGTGGCTAGATGCCCTATGTTTCTAAATGAATTTAATTACCAGATTGAACATCTTTCAGGTACTAAAATGTGGCACGTAGATGCGTTGAGTAGAATTACAATACGAATTGTCGATATGTTAACTTACCTAATTAAACAAGCACAGAATAAAGACCAATATTTAAGAGTTATAAGAGAGTTATAAGAGAGATATTAAAGACCTCCGCTCATGAGAATTTTTACCTTAATCGTGACTTTTTATTTATGAATCCAGGAGAAGAGTTAATTATCATTATCACATCAATGAAGGAGATCAATAAATCTGCACACAGGAAGGACATTTACCAATGAGATCAATAAATCTGCACACAGGAAGGACATTTGGTTCATTTTTATATGCCATTGGTTTTGGTTACGGAATCAAATATTATTAGATTTGCCTTTTAAATTTTTTGAGTTAATATTCTATTTGCTTTAAGCCTCCACTGGAAATCTACAACAACTAACATTAAACCAGCACAACGTTTCTGACGACACAAATATTGAAGAGCTGTGGAGTAGGACAAAGGGCGCAATATTGACGGCTGCGGAAACAAGCATCGGTTATGTCCAAAGAAACCAGCAACACTGGATCTCGGACACAACCTGGCAAAAAATAGAACGCAGGAGAGCCCTAAAAAATAAAGTAAACTCTACAAGCGACCCTGAAATACGTTATCAACTGGAAAGGGAATACTCCCAATTACACCGGGAGGTAAAGAGAAGTGTCCGGCGTGATAAAAGGCAGCAGATAAATGAGCTCGCAGAAAAAGCGGAAAACGCGGCAAACACAGGCAACAGTAAGGTGCTGTACCAAATCACTAAACAGTTCTCGGGAAAGCACTCTACTAAAAAGCATGCCGTTAAGAGTGCGGATGGAAGGCTGCTGTGCAGCGACGAGGAGCAGCTCCAAAGATGGAGAGATTACTTCTTCGCCGCCCTGAATGGTTCATTTACACAGGAACCTCAGGAAACCAGCAACAATGCACAGCCAATTCGAATCACCACCCGGGCCCCATCCAAGACGGAAATAGTAACCGCAATTCATGCGATGGCCAATGGTAAAGCAGCTGGGAAAGATGGCATCCCGCCAGAATTGTTGAAAGCCGACTCAAGCCTCATAGCAGATGCGCTTCAGCCAATCCTACAAATAGCATGGAACACCTGTACCTTTCCGGAGGATTGGACGGAAGGTATCATAGTCAAAATACCAAAAAAGGGGGACCTAACAATATGCGACAACTGGAGAGGCATCTGTTTACTATCTACTGTGGGCAAAATTTTGTCCCATTTATTGCTATCTAGGATAAGTGAGGCAGTAGACCGAACGCTTAGGAGGCAGCAGGCCGGATTCAGGAAGGGCCGCTCATGTATTGATCATATCAACACCTTACGAATAATAGTGGAGCAGTCTACTGAATTCCGATCCCCCCTTTACCTTGCTTTCGTAGATTATGAGAAAGCGTTCGACTCGGTCAATAGGAGCTTTATATGGCAGGCACTACGGCGACGTGGACTGCCTGATAAAATAATAGAATAGAATTGATAAAAGCCCTATATAACAATTCCAAATGCAGAGTTCTCCATAATGGAAAATTATCCGACAGCTTCGAGGTGAGCTCAGGAGTACGACAAGGATGCCTACTCTCGCCTTTACTATTTCTTATAGTAATAAATGACATCCTTGTCGGCGCTCTAGATAGTAGAACAGGCGGCATACAATGGGGTTTGTTAGACCGCCTTAAGGATCTCGACTACGCCGATGATATCTGTTTGCTGGCCCACAGACACCAGGACCTCAAAGACATGTTAAACAATTTGGCAACAGAAAGTAGTCCAGCAGGCTTAAGGCTAAATCCGACTAAAACTAAAGAAATGCGGATAAATGCAAACACCAACGAACGAACAGCGCTGAATAACCGTGACGTGGAACTGGTAAATAAATTCTGCTACCTCGGTAGCATTATTACCGAAAATGGCGGGGCAGAAGAAGACGTCAGTTCCAGAATAAATAAAGCACGAGGCGCTTATGCATGCCTGTCCCACATATGGAGATCAACGGTGATTTCCACTAACACCAAATTGCGGCTGTTCAACTCCAACGTTAAGGCAGTTCTTTTGTATGGTTGCGAAACATGGAAAGTCACCCAATTCATCACAGGGCGCCTACAAGTCTTCATCAACAGATGCCTTCGTCGTATCCTAAAAATCCGCTGGCAAGATAGAATTTCAAACGAAGAACTATGGCGCCGTGCCGGCCAAGAAAGGATAGACGATCAAATCAGGCGAAGGAAATGGAATTGGGTTGGCCACACCTTGCGACGCGAAAACGAAAATCTAGCCAAACAGGCCCTTGACTGGAATCCGCAAGGTTCCCGTCGAGTAGGAAGACCTAGAACAACGTGGAGGAGAACCCTACTAGAAGAAGCCGCAACAACTGGGAGATCCTGGTCGGAGCTAAGAGCTGTCGCGCAAAACAGAGTCCGCTGGAGGGCAACTGTTTCCGCCCTATGTCCCATGAGGGATTAAAGGAGTTTAAAGAAGAAGAAGCCTCCACCAACCCTGACCAAACAACTACTGATCTTTAGGTACATAGGGCTCTGGTATCAAAATGGCACGCCAAAGAGCCCTGGAGACAGCCCCACAACAAACCTAATCTAAAAGTTTCCCAAAGTCTACAAACACAGCACAGTTTGTTTTCTATCCGGTGAATTTTTCTGACGGCACAACAGGAAAAAAATATAATATTCGTCGAACGAAAAGTCTACACATTACACAATGAATCGAATCGCCAACTGCTACCCTCAATAGATCGGTGGTACATTTCTAGGAGACAAGACCAAGAACATTTTGCTTATCACTTACCTAAATTCAAACATAATGATTTAACTACCGTTTTACGGACCATCTAGGTTTAAACTCGGCTTGTAATACAAATCAACTTATCTAATTGCAAGTTGCAGAATACCTCTTGATCATATAACATGAATATGGATCTGATCACGACTAGATTTTGTTATAACACAAAACTCGATGCCATTTAGTTGTATAACAGTGAGAAGAGCTTCCATTATCAGACCGGAATCCAAGTGTCCAAGATCGAAGGTTGACAATTTTGACATTTCATGATAAGTTAAATGGTAAAGTTATAGGATGATCACTTTAAAAGCATTTAATAGAAGCAACGCAGTAATCCCTGCATATAATATATTACTAAACAAACTTCTTCCTCGATTCAAATCAACAGATGCCAACTCAAATGAAGTCCAGGTAACCAATTCCAATTAAAAAATATTTCTTGATCTTGTATCTTTACTTATTTTAGGTAAATAGATAGAGAAGCTCAGTGGGAGCTGTGAAGGAGTTACTGTTATTGGTTTAAATAGACCCGAGGCGAGAAATTCCTTTAGGTACTTGCATTAAGTCTCTTTTAAAAACTGCAAATTTTAATATTCCTTCTTAGTCGTTCCTTAGTGCAAAGTCTATCTACAGTAATATCGGATCTTAATCACGATAAGGATGTGAGAGTTGTTATACTTCGTAGTCTTGTACCTGGAATATTTTGTGCTGGGGCAGACTTAAAGGAGAGAAGTAAACTAACTCAATCAGAAGTTGGGAAATTTGTCTCCACTCTGCGATCCCTTCTGATTAATATAGAACAACTCCCAATGCCTGTGATTGCGGCTATTGACGGTGCAGCTTTAGGTGGAGGATTAGAAATGGCTTTAGCTTGTGATATAAGAACTGCTGCTGAAAGTGTGAAACTAGGATTAGTTGAAACTCGTTTAGCCATTATGCCTGGAGCTGGTGGTACCCAACGTTTGCCACGTATACTAAATCCTGCTATTGCTAAGGAACTCATTTTTACATCTCGTGTTCTAAATGGTAAAGAAGCAAAGGAAATGGGAATAGTAAATCATGTTTGTCCACAAAACGATAGAAAAGACGCTGCTTTCGTTAAAGCATTAGCAATTGCCGAGGAAATTGTTCCAAATGGGCCGATTGGTGTGAGAATGGCAAAGAAAGCAATTGATAAGGGTATTCAAGTTGATATAGCAACTGGATATGCTATAGAAGAAGCATGTTATGCCCAAGTTATACCTACTAAAGATAGACTTGAAGGATTGAAGGCTTTTATTGAAAAAAGGAAGCCAATTTATACTGGCGAATAAGATTGTAAATATTAGTAGAATTGTTTTTGTTTATGCGTACCAGTTTTGCATTTATTTTTGTTACGTTTATAATCAAATAAAACTTGTTTTAATGCATTTTTTAATTTTAGTAAGATTAGTGCTTTATAATAGAAGCTAATAAGATTTGCTATTATCTTTAATTCATCAGGACGTCTTTAACAGGTCAGTGCAAGGATTAGCCATGCCGCTGTCTTTGGAAGATCATTCAAGCCGCAAAAAAAATCGGGGATTGGAAAGCCAGAAGGAGCAGATACATCATAACGGACGACACCTACTTTATAAAAGGAGTATGAGTTTTTATACCTAGAGACGATTAAAACAAAAACCAGTGATACATCGGCCGAAATCAGAAAACGAATACCACTAGCTAATAAATGCTACTTAAGTCTACTTAAATGCCTGACGTCCAGAAATATATCAAGGAAAACAAAATTGAAACTTTACACAATACTAATAAGGCCTGTCTATGGTTTAGGAGCATGGACATTGAAGAATACAAACGAAGCATTGGCAGGGAAAATCGAAAGGAAAATTCTTCGTTCGATTTACAAACGAATGTAGGTGGAGGAAAAAATACAACTTAGAGTAAAATTCAAAATATCTTCAAAGTGATTGAATAAACAGACTTCAATGGATTGGTTATCTTTCTTCTTTCTTCTTTGATCCATTAGCAGGCAGTCCGAGCATGACGTCCCCGCAACTGTCGGTGCCGCTGGTCCCGAACTTTATTCACGATTCGTTTCCATTCTTGCCGGTTTTTGGCGACGTCTCGAGCCTCGGTGACTGATAACTATTGATTCTTTAGGTCACCCTGGATATTTTTAGCCAGGTTTTCTGCGGTGCCGATCGCTGGATTCTCCAGCCTGCGGGAAGGTCTCGCCAGAGAAGTTTACGTGGCAAGCGGTTATCACCCATTCGGCAAACATGTCCAAACCACCGTAGTAGACGTTTTTGCATTTCCTCTTCGATCAGTGTCTGCTGATCGCATCTTTGTGAACTGTCCCGATTCGAAAGCGATCGCGGAGTGAGACACCGAGGATATGCCTCAAGCATCGCCTTTTAAAGGCCTCGAGCTTCTTAACGTCCGGTTTGAGCAGTGTCCACGTTTCAGATCCATAAAGAAGAATCGACAAGAATTATAATAATGATTAAGAACAAAATACTGAATACAAAAATGCAGTAAACTCAAAATCGTCAAATTTGCACTTAAGCACTTCTGGCTTTTTACTGTAGATTTAAGATATTCTCTACCATTTATTTCAAATCAGATTTTGAATACAATATCAATTTAACGACCTCTATTCGATACTCAAAAAGCAGCTGTATTCGGTTTTTTGTTAGCTTTGAGTTGGTTAATGGTCTTCGGCTTTCTAACTTAAACTTTACTTTTGCAAGAAGTTTTTCGTAGTGGCTGCGGTTGACGTGCGCGGTCTTGTTTAAAAATGATTTCGTCTGATCCTTTTCATGAGTTTTGAGATACACGAAATGCACCAACATCCAACGGTAGCGTCTATAGCCGAAGGCTTTTCGAACTTTGAAAAAAAAATGGTCCGATGATGGTTTTTGAGCACACTTCGTCGTGCAGTGGTGTTTCGTGAATTGACGTGTTGGTTCTCTGTTCCCCAAATTCGACAGTTTTGTTAATTGACTCCGCCAGAGAGTGGAAAATGAGCTTAGTTCGTCATCAAAATTCTGTCCCAAAGCTCTGGCTTGGCATCGATCATTTTTGCGATCATTCTTCCATATTGCAAGCGACGTGGCCGTCGGCGATACGACACATTTGGATAATTGGCAACACTCTCTTACCGCTTCAACAACTTCATTGGAGTGTCGCGGAAACGGTCGAATGGGAGGATGGCGCGTGGCTACAGACCCGTATTCACAGAAATTCTTCACCAAATTACGAATTGTGCTGTCTAAAGGCGTCGAATTTCTTCCATATTTTTTACGATAAGCACCCACAGTCTTCACAATTGAACGATTATTTTCAAAGTAAACGATTAGCAGTTTGTACGGACAGTCTTCCCAATTGAACGAATGTTTTCAAAGCAAAACGCTACAATTTCAACGCGTTTTTCGATGTGAATAGACTCATATCTAAAATGGTACTGAATTGCGTTTCACAATCGGGCACATTTGTTGAAATCGGTCTAGACGGCGATGAGATGTATAATAGAAAAGACACAATAAAATTTAAGTAGAAATTAAAAAATGAATCAAAAAAGATAAAATCGTCCCGACCTGAACCCAAAGTAAGTAGTTCTATGCTCAATAACAACCGACAACACGGTTACTACGAACAAACTACGAGGCTAGGGAAGGCCAAGGCTCAAAAATAGGCAGTGGAAGCCATAATGATTAATATCCGATGATTTGTAGGTTCACCCTTTATATTTTATAAGTGAAAGACGATTAATGTTCTTTATAGAATAAATGTAATTCAATTTAATATTTATTCGTCATTTACAGAAATTTTCCCAAGCTCATTAAAAATTCTCCATATTCATAGATTTTAATTAATATCGTTTGTATACATTTTAGCAAAATATCTGCATGCACGTCTTTCCCATTAAAAGTCAATTTTTGAATGGCTTAATTAAGACTAATCTTCTACTGTCGATATTTCTAATGTAAATGAAGGATGCAGACAATTTCTGCATTATCGAGAGTCTCTAGTTCTCGTCCATCAGTCAACGAGCTCAGATACAACTTTTGCCCTACTTTGTCAAAAAACAACAACGTACACAGAAATTTATTTTGTATTATTTTTTTCAAAATGAAAAGTGGCAAAATCCTCGAAAAAATTCATAATAAATTAAAAGAATGTGATCCTAAACATCGAACATTAGTGAAAATATTTCAATTTCACTTTAAAGATGATCATGGAGATCATATTAAAAGTTTTGGTTAGAGATAATATTGTTCGATTATTTTATAATTGTTTTCATATTTTTAATATTATTTATTTAGTTCTTGATTTAAAAGATTTAAAAGTTTTTGAAGGAGAAACAACTGAACCCGATGTTGATATAACCGTCAATGATGAGGATTTTTATCAAGTGGGCATCCATGAAATTTCGTTTGATTCATTGGTCGAGGCTGTAAGATTTTTAAAGAGATTTATTTAAGTAAGAAAATATTTTAATTAATTTCCTTATAGGGGAAAGTTGAAGTTAAAGGTGATTTGGAGGCATTTTATAGATTGGTAGAAAAATTTAAATTGAATACCAGAAAGTAATTTTATAAAATTACAGTCTTTATTAAATTATATTAATAATCATGATGAAATATAAAATATTAAACATAAGAAATTATGTATAAACACTCAACAACAGACATAATTTGTGTAGAATTTAATTTAAATAAAAAAATATGGAAACAGTCGCCAAGGAAACAAACTGAATCTGTATTTTCAATATCTTTCCTTTCTCTTCCATAACAGATATAGTATAAATATAACCATTAATTAAAACCTCTTTCTTTTCTTAAATTACAATCTCTTTTATCTGCATTATAAGGTAACTATTTCATTTTAGGACATTTATTGGGTTCTGTTTTGATTAGTTACTTTCAAAAATTATTAAAGTATTTCCAAAAATTTTAGATTTGAGGAATTGGCAAGTATCAAATGATAGGTCAATGTCAGACCATCGCCATATAAGATACGGCATTGAATTTACAGGTACAGAACAAGAAGCCTATCTAACGCCCTACAGCATGTACCAAGAGTGTCTTAGCGAAAAATTTGCGATATCAACAGCTCCATTTCAACGACAGGCTAGATACTTATGAATGCTCTTATTCCCTAACCACTAAACCTAGCAGCCGGAAGGCTCCCGGGTGGAACGAGACATTAAGTACAGAGATTCGAAACCAGGGCCTGTACTCCCGAAGACGAGACGATATAGAAACGAAACGAAATAGCAAGACGAGACGAAAATATATTTCCTACTCCTGAAGGCGACAATCTCGAACTTCCTTGTTTTTGCAAATTTTTATCTATTATGCAAAATAAATTTAAACTATCAAAATAATTAACAATCCCAACTTACATTTTAATCTCAAAACCGCTGACACACAACAAGCATTAACGTCTTAACGACGACGATTGCAAATGTGTCATCGTTTGTTTAGACGAAAACGAGACGATCTCGTCTTCGCAGGTAGCATTTTGGCAAAACGGTTTCGTTTTCGTCTCGTTTCGTCTTCGGGAGTACAGGCCCAGAAGGCTATTCAACAGGGCTTAGAGCACGGACAATATCGAAGATGTCTAAAAACAATCTTTCACCGAATTTGAATATAACAACGAACTGAGGAGATCTAAGAGATCGACTATCTTCTCGAGGGCGATATCACCAGACTACATGAGGAACTATTGAAATACTGACTCAGTAGGCTCATCAGAGTGAAAAGTAGCTTAAGCAATCGGATTAGCGGCTCCCGAGCTTTGAGTCTGCAATTGCAATGATACAAAAAGTTTCCACACGCTTTCCTACGATGATCGGGTGAAGTTTTCGGACTGAGCCGATATTCAAATACGATAGCAGCATCCGATAATCGGATCGGAGCGAAAAAGTAAGCCAAAACAATCCCAATACTACCGAATCTTCTCTCGAAAGTCCCGTAAAAGTCGGATTAGCCGTTTTCGAGATAAGCCATGACAAACAGACAGACAAAAATTTAAAAATACTTGAATTTGTTTTAATAACATTGCATGGTTGTGAACATTAGAATATGATAAGTATTTTGAAATCACAGATTTATTTTTTCTTATTCTATGTTTTGTAGACGATTAACTGAAATACAATTTATATGATGCGAAGGCATTGACCACAGGGTGCCGCAAGACAATCTCGCGGCGCTACCTCTAGCTCTGAAAAAGCCATATGTTGCCAATTTCTGTCTTACCTATATATTAATGAACACTTCCTATTCAGCAGGTAGAGTCACTTTTATTCTGCCTAATTGTTTAATTCTTTTAGATAATTCATTCCTTTTTGACTAACTTTTGAAAATTTGAAGGGTCGTAAAAAACTAGATGTATATAAGTATTAACTTTGTTCTGAACTTTAAATAAAATCAACAAAATAATCAAACGCAATTTACTTACCACATATTCATAAACTATTTAAAAATACATAATTGAAAACAAATAAATTACACAAATTTTTACTGAACTCTAGCGTCACTGGAAATTTAAGCAACAGTCAGGCCCGATTAAAGCGGAAACGATATTCTCAGTGGGCATTTACTATGATTACATGCCGGATCGAGGACTTGACTTGAGATCCAACTGACAGTTTAATCCGCGGCGAAAGTTCACCAGCTTGAGAGCTTGACTTCAAGCCGGCTTGAAATATATTTGACACTTCGCATAAGTTTGCTTCGAAATGCGTGATGGAACAAACGATTTTTTCTCATTTATGTGCAGCTTAAATAAATAAAATAAATTTATTAAGTGAATTGCATCAGAAGTGAAATGTACAACCAACGGAGAACTAATTTCAAAACTCAAGCGCTGAAGCAGGGGTTACATGGCCAATTTCAAGTCGATCCGACAAATTTTTCGGATCTACTTGAGTCAAGCTTACTTGAAGTCGATCTGAGGTTACATGACTTTCAAGTCTACTTGAAGCCGACTTCAAGTATGCATGTAATCATAGTAAATTGATTGCCAACTACTTGTAACTCATTTATTACAGAGAAAAAAAAAGAAAGAAGAATTATTTTGTCTTCCAAGACTAAACAAAGTAAATTGGTCTGAAAAAAATATGTGAAGAAATATTTTTGTTACTAAATTTTTCCCACAGTTATTTAAAACGATTTTTAAATCATTTATTTAACAAATATCGATTCATTGGGCAGTACTATTTTTCGATTGTTGTCAATACCCAACCCTGCACTGGCTTTGAAGTTTCTTTTTGGTATTCAGAGTTCTACGGTACGTGTGTAGATCTTTTAAATCTGTTCAAAACTGCATAAATATAATGCATCGGTTTAAAATATTACTTAATTATTATTTTATTATATTCCTAATACCTTAGTTGAATGTTATTTTGTGAAAAACTATTGTTATTTTGATGTTTTTGTTGTATATTGTTTTAACACAGTTTTGACACTTCTCCATGGCCGCTAAAATAAGTAATTTTTCAATTTTAGGAAATAAAATCCGACGATGGGTCGCGTTATTCGTGCACAACGTAAGGGAGCCGGGTCTGTCTTTAAGGCTCACGTAAAAAAACGCAAGGGACCAGCTAAGCTGAGAGCTCTTGATTTCGCAGAACGACATGGTTATATTAAGGGTGTAGTAAAGGTAATTTATAGCGCCCTGTTTGGCTTAATGCAAGTAACTATTATTAAATTCACTTTTAGGAAATTGTCCACGATCCAGGTCGTGGTGCACCTTTAGCTGTTGTACATTTCCGTGATCCCTACCGCTACAAGGTCCGCAAGGAATTGTTCATCGCCCCCGAAGGCATGCATACTGGACAATTTTTATATTGTGGCCGTAAGGCAAATCTACAGATTGGAAACGTAATGCCACTTTCTCAGATGCCTGAAGGTACAATTATTTGTAATTTAGAAGAAAAGACAGGAGACCGAGGCCGTTTAGCTCGTACATCTGGAAACTATGCCACAGTTATTGCCCATAATCCAGATACAAAGAAGACAAGAGTGAAGCTTCCATCTGGAGCTAAGAAAGTCGTTCCTTCAGCTAACCGTGCTATGGTCGGCATTGTTGCAGGTGGTGGTCGTATTGACAAGCCAATCCTGAAGGCTGGTCGTGCCTATCACAAGTACAAGGTCAAACGTAACTGCTGGCCAAAGGTACGTGGTGTTGCTATGAACCCTGTAGAGCATCCTCACGGAGGTGGTAACCATCAACACATCGGTAAAGCATCTACTGTTAAGAGAGGCACATCAGCCGGTCGTAAAGTTGGTCTCATTGCTGCCCGTCGTACTGGTAGGATTCGTGGTGGAAAGGGAGAAGCTAAGAAGGAATCCAAGTAGACTAAGTAATGTTGAAAAATGTATGGTGGTTTGTGTATTGTGGATTTTACGTGACATACACGTACTGCTAATAAATTTTTATTAAGAAACTTCGTTTATTTAAATAAGGGAATGGTTCATGGCATTCAGTGTCCATTGAAATCGACAATCATTTTGCGGATATACAAATATGCAGCTGACAAGTTTTTCTCTTGAGAATTGCAAAATCCGCGCCAAGATTTGAATTCAAAGTTGTAGAAAAAAGTTAATGCAGAATCAATGCGGGGTTATTGGAGTAGTAATGCAGTGGCAAACTACACTTATTTAGCTCTTGGAGGTTTTTCATATGGGTGCAATACTTTTTGGATTATCGATTTCCAGCGATATGGACAGCCAGACGTTTTACAAGAATATTACAATGGGACTTGCTGCGTTTTCATTTGGAGTTTTTTTTTAAATAGAACGTGAAAGTTGCGCATTTATAGAAGTGCTCACCAAAGGAATGTCCAAAAGAGACATAACTTAAAGCCGAGTATTTCACACCGCTATATTTTCAGTATAGTAGTGATGTAGATTAATTAACAGGTATGTATTAAATGGTAGTTTTCTAATTCTTTTTTTAAGCAGATATATATGTATATAAATGGCTCCTGTGCTGAAAGTCGAGTCGTGTTTAGCGAAGTCGTTTGAGTAGAAGAAAGTGACGTTTCAGTCGAATTATGACTTTTAGCACAGAGGTCTAGAGTGGAAATACTAAGTTGAGTTTAAGCCCCTGTACTGAAAGTCGTGATTCGACTGAAACTTCACTTTCTTCATCAAATGGTGGTCGCTTCCAGTGTCTGCTCCCCTGAAAATCCTGACATCCTCAAGAATAGTTCTCCATCTGCGGCTGACGGCCACGTGATCTATCTGATTTCTCGTTCTACCATCGGGCGATACCCAGGTCTGTTTGGGTATCTTCTTGTGACAAAAGTAAGTTCCACCTACCATGAGTTGGTGGGAACTACAAAAGTCAACGAAAAGCTCACCATTGTTATTGGTAACTTGGTATAGGCCTAGGATTTCCAATTTTTTGTTCAAGGCCGTTGTTGTCACTGCCGATCTGTAAGTCACCCATTAATACAATACAATTATGTCTCCCCTTTTAATAGAGCGAAAAACCTCATTCAGTCGCATGTAGAACTCGTCTTTGATGTCATCTTCTGCGTCTTCAGTTGGAGCATAGCATAGATGGACTACCGTAAAAATTCTTAATCGTACGAAGGCGCACGGTAATAATCCTCTCAGAAACTGGTGACCAGCTAATGAGGCTGGACCTGGCTTTGGTGAGTATGGGCGCTTTCAGTAATGTAGGATGCGTGCGCAAATGACTTATTCAGCAATTGAAAGTGTGAAGCTTTCAATGACTGAATAAGTCAATTGCGCACGCATCCTGCATTACTGAAAGCGCCCTATTATGCCAACCAGTGCCGGCGGATCGTGTTAGGCCCGGGTGGGTATCCAGACAACCAAACTCCTATCTAGACTCTAAACTACAATCTAACTAGATACATACCATCAAGTGCGTTGAACTGAAGTTCGGCCAAGGTAGGCTTTGATGTGCCTTTTAACTAGGATACAGGATTCCCCATTCCTTCAAACTCGAACCCTCCACCAGTTCAGTTCAGATTACGAAACTCCTTCTCTACGGAAAGGCTTTTAAAACTATTCAGTTTAGCTGCAACTTAGACGGTTCTCCATTTTTTAGCAATTCCTTTTTCAAACCTTGTTGTTTGGCCGTTTTGATTCAATTTTATACAATAAAAAACCTATTCCCAAAACAGAATAATACTGCCAAATTTTATAAATTACATAAATTCACTTAAATAAACCTTAAATAAGTCAAATTAACTACTTAAATTAAAGAAATTCCAAAAAAAATGAATATTTTCAATTTCTGAAATCTAAAAAAAATGCATAAGAATCATATTGATAAAATCTCAGTTTTTACGCTGTTTCTGCGTTATCGTCAATAATCGTTATTAAGTTAATTATTATTAAATATGTATCAAAATCAATTAAATAAACTTCTGAAATTGTGGAAAATTGCATATTTTTAAGAGTTTAATGTCTAATCATGGTTTAAAATTCACGTTTTTTGATAATCGCAGGAATCCTCTATCTAATGGATAAATTTACAATGCCAAGTTTCGCAACTTTGTATAGGAAAACTTTGACACTTCGCATTGTAATTTCTGACATATCATACAGGATCCGTGCGGTTACCAAAAAATGATCGTTGTTTTGATAAGCAGTAGACTCCTACAACTATGCAATTATTTACTATGCTATATATAGTGCTATTTGATAATTTCAAAAGTTGATTTTAATTAAACAATAAAAAATTGCGAAATTCTGTTTTTAAGTAATTAAAAATATAATAGAATATACAAATAATACATATTTGATAATAAATAACGAATATTGATGATAACACAAAAGAGGCCTAAAAACTGAGTTTTTATCAGTCTTCCTATGTATTTTTTTGAGATTTCAGGTATTGAAAATTTAATTTTTTTGGAATTTATTTAATTTAAGTAGTTAATTTAACTTATTTAAGGTTTATTTAAGTCAATTCATGTATTTTATAAAATTTAGTAGTATTTTTTTGTTCTGGAAATATGCTTCATTGCTTAAAACCGAATTTAAACAGCCAAACAGGATTTCAAAATTTATTTCCACCAAAAATACCTTATTATAATAATAATTTTAGGGAGTGATGCCTAGTTGTAAAGGGACCTTCCAGGGTTGTCGGTGAATTCAGTCCCAGCCCGGCCTGACCAGTATTTGCCCAGATAATGGGGATTTTGCATCCCTCCTTGGGGAAATCACAAAAGAATCCCCGTAGAATCCCGAATCCGTCGGTATTTTTTGGCAAATTAAACTGGTCTGAACTCATGAGCGCGAGCCCTTTCCAACGAGGCTCTATTCACCCAAATCGGAGCACCATAGTAAAAGTGCGTAAAAACGACCAAAAAATGCCAAGGCAGCGAGCCCTTTCAAAAGAGGTATTATTCATCAAAATCAGCAAAGGCGCTCTAAAAGTCGAAAGCAAGAAAACGCTGGAAAAACGACATTTTTAAATTCAGGAGGGCGAGCCCTTTGCAACAAGGCCACATTCATCAAAATCGGAGTACATGCCATACCAAGGTGTCGCCTCCTGATGGCGATGTTGATTATCTCAGTCGTGCTAGAGGCAGCTACGTTGAAGAGGATTATTAAAAGCAGAAAATCGACTAAGCGTTTTCCGTGCGTGCTGTGCATACAGGACCATGTCCAACGAGGCGGCGTGTGCAGGGATCATCTGCAGAGACATATTGGGCGAGAAGAGGCATGCTTATCTATAACCAAGCATTATGTTGGAGGCGAGCCAAATACAGTGTGGTGGCAGATAATGCACTTCGAGCTCGTAACGGGTTGGCAAGGGCAGGGGGAAGGGTCTGTTAAGTCTGGTCAGACTTATCCAAACATGGAGAGATGGTTTACAAAGGAGTGTGAGGAAGTAAGTTATGAATAACGCAGACCATGTCTTTTTTTATGGTGTGAGGTTCAGCGAATCTAGGGAGAAACGAGACAACGGCCGAAGCACGACTAATACCGAAAAACTTCCTAGGACACACAGTGAAGAACGTGGATGGGTGGAGGAAAATGGAAACGAGGCTGAACGCTATACACAGGAAGTTGATATTGGAAGAAGCCGAAGAAAGGGAAAAAGGCTAAGAAACATCAGCTGCTAGAATAAGCTGGTCCATTAACGCGACGCTATTCTACAAAGCCAGTCACGTGCAGAGACTGAAATACCAAAAGGTGTTTTTAGGTGCATGCAGGAGGGTGAATAGCTTCTCACCTGCCAACGTAGGAAAATAAGAGTTGATTGAACACGAGGAGTTTCAATGGAATAACAATGAAAAAAAGTGAAGCTCCAAATGGAGTCATTTGCTTCCCAGTTTACCAGCGGCGCTTCAACACACTAAATACGAATTTGACCACGCGCTCTTGTGAAGCGAACGAAGTACGAAGGAAACTTTCGTTTACTAACATTCAGGAAAACCAAATTCTCTAGAGAAATCTATTATTTGAATTAGCTAGCTACTAGTTAATTTCCCACTAGTGCTAAACGTATTACTAATTTCTAAGAAGTCAGTTTATTCCCTCTACCTTAGTTACATTAAGGCATAAACAGCCTGCTTCTGTCGACACTATCTTATAACGTTATACCTCTGCAGTTATTATATAACCGTTTTTATCATCTTTTTTGTGAATTTGTACGATTAGTATTGATTTCCATTTCCCAGGCATTCAAATTTTACATATTAAATCTAAAGACTTCTGTAAACCAGGCCCACATAACCACATAAATATGAGAAAGGAGATCGAAATTTTACAAAATGTATTACTAAAAAATTTGTTTACACTTTCTAAAAGGGGAATGCAAATTTTGGT
This sequence comes from Thereva unica, assembly GCA_949987705.1. Taxonomy (NCBI): domain Eukaryota; kingdom Metazoa; phylum Arthropoda; class Insecta; order Diptera; family Therevidae; genus Thereva; species Thereva unica. The sequence continues at coordinate 126,941,562 of OX465282.1, forward strand.
ACCCACCTCCAATAGCTATGTGTAATATGTCGTTGGATAGGTTTTTTTGAGCTGAATATAAGTTACTATGGTGCCTAGTTCGAAATCTTTGTTCGCTTTGAGTAATAATGTCAGAACTGTACAAAGATATAGTTTTATATATCACCCTGTATTTTTGTAACCCTCTAACCTATTTCCATGAATAAGGCATCAATTCCTCCACCGATCTATGATGGTAAAATTTATGATTCTATCTTTCCAATTTTAGGAGTTATGAATCGTCAAAACCCAACTTTTGGTTTTTTTTAACAAAAGTGTCAGTTTCACCTATCTCTTTCTCCAAAAAATAAGCAGTTGAAGTTGATATTCTGCGTTCATTGGTGGCTTACTCATAGAAATATGTTATAGGGTACAGGGTGATATGTAAAACTCTATCTTTGTTCAGTCCTGACCGTATTACTCAAAACGGACAAATATTTCGAACTAGGCGCTAACTTATATTCCTCTCCAACGACATATTACACATAGCTATTGGAGGTAGTGCCAAAGTCCATACATTTTCTGACATCCTCCTTTGTGGTAAGAATTCAACAAGTTCATTAATTTTATTTTCGAATGGTGCATGCTTGGGTTTCATACTCAAGGTTGCTGCCTGCTTGACGTTCACACCGCAGCCGTTTTTCACTTTTTGGGTTTTGCCCCCATTGTGGCGGGCCTGCTGTAAACATCAATACCCGTCTTTTTATTATTTCAGTTGCAATCCCATTTTCACTCCATGCTTTTGTGTTTTTCATTTTATTATTAACCTAGTTTGAAAATGCCAAGCACTTGTGCTAACAATTTGAGGTGCAGGGGTTGCAGTAATCAGGCGGGCGAGTGACGACCGTGGTGCTTTTGGACTATACATGATTCGAATAATGAGGTCTTTTAAACTTATATTGCCTTAAACTTATATTCCGTTAAATTAAAAATAAATAAGTATATTTAGGATTAAAAAAATTATAGTAAAAATAATTTTATCTTTGTTAATATTAATGCATTTTTTTATCACTTTTCTTTAGTGAAACTCTTTTACATTACAATAAACAATGGTTACAATATATTTACTTTTATTCTCTTACTTAAAAAAATTGTAAATAATCTTTTTATCTTACAATTTTTATTGTGAATACGTGTTTTATTGATAAAGATAGGTAGGCTTAAGCTACAAACATTAGCAGTCACATTATGTTTTTTTTTACCTTTTAGTTTTCTTTTTATTCAAACAAATATGTTAAGTATTCGACGATTTTAAAAGTAAATAATATATAAATACAGGAAACACAACAATAAAGAAATAATTAAGATACTTTTAACATTTAATTGTCACAACACTGTTTTTGCTTTTGAATTTTTTCTTTGCTTGACCAGAGTTTGAAAAGTTTTGAGAATTAAAATGGTTTTTTGAAATTATTGCAATTCAACATGAAGGCAATTGCACTGTTGATGACTTTTACATAAGAATCTTAGCTACAAGGAAGGTACTTTTGCGTATAAGTAAAAGTAAAATCATAAAGTTTTGCTTAATAAACTTAAGTTAATTATTTGTTATGAAGACTATTATTCTTTGGTGACGGGAATTCAACTATAGAATTATAATCGAGAGGTAAAAACTTATTTAGGCACAAAAAACAAATGTTGATAATTCAACAAAACGATGATAACATCTTATCAGAATTATTAGTGATAGGTGTTTTTAAAAGCAACCGCTACTTATGTACAATCTTTTGTTTAAGAGCACGTAAATCACCTCATAATATAATTACTAATAATGAAAATTTTTGGATTTCAATAATTAGCTTTATATGCCTTCTTATAAAAAACAGTTTGTTGTTATTGTTGTGGAAAAAATATCTTAGCGATTCAGTTGGTTGGTTCACATGTCCAGTTTAAATTGTGTTATTGAAATTAGAATCATATCTCTAAGATCATCGAGCTATATTTTACACATATCACCAATTCTCAAACACTATAGAAAACAGAATTTAAGCTTTGATTGTGTGTGTTTTTTTTTAAATTCGCTAGTTAGGAAGAAATTTGCGTATTGGAAGTAGAGTCCCTTCTCTGGGTCACAAGTAGTAGGTGACAATAAAATTGAACCAGAAATACGCGCACGACTGCTAAAAGCCAACAGAGCCGACTATAGTCTGTCAAGGCTACTCAAACATCTAAGCATTGAGGGTTTGTTACATTCAAACTGCGTTATAGCACGATGGTCTTACCGGTACTTACATATGCATCCACTTACCGGTATTTACATCTGCGTGGCTAAAAGCACTCGAACCTCTTAACAGCGTTCAAGAGGGAAATCTTTCGGAAAATTGTTGGCCTTTATATGAGGCGGAGAGCTATGGCGACCTAGTTGTGATGAAGGAAATGAAGCTCAGAGATTTCTAGTAATTTTGGAGAAGTAAATTTTTGTTAAAAAAACGGCAGCTAGTTCACCATGCGTAACTTTCTAGTCTTTACAAGGAGATATTAAAGTGTATGTAATGCTTCAAGGCCAAATGTCCAACTTGCACTTTGATCCGTCGTTTTGATGCTAAAAATTCGTGTACCTGAGATTTGGCGGTTGTTTAATCGACTGCAGTAAATGCTTAAAACCTTCGCGTGGAGTTTAGGAAACTTTTGATTGCTACGAACATTAGTCTGGAGATCTCTTTTAAATCTTCCAGAACATAGCTGACCCGCCTAAACCGAGAGTTACACAGGAAATGAACGAGTCTCCACGCAGCGACAGCGACGGATATTGTGTAGTATACATAGCTTGCCAGTGTAGTCTCTATGGCCCAATGTCGTAGGTGATTGCCGCAATTCTGGCAATATCTTCCCAGGCCAGGCCAATTTTGGAATTGTTTTTCCTTTGTTATAAGTTGGCCAAGTCCTCCTAGAGATAATGCAGGCCGCTAGTGCTGTCCATCTTTGACGTCTTACCAGCAAGTGGTAATAAAAAGCCGTTTTGATCCAGCCTATTGGACTACTAACCACCTAATTCCTGAGCGGCGGAGAAAAACTGCTAGTTCTAATCCATTTTCTATGACAATAACCCAGACGAGAGTCACGTTAGGCCTCTACCTAGCCTATTTAGCTCAGCATTCTATCGTTCCACTAGTTTTGAGGGCATCGTCATCGAGCGTAGAGGTCTTATAGAGGCTATCTATAAAAATGTCAATGCTGCAACTTTGGGTAGGTTTGAGGTTAATTATCTGGCAACACTTGAAAGATACTATCGTGCACCGGATGGGTCCAGTCCAATTATGTCAGTGAGTCCAATGAACACCTTCCCAAAGCTCTTCTTTCTATATGGGGATTCACCGAAGTTTTTTTTTTTCTTTAAACTCTTTGCGGAAAATCAATCGAATAACCTTGATCAGATTAAAAAAATTAAAAAAAAGAGAAATTAAAATCTCCAGAATTACCGCATGTGCTTTATTCTCCGGACGTTGCACCTTCGGTGTTTTACCTTTTTCGGTCGTTACAATATATTTTAGCTGGCAATAAATTCAGCAATATGAACGAAATTGAAAGTGGGGCCCTTTTCATAATTGCATGGTTGCGCAAATCGATCATTTGCATGGTATTCAAAAAAGCAAATGTGCAACTATCATTTGTTCAAAACTGCAACCTGCTTGACAGGTCTGCGCAAATCTTGCAACTATTTTTGTACGCATGCTTATCTGATTAAAGGAGAAGAAAAGTGCCAAAAGTGAAATTTTGGCACAAGATTTTCAGTTTTTCGATATTATTAGGGTGTTTTATTTTAATTTAAATTATTATGTATTCTATAGCGAAAATAATGAAGAGGTTTGGAGCACCCCAAGGATAAAACTTCTTTTAAACGACAGATTAACGAGCTAAACAAGACACATAATTTATCCTTCTTTTTCGCTGTGAAGTTTCAAATTTTCGGACCGGATCTAATGAAGCCGAGTTATCTATCTACAAACTGACAATAACATTAATCACATTTTCTCGATCCATTTTTTCGTTTTATTTTTCAGCGGTAAACAAACTCAGAAAATGAAGGAAAAAAACTCGACATCAAATTTGACATATATTTTTGACAGTTGATTGCTTTCATTCAAAAATGCAAAGTTTCTAGTTTGCGCAACTGATTTACCTGACAGTTGCTCTTTTGCAAGCATGCATGAAAGCAGGCAAGCAACCATGCAATTATGAAAAAGGCCTGGTTTTAAAAAATGCATAAAAAGGTTGCAGAAAGCGAAGGTGATCAAGCAAAATCGTAGAAAGCACAATCGGAAATGGGACGATGTTATATTGGAAGCTAAAAATCTCGTAACAACACGTTTTCTAGATGATATAATAACAAGACAATTGTGCTGTAATCTTATGGGGGGAGAGGAAAACAATAATATTTATCGCAACTCTAATTCTTTATCTGAAGAACTTAATGAGACAGATAATACTTTTCTGTTTCAAAAGCATTTTCTAAACATTATTATATATGATGTAGCAAACACAGCCTTATTCTTATAAAATAAAAATATATGGTGTAAGATTTTTATGAGGAAAATCAATCAAAGCAAACAACTTTCCATAACTCGCTAAAAGCATAGCTTAGTTCCTATAATGTGCGTTTCATAAACATATTGCTTTTCCAAAATTGCGTCAGATTATGAGGTACTATCAAACATACAACAGATATTTTGTTAACATTTGTTTTTTTCTTGTTCAAAAGTTTTTATAACTAAAGCAAACAAAGCTAACGATAAATTATTAATTGTGTAATGTACTCGATACCATTCGTTCAATGAACTTCAGTTATCAGACTTATCTTTAAGATTTATCGTAATATCATACAAACAAAAAATTATGATTAGTTAAAGGACTTTTCAAGTTATCTACTGGTCAAGTTAAATTCTTATCTTAATTGATAAAAAAAACTTTTCAAAAGCATTTTAAAAAATTGTGTTACATATCGTTGCTTCTTTTCAGATTGATAAAATTGTGTTAAAAATTTGTATGGATTCATGTTCATGTTTTTTTTAACATCGATTTAATATAAAAATATATATTGATTCATTAATACGACAAATTTGATCTGAATATCATCACAAATGTTTGCTCTCTTTACAGTATCGTAGAATTCAATAGAAATTATATTTTGTTTTCTTTTTTTGTTTTTGTTTGTTTGCCCCTATTTTATTAATAATTAATAGATATCTGCTGTTAAAAATAAACTTTATGATTTTTTTGTTTTTATTTATAATATCTCTAGTTTTTTTTATAATGCTGCTGTTAAGAAAATTTAAGGATATTATTTATTCGCAAATTAAAAGATAAAAAGTGCAGTCGGTTTTTGATTTCTTAGTTTTTATATTCTTAGTTGAAGGATAAAAATGTTCACTGTACAAAATATGGTTTGATTTTTTTGTTTGTAAATTAATATTGTATTTGTAAAAGGAATATAGTTGCAAAATATATATTTAAATTACAGCAAAATACAAAATTTCGTTTCATAGTTTTGCAACAATTTCTTGTTTTTATCATTCCATAAATTTAATTTCTTATGGGTATGATTTGATACGTTGAAAATCAACAGTAGGATTCTAGATTATAAGGACCACTTTAAGTCACAAAATAATGATTATAGTAATGCTTGTTATCTCTTTCAATTTACACTTAATTTAAAGCATTACTTAAGTAATTTACGATGCTAAATTTCATAAAATAAAACAAAAAATTACAGTAATCCCTCCGTCTGCGCGGTTTTCGATTGCGCGATTACGCAATGGCGCGGATTCATGTTTTAACATGATTTTTTGTAAATCCCCTAAAATTACCGGGGGTTTCGTTATAATGCGTAGTTAGTAGGTTTTATGACCCAAGTGGCTAAAAGTGTATGGCTAACAAGTATATAGTAGGACGCCCTGCAAACATTACGAGACGAGATCGAATCGAAAACGGGTCGCGAAATTTTCGAGACCAGATCGATATCGAAACGAAATCGATTTGTAAAAGACAAAAACGGAATGCTTTAGCAAATCGCTTTGAGGATCCAATGATGACTCGTAGTAGCGACTTTAAATCGATGGGCTCCTTATTAATTCCAAGTTTTTGGCGAGCCATTCTCGACTCGACGAGTCGATAAAATGTTTGCAGACCCAGTATGTAAATGTCATAAAAATAAATTGATATAGTTGAAGTAGTTGATACAGGGGCGGCGCTTTCGTAGGTGCTAATGGTGCACTAGCACCGGGCGCTTTTGGACGGGGGCGCATTTTCAGATAGATTCAAACAAAATTGAAACTTCGAAAACTTCATTTGCATATATTACCACAATTTTTATAACCTCGATTTAGTTTTCCAGGTTTATTTTCCCGATAAAATATTCTCTATTTCAACTCATGTGGATCCGTACTGTACCGAACTGTAGAGGAATTTACTCGAGATTTTCATACAGGGTGCGACAAAAAACCGGCAACGGTCCGATATTTCCTGAAGGGTCGGTTTTCGTGAAAAAAAGTTTCGAGCTCAACTTGGAATCGTTTGCACACAAATCTCGCCCTCACTCACTTACCCCCTTGAGGGGGGGGGGGGGGGGTGGTATGGAGGTGAATCTAAAATTCCACTGAAAGACCCCTATTTTGTTCACCGATTCTGGTTCTCTGAAGAGAAATATGAAACTTTTGTCTGAAAAAATTCTTGCAGGGATACCCCTCAAAAATCAAAAATATCCCCTAAAATCTTTCCTTGTACCCCCTAAAATTGTTCCTTGTAACTTTTCGATAAAAAACCGAAGAAAGAAAAAACATCTAACAAGGAGGACTTTTTGCTAAAAAAAGAGCATTGTTAACTTCTGGCATATCCTTAGCACAACTTCCTGGGTCTTTATCTTTGATATTTTAAATTTCACAAGAGGCTGACTCATATATTCACGATCAGAACCAAAATTTCAGGAATTTACTGAAAAATCAAAGCATTTTGTTACCAACTTAGAAATGCCGTCTTTATTTCGAGTTTCTTCGTCTTTGGGGAGCAAGAAGCTTTTTTTATATGATCAGCTAATTGGGCGCAATATGGCATACTGCACCGGGCGCAAAAAAGCCATGCACCAGCTCTGGGTTGATCTATTTGCTCAAGGGCATGTAAACGAGAAGACGCATGACTTGCAGATATTAGAAAGAATACAAAAGTAGTCCCAGAGCTAGCGGTGCAAGTGGTCTGGTCATTTCATGCTAATTGATTCCTTTTGGAAATTACTCCTTTCGGGTAGTAAGTTGATGACGTCTGCTGCGTAAGTAGTGGTGGGGCTGGTCATGGCAATATGTACATTTTCTCTCCACCATGACGTGGTGTCTGACTCTTGTTTCTATTATCAGCCTTATTTAAACTATCAATTACAAAAAAAGTAAGTGATCAGAAATGACCATCCAATATTCAACGCTGCCTCCCGGACTATTATGTATGGAATATGTTTATTAGGGAATTTGCAGCATGCAGGAAGAAAGCGATAATGCGTAGTGCGAGTTTTTTTTTTGTAAAACTAAAGACCGTTCTTTCGAAAGGAGCCCGGCCAAGGTTTCACCATTATTTTTTGGTAGAAAAGTTAAAACGAAAATTTAAGAGTGTTTGTTTTCTTTTGTGCATTTTATCTAAAATGTGGAACTCAACCGCATAATTCCTACAAAGTGGGATTCAGAGTACGCGGTTCCCATTTACGCGCTGTTTTTGTAGAATGTATCTACCGCGCAGTTGGAGGGATTACTGTACTTCAATTTCAATCCTTAGTATATTAACCCACCCGAAATTCAATTAGTAATTTCTTTTTATTTCTTAATGAATAATTTGCATCGCATCATAGGTTTTTTTGTAATCTGTGAAGAAAGGAAACTAGAAATAGTGACTCATATATGACCTTTAGATTTTTTTTTGCAAATAACACTACAAATTTTAAGCCAAATTACAAACTCCTTTTTTAAATGCTAAAACGTCATCAAGAACAAAGGAGCGTTCACCTTTAGTAAAAGAAGATGATCTATCAAATATCAGAATCAACAATAGTGCATAGAAAATATCACTTTCAAGATATATGAAAAAAAAACAATACAAAGAAAATGTTAATTTTAAATAATAATTCTTTTTCATATATATATTTATATTTATTAAAAATCACAACTGAAACGATTTTGTTCAGTTATCAATTGAGAACCATCCAAAAAATTTCGAGTAGAAACTGAAAATAAAACAAAAAAATACTCTAGAGATAATTTTCTTGCATGAAGAATTTATATTCTTCATTAATTAAAATAGAAACAAATTTTACATAAAGATGAAAACATTATTTTTTTTTTCTTCGTTTTTGTTTTTTGTTGTTATTATATAATTTCGTACTACACAAAAGTAGTACGGTAAAGCGCGCAGTTTCATATTTTTTTTATCTTCTTTTTCTTCTGACTCTTTTTTTTATTTAAGTTGTACTAGAAGTTCAAAAAAAGTTTATTGATGAAATTGCCTAATTTAATATTTAAATTAATAAAAAAATAACAGTCGTTCTTGAGCTGATGCGGATAGTAATCGCCACGTACGCTTAATGCTGATATATTGAACCAATGCACGTACGCAAATTAAGAATCCAAAAGCCATAATTAGCCACCATAGCCAAGAATTCTCGTGTGATGCCAAATCAGTTGAATGTTTAACAATTAATGTCCATTTAGCAAGTGACAAACCGAATCCTGATAGTGCACCATATCTTGCAGCAATTGTATGACAGAAGCAAGTCAACATTAAGAATCCAATCCAGTTGAAGAGAAATGCGACCATGAATGCTGTAACAAACATAATGTCCGTACCCAAAAGACTGTTGTCACTTGTTAAATTTTCTGGATCTGTTGTGTCTATTGCAATAAATGTTAATGCAGGCTGTGTACCAGTACCTGTTGTCCTTGTGTTATGCGGATTTGGGGGCGGATTCGGATGCGGCGGCAATGATGGTAGCTCACCGTGTAAGGTTTTCTCCATTTGTACTTCCTCATATGTGGGAAGTTTACTGTGTGGTATATGGCATTCTTCTACTGCTTCATATGGCGGTGGAGCACTAAAATCTGCTTTCGGCGGCGGAATATCCTCAACAGTCCTATTTGGTGGAGGTGGCATGTTTTATGTTGATTCTAGAATAGTAGAAGTTGCTTTATTTATTTAGATTTTTATTAATTGGAATATAAATTTAATATGGATTAGATATTTGATTCGGCTTGAAATGTTCCCTGGTTTGATGTGATAAAACTAAATTAAAAGTCATATGAAGATTAAGCTAGACTAGAACTGACTGGTTTGATCAGGACTGTAGAGCCGCAGTAGAAGAACGAAACCCGAGCCACCGGGAGTACATCGCAAGGTCCACAAGAGCAAGGATGGAAGTCTTTAAGCTAAAAAGAACTGCAGAAAGAAGAAGAGAGTATCTAAACAGGAGGATCCTACAGATACAGGAAGACTTCAACGAAGGGAGAATTAGGCAAGCCTACAAAGGCACACGCTGTTACGCGACAACGCTAGATCCGCAGAACTGTACAAGGTTTCGGTGCCCGACTCAAAGCAATAGAAAGTTTTGACATTCCGTCACGTTCGAGAGCCAGAGCATGGTTCCCAGTCACTCCAGGGGAAACCCTAGCGACGCTAAAAATCTTCAATGCCCAGCTTAAAACCGATAATTGGAAGATTATTAAAACGGAGGAGATCAATAGGACCACTATGCAGGTCATTCTGCTGCTAAATAAAGAGTGTCTGGAGCAACTAAAAAAATAAAAACACACCGTGAGCTATGACTTCGAGAAGATAGAGCTGAAGGTCTATAAAACAGTCACAGAAGCCATAGTAAATCGGGCGGCCTGCGCCAAGACCTCAGGCGAGCAGGCGCTAGTAGGGAAATTAGGATGTCATAAACTTCTTCACTGTTGGCTCTTAGCTCGAGGGTCGATTTGAAGAAGGAGTCTTTTCACCGGAACTTGAGATATGTCTCCTTTTAACTACCCGATCGCTGCAGTGTATACCAAGCGGAGGTTTAAGCCATACATGAGGCTATTCTGCAAATCAACCAGCAAGGTGATAGGAACCGAACTGTCTACATCTTCTCAGATGGTCAGGCGGCTCTGAAGGCCCTTCGCTCTTGCACTGACAACTCCAGAACTATCTCTGACCCACTCTCCTTCCTGGAAAGGAAAGGGTTGGTATGCCTTGCGCCACCTTTAAACTCCAATACAAACAGCACACAATAAAACTAGCAGAGAAGCATTGGAGAGATCTTAACAAATGCACCTTGGCCAAAATGACTTGGCCCTCTTACGATCTCAGGCGGACCACTTCACTGGTGAGCCTTGGTGTAGACGAGACCTCTCAATTACGGTGGAAGTGATGACCTGACACTGTCTGATATGGGCGCATGCCGCCCGCTTAGGCCTCGAAACCTACGATTTTTGCAGAAGCTGTAAGAATCTAGATGAGGAGGAAAGTATAAAATACCTTCCTTGCCACTGCCCAGCCCTAAGCAGAAGGAGATGTACACTTTTTAAGCATGCTTGCGGAAAAGTTTGGGATCCCGCAACTAAGAAGATGCATTACGTCCTCGAGGTGATTTAGCGAAAAAACCTCATTTCAACATCGGGTTAAAGTGGGATAATTATGGCATCACAATGAGCCTATCACTTTGGCCTAGAATCTAGAATTAAATGAATAACATTTCACAATAAACAACTTTTAGTAAAGCTCTGAGTCCATTTTTAATAGTTAATTTCATTGTTCGACATTGTACTCTATAAAAAAAATAGACAGTACTAAGGGGCTTTCCCTAAGCCTCTAGTCTATCACATAAAAAAATAAGTCAAGCGTAATTAGTTAGTAATTACTGGGTAGTGATAAGATTATTTAATGTTTTGCTATCTCCTGTTTTTATCTTGAACGAAAAAATGGTTATAAATCTGAAATCTTACACGACTAGATTGATTCTTTAATAATGCACTTTATGAATATAACAAAGCTCCTTATATTACACCATCGATTGATGTGAGAGTCACTTGAGAAGCTTGTTTCTGTAAAACGAGGAAATTTTCCGAAAATCCTTTTAAATCCTTGTTTCAAGCTTGCTCAGCTACTGAAGGAGAGTGCACGAATACATTATTATATGAAAATCCGAGAATATCGATTTCTGGTTAAAAGAAGTACTATAAATTAAGCTGTTTAAACTTGAGGGCTAACATGAGTTGTTTTGTGCCATTGAGCAATCTTTTCGTGTATACACTTCATGCTTTGACGGGCAAACCGTAAATCTATATAACCAAGGTAACAATTTTTTAAATTCACGGTGATCTTAGCCTTAAAAATGAAGTGTTTTTTTTTTTAATTACAAAGTTGCCCAATGGATATAGTGGATTTTTAGGTTAATTCACTTGTTTGCAATTTAGAAATTTAACGGAAAAGAAATCTTTTGTTTTAGTCGATCAATTATTGAAAAAATTACCCTCTTGGCGCTGTTAAGAAAGTGAACATCCAACATTAAAGCCTTAGAGTAGCTTAGCTTTAGGGGAGAGGAGGGTGTCGCCAAATATAACGTAACTTTTTTTGCAAGATGCTAAAAAACAGAGTTAAGTTAAAGAAAACACGTTTCTCCACTAAAGACACCCATTCACTTACAGGCAGGCGGTAGACAGTGGCTTTTTATACCAGGTCTGTCGGCACGGCCCCACGAAGGCCACAGAGTACTTAGTCTGAGTGAGAGATGATACCTCAGGTATCCGCCTGACAGGCCGTGGCATGCAGATGAAGTCATGATTCCCTATAGACACACAGGCGAAGTCGACACCTTAGAATAGCAGGTTGTTAATTCAAATCAATGTTCATGGCCTCAACGAAAACTTCAAGGCGGCTCCAGACTCACGCCCTGAACAAGCGCGAAAGTGAGTGTGGGTGGTTTTCGCGCTTCTTTTTCCGTTCCGGCGTAAATTCTTGCCATAAATGAGCCGTTCAGTGCACACATCGATTAACTCCACTTTTTGAAAAATCTCATATTTAAATGTCAAAGCACTTGGTATACTCATAACTTTTTATATTTATAATAACTTTCTGAATAATAAAGATTAACACCATTAAAAGACAATTTTTTATAAATATATATATAAATATAAAGGGAATTTTGGAAAACAACATCGCATTTCTCAACTGTTTGTTTTATGGAGTTAATCAATTTGTGCACTGAACGGCTCAAATCAAGATCTTCAGGCAAGAACTGACGATAAACGCCCAAACACAAAGATTTTTGTCAGTTTTCTTGGACTTATGGAGTTAATCAATTTGTGCACTGAACGGCTCAAATCAAGATCTTCAGGCAAGAACTGACGATAAACGCCCAAACACAAAGATTTTTGTCAGTTTTCCTGGACCTGTGTATAAATGGGGGCCTCAAGATATGACTAAATCCTACACAAAATTTTTTACGCGTAAAAAAGAAAGTAGCCTAGTAGCCCCTGGAGTAGCCTCAAGAATTGCCGCCACCGGGCGGAACTACAGGAAGGCCGAATTTTAGCGTATTAAAATTCTTTTCGAGAGAGCGCTTACGTTCTGGTAGTTGTGTATCCACTACAAACAGAAAAAGGAAGTGGAATAGAGGAGGAGCACCATCACTACGTATTTTTGGTGTAAGGTGGAATCTTATCCCCGTTACTGTGGTCACCAGCTGTGGATAAACTTGTGGGTTGTCGCCTCCTTCCTTAAAAAAATCGATGTACATGCTGAAAAGCAATGGTCCTAGTATGGAACCTTGCGGAACACCGCACCTGATTGGTAAAGGGCCCGAAATTTAATTTTATAAAAATGCCTTACTGAAGTAAAGATGTCATTGGAATCAAGAGACATCCGGACATCGCGGTAGTCACCTTCAACAGTACAGTTTCACAACTACTTGTTTTGCCTGGTGCCCACAAAAGGAGTGAGTTGTGTAGGCGACAAAAGGACACGTTTTACAGTGCCCTTGAATTTACCATGCAGATTTTTAGGTAGTGCGATAACTTTTGCTCTCTTACACTAACGATTTTGTTAGCCAGATGTGGAACATGTTAGTGGCATAGGGAAGGATCATAACAAATTACGTTAACAAACTCAAACGAGTTCTCAGTTGGGAATGAGTTTGTTATGCAATGAAATTCAACTAATTTTTACCGATATTAATAAATGAGAGTTGGAAAAACTAGAGATAGGAAGATATCTTTCTTCCCGGTTATATTTTTTTAGTAATGTATTTGCTCTACATTTTATACTTAGCCAATTAAGATCCTTTTACAGAAAATCTTTTAAAAATTGAAAGACATTGAAAGGAACCTTTGCCGCTAATTTACTCTGGACTTGTCTGTGTGCTTGTTTTGAAGGTCTGTTGAGGTTAGGGGCCATCCATAAATTACGTCACAAGAATTTCATGATTTTTTGACCCCCCCCCCCGTCCTTGTCACAGCTGGTCACATTTGGGAGACCCCCCTCCTCCCTAGTGTGACGTCACATATTGTGCAATTTTGCATCTAGAAGTTATTAAACTAAAACAGCAGTTCCGAAATTAAATATATTTCTATTTAAATTATTTTTTTATTTATTTGTGTTTTGAGTCGTTTTTTGGTATTTGTGGGCATTCTGTTTATTTTTTGAGTCGTCTGATGGTGATGGGGATAGGAAATTTGTTGAATATCATAATTAATGCAAAATTATATGTTTTCCAAATTGTAGTAATGAGATTAGTACCTAAAACAAAGAGACGCTCTGTAGGATAGAAAAATAATACACAGATCACACAACCGCCATTGCGCGTGTGTCTGTCACCAGCTTTAACGCGAGTTTTGCGGAACGTTTCCTTCGCGTAATGAGCAGTATTACTATATTTAGATATATTAGATTTTGAAATGTGACGTAACAAAATTTAAGACCCCCCCCACCCCTTGTCACACAATGTCACACTTCGCCGACCCCCTCCCTCCCCCCTAAAGTGTGACGTAATTTATGGATGGCCCCTTAGAGAAAGTGTTTTTCATAAATTTAATATATGGATACATCAAGCGAATGTACTTATTCTAAAATGAAATAACAATTAAATTTCAAGCCTCAAGAATAATTTTGATCTTAATTGTCCAAAGATACCGAGTTATTTCATCAATGCTGATAAAGACAGAATGACAAAATTTTAGAATGGTAAGGTTACGAAAAACAAAAATAATATTTCAGTCTGAGGTGAATGTCGACATGATAAAAATAAATTATAAAAACAAGTCAAGACCCAAAGAGCGTTGTGTGGCTTGATCCAGAAAACATCTCTTGAAGATAACGTTCAAGGGTATACATCTAAACAGTCAAGGTATAATATGGTAAATTAATCGCTAATCTTTGTTTCAGCTATAAGACGTGGAGCACTACCAGTCGCGTGCCTTAAAAATATGAAAAAATTTAAATTATTTCTCTAGAAATTAGTCTGTAATAAATCAAATAAAAGCAATTTCGCGAAAGCGATATTATGAGCTATTTGTTTATCAGGTTGATTTTAATTATTCCACACTGAAGAGCAGTGAGATATATTGAGTAGACAGTTGCTGAGGTAAATAATAAAAATTGTTTGTTGGTCTGAAATGGAAGAAGTCGATTGCTTAGTATCTTCGTATCTAGTACTTCAGTCTTAGTATCTTCGGCCGAAATTCACTTGAACTCATTAATTACATTATCTTGACCTTATCTTGTTTATTTTCACCAGCTATTTTATATTTCAAGAGACTGGAACGTAATAGCACCAATTTCCCTATTTACATATTGGTTTACAAAGAATGTTAGTTAAATACTGATCGTTATACAATTTTAATATCCAAGGTTAAAAGGAATCCGCTAAATGTTTTATTTTAACTCTCTTAGTTGCTATAGACCTTGAGGAATTTGTCGCGACAAATGAATGAAAGCTGGTTTTTACCTAATAAAAATTTTTATTAAAATTATTTGAAAGCTCTCACGTATGCGTGGCACTAAATAATCCAAAGTGGTTCGCTTGACTACTTTTTTAGCACTTATCTAGGAATGTAACGCAAATAGTGCATATTTTCATAATAAATTATATTTGATTTAATATTTACTCAAGTATGATTTCACTTGTTTAAATAAATATACAATACTTTTTCGACGTTTCTCTCCAAAGATGACAAAAAATCTCCAAAATATTCGAAAATTATTGGTAAAGATTACAAAACAACTTCGTTTCGTTATCAGTGTAGGCCCACATTATAATAATATGGATAGTGTATGTGTTCGATAACATATAAGTTGAGAAATAATAATCTAAAACATCAATTAGTCACCTTTCCGCTTCCTTAATTAATTACTATACGTTAGCACAAACTAAATTCACCGCACCTCCCGCAGCCTTTCAAAAAAGAGACGACGACGAAAAATCGACACAGATGCGGGGCAATTCCTGAGTATGTCAAAATTTTTGGTAAAATGTCAAACCTTTCGGGCAACTAGAAACTCACTCCTTTCCGTTTCACTGTGGATTTTCGTATCGTAAAAATAGAAACGATTTGTTTCCCAGTTGCACAATTTTTAATGTTTAATAATTTTATGGAATGGATTGCACTAAAATATTTAAACTTTTGACGATTTAGAAAGCCAAAGACTCGTCGCCACACAAAAGTTATTTTTTCTGTTCTGTATTCCAAATCGATGAAATGGGTGACAGTTGGATGAATGTGTGTTAGGTATTTATTATCAGGAATTTTGGTTGTGTTGCATATCGGTGTGGTTTGTTTATTGCGTCACTGAGAAGAGTTTTAACGAATTTTTTTTGTAGGGTTACCATCTACAGCTGTGCGAAAATAACGACAGTTTTAGAGGAGGGAAGTGGTGGCGGCAATGTGTACTTGGCCGAATTCGTTATGTGGCTACTGTGAGATTGAATGAAGATGGCGCTGTCATTCTTATATTTACTTGTTTAATCGTTTTAACTATTTTAAGCATTTATTTAGTTAAAACCTATTATAACTCAAACATAATTAAATGCTTGAAGGTATTTATTTAGCCCTACTCTATTATATTTGACTTGCCCTAAGCACACAATCTAAATTGAACTCTAACTTAAGCCTATTATATTTTATCTTATGTTTATTTATTTTTTACTTCTAAATTATCTTTACAACGGCGATTCGGTCCTGACCTCTCGCAACGGTTTTCTCCACCGATCCCGATTCTGAGCCGATGTCATCCAGTTTGGCATCCCTAAGTTCTGAACGTGCTGGTCTACGCTATCCTTGGAAGGTTGGGTCTCCCTCGCTGTCGCACCCCATAGGTCTTTCCGCAGAGAACTTTCCGAGCAGGCTCATTTTCACTCATACGAGCTAGCTAACAAATTCTGGAGAAAACTTGCGAAAGGAATATGGATATATACCAGATATTTGTCCACTTTCAGCACGCATATGACTCGATAAACAGAGAGATGCTGTACAGGATCCTATGGGAATTAGGAGTCCCCTCCAAGCTGGTACAACTGATAAAATGTGCAACGATTAGCTCCTTGGCGAAAGTAGGGATCCAAAATGCAGTAACAGAAGAGTTCGAAGTGCGACAAGGACTTAGGACAAGGAGATGGACTAGCCCCAATGCTTTTCAGCTTGGCCCTAGAATGGATGATAAGAAAAACGTCAGTACAGAGAAGTGCGTCCATAGCAAATCAGTCTGTAAAATTACGTGGATATACGGATGACGTGAACATCGTGGGAAGGTCCTTCTTGGCAGTAAAAGAAGTCTATGCTGAATTAAGAGAGGCGGTCAAGGACATAGGGCTGAACATCATCGAAGAGAAAACAAAGGTGATGCAACAATCCAGAGCTGGAAGGTTTAGAACGGGAAGAAACATAACCATCGACGACCACAATCTAGAAGTAGTCGATAAAACTGTCTACCTTGGGTCTACAATTATAAAAAGAAACGATGAAAAGGAAGAAATAACTAGATGAATGCAACTGGCTAATAGAGCTTTTTATGCCCAAAAACAAATACTGCACTCAAGATTTGTGCACAGAAAAACGAAACTTTCACTCTACAAAACAGTAATACGACCAGTACTGTGCTATGGCAGCGAGACTTGGACTATGACCCAGGACATAGAGGAACGAATCAACAGGTTTGAGAGGAAAGTTCTCAGATGCATAATAGGCCCAGCGAGAGGGTATGGAATATGGTTAAGGAGATACAACAACGAGTTGTATGAAATTTTTGACGACCCACAACTCTCAACGTTTACAAAAATCAACAGACTAAGACTAGCCGGCTACGTAATTAGGATGGACGACAACCGTATTCCAAAACGGCTCATGGTGGCAGAAATTCCAGGAAATAGACCAGTAGGTAGACACAGGAGGAGATGGATGGACTCTGTGACGCAGAGGCAATGCGCAACATTCGCTGCAAAGAACCGTGAAACTTGGAGAAATACTCTAGAGGAGGCCAAGGTTCGATTTGGACTGTAGCGCCATTGGATGGATGGAACCGAAAAATTACACTTATTTACCAAAGTTCGACCGCCACATAGGCCCTGAAATTTAAAACGTATAAGCTAAAAACCCCCAGGTACCGATTTTCATTGGAATACGAACACAATTGGCAAATTCGTCGGCCATATTGATCCGCGGCCATTTTGAATTTATAAGTTTTGTCCACAAATTCATTATTAGCGACCTTAAAAATCCCTAGATACCAACTTTCATTGAAATTGGAACACAATTTGCAAATTCATATTTGGATGGCCATTTTGAATTTCGGCGGCCATGTTGAATCTCGAAAATCGGGCTCCAAGATTTTCCCTCGGACCTTCTGCAAAATTTCGAATCTCTGCGATGACCGGCTCGCTGCCATAGCGCACACACACATACATACATACAGATATAAGATAAAATAGAACAACTCGACTATGGAACAATCTTACGCAGTCTGCATTTCTGAGCGCCTACAAAGTGCAAGCATTAAGATTCATCGCCCCCCCCCCCCTCTTAACTGTTCATAGTCTCGAATCTAATCCTTCTCTCGAACTAAGGTAACTAGTAGCTATCGCATCGTGGAGTGATCAATTGCATTATGGGCTGGCAGTACAAGAGTAAATTAACCTTTTGTATAGAAAGCTGAAGAAAATTAAACATTGAAAGGTAAAAAAAAGTTAATTCTTTTTTGTACTATATTTATTACAAATAAAAAAACACTGATAATGGAAATAAAAAAAAGACGATACAAAAACATTTCCTACATAAAAGTAATTTTCGTTCTTGTCTGATTCACTTGCCATACATTAAGCTCTTCGTAGTCCTCTATGCATTTATCCACTTGATCTGGCTTGTATCCTTTTGTTGTGCATCTCTCCATTACATCTGCAATCTTAACCGTTTTACTGGAACCAGCAAGTTCTCTTACAAGAGCAAAAATCTTGTCGGATGTATTGGGAACGCTAGAAACAAATCAAAAATTAGTTTCGTCTTACTATAACAATGCAATAAACACTTACTGTCCTTTTTGGTGTTCATGAACTTGATTAAGTGAATCTTTCGACATTTCTAAAAGCCGTAAAGCTTCTGCAACATCATCCTTCTCAACATTATCTGACAATCTTAGCCGAGCAAGAGCCGTTGACAATCTCAAAATTCCTAAAAGATTTCTTGCTGATGTAAAGCTGTTATCCTTGTTATTTCTTGCTTCTCGTCGTAATTCCACATAAGCACCAACGATGTAATCAGTAAGTTCTGTTGGAATTGTTGGATTTTTGCGTTTACATAGTGCTATATACCGACGCATCAAGTGCATGTCCAAGGCTTTGATCCGGGTTGGTGGCTGAGTACCATGGCTGTGTACAAATGTAATGTGCTTAGCTAGACGAAGATCGTTATCGCGATCAGGACGATCTTGAATAAGCCACAATAAATCAAAACGTGATAAAAGAGCCGCGGGAAGTTGAATATTTTGTTCAATTGTCCGACGCGGATTGTAGCGACCATAAGCTGGATTGGCAGCTGCTAAAATAGAAACTCTAGCGTTAAGTGTGGTCATAATGCCAGCTTTGGCAATGGAGATCGTTTGCTGTTCCATAACTTCATGTATAGCTGTTCTATCAACTTCGGCCATTTTATCGAATTCATCGATGCAGCAAATTCCCTGATCAGCCAGAACAAGAGCACCTCCTTCGAGAACCATTTCGTAAGTTAACGGATCCTTCATGACTGCTGCTGTTAAACCAACACCAGAAGATCCTCTACCAGTTGTATATTGACTCCTATCTGCCAATCTACTAATGTAATGTAGCAGTTGGGACTTTGCAACACCGGGATCTCCCATCAAACAAATGTTTATATTCCCACGAATTTTCATTCCATCTGGCCTTTTATCGACGCCACCAACTAGTAGCAATAAAAGCGCTTTCTTAACGTCCAAATGACCATAGATTTCTGGTGATAAGCTTGTTGCCAAGCGCTCATAAAAATCGTCTTGCGCTAGCTCGGCTAGTTCTTCTGGGGTTAATTCTAGCTCTGCTTCGGATATTTCCTCGCTTTTGTTAATGCAGATTATTCGCTAAACAAATAGTTTTGTTTTTCAATTTAAATCGACAATAATAAGAAGTGTTTTACTTACATGAGCTTCTAAAAAGGCTTCTGTTAAAAGACCTGATACGAGCTGCTTGAATCCAGTTTTCATTAAAGGCAAGTATATCCCAGAAATGCAAACATGATCTCCAGGCTGTGCTATTCTAGTAATTTCTCCTCGACACATAACGGTTAAAGATCTGGGAATGTGACCAACTGGTACTTGATCGCTCTGTATAAAAAAAAGAATCATGATAAACTCAGGAGTTGCAAAAATTTGAAAATGATGGGTCAAATGGTGATAATGGACTCAGGGATCTAGTAGTGCCTGTGCACCAAAGATAAATGTCTTGAGAAACGCCAACTACTAATAAAATCTATAATCTACAGCTATGCTATCGAGTCCTACCTCCACCTTTCCGAAGATATTGACTTTTCATCGGGGCACCCCAGAATACTCTGGTCTGCACAACAGTGTGAACGGAGGAGGATGTATGGCGAATGTTTCGGGACTCAAAACGAATCACACAGGAGATTCTCCTAATTTTTGAGTTGGGCGGCAGACTGACAACCTACCACCGTAAAAACCTACTTACATATACATATCTCAAAAACTCAAGAAATGCCTCGCACAGGACGGACTCTCTTGGAAACTAGCTCATGTTCAGCCCATTCCCAAAAAAGGTGAAGTCAGCGACCCTTTAAACTACCGCCCAATAGCAATACAATAAGAATCGGGTCGATATTTTTTTACATTCAGATCCAATATTTCTAAAGATTGGATAATTACTATGAGTATCATTCCTTTTGAGGTTCCTGTGAGCTATTTTCTTTTGTTTTGTAATGTATATTAGTTCATTGGAGAACCAGCAAGGATAGTGTCTATTCCTTTTTGTACTCAGTGAGACAAACTCCGCTATTGCTTTGTTTACGATATCATAGAACCAATTCACGTTATCATCAATATTATCTATATATATAAAAATGGAACGTGATTTGTGTTCGGATGCTTAAAACTTGAAAACGGCTGGACCAAATTGTATACTTTCTTTGCAGTTTTTTTTCGTAATTGCTATGTGAAGGTTTAGGAAAAAAAAAACTGAAAAAATTCTCCACTGGTGGCGCTGTAGGCGCACATTTCGTTTTTCAGTTTAATTTGTAGCAACCAAAATTTAAAAAATAAATTGAAATATTGTGTCACTGGCGAAGACCCCTTTGAAAATTGTAACTTAGCATTAGACACCTCTTTATAATGATTAGGAATGGTTTTATGACTTAGTGAGCCCTGGTTTTGCATTGGTTATTTTTAGATGTAATTAAATTGAGATGCCGTAGGATGTGCAAAAAGTGAAAGTGTGGTATTGAATTTCTACAGGAACGGTTGGAGATTTAAAACCGTGAAAAAGAACAGAAAAATAACAAATTTGGCGCTGCCGAGCGGTCCCTTTAACAATTTCAGTTAAGTTCAGCAAAGAAAATCAATACAATTCGAAACGAAAGTTGGAAAATCGATATAACCGTTGATGTCCAATATCAATATGGTCAGATTTGTTTATAACTTTTACTGGCAATCCATAATGGGAGGAGATTGAATCATGATGCATGTTTGGAATGTTCCAGGCGGTATCCAAGAGCATTGATTTCTGAAAATGTAATCGGGAACGATGGTTTGGTTACCCGTTGTATCATCGTCGACCAACTAAGGTCAATGGCAAAGAGATAACTCGGAAGGTTAATGGTTATGATTGTGAAGATGACAATCGTTGGGTTGTACTCTATTCGCCATTATTGTCCAAGACGTTCAATGCTCACATAAATGTTGAACTTTGCAATTCCGTCAAATCAATCAAATACATATTCAAATATATCACGAAGGGGAGTGATATGGCTGTTTTCGGTGCTGGTAATGTAAATACCATCGACGAAATAGCACAATATTAAATGGGACGTTATGTTAGAAATAATGAAGCGGTATGGCAATTTTTCTCATTTGACGTTCATAAGAGATATCCAACTGTGGTTCATTTGGTAGGCCATCTCGAAAATGGCCAGCGTATATATTTTACAACGGATAATGCTGCAGGAAGAGGTGAAACAACCATCCACCACATTGATGGGTGCAGCGAGGCGCATCGGGATCCAGCTAGTTTAATTTATAAAGATCGATCCAATTTACCCTTAGAAAGTGGCAATCCAAGGCTGCATGGTCAGCATTTCTGAATAGGTAAGACAGGGTATCGTTGTGTTTTAAGCTTAATTATAAAAAGAAAAGGAAGGAATAATAGTACTGGCTAATAGGTCTTTTTTAAGCAAAAACCAAAGAGAATAAATGCTCAACATACGGGACTGAAGACATGCTGCTAGGTATAGTCAAACTTGAAGAAATGCGGCCAAGACTCGATTTGGACTGTCGAGTTCTATAGAGTTCAAAATATTAAATAAGAAATACTTACGTGCTCTTGGATTTTGAGTTCTTGAAATTTAACAAACTTTGACCCTCTGGATTGAAGATATAAACGTCCACCAGCTTTATTTATCCGACAATCATCAGAAGGACACTCAGTGACTGGCATGAAACTCAGTGAATTCACGGGCTGGTATGTTTCTGAACCACAGCGGTCGCAAGTGTACGTAGCAACTACCATCATGGGTTTGACTTCAGTGGCTCTTGTCACGATACCGCGGATGGTTACAAGCTTTCCAACATGTTCTGCCTTAATCTCTCTAATAGAATATGCCTTCTCTGTTGAAAATGGTTTGAATGAAATTTCACTGTAAAAAAACATTAGACAAAATATATTAACATTAATTTTTAAAAATTTAAGGCAGATTGAGATACTTACAATCTCTTCATTAACTCGGGCGGGAATCTATTCCTTTCATCTCTTTGTTCTAGCTGATTCCTAGTTCGACTTTCCATAAGAAGTCTCTGTTCAATGTAGACATCAAGAGCGTCTTTGGCACTTACTTCACGTTCTTTATACGTAGGAAGGAGCTCCATTATAACATCTGAGAACATTAAGGTGTATCTTCGTGCATTTTCTGCAATGGACTCGGCTAGGGATTCATTAACTTCTTTTACATCATCCAGATCAATTGTAATTAAAACCTATCGAATGAAGAGTTATAATAATAAAAGTGAAATTGAAGCTGAAAGCAGGAATTACATACCTCGTCTCGATGCGCCAATTTAACAAGTTGTGAGGCATACTTAAAAATCTTTTTTCCTTCATCATTTGTTGTGCAAAACTCAGTCAGAAATGATCTTATTGATTCTGTAAAGGATTTAATGAATTTGGTTTAGGAAAATCTTGCAGAAAAGTTGCTCGAGTTTAACTAACCTCTGTCTTGTGCGTGATCTCTTCGAAGCATTTTGTAACGTTTTAAATTTCTCTTTATATATTTATTTTCAAATTAACACTTCTTAAGCTTTATTAATAGCGGATATATCAAACAAAAACCACCACAACGTTTCACAACTGCTGTTATGGTGGGCACTTGGTTGTTGTTTTGCCGCCAAAAGTGCGATGGAAACTTCATCAAATGGAATCATTCAAAGCATGAGAAAACAGCTGCAATTTGAAGAGACATCTATTGGGAAAAAATGTAAAGTACAGGAAATAGTACGCCATATTAAAAACCGTTAAGAAATATTTTTCTTTTTGGTATACTAGAAAGTTACTAGAAAGTTTTTTAATTTTACTCTTTTGGTATTTTAAAAGGATAAAATAGATTTAAGGATTAATTTAATCAAATTCTAATAATTTGTGCGAAAATTAGTTGCGGTTTTTCAGGAATATTTACATTCCAATATCAAAATTTTTCAGTTTAAACTTTACAGAGGGCGGTCTTATCCCCCTAACGGAAATTTTTAAATTATTGATTTCAAAATTTACAGTTTTAAAGAACAAAAGGAGGCGTCGAAATAAAAACAAGCTTAGGCAGGAAACAAATAGGAAGAAGTGACAGTTGTGTCATTGATAATATTGAGGTTGAACTTTTACACCGGAAATATTAAAATCCATGCATTGTTTTCCTGCGTGTGTATCAAGGGAGGCTCGGTGTCGGAAGGCGCGTACCTTTTTTTATGTGACAAACTAGAGGCTTAAGGAAAGTCCCTTTGTACTGTCGACAATCTATTTTTTCGTATAGAGTGAATGTCGAACAGCAGCTCTAGCCGGAAGATAGAGAGAAGAGTAGGAAGTAACTGTCACAACCTAGCCGCGATATTTTATTGTACCTACTCACAACCATTTTGCGACTCTGACATCGGGACATCGAGAACAACTCGCTGGAGTGTTATGCCTCCTGAAACGAGTTGAATCTCATCTACCAACCGATGGTATACGCTTGGTGGAGCGGGGAAGGACTAGGGAAGGCTATGACAAGTGGAATCAGGAATGTAAAGAGGGAAGAAGAAAGAAGGAAAGTTAGGTGGGACAGGCGAAAGACCGTGGCACCGCCGGGATTCGATCCCCGGACCGCTGGGATAGCAGTCAGGCGCCTTTCTTTTAGAGGGAGAGTTTCTTGAGCCCAGATGCTTCCTGTAGGCCGGCGTAGTTGGATGCACTTCGGCGTAGGTGCAGCTACACATCGAAAAAATGGTCCAACCAAAATTTCTGCTACTATTTTTCCGTCGATGATGACGTCGAATATTTTCCATTTTGTTAAATCCGGTTAGGGTCTACTTTATTTTTTGGGGGTTTTTATTAATTTTTCTAATTTTTTATTAATTGTGTCTGTCCCTATTTTTGCGGAAATGTGGAGTACTTAAATTATGCCTACATAACCAAGTGGTTGGGGCGACTTTTTTTCGATTACACCCGAATGCAGTATATTCCTGTGCCCGTAGTCATTCTCAACCCAGAACCCTGTTTCTCGCAGGTTCAGGGCCGTGCAGAAATTACGTGACAGCAGGTCGAGAATTACATTCCTAGCGCTCCTCGGCAACTCCCTACATCTAGTATACTGGAGTATTAACTAGAACATGATGAATTTGATTATTCTGTCTGCGCCAGTTCACTTAATAGCTCAAAACAAGTACCGAGCAGTATGACACTTTAAACATCAAATTGAGCTCTAAAGAAGGATATGTGGGATCTAGACTCTCTTCTAAGGCGCTCAAACGTACTTTGACAATAAAAATAACAACTTACCTTACATTACCAAAGGTGCGGAAAGTATCGAAGAAATAGATAGAGTCTTTCATGTTTTCATTTGTTTGGTTTAATTTAACTTAAGTTGAAGGTTACTATGTTCCTACCAACAGCCTTGCAAGAGCCATGACTTGGCACTTATTCATCTCCTTGTTCCAGTTCAAGGACATATTCTCGTTTGCACAAGACTTCACCGCTTAAGTAACTTGAAATTCCTTCTGCTGTAAGATGAATTCAAGGAGAAGCTGGAAGTGTTTATATTCATGCATGTAGGAACTCATAAAAGCTTCACCATATTTCAGTGACAACATTCATCCCCTTCTTAAGGAAATGCTCCTATATAAACAACAACAGCAACAAAAACAACAATTTTTTTGCGTGAAATCAAGCGTTAAGACAGTATAGCGACCATGGCGTGTTCACAGCGTCTAACACAATTGATTTTCTGATACCCGCCTTCGGGCCTTTATACACATAGACTTGCCGGGTTGTGTTGAAAAGTCCTTGCGGGGAAGGAAATGGGTTCATTTTTTGCCAGCAAACTGCCAACGTCTGTGTGTTTATCATCCCAAATTGGATTTGTGTATGATTTATAGAATTTTCTTTGTCCTCTGGATGTGCCCTTTGACAGGATTAACAAAACTCTCGATATTTGTTGACAATATTCAAATTGAGGCGACATTTAGCAGCTTCAAAGACAGGGGAGATCACCCACAGTCGTTGGGGTATCGGTGTATTGATTTCGCTGGGAATTATTTTTTTCGTTGTTTTTGCTGCTTGTGCTGCTGGTGCTGTTGTTTTTGTTGTTATTATTGTGTGCTGGGTGTTACGAAGTCCCTTTTCGGGAGCCCTATTTAATTGATGAGCCTCCGAGTGAACTTTATTTAGGAAATTCGCTTAATGTTTTCACAGTTCCCATTCTCGAAAATGCTTTTATAAAGTTTCATTCCAGCATCTCGGCTGCTGTTAATTATTCCCGTCTATTGATTTTTAATTTTAGTTAAGTATCTGGCAAGTCCTTTAATTATTAATAAAATTTGCAAAGTCAAAGACAAACAACCTCGATTGCTTTTTAAGGCGAAAATGTTTGAAACAAAGTACCATCAACTGACGAAAAGGTATAATTAAGTATTCTAGAAAAGAATAGGAGTGGATGATAGAACTTTTACCAGTAGGGCGGAGTCTGTGTCTGCTCGTAACTTAATTGCTACTCTAGTACTTGGTGGCTTATCATGTGGCTTTTGACATTTGATGCGTTATTTAATAGTGAGTTTAAACTAAATTTAAGTTAATTAAAATGGAAGCGGCAGCACATCAATTGGTTGTTCGCTTAAATTATTATATTTATCTTAAGTGGAAGGTAAAAGTTTTGGGAAGTTAAACTTTTACAGGTTTCTTGGTATTTATAGTAATGCTTGCTTGGATCGATAAACGCTAGTAAAATTCGAATACCAACCCAATTGGGAAAAACTTTATAATTTAGACTTTCATAGCGGAAGAACACCTCGAAATGGTTTTTTTAATATGAGCATATAATTAATTGACTTGTCAGCTCTGTGGACCGGTTATTTTTTCTGCATACCTCTAGGGACATTAAAAAAAAACTTATTTAACTGTGCATGCTTTTAGGGTCATTATTTCCATTAATACATAGACTAAAGGGTGTTCTTAACCCGCCGTCTGCTACTGGGGTATTTCAATACCCCAGTCTTTTTTAAAATCTGTATATTTTCTCTTATTCTTGCATGAATTATTAAAAATTAAAAATATTGAAAGTTATTATTTGGCTATTAAAACAAATAAAAATTAAAGTTAACACTTAAAAGAGCAAACCCAAATTTTGTTAGATTTTTTAAAGCATTTTTAGTACCCTAAAGTATACAAGGAAACGAAATACCCCATGTAGCAGACTATGTACACAAAAAACCATGTAGCAAACGGCGGGTTAACTTATATTGTAATGTAGACATTTAATTACGTTAAAAATGTAATCAATAATTGTTGCTCAACATACTTAACTCTTCGAGGATCCGAAAAAACTCATCTAAAACTTTCTGCACAAAAATTTCGTCCTGACGGTGTTAATTGAGATAGGCTAAGCCGTTTAGCCGTTTTCCAGAAATGGTTGATCTGAGATACTTTTTGTTTTAAGACGACGTAGTGTAGAGAAGGAGCGTTTATTGTTCGCGGTAGTGCCAGCAGAAATAGCCATAACGCGGATAATTTGATGTACATTTGACAATACTACATCTACATTGCAAATGTCGAGTGCTTCAAGTGAATTTGTTATGTCTTTCCGGCAATGCGTTGTCGTAAAATTTGAACTTAACTGATCCAGATGTCTTCAGTACCAGAAGCAAAGTATAAGCAAAGTATTGGATAAGATATTGCGATTATTTAGGAATCGATCATGAAGATGAGCGATAAGCGTGTCAAGATGTGCTATGTAGATGGTTTTACGGTAGTAATCTTCAACTGATCAGCAATCAGGGGGGGGGGCGAACAGCTAACAAAGACCTCGGAAGGTGGTGGCACCCGATTTGTCACTTCTGTCAAAACCCGAGAAAAGTCACTGCAGACGAACACCTAGCAGACCTGTTAGCAAATCCTAATCCCACCACCCCGCGGTGCCCCCTCGGGTACTTTTTCGGAAGGAGCTAACGGGAGACGGACGAATGGCGAGCTCTCTGCGCCACAAAACAGAGTTTTAAGTCGGTTGGGCTGAGGGTTAGCAACCCGCTCCCATAAAAAAACACCATTGCTACGAATCGGCAAACAATGCCTCGGAACCGGACGGACACGCGCAAAACAGAGTCCGCTGGAGGGCAACTGTTTCCACCCTAAGTCGGAAAGAGCGTGAAGAAGAGTCAGCAATCACGTTAGCTTAACGGATTTTTTTGGATTTATTAAAGAATACACTTTCTTTCAAACAAAATTCATTTATTCTAGCAATCCCCATTGTGTGCCGCCTGTTCTACTATCTAGAGCGCTGACAAGGATGTCGTTTATTACTTTAACAAATAGTAATGGCAGTAAGCAACCTTGCCGTACTCCTGAACTCATTTCAGAGCTGTCGGACAATTTTCCATTGTGAAGAACTCTGGATTTGGAATTGTTGTATAAGGCTTTTATCAATTCTATTATTTTATCAAGCAGTCCACGTGTAACGAACCACGTTTCGTTACTAAGAACCCCTCTCCACGAATGTTAAAAAAATACTAAAGTACCACGTTTCAACACTAGAATCCCTCTCCACGAACTTTAGGAAAATATTGAAGTACTACACCGAAGAGGAGTGATTCTCTCTATTTCGAAGCTTTAAAGCTCTCTACCCAGAAAGAGCTTTTCAGCTATAAAATAAACCGCTTCACCAGGCAAAAATTAGTCTTTAACCAGACTCGTTCCGGAGAGATCTTCTCCGGTCCCACACCGTGTCGTGGTGTATGATCCGTCACGGTTACACTATACACATTACACCCATTACCTGAGGAATGTTGCCTAGGCCTTGTCGTGGTGTATGATCCGACAATGTGCCGAAATAGATAATTCTTAGACCGTGTCGAGGTGTCTGATCCGGCACGGTTAGACCACTACCTTTTCCCTTTTTTAAGAGCGTGTCTAATTTGATGACCTACTATTCATTCCTTTCGTATATTAATTTGTCGAACCAAAATTACACGCAAATCTGTACTTGAAACAAAATAACTCCTAGAATAACTCTTCGTTTCACAATAAAAACAATTCCAAATGTAATGAAATGAATACAAGCAACCAAAACATATTTCCCTGAATACCAACAATATCAATGCCCGAAGGAAATGGCATAAACGTATAAACCGATGCTTTTGCTCATGTTTCGCCATCAGCAGCAATATCGTGAAATAATAAAAAATTCGCATTTTATTAAGATACGAGATATCAGAGACCATTACCGAGCATTTTGTGCGCCATGAAAAAGCAGCCCCAACGAAGGAGAAGGAATCCACCTCAACCTAGTATAGTGAGAGGTTCTATGAACTCTGAACCCCCATCAGCTCAATCGGGTTGTATATGTGCACATCATTTATATCTAAATATCGCGGCAAGAGGCGATGTTGCCAACATTCCCATTACTTATGGACTATCTACTAAATTAACATTGCATAGAGCCAACAAGTGGGCGGCCCGATAGCCTATGACGGCTCGGCTCGGGATTCATTTCGATGTTTCGTATGCATAATGTATAGAATGTGTGTGCATCTCTGTACGCACTTGATAGCACACAGAGCGACTGTGTCGGCGCATCTTTGGTGGAGTATCCTCATAGCTACAAATTGCAAACATGGTCGGTAATTAAAATTATTAATTACATCTCTTGTGGGACTGGTCGTGTTCCTCTTACATGCGGCATCCTACATTAGTTCTGTAGCAGAGAAATTAATTTTTATGCGAAAAGGTGCATAGATAACTAACTGCATGAACATGAGACTTTCATCAAAAATCCTTTAGTAAATAGACGGAACACGGATGAAAGAGTTTTCTAATTTATTACCTTTTCATGAATTTATCTAGAGTCTAGACTTGAAAGGCTTCGTAAGTTGAAGTCGTTATGTTAAAAAGGTATGAACAAAATGGGAAAAGACTTAAAATTAAACTTAACGCTGGCATTGCATATCGATAAGAATCGCAAGAGATATCACAGACACACGCGGATTTTCACTTTTTTCATAAACTTAGATATTATTGGATTTTTGTTTGGTTGGATGAGAAGATATGGAATTGATTCTGGAACTATTGAATATTTTAAATTACAAATACTGAGGTGTTTATCACCAGAAAGAGAGCACTTGAAACATGTTTTCAAAATTTGATACCTACGGGCACTTATGTAGCAAATGAATTGAGTACCGTGCGTAGTCGAAGCTACCTTTAAAGCAGAGACGACTTTAATTGTTGCTCGAGATCTAAAATTCTCATCACTCCTTCATAAAAAAGACTCATTCTCCTCTAGGCATAGCAAGCAGGTCGGTCCTACATTTTTCCTACTGTTCGTAAGTGGTAATTCAGGGCGAAGTGTCCTGTAATCAAGCCAATCAGTGTCGTGATATATTTTATACTGCACCCCGACAGTTCCTTGGCCACGTTTAGAGTCGGCGCACGAAGGAACCGCTTAGAATTGGTTAACCAGGCTCGATCCCTTTTCACCAAACTGAAAAACAACGTCAGAGCCCTGTCCAACCAGGGTATCCACCTTTTAATTGGTCTGCAAAAATTCCACAAGCATGGAAGGAAAGGAAGGTTCATCCTGACACGCATTCTATAACTGGGGGGCCTCTCAGTGCCCAGAGGAGATCGTTATATGCAAAAACTGCCCACTAACATGAAGGATGTACTCTCTCTCACCTACTGTATTCTTTCCCCTGGGATTGCCAACATCCATTTGAAGATAACAGCGTTACCACTTTAAGCCGGTAGTAGGAGATTGAGAATGAGCGGTGGGAGGCCTATTATTTGAAGATCCCCCATCATGTCGTACTTTCATACGTCGGTCGGTTCACGCCCGTAGTCCCCCTTTTCACGATTCTTTCACGGTCTTTGATTTCGTTTATAAATAGAACAACTGCAGCTGTAGAATAAACTCCTGCTGTCTGCAATTCCGAACTTGTAATACATCCAATAGAGTTCATATATAAGGTTCATCGCCATATGCCTGACCCCCTAAACTTTGCTATTCTATTATATCTTCCAAACTAAGCTTATTATTGGACACCATGTTAAACGACATGACGAATTGGTGGTAGAAGTAAGAGTAGGACTACCTAACCTTTTGTTTGCACATAAAAAATCAGGCCAGGACCGAATACCGGTTTTCAGTAGAATACGACAATAGTAACTTCAATACTTATGATCTGATGTCCGATGTGCAACGTCTTTAACATTCAACGAATTGAAAATTACGAAGCGATCTGCCAGAATGTAAGACACTTGCTTTTACACCATTTTTTTCGTTCTACACCAGTTGCAACTTGATTTTGACCCACTTTCAAATAACCGAACAACCCCAAATATTGCGTATATGTATAGCTCGCGTTACAAAAGTCAAGATGGCGGTTCCAAGATGGTGGCCGAATTTTGCATTCCTCACTCCCTACATGAGTATCAAATGGAAGGGTATTACAAATAGAATACAATTAGCAGTGTGGCGTCATTCCAAATTCAAAATGGCGGTCAACACGTAATGGTGGTTTACCTTATTTTTAACAACGCCCTCGGTATGGGTATCAAATTAAAGTGTATGACCAGTATAGTACAGTAAGCTGTATGACGTAATTTTAAATCTAGTAGGGAGGTCCCTTCAAATTGACGGTAAAAAATTGAAAGTAAAAAATTAAATATATCGGAAAAAGTATTACCTTTTTTAAAAATCTAGTACATAACTCTAAATCGTTTACGGAATACTAACCAACTCACTAAAGTTAGAAAACTTGTGTGATTTAAGAAAGCTCTAAATTCTAAATCGTTACGGAATCCTACAGAGGTCATTATCCTTCTCTAACATATAGTAAAACATATACCATGAAATTAATATTGATTCGCATGCAATCGATTGTATTCAAGCCTCATCCATATGTGACCACCAGCAAACAAGTTGTAAACACCCACACAAATCACTCTCAATTTGATCCTCTTTAATCAAATCCTCTCAATTTCTTAACGTCCCAAAAGAAACGTGAACATAAAAATCATCTAATAAAGAACGAGGTCAAATCCATCGAACTGTTTTCAACCTTTCATCCGGAACGAAACCCTATTGTCCTCATCTACTTCAGAATCATGACTTAAGATCTTTTCCTCAAATAATTCTTAAGGATTCCGTAAGACGTTCCGTATATACCTTCCTTCCATATACTACATAAAGCAGTTCCATATTCTTTTCGAGAAGGTACGAAAAAAAGAAGAAGAAGATAAAAAAGGAAATTTTGCAGGTACCTTTGGAATCGAGCGCGCAATTACAGACATTGAAGAGGTTTGTAATAATTTATCGCGAGCAAGGAAGAAGCGCACCGACGACTCCTGGATCCTTTTTGTGTATGACTGAAGGCTTCTCATCGTTTGCAGCAGATGAGGGGGACTTCATTAATTTGCTAGAGTTGTGAATGCTGAAAGATAAAATATACACTTTTATCACTGGAAATGAATTGCTATCCAACTGGCGTTGAGAAATGGAGAGGTTTTTAAAGGTGGATAACATCAGGATAGCATGAGATTTATTAGCAAGGATGTTGCTGTAATAATTCAACAGCAAACGGAATAAAAGTGGACGAAGCTTTTTTCCCTTTGTTACGATTTCTTCCGTGAAACTTTCCCGGAAATGTCCCTTTCAGTCAGTTGACCATTGTGAACAATTGTTCCAGTCCGCCTTCTGGCAAGAATTCCCCCGGCCACTTTCCCCAGAAATTTAAGAAGCCGCTCAAGCACTAATCCCTTTAATACTTTATTAATAATAAACTATTATGGCCACTGATTTATGAAAGTAGGCGGCCAGCAAAGAATCACCAAGAAAACAGCGATTAAGCACCAAGCAAGGAACTCGTGTGTAGTCCAAACATCAATTACTGCGGTTCGTACCCGGCCATTAGTTCCTTCTTAAAGTTTCCTAAGCGGGAACCACAGCAGGGAGCCTCCAAGTCTGGTGTTCCAGTAGTGTGCTACTGCATGCAGCTAATAATTCATGATCTCGGACACGATATATAACCAAAGCTGGACTTCAAATTGGCCTCGATTGCGTAGGTTCTGACCGACCAACTACCGCTTAAGTGCACACCAAGTTCTGCGACTAATGTTAGTAAGTGCGATTATCTTGTCGATAACTTAATTAATTTTAAATTGATGTCGTTTATCTTCGCCTTAAACTGCATATTATTTGTTTAATTAAATACTAGTGTACAGATGCGGGGCTGATGTTTAATTATGAATGCAATATTTTGCGCGAAATTAATAACGTGCAAGATGAAGTGGATGTTGTGACTCCTCGTCGAAAGCTGGTGCTTAATCAGAGCACTGAGTTACAGAGTATGTGGGTAGAGAAAGATGAAATGATGAGATATGCATCCACTCCAGGCGTATATTCCAGGTAGTCTAAGTTTGTAAACAGAATCTTAACATGCATATTTTAACAGATTCAGGAAAAAGTGCAAAACAAAATTGTGTACTCCTGCTCCAAGGTAAACAGCACTTACTCAGTGCTACCCGAAGTTAGACAGTAACCTAACTAGATACTTGTTGAGAAAACGCTCTTCTGCTTTTGCTTCTATCAATGACCAAAACTTAACATGCCATGATGTCTTGAGAGGTAAGGCCCAACTATAATGCACGTAAGAAACGCACGTCATCTCGGCGCTCTCATGGAAATTAATGTGTTCGGCCATATTGGACGTACGTCAGTCATATTTTATTTCGTTAAGTTTCGTTAAACGTAAAAATGGGAAAAGAACCGCGCTCTACGCACGTTTTGTGAGATGATTTGTAGTTACATCGATGAAAGCTAATTTTTTGTTGTTGTTTTGTGGTTTTTAAAGAAAAAAGAGTATGGAAAATGTTGTGGTTCAAATACATGATAGCGATTTTGATGAGAAATTTATTATAATTGAAAATAAACACGATTATTAATAATATGCAAATATTAATAGCCTAGTTTTAATAGTCAATGAATAATATTCAAGCATTTTAATAATTTTAAACTTTGAAGTCTCTCCCAATACGCAAACCAATTAGTCGGTTTTGCGTTTGACGAAATTTACGCACGGCGATTGACGTGCGTTTCTTACGTGCATTATAGTTGGGCCTGTAGACTGAATCGTTAATCCACTATTTTTAAAGCAATTAACAAATAATTGATGCAGAGCCGCAATAAGGATCTGAATGCCCCTAGGCAGACATCGTCATTTTTTCTAACGTACTTATTCCCTGAACATGATACGACTATCCACAACAGCAGAACAAGTGATTTTCTTGCTGATTTGTTTAGGCAAGCTAGGCTCGCAGCATCTATATTCCGGGAGAGTAGAATTAGATACTTCGCGTCGTCGTTGCACTGTAGTAGCCAATTAATGACGGCTAGAACACAAATTCGCGCGACACGTTCGTATTACATACACACACCGAGCTTTCTTTCCAACCTTTGATATCCCCACTTATAGGGAAAAAGCATAGTAGTAAAGCTATGTTGGTCCGGGCCACCTATTTCATAATATTGCGCAATCAAGCTTTTCGATTGTGTCTTGGGCTGAAGCTTTTGCGGTTTGTGTTTTGGGAACCCTTTGCGCTTTGGTGAGCTGTTTTTGTTGTACCTTTGCGCCACATGTGTGAAACTAATTGAACTTCGCTGTAGTGTGTATTGGATGGTATTTCATGCTGGGGTAGACTAGCAGGCAAACCAATCTAACTGTCTAGCTGTGTAGCTGGCTGCCCGTATACAAGGACGTAGCCAGGATTTTGCTTCGGGAGGGGTTTTTGTAGGTTAGGTTGAAATGGCACGCTATTGGGCCCATTGTGATGCCATTAGCCATTCTAGTGTTGGAACAAAGTGCAGGCCATTTCAAGCCATTTGGAGTTTTTGATAAAGCGACAGAGTTCAGGGACCCCAGTATTTTGTAGCTCGCTCAATGCATCAAGGAAGGGTGAGCCAAGGAAGGTCCCTCTTTCCTTGCGAGGGCGGGACATGTACAGAGAAGATGGGAGAGAGTTTCTTCCTCTTCTTCATTACCACAACATCAGCATAAGTCGTTGTGGGGAAGTCTTAATCTTTCGGCGTGCCGGCCAAAGGGGCAGTGACCGATCAGAGCATTTACTACATGGGTTATCTCCTTTATGTTTAACAAAACTAGAAATTTTGAACGCTTTGCGTCCAAAGTTGGCCAGATTGCATGAAGAGTGCGGAACACCTTTGCTGTAGTCCATCTCATCTGGGTTTTTGTGAGAATCATAATAATGATCTGTGTAAATGAGACCCCCCCTTCCCCTATATTTTTTTACTTTTTTTATACATAGTCATCTAGATATTTTTTCCTTTCTTCGGAAATGCAAATTACACACCCTTAAACATTGCGCACATATGAATAAGACATTCGCTTATGTATTTTCAAATTTCCGCTTCGAAATGTACCAAGAATGCTACTGCGCATGGAAAATAGCCTTTTGAGAAACCTCATCTCGTTTGGTTCGCGCTATATAGCTGTCGCCAAACGTATTTCTAAGAAGAAAAAATGCGATTTGAATGGTGTTCTGCCTATCTCAAATTTAGTATACAATTGAAGAAAAACTATTTATTATTATTTAATTTTTCATGCTATCTGCGATGTCTTTTTTCCATTCGGGGGGGGGTTTGAACCCCCAAAACCCCTCCCCTGGCTACGTCCTTGCCGTATAGCTGTCCCCCTGAGAGCTTTAATATAATTTATTCTTCTTCTTCTTTAACAACTTTACAACCGGGATCCGGTCGTGGCCTTTCGCAACTGTTCTCTTCACCGGTCCCGATTCTGAGCCGATGTCATCCATTTTGACATCCCTAAGCTCTGAGCGTCCTGGTCTATGCCATCTTTCCAGCGGAGGTCGGGTCCACTCCATAGGTCTTACCGCACAGAAATTTCCGCGCAAGCTCATCTTTACTCATACTTCTTGTAGACGAGGCTACCATGTACTTTGTTTTGCTTTCGTTAATGTGCAATCCAGGATTTCCTGCGGCTCGCTCAATCTGAGTGAAAGCTTTTTGTACAGCTTTTGCTGTTCTTCCAATGATGTCAATGTCGTCTGCATAAGTCAGTGATTGTATGGAGTTGTGGAGGATTGTGCCCCTTGAAATCACGCTCGTATCTCAGATCACTTTCTCCAATATTGAAAAGGAAGTAGATCAAACCGTCTCCTTGTCAGAGTCCATTATAGAGTACAGTGTTCCGGATACCCTTAGGTGGCATGTCACCTGGACTCTGTAGGTTACATGGTCATACTGATAACTTTGGCAAGCAACTCTTCATTTAATATTTTCTCTAGTTTCCTGGCTTAATGTTTTAAATTGTGAAGTCGAAATGTATGTGCTGGACCACTCTGAACTGATGGTGACAGCGACAGCAAGACCAATAACACCCTATCTTTTAATTTTTTCTTACTTCTTTTATGTGAAACTCCAAGCTCAGGTGTAGTCCTTTGTACTACTAGTCTATCATGTCCTACTCTTCATTGTGTAATGTCTAGAAATAAGCTTGATTCGAGGAAAGAAATAGAGGACATAATAGATTGATACGAGTCTAGAGGAGGCTGACGGAGGAGGCGAAGGACATTGCTTTGAACTCTTGGGTATTGGGAAAAGAGTCACACCAAAGAGAATAAATTTGCAATTTACAAAAATCAAAACAAAAAAAATTTGTATCGGGGCTTCAATTTCATAAATTTGATATCCAGCGATTCGAAAAGCAGCCGACTGAGTCAGAATCACAATCAACGACGTTAGTAGGAGACAACTTCGTCGGAGTGTTATATATCTGTTGTTCTATAAACGCCTACAAGTATAACAGAAATGGGAACAAGCATCCCGACAGCGCCTCCATGTCAGGATAAGTATATAGTCCTGTTCTCGTATTTTTAAATCGATATCATTCCACTAAAAATACCAAAATTAGTTCTAGTTAAAGGATACAGATAAAACTTCAAAAAATTCAATTTGATCGTTCCATAGTTGATGAAATTCGCCCACGTTTGCAGTAGATACCAAAACTTATATCACTTGTTATAAAAGATATCAACTCAAAGAAGACATGCCGGTCTCGTTTTCATACACAGTAACTTCAAAAATGCCCTAAAACCCTACAAAATTCGCTTATTGAATGATGCCCTTACTTCTCGATTGCCACCACACTAACCCAGTAGATGACATGTACCCTGTCCTACTTTTAAAATTTTATTCACATATCTACCATATTTCCCCACAAAAAAAAACTTGATTCACTTCAGCCAATATCCCATGACATATTTCTCATGTCATTTTAGTGTCATGCACTTCATCTGTCGATGGCATCATTTTTAAAAGTCCTCATGTGTCCTGAAAATAATATTTTTTTTTCTATCCATCTAAAAAAAAATCCTCTCGATAGAAATGCCCTCCCTAATCCCATATCCTGACTAATATCCATTCATATTTCACGTTGACATTCTCTGCATACCACTCTCGTATGGTATTGGTATCCCCCAAAAGTCGGTATCATGTCAAAAAGTAAGCATAACGGGTACCATGACACTTTTGTTGGTACATCAAATGCATGTCGAATGGAAATTCGTGCCTCAAGGCTTCAATTAAGGACGATATGTCGACACAAGACCAAAAGTGGACATGGCCATCGTCAATCCAGAGCTCATCAGTGGCTTTGAGGGTCCTCTCGGTATTTCATATGGTTAATTAAAAGCATTGAACGCAAAACGAGGAAGATGTCCTGGCTGTGTCATATGAAGATGTGAACTAACAGAATACCATATACACGAGTAGATCTAGAATGTTAGAGCAGCCTGCCTTATCGGTCAAAATGTAAAGAGCCCTCGTTAGCCATAGAGTGTATTGACATACGCAAAACCAAATTGACTCTCAAGTATCCTGAAATGGATGAGGGGAATTATTTCCGCACACAAACACCCACAAAGCTGTTCCAAGAACTAAATACAATTATCATGTGATTTTTCCTAGAATCCTTATCACTACCCCTTAATAATACTTCATTTCATAACAATGCAATTATGTCGGAAAACGCGCTTCCATTAGAGCTGCAAGTTCCTGTCGAGCAATTTCAAATTCCAAAATAACTAAATAAATTTTTAGCTGTAATTAAAATGATGAAAACGTCGACGGTAATGGAAATCCCTGGATTATCCTAATTTCGCCTCGCTTTCAGCAAGGATTCCGTGCATTCTGTGCCTTTTCTCAAGTCGGATACCATTTTTAATAATTAAACTCTCGGCTTAAAGCGGAACGACGAGCTGCTAATGCTCATCCCCGGGAATTTACTTCTCCTAAAAGGTGGTTTGCGGCTCCTTTTCGGGGAGAAAAACTATCCTTCACTCGTAACAGTCGAGATTTTGTATTTTTAGAGGAAGATTTAGTTCTGTGTGTGTTTTCTCTGTAATTTTAGTTTCATTCAAGCTTTGAAATATGTTTAATTTCCTGATGGATTTTAAGCTCCAGGAAATGCGGTATTTTGAAGGATTTAAGTGGGTGTTGATAAGTAATAAGAAAATAATGAGAGCAGGACTTAAGGAGCGAGTAGTTAAAGGATATATTATTTGTGTTCTCAAGACCAGGGAAATCGTAGGGAAAACTAGTACGTCAAGTGCTGCTCCCAGTGAACAGTGAATTCTGCAAGACTCTGGAGGTGCTATAGATGGGTGCGGACCTAATAATATATTCCCTATCCTACTAAAGAAATTATTTAACTTTAGCCTCGGTAGCCTAGGGTGTAAGGCGTCTGGCTACCATCCCAGAGGTCCCGGGTTCGAATCCCGGCCAGCCCCACGGTCCTTCGCCTTTTCCACTTTCCCACCTACATAAAGCCGGGAATACACATGCCAGTAAAACGGGTAAGTACCTTGCATGCGTGAAGATGGAATATGCCAATAGATGATACAGCGGCGATAAATTTTCACTTCCTAGGTACAGGCTAGGTGATATTCCTGTAGGGAACTAGTAAGTGCAAATTTATGACCGTTGTATCATCTATTAGCCTATTCCATTATCACGCATGCAAGCTACTTACCCGTTTTACTGGCATGTGTATTCCCGGCTTAACTTTCCTTCTTTCTTCTTCCCTTTTTACATTCCTGATTTTTCCTGTCAAAGGATTCCTTAGTCCGCCCGCGCTCCATCAAAGCGCATGCCATCGGGTGGTTGATGAGATTCAACTCGTTTCAGGAGGCATAACACTCCAGCGAGTTGTTTCTCAATGCCCCGATGTCAAAGTCGCTATAGTAATGGTTGGGAGTAGGTGGACTAAAAATATTGCGGCTAGGTTGTGGCAGTTCCTTCCTCCCCGACTGAGCTGCTGTTAGACATTGCACCCTATACTAAGGAAATACATAGATTGTCAATAGTAGAAAGGTTCCTGAGGCTCTAGTCTTTCACATAAGAAAAAAAACATTCTGACTTCTGGAAACTTTCTCATGTTCAGCCTATACCGAAAAAATATGATTCCGAGTTACTCCAACTACCTTCCAATGGCAACCATTTCTATTCACTCCAAAACTACGAATATGTCAATATGGCTTTTGGGATATCTAGCATCCAAGAAAGGGGTAAAATTGTATAGTCATTGTACCGCTGGTGCCTCCTGGAGAACCAACCGACAACAGACATACCCAGTGCCCGGGGATATAGTTGGGTCACCCTATCCGATGGGGTATAATTCACGGATCCGGTCCTCCTGGTAAAAACACATCAGTTATAATGAACCAGAAGCAAAGCATCGGAACGAAAAGGCAAAATTGCAACGACTACGACTTCAACACCTGAAAGTGATTTCCGGAACATGGAACAGGCGAAGTATGTACAGAACTGCAGCAGTACTCACTATTAGATGAAGTAAGCAGATATAAAATAAAGTTACTCTCGGCAGCATCAATTAGAAGTAGGCTTCGTAATACACAAGTCAATTATAGATAGCGCTAAAATTGGAAAAGACAATTGGCACAAATAGACCATTGCAAAGGAAAGTCTCCACGAAACATCAAAGCGAAGCAAAAATATGATCGTCAGTTCAACATATTTCCCAAGAAAAGATATTCACATATGCACAACGAAAAAAATTGGAAGTTTAAAAAAAATCGAAAAATATCGAAAAAAATCGAAAATATCGAAAAAAAGACGAAAAAATCGAAGGAATCGAAAAAATCGAA
Source organism: Thereva unica (assembly GCA_949987705.1). Lineage (NCBI taxonomy): Eukaryota > Metazoa > Arthropoda > Insecta > Diptera > Therevidae > Thereva > Thereva unica. The sequence continues at coordinate 126,981,232 of OX465282.1, forward strand.
AAAAGGAAAAAAACGAAAAAGCGAAAACATGAAAAAAATTGAAGAAAATCATAAAACCGAAAAAAATCGAAAAAATCGAAAAGGGCGAAAAATCGAAGAACTCGAAAAATATCGAAAAACGAAAAAATTGAAAAAAATCGAAATCGAAAAAGGAAAATAAATCGAAATAACGAAAAAAACGAAAAACAATCAAAAAGGCGAAAAAATCGAAAAAATCGTTTATACAAAACCCGACATTTTAAAAACCGGCTTTCGAAGTTTCAACCGATTTCGAGTTTTTCAAGATGAAAAACAATTTATGTCTTGTTTTGGGCGATACATTTAGGGTACTTTTTCCAGTAGCAATTTTAAGATCGGTCACGCCTGAATTGTGTTATGGCAGGTTTGTTCAGTGTTGTTTGACATTTCATCATGAAAAGACTTACCCCTGCACAGCGTCATCAGATTATTCAATTGTATTATTAAAATCGATCCGTCATTTCAACCAATTTTTTTACAGCGGCGAGGCCCATTTCTGGCTTGATGGCTACGTCAATTGCAAAGTTGCCGTATTTGAGCTGAAGTGCAGCTCAAAGAAGTTCAAGAGTAACCATTATATCCAGACGAAGCAACGGTTGGGTGTAGTTTATTCATCGGTTCATATTTCTTCCTTTTCCTTCTTCCGAAACGTAACTGTGAGTGGCGCCCATTATCGCGTCAGGACAAGGGACTATTTGCTGCCTGAAATTAAACCCCGTAATCTCGACGACTCAACAAGATCGCGCTACTAGAGCTCGTGAAACAATGAGTTAATTGCTAGAATAATTCGATGAGCAGTGAAATTCACGTTTTGTACCGGTGCCGTCTAGATCATTTGATATCACACCTCTAGAGTTTATCCTTTCGGGCTCCGTAAAATCCAAAGGATATGTAGGAAACGATCGAGAATTGGAAGTCAACATTATTCGCGAATTAAGCCAAATACCTCTCGATAGGCTCGATTGAATCAACGAAAATTAGAACTTCAGAATGGACTATGTTAGCCGAAGTTGCGCCAATGGTAATGGGTACCGAACTGTCGTCGTTTTCATCGATTTAAAATCCGCTTGCATCGATTGGAACAGCTTGTGGAGAGCCTTGGAAATCGAATACGTGCCATTGAAAATCATCCAACTTCTCCAAGCGTCGTACGATGGCCCAACCACCCATCGTACTCGAAGCGATTTATCCGAGGAAATTCCAACGGGTGTTGGACAGGGAGACGTCGCTTCGCCACTTCTCTTCAACGTTGTGATCGACGCGATTACGTGTGAAGCATTTGATGGACGACTCGGAGTTCGATACGACGAGAACAACTTCGTAACCGGCTTAATGGTCGCCGACGATAGCGCCGACTTCGCCTACACGGATGCCGAAGCAATGAACATCTAATACAACATTTCCCGCATCGTCCTGTCTTCGATTGTGTTTATAAGGACTATCCTTTCGTGGAGTCGTTCTATATACAGAGACTTGCTCTTAGGACTTGATTGAATTTCGTCCAGTTTCATGAGCGAGGTGCCATACTATATGAAAAGCTTTATGTACTTTCGTTGAGGTGCTCTGTTAGGCATACAAGAAGATCGTTAGTAGATCTATTCAGTCTAAAACTGTATCGCTTGTTGTCTAATATTTAGTAACATTCCAGATTTTCCACAAGTTTTCTATTATTTCATTATGCTTCAATCTTGTGGCTTTACAAAATTTAAACAATCCTGCAGTCACGTCTTTAAGGAAGACGTTGATTTAATTCTAAGTTGAACTCCGCAGCTTATTCCAATTAAGAGTCTCTGCGTGCATTCACTCCGCCAGAGCGACCCGAAACGGTTTCAACAAATTCACAAAGGCTCTTAACCCCTTAACAAAGATACACATTAAGGAGTTTTAATTAAATAGTTTACTACCGCATTTATTTCGCATACAATAACACCGCCCGCTCTCCTAAGCGCCTGGCATCACCTGGGAAAGCGATTAAATTGAAACAAGGAAAATCTTTAGAAATTGAAGCTTCACTCCAGAACAGACCCATTGTGGGGTCGTCTCTGGCTTTTAATTACAGCACGGTAAAAGTTTTAAAGTTGGCATAGTGTAGAAGCTCGGCCTACTTCCAGGCTCATTAGCGCGCACCGTAGATTTATTTTTAAGGATTAACTTTTCAAGGATCAAGGATAATTCGGTGAAAGTGTGTTCGTTCTCGGTCAAACTAGTTAGGATAAGATGTAAGAGGTCCTTCGCCCTCTGTTCCTAGTGACCCCAACTTTGTGCCCGGCGGGGCACATCCGTGTCTTGAGTCCTTGGGTACGGGTCCGGCCAGAATTGGCTGGGAGGATATTGTACGATAAAAATAGATGGAGCCTCACTAATGGCCGGGAAAGGTAGCAGTAGAGGCTGCTAACGAAGTGATGCAATGGAACGGCTTAAATGACAGTACACACAAGAACAATTTCTTCTACTTAAGTGCCATTAAACACGACCGGTGGCTTCAATGGGGTCACATTGATTTTAATAAAATGCGACAGGTCGTAATTTATCACCGGAGCAAGCATGTACAGGTCTCCTTCGGGGCTTCGTGTGCAAATGGGGCTAATTTGCACCCCGTGCAGGGAATATCCCAAGCTTAGCAAATTGACCATGAACTTGAGTCTTGAATGGAGGAAAATTGCCGGGTAATGCAGGCGAGTTCTGAAGACAGTTAAAATCTTTTACGAGCACCAACTCGCCCGTTCCGCGGCATAAGTGAGCGGCGGCCGCTTTATTGCTTGGTAGACGAAAATCTTCCCCGCAACTGTGGATGGCGCAATAATAAAAATTACGACGTAGTTGCCGAATAGGAAACCTTCGGCGGTAATATAAAAAGTTTGAAATTGCAGTCGTTGAGTTGAGGATAACCGAGCGGATGAAAGTGTTTTTTACGACTAGAGGATAAGAGATGGTGTTTGGTTTCAATCTGTTATTCCTGCGGCTAGATGGACACCGGCCATAGGAAGGTACCGATTAGTATTTATTGTAATTTATGTGTTTCTGCTGCAAGTTTTCTATTTTCGTTCTTTTATGCGAGTTTGGGGACTTGATTTGTTTTCTTCAATTAAGGATTTGGTTTTATTTGTTACTAAGTTAATTGGAATTATATAATCCGAATGGGGGACATCATTTTTTTTATACTCAAAAGCTTTGAAGAGAGTATCAATGTTCTGAATAAACTCTCGTAGTAGTTTGTCAGTAATTGCGTTCAAGGGTTTTTCGGTTTAATATTTTAGATTGGCAAATATGATACTTTTGGGGGGTGCGTTTTGGGGAGCCGACCCTTATACCTTTTTTTTTTCAAAATAACTCCTAGCCTCGTACGATGGCTCAACCAGCAGCGTGCGTATTCGAAGCGATTTATTCGAGGAGTTCCCGATTCAAACGGGTGATTCGTCACTTCTCTTCAACGTTGTGATTGACGCGATTATGCGTGAAGCATTCGATGGACGACTCAGAGTTCAATACGACGACAACAACTTCATAACCGACTTAATGTTCGTCATACGGGTTAAAAAACAATGCGGAAAAGACCGAAGTGCTAATAACAGATGGATCGAGGGCCAGTGTTCACCTCGATGGAACCCAAATCGAACAGGTTCAGATGTTAAAATATTTGGGCTAAGGACGTTCACAATATTTGGATCGCCGAAGTTCACAGACGCATCCGCCACAGCAACATTCGCCTCGCTCAAGTGGTGCATATGGAAACGAACAAATATTGCCATCAAAACGAAAGTACACCTTTTCCGAACGTTGATCTTTCCGATTCTTCTTTATGGATTGGAAACGTGGAGACTGCTCAAACCGGACGTCAACAAGCTCGAGGTCTTCCAAATGCGATGATTGAGGCAGATTATCGGTGTCCCACTCCGCGATCGCCTTCAAAACGAGACAGTCAGATGCGATCAGCAGACACTGATCGAAGAAGAAACGCAAAAACGTCGACTACGGTGGTTTGGACATGTTTGCCAAATGGATGATAACCGCTTGCGACGTAAACTTCTCTGGCGAGACCGTCAGTGGCTTTGAGGGTCCTCTCGGTATTTCATATGGTTAATTAAAAGCATTGAACGCAAAACGAGGAAGATGTCCTGGCTGTGTCATATGAAGATGTGAACTAACAGAATCCCATATACACGAGTAGATCTAGAATGTTAGAGCAGCCTGCCTTATCGGTCAAAATGTAAAGAGCCCTCGTTAGCCATAGAGTGTATTGACATACGCAAAACCAAATTGACTCTCAAGTATCCTGAAATGGATGAGGGGAATTATTTCCGCACACAAACACCCACAAAGCTGTTCCAAGAACTAAATACAATTATCATGTGATTTTTCCTAGAATCCTTATCACTACCCCTTAATAATACTTCATTTCATAACAATGCAATTATGTCGGAAAACGCGCTTCCATTAGAGCTGCAAGTTCCTGTCGAGCAATTTCAAATTTCAAAATAACTAAATAAATTTTTAGCTGTAATTAAAATGATGAAAACGTCGACGGTAATGGAAATCCCTGGATTATCCTAATTTCGCCTCGCTTTCAGCAAGGATTCCGTGCATTCTGTGCCTTTTCTCAAGTCGGATACCATTTTTAATAATTAAACTCTCGGCTTAAAGCGGAACGACGAGCTGCTAATGCTCAGCCCCGGGAATTTACTTCTCCTAAAAGGTGGTTTGCGGCTTCTTTTCGGGGAGAAAACTATCCTTCACCCGTAACAGGCGAGATTTTGTATTTTTAGAGGAAGATTTAGTTCTGTGTGTTTTCTCTGTAATTTTAGTTTCATTCAAGCTTTGAAATAGGTAGAGTGGAGAATTCAGCGATCGGCACCGAAGACAACCTGGCTAAAGAATATCGAAACAAAGATTATCATTTATCGGGGCTCGAGACGTCGCCAAGAATCGGCAAGAATGGAAACTAATCGTGAATAGCGGTCGAGACCCAGCGGCACCGACAGCAGTGTATACGTTACGGGGACGTCTCGCTTGGACGGCCATCTAACGATTCAAAAAGAAAGAAGATGAAGTAAAATATCGTGGCGTCTCTTCGTTATAGTCCTTTACCAGTCCATCTTAGTTCTTGTAGTCCGGCAATGAGTATTCTATATGGTATAAGTTCATCTATAATTTCTGCCATTGCTCCTACCTAAAGCTTTCGCCTAACTCCCAGCCTGGAGGACCGGATCCGTGAATTATACCACATCAGATAGGGTGGCCTAGCTATACCTCGGGCACTGGGTACGTCAGTCGTCGGTTCGTTATCAAGGTACGATTTTACACCCCGTAAGTGTCGTTTACCCAAGCGGTCCCAGACTAAGTACTAACCACGACCAATGCTGCTTGACCTACGCAATTGAACAAGAACCGGTTTACTGAGTATGCTTGTGTTACCCTCTATGGTCCCCAAGATAATTGCCCGTTTTCTTCGTCTTATAAAATTTTTCAACCCTGAATTTTGTTTCCGAATCTTATTTTTACTCAGGCGCACCGTTCCTGCTGCGGGTGTCATGCAGGCCTTTTGAGGCTATGAGTGCCTGTTTCCGACTCGTGTTCGTTGTATTTCATTCAGATTCGATCGGCAAGAGCCCTCTTCACCAAACTTTAGGGGGGGGGGGCGGGGGGGGGGGCGGGGGGGGGGCGGGGGGGGCTCCAATAATCGGTTCTGCACCAATGAATTCAATGTAATTGGTCCATAGAAGTCCCAGAAATATAGTAGGATTGAGTGAGTCCATCCTGACAGAGTCTCTATATCAGGATATGTCATTTTGCAACTGAGTGTACCCGGTGCTCAGAGGAGCTCGTTAAACGACAGTGCAAAAACTACCCACTGCCATGCAACCCTCGATACGATAGGATTTACATCATGACTTTCTAGGATTTTAAAGGGGTGTCTACTATCGTTAGTTGGTTATTAAGGGGGCACCACGAGGAGGTTACGGTTCGATTTTGTTCCCAGCTTGTCTCCAGCTCAAATCCGGAATAGTATCCCGCTGATGGCTCTTAACCTTCATTACCCTAAAGGAATTTCCTGATATAGTTTTAAGAGAGACATCTTGCCCCCAACTTGCTTGAATTTTTCTTCTGGATGTATTTTTCCAATCTAATTTTTCCAATTCAAACGGTCCGATTTTGTGTAATATTATTCCGCATACATTGTACAGTTTCTAGTAACGTTCTCAGCATTGCCTTAATATCCCATAAAAAGATTTCCTTGAGCGAGTTCACATAACCACACAAGCTCGGAGCCATTGAAAATTTCTCCTTTATGACCAATTGTGCTTAGCCATGCAGCAGCTTTAGCCAGCTTGTTAATCGTACAATTACACTGGATAATTTGCGGGGCAAGAACATGACATTCGGCCTTCTGCATTTGCATATTATGCTAATAGTAAATCAGCTCAATTGGCCCCAAATAGCGTTTTGCAGTGCAGTTGGTGCCGCCGGGAGGGAGTCACTTATGTAACACAAATTGTGGGGCCACGAGCAACCTGAACTGAACAACAAGAAGTCGCCAAGTAGCGCAGCCGAATGAAATCGCTTTCTTCAATTGTTTACAGGAAGTGACAGTGTGGGTTTCAACTAGTTATAATTGAGCCATTAGAGCTTGAGGAGAATGTCTTAATCAAGTGCGGCCTGGGCTTGGGTGATATCAGGTATCATTTAATGGTTAATGAATTGTGAGAGTTTTAATGGCACCGCCGCCACCACCACACAAAAATGCCAGCGGTTATAATTCCGCTAATAAAGAAACATAAGGATGTCGGAGAATTCCGCACGATTGAGCTCATCCTACTTAGTATTGGCATCACACTTAATTTGACAGTTATCTGGATTTAAGTGAACACCTTCGACCTCACGAAATACCTCCGCAGCTGGAAGCATTTAACTTTCTTTGACTTATTACTTCCAAGTGGGTGATTTACATTTTCATGTCATAATTTACACCCGAGCTAAATTATTCCCCAGGCTCCGGGGTAGGTGCTCCATATTTTGCTGAAGATTTCCCATTCCGACGTTTCATACTTCTGTGCATGCATGGGGGGAGGATGTACGGAGACACACAACATTTTGTCAACAAATTTAATGAGTTCAGCTCTTGTATAATACTTGTGAGCGAGGAGCTCCCTCCGTCGTGTTTTCATGGAACTTCGTCTGTTGGTTGTTTTTGCGCCAAGACAAGAAAATAACTCAAAACTGAATTTCGTCCGGGTCAATTCCCTTAAAGGATCGCAAATCTCAAAGCGAATGTCTTTCGGGCTCCTTCAGTGCAAAATAAGTTGTTATTTTACAGCGATAACGAATTCGGAGTATACACAACTTCATATTCTAATTACATTTCAGCAATTTGTTCATATACACGTTGTACTAGTACCAACAGAAATAATACAGTTAAAGTCGGTACAATGCCTTTATGTTTGTACTGCCTCAGGTTGATTGTTGTTACATTCGAGCTAAATGCGACATTTTGAGAATTGTTTGAAGATTTATGCAAATGGATTGATTGTTGGAATGAATGACTTAAATATGATACTGCAAAAGAACGACTAATATTTAATGGAAAGAAAAATACGCTTTCAAGCATTATCGTCAAAATTTGTTGTAATACGAGAGATTGAGAAATTTACTTTATCTGATAGATCAGTTGAAAAGTTCCTAGAAGTGCCTAAAAGGTACTTTGCATTAGTACAGAATCTATCCGAACGCCTGTAACAGTTTAGCGTGAAACACAACAAAGCTACATTAAACGTAAAACTCTCAAAGCTTCGCTTGAAGCGCGTTTCGCAGCCTTTTGCAGAGCATTCAATACCCGATGGAAAACCTTCGAATCAGACAATTTAACCTTCAAAAGTGAATCCTAGTCTCGGGCGGTATCATAGACTAAATTTGGGAACTGGGCTTCTCTCCACTTCATTTAAACACATATGCTTGGAGCTAGCTTCGGGTCTGGTTGTGTTCAAAGAACTTAAAGCTGGAAACAGATTGAACGTTCATAACAAACGAGGGTGTCATTTTACCAAGCGGTGTCACAGCAAAGTACTAACCATAGCCAATGCTGCTTGACCTACGCAATCGAAGGCGAAACGGTCTATTGAGTATGCCAATGTTTTTCTAATATAATTGCCTGTTTTCTTCGTCGTATGCAATTTTTGAAAGCCCCAATTTTACTCCCTTTAGTCTAAAAAAGTGTGATCGTACCGAACTATCTTAAATTCATATGGGTTTACTAACAATGGAGTCATCTATATGTCATCGTAAGAGTTATTACATAACTTAGAGTGCACAACAGACACCTAGCCAAACATATTCAGAATCTTCCGCATAGATTTTGCTATGCCGGGATTAGACATCCTGTGCAGACCTTCGCTCATGACGCCTTCCTCCCCTCCAAATTGTTTTTTCCAAAGAAAGGGACAAAAAAAGTAATCAATTTTACAAATTTGACACCCACCATGCAGCGCAACAATGCACAATTTGGTGCCCCTAAAAAAACCTTTGCACTTTTTTTGATTTCGGTTTGAGGGGCACGAAGAGGCAAAAAAATGTTCGGGACCCTAAATCTATGGTACTTTTCATTAACGCCTCACTCTTTCTTACATTTCGAAAGTAGGTTGTTCCCATATACTGGTTGTTGCAACAAAACTTTACATTCAAAATTATTTTTTTACTTTTTTAGTTCATTTTAAAATAAAAACGTATTTTTTAGTTTTTTTAAACCATACAGTTTGTTTTCTACTTTTTAGTCTAATATATGTCTTCCGCCATTTTGTGGTCACCGACATATCAGATTTAAAATGACGTCACACAGCTTACGTACTCATCATACACTTTCGCTTTATAAGCATATCGAGGGCGTTATGAAGAAAAAGGCAATCCCCATTTTGTGTTGCCAAGCTATGTTTGCCGCCATTTTGAATTTTGAATAACCCCACAGGGCTAACAGTATTCAACTTGTCATACCCTTTCATTTTATACCTATACTCGGTATGTAAAGAAAAACGTAACATCCCATTTTATGTTGGCCACCATTTTAATTTGAAATAACGCCACGCAGCTAATAGAATTCAACTTGCCATATCCTTTTATTTTATACCCAAACGGAACGTTCCGCAAAGAAAAAGGTAATGCGCCATTTTTGAAAAGGTAACCCCACATTTTGTGTTTGCCGCCATTTTGAATTTGGAATGACGCCTCCTAGCTATTTGTCTCACCCTTACATTTGATACCGATGTCGGGGAGCGGGAAACACAATTGAAAAATTCGGCCGCCATCTTGGAGCCGCCATCTTATTTTTTTTAATAAAATGTCACATTGCATTTTTTCACGAATAGAACACAAAAACGGTAAAAAATTGAATTTAAAAATAACGAATTAAAATTTCGGAAAACTAAAACTTTTAGTCACCGGTTTGGGTATCCATGCATCCACCCAAAAAAATAGGTTTCTATCTATTCTAGTTTGGCTCCAACGCGTGACGGTACGCACACGCAGACACACAGTCTGACACTTTCTTTTATTAATACATATTTTACTATTTTAATTTAAACTATATGTACCTATATTTTTATACTACACTTCATAAAATTAGTGGTAAATAGCAAATATAAATGGTATCGTGTAAGTCGCCGTGTACTTTCGGTTGATTTTACTAATAAATGAGAATGGACTACTTGTTGGATAACAACGATATATTCAACTTCTGGTGTTCCTAGACCCTCATCGTACTCATCGGCATCTGCTTGCTATGATGCTCCAGGCCAAGGACATTAGCATACAAAATACAACAAAATTTATCTATCCAAAATGCGTTAACAATGGACATAGATAACACATAGTCACTGTATTTGATGCTCCTTAATATCTCGGTAATGACGTAAATACCAAATTATCTTGTTTAGCACACCAAGTGCTACCTCATTCGTGGTTATATGCCATCTCATAGTACACCTCTTAGGAAACCGTTTCGATTATGTTTGCGTATCTGGAGCACCTGCGAATTTCTTATATTTAATCTCTCCTTAACGAAATATTCACAATTTTCTCCCTTTCGTATCGCTAACTCCTTTCTTCTTTATGCTAATGTATGGCAATATTTATCCCAAAAAATTCCAAAAAAAACCCTTCGGCAACGAGATAGCCAGAAACCATTTAGGCCCAGGGTGAAAAAAAATTGCAGAAGTAAGTAATGAAGTTCTGGGATAATGAGAAACAGTTCAACATGGCGGCAAGTGGAGGGGAGCAGGGCATTTATCTTGCAGGCGAAACTTGTTTCTTACAACTATCATGATAAAAACCCGGGCAGCCCCAAAAGTGATAAAGATTTATGTACTTTTCCCCAAGTTAAACGCCAACTGACCCAGTTAACTCCAAGGAAACTTTCTCCGTGGGGCGATGCCGGGGCCCCACCAATGAGACTCCTTAAGCTGTTCTTGTGGTCAAGGCAGAGTGCGATGGAACCTGTTGCCCCTGCGTCAGGTTCGAATTAATTAATTGAATTAGATTTACAGAATCCCGATATGGCGAAAGTTCGGTGGCCACTTTGCAATTGTGGATTTGCAGAATTGATTTTTTCTTGATTTTTTTTTGCAGATGTGATTTCTATGTCAGTGACACACCTGCTGATCCCTAAAATGTGGGAGGAATTATTAATTCCGTGTAGTGAATGGGCTCAGGTTGATATGTGGTGTAATCCAGGCTGTTACGTGCCTTGGAACGCTCACAGATTTTAGGTGTGCGCAAAATTATTTCAATTTACGTGTTTAAAATAAAATTGCGATTTGCATGCATTCTTTGCTGATATCTTTTTTTTGCTTTTATGTAAAAATATTTTAGATAAGCTGTGGAATAGATATTTTCTGTATGCATTGAGGGTGTACATGAAATGTCTCGTGATATAATCGTTACACAAGAACGTATCTGTTACATAGTTTTCTCTTACATCTTCTAAGAAGTAGACGAATTCTTCGAAAAGTCCCCTAGATACATACATAAGGTATATGAGTCCAGAAAAAGCAGGCCTATTGACAAGACATTTTCTTTACATGCTCTAAATAGCGAATATGTAAGGCCTTAAAGGCGAAACACAAGGAAGCTAAATTCAAAGAGAACCTCTCACAGATTTTCTCATCAAATTCCGGCTCGCAAATTCAGGTCTTGGCAAAACTGGCCACCAAGTTTGCCGTCGCGGACCACCAATCTTGAAATTAGGGAAACGCTCACCTTGAAGCCTGAGGCAGCAGTGGGATGACCAACAGAATTGAGATTTTGGGTTTGCTGTCCTTTGTCAGCACATATTTGATATTTGCGGGTAGCAGTCAATAACAATTTACTATAGAGCATCTAACACCGTAACACAGGTTTTAAAGCTCGATAAGGACTATCAACATTTTTGGATAAAAATCATCATGAGCCACCCCGCCTTAGCTGGCATTGGTAATGAACAGAATAGCCGCTGTTGGGGCATTGGAAATTGGAAATGACAGTATGATGCGCCAATTTGCTGACTGATTCGCTGATGATAGTCCGGGAGCCAACCGTTAAAACCCTATGCTCTAAGAAGAAAACAAAACCAATGGAAAGTAATATTATGCCGGGTTTCCACCAAACAGACAGTTTTAAAAAACTGTTTTGTTTTTAAAGCTTTTGTTTGTTTTGATTTACCCACTCGAGATGGGGCAGTGTTTTGTTTATAAAAACACTATTCTCCGACAAAAATGTTTTCAAAATTGTTCGATTTTTACAAAACATTGACATTTTTGTTGGAAAAAACCGTTTTTGTTTCTGTTACCTGCTTTGTCGTTTTGGTGGAAACCCGGCATTAGAGATAGATGAATACTAGGTGTTCCTGAACTAAATTGCGGCTTAAGGTGAGAAATGATCGTGAGATATCCTGTCGATACCCTGGAGCCTAGAGGTTCAAGCAGCTAATGAATTTTTTTTGCTATATTTAGTTTTTGGGAATATTTATTTATATTTTTTGTTGTTGTTTTCCCTTTCTTAATTTTGATTTCTATTTTGTTTTTACTAAATGAATTTATTTTTATTGTTATTTTTTGTAACTCTAATTTTAATTTGTTTAATTTTGTGCATAACTTTGACCCCTTTGCTGCGTTGATGCTTCCATTATTATAAATACATTGCTTAAATATTGTGCTTGTAGTTATCCTCCTGATATTGGCTGCTGTTATTTTACTGATCTTGTTTGGTTCTGTATATGATGTGGGTAGACTGCTAAATATCATTTGCTCTCAAGAAAAATTGGCCCTACTTGTTCAACGAAGACAATGCTGAGGATCTCTTTAAAGTTCTCTCTAGGCTTAGTAGGCAGTATAGTGATATGCATATTGCTGGAGATCTCAAACCGTAGAAACAGTACGTTCAAATGGTTACTCCAATCTATTGACATTGAGATCTTAAACAATCTTCCAGCAGTTAATAATTGCTTGCGACCTTCTTTGCTTGACATTGTTTCCACTTCGAACGTTGAAAGGGTGGTTTGTTTGAGTCAACTTTCATCTCCCAGCCTATTTGAACACGACTCTCTGTTTTTCTCTGTGAGATATTCTTGCTCAACTGCTGCCTCTGGTCAATTTATTACATACAGGGATTATAGCAATATTAACTTTGATTCCATTCATCAAAAATGTCTCACTCTACCTCTACATGTGATATATAGTCTATACTCTATTGCTGAGAATGCACAGATGTTCATTTCCTTTATCTTAGCTGCATTCAACGCGTGTGTGTCAATCAAACGAATTTGTGAGAAGCCGGAGTGTCATAATTCTCCTTAGTATAATTCCGAAGTGAGACTGCTAATCCAGGAAAGTGAACTCCTTTATCGTAGATACAGGCGAACGACTGAATCCTTCAGTAGGTATAAGCATGTGCGTAATATGGTCAACAAAAAATTTTTTCTGGCTAAGCGGACTCTGACCTCTTATCAGATATGGAAGAATATTCATAAACTTGGAATACATGCTGGGCCCTAGCGACCTTAATCTTGACATCGAGCTTATGAATCACTCATTTATCCAACTGACAATAATTTAGATCGGAGAGCTTGCATCTCTTACCTCTGTTCATTCGAATGTCACTGGTGTTGATGGTGTTGAACCTCAAAGCTTATAATACCATATGTGATCCATACAGTTACTCACATATTCAATTGCCTCTTGACATATTCTGCATTTCCTGATGGAAGAAACCTTTTATTGTGCCTATACCTAAAAATGGATGATAACGAGACCGATGTGTTGGTTCTGCTTGATTTCTCAAAAGCCTTTGATATCGTTAACCATAATCTCTTGCTGTATAAACTTGCTACTCTCTGTAATTTCTCGTCTTCTGCTATCTCTCTCCTCTCCTCATTCTTCTCCAACAGGTCACAGTTCATCAATGATAAGTAGGTACTCATCTTTTCTTCTTGTGCCATCAGGAGTACCGCAGGGCTCTGTTCTCGGACCTTTGCTCTATTATTCGCAAATGATATATCTACTGCCAACCGGAACTGCTGTTTTCACATTTTTGCTCATAATACGCAAGTATATGCCTCATCTTCATCTTGATAAACTAGGTGAATGCATTGAGAGAGTGAATGGTGACTTGCGCAATATTTCAAGCTGGGCGTCTTATAACTATCTTCGACTCAATCCTAATAAGTCCAAGGCTCCATTTCCAGACTTGACTATTTGAAAAGAATCGAACAGACTGACTAAAAATTTGTGTTTTGTGGGCTAGTACCCAAGTTTTTGCTCCGACACCAGCTATGCACATATAACAGGGCGACTTGCATGAGGTCTGAAATTGTGCCATCTTGACCGTGGCTAATCGTTATGACAATATCATCTGCATAGGCTTATGCTTCAAAGCCCCGGTTATTCAAGTCGGCAAGAAGTTCATCGATTACGATTCGCCATAAGATAGGAGGTCAGGGGAGAACACAGGGGGGGGGCAATTTGTGGCGGTCGAGGTCGAGGAGCTCTCAATGGTGAAAAGACTATTTTCTGAAATGAAATTTCATATGAGTTCTAATCGATTCAAGGCTTTTCGTCCAAATGGTATCAACTGTTTGTATAGTTGTTTTCAAACCTCGTGACATCCCGCGCATCTTCCCCAGCTAAGCTCTTAAAAATGTTAAAAAGTTCAGACAAAAGCTTCACTTAACTCCTCCTATCAAATCACTTGCTGCCATGTAATCAGTCGCGACTGCGTATTGCTAAAGGGAGGTGTATTTTTCTGGGACTTCAATGATTATTTAAAAAATTTACAAATTATGACTGAAAAACACCCGTTTTTATATATTTTTTTTATTTTAAGGTTTTTATATTTTACGCATATGCCACAGAAATAATTTGTAGTAATTTACGATATTTGTGTTTTTATCACTTTGATTACTAGATTTTCCGCCAGTCGCAAGCGCGCTTCTGCCTGGGGGGGTTGTGTTGCTTGCGGCTGCGGAGAACTTTCAATTTATGAATGAAAATGCTCATATCTTTAAAAGAAATTTTTCCAGCAATTCTTTTAATTTATTTTAAATTTAGGGATGACAAATATTTAGCATAATTATAGTAAAATTATGCTTATTACGATGGATAAACTGCCTTTGTTGAGCAGGAGTTTTACATGTATTTAAAAGCTCTGCTCAATACATATAAAGATTACTTAACTTTATTAATCCGGCATGCGCACATCCCTTCCCAAATTATTTTGTTGAGTTTTTTCTGCGTTTGTTGCCTTTTTAAGTTAAAAGAGGGGAAATGATAGAACAAATTTTATGAAATTGGGCAACGAGGTGCGCAGAACCCTTCAAATTATTTGTGTCACGGAGTTTGAAAACTTCTATACCTTTAAGGACAGCCTATCTCACCAGATATCAATCTGCAGCTGAGAAGCGACATGATCCCTCTCACAAGGGGGTGGAAACCCTAGTGTTAGTAAAATTCTGAATAGTCTCCCAGCGGGAAATGTGGTCAGGTATTCTCAAGTGACACATCACAGATGCATCTTTGGGCCTAAAAGTTTCATGTCTCGATAATAATGCATCCCGGTATTATGACAGGGAATCTAGGCGGAAGGGGTACAGAATTTTTTCTGCACTTTCAGCTAACGTGAATCGGCCTGTTCGCGCTTGCGTTCCATTAGCAACATTAAGAAGCGATCTTTGTTCCATCTTTCTTACATTCCCCGTAAGGAATAAAAGCTCTTTTAAGAGACGCAATCGTACCCAATCATACATTCTAGACTGCTTCATGGTCCTCTTTGAGGAAGCACATGAAAAAGCTTTATATGCCTCCCTCCTGCGGACATGCTAATGTTAAAAAGAAATGGAGGTGGATACGAAGGGTCATGCATCGCATCTTCCAAGGGAGTGATCTAAGATTCATTATTGTATGATTCCATTTCCCGCTGGGCTAGTTGGCAGAATTTTTCAGGTGAACAATCGCTATTGGAATATCTACATATGTATTGCAACAATACTTTGAGTCATCATAAGTTATCTCAGTTTATTTAGCATTGCATTGTTATTATTGTAGTAATACGGTTTCAGTATTGAATAAATCTGCTACCTAACTGTTCCACCTAAAAAAGTTCGTCCATTCTTTCTTAAATCGCTAAGAAGCTTTCCATTCTAAAAAATGCTCCCCAAACTTCCCTACACTTAGTTTTCTTGGGATCGCATGGCATTTCCATGTTATCTGCTAGCATATACAGTCTCTTGTTTTTACAAATATATGCATAAAAAACACCGTATATCCTTGACTTACTAAAATAGAAAAGGATGCAACTCACTTCTCCGGAAAATCTTTACATGTGAACACGATTTCCTCGAAAATCTCTCCTTCAACGTTGTTGAATATTTCAAGAATTAGATTATAAGATAAGCTCAACGCAAATCTTCTACGCAGGAAGAAAACTTTAATATTTTCCTTCATCTTCTTCTTTCCTTGTTTTTTTTTTGTGTTGTTGTGTATTTTTTATTTTGAAAAGGATTCCTCCTTAATATATTCCATTTGATGCAGAGACGAAATGGTTTCAACTTGCTCGCTGTTTGCAGATAGCCTCAGAAGTTTTCCATTTTATTTGTTTGAATGCTTTTCTCCGTGTTTTCACGTCCCTTTTCCCATCGTAACGTAATTTACCATTGGTATTGAAATTAAGGAAATGCTGAAAATTGCCAAAGGCTATCACCATTTTTATTTTGGCTCTCCCTTTGAGATCGAAATGAATATTTGCATGGGCGATTATTTGGGTTTTATTTTTTTTTAACATATTCAGTTAACATAAATTTTAAGGAGGAATCCCGGTTTTATTTGCGTTTTTTTCCTTAAAAATAAATGATTGTATCCTTTTAAAAAATATGTATATGAAATTCTCATAATGTACTATATTTTTCAAATTTCCAGGCTATAAATGCATGTTTAAAAGAAGAGGAATTGACGTTGTTTGGATAACATAACCAAATGCTGGGTTTACATTTGATAGCTTCGATATATTTCCAGATTTTCTAAATACACTTACTAAAATCTGCTTTTATAGTGATTATCTTAAAGCTGATACTTCGTATATACGTATACCTGGTCCCAAGCTCAGGGTGTGAAAGGAGGAGGGTGGTGGACCTGCCGAATTGACCAGAATCGGTAAATTCGAAGAACCGAAGGAACTAAGCAAGAAACCGCATTTTTCAAAACGGCACCGACAGCAGCGTATCCGTTGAGGGAACGTCCCGCTCGCAGTGCCAGCTAATGGATCAAAGAAGAAGAATAAATACATATACAAGGCTGATACATCGTATATAGCCCTTTTGCAGATATTAGACCCTAATGCCTAATCTCAAATTGGAACACCAACCACGAACCAGCCAACCAAAGTGCTGCTACCTATTCCTGCTACCTAACCCGGCTCACTCCTGTTTTGGTTGACAAGTGTAGTAAATTTCCGTATGTGCTAGTTAAACCAGTGGTTCTAAAAAAAGTAGTACAGTTAAATGTCAAATATCAAGGCAAAAATGAGGTAAGGTGTAATTGCAATATCATGGCACAAAAAGTAAAAATGACGTGAGAGTGGGAAGTAAAATTAAATTTAATGCTAAAAGAGCTAATTCTGCTTAATTTCGCTATATAACGTTTGTAAATCATTCACTATATCCATAATTCCACAATTTTACACGGCCCTTCTGATCAAAACAAAGGAGAAATTTCCGACATTTCACATCTACATTGATAGATAGGTGTGAATGTATTTTGTCAGTTAATTCAGCCAACTGGTACATGGTTGGTTTTCCCATTAGAGATTTGGCATAAAGGTACTATAAAACGTACCAACCTACGTGAAATTCTTACGTCTGCTCTTCATATATTTTGCACAGAATACTATTTGAAACGACTATAAACTACTGCCAGACACCTATGGTGGGCCCTAACTCCCGACAGACCAGTATTTAGTTTTAGTTGTAAAAAAACTTGCTCACTTCATAAGTTAACTATTCAATTTTTACGAATTATAAATTAATATATAGACCGGGGGCTGGAGGTAGTTTAGTATGCAAAATATGAGGACCGAATTTTGTTAACAGATTTCAGTTGAGTATAACTCAAAGCAGAATAATTACGCATGTTCATTTCGGTTCATGTTTGGGTCCAATTTGTTTACCCCCTCTTTTTTTATTGGCACCTCTACTAATTCCGTGGACCGCTTTTTGACGATGGAACCACCATATGTTATGAACCACCAAAAAATGTGAAATAAATTTTTTCGATATCACGCTTCATTTTCGAGATATTGGGTGGCGTGAATAACAACTGAGTGCAAGTGTTCACTTAATTTTTTGGAGTGAACACTTAGTTTGGCGTAAATAAAAATAACCCTCGTTAAGTATGTACTTCACTCTGTCATTTCTCTATATAGAGTGAACACTTCTTTTTGGTGTGAATAAAATTTAGTTCTTTCGTTTGTTTGTGAGTGAACGCTCGTAAAAATTGAGCGTAGTGGCGAGGAACTTTAAAACGTGAATTGAAAAAAAAAATTAAAAATGTGTGATGAAATTGATTTTTTGGTTGAAACAGATGATTTGGATGAATTATCTGATGAAGCAAAAAATGGAAAAGGAAACTTCAATTTAGAGGACAATTTCCTCAAATAAATAAAGTCATGTGTACAATCCAGAGCTCCAATTGCACTAGGAAATTCATTTTTTTGCCAATCATTCCTTCTTTGCCTCCGTCATTTCTTCTCGTGAAATCGGAAATTTGATTTATTCATCTCTGGTACATATAGCACTACACATCTCCCAAAATATTTTGCCGGTGTTGTCCTATGGATGCCAAGTTCTTCACCTACACCGACTTGAAACCCCGGATTACCTACATATCTCAAGAAAGTTTTAACTTTTTCAGTCTTTAGTATAGCTTATAGCATATTCTAAGGTTGACAGAATGATCAAAATCACATTTTCTTCGTTTTTTAGTATTTGCTCGTACATATGTACATATATATCTTCTAATTCTATATTTTTACTATTTTACCTGAACTATTTTGCTTTTTAATAAAAATACAATTTTTGCATACTTTGATTTTGCCTGCTGACTCGACGTACAACATTGACACTTCTACACTTTAATCCCAAAATTTCCCATGAATGAATTGCATTTGTAAGAGGGAATTTTTATTCACACCAAATCGAGTGTCCACTTTTAACGAATCACTTCACTCAGGAGTGTTCACTTTAAGTGTACACTCGGTTTTTATTCACACCACCCATTGACACTTAAAGTTGACGATTTGAGGTATTTCCCCAAAGTTGTAAGTTGTATCAGAGCTACGGTTTATATGGCGCCGTTGGTTTAATTATGAATTTCGATAAAACATCATAAAATAAGACAAAAATGTAATTTTTTTTCGATATGTCGCTTCATTTTGAGATATCGATACTTGAAGTTTCAACAATTTTCAAGCGTTAATTTTCAAATTTGAAGTAAATTTTTGGGATTTGTATAAGATATTTTGACTTTAAATTTTAACCAGTTTATTGTTCACATTGTAAAATATAATTTCTAAAAATCCATGAAAGTTCACCGAAAAATATCGGCTTTATAACCAAAAAAAAACTAAAATATAGCAGAAGTTTTTTTTTATTTTTTTGAGGTTATGCCTGCGATAAAAATTTCATATTGTAACCGACGATAGCCAATATCATAACGAAGATTTTTTTATTTTTTCGCTTTTTTTTACCTACACATACCGAGATATACGCGCCTTATTCAGAAATAACGACCAAAATGGTCAATTTTTCACATACTGGCCGATAACTTACGCGGCGGCGACTGTTGCTTGAGGTAGAAAATGTCTATTCGTATAGTGTTCGATGTAACTAACATAGCCCAAAATAAATTTGGAAACAATTTGTTTTGCTTTACTCCACTTTTAATTAAACAAAATATCTTCCATATCTTTAAAAGATCAACGAATGAAAAAAACATTCTTTTTTATTCCTTATTATTGTATCATTATCATTTGTATTGATACATTTTTTTTCGAGAGAATCGATCACACTTGGAAAGCTTTCATTCAATTCTTTCGCGAAAGAATGAACTATAAAATTCTTTAGAGAATGAATGTATATTTGAATATTTTTCTCACTCTGAAAGAAAGAAATGTTCATTTTTTTATTAATACATTACTGAATTGAATTTTTTTATATATTATTTGGATGTTTCATCTTACAAACAGATTTACCGCTTCAGGACAATTCCCGCCAAAATCGCTTCAGGGGTCGCAGTAGTGTAAACAAATCAAAACGAAAAGTCTGTGAATAAAAAGCAATAAAGAATTGCGAAACAATGAAAGTCACCCCTAAACAATAACATTTAAATATCCAAGTGGCTCCCACAATCTAGCATAAATAAACTGGAAGTATATTTTTAAATTGCTCCGTAAAAGATAAAAAAATAAATTAAATCAATATTCAGTAGCAATAATTTTCGCGCCAAAAGCTCCCATTGAATCGCCCCGAAAGCTTTTAACAGAATCGCGTAAACCGCTCCATCTTGAATAGTAACGAGCCCGCCCGCCATTTGCACCACATCCATTGGCAATTTAAGGAGCAGCTCGAAGGCTCCGGATTATTACATTTGTACACTTAGCAGATCCCTTTTCTGCCGAACATAAAATCTCAATTTGCATAAATTAAGGCCATAAATCAATCCCGAATTAGCTGTTTGCAATTAAACTTGGCGCGGGTGAATTTGCCGGTGCGGTGTGCTGCAGGGTTGGATTCCGTGCGGCGAAGGGCTGCGGGCGAACAAAGGGCAGAATCGAATCAATAGAAACCCACCACCGCGAACTGGCCCTGCTCCATTCCCACGTCGTCGCCGGTATTGTGTTGTCTTCCGCGCCAAACCGATGTTCAATTTACATTCGCCAAGTGAGCCCCACTTACTTACTGACTGACACATTTCGCAACACCCGAAGAATCCAGAAGTGCCTCGATTGGGGATGGTTTTTTCATTTTCTGGTTAGCCTAGGGGTAAGAGGGCCTCGTCAAAAAGGGTTTGTTGCGAAGGCAAGAGTTGGTAATGGTGGCGAAAACTTTTAAGTCCGGAGGCATTAACTTGTAGCTGGTATTGACTTCTTCGGCGGTAGCTGTAGCGGTGGCGCTAAGGAAACATCCGAAGCCTTTTAGGAAGGAACATCGTAAACGACTCAGAAACTTCCCGATGCCGCCTTTTTCTAGTTTTACAAGTTCTTTGCCAACAGCCATTTTTCTTGATTCTTTTATTTTTGGGGTCGGCCTTAAAACAATTTTATGCCAAGGAATTTACTGTCGAACACCCTGCACCCGGGGGAGGGGGAAGCAATTCGATTTCGTGCTAAACTCCAAAATTGAAAATGGAACTTGCTTCGCTTTTTTCTCTCTCGAAAGCTCGATGACGCACACTTTATTTCCAGAGCAAATAAAAGCTCTCAGCGATGTCATAACGCAATTCAGACGAGAAAAGAAATAAGTCCCGGGTAGCCGTGATCGTCTAGTGGTTAGGACCCTACGTTGTGGCCGTAGTAACCCAGGTTCGAATCCTGGTCACGGCAGTGGTAAAACACTGTCACGGTGGGACTTTTTTTTCTTTTTTTTTTGTGTTTTTAAATCTAACATTTTTTTCGAGTTTATTTTCAAAAATAATCTTTTAATTTTTTCGAAAATAATCTTTTTTAAATTTTGAAGTAGAAGTGCACCGAATCAATTCCCCCTTTGTGTACACACAGAACAACCTCATCTCAATTTACGAGCGTTTCCTTTCGTTGATTATTTTATCAACGCCGACATATTTATCCAGAGTATTTTCGTAAAGTGTCAATCAAAGATTATAGAGGAGTCAATTGCGTATGCCGAGAGCTCCAATGGAGTGCGGTATCTCTGGCCGTATTTATTTTTGGTTAAAGTTTATCACGGGTTTATTTTTGAAATGACACATTTTATTGGGGAAAAGCTTCACGCTTGCCGGGGCTGGGGTGGGGGGATAATCTCTTAGGCAAATCAATTAATCAATGGCGGATCTTCGTTAAGTCTAGTGCACGTGGAGTTCTTTAGTATTTTATGATTGATGTTTGATTATTGTTGATTTTATTGCATTTTTTTCTAAAAAATATTATGGGAAGATTGAAAGCTATGGCATGTTGTTTATTTAGAGGTGGAGAGATGTGTGTTATTTAGATGCTTAAAGTGTGTTTTGTTAGACTTAAGTCTGAGCCGAATGAGACGTAATATACGTAACGCTAGAAACTGAAAGAATTTGAGCTTCCGTGAATGGTGTGGTAGTTTACAATTAGCCAAAATAATTTAAAATAAAACTGAAAAATTACTTTAACTGATGCCGCTTAAGGTACCTTTACATTATATGACTTGTCATATGACTTTACTGTCAATGAAGTCAAACCTAACAATGACATTTGTTTTTGACATGACATACGACATTCTGTCAAATTTTGTTTTGAATATTCTCTGTTTTGACTTGATTTATCATATGATTTTTCTATCAAAATTACAAGTTGATAATCTATCTTGCTTCGTATTGTGTTCACAGTTAATTTTGACAAGTCATAACAGAAATATTCAAAGCAAATGTCGTATGACATGTCAAGAACAAATGTCATTTGACATTTTATGTTAGCTTTGACTTTATTGACAGTAAAGTCATATGACAAGTCATATAATGTAAAGGTGCCTTTAGGGATATGCTTACATTTTGTGCACTTCTTAGCCCAAAATACACGAGAATACATTGATCAATTCGTACCGTCAATTGTCATGATTGAACAGCCTCCGCTAGCCATAAACTTACAATTGACCGTTCGAATTGATCAATGCATTGACCCGTCTATCATGGAGTGTTTGTACTTCAGAGCTTAACAAAAGTTCCTTAAGTTAGTTACTCCATTAAGGCCGGTGGTGCCATATTAACGCTCATGCTCATACTTTAAGCTGGAAACAGATTGAAGCGGTCTGATAATTGTATGGATCTGGAAGAAACCAGCCATGTAGACTATGAAATGAACCTTGGATGAAGAAGTATTCATGGATTTATCTTAGGGCAGTTGGGTCACGTGCAGGGTAAAGCTTGCGTGGGTTTAATGCTGTGGGTTGCTTCCTAATGTAAATTTTCACTATTTTCAAAAAAATTGCAAAATATTTTGATTCTGTTAAAATTGTCCTCCTTACAAAATGCCCTCACATTTAAAGGGCCCTATTTGTTAGCATGCAAATTGAAGTACTTTGTCAACATTCGTCACAAAGAGCTCCGTGAGATGTGCAGTTCCTGAGTGCCATTATGAGGTCGACGGACTCTCGGCCATACTATAGCCTTACCTAATATAACGTTGCACATCTTCTTGACTCAAGTTTTGAACGAACTCACCATGAGAAGTGTCAAAACAGAAAGCAAAAACATTTGACTTTTACACGTGGTATTTCCTTATCGGAATGGGGAAACCCCATATTAGACATCCTTTCAGAATCCAACTGAATCAAATAGCAAACAATATGGTTTTAGATGAAAAAGGTCCATTGGGGACCTTTTAGTGGGTCTAGCAGATCACATCAACCAACTACATATGTATTGATAGAGAATGGCATCCTGCTCTGTTAGCTAAAGTTCAAGCTAATGGTTGCCTTTGAAGAACTAAAAAAATTTAGAGTAGTCACAACTTTTTAAGATTCGATGATGAAAAATTGTGTACTAGGTGCTACGAGCACAGCCAACACCTAGCCAAACATAATCAGCATCATCCACATCTTCTTCTTCTTCTTTGATCCGTTAGCTGGCGGTCCGAGCGGGACGCCCCCACAACGAATACGCTGCTGTCGGTGCCGCTGGGCCTCGAACTCCGTTCACGATTCGTTTCCATTCTTGCAGGTTTTTGGAGACGTCTCGAGCCTCGGTAACTGATAACCGTTGATTCTTTAAGTCGCCCTTGATATTCTTTAGCCAGGTTTTCTTCGGTGCCGATCGCTGGATTCTCGAGCCTGCAGGACGGTCTCGCCAGAGAAGTTTACGTGGTATACAGACACATAGATTATGCTATGCCCGGGGATTAGACGCCAAATTATTTTTCTTCCAAAAAAGTACCAAAAAATAATCAATTTTGCAAATTTAGCCGTGCAGCCCAAAAATGCACAATGTGGTGCCTTAAAAACATCTAATAAATACTTACTCTTACTATACTTAACTTACTTAATTTTATTAGCAATCTTTGTTAGCGCTCCACGATTTTTTAAATTAGGTAAGGTATTTTGTTCGTTGTTCCCATATACTGACTGAAGCAATAAAAACTTTACATTTAAAATTATTTTTTCCTTTTTTAGCTTATTTTAAAATAAAAGCGTATTTTTTAATTTTCTTTTTAACCCATATTTTTATTTTCTATTTTTAGTCTGCTTTTCTTATATGTCTTCCGCCATGTTGTGGTGACCGCCATATTTGATTTAAAATGACGCCATACAGCTTACTTTCTTACTTACTGTCACACATTTTCATTTGATATTGCTACCAAGAGTGAACAAAAGAGAGAGGTATACCGCAATTTTGGCTGCCATTATGAATGAAGCGACACAGATAATAGTATTCTACTTGTCACACTCTTTAATTTGCCGAGCGCGTCATAAGGACAAAGGCAATCCCCCGTTTTGTGTTCGCCGCTATTTTGTGTTTGCCGCCATTTTGAATTGGAATGCCACGCAGCTAATTGTATTCAATTTGTTTACTTTTCCTTTGATACCCATACCGATCGATTGGCTTGTAATGAAAATGATACCCATACCGGAGTGGCTTCTAAAGAAATTTTGAATTTTGAAGGACGCCACACAGCTAACTGTATTCTATTTATCATTATCTTTCATTTGATGTCCATGTCGGTGATCGGGAACACAATTGCCATCTTGAATTTTTTACAAAATGGTCCGGTTGGTCACGCGAACTATGCTTCTGTGCAAAACTTGGGGTTGATCGAGTGGGTCAAAATCAAATTGCAAGAGGTGTAGAACGAAAAAATTGTGAAAACTTGTACTAATTAATTCATTAATTTTGCGAACACGACATTCAACACATCGATCTTCGTGAACCTAAATTCAAAGTCGAAGAAGCTAATGCCGTTTTCATAAGGCGTCGATGTCGACGTCGAGTGTCGAATTACGTGAACTGGCCCCAGATTTGTCCCCTGATACTGTACCTTTACATAAATCCTTCCATTGGAACAAAATATCGGCGAATGTCATCGATTAAGCACCATACTCGTCGGGAACTAAAATTACCAGTTCGAAGAAGGCATTTGAGAGACACAAAATTTGTTGATGAAGCGGAATAGCGTAATACCGCGCCTTCACGGTTGGTAAACTGAATTTTAAAATAACCTCAGTTCGCATACAATTTCCACATATTCAACTGAGGATAAAACAGATCTCAATTCGCCCAACTGAACTCGAACTGAAGTTAAACGTAAAAGCTCGCTCAAAAGAGAATAATCTACTGGAATATTGGAATACCATTCCAGTGAGCTTTTGCAATTCCAGTGAAACTATTTTTTTTTTGAATAATTGACAAAAATAACCTTCTTTTGTGTTTCCTATTTCAAGTTGTTTCTTCTTCTTTTCACTGCTTGTGTCTTTCCCGCCTTCTGTTTCCAAACTCAAGTTAAAGCGTTAAATCAAATTGTTTCCGGGCATGTTCATTTACATAATTGATTTAGTAATTGCAACTTAATAAAAATTGTTATAGTCCATCAATTTGAACAGAATTTCAGTCACAATAAATATTGAACCAGAAGTCAATACTCCCAGCGATAAACTTCCCAAAATCATCTCTAATAATCGTTAACTTTCCATTAGCCAAAAAGACATGGTTGGTCCAATGCGGAATCAATTCCAGCTATAAATATTCGCACCACATCCTTGCACCTTCCACCCCCTCGCTGGCGAAAACTTTACGATCCGGGCATTAAGTTGTTTCCAGTCCGGTCTACTCGTGTGCACCATGTTTATGACAGCGGATAGTTTACACTTTGTGCACGGCACAAGACAAATTGGAAGCCGGCTAAGCCGCCTCGGTGCAACAGCATAGTGGTTACCTCCTACATCGCAGCCCCAACAAGATGCTACTTTGTGTCCAAGTGTACGAAACCGTATAGCATTGCCCGGAAAAACACAGCTTAGCTGGTGCCTTTGGCATATTGAGATCAGAGCAGAAACTTATCTGGAGCAGGGCATTCGAAAACAACTTGGCCAAGAAGTTACTGGCTATGGCCGGCGTGGCAGCGTGGAAGGAGCGGAAACCAATTGGCATAAAATATCCCGAGATAGACGGAAAATCTTAATTAAAATTCATGACCGCAGTAAAATTTATGCCGCAAACCGTGTACGTACATCGGCTGCATACCGCCCGGACGATGTTTGTTTTGGCTATAAAGAAATCCGAAGATACGCACTTGAATTAGATTTTAATAAGCTCAGGAATGCCTTTAATAATTTATTTTCCGAGATTCTTGCTGCTGAGGATGGACGTTGCAGGGAACAAGTTCTGGAGGAGTTTCGAATTCAGATCCTGAATAATTTTGTACTTGTCATTGCGTACTCTGCGAAAATAAATGCTATAAAAAATCTGTGCAAAATCAAAACAAGTCGCTCATTTTTTATGTAAGAAACCAGCTAAGGACTCACCAATTCCATTACGAGTTCATCATTTCGTTCCGATCATGATACACTGTCTAGTAGTAGTGAATTTAATTTTAAGTCCCCAAGGATAGGCTAAAAGTGTCTGGGGGAGGGGGTGCTGAAGCAGATGGCGATGAACCCTATCTTTGAACTCGAGGTCGTACGAAAATACTGAATGCGGAGGTTTGTTTAGCAGGCGATCTATTGAGTTGTTCTATTATAAACGAACTTCATGACCGTAAAGGTCAACGACACTTTTAAGTCTATATTTTCACCAATAAATGGAGCTTTACGAGAGTGTATCCACTTTTTTTAGTGAAAAAAAATTCATGTTAATCCATTCACGAGCCCAGCAGGTCCGTTCACTCACTTTGTTTTTACATTTGATGCTTAAATTTGGCACACACCTTTGGTTCTGAAGGCAATGCAATGGTACAATGAAGGCAATGCATATGGTGGCCTCCATAAAAGGGCGGATTAACTTTTTCTTTACAATCTCTCGAAATGGGTATCAAATGAAAGAGTATGACGAGTAGAATACAGTAAGCTATGTGATGTCATTTTAAATCCAATATGGCGGCCGCCACAAAATAATACCTTTTACTGTATAACCCCAGGTCAATCTTAGCGCGAATGAACTCAATAAACATTTCACGAGAAAGTTGGTGATACTAATTTGTCTACGTCTACTGGTAATAATACTGGTATATTTAGTTTTGACAATGTTAGCTACGAAGAAGTCCGTAAAGCCTTTTATGCTATTAAATCCGACGACACTGGACAGGACAACTACTTACCCATATTTCTCAAGCTCATTTTTCCTGTAATTTTCCCCTACATCTCCTATATTTTTAACAGTTGCCTTAAGAAGTCACGTTTTCCGCTTCAGTTTTAAAACGCGAAAGTTATTGCACAACCTAAATGAAAATCCTCAATCCTCAGTCTTGTCGACTATCCTATCGTCCTATAAATATCATATGTCTTTTAGGTAAGGTACTAGAAAAAATAATGGCATGGCAAATTGACATTTATTGTCGGCTTGAATCGTTGCTTCCCTTGTTCTTCTCGATTTCAGTAACGCATTCGATAGTGTTGACCTATTGCGCCTATTTACCTATTTACTACCCTTGCTACACATAATTTTTTTTTTAAATAAGGATTTTAGAGATTTTAGGTTAACTGTCTTTAGCGGTCAACAATTTTACTCTGGTAGCCCTGGTACTAGTTGACCTTTTCAGTAAAGGTTTTGTTTTAGTACGATGGACCCTTCTAGGTAACTCTGCATTCTACTTGTGAGATTGACTTAGCGAGATGTAGGAACCTCTACAGTTCTCTTTTTCTGTAAACCCAAAAGTAAAATAGGGAGAAAAATGGAGAGCCCTATACCGTTTTCGTCCGAACTCACAAGCAGTATAAGTGGACGGCTCTGGAATGTTCTGGGAAGCTCGTGTGGCTCCCAAGGGCTGCTATTTCCCAGCCCTCCCATTGCTACAAACTGGAAGTAATAGCTGCGTTCCTTTTATGCTAATTTTTACTATTTTTTACACTTGCGTACTAGCAACTACACTTGCTCTTATAAACGAGTAGATAGCACTTGCAATTACACAATTGAAATCCGCTAGGGGGAAAGCGACCATTTCGAGTCCATTGTGAATTATTTTAACTTACGCCATTACTCGCTAGATGGCTTTTATTTGTGTCGAGCTGATTTGCTCATATAAAAACGTCCATAAATAAAACTTCAGTCGTATAATTATCAAAAATTATTATCTTTCGTTTTACTTTAGAAATTATCGCATTAATTTCTCCATTGTGTCACAAATTCTTCTTTTAAGAATTTTTTTTTGTAAAGTTTAAAGTAACGTCAAAAATTTCACGTGAGATTTTACTCAG
This sequence comes from Thereva unica, assembly GCA_949987705.1. Taxonomy (NCBI): domain Eukaryota; kingdom Metazoa; phylum Arthropoda; class Insecta; order Diptera; family Therevidae; genus Thereva; species Thereva unica. Next base: position 127,009,355 of record OX465282.1, read on the forward strand.
ATCAGAAAATTTTGCGTTCCTTTTCTGCTCTGCTCACAAGTACTAAATAGTAGAAAAGGAACGCAGCTAATATAAGGAAAAATATTACGATGATTTATGCACCATCTGTGGGAAGTTGAATGAACTGATATTTGGTTGAAGTTTGAATTAACGATTTATGTACTAAACTAAAATTGGACTAGAATTGGAACGGACGATAATTGAAGACAAAGCTTCTCAAACTTGCCGAAAGGAAAGAATATTCCACCACGGACTAGAAAATGGGTGAAAGTTCCAGAAGTTAGATAAAGGGTGAGCTTGGATATAAAATGTGTAGGAAACGGCATTTGGAAGTCAGTTTAATTTGGAAAGGTGATTGAAAAGTGAATCAAAAAGCATTTAATAGGTTGAGATATTAATTTGCAAGTAATAATAGAGCGAACTCTAAAAATTGTGTTTTTTATACAAATTGTGTTTGGTTTTTAATAAATAAGTTTTTGTGATATAGAAAATGTGTATTCCTTAATTAACCTACGAATCCGTTAAGCTGTAAAAACGTTACAGTATAATAAAGCCCTCATGCCAGCTGTCTTTTACAGTTTTTGAAACACAAGCTTTCGTTACCTCGTGTGCACATTCGGCATTGTGTCTTGTATTGTGGAGGCGTTATCATTCAATAACTAAATCCACGAACACATTACGGATCTCGGCGGGTGTTCTCCCACCCCTAAAGCCGGTACTGACTTTACTGCTCAGTTAGCAACAAAAGGTTGTCCAGTTCAAGTATTTAAAATCCCAGTATGCCCTTATCATGTACAGGGTCTCGCCTCCTTCAGTTTTCGTCATTATATTTGATTAGTCCATGAACTTTTATAGGCATCTAGTCAGAGTTATGCTTCCTATGAACTCGAAACAGTTTCTGTAGTTTTTCAGTATTAGGTTTTTAGGGCTTTCTTTAATGTTAGTAGAGGGGTTTTATTTTTATATATTTTAAGGATTAATCATAAATTCTGAGTACTGAGATCTTCATAGCAACAGATTAACCTTGTAGCTAGAATCCCCAGCATTTCTCATATCAGCTCTAAATCAACCATAATCTAAGTGAAATCGTCCCGGCCGTCCATTCTACATCAGGTCAATTTTATTAAGTTGTCACACGTCTAATAGTTCCCTCCTCCCTCACCTGGCGAAAATAAAACCTTTTCAACACTTTTTTTTTTGGGAAATTTATTCCAACAAAAAAAAAATCAATAAAATGAAAACCACATCACGAAGACATTTCCGATTTAAACCCTCATCACGAAGGGATTTCCTTAAAAATCGTTAAAGCCTCAAGGAAAATTTTATTTATTCTCGAAAAAAGGAGTCCTGCATGAAAGTTGTAAGCAACCCTTACATGAGGGAAAGTTAATGGCCTATTCTCCATGTCTCGTTGTCATACCCTTGTTTCAAACTACTCTTAAGAGGTCACAGACAACTCCGAGCGAGAGACCTGCCCTGCTTATGGTCATTCCATTCTAGTATCCATGGACAAATACAGCACATCCGATTTCGTGCCACCCCCGCCGGCTCCATCGCTGCACGTTTCATCATTTTCGCTCTTCACTGAAAACTAGATACAGTTAAGGGGCGGTGGGTGGATGAGAGAAGATACATCCTTCGGGGAAGGGTTGGTGCGGTTTTTTCATCATTTTTTATCATACGGCACAGTTTGCAAAAAACAAGAGTGCCGTGTACTTTGAATGAGGGAAAAAAATGATTTCTATGTGGGGTGGGGATTGTCATGTAAACCAGCAGGACGAAGGGTTGGATGATCTTGAATCGGGATTTTACGACTATTTTGGACGGGCGTGGGCGTGGGTAGGGCTCAGCTTCATGCAGAAGAGGATTTTTGGAAATAAGATGGCAGGTGAAATTCCTGGAGATAAGTGCTGGAACTAAATCTCGTTTTGGAGTTATGCGCGCTCTAATCGTATTCCATTACTGCTTTGTCCTTTTCGCAAAAACGTAGCGCGTTCTTCTGTTTGGATTACGGTGGTTTATTGCTGTTTATTATTGTTTAGATATTAAATTGTACGTCATTGATTACCATAAATAGGGTTTAAATAATATTTTTAGACACTTAGCTCGAAAGAAAGGAAACGATAGATCTACATACTGGATGAAGATTGTTGGGTGCAGTAAAAGATGGCGATGAACTTTTCGTTCGAACTTTTGGATGCTGTACAAGTTCGGAAATATTTACTGCGGAAGGCTTTTCCAAAATCGGGTTGTTCTATTATTAAGAAAATTTTAGACTAAAGTGTGAGTGAAAAAGGGAGCAGTATACTATAGCATAGTAGACCAGTCAAATTCGATTTTTTCGTGCAAACCCAATCATCCGAAAGGTCAAATATGGGTAAAATAGGCAAAACTCTGTAGAATTGGGTGAATTACTTTTGCCACTCGTAGACCTTTGGGAAAGTTTCAAAATGCCGTTTAAAAACTGCCAAAAACAGTTTTCCGCGTTTACAAAAAACTACTAAACTTTGTACATAAAAAAAATGGTTTGTATAAAGTTCGTAGAGCTTTTTATGGAAACACAGTAATGCACGTGGGGAATCTCCTGCCGTAGGTGTAGGACTTGAAATTTACACTTAAAGAAACACATATGCAAAACCCGGCTTAATCTGACGTGTTCTGTGGACTTTTCTTGGATTTAACTAAACTTTACTCAGCCCGCATTTCCATGGGCCCTTACTCTGAGTTAACGCAGGGTAAACTCTGCATGGAAACTCAGTAATTGATCACGTTCGGATACACGGACATAAATATATGTAGACGATTTTGTGTTATTGCTCTATTGCTTGGTAAATAGATATCTTCAACTAACGAATTTAAATATGTATGTATTTTGTGGAGTGAAAGGCTCGCTGCACACGAATCGACTGATTTGCAAGCCCAAACTGGCTTCAGAATAATCAGTTTGCAATCAAAATGAAATCTTTGCCTACACACGAGCCCAACTGATTTTGGATCAATCGGTGCTAGTTTTTAGTCACGAGGTTTTGGCAGAATGTCAAGTAGTTCAGATGAAGTGCAACCACGCAACTGAAATCGTTTCCGACCGGCAAGAACAGTCGCACCCAATCAGTTCAAACTAGTTTCACATGGGTTTCGTTTCTGTCGACGCGTGTATGGATTCTCACTTCCGTACACGGGCAGGGCCATGAAACAGTTGCGTGTGCAACTGGAATTGAAAATCAGTCAACTCGTGTTCGGAGGGCCTAAATCTATTTTAATACGCTTTTATTAGCTTCATTTGTAACTACATACATATTATGTAATAAAAACTTGGAAGTTAAATTTGACCCCCTTACCGGTTTCCGATTGAACTGAAATTTTTCTTACACGCTTAGTTTGGAGTCTGACCATTTTGTAAATAAATCCAGATGGCGGTTCCAAAATGGCGGTCGATTTTTGCAATTTTGCTCTGCGGCCCTCTGACATGGGTATCAAATGAAAAGATATGACAAGTAGAATACAATTAGCTGTGTGGCGTCATTCCAAATTCGAAATGTCGGCCAGCACAAAATTGCGGAAGACTTATAATAGACTACAAATTAAAAAATATAACCGATCAACTTCAAAATTTGCCCACATTCGTAGTTCGCGTAATAATTAGTATGTATACATGATGAGTTGAATAGTTGAGTTGAAAATAAAAAAGTACTACACGTTACAAAAAATTACAAACAAAACACAGAGATCCTACTGTCAACTAAATTCAATTACTGAACTCACATCTGTATGCATAGTTTCAACTCAATCCAAGTAGAAGTGTTGAGTCGATTTCAGTCGACCCTAACTCAAGTCGCCCCTCGTCTACATGTAGTTGGACTAGGGTTCGTCTACATGTAGTTCGACTAGATGGCCGTCGATTTTTGCAACTATGTTTCACCGATCCCACGATATGGATATGAAATGAAAGTGTACGACAAGTACAATACAGTAAGCTGTGTGTCATAATTTTAAATCTAATATGGCCGCCACCACAAAATGGCGGAAGACATATAATAGACTTAAAAGTAGAAAATAAAAATAAATAGTTTAAAAAAACTAAAAAATACGTTTTTATTTTAAAATGAGCCAAAAAATAATAAATAATTTTGAATGTAAAGTTTTTATTGCTGCAGTGACTTACTGAAATGTAAAAAATGAAAATTTCCAGTATTAATAAAATAAAAATATGGGTAAAGAGCGCCCTAGTTGCTTAGGGCACATATCAGGATCAAGTTTATGGGAATAAAATTCACGCTTGGCTTGAATTAAGTCAAGAAAGTGCACAGCAGATGCCAATACCCATATTGTGGAAGAGGCTGGTGGTAATGACATAAGTGCGATATTTGGGTGTTTTTAAATTCCACAAATGGAGAAATTCGAATGTAGTCCACGAATGATACAAAAACAAAACATAAATTATTTGTGATGGGTCCAGTTGTTCAGAAGATTGATTTTCACGCATCCACCGTATATGTTCAAATCCTCTGACTATAACTTATTTCGATCTTTGCGGAATTAATCAAAAGAAGTGAAAACTGTCCAGAAAAGTTCTTTACCGCTAGCTTCATAACTCTTCCCCAAAAATGGCCAAACATTAAATAAGTGCACTTTTACAAGAAATCCTGTTGAATTTCACTGCAGAATCAAAATAATTATGAAAGTGCTGCAGAAACCCCTCTTAAATATAGAGGTTCGAAAATAAACGATTAAAATCCCAGGTTGTGCTGCTGCTGAAAGGCTAGGGAAATAACAAAAAAAATTGTATAAAAACACTTGTACAATTCAACAAGGAAAGGCAGAATCTCATGAATAAGTAATTCGTATGAGTAAGCACTATAAATCCCCGTAGCTTCCACCCAGGATGTAAAACACAGCCTTCAACAAATATTTGTCCTAGAATTGTTAAGTTGCTGAATTCTCTGGCCGCCGGCTCCATTTCTGCAGAAGGAATCGAAGGACAACGCTGATGAAGTTGAGAATCGAGATTTTATAAATCCATCCCTTAAGGACAAAATCAATTTCACCGGAAAAGATTCGAAAGTAAAATAGACTTGCCCTTTATCCGACATCTCTAGTCTAGAGACTTCTGCTCGGAGAAGAGTTCATCTTTTCCCTCAAATGAAGTGAGGATATTATTCAAGGAAGCATTAGTTCAGAAAGGGTAAAAATATGCCACCATTACTGGGATTTGAAGACGATTTATTTCCCAGCTGATTTAGTATCATCCCTGGCTTTATTTCCTCATGAGTCGACTGCGTACACACGGCAATCCATACATACGTATATCTCTACATGCACACGGAGGGCATAACCCTGAATAAGAAATGAAAATAAATCGATCCCAGTATCTGGGCTTAGCGCGGGGCCAACCAGGATATCAAAAATTCAGGATCAATGGCGTAACACGTACCTATTCAAAATGACCAGCATAAAATCACAGTTTATTGCATTTAATGGAATTCGGCATAACGACTCGATGATTCCCGAAGTGGTCGGTTCATTATGCCAAGTTACACACACTTATCCAACCAGGTCAGCCGGAAACAGGATATTCTCTGCTGAGATAATCCCGCTTCATTTTATGTAGTTATATGGATTTCTGGATTAAGTGCTTTCGTATTTATATGGGCTGAAAGTAATGATAACATTATACCGAATGTTCGACTCGAGGGAGTGGGGGAAGATATTACAGGGGAAAGGGTGGCCGCCTTGTTTTCATTATTAAGCAGGGCCTGCATTAAATATAACCTCATTTTCCGGGGGCCTGGGAGGGGGATTTTTAATTTTTTATTTAATGTTATAAGCTTAGTGACAGTTGAAGTATGAAATGAGGGGTTGGCAACCCTTCTGACTCCTTTTTTTCTGTGGCTAAATGCGTGAAGCAACAATTTGCGAAATTTGCAGGACCACTTAAATTGAGAAGCCCTAATGGAATGTGGTGGAGATCTTGTTGCTGATTTGGGCTGGGTGGAAGTTGATACTAGTTGTTGTATAGCCTGATGCGAAGGACAAAAAAAACGAAGGAAAAGGGAGACATAATTTTGCAGGAATATAATTTAAAGTCATTTTTGTGGAATAAATTTATTTCTGAATTGTAATTGCATTTGAGTCAGGATTTCTCCTTCAAACGCTGAAAACCGCATTTATGACTGTTAATATTTTACTCACTGGATGAGATTGTGAATTATTTAGTGGTTAACAAGTGGGTTCATGTATCGGGGGACTTGCCACTAATTACCCTTTTTCACGCCACGCTGAATAACGAATCCAGAGCACCTTGTGAATATGTTGGACTGTATGTGAAGAGTAAAGGTGTGTAAGAAATCGAAGTTCATAATTTTATTTGCAATTTTTGATATTTTTATTTTTAACATTTTTCTTGCAAAATATATAAAAATTTCTTACAAAACATGGTTATATACTAGACAGGGAAAGCGTTTTCAAAGATGCGAATGGTGCACTTTTATTGGGCGCAATTCGATGGGGGAGCAATTTCAGGAATTAAGATTTAACCAAATTTCAAATCTTTGAAAGAAAAACAAAAAGAAAAAAAGGATCCTGTGTAACCAGTGAACGTGACAGATAAGAAGCTCTCTCTTCTTCTTCGTATTCCCCTTTTATCCCTCATGGGACATAGGACGGACTCTGTTTTTTGCCAGCGAACTCTATTTTGTGCAACAGATCTCAGCTCCCACCAGGATCTCCCAGTTGTTGCCACCTCTGCTAATAGGGTTCTCCTCCACGTTGTTCTAGGTCTTCCGGCTCGACGGGATCCTTGCGTTTATCCGGCGCCATAGCTCTTCATTTGAAATTCTATCTTGCCAGCGGATTTTTAGGATACGGCGTAGGCATCTGTTGATTAAAATTTGTAGGCGCCCTGTGCCCTCGAGCTACCCAACGTCCAAGACGAATGGTAGAAAACACTCTTCGTGTCCCCAAGTAATGTTTAGCATGCTCGTTGATAGGTTTGGTGAAATTTATAGCCCCGTGTCCAGTGTAACAGCCGATTTAACTGGTGCCCACGCTGACACCCCCATAATAAATGGTTTATCTCTTTCTGTTGACGAGATTTTGACAGGTCTGAATAATCTTGACATTAAAAAAGGTAATGGTCCCGACCATCTCCCTCCTATTTTCTTGCAGTGCTGCTCAAAACATATCGCATTTACTCTTTATCTCATCGTCAACAAATCTTTATCGTTAGGAATCTTTATCTAATGAAATCGAAGTAACCTCTGGTGTTCCGCAGGGTAGTCATTTTGGTCCTCTTCTTTTCAATATTTTCATCTCCGATCTATTTGAAAAACCACATCTCTTCTACGCGGATGATCTCAAAATTTATAGCGTCATTAAAACCCAAACCGGTGTTTCCTTCATGCAGACGAAACTGAATACCTACAAGACTGGTACCCCACGAACAAATTGCAAGTTAACTCCAGCAAAACACACAGAAGCAGTACTATTATCTCAACGACATAATGTTGAATCAACAAACTAAATTTCAACCTGCTCTACGATAATATTACTGCCAGAGTCAACAAACTTCTTGGTCTCATAAAGAGTAGTTCGATAATGTATGTATCACAAAAACACCCTTCTGTTCTTTAGTCCAACTTATCCTGGAATATGCATATCCTATCTGGGATCCCATATTCCAAGTAAGCAGCAGGAGGATCGAATCCGTTCAAAACAGATTTCTACTTTTCGTCGCCCAGCCCTCCTTAACTACCAAACCTTACCGCACGAGATCGCTCCTGTAACACACTTATCTGAGCAAATCAACACAGTTTTCTTGCCGCTCGTTCCCTCTACCACTAATCTATTTGAGCTCTCTTCTCACACTGTTCGGGGTTTGTGACTGGTTGCCAAACCGATTGTGTTTACACTGAATTCAGTAAGGCCTCTGACATGCGCTCTCACTCGATTATAACTCTCAAACTAAAAAATTAGGCTTTCCGCTTGCCCTTAGGATACGTTGCTCCTACGTTCCAATCATACTTAGCCTACCAAGTTCTATTTAGTGGAGTCAAATCCAGAAACATTGAAGCATCATTGGCGTTCCGCAAGGTAGTCATCTTGGACCTGTGATTTTTATCTTATCAATCGATGATATTGTCGCCTTACTAAAGCACTGTAATATCTTTACTTACGCCAATGACATCAAACTGTCTCATAAAGAGTACCGAGGATTATAAACTTTTTCAAATTGAACTTAACACCTTCTATTCTTGGTGTTCTAATAACAACCTGGTTCTTTATATTAGCAAGTGCGAGGTCATGACTTTTTGTAGGAAACCATGTCCGATAATTTATGACTATGCTTTTCTTGACAGCATAATCTTTCAAGTAAACTCTGTAACTGATCTCTAAGTTAGGTTTGATTATAAGCTGGATTTTTCCACTCACATCAATTGTATCTCTTTCAAGGGCAGCTTAGACCTGGGATTTATAAAAACATTGTCTAAGGAATTCAACAACCCCCTCATCACTAAACACTTGAACATATCTTTAGTCAGGCCTTTACTCGAGTACGACTCCCAAAAGTGGTTTCCTCACTAGTGCTCCCAAATTGGAAGAGTCGAATCGGTTCAAAGGAAGTTTGTCCGATTTGTACTCAGCCGCCTCTCTCTTACAAGAACATGCTTAAATTAATCAACTTAAGCTTTCTCCGTAAGCTTTGCGAGGTTGCTGCCGTTATTTTTGTTCATCGGCTACTGAATGGTAAGGTGGACTCAGGTTTCTTGCGTAGCCGTTCGTCGTTTAGAGCGAATAATTTATACCCTGAGGGATGAACTTCTGTTGCACATTAATTCCGCTAATACGAATTACGGCAAGTACGAACCTGTCAATTGCATGCTTATAAATGTCAATAAAAATATTAGTGCCAAATGTTAGTGCCAACAAGAGAAGATACTCTTCAAGTTGCTCTACTCACGTTTCTCTATTCTTTGTTTCTGTATATGTAAATGAAATTCCCAAAGTTCAAAAGTCCAAAAGTCCAAAGTCACCCGGCTAGAATTTCTTGGTTCGGTCCGGATGAGGTTAGCCTAATTTGACTGTGAGGCCCTAACGTTGAAACCTAATAAGGCCCAGAAGAAAAGTGTAACGCTTTTCATCTATAACCGCCGAACTAGAAAATCCTTATGAGGGCCATATCAGGCAAAAATGGATAGGGCCATATAATGCGTACCTATCGTTTATTATGTAAGGCGTGCCCTAAAAAAGCCTCACGATATTTTCAATGGATAATAAGGGTGTACATTTATTTAAAATTTAAGACAAAGAACAAATATTGATTATTTGTATTTTTCTTCTATATTTATTAACCTCTAACCCATACATAAATAATGAAAAGAAATTTTCTTTAATAAATTATAAAATAATATTAGACACACAATTGTTACCAAGTAAGGATCTCATAAGATTTTCCTGTTGTAAACCTAATCTCAGTATGCCTACAGAGTGCCTTATATTTTTTATACATGGGCCTCATAAGGAATTACTCAATAATACCTAACGGGGTAAACACCTTCTTTCCCAAATAAGGCCCTTGTAAGATTTCCCTAATGAAAACCTAATCTTAGAGTGCATGCGGAGTGCCTCATGTATTTTGTATGAGGCCCTCGTAAGGTATTCATAAAACAAATTTAATTTTGGTATACCTTATACTGCCCTATGAGGGCCACATGAGGTGTTCATGAGGCAAGTCTAATCTGGTAGTCCGAACGTTTACCTCACGAGGCCCGTACATAACTTTAGGCATGCCTTACATTGAATTCTAGTCGGGCACGCATACGTCGCTACCTCGAATTAAGTTCTTGTATCGAAAACCTCCTTAACGTGGCTGGACCAGGAGCAAACCCGACATTTCGAACTAAATAATGATGGAACAATATGGTCTTTAATTGACTAATTGAAGCAATGTAGCAGCTCTACAAACCATACTACCACATCGACTGTTCCATCGAATTAAAACAACCTTCTTAGTGTTTCAGATAGCCCAAGACTAGCTGAGCTCCCTGGTATGAAATGCCGAACTTAGTTTTGCGTGTACTGTAATATGTCAAATTATTTATAAGCAGAACAATTCATCTCTGGAACAATCTTCCACAGTCAGTATTTCCAAGTTCATACAACATCCAAGAGTTTATAGTCTTAGTTTTTAGTCTTTTAAACCTCTATCTTCCACCTATCCTTCAAGCTAACTACTGGACATTGCACCAGTCATGACGGACTGTTAGTATAAAAGGCGATTCCTGAGCTTAGACTTTAAGATATAAAAAGAAAGGTGCGTGTTAATTGAAGGTATTAGTAGTTATAAATTGGGTTAGATTTTCAAAAAGTCGTGAGCGTGTAATTATAGAATGAATAAAGTACTATGCAGGTGAATTAATGTAAGTATCTACAAGTAGCTGCCCCAGAACCTGCATTTTTAAAAGTAATCGCAAATATGCAAAGTAATTAATAAATAAAATACCCACGAGATTTCATCTAGCCCCATGACACATAAAAATGTAGCTTATCGGCTTCTAACAAGAAATCCATCATTAAAAATTCAATTCCATTAGGTAAATTGCACGAAACTAGACTCACGTTATGCGGCACTAGAGCCCTTCCAATGCACCTCCAGAACCCACCGATGCGAAGACCTCCACCTCTTCATGCAACAACTACCGTTTGGGTGCGACTTGCATTGTTTTCTTCCACTAAATCACTTTAAAATTATGTCATCCAATTTAAATCAGGGGAGAAAAAAACACAGACACAGCGACATGCACTGGAAATCCGAATGCAAATTATGTGAATCGATAATTCCAGGACGTGATCGAAATTTTTAAGGTGCGTTAATGAGGTTTTGTGCGGCTGCAGTTGCATGCACGGTATGCAGAGTTTACCTGTATTTAGCAGCAGCGGCACCGGATAAGGCTTCATGTCAAATATGGCTAATCAGAAAATAAAAGACTGCATTTTTTTTATTAACAAACAATTTGCTTTCATTTTATTTTCATCATTTTTTTAGCGTTATTAGTTTTAAAAATAAAAAAAAACAAGAAGCACATTTTTTGGAATTCTGTTTTTGGTGTAACGTTTTTGTTTTTTTGAAAAATAATTCTAAAGAGAAAAAAGTACTTTTTTTACGTATTAAAATCCTTAAGTTGAAGGATTAGAAGGAAAACATTACTTTTAAATATTATACATATTTTCAATTATTATTTTATTTAATTTCTATTTTTTAACTATGGTTGATTACCATTGAGTTACGTTTTTGTTGATAAAATAATTGAACATATCTAAGAAAAAACTAATTTAATATAATTGAGCTTCTCCTGTTTTAAAATCTCTGCAAATTTCCTTTCGTCCTTTCTCAGTTTTCACAATAATTTTATATTCCCGACATATTTATTTTTTTTTATAGATTTTCTTTTCATTTTATTATTTTTTAATTTTTAATTTATTAATATTTTACAAACATTCACATCATTGTTTTTTAAACATTCATTCAATAGAAGAACTTTTTTTTTACTATATTCATTTTTTATAGTATTTATAATAATATTTTCTTTCTTTTTTTTATTTTTTTTTTATTTATTCAGTAAATTTCTATTTACAATTTATAATTATATTTTTCTTTTTACTTTCGTGTATACATAAGCGATTTTCTTTTTTAAAGATATATTTGTTTTAGAAAAAATAATAACGATTATCGGTTTTGTTGAGGTGAAATTATTTTTTTAGGCATTTTATAGTGTTAAATAGTAGCGTTTTATTTAGTGTAGAATATATTATTGCGGCATTCGATGGAGGATTTGGATAGCTGTGGTGATTTTGGAGGTGGAAATTCTTGGTGGAGATTGATTTTTTGAGCAATATTGAATTTAGTATTTTTTTGATTTAGTTGTTTATGGCAGTTAATGGATGTTAATAAGTAAAATTATTAATAATATGTCAGACGTTAAACAGAAAATTCAAAAGTCAGATGTTTCCACAAGAAATTACTGTAATACTTAAAACTCACATGGTACTTTGAGTAAAGAGAATCCTTGGAATTTAATCAAATTTTATTCACTATGCATTATTTTAAGATTTAGTCCGCCGGGCTCTTAACCCTCCATACAGTTTGTCCATATACATTTATGGAATAAAGCGTAACAAGTCCAATGCAGCTCTTCATAGAGTTGCTTGCTGCTTTAGAAATTCTTTATTCATTGCGATTGGATAACTTCTTCATCCTTCCTAGTCCTTTTGCGCTTTGTACTAAGCAGAATTAGTGGATACCACTCCATGATTTCGATAAATTTTTCGAGAGATTTCCTAACACCAATTTTTCAGATTTCAAACTGATGATGTGACCTTTTTCAAATTCACTCATACCTCGGCTTCATCGGCCGAACTGCGCAAGTTTGAGCAATTTTGTGAACTGAGCTTTAAAATAAACTCAGTTCGCTACAATTTACACGTATTCAACTGACGGTAAAACAAACCAACTGGACTCGAACTGAAGTTGAACCAGTGGACTTTTACATTTCTGATTTCTGGTAAAAAAGCTACAACAATTTCAAGCACGAACTGTAAATGAACTTCTCGTTAGCCGGTGAAACTATTTATGTCGCGGACTAAGGGTGGGGGGTGGGGGGGGGGGGGGTGGGGAGAGCTGGTGCGCTCCGGGCCTCTGGTTCCTGGGGGCCTCCAAATGTCTACAAGTTCCCTTGATCAAATTCTGAGAAAGGTTTTTAAAATATGTTCAGTGCATACCGGTATGTACCGGTTTTTTACAATTCTTAAATTAAAATTACTTCGTACTTTTTTACTTCCCTCTAGATCAAAATTTTACAGCCATCTAGACTTTTTACACGGTACTAATATTCTTTTATGTTGTGCACGTCTAATACTAGAAGAATCCCCATCTATGATGCGGGGAGTCCGTGGATGAATGATTTAGGCGCAAATAATTTATTCCCGTTCGCCTACATTATGCATCGAATAAGCTCATAACCTTTCTTTTCGTAGTGTCCACTATCGAGTTTTTTTTTTGTAGAGGGTAGAGCGTAGAGTGTAAAGCTCTTCCTGTTGTGTGTACACTACAGCGCGTCTCCACCACTCTACTCCTCCACCGTAAAGCTGCAAATTATGCCACACTTTAAGTCAGGCACACTAGGTTTTGTTTTCTTCTTCCTGAGATAACATAGCGTTTTCAGCGGTCGCCTCTCGAGCTAATACTTCCCAGACAGAAATATTGTACCGATAAGCGTCTGACTTACCAGCAAGATCTCCAACAAAAATTGCACCGACCTTCCTCCTATCTCAGTGGGAATCTAACGGCTGACTCAACTCTCAACATCTTAGGGCTAACTTCAACGGAGGATCTGCGATGGAATGATCACATATTGCAAATCGCCAAACAAGCCTCCCAATGCCTTGGATTTCTCAAGAGATGCAAGTTCCTCCTCCAGTCAGCCTTGCCTACAATCTACAAATCCTACATTCGGCTCCGCCTTGAATACAGATCGTGCCTTTTGCCTTGCCTCGACAAGGTGCAAAATCGTGCCCTCAGTCATTGGTAATGCCCCCTTTCGCACCCCCATAGACACCTTAAGCCACTGTAGGAATATAGCAGTCCTCTCTATACTTTATCGCTATTACCACAGCGATTTCTCTACTGAAATTCAGGACCTTCTGCCTGCACGGCAATATTTTCCCCGCAACATAAGACTAGGCCGCTCGGCTCACCCTCATACCCTACAACCCCCCGTTTGCGCACAATACGGTCTAGAAGTTCGTTTATGAATAGAACAATTCGACTGTGGAATAGTCTCACGCAGTGAGTATTTCCGAATTCGTACAACACATTAGAGTTTAAACGTGAGGTTCATCGTCATTTTCTTCTACACCCCCCAGACCACCTCTAGCTTTTCCTATTCTCCTCTATTCTTCAAACCAAGCTTACTACTAGACATTGCACCATGTCCTGAACGACATGACGGACTGGTAGTATAAGGATTACTCCTAAGCTTGGTGATGAATGAAAGAGTTCGACATACTCTGACACGATATTTTAGGTTGACGATCACTAATGTGAAAAGCTAAGTAAAGATATCCGTAACATCGCCAGACCGATCACCTTCTAGAGCAGGATCTGATAAGGAGATGATTTGCTAAAAGCCTATTAAAGCCCGTCAATCATCTAGCCATATTGTAGTTCAATTTCCCATGGCCAGTTTTCGTTTATATAGTGATCCCGCATTCGATGTCAATTGGAATATGGTAATAGATGTGATCGGTAAGGCTGACGAGAACAAAATCTTCAAGGTGTTCAAAGACGAACAGACAATTCATTTGTCGCCTAGTTTGCGTCTTGTGGTTTCCGTGTGGTTTAATTATTTTAGTGACCAAGACGGTAACGGATAACTCCTAGAAGCGAAACTTGCTAATAGAATACTTATATTCACAGACAGTTCCACCATGGGGACAGATTAACAGCCGAAATCTTTTCAAAGAATTTAAACCAAGCCTGCTCGCTAAGCTTGAGGAAGTCATCACAGCATTACATTCTCGCAACACTGACCAATCAGGCAGTGATTAGGGGTATGAATCAGACTCTCTGTCCGTCAGATAGGAACTGTGAAGTGCTGGAGTACAAAGCCTTACTTTGCCATTGGCCAGAAACCACATAGTTACTTGGATCGTTATGAGGTTTTAGAAATTCGCTCGGATGCTTAGGCAACTTAGTAGAGCAATATGAAAAGAGATACTGAACATGTAAGAGCGACCTTCCTCACCTCACAAGGTGGAAATAATGCAGCACTTCGCTATGTAACCTTTAATTTTAACACGATTCTATCGGCATGGATGGTATTTGGTTAAGATTGTGAACCATGTTGTACTTCTTTGATTGAATGAATAAAAAGGTTTTGGATCCGAGCTAAGTCAACAACCAGAATTTGGAGTTTAGCCAATAGAACCTATCAATATTCTAGGATATATGTACATATGTATATTATTTAGACCAACCAGCAAATATTGCATTCACTAAAAATATTGCATATTTGACTTGAGCTGTTCTGTGAAACAAAAAGGTCACCAACTGTTGGACTATTGTCGTTTTTAGATCTCCCATGCTTAAAGGTCCTTTTACATCCAGAACGCAAAGTGAAAACGCAAATTGGAGCTCGTGAAATAGAGAAAAAAGTGTACTTGTTTTTGTGAGAAAAAAAAGGGCCTCAATTTGCGTTTCGACTTTGCGTCCGCGATGTAAAAGGCCCTTAATCCTTGAGCAAGAGTGCGGAGTTCATGTACCAAGGATTTTTAAATCAAGGATTCCGAAGAAATGACTAACGTAGAAGGCAAGAGTAGTGTTGATAGACCTAAAGTTAGGCCTAACTAATTGGGAAACATGATCATGCAACAGAATAGTTTGAAGTCAAAAAACTCAATGAGGCCAGACTTAGGTCTACACTATAGCGATATTGCTTTGCTGGACAAACATAATGATAGAACACGTTCTTATTTTTTTCCCCTACTCAATCCAATATTGCTCTGAATTTGTGGTTAACTCAAAATAACAAATAAAAAGCACTAAAAAAAATATTTTTTTTCTTTCAATCATTTAATGAAAATCTAAAAAAAAATGTTACAATTATAAACTAAAAACAAAAAAAAAAGAAAATAATTTAAATTTCGATAATAATTACAAAATAATTATAATAAACTCCTAATATTTTTCTTTCTCTGCATTTTATTTTATTTTTATTTTTTATTCTTTTGGCGATAAAATTGGAAGTTTTGTGCTAGAATTTCTTTTAATTGTCCGAAATAATTTTTTTTTAGTTATTTGTTTTGTTTTATTTTATTTTTTTATGTTTTTTTTAAATTTAATACATAATAGAATTAATATTTTCTTTGTGTGTATATTTTGAATCTTAATTTTACAAAAATACATAAAAAATATTAAAAATATAATAATCACATCCAAAAAAACTTAACTCATTTTTGTTTTTGTCTCCTCTTTTATTATGTTTTTTTTTGTTTACCTCTTCTTAGTAATATATATGTATGTATATATGTATTTTTGTTTTTCTGTTTTTTAGACATCGTATATATATTCCTATTCGTGAATTAATTAATTACTTGAACAAATTAATTTAATTATAATAATTAATAATAATAATAATTATCAAATTTGTTTTTCTCGCTATCAACAATAAATATATATATATTTTTTTCTTTCTTCATTTTCTTTCTCTCTATTCATTTTTCATTACTTTTTTGTTTAATTATTTTATTTTTTGTTTGCTTCAATTAATTAATTACGTAGCTACAATTATAATTAATTAACTTATAATTTTTTTTCTTCATTCTTTCATTACTTTTACATTACATGAGAGTTTATGTTGTTGTTGCTGTTTTTTTTTATATAATTTGTTCATTATATCAATTATTTAATTTAATAATATATATTTAGTCATATATAGATAATTAATAATATATATATAATTTTTTTTATATTTATAATCTTTACAATAATCTTTTTTTTTTCATTTCCTTTCTTTTTTTCCACTGTTTTACATTCTAATACTTTGCGTCGTGTTTTTTTTTGTTCCATCCTAAATATAAATACAATACCACAATAACAAAAAAAAAAATATTAACACATTATCCTTTTCTCAGATCCTTTCTTTTTTTCATAGTAAGTATACAGTATACAATTTCAAAAAGAAAAAAAAAACAAGTGTAGGTCCTAGTAGTCACAGAAAATTAGCTTTTAGAGGTGACAAAATTCCAAAATAGTTGAAAATTGGTTTACAGCTTCCATATGACTTTTTAAGAAAACGATTTCGGAATCCCCAAAAAAATAAAACATGGCCACCGGGGAGTTATCACGTTTTTCCTGGGTTTCCCATGCATCTCGGTTTCTATAGGTCATACAACCTCGTGCAAGGACCCAAAATGTTGGCAATGAAACTCTCTACGACTTTAGTTTTTACAAAGGTCAAAGTTTTCAAAAATCACTTTTCGGCCAAAATTTCATTCAAAAACCGATATTTTCCAAATTTTTTTTCGATCAGTCAATACGAAATGTTATTGCCTACGGAAAGACCAATTTTTCCAAAAACTTAACCCTTTCGAAGTTATTAAAGGTTAAAGTTTGTAAAAATCACTTTTTGACCAAAAAATCACTCAAAAAATGTTTTTTTTTCGAAAATAATCAATATTATCATACGGATGCATCAGTCAATATGAAACGTTATTGCCTACAAAATATCCTTTTGACATTTTTACGAAAACTTAACTCTTTCGAAGTTATGCAAGGTTAAAATTTTCGAAAATCACTTTTCTGCCAAAATTTCATTCAAAAAATGTTTTTTTTTCGAAAATTATATTTTGTAGTCAATAATATTTGTATCTGAAAAAATGTTTTATCTATAAAATACAATTTTCGAAGAAAAAAAAACAGTTTTTGAGAGTTTTTAGCGAAAAACTTGACTAACTTCGAAAGAGTTTTCGAAAAAATTATAAAAGGACATTTTGTAGGCAATACCGTTTCGTATTGACTGATCAAATAAAAATTCGAAAATATCGGTTTTTGAGTGAAATTTTGGCCGAAAAGTGATTTTCGAAAACTTTGACCTCGAATAACTTTCAAAGGGTTAATCGGGTCAACTTTTTTGTAAGAACTGAAGTTGTAGAAGTTTTCGAATTTCAACTTTTGCATGAAACCGGTTTAAACCGGTTTTATCAAATCATTTAGTTTCGGCGATCTTCTCCTTGGAACCATATTCCTTTCGGGCGAGCTTACCTTGCATAATAGTTGGTGGGGGAATATGATAGATGCGAAAGCAAAGTGCAATTCGTGTTTTGTTGCCACTGTTTCGATGGTATTGTTGCATTGACTTGGTGAAAGAGCCTCTTTTTAGTTCCTCATTTGGGGCCGTTTTTTCTCGCAATATCGTCGTTAAATATGTAACATTCCCTATTGATTCTTTTCTTCTATAGCCGTTTCAGCAGTAGTTTTGCCGAGTTATCTGTTTTGGACGATTTTTCGCGGTTGCTGTCCAATCAGCTCACTGCCGGTTTGACCCTGTAGTGTAATGATGTTTCATCCATTGTCACACATCGCAAAATCCTTTTTGTTTCGCCTAGCACCGATCTGTTGCAGCTTTGTTGTTTTTGGCCAACAGTCAGTGAGCAAAGGCGGTATCCACTTCGAACAGAGCTTTCAAAATATTTATACCACATAGTAAGTAACCTTCCGATATTTTCAAGGTATCAGCTATTTAACGCAACTTCACTTTTCGCTCTTCCAAAACGATTTTGTACACTTTTTTATGTTTTCTCGAACATTTTTTTAAATGGCATGATCAAGCACAAGTCAAGTCATGGTGTAATGTCTAGCAGCAAGCGTGATCGGAAGAAGAAAGAAAAAGGATCTGATAGGTGGATTTGGGAGACCCTAGCGCTCAGTATTAACGATGTTTGTGCGGTCGCATTTAAAACCAGCAAACCTCCTCTCTACAATTTCCCTCGATGGAGTAGAGTCCGAACAACATCTTTCAAACCATTGCTTTCCTTGAACGGTATTTTTCCCATTTGGAAAGCAACGAAATTTACAATATTTCGAAAAATACAAAAGTAGCGTCAATAAAACTACTGTGACTTGTAAAGAAATGATCGAAATGGCATGAGGTTTTGACACATATCGTTTGAAGGTTGGTACTTAACCTAAAAATGATATCGTTTTGTCGATAGTGGCGCCATCTATATGCTATCCGATGAACTTCTTGAATGATGTAATCAATAGACATGTCTAAATTTTCTCCTTCGTCACTTTTTGTAACATCGCAGTCATAAGGTTGTATCAGATCCAAAGCAGCGCAACAAAAATATCAGCAGCAAACTGTTTCTATCGGTCAAAGCGGGTCACATGACTATAGAAGCAGCACTGAATGCTGCCGCTGCATTTTCATTCCTAATCCTAATTTTGCTGCCCTTCAAGGCAGCTTTTTTTGACATTTCACTTCACAACTTTAAAAATTTAGTTGTCAAAAGCGTTTGCTGCCTGCTGCTGCTACAACGAATCTGATACAAGAAGCAGCATGCTGCCTCTTCCGCTGCTGCTGTCGCTGCTCAAAAATTTGATCTGATACGGCGGTATAAATTTAAAACCGTTTTATTTTTGCTGAAAAAAACCGGTTTTCAAATTGCATAATTTTCTTTGAAAAACCAGTTTTTAAAAACCGACAAACCCTAATAGAAACCGATATACATGGAACACTCAGGAAAAACGCGATATCTCCGGCGGCCATGTTTTATTTTTTTTGGATTCCGAAATCGTTTTTTTAAAATGTCACGAAGAAAGCTGTGTACCAATTTTCAGCCATTTTGGAGTTTTGTCTCCTTTCATGCGTTTTTTTTGCTAATTTCCCCAGACTATAGGTAGGATCTTTCAATCTATTACTAACAGCCTTCACTTTTATGTGTTTTTTTTCCTTTTATTTTAATTTAGTTAAATATAAGTCCTTTTTCACTGATCCTATTTTTTTTGTTGTGCACTCTTCACTGTCACTGTCACAGTGACACAATAAATGTCCTTTTTTTATTTTGCAAAAATATATAGTTCTTTTCACTTTACTTACGTTCTCGCTCTAGTATGATTTGTAATATAATAATAGTAAATATAATATTAATAATAATAATAATAATTAAAAAAGAAAACAAATAAAAATAATATAAATGTTAATAAAATAAGATAACCATAAAAAATAATGAATAACTTAATAAGAGTGTGCTTTTTATATACAATGTACAGAAAAAAAAATTCTCGCTTAATTTTTTTTTCCTTGAATCAGAAATCGCCAAAATTGGAATTTCAAGTTTTATTTTTTGTTTATTTTTTCTTTCACACATTCAAAATCCAATTTGAATTATAATTTTATGTTTTTTTTTGTTTTAATTAAATTTTTTAAAAATTCATCTCTTATTTATGTGTTGCACATCAGTCAATATTGCTTTAATAATTAATTTGCAAAAATCTTTGCAGGAAAAGTAAACAACGCTCCTTCGACACATATTTATTTGACTTATTTAGTTTTTTTTTTGTTGAAGAGTATTGATGATTAGGCGGCCCTGTAGCCCCATCGTCCTTAATCATTTCATTTTAATAATAATATTATAATATCCTGCAGAATGAATGAAGGAAGGCTGCAGATTTTTGTTTGATGAACAATTTCTTCGTAATTTGTGCTTGATTTCTTCTTCTTCTTCTCTTTTTGATGATGATGTTTTAATTTTATTTTTTCAATTAATTTATTACTTTTATTTTATTTTTTTATTTTTATTTTTTAAATTCAGTACTAAGCTAAATGGTAGTGATTACTAGCATATATGTCAGATATGAAATAACAATGTTGTTGTTTTTTTGTTGTTGTTTGATTTGTGTGTTTTACATTATTGTGTTACGTTTTAAATTTTTAACTAGTAACCACGTAGGGCTTCTCAGTGCGATATGATTAGCACAGTTGATAACAGGACTAGAGATTGCAGGAGCCAGCAGCTTATTGTATTTGTTGTTCGTGTTGTTGACCATGCTCCACTTACTGATGATCTATCATGTGAATCTGAATCGTCTGGTATTGGTGTGGCACCTGGAATATTTGAATTAAATTTGATTAGTTTATTGTGATTATATTGTAAAGTATAAGGTAGATAAAGGGTATGTCCTTTATTTTGATTTAATCTAGATCCAAAAGTATAACCAGGAATTGATAACATCCCAGTAGAGTTAATCAAACAAGTACGCGAATCGCTTTCAGCAGCTATACATGAATTACTATGCTGCATATGGAGGAACGAAAAATACTTGAAGATTGGGAGCAAAATATTATCTGCCCAATTCGCAACAAAGGGGACAAATTTAACTATAGAAACTATAGAGGAATAGCTCTTTTAAGCACAGTATATAAAATAATGACAAACATAATTACAGCCAGACTGGAAACTTATGCAGAAGCTGCAATAAGAGAATACCAAGCTGGATTCAGAAGAAATAGGTCAACAATAGATAAACTTTTTTCAATAAGGCAAACCTTCGAAAACGCTCGGAATACAACATCGACATGTATCAACTATTCATCGACTTCAAACAAGCCTACGATAGCATCGACAGGGAAAAAATGTATGCGAAAATGCTGGATATAAATATACCCCTAAAGCTAGTGAAACTGATGAAAATGACAATGGAAAATACAAGGTGTACAGTCAGAATATAAGCAGAATTGACGGAGTCCTTCTCAAACAAGCAAGGCTTAAAGCAGGGCGATGGGCTGGCACCCATGCTATTTAATATCTGCCTAGAAGGAGTAATTCGAAAAGTAAACATTGATGCGAACACAACCCTGCTTAACAAATGAAAACAATTGGCAGGATATGTCGACGATATAAACTGCCTTGCCAGATCACTGTCATACCTTAGAGAAATATTCACGGAATTTGAAGAGGGAGCCAAACATATAGGGTCAACATAAATAAATGTAGATAAGAGCAAGATTCAAGGGTCAAGGTTGGAAAAGAATAAGAGATCACAACACCACCTTAGGGTAATATAACTTCGAACTGGTAAACCTATTTAACTACCTGGGGTCCACAGTTAGCGAAGACAACAATGAAACGATAGGCGTACAAAGAAGAATAAACGGCTCAAACAGAACATACTTCTCACTACTGCCAGTAACGAAATACAAAGTCATCCATAGAAAAACCAAAATAAGAATCTGCAAAATCATCATACGTATAGTAGCTACGTATGAGTGTGAAGCATGGAGTATCTCCCAAAAATCCGTGGACAAGATGGATATATTTGAGAGGAAGGTCCTCCGAAGGATATACGGCCCAATTAATGAAGACAATGCATGGAGAATACGCTGCAAACACGAATTGTACGATTTATACAAAGAGTGTAAATTTTCGACACATGTTAAGCTAATGCGTTTACATTGGGCCGGTCATATCCAAAGGATGGATGACTCAAGGATACCAAAAAAAGCCCTGTACCTATTAACAGATGGCAAAAGACCAGTTGGCAAACCACGACCAAGGTGGGAGGATCATGTTTAGGAGCTATGCAGCAAAACTGCTCAACACAAGAAACTGGAGACAAGCTGCGAAGCAGAGAGACGTCTGGAGCAAGAAGCTGATGGAGGCGAAGGCTCAAATTGGGCTGTAGAGCCATCGAAAAAGAAGAAGAAAAGCCAAGTAGTCTGAGGAGCAGCTGCCGATAGGTAAGTACAGCATCTGGCCGCACTTGCGAATAACGGTTGCGTTATTATATGGCAGTGTGCTTGGAGTGACTTTAAATCCAGCCTGTTATATTGGGGTAGTCAGAACGGGATAACTGCAAAGAAAATGTTCGGTTGTGTATCTGGCTTGTTCTTTTTCATATCTACATATGTCATACCGGCGACCGGTATTGTGTGATATTCGCAATTTCGCCGCATGCTTCCGAATTGATTAGTGTGTAATGAGTCTCGGCTCATGATCTTAAACTGCTTCAGCTGCGTCGTGCTATTGAAAGCATTAAGGTATCTCTTTTTTTTGGAGCACACAATGGCTTTTGTGTATTTGTCACTGATGTTTCAACAAGATTTGCTCCTAGTCTGGCCAATTCTATTCTTTTTCGATGCTATCAATATTCCTACGGTCCGGTGTACTAGAGTTGACCAGGACTTATACGAGGCAGAATATTTGTGCCTTCCGCGACGGTCAATTGTATTGAGGCCCCAAAATGTCAAAAATAACTACTACTATTCTTGATATAACAAGAGCACAGGAACATATCATTTTTAAGCCTTTGTGTGTACACAAGTTGTTTTTATACCCTTGACAGATGACAGGGCTGTGGAAAAAATTAATCTCGATTTTCGCTTTTTAACATAAATGAGGAAATGAAGCGAGGCGTGATTGCAAATACGTAGTGGATCCGTTACAGTGGCACCTCGCCTCTTTTAAAGTGGGACATTATACTGGTCCAAAAGAAAAAACAGACATTTCTTACAAACTCATTTCATAGCTTTTTCTTATTCCGCACTACGCTGTGCACTGAAGGGGGTACCTTTACATCCTAGTTAAAAAAGAAAGCTCCTTTCGCCAGGTTTGGACCATGTTGGGCGTTGTATAGACAGCATGCCAGTGCCATGATACCTGCCTCGATAACAATACTACACTGGCTTGTAGTCTTGGGTTTGCCTATATTACTAGACGTACTTTGCCGACTGTAATAGAGCAGAATTTAAGGCCTACACTCGATTCTGAGCCACTGTATACTAATCTTTATGATTGTTAAGCTACAAAAAAGTATCATTTTAGCAAAGGAGAAATGTCTATTGTACGCTGTGGACATAATGGACAAAGATGGTTAGGGCTTTACTGTTGTTTTAATATCTAGGAAAGACAGACCAGATGTAGATGTATACTTCATTGCTTTAGAATAACGTAATAACTAGCAAATACTCACCATCACCGGAGCCAGCTCCTGAGCCATAAATACCATTGTCTTCTTCATCATCAGAATCATCTCGGAAATTTCCTGAACCTTCTTCATCATGCCTAGCCATATCACCTTGAATATCCGAATATGTGCGAGGATTTGATGGCAACTGAAAGAAAAACAAGAAACGAAATGTGTTAGTTTGAAATATGTAAGTATTAAAATAAATTTATCAAATTTAGTAATAATTTAGAATTTTTTTCCGCTAAATCAAGTTTTCCAAGATGTGCCTGTACTGAAGGCGTTATAATATTATATATTGGTAGACTTTATAACGAAACATTTATATCTCATAGATTAAGTTAAATCTGAAGTATTAGCCCTTAAATTTTGAAAACTTTTTGTATCAAGTGGCACATTCAATTTTATATTACTCTTGTTCCAACCAAGAATTGGAAGCTGGAATTCGTTTGTTACCATTACAACATGAAGAACATGTCTTGAAATGAAAGTGACGAAAATATTTGTTGCTGGCAGTGGCGGTTCGTAAGCTTCAGGATAAGGGAAGCAATGCACAAGGTGAGCTAAAGATTTGGCAAGAAATGAGAAAGAGGCAAGGATACTGTCAAATATTATAACTTTGTGCTAATTGTTGTGCCGGTAGTTTCCGGTAACTACTAACACTGCCGAGCATTCTTTCTCCACCCTACACCGACTAAAAATATATCAATAAAAAGTGAACTGACTGAGTAAAAAAATAAACCTTCCAATACATCATGGACATTTTCAATAGGAAAATAAAACAAATCTGCCTTTCTCAAATATATAATGTTCTTAGTAAACCTTATTTTAAAATTACAAATATATTTCTTTTCATGTTTTTGTTAATCCCAAAAATGTGTGCCCCTCCCAGAAAGAAATTCTGGATCCGACCATGATAACATAACATTCATATCTACCTGAAATAAATGGCTTCAAAAAGTTAAGGAAATATTTCGCACGGGGCGCCAAAATACCTAAAGCCGTCTCTGCATACACCCGCTACACCACCGCCATCATATTCTTATTGGAAAAAAAATTTAGGCAACCCGTACTCAAAATATTCTAAAAATATTCTCTATCCCTTTAAATCATCACTAAAGAGAATCATAAAAAATTTAATGGAAGCTACAAATTTATCAGCTTATATTCAGTATACACCGCCTGCCACCCCACTAGAATAAACTATAGATAAAGAAAAACTTTACATATCTTCAAGCTCTTTTTTCTTGACTCAATATACAAACGAAAATTCCTATTTGAAGAAGAGTCAAAAACATAATTTCAAAGCAAAATTTTAAGAGCAAATTTAATATTGCTCGAAGCCAGTACAGAGTACCAGAAAATGAAGCCAAAAAAACACAGAGAATATGGTGGATACAGAAAATTTCTCTATTTTCGACTTCCCGTATCCCACTGTTTGGCTCCGAAGAAGCTGCGTTTAGCTCAGCTTCTGAGGGTACTGTATTAACGCAAACCTGCGCGTGAGTGTGAGTTCAATTAAATTGAATGTGTTGGAGTTTTCACGTTGATTTTCTGTGGCAAAGAAGCTGGTGGACTTACAGCTTCCCCATGTTGTGTAAGCCCTTGGCCACGATAAGAGCGGCGAGAGGAACTTTAGTATATGCCACTCTGCCGCTCGCTGTATCGTAGCCAAGGCTTTACTCTTTCTATACAGTAGTATGAAAAATTTGAATTGTACATTTTATATAAAAAAATCTGTACATTGTAAACTTAGTGTTTCCAGATGAGAAAATATATTGAGATTTTAATCTTGATAAATTTAAATTAATTTTTACGAAGTTGCCTATTTGGTCAAGGGAAGCAGTGCTTCCTTTGCTTCCAAAGAGGAACCGCCACTGGTTGCTGGCCATATTATTTTTATACCTTTCTTCAATTTCGTAATGACTACAAGCTTATTCACCGTTTGTCGAATTGAAAGGAATTCGCAGTGCACTTATTACTGTGGTGTAGTGCACTGCAACAGGCCTTGATTTTGAAGCGAATTTGACGCAATTTTATGGGTGTTGGCACGTTTTCGAGCCGTTTTTTCAAGACTGTTGGCTGGTTTGAATTTCGTACAGGCAGCTTTAACATGCTATAAATTGTTGAGCCGCTGATAAATCGTACTGCTACTCCCGTTAATGCACATACTTTTACTGCGTCCTTTACATAGCATCTATTGATTTGATCTCGCAGTAAGTTCAATATGAACGATGAACGTTTTTCCTACACCGGCTCCATCAGTAAAGAATATTCTCAATCTTTCCATATGGGCACTTCTTTCTCTGAGCTGTTGTTCCCTCGCGCGGAATGCTTCTCTAGCACTATTGTATTCTCCAATCACTTAACTCTCGCGTTACGGTAGGATTCGTCATTTCATTGAAATCGGAACCCAATCGCAAAATTCGTCCGCCATCTTGGAAACGCCATCTTGATTTTTTACCAAATTGTCAGATTGCACAGTCACGGGAACTCAATGTGTGCAAAGTTACATAAGAATTGGTTAAGTTGACGTAGTTGAAAAAGCTGTCGCAAGATTTTAACGAAAGAAACCAACAAACTAACAAATATACGAGGTCAAGCTAAATAAAGCCATTAAAAAAACCTAGAAACTCAGGAAGTTAACAAGAGAGATTTTTAATAGCTACTACAAACACGGCCTTTGCAATCCTACAAAGACTGCCTAAAGCTGTTCAAGAAAGCCTTTGCCATTGCTACAAAACGCGTGTATGGCACCCAAATGAGGCACGTAACCCCTGAATAAAAATTCTATTTTTTCAAATACAGCCAGGTACAGATAGGTACCAATGAAAGAAGTACGGAATAGTCTACCTAAGCGCGACACGCTCACATTTTTTTTAGACTAATGGCAGCAAAATTGGAAGAAATTATATAGCACGAAGAAAACAACCAATTATCTTGGTGACCATAAAGAGGACTATTACAATACTCAATAGACCGGTTCTCATTCAATTGCGTAGGTCAAGCAGCATTGGTAGTGGTTAGTACTAAATTGGGGGACCGTTTGGTAAAACGACGTTTGGAATAGTCGATTATGAATAATTCATATCTGTAAAAGAGGTGTGCATACCTCTATAGCGAAAGCGTTTTTAGATTGTGTTAACGTGTCTTAACAGTACCGGGAGCATTTGGTCGCAAGTTACTGGTGCAAATATGTTTCTAAAAATGAATATGCCAACTAATTTCTGAATTTCTTACATCTTCCCTTTAAAGCACCCAGCCCGAAGGGTATTAGACCTGTCATGCTGCAGAAATTAAATTAGTTATTAGTAGATGGTGGGTGGGTCATGTTCAAGAGCTACGTGCGGTTCAATTAAGACCCCGTGAATTGGGTACAGGCGAGAGTCGTCTTCGTCCTAATGACGTGATGAAGAGACCATAAGTCCGCGAAGGACTACAGGCCTATTACCATAAAATCCTTGGTGCTCAAGACTCTAAAAAGGTTCATGGCCTCTCACATCCGCCAATCAGTAGACGTGACTTCAAAACTGCCCAAAATTATTATTAACCAACCTGCGAAAGCATTAACCACTCTTTTGTTTTAATAATTAAATGTAAAAAGAATCTTTTAGTAATTTTAACCGAATGTTTCAAGTAAATGTTAATTTAAATTTTATTTACAAAAACCATTTTGAATAACATCGACGTCAAAATGTCTAGCAAAAAAAACTTCCAAGTCATTACGTCATAGAATTCTATTTCTGATCACGAAGCCAAATCGAAATGTTAAATTCTATTATTTCCCATGAATGGCACCGGAATTGCGAAGGCGTTACTACAATGAAAACAGCCCCTGACTTGCAGGAATTGTCCCATCAATAAACTGAAATGGAGTTACTTTGCGTCATAGAATCTCCATTGTAATTGGAGATGACATCTTAAAATGATTTGTTAAATAAACAAAATCCGAATAAATAAAAATGAAATGAATATTATAGTGTAATAAATACGGCACTTACCGCATTCACAATGGTTGATCTGAGCTTAATTAATTTATCGACTAGTTCATTTAATTTGGCAACTTGCTCATTGTGATGCACAAACGGCACCTCCGGATTGTATTTCTGTGCATCTACACCAGTTGACATCACAGTTTGTGTATAGTCCTCGACTCGATCACCTGTCCAACAATGCCGGTCTTTGCTTTGATATTCATCATCCTGGCATACACTGAAAAAATAAGGAAATAAGGTATTAAAAAATATTGAAGGGGAAGGGAGAGAAAGAGAATGTAAAGGGAAAAATTTAAATAAACACTATGGAAATTCCTTTCTCAAAGAAAACACTCACAAGACCAGAAAAAAAATCCTGATTCAGACTCATTTAGCATTCAGTATTCCCACCCCCGTCCACCCATCAACACCCCCCAGCGAGGGTCCTTGAACAGTATTCCTTTTAATTAAAGTAATTTACCGACTTTCTCGCAAGGCTCTAACTCAGAGGATTGCTATCCAGTGGAAGTCACGTCTCTCATTAAGGATACCTTGTTCCTTGTTCAGGAATGGAAGCCGCCATCCTCTTGTATATAAGCTTTTTCGAACCCCCTGTAGCTGTAAGACATTATCCTTCCCAAGGTATTTATCTGTTTGAGATACCGGTAGTACGTTTTTGAATGTGCTTCAAATATTTCCCAGAGTGTACACCTTCGAAATGTAGATAAAAGGCAAAAGGCGGCTTTCATTCCAGGATATACAAGTACAATTCACATTTGATGAGCCAGAATCCTGGGTTGTGATATCCTTCAGGAAACTTTCAAATCCACACCGACAAAAGAAGCATTTCTTTACTTTAAGCCAATTGAGTTACTAAAATTTGCATAAATGATTGCAAGATGGAAGGCTGCGAGGGGCCAAACGGGGGCGGAGCCTGCTCCGGCAGCTGGATGGAAAATGGTGGTGTATCTTGCACGGTATACATAGGCGGCTTTCAGGGATATCTTTTTATGCCCTCAAGTTGATACTAAATAGGCCCTTGTCAGGGTAAAAAGCAGACAATTCTCTTGATTTTGATACTTTTTTACATGGGATTCGCTTGATTCACAGAATTTCGATATTTTCCAAATCCTTGTGTCAATTTCCCCACCCCCAAAAAAAGTGTGTGTATTTCGAAAATATGCAAATTTCATAACAACACTCCGAACAAAGTTACCTGACTGTCAAAATTCATCGCATTATTTTTTACATTTTGATTCAAAATTACGCGTAATGTAACTTCTGCAAAATTCTAAATTACCAAAAATTAAATTTTAATTATAAACCATGGAATTTCGGAACATCGACCAATGCCAGCGCATTGTGACAAATTTCACGAAGGTTTTCTCACGTAAAATAAACGAATATATCAAGTGCGACGAATCTCTGATAAAATGTGAGGTGAGTACTTCCGCAATGGCGTCCAATTGTTGCTTTGATAAATGTCCAATTGCTTCTAGGTCTGCCCGTGCGGGTGTAGGGCGGGAAATCGTTGGGGTAATTATGCTTACTTCGCACTTCTACTGCTGCCATTTTTGGTGACTCTGTATCAACTTTATCCGATACCAGAATGCCCAGAGCCTCCGCCTAAGCCGCCTTGCCCAGCAAAAGCAAAACAGAAGAAGCCTTGTCAAGCAAGATTTTAAGGAAACTTTTTTTTTGACATAATCATTTTAGAATTTATTCTGATGAAAGATAAAAGAATAGAGATATTTGAAACAACTTTGTTTGGTTTAATTTGTGAAGTTGGATGGAGACGCATTTGAAGAACATGAAGTTATCCCAATCAATTACTGGAAGATGATCTGACCTAGAATAATTTCTTATTGTTAATTTCAATTTATTAAAAACTACATTTTTACCAAAACCAGCTTTTAAGAAAAACCAAAAACCCAATCTTTTGAATATGATTAAAATATAACTGTTATTCATAATATACAAGTATAGGTGGCTCAAAGAGATTAATTTTGATAACCCCACTGGACCTGATAATATACCCCTATAGTCCTGAAGATTTGCCTAATGTCTGTTCTTTCACTAAACCACCGCGCAAGCTCTTTGCTCTTTCATACTTTTGCGGAGTTTGCTCTCGTGCTCAATCCATACCGAAAACGCTTGATTCGAGCAATGTCTTCAACTACCGCGCAATAGTAATTAGCTCGATTCTTCCCAGAACTACGAAGACGATTATCAACGACAGTACGACTTCAGACTAAGATGTCTATCGGAGTTAGGTCCATAGTCGGCGGATAATGTGGGTATGATGGGTTGCAGTACCCACGTGAAAAATTTCGGATGGGTAAAATACTGTATGCCGGTTGTGTGGGACTCGAACCCACTAAAACATCTCCTGGGGCCTTATCATGAAATGCGATTCGAAAATGAAATTATCCGAAAATCGAAAAAAGCGATCATGCCATGCCGCACTTATAAAATGTCAAATATTGGCATGAAGTTGCCTACTTTCCCAGTATTGGAAAGAATTTTTAAGTTGCGTAGGGCAGTACTCCCTTTGCAATGCGAATTCGTAGTAGACGGATCCTATGATCGGTAGATTCATTCGTACCGCAAATTAATTTCGGTTCGTATTTACTTTCGCATCGCATTTCATGATAAGGCCCCTGGTCTTCACTTCTCTCCGAAGGCCTGCCTTTTTTAGCATAGCGTTTCGACAATGGATCAGCTTTTATCAAGCTGCTAATACTCCTGAGGTTTAAGAGTCTTTCTCTCTTTCATTCAGCTTCTTCCAGCCCCAATTTCCTGGCTTTCAGCGTACCTTCCACACTCCCCTACCCATCCTTTTCCTGATCATGTCTCCTAACTCAGTTTTATTTTCGTCGAATATCACATAATAAAAGAAGACGTGCTCCTGATCCTGGATACCTGGACATGCCGATGGACGTATTTACTATATCCTCCATGTGCCCATTTCCATTTAAGAATTGCCTGAGATCGGAACTAACTTCAAAATGCTTCCTCGGAACCCATCAATGTTATGGACAAATTTGTGGGTCCACCGAGCCTTAACAGATTCGCCTCACTTCCCTTTCCATTCCGTTAGGGACTTGCATCGGTACCGCACTGTATTTGGTAAGGGGGATGATACACGGGTCAACATGTTGAGCAACACGAGCTTTTTCTGCGCAGTTCGTAGGCCAAGGGAAGGGTCAGGGTGAGGTGTGCGGTGTTGACTGAAACTAGAAACGATTTCTATTTTTCCTCCATTTGCATGAAAAATGTTTATGTATGCGTGACTATTAAGCGATTCTGGGTGAAAATAATTTCCCAGCGGGAAATTAGGTAATGCTTCCGGTAGAAAGGTATAGGGTAAGCCTTCCTTGAAAGTAATCTGTAATGCAAAAGTAACAACAAGTAGGCAACAAACTTGAGGTCTGCTTCTTAAGGAAGGCAAGGGTAAGCTGAAAGTAAGCAATTGCCCTCTGCCTTATCTTACCAGTAATGTAGAGGTAAGCAAAGCTAGTGCATATTTTTGCCTTACCAGTGATGCAGTGGTAAGATAAAGCTGGCTTATACCTTACCTCCGTAGGACATCAATGTAAAAAAAGAAATGAAGTGGGTTTCCTAAAGTAATGCTTCCACGGATTACCAGGAGTACTTACAGAACGCAAGTTGAAGCCTTATTTTTCCCGCTGGGTTGGATTGCACACCAACACATATGAAATCGCAATGTTATTACACAGAGTGTTGCGTTTAGCGTGTTGAGTCGTGTATCACCTCCGCTCAACAAACTGGCAGTGTGTTGCAGAAACACGTTGACTCGTGTATCATCCCACTAACGAATTCGGCATCATAGAGAACCATGACTTCTTGAGTTTGGGATGATTCCTACTACAACCTGTGCCAAAAGAATTGGTAATCTCATAATAGCTCTTTCCATGCGCAGTCTTAAAACCCCACCTCGAAAGTAGATTCATGTAGACTCATGTCACCCCATTCGTTTAAAAAACCGCTCATTTATATTCTCAATCACAATTCAATCGCTCTTACTCCGACTGTTGTCATGGTCAGATGCTTTGGGGGAGTGTCGTTGCTCGTAAACAATATCGAAGATGAAATTACAATACCCGAGCGCTTGTATTTCATCCAAACACGAAATATTAATGTAATAATGGAATTGTCATGCGTGTAAAATTCCCAATTGTTTTGGCGCACCCTATATCACTCACGCCGCATCGTTAGATATGGTCTTGTGCGCGCAGCACTCAAGGAGGAAGCTTTGTCTGTTTGTGATCATCCATTTTCTGCTGTTAGCCGTCTTGTTAAACCCTGGTGGTAAATACACTACACACTCGCTCTAGGGCCCCCGTGTTGGAAAACATTGTTGGAAATGCTGCACAAATAGCGGAAGCCTTATCCGCAATGGTCTCTAATTAAGCTTTAAAATTAAACCTTCAGTCCATCAGCATCTACACGATGCGGTGAACGTTTCATTCGAATTTTCGCTTCCAATGATTGAGGCAGCATCGACAAAAGCCCGAACGCGTCCAAATACTAACATTGGACATTTGACATTGGACACTAGTAGTTGTACTATCGGCCACACGATGCCTCCTACCATCCTACTATCAAGCGTCCAACGTTTGGAGGGTGTTCATAGAATAGTGTAGGCTTTAGATAGTTGCGTTCACGCATAATTCGATCTCGTGGTGTAAACATGATAAGGGCGAACGACGAATCGCTGTAAACAGCGACTGTCAAAAACAAATAGAATACGTGCCGTGCCGACCGAATCAATTTAATTTCTATTTCGAAGCCATTGCCTGTCAAAGTTGCATGGGTGTTAGGGCATGGGATTGTGTTGCTATTTCCGTGTGTTCCTGATTGCGCGAGTAGCATAATCGGCTGTCGGGGTTATTATCTTCAACGCCGTCCCTCTCAGTTTGTGAACACAACGAATTTATTTCGTCGGTACTTTCAACTTTTCCGACGAATATCGTTTCGCTATCGCCCTTTGCGTTTTACCAGCATCATAGAGGCGTTATCCGACGAGTGCTAATCCAGCCTCATCACGCAATGGCATCACCCGGTCATGTGGAGAGATGAAAGATAAGAAGGAGATGGTTATTAAGCTAGGTTAGAGACCTAGACAACCGAGAGGTTGGAGGTTGTGCACCTTTAGACACAAAGAATAAGACGCAAAGAAAGCAGAGAGGGTAAGTCGCTGACCTGAATGACCGGCTCTGGTGAGCACTCTTGCGAGAGTTGCCGCTACAGCCTGAGCTGGTTTGGCCTCAAGCGTCATCCAAAAGCCACACACTATCAGGTCTGTTCTGAACTCCGTTGGTATTAATTCCGGAATTTTCGTACATTGGTAGCATTCGATTGTAAGAAAATTTTAGCGGAATCGATTCCAGCGGAGTTCAGAA
The DNA here is from genome assembly GCA_949987705.1 of Thereva unica. Taxonomy (NCBI): domain Eukaryota; kingdom Metazoa; phylum Arthropoda; class Insecta; order Diptera; family Therevidae; genus Thereva; species Thereva unica. The sequence goes on from OX465282.1 coordinate 127,042,273, forward strand.
TAGGCTTGTTCATCTCTAGAAGTTGTTCCCCAGGGCTCAATTCTATCACCCGCTCTTTTTCTAGTTTTTATAAATGAATCGTTTAACTGACTGATTGAGCAACTCTGGGAAAATTTTGTGTTTTTATCACCATTCCCATTTGGTGGAGATAAATCTCATTCTGCTTCCACGGCGATGATTTTTTCCAAGCGACTATCCCAATCCAATCGATTCACTCGTTCAGTCTATAGCCCTTAGTTTCGTGTATAACAACTCGACTTTGGAATCACCTTTCACAGTCAATATTCCCGATTTTGTAGCAGATGAAGAGTAGTATCTAAGCGTAGAAACGACTGGAATCAAAGACTTCAAGAGCCCCGGTCCTGCTTTAGAAGAAAAAGAAGAAGCAAAGTAAATATTAGCAAAACGGTCCGAATCCGGTTTAGAAGGGTTAAATTAATCCTCAAAAAGATTTTTGTTTTTTTACAAATAAGGCTGTTTACACACCAAACTCGGCATCGACACGACATTACAAAACGTCCACCGACAAAAATTTTTTTGTCAAATCTTCGTACACACCAAATTCGACACCTCGACACCATTCGACAACCAGAACCAATCGACACAACGAAAGTCACTGCATAAGTATTCGACTTGTCGAAAGTCGTCGTTCGACGTTTTTCCTCGTGTCGCCTTCAGTGGATATAAACTGATTTGAATGTGAAGCCCTTCGTCGGTAACGGTTTTTTCCTTGTCGAGTTCTGTCGAGTTCTGTCGTGTCGTGTCGATGTCGAATTCAGTGTGAATAGACTCGCTTAATGATAAGAATAGATGTGTGTCGCGACAGAAAAATGTTGTCGAATTTCGTCGTGTCATGTCGATGTCGAGTTTGGTGTGTAAGGCTGCTTACACACCAAACTCGACATCGACACGTCATTACAAAACGTCCATCGACAAAAAATTTTTTGTCGAATCTTCATACACACCAAATTCGACACCTCGACACCATTCGACAACCAGAACCACTCGACACAACGAAAGTCACTGCATAAGTACTCGACGTGTCGAAAATCGTAGTTCGACGTTTTTCCTCGTGTCGCCTTCAGTGGATATAAACTGATTTGAATGTGAAGCCCTTCGTCGGTAACGGTTTTTTTCCTTGTCGAGCTCTGTCGAGTTCTGTCGTGTCGTGTCGATGTCGAATTCAGTGTGAATACACTCGTTTAATAATAAGAATAAATGGGTGTCACAACAGAAAATCTTGTCGTGTCGTGTCGATGTCGAATTCAGTGTGAACAGACTCGCTTAATGATAAGAATAGATGTGTGTCGCGACAGAAAATGTTGTCGAATTTCGTCGTGTTTTGTCGATGTCGAGTTTGGTGTGTAAGCAGCCTAAGCAGCCTAATCAGTACTCACTGATAAAAATTTCCTAGAACAAAAACAATAACTTACTTATCAACAATTTTCGCATAAAAATCCTTCGACTTCTCAATGGTAGCCAAAAAGTGCAGAAGCTCCGTATCTGGCGGTGTTGCCCACTTAACTGATTGCTGTTGTTGTTGCCTCACTTCGTTAGCAACCGTTTTGTCAACAGGTAACAATTTTGGATTACCGCACGTCTTTTTTACCTGTAAAGATAAAAGAAAAAACAAAGAAACATGAAAAGCATTCAATTTAATACCTTTTCAATTTGTTATCAGAAAATTTGACAAGTGCCCCAAAAGTAAAGAACAAAAAAAACGGCAGATACAAAAGAAGAGACAAAAAAAAATGATTTGTCTCATACACAGAAAAGATCCACAAAGCTACAGATTTGTTCCACAAAAATTCTGAACGTAAAAAAAAGGTGTGTCATCTTTGATACGCTTAAAGCGTTCGATTACAGAATAAGCAGAAAAATCGGTGTTTTTTTGTCGTTGTTAAACTTGAAAAGAAATTCGATATTTTTTTCGACAAGTTAGAGTCGTTGAACAAAAGTCGGGTGAGTGTTGTGACTCCTCTGAACACGACCTAAAGTGACTAGAAATTTTCCCTTTTTTCGGTTTGTGCTATTCAGAGACAAGGCCGCTGCCTGAATTGATCCCATTGACATTTTTATTGGTCTTGATCGGTTGATTAGGTCCGACTAATTTCTTAAGTCTGGTGGCAGCGTCGTCGTGCGATGGACGTTAGCTTTTTGGGATTTCGTTTTGATTGAAGTAAAAATTGAAAGACGACAGCGATTTCACTAATTCAAAACTTGGACTCCGTTCAATTAAATCAATTTCGTTCGACAGACAGACCTAGACTCTCTGCGAATTAACTTTCATGGAAACGATTATTTGTCGTCTTATGTCTTCCAGGAAGCTTCATTTTCATAAATGACAACAAAACTTTTTTTTTAAAAACACAAAATTACGAACATCTTTGGAGTTAACAAACCGTCTCGAAACACGAGGACTTGAGTCTATTTTCAAAGGTAGTTAATTACACGTTCCACAACCAAACGAAAAAAAAAAATCTAGAACTACACCAACTAGAATGTAGGAGGTACCTAGAAGTATATCCAAAAGTGCCATCAAAAATCTACCTGGAATCCTTATCCGCATATAAACGTTGCCATAAGCGATGTTTGTCATGTACGTTACTGTTCCTTAATTCAAAGTACACAAAAAGATACACGCCGGCATACCTTCATAAGTAGATCACACATTTGCTTAGGAGAGATAAAATCCAGGTGATATGACACGATAATGAACGGAAACTGTTTACTTCCCTTCCATACGTGGATAATATACAGCCGGAACATTTTTAATCTTTTTCACTCGTAAAAACATCAGAAAATACAGAACGAGCGCCGCCGTGAAGGGATGCTGCTAATCTGTTTGTCTTGTCGAGGATTTTGTAAATACTCGACATTAAGGGATTTCTTTGTACACCAATAGAATATGGAAAGGTACGCAGCTATACATATACATAATTTAGGTGAGATGGGTTCCGTTAATTACGCATTTTTTTTCGTTGGTTAATAGCCAAAATTTAATTTTTTTTGTTGTGTATTACTTGGAAGGATGCTTGGAAAAGAGTTGAGCAAAAGTGAACTAATGCTATCCACTGGGGCGAAACGAAAGCCTCGACTTTAACTTAATCAGGTTTCCTTCCTGCATGGTTCAGGAGATTTACTGTTCAGGCATCCTTCCAAGAAATAGTCAAAGAAACATAAAATGCGTAATTAACAAAACCGATCAACCGATATTATAGCTGCATGCCTCTCCAGATCTACAAAGAAATCTCCCTTAACTCTATCCTGAAGTATGAAATTTCCGGGTAAAATCCTTGACCCAAAACTCATCTGAGAATCGAACATTGAGGAAAGGGTAAAGAAAGCCTGCTTAGCTTTCTATGCCTATGTCAAAATACATTTGCCAAACATAAGAAATTAAGCCGGGCGAGAGTTTCAAATGGCATTATCCAACAAATTCGCGGCGCTGGCAAGAGCGGAGGATATCGATGTAGAACAAAAGCAATTGTCGAAGTCCATTGTGGAGTGTGCTATGGAGTTGGGTCCACCTATCCGTAAACGGACGCAGTGATGGATCTCGGACAGCTGTCTGGACCTCGTCGATGAAACACGTCGATTACGAGCAATATCGATGATTGAACAAAGAAATTCGACAGAAAATGAAATCGTAACGAGAAATGTACTGGAATAACCTTACGGCCGCTTATCCGAGGAATTCCCGATTCAAAGAGGTGTCCAACAGGAAGACGTCGTTTCTTCTCTTCAACGTTTGATCGACGCGATTACTCATGATGCATTCGATGGACGCCTCGGAGTTCGATACGACGACAAAAACTCTGTAACCGACTTAATGTTCGCCGACGATAGCGCCGTCTTCGCTGACACGGATTCCGAAGCAACGGACATCTTATACAAAATTTCTTGCATTGCCCGGTCATACGGGTTAAAAATGAATGCGGAACAGACCAAAGTGCTCCGAATGGACGGATCGGTTCACCTCGATGGAATCCAAATCGAACAGGTTCCGATATGCACATATTTAGTTGAGGAAAAGAAAATGACATCGACAGACAGACCTAGAGCCTAGAACTCAAGGATGTAGCAGTGGAATTTTTATAGGTACAGTACAGTAAGGCTTTCGACAAAAAAGGACTACTGAAGATCTTTTAGTTTGCCTTGTATAATGCACCTCAACCAAAGTTTTTATCGATTTGGTGAGTCTGGTCTGGTTGATATCTCCAATATATAGATTATAGCTAAACTCAAAGCTATTGGGGTGGACTCACTTCTACAGAACTGAATTGAGAGTTTCCTTTCCGGCCGTTCAATAAAGGTCAAATCCGAACCCCACCTTATTTTTGCGGGAGTCCACAGGGGTCAATTTTATCACCTGCTCTATTTCTTATCTTTATAAGTGCTGATGATGGAACTCTGCGTTGCTCATGTAATTTCGACATTGCGAGCTTGGTCATCGCGAACTAGTCACCAACTCTATAAAAAAAAGACTAGCCAAGCCTCTATAAGAGCCTCAGACTCGGTGATGATCTCTAAGCGAGTGGAGCGATGAAAAGTTAAGATAGATGTCCTCAGAAGAATGCATAACGTAGCCTGGCCCAGTTACAACAAGGGAAGAGCAAAGAGAAACAGACTACGAAGAGTTATTGCCAGAATTACGACAATCATCACAGGATGTTGACCTATAGGGTAACCAAGCTGGCAGTCTAACACATCAACCACTGTAGTTGCTACGAGGAGTCTAATGGGAGAGAAGCACTAGCTCACTTCCAGTGTAAAAAGCCAGGGTTGAGCCTGGCTAGCGTTCGTTGCATGTACAGAACGCCAAGAAAAATGCGTCCAATAGGTATACAGGCCGAACCACACGGCACGGCGCCGATGATTTTCGTGTCCTTGTCTTCCGTGGTGAGTTTTTCACTGACATTCACACAGCACCGCCTTTTTCCGTATCGGTGATCAATGCTCCATGACATCCGACATTTTAGTTGTGAAATTTGGACAGTGATCACAAGTGCATTTAATTTAGCGTTGACCCAGGTGGACCATATACTCAGGCACGCCCTTGCCTCTAGCCAAAGCAAAGCAGCACACACTAGACAGCTCCGTTCTGGTCGACTTAGAGTGATCTTCAGGGGAAGGCGAGCTTATACATAAGCTTCCACTTGGCTTTCATTCCAGGTTTCGATATCCTCATCAGAGAGGAATGGAAAAACTTCCAGCCCAACATAAATAATGACATACTGCTATATAGGACAGCTGTAAATCAGATACGAAGATAGTCGCTGGAGTTCCTTCCTCTTTGCTGAAACTCTCAAAATACTGCCGTCGTCTGCCTAATTCTGTCAGTGTCTTCTAGGTAGAATTGCTGAGAATTTTCAAAGTCAACTCAACGATAATACAGACGACCGAAGGCCAGGGGCCGGAGTAATCCTGTCATCGAATAGCCAAGTGTCCATCAAGATACTATGCCCATTTTACATCGAAAATGCATGTTTTTGGATTTGAAATGGTGTTTGAAGTCTTAAGCCTGAACTACATTGAAAAGTAACTGCGCAGTGAGATTTAGACTTCTTGTAACTGAAGCCTGGGATGGTAGCCCGAAAGTTGTTTCAATCAACGATTTTGTATGAGGTGGATTGAAACCGCGTAAGTGCTACCACCTGAACTACATTGAAAAGCAGTGCAGTCTAGCACTGTGCAATATGTTGCAGTGGTTTATTAGAGAACTCTTAGTAAAATACATTGAATGAGCAGTGTTTTGTCATTGACAGTTCAATCACAGCCTTTGGTAATTTTTTTGTAGTCCTTTGATTTTAGTTGTGAAGTGAGCTCTTATATCTCATTAGTTCTATCAATTTTTCGTCAATTTCATATGAAGTTTTTTACGAATTGGCATGCAGTGCGAAGCAGTTTTTTAGAAGTTAGTCTAAAACAAGGCAACGCAGTGCAAGGCAGTAAAGTTAATTTCATGCAGTTACAAGATGTTTGAATAAACATAGTGCTGTACTGCACTGCTTTTCAATGTAGTTCAGGCTTGAATATGGCAACTCACTGGCTAGCACTACACTGGCTGCTAGTTCAGGCTTCAAGTCAAAATCAGATTGCCTAAAACCAAAACCTAAAGACTTATTGAGCCGTTTTAACCTAAAATGCTGCTTAAAAGCTTAAAATAATAAAAAAATAAAAAGGTTCATAAAAATACTAAAGAGGAGCAGGCAGCAACCTCTCAACTCTGTCAGCACTTAATTATCATTACAAAAAATCTTTTGTTTTAACCGTAATTTTTCTCGTTATCCTTCTCGCCTTTATCCTTACTCGTACTTACCATCAAGAGTACATAACTCATTGCCCGATTATTCAAGCGATTACATAAACCTCAACCACAAAAATCTACAACCATCACCAAAACCAGCCGCCAACAACAGCGCAGAAAAAGAATCCCTCGAATTCCTCAAGAAACAACACGCGGCAACAAATTTCACTTTTTCCATCCCACTTTTATAAAATCGTAAAATCCTCTAGAGTGCAAATCTTTTCAACTTCCCACCGCACAAGGAAAAAACTTGAAACTTTTATCGGAGGAACTTTTCAACTTCCTAAAAAGCAGACATGCCCTTAAACGTCACTGAATTGCCCCAGGGCAGCAGGGCAGAGCCCCACAGTCAGAATGGATTCAGTTCCTTCAGCAGAGCCATATGCGGACCCGAGTAAGCCCCACACGAAACCTGGACCCTGGAGCCAGCAGAGCCGAGAGTATACGCATTTTTATATCGACCTTAAGACAAGGGAAACTTTTCAATCGGAACAGGCACGCCAGGCAACGTGAAAAGGGCTCAACTTAAGTAAAACTGTGCGGAGTTGGAGCAAAGAGTTTGGATGGTGACCCCAGCTCCTCTTCCAAGCCCTTCTTTCGTCCTTGTGATTTTCTTTACCATTGCGGCTCGTTTTTATTCGTTTTTCACTAAACGACGTCTTCAAGGCTCTGTAATGTCGGCCGAGCTCCGTGGGCTCAGAATGCGCCGGCAGTAAGACTTGAGACTTACTAGAGGCCCGACTTGGCCGTACCTTGGTGAACTTTTATCTTCTTACTTCAAGTGCGGCGGCTTCGACTGAGACCGGGGCAGTTTCGAGCCAAAGAAGAGATCTCAACTTGCGATAAAATTCCCATCTTATGTCGATGCGGTTGTGTTTATCTCAGGTTTTCTCCTTTTCATTTCATTCCGCACCACTTGAGGAGGATGGATGGGAAGTGAACTGCAGAGGAGGCTCTGATATCCAATTTATCCAGCCTTTGAGAAGTTGATTCTTCTATTTTTCTGCACGAAGGATAACGGCTTGATGACTCATATATAGGTGGAGTGGAGGTTTCATTAAGCAGTTTCAATGGGAAAACATGAAAAAAGCCATATTAGGAAAGGAAATAGAGGAGAAAGTTTAACTACTCTCGGGTTGGCAAATAGAATTGGATAAACATGAAAACTATGGAAAATTCAAGTGGCAATTTATGAGCTTTATGGAAAAGAAACTGATATCATAAGCTATGCGAGTTTTTTTCATTAGTTAGAAATTTGATGAGGGTTCGTAAACATCAACGGAGATTTTCAATATTCGGCCTAAGGATAACCTTGAGTCGAAATTGGTAACATTTTCAAAAGGCTTAAACTCCAACCTATGTAAAATAACAGAATTTCTGCTTTGACAATTCTTTTCCAATATCTTCGAAAATAACTTGTGTCGCGACTTTCATCCTCTTTTGCGTTTTATGGATCTCTCTTTTCTATTTTAATGTAAAGTTCAATTTCAGCGTAAAGCTCACTCAAACATTATAAACGAACGCTGGTATGCAAAAAATAATGGGTGCACCCTTAAGCCAATAGTATGGCGTGCGCCAAAACTAATGGGAATCTCAAAATCGTTTTTTCCATGGCCAGGAGAGTATCATATCCCACCACGAAAGTATATTCGAAAATAAAAGTGTCACTCCGTTCGTATAAAAACCCAAAACACCCGATTTTTTATATTGCCAATCACAATTCAACGGTCAGATGATATGGGGAAGTGTTGTTGCCCGTAAACGAATGGGAAATTGCAATGCACGTGCGCTTGTATTTTATCCATACACGAAATGTTAAAGTATAGTGGAATTGTCATTTCCTCGGCTGCATTTAAATTTCCAATTCTTTTGGTACGTTTACCAAACCTATACTGCAATAAAAACTATACATTCAAAATTATTTTTTACTTTTAAGTTCATTTTAAAGGAAAAGCGTAAACTTTTTTTAAACTATATTTTTTAATGATTTTTTCATGAGAATGAGGAATTTGAGATATGAATAGATAAAGAAATATTCTGGGGTAACAACGACGAGATTTCAGGGGGATTTTAACCGCCTAAGTCAATCTTTCATCACCGTCGGTGAAGAGAATAACCTATGCCCATTTAATGTTATCGATATAAAGCTTATTGAGACCACTCTGGCCCGATGGTATCAAGTTTGGTATCTTTTCAGTTCTTGGCGTCCTGATGTACATCATCCCTCCAGCGGAAATTTAGTCTACCTTGCTGTTGCATCTGTTTTCCTCTTCACTCATATGAGAGCAAGTTTTTCCCGCAGGAGCCCATCGAGCTTTATTTTCCTGCTTGAAGTAGCCGTTTTACAGCAAAGTGTTGTAGAGGGAAATCGAAGACAAGATCACACGGAATAAGCCCATTTGTAACATTTTTCTGAGTGTTGAGCAACCATTGTAATTGTCTCAGAGTTGAAAATTTCGGTTTCGGCAGTACGCAAAAATTTGAATATCGATTGGTTGATAGGCTCGATTTCACCGTTCGCTATCGGCCGCTTTATATGGCGAATATGTTGTGAAAAACATTTTCAAAAGTTGATAAGGTAAAGGCAGTACCACGATCACTAATAATTCGGCCGGGAAGCTCAAAATAGATTGTTAAATTACTGACGAATTCTAGAGCCGGTTGTAATTTGTAGTTTTAATAGCTTTTATGATAGCGTATTTTGTGAAAAAGTCGTCACAGGCGATGCCATATGAATTTTCTTTACGAAACCCTTGATATGTATAATGTATCGTTCTGAACGGTATCAGCTTAAATTGTGCACAGAATAGGCGACCGGGTGGCTTCTGTGGTAATAGCATTCAGTACATACTGCAATATACATATGTAATGATTAAAGTAAAGTAAAAGGCCGGTTTGAAAGGTTATAATTATCGGTCTGTAATCAAGTTTCGGGCGTCAATCTGCCTAATGGCTTGGCACTTAGACTTGACGAAGGGCAGATACATTCTCCTCAAGGCAAAGTCTGCAGCTGGAACCCTGCGCCCTTTATAACCAGTGGGTAATAAAGTCAACAAGGGTCCTGAAGACAGTGGGTGAAGAGACGACGGATTGAAGCCAACAAGTGTCCTGATATCAAGCCAACATCCACCCACCCATCCAGGGTACTACAGCCTAGGCCTGAGCATGTCTTTAGTTCGGTATGTTGAGCACCGACTCTACGTTAACCCCCAAAGAGTCGCTTCATCTCCTCCTGGGTTTGCCTACTGGTCTGTTTCCTTAAATTTTTCCTACCATAGGTGAGATCAGAGTGTGAACGGCCCTCTTCACCAAAGTGGTCTGTGCTCCAATAGCTAGTTGACCGCGATATAATGGGTACATAGAAGTCCAATGAGTATGATAGAAAAGATACATCCTGGCAAAGGCTTGTGCAAAACTAACCACTTCGACACGATATAACTTTACATGTTGGCTTGGTAGGGTTCGAACGGTGTGCTCCTTATTCCTTAAGAGTTTTTTGGCGCTTCAGTGTTGGTTGGTGTTGAAGTCCACAGAAATTTCGCTGATTTTCAGAGGGTTGTCACCAGTTGAATGCACTCACTTCTATTCTATCTGTCACCGTACGCAACGCCCGCAAAGCATTCATTTGTATCCAGCAGCAACAGCAACAGGAATCGCTACAGCTACAACTGCAACAACAACATCAGTAGCAACGGTATCGCCAACAGTAGCAGCAATAACAACGTAAATTTGGAAGGGATTTGCTATGGCAATATAGTCTGCGTAGCAGCCAACTTGCAATTCAAATGACAATCCATTTAATACAGCGACAGACAACCATGAAAAAATGGAGCTCATTTCTGAAACGATGGCATATGATGGAAAGATAGCATTTAGAATGACAATAGACAATGTCTAAAATTGCCTTGCGAAATTCTGATCACAAGGCGACTGCACACCCCAAGCCTTTTCACAAAGCCAGCAGCCAGATGAATTGCTTCCCTCACCGATTTTGCAACCCTTTTGAGCGCATTTCCCCATTATCTTTCCACTAAATTATACCCTAACACGAATAATCCATTCAACGGCCCCCTTTCTTTCAGTTCAACATGTCTGTTCACAATGTTTCAGTTATGCATCAAATATATTTCAAAGATTCGCAGTGTGCCAATTTCATGGTCCCTTACGTATTAAGGGCAGGACGAACTGAAAGTATTGATTTCAATTTGATTTAAGACTTTGTTTACCATTTCAAACGTTATGCAAAAGTCGCTGTTTGATAGAAAAACGCACACAACTTTAAAAATTCTATGTGGTGAAATATTTACATTAAATAACACTAAATTGTAAATTTTTAAAAACAACAATTTTTTGCTGGTGTTGTTGATTCACAACGCCACTTAGGTTTGAAAGTAAAAGGGCTTGAATGGGATCGGGGTGGTTTACGGAGTTGATGTGAGGTGAGGAGGGTAAGCTCTTCTATAGTCTACATGAAAATACCTTGAAAATGCTCGGTATGTGAAATATGGGATTTTAATTATTTTGCATTCAAAAGCTTTAAGGTTGTCTAATGGGAATGTTTAGAGAAAAGCTGCCGAAGGAATTCTATGTGGACTAGGGTCTCGTTTGAAAGACTATGAATAGTATCATATACAAGTTTATTGTAAATCTGGCAAAGCTGTTTCATGTTTTGTTACACAACTTCAAACAGTGAGACCAAGTAATCTATTTAAGTGAAGATCTTGGCTCCGTAAAGCATTTTCGGACAAACTGTCTTTGCTCTAGTTTACTCGTAGTGGACTGGGTCTATCAAAGCAGAGTAGGGACAAATGCTTTCCTTGGTATATATAGGGGTTGTGGCGCCGGACAACCATTTTAGAGTTATTAGTGTTGAGTAGGACACGATTTTAAAATGAGTTTGTAAGAGGTGCCTCTTTGAAAGGGCCAGTATAATGTCATACTTCAAATGAGGTGAAGTGCTACAAAAACAAATGGAAAAAAACATCTTTTGTACAAGGTTAATTATAATATGCATTAAACGGCCTGCGAGTATGTAAGTGTAGGGATATCATCCCACTACTCTCATATTACTTGAGTACAAAATGCTTTGTAAATTCGTAAATTTGAAGGAACGTAAATTCCACAAGCGACCCGGAAAGAGTCACCAACTTTACCGGGAACACTCCCAATTACATCGGGAGATAAAGAGAAGCGTCCGGCGGGATACAAGGCAGCAGATAATTGAACTCGCAGAAAAAGCGAAAAACGCCACAAGCACAGACAAAAATAAGATGCTGTACCAAATCACTAAACACATCTCCGGAAAGTACTCTACTGAAAAGCACCTTATTAACACCTTGCAAATCATAGTGGAGCTGTCTATTGAATTATACCTTCCTTTCGTAGACTATGAGAAAGCATTCGACTCTGTTAATACGAGCTTTATATGGTAGGCACTATGGCAACATGATAGAAGCTTGACTGTCCGAAAAAATTCAACGTTGGCACCTTTCAAACTTTTCTCGAGGTTTAGTTTAGTGCAGGTCTCCAATGGTCCAATGGTTTCAGTATGAAAACTAACCACGATCTATCCATTGCAATCGAAAACTAGAAGTTAAGTCCTTCGATGCCCTGCGATGGAATGATCATATATTTAAAATCATCAAAAAAATCATCAAATAAGCAACTCAATGCGTGAGATTCCTTAAGAAATGCAAGTGTCTCCTTCAGACATCAGGCCACGATACAATCTACAAGTCTACGGTATTCGACCCCACCTTCAATCCAACTTGTTTAACTGGACTGGCGCATCGAAAACCGCCGTAATGTGTCTCAACAAGGTGCAAAAACGCGAAATCCAAGTCATCACCGATGTTAATTCTACCCTGCATCGAACCATAACCCACCAGAGTATAAAGGTTGCAGCCCTGTCGAAATTGTATCGTTGGCTCTATTCTCATCTGATCTTTCAAATCAAGCTACTACATGAACGATATGTCGAACTTCTTCTTCTTCTTTAACGGCTCTACAACCGGGATCCGGTTCTGGCTTCTCGCAACTGTTTTCTCCACCGGTCCCGATTCTGAGCCGATGTCATCCAGTATGGTGATCCTTCCAGCGAAGGTTGGGTCTCCCGCGTTGTCGCACCCCATAGGTTTTACAGCAAAGAACTTTCCGATCAGGCTCATTTTCACTCATACGAGCTATATGCCCTGCCCACCGGAGCCTACCGAGCTTTATTTTCTTCACAACATCTATGTCGCGATAGCACTCGTAGATCTCGTCATTATAGAGTCTCCGGAATCGTCCTTCCCCACATACGGGGCCAACAATCCTCCAAAGTATTTTCCTCTCGAACACGGCTAAGAGGCTTGAGTGCTTTTTGCTAAGCACCTCCGTTTCAGATGCATGTGTGAGAACCGGTAAGACCATCGTCTTATATAGTAAAAGCTTAGACGTTATGGTTAGATGCTTGGATTTAAAGAGCCTTGACAGACTATAGCAGGCTTTGTTGGCTTTTAGCAGTCGTGGGCGTATTTCTGGTTCCATGCTATTGCCGGCTGCTACTATTGACCCAAGGTAGGTAACTGCTTTTACCACTTCAAACTTGTGTTCCTCTAGCTTGATTGTGGGACCAAATCTGTTACTGCTCGACCCTAAGTATTAGGAGACTTACCACTTTTGGTGAACCCTTTCTAAGCACGCTTGCGGAAAACTCGCAGATTGGGATCCCGTAACTAAGAAGATTCATTGCGTCTTCGAGGTGGTATAGCGAAGAAACGACACTTTAACATCAGCTTTAAAGTGGGATCACTATATGGTATCACAATGGGCCTACTCCTTTGGCCTTAATATTTGAGCCGTACTCCAGGAGCTCAACCATATCACACCTGACCTAATCTAACCTCTCCCATTACTACTTTGATTTCGATAGTCGAACGAGAACGGAACTATTCAGTATGGGTAGTAGTACCCACGGTCATACGTTTAAATGGAAATCTATTGTTTTTTCTTAGATAGAATTCATATTATGTGCTGTGTAAAATGATAACACTTAAGCTTAATTTGTTACTATAAAATCTTCTCTACAAAAGTAGTTCCTTTCAAGATATTTTTCGTGATATTTTATTAATTGATCTTGTTCATTTGATCTTAACTCTTCACAGCTCGCACATCGAATTTAATACAATATTTTCACAACATTTCAAGATCAAATAAATAAAATAAAATTAACCATTCCTAAAATACATTTCCGCATCATAAACAACTTACATCCCCAATCAAATCGAAATGGGCTCGTTGAACTCGTGTCATTTTACAACTAGGAAGCGCAGCACCAGCGCAGCCTGCAAATGGTTGCATTCCATGCGAAATTGAACAGAACATTCTAATTGTTCGGCAATCTGCATGCAGAGCAACAGCCTCCAAGATTGCACTCCGTCTATTAAAATCTGATCTAGACTTGTTAGCGCAGAACAGCAAAGCAGTTGCCACTACACAGCTCTGTCCAAACAATCCATTAAGCACTTTGCAGCGCTCTAATAGATAGCGAATGGCATTGAATCACAATCTCCCATTGGAGCTGAGACCCGCTTTTATTGGGGTGATGCGAATAAATCACATAAACCGGCGATGCGATCATCTCAATTCAACTCAATCACGCGCAATGCGTCAAGTGCGAACAACGAAATATATGGACACTGCGGCCAGAGATCATAGAGCCAGATTAGTATGGAGAGCCTGCCACAATTGGTCTGACCTTTTGCCCGTGTTTTTGTCGACACACTAATGGAGCCCCACAGCCAGCCGTGACGCAAGTGCGGAATTAAAGACCGTTCCATTCCATTCGCCATGGATCATTGATCGAGATTTAATCGAATGCAGCTGAATTGATGCAGTTCACACATATTCACAGCCACATGTGTGCATATGTATGTGGGAAGGGAATTTTTGCTGAAACTGAAAATTCCGCACCAGCTTATCAGTTGCGCCATCTTCAAAAGCACGTTCTCGGCTCCAACAGGCTCGAATTTAATTAAAACAGTCCCGGATTACAAGGAGCTGGCGATACTGAAATTCAAATTTATGGCCATCTTCAGCTTGAATCATTTTTCTCTGCGAGATTCGCCCCCGTCCCGGTGCCCTGGTCCACCCCCTTGGCAGGTACCCATCGTGTCGATCGATCCACCTCTTCACCTTGCTGCAATTCTGGCCTGATGATATCAATGCAATGTGGACGAGTTGTGGCAATCGAATCGAAGAAATGGAATTTTTCGATGGTGCAGCATGAGAGCATCAAGGGAACACATGGCTCCACACCGTTCGGAGGTGAGGGCTCCAGGACTCCAGGTACAAGCATACCGGAATGCACCTTCGGCCTCTCTCCTCCGGATGATTTCATTCATCGGAATGCCCATTTATTATAATGAGACCACAGGAGAGATCATTGCCGATGGCCTTTGAAAAATGAAGTCCATCGTGGACTTGGAGTAGATCTCTCTGGATGGAGGATGCCCTTCGATAGTCCTCGCTGGGTGCAATTTTTTTTCGTCATTTTCATTTTTCATTTAAGTCCTTTCTCTTGTGCCAGCAGAGACGCCTTTCCAGAATTGCCATGGTACAAAGGTGGGCTCCCTCCTGCAGCCCGGTGTGCGGGTCCACTTGCGGTGGGAATTGACGAAGTCCATGTGGGATGCTGAGCTTTGCTTGTTATAAATGCAAATCAAGATTTCTTTTTTCTCTTGGATAAATTTAATTCTGAGGATGTTATGAAATTAGATCAATCTTTGGATGCCATTTCTTTTTTTCCCCATTTTTTATGTTTCGTTCATTTAAATAAAATCCGACTTTGTGGCGGCGCGGTCAAGTGAAAGAGTTGTGTGGATTATGTGTTTAAAGCGATTTTTTTTTAATTGAGAGGTTGAAGTGGCAGATTATTTTAAATTTATGCATTCACGAAAAAAATCGGCATATTTTAATCGCAGGCAGAGGCAGAATGTTGTGGATAAGCGTCAGGAAATGGTGAGCCGCATTTTTGTGGAGAGGTTTATATCTCGTTAAAGCCAGTATTATGTCGGTTGAACTGGTAAGGATATGATATACGAAGTTTTGGACATTTTTTATCTTATATAAATTGCACAATTATTTGGGAGTTATTAACACTTACACTTTTACCATTCGGAAGCATTTGAAATTTAACCGGGCGATGACCAGATGAGGGGTCCAGAATGATTTGAGTTTTAATCACATCAATGACAGGATCGGGTTTTGACTTAACTTCATCAAAATGGATCTTTTCAATCTTTATTTCTAAGTGACTGCCTGAGCTGCTCAAACTGATTGAGGTAAGATGGTTTACGATGCTGGAGGAAATCGTGAAACAGACGCAGAAGTCTATACTCACGGTAGTTACTAAGAGAACACCCTATAACGGAATTAGGAAAGGGTGAGATACGGTCAAAACGGCGTAACTTGTAAATAAAACCAACACAGCCGTTGAAGGCAATTTCAAGTTTAGTGCCTTCACTAAGTACATACGGACAGTCCTACTGAGCAAATCGCAATCGTAACCTAAGTCTAACAGTTGGACCTGAAACTGGCATGATTGTTGATTAATGATTTTGGCATTCAAGATTACTCCTAGATTTCTTACCTTCTCAATCCTGACTAAAGGGCGAAGAATGACGGAATGAAAGAAAAAGATGCAATGAGTCTTCGCAGGATTAAGTTGAAGTAAGTTTGAGGTCGAGCAGGAAGAAATACCGCGTAGGTCAGCAGCAAGCTCCTCCACACATCTTCGAATTTGATCATTGGGCGCTGAGATACAAAGTTGCACATCATCAGTCTTAGAATGTGTTACTACCGAAGGAAGATCGTTAATAAAAATGCTAAATAAAAGAGGACCCAGAATGGAACCTTGGGGTACGCCAACTCGTGAATAATATATACACGCTTTTCACATACAGTGGAAATCGGTTAACACGAAATGGCTGGGGATTTCGCGGTATCCGAATTTCGTATTAACCGTTGTCTTTGAAATACGATAATATCGGACCGGGACTACACTGTTTTTTCGTGTTATGCAATATTTCGTGCTATCCGTTTTCGTGTTAAGTGAACTCCACTGTAATATGTATTTTTCTGCCTCGATTAATGCTTCGTCTAAACTCTTACTAATTAAGGCAGGAAAATGCATCCCAAACGAAAATATCACCTCTCTTTTCTATCATAGAAATTTGTATGCTTTCCTCTACACGAACGTAGATTCCAGACAGAGCGAGATTCATACAAATTTCTGTGCTATAAAAGAGCTCAATTTGCGTTTTGCGATGTAAACGGGGCTTTTGTAGGTTTGAATTTATATCCCACCCTGAGTAAAAATAAACCTCGCCCGTTTTTTAGCCTGCAACAGGCATGAACAGCATCGAACTAATAGCACTCGTAACAAGTCTGGTATACCTGAGTAAAAATTCTAATCTTTCAAATGCTGAACCGTACACGCACAAACGGAGTCCAAACGAAGCACGGTACACTCACACTCTTTTATTCTAAAGGGAGCAAAATTTGAATGTTCGATTTCGCTGGTGAAGCATCACTGGACGTGGTTAGTACTTAGTTGGGGGAGTGTAACTTCTGGCGGGTGCATTTTCATGCTTGTAGCGGAAGCATGCATACTCTGTCCAGAAGGCTCATCTGTTCACTATGCTTGCTTTCAGTAGGTATGTAAGCTCCATAGTAATTCGTTATGTCACAGCCGAAAATTGAGTAATGTAAACGCTAAGGCAGTTCGCAGAAATATCAAAAAAGAACTCATCGATTTTCAAGGAATCGAGTTTTCTTGAACGAGTAAAAAGTACTCATTGAGTAATTTTGTTTCGATTCTACTCATGAGTATTCAATCGAGTACTCTCCACCGATTCCGTATCCTTAATTGAAACCCAGCAGATCGAGATTCTATTTTTGCTGGTTGAACTCTGGAGTACGACAAAACACCCTGCAATTTCCGCTTTTAGAGTGACTTGATGGTAGCTTGACTATCCGAAAAAGATAATGTTGGAGCCTTTCAAACCTTTCTCAATGTATAGTTTAGTGAAGGTTGGAAAGGCATGTATTTCAGTCTGGAAAACAAAGGGCCATCTATCCATTGAAATTGAGACCTAGAAGTTGGGTCCTTCGACACCAGTCCTGTGACTCAATTATCGCATATTCCAAACCACCAAACAAGCAAAGCAATGCTTGAGATTCCTTAAGAAATGCAAGTTTCTCCTTCAGGCATCAGACACGGCTCAGTCTACGAGTCGACGTTATTTGAGACTCACCTTCAATCCAACTCGTTTATCTGGACTGGCGGATCGAAAACTGTCTTAATATGCCTCGACAAGGTGCAAAACCGCGAAATCCTAGTCATCGCCAATGGTGCCTCTTCTCCTGAATCGACCGATTGGGCCACCGTAGAAAGGTTGCAGTCCTGCCGAAATTGTATCGTTCTCATCGTATCCTTCAAATCAAGCTTACTACTAGATTTTGCATGATATGAACGACATGACGAACTTACATTTAAGGCTGCTTACACACCAAACTCGACATCGACATGACACGACGAAATTCGACAACATTTTTCTGTCGCGACACACATCTATTCTTATCATTAAGCGAGTCTATTCACACTGAATTCGACATCGACACGACACGACAAGATTTTCTGTTGTGACACCCATTTATTCTTATTATTAAACGAGTATTCACACTGAATTCGACATCGACACGACACGACAGAACTCGACAAGGAAAAAAACCGTTACCGACGAAGGGCTTCACATTCAAATCAGTTTATATACACTGAAGGCGACACGAGGAAAAACGTCGAACGACGACTTTCGACACGTCGAGTACTTATGCAGTGACTTTCGTTGTGTCGAGTGGTTCTGGTTATCGAATGGTGTCGAGGTGTCGAATTTGGTGTGTACGAAGATTCGACAAAAAATTTTTTGTCGATGGACGTTTTGTAATGTCGCGTCGATGTCGAGTTTGGTGTGTAAGCAGCCTAAGACAACTGTAATTTTTAAACATTGCCACACGTCAAAAAGGAGAACCACTTTGGGAGGTTGCGCCTAAAACTGTTCCTTTTATGCTGCTAAGGCAAAACTTTGCCAATAACTCATTACCTATAATGTCAAACTTCGTACTCTTACCTTAAGCTAAATCAAAAGTTCTTATAACTTTTGGACTTGCAATAAAAGAAGACATCCAAACTTAATTAGTAAAACACCTTAACTTATCTTCCTCTATTTAATCAAGGATCTTAAAAAAATCAACCTTGACCATCAAGCAATAAAACCCAGAACAGACCCCTCCAAAATTAGATCCAGAACAAAAATCTTAATAAAAATTTCAACTCAATCTGATTTAAATCTCAAAGTTCATAACTCCTATTACCACCAAGAACGACACAAACTTCTTCTCTCGTTTCAGGTGTATTCCGAGTAACAAAATCCAAACAAAAGAATTATCTACTTCCTACTACAAAGAAGATTCCAACTTAAGTAAGAAAAAAAAACACTGAAAAGAAAATATAAAAAAAATGTGAAGAAAAAGTGATTGACCACCCTGAGTCTGGACCGAGGCTCCGAGAGTTAAAACCATTGTTAATGACCGTGATCAACGTCTTTATCGGTGGACCAGGTGATCACACTGTAACCATTCGCTGTGCGGCGAATCTCTGGCTGGCAGACAATCTCTACCCACCTAGTGGAAAGGTGCCCGTAAAGATAAGAATGTGCCCGAGCAAAAAGAAAAAGAAATGGAGAGAAGAAACTACGAGGCCAGAAGAGCCTTCCAGGTTCCCAGTTCATACCTTAAAACCTGAATCCACCTAGCTCCCTCCACCCGCAGCCTCTCCTCCGTTCGGTAGTTGCCTCGCTGACTTGGATTTTGTCTTCTTATGGCCCTGCTACTCAGCATAAATCCGAGACTCTGGCAACAGCGACCCGGAATGTAGTTTGGAGTACCTTATTGCTTCATTTCATCTCCCTGGGCTCGAGTACTTCAAGGGGGACACAAACGCCTCCCAGTGGAGCTGTGGTGTTTTTTTGCTGGTGTTGTTGTGATTCCTCCCCCTCAAACCCGGCTCGCCCCTTAATCGAAAAATAATGGAGGAATCAGAGATCGATATGTGATGCGGGCCCGGAACTGAATCCGTCAGGACTCCACCAGCACAGCATTTCGGGAAAATTGTTTAGATCGAAACTAATTTCTTTAGTTTCCCCCCACGTCACGACCTTTCTTCAGGTCCTTTAGATCCCTTTATGTCTTCACGTGGCCATGTCCTGGCGGAAACCCATCCGAAAACGACCTGTGGCGGTGCTGTGATCCGATTATAACTATTCAGGTCCCTGCCGAATGGGCCCCAACCCCGACTCCTTTTTTGTAATTACAGATTTCGTGGAATTTTCGCAGATGCTGGTATCGGAATTGATGCCCCATTAAGTGTGGGGGGAATAGTTGCTGCCTCGTATCTGGCTGGTACATATACCCACAGCGCCGCGTACCCAGCCATCATCACAGGTGTGAGTAATTAGTAGACGCGTGTCACGAACAAAGCACCTATTTAAGTTGCTGCCAGTGATGAATACCTGTCGGAACGAAATTAGGCTGTAATTTGCAGATTTAATTTCGGGTATCACCTGCAATTAAATGAAAATTGATATCAGAGGCTCGGATCGCAAATGGAGCGTAGCTGACGGTGTGATGGGCGTGTAGTAAGGTCTATGTTGGGAAAATACCTCAAGATACCGGCATTTTAGTTTTAGGGAAGACCTGTACTTTGGGATATCAAGGGAAATGTATGATCGACATTATCTGGATCTGCTGATTGCTATGTACATGCAAAGCTTCGCCTCACTATTGTCGTATCAATTCTTTTGTTGGAATTTAATGCCTAGTGATGAAATCGAGTGGAGTTTATCGGTGTGGTGCGATGTTACATGATTGCGTTTACGTAGAGAAGATTTGTTTCGGTACATGCGATACTCGTTCAACTGGGATTGATTGGTATTAAGTTTGGGTTTACGCTTTTTATGTAATAAAACAAATCCTTAACAGACACTTGAAACCTGACTGTTCCTCCCACTCAATAGACAGAGTTTTCTTCAGGATTTGCGAAAAGTATAACTGTCGCAAAGAAGTTGACGCCAATAAATCCAGTAGTCCTGTAGTCTTTTAAAATATGTCTAATGGTCAACCCATACCGAAAAAGTTCCCAGTAGGAATTCTAGGAAGGCCTTACAGATGGAGCACTGAAATAAGTACTCATCTGGTAAGGGGTACCCCTTATTTTCTTGGTGCTAGATGAGCCATTACAAACCCCATTACAAGAGAAGGCAGATGGTAAGGTGTAGTCCAGAATTGTACCCAAACAAGTGAGAATCTGCCCGATGACTCAAGGGAGCTTTCCTGGAGTTTTCGTAAATTTTAGAGAAAAAAAGAAAACGGGCAATTATATTCGTCGACATAAAATGCGACATTAGCATACTCAATAGCCCGGCTCTCATTCGATACGGAGGACAAGCAGCTTTGGAGAAGTGGAGAATTTAGTTGGGGGACTGCTTAGGTAAAGCCACTCTCGGGCTTGGAAAAAAAGGCATTTGTAAAAGATGAACAAAATAAAAGCATTTCGACACCGGATCACATATCCACAGGCGCCCATGAATATCTCTTTTTGCAATGTTCCATTTGCTGCCTTACTATACCCCTTACAGATGAGCAGTTCTATAAGTACTTAAGGTAAGTAACTAAAGTAAGACCTTACCTCCTATGACATCGTGTGTAAAAGTAAGCACTTCTGTAAAAGGGTGTGGTAAGGCCTACCCCTTACCAGTAAGTGCTGATTTCAGTACTTCTGTAAGCTTACCGGTCCTACTGGGTTGATTTCAACAACACCTCTAAATACTATTCTAAATATCCACGGGAAAAAACAAAATTTATACATACTCCGTTAAAACTTTTTGTATGGATTAAGGACACCTAGTCTACCAAATTTTCTTCTGCGAAAATTCTTGAAACCGCGTCTTTATTCCTCCACTTTTCACGAAAGTCAACCTTTTGCCCAAAAAATGTATACCAGTCATCTATTTCATGTAAGGGGTCGTCCATAAATTACGTGAGGTGATTTTTGCGATTTTTCGACCCCCCCTCCCCCCTTGGTGAGATATCGTGAGATTTGTCCCGACCCCCTCCCCCCCCGCTTAATCTCACGTGAGATTTTTCAAATTTTATAAAATCCATAGTATTTACATTAAAATTACGAAATTACGGTCGTAACCACAGAGTTTGAATGTAGAACTGCAGGAAAGGCCCTCGCGTATAAAATCTGTGTACGTAACCGTAGTGAAATCTAGTGAAAGGTGTGTAAAAAGTCATCTGTGTGAATGGGGGGGTTTGGGTACAAGATTTTATTTGAGATAATTGATAATGCGGACTGCTTGCCCACCTCGCTTTTCTGCTTGTGGTGGACACACAACTACCAAAACGTGAGCACTCACCCAACATTTCATTACGCTAAAATTCGGCATGTGCGTTCTCGTAGCACTAAATTCTAATGGCCTTTTCGCGGTTCAGTATTACTTGGCTCGTACTCTGCAGCATAACTACATAACTTTCCTTCTTTCTTCTTCCCTCTTTACATTCCTGATTCCTCCTGTCATAGCCTTCACTAGTTCTCTTCCACGCTCCACCAAGCGCATGCCATCGGTTGGTTGAAGAGATTCTCGAGAGATTCGTTTCAGGAGACATAACACTCCAGCGAGTTGTTCTCGATGCCCCGATGTCAGAGTCGCGAAATGGTTGAGAGTTGGTGGAATAAAAATATCGCAGTCAGGTTGTGACAGTTCCTTCCTCTCTTCTTTCTCTCTCTCTTCCCTCTATCTTCCGGCTAGAGCTGCTGTTCGACGGTGTATATGGAAAAAAATAGATTGTCGACAGTACAAAGGGACTTTCCCTAAGCCTCTAGTCTGCCACATAAAAAAAAAAAAAAAAAAAAAAATTCGGCGAGTCGCGCGTTTGACTAGCCTTTAGAGGCTAAACAATCGAGAAATTTTTTGTGTGTCCTACCTTACCCACATCTTAACGGCCCAATTTTCACACAGTTCGCCGGCAGACCGTGGCCTTAAAGTTTTAGCCTTGAGGCCAAGTATTACCATACAATCACCGGCCGCCAACTGTATGGCCTGAAGTTCAAGAATGCCTACAGCTCAAGAAAGCTGACAAAAATCGGATTTATCGTCAGTTCGGGCCTGTAGATCGGAGCTTCTATTCACTCTCGGACCGTGAATTGAGGGGAAGAATTCACGCTGTATCCACTAGTAACAGAAAGCAAGGCGCGAGCTAAGCGTGAAAGCCATCCACACTCGCGTTTGCGCTTGTTTACGGGTTTTCACGGCGCGACGTGGGGCTGGAGCCGCTTTGAAGCTTTCGTTGAGACCATGAACATTTTTGCGCTTGAATTAATAACCTGCTATGTTAAGCAGTCGTTTTCACCTGTGTGTCTGTAGAGAATCATGATTTCATCTGCATGCCACGGCCTGTCTGGCGGTTACGTGAAGTATCATCCCTCAGTTAGACTGAGTCAAGCTTAGTCGTGCTGGTCGACCTGGTGCCTACCGGCGGCCTGTAAGTGAATGGAGGTCTTTAGTGGAGAAACATGTTTGACCTAATTTAACCCAGTTTTCTCGGCATTTTACACTGTTTCTTTAAAACAAAAAAAATTACGTGATATTTGCCGAGACCCCCCCTCTCCCCCACGTGAGATTTGGTGAGATTCGGCTCGACCCCCTCCCTCCCCTAAACGCCTCACGTAATTTATGGACGAGCCCTAAGAAGCTCTATAAAGCTGTGGTCTGAACTAGAGTGTTCCCTCATTACCTTTCAGTTTTCGGTCGTATTGACAGTCCAAGACTAGGGTGAAGTCCAGAACTTCTTCTCTGTTTTTGGTAACAAAGGGGGGGGGGGGGGTTGGGGGGTCGTTACTCTTGTTATAAAGTGCAAGCTTGGTGTTTAGCTGGTGGTTAAAAATAGCTTCCCCTCGGGTCCGTGCTGCCCCATTGGGTAAGGTTTGCATTTCATCACCTCCCATAACCAGAACCACGGTAGCGTCTGTGAACTTTACCAGGTCTTGAAAGGCCATAGGAGGTAAAGGACCCTCATCTTCGAAGCTAGATAGAAAGAGTCGACCACAGTAAGGTCTCCGTTATTAAATTGAGGGAGAAGAAAGGTGCTAATATCACTTTTTACCAAAATGCCTACTCTGAGGTTTTCCTTACCTTTTGTATAAAAGAGATTAAATTTGGGTTTAAGCTACAGATCCTGTCACCAACAATCCATGGCACTTGAGCTAGGGCAACATCGACTTCATCTGATGCTAAGCGAAGCAAAACCGCATTTGACGAAGCTTGGTTCCTCCACAGATCGTTGGGGCTTAGAGGCTTGTTTACTCCTGAACAGATCTGGGGTGCAGTTTGGAATGACCAGGGCTCATCCCGGATTTTGGTAAATTCCTTCTTCGACCTTTGGTCTTCCCTGATCGGGTTGATAGCCAAGCGGCGAAGGATTCTGCTGGTCAGGCGGCGTGCTTGGTGACCTGAATTTGCCGGGTTTGGTCTTTTTAGGTCTTTGGCCCTTCTGCAGACCATTTGCTCCCCCGATCGCCCGCAGCGACCGTTACTGCGAGGGTGGTCAGAAAAGTTCCCGAGCTCAATGTATAGATGGCAGCACTCGTCAATAAAAGCTAGTGAATGTAGTTGTGCATCTTTTAACAGTTACTCACCAAAGTTTCTGCCACTTTGGACGCGCTGTTGTTATTTGACAGTCGTTTGAGTGAGTCGATATGACTGTTTTTGTGAAAATCAGTAGTTTCAGTTTTTGCACGTCCCGAACGTTCATCGTCTCCCAAGCTCTCACGGCAACGTTTAAATTCAACTGCTTAAAATTTCGCTGTGGTAGATGATGGTGCAGAGTCAGCGTACGTAGAGTCTAACTCATCCTTTCATCATCAATCACTCACCATTTTCACAAAAACACTCACACCGACTCACTCAAACGACTGTCAAATAACAACTGCGCGTCCAAAACAAAGTCTAGTAATAACAAGTCTTTCATCTTCATACAAAAATTTCCGACCGTTGATTGTGTGCGTGCATATATGAACATCACTGCTGAGCAAAACTCAACGCATACTTCGTGAACTCGGCCAGACAAAGCCAGATTCTCTCTTTACGATTAAGTATGAAGAACAGAAAAGAAAAGAAAATTGAGTCAGTTTTTTTATTTCATAAATCAAAACAAACGAGCAAATATGCACCAATACATCCCCATATAAACTCATAAAATTTTCCGACTTACGGTTGTATTCCAGCGCGTATAAAAATGTTGCATTCTCTCTCTAATAGCCTGACATCGTCATTTGAAAAACTTGTGCATGCAGCTGTTCGCCTTTCACTCATTAACCATATGAAGATGAAAGACTTGTTAATTTCTAGGCTTTGGTCCAAAATGGCTGAATCTTTGATGAGTAACAGTCAAAAATAACTACATTCGCTAGCTTTTATTGACGAGTGCTCTGCCGTGCAAAGGACAAAAGACCTAAATGCAAAAAGCTCGATTTGAGTAAAACGCGTTTCAAGTGTTTTTTTGTTACTTTCTGTAAAACAAGAAAATGAAAATGAAGTTTATTCAAATTATCTAAACTTAGATAATTTGAATAAACTTCATTTGCATTTTCTTATTTTACGGAAAGTAACAAAAAAACAACTTGAAACGCGTTTTACTCGAATCGAGCTTTTTGCATTTAGGTCTTTTGTCCTTTGCACGGCAGTGCTGCCATCTTCATGTTGAGGTCGGAAGCTTTTCGTACCACCCTCGTACTTAGATAAAAAACTCCGAGTGCCGTCGATATTCCTGTTTAGAGGACTGAAATCACATAAGTGGCTTGATTATCAGGATTGATATACACTTCGACGTTTTTTATATTACTCTCATCTCAGGTCTAAAGACTGCGGTTGAGAGACTGTGCTTAGAAATGCGACAGCTCATAGATTCAAAATACGAGTAAAGGAATTTCGAGGACAAGAAGAATAGAAGTAATAGAGAACAGGATGGAATAAAAATTGTCTGGAGGCCAAGGCCACGGAAGAAGGCCAAAATTTCCTCTGATTGTTCTTCAAGAGAGAGTGGAATGCATATAAAACATTTCAAATTCTATCTCACACATATACCCGACTAGGTTCAACCCAGGTTTAACCTAAATTAAACCCCGTCATTTATTTATTTACGCCAAAAAAGGCACACATAAACGGGCATCGAGCTGAAACGGGGTCCACTCAAACCAACTCAGCATCTGGGTCGAGTTGATACTTAGCCTCTTATACGTGGGTTGAGTTGTAATTGGGTTGAAGTAGGATTTGTTTTTTTTTTTTTGTTTAAAATCCGTAAAGTCCGCCTTAAATGAGAATTTCACACAAAAATTTGAGGACATGTTTTGTTTTCAGTTCAACTCTATTTCAACCCAAAGTGAACTCAACTCGACATCATATACGGTGGACGAAATTTCAATCCAACTTCGACTCAACTTTTCAATATTTGATAAAGTTTCATAAAGTCTACCTCTTTATGTATGAGAGTAAACTCTTCATTTCTACGGAAGTTACTGATACTAGGAAGAATGTCTGAATCGGTGACTTTTCCAACAATATTAAGCAACTGTCTTTATCAAAATATTATACTTTCTTTCTTCATCAAAGTTTAGCTTAGAATATAACTTCGGTCGAAATTTGTTTTCAATTTTCTTAGGTCGATATTGCATATAAGAAGAACTCTATTAGATAAAAAAAGAAATCTAATACTGGAGCTTGCCAACATACTTAACCAAGAAATTGACTTTATTTATGAAGTCCCAATTTTTACAACTCAAAAGGAAAAGTATCTAAACCCTTAACATATTGCAGGGGACCCTACCCAAACAATAAGGGTCCAGGCCCGGCCTTCGAATCGCCAAATAACTGGAGGGTGTAAGTTAATACTCCATAAAATCTCCTCTAAACGCACAAAAAGGAAAAATCATTATATCCCTATTTAACCCCATGGTGATCAGGAAAATAACCACACCATCAAAATAAATGAGACAATAAGAAAAAGCGAAAAGGACTCACCTTTTTCTCCAGATCGGGTCCGTTCTCCATCGCTCTCATAATAGCCTCCGATAATTTCCCGTCCAGACCCTTAATTGTGCTCACAATGCCCGTGCTGGACTGGACTGACGTAGATACTAGTCGTTCAATGGCAATTGCCACATTTGTCCAGGGACCGTCTAGCTCGCCAACATATTGCGCCAGGCAGCCCCTAAAATAAGTAAGGATTCCATCACATAATTGCGATACAGGGATTGCCAGGATAAAGGGGATGAAACTAACCTCATGACGTTCAGGCAATATCCGTAGCAGGACTTCGTGTGGTGCTTACTGTGACCATTACATTGGGGACAATAGCTCATCTTCAGCAGATGCGTCTTACACCTCGGAGTCAAGTACATTGAGTCCAACTCATCGGTGCTGGCCAGAACTCCTGCTCCCTGTTCTAGCGCATTAATGAAAACCGTTGCAGCGGTTACACTTTGGATGAGATTTTTGTTGAGTTCTTTCGGGATGTCGCCGAACGGCTGGAGCTCCTCGAAAGTGTTCTTAAGGCAGGTAATGTAGTCGTCGTGCAGATCTCCAATTCCACCGTCACTGTTCAGGTGCACTGCTTGGTGGTAGGCCACTGGAAACAGGTTAACAAAAAACTTGTGCACAGCAGTTTCTAATTGGAACTCGTTCGCCGACGTCAGATAACTGAAAGGGAAGAGAGAATAAAAAACCCGTCCGGCATTAATACACGATTTCCTAAATTACTGACATCAAGGTGGAAATTCCCACATTGAAAGCCTCTTCATTTGCCACTTACCTTCTGATATTTGAGTAGAGTTCTTGGATTAGCTGCCGAGACAGCGGCAGCATTCTTCGGTAGACCTGGGAGAAGACGTTCAACGTCTTGTTCTCAGACTGGTGTGACAGTTCTAGCACGTGGGCTGAAAGTAAAAAGAAAACGGAAAATGTAATCATAAGAAATACTTAACCAGGTTACACGACCTGGAATTTTCTACAGTTCTACACTTCTATTGCCTCGGGGGCTACACCTCAGGTGGGTATGGGAAACCACAAGGCTGCTGCCTCGGTTGCCGGCATTTTCATTCATCGGAACTGACAGTGCCCGGGGCACGGCAGTGCGCGGTGCATCGCAATCATTTTTGAATGAAAACTCGAAATTAGATCCATTAAGGTGAGGAACTAGTCACGTTTAATAATCGGTGGAAAACTGCCAACCAGGTAGCAGCAGCCTTGCCGGGCTGAGGAACCTGCTGTACGGCATTGCGATGGGGGTTTTCAATTGCGTGATTGATTTCATGTCGCTTGTAATTGAAATGTTTGTTCACTTTCCACTTTAGTTCTTGTTGGGATTCTGTGGCCGGTTTTTGATTATGTGAGAACAATTTACGATTATCGCTATAAAGATGGTGTCTGGGGTGCTTGGGGTTAGTTTGTATTTAAGAGTGATCGGTTTAGCAAGTTTTGATTGTATGTCGAGAGTTTTTTGATTGGGCTTGGTTTAAAAGAGATTTTCCTTAATTATTGAGAAATATAAAGGAAACTAATAGGGGAGTTCTGATTTCAATCTATTTTTAATAAAAACACTCCAAAAACGTCAAAATAAATATCCATATAAATATTTGTTTCAAAAACATTCATATTTTGAAACAAGGTTCCTAGTCTTTGTTTTGGTCAAGGATTAGTAAGATTGCAGAAATGGTGGTGTTTTTATGGATGTATTTAGAATTGTATATGATAACAAATTTTTAAAAAGAGCTCACATATCATTGGAAAGTTTGCACAGATAATAAGAGTTGAAATGAATAAAGTGAATAAAGAAAGTGAATAAAGTTAGAAAACCAAAGACCGGCAAAGTCCTACTAAGATAACATTCTCAAATCGAGCTTGCCCAACCAGCTTAACATAAAAGTTGCCTAACATACAAAACTAAATCCAAAGGGCTCTGGGTGTACTGCCCACGATGAAGGACTAGATGATCGTGGTGAATAAGTCAAACCGTGCATCCGGCTAGATCGTACTCTAATTGCGCTCTTTGGAAAAAGTCTGAATGTGCCATGAATAGTTTCGGACATGTGATGCTGGCGATTATAGATGGTCAAGTACATAAATTTATTTACAGCAATGAATATGAGTTCAACATCCACTATCCGAGTGCATTATTTATTTCCAATATTTTAGGTTAAACTTTGAGGCTTCGTGAATGAAACATAAACGGCTATGCTGAAACAGAAGAGACATGACATGATCAAAAATCCACTCTATTCTAGCTTTGCGATTGAATATGCAGGCACCCAGGAAAGCCAGCAGGTATCTGGTCCCCACAAACTGCTGTTGATAGGAGGTGTAAGTGAAACAGGGAGCTTTAATGGACTGACCATTGGAAACGTAGTCGCTATGTTTCAGCATATACGCAAACACATGCGACAAATTGTTAGTACTGATCCACATAGACCAGATACTTATAAACAGAAGAGTAACTTCCCCGGTGCTCCAAGTAAGATAGTGCAAAGGAGCAAATTGTGAATCATATCACTTCCTCGTAAAAGCCAGATTAAGATGCCAGCTGCCCAGCCCATCTATGTGAAATCAAGCAGTAAAACTAAATAATTTGATGTGGATCGTCTTTGGGGGCAAATTGTATTGGAAAGACATTCAGTAGCCCTACTGGGTTTATACATAAATAGTGATGACACAACGGAAAAATATGGCTAGAATTGAGGACGCAAGTCAAAAAGTGACGTTCACACACAACGATTCACTTGTGCAAATTGATTTGCGCAAGCCAATTGGCACAAGCAAATCGTTGCGTGTAAACCGACCTTTAGACTGCGTAAATGCGAACGTCAGAACACTTCTTCAACCAAAAAAGCTCAAGAAGATGTTTTAAAAAGAATATTTGAAAGCCCATTGAGATAGTCAGGCCGCTCTGTAGGGAGGACCCCTAATTTAATCGAAGAGTCAGGATAAACTTCGGAAATGTATGAAAGGGCGTGAAGGTTTAACCAAGAGGTGAGGCATATTTTTAAGAATCATAAGAGGAAAATTACCATGGCCAGTGGATTTCTCGGAGTCAAGCTCTTTGAGACATCTTTACACCTCACGAATCCTAAAGATGCTAATCTCTCCATTAAGTGAAGGTGGAAGTGAGGCGAACAGAGATGCAAGTAGGTCTGTCTTGGCATTGCTTTCCGTAACCACCTCCCCTTCGTAAATAAAGTTGTTAAAGAAGTGAAATTTTTCCTGATGGAGGTTACCAAGGACCAGAAGATTTTACTCCCAGTAGCCGAGTAATTGAGTTTACCTTTTAATTTTTCATCCTGATGGTAGATTTTCAGAGGTTTCTCAAACTGATGTACTCAGGTCGAGATGATTCACTAAGAGATTGTCTGCACACTCTGTAGGCGGTTGCTCTGTTTTTAAATGTTTTCATACACTCCAAATTAAACGATCAGTTAAGATAGAATATTGGTATGAGAAATTAGCTCTGACGAAAATACGTTTGAAGGTAGCGTCAAATGGGTTAAAGTTCATTTAATAATAATAAAACTCTCGTATTTCACTTAGGAGAGAGTATTTATAATGGTAGCAACATAGCGGAAAAGACATTTGCTTCAGGTCCACGAAACTTGCAAAAATTTAAGCAAAACTTTTTATATCATGGCCTCGCATGCACAAAGTTGAAAATCTCAGTGAAAGCTGGCCATGCCATTGGGTTGACCATCGGGGTTAATGGAGGGCACCTCACTGGACTATGCCTCCTAAAGCAAGGCGAATCCCATCAACAGACCGATAATGGCTTTTACGTTTACGTCGGTGATACCGTGATCGGGGTATGGGAGGAGGGAAAGAACTTAAAAATTTGTTTTAGATATTTAATAATATTTAAGTTGGCGGCTCGAATATCTCGTTTAATATTATCAGATATTTAAGGTAAGTAAGTTATTATTAGTATTGCAGCGGGAAAAATAAAAAAAATTGCTTACAACGGGCGTATATTGGCCGCTTGACTTTGTAAGGGGCATAGGATGGCCGTCGAGTTTTTAACTATTTTTAATCGGACCCCATACGGCCTTACGACGGCCAATTTGATAAAAATATTTAATTGGCCAAGTATAAAAGGGCATACGACGGCAAATTTGAGCAAAAAAATAATCTGCACCAACGGGCATATGACGGCACCACCAAATATAACTTTTACAGTTACTTTTTAATTACTGCTGATATTGCGCATTTTCACTCTAAATAACAAAATTATATGATTAAATGGCAGTTTTGTTTTTCTTTCCTGTCAAGTCTATCAGTCAAAATAGGCATAAAGTAAAATTTAAAAAAGAAAATCTCATAATTTCCGAAAAATGTAAATATTTTCAGCAACTCATCCAATATTCCCTTTTTTTCGAGTAAACAACATTTAAAAAGATCCATCCATTCATCAAAATCCACCTCCTCATTAGCATTTTAATCTAGCCACGTCTTCAACATGTCAAGTCGTCAATAATAACATGGAAAAGATTTTAACAGCCGAATCCTGCGATACCTAAGGCCCGAACTCAAGAGGAGAAGAAAAAAAATGGAGAAAAAAAGAAGAAGAAAAAATCAAAAACTTCTTAATAAAACCGAACCAACACCTTTGCCCCCCGTGGTCCCCAGCGTCCTTCCTGTGAGCGCTTAGACGTGAACTTGTAAAAGAAAAAAAAGGAAGAAAATTCGCTAATGCTATACTAATGCTAACATCCCCAGCGAGGGCCCCCCAATACCTAGGAAAATACGCTCCGGAGTAACCTAAGAAAAGTTTAATGGAAATAGATTACTGTTTGAGAATTTCCCTGCCGAAAACCTGCGAAAAAACCTTGGAAAAAGGCGCTCAGCTGTGGATAATGCAAAGTGAAAAATTGCAAATAATCAATTAAGGATTCGGGAGGACGAGGACGACAGGTTCGAAGGATTTGATTGATGGTGAGTCGCCGCGCTGTTTGCTCATTACGCAGCGCGCGCGAACCCTTTAAGACAATTTAAAAGGATCAGGATCAGGTTAGGGTGGGGGTGGGTGGTTGGTTGTTCCCGAAGCACTGATAACCTTCGATCTTAACGGTGCTTACCATTTTAAGGCGAGTTGATTAACGAGCTCCTTTCTAAGTGGAAAGGAGCATTTGGTACACAGAACGCCCTTTTGGCTGGTTGGTGTAAATGAAGAAAGTCCTTCGCACATTATTACTCCGAGATAGGAGCTCCGTTTAGGATACTTAAAGGTACATTTGCATTTCTAGGAGGCGGTTGGCCCTAATCGTCTAATCCTTGGAATGCTGGGGCTGATGCAGATTACGTTTATCACATCCTATTAAAAAACTAATAAACCGTAAAAATACGCACCTCGTTTCACCTGGAGATGTTAATAAACTTCCATCTTTAGTGTTTTTACCGAATTACGGGGAATCCCCGCCAGGGGACAGGCCGACGACAAGGCAGCTTTTTACCTTGTGGAGTCGATTTCGGAGCGCTTCCGCGCTAAAAACAAGGTTAAAAGCGACCCCGTGTAACAATTGGGAATGATGGTGGTGTGGAGGGGGCGGAGGGGTATTACGGGTGATAATACTCTAAATAAATGAGACGCAAACGAAATCTTCCTCCGCAATTTCACACAGCGAAAAAAAAAATTGTCACAAATTGGGAATTTGTTATTATGACGGCCTCGGGGGTTAATTTCGAGCCAACGTCTCGACGGGACCCTGGCATCCTACAAGCGCCCTCCTGATGCTTCCTGTCGCCTTCTGACAATATCCTTCTTTTTCCATCAAGCAATTATCATAACTTGCTCAACTTGACAGACGTTCGGGGACTCCTTTAATGGCTGCGGCGGCACAATGGCAAATGGGATTGCCTTTGCCTTCTAATAATGATCCCTCAAAGACGAGCACAAAATAATGCGCAGCCCCGGGATTATGGAGGGCAAAATGTGCAGGGAAAAAAGGACAACCTTGAAAGTTTAAACATGATGGGGCTCCCCTTGGGAGGGGGTTCTGGTGGGGGCGAGAGAGAGTTAATAGCTGATGCAGGGCAAGAGAAGCTGTGAAGGATAACGAACCCCACTTTTGAGGGTAGCCAGAACAGAGAACCCACTTCTGGAAAATCAGTCTCCTTTAACAGCTTCACCCTTCTTCAGTAAATATTCACTGTTGAACAATTTCATATATAACACACACACACCCAAAAAAAAAAACAGCGAAAAAGTCCATTGAACCCATTTTGAAACCCCTTTCGAAAAACCTGTTTCCTTTTCTCTAATAAAAATCGGGTTGTGACTGTGGGTGGATTATTTGTTAGACGAAAAAAAAAACGGCGAGAAGTTTTATAAATTGAAAAATTAAACAAAAATTTCACAATTTTTTCTATAGCCACACAAAAACCGAAAAAAAAAAAAAATACTGAACATATTAAGGCTAGGCGACGATTAATAACAAATTCAGGAAAAAGTTGTAAAAACGCGGATGAATGAATGAACTATTCACAAAATCTCACAAATTCACCGGAGTTTTTTTTTTGTTAGAATAAATTAGCGGCTATACGCGACGCGACGTGAGGTGACTGTCCCGGAGGCGTTTTTTCGCAGCAGCATTTTTTTCGCCGGCAGTTGTGAAATTTTTCATCATATTTTTATTATTATTATTATTGTTACTGAATAATTCATTAAATTTCAGCGCTTTTTTGTTATTGTTATTAAAGAATCCGTAATTTGGTGGCTTTTTAATGGGCTGAGATATAGATTAGTTGAATATAAATGATTCTGGTAAGATTAGCGATAAGTTTTGTAAATGCGAAAAAAATGTATAATTAGGCATAAATTCTTGGATGAAGATGATTAAGCTTTTACGGCGAATTTAGCTCTTATTGCAGTGGTTAGCCCACAATTTTTTTCTTAAGTATGTTATTTTAGTTAGTAGTTTTATTAGTTCAAAATGAATTAGTTCTCCAAGAACTTTAAAATGAATTAGTTCTTGCGGTATTTCGCAGTAATACAGAGGAGGGCAATTGACTCGATCATAGGACAACGCTGTACAAAAGTAGTGGGTTGTTTCCTTATAACAGGTATCCAACTGAGAACTACTACTCTCTCCTTAGAAAGTAGTTATTCTACTATTCTTAGAACTAGTTCACTTTGCTACTGGGAAATCAGACCGCCCATTCTTGCACTAACAGAGACAATGCCGATAAATACAGATACTAGTCCGTCGATTGAGAGTGGAACGTTTCTTTGCCTTTCTGTCTTTATCTTGGCCTTTCCAGCCTCAACTTGGCGTAAATGGCCACCTTCAGTGTTACTTTCACCTTCCTCAACACATCCTACAACCTCATCACTTTTCCAATCATTTTTTCGGTATTAGTGGCACCCCGACTATCCCTTCTAGTTCCGCTCTATGATCAGCGAATCTCACACATTCAATGAGAACGTGCTCTCCATAAACCTGGGCTAGTTGGGAAGAATAGTGAATCATCGTAGCTCAAACGGTGGAGGTTTTTCTAAATCCCCCATGACCACTCAAGATCTACGTGAGATCATAAATCACTTCACTCCGGCATGCCTTCAGTCGATCATCACTCCTAGATACCTTAGGTTTGGCTGTTAGCGAATGATCTGCCCCCTACCTTGGTCCTTACGGACACTGACTTTCTCAATCGGCTGGTGGCACAACTTCTGTCATACGCTCCAAATGAGCGTCAGATCAGCGCTTTATAGCCACGCTTTAATCTCCCACATTGCTACGTTCGCGCACAATTCGATCTCATTTATACGGCGCCCTATGATCGACATCCCAATATCATCCGCAAGCCCGATCGCAAGTGCTTCTTTTGGGAGCAATATATCATTATACATCTATCTATGTGTATCGGTCATCCAGTTTGGCATCCATAAGCTTTGGATTAAGGACAGAAAGGGGTGTCACTGCCTTTGTTCGAAATCTCAAACATAGTAGGAGGTGCGAGGATCACTTCTCCGTGAAAGGGAAGCGGTCCCATTGGTCCTGATCGCAACAAAAGATATATCTAGAAAGCCAAAAGCGGGCATGCGGATCGCAAAAATCGAAGAAAGAAGTACCTAAGAATAACACAGCAGGGGCATCCCAATACGCTTCTTGTTGGAGAAGAAATTCACAGAAGGCATTGGGATAACTGTTTGGCTATTTGGAAAATAGCTGCAGCAGGTTTTTACCGGTGAGAAAAAAATTCAACCTTGTTCTTGTGCAGAAATCGTATGTGACGTTATCGACCATTAAGGTGCCTCTACACAGGCAATACAACATTTTTTTACAATAGGCAAGTTTGAAACAAGCCTGCATCCTGTGTACTGGTTTAATAAGCAATGCTTCCCTATGTTACTATAGTTCAGATGATCTAACCTTATGAGGGACTAGTTTAGAAAAATTACAGTGGCGACCGCCGAGCACGCTTCTTGGGATAAAATAACAGAACTTGGCAAAATGTTCAATACGCTTGCGTGTACATTGAATAAGGCATACAGGGTGTAGTTGCCAGTCTAGAGATGGTACGTCGACAAAGTCCTCTAGAGAAGCCCAGTCCTGGGATGCAAGGAAGTTTTCTTAGGCAGGTGTCTTAAGACGCGGAAGGAAATAGTAGAATCAGCTTAGATAACTGAAGACCTGCAAAGACGACCTGTCGTGACATACCTAGGGGTGAAATACTCTCCTCCCTGGTAAGGCTAGATATTCTAAGATTAAAAAATGATAAAACTTAATCACTAGTTTCAAAACCAGTTCCACTAAATAGATGATCTCCGGGATCTATGGCAACCTTAGAGCCGCCATACCAGTTAGCCAGCTTGGCTCTTTCCCTCTGCCTACACCCTTCGTTTTCATGGAAGCTCAAGACTAGAAATCCATTGCAAAATACATAGAACAGCTCGACTGTGGAACAATCTTTGGCAGTTAGTGTTTCCGAACTCCTACGACTTCCAAGATTTCAAAAGCAGGCCTCACCACCATCTCCTCCAACTACGTTGTTTATCCTCATAATCCTGTCCTACTGAGCTACTAAGCTGAGCTGAGCTACTAAGCTGACTACTGACATAACGTCACCAAGGGCATGACAGACTGGTAGTACTCAGGGTGATTATAAAGCTTAGAAGTGCTACAAAAAGAAAATATAAACGTGCAACGATGTGTAGAGAATCTTCTACGATGCGAAATTTTTTCAAGATATGTATTAATCACAACCTCAATCCCCAACTTTTTATGATCCTCTGTTTTATTACCCTTTTATTACCTCTGGTAATAAACAAGATTTGTAAGAATTGTTTTTATATTTTCCAAGAAGAGCGCCGAAAATAAAAACGTTCCAAGAATTGGAGATAAAAATACTTTAAATTATTAAACATTATTCAATCTGGATTCTTTATTCAATTGAAAGCGAAGCGAAATTAAGGCTAGAAACAAGAACCAATATATATGCTATTTAAGAAATCAAAGAAGTGTGTGGTAAATTTTCTCCTACGAAAGGATCATCGACCTTATTCAAATTTACAGACTAATATTATAAATATGATAATCCCACTTAGTTTCAGTCTGAATTTCTTATATCTTTTACTAACAGTAACCTAAATTGATTGAACAACACTAAACGAATCTGTCTTACTCTAATTTGCGTATACCCCGCCGCCACAAATAGTGAATCAAAACATTCTTACTTAACACCTTACAGTGAAACTTAATTGATCTTGTCATTACCATCTAGATCATTTTAAATTAGCCAATAACTCCGCTCACGTACTTCTACTGCAGCAGTACACCAGCAACAGCATTTCCTTGATATTTTGTGCTGGTTACCAAACAGGCTAGACATTCTGGCATATAGCCTAAAACAGAAAATGTCCCGAAATAAATCGATGACCACCACATTTCTTACAGCGAAATTTTTTTGGTCTCCTAAAGTAGCAACAAGATCACCACACGCCATGCCATACCGATTCGTTGTTGGACCATTCCTGACATATGACTTGACATTTAAAAGCTGGCCAACCGACGAAGATCGCTCGCAGTGACTGCTCCACTGGGCTTAATGCGCCATTCATAATTCTTAAAATATTTTCGAACTGAAATACCGCCTGGGCCAAGACCTCGGAGTTCAATGTGCTTTGGCCATAGATCATCCGGAACGGATCAATCTTGGACGCTGAGCAAAAACAGGCGAAAAACTTAAGGCCAACCCACGCAACATTGTCCAAAATCTTCAAAGTGCCGTCCGAATCTTTAGTAATTGTAGTCGAACGTCTGCGAAGGAGTTCTTTTTGTGTGCAGCTTGCATCGAAGGATGTCGCGATCGTTGAGAATATTTAAATAGATCGTTTGTATGTAAAATTATGGCGCAGGTATTCAAAACGGAAAGAACACCATTGAAATGTATTTTCCGGATAAACAATTATGTAAGACAATCCCACCTCAACAGGTAATAACTAATCCCAAAATTGGGCCCACTAAACGCACTTGTCGCCCGCTTGATAATTCCGTATAAACAGATGTCACCGCAGTCGCTCTAGAACTATAAATCCGCCTAATTGACTCCGCGACGTCTTCGAAAACAGTGGACCTGTAAACAGCCAAATTCATCATGGATTTAACAAGAAATTTTTACGAGTTCACAAATCTCCTTTCTGTTTTCCACGCAACCGAGGTGACGGAGCTATTTTCGGCACCTCTAGACGTCTAGAAGTCCACCTCTCTCTCTAGACTCTCGAGCTTGTTATCTGCCGATATCATCTTGAGGATACTTGTTGCCCGCGTCCCAGAAGGGAGGTAAACAGAAAACATGCATAGATGCACAAAAATAAACAAGGAGAAAACTTCGTCCAAAAAAAAGTTAGATAAATATTTGGATATAGATTTATTCAGTGGATAGCGCGCATAGTGACATGATACCGATGGGCATGGAAAAGGCGTTTCCACCCTGTGCAAGATACGAGGAGCTAGAGGTCTTCATGTCTGGACTCTGTTTGTTCACTTTCTGTGTGATATCCTGGCTATAAACGGATTAAGTACACAATGGCAGAAGGAAATGATAGACAGACAGCCTTTATCAGGAGCAACGGGTGCTGTCATAAGCAATGGAGACGTACTTTGTACGATTTTGTCCCTTATCTTCACGGTATTATTGTAACGGATGACGTTACGTTACAGACAGAAAGGAGGAGATTTTTTGAAAGTAATTGGCTTTTGTTGCTCCAATAAAAAAAATAAAGGATTTGTAGTTAGCTATGAAGGAAGACGTTTATCAGATCTGGAGCTATCACAAGCTTTTGTCGTTTATTTGATAAAAGCTGGCATTCAATGCTCCTTCGAAGGTTGGTTTAAAGGCGGATCTTAAATAGAAGGAGCCACGACTTGTTTTTCACTTTGGGGAAATTGCGAAATTTTCTATTTCAGATTCCGGGTGGCAATTTCTATTAAATTTTCGAAGAATGATGTTCGATAAAACGCAGCTGCAGGGTCAGGTAGGGGTTTGAAATGCAAAAAGCAGTGCTGTCGATGCCGACGCCTCTTCTTTTCTTAAAAGATGCAAGTGAAATGTCCAGTTAATACTCCAGCCATGGGTTTTGAACAATTGCCATGGCTGCGTTGTCAGATGGCACAGAAACCGCTTGAACCTCAAGCCTTCGATAAACAAAAGAGGGTCCAGAGGGTGGTGGGCGGGCGTTTGCCTCAATAGCCGGTTCGCGACCGATGAAATCGGTCCGTCGTGTTTCACGAAGATGTTCGGGTTTTCATTGCCTCTTTTTACGAGGGAGTGGTGAGAATCTTTCATCAGTCTAGGACCTATAATGTCGTAAGGTTAGGAAGAATCCAGAAGACGGCAACAATAGGGGCAATAAGGGCCATGAGATATTGCTCTTGTACCTGCTTCCTCCCGACCATCACATCAAACGCCTGGCTTCTTGCAGTGCCCTTACATTGATAATCCGGGTCCTTGACCTCAAAACCCTACGGCCATAGCAAAAGCTTAAAGTTCCTCCTGCATAGACGTTGGACGAACCTATTAATGATGAATTCATAGACCCATACCAAATGTGGAGAAGTGGGTTATGAGAGAAAATGGGGAGTGAGTTACCAACTCGCTTAGTTTCTGCATGTGGTTGGACAATTCATCGTTCTGCCCAGGATGTCCGGGTTATAATAAGGACGCATGACCCATTGTTCTGGCTCTGGAGAAATCTAACACTCCCGTCTCGTTGCGGATCCCCAGCATTTTCTCCTGCTCTAGGCCGCCTTACAGCCGGTCACACACTCCTCGCTGCTAGACCGATACAAGATTCTCACCGCTCTCTCCTTCTGAACAGAAAAAGACGTCCAGGAAGAAGTTCCTCCTCGAAATAAGAGAGTGGGCCTTTCTGAACAGAGGAGCATAGTTAGAAACGAAAAAGCCGAATTCCTAGCCAAGTGAGATGCCTCTTGCCCGTGCTTCAAGATTGAGATGGTTAGTTTCCGTTAAGCATACAGAAATTTTATCGCCACCGTTCTTCCAGTATCGTGCAGGCAGAACTGCCAGTAATCTTCAAAGACTACCTTTCAATACAGACAAACCCAAGCCCAAGAGCCCGGGTAATACTATTATCGGACAACTAAGCGGTTATCAGGGCACTAGGTGCGGTCCATATAACGTCCAAGCTGGCCGAGATATGTATATAAAATTGACCTTGGTTTGGAGGTAGAGGTGCGGGTATCGGGACACAGGAACAATAGAGATCAACGAGATATCACCAAGAGCTTCGTTTTAATAGCACGTTCCAGGTGAACGAAAAATTAACATTACGCAACTTGACTGGGATACATTTCTCCCTATCGAATTGCATAGAAAATAGAAGGCATTTTGAGAAGATTTAACGGTATTAGAAAAGGTAAATATACTAACAATAGATTAATTAGCACTGGGATGCTTGTTTGACGATTTGGAATATGTGGTCATTCCATCGCAAATCTTTGGCTAATGTCGCGTCTAAGATGTTAACGGATGGTTCGGCTATTAGTTCAACACGATTCACCATCACGGATGGAGAGGGGTTGCTCTTTTTATTGGAAATAAGACAGTATTTGGTTTTGGTGGGGGTGGATTTGACACGATTCTTGCTTCACCAACCTAGAATAAGTTCAATTTCTTTATTTATGCAGTTGGAGTTTCGTTCACGATCATCAAGACAGGATCTGGCGAGTGCTTTTCTTGTTTTATCGAAGCCGTAAGAGTGACGCAGGATGCCGTCGTCAGCGAAACTAAGAAGTGTGTTTGGGGGGATTGAAAGTAGGTCATTTATAAAGATAAGTGATAAAGCGGGTAAAAAAGGGGTTCCTTGCGGGACCCCGTCAGAGATGGGGTAAGATTCGGATTTGACACCATCCAATACTACCTTAATTGAACGGAAAGGAAACTCTCAATCCACGTATACAGAAGTAAATCAATTCCAATAGCTTTGAGTTTAGCTAACAGGGCTGAGTGCCATTCTCTATAAAAAGCCTTGGAGATATCCAAAGCAACCAAACTAGATTCCCCAGATCCATGCAAACTTCGTTTGAGATGTTCTGTAAGTTCTGTAAGTAATGCTACGTAAGAAATATCCTTTAACGCAGCCACCGGGACACAGGTCACGCGAACGTTGATATAAAGGGCCCATTCACATGCAGGCCACCGGCAACCCGCGGCCAGCAGGTTTCTCGCTTTGAATCGAAGTATAACCACAAACGCACTGGATGGCGCCTGCAGTCCAGGAAAACTGAAGAATCTTTATTTCTGTGGGTATTTATCATCACTCCGTGCCTAAAGATCTGAACTTCTATTCAGTCTGAAATTTTCGTTAAAGCTTTAAAGTTTTTGCACTTGAATTATCAACCTGCCCCAAGTCCTTATTGCTCAGTCAGACTGAGTAATGTGTGGCCTTTATCGGGCCTTACCTGCCGTCCTGGCCTGGAAGGCCACAGGTTGCTGGCGGCCTGGTATGTACTTAAGTTGTTTTGTGAAAATTTTACACTACACAAATCAAATTATCTTCACATATATACAATTTTTTTTTGTGCACGATAGAACACACGATAGTACAAAGGGGTTAACATCTGAACTCCAGTATTTCACATAAAAAACCAATTTGTGTCAAACAACAACACCGTACACCTCATTATCACAGATGGGGTCCTTTTCATAAGTTTTATGTACGTATATCGAAAAGTAACTGGACTTTTGCATGCTGGATATCTCAGAATTCTTCTGGTTTAGAGCATTAATTTTTAGCTATCCTAGAAAATTGTTGAGACATGCAGATTTGTTACTTCATACACAGTCCCCAAACACGTCATCGGATGATACAAAACCAAGTGTATGCTGTACTATTTTTAAACTCACTATGTACTGTTCGGTGTTCACTGTCCGAATCAAATTCTTTAACGAAGGGACCTAGCCATGCTAACATTTTCAAATCAATATTCTTATCTCCTCAAGCATTGAAAAAACCACGGCAATACCCGGTAATCATTAATCTTTTCCAATTTGAAATCCGATCCGAATCTCTTACACTCATGCTAGCGCAATAAACATAATTTCCCTAATCCAATCACCCAGCTAGATACCGGGTAAGCGCTATTATAAAGCGAATTGTCCCAAGTGGAACTCAATTAATTATTGTCATCTAAACGGCTAGAATCCATTTGTAAACAAGCTGCAACTGATTTTGTACTATTTTTACCCCCTTCGGTCTAACTAGCAACTGGCGCACGGACTAACTGGCGTTCAATTTGTAAACGCTTAGCGGAGACGCTAACTCCAATTTATTAGCATAATGCCTTCCAGTTTCAGGAGTTTTGATAAGAGGCGCAATGAAATCCAATCAGAGCCGGAGAGCTGTGAACCAGTTTCGCAACGTCTCCAATTGCACAAGTCATTGGCATAATCCTGTATCCAATGACTTCCCAGTTTTATCGTTTTATGAAGGCATTGATTTATCCAGTTGATATCGATTTCGCTGGGTGCATTAACACACAAGCCCTAACTCGGATCTATAGTTGTGTTTATCATCTCTGCGAAATTTTCGATGTGTTATGGAGAAGTTTTTGTATTAGTTGATGTTCTTGGGTTAGTCACTGTGTGTTGGGGAGTAGAGCTTGGAAAATTGTTTATCCACTTCCCTTATCAGGGGGGTTTTAAAGTAAAAATCAAGTAAATTTAATGATGTCTAGAGGTGTCTAGTTGCTCGAAGGATGACTAATCCCACTGCTGACAGTAATGATGCATCGCAGCTTCATCCCACTGAACTCATTAATTGTCATCCACTGGATACCTGTACTTGGGCAAATTCCTCGTTATGATATCCTATATATGATCACGACCCGATCTGTCGTGTCTATGTGCATATCTCGTGTTCCACAGCTAAAGTGCAGCATCTTAAGCCTTCACCTTCTCTTACCTGAGTGCGCCCACCCTTCGTACTTGACAGTCACTTACCTGGCTATAGGTACCCAGCCAGGCACATGCACGAGATGGTTCCTACGTAAGTACGCCAACTAGTAACGAATGGAATTTATTAATTTTCATTCAATTCATTTTCTGATAAATCTGAAATGCAAGCGACCATAGCAAGTGGTAGAACTGCAGTGGGCATCACTGGCAGACTGTACAGAGATTTTATGCTAGAAGACATCAATTAGAGCTCGTCCATTGATCCCTCCAGGTTTTTCGCAGTTCAATGTGTGGAACTGAGAGTTTTGCGTGGTTTGGTTAACGTTTATTTCTACTTCTCGATTCTGATAGGGGAGAGTTGAGCAGTCTGGGCTAGTCTAGAAATAATCAGTTGACAGCTTTACCTGACTGTCAATTGATACGACTTGGAAGCTATCAACTTTCGAGACAACCAACTAAGATATAGGTCAATTCAGTAATAAATATCTTTGACCAGTGTCACCCGTCGTTTCAGTTCATTATAAACTTTTGGCTTTTTCGTGCTGCAGATATCAATTTTGAAATAATCTACGAGGTGGTTTTTGAAGGCGGAGTATAGGTTTTCGATATCACATTTCTAATAATCGTAAATAATTAAGTCACAAAATGATAAACATTTCAAATTCGCATTTATTAGGTTTGCGGGTATTTTATGGTGACGGAAGAAATTTTTGTTTTTTTTTTTTCAATTAAATCACGAATGTTTTTCTAGAACTAGGTCAATAAGGAAGTAGCTTTTGACTCTCACCTTTTGTACACGTCCGATAGTGATTGGTACACTACGCGACAAAAGTTTTTTATGTGAAAGACCAAACTCAGGAATTACCAAGCCGACAACTCGTTATGGTGCATTGCCTAATGGCATGTTTAGTTCGAAGGAGATAATACAGGGCAGGATAAGTTAATAGGAGCTTGGAAGGTGCTGAAGGAGGAGACTATGAATGCTGTAGGAGTTTGGAAATACTGACTAGTGAATATTGTGCTAGTGAATGTCAAGTTGACCTGCTTATGAATTAATTTTAAAACTCTAGTGTGCGCAAAAAGGATAGCTGAAGGAAGGGTGGTGAAGTGTACCGAGCGGGTTAGTCTTGGGTTGCGGAAAGAACATTGTGGTAGAAACAGGAGAGGGTCTATTTTTATGGAACAGTCGGTAGTTTGTTACAATTTTT
This sequence comes from Thereva unica, assembly GCA_949987705.1. Lineage (NCBI taxonomy): Eukaryota > Metazoa > Arthropoda > Insecta > Diptera > Therevidae > Thereva > Thereva unica. The sequence goes on from OX465282.1 coordinate 127,085,400, forward strand.
AGTTGGCAGTATTACAATTTTACCAGGGCTTTAATATTCCTCAGGTGGCTCCTTGTGTCTATAGAGGAGCAAGTGGAGATTTCACCGATGAGTTCGATATCATGGTTTTTCGCATATTCTTGCCACGACAAAGCATTTCAATTACTTGTATTCAAGGCTCTAGAAATGAAAAAAGTGATGAAGTGGAGGTAACCGGTGGAAACCAATTACAATCGTTAGTGGATGCAAAAGTGCACCTGCAGTTGATTTGGAGGGCGAACAGCTAACAAAGACCTCGGAAGGTGGTGACACCCGATTTGTCTGTCAAAAGCTCATAGCGAGTTCTATGCGCCACAAAATAGAGTTTTAAGTGGGTTGGGCTGAGGGTTAGCAACCCGCTCCCATAAAAATACCATTGCTACGAATCGGCAAACAATGCCTAGGAACTGGATGGACAACACGACGACGACCTTTGCTTTTCGAACAAGGACACGATCATGGAATGTGACTCACCAAAGAAGGCAAGTCCAGCCTCATTAGCTGGTGACCAGTTTCTGAGGATTATTACCGTGCGTCTGCATACCAGACTAAAAAGTACTACACTAGTCCAATGCTATGCTCCAACTGAAGACGCAGACGACGACATCAACGGCGAGTTCTACATACGACTGAATGAGGTTTTTCGCTCTATTCCAGTGGCATACATCATTGTATTAATGGGCGGCAAACACAGGTAACAGTAAAGTGCTGTACCAAATTACTAAACAGTTCTCTACTAAAAAGCATGCCGTAAAGAGTCCGGTTGGAAGGCTGCTGTGCAGCGACGAGGAGCAACTTCAAAGATCGAGAGATTACTTCTTCCCCGCCTTGAATGTTTCACTTGCACAGGAACCTCAAGAAAGCAGCAATATTGCACAATAAGAATAAAGAATCACCACCAAGCCGGAAAAAATAATAGATAATTGATAAAAGGCCTATACGACTATCCATAATGGAAAATTATCCGACAACTTTGAGGTGAGTTCTGGAGTACGACAATGATGTCTACTTTCGCCACTACTACCATTTCTTACAGTAATAAACGACATAGAACAGGTGGCATACAATGGGGTTTGCTAGACCGCCTTAAGGATCTCGACTACGCGGATGATATCTGTTTCCTGGCCCAGAGACATTAGGACCTCAAAAACATGTTAAACAATTTGGCAACAGAACGTAGTCCAGAAACTGAAGGCTAAATCGGAATAAAACTGAAGAAATGCGGGTAAATGCGACACAGCTGGCCGATTGTTAGTTTCAGCAATACACCCTGTATTAAATTCTTAAGATCGCGATCCGATTGCTAATAGAATTAAACTCTATCTACGATGTCGCTTCAACACACGAACTACTCCAAACTTTTCCTTCTGGAGTCATCACTGTCGATGCAGAATTGGTAGCGTATTTATGTTCTAGGAGTCCTGGTAGTCTTTTATTTCAGCGATGAGTATTCTATATCGTCCAAATTCATCATCGAGGGTGCAAGAAACTATCTAGCACAGTTAAATCAAGATGATTTTCTCCATTGGAGTAGGCAGGCTTAGCAGTTTACTTAAAAATTCTTGAGCCATCCGATTCTTCACAGGTTGCAATTTAGAGCACAATGTCAAAGGACTAACTAACTAGTGCATTGACAATTTTTTTGATGCACCCCAGTACCTAATTCTCTGGCAGCGTTGCGAGACAGCCAAATAGTAAACTAGATTTTGTATCTAGTATCTGACCCATATGCCCTGACCCTGTTCCAAACTAATTGAGACTTGTTCTTACGGAACTTTAACGATCTAATTGACGCTTAGCTGCTACAGAGAATAAAGATCCGCTTGTTAGCGTAAGTTTTTCATAGTTGCCAAAATAGTGTACACCTTTTTATGTAGCATGATCCCCCATGGGTTATAAGAGGTCAGGCGGTTGTACGAGTTCGGAAATACATACTGCGAATTCAGTAATTGAATTTCCATCCAACGAATTGTAACCCTCTATAATTTGTCTTTTTCCTGTTTCATTCTTATTAAAAATCCTACATTGAACCTCCAACCCCGTCAAGTCCAAATCATATTTACTTAAGGTCTGCACAAATGAATTTCGTACACCAATTACCAAACACCCTAATCAAAAAAACATAAAGCGCTGAACTCCTTAGAACACTTCTCAGCTCAAGTTTTAATCTCCTTTGATGAAGCTAATAGATAATTTCTCCAAATTACGAATTCTCTCAGCAACATGACAGCACGCTTTTAAAGCCCTAATCGGATTCTTTTTATTTTGTTATAATATAAATATTTACGAATTTCATGTCATCCTTGTACATTGTCACCACTTTATGCTAATTCCATAAATTTTGTCCTTGTGGTTCCTTTTTACTTGCTTAAATCCTGATACCATCTCAGATCTCTTCATCGTGTTATTGCGAGACAAGTTGAATTATTTTCGATTAGACCTTCATGAATTTGTTATTATTAATCTTCGTGGTAGACAAGTGGGCGCAGTATCAGGCTGAATCCAGCTCTTAATTTCCTTAAATCAAGAAGTGTGTACTCTGTGCGCTATAACCGACTATCTGACTATCTAGTTATATGCTAATTTAAAATTTTAATGCAAACTTTAATTGTGAAGCAAACATAAAAGTTAGAGTTTACAAACTTTACACCTCTTTCACCACTGGGTCCAACTCTGTGGGTTCAACTACTCGCAAAACCCTTCTCTACACACATCCCACTTAATCCTAATCGCTTCTGCTCCCCTGCCCGCCCGCCCGGCCGGTCGGACCAGAGAAAAAACTCAACTAAATGAGTCTCGGAAAGTTTTTACTTAATTTAGAAACATTCTGAAAGTATTTAAACTCGAGCCAAACTCCCAGGCATAAAAGTTTGTGACCCAAAACATTTTCGCCCATCAGCACTGGTTAACGGAGCGTGTTATTGCCAGCATTGCCATCTGCTAAGCAGAGTTGCACCTACCCTAATCGATTCGTTAACTACTTCTGGCGCTTGGGCCTCCACTTGGCTGTGTCCAATTTGCTCTGGTCACTAGATTCTAATTAATTTGTTCACACGCTGTGGTCCTCCTCTGTACCCCTCCCAGGCGAGCTCCCCACTGGCCGTTCATTTCGGATTCCAACGCATTTCCTCCGTCCCTAAAAAATTCATTGGGAAGAGACCATCATCACTGCTACCATCGGCAACGGCCACGACTATGGCTACGGCTACATGGCATCAGAATCAGCATCGGCCTATCATGACGGGAAACGAGTCCAGGTCAGCAGCAGCGTGGTGAGGCATAAAACGTGTTTAAATAGAAATTCCTCGACTTAATGAAACTTGGGGCTCCATTCATCCCGGGCTCATCTGTGGCATTCTCTATTTTCTTGCGCTTTGTCTGAATGTTTTAATCAAACTCATAAGCCGCAGCGAACGGGTTGAATTAGCTCCCAGCCCTGCCCCCTGCCACCCCGTCCAGCTCGGATGATGGTCTATCGCCCTAAATCGACACCACGGGTGGATTGAGTTTTCTTGGGCTAAGCCCTAAAGCCCAGTCTGGGATGCTTGAAGCCCTGCCAAGAAGACCATTGTCTACGACTGCCATTGCATAGCAGCCACTTTGTCTTGGATTTAATTCACAACAAGGCGAAGAGTCCTCTTTCGCTCTGGCCGAGCGCACCAAGGAATATCAGGTTTTTTAGTCAATACTGTGGAGAGCTCAGCACGCCTGCATGGCCGGAGTCAAAAGACGATTTGCTCGTGGTCTTTTTGGGTTTCTTCACTTCTGGCATTCCCACGCTTCAGCGGCTCTGAGCTGCATTCCTTTGGCACGTTTTGGGATCATTTTTCTTAGGGTCCAGACTCTCCTTTTTTTCTCTTTCTCCATCGCGATGAAGGTTCCACTATGCACTTGAGTCTACCTACGACCTGATATTGTGTGCAAACAACTATTGACCTTGTATCAGCAGATTAGCATGAGTTATGAACGTGCCTCGACTCGACTGCAATGTCGTTAGCGTCTCCTTGGGGATTGACAATATACAAGTGCCTAGCCTTTGTGCACATCAAGTACGGCGGATTCAATTATTCTCAATATTCGGTGCACATGCATTGCATCCCTTAAAACTAGAAAAAGAATACTTTTGTATCCCCTCTGACAACCAAGAGTTGCAGTAACAGAGTCGACATCAACTAGAGTCCTTACCATGAAGATGGGTGCATCAACAAAGGGTTTTCCACCAACAAACATGAAAAACTATAAAAGAAAGAACCTCAAACTTTTCCTACCTTGAATTCGAAATTTTCCCAACAGTGCACATGATGATGACTTCAAATTCAATCTCGGATGCAAGTAAATCCCATTTGATGCATCTCGGGTAAAGCCATGCACCAATGCACTTTTGAAACAAAGTGCAATCTGCTCTGAGCTGCACACAGAGTTCCTTGAGGGTCCCAACTTTTATGGGGGGTTAAACATTGCACAGTTCACATTTCCACATTAAAATGCAATAAACATGGATTCGCACAAGTCTGTGCGGCTTTGTGAGTAGCTGCCAAGAGTCGGTAGTTTGCCGCGAGTCGACTACAGCTGCGTATTCTTATTTACGTTTGCCATCCACGAATGAGATTATTGAACTGAACGCGAACTTGTGCTTAACAACGTTTTGACTACGAAGATGGCAATAAAATTCGTGTCGCTGAGCTAATTGCAAGAAGGCGAATTCATTTATTTATTTATTTTTCGTTTGGCAGACCAAGCGGAGATTACGACTTTTGTCCTTCGAGGCAGATGTGTTTGTTTGAGGAATGGAGACATAACAATGCTTCTGTTTACTCGAAGTTTCTTAAACCGTAAACAACAGGAATTTGAGGGAATAATCTGTGAACGGAGGTTTATTTTTATCTAATTAGTGATTTTTGATTAGATTAATTTCATCTGCAGAATAAGTTTTGTAGACTTTTCTGCATCTTTAGACCATTGCAACAACAGATAGCCCATAGCCTGTCTATGTAGTGCTGACATAACAAGCATGCAAGAGATGTCGTCTCCATTACATCCCTTGGTGTTTAAAAAAAATTTGATTATGTCTGATATTATAAATTTCATACAAAACACAGTATGCTTGTGCTTGTGGATGGTTTTATGGTCAGCAAAGATTTGAACACTTTCGTAATCGTTCTAAGCGATAAACGAAAGACTCTTCAGGTGCAAGGGAAAATTATACATAGAATTCCCAATGACAATGAAAAAAGAGAATCTAAAAAGAAGTTGAACAGGAATTGGAGTGAGCCCTATACAACCGACGTATAACGGCACCCACAACTTGTATGAAAAAACTAATGACAATCGACAAACATTCGCAGGCAGCAAATAGACAGCATAGACCAATAGACAGTACCAGCTTTGCCCGTGAGGATAATCTCAAGGCCATCTGAGTTTCTCCTCATAGTTTAGTTTACATCGTAGAACATAGTTCGCCTTTAGGTATAGGTGATGACAAAAGTGACGAGATGCCAATTGCCTTCCCGATCGCTATCTTTCTATTCAGTTACTCTACACCAGCGGTTTCCAAACCGGCTCAAAGGGGGGTGGGGAGACGGATGATTTTATCTATTTAACTTTTTGACTCACTTTTAAATTTCTACTTAAATTTTATTGTGTCGAATAGAGAGTGGTAAAAGAGAGTGCTGCTGATAATCCAAATGTGTCGTACCGCCGCCGAACTCAGGAGTTAAAGTTGAACGACTCCAACAAAGATAATGAAGCGACGTCTTCATCTCTTCCCATACAAAGTGAAATTTACTTAAGGATTATTGCCAACAGACCAGCCTCGTCGTTTGCCATTTGGAAATGCCCTTGCAACAATGATCGATGTCGAATTTTGATGACGGACGAAGCTCGTTTTACACTCTCTGGCGGAGTCAAGAAACATGTCTTGCACGAGACACCACTGCACAACCAGAAAGCCACTATTTGAGTCGGAGTGTGCTCAAAAACCATCACCGGACCATTTTTCTTCAAAGTTCGAGGAACCCTCGACGACGCATGCTTTCATTGGATGTTGGTGCACTTCGTGTGTCCGAAAATGCGTGAAAAAGGTCTGATGAATCCCTTTTCAACAAGACGGCGCACCTTGCCACACCGCAGCCACTACGATGAGGTTCTTGCAAAAGCAAATTTTATGCCAGCCGAAGGCCATTGACAAATTCAAAACTAACACACGATTGACGAAATCAAAAATAATATAATAGCTGCTATAACGCCCGAAATCAGCTGCTTCTTGCATGGATGGAGGTTGTTTAATTCAAAAAGTGGGGAGGGGCAAGCATTTTTTATGTAACAGAGGGGCCACAGTATCATAAAGTTTGGAAACCACTGCTCTACACAACGAAACGGCCAGAAACATATAAGGCCATGCATTCACATTCGTGGCGAAAATGTAAATCTTGGCGAAGAGGACCTGGGTGTCGACAGGAGTTGAAGCTCGCTTAAGAATACTGCTACAGACACTGTAGAGATCGTAGACTAGGTCGATCATGAATGCAAGACCGTAACTGAACAGAAAAAGATGCGCCACCCCTATACCTCATATTTGTAGGTCAGACCGCTTGAACATGTTCAGCAGTCTGCCTAGTGATTTGTCGCTTAGACTTGAATGTTCGAACAGCGATTCCCCGAACAAAGAAACTCTGCTTCTCGCTATTGCGGGGCACTCACAGAGAACAAGAACTTTGCAGCAAGCTGGTGGGTGCCCCAATAGCCGACTCTGGACCGATGAATGCAATATCAGAACCCTGTTTAGCCAGGGCTTCCGCACAGTTGTCTTTGAAGCCTTGGTGTCCGGGACCCAGACAAAGAAGACAACTTGATTGAGAACGCCCAGCTCACCAAGAGCATGTTGGCAATCCCAAACTAATTTAGACTTGATTCTACGGGACTTTATCGCCCTAATTGCCACTTGGCTACCATAGAAAATAAAGATCCGTTTATTATGGTAGGCATGTCAATATATCGTACACCTCTGCTTGAAAAACAGTTGCTAGGATGCCTAGGCTTATCGCCTTGCTGAATCTAAGCTTTTAAGTCCAAATTCAGGCTGTCTCTGTTTTGGAGCCATCCGTGTACCATACTAGTCCGCCCCGCAATACTTTAGGAAAAGTCAAGGTTAGCCTGTCCTGTATGTCCACAGAAGGTTGCTTAAATTTTGAGATTTTAAAGGGCATGCAGTCCGATAGCATCTCTGCGTCCGGAATCTCTCAACATCATAGTTGATTATTATATCCACTAGAACAGACAACATTGATAAGTTTGTGTAAGCACACTCGATTAAAAGCCTGTCAATTAAAACCACCAAAGACGCCTAGATCACCGATCAGTGATATAAGTTCTTACGGACTTAAACCGACTCATGAGATGGCCAGAAGCGCACTCAAATACAGGAAATATGTATGTATGTGGTTCAATACAATAGTGGTAAAGAGAGTTTATCACTGAACACACAACACAATTTGGAGTACCACGTGAAATTACTACTGATCAGAGTCCGCAATTCGAATCTAAACTATTCAATGAAGTTGCCAAACTAATCGGGAGTCATCGAGTTAAAACAACCGCCTATCATCTGGAAAACGTGATGGTTGATCGGTTCCATTGCCAACCACAAGATGCCCTAATGACAAGGAACAACACTACTCACTGTGGAGTAAAGACTTGTCCTTCGTCCTACTATAGGTGCGGCGACTAAGAATAGGGAGGAGTGCAGAGAGTGATTACTCTAGTAGCGACATACTGAACATAGAGCTAAGAAAACCACGTATCATTTTAGAGGTACGTGGTTCGATTCTGACTCCTGTGCTGAAAGTCAAGTCGTATTTCGTGACAAGTCGTTTGAGTTGCAGAAAAAGCGTTTCAGTCGAATTACGACTTTCAGCACGGGGGCCTAGAGTGGAAATGCTAAGTTCAGCTTAGGCCTCTGTACTGAAAGTTGTGATTCGGCTGAAATGTCACTTTCTTCAACACAAACGATTTGTCGTGTCGTGACGACTTGACTTTTAGCTCAGCACAGGGATGTCCAGGTAGCATCTTTCGCCTATCCACTTATCTTATCCAGATAACATTATTTCTTTATTGATTTGTAGCTTTAAAGAAATCCCATGCCTTTGCTACTGCCATCACAGAAATCAAAGCAAATTTAATACCATAAAGAAAAACTATTAGCAAAATCTCGAGTAAATCCTTTTCATCACATTTTGCACCTTTCAAAAATAAAATCAATCCTAGCAAATAACCCTTTTCCTTTTCTCCTCTGTCTCCTCTGATAAGGATGTTTTAGTATGCATAGCGCGCCATCTATACTCCTTTAAGAATCTCTTCTACTTTCATTCACATCAAGTCTCCACTTTTACTCCGACTCACCAATTTCTTGCTCGAGAGTCTTGTAGTGGATCTTTTGATTGTTATCTGATGGCCAGCAACTTTGGCAAGTTTGAGTCGAGTTAAAAGCTCGTAAGGAGCCACCTGATTCTTCCCAATAAAACTGTTTTTTTCTCTTTGCATTCTCAAATATTGATTTCTTTGGATGATGGTCTATTTGTGTTGTCTTAACAAAGTACTTCAGCTGGAACTGCATTATTCATAATTATCTTGCAGTTTTCGATGGGAGAAATTGCACCTGGAAATACTTTAGCCATTTTTTTTTTCAAATTTATTCATTCAATTTTATGGAATCGGATAAAGGACATCAAAATAAAGCAACTACCGAAAGGTTAAAAAAATAGTAGCAGTTTTGATGACAGACACTTACTCAAATACCTAGTGTTTGGTGGTTACCATTAGTGGTAGATGGTTCAAGCCCCCTGATTTCAATACGTTGGAATTGTTTTCGAACTAAAACGTTGCCTAAGGCGGGTTTCTAAGATGATAGCTATGAGAGTTTCGTGTATTGATTCTTTATGTTCGTTGTTTAAGGCTCCCTTTAATTAATAAAAGTCTGCCAGACTGTATGGTTTATAATGTAGGGACCTTTACAAACCTATCTCAGTGGATCTACCTATGAAGAAGGATATGTTGTCCTGAGGATAGTAAGTAATCACCGATTCGTGGATGTAGAAGTCAATAAACATTTTCCGTGTCTTGACCAAGAAGGATTTTAGGCTAATCGGGGTGTAGTTGTCAGCGGATTCGTGGCACCTTTTTCTGACTTGGGAATGAGACGAAACCTGGTCACTTCCAGCCTTGGGTAACACCTGCACAGATATGTAATGTTGAGTTTAGACTCGACGCCATACAAAACTACCTTGGTCGAACGGGCAGAAAGGAAGCTCTGAATCCATTTCTTTAGAATAGAGCCGATACCAAGAGCATGGAGTTTACTCAACTGAGAGGCGAGGGTCGCCAATTTCTATTAAAAGCCTTGGAGAGAGGTCAGACGAACTAAAACGATGAGTTTTTTCGTTGAGGTGATCTGCCAGACACATAAGAAGGTTGCCAGAAAATCTTTTTGGTATACAGTCGTATATGGTCGTATGATTCTGGAGAAAATTTAAGTAAATGTCAATGGGGAATATTTAGAGGGGTTATTGGAGTCACCTTTTTTAGGTATGATCTGAAAATGACCTAGTTTTTAGGAGTCTGGTCTGGATATACTCCCGAGAAATATGACAAGGTAGAGGTTAAACCAAAGAGGTTTTACATTTCTTATCGTCCAAGGAGGGTCCATCGTTAGGACCAGTGGATATATTGATGTAAAACTCTTTGCAATACGTGTACACGACATGAGTCCTGAAGAAAGTTCTTTTAATTGTGTCGATACTCGGTGACGTTGGGTGGCGTAACAGTTTCGGCTGAAGAAGTATATAAGGCGAACAGATATAAATATCGACCTTGGGTTTGGTGTCTGTTATCAGCTCCACCTTATAAATGAAAAATGTGGTTTGGATTGGATTTTTTGGGCAAGGGAGGCGTACGGAATTAATCCTTGCCCAAAAAATTCTGGCCTCCCTTACCCAAAAATCAGAACCGTGGTGCCTCGTGTAGGAATTGGAAACAATTCATTATAAAGGAAATGAGGCAATTCACAACATCTGCCTTACGTATTAGGAAAGCTTTTTACCCTTAAGCTTTAGTTTTAGCCAAGCAAAAATTTAGCTTTTATGTTGCCTTGCTTCATTTTTCCGGCAATCATGCTGGTGATCGTTAAGGGTCTTATTGAGCATACTCAATAGACAAGTTCTCGTTCGATTACGGAGGTCACGCAGCACTGAACGTGATTAATACGCAGTTGGGGGACCGCTTGAACGACACTCGCCTTTGGAAGGATGGGAAACAAAAATATAAAGCTTTCGATCGCCACAGGTTTTATTCACATCTTGTTCCTCTTTAACGGATCTACAACCGAAGCTACTCGCAACTGTTCTCTCCACCGATCCGAAATCTGAGCCGATGTCATCCAGTTTGGTATTCCTGAGCTCTGAGCGTTCTGGTCTACATCATCCTTCCAGCGGAGATTGGATCTCCCTCTCTGTCGCATCCCATAGGTCTTACCGTATGTCTTATTTCCACATCCACGCCGAAATTCTTAAACTTTTCATCCTCATTTTTCCACTCGGGATCGGGTAAAAATTAGTTTTCCTCACGGGAGCAACATGCGGCATTCCAAGTGATACGCGAATGAGGCAAATCGTGAAATGCTCTATGTGGGCCCTATGGGTTCATGGAGTGGAGACAATGTGGTTAGACTATACATACCTATCTGCACCCCCGAAAAATTCTGATTGGGAACGTGTCATCAAATAATGATGATAATGATCCCTGATGAAGAAATTACAAGAGGTTCTCCATGTAATGCACTCACAACAAACTGACTCATTCTGGTAACGTACCCTCTATAGTCTGGTTCTTTTGCTTTACGAAAGAAGGAATGTTAATTAGGTGCAAAAAGTGGAAAGCTGGAGGACCATGGCCCCTCGCGGAATCGAACCACAAACCTCTGGAGTGCTATCACCCGGGCGTCTTAATCCATAGGTTATCGAGCATTAGGATAGCGAGTTTTTTCAAAGAGTTGTTGAAAAGTTCAAGAATGTGTGCAGACCTTGTAACTTTTATCAATCACATAAATTCACCAAACGAAATATACAACCGAAAGGAATCTATCCGCAATCTTTCCAATTAAAATTTTTCCGCAATTTATTTCGCTGCATTTGAAACAGCGTGTGTTCTCCGCTTGCATCTTCAATATCGATGAGTATTTTCGTGCAACTGCAACAACTATTTTAATCCATTAAATAAAAAATAGAAGAAAATGCAGCGCTAAATCAATTTCTGCAAGCATTTCAATATCTATCGCAACCATCTGCATCTCTATGCACACAGATGCCCTGCGCTGTACATACGTATATACATCTATATTTTTATGCACTTTACTCTTGAAATAGTCGCTTCTTGAGCATGATGCCAACATAGCGAACCCAAGACGCGAATTCCGCAGGAACAAGACGCTCGAAAGTCTGAACGAGTTTCTTCCCCATTCTCGCCCCTCATTGGATGTGTCTTGGGTTGTCTTGAGGCTAGTCTTCGACTTCTCACAGCATCGTTCTTGGCACTCAGGTTCGATTTCTGCCAGCTTATAAGTCGTACTCTTTCTTCTTTGCTCCTGAGATCATCCATCGTGCACCCATTACTACTGAACATACGTGGTGGCGTAAATTGAATATGGTCAGAGCAAATGCTAGAGTTTCATTGAATTCCGCCCTTAAAATTAGACGAAACCCGTCGATAGACACCTGCCGCGGTGCTGGGGTTGACATAAATTTTGTGCAATCGGGTTTTATCTGAATTTTTGCAACATGAATCGAGCCGTAATTATAGAGTGATAAATCTACGTAGACGTCTAGAAACTAGCCTCGGGTATGGGAGAGGTGGCTGTTGAGGAACCGATTCTAGAATGTTAGAATGCCAGAAATACGCGTAGACATGGGTGGGTACAAGGAATAGCAAGCGAAAATCCCGTCTGAATCGGGGCTCCACAGCTCCCCATTAGCCCAATTAATTATCTTATCACGTAGCTGCATCTGGCTGCCAAGAATGTCCGTATCTGATTACAAGCCTAGAAAAAGGTAGGAATAAGTCACATTTGACACTTGACTATGAATAATTGATGCCAATTAAGATTTATTACTTCAGGCCGTGGTCACCTGGCGGCAGCGGCCACATTTCCCCTGCATTCGACTGCACACTGGCCATGAAGGTGAAAATCACCGGTTGGTCGATATGTAGTCGGCTTAAAAACCAGTAAATTGGCGGTTGTCTAGGGCTCCATTTGCGCTGATTGAGCTGTGAACGAAAGATGTTTTGTGCTGCCCCGTTGTTGGTGGGTTCTGTGTAATCCCAGCACGCGTTCGCTGTTTGTCATGGGTTTAATTTGTGTTTTTCATGCAACTTTGTTGCAATTTCATGAAATTAATAATGATTTACATTCAATGGGGAGCTGCGATGGTTACTAGGTAAAATTTAATCAAAATGTGGGAAAGTGCTTGCAGAACATACATAAATGTAAATTTCTTCGTACATATAAATTTCCTGCTAAAGACGACTCTTGTAGTCACGTTTTGTTTTCCATCAGACACTTCCTTTCTTTATTATATGTTAATCGTGGCTCGAGTTAGATGTGTGGGTATAACACCTTGCTCAAAGCCATCCACACGGCGTATGAGGTACAATCTTGCTCACTGAGGCATAACATAGTAACAAACGTTTGCTTCCATGGTGGAAAGAAGATCTTTCGAAATTCAGGATGTTAAAAAGTAGTTCTTCAATAGGTACTAAAAGAAGGCTTTTGGCACCCATATAAGGACTTCCTAAAGCTGTACAAAAAAGTCATTGCCTCCGCGAGGAGGAATACCTGGTAAAAGTACTACCAATATATCGTGAGTTAAGGATACTCTGTCCACAGAATGCCGTCCAAAAAATAGGGCAGTGCCTCCTGGATAAAAAAGAGGCATGGAGCTTGATAATCGCAGGCGGAGCCCGTAGAGTTACTACTAAGCATGTACTTAGCAAGGACGAAAAAGCAAGGTTAGACTCTTCAGAGAATGGACAGAGTTAATCTTGGAAGAAGGTTTTACTTATTATCCCAAAAGTTCTCTAGGGGATTATTAACTTCTCTTTCTTTAATGCACTCGGCCATTGCTGGTGGTCATGTTCAAAAAGGTAAATCCAGGGCCGGCGCTTAGGTTTTATGCGCCCGGTGTAGTATGCCAGTAGTATTGGAGAAAGCGTAGCGAAGTCTAGCGTAGCCAGAAGCAGTTACGGTAATTCATTAGAACTCGCCCTAAGTCCGGGTGATGAAATGCCGAGAGCTGGACTCACCTTAAAAATATTGTCATTGGTAGGTAAGGTAAGAATGCTGCCGTACCGAGAAATGCAGCAGTCCCAGAAAACACGGGCACGCGTACAGAGATATAATGAGCTCAGAAAAGAAGCAAACAGAATTCACAGTCGAAAAAAGCAACCCTGGGAGAAAAGTGTCGTGTGTCAACTAGAACAGTACAGAGAGCGACGGCCGCACCAGGCGTGGGAGTTTTACCGAAGAGTCCGCAGTATGACGCAATTCACACCACGTTGCATAAACTGCAAGGACAAAGAAGGGAATCTGATCACCGATCTTAAAGGCATCTTGGAGCGATGGGAAGAACACTTTCATGAATTGCTAAATGGCGAGCTAACTGAGGATTCGGAGGCTTCACCAATATCTGCCGCCACCAAGCTTGGAAGAAGTTAGCAGAGCCAAAGCCCAGCTCAAAAAGAACAAGCCGTCGGGTGCCGTTAAATATGGAGGCCTACACTACAGAAGAAAAGGGATCCTATGCTCGGAGATATTGCAGCGTGCACTAATTATCTCGGTATAATTTTGTTGAGTACCGTGTATAAGATATTCCCCGCTATTCTACAAAACAGGATGACCCCATACGCCGGAAACATCATAGGCCATTACCAGTGTGGCTTCAGCCCAGGCAAATCAACGACTGATCCGATTTTCACCTTGAGGCAGGCTATGGGAAAATGTCTAGAGTTTCAAACCTCAATTCAACACCTCTTCATAGACTTTAAAACCGCCTATGATAACGTAGTCAGAGTAGAACCCTACAAAGCCATGGGAGAGTTCGGAATCACCAACAAACTGACAAGACTATGAAGGTTGACCATGACCTGACCAATTTAACAAGCCAAGTAAAGGACTCCGCCAATACAGTCTGTCCAGACCAATCATCATCTATAATGGACTCCAACAAGGGGACGGTCTGGCTTGCCTTCTTTTGACCCTGGCTTTGAAGAAAGTGATCCGAGATTCCGAGTGGCATCAAGGGGCTCAATCCTCTACAAGTCCACCCAATTACAAGAACACCTAAAATTGGTCCCACAATCAAGGTAGATGAACACGAGTTTGAAGTGGTAAAATCATTTACGTACCTTGGGTCAATAGTAGCAGCGGACAATAGCATGGAACCAGAAATACGCGGACGACTGCTAAAAGCCAACGAATGTAAGGCTCTTTAAATCCAAGCACCATAACGCCTAAACTTGTACTATATATAACGATGGACTTACCGGTTTTCACATACGCATCTGAAACCTAGGGCCTTAGCAAAAAGCACTCAAACCTCTTAGCCGTGTTTGAGAGGAAAATACTTCGGAGGATTGTTGGCCCCTAAGTGAGAAGGGCGATACCGGAGACTCTACTATTACCAGATCTACGAGCGCTATCGCGACATATGTAGATGTTGAAGAAAATAAAGCTCGGTAGGCTCCGGTGGGCAGAGCATCTAGCTCGTATGAGTGATGATGAGG